>BTHU01000023.1:126521608-129491608 GCA_036184795.1 Tokudaia tokunoshimensis | reverse complement strand
AGCAAGAGCTACATAGCAATTCTGTCTCAAAACATAGAAGAAAATGTTTTCAAGCTATATAATTACTGAGTTAAATAATTTTGAAAAATAGACATGGGAATCATTGCTCCAGTACCTTCATGTATTTATAGACATTTATTACAGCCAAACAATCCCATCCCTATTTGTTCTCCTGTCTCCCCTCCTTGCTTCTCAAGCTAATACAGAGACAGTGCTGGTGGTGGTGGTGATTTTTAAATTCAATATTTTTGCAAGATATCTTGACTAATAACCACTATATGCTGAATATACATAAAATCTACATAAAAATTCATATCTTATAAGATTGAATAATTACTGAATCTTCCTGTTACATATCCACACTATTGTAGATCAATGAAGCAATGACTTGTTAATGCAGTATGTGTGGGAGTTTTGTAAGGAAACCTACATTAGCAAAAGTCCAAAGTTTTTTAGATATATTCTTTATTTATATTTCAAATGATTTCCCATTTCCTGGTTACCCCCTCCCTGAAAGTCCAATAAGTCCTCTCCCATCCCCCCTGTTACCCAATCAACCCCCACCTGCTTCCCTGTCTTGGTATTCCCCTATACTGTTGCATCAAACATTTCTGAGACCAGGGGCCTCTCCTTCCTTCTTCTTGGGCATCAGTTGATATGTGAATTGTGTCTTGGGTATTCCGAGCTTCTGGACTAATATCCAATTATCAGTGATTGGATACCATGTGTGTTCTTTTGTGATTGGGTCACCTCACTTAGGATGATATTTTCCAGTTCCACCCATTTGCCTAAGAACTTAATGAATTCATGGTTTTTAATAGCTGAGTAGTATTCCATTGTGTAAATATGCCACATTTTCTGTATCCATTCCTCCCTTGAGGGGCATCTGGGTTCTTTCCAGCTTCTGGCTATTATAAAGAGGGCTGCTATGAATATAGTGGATCATGTATGCTTATTAGATGCTGGCGAATCCTCTGGGTATATGCACAAAAGTGGTATAACAGGATCCTCCAATAGTATCACCGACTGTTTTCTGAGGAACCAACAGACTGATTTCCAGAGTGGTAGTATCAGCTTGCAATCCTGCCAGTAGTGGAGGAGTGTTCCTTTTTCTCCACATCCTCGCCAGCACCTGCTATTTCCTGAGTTTTTGATCTTAGCCATTCTGACTGGTGTGAGGTGAAATCTCAGGGTTGTTTTGATTTGCATTTCCCTGATAACTAAGGATGTTGAACATTTCTTTAGATGCTTCTCAGCCATTCGATATTCCTCAGGTGAAAATTCTTTGTTTAGTTCTGTACAACACTTTTTAAAAGGGTTATGTGGCTCTCTGGAATGTAACTTCTTGAGTTCTTTGTATATATAGGATATTAGTCCTCTGTCAAATGTAGGGTTGGTAAAAATCTTTTCACAATTTGCTGGTTACTGTTTTGTCCTTTTGACCGTGTCCTTTGTCTTACAGAAACTGTAATTTTATGAAGTTCCATTTGTCAATTCTTGATCTTAGAGCATAAGCCAAAGGTGTTCTCTTCAGGAAATTTTCCCCTGTGACCCTTTGCTCAAGGCTCTTCCCCAGATACTTTTCTATTAGTGTCAGTGTGTCTGTTTTTATGTGGAGATCCTTGATGCACTTGGACTTGAGTTTAGTACAAGGAGATAAGAATGGATAGATTTGCATTTTTCTGCATGCTAACAGCTGGTTGAAATAGCACCATTTGTTGAAAAAGCTATCTTTTTTTCCACTGGATGGTTTTAGCTCCTTTGTTAAAGATCAAGTGACCATAGGTAAGGGTTAATTTCTGGGTCTTCAATTCTATTCCATTGATCTACCTGCCTATCACTGTAACAATACCATGTAGTTTTTATCACTATTGCTCTGTAGTACTGGTTGAGTTCCATGATACTGACTCCCCCAGAAGTTCTTTCACTCTTGAAATAGTTTTAGCTGTCCTGGGTTTTCCATTATTCCAGATGAATTTGAGAATTTCTCTTTCTAACTCTGTGAAGAATTGAGTTGGGATTTTGATGGGGATTGCATTGAATCTGTAGATTGCTTTTGGCAAGATGGCCAGTTTTACTATATTATTCCTGCCAATCCATGAGCATGGCAGATTTTTCCATCTTCTGAGGTCTTCTTTAATTTCTTTCTTCAGAGACTACAAGTAGTTTTCAGAAAGATATTTCACTTGTTTGATTAGAGTCACACCAAGATACCTTATATTGTTTGTGGCTATTGTGAAAGGTGTCATTTCCCTAATTTCTTTCTCAGCCTGTTTAACCTTTGAGTATAGGACAGCTACTGATTTGCTTGAGCTAGTTTTATATCCAGCCACTTTGCTAAAGTTGTCAGCTGTAGCAGTTCTCTGGTGGAGTTTTTTTTTTGGGGGGTCGCTAAAGTATACTAACATATCTTCTGCAAATAATAATTTGACTTCTTCCTTTCCTCTTTGTATCCCTTTGACCTCCTTTTGTTGTCTAATTGCTCGAGCTAGAACTTCAAGTACTATATTGAATAAATATGGCAAGAGAGGGAAACCTTGTCTAGTCCCTAAAGTTAGTGGGATTGCTTCAAGTTTCTCTCTACTTATTTTGATGTTGACTTCTGGTTTGCTGTATATTGCTTTTACTATTTTTAGGTATGGGTCTTGAATTCCTGTTCTTTCCAAGACTTTTAATATGAAAGGATGCTGAATTTTGCCAAATGCTTTTTCATCATCTAATGAAATGACCATGTGTTTTTTTTTTCTTTGAGTTTGTACGTGTAGTGGATTGCATTGATGGATTTCCTTATATTGAACCATGCCTGCATCCCTGGGATGAAGCCTACTTGATGATGGAGAATGATCATTTTGATGTACTCTTGGATTCAGTTGGCAAGAATTTTATTGAGCATTTTTTGCATTGATATTCACAAGGGAAATTGGTTTGAAGCTCTCCTTGTTGGATCTTTGTGTGGTTTTGGTGTCAGCGAAATTGTGGCTTCATAGAACAAGTTGGGTAGTGTTTCTTCTGTTTCTATTTTATGGAATATTTTGAACTGTATTGGTGTTAGGTCTTCTTTGAAGGTCCGATAGAATTATGTACTAAAATCATCCGTTGCTGTGCATTTTTTTTGGGAGACTGTCAATGACTACTGCTATTTCTATATGGGTTATGGGATCATTTAGATGGTCTATCTGATTCTGATTAAACTTCGGTATTTGTTATTTTCCTAGGAAATACTTCATTTCATCCAGATTTTCTAGTTTGGTTGAGCATAGGCTTTTGTAGTAGGATCTGACGATTTTTTTAAAGTTCCTCATTATCTGTTGTTATAGCTCCCTTTTCATTTCTGATTTTGTTAATTTGGATACTGTCTCTATGCCCTCTGGTTATTCTGGCAAAAGGTTTATCTATCTTGTTGATTTTTATCAAAGAACCACCTCCTGGTTTTATTGATTCTTTTATACTTATTTTTGTTTATACTTGGTTGATTTCAGCCCTGAGTTCGATGATTTCCTACCTTCTATTCCTCTTGGTATATTATCTTCTTTTGTTCTAAAGCTTTCATGTGTGCTGTTAAGCTACTAGTGTATGCTGTTTCCAGCTTTTTTTGGAGGCACTCAGAGCTATGAGTTTTCCTCTTTGTGTCCCATAAATTTGGGTATGTCTTACCTTCATTTTCATGAAAATCTAAAGTCCTTGATTTCTTTCCTTATTTCTTCCTTGACCAAGTTTTCATTGAGTAGAGCATTAATCAGCTTCCATTTGTATATGTACTTTCTCTTGTTTTTTTGCTAATGAAGACCACCTTTACTCGATAGTGATTTGATAGGCAGCATGGGATAATTTAGATCTTCTTATATCTGTTGATGTATTTGTGACCAATTATATGGTCAATTTTGGAGAAGGTACCATGAGGTGCTGAGAAGAAGATATATTCTTTTGATTTAGGATGAAATGTTCTATAAATATCTATTAAATACATTTGGTTCAAAACTTCTGTTAGTTTTTCTGAATCTCTGTTTAGTTTGTGCTTCCTTGATTTGTCCATTGAGTAGAGTGGTGTGTTGAAGTCACTCACAATTATTGTGTGAAGTGCAAATGTGTGCTTTAAGCTTTAGTAAAGTTTCTTTTACAAATGAAGGTGCCCTTGTATTTGGAGCATAGATGTTAAGAATACAGAATTCTTCTTGGTAGATTTTTCCTTTGTGTGTATAAAGTGTCCTTCTCTGTCTTTTTTGATGACATTTAGTTGAAAGTCTATTTTATTGAATATTAGAATGGCTACTCCAGCTTGTTTCCTGGTACCATTTTCTTGGAAAACTGTTTTCCAGCCTTTAACTCTGAGCTAGCGTTTGTCTTTGACACTGAGATGTGTTTCCTGTATGCAGCAAAATGTTGGATCCTGTTTTTTTATTCAGTTTGTCAGTGTACGTGTTTTTATTGGGTTATTGAGTTCATTGATGTTAAGAGACATTAAGGAATAGTGATTGTTGCTTCCTGCTATTTTTGATGTAATATTTATGTTTGTGTGGTGATCTTCTTTTGGGTTTGTTGAAAGAAGATTAATTTCTTGCTTTTTCTAGTGTGTAGTTTCCCTCTTTTTGTTGGTGTTTTCCATTCATTATCCTTTGAAGGGCTGGATTTGTGAAAAGATACTGTGTAAATTTGTTTTGTCATGGAGTACCCTGGTTTCTCCATCTACGACAATTGAGAGATTTGCTGGATATAGCAGTCTGTGTTGGCATTTGTGTTCCCTTAGGGTCTGTATGACATTTGCCCAGGCTCTTCTGGCTTTCATAGCCTCTGGTGAGAAATCTGGTGTAATTCTGATTGGTCTACATTTATATGTTACATAACCATTTTCCCTTCCTGCTTTTAATATTTTTTCTTTGCTAAGTACATTTGGTGCTTTAATTATTATGTGATGGGGGAGAATTTTTTTTCTGGTCAAATTTATTTGGAGTTCTGTAGGCTTCTTGTGTGTTCATGGGCATCTCTTTCTTTAGGTTAGGGAAGTTTTCTTCTACAATTTTGTTGAAGACATTTACTGGACTTTCAAGTTGGAAATCTTCACTCTCTTCTATACCTATAATCCTTAGATTTGGTCTTCTCATTTTGTCCTGCATCTCTTGGACATTTTGTGTCAGGACCTTTTGGCATTTTGCATTTTGTTTGACTGCTGTATCAGTGCCTTCTATGGTATCTTCTGTATCTGAGATTCTCTCTTCTATCTCTTGTATTCTGTTGTTGATGCTTGGATCCACGACTCCTGACTTCCTTCCCAGGTTTTGTATGTCCAAAGTTGTTTCCCTTTGTGATTTCTTTATTGTCTCTACCTCCATCTTTAGATCCTTGATGGCTTTGTTCAATTCCTTCACCTGTTTTTTTGTGTTTTCCCTTAGTTCTTCAATGTTCTCTCCCTGTTTTCCTGTGTTCTCCTGTATTTCTTAAAGGGAGTTATTTTTCTCCTTCTTGAAGTTCTCTATCAGCATCATGAGCTGTGATTTTAAATCCTGTTCTTGCTTTTCTGGTGTGTTGGGGTATCCAGGACTTGCTGTTGTGGGAGAATTTAGGTTCAGACAGTGCAATATCGCCTTGATTTCTGTTAGTAACATTCCTATGTTTGCCTTTTGCCATCTGATTATCTCTGGTGTTAGCTGGTCCTGCTGTCACTTACTGGTGCTTGTCCCTCCTGTGTTCCTGCAGGTCTATCTCAGCACCCCTGGGTGCCCAGCTTTCCGCTGTCACAAAGTGCTGTGGGGCTGCCCATCTCTTGGGTGCCAGTGTAGCCCTGGCGGTCCAAATCCTAAGTGATCTTACACTTGGGAGTTCTCTGTGTTCCTGAGTGTAAGAGCCTACTAAGTCACAGAAGTAGAGATGTTGGCCTTACCTCTACTTGTGGGTCTCCCTGCAGAGCAGATGTCCCGTAGCAAGATAGGTGCACAGATGGCTGTGGTGGTGCTGCCCAGTTTCTGGGTGCATGTGGGGCACTGGTGGACTGTGTCCCAAGGATCTTACACTAGGATGTTCCCTGTGTACCTGGCTGCATCTTTCTGCTCAGTCACAGGAAAAAGATGGACAAAAGTCCAAATTCTTAAGGAAATTCCATATTCCCAAATTATCATTTTTCTCTATTCAGTCATTAGCATTTTTATTTCTCAACTTCTTATATATTTTCATATTGAAACATGGATAGGTTTATATTGCATAAAATTGATTTCTATTTTAGTTCGAATTTACTAAATAATGCCCAGAATAGATGCATATGTATTCCTTTTCCAGATTTTATTTTGTAATACTTAGTATCATTTCACATTTATAGACCCTTTTCCTACTAAAACTCAAAACACTTCAACAAAAATTATTTTAAAATCCTGTAATATACTTGAAATAGAAATGGAGCATAACTACTGAAAATTCAAGAACACATTTTTATTTAAAACTTTGTTTTACAAAAACCAGTATCAGCTGTCCACGTTTCATTAATAGTAACTTAGACTCTCTTTAAATCATCATCATCAAATTCATGTCCTCATTAACATCATTTATAAGTTTGGGGCTTTGTTAAGATTCTGTTTTTAAATTAAGGAATTTTACCTTCCCTGTATTCAGTATTGCTAACAGATCCAGAAAATATGTTCAATGCCCAGAAATGATGACTAATGATGAATAAGTATTTCAGTTTTTATAGTTTGAGGAGATTTGTAAAAGGAGAATTATGGTCTGATGTAAAGAACATGGTTCCGGGGGCTGGAGAGATGGCTTAGAGTTTCAGAGCACTGACTACTCTTCCAGAAGTACTGAGTTCAATTCTCATGCAACCACATGGTGGCTCACAACCATCTGTAATGGGATCTGATGTCCTCTTCTGGTGTGTCTGAAGACAGCTGCAGTGTACTCATATATTTAAAAAAAAATTTCAAAATATTTCAAGAAGAAGAAGAAGAAGAAGAAGAAGAAGAAGAAGAAGAAGAAGAAGAAGAAGAAGAAGAAGAAGAAGAAGATCCCATGCTCTAAAACTTTGGCCATTTGAGTTCATATTTATTTGGCATTTCTATGGATAATAATAGCTTGGTTGTGAGTAACAAAGCAAAACAAAAACAAAAGCAAAAACCAACGAAACCAAAACAACAAAACAACCTCAGAGTGCCAGCAGCATAAATGTTTAGAACTTTTATTTCCTTGATAAGTAAACATTGACAAGACACATATACTACTATGATCTGGAAATTCCATACCATATATGCATTGAAGTCAACATCAACAAAGAGTAATTACCAAGAGCAAGGACAATGCAAGTTCTCCAGCTGTCCCGTACAGTTGATTATTATTAACTCACTGATGGCTATTCACACCACTCAAGCCCCCTGCCAATGAACTCCTTTTATAAACTTTGTGTACTTTGTAAACTTTGCAAACTCTCAAGTCAGGAAAGTGTTCAGCCCCCACCCTCAGGAGATCCAGCAGCCAGGATCCTCCCTCACACCTCCCTATCTGTCATAACTGAGTTTCCAGTCTCTGCAATGGTCACAAAAGTCATCCCTAGCCCCTCAACAGGACCATCCCCAGATTACGCTAATTTTAGGTGAAAAGTTTGTACAAAAAGACCAATCACGGAATAATGTATCCTACCAATTTGTAAGCTTCCCACAGAAACCTATCAATCCCTGAGCTGCCCCTAGAAACCCATCAATCCCTGAGCACAAACCCCACCATTACCCCCTAAACAGGAAAACCCAACAATCTCTGAGCTCCACTAAACTCGGGATTTGAAATTCCACCAATCCTCAACCTGGAAATCTCTCACCTTAGAAAACGAGCAGGAACCCCTACATAATCACTGCCTTTTGTCCAAATCTCAACTGTCTGCTCCCTCTTGGGAACATAAGCGCCAACTCTGGATTTACCTCTCCACACCCTGGACCCTCCAATAAATCTCATAAAATCTCTCTTATGAGATTTGCTGCCTGGTGTGACTCTAATCAGAAAACAAGAAGCAGTGAAGAGAAGAAGGGAAAAAGTGAAGAGAGAGCAGAGCTGAGGCTCCGGAGCTCCTGAGCTCCTGAGCTCAGCTTCAGATACCCTCCCCTGGGAGTTGCATTGCCTCTGCTAAGGAGTATTCCTTTCAAATTTGTGTGGTTCCTGGGCTTCTGTGTCTCAGGATGCTCTTCAATTGGGACACTGTCCCACCTTAGAGCTGTGTGGTTCCTGAACTCCTCTGTTTCATGGTGTACTTCCATTGGTTCATCTTCCTACCACAGCTCCTGTGTCTTAGGATACCCTTCCATTGTGATACCTTCTCACTTCAAAGCTCTCTGGTTCCTGGGATTCCGAGTCCAAGGATGCCCTTCCATTGGGACACTGTCCCATCTCAGAGTTGTGTGGTTCCTGGGAATGTGAATCCTAGGACACTTTCTCATCTTAGCAGGAAGGTCAAAACTAGCCTTATGATATCATACTTACACAGAAACTTTTCAGTCTGGAACTTTGTTAAATGGTCATATCCTAATGAAAATTAGAGAATTTAGTCTCAGTTTAGTTGAACATACGCTCAGATAAAAATTCTATTGCTATAGAAAGCTAGAGAACTAATGGCAGATGGAAAGTAACAGCTTTTTACAGTGACTGTTATCTGCATGTATATCTGAAGTTTAAATTTAGGGCTTTTCATTGTCTCATTCAACCTTGGAATAGAAAATTTTATGCTTTAACCTTAGTGTTTTCCAACTATTAAGTGTGAGGGTTTGTGTCAAATGTTCTTCGAGGAGTTAATAACCTGTAGATAACTGTCTGAATAGATGAAAGAATGGATAAATGAATAAATGAAAATGTAGCTTAGAAATCTTCAGTGGAGTCTAAGCCTGGTCCTAGATCCATTCATTCTGGGTTTCTACATTCATTATTATGAGTTTAATCAGATCATATGTTTGGTGATTAATTCTTTATTTTTAAGGAAAATGTTTAATTTTTTAATTTTACAAAATGGTGTGTATTCATAGATATTTCAGCAAACAGTTATCAAATGAACACTAATTTAGACTTAATTCAGAACTAAAATGAGTGCATCCCAAACACTAGAACAATCCATTTGTGCCTCTACTGCATCATAAATGTCTCCTAATCCTGAAGATTATAAAACTTGGAAATAATTGACAGGCTGTTTCCTGAGAAGGTGATATTGATTGGCAGCTCAGGTGATATGATTGCCTTAAGAAGTGCAAAGTATTTCTAGATGAATATGTACTCAAAAGATAGATTCCTGAGCTTTAGCTATTGAGATGCTGAGTCCCTTAACTGTATAGAATGTATTTCATATTCAAATGGTTCAAGAACTGGATCTTGGTAAACACAAACCTCGAAGCTTATTTGACGGTGTTTGCTTTTTAGGTGTCAGTTAAGCTGCTTTAAGTAGTTTTTCTTTAAAAATTTCAACATTATTGGACCATT
Source organism: Tokudaia tokunoshimensis (assembly GCA_036184795.1). Taxonomy (NCBI): domain Eukaryota; kingdom Metazoa; phylum Chordata; class Mammalia; order Rodentia; family Muridae; genus Tokudaia; species Tokudaia tokunoshimensis. The sequence continues at coordinate 129,482,176 of BTHU01000023.1, read as the reverse complement.
TTCAAATAATTTCAAAAGCATATTTTTCCATTACATAACAAGCATAGTACTGAATGTCATATGAAAGAATACCTACATATTCTGATTAGAACTGGACATATTTCACAATTATTTTCCAGTTTCCCCCCTCTTAAACTTTATGAGTATGCACATTTGGTTATGTGACTTCCATTAACTTTTACTTTGTATTAGTACTAAAACTACTGTTTTCCTTTCTCATAATTAAATGGGATTAAATTTTCCAGTGATTTTCAGCTATTTGCAAGCATTTTATTGGCTACCAATTTCAACTACCATTATTTCCTGTACCAAATATTCAACACTGTCCCCTGCATGGAGTACAATAAAAGAGTCATACTGTGTCTTGCTCTGGTTATTAAATATATACTTTTCTCCCTTATTTGTGAAAGGATTCACAATGAATTACTTGGATCTCTTGACTTTTTTTCTTGTTTTAGATTATTATTTTAGGCTTTTACCTTTGCACTCAAACTTCTAAACATTCCAACAATTTCCTACTTAGATGGCAAAATTTCTGAATACTTCTTTGGACAAAATGAATCAATTAGAAGAGAACTTGCCTGAATTCCAAAGACCTGTTTATTCTACCAATCATTGGTGTGTGTGTGTGTGTGTGTGTGTGTGTGTGTGTGTGTGTGTGATCATGCTTGTGCATATGTAAGTTCCTGTGGAGACTAGAATAAGACACCACACCTCCTCTGACACTAGAGGCAAGGCAATTGTGATCTGCCTTACATGATTGCTGAAAACCAAACTCATGTTCTTTGGAAAAGCAGTATTTACTCTACCACTGAGCCATCTTTCCAGACTAGAAATCTAATTTTTTTTGAGGCATTTTATGTGATTCTTACATGCTATGTGTCAGTCTTTTCATTTCAATATTCTAATTTCTTTAGAATTATTCACAGCAATACAGGGCTACTTTAACATTTGTACCATTATAATACAATAAAAAAATCAAATACCATGATTAATCACATTTTAAGTTTTTCTTGTAGCTAGTAGATTATTTTATTTCTGTTCTTTGCAGCAAAACTTGTAAGATTTTTATTTCTGTAACTAATTGTAACACTGCTTATGTTTTCACAAGGTCACTGAATCAGGTCTTTACCCTACCACTTCACCTATCTTTGACTATTACAAAAATCAGCCAATGACAATTCTAACATCACTAGTAATTTCTTCTCATCATCTTATTTATCCTTTCAGCAAAATTATCTCACTTGATACCATTTTTTTTTCTTTTTTTGTTGTTTCTAGATATACTGTCTTTATGTACTGCCCAAATTGCCAAAGTCTTCACTTTGTGTTCTTTCCTTGTCACATACGATGAGACACTGGTTTATCTTCACTCTCTCTTCTACTCCCTCTTCTCTTTTTTTTTTACTTTTATGACTATTTATTATCTTTAATTAAAATATAATCACATCATTCACACCTTTATCTCCCACCAACCCCTCACATGCCCCCTAAATTGACAATATTATCTCTTAAATTCATGAGAGTATTTTTCATTGATTTTTATTGTTTCAAATACATACAAATAAAATGTATAAATACATCATGCCCAGTGTATTTAGTGTCATTTTCATATATGTTATTTCAGAGATGATCACTTGGTATTAGATAACCTGTTCATAGGTTCATCCCTGGGGAAGACTAATTTTCTTTTGCTCAGCAATAATTAATTGTTTCTAGCTTTTTTTTGAGAGGTAAGGTTCTTTGTGATTTTCCCTATTTACACTGGGTTGTAAACTGTGTTATCTTCTTCAGGTCTTTTTTAAACAGCCATATTTTTGAGATTGTTATAACTTCCCTGCAATATCTAGCAGACCCAATCTTACCACAGATTCCCCAGTCTTTTAGCTCTTATGATCTTTCAGCCCCCTCTTCTTTTTTTTTTATTTTCTAAGTTTTTTTTTATTTACATTCCAAATCATTTCCCCTTTCCCTTTTCCTCCCTCCCTGAAAGTCCCATAAGCCCCCTTCCCTCCCTCTTTTCCCCATTCAACCCTCTCTCACTTCTCTGTCCTGGCATTCCACTACATCCAGTCTTTCCTGGACAAGAGGTCTCTCCTTCCATCTTCTTGGAAATCTATTGATATGCAAATTGTGTCTAGGGTATTCTGAGATTCTGGGCTAATATCCCCTTATCAGTGCTTGCATACCATGTGAGTTCTTTTGTGATTGGGTTACCTCACTAAGGATGATATTTTCCAGGTTTGACCATTTGCCTAGGAATTTCGTGAATTCATTGTTTTTAATTGCAGATTAGTATTCCGTTGTGTAAATATACCACATCTTCTGAATCCATTCCTCCGTTGAGGGACATTTGGGATCTTTCCAGCTTTTGCCTGTTATAAATAAGGCTGCTATGAACATAGTGGAGCATGTGACCTTATTGCACGCCTAGGAGTCCTCTGGGTATATGCCGAGAAGTGGTATAACAGGGCCCCCGGGAGTGTCATGCCCAGTTTTCTGAGGAACTGCCAGACTGCTTTCCAGAGTGGTTGTATCAGCTTGCAATCCCACCAGCAGTAGAGGAGTGTTCCTCTTTCTCCACATCCTCGCCAACAACTGCTGTCTCCTGTGTTTTTGATTTTAGCCATTCTGACTGGAGTGAGATGGAATCTCAGGGTTGTTTTGATTTGCATTTCCCTAATGACTAAGGATGATGAACATCTCTTTAGATGCTTCTCAGCCATTCGATATTCTTCAGATGAGAACTCTTCGTTTAGCTCTGTACCCCATTTTTAATAGGGATATTTGGCTCTCTGAAGTCTAACTTCTTGAGTTCTTTGTATATATTGGATATTAGCCCTCTGTCGGATGTTGGGTTGGTAAAGATCATTTCCCAGTTAGTTGGTTGCTGCTTTGTCCTTTTGACAGTGTCTTTTGCCTTACAGAAACTTCATAATTTTTTGAGGTCCCATTTGTCAATTCTTGATCTTCGAGCATAAGCTATTGGAGTTCTGTTCAGGAAATCCTTCTTAGGTCTAAAGGTTGAGTTGTAGATAGACCCATTAGGAATGAGCATCCCACTTTCAGCTGTTGTTTATATATTTTACAAATTATTGATTTCTTTAAAGGTCTTTATCTGCTACAAACTGAAGCTTATTTGATCAGTACTGAGAGCTACAATTATGTGTGGGTATAAAGGTAAAGATTTAGAGTACATCTAAAAATTGTGCTGTTCTATTAAAGAGGTGATTTAGGTCCTTCTCCTAGGTCCACACTGTCACTAGCCCTGGAGAGTTGGCTAAGTATACAGTATCAGGCATGTTTACCTCCTGTTGAGCATGCTTTGAAGCCAATTAGACTATTTATTATTGGTCACTTCCAAGTTATGCTCCATTTATTCTCTCTATGTCGGAACATTCCACTCAGTCTTTGGTCCTTGATACTCATCCAATCTCATAGATAAATACAGTAAAAATTGCTATCCTATAGGAATTTTAGGAATGAAATCTTAGGTTCTATTGCATAAATATTCCACTAATATAATTCATTATGGGTCAACAAATGGCAAGATATTATCCTTAGAAAATTCCTTTCTCACATACAACTTCACTTAATATACTAGAAACTCCAGCATGCTTCACTTTCACTTCTTTCTAGGTTCTTGGCTCTTCTATCTCCATTGTTTCTTCCCTTTATCTGGCCATTATGTTTTCATTTGAATCAGTGTATACACTAATATAGTAGAGTTGGAAGGAGCGTACTTTTTTTTACTTCATGACCAGGTTCTAGGTTCTAAACTCATTTGAGAAATTGCATTTAATTAAAAAAAATCACAATTAATGAGATATTGTATAGTCACCATAGAGCCTACTATTGTAAATACTTGTGCTATTTCATGAAAAAAAGTGAGGGTTAAATCATCTGTTGATTTACTTTGAGTGTTCCAATTGAGATGATAACAGGGTGTGGGCCCATGATAAATGGCCATACTGAAGGGCTGTATTTGAGAATAGAACCCACATACATTTGGGAAACTCATTGCTGCTAAAATTCCTGGATCAAGAAGAGGTGGTGTTGTAGTTGATTCGCAAATGGGGAAGTAAAGACTAAAGATTCTCTTGTGAGTAATTGGAAGAATGATAGGAATACTGTGATGAAACTAGAATAGTCATTTAGATGTACCTGGTTCCCTAGTGATTGCATGCATACTGCCATTGAAGTCCTGAGAAAAGCCAAATGCACACAAGATCCAAGGGGATATAATGCCTTCAGGAGTAATTTATTTCTTTTATGTATGCTAGATTCCATTTTCTACAATCAATTGGAAGATTATGAGAACTCCAAGATTAATTATTAACTTTTAGTCTTTAGTGACTATATTGACAAAAGAAAGTGGCTATGTATTCTTGATACTTTTGGTTGTAAGCCTATCTTTTAACAGGTCAACCATCACTCACAGAAGATAGCAACCATCTTTATATGATATAGTGTTTATTTATTCAAACCAGTGTCTGCCATGTGAGATTTCTCTTTTAAATTATGACTGGAAACACAGAGGAGTACCAGCTATGCTGAAACATTATAGAAAAGCCTATTGAGAGATCTAGTAAAGATCAAGCAATGGAATTTGGGCCAGTTATGCTGTGCTCTCTAGACAATCAGAGAGATAGCTGTCTTGTTGGCATCTAATTTACTTTAGGGAGTGATTTAAAATACTTCTTTCAATTAATATCCACAAACCCTCGTAATAATTTTAAATATCTCCCCAGATAGGCAAATTGATGAAAAGTGTGCTTTTCCATTTATTACAATGGCATCTAGGTAAGAAAATGTCTATTCTATGACATTTATATATTGTTCTATTAGTGATGAGAATGGAAACACAATTTTTAAACTTTAAAATGTGATGGAAGTAATCACATTTGTGTTTTTGATATTAAAGTTTATAATTTTGTTTCTAAACCTCTTTCTCAAATGATAGAAAATTTCAACAAAATATTGCTCGTTCACTCCAAAAAGTAAGTTTAATTTACACATTTAACATATTTTATTTTTTTCTGAAATATGATAATTGCTACATGGGTTTAATAAAAACCAACAAATAATTGTGGATTAGGATAGCAAGAAAAACTACCAGCTAGTGAAACCTTATATGCAATATGTTTCTGTTTATTAAATTCGTTTGTTGTTATTTGAATCTAGATTTATCTGATTACGGTCCTTTTAAGTCTATAATACTTGAGATATAAAAATAATATTTTTCTCAGTGTCACACAAATTTAAAGTTGTCTCTCAGATACACCTTTATGTGAATACATGTCTATGTCTTGTAAGGTTATTGTTTCATATTAAAATATAATTGACCTTAGAGAAAAGAAAAAATATATACTATGTTAGCTCTGTCTAAATGATGAAGCCCAATATGTCTATAGCTAAGTGTTAGTAACCCAGTGACAAGCTGAGAGAGGTCTTGAAAAGTTGTTTCAGAAATGCCTGACCAAGAACCAGATTTAGGACTTCTTCAAAGAAAAAAGAGAGGAACATGCCCACATAATCTCATTGGACTGAACATTTAAGTGTTAGTTCCAGGGCTGGTGTTCCAACAACTTCTTACTGAATTGCTGTGAGTTGGAGCAACTCACAGTCTCTAGGGTTCTTTTAGCACTAAAATCAGAGAATGTTTAGCTCTATACAATGCAATGTAACATTGCCAGATGCTTACTGGTAACTGGACTGACAATTAATCTAGATAATTAGTTCTAATTGTTCTGGGAGCCTAAGCCAATACATTTTCTTCTGCTTTGATTCTTCATTTCACACAACTTAATTTAGTTAAAGGTAGTTCCTAACCCACACTATCAATGATCTTTCTGAAATATTTACATTTTTTTTAATGTTCTGGTATTTTCCTTTCTAAACACTTTAGAATTAGGAGCTTCCTCTTGTGGTAGATAATATTATTGCTACGGATAGTAATTTTGATAGAGAATTGGAAGGAAGCCCAGGGATTTGGTCTACTTGAATTTATTATCAAGAGTTTTAAGGGTTATATAACTCACTTCCTCCTTGTTATAGTCCCCTATTACAAATTAAGCAGCTGGCTTGGCAGATGCTGCATTCTAACAGTTTTTCTAAACAGTAGACTTTGTGCCAAATTTTGGTTCCCATAGAAATGATTTAAAACATGCATTAAAAACACAGTGACTTTGTATGTTTTTTTCATGTAAAGGCTTCCATGCCTTTTATAATACTAAAGTTTCTATTTAAATAACATTTGCACAATTGTCACTTATTGCCAACAGTACCAGAATTTGGTCTGGTATTTGAGGATATTAATCTACTTTCTGGATTTTCTTTCCTATGGTAATATAAATATGATTATGTAATCAACACATAGAACCTTTTAGTTTAGAATTATAGGTAATGAATAATTTTAGAATGTCTACAAAGCATGGTATTTTATTAAAGTATTTGTTTAGGAGAAATTATAAATAATAATAATGGTAGGCATAAAAATATTTCTAAGTTGATTGAAAGTGAAATTATAAACATTTTTTTGATAAAATGAAGATTTACATGGAAAATATCTCTGATAAAATTGAAAAAATATATAGAAAAATATTAAAATTAAAGATTATCATGGAAAATAATACAGGTAAAATGGTAGACATAAAACATTACTAAATTGAAAGAGGAATCACAAACATTTTCTAATAAAATTGAAGATTTACATGAAAAATATTTCTGTTAGACTATGTTTTTTGTTGGGGAATTGAGTCCATTGATGTTATAAGATATTAAGGAATAGTGATTGTTGCTTCATGTTATTTTTGATGTTCTTTTAATGTTTGTGTGGTTACTTTCTTTTGGGTTTGTTGAAAAATGATTACTTTCTTGCTTTTTCTAGGGAGTAACTTCCCTCCTCATGTTGGCGTTTTCCATCTATTATCCTTTATAGGGCTGGATTTGTGGAAAGATAGTGTGTAAATTTGGTTTTATCATGGAATATCTTGTTTTCTCCATCTATGGTAATTGAGAGTTTTGCTGGGTATAGTAGATTTGGCTGGCACTTGTGTTCTCTTAAGATCTGTATGAGATCTGCCCAGGATTTTCTAGCTTTCATGGTCTTAGGTGAGAAATCTGGTGTAATTCTGATAGACCTGCCCTTATAGGTAACTTGACCTATTTCCCTTACTGCTTTTAATATTCTTTCTTTGTTTAGTGCATTTGGTGTTTTGATTATTATGTGCTCAGAGGAATTTCTGGTCTGGCCCAGTCTGTTTAGAGTTCTGTAGGCTCCTTGTATGTTCATGGGCATCTCTTTCTTTAGGTTAGGGAAGTTTTCTTCTATAATTTTGTTGAAGATATTTACTGGCCCTTTAAGTTGGAAATTTTCACTCTCTTCTATACCTATAATCCTTAGGTTTGGTCTTCTCATTGTGTCCTGGATTTCCTGGATGTTTTGGGTTACACATTTTTTGCATTTTGCATTTTCTTTAACTGTTGAGTCAATGTTTTCTATGGTATCTTCAGCCCCTGAAATTCTTTCTTCTTTTTCTTGTATTCTTTTGTTGATACTTGCATTTATGACTCCTGAATTCTTTCCAAGATTTTCAATCTCCAGAGATGTCTCACTGTGATTTCTTTATTGTTTCTACTTCCATTTTTAGATCCTGGATGGTTTTGTTCAGTTCCTTCACTTGTTTGTTTGTGTTCTCCTGTAATTCTTTCAGGGATTTTTGTGTTTCCTTTTTAAGGGCTTTTACCATTTGACCCATGTTCTCCTGTATTTCTTTAAGAGAGTTATTTATGTCTTTCTTGATGTCCTCCAGCAGCATCCTGAGATGAGACTTTAAATTCAACTCTTGTTTTTCCAGTGTGTTGGGGTATCCAGGACTTGGTGTGGTGGGAGAACTGGGGTTTGATGTTGCCAAGTAGCCTTGGTTTCTGTTAGTAGGGTTCTTGCCCTTGCCTTTTGCCATCTGGTTATCTCTGGTTTTAGTTGGTCTTGTTGTCTCTGCCTGGAGCTTGCCCCTCCTATGGGCCTGTAAACCTGTGTCTGTACTCCTGGGAGACCAACTCTCTTCTGGCAGGGTCTGTGCACAGAAGGCTGTGGAGCTGTCTGGTTCCCTGCTCCAAGGGCAGCCGGAAGGGAAGACTCAGAAGGGAAGACACCTGCCCCAGCTGCTCCACTGATCAAATGCCCTGTGCCCTCCTAGCTGTACCCCTCCAGAGAGAAGGTGGAGATCTTACCTCAGCACTCAGAAGTGAAATCACTTCTGGGAGATCTCTCCCTCCTGGAGGGCTAAGCACAAAATGCTTTGGAGCTGCCTGGTTCCCTGCTGCAGATGGGGGTCGGAAGGGAAGTCTCCTGTCTCAGCTGCTCCACTGATCATATCTTTAAGAACAGTTATTATTTTAAAATTTTATAGATTAATATATTTTCTGTAAATCAACTAAGTCACTGAAAATATTTGGTGCTTGAATATAGCAGACATTGAGTATATTATAAGTTAAGTGGAGTTGGCTTTGTCTAATTGATAAGGAATAGGTGATAATGATAGGACTAAACATTATAATTTTTCAGATAGGTCACAGTATTGTTAATTGTGTTGTTCCTTTATTTTGTAGTTTTGTTTTTGATTTTTGTTTTTTCCTAGTTGGAGATAAGGTTTTAGTTATTTTTAAAAATAGTATTATTATTTATTTTTAATAATTTCATACAGTAAATTTTGATCATATTCTCCTCACAGGTCCTCTCCCACCACCTCAACCACCCAACTTCATGTTCATTCTCTCTCTTAAAACAAACAAAAAATCTGGAGTCGTTTGTGTTGGCCAACTACTCCTGCACATGGGTATTTGCTCTGGAGTATGGTTAATACTCTGGCCAGTTCAAGCATGGCAAGCAGGCTCTGGCAGGCCTTTCTCTTTTCTTTTCTGCCTGCCTTGTTAAAAACCATTAGAATTCATTCTTAAGCAGTTTCCCAAGGTCTATTTCCTTATTTGGTCACTCCCTCCTCCTGAGACTATCATTGTCCAGTTATCAAAGTACTGAAGTCCAACAGTCAAAGGCTCACCAGGAACACTTAATCAACATTCTCAATTATAAATAACCACCTCATCCTAACACAGGATTTCCCCTTGCACATTTATAAACCACTGTTTTCCTATATGCTTCATCTGTCTTCCCTCCATTTAGAGGCAGTCTTTTGTCCCATTCAGGACAACTAGCCCTTAATCCTCTCCCCTTCCCCTTTTCTCCAACTCCTTTGTTCCCTTCTGCTTTCTCCTGTCTTTGATCTTAATCCCTGTCCTCTGTCACTCTGGGGCAAATAAATCTGCTGAGAACTTGGTCTTAGGGATCCTGAACTGACACTTTCCCCTTCAAATATATCTAGTTTTTGTGTGATAAAACTTTTCCTCAGGTGGCACAACTCACACATCTACTCACTTCAGATAGGAAAACCACAACAGATCAAAACACAGTTACCAACCAAATCCAACTTGGTGAACCACTGAGTTTCATTGGTGTTACTTGCAGGAATTTGGGTGTGTGGTTACTTATAGGAGCAGAAATGACTCAAGAACAGCAACATTACCAAAGCAGACCCTAGCCTGGGTGATATATCACAAAACTGGGAACCTATAACGCACTGTACAATGTGCAGGCAGCTCAACAAGTTGGAAAGTATCCTTTTCTAGTGCCTCAGTTAATGTAAACCTCTTCCTGGCAGCTTAGTTATATTCTGCTTCTTCCAAGAAGGTGATCAGGTCTCTGTGCAAGCTTTTCAAATTTTACTTTCTCTGAAGGGTACTCTCAGCTTTTATTGTTTAGTCTGGCATGGAGAGGCATCATGAATCTGGTCAGTTTCAGGTACTTCTTGAAGATAATTTGAGTTGTTTACCTTCCTGATTAAGAAGCTTCCATAGGGAGTGAAATGCTTCAATCTCAGAAGAAACAGGTAAACAACACTAGGTCATTCCGTTGAAGAAAACTGATTTTACTTCTCCTTCTCCAAGTAGCTATAAATTGCCAATATATCCATGGCTAGGAATAGAACTTCATGCCTACCTTCTCTTCTCACTGCTGGGAGTTTGAATGGCTTGGGTCTGCATAGAACTTCTATATGCTGTCATAGTCTCACAAGTTCATATGTACATATGCCCTTTTATGTCAGCAAAATACTCCTGTGAAGCAATCTATGACATCTGTACCTTATAATCATTCTGCTCCTTCTTCTGCAAATAGCCCTGAGACTTGAGGGAAGGGATGTGGAATAGAAATTTCATTTAAAGCTGAGCATTTCAAAGTCTCTTATTCTCTACACACTTACCTGTTGTGGAATTCCATGTTAATTGCCATCTACTGCAAGAAGCACATTCTCTGATTTGTGTTGAGGAATATACTGATCTATTTGCATATAATGGATTATTAGGAGTCCTTTTTGATGCTATGTCCATTTAGCAGAGTAATAATTGTAGATTTTCTCCAAGGGCCAATGAACCATCTGGCCTCAGTGTAGAGATCCATTGTAATGCCATATAGCCTCTAGGCAAAATTCAGCTGCCTGCATTTCACCTACACGGAGCTGAGGAATTCCAGCCACACCTCCTCCCACCTGACAGATGTCAGAGCCCCTCTGGCATTACAGTTTCCTGCAGAAAGTCAAGTTGCCATCTCCTGCTGAGTAGCAGACACTGTGATCTTTCTGAGATCTGTTATGGCAACATCTCTCAGCCTGCCAGAGACCTGCTGAGAAGACTCTGCAGCTTTGGGAGGGAGGGTCATGCCCACAGCACATATATTGTCACTCTTGTCCCCAAAGAAATATAGAAAGACTTTGTACAGTCATTCACTAATGTCTCTGTGTGTTCTTTTCTCTTGACCCCCGTAGTTTCACTCTTCAGCTCTCCCTCCACGTAGAACCCACTCGTGAGCAATTCCCGGGAAGTTCCACCTCAGAATCTCAGTCTCTTGAAATATATTAGGTACAGGTTTCATCTCATGGGACAGGCCTTAAATCAAATACATCATCATCATAAACAACAACAACAACAACAAAAGTTTGGTTATTTCCATAACATTTTTGCCACAATTATTGCATCAGTGGCCATATATTATAGAAAAGTTGCTATTGTAGTAATGAAGAGTTCATAATTCTGTGAACCTGATGACTACTTTCTCCTCCAATAATGTATAGAATGTCTGTGAATACTCTGGCTGCTTTTAAGTACATGTGAAGTTTCTATTTCAGAATCAGCATTAACAAGCATAGTATATGCTAATGTCTCAATACAATGCCTGAAAACCAACTGTATGAAAAAGAATACATTAATTCACATTGTATAAACATCTTTAACATCTGGCTCAATCAAATTGTGTGTGTGTGTGTGTGTGTGTGTGCGCGTGCACGCGCGTGCATGCATACACATGCACAAGCACATGTGCACATGTGTGCATGTGTGTGTTAATTGTACATTATTATTTGTTTTGGAAAAAATCAAGTAACACACGAACATCATTGTAAATATAATGTTAATTTGATTTACCCTCTGAAAGGGTCATGAGATCATATGCTCTATGACCTATGTTTTGAAGGAAAACAGTTTTTGAGGAAATAACACAACCATAATGGGATTAATTGACAATTCTACATTCCCTTTGGAGAAGGGTCTCTGCCATGCTCATGTGGGTTTATTTTGTTCTCTCAAAGTATTTTATCATGACAATGGGAAAAGATACTAAGACAGTGACACTCTAGGAATAATGGCAAAAGAGAGATCTTATTATCATAAGACCTGAAATAGTAAAGGTGGCCTCAGCTACTGGATAGGATGGTTGACTGGTTCTGTGTTCTTTGGTAGAACTTGGCTAACCAATATACGTGTGTGTGTGTGTGTGTGTGTGTGTGTGTGTGTGTGTGCATACATATATATGACAAGAGAGTAATTTTGATAAACAATTAATTTGTATTTTGAAATTACCTATTATTGTGTTAACTTCTTAGATAAAAATTATAACACTTGGACAGGAGCCTTCTGGTTTCCATCTGTGCCAGCCTAGCTGATCCTCTGCTACAGGGATCCATTCCCAAATAGCACAGGGAGAGAGCTATCTTCCCAGGAGTGCCAATAAGCCTGTAAGTGTGGGGGAAACCACCACTGCTGCTCAGAAGCACTCAACTGGAACCCTCAGGACGCAGGAACCTAGGAGCATCCTGGGACAGGAGCCTTCCAGTCTACACCTGTGCCAGCTGATCTGATCCTCTGCCACAGGGATCCATACCCAAACAGCACTGAAAGGTAGCTGGTTTCCCATGAGAGCTGACACACCTGCAAGCACAGGTAAGACCACCCCTTCTGTTCAAATTCCTGGCCCAATAGGAACTCTCCCAGAGCCATCAGGTCACAGGAACCAAGAAACATCTGGGGACAGGATTCTTCTCATTTCTCTCTGTACCCCAGAGCTGACCCTGTACCATAGTCCTTCCTACCTAAATTCTTCCTGAGACAACTGGTCTCCCAGGAATACTGACATAGAAGCTTGCAGGAGGGACAAACCACAATCAGAGACAGGAAGAAGAGCTAACAACAGAGAAAACCAACTGGTGAAAGGCAAGGGCAAGAACATAAGCAACAGAAACAAGGCTACATGGCATCATCAGAAGCCAGTTCTCCCACCACACTGAGTCCTGTATACTGCAACACACCAGAAAATCAAGACTCTGATTTAAAATCACATCTCATGATGCTCATAGAGGACTTTAAAAAGGACATAAATAACTCCCTTAAAGAAATACAGGAGAACACAGGTAAAAAGGTAGAAACCCTTAAAGAGGAAACACAAAATCCCTTAAAAAATTACAGGAACACACAATCAATCAGGTGAAAGAATTGAACAAGAACATTCAGGATCTAAAAATGGAAGTAAATTCAATAAAGAAATCACAAAGGGAGACAACTCTGGAGATAGAAAACCTAGGAAAGACATCAGGAGTCATAGATGCAAGCATCACCAACAGAATACAATAGAAGTGAGCATCTCAGGTATAGAAGATTCCACAGAAAACATTGAAACAGCAGTCAAAGAAAGTACAAAATGCAAAAAGCTCCTAACCCACAGCATTCAGGAAATCCAAGACAAAATGAGAAGACCAAATCTAAGGATAATAGGTGTAGAAGAGAGTAAAGATTCCCAGCTTAAAGGGTCAGTAAATATCTTCAACATAATTATAGAAGAAAACTTCCCTACCTAAAGAAAGAGATGCACATAAACCTAAAAGAAGCATACAGAACTCCAAATAGACTGGATCAGAAAAGAAATTCCTCCTGTCACATAATAGTAAAAACACCAAATGCACAAAACAAAGAAAGAATATTAAAAGCAATAAGGGGAAAAGGTCAAATAATATATAAAGGCAGATGTGGGACCTTAATGAGATGTGTGGCCATGCCCCAGGTTCTAGCCTGACTCCACCTCTGCAGTCCCAGGCTCTCCCCACCTCTCAGTAACCTGGCAACGGCAACCCAACTCACTATAAATAGCACCCCTCAGTTCTCTCTCTCTCTCTCTCTCTCTCTCTCTCTCTCTCTCTCTCTCTCTCTCTCTCTCTCTCTCTCTCTCTCTCTCTCTCCCTCTCTCTCTCTCTTGTTCTCCTCCAGCCTTCTTCTTCATCTATCTTTGTCTCTCTATTTTCTCCCCTTTCCATGTGGTCATGGCTTTTCTTATCTATTTTCTTCTTTTCCTTTGTCTTTCTATTTCTTCTCTTTATATTTTCTTAATAATAAAACATTAAAGCTATGGGTCATCTCTTATTAAATTCGCCACACAGAGCTAGCTGCTACACATCGTCAGAGACCCAGAGATTCAGCCACGCAGCCAGACAACAGGTAGGCGAGCATAGGTAACAGGCAGAGAAATCTGCACCAGAATGGCCCCGCCTTCTGCGTAAGATTTTTCTGTCCCCCCTCCTGCCGCCACCATCCCCTCCAGAGTTAACCACCAGTGGCTGGCTGGGGGCGTAAGCGTTTGCTTGCTGTCGATCTGAGGCACGTGTGCATCTTGCCTGTTCCCAAACCCCACGAGAATCCTTGCCTGCCTTTATCCTTTGCAAGATGCATGCTACCTTGGTCCGAGAGCGAGACCTACACACCAGCCCGGCTCAGCATGCGCCCCTTTTCCCCATGCCTGTTCGCTCCTGGGTCTGCACTTTTCTTTTTTCCCCCACAGGCAGATGTATGAGAATTACTCCAGGCTTCTCACAAGACACTATAAAAGCTAGAAAATTTGATTTGAAAAGGATTTCTGTTTCTCTTCCTTCCATGTTACCTTCCACTCCCTCCTAATCCTTTTTGGTATGCATACACTGTTGCTCCAAAGTTGATTAACCTACTTCTGGATTCCAATGTTTTTGTGACATTCTATCTCCACAGAAAAAGAAATAATATATACTTTTCAATGACAAAGACCCTACCCACTTACTTTCCCTGTACTTTAATTTTCATTCATATAAAATTCTTTGTATAATAAAACACATGACATAAAGATACCAAGGGGAGAACCTCCCTTGTCTTTTTCAGAAAGAACAGTGAATAAATTTAGTTTCTTCTACCAGCATGCATCACTAGTGTTTTCAGTAAGGCAATGCACAATACAAATATGAAAGTCTGTTAACTGCTCTTTACACCATAGTTCTGGGAAACTGTCTTAGTTGGGTTTCATTGCTCTAAAGAACACCAGGACCATGGCAAGTCTTTTAAAGGAAAACATTTAAGTAGGGATAGCTTACAGTTTTTGATGCTCAGTCCATTATGACTATTGTAGGAAGCAATGGGATTATGCAGGTAGGGTTGGTGCTGGAGGAGTCAAGAGTTCTACATCTTGACCTGAAGGTTCCAGGAGGAGGCAGATTCCACACTGGATGGAAACTGAGCATAAGAGACCTTAAAGTTGACCCACACAGTGGCACACTTCCTCCAACAAGGCCATACTTCCTAATAGTGCCATTCTTCACATCCAAGTATTTAAACACAAGAGTCTATAGAGGTCAAAGTTGTTCAAACTACTACGGAAATGTGACTTATCTAACCAGAGTCAATATTCTCTCTCTCAGAGTAGAACTGTTTCTTCTTATTTTACTTTTGAAATGCACCCTTTCATATTTTAATTTTCTGACATGTCAGACACAGATTTCATGTTGGACTATTAAGATCCTTTACTGCGGAGTCTGCATCCTATCTTTGAGCATAGAGTTGAATACATATTAATTTTATTGGAATGGCAAATTAAAATACAGCAAAATTATTTGCTTAATGAAACATAATTTACTAATTCATATTTCTGTAAGCCAGAATTTCAAAAGTCAGTGTATTTATAATATCTTGTATAATTCTTATAAATATGCAAATATTTGAAGTCAGGGTCTACCATAAATATAGGTTAATGTTTTCTTCAGATTTAGTAACAACTGCAAAGATTCTTTTTCCAAATAAGGTCATATTTAAAACTTTTGTAATTTTGAAGAGAATATTTCCACACACTATAAATTTTGAGCATTCTTCATATTGATCTGTAATGATTGATTTATATAATACATGTACATCTAACTTTGTCTAAAAGTATTCAGTTTTTTTCATAATGATTATACTTAGCATTATACAATTAATGGCATAAATTTATATACTTCTATATTAAATGCTTTTTGCGGTTATGTGTTTAGGTAAAATTTTCTGATTTCCCAAGGTTTGTGATCAAGTGTTTGGATAGAGATGTGGTCTCATCTGAAGCTCAAGGCTGTCTTTCAAAATTATGTGACTGTTTGAAGAGTTAATTTTCCTTCAGCTGAAGAACTCGTGACCATTTCCTGCCATACAGTAAGTAGTAAGGGAGAGTTAGCCTCATGGGAAGCCATAAAGACTTTTTAAGATCTTTGCTCCTGGGACTGAGCAGACAGGTGCAGACAGGTATGCAGGGAACACCTGAGTGTAAGATCACTTGTGACACGACCCGCCAGGGCCCCACCTGCAACGAGGAGCTGGGCAGCACCACCACAGCCATCTGTGCACCTATCCTGCTAGGGGACATCTGTTCTGCAGAGAATCCTGTGGTTAGAGGTGAGGTCACCATCTTCACTCCTGTGACTGAGCAGACTGTTACATCCAGGAAAACAGAGAACACCCCAGTAAAAGATCACTTGGGACTCTGACCGCCAGGGCCCCACCTCCACCCAGGAGCTGGGGAGGTCTACAGCTTCTGTGCACCTACCGTGCCAAGGGACATCTACCCTTCAAGGAGTTCTGCAGTTAGAGGGGGTCACTTAGTTAGAGGTGAGGCCTCCATCTTAACTCCTGTGACTGAGCAGACACGTGCTGGTAGGTATGCAGAGAAGACTTGAGTTTAAGATCACTTGGGACATGGCCTGTCAGGGTCCTACTTGCACCCAAGAGCTGGGCAGTGCCACCAGAGCCATCTGTGCACCTATACTGCTAGGGGACATATGCTCTGCAGGGAGTCCCCAGGTTAGAAGTGAGGCCACCATCTTCACTCTTATGACTGAGCAGGCTGTTTCAGTCAGAAACACAGAGAACATTCAAGTGTAAGATCAATTGTAACTTCGACTGCCAGGGCCCCACTGTAGCCAGGAGATGGGCAGCTTTACAGCACTCTGTGCCAGGAGAAAGGTGGTCACCCAGGAGCACTGAGATAGGCTTGCAGGCACACAGGAGGGACAAGCACCAGCCAGTGACAGCAGTGACAGCAGGATCAACTAACACCAGAGACAACCAGATGGCAAAAGGCAAACATAGGAACATTACTAACAGAAATCAAGGCAATATGGCACCATCCTGTAGAGAGCCATATTAGGGTGTCTTGTCACCTGACAGAAACTTGACATTGACCAAGGTGAAGTTCTCCCAGCCTGTGAGCTGAAATTCCTGTCCCAAGCATAATACTGCTCCACCTAGGGTGGAATGAAGGTGAAGTTCTTTGTTCCTCCAAGACTACGAAATCCTGAATTAAGAAGGTGACCCACCCAGCTGCCCAAGCCAATGCCTATGTAACAGCCAGACCAGATCAGCAGACCTGATTCCAGCCTTTGAGGGGAAGGGCTTTTTCTCCCACCTATATATTTGAAAAAGACCATTAAATTTTGAGCCTTGAGCAAGAAACATAGACTTGGCTCCATATTTCTCATGTTACTCCATCATTTTCTAGCCCCAGCTCTACATCCAGAGAACCCAATGACCCATTCGTATGAAGCCTCAGGTGTTTTCAGTTTATGCCCAAATGTCGTATGTGGAAATGGAGAGAACAACTGAGGGAGGCTGTCTTGGGTGGAGCTTCACGGAAATGGAAAAAAGGTATATATCCTGCACTGTAAACTACATAGAGTATTAATTTTAGAGATAAAAATAACAGTTTTTGAAGGCTATTGTTGCAAGTGGCAGAAGGAATAAATCACCGTAAGCTCAACCCTAGATCAGCTAGGATGTGACAGCGAATTGAGACAGGGAATTCTGTTAGGCAAATAGTCTGCGTTTTAGAACTACACATCAGGAGAAAGAGATATGGGGCATTAAATAAATAAAATAGAAAGAGCAAAAAAAAAAAAAAAAAGAAAGAGAAAAACAGATTTCAGAAACATGAGAGAGAAAGAGAGAAAAAAATGGATTTTAAAAGTCTCCTACACACAAGAAGAAATATAGAGAAGTCCTTTTTCCTCTATGGATCTTACTGGAGATATTTTTAGTACAACAAGCATGTTTCCCTCTCCATGTATTGTTTGTCCTTGGTGCACCAATTTGTCCATGTGTCAATTTGTGTCTTTGATTCATTGTTTAATTGGGTGTTCAATGTGTCATGTTGAAAAAAAAAATGGTAAAAGCTTCTTCTGATGGTGGTCCATATCTTAAAGCAGTAGCATTAAGAGTTACACTGTGCCACACAGCTAGAGAAAAAGCTGCCTTTAAAAGGGCTAGCAGCTTGTCAAGTTCTAGGGCAAGTGAGTTGATGATTATTTATCCTAGAAAAATCTATATTATTGTGACTATTGGAACCAAAGTGATTTTTTCACCATCCAAACCCAATCATTCAAAAACAGCAAGTCTTGGATACCCCAACACACCAGAAAAGCAAGATTTGCATTTAAAATCACAGCTAATGATGCTGATAGAAGGTTACAAGAAGGACATAAATAACTCCATTAAAGAAATACAGGAGAACACAAGTAAACATGGAAAATCCCTTAAAAAACTACAGGAAAGCACAACCAAAGAGGTGAACAAAACCATCCAGGATCAAAAATGGAGATAAAAACAATAAAGAAATTACAAAGAGAAACAACTCGGGACATAGAAAACCTAGGAAAGAAGTCAGGAGTCAAGGTTCCAAGCATCAACAACAGAATACAAGAGATAGAGGAGAGAATCTCAGATGCAGAAGTTACCATAGAAAAAATTGATACAACAGTCACAATGCAAAATACAAAAAGCTCCTGACACAAAATATCCAAGAAATCCAGGACAAAATGAGAAAACCAAACCTAAGGATTATAGGTATAGAAGAGAGTGAAGATTTCCAACTTAAAGGGCTAGTAAATGTCTTCAACAAAATTATAGAAGAAAACTTCCCTAACCTAAAGAAAGAGATGCCCATGAACATACAAGAAGCCTACAGAACTCCAAATAGATTTGACCAGAAAAGAAATTCCTCCCATAACATAATAATTAAAATGCCAAATATACTTAACAAAGAAACAATATTAAAAACAGTAAGGGTAAAAGGTCAAGTAACATATAAAGGTAGACCTAACAGCATTACATCGAACTTCTCACCAGAGACTATGAAAGCTAGAAGATCCTGGGCAGATGTCATACAGACCTTAAGGGAACACAAATGCCAACAGAGGCTGCTATATCCAGCAAATCTCTTAATTACCATAGATGGATAAAACAAGGTGCTCAATGACAAAAACAAATTTACACAGTATTTTCCACAAATCTAGTCATTCAAAGGATAATGAATGGAAAACACCAAAAAAAAAAAAAAAAAAAAAAAAACCAGAGGGAAACTAAACAGCAGAAAAAGGAAGAAATTAATTTTCTTTCAACAAAACCAAAAGAAGATAACCACACAAACATAAAACTTATATCAAAAATAGCAGGAAGCAATAATCAATATTCTTTAGTATCTTTTAATGTCAATGGACTCAATTCCCCAGTAAAAAGACATAGAGTAACAGTCTGGATGAAAACAAGATCCAACATTTTGCTGCATACAGGAAACGCATCTTAGTGTCAAAGACAAACACTAGCTCAGAGTAAAATGCTGGAAAACACTTTTCCAAGCAAATGGTCCCAGGAAACAAGCAGGAATAGTCATTCTAATATCCAGTAAAATAGACTTTGAAATAAATGTCATCAAAAAAGACATGGAAGGACACTTTATATTCATCAAAGGAAAAAAAATCTACCAAGAAGAATTCTCAATTCTGAACATCTAAGCTCCAAATACAAGGACACTCTCATTTGTAAAACTTTACTAAAGCTTAAAGCACACATTGCACTTCACACAATAATTGTGGGTGACTTCAACACTCTATTCTGCTCAATGAACAGATCAGGGAAACACAAACTAAACAGAGACACAGTGAAACTAACAGAAGTATTGGATCAAAAGGATTTAATAGATATCTATAAAACATTTCATCCTAAATGAAAGAACATACCTTCTTCTCAGAACCTCATGGTCCCATCTCCAAAACTGACCATATACTTGGTCACAAAACAGACCTCAACATATAAGAAGATCAAATTAATCCCGTGCATCATATAAGATCATTATGGAGTAAGGGTGGTCTTCAATAGAAACAAAAACAAGAGAAAGCCCATATACACATGGAAGCTGAACAATGCTCTACACAATGATAACTTGGTCAGGGAAGAAATAAGGAAAGAAATCAAAGACTTTTTAGAATTTAATGAAAATGAAGGAACAAAATACCCAAATTTATGGGACACAATGAAAGCAGTGCTAAGAGGAAAACTCAAAGCACTGAGTGCCTCCATAAAGAAGCTGGACAGAGTATATACTAGCAGCTTAAAAGCACATGTGAAAACTTTAGGTCAAAAAGAAGTTAATACACCCAAAATGAGTAGAAGGCAGGAAATCATCAAACTCGAGGCTGAAATCAACCAAGTAGAAACAAAAACAATTATACAAAAATCAACAAAACCAAGAGTTGTTCTTTGATAAACTCAACAAGATTGATATACCTTTAGCCACAATAACCAGAGGGCACAGAGGCAGTTAAAAGAAAAAACATTAACAAAATCAGAAATGAAAAGGGAGATACAACAACAGAAAATGAGAAACTTCAAAAAATCACAACTTCCTACTACAAAGCCTATACTCAACCCAACTGGAAAATCTGGAGGAAATGGACAATTTCTTAGAGAGATAACAAATACCAAATTTAAATGAGGATTAGATGGATCATCTAAATGGTCCCATATACCCCAATGAAATGGAAGAGATCATTGAGAGACTCCAAACCAAAAAAAAAGCACAGGACCAGATAGTTTTAATGCAGAATTCTATCAGAACTTCAAAGAAGCCTAACACCAATACTCTTCAAACTATTCCACAAAATTGAAACAGAAGGAACACTACCAAATTTCGTTGATACCAAAACCACACAGAGATCCAACAAAGATAGAGAGCTTCAGACCAATTTCTCTTATGAATATCGATGCAAAAATACCCAATAAAATTCTTGCTAACTGAATCCAAAAATATATCTAAATGATCATTTACCACATAATTAAGTAGGCTTCATCCCAGGGATGCAGGGGATGGTTCAATATAAGGAAATCCATCGATGTAATACACTACATAAACAAACTCAAAGAAAAAAAAAACATGGTTGGTCATTTCATTAGATGCTGAAAAAAACATTTGACAAAATTCAGCATCCTTTCATGTTAAAAGTTTTGGAAAGAACAGGATTTCATGGCCCATAACTAAACATAGTAAAAGAAATATATAGCAAACCAGTAGCCAACATCAAACTAAATGGAGAGAAACTTGAAGCAAGCCCAATAAAATCAGGGGCTAGACAAGGCTTTCCTCTCTCTCCATATTTATTCAATGTAGTGCTTGAAGTTCTAGTTAGAGTAATTAGACAACAAAAGGAGGTCAAAGTGATAGAAGTTGGAAAGAAAGAAGTCAAATTATCACTATTTGCAGATGATATGATAGTATACTTGAGTGACCTATAAAAGTCCACCAGAGATTCCTAAAGCTGATAAACAATTTCAGCAAAGTGGCTGGATAAAAAATTAACTCAAGCAAATCAGTAGCCTTCATATACTTGAAGGGTAAGCAGGCTGAGAAAGAAATTAGGGAAATGACACCATTCAAAATAGCCATGAACAATATAAAGTATCTTGGTGTGATTCTAACCAAACAAGTGAAAAATCTCTATGACAATAACTTCAAGTTTCTGAAGAAAGAAATTGAAGAAGATATCAGAAGACGGAAAAATCTTCCATGCTCATGGATTGGCAGGATTAATATAGTAAAAATGGCCATCTTGCCTGACCTGTCCGGCAGGTCTAATTATTCAGGGTCCCGAAGAGGCGCTACCTGAGGGTCAAGGGGGGGGGGAGAAAAGAAGACCAAGCAAGGTTCTGTTGTTAAGGTCTCATTTTAATGGGGCATGCGTTACAGGTTTTAAGGCTTTCAGATTGGGGAAGTGAACTTTGTGAAACAAAAGGAGGGAGGGGCAAAGGTATTCTTGGCAGCGATAGCAGGAAGTGAAAAGGTCATCTGGTGGAGACATCTGGTGTTTGCGCAGGCAGGAACATTCCGCGGTCAGGGTTGGAACATTCTGAGGTCGCTCCCAGAACCTCTCAGATGGCATAAGAAGATTCCGAGAACAACCACAAAATGCCCCATCCGTTCGTGGAAAAGGCTTCTGTCCAACAATCTCATGGCCTTATGGCAGCCATCTTAGGGCTGAGTGCCTGTGGCTGTACAGCCCAGAATGGCTCCTTACACTTGCCAAAAGCAATACATAGATGACATAGATGCAATACAATCCCCATCAAAATTCCAACAGAATTTTTCATGGAGTTAGAAAAAGCAATTATCAAATTCATCTGTAATAACAAAAAACCCAGGATAGCCAAAACTATTCTCAACAGTAAAAGAATTTCTGGGGGAATCCTGAACCTTAAGCAGTACTACAGAGCAATAGTGTTAAAAACTGCATGGTAATGGTACAGTGACAGGCATGTAGATCAATGGAATAGAATTGAAGACCCAGAAATGAACATACACACCTATGGTCACTTGATCTTTGAGAAAGGAGCTAAACCAATCCATTGGAAAAAAGATAGCCTTTTCAACAAATGGTGCTTGTTTACCTGGCTGCTAGCATGCAGAAGAATGCAAATTGATCCATTCTTATCTTCTTGTACTAAGCTCAAGTTCATGTGGATCAATGACCTCTACATTAAACTAGACACTCTGAAACTCATAGAAAAGAAACTGGGAAAGAGCCTTGAGCACATGGGCATAGGGGAAGATTTCCTGAATAGAACACCAATAATTTATGCTCTAAGATCAAGAATTGACAAATGGGACCTCATAAAATTACAAATTTTCTGTAAGGCAAAGGAAACTGTCAATAGGACAAAATGGCAACCAACAAATTGGGAAAAGACCTTTACCAACCCTACATTGGACAGAGGGCTAATATCCAAGATATACAAGTAACTCAAGAAGTTAGACTCCAAAGAGACAAATAAACCTATTAAACAATGCGGTACAGAGCTAAACAAAGAATTTTCACCTGAGGAATATCGAACAGCTGAGAGGTACCTAATGAACTGTTCAACATATTTAGTCATCATGGAAATGCAAATCAAAACAACCCTGATATTTCACCTCACACCAGTCAGAATGGCTAAGATCAAATACTCAGGAGACAGCAGGTGCTGGCAAGGATGTGGAAAAAGAGGAACACGCCTCCACTGCTGGTAGGATTGCAAGCTGGTACAAGCCTCTGGAAATCAGTCTGGAGGTTCCTCAGAAAACTGGGCATGATACTACTCCTGGGCATATACCCAGAGGATTCCCCAGCATGTAATAAGGACACATGTTCCACTATGTTCATAGCGGCCCTATTTATAATAGCCAGAAGCTGGAAAGAACCCAGATATCCCTCAACAGAGAAATGGATACAGAAAATGAGGTATATTTACACAATGGAATACTACTCATCTATTAAAAACAATGATTTCATGAAATTCTTAGGTAAATTGGTGAAACTGGAAAATATCATCCTAAGTAAGGTAACCTAATCTGAAAATAACACACATGGTATGCATTCACTGATAAGTGGATATTAGCTCAGAAGCTCTCAATACCCAAGACTCAATTCACATATCAAATGATGCCCAAGAAGAAGGAAGGAGAGGCCCCTGTTACTGGAAAGGATTGATGCAGCCATGTAGGGGAATACCAAGACAGGGAAGTGGGGACCTGGGGGGGGTTGATTGGGGAACACGAGGGAGGGTGGGGAGAGGGCTTATGGGACTTTTGGGGAGGAGGCAACCAGGAAGTGTAAATCATTTGAAACGTAAATAAAAATATATCTAGGAAAAAAGTGGAGCACAGACTGAAGGAAAGGTCATCCAGTGACTAGGCCATTTTGGGATTCATTCCATGCAAGGCACCAAATCCCTTCACTAATTCTGATGCCATGTTGTGATTGCAAACAGGAGCCTAGCATGTCTATACTCTGAGAAGTTTTACCAGCAACTGACTGAGACAGATGCAGATTCCTCCAGCCAACCATTGGACTTAGGTCAGACCCCTAAAGAAGAATTAGGGGAAGAAGAGAAGGGGATTGCAACCACATAGGAATAACAACAGTTTCAACTAACCCAGACTCCACAGAGCTACCAGTGGTTAAGCCACCAACCAAAGAGCATATATGGGCTGGTCTGTGGCCTCTGCTTCAGAGATAGCAGAAGACTGCATTGTCTGGCCTCTATAGGATTGGATAAGCTTAATCCTGTAGAAACTTGATGCCCTATGGAAGGGGGATTCTAGTAAGGTGAGGTGGGATTGGGTGGGTGGATAGGAGTCAGTGGGTGTGTGGGGGAGCATTCCCTTAAAAGTAAAGTGGAGGGGTAGGGGATGAAGAACTTGTGGATGGGGTACCAGAAAGGGGGCAACATCTGGAATATAAATAAATATTAAAAAAGAAAAATAGAAGACTCCTTAAAAGGATTACCTACTAAGTAAGCCCTTTCCAGGGTAGTTTCTCTTTAATTAAAATGAAATAAACAGATTTTCATCCTTAGGTACTACCTCTAAGGATTCCTATTGTCATCAAACTCTGTAGGCTAATCATAGAATTCACATCACTGAGGAGCTAGAATAACCTTATAATTTTGCCTCCTAAAATATATACAATGTCTCCAAAGATTCTGTTTTACAAAATAGCTTTTCTCATTGTAAAAATAAATATAGATATCCATAGATATATAAATTTATATCCTTCTATTTTATAAAAATATCATGATTTGATGTGAAAAAATTTTATATTCTATGTGGTAGACAGTTTCAGAGATTCTTAGATTATTGCAGGATATTTGGTCATACCATGAACCCTGAGATTGTGACCTGTTTCTAATATGGTATGACTCAGCCTTTGATCACAGAAGTTTTTTTTTTTTTTCTGAAAAGAAGTACTTGTGGTGTGGATCAACCCTAGCATACACCTTTAACCCAAGAGCTAAATAAAGTAAATCATATGTCAAGAGGCAGAGGAAACAACCACTTGACAGGGAGTGAACAGAAGTAAATAACGAGGAATGATATTGAGTTGTAGGGTATTTAAGACAGTACGGAGAAGGAGAAGACTTTTTTTTTCCTTCTGGGACATCAGTGGAATAGGAAGATCAGTTGGGGGCTTTCTCTGCCTCTCTGAGCTAGCAGGCTTTCATCACAGCTTCTGGTTCATGAGTCTTCATTGGTACAATCAAAAGGTAGAATTTATTATTTTAAAGAAAACACTAGATATACCTGACCATGCATTTATTTTATCCCAAAGCAAACAGCCTAACATAGTATACCAGCAGAAAAACTGATTGAAAAGTTTCAACTTTAAAGAGAAAAAAAAATATTTGAGCAAATAGTGTACTTAAGACATCTATCATAGAACAAAATTGTAACTTTGATCACATAGTACATCATCCAGGAAGGAAGGTCAAATGAGTCAGTCTACACAGCTGGAAGAGGTGCAAGCTTCAATTACAGAGTAGAGACATTAAGGTCAACAACATTTGGCCAAATGGAAAGAAATAAGCAGAAATGACTAGTATATTGTTATTGGCTTCTGAAGCCAAGTCCATTTTTTTTGCACAAACTTCTTTCAAGACAGGATATATTGAGAATAATTTATTTGGGCACTGGAAAAGAAAATGGAAGCAGCAATTACTCCTCCAAACTGCCCGTCTCTATAGATTTCTTTTCTGTACCAAGATTGTCAGCTTTAATCATTGGTTTACTAGAATCATCCCTGGCCTCTGAGTTCCTAATTTCCTGTATGAATATCCTGCCATAGTACCTTGTATATATTAATATGTATAGACTCCTTTACTTTTACTTCTTCCAGTGCATTTTCTGCAACCTTCACACAAGCCATCAACTGAGTCCTGCCCTTCTATTTAAATAGGGGTTCAGAATGTAGTTAAAAATATGTTCTTTAAAATTAGACTATTTTTTAATTCAGATATTGAATTTAATCCAGGAAGACACAGAAGTTTTAATAGATTGCTACCTAATTAGTTAATGTACATCCTGAATATACATACTTTGAAATATCAATCCCTATTATGTTGGTATTTGGTCATAATTTAGTCATATTATTTAAACATTCATCAGTAAAAATAGTGATCATATTAAAGGGACCCCAGACAACTTCCTTGCTTTTTCTGTTATATGGGAATAAAAGGTGCCGACACCTATCTACAAGGCAAGGTAAAATATATCACCAGACAGTATATCTGAAACTTTGGGCCTCTCAACATGTGAGAAATAAATGTTTATTGCTTAAGAAACTCAGTATCATATTTAGAGAATCTTGAATATATTGAGACCTGAAAGTAAGAAATAGAAAGAACATAAATAAATTAAATGAGAAGCCCAATGTTGTATCCTTCTTCGCCTCTTCTTCCTTGACTCATTATCTTATACAGTGGTTTCCATCTACATGATTATCATCTAGTCTCTCATCAACATTGAGATGTCACACATTATATCTATGTTTTAATCAGCACAAATACAAAAGAGACGGGAATGGATAATTCTCACTCCTGTCAGGCCTCTGTAGAGAACATAGTTTCCTTCTTTCATTTTTATTAAAAAAAATCACACAGTATTTTCTGAGCACTATTTTCATTCCACTAACTTTTCCCAGATGGTTCTAACCTCCTTATACATCCAACTCCATGCCCTTTCTTCTGGTCTTTCTTTAGAAAGTAAACAGGAAGACAGAAACAAACAAACTATTTTTTTTAAAAAAGCCAGAAAAAGCGTAAGAAAAACACACATGCACACACACATACACACAGTCAATATCAACTAGTCACTCATCAACATAGAGATGTCATACATTATATCTATTTTTTTAATTTTTTTTATCAGGTATATTCTTTATTTACATTTCAAAAGATTTCCCTCTAACTAGTTCCCCCCTCCCCAAAAGTCCCATTTGCCCTTTTCCATCCCTCTGCTCCCCAACCAACCCACTCCTGCCTCCCCTTCCTGGTATTCCCCTACACTGCCACATTGAGCTCTTCCTGGACCAGGCACCTCTCCTTCCTTCTTGGGTATCCTTTGATTTGTGAATTGTTCCTTGGGTATTCCAATATTCTGGGCTAATATAAAAATATCAGTGAGTGCATATCATGTGTGATTTTTTGTGAATGGGTTACTTCACTCAGAATGACAATCTCCAGTTCCACCCACTTGCCTAAGAATTTCATGAATTCATTATTTTTAATAGCTAAGTAGTATTTCACAGTGTAAATATACCACATTTTCTGTATCCATTCCTCCATTGAGGGACATCTGGGTAATTTACAGCTTCTGGCTATTATAAAAAAGGCTGCTATGAACATAGAGGAGCATGTGTCCTTATTGCATGTTGGAGAGTCCTCTGGGTATACGCCCAGGAGTGGTATAGCTGGGTCCTCCAGTAGTATTATGTGAAGTTTTCTGAGGAACCACCAAACTGATTTCCAAAGTGGTTTTACCAGCTTGCAATTGCACTAGCAGTGGAGGAGTGTTATTCATTCTCCACATCCTTGCCAGTACCAGCTGTCTCCTGAGTTTTTCATCTTAGCCATTCTGACTGGTGTGAGGTAAAATCTCAGGGTGGTTTTGATGTGCATTTCCCTGATGACTAAGGATGTTGAACATTTCTTTAGGTGCTTCTCAGCCATTCGATATTCCTCAGGTGAAAATTCTTTGTTTAGCTTTGTACCCCATTTTTAATAGGGTTACTTGGTTCTCTGGAGTCTAACTTCTCGAGTTCTTTGTATATCTTGGATATTAGCCTGCTGTCGGATGTAGGGTTGGTAAAGATCTTTTCCCAATTAGTTGGTTGCCATTTTGTCCTTTTGACAGTGTTCTTTGCCTTACAGAATCGTTGTAATTTTATGAGGTAACATTTATCAATTCTTTATTTTAGAGCATAAGTTATTAGTGTTCTGTTCAGGAAATTTTCCCCTGTGCCCATGTGTTCAAGGTTCTTCCCTAGTTTCCTTTCTATTAGTTTCAGTGTTTCTGGTTTTATGTGGAGGTCTTTGATTCACTTGGAGTTGAGCTTAGTACAAGGAGATAAGAATGGATCGATTTTCATTCTTTTGCATGTTGACCTCCAGTTGAAGAAGCACCATCTATTGAAAAGGCCATCTTTTTTCCACTGGATGGTTTTAGCTCCTTTGTCATAGATCAAGTGACCATAGGTGTGTGGGTTCATTTCTGGGTCTTCAATTCTGTTCCATTGATCTACCTGCCTGTCACTGTACCAATACCATGCAGTTTTTAACACTATCTCTCTGTAGTACTGCTTGAGGTCGTGGATATTGATTCCCTCAGAAATTCTTTTACTGTTGAGAATAGTTTTAGCTATCCTGGGTTTTTTGTTATTCCAGATGAATTTGATAATTGCTTTTTCTAACTCTATGAAGAATGGAGTTGTGATTTTGTTGGTGATTGCATTGAATCTGTTTATTTTTTTATTTTTTTTGGCAGGATAGCCATTTTTACTATATTAATCCTGCCAATCCATGAGCATGGAAAATCTTTCCATCTTCAGAGGTCTTCTTAGATTTCTTTCTTCAGAGACTTGAAGTTCTCGTCCTACAAATCTTTCACTTCATTGGTTAGAGTCACTCCAAGATACTTTATATTGTTTGTGGCTATCGTGAAGGGTATCATTTCTCTTATTTCTTTCTCAGCCTGCCTATCCTTTGAGTATAGGAAGGCTAATGATTTGCTTGAGTTGATTTTATACCCGGCCACTTTGCTGAAGTTGTTTATCAGCTGTAGGAGTTCTCTGGTGGAGTTTTTGGGTTGCTTAATATACTAGCATATCACTTGCAAATAGTGATAATTTGACTTCTTCCTTTACAATTTGTATCCCTTTGACCTCCTTTTGTTGTCTAATTGCTCTAACTAGAACTTCAAGTAATATATTTAATAAATATGGAGGGAGAGGGCAGCTTTGTCTAGTCCCTGATTTTATTGGGATTACTTCAAGTTTCTCTCCATTTAGTTTGATGTTGGCTACTGGTTTGCTGTGTATAGCTTTTACTATATTTAGGTATGGACCTTGAAGTCCTGTTCTTTCCAAGACTTTTAGCTTGAAAGGATGCTGAACTTTGTCCAATGCTTTTTCAGCATCTAATGAAATGACCTTGTGTTTTTTTTTTTTTTGAGTTTGTTTATGTAGTGTATTACATTGATGGATTTCCTTATATTGAACGGTTCCTGCATTCCTGGGATGAAGCCTACTTGATTGTGTTGAATGATCATTTTAATGTGTTCTTGGATTTGATTGGCAAGAATTTTATTGAGTATTTTTGCATCAATATTCATAAGGGTAATTGGCCTAAAGTTCTCTTTTTTGTTGGAACTTTGTGTGGTTTGGGTATCAGTGAAATTTTGGATTCATAGAACGAGTTGGGTAGTGTTCCTTCTGCTTCTATTTTGTGGAATAGTTTGAAGAGTATTGGTGTTAGGTCTTCTTTGAAGTTCTGATAGAATTCTGCACTGAAACCATCTGGTCCTGTGCTTTTATTTGTTGGAAGACTTTCAATGACCACTTCTATTTTTTAGAGGTTATGGGACCATTTAGATAGTCTATCTGATCCTGATTAAACTTTGATAGTTTGTAACTCTCTATGAAATTGTCTATTTCCTCTAGATTTTCCAGTTGTCTTGAGTATAGGCTTTTGTAGTAGGATCTGATGATTTTTTGAATTTCCTCAGTTTCTGTTATTATTTCTCCCTTTTCATTTCTGATTTTGTTAATTTGGATACTGCCTCTGTGCCTTCTGGTAAGTCTGGCTAAATGTTTATCAATCTTGTTGATTTTCTCAAAGATCCAACTCCTGTTTTTTTGTTGATTCTTTGAATAGTTCTTTTTGTTTCTATTTAGTCAATTTCAGCCCTGAGTTTGATGATTTCCTGCCTTTTGCTCTTCTTTGGTGTATTAGTTTCTTTCTGTTCTAAAGCTTTCAGGTGTGCTGTTAAGCTGCTAGTGTATGCTCTCTCCAGCTTCTTTTTGGAGTCTCAGAGCTATGAGTTTTTCTCTTAGCACTGCTTTCAATGTGTCCCATAAATTTGGATATGCCTTCATTTTCATTGAATTCTAAAAAGTTTTGATTTCTTTCCTTATTTCTTCCTTGACAAATTTTCATTGAGTAGAGCATTGTTCAGCTTCCTGTGTATGTGGGCTTTATGTTGTTTTTGTTGCAGTTGAAGACCACACTTACTCCATAGTGATCTGATAGGAGTCATGGAATTATTTGAATTTTTGGATCTGCTGGGGTCTGTTTTGTGACCAATTATATGGTCATTTTTGGAGAAGGTACCATGAGTCCCTGGGAAGAATGTATATTCTTTTGATTTAGGATGAAATGTTCTATAGATATCTATTAAATCCATTTGTTCCAAAACTTCTGTTAGTTTTACTGTGTCTCTGATTTTTTGTGTTTCCATGATGTGGCCATTAAGGAGAGTGGGGTGTTGAAGTCACCCACAATTATTGTGAGGGATGTGATGTGTGCTTTCAACTTTAGTAAGGTTTCTTTTATGAATGATGGTTCCCTTGTATTTGGAGAGTAGATGCTCAGAACTGAGAATTCTTCCTGGTAGATTTTTTCTTTGGTGAGTATAAAGTGTCCTTCCATGTCTTTTTTGATGACTTTTGGTTGAAAGTCTATTTTATCAGATATTAGAATGGCTACTCCAGCTTGTTTCCTGGGACCATTTGCTTGGAAAACTGTTTTCCGGCCCTTTACTCTGAGGTAGTGTTTGTCTTTGACACTGAGATGAGTTTCCTATATGCAGCAAAATGTTGGGTCTTGTTTACATATCCAGTCGGTTAGTCTATGTCTTTTTGTTTGGGAATTGAACCCTTTGATGTTAAGAGATATTAAGGAAAAGTGATTGTTGCTTCCTGCTATTTTTTAAGTAATTTTTATGTTTGTGTGGTTATCTTTTTTTGGGGGTTTGTTGGAATACGATTAATTTCTTGCATTTTCTAGTGTATAGTTCCTCTCCATTGGTTGGTCTTTTCCATCTATTATCCTTTGAATAGCTGGATTTGTCAAAAGATACTGTGTAAATATTTTTTTTGTCATGAAATACATTGGTTTCTCCATCTATGGTAATTGAGAAATTTGCTGGATATAGCAGTCTGGGTTGGCATTTGTGTTCTCTTAGGGTCTGTATGACATCTGCCCAGGCTCTTCTGGCTTTCATAGTCTGTCGTAAGAAATCTGGTGTAATTCTGATAGGTCTACCTTTATATGTTACTTGATCTTTTTCCCTTACTGCTTTTAATATTCTTTCTTTGTTTAGTACATTTGGTGTTTTAATTATTATGTGATGGGAGTAATTTCTTTTCTGGTCAAATCTATTTGGAGTTCTGTAGGCTTCCTGTATGTTCATGGGCATCTCTTTCTTTAGGTTAGAGAAGTTTTCTTCTATAATTTTGTTGAAGACATTTACTGGTCCCTTAAGTTGGAAATCTTCAATCTCTTCCGTACCTAAAATCCTTAGGTTTGGTCTTCTTATTTTGTCCTGGATTTCCTGGATGTTTTGGGTCAGGAGGTTTTTGCATTTTTTATTTTCTTTGACTGTTGCATCAATGCTTTCTATGGTATCTTCTGCATCCAAGATTCTCTCTTCTATCTCTTGTATTCTGTTGTTGATGCTTGGATCCTTGACTCCTGACTTCTTTCCTAGGTTTTCTATGTCCCGAGTTGTTTCTCTTTGTGATTTCTTTATTGTTTCTACCTCCATCTTTAGATCTTGGATGGCTTTGTTCAATTCCTTCACCTGTTTTTTTGTGTTTTTCCTTAGTTCTTCAAGTGCCTCTCCCTGTTTACTTGTGCTTTCCTGTAAGGGAGTTATTTATGTCCTTCTTGAAGCCCTCCATCAGCATCATGAACAGTGATTTTAAATCCAGTTCTTGCTTTTCTGGTGTGTTGGGGTATCCAGGACTTGCTGTTGTTGGAGAACTTAGTTCCAATGGAGCCATAT
The DNA here is from genome assembly GCA_036184795.1 of Tokudaia tokunoshimensis. Classification (NCBI taxonomy): domain Eukaryota; kingdom Metazoa; phylum Chordata; class Mammalia; order Rodentia; family Muridae; genus Tokudaia; species Tokudaia tokunoshimensis. The sequence continues at coordinate 129,450,336 of BTHU01000023.1, read as the reverse complement.
TGCCTTGGTGTCTGTTGGTGTTGTTCTTGTGTTTGCCTTTTGCCAGCTGGTTATCTCTGGTGTTAGCTGTTGTTGCTGTCTCTGACTCTGGTTTCTCTGTGCTCCTGGGAGACCTTTTCTGTCTGTGTACACTGATATGTAAGTACTTCTGCAAGACCCGCTCTCTTATTGTTGTATTTGGATACATACCTCTGTGGCCCAGATCAACCCTGGGTGCAGGTGGTAATCAGAAGACTCCTGTCCCAGGCTGTTCATAGGCTTTTGTGCCCTTAGAGTTTCAGTTTGTTTCCTCTTAGCAGGAGGGTTGGTCATACTCTACCACCGGGCTTCTCTGCATTCCTGAGTGGTTAGTTACCTCCGTGTATCCCATGGATATGGTACCCAGTGGCAGAAGACTGCTCCCCTGCTCTGCAATGCAGGTCTCTCCTGTGCTGACTGACTCCTGCGAGCAGCTGGGTAAACAGTTGGCTTCCTACACCACGTGGAGATTGTGCACTATGGCAGAGGATGGTCTCAAACCTGGGAACAGAGCCAGAAATCTCCTGCCAGTCTATTCAGGATGGGGTACTCTGTTCTGCAATGCAGGTCTCACCTGTGCTACCTGACTCCTCCATGCAGCTGGGCAGATAGCTGGCTTCCTGGGCCACTTGGAGATGGTACGCTTGAGTCCCTGTCTGGTCTGTCACCAGAGCAAAGATGGCAGAGGCTGTGGTGCTCCCTCCACGTGCTGATCACTCTGCGGGGCAAATGTCCCACAGCAGAGTTGGCACACAGATGACCACAGAGCTGCCCAGCTCTTGGGTACAGGCAGCACCTTAACAGGCTGTGTCCCAAGTGATGTTATACTCGGGATATCTCTGTGAACCTGGAGTCTCTGTCTGGTCTAGCAGTGGGGCAAAGATCTATATCTATATTTTAATCAACACAAAGATAAAAGAGACAAGAATGGATAATTCTCACTTCACATCCTGAACCATAATATACAAACAAAAGAACAGTAACACATTTAATTGTTCAAATCAACCAATATAAGAGAAAATGTACAAAAATATCATTGAGTTCCTTTTGTGTTGACCAATGACTCCTGAGTATGGGGCTTGTATAGAGGTGTAGTTAATAATATGCCCAGTGACACTCAATTGAAGAAAACTGATTTTTCCTTTGTGGGTGGTTAATAATCGGATATACTTTTGGTTATGGAAGTGAGCCCATGTCCATTTCTGGTTCAGTGTGATCACCTCATCTGGCTTGAGAATATATGCTGCCATGGTCTCTTTGAGTTAGTATGAAAATCACTACTGTTGTCTAATGAAGACATGGTTTCCTTACTGATATCAATCCCTTCTGGCTCTCACAATCTTATTGCCTCCTTTTCCACAGAGTTATGAGACATCTGCCAAGGAGAGCTTCATACAGACTGTAGAAACAGTCCAAGAAATAGATGCAGGGTCAAGCAGCAAATTTGGAGAGGTGAAAGCGTCTAAGTCCATTGAAGCTGAAGCCCTTATATCATACACGAAGATACAGGATTTAGTATTTGCCCTGCTGAATTTCTGTCTTCATATTTTGGTTCAGTCCTTCCACACTGTACCCTGTTTTTCACATTTGGAATTAGAATGAATATTCTGTTTCATTGTATTTTGGAAGTATGCAATTTGACTTTTGATTTTACAGGAGTCACACATTTAAGTGACTGACTTAAGATGTGGCCCTCTATCATAGCTCTTAGTAGCTAAAAGAGAACTTTATAAGGTACCAAACTACTCTTCTCATTACAAATTATTCCTTGATCACTAAAAGGGCTCAATAATGCAACAAAACTCAACACCATGCTCCCTTCAAGACAATGTTTATTCCAAATGTAGAACAAAAGTTCTTATAATTATAAAGTCTTTCCAACTTCAAAAACTCTTCCAATGTTCAATATTTTACTGTATTTGCTCCATTTTTTCTCATCTCTTTCATCATATGTATATTGTTTTTAATATAGACATGTATAATTCTTCTCTGGATAATTTGTCAATAAGTAGTATTTTCTAAACTTCTTAGTATGCAGTTCCCTAAAAATATGATGTAACCTATTACATTCATCTGAGACAATATATTATAAATAATTCTATACTACTCACAAACACAGAACTTAATTTATATTGTTTAATTTTCCCCAATCTTTCTTCCCGCCGCCATTTGGACCAGGGAGTTAGGCAGCTCCAGAGCCTTCTGTGCACGGCCTGTCAGGAGAGAGTGATCTCCCAGCAGTGCTTTCAATTCTGAGCCTGCAGGTGAGAATTCCACCTCTGCTCTGGAGTGGAACAGCTAGGAACGCACAGGGCATAAGGTCATTGGAGCAGCTGGGACAGTGGTCTTCAGGCTGCCATTTGCACCAGGGAGCCAGGCGGTGCACAGACCCTGACATAAGAGAGTTAGTCTCCCAGTAGGAAGGACACAGGCTTACAATCCCATAGGAGGAACAAGCTGCAGCCAGAGTCATCAAGACCAACAAACACCAGAGATAACCAGATGGCCAAAGGCAAGCACAAGAACCCTTCCAACAGAAACCAAGGCCAATTGGCAACATCAGAACCCAGTTCTCCCACCAGAGATAGTACCAGATACCCCAACACACCCACCGGAATATCAATAGTTGGATTTAAAATCATATCTCATGATACTGATAGAGGACTTCAAGAAAGACTTAAATAACTCTCTTAAAGAAATACAGGAGAACATTGGTCAATAGGCAAAAGCCCTTAAAGAGGAAACACAAAAAATCCCTTAAAGAAATAGAGGAGATCATGGGTCAACAGGAAGAAGCCCTTAAAGAAGAAACAAAAAATCCATTAAAGAATTACAGGAAAACACGAACAATCAAGTGAAGGAACTGAACAAAACCATCCAGGATCTAAAAGTGGAAGTAGAAACAATAAATCAAAAAGTGAGACATCTCTGGAGATAGAAAACTTTGGAAAGAATTCTGGAGTCATAGATGCAAGCATCAACAACAGACTATAAGAGATAGAAGAAAAAATCTCAGGTGCTGAAGATACCATAGAAAACATGGAAACAACAGTCAAAAAATGCAAAATGCATAAAGCTTGTAACCCAAAACATCCAGGAACTCCAGGATACAATAAGAAGACCAATCCTAAGGATTATAGGTACAGAAGAAAGTGAATATTTCCAACTTGAAGAACCAGTAAATATCTTCAACAAAATTATAGAAGAAAACTTCCCTAACCTAAAGAAAGAGATGCCCATGAACATACAAGAAGTATTCAGAACTCCAAATAGACTGGACCAGACCATAAATTCCTCTCAGCACATAATAATCAAAACACCAAATACACTAAACAAAGAAAGAATATTAAAAGCAGTAATGGAAAAAGGGAAAGTAACTTATAAAGGCAGACCTATCAGAATTACACCAAACTTCACACTAGAGACTATGAAAGCCAGAAGAGCCTGGGCAGATGTCATACAGACCCTAAGAGAACACAGATGCCAGCCCAAACTACCCAGCAAAACTCTCAATCACCATAGATGGAAAAACCAAGATATTCCATGACACAACCAAATTTACACAATATCTGTCTACAAATCCAGCCCTACAAAGGATAATAGATGGAAAATACCAACACAAGAAAGGAAAATACACCCTAGAAAAAGTAGGAAAATAATCTTCCTCCAACAAACCCAAAAGACTATACCCTCACAAACATAAAAATAACATCAAAAATAACAAGAAGCAGCAATCACTATTCCTTAATATCCCTTAACATCAATAGACTCAATTCCCTAATAAAAAGACATAGACTACCAAATATTTCTCATGTAAATCTTCAATTTTATCAGAAAAAGTTTGTGATTCCTCTTTCAATTAATTTAGCAATGTTTTTTATTTCTACCATTTTATCTGCATTGTTTTCCATGATAATCTTCAATTTTAATGTTTTTCTACATATTTATTCTATTTTATCAGAAATGTTTTCAATGTAAATCTCTGATTTTATCACAAAATGTTTTTAATTCCATCTTCTATTAATTTAGAAAGGTTTATTATATCTACCATTTTATTTGTATAGTTTTCCATAAAATAGTCAATTTTAATGTGTCTATATATTTCTTGAATTTTAACAGAAATATTTTCCATGTAAATCTTCAAGTTTTTCAGAAAATGTTTCTAATTCCACGTTCAATTTAGAACTATTTTGATTCCTATAATTTTATCTGCATAATTTCATTGATAATCTTCAATTTTTACATTTTTTCTATACATTTCTTCAATTTTATCAGAGATATTTTCCATGTAAATCTTCAAGTTTATCAAAAAATGTTTAGAATTCCACTTTCAATCAACTTAGGAATACTTTTATGCCTACCATTATTATATCTATATAAAATTTTCCGTGATAATCTTCAAAAAATATTTTCCCAATCTTGTCAATTTATTTTTCTAATACAAAATATATCCCAGGTTTGTAAAATGTTTGCCTGTTTCACTGTATTAGACTTCTTCAGATTGAAATAGTTCATCAATTTCACATGGTTTTCAGATAGCTTGACATTTGGAGGGGTTCCACAAGTGCATTTTATAAGATTAGCTTTGAGACCGAGTTGGTGCTGTTTAATCACAATAATTCTAGGATGTTCATCCATGGCAATAAAGTATTTTCATTGTTATAGCATAAGTTCACTTATTCATAAATTTATTGATTAAAGAACAAAAATATAGATTAATATTTTCCATGTGTCATCTGTTAACATATTTCCTTTGATGGGTTAATTGTTACAAATTTGGCTCATAGGGAAACCCTTTTTCTAGTAACTGGGATAGTGCGCCCCTCTTAAGGCTGAATCAAAAATCCACCAGTGAAGAAGGATATATTACTTAATATTATCTTGACTTTACTAGTTTTTCTTCTTTCAGTATATTAGGTCTAGAACCAATTCTCCCGTGAACGAAAATGGTTCTTTTGGTCACTCCTAGAATGAAGATATGTGTCACATCTTCTATAGAACACTTGGATGGATGGAAAAAACAGCATAATTGTATACAAAAACAGTCACATGAAGAAACCTATGCATGTACATTTTACATGTAATTAATCAATTGAAATAAATCATTATAAAAATATAGCAAAGCAGGTGAAAAACATATAATCCTCTCATTGTCTGCCTCAAACAATCCCTAGGAATAAATCTAGCCAAGAAAGTGAGAACTTAGCAAAGAAACATCAAGGCATTGAAGAATGAAGTTGAAGAATGCAATAGAGAACATAAGGCTCTTCCACGATCATTGATCTTCCGAATGAAAATAGTATAAATTAATGTATTATCAAAGAATTAACTACACATATCATGCCATATTTGTCAAAATTTTATTAGTACTTTTTACAGAAGCAATAAAAACAACCTAAAATGACTACAAAAAAGCAGTGAATAGCTAAAAGAATTCTGAGCAAAATCCATTCAATACACAGGTTAATGATAGGAACAGTCTTTAAAAAAAAAAAAAAGAAAAAGTAAAAGAAAGTAAAAACGAACCGTGTTTGTGGATTCCGGGAAGTGCTTCTTCATATGCCTGCTTCCTGAGAGGTTCTGCCAGTGCCTGACAAATACAGAGGCAGAAGTTTGCAGGCAGCCATTGGACTGAGCACGGAGGAGTCTCAGTTAGAGGAATTGGAGAAGGGACTGAAGGAGCTGAGGGGTTTGCAGCCTCATGGGGGGAGCAACAGTGTCAACCAGCCAGACCCCCGGAGTTCCTGGGAAAAGGACCACCAACCAAAGGATACACATGGAGGGACCCATGGTTCTGGCCGCATATATGGCAGAGGATGGCCTTGTTGGACATCAGTGGGAGGAGAGGCCCTTGGGCCTGAGGGCATTCGATGACCCAGTGTAGGAGAATGCCAGGACAGGGAATTCGGAGTGGGTGGGTGGGGTTGTACCCCAATAGAAACAGGGGGAGGGGAGATGTGATAGGGGGTTTCTAAGGAGGAGAACTGAAAAGGGCAAAACATTTGAAATGTAAATGAAGAAATTATCCAATAAAAAGAGTTTGTGTGCAACATCCTTAGCAGTCATGAAAGTATAAATAAAAGCTACGTTTAGATTCAGTTACCAGTCAACAAGGCTATGGTTTTAAAAACAATTAATAACTAATATCTGCGAGGATGCAGGGAAAAGGGTGGTTTTAGTGTAAACTGACAAAGGTATAGTCAAAACCAGTGTATAATTTCCTCGAAAAACTTTAAAAGTATAACCACAATAGAACAGCTCTCCCACTTTTGGAAATATGCCTCTGCTGATCTAAATCAGTGGATTATAGCAATACTTGAACATCAGTGTTCTTTCAACAATGTACAATGGCAAGTTTATAGAATTAGCTAGTATCTGTAAGCAGAAGAATGAACAAAGATAATGTCACACACACACATGTGTATGACAGAAAGAGCAACAAATTTTAAACAGTCATAAAGAGGATGAAATAAATGTATTTTTAAATAAATGGTCATAGCCAGAAATATAATTTTTAATTTAAAAAGACCATATGGTAGTATGATTCAGCAACTTAACAAATTAAAGTGCAAACATAGGCTGTAAATACAATATGCATGGAAAAAAATACCATTGCTTTATAAATTCTAAATAGCAGAGTAAGGCAAGAAACATGTTAGTCATTTTTTTATTATTTGCTTTATGTATTTGCAAAAATAAAACTATCCTTGTTCATAGATTAAATAAATGTTGTGCATAAAGCATATAAAGAAATCTGTTAGGGAGATTTTAGAGATAATTATTTTAGTTACAAGAGAATCTTTAGTGAAAATTAATGTATAAGAACAAAATTCTTATAATAAAAAGGAATTATATTTATCAAATCATACTATACATACTATTATGAAGACTCAGAATAAAATGAAATGTGTCCTAGGCATTTAGGCATAAAAGCCTTTGTGTTCTAAGTATTTTAAGGTATGTAATCAATAAGAAAGAGACAAAATAAGGACAAATGTTTACTTGGAAGTTAATTTAACATCATTTATTAAAATTGAACAGTCACCTTCCCAATAAAATCTCTAAATGTAAGCCTTGCATAGTCTAATTACTTGAATTAAACATGTCTATGAGGGCATATATACAAGAATATTTGTATCAGTGTTCCATTTACTAGCTATGCATTAGAAAATAACCTAAATATTAATAAGAAGCAGAATTTATCATAGATAAATACAATGAGAATAACTAAAAAGAATGATGTAATGAATATTACCACCAAATAGAGTTATAGAAATTTAAAAACTGTCAATTGATTAATATTAACATTAAGTTAATATTAAAATTAATTATTTTGGAGACAGGGTTTCATGATGCTCATCTTGATGTATAAACAAAGTTTACCTTGAACTTCTGATTCTCTTGTATCCATGGTTAGACAGCTTAGATTTCAGGCATGTGCCACCATGAATAGTTTGTATAATACTGGGAAAAAAAACTTAGGGCTCAGGACATCACATACTCTTCAAAAGCTCCTTACCAACTTAACAGCATTCTTAGCTCTAATTCTCTTTATTCAAAGCCTACAAACTATAGGAAAACATTTATATTTTTAGAAGGTATACATGTTAGCACTACCTTCTTAGTTCTCCCGTTCTGCTAATTTATTCCTTCACTCAAGTGAGAGACCTATGTATCTTTTTAATCATTATAGTGTGTATTATTATATGTATACTTTTAATTATTATAATGTATACTTTCTATAAGGATCAACCTCTATAAAACATATTATTTAATATTTAGCATTTAGATTTGTTTACATTATACAATAATTCAAAGTACTAAACTTTTATCTTTTATTGAAACTGATAGATAAACCTTTGCTCACAAAAGTCAAAATTGACATAAAAGTCTAAAATTTAGTAATACATTTCAAAAACAAGTATATTTTATACATATCTGGTAGTTGTGATGGTTGCAGTAATCAAATGTACCAATTACCTCCCACAGTTATATAAGCGAAAATTGTGTGAAATCCAAGTAACCAAAAATAATGCAGTAACTTGCAGAAAGCACAGATAATAGGAATGTCCTATGAATGCCATTTCTCTAATAGAATATTAGTGTTTCACAAAGGAGTCTTGCTTCTAAACTGTTTGTTTTTAAAACTTGTATGAAGTATGTCTCTGATTTTAAAATATTTTATATTGAAACATCACGTATGTTCCATAAGGGAAAATATGACTTTGTGTGCATATCATGCACACACATGCCCCTTTTCCTTAAAATAGATAACAAAACTACTTGTCCTGGAGAAAAGCAATGCCAAAGGATTTTAAACTATATTAGTATTTCAAGATTTGTGCAGCTGTGGTGATAACGCTAACCATAGCACAGAAATTGTATTTCATAGAGGGAAATGACATTTAATTTAAAATTTTTACACAAAGATGTATTAATGTCCAATCTACAGGCTTACCAATGAGCTATTTTGGAGTGGTCTCATATCAGTCAAAATTCTCATAAGAAGTTCCAGTAAAAATGAGAATTAAAACATACATCAAGTGAAGGAATTTGTTTTCTTAATTTATAAATCTAATACAATATTAATTTAGAAATTATAAGGACTCCGTAAATTCAAATTAACCTTGAGAATGGATAGATGGATTGACAGATGGACAGTCAGACAAAGAGGCAGACAAAAATAAAAACAAAGAGATGGAAGCCTATAGCCATAAGATTGAGAAATAGTTCTTTTTTGCCTTTTTTATTTTTATTTTTTATATTTAATTTTTATTCACATTACATTTTGATCTCAATGCCTTTTGCTCCTCTCTTCCCAGTCCCACCTTTCCAAATCTTTCATTTCCTCTCACCTTCTCTTTAGAAAAGGGACCCCCCCCCTTGGGTACCACCCCATCCTGGGGTGGTATCAGATCGACACATAATGTACTTGGTATCAAAAGTCAATTTTACACAAACAACATATTGCATTTGTTTTGTATGGTGCAGTTCCCTGCTTTGGCTTTTGTCCTTAGTAAAGATTCTAATGGACTCATGGAAACCAGCAGACACAAATTCCTTCCTGTGTGAGAGCAGTCCACATCAAGCACTGGAGACACATGACCCATGTGGGCCATAAAAGGGGTGTTCATTGATCACATAACAAAAGTATACAAGTTATAATCTTCATTTCCTATAGTAAAATTGAAAGCTTCTATAGGTTTTCAACAGATTGTATTTGTTTTCATATTCAGTATAACCATTTTTAAAGGAGTACCTTACCGCAAGGCATGCAGTGCTATATTCCTATCAGAAACACAACTTCCCCCCAAAAAAATCTCAATGGGGCTAGTAGGATTAACACTACTTCTACTGTCAAATCCCCAATTTATTGAGGTTACAGGGCTGATTCTTTGTTCAAATATCTACGTGTTGTCCACAAGTGGCAAAGGCAAGGTCTTTCCAGTGATGATCAGTACCAGCATACATTGTCTTTCCTAGCATTGTGTACAATGGTTCCAGCTCCTCTACATAACCTGGTCCATCCATTTTCTTTGCTTCACAGACTTGTCATACCACAGAAATGACTGCATACTCCTCCTAGAAAACCTTCATGTGCTTGTATAGTTCAAATATATTTTAGTTAATCAAGTTCCAAATTTTAACCTCTTTATCACATGCCCCAGAAAGGATAGTAGCAAGGCTCTTTGGATACATTGCCAGGAAACTGACTCCATCATGGTGACCATCCAGGGATACAAGGGATGGTTTTGCATACTTTGCAATTTGATAGCATTTAAAGCTTTTACATACTCTTGTAGGACTTTAAAAGGATGTAAAGTAGGATCATCTTTTCTTGGAACTCTTTGCATGTCCAGCTTGGTGTTTCAGACAGAGTTGTCAGAGATCAGGCTCAGCATTTTCATCTTTATCTTGACTGCTCTGGATCTCAAATTCCACAAACCTTTTACTGGGTTTAGTTTAAACCAGCCTCTATGCAGACATACAACTTCCCATGTTGATCATTCTTAACAGAATTAAGAACTCTTCAAAATTTCCAATCATTAAAAGATAGTTTTAGAATTCTTCATTAGTCAATTTACTATACAAAATATTAAAAATACACCAATGAAAAATATATTTAATAACTTTCTACCCAAGAGCCCTTATTTTTAGCAAGAAGGTGACTGTTTTGAAATTATAAGATTATTTACATTACATAAAATGTTTAGACTTTAATATTTTCATTTGTTTTCATCAATCATTCCAGAGTCTAAAAGCTCAGATAGAGTATCTCTACTATCAGTAATTATGAAAGGTCTACTTTCTTTTGAGAGACCATGATGCAAGATCATATCCATTAGGACCTAAACTCATTTACCTCTGAATTATATGACTGTTTTTCTCACTATAAGTGACAGCAGAAGAAGACTCTAGGCTTTCTTTTATTAGAGTTATTTTTCTGCTCCATCTTAATTCCTGCACATTTTATAGACAAGACAAATTTTGCATTGAAGGTTTTGATGGTGGATAGATATACCCCCTCTCCTTTGGAAGTCCTAAAGATGAATCAGAGTCTGAAGGAACAGCAATCCAATGACTGCCCCAACTTGAAACCTATCCCATGTGAGAGAGCTAACCCCTGATACTATTAATGATAATGATACTCTGCTGTGCTTGTAGACAGGAACTGTCTCCGAGAGGCTTCAACCAGCAGCAGATGGAAGCAGATAGAGAGACCAACAGTTAAATAACAGGGGGATCTCAGGGAGTCTTGTGGACAAGTCGGAGGGATCAAGGACACCACAGGAAGACCTACAGTGTCAACTAACCGGGAACCATGGGGACTCATAGAGCCTGGGCTGTGAACCCAGGAATCATGCAGGAACTGGACCTAGACCTCTTACACATTGGTAGTAAATCTGCACCCTGTTCTTCATGTGGGTCCTCTAACAAATGGAGCAGGGACTGTCTAGGTCTCTGTATCCTCCTAAAGGATCCCCTTCTCCCCTACTTGGACTGCCTGGTTGAGCCTCAGTGGGAGAAAATGTGCTGAGTACATTATGTGTGGATCTGATGAAATGATAATCTGGTTGGGTAAAGACAATGTTTCTGAGAAATTGGGTGTGCTTACATCATGAGGAAAGAAAACAGCAAATGATTATAACTAGAAGTTAAAGGAAAAACGTCAATATCATTCACATGTAAGACGGATTTTTCACCACCAACATCTACCTAAATCTATCTACAGCCAGATTTAAGAGCAGTGTGTCATGAAAGAAGCTCATCACAGAAAGGAAATAATCATTTCAAACATAGCAAGCCTGGATCTGTGCCAGTTGTGTCAGAGAAGACTAAATAGGTAGTGGCAGTTTTGAAACAATGTTTTTGTCATACCAATCTTGACATATAATTATTTGCTACATTTCATTTGGGAACTCTGTAAATAAGAAACCTGACTATGATTTAATAGTTTTTTATTTTTTAAAAAATAAGACATTATGCTATTAAGCAGGCAAACTCAGAGTAAAACTCTCAGCAAGTAAAGGTTTTGAAACATCTCATTCAAAGTATTTTACAATTTGTTGAATCAAATATTCTTGCTTTCATTATTTCTAGTCCAGTATTTGTGAAGACACATTAAAGAAAATATAGAAGAGAAAGATAAACTGTTGATTTCATTGTTTGTCTCTAGTTACACAGTATAAATTCAATAACATTGTTGCAAAAATTTCTTTAAGCAGTACCTGTGAAATTGCTTGAGGTAATTAATTCAAGTTCAAATGGGAGAATTAAAGCACTGGGGATATTATTTCTGAGAAAATAATTCCTTCAAAATAAAGCAGGTCTGATAGCACATATTTTGGGACTGAACTTGATTGGATACTCTCAGAAATCTAAAGTAACAAATGTTTGTGCATATTTTTACATAACTTTTCCCTTTTTGTTTAATATGTTTCTTGTTTTTATACACTTAACCTATCATGTCTAATTTTTACCTATCTCAACTGCAGCTGAGATCATGGAATTCTCTGAACTGGTTAGTGCACTTTGATGTAAAAAGTTATATCTTCCCCGAGCTGATGAGTTTTAAATTTTCCAAGAGTAAACTATCTTTTGTTGTTGTTTAATTTGCTTGTTGTAAAGGGGCTAGTGAGATTGCTCAGTGGTTAAGAGCACCGACTGTTCTCCCGAAGGTCCTGAGTTCAAATCCCAGAAACCACATGGTGGCTCACAACCATCTGTAATTAGATCTGACATCCTCTTCTGGTGTGTCTAAAAACAGCTACAGTGTACTTACATATAACAATAAATTTACTTGATGTGGTCTGAAGCTGTATCTCTCTGAGATGTTAATGATTCACTGTGATGGCATAGGGAAATGAGACCTCTGAGATGTGATCAGACCATGAAGCAGGTGTAATCATTAATATAATCAATACTGTTATAAATGAAACACCTGACTAGAGATATGGCAGTTGGAAGAATGTTGGCCTATCATGCACAAGGCCCTGAGTTCAGTCTCAAATATTTTATAAACCAGACATTGTGGTGCCTACCTGTAATCCCTGTACTCTGTAGGAAATTCAAAGTCATCTTCAACTTCATAGCAAGTACAAATCTAATCTGCACTTCATGATACCCTGTGTTAAAAAAGCCTCTTGCTTTTTGGCAGCATATAAAGCCAAAAAAGGAACAATCAATATTCTATACTCGGAAGCTGCCACCAACTTGTTGTTGCTTCTAAACTTAAAGAAGCAATGCTAAAAGACTTTTGTTGCTTTTACATGATGTTATTGTTTTATAAAAAATATAAAGCCTAGGGCATGGGTTATGGCTTGGGCAGTTTCTTGCACATTCAGGAGAATCTGAGTTCACATCTCTAGGACCAACAAAAGAGCCACAAGAGAACACATCTTTATCTCAAGGCTGGTGGGAAAAGTAAAATCATAACACTGACCCATATCTTACCTGTGTGAAATTTTTGAACTTTAAGACTACCTTCTGCAATATTATGCCTCAGATATGAAATAGTCCCAAATAGCTTAAACACTACAAGTCTGGCCAGTGATTTTACCATGAAAAGCTACTTTCATTAGTGGCTTATTCCGCAGATAGTCTATTAAGAGAAGTGACTGGATTAGAGGACATAGATCCATATCTACCTTGAAAAACTGTACTTTGTCTTTGTATCCTACTTGCTTACCTCTTTGCCTTTTGATAATCATGAGGTCTTAAGATCTTCTTGACTTACGTAAACCACATAGCAGTGGATTAATAAAACAAGTGCCTAAGTCTCTGAAATCATATTTGTAATGAGTGTACCCTCATTTTAAATGGTTTTTCTCTCTTTTTGTGAAAGAGACAATAGTGTAATACATGCAGCAATCATTCATCATATCTTTAACATGATACATGTGTTACAGATGTGCAAACTTGTGCCTTAGCATCTACATTTGACAAAAAACTGAGCAATTCATTTTTATAAACATGATGACCAACTAACACAATGACTAATGAAAGAAAGGCTCTTCATAAGCAATAAAGAACTTCAGCCACTGTGACTGAGCAGACAGGTGCAGACAGGTATGCAAGGAACACCCCAAGTAAAAGATCACTTGGGACATGCCCTGCCACGGCTTTACCTGCACCCAGAAACTCAGCAGCACCACAACCATCTGTGCACCTACCCTTCCAGGGGACATCTGCCCTGCAGGGTGTCCCATGGTTAGAGGGAGTCCCACATTTAGAGATGAGGTGCCGCACCACCATGTTTGCTACTCTGACTGAGTAGACAGGTCCAGACAGGTACTCAGGGACCACACAGGTAGAAGATCACTAGGGATACACCCTGCCAGGGCTCCACCTGCACACAGGAACTGGGCAGCACCACCACAGCCATCTGTGCACCTAATCTGCTAGAAGATATCTGCTCTAAATTGAGTCCCGCAAGTAGAGGTGAGGCCAACATCTTCTCTTTTGCTACTGGGCAGGCTGTTGCAGCCAGGAATGCAGAGGACACCTGAGTGTAAGATCACTTGGAACTCAGTCTGCCAGGGCCCAAACTACACCCCACAGCAATCTGTGCCAGGGGAAAGCTGGTCACCCAGGGGTGCTGAGAAAGGCCTGCTGGAACACAGGAGGGACAAGCACCAGCCAGTGACAGCAGGACCATCTAACACCAGAGATAGCCAAACGGCAAAAGGCAAATGTAGGAAAGTTACTATCAGAAATCAAGGCAATATGACTCTATCTGAACCCAATTCTCCCACAACAGCAAGTCTTGGATACCTCAACACACCAGAAAAGCAAGATTTGGATTTAAAATCACAGCTCATGATTCTGATGGAGGGATTCAAGAAGGACATAAATAACTCCCTTAAAGAAATACAGGAGAACACAAGTAAACAGGGAGAGCCCCTTGAAGAATTAAGGAAAAACACAACAAAACAGGTGAAGGAATTGAACAAAGTCATCCAGGATCTAAAGATGGAGGTAGAAACAATAAAGAAATCACAAAGGGAAACAATTCAGGACATAGCAAACCTAGGAATGAAGTCAGGAGTCATGGGATCCAAGCATCAACAACAGAATACAAGAGGTAGAAGAGAGAATCTCAGATGCAGAAGATACCATAGAAAACAATGATACAACAGTCAAGCAAAATGAAAAATGGAAAAACTTCCTGACCCAAAACATCCAGGAAATCCAGGACAAAATGAGAAGACCAACCTAAGAATTATAGGTATAGAAGAGAGGGAAGATTTCCAACTTAAAGGACCAGTAAATGTCTTGAACAAAATTATAGAAAACTTCCCTAACATAAAGAAAGAGATGCCCATGAATATGCAAGATGCCCATGGAACTCCAAATAGATTTGACCAGAAAGGAAATTCCTCGCATTACATAATAACTAAAGCACCAAATGTATTAAACAAAGAAAGAATATTAAAAACAGTAAGGGAAAAAGGTCAAGTAGCATATAAAGGTAGACCTATCAGAATTACACCAGACTTCTCACCAGAGACTATGAAAGCCAGAAGATCCTGTGCAGATTTCACACAGACCATAAGGGAAAACAAATGCCAACACGGACTGCTATTTCCAGCAAATCTCTCAATTGCCATAGAAGGAAAAACCAAGGTATTTCATGTCAAAAACAAATTCACACAGTATCTTTCCAGAAATCCAGCCCTTCAAAGGATAATGAATGGAAAACACCAACAAAAGGAGGGAAACTACACACTAGAAAAAGCAAGAAATTAATCTTCTTTCAACAAAACCAAAAGAAGATAACCACACAAACACAAAAATTACATCAAAAAGAGCAGGAAACAACAATCACTTTTCCTTAATATCTATTAACGTCAATGGACTAAATTCCCCAATAAAAATATATAATCTAACAGACTGGATAAGAAAACATTTTGCTGCACACAAGACGCTCATCGCAGTGTCAAAGACAAGCACTACCTCAGAGTAAATGGCTAGAAAACAGTTTTCCAAGCAAATGGTCCCAGGAAACAAGCTGGAGTAGCCATTCTAATATCCAATAAAATAGACTTTAAACCAAAAGTCATTAAAAAAGGCCCAGAATGACACTTTATACTCATTAAAGAAAAAATCTACCAGGAGGAATTCTCAATTCTGATCATATATGCTCCAAATACAAAGGCACCCTCATTCGTAAAAAAAAAAAATCTTTACTAAAGCTTAAAGCACACATCACATCTCACACAATAATTGTGGGTGACTTCAACACCCCACTCTGCTTAATGGACAGATCAAGGAAACACAAATTAAGCAGAAAAACAGTGAAACTAACAGAAGTTTTGAACCAAATGATTTTAAGAGATATGTATAGAGCATTTCATCCTAAATCAAAAGAATATACCTTCTACTCAGCACCTCATGGTACCTTATCCAAAATTGACCATATAATTGGTCACAAAAGAGACCTCAACAGGTATGAGAAGGTCGAACTAATCCCATACCTCCTAACATATCACTATGGAGTAAGGGTAGTCTTCAATAGCAACAAAAACAGCAGAAAGCCCACATACACATGGAAGCTGAACAATGCTCTACTCAATGATACCTTGGTCAAGGAAGAAATAAGAAAAGAAATCAAAACCTATCTAGAACTTAATGAAAATGAAGGCACAACATACCCAAATTTATGGGACACAGTGAAAGCAGTGCTAAGAAGAAAATTCATAGCTCTGAGTGTCTCCAAAAAGAAGGTGGAGAGAGCATACACTAGTAGCTTAACAGCACACCTGAAAGCCCTGTAACAAAAATAAGTAATTATACCAAGAGGAGTAGAAGGCAGGAAATCATCAAAGTCAGGAATGAAATCAACCAAGTAGAAACAAAAAGAACTATACAAAGAATCAACAAAATGATGAGCTGGTTCTTTGATAAAATCAACAAGATAGATAAACCTTTAGCCAGACTAACCAGTGAGCATAGATACAGTATCCAAATTAACAAAATCAGAAATAAAATAAAAAGGGAGAAATAACAACAGAATCTTAGAAAATTCAAAAAATCATCAGATCCTACTACAAAAGCCTATACTCAATAACTGGAAAATCTATATGAAATGGACAATTTCCTAGACAGTTACCAACTACCAAAGTTTAATCAGGATCAGATAGACCATCTAAATGGTCCCATAACCCCTAAAGAAAGAGACATGGTCATTGACAATCTCCCAACCAAAAAAGCACAGGACCAGATGGTTTTAATGCAGAATTATATCAGACCTTCAAAGAAGACCTAACACCAATATTCGTCAAACTATTCCACAAAATAGAAACAGAGGGAACACTACCCAACTCGTTCTATGAAGCCATAATTTCACTGATACCAAAACCACACAAAGATCCAACAAAGAAAGAGAATTTCAGACCAATTTCCCTTATGAATATCGATGCAAAAATATTCATCATTCAAGTAAAGAAAACTCCACTGACGTTCCCCTACCACCAGGACAGAGTAACGAGAGGGGGTTGAATGGAGAAAAGAGGGAGGGAAGGGGGCTTATGGGACTTTCGGGGAGGGAGGAAACGGGAAAGGGGAAATGATTTGGAATGTAAATTAAAAAAATATATATAAAATAAAATAAATAATTAAAAAAAAAGAAAGAAAACTCCACTGATATGTTCTTGCTTATATGTCAGTGTTTACACATCGGGAATTTATAAACATTATAGAAATTAGGAACAAAAATTCTTGGTGCATAATAGAGAGTATTTCCTGAGAAGACTGATTTAAGAAGGAAGATGCATCCTGAATTTGAGTGGCATGTCCCAATAGACTGGCACACAGTTGAGACAATAGGAAATCAAATGAGTCCAGGAATTCAGTAATGTTTTAACTTTGCCTTTGTTTCCTGGCTATATGACTTGAACAAGCCTGTTCTTCCATCTCTTGCGCTGCTGCTCTGATGGACTAAAACTTCGATACCTATCACCTCCAAATAATATTCGCTTTTAACTTGTTTTGATTATTTATTTTTTGCAGTAACAGGAAAGTTTAATGTAGATGCATATGCACTTTATGTCACAGAATACACATTGTTATTTGAACACTGAAAGGATTTTTGCTAAGTTAGTTGTCCTTTCAGCACACATCTCCTAAGAAAACAAAAAAATCACTTGGAAAAATCTCCAATACAGATACACAGTACAAGAAAGAAAGTAAATTTAACCCCAAACTAATAAAGTTGATTTAGATTAAAATTATTTTGGAACTGTTTTCAATATAATTTGGAAATTACCAATGAAATGATCCTTAGAGAACTGCCTCATTTGTTAATTGATAAAATTTTAATTTTATACAATGCAGCCATAAAAATGAGTACAATATAATTCAACCTAGTTTTGCAGTAAATAAAATTAAGAGATAAAAATCAATTAAAAATTTTTAATGCATTTAAATCAGTATATATGTGACAAACACATTTTATAATACATGTAGCAGGTATCATCTGGATTTTAAATTAATCTTTCTAAATAAAATAAAAAATTGACTTTCACCAGGAACACAAACTTTATTACAGGAAGCATTTTTAGCTCCTAATATAAAATGGGTAATTTTAGTGATTCATTTTTCATGTAACAGCTTGAAATCAGAGTTAAACTGCTGATTATTTAGTTTTAGTAGTTTAAACCTTTAAAACCACTTCAGATGTTTTATTGTAAGTACAATGGGAGGGAGAAAATAATGACCTTAAGTGAATATGTGACAGATCTGGAATACCATTTACATTATGCTATAGAAATGACAAATAATTTGTAAGAAGCAATTGAGTTGGCTGCATATTTTAGATACATTTAAGTATTTTAAATTCCATCAGCTCATAGAACTTTTATGCCTGAACAAACCTTAAAAAGGAGTGGAATGTTAACTTATAATGCTACTAAATGAAGAAGAAATATATTTGAAGCACTTTCTGAGGAATTTATATATGTCGGGATCTTATAGAACAAATTATAAAAGTATAATGCAATTATGTGCAGATATTCAGAGTGGGTTATAAATTGAAAAAGATAACAGGTTTATTTCAAATTCCTGTATTTAAGATATGGAGGAAAGGACACAGTGACAGTAAGAAAAACACAGTTGATATTAAGGAGAAAAGGGGTGAAATAGACAGGGAACTTTCAATGGTAGGACAGAGGATATTTGCTATAAAGATAACTACATGAAAAGATGTTTGAAAAAATATTTGGAAGTTTACACTTTAATAACCCCCATACAAACATACTCATTCCAAAATTCACAGGTAGAAGATAAAACATCCAGTCCAAGGGTGGGATATATCCATCTCCTCATTACACAGAGGTGACTACTAGGAGAGCTCAAAAGCAATACAGACAATTGCACTGCTCTTCATTTAGTGTTCTACCCCATATAACAAGGACATATGCGCCACTAGGTTTATAGTAGCCTTTTTTGTGATAGCCAGAAGTTGGAAACAGCCCAGATGTCCTACAGCAGAATAGATACAGAAAATGTGTTTCATTTACATAATGGAATAGTACTAAGCTATTAAGAATGAGGACATCATGAGTTTGCAGACAAATGGATGGAACTAGAAAATATCATACTGAGTGAGATAACTCAGACTCAAAAGGACATGCATCGTAGGTACTCACTATTAAGTATATATTAGCCAAAAAACTACAGAATACTCAAGACACAACTCACAGAACTCAAGAAGGTTAACACACCAAAGGGTCCAAGTGAGAATGCCTCAATCCCACTTGGGAGGGAGAAGAAATCTATCGCAGAGGGAGGGAGGGACCTACTTGGAACAAAGACAAGGAGAGCAAGTGGGAACATGATCAGTTCTTGGGGCAGGGAACAGAACTGAAGCCCTGTGGGCCAGCAGATAGAATTGAAACAGGCAACCTCAGAAGGTAGAAACTGGGGGGACCCTCTAGACTGTACCAGAGACCTGGGTGGTGAGAAACTCTCAGGACTCAAAAAGAGGGACCTTGGATGAAGTGCTCTACAGTGGGGAGGGGGAGCTTGTAGAGTTCACCTCCAGTATAAAGACAGGGCATCAAGTGGAGGGATGTGGTTGCTGTCCTAGAGTGAAAAGTTCTGACCCAGAATTGTTCTTGTCTGAAGGAACTTCAGGAAGAAAAAATGAAGAACCTGAGAGAAAGTAGGTCCAATGACAGTCCCAAATTGGGATTCAGCTCAAGGGGAGGCCCAGGGACCTAACACTGTTACTGATTCTGTTGTGCGTTTGCAGAAAGAAGCCTAGCATGGCTGCCCTCTGAGAGGCCCAATAAGCAGATGAAAGAGCCACTTGTATTTACTAGCACCCAACCAATGAACAGGGGGTGAGGATGAGGTATGGGATGGGTAGTGGTGGTAGGAGGGGCAGGCAAGGTGTGTGATGAAGACTGAAATGTAAAAAGGATTGAAAAAAATGTAATGAGGCAAATGACAGCAACAATAACCACCACCAACACCATCACCAAGAAAGTGTGTAAGAGCTCTAAGGTAACTGGAGTGAAACTGTGCTGTTTTCTAGTCTCCAAATCATAAAAGGACATAGCATTTTCTATTCCGCATCTTGGAAGTAGAGACCACTCTATCAACAGACTCTGAATTGATAATAAATTGGATTTAGAATTTCCAGCCTCTAGCACTAGGAGAGGTAACTTTCTGTTGCTTCTAAATTATTCAGTAAACATATTTTTTATGGAAAAGGGACCAGACTATGATTCAAATAAAGGAAATTTCCTCCTATTTCTAATTTGTGTTTTGTGTAAGGACAGATGGGTCAGTTTTGTCAAATACTGTTTCAATGTTAATTGATACAATCCATTATCTCTTCCTTAACTAATTTTATTTTTCTGATATCTGTTGACTTTTGAATATCAAAACACCATTTTATTTCTGAATTAAAACACTTCATCATCATTAATAGCTTAGTAGACTTTCACATATATATATATATTTATATATTTTATATAACTTTCTATCTATATTCATTAGCCATAGTGATTTAAGTTTTATTTTAATACCATGCCATTAGTGTTGTTAAAAGGGTCAGAATAGCCGGGTGGCGGTGGCGCACGCCTTTAATCCCAGCACTTGGGAGGCAGAGGCAGGAGGATTTCTGAGTTCAAGGCCAGCCTGGTCTACAAAGTGAGTTCCAGGACAGCCAGGGCTACACAGAGAAACCCTGTCTCGAAAAAAACAAAAACAAAAACAAAAAAAAAAGGGTCAGAATATCCCCAGGTGCTTTTATATATTTAGTATTTTAACTATGTGTATTTCTAATGGGAATAATGGTAAATTCAGTGTGTAGTCAGGTATTGTAGGATGACTCAAAAAACTCATTAGCAGAACTGATTCTTCAATGATTTCTTCTGTCTAAATCCTGTACTTCTTCACTACTTGGAATATTTGCAAAGTATGTGAAATAAGTGATTGAGATTATATAATTAGTTCCTATATGTTATAATTTCTTATTATTTCTACAGCTTTAGAGGGAGGTAAGGAAGGATAAGACAAGTAAGTGTGCAGAAAATGTAAGGTGGTGATATAAATTCTACAGTACAGTCTCCTGTTAGTGGTTAGAATGAGGATAGGAAGACAATGAGGGAGACATGCTGGTTGCCTTCAACCATTTGAAGAATTGTCATGTGGAAAATGGAATAGAGTTTTTTGTAGGTTCTGAGGATATAATTAATACTAAGGGATGAAAGATACAGAGTAGAATATTTTTATTCAATCCAAGGAAAAGCATTCTAATAGAATATAAATTGTCACAGGTTATAACATAAAGTCATATGAAGGGCTTAGTCCAAACCTGAATACTAATGCATTAATAGCCTTATGGAACAGCTATATGTAATAAAGGAAGGATGAGGCAGAAATTAATATAACCTACACTTTCCCAATAGTATTCATTTTTTCTAGCTTCCCACCTTTCTTCTTATTATCTACCTATAATCTACCAAACTAGCTAATATATCTGTCCCAATATCATCTAGTTTTCAAAAAGAAAAATTGAGAGATTAAAATACAGGAACATTAAGGGTAAAATAGAGTAATATGAGTGTTTAACCATTTGCTTTAAATTATTTTTGTAAGTTGTGTTTCTATTTTTCTTACACATTATGTTTATAGTACATACATGTGTTGTAAGAAGGATAATGCTGTAATGTGCTATAGATTTTGAAGTTTATTTCCAAAGAAAACAGAAAAATGACACTTTTATAAGCATATATGAGGTTAAATTCAGTTACTGTTTTATATTTACGATCTTGAGAAGTCAAATGAATATTCATATGTCTCCATTTCTTCTACAAAAATTTAGTAAAATATATTAATTATAAGGGTAAAATTAAGATGCCAGTTAGCAGCTTTGCCATCTGTGAGGTGGGTAACCTGAGGCAGGCAGCCATTGGTGATCAGTGCTTAGAGTCCCTGACAGGGTCCATCCAGATACTGGCAAAGACACTGCTACCAAGGGTAGCCAGCGATTAGAGAAATTGCTTGGTAAAATTTTCTTTGAGGGAACATAGCTTAATTTATAGGGACTGGCACTCTGTGGCCAGCAAAAAACTCGTAACACTTTTACTTCCTTGGGGACAGTGAGAATGGGAAGAAAAGAGAAAATTCACACACACAAACACACACACACACACACACACAAGTGGGTGGTACAGGAGGCAGAGTCCAATAACTTCATACATACATGCATACATATATACATACAGACAGACAAAAACATACACTTTTACACATAGAATGGATGCTGCAAAACTAGAGCAAGCAGGTTCCAAGGGTTTCACAAAGACACACACATATACATACGTAATTGGTGGATGGATGGATGGAGCAAGGTCAAACCCCCCACCCAAATAAGCTTTACACATATACATAGATACAGATTGGATGGATGGAACAAAGTTCAAACACATTCTCATACAAACCTTACTCATACCTACATATACATAGTTGATAGATGGAAGGAACAATGTTCTAATCCCCACACTTTATTTTTTCTTGCATAGCTTATAATATCCCAGCAAATATCTATTAAGCAGTATAAAATTACAATGTGATTACATTTTTGTTTTCGTCTAGCAAATGACAGAAAAAGCAATATGTTTCCTAATACCTTTACAAGAAATAACATTGCATACTACAGGTAAAGAAGAGAAATTATTCTTGAGAACCCACCTATATTCTTAGCTAAGCAGCTCATTATAGATTAACAAAGTGTCAGCAAGCAAGGTAGTTTTCTCAGCCAGTTTCTCTTACTGGCAGGGAGCAATTTGCAGTTACAAAAAAAGGAATAATTATTTTATTTATCTTTATATATAATCTTATAAGAATCTTAAAAGAATCACAAATCTAAACTTTTTTATAAAAATCAGTCATATCTACTTTACATCTCAGATTGTACATCTATTCATCAGCAATTCTTAATAAATCATACCAGGAAGCTGAGGGCAAAAATGGGTATAAGAAATCAATCAATCATCAGTCCAGCCTCAGTGAGTCATGTCAGTCAATGCTGCAATTGTTCTTCCTTACCATAAAATGTCCCTGGCTTAAATTAGAGTGCATGTTTGCAAACTTCATAATTTTCCCTAAGATTTTCTACATCAGGACCAGTAGCAAAAACATCTCAAACTAGATTTATTAACAGTTTTATTTTTCCAAATGCTTTCTAAGTGTAGTGGTCAATGTTGATAAGCTAAGTCTCTAAGTTCTCTCCTAGGGTGGTTATTACATCATAAGTCTGCTCTAGAAGCAATGCCTGAAAAAGAACAGGCACTATTATTGTGAATGTCAGAGATAGTGCTCAATGAAGGGCTGGAAGTCCCCTTGGAGTTTTCCTATAATTCTTAGATTAAGAGGAATGGGGGAACACCAAGCAGAACAGAACACCATAAAAGCATAAAGTCCTCAGGACACGTAGTCCTCAGAACCATGTCACACTGAAGTCCACACATGTGGCTATGATAACCCGTGGGTCACAATCCATGAGTTCTTTTTTGTATGTTTGTTTGTTTATTTTATTTTCTATATTCTTTATTTACATTACAAATGATTTCCTATTTCCAGGTCCCTCCCTCCCTGAAACTCCCATAAGCCCTCTTCCCTACCCCTGTTGCCCAATCAACCGGCTCCCACTTCACTGTCCTGGTATTCCCCTACACTGCTGCAACTAGTCTTTCCAGGACCAGGTGGCTCTCCTTCCTTCTTCTTGGGAATCAATTCATATGTGAATTGTGTCTTGGGTATTCCAAGCTTCTGGGCTAATATCCACTTATAAGTGACTGCATACTATGTGTGTTCTTTTGTGATTGGGTTACCTCAATTAGGATGATATTTTCCACTTCCAACCATTTGTCTAAGAATTTCATGAATTCATTGATTTTAATTGCTGAGTAGTATTCCACTGTGTATTTATACCACATTTTCTGTATCAGTTCTTCTGTTGAGGGACATTTGGGTTATTTCCAGCTTCTGGCTGTTATAAATAAGGCTGCTATGAACATAGTGGAGCATGTGACCTTATTGCATGCCTGGGAGTTCTCTGGGTATATACCCAGAAGTGGAATAAGAGGACCCTCTGGAGTGTCATGCCCAGTTTTCTGAGGAACCGCCAGAATGATTTCCAGAGTGGTTGTACCAGCTTGCAGTCCCACCAGCAGTGGAGGAATGTTCCTCTTTATCCACATCCTCAACAACACCTACTGTCTCCTGAGTTTTTGACCTTAGCCATTCTGACTGGTGTGAGGTGGAATCTCAGTGTTGTTTTGATTTGCATTTCTGTAATGACTAAGGATGTTGAACATTTCTTTAGGTGCTTCTCAGCCATTCGATATTCTTCAGATGAAAATTCTTTGTTTAGCTCTGAACCCCATTTTTAATAGGGCTATTTGGCTCTCTGGAGTCTAACGTTTTGAGTTCTTTTTATATATTGGATAATAGCCATCTGTCAGATGTAGGGTTGGAAAAGACCTTTTTTTCCAAATTTGTTGGTTGCCATTTTGTCCCTTTGACAGTGTTCTTTGCCTTACAGAAACTATAATTTGATGAGGCCCCATTTGTCAATTCTTGATCTTAGAGCATAAGCTATTGGTGTTCTGTTCAGGAAATTTTCCCCTGTACCCACATGCTCAAGGCTCTTCCGCAGTTTCTTTTCTATTAGTTTCAGTGTTTCTGGTTTTATGTGGAGGTCCTTGATCCACGTGGACTTGAGCTTAGTACAAGGAGATAAGAATGGATCAATTTGCATTCTTCTGCATGCTGACCTCTAGTTGAACAAGCACCATCTATTGAAAGGGATATTTTTTTCCACTGGGTGGTTGTAGCTCCCTTGTGACAAGTGACCATAGGTGTGTGGGTTCATTTCTGGGTCTTCAATTCTGTTCCATCGATCTACCTTCCTGTCACTGCACCAATACCATGCAGTTTTTAACACTATTGCTCTGTAGTACTGCTTGAGGTCAGGGATACTGATTCCCCCAGAAGTTCTTTTACTCTTGAGAATAGTTTTAGATATCCTGGTTTTTTGTTATTCCAGATGAATTTGATAATTGCTCTTTCTAACTCTATGAAGAATGGAGTTGGGATTTTGATGAGGATTGCATTGAATCTGTATATTGCTTTTGGCAAGATGGCCATTTTAAATATATTAATCCTGTCATTCCATGAGCATGGAAGATTTTTCCATCTTCTGAGTTCTTCTTTGATTTCCTTCTTCAGAGACTTGAAGCTCTTGTCCTACATATCTTTCACTTGTTTACTAAAAGTCACACCAAGATACTTTATATTGTTTCTGGTTATTATGAACTGTGTCATTTCACTAATTTCTTTCTCATGCTGCTTATGTTTTGAGTACAGGATGGCTACTAATTTGCTTGAGCTGATTTTATTATCTGCCACTTTGCTGAAGTTGTTTATCAGCTGTAGGAGTTCTCTGGTGGAGTTTTTTGGGATGACTTAAGTATACTATCATATCATCTACAAATAGTGATAGTTTAACTTCTTCCTTTCCGATTTGTATGCCTTTGACTTCCTTATGTTGTTTAAATCCTCTAACTAGAACTTCAGGTACTATATGTAAAAGATATGGAGAGATAGGGCAGCCTTGTCTAGTCCCTGATTTAATGGGATTGCTTCAAGATTCTCTCCATTTAGTTTGATGTTGGCTACCGGTTTGCTGTAAACTGCTTTCACTATGTTTAGATATGGGCCTTGAATTCCTGATCCTTCCAAGAGTTTTAGCATGAAAGGATGCTGAACTTTTTCCAATGCTTTCTCAGCATAATGAAATGACCATGTGGTTTTTTTTCTTTGGGAAGGTTTATGTAGTGTATTACACTGAATTTTGTTAAATGCTTTTTCAGCATCTAATGAAATGAACATATGGGTTTTTTTTTCTATGAAATTGTTTACATAGTGGATTACATTGATGGATTTCCATATATTGAACCATCCCTGCATTCCTGGGATGAAGCATACTTGAACATGGTGAATGATGATTTTGTTGTGTTCTTGGATTCAGTTGGCAAGATTTTTATTGAGTATTTTTGCATCGATATTCATAAGGGAAATTGGTCTGAAATTCTCTTTCTTTGTTGGATCATTGTATGGTTTTGGTATCAGTGTAATTGTGGCTTCATAGAACAACTTGGTTAGTGTTCCTTCTGTTTCTATTTTGTGGAATAGTTTGACAAATATTGGTGTTAGGTCTTCTTTGAAGGTCTGATAGAATTCTGCACTAAAAACCAAATGGTCCAGTCCTTTTATTGGTTGGAAGACTTTCACTGCCCACTTCTATTTATTTAGGGGTTATAGGAATGATAGATGGTCTATTTAATCCTGATTTAATTTTGGTATTTGGTATCAGTCTAGAAAATTGTCCATTTCCTCCAGATTTTCCAGTTTTGTTGAGTATAGGCTTTGGTAGTAGGATCTGATGATTTTTTGAATTTCCTCAGTTTCTGTTATTATATCTCTCTTTTCATTTCTGATTTTGTTAATTTGGATACTGTATCTAGGCCCTCTGGTTATTCTGCCTAAGGGTTTATCTATCTTGTTCATTTTATCAAAGAATCATCTCCTAGTTTTGTTGATTCTTTGTATGGTTTTATTTGTTTCAACTTGATTGATTTCAGCCCTGAGTTTGATGATTACCTGCCTTCTACTCTTCGTGGGGTATTTGTTTCTTTTTGTTCCAGGGCTTTCAAGCGTGCTGGTAAGCTGCTAGTGTATGCTCTCTCCAGTTTCTTTTTGGAGGCACTCAGGGCTATGAGTTTTCCTCTTAGCACTGCTTTCATGGTGTCACATAAGCTAGGGCATGTTGTGCTTTCATTTTTATTAAATTCTATAAAGTCTTTGATTTCTTTCCTTATTTCTTCTTTGACAAAGGAGTTAAAGCCATCCAGTGGAAAATGGATAGCCTTTTCAACAAATGGTGCTGGTTCAAATGGCAAGTAGTATGCAGAAAGTGTGCAAATAGATTCATTCTTATCTCCTTGTACTAAGCTCAAGTCCAAGTGGATCAAGGACCTCCACCTAAAACCAGACACACTGAAACTAATAGAAAAGTAACTGGGGAAGAGTCTTGAGCACATGGGCACAGGGGAAATTTTTCTGAACAGAACACCAATAGCTTATGCTCTAAGATCAAGAATTGACAAATGGAACCTGATAAAATTGCAAAGTTTCTGTAAGGCAACGGACACTGTCAAAAGGACAAAGTGACAGCCAACAAACTGGGAAAAGATCTTTATCAACCCTACATCCCACAGAGGACTAATATCCAATATATACAAAGAACTCAAGAAAGCAGACTCCAGAGAGCCAAATAACCCTATTAAAAAATGGGGTACAGAGCTAAACAAAGAGTTCTTACCTGAAGAATATCGAATGGCTGAGAAGCACCTAAAGAAATGTGCAAGATCCATAGTCATTAGGGAAATGCAAATCAAAACAACCCTGAGATTCCACTTCACACCAGTCAAAATGGCTAAGATCAAAAACACAGCAGACAGAAGTTGTTGGTGAGGATGTGGAGAAAGAGGAACACTCCTCCATTGCTGGTGGGATTGCAAGCTGGTACAACCACTCTGGAAAGCTGTCCGGCTGTTTCTCAGAAACTGGTCATGACACTCCCAGAGGATCCTGTTATACCACTCCTTGGCATATACCCAGAGGCTTCCCCTGCATGCAGTATGGACACATGCTCCACTATGTTCATAGCAGCCTTATTTATAATAGCCAGAAGCTGGAAAGAACCCAGATGTCCCTCAATGGAGGAATGGATACAGAAAATGTGGTATATTTACACAAAGGAATGCTACTCAGCAATTACAAACAATGAATTCATGAAATTCTTAGGCAAATGGTCAGAACTGGAAAATATCATCCTTAGTGAGGTAACCCAATCACAAAAGAACATACAAGGTATGCAGTCACTGATATAGGGATATTAACCCAGAAACTTGGAATACCCAAGACACAATTCACATATCAATAGATTTCCAAGAAGATAGAAGGAGAGACCCCTGGTCCTGGAAAGACTGGATGTAGGGGAATACCAGGACAAAGAAGCAAGAGGGGTTTGAATGGGGAACAGACATAGGGAAGAGTGCTTATGGGACTTTCGGGGAGGGAGGAACCGGGAAAGGGGAAATCATTGGGAATGTAAATAAAAAAAAAATAGAAAATAAAAAAAGAAGGCATATTCTTTTGCTTTAGGATGAAATGTTCTATATATACCTGTTAAATCCATTTGGTCCAAAGCTTCAATTATGTTCATTGTGTCCCTGTTTAGTTTCTGTTTTCCTGATTGGTCTATTGTGGAGAGTGGAGTTTTGAAGTCACCCACAATTATTTTGTGAGGTGCAATGCGTACTTTGGGTTTTAGTAAATGTATTTTCCAAATTAGGGTGTCCCTGCATTTGTAGCATAGATTCAGAATTCAGAGTTCTTCTTGGTGGATTTTTCCTTTGACCAGTATGAAGTATTCTTCTGTGTTTTTTTTTTTTTTTGTTTTTTTTTTAAGACTTTTGGTTGAATGTCTTTAGAATGTCTACTCTAGCTTGTTTTCTGGGACCATTTGCTTGTAAAATTGTTTTCCAGCCTTTTACTCTGAGGTAGTGTTTGTCTTTGACACTGAGGTCCATTTCCTGCATGCAGCAAAATGTTGGGTCCTTTTTAAGTATCTAGTTGGTTAGTCTCTGTGTTTTTATTGGGGAATTGAGTCCATTGATGTTAAGAGATATTAAGGAATAGTGACTATTGCTTCCTGTTATTTTTGATGTTATTTTTGTGTTTGAATGTTTATCATCTTTTGGGTTTGATGAAAGAAGGTTACTATCTCATTTTGTCCAGGGTGTAGTTTCCCTCCTTGTATTGGCGATTTCCACCTATTATCCTTTGCAAGGCTTGGTTTGTGGGAAGAAATTTTTTAAATTTGGTTTTATCATGGAATATCTTCATTTCTCCATCTATGGTGAGATTGAGAGTTTTGCTGGGTATTGTCGTCTGGGCTGGCATTTGTGTTCTCTTAGAGTTTGTATGAGATCTGCCCAGGATCTTCTAGCTTTCATAGTCTCTGGTGAGTAGTCTGGTGTAATTCTGATGGGTCTGCCTTTATATGTTACTTGGCCTTTTTATCTTACTGCTTTTAATATTCTTTCTTTGTTTAGTACATTTAGTGTTTTGATTATTATGTGATGGGAGGCATTTCTGTTCTGGTCCAATCTGTTTGGAGTTCTGTAGGCTTCTTTTATGTTCATGGGCATCTCTCTCTTTAGGTTAGGGAAGTTTTCTTCCATAATTTTTTTGAAGATAGTTACTGGCCCTTTAAGTCGTAAATCTTCACTCTCATCTATACCTATAATCCTTAGGCTTGGTCTTCTCATTGTGTCCTGGATTTCCTGGATGTTTTGGGTTCCAAGCTTTTTGAATTTTGCATTTTCTATGACTTTTGAGTCAATGCTTTCTATGGTATCTTTGGCATCTGAGATTCTTCTATCTCTTTTATTCTATTGTTGATGTTTGCATCTATGAGCTCTGATTTCTTCCCAAGGTTTTCTATATCCAATATTGTTTCCCTTTGTGACTTTTTAGTTGTTTCTAATTCCTTTTTTAGGTCCTGGATGGTTTTGCTCTGTTCCTTCACTTGTTTGTTTGTGTTTTCCTGTAATTCTTTAAGTGATTTTTGCATTTCCTCTTTCAGGACTTCTGCCTGTTGCCCCAAGTTCTCCTGTATTTCTTTAAGTGATTTTTGTGTTTCTTTGGAAGGTCTTCTACCTATTCATTTACGTTCTCCTCTATTTCTTTAAGAGATTTATTCATGTCCTTCTTGATATCTTCTAATAGCATCATGAGTTGTGATTTTAAATCCAAATCTTGCCTTTCTGGAGTGTTGAGGTATCCAGGACTTCTGTTGTCAGAGAGTTGGGTTCGGATAGTGCCATATTACCTTGATTTCTGTTAGTAACGTTCCTACCTTTGCCTTTTGCCATTTGTTTATCTCTGGCATTAGTTGGTCCTGCTGTCACTGGCTGGTACTTGAACCTCCTGTGAACCTGCCAGGCTATTTCCACACCCCTGGATGACCAGGTTTCCCCTGGTACAGATTCCTTAAGAGCTGCCCTCCTCCTGGGTGCCGTTGGAGCTCTGTACTGCCTTGCCCCAAGCGATGTTATACTTGGGATATCTCTGAGTAACTGGTTGTCCCTCTCTGGTCTGTCATTGGAACAAAGAATGAGGAGGCTGTGGGACCCCCTCCAAGTTCGAGTCACCATGCAGGGCAAATGTCCATGGCAGGGCTTGCACACAGACGAGCACAGAGCTGCCCAGCTCTTGGGCACAGGCAGAACCCTAGTAGGCTGTGTCCCAAGTGATGTTATACTCGGGATATCTCTCTGTACTTGGTTGTCCCTATCTGGTCTGTCACTTCATTCCATGAGTGCTAAAGCCATTTGTCATTCCTCCTGCATGGCTCCCTGCACTAAGTTAAATATGGAAAATCATAAAAGCACACTTTTTATTGTATATTTTATTTATATACATTTCAAATCTTATATTCATTTCAAATCCCTTTTTGCTGGGAGCCTCCTAGCCTGGAGAGGCTAGTGGCAGGGGCACAGAGTAGAATTCTGGTAATGTCTTTGAGGTCTGAGAATCTCAGGGCTTTCTAGCTCTCTAACTGTACTGAAATGCTGAGAATAATTTCTGAAGAGTCCTAGAAACATTCTTGCTCTTTCTGAGGGTGAAAGACTGCTGGCTTAGGTGATTAACACCTGCAGACTGATGGGGAGGATTAAGCAATGTAGGCTTTATTCTGCTGGACTTTAACTTTTAGCCTACTAGTCAGAAGTTGCAGGAAGTAAATGGGACACTTAAAGAAGTGGTAATAGTGTTTATTACTAAGTTGTAAAAAGATTTCTATGAAAGCTATCTAAGGAGAAAAGCAGAAAGATCCTAGAGGAGTAAGGGAAAATTTCTTCTAAGTGGGTAAAGATAAAGAGAGAGAGAAAGAGAGAGAGAGAGAGAGAGAGAGAGAGAAAGAGAGAGAGAGAGAGACCCCTTTCTTCTTGTCTTCAGCACTTATATATCTTTCCGAGTACTTGGTCACATGATACAAAGTTCATCACAAGTTCACAAAAATTCAAATCATAAATTGAAATAGAGGTTTACAACAGAGAATGTTTACATGCACATCTATTAGGAATAATTATCTAGCTAAACATACATCATCTGTCTCCATTCTACAGGTTCATTGAAGGTTTAAAACCATA
The DNA here is from genome assembly GCA_036184795.1 of Tokudaia tokunoshimensis. Taxonomy (NCBI): domain Eukaryota; kingdom Metazoa; phylum Chordata; class Mammalia; order Rodentia; family Muridae; genus Tokudaia; species Tokudaia tokunoshimensis. The sequence goes on along the minus strand of BTHU01000023.1, from coordinate 129,419,020 downwards.
ACTTAGTTGTTAGTGAAGTTTTGTATAGATAAACCCAGTCAATATTTTATCTTCTGTCCTAGCACATATAATAAATTGTAAATTCCCTTTTTCTGACCTTTGGTTAATTGTTTTACAACCTCTTCGAATGTGCTCAGAGTAGGAGAAAGTTTGATTACCATCTAAAAGCAATTCATTTGTGACACTTAGGAGACTGGTAGAGTTCTTTTTGCAGTTTTGATTATCAGGAAAAGACCTAATAGCAGTCCCGTTATAAAAGAGCTTAATAAACACAGATATAATTTTAGGAATTCTTATAAGATCATCATTAAGACTTAAGTCATCTCTTTGTCTATATTACATCATAACAAGACAGTACATCTTCATGGATCTGCAGAGATCTGCTCCAAAGGTGTGTGCTATTACTTTTTGATTATTATATTTGTTTAATGATAACAGCAAAATCTTATTAGTAGCAGGAATCTTCCCTAAACTTACTCCCTCACAGCCTTGCTTGATGAGGGTTCATCTGTCGCAGATTATATAATAATACAAAGCAGGACATTTCAGGATAATCAATTCCTAGTATATTAGCTTGTCCCATTATGGCTCCTGACACCTTTTCCTGGTTTCCCCTCCACAAAACCCCTATCCCATCTCCCCTTCCTCTGCTTCTATGAGGGCACTCCTCCACTCACCCATTCACTTCATCATCTGTTTCATATTTTATTTACTTCCCATTGTTGCCGCAAAGTTAACACTGATAGTAGATTGATTCCTTTTAAGTTTTTTTTTTTTATGTATCTGGCAGAAATAAGATATAAATGCTATTCTGATTTGTAAGTATTCATCAAAATTGAAATTTTCTTTACAACAAACATTTTTTATCCTCTCTCTCTACAAAAGTATACATTGTAAAATAGCACCCTTGTAATTTAATTACATTTTAATAAATTGTAAGAAAATGGTTAAGAGAATGTGTGCATATTTAATGTGTGCATCTACTTACCACAAATTCATAAGCTAAACATAAGCAGTTATTAAGAAATATTTTTCCTTAAAATGATCGAAGTAATTTTTGCCCATTAATTATTTAGGTATAATAATTGATTACAAGTTTAATGTTGTGTAAATATTATTTTGTTAGAGTAAATCAGTGCTGAATGCTTGAATCTATGGATTATTTGAATAACCAAGAAAATCATCTCTGGTGTATATTTTCTCAATCCTAATGGATTTAAGATAATAATTCTTCGGTCTGTTTTTGAAAAATTTTTTATTGAGCTATTAAAAACAAGGGCATCATGAATTTTGCAGGGAAGTGCGTAGAACTAGAAAATATCATCCTAAGTGAGGTAACTCGGACCCAAAAGGACATGCATAGTATGTACTCACTTATAAGTGGACATTAGCCATAAAGTACAAGATACCCATGATACACTCTACAGACTCAAAGAATCTAAATTAGAAGGAAGGCCCAAGTGACAATGCTTGAATCTAATGTAGAAGGGGGAATAAAATAGTCATAGAAGGCAGATGGAGGAAAATGGGTAGTAGAGGGGATGGAGAGAGAATGGGGAGTTTCAGGATCATTTGTTGGGAAAGACAGGAGATAGAACCAGAGAGTCAGGAAAATTAATGAAAATCTGCATCTGACAGGGGTAAAGGGGTTAGGGGCATCTCTAGGATATGCCAGAGACCTGTTTTGGGGCAAACTACCAGGAGTCTATGAGGGTAATTTTAGCTGAGACTCATAGCAGTGGGGAAATTGAACCTATATGTCCTATGGCCAGACAAGAACCTCAGTGGAGTGATAGGGACAACAACCCACTCACAAAACTTTCAATTGAATATTTGTCCTATCTACAAGAAATTCAGGCACAAAGATGGAGCAGAGACAGAGGGAATGGATATCCAATGATGGGCCCAACTTAAGAACCCATCCCTAATGCTGTTAATGATAAGCTGTTATACTTGCAGACAGGAGCCTAGAGTAACAGTTATCTGAAAGGCTCCACCCAGGAGCTTATTGAAACAAATGCAGACATCCACAGATAAACATTGGACAAAGCTTGGGGAGTCTTGTGGAAGAGTTGCAGAAGGATTGAGGACCTGAAGGAGTTAGGAACTCTGTAGGAAGACCAGCAGATTAAACGAATTTTTTTTTATTTTATTTTTTAATTTACATTCCAAATCACTTCCCCTTTCCCGTTTCCTCCCTCCCCGAAAGTCCCATAAGCCCCCTTCTTTCCCTCTTTTCTCCATTCAACCCCCTCTCTTTACTCTGTCCTGGCGTTCCCCTACATCCAGTCTTTCCAGGACCAGGGGTCTCTCCTTCCATCTTTTTAGAAATCTATTGATATGCGGATTGTGTCTAGGGTATTCCGAGATTCTGGGTCAATATCCCCTTATCAGTGACTGCATACCATGTGTGTTCTTTTGTGATTGGGTTACCTCACTAAGGATGATATTTTAAAGTTCTGACCATTTGCCTAGGAATTTCGTGAATTCATTGTTTTTAATTGCACAGTAGTATTCCATTGTGTAGATATACCACATCTTCTGAATCCATTCTTCCGTTGAGGGACATCTGGGTTTTTTCCAGCTTCTGGCTATTATAAATAAGGCTGCTATGAACATAGTGGAGCATGTGTCCTTATTGCATGCAGGTAAAGTCTCTGGGTATATGCCCAGGAGTGGTATAGCCGGGTCCTCCGGGAGTGTCATGCCCAGTTTTCTGAGGAACCGCCAGACTGCTTTCCAGAGTGGTTGTACCAGCTTGCAATTCCACCATCAGTGGAGGAGTGTTCCTCTTTCTCCACATCCTCGCCAACAACTGCTGTCTCCTGTGTTTTTGATCTTAGCCATCCTGACTGGTGTGAGATGGAATCTCAGGGTTGTTTTGATTTGCATTTCCCTAATGACTAAGGATGATGAACATCTCTTTAGGTGCTTCTCAGCCATTAGATATTCTTCAGGTGAGAACACACTTTTAAAATATGAAGTTCCTCAAATTGGAAAAACTAAATGTCTTAGAAGAATTTTATGATATATATCAACTCCCAAAATTAATTCTAGATAAAATAAACAACCATCTTTGGAGAGATCAAAAGGAACAAATCCACTAGAAGCATCTGTTTCTGTGAGAGAAGATTGGAGCATCTGGGGTTTGCTTCTCTGGAGCTGTCCTGGATTGTAGTAAATGCCTGGACAGGACAAGATACTGAAACAACCACACACACACACACACACACACACACACACACACACACACACACACACACACACAAAAGGTAGAGAATAAAGTTAAGTACATTTGGGGGAAAAACATATTTTTTAGGTGTACATTTGTAAGTTTAGGTCTTGGTGGTTGGGAGAGTAGTGAGTTCCAATCCCAGGAACAGGTGAGGAATCCTACCCTCTGGAATAGGTAGATGTACTTATCTGGACAGAGTCTATTTGGTTCATGTGAGGTAGATCTGAGTGGGTTTGCTGTAGCTTATAAGTTTATAAAAGAAATTTGCTAACAAAAGTAAAAGTCTTATGAGCCTTTTATGGAGCAGAAGTAACAAGAAAGCCTCCTTCCTTCTGTCTAGGAGACTGAATATACATAACAAGAAACAATTTTAATTTTATAATTCAGAGATAGGGAAACTCCAAACCTTGTCCTTGTGAATATAGTTGATCATACAGCAAGAGAAACACTTTAAGTCTATAGTTAAAATACAATCAAGTCAAATGGATATTTGGGTGTGATAGCTTATAGTATAGATTCAGCACCAGAAACACTTTAAATTTAAAAGACAAAGTTAACTTAAAATTTCAATTTGTGATTATATAGTTGGATCATACAGTGGAATGTTTTATTTGGGTTAGTCAAATTTATAAAAAGTACAATAATGTTAGGACAGTGGCATAGCAAGAAGAGAAAATACGAAGCATTTAGTTGGTGGAAACTGAGTTTAGGTAAGTAAGTAACAGGTTACATCTGTGAAGCCTTACATGTGAACTCGTGTATTGTTCATCTTGAAGTCTGTAAGAAATCTGTCTTAGTTAATGTTTTATTAATGAGCAAATATAGTGATAGGCTACCTTATGGGTAAGGAGCTAGGTCTGTTTTATATCTACAGTTACCTTAGTTGTCAGTGTAGTCAGAAATCTGGGGAAGAGTAAATTATAATCTAGGAGTCATGTATTAATTAAAAATGACAGAATTCATTTTTAGTCCACTACTTTAACTGTTCCCAGGTCACTGTGGTTTCCATGGCAACTTGGGCAGAATCAGTCTGGTTGTCAGGCTGAGAAGATGAAGAGCGTTTTCTCTGTGGAATGCATACTTGTGAAATGAGAAATGACAAACCTTGACTTAGGCAATATGAGGCATTTCATTCTCGGGCTATCTAGTTTTGTCCACAGTGTAGACCAAGCCAGGCAGGGCAATGGTGATGTTTTTCAGCAGTTTTGTCTTTCATTGCCCTGGTCCTTATGAACGGCCTCCTCACTGACCTATGAGTTAGGACATAGGACTTGGGTGATTTCCCTTCTCAAAAGCAGTTCATAAATCCGTTGAGCTCTTGCAGCCAGCCAAAAATTCCTGGGACCAGGTTGAATTGCTTTTCTGCAATTTCCAGGAAATTGCCTGCACGGTCTCTAGTTATTCACATGATGAACTGAATTTCTAGTTTGGCCTTAATGACCCTCCATTGAGCTTTTCTTGGGTATGAAAAGTTCGGTGACAACCACCTTCACCCAATGGGTGCCAAATTGTCTTTGAAAGTACCTACAGACACACTACTGGGATGTCTCCTGGAAAATCTCAAATCTCTGAAAGTAACGCCTGAATTGAGGCCCTCAAAACTGGTACACCTCTGCAATAAGGTCTGGATTCAATATCCTTTCGATAATATTTCCAAATGGCCACCTAATGGCATACTAGACCTGATTGTTTAAGAGATCTCCTTATATACTGCCAACAGTCTTATAAATGGAATAAGGTTTCATATGTCCAAGCTTTCACCTATCTTCACTCTCAACCCTCTCTCTGCCCTTCGTGTTTCTCAACACAACTTCCCTTAGCCATGAAAACTACACACTCACCACTAGATGACACTACAATGCTTGATCCTACCAATGAGCCACCTCCCTTCTGCTGCAGACCCACCACCATGCCGCCAAAAACTGAAACTGCTGCCTCAGTTTCTTCTCACAAGACCCCAGAGCCTACTAGTTCTACCTCTCCAGACCTGTCCCCTCCTCCTTTGCCAGCTGCAGGTTGCTTCATATGCCCTGCATTGGCACCAACCGTTACCCCCTCCTAGCATGCATTCTAAGGTCATAGCCAGACCCCCAAGTCCTTCTCCGCCAGGAACACCTGACCCAGCAAAAAACATATTTGCCTTTACCTGGACAGATCCGGACACCCATTTTCGACCCAACTTAACTGGACTGTTCTACCTCAAGGATTTTGAGAAAGCTCACATCTATTTGGCCAGGCCCTGGCTTCTGAATTACTCTCTTTATCTCTCTCTAAATCTATGACAGTACTTTATGTAGATGATGTCCTTCTCTGTAGCCCCTCTCTAGAGATTAGCCAAGCTGATCACTCTGCTCTTCTAAATTTCCTTTCCAGTTGAGGCTACAGGGTCTTACCTTCTAAAGTCCAATTGTCCACTCTTCAGGTTACTTATTTGAGACTAACAATTACCCCAACCCACATGGTTATTACCTTAGATAGAAAGTATCTGATTCAATCTTTAACAGTTCCATCTACAAAGAAAGAGATTTTATCATTCTTAAGAATGACTAGCTTTTACGTTCCTGGGTCCCTTCCTTTTCCATCCATTCTCACCCCTTATATAAAGCAGAATTAGGACCCACCCATGAACCTCTCCTCAAACCTGTTGCCAAGCCCTTTCAGAGGCTCCAACAGGCTCTCCTTAAGGCCCCAGACTTACATCTTCCTGACCTGACTCTGTTTTCCCTCTATGTAACTGAAAAGGAAGGAATTGCCCTTGGAGTCTTAAGTCACTAACTGGGACCTTTTTTTGCACCTGTAGCACACTTGTCAAAGAAATTATATCTAATCATCCAGGGATGGGTACCTTGTATTCATATTCATACCTTAGCAGCTGCTGAACTCCTTATTCTAGACTCTAAAAAAGCCAATTAACCTTGGGGTTGCCTATAACTGCCCTCTTTTCTCATAATCTGTCACAGCTCCTCACTTACAAAGGCTTATAGACTCTACCTCCCTCCAGGGTTCTGTATCTTCAGGTAGCACTAATAGAAGACTTCACATTCACCTTCCAATCATGCCTACCTCTTAATATTTCCAATCTTCTTCCTCAACCTAATACTAACCACTCTCTATCTTACTCCTTCACTGAAACATTAAAGGAACTATTACCTCATCCTTCACACATACAGGAGCACACATTGTCTCAAGCCATTTATACCTGGTATATAGATGAAAGCTCCTTTCTATATGAAGGGGCTAGAAAAGCTGGTTATGCCATAGTGTCAGACACTGAGGTGGTGGAGGCAAAAGCCCTTCCTGCTCACACCACTATTCAACAGGCTGAACTAATAGCCTTTACCTATGCCTTTCAATTGGCATAGGGACAATCCCTCAACATCCACACAGATTCCAAATATGTTTTCCATATCCTCCTGTCCCATGCTGCTATCTGGAAGGAGTACAGGTTACTTACCACAAAAGGAGGATCAGTAACTAATGCAAACCACATTATGGCCATGCTAAAGGCCTCCCATCTACTCACAGCTATTGGGATTGTCCACTGCATATCCCACCCAATGGATGACTCTATTGTCTCCAAGGGAAAAAACTGAGCCAATGAGGCAGCTAGAGCTGCAGCCCTTAGGGGCCTAGAATCATCTCACCCTCCTCAGGACATCCTTACACTGCAATCTACATCCCCACCTTCACCCACTGACACTAGCCAAACTCTGCCTTATCTTCAACTCTTTCATCATAACAGCCGAGCATTGTCTTCTTTTGTCAAGACACACATCCAGCCTACTCCTGAGGACTTAAGTTTCTGAAAATCTATGACTGCTTCTTGCAAAATCTGTCAGATGTCAGACTCCAACTCGACTTATCATAGCACCCTTTTTCCTACCCATCAGGCTAAAAGTTCTCTTCCTGGAACTGAATGACAAGTTGACTTTACTCACATGCACTCCATTAGATATACCAAGTACCTCCTGATTTTGATGGATACCTTATCAGAGTAGGTAGAGGCATTTCCCACAACTAACAAAAGGGCTCAGATAATCTCTGATCTCCTCCTCTAAGAGAAATTATCCCTGGTTTGGTGTCTCACCCTCCCTCTCGTTAGACAATGGTCCTGAATTTACTTCCCAGATTTCTTAAATTCTATATAAGGCCCTAGACATCACCTGGCATTTTCACATTCTATAGCACTCTCAATCTTCAGGTAAGGTAGAAAGAACTAATGGTTCTTTAAAAACAACTCTTACTAAGCTGTCACAGGAACTTGATCTTGACTGGGTAAAACTCTTACCTCTGGCTCTTTTAAGGTATGAACTCTCCCCAAGCAACCTCTCCTCATCGAACCCTTTGAATATATGTATGGATGTCCAATCTTATATCATGGTCTTTCACCTAAATGGGTTCCACTCTGAAAACATCTACTCATCCCATTAATTTTCCACCTCCATTCTCACCTATGGAACTATGCTGACCACCATCTACCACTCTACGATGGCCACAGACTGTCTCGTGTCCACTACCTATCAACATTGGAGACAAAGTCCTTCCATACCCTGCAGATCATCTACCCTCACCCCTCTCAAATGGCAGAGCCCTTTTAAGGTAATTCTTGTGACCCCCTACAACTGCTAAATTCTAAGTACTCTCTCATTGGGTCCACCTTTCTCACCTCCAACCTTTCATTCCTGCACCTAAAAATGACTCTTCTTCATAAATGTCAATGATAATAGGACCATGCTCTGTTAAGCTCTGGAGGACATCGAGAGACCACCCACTTTGTCCCCAATCCCAGAAAATGAGGCTTCACTTTGGCAGCCAAGCTTGACTTCACTGGATTAGACATGGGTTTCTAATCTTTGCCCCTGCTGTTTGTGTCCATTCAGGACAGTCATTACATCTGGAGATTTGAGGTTCAAGAAACCCCTACAGATAACAAACTGTCATTCCAAATAGGGTCAGGAAACTACTCCATAGCTGGATGCCAGGAACTGATCCAAATCGCTATCCTCCCTGTATCTGTTTTCCTATCTAAATATTATGATCTCTATAATTGTTTTCTCTTTGACCAAACAAAAAATTATTGTAGAAAATGGGTCCCATAAGGAGGCAACACAAAAATCACTTAAAGAAATGCAGGAGAATATCGATCAATAGATGGAAGCTCATAAGGAGGAAACACAAAAATCACTTAAAGAAATACAGGAGAGCTTGGGTCAACAGGCAGAAATCATGAATGAGGAAATGCAAAAATATCCTAAAGAAATACAGGAAAACACAAAAAAACAAGTGAAGGATCTGAGCAAATCCATCCAGGATCTAAAAAAGGAAGTAGAAACAACTAAGAAATCACAAATGGAGAAAACTTTGGAGATAGAAAACATTGGGAAGAAATCAGGGAAGAAATCATAGACACAAATATCAACAGTGGAATACAAGAGAGAGAAGAAAATATCTCAGATGCCAAAGATACCAGAGAAAGCATTGACTCAACAGTCAAAGAAAAGGAAAAATGCAAAAAATTTATAACCCGAATGATCCAGGAAATCCAGGACACAATGAGAAGAGCAAACCTAAAGATTATAGGTATAGATGAGAGTGAAGATTTGCAACTTAAAGGGCCAGTAACTATCTTCAAAAAAAATTATGGAAGAAAACTTCCCTAACCTAAAGAGAGAGATGCCCATGAACATACAAGAAACCTACAGAACTCCAAACAGACTGGACCAGAAGAGAAATAACTCCCATCACATAATAATCAAAACATCAAATGTACTAAAGAAAGAAAGAATATTAAAATAAGTAAGAGAAAAAGGCCAAGTAACAAATAAAGGAAGACCCATCAGAATTACATCAGACTTCTCAGCAGAGATTATGAAAGCTAGAAGATCCTGGGTCGATCTCATACAGACTCTAAGAGAACAAAAATGCCAGCCCAGATTACTAAACCCAGCAAAACTCTCAATCACAATAGATGGAGAAACCAAGATATTCCATGAAAAAGTCAAATTTACACAATATCTTTCCACAAATTCAGCCCTGCAAAAGATAATAGGTAGAAATCACCAATAGAAGGAGGGAAAATACACCCTGGAAAAAGCAAGATAGTAACCTTCTTTCATTAAACCCAAAAGAAGATAGTCACTCAAGCATAAAAATAACATCAAATATAACAGGAAGCAATAATCACTATTCCTTAATATCTCTTAATATCTATGGTTTCAATTCCCCAATAAAAAGACATAGACTAACAGACTGGATAGTTAAACAGGACACTGCATTTTTCTGAGGAAATGCACCTTAGTGTCAAAGACAAAAAATACATCAGAGTAAAAGGTTGGAAAACAATCTTACAAGTAAATGGTCCTGGGAAACGAGAGGGAGTAGCCATCCAAATATCAGATAAAATTGTCTATCAACCTAAAGTCATCAAAAAAGAAGCAGAAGGACACTACATACTGGTCAAAGGAAAAAAAAACACCAAGAAGAACTCTCAATTCTGAACATCTATGCTCCAAGCAAGGGCACCCTCATTCATAAAAAAGAAACTTTACTAAAGCTCAAAGCACACATCGCACCTCACATAATAATAGTGGGTGACTTCAACACCCCGCTCTCTGAAATGGATCGTTCAGGAAGGCAAAAACTACACAGGGACACAGTGAAACTAATTGAAGTCTTGGACCAAATGGAACTAACAGATATATATATAGAAAATTACATCCTAAAGCAAAAGAATATACCTTCTTCTAAGCACCTCATGGTACCTTCTCCAAAATCGACCATATAATTGGTCACAAAACCAACCTCAACAGATATAAGAAGATGGCACTAATCCCATACCTCCTATCAGATCACTATGGAATAAGGGTGGTCTTCAATAACAACAAAAACAACAGAAAGCCCACATACACATGGAAGCTGAACAACGCTCTACTCAATGATATTTTGATCAAGGAAGAAATAAAGAAAGAAATCAAAGACTTTTTAAAATTTAATGAAAATGAAGGCAAAACATACCCTAATATATGGGAAACAATGAAAGTAGTGCTAAGAGGAAAATGCTTAGCCCTGTGTGCCTCCAAAAAGAAACGGGACACAGCATACACTAGCAGCTTAATGGCACACCTGAAAGCCCTGGAACAAAAAGAAGCAAATACACCCAAGAGGAGTAGAAGGCAGGAAATCATCAAACTCAGGGTTGAAATCAATCAAGTAGAAACAAATAAAACCATACAAAGAATCAACAAAATGAGGAGTTGGTTCTTTGAGAAAATCAACAAGATAGATAAGCCCTTAGCCAGACTAGCCAGAGGGCACAGAGACAGTATCCAAATTAACAAACTAAGAAACGAAAAGGGAGAGATAACAACAGAAGCTGAGGAAGTTCAAAAAAATCATCGGATCCTACTGCAAAAGCCTGTATTCAACACAACTAGAAAATCTTGAGGAAATGGACAATTTCCTAGACCGATACCAAATACCAAAATTAAATCAGGATCAAATAGACCATCTAAACCATCCTAAAACCCCTGAAGAAATAGAAGTGGTCATTGGAAGTCTTCCAACCAAAAATAGCACAGGTCCAGACAGTTTTAATGCAGAATTGAATCAGACCTTCAAAGAAGACCTAACACCAATACTCTTCAAACTATTCCACAAAATAGAAACAGAAGGAACACTACCCAACTTGTTCTATGAAGCCACATTACGCTGATACCAAAATCACACAAAGATCCGACAAGGAAAAAGAATCTCAGGCCAATTTCTCTTATGAATATTGATGCAAAAATAATAAAATTCTTGCCAACTGAATCCAAGAACACATCAAAACAATCATTCATCACGATCAAGTAGGCTTCATCCCAGGGATGCAGTGATGGTTCAATATAAGGAAGTCCATCAATGTAATCCACTACATAAACAATCTCAAAGAAAAAACCACATGGTCATTTCATTACATGCTGAAAAAGCATTTGACAAAATTCAGTATCCTTTCATGTTAAAGGTCTTAGAAAGGTCAGGAAATCGAGGCCCATATCTAAACATAGTAAAGGCAATTTATAGCAAACCAGTAGCCAGCATCAATCTAAATGGAGAGAAACCTGAGGCAATCCCACTAAAATCAGGGACTAGACAAGGCTGCCCTCTGTCTCCATATCTTTTTCAATATAGTACTTGAAGTTCTAGCTAGAGCAATTAGACAAAAAAAGGAGGTCAAAGGAATACAAATTGGAAAGGAAGAAGTCAAACTATCACCATTTGCAGACGATATGATAGTACACTTAAGCGACCCAAAGAACTCCACCAGAGAACTTCTACAGCTGATAAACAACTTCAGCAAAGTGGCCGGATATAAAATCAACTCAAGGGAATTGGTAGCCTTCCTATACTCAAAGGATAAGTAGGCTGAGAAATAATAAGAGAAATGATACCCTTCACGATAGCCACAAACAATATAAAGTATCTTGGTGTGACTCTAACCAAACAAGTGAAAAATCTGTATGACAAGAACTTTAAGTCTCTGAAGAAAGCAATTGAAGACCTCAGAAGATGGAAAAATCTGCCATGCTCATGGATTGGCAGGATTAATATAGTAAAAATGGCCATCTTGCCAAAAGCAATATACAGATTAAGTGAAATCCCCATCAAAATCCCAGTCAATTCTTCATAGAGTTAGAAAGACCAATTCAAAAATTCATCTGGAATAACAGAAAACCCAGGATAGCTAAAACTATTCTCAAGAGTAAAAGAACTTCTGGGGGAATCAGTATCCCCAACCTCAAGCTGTACTACAGAGCAATACTGTTAAAAACTGCATGATAGTGCAGGCATGTAGATCATTGGAACAGAATTGAAGACCCAAAAATGAATCCACACTCCTATGGTCACTTGATCTTTGATAAAGTAGCTAAAACCATCCAGTGGAAAAAAGATAGCCTTTTCAACAAATGGTGCTGGTTCAACTGGAGGTCAACATGCAGAAGAATGCAAATCTATCCATTCTTATCTCCTTGCACTAAGCTCAATTCTATGTTGATCAAGGTCCTCCACATAAAACCAGACACACTGAAACTAATAGAAAGGAAACTAGGGAAGAAACTTGAGCACAGGGAAAATTTTCCTGAACTGAACACCAATAGCTTATGCTCTAAGATCAAGAGTTAACAAATGGGACCTCATAAAATTACAAAGTTTCTGTAAGGCAAAGGCCACTGTCAAAAGGACAAAGCGGCAGCCAACAAACTGGGAAATGAGCTTTACCAACCCTATTAGAGGGCTAATATCCAATATATACAAAAAACTCAAGAAGTTAGACTCCAGAGAGCCAAATAACCCTATTAAAAAAATGGGGTACAGAGCTAAACAAAGTGTTCTCACCTGAAGAATATCTAATGGCTGAGAAGCACCTAAAGAGATGTTCATCATCCTTAGTCATTAGGGAAATGCAAATCAAAACAACCCTGAGATTCCATCTCACACCAGTCAGGATGGCTAAGATCAAAAACACAGGAGACAGCAGTTGTTGGCGAGGATGTGGAGAAAGAGGAACACTCCTCCACTGCTGGTGGAATTGCAAGCTGGTACAACCACTCTGGAAAGCAGTCTGGCGGTTCCTCAGAAAACTGGGCATGACAACTCCCAGAGGATCCTGTTATACCACTTCTGGGCATATACCCAGAGGCTTTACCTGCATGCAATAAGGACACATGCTCCACTATGTTCATAGCAGTCTTATTTATAATAGCCAGAAGCTGGAAAGAACCCAGATGTCCCTCAATGGAGGAATGGATGCAGAAGAAGTGGTATATTTACACAATGGAATACTACTCTGCAATTAAAAACAATGAATTCACGAAATTCTTAGGCAAATGGTCAGAACTGGAAAATATCATCCTTAGTGAGGTAACCCAATCACAAAAAACACACGTGGTATGTAGTCACTGATAAGGGGATATTAACCCAGAATCTCAGAATACCCAAGACACTTTTCACATATAAATAGATATCCAAGAAGATGGATGGAGACCCATGGTCCTGGAAAGACTGGATGTAGGGGAATAGCAGGACACAGAAGTGAGAGGGACTTGAATGGGGAACAGGGGTAGGGAAGAGGGCTTATGGGAGTCTTGGTGAGGGAGGAAACAGGAAACGGGAAATCATTTGGAATATAAATAAAAAAATACAGAAAATAAAAAAAAGTAAAAGAAAATGGATAGATGAGTATGACGGCTGCCAGTATTAGTCTTGTCAGATCCATATGCTATGATCAGGAATCAATCATTTCTTCTATCAACACTACAGGACACTCTTCCTCTACATATAAGACCCATGGGATTCCAGGTGGGAGACAGGAGTTGTTGGCAAATTCTACCATAAGTACTATCCATATCCAGAGAAAATATGCCTCAATTACCCAACTCCCCGACATCTGAAAAGTAGGGGAGATAATTAAACACTCCTTAATGTCCTTACCTCTTTGACATAACCCCTCATAAACGGCACTAACTTGTCATTTTGCCTTTTGCTTCAGACCTTGACCTTGGTGTACCAATTCCTTAGTGTCACCAGGTCTGGTTGCTTTAAAGACTGCTAGTTATGTGTACACCCTGGAATTAACTCATAATTGCTACTTACAGCCTCTCCAGTGACACTGCCGAGTTACCTAATCTCATCCTTTGTCAGCTGCTCTAACTCCCATGTTGCCATGACTCCATACCTTACCTCTATCCCTCTCTTTGCCATGGAAAACTGTTTTAAGTTCTCTGGGACACCTTCTATAGAAATTCTAAGCTCCCTAGACAGCAATTGAACCATAACCCTTGATATATCATATTTACCGCAATTCTCTGCTGTCCAGAACAAGTCAATTCTTCGTGGCACTCAGGTATAACATCACTTCCCTGCCAGCTGGTCAGGAGTTTGCACATTGGTACTCCTTTTTCTTGCACATTGGTACTCCTTTTCCCTGAACTGGGAGAAATCCAGGGAAATGAGCCCCTGCCAATCCCAGTTATAGACATGATAGCTGTCAGACATAAGATGTCATGCCACTCTTGGTCGCTACAGGAATAGCTGTAGGTGTTGGTACTGGAGTTTCATAGATAATGACTTCCATGACCTAATATAATACATTCACTTTCCAGTTTAAAAGTGATCTTCAAGAAATGACTGAAACTGTGTTTACTATCCAGAAAAAGATCGATTCTTTGGCAGCCATTGTGCTTCATAACTGATGGGGGCTAGATGTCCTGACAGCTAAAGAAGGTGGTCTTTTCCTGTTCCTCCTAGAAGAGTGCTATTTCTACATCAACCAACCCATGATAGTGAGAAATAAAATCCAGGATCTACAGTCAGACATAAAGAATTTCAGGTAACATGAGACCCGCAGTTCTGGGATTTTTGAAAACCCTATATGGAAGTGGACACTCCCTTTTGCAATGCCATTTCTATTCATCCTCCTGGTGTTATTATTTGCTCCCTGCCTCATTAAACTTGTTTCTACTTTCCTTCAACAAAAAATTTCTAACCAAATTATTAATCAGTTCCTGTTATAGAATTACCAGCTGTTGCCCACAGAAAAGCCACTGTCCACAGAGGAACCTGATGCTGTCCACAGAGGACCTCAATGGTGAAAGTCAGCTATACCCCACGATTGATGACACCCCTAGACAGCAGGAAGCAGCTTAAGAGACAGGACACCCTCATTCCCTTTCACCTTTTACCCTCTCCCCCCCCTTTTTTTTCTCTTTATAATAATAAGAATGGAGGAACACTGGTATCAGGACCCCCAGAAACCTGTGACATCACATAGAAGTCAGCACGATCTGCACACCTGTTTCCAAGGCAACAGCCACCATATTCCCAGAATCCACTTAGCTAACCTCGCACCTTTACCTGTGACTATGTCACCATCCATATATAAAGAAAAACCCCTCTGTTCTCTCTCTCTCACTTCACCCCCTTCTCTTTTCCCTGCCACCTTGCCCTTTCCTTTCTCAATAAACCTCAAATGGAACTATTTGGCCTGATGTGGTCTTTCTGGAGCCACCCAACAGTTCTAACACCTTGAGATAAAATTAATAATCAGAGAGAATGACAGCGAGGCTAGATGACCAGGTTGCCATGTGGTGAACTTGGTGGCTATGCTGAGTCCCAGATTCACGGGAGAAAGTGGCCAACCTAAACTTATGGATTTGGTTTATGGCTCCAAAAGCCCAAGGGAGGGGTCACAAAAACCTCTTTCGAGAGGGGGTGTCACCCAAGAGTTAGAGGTCCTAAAACGAGGGTCAGTGAAAAGGTCAGACAGAGACTGAATATCTATGTCCTCAAGGGCAGCACAGGGGTGACTCTGAGCTCAATAATACTCCCCTGGGACCCAGGTGATGATTACTCTGAGCAGTTGGGGAAGTGAAGCTTATCAGGCTAGCTGATGCCTCTCCATGTGGGATCAGGGGGCATGCAAACCTGTAGAGTTTCTAAATCCTAGTCACAGCACCAAATATTGTGTTTTATAAAACTATAGGGAGATAGAATATGTTTGGGGGATGTGCTGTCAGGTGTGGGGAAAGAGGCCCATACTGAAACATCTCCTTCCCCTGAGGGACTAGTCACATGAAGATATATTATAGAATAGAGTTTATTCAGGGCATGAGAAAGGGGAGTTGAGAGGGTAGTAGAGACAGAGAAAGGCAAAGAGAGAGAATAGAGGAATAGAGGCTGTCCATGAGCATTCGAAGAGAGAGGGGCGTAGGGGAATAGGGAGAGAGGGGGAAGGGGCTGGAGGACAGAGTGAGAGCAAGAAGGTAAGAGAAAGGGGAGAGGGCAAGCATCCCCTTTATAGTGAGTCAGGAACACCTGGCTTTTGCCAGGTAACTGTGAGGTAGAGCCTAGCCAAAATGCTAACAGCTTTAATATAGAATTCATATAATTAGAGGCAGAAAATTCCTGTGAAAAATCCAACATTTCTTCATGATATGAATCAGAGAAACAAACTACATACCATAAAATAATAAAGATAATTTACAGTAATTCCACAGCTGGCATCCACCTAAATGAAGAGAAACTCAAAATATTTTAGCAAAATCAGAAAGAAGAGAATAATACTTATTTTCTCCATACATATTCAATATAGTATGAAGTCTGAGAGTAATAAGTCTACAGAAAGAGATGAAGAGAAGGAAAAATATCTTTATTTGCAGATGATATGACTTATGCATCAAAGAACCCAAGGAATTCACCAAGAAATTTCAACACCTGATACAACTTTCAGTAAACAAACAAGATAGATAACATGCAGAGAACAATAGTCTTCCTATATATAAATGAAAAGCAAGATGAGACAAAATAAAGGAAACAGTACATTTCACAGTAGCATCAATAAAATAAAATATCTTGACACAACTCTAGCCAAGTGTGACATCTGGAAACAGTGGGACCAAGGAACAGGTCCAGGGCAAGTATAGTGTTGAAGCATGCCCATACACTGGAAATCCCATCCTACAATTGACAGTAGGATTGCTCCCTCCATGCTCCACGTCTGCATGTCACATAGTTTATAGCCCTGTGCCCACACCTTTGTCACACAGATAGCCAGGTAACCAAATAATACTTCCTCTACCTTTATAGGGTTATTTTCAGGTGTTCAGTAGCACCTGAAATTCCTCCTTATGCAAATAAGGCATCCCCAGGTCACTGGATCTGGCCAATAATATACAGTCACTTTGATCACCCCTACTTACCCCATAAAGGTTTAAATAGCCCTTGTTCTCCACATTAAAATGTGCTGTCTCATTGAAGCACCCTCCCAAAAATCTATTCTCACTATGCTTCCTGCCTCCTGGGGTCACTCACTCCATGGTATTTTGGTTCTGCAGTGTTCCCTGACTCAGGATTCACCAGTTGTGATTGTAGGATGATAATGCTTCTATGCGTTTGGAAGCAGAGTCTGAACAGCAGCCCAGCAAGTGAAATATTATATAATTAAACATTTAAAATATTGAAGACAAGAAAAGATGGAAAGATATCCCATACTCATGGGTTGGTAAGACTAATTATGTGTAAACAGCCCTTGTCCCAAAAGCAGTCTACAGATTTGATGCAATCTCTATAAAAATTGTAATACAATTCCTTAGAGAAATTGTAAACAAAAGCACTCAACAAAATAAAACTAACAAACCAACCAAACCAAGCAAGCAAACAAAGCACTAATTGTAAGATTAATCTGGAAACACAATTCCCCAGGATAGCTAAAACCATCCTGAATAATAAAAGAATGGCTGGAAGGTACCAGCATCCCAGAATACAAGTGTACTACAGAGTAATTGTAATAAAAATTAGTGTGGCATGGGCCTAAAAACAGAAATGTTTATTATCAGACTAAATTGAAGACCCAGACAAAATTCCACATACCTATTGACACTGATTTTTGACAAGCTAAAATACTCTTGGAGAAAGGGCAGCATCTTCAACAAATGCTGATGGTAAAACATGCAAACATGTTCAAAGATCTTTATCACCCTGCTTGAAATTCAATCACAAATGAATCAAGGACCCCAACCGGAGACGAGACACCCTAAATCTGATAGAAAAGGTGTTGGAAATAGTCTTGAACTCATTAGCAGAGGAAAAGATTTTCTAAACAAGACACAAATGATACAGTCACTAAGATCAACAAATAGTAAATGAGACCTCATAAAACTGAAATGCTCCTGTAAATCAAAAGATACCATCATTCAGAGGGTTGCTATCTAAAATATATAAATCTAAAAAAATAAGCATCAATTAAAAATAGATCACAAAAATAAACAGAATTCTCAAAATATGGATGAGAAAGACATTTAAAAATATTCAATATCCTTATTCACCAGGGAAATGAAAATTAAAAATTCTTTGATATTTTATCATAAACTAGTCAGAATGTCAAAAATAAATAAAACAAATGGCTGGATTTGTTGGGAAAGATGTATGGTAAGAGGGATACTTACACGCTGGTGGTATAAGTGAAATCTTGTACAGATACTATGGAAAACTTGGGAGGCTGGAAAAACATCTACTTCTAATGCAGTTTATACAACAACTCTTGGGCATATACACGAGGAACTCTGCATCCTACTGCAGAAATACTTGCCCATTCATGTTCAATGTTGCTGTATTCATAGCAGTCAGAAATGGGAAACAGACTGGATTTCATTTAATGGATGAATAAAGAAAATATGGTAAATTTACAAAATGGAATATTTAGCTCTTGAGAAAAATGAAATTATGAAGGTTGTGGGTAAATAAATGGAGCTAGAAAAGAAATCAGGGTGAGATAACTCAGACCTCAACAGACAAATGTTGTATATTGTCTCTTGTATTTGCATTTTAGCTTTTAAGTGTTCTGCACACTACAGTCCAAATACCAGTAAAACTTAGGTAGATAGTGCTGGAGCCACTGTTGCTGAGCACAGGCCATGCTGCTGCTGCTGCTTGCCTGTTGCCCTCCCCCCCCCGCCCCAATCAGGCACTAGCGGTCTTAAAAGATTCAAAGTCCAGCTTGCAATTCCACCAGCAGTGGAGGAGTGTTCCTCTTTCTCCACATCCTCGCCAATAACTGCTGTCTCCTGTGTTTTTGATCTTAGCCATCCTGACTGGTGTGAGATGGAATCTCAGGGTTGTTTTGATTTGCATTTCCCTAATGACTAAGGATGATGAACATCTCTTTAGGTGCTTCTCAGCCATTAGATATTCTTCAGGTGAGAACTCTTTGTTTAGCTCTGTACCCCATTTTTTAATAGGGTTACTTGCCTCTCTGGAGTTTAACTTCTTGAGTTCTTTGTATATATTGGATATTAGCTCTCTGTCGGATGTAAGGTTGGTAAAGATCATTTCCCAGTTAGTTGGTTGCCGCTTTGTCTTTTTGACAGTGTCTTTTGCCTTGCAAAAACTTTGTAATTTAATGAGGTCCCATGAACCGCCAAACTGATTTCCAGAGTGGTTGTACCAGTTTGCAATCCCACCAGCAGTGGAGGAGTGTTCCTCTTTCTCCACATCCTCGCCAACAACTGCTGTCTCCTGTGTTTTTGATCTTAGCCATCCTGACTGGTGTGAGATGGAATCTCAGGGTTGTTTTGATTTGCATTTCCCTAATGACTAAGGATGATGAACATCTCTTTAGGTGCTTCTCAGCCATTAGATATTCTTCAGGTGAGAACTCTTTGTTTAGCTCTGTACCCCATTTTTTAATAGGGTTACTTGCCTCTCTGGAGTTTAACTTCTTGAGTTCTTTGTATATATTGGATATTAGCTCTCTGTCGGATGTAAGGTTGGTAAAGATCATTTCCCAGTTAGTTGGTTGCCGCTTTGTCTTTTTGACAGTGTCTTTTGCCTTGCAAAAACTTTGTAATTTAATGAGGTCCCATGAACTGCCAAACTGATTTCCAGAGTGGTTGTACCAGTTTGCAATCCCACCAGCAGTGGAGGAGTGTTCCTCTTTCTCCACATCCTCGCCAACAACTGCTGTCTCCTGTGTTTTTGATCTTAGCCATCCTGACTGGTGTGAGATGGAATCTCAGGGTTGTTTTGATTTGTATTTCCCTAATGACTAAGGATGATGAACATCTCTTTAGGTGCTTCTCAGCCATTAGATATTCTTCAGGTGAGAACTCTTTGTTTAGCTCTGTACCCCATTTTTTAATAGGGTTACTTGCCTCTCTGGAGTTTAACTTCTTGAGTTCTTTGTATATATTGGATATTAGCCCTCTGTCGGATGTAAGGTTGCTAAAGATCATTTCCCAGTTAGTTGGTTGCCGCTTTGTCTTTTTGACAGTGTCTTTAGCCTTGCAAAAACTTTGTAATTTAATGAGGTCCCATGAACTGCCAAACTGATTTCCAGAGTGGTTGTACCAGTTTGCAATCCCACCAGCAGTGGAGGAGTGTTCCTCTTTCTCCACATCCTTGCCAACAACTGCTGTCTCCTGTGTTTTTGATCTTAGCCATTCTGACTGGTGTGAGATGGAATCTCAGGGTTGTTTTGATTTGCATTTCCCTAATGACTAAGGATGATGAATATCTCTTCAGGTGCTTCTCAGCCATTAGATATTCTTCAGGTGAGAACTCTTTGTGTAGCTCTGTACCCCATTTTTTAATAGGGTTACTTGCCTCTCTGGAGTTTAACTTCTTGAGTTCTTTGTATATATTGGATATTAGCTCTCTGTCGGATGTAAGGTTGGTAAAGATCATTTCCCAGTTAGTTGGTTGCCGCTTTGTCTTTTTGACAGTGTCTTTTGCCTTGCAAAAACTTTGTAATTTAATGAGGTCCCGTTTGTCTATTCTTGATCTTAGAGCATAAGCTATTGGAGATCTGTTCAGGAAATTCTCCCCTGTGCCCATATGTTAAAGGTTCTTCCCTAGTTTCCATTCTATTAGTTTCAGTGTGTCTGAAAGCAGTCTGGCGGTTCCTCAGAAAACTGGGCATGACACTCCCGGAGGATCCGGTTATACCACTCCTGGGCATATACCCAGAGGCTTTACCTGCATGCAATAAGGACACATGCTCCACTATGTTCATAGCAGCCTTATTTATAATAGCCAGAAGCTGGAAAGAACCCAGATGTCCCTCAACGGAGGAATGGATTCAGAAGATGTGGTATATCTACACAATGGAATACTACTCTGCAATTAAAAACAATGAATTCACGAAATTCCTAGGCAAATGGTCAGATCTTCAAAATATCATCCTTAGTGAGGTAACCCAATCACAAAAGAACACACATGGTATGCAGTCACTGATAAGGGGATATTGACCCAGAATCTCGGAATACCCTAGACACAATCCGCATATCAATAGATTTCTAAAAAGATGGAAGGAGAGACCCCTGGTCCTGGAAAGACTGGATGTAGGGGAACGCCAGGACAGAGTAACGAGAGGGGGTTCAACGGAGAAAAGAGGGAGGGAAGGGGGCTTATGGGACTTTCGGGGAGGGAGGAAACGGGAAAGGGGAAGTGATTTGGAATGTAAATTAAAAAATAAAATAAAATAAAAAAAAAAGATTCAAAGTCCAAGATGGCAACCCTTAAGGGTTGTGAATCTTCTTAAGAAAGATCAGGTCCCCCAGAACAAGATTATAGTTGTTGGGGTTGGTGCTGTTGGCATGGCTTGTGCCATCAGTATCTTAATGAAGGACTTGGCAGATGAGCTTGCCCTTGTTGATGTCATGGAAGACAAACTAAAGGGAGAGATGATTGATCTCCAGCATGGCAACCTTTTCCTTAAAACACCAAAAATTGTCTCCTCTGAAGACTATTGTTTGACTGCAAACTCCAAGCTCGCCATCATCACAGCTGGGGCCCATCAGCAAGAAGAAGAGTGCCACCAACTCAATCTGGTCCAGTGAAACATGAACAACTTTAAGTTCATCATTCCCAACATTGTGAAGTACAGTCCACACCTCAAGCCGCTTATTGTCTGAAATCCTGTGGATATCTTTACCTACCCGGCTTGGAAAATCAGTGGTTTCCCTAAAAGCCGAGTTATTGGAAGTGGTTGCAAACTGGATTCAGCTAGGTTCTGTTACCTGATTGGAGAAAGGCTGGGAATTTACCCGCTGATCTGTTATGGGTGGGTCCTGGGAGAGCATGGCAACTCCAGTGTGCCTGTGTGGAGTGGTGTGTCCGTTGCCTGCATCTCCCTGAAGTCTCTGAACCCAGAATTGGGCATTGATGCAGATAAGGAGCAGCAGAAGAATGCTCACAAGTAGGTGGTTGACAGTACCTACAAGGTGATCAAGCTGAAAGGTTACACATTCTGGATAATTGGCCTCTGTGGCAGACTTGGCCAAGAACATAATGAAGAACCTTAGGCCGGTGCATCCCATCTCCACCATGATTAGAGGTCTCTATGGAATTAATGATGATGTCTTCCTCAGTATCCCATGAATCCTTGGACAAAATGGAATCTCAGATGTTGTGAAAGTGACACTGACTCCTGAAGAAGAGGCCCACCTGAAGAAGAGTGAAGATACCCTCTGGAGAATCCAGAAGGAGCTGCAGTTCTAAACTCTTCCCAGTATCCTAGCACTTCCCTGTCCATGCTGCAGTGGGGTATCTATAGCGACCACACACTTCTCATCTGAGCTGTGGTTAGTACAATTTTGTTGAGATGGCCTGGGGAAAAATATCTCAGTTTCCCCATCTCTAACCCTGTTGCCGAGTGGTGCCTCTGTAGTGGTAACCTGGTTAGTGTGACAGTCCCACTGTCTCTGAGACACCCTGCCAACTGTGTGCAGGCTTTGATTACTCCATGAGTCTGCTGCATTGCAGTACTGCTCACCCTCACCAAACAGGCCCAGGTCAAGTTCCAAGTTCATCATAACCTGGACCCAGTGTGTAAGTCGATTATGCATATATTGTGCATAAACATTCTACATGATATTTTATATATTATATATGTCTGTAGTGTACAATGCCATATTATGTGAAATGTAAGATCTGCATATGGATGATGGAACCAACTACTCAAGTGTCATACCAATGAAAACACCAAATAAACCATGAACATTAAAAAAATAAATAAATAGGTAGATAGCAAAGGATAGTAGAACAGTATCTCCTAATAAATGGGAGATAAATGTATTGTTATGGAAAAAAATCTGGGGGAATTGAATATGGAGGGAAGTGGGTTAAAGAGTGGTGACCTAACACTAAAGCACATTTGAAAAACCACATGGAAACCACTGTAGAAGATATATGGAATATCTAATAGATTTACAAGTAGTAGATGTGACAATAGCCCAACTAGACATTTTATGAATAAGTAAAACTTCCAATGCCAAGAATGGGTTACATCTTGCTGAATCACTGACCAAAAGTACCCTGCTGAAATCCCCAAGCATCACAGATTAATGTTGAGGCTATTGATTACTCTCTACAAAATGAAGGCAAAGGCATATTGCTGAAGACAATACTTACATATCTCATTGAACCAGAGAAGTCAAGCAGATGCCTAATTAGAAGCTTCACACCTACTAACTAGCATTCATGGTATAGGAAGGTACTAACACTACCATAAGAAGGGATTAATCATCAACCTAACTATAAATGCTGCAACTTATATCAGTGGCATTCCTGAAATATATACTGGTGCAATATTGGCACAAACATTATACAAATAAACAATCACTTTCTAAATTGGAGTTAAGACCCACTCTATGAGATGGAACATGTACTTGACTAAATTGGCCAAGAACCTGAGAATAAATTAAGTCTTAGGTCTGGGGAAAACCAAATAATGTTGTTCTCCTAAAGAAACATAGCAATGAAATTACTCCTAATAACATTCCACTATTACTAGAAATCAGTGCCTTACTCAGCATCACCAGGGAAGCTTTTTCTTATAGGACATAGAAACTAATACTGAGATCCATGACTAGAAAATTCACAGAAAGTGAGCGATTTTAAAGGACTTGATGTTAAAATGATATCTTCATCAATTTTCTCAGATCAAGGATCAGGAGTTTATTTGAAAAAGGAGTGAAAGATTGTAAAAGTCAGAGGTGATGGATTACTCCAAAGAAGCAGAGTCTTCCAAAACATAGTGAAGACTGATGCAAATATGAGTTTGTACACTGTGGCATATACAAAGCCTGCTCAGGTTAAAGCTAGACAGAGTCTCAGCACTGAGAAGCAGAAGTACTCATGGACTTCTACCACTAACCAAGAAGTAGCAAAGGAAAAATCGTTTTTTTTTCCAGTATCATGCTAGATATTATAACAATACAGGGTAGACCCAGTAGTAGTTGACCATCACAAACTCAACAATATTTTTTAATAAACAATGTATCTTTTTTTCTTGCTGATAACTTTTATTTCTCTAAAGTTCCTCAAATTTTAATTTTGTAAAGTGTCATTAGGGCCATATTGACAAGACTGTTGCAGTGGAAATATATTAGAATTTTGGTGGTAATACTTAATTTTCAAAATTTAGACTGTTCTGGTCTCCATCTTTTTGGTGGTATAATTTTCATTTTTTATTACATATTCACTTTATTTGTATTTCAAATGGTATCCCCTTTGCACCTTACCCCTCTAAAAACCCCCTATCCCATCCCCCCTTCCCTTGCTCACTTCCCTCCCCCCAATTTCCTGACTTGCATTCCCCTATTCTGGGGAATAGAGCCTTCACAACACCAATGGCCTATCCTCTCATTGATTTCTGAAATGATTATATTCTGCTACATATGTAGCTGGAGCCATGGGTCCTAACGTGTATTCTTTGGTTGGTAGTTTAGTCCCTGGGAGCTCTGGGGCTACCAGGTGGCTCATATTCTTGTTCCTCCTACAGTGCTGCAAACCCTTCAGCTCCTTGAGTCCTCTCTCTAGCTGCTCCATTGGGGACTCTATGCTCATTCTATTGGTTGGCTGTGAATCATTGGTATTTTGAACCACTTTCCAATAAGGATCAAAGTATCCACAGTTTGGTCATCCTTCTTCTTGAGCTTCATGTGGTCTGTGAGTTGTATCTTGGGTATTCCGAGCTTTTGGGCTAATATCCACTCATCAGTGAGTGCATACCATGTATGTTCTTTTGTGATTGGGTTACCTCACTTAGGATGATATTTTCTAGCTCCATCCATTTGCCTAAGAATTTCATGAATTTATTGTTTTTAATAGCCGACTATTACTCCGTTGTGTAAATGTACCACATTTTCTGTATCCATTCCTCTGTTGAGGGACATTTGGGTTTTTTCTAGCTTCTGGCTACTATAAATAAGACTGCTATGAACATAGTGGATCATGCATCCTCATTACATGTTGGAGCATCTTCTGGATATATACCCAGGAGTGGTATAGATGGGTCCCAGTAGTGCTATGTACAATTTTCTGAGGAACCAAGAAATCGATTTCTAGAGTGGTTTTCACAGCTTGCAATTCCACCAGCAATGGAGGCATGTTCTTCTTTCTCTACATCCTCTCCAGCATTTTCTGTCCCCTGAGTTTTTGATCTTGGCCATTCTGACTGGTGTGAGGTAGAATCTCGGAGTTTTGATTTGCATTTACCTGATGATTAAGGATGTTGAACATTTCTTTAGGTGCTTCTCAGGCATTCGATATTCCTCAGGTGAAAATTCTTTGTTTAGCTCTGTACCCCATTTTTAATAGGGTTATTTGGTTCTCTGGAGTCTAACTTCTTGAGTTTTTTGTATATACTGGATATTAGCCCTATATCTGATGTAGGATTGGTGAAGATCTTTCCCTATCTGTTGGTTGACATTTTGTCCTATTGACAGTGGCCTTTGCCTTACAGACGCATTGCAATTTTATGAGGTCCCACTTGTCAATTCTTGATCATAGAGCATAAGCTATTGGTATTCTATTCAGGAAATTTTCCCCTGTGCCCATGTGCTCCAGGTTCTTTCCCATTTTCTCTTTTATTAGATTCAGTGTATCTCATTTTATGTGGAGGTCCCTGATCCACTTGGACTTGAGCTATGTACAGGGAGATAAGACTGTATCAATTTGTATCCTTTTACATGATGATTGCCAGTTGATTCAGGATTATTTGTTGAAAAAAAATGCTGTTTTTTTTTCACTGGATGCTTTTAGCTCCTTCATCAAAGATCAAGTGACCATAGGTGTGAGGATTCATTTCTGGGTCATCAATTCTATCCAATTGATCTACCTGTCAGTCACTGTACAAATATCATGCAGTCTTTATCACTATTGCTCTTTAGTATAGCTTGAGGTCAGGGATGGTGATTCCCCCAGAAGTTCTTTTATTGTTGAAAATAGTTTTCAATATCCTGGGGTTTTTTTGGTTTTTGGTTTTTGGGTTTTTTTTTGTTTTTTTGTTTTTTTTTTTTTTTTTTTTGGTTGGTTGGTTGGTTGGTTGTTTTTGGTTTTGTTTTTTGTTATTCCAGATAAATTTGGAAATTGCTCTTTCTAACGCTTCAAAGAATTGAGTTGGAATTTTGATTGGGATTGCATTGAATTTGTAGATTGCTTTAGGCAAGATGGCCATTTTTACTATATTAACTCTGCCAATACATGAGCATGGGAGATCTTTCCATCTTCTGAGATCTTCTCCAATTTCTTTCTTCAGAGACTTGAACTTTTTGTGATATAGATCTTTCACTTGCTTAGCTAGAGTCAAGCCAATGTACATAATATTATTTGTGACTATTGTGAAGGGTGTCATTTCCCTAATTTCTTTCTCAGCCTCTTCATCCTTTGAGTATAGGAAAGCTATTTATCTATTTGATTTAATTTTATATCCCACCACTTTACTGAAGTTGTTTATCAGGTTTAGAGTTTCTCTGGTGGAACTTTTGGAGTCACTTAAGTATACTATCATATCATCTGCAAATAGTGATACTTTGACGTCTTCCTTTCCAATTAGAATTCCTTTGACCTTCTTTTGTTGTCTAATTGCTCTGGCTTGGACTTTGATTACTATATTGAACAGGTATGGAGAGAGTGGATAGCATTGTCTAGTCCCTGATTTCAGTGGGATTGTTTCAAGTTTCTCTCCATTTACTTTGATGTTGGTTTCTGGTTTGCTGTAGATTGCTTTTACTATATTTAGGTACAGACCTTGAATTCCTGATCTTTCCAAGACTTTTATCATGAAGAGGTATTGGATTTTCTCAAATGCATTCTCAGCATGTAATGAAATGATCATGTGGTTTTTTTTCCTTTGAGTTTGTTTATATAGTTGATTATATTGATGGATGAAGCCTATTTGATCATGGTGGATGATTGTTTTAATGTGTTTTTGGATTTGATTGGCAAGAATTTTATTGAGTATTTCTGCATTGATTTTGATAAGGACAATTGCTCTGAAGTTCTCTTTCTTTGTTGGGTCTTTGTTTGGTTTAGGTATCAGAGTAATTGTGGTTTAAAAAAATAAATTGGGTAGTGTTCAGTCTGTTTCTATTTTGTGGAATAGTTTGAAGAGTATTGGTATTAGGTCTTCTTTTAAGGTCTGATAGAACTCTGAATTGAACTCATATGGTCCTGGGCCTTTTCTTTTTTTGGTAGACTATTAATGCCTGCTTCTATTCCTTTAGGGGTTATGAAGACATTTTGATCATTTATCTGATCCTGATTTTACTTTGGTACCTGGTATCTGTCTAGAAAATTGCCCATTACATCTAGATTTTCCACTTTTTTTGAACATAGTCTTTTGTAGTAGGATCTGATGTTTTTTTTTTTTTTTTTTTTTTTTGGATTTCCTCAGTATCTGTTGTTATGTTTCCCTTTTCATTTCTGATTTTGCTGATTTGGATGCTCTATGCCCTATGGTTAGTTTGGATAAAGGTTTACCTGTATTGTTGGTTTTTTCAAAGAACCAGCTCCTGGTTTGGTTAATTCTTTGTGTAGTTCTTTTTGTTTCTACTTGGTTAATTTCAGCCCCGAGTTTGATTATTTTCTGCTGTCTACTCCTCTTGGGTATATTTGCTTCTTTTTGTTCTAGAGCGTTCAGCTGTTATGTTAAGCTATTAGGGTATGATCTTTCCTGTTTCTTTTTGGAGGCATTAGAGCTGTGAGTTTTTCTCTTAGCACTACTTTCATTGTGTCCCATAAGTTTGGGTGTATTGTGCCTTCATTTTCATAAATTCTAAAAAGCCTTTAATTTCTTTCTTTATTTCTTTCTTGACCAAGTTATCATTGAGTAGAGTTGTTCAGTTCCCATGTGTATGTGGGCTTTTTGTTGTTTTTGTTGTTATTGAAGACCAGCCTTATTCTGTGGTGATCTGGTAGGGTGCCTGCGATTATTTCAATTTTCTTATATCTGCTGAGGTCTGTTTTGTGATCCAGTATATGGTCAGTTTTGGAGAAGGTACTGTGAAGTGCTGAGAAGAAGGTGTATTCTTTTGTTTTAGGGTAAAATGTTCTATAGATACCTGTTAAATCGATTTGGTTCATAACTACTGTTACTTTCTTTGTTTCTATGTTTAGCTTGTTTTTCCCTGATCTGTCCTTTCATCAGAGTGGTATGTTGAAGCCTCCCACTATTATTGTGTGGGGTGCAATATATGCTTTGAGCTTTAGAAAAAGTTCTTTTATAAACATGGGTGCCCTTGTATTTGGAGCATATACATTCAGAATTGAGAGTTCATCTTGGTAGATTTTTTCTTTGTTGAGTATAAAGTGTCCTTCCATATTTTTTTGATTATTTGAGGTTGAAAGTTGATTTTATTTGATATTAGAAAGGCTATAGCAGCTTGTTCCTTGGGACCATTTGCTTGGAAAATTGTTTTCAAGCCTTTTACTCTGAGGTAGTGTCTATGTTTGTGTCTGAGATAAGTTTCCTCTATGCACCAAAATGTTGGGTCCTGCTTATGTATACAGTTTGTTTGTCTATGTCTTTTCATTGGAGAATTGAGTTCACTGATATTGAGATAAGAAGTGATTGTTGCTTCCTGTTATTTTTATCTGTAATTTTCCATGATAATCTTCAATTTTAATGTTATTTTATATTTTTCTACAATATTAGTAGAAATATTTCCCATGTACATCTTCAATTCTATCATAAAAATATTTCTATTTCCTTTTTCAATTAATTTAGCAAAGTTTTTTATGTCTACAATATTACTCTGTAATTTTCCATGAAAATTGTCAATCTTAATGTGTTTTTCTATATGCTTCTTCAATTTTGTCAGAAACATTTTCAATGTAAATCTTTAAAATTATCATAAAATGTTTTTACATCCTTTTTCAATAAAAATATAAAATAAAACACATTTGAAAATAAGAGGTAGAGTTATGTTTGTGTGTCTCTCTTCTATTTGGTTTGTTAAAAGAAGATTAATTTCTTGATCTTTGCTCCTGTGCCTGAGAAGACAGATGTAGGCAGGTACGCAGGGTACACCTGACTGTATGATCACTTGGAAAAAGACCCAACAGTATGCCACCTGCTCCCAGGAGGTGGGCAGCAACACAGCCTTCTGTGCACCTACACTGCCAAGAGACATCTGCCCTGCAGAGAGTCCCACAGTTAGAGGGAGTCTCCTATTTAGAAGTGAGGCCTCCATCTTTGCTCCTGTGACTGAGCAGAGAGGTGCAGCCAGTAACAAATGGAACACCCAAGTGTAAGATCACTTGGGAAATGGCCCGCCAGGGCCCCACCTGCATCCAGGAGCTGGAGAGCCCCACATCACTCTGTGCCAGGGGAAAGCTGGTCAACCAGGGGTGCAGAGATAGGCTTGCAGACACACAGGAGAGACAAGCACCAGACAGTGAGAGCGGGACCAACTA
Organism: Tokudaia tokunoshimensis; assembly: GCA_036184795.1. Taxonomy (NCBI): domain Eukaryota; kingdom Metazoa; phylum Chordata; class Mammalia; order Rodentia; family Muridae; genus Tokudaia; species Tokudaia tokunoshimensis. The sequence continues at coordinate 129,389,553 of BTHU01000023.1, read as the reverse complement.
ACACTAGAGATAACCATTTGGCAAAAGGCAAACATAGGAATTATACTAACAGAAATCAAGGCCATATGGCACCATCCGAACCCAATTCTCCCACAACAGCAAGTTCTGGATACCCCAACACACCAGAAAAGCAAGATTTGGATTTAAAATCACAGCTCATGATGCTGATAGAAGGCTTCAAAAAGGAAATAAAAAACTCCCTTAAAGAAGTACAGGAGAACACGTGTAAACAGGTAGAAGCCCTTAAATAATTACAGGAAAGAAAGACAAAACAGGTGAAGGAATTGAAGAAAACTGTCCAGGATCTAAAATTGGAGGTAGAATGGCAATGAGAAACAACTCTGGACATAGAAAACCTAGGAAAGAGGTCAGGAGTCATGGCTGTAAGAATCAACAACAGAATAATCAAGATAGAAGAGAGAATCTCAGATGCAGAAGATGCCACAGAAAGCATTGACACAACAGTCAAAGAAAATGCAAAATGCAAAAAGCTCCTAATCCAAAACATCCAGGAAACCCAGGACAAAATGAGAAGACCAAACCTAAGGGTTATAGGTATAGAAGAGATAGAAGATTTCCAACTTAAGGGCCAATAAGTGTCTTCAACAAAATTATAGAAGAAAACTTCCCTAACCTAAAGAAAGAGATGTCCATGAACATACAAGAAGCCTAAAGAACTCAAAATAGATTTGACCAGAAAAGAAATTCCTCTCATTACACAATAACTAAAATGCTAAATGTACTAAACAAAGAAAGAATATTAAAAACAGTAAGGGAAAAATGCCAATTAACATATAAATGTAGACCTGTCAGAATTACACCAGACTTCTCACCAGAGACTATGAAAGTCAGAAGATCCTGGGCAAATGTTATACAGACCCTAAAGGAACACAAATGCCAACCCGGACTGCTATATGCAGCAAATCTCTTAATTACCAAAGATGGAGGAACCAAGGTATTCCATGACAAAAACAAATTTATATAGTATCATTTCACAAATCCAGGCCTTCAAAGGATAATGAATGGAAAACACCAACAAAAGGAGGGAAAAAACAAACTAGAAAAAGCAAGAAATTAATCTTCCTTCCACAAACCCAAAAGAAGATAACCACACAAACATAAAAATTACATCAAAAATAGTAGAAAGCAACAATCACTATTCCTTAATATCTCTTAACATCAATGTACTCAATTCTCCAGTAAAAAGACATAGACTAACAGACTGGATATGTAAACAGGACCCAACATTTTGCTACATACGACAAACAGATATCAGTGGCAAAGACAAACACTATCTCATCAAAGGAAAAATCTACCAAGAAGAGTTCTCAATTCTGAAAATCTGTGCTCCAAATACAAGGGCACCCTCCTTTTTAAAAGTAACTTTATTAAACAATAAAGTACACATTGCACCTCACACAATAATTGTAAGTGACTTCAACACGTCACTCTGTTCAATGGACAGATAAGTGAAACACAAACTTAACAGAGACACCGTGAAACAAACTGAGGTTTTGGACCAAATGAATTTAATAAATATCTATAGAATATTTCATCCTGTATCAAAAGAATATATCTTCTTCTCATAACCTCATGGTACCTTTTCCAAAATCGACCATATAATTGGTTACAAAACAGACCTCAACAGATATAAGAAGATTGAACTATTCCCATGCCTCCTATCAGATCACTATGGAATAAGGGTGGTCTTCAATAGCAACAAAAACAACAGAAAGTCCACATACACATGGAAGCTGAACACTGTGCTACTCAATGATATCTTGGTCAAGGAATAATTAAGGAAAGAAATCAAAGACTTTTTAGAATTTAATGAAAATGAAGACATAACATACCCAAATTTATGGGACACAATGAAAGCAGAGCTAAGAGGAAAACTCATAGCTCTGAATGCCTCCAAAATGAAGCTGGAGAGAGCATACACTAGCAGCTTAACAACATACCTGAAAGCTCTATAAAAGAAAGAAGCTAATACACCCAAGAGGAGTAAAGAATCAAACTCAGGGCTGAAATGAACCAAGTAGAAATGAACAGAACTGTACAAAGAATAAACAAAACCACAAGCTGGTTCTTTGGGAAAATCAGCAAGATAGGTAAACCTTTAGCCAGACTAACCAGAGGGCACAGAGACAGTATCAAAATTAACAAAATAAGAAATGAAAAGGGAGATATAACAACAGAAACTGAGGAAATTCCAAAAAAAATCATCAGATCCTACTACAGAAGTCTATAGTCTACAAAACTGAAAAATCTGGAGGAAATGGACAATTTCCTAGACATATACCAAATACCAAAGTTAAATCAGGACAAGATAGACCATTGAAATGGTCCTATAACCCCTAAAGAAATAGCAGTGGTCATTAACAGACTCCCAACCAAAAAAAAAAAAAATCATAGGGCCAGATTGTTTTAGTGCAGAATTCTATCAGACCTTCAAAGACGACCTGACACCAATACTCTTCAAACTGTTCCACAAAATAGAAACAGAAGGAACACTACCCAACTCATTCTATGAAGCCACAATTACGCTGATACCTAAAAACACAAAGATCCAAAAAAGAAAGAGACCTTCAGACCAATTTCCTTTATGAATATCGATGCAAAAAATACTCGATAAAATTCGGGCCAACACAAATCCAGGAATACATCAAAACGATCATTGAAGTTGATCAAGTAGGCTTCATCCCAGGGATTCAGGGATGGTTCAGTATATGGAAATTCGTCAATGTAATCCACTACATAAACAAACTCAAAGACAAAAATCACATGGTATTTCATTAGATGCTGAAAAAGCTTTTGACACAATTCAGCATCCTTTCATGATAAAAGTCTTGGAAAGAACTGGGATTCAAGGCCCATATCTAAAAGTAGTAAAAGCTATATACAGCAAACCAGTAGCCAACATCAAATTAAATAGAGAAACTTGAAGCAATCCCACTAAATTCAGGGACTATACAAGGCTGCCCTCTCTCTCCATATTTATTCAATATATTACTTGAAGTTCTAGCTAGAGCAATTAGACAACAAAAGGAGGTCAAAGGAATTCGAACTGGAAAGGAAGAAATCAAATTATTACTATTTCCATATGATATGATAGTATACTTAAGCGACCCAAAAAACTACACCAGCAAACTCCTACTAGTGAAAAACAACTTCAGCAAAATGGCCGGATATAAAATTAACTCTTGAAAATCATTAACTTTCCTATACTCAAAGGATGAAGTGGCTGAGAAAGATATTAGGGAAATGAAACCCTTCACAATCGCCACAAATAATATAAAGTATCTTGGTGTGACTCTAACTAAACACATGAAAAAATTGTATTATAAGAACTTTGAGTCTCTGAAGAAAGAAATCGAAGAAGACCTCAGAAGATGGAAAAATCTTCCATACTTGTGGATTGGCAGGTTTAATATAGTAAAAATGGCCACCTTGCCAAAAGCAATCTACAGATTCAATACAATCCCCATCAAAATTCTTACTCAATTTTTCATAGAGTTAGAAAGAGCAATTCTCAAATTCATCTGGAATAACAAAAAACCCAGGATTGCTAAAACTATTCTCTAGAGTAAAAGAACTTCTGGGGGAATCAGTATCCCAGAACTGAAGCAGTACTGTAGAGCAATAGTGTTAAATGCTGCATGGTTTTGGTGCAGTGACAGGCAGGTCAATCAATGGAATAGAATTGAAGACCCAGAAATGAACCCACACACCTATGGTAACTTGATCTTTGACAAAGGAGCTAAAACCATCCAGTGAAAAAAAGATAGCCTTTTCAACAAATGGTGCTGGTTTAACGGGCTGCTAGCATGCAGAGTATTGTAAATCCATCCATTCTTACTTCCTTGTATGAAGCTCAGTCTAAGTGGATCAAGGACCTGCATATAAAACCAGACAAACTGAAAATAATTGAAAAGAAACTGGGGAAGAGCCTTAAGCACATGGGCACAGGGGAAATTTTTCTGAACAGAACACCAATAGCTTATGTTCTAAGATCAATAATTTACAAATGGGACCTCATAAAATTACAAAGCTTCTGTAAGGCAAAGGATATTGTGAATAGGACAAAGTGGCAGCCTATAAATTTTGAAAAAATCTTTACCAAACATACATCCAACAGAGGGGTAATATCCAATATATACAAAGAACTCAAGTTCGACTTGAGAGAGCCAAATAACCCTATTAACAAGGGGTTACAGAGCTAAAAAATAGAATTTTCACCTGAGTAATATCGAATGCTTGAGAAGCACCTAAAGAAATGTTCAACATCCTTAGTCATCAGGGAAATGCAAATCAAAACAATTTTGAGATTTCACCTCACATCAGTCAGAAAGGCTAATATCAAAAGCTCAGAAGACAGCAGGTGCTGGCGAGGATGTGGAGAAAGAACACTCCTCTACTACTGGTGGGATGCCAAGATGGTACAACCACTCTGGAAATCTGTCTGTAGGTTCCTCAGAAAACTGGGCATGATATTACTGGAGGACCCTGTTATACCACTCCTGAGCATATACCCAGAATATTCTCCAGCATTTAATAAGGACACATGTTCCACTATGTTCATAGCAGCCCTATTTATAATAACCAGAAGCTGGAAAAAACCCAGATGTCCCTCAACAAATGAATGGATACAGAAAATGTGGTATATTTGCACAATGAAATACTACTCAGCTATTAAAAACAATGAATTCATGAAATTCTTAGGCAAATTGGTGGAAGTGGAAAATATCATCCTAAGTGAGGTAACACAATCACGAAAGAACACACATAGTGTGTACTCACTGAAAAGTGGATATTAGCCCATATTCTTGGAATACCTAAGACACAATTCACAAAACAAATGATGCCCAAGATGAAGGAAGGAGAGGCTCCTGGTCCTGGAAAGGCTTGAAGCAGCCATAGAGGAATACCAGGACAGGGAAGCAGGAGGGGGTTGATTTGGGAATAGGGGGACGGGAGAGGGCCTATGGGATTTTCTGGGAGGGGGAGCTAGGAAATAGGAAATCATTTGAAATGTAAATAAAGAATATATCTAAGAAACAATAAAAAAGATTACTTTATTGCTTTTTCTAGGGTGTAGTTTCCCTCCATGTATTGGCATTTTCCATTCATTATCCTTTGAATAGCTGGATTTGTAGAAATATATTGTGTAAATTTCTTTTTGTCATGGAATATTTTGGTTTCTCCATCTATGGTAATTGAGAGTTTTGCTGGGTATAGTAGCCTGAGTTGGTATTCGTGTTCCATTTGGGTCTGTATGACATCTGCCCAGGATCATCTGGCTTTCATAATATCTGGTGAGAAGTCTGGTGTAATCCTGATAGGTCTTCCATTATATGTTAATTGACCTTTTCCCGTTACTGCTTTTAATATTCTTTCTTTGTTTAGTGCATTTGATGTTTTAATTATTATGTGACAGTAGCAATTTCTTTTCTGGTTCAATCTCTTTGGAGTTCTGTAGACTTCTTGTATGTTCATGGGCATCTCTGTCTTAGGTTAGGGAAGTTTTCTTCTATAATTTTGTTGGGGACATTTACTGGCCCTTTAAGTTGGAAATCTTCTATCTCTTCTATACCTATAACCCTTAGGTTTGGTCTTCTCATTTTGTCCTGGATTTTCTGGATGTTTTGGGTTAGGTGCTTTTTGCATTTTGCATTTTCTTTGACTGTTGTGTCAATGCTTTCTATGGTATCTTCTGCATCTGAGATTCTCTCTTCTATCTTGTTTATTCTGTTGTTGATTCTTGAATTCATGACTCCTTACCTCTTTTCTTGGTTTCCTATGTCCAGAGTTTTTCCCATTGCCATTTCTTTATTGATTTTACCTCCATTTTTAGATTCTGGATGGTTTTGTTCAATTCTTTCACCTGTTTGTTTTTTCTTTCCTGTAATTCTTTAAGGGCTTCTACCTGTTTACATATGTTCTCCTGTACTTCTTTAAGGGAGTTATTTATTTCCTTTTTGAAGCCTTCTATCAGCATCATGAGCTGTGATTTTAAATCCAAATATTGCTTTTCTGGTATATTGGGGTATCCAGGACTTTCTGTTGTGAGAGAATTGGGTTCAGATAATGCCATGTTTTTGATGTCTGTTGGTAATGTTCCTGTGTTTGCCTTTCTCTATCTGCTTATTTCTGTTAGTATTTTGTCAGTCCTGCTGTCTCTGGCTGGCACTTGTCCCTTCTGTGGGCCTATAAACCTGTCTCAGCACCCCTTGGTGACTGGATCTCCCTGGCACAAAGTGTTGTAGCTCTGCTTAGCTCCTGGGTGCAGGTAGTGCCTGGACAGACTCTGTCCCAGCTGCTCTTCCACTCCTGTGTTCCCTGAACATCTGGCTGTACCTGCCTGCTCAGTTCCCAGAGAGAAGATAGTGGCCTCCCCTCCAACGCAGGGAGTCAAATTATTCCCTGCAGGGCAGTTCTCCCCTGGCAGCATTGGTGCACAGATAACTGTTGTACTTCCCAGCTCCTGAGTGCATGTGGAACCCGGACAGACTCTGGTCCAACTGCTCTGCCACTCCTGTGTTCCCTGTGCTCCTGGCTATACTAGCCTGCTCAGTGGTGGAGAAAAGATCATAAACACTGTACCTTACTTTGTTATATTTGAGCACTTTTTAACTTATTAGTCTTTTGTTTGCATATTTTGGTTTTCATTTTTGTGGGTCCCTGTGTGTGTCTTTTATTTATGTTTGTTTATTTTAAAGGTAAGGGAAAGGAAACATAATGTAGGGCTGTTATGGAAGTGGGGAGGGTTGTGGAGAAATTGTCATCAAATCATGTGGGGAAAATATAATCAAAATACATTGTATGAAAAGTTTTCCAAAAATAATGAAGTAAAAATATAGGTGATGGAGATCTTTAGAGGTCAACTCCAGCTTTTTTTACTCAGAACAGGGAATTCGGGCCCCATAAAACTTCATTAAATTTTGGAAAGGTTTGGTTTTTGGAAAAAAATAATGAAAAGGGCTTGATGAACAATTAAATTTGTCTTTGGCAAATGTACTTATTTCTGTTTACTTATTTGTCAATGTCAATATCTACAAAAATATATTGCTTATAGAATAAAAGAATAAAGACAAATTTCAATGTTATTGCAAGAAATACAATAGTGTATATAAAAGTTAGAAAAAATTGCTATAGTTTATGTGATGACGTTTTTCTAATGACAAACTACAGAAAAATTGAGGCTTTTACACTTGATATTTGACCAAAGGAACACTAACTGTTTATTGTGTTAATATTCACAATATCTAGATTATAAAACCTATCTACATACTCATCAACAAAAGAATGCCTAGATACAATGTAGTAGATATACACATGAGAAGATATTATTCAGCCACAGAGAATCAATGCATGCCCTGTACAGGAAAATATATGAGACTAAACATTGACATATTAAGGAATGAAGACATACAAGGATTGTATGGTTCCTGTGATTTATGGATCTTGACTTTTATGTAGATATATAAATTCTTGTATGTTTGTATCACATGAGCATGGCAACAAAACTTTGTAAGGACTATGAAGGGGAAAGAGATGTGAAACTAAAGGGTAGAGATATGGAAAAATTTTACTCAATGTAAATAATATACATGTATGAAAATTTTCTTGTGTAAAGTATCACCATATACAACATTGTACAATGACTATAATGTACATATCAAAGGAAAAGAAAGGAATCTCAAAAGGTTGCATTTTATTTGACTCCCTGAAAAGTAGTTAAAAAAATGTAAATGCAGTCTTATAAAGAAGGAAGCTGGAATGCTGAGCTCTTATTTACTGAAGCTGAAACAATGATGAACAACAAATACAGATTGAATTTCTAGAAAGTAGGATCTCTCTGCTCAGTTTCTGGTAAGCTAGAAAACAGTTCAAGTATTGGTTCCCTTGACAACACAAGAAACAGCTGTAGTGCCAAGGGGCAACTTGAAAAGACTTGTCTGTGTCTCTGCCTTCAACACCTACTTGAAGTAAAGATAGTGCATATATTTTATGACAGATGGTTTGGTTATCTTGTTTGATTCCCTCCACTAAGCTTCCCTTGAGCAGGTATTTTGGAACAACTGTGGAAGGTAAAGAATTGAATGGAGAGCTAAACTGTAAAGTATCTAAATGTGCATTTGTATTAATTTGATTTATATTACTTTTGACCAATAAAGACAATGTAGGAAATGATTCTCACATCAAATACACAGACAGAATCAAAAGAATAGAAGAAATGTATTTAAATTCACTTGAATTGTAGTGACAGTTTACTTTCTATTGTCAAAAATAAATGTCTTGGATTCATTATATTATTATTCAATATAAGAAATGGTTTGTCCCCTAAATAAATTAAATTTAGAATCAATCTATAATTTCTTTGAAAACCATAAAAGTACAGTTTTAGAATGTATAAAAATGTAAATCTAACATAATTTTAAAAGATTATGTATCATTAAGTATGAAATAACTTTATAAATCATTTTTACTCCTGATTTAAAAAAAATCTGAGTAAAATGCTACTTAGATCATTGAGTCAAATTTATATTTTGAACTTTTATTTATATGCGAACTTTGAGTAAATGCTCTATTTAATTGTTTTATTAATTGCAGCTAATAATAAAATTTGAATACATTTTTATTGGCCTCTGAATATTTTGTGTTGATGAGGTTGAAAACAGCTTCATCTTAAAGACATGTTGTGATTTCACCAGCAGTGTTTCTATTCAGTTTCTTTCTCAGAGAAGAATATACTTTAGACCCTCATTCATGAGCTGGAAGCTTAGATGGATTGGCTCTGGCCAATTTGCTTGAGAATAGGCTATTGTAGTAGGATGTGATAGTTTTTTGAATTTCCTTTTTCCATTGTTATGTCTCCCTTCTCTTTTCAGATTTTACTCATTTGGATACTGTCTCTGTGCCCTCTGGTTAGTCTGGCTAAGGGTTTATCTATCTTGTTGGTTTTCTCAAAGAACCAGCTCCTGGTTTTGTTGATTCATTTTATCATTCTTTCTATTTCTACTTGGTTGATTTCAGCCCTGAGTTTGATTATTTCCTGCCATCTACTCTTTTTTGATGAATTTGATTCTTTTTGTTCTAGAGCTTTCAGGTGTGCTGTCAAGCTGATAGTCTGTGCTCTCTCCAGTTTCTTTTTGTAGGCGCTTAGAACTGTCAGTTTTCCTCTTAGCATTGCTTTCCTTGTGTCCCATAAGTTTTGGTATGATATGCCTTCACTTTCATTAAATCCTAAAAAGTCTTTAATTTCTTTCTTATTTCTTTTCTAACCAAGTTATCATTGAGTAGAACATTGTTCAACGTCCATGTGTATGTGTGCTTTTTTTGTTGTTTCTGTTGTTATTGAAGACCAGCCTTAGTTGATGGTGATCTGATAGGATGCACGGGATTATTTCAGTCTTATTTTATCTGTTGAGGTCTGTTTTGTGACCAATTATATGGTCAAGATTGGAGAAGGTACCATGCAGTGCTGAGAAGAAGGTATATTCTTTGTTTTAGGATAAAATATTCTATAAATATCTGTTAAATCCATTTGGTCCATAATGTCTATTAGTTTCATTGTGTCTATTTTTAGTTTCTGTTTCCATGATCTGCCCACAGATGAGAGTGGGGTGTTGAAGTCTCCCACTATTATTGTGTGAGTAGCAATGTGTACTTTGAGATTTAGTAAAGTTTCTTTTATGATTGTGGGTGCACTTGCATTTGGAGCATAGATGTTCAGAATTGATAGTTCATCTTGGTAGATTTTTCCTTCAATGAATATGAAATATCCTTCCTTAACTTTTTTGATAACTTTTGGTTGAAAGTCAATTTTATTCCATATTAGAATGGCTAATCCAGCTTGTTTCTTGGGACCATTTGCTTGAAAAATATTTTCCAGCCTTTTACTCTGAGTTAGTGTCTGAGGTCACTGAGATATGTTTACGGTATGCAGCAAAATGTTGGGTCCTGTTTACATAACAGTCTGTTTTTCTAAGTCTTTTTATTGGGGAATTGAGTCCAGTGATCTTAAGAGATATTAAGGAAAAGTGATTGTTGCTTCCTGTTATTTTTGTTGTTAGAGGTGGGATTATGTTTGTTTGGCTATCTTGTTTTGGGTTTCTTGAAAGATTACTTTCTTGATTTTTCCTAGGGTGTATTTTCCCTCCTTCTGTGGGAGTTTCCTATCTATTATCATTTGTGGGTCTTGATTTGTAGAAAGATCTTATGTAAATTTGTTTTTGTCATGGAATATCTTGGTTTCTCCATCTGTGGTAATTGAGAGTTTTCTGGTTATAGTTGTCTGGTCTGGTATTTGTGTTGTCTTAGTGTATATATGACATCTGCCCAGGATTTTCTAGCTTTTTTAGTGTCTGGTGAGAAGTCTGGTGTATGAACATAGTGGAGCATGTGTCCTTATTGCATGCAGGGGAAGCCTCTGTGTATATGCCCAGGAGTGGTATAGCAGGATCTTCCGGGAGTGTCATGCCCAGTTATCTGAGGAACTGCCAGACAGCTTTCCAGAGTGGTTGTACGAGCTTGCAATCCCATCACCAGTGGAGGAGTGTTCCTCTTTCTCCACATCCTCGCCAACAACTGCTGTCTCCTGTGTTTTTGATCTTAGCCATTCTGACTGGTGTGAGATTATTTATAAGAGTCAGAAGCTGGAAAGAACCGAGATGTCCCTCAACAGAGGAATGGATTCAGATGATGTGGTATATTTACACAATGGAATACTACTCTGCAATTAAAAACAATGAATTCATGAAATTCTTAGGAAAATGGTCAGAACTTGAAAATATCATCCTTAGTGAGGAAACCCAATCACAAAGAACACACATGGTATGCAAGCACTGTTAAGGGGTTATTATCCCAGAATCTCAAAATACCCTAGACACAATTCCTATATCAATAGATTTCCAAGAAGATGGAAGGAGAGACCCCTGGTCCTGGAAAGACTGGATGTAGGGGAATGCCAGGACAGAGAAGCAAGAGGGGGTTGAATGGGGAAAAGAGGGAGGGAAGGGGGCTTATGGGACTTTCAGGGAGGGAGGAAACGGGAAAGAGGAAATGATTTGGAATGTAAATGAAAAAACTTAGAAAAAAAAAGAGAAGTCTGGTGTAATTTTAATAGGTGTGCCTTGACCTTCTCCCCTTAATGCTTTTAATATTCTTTCTTTGTTTAGTGCATTTGATATTTTGATTATTATGTGATGGGAAGAATTTCTCTTCTCTTCCAGTCTATTTGGAGTTTTGTAGGTTTCTTGTATGTTCATGGGCATCTCTTTCTTTAGATTAAGGAAGTTTTCTTCAATAATTTTGTTGAAGTTATTTAGTGGCTTTAAGTTGGGAATATTATACTCTTCTATACCTATTATCCTTAAGTTTCACCTTCTCATTGGGTCCTGGATTTCCTGGATATTTTTGGGTTAGGAGTTTTTTGCTTTTTCCATTTTTTTAACTGTTGTGTCAATGTTTTCTATGTTATCTTCTGCACCTGAGATTCTCTCCTCTATATCATTTATTCTGTTTGTTATGCTTACATCTATGACTGCTGATCTCTTTTCTAGGTTTTTCTGTCTCCAGGGTTGTCTCCCTTTGTGATTTCTTTATTGTTTCTACTCCCATTTTTAGATCCTGGATGGTATTGTTGGATTCTTTCACCTGTTTGGTTGTGTTTTCCTGTAATTCTTTAAGAGATTTTTATGTTTCCTCTTTAAGTGCTTCTATCTATTTACCTGTGTTCTCCTGTATTTTTTTAAGGGAGTTATTTATGTCCTTCTTAATGTCCTTTATCATCATGATCATGAGAATTGATTTTAGATCAGAATCTTGCTTTTCTAGTGTGATGGTATATCCAGGTCTTACTACTGGAAGAGAACTGTGTTCTAATGATGCCATGTAACCTTGGTTTCTGTTGCTTTTATGTTCTCATACTTCCTTCTTGCACATCTGTTTATATCTAGTGCTACCTGCTCTAACTGTGTCTGACTGGAACCTGTCCCTCCTGTGATCCTGGTTGTGTCAGAACTCCTCAGAGTCTAGCTGTCGTTGTGATCCTGTGATTCTGGGATCTTGTGATCCTGAGATATTGGGTATGTCAGTGCTCCTGGGATTCAAGCTGCCTCTGGGATCCTGAAATCCTGGTGTGACCAAACTCCTGAGATCCTGTGATCTTGGGCTTGCTAGAGTACATGTGGTCCTGGTTCTGTCTTCTTGGTGTTGTGGGACTGGGTGCAGAGCTACTGCCAAAGGTATGCTCAGGGTACCATCTCAGACCAGAAGAAACCATTGCCACTTGCTGCTGGGTGGGGTTCCTGTGTCCCTGGATCCTGCTGGTCCCAGTTAGTTCCAGTGTTGGAGTACATGTTGTGGAGTACTCACCTATGATCCTGGGCAGGTTAGGAATTTCTCTGGGTGTTGTGGGACTGAGTGTGGAGCTATCACACAAGGTGCTGTTTTTTTTTTTTTTTTTAAATCAACATATCAAGTAAGACTGAAAACTTGGAAGACTGGACTTCTAATTCTATTTTTAGCATGGATCAATTCCAGAAACTTGTGAGAGTCCCTTATCACCTAGCTGGTCCTCAGTGTATTTGTAAAAATTCCCCATGAGCCACTTATTTGAAAATATGCAGTTAGTGTTGAAAATGAGATAGCATAGTGTTACAGGTAGTGGTACAATCAAAATGAACCTGATTCTAATACATTTTGAACTGATAATCAAAACAACTCTGTCATCAGCAAACAATAAAAATTAAGATGCAACTCCCAGAACATATTAGTAAGTAGCAACAAATGGCCTTCTTTCTTCAGTACTGGCTGTGAATAATTCAAACCCTGTAGTTCCAAAGTCTGAACTGTAGTGCAGTTCCACTATTGTCTAGTGTTAAATGCTTTTGATTCTACCTTATAATGTTTCAGTGAAAAATATAATTCAGATTTATTTAAATTCATCATGATCTATCGCATATAAAATAAGTCATGTATGATCTTCATTGAAGCTTCTTTCAGAAAGTTCTTAAAGCTGAACATTTAGAGAAGTGTATGGCGAACTTGATACCCCCTTTTCCCAGTGACTCTTTCAATTGAAACTTTGATGTGTTCTGTACCTTCTTGGATGGTCTCTGTTTCTCTGCTTGTAGATTACTCCAGAATTTAGGATTTTCCTTTTCTCAGCCCTAGAGACTTTTCTCTTATAGCTTACTACCCAGAAACAATTTGCAATTGTCCTTTTGTTCTTATGTTTTTGTGACATTTATCTTTCTGGATAGCTGTGATTTTTCATGAGCACATCTCTCACAAAAAGATATAATTTAGATTTTATATACTATACTTGCCTTAAATAACCATGTAAAAATTTCAATAACTTACTCATCATGCAAGCATCACTTAAGAGTATTAGACCTAAATGCTAAAAATCTTTTGTGTTTTATTCTTTGTATAGTAATACATTACATAGTTCAAACATTTAAATATCTGTACTTAATTTTGACCTGTACTCTGTAAGCATGTATTGGAAATGTATTATTTCATTTGCTAGAATCAAAGGTTTAAGTAAGTTGTCTCTGTGAATTCTTTTCTTGGTGTTCATTGTCATTGCCTATAAAATATGTAGAAAAAATCTCTTCTAGATTTGAGTTTATTAGTGTCATAAATCAAAAAGTCAACTAACATGGGGATAATCATCTTTTGTACACCAAGAATTGTCTTATATTTTTGCATATTGCTTCATTAAGTACTTAAAAGAGTCTAAAATGCATTGTTTTAATTCATTGGAAACCTGAAAAGGAAGAGTTTCATTAACTTGTCCTATGATCTGGCATAGGTTTTTGTTTTGGTTTGTTTTGATTTGTTTTGTGCTGATACTGAGACAATAACCCAAGGCTTCCTGTCTTTTAAACATGTGACCTAATGCTGAGTCTCACTCCCAGATACTAATGTAAAAAATTATACTGCAGTGCTCAAGAACTTAAAACAACAGCAAACTCTTCAATGAACTGTCCTGTTTTAGCCTTCATGTTCCTTTGCTTGAATTTTTATAATGTTCTTCCATATTGAGATAGAATTTGATCTAATTTTATTTTTTAAGTCAGCCTTAGGCATAAACAAAGTCCTTGAAACAGATAAAATTCACATTTTTCTATGTACTAATTTTATTACTGGTGTTGTACAGATGACTCAGTGGTTAATGGATACTATTTAATCTTGCAGAGGATCAACATTCAGTTTCTAGCATCTATGAAGGACAGCTCAGAACTGCTTGTAACTCCAAATCAAGGGGATTTTCATGGAATTTATTTGAATATACAACAGTAACACACATATATACAGTTAACATTAAAATATTAGATCTTAATAATATGACTTTACTATAATGTCATATATACATATATAATCATATATATATATGTATATACATATATATACATATATATATAATCATATATATATATATATATATAATCATAGTGAAAGGGACCTGTAATTAAAACAGTGATTAAGAAATTACCTGTAAAATTGGTGAAACAAATAGACATCTTGTAACTTGAATGTTTCATTTTTCACTTAATTGTTTTTCTATTTTTTGTTGACATTCACAACGTTCAAGTAAGACTTATTCAAATTTATAATTATTTAAGAGGAAGATTAAATGAAATTAGTCCATTCATGAGCTGAATGCCTAGCTCATGTAATGGGAATTGTGCCAATGTCCACCTTATAAGGGGGTATTTGATGGCACAAAGCTTTTTGCAATGAATTAGTTGAGAAAGTCAACTTCCATGTGAGTGTCTGTAATCAGCATGTCACCAAAGCAGAATAAATGATAAACATAAATGCAAATCCTTCAAGCAAAAGTGAAGTGCAGTTCTATTTCTTTACCATAATTGTTAACATAATCTTGCTTATTATTTTATTGAATACATAGTATAGCCCAGGAATGGCGCTAAATGTTTTATGTAGTTTCCTAATATTTTGAGATTATTTTAATCCCATATTTTCTCACATAATAGTTTCAAATATTGAGCATTGCAATCTTTATCATTCAGAAAAAAAATTTCCCAATAATGTGCGTCATTCTCCTTACTCAATTTCTTATCTGTTGTTTATAAATGAATCATTTACATAAAGGGATGAAAATATTTTTTAAATGAGTTCACATTAAATTTAATGTTTAAATAATGGGTGATGTGGTTAATCTTTGTGGTCCACTGAATGATTTTGAAGCACACATGAGACATCCATCTGAATGTATCTGCAAGGGTGAAGCTATCAGGAAATTTGATATAATGTTAACTAGTTAAGCCATATATGACAATGTATTTTTGTGTCTTTTGAATATTTTATTATACACTTTGGACAACTTCATGTTTATTTGCAGTATATTGTGATAATATTCACCATATTATTGTTCTCTTTTGATTTCCTTCTCCTCTTCCTGATCCTAT
Source organism: Tokudaia tokunoshimensis (assembly GCA_036184795.1). Taxonomy (NCBI): domain Eukaryota; kingdom Metazoa; phylum Chordata; class Mammalia; order Rodentia; family Muridae; genus Tokudaia; species Tokudaia tokunoshimensis. The sequence continues at coordinate 129,374,110 of BTHU01000023.1, read as the reverse complement.
TGTTCACAACTAATTCATATCTTAAATTCATGTCTTGTTTTTGTGTGCAGTTCTGGCATAGGTAACCATATGTTTAAGCACTAGCTTTATTTTAGGGACGTTAACAAACTCTCTCTTAAATAGTGTGTGTTCTTCACACTCACACCCAAGTCGAATATATATATTATATATACACACATATATGGTTAGCAATGTGTTTTGTTTGTTTTATTTCATTTGAGATTTTTCATGATATATTTCTCAATCATTATGGCATAATTACATAACTTTTCTGCATTGAATTTTGCTCCTATGAAAGGTTTCAAAAATCTTCCCCATCTATATAAGAATAATAAGAACAGTTGCTTTTATGAAGTAGGAGTCTCTTGGGGTTCTTGAGAGACGGTACACTGATAGATAATGGAGCTCAGAGGATGATGTACAACTCACCCTTTCAGGCTATATTTCAGGCAGACCCAACTGGGATTGCAGGCAGATCAACTTGGATGGAACTGGTGGAGCAGGGTTCCAAGATGGTTAGTCTTGGGGTCCCTGAAGGCTTCTCTGAGGAAGCAGAATGCTGTTGGGGTCTCTTGGGGACTAGTGGCCTGAAGAGTGAGCCAAGAGCCGGACAGTGGGGCTCAGTTGGACCTTGCACAATTCACCTCTTTAGGCTGTATCCCAGCTGGATTTACTGGGATCCCATTTTCAGCCTGACATCAAGAAGATTCAATAACTGTTTTCATCTTTATCAAGGAAATTTAAGTTTCTAGTGTGTGCTTTCTTTCTCCTTTCCACTTCACTGTGTACCTTTTTCACTGCCTCCAACTTTGCCTCTTCTCAATTATGCATAGTATGTTTGTCAAGTTCATAATGTCTTGAATCAACAAAAATCTTTTATTTTTTGCATTTCGTGTCTAAATTTATCTCTTTAAATTGATCTGATTTAGTACATTGTTTGTGGGATCTGTACTTTACATTTTGTTTTGCATGTATGTGTGTGTGTGTGTGTGTGTGTGTGTGCACGCGCGCAAAGTACAGGTTGAAAAATCATGTTTAGTTCTTGTAATTACTTAATCTTGTCATCTTCAATTTCTCCTTAGTTTCACTTTGTGCTTCCCAATGTGGATTTTGTTGTCAAAATTTAACTTGATGTGTGGCAATCATCAAGTCATCAAGTGTCAGTCATGAATACATTTTCATTATTTTCATCCTTTTATATTCTGGACAAAAAGATTTTCTCTCAATGATGTTCTATTGCTTCTCTCATTTTTTTTTTTTTTGCTTTCTTGTAGCTTGAGCCTGTTTCTCGGAATATATCATGGAGTCAGCAAATGTTCAGCAGACAGATACAGAAATGATTGCTATCTTTGTATCTTGAAGTACTGCAGGAGGGTTACCATAGCAGGTTACAGAAGAATCAAACTCATGAGTACCTGAACTTGTCTCAGTTTATCTTGATTTTAGTGGTCCATAAAATGTTGGTGTGCTGTGTCGTATCAACTGAAACAAATATTGAATACTAACAATTATTATGACTCATTGATTTATTATATTAAAATGTATCAGTCATCTGTTTCCTATTTCTCATCATCTAAAATTATGGAAAATATTTTTGTGTCTTTACATAAAGATAAACACATATAACCTCATACTGTCACATAAGTTTGTCATTATAAATTCCTAGACATAGATTGATTCTTTTAACAAATATTTAAGTTTAAATTCTAACACATTTAAAGACATTGCTATTGCTGTTTTATTTTTAACATGTTTTATCCTTACAAACCTGATTCTTATAGCAGCATTTTTATTAAAATTTACCTTTAATTTCATTATGGAATCACAGGGATCCAAAGTAGCTAAACAATATACAAAAGAAAGGAAAAACTCATACTTGTCAATTTTAAAATTCATTACAATGCTTAGATAATCAAAATAGTATGCTGGTAGTTAAGGATGGGCATATCAAAAAATGAAATGGAATAAAAATGCCAGATAGAAATCTTTATACTTGTGCAAATAGTTTGCCTTTCTAATAGGTCAAAATCACTTAAGTATGGCCCTGTAACAACTTGATTTCTACATGCTTAAGAATGAGTCTTGAAACCTGTGGTGGTTTGAATAAGAATGGCACCCATAGACTTATAAGTTGAATGCTTTGCTGACTGTTGATGGAACTATTTGACAAGGATTCTAATGTATAACCTTGTTGCAAGAAGTGTGGCATGGCCATGTTGGAGAGAGTTTGGGACTTAGAGGTGGATGTTGAGATTTCAAAAGCCTATGCAAGGTCTAGTGTGTCTTTCTCTACCTGTTGTCTATAGATTAGGACATACAGCTGTTAGCTGCTGCTTTGGCACTATGTCTTTCTGCTTTCTGCCATGACCATCATGGACTAATGAAATAAAACTGTTGGATTCCTGATTGTGTAAGTAATCCCACAATTAAATGCTTTCTCTTATAAGAATTTCTATGGTTATGGAACCTTTTGACAGGAATAGAATACTAAGAAACTACCCTATCTTATCCATAGCTAAAAACCGACAGAAGCAGATAAAAATTAAATGTATGCTGCCATCATAAAATTATTAGAAAAACTGTATTATTTTTTAAATTGAATTTTACAATAATTCTTAGTTCTGACATGTTAAATAAAAGAAAAAAATTATGTAAGTCAGTCTACTTAAAAACGTTTTAAAAGCAGCATTTCACAAAATGGAAGAAAATAGTATCAAATTGCATGTCTGACAAATGTTCACTCTTTGGAATGTATGATAAAACCTGCAACTCAATAGTGCACACAGTGGCGGCATGACCTAATTGAAAATATAAGCAACTGACCTGAATTGTAAATATAAATAGTCATTTGGTGAAAGTAAGGCAAATTCATAATAATCTTTATCTACTAGGATGGCTTGAAAGTTTTAAAACATGAAAAACAGGAGAGTTACTCAAAGCACATTTTTTTTCATTCTTTTGTTCTGGGTGGGATGTTTTTTGAAATAATAAAGTACATCAAATTTGAAAGAAAAAAAATGATGTTTTATTTGCCAAGAAGCAGCAGTTCTTTATTATTGAATTTTCCTAGAGGAATGTCAAATTGATCTTTGTCTACTGACAATTTAAACTATATTGACTACATTTTAACATGAAGCATCTGTGAAAACACGAGTTCAGCAAAGCCATTATTCTTAGGGCAAGAATACATTGAGGGGGATAAAGCTAGGTGATCTTTTCCACTTTTCCTTAATGGATAACCAGAATGTTTTGACAACAATGAAAAATGTCCTCAAATATGTATAATAGGGTTTTTAGATTTATTTTTATATTGCATTCTCATTACATTGCCTGACAAGGCATTCCTCTGCTACAAGTGTGACTGGAGCCATTTGTACCCCTTGGTTGATGGCTTAATACCTAGGAGCTCTGGGGTCTGGTGGGTTGGTATTGTTCTTCCTATGAGATGGCAAACTCCTTCAGCTCCTTTAGTCCTTTCTCTAATTCCTCTGTTGGGGACCCCACATTCAGTCCAATGGTTGGCTGCTAGCATCTGCCGCTGTATTTGTAAGGCTCTGGCAGGGTCTCTCAGGAGACAGTCATATCAGATTCCTTTCAGCAAGGATTTCTTGGCATCCACAATAGTATCAGAGTTTAGTGACTGTTTATAGGATGAATCCCCAGGGAGGACAGTCTCAGAATGGCCATTCCTTCAGTCTCTACTCTACACTTTATCTACATAATTGCCTTCATGAGTATTTTCTTCCCTTTATCAGAAAAACCAAAGCACCCACACTTTGGTCTTCCTTCTTCTTGAGCTTCATGTAATCTGTTAATTGTATCTTGGGTATTCTGAGCTTCTGGATATCCACTCATCAATGAGTACATACCATGTGTGTTCTTTTGTGATTGGGTTACCTCACTCAGGATGACACTTTCTAGTTTCATCCATTTGCTTAAGAATTTCATGAATTTATTGTTTTTAAAAGCTGAGTAGTACTCCACTGTGTAAATATACCACATTTTCTGAATCCATTCCTCTATTGAAGGACATCTGGGTTCTTTCCAGCTTCTGGCTGTTATAAATAGGGCTGCTATGAACATAGTGGAGCATGTGTCCTTATTACATGTAGGAGCATCTTCTGGGTATATGCCCAGGAGTGGTATAGCTAGGTCGTCAGGTAGTACTATGTCTAATTTTCTGAGGAACTGCCAAAATGATTTTGAGAGTGGCTGTAACAGTTTGAAATCCCTTAAGCAGTGGAGGAGTGTTCCTCTTTCTCCATATTCTCACGAGCATGTTTTGTCACCTGAGTTCTTGAATTTAGCCATTCTGACTGGTGTGAGGTGGAATCTCAGCGTTGTTTTGATTTGCATTTCCCTAATGACTAAGGATGATGAACATCTCTTTAGGTGTTTCATAGCCATTCAAGTTTCCTTAGTTGAGAATTCTCTGTTTATCTCTATACCCCATTTATTAATAGAGTTATTTGATTCTCTGGAGTGTAACTTCTTGAGTTCTTTGTATACATTAAATATTAGCCCTCTATCATATATAGGAGTACTAAAAATCTTTTCCCTATCTCTTGGTAGCCTTTATGTCCTATTGATGGTGTCCTTTGCCTTACAGAAGTTTTACAATTTTGTGAGGTTCCATTTGTCCATTCTTGTTCTTAGAGCATAAGCCAATGGTGTTCGGTTCAGGGAATTTTTCCCTGTGCCCATGTATTCAAGCTTCCTCTCCACTTTCTCCTTTATAAACTTCAGTGTATCTGGTTTTATGTGGAGGGCCTTGATCCACTTGGACTGGAGCTTTGTACAAGGAGGTAAGAATGGGTCAATTTGCATTTTTCTACATGCTGACCACCAGTTGATCCAGCAGCAATTGTTAAAAATACTGCCTTTTATCTACTGGATGTTTTTAGCTCCTTTGTCAAATATTCAGTGACCATAGGTGTGTGGGTTCATTTCTGGGTCATCAATTCTATTACATTGATCTTCTTGTCTGTCTTTATACTAATAGTATACAGTTTTTATCACTATTTTTCTGTAGTATAACTTGAGGTCAGGGATGGTGAGTCCACAAGAATTTCTTTTGTTTTGAGAATAGTTTTTGCTATCCTGGATTTTTTGTTATTCCAAATGAATTTGCAGTTGCTCTTTCTAGATCTATGAAGAATTGATTTGGAATTTTGATGGGGATTTCATTGAATCTGTAGATTGCTTTAGGCAAGATGGCCATTTTTACTATATTAATCCTACCAATCCATGAGCATGGGAGATCTTTCCATCAGCTGAGATCTTCAATTTCTTTCTTCGGAAGCTTGAAGTTCTTGTCATAAAGATGTTTCACTTGCTTGGTTAGAGTCACACCAAGGTATGAAATATTGTTTGTGACTATTGTAAAGAGTGTCATTTCCCTAATTTCTTTCTCATCTTGTTTATCCTTTGAGTAGAGGAAGGCTACTGATTTGTTTTAGTTAATTTTATATCCAGCCACTTTGCTGAAGTTGTTTATCAGCTTTAGTAGTTCTCTGGTGGAAGTTTTGTGGTCTCTTAAGTATATGATCATATCATCAGCAAATAATGACATTTTGACTTCTTCCTTTTCAATTTGTATACTATGATCTCTCCTTTTGTTGTCAAATTGCTCTAGCTAGAAATTGAAGTACTATATTGAAGAGATATGGAGAGAGTGGGCAGCCTTGTCTGCTCCTCAATTTTAGTGGGATTGCTTCATGTTTCTCTCTGTTTAGTTTGTTGTTGGCTACTGGTTTGCTGTGTAATGTTTTAACTATGTTTAGGTATGGGCCTCGAATTCCTGATCATTCCAAGAGTTTAATATGAAGGGTTACTGAATTGTTTCAAATGCTTTTTCAGCATCTAATGAAATGATCAAGTGTTTTGTTTTCTTTGAGTTTGTTTGTGTAGTGAATTACATTGATAGATTTTCTTGGATCCAGTTTGCAAGAATCTTATTGAGTATTTTTGCATCAATTTTCATAATGGAAATTGGTCTGAAGTTCTCTTTCTTTGTTTGATCTTTGTTTGGTTTAGGTATAAACATAGTTGTGACTTCATAGAATCAATTGGGTAGTGTTCCTGTGTTTTTATTTTGTGGAGTTTGAAGCATATTGGTATTAGGTCTTCTTGAAAGATCTGATAGAATTCTCCACTAAACCCATCTGGCCCTGGGCATTATTTGCTTGGGAGACTGTTAATGACTGCTTCTATTTCCTCAGGACTTATGGGACTATTTAGATGTTTTATCAGATCCTGTTTTAATTTTGGCACCTGGTATGTGTCTAGAAAATTGTTCATTTCATCTGTATTTTCTAATTTTTGTTCGATTTTGGCCCTGAGTTTGACTATTTCCTGCTGTCTACTCCTCTTAGGTGTATTTGCTTCTTTTTGTTCTAGAGCTTTCAGGTGTGCTGTAAAGCTGCTAGTGTAAGCTCTCTCCAGTTTCTTTTTGGAGGCACTTAGAGCTATGAGTTTTTCTCTTAGCATTGCTTTCATCATTTCCCATAAGTTTTGGTATGATGTGTCTTCATTTTCATTAAATTCTAAAAAGTCTTTAAATTCTTTCTTTATTTCTTCTTTGACCAAATTATCATTGAGTAGAGCATTGTTTAGCTTCCATGTATATCTGTGTTTTCTGATGTTTTTGTTGGTAATTAAGAGCAGCCTTAGACTATGCTGATCTCATGGAGTGCATGGAATTATTTAAATATTCCTGTATATGTATATATATTTATATGTAATATATTTGTAAATATTTGTATATGAATATACGTATTATATATACATATATATTTATATGTGTGTGTGTGTATGTGTATGTATGTGTACATATGTGTTTGTACATTTAAATTTTTGGACATGATATTAAGGACAACAGTTGAAGTTGAAAAAATTATTCATGATTCATAAAATCCCATAAGAAAAATGAGAGTCTAGAGTTTTTATTAAGAAGCTTTCTTCTATCTTTTATCAAAGTTCAGTGAGCCAGAAACTCCATCCCAGTCAGATGCAATAAAAAAAAAGCACACACACAGACACATACACACACACAAAGATCTCTTTTCATTGAATTCTCAGTCATCTTGCTGAGATACTTGAGACAGACATGTGCCAACAGTTTTTACTCTGCTTCAATTGCCTTTATGGGTTAGTTCTTTATAAAATTCAGCACACTATAAGGTGAATACATGCTGATAAAAACTGAAAGTAGTGATAAAAAGATTTATTTTATAGTGCTGGGGATAAAGTCTGGGTTTTTCACATATTAAACAAATGCACTGCTACTGAGCTAAGACTCCAGCCCTTTCCACCCCTTTTCTGAAACATAGCTCATGCTGGCCATGACTATATTGCTAACTATTACTATCTGTACATGCTGGCCATACTCATACATATGTGTGTACACACACACACACACACACACACACACATACACACACACACACATATATATATATATGTTCATATGTTCATAAATACATATTTATATATAAAAATACATGTATTATATACTTACATAAATATGCATATATGTGTATATACATATAGCTATGGTTATACTGATATGGCTATACATGCAGGCCACTCTCAATGTTTATCACAGGATAGCCTTATGTCAATCTTCACTGTTTCAGCCTTCTGATTGCTTGTGCTTATAACTATAAGCATCTTGATTCTAAAACAGACTTTTAAAAAAGAATCTATTAGAAATTCTAAAGTACAAAAGTGAAATAACTGCAATAAATATACGAGGAAACTTCAGCATTACATTTCAACTCACTGAAGAATCATAAACTTGAAGTTAGGCTCAAAGTTATTATGCAAGCTGAACAATAGCAGGAAAACAAACAAAAACTGAAAAACATAAACTGAAGTTCTGAAATCTGAAAGACACAAGCAAACCAATATTCACTGTTATTATTACCGTAGCTAAGTTGTATCACATATCAATTAATATGGATATTATCAAAGTGATTGTGTACTTTGCAAATATGGTTAATATAGTAGAAATGGATCTACCATATTACTTTATTGGGATTAACAGAGACCAGACTCAAGAAGTGATCAGATACTTCAGACCAAGAAAAGGGTAAAACTCACCTGGATTGCATAAAGTTATGGATCCTTTACATTAAAGTCAGGACCTCCCACTAACTTATTATCTGATACCTAATGTGTGTATCAAAGAGTGACAAACAGAGGATTACCTATCTGTCCCTAGAATTTAGTTTTGGTACCCTACAGTTGATGTGGCATATTTGACTGCTTCCTTGTTTGTCTATCTGTTTATGCTTGGATCTTAACCCACTGTTTCGTACTCTGACCTTAGTTCAGAATCTAACCTTGAACGGTTTCAGCCTTCTGATTGCTTGTGCTTATAATTATAAGCATCTTGATTCTAAAACAGACTTTTAAAAAAGAATCTATTAGAAATTCTAGCACTTCCAGCAGCAGCTCCTTCTTTGTCCAGATATCTGCTGAAGTCTGATAATTTCCTTTTATTCTGGAAACCACACATATCCACATAGGTATGTTTGATGTGCTATATGGTATGTGATATAAGGGACAATATGAATAGTTAATTGTGGAGTAAGACATATACCTTTACTCACTAAAGGAGGATGTTGATTCTATGATAAATTGTCACTAGATTCACTAAATCTTGTGACTTTATTGATATTCAGTAAATTCTGATAATTGTACAAGACACTGTGTTTATCTACATTTCTGGCAGTATGCTTATGACATTCTTTCTAGAATATTTCACTATTTAGTGTCACATATGAGATTTCTTTAGAAAATTATTCAGCTTCAAAATGCAACATCAACTCTTGCTTAAGAGTTTTCAGCCTGCTGGCACACCTTCAAGTTGAAGACAGACTGTCACCCTCTGTTTCTTTGAGAAATATAGATTGATGCATAGAATTAATGGTATGTCAAAAGGAGAAGTGTTTGAAAAAAAAGTACTTGAAGAAATAATGACCAAAGTCTTTATAAATGTCACAAAGGAGAATAATTTGCATATTCAAAAATTCAAAGAAGTCCAAGTAGAGTACATACAAAAACAGACCATAGTTAAATTTGTGAAAAGAAAAAGAGAGAGAGAGAAAATGATTAAAGCAATCAGAAAAAAAAAACTGATCGAACACAGAATAACAACATTTAAATAATAGCTGTGTTTTTTAACAGAAACAATGGAGGACAAAAAGGAGTCTTAGCACATTAGCATATTTAAAGCACTCAAAGGAAACTCTTATGTAAGAATCCTTTATCAAGCAAAGTTGTTTTTGAAGCGTGAAGACTAAGTAAAGACAGCCTCAGATGAGAAGGAACTGAAAAACACAACTGGCCTTTTGTTGACATGACTGGCAATTTATACTAAACTTAGTGCTTCTGAAAGTAAGTAATCTCCTATGGACACTGAATAAGCATCGCTAGAGGTAATTATATACCTTAAGGGATATATGTAAAATTCACAAAAACATTTACAGACCATTACCAAGATATATTACAAAAATATTTATTCATGTTTTTCTTCTTGTAGTTGATCATAAAAGCATTAACACAAAAGGAACTGCAGTCAAATTCACACCTAGGAGAAAATGTTAGCTGTAAAGTCTGGATTCAAAAGGAATAATTCGAATTAAAATTGTAATCTGTCTTTAGAGAACTGTGAAAAATAACTAATTCAAGTTAGCATTAAAAAGAAAAGCACAAAAATTATAAGAGTTTGAAGAAATAAATGTAATAAGAAAACAAATGAACACTTCCTATATTGTAAAAAAGTCTGTTCTTAATACTTTTAAACACTAGTTTTTTAGGTGGGCAGTGGTGGCGCATGCCTTTAATCCCAGCAATTGTGAGGTAGAGGCAGGTGAATTTCTGAATTCAAGGCCAGCGTGGTCTACAGAGTGAGTTCCAGGACAGCCAGTGCTATACAGAGAAACCCTGTCTCAAAAAAACAACAATTAAACAAAACAAAAAATACAAAAACAAACAAACAAAAAGAAAAACCACTAGTTTTCAGGCAGAGATGCAAAAGTATATTACTGTTTTCTCATATTTCTACAATTAAAATATATAGAGTTGTACATAGAATTTGCTATCAAATAAAAATATTTAGCAAGGGTTTCTGATCTGTGGCTTTCATGATATTAACCTGCTTTTACAGGTGGCTGACTGTTAAACTCCAGGAATGTATTTCTTTCTGTGATTATTTAGTCTTATACAAGGGACCAATGAATTCAACATTTCATTAAATTCTACTTCCTTACACATAGGCAGCAGTTCTCTGCCTTTGGGGCTATAACTGGACTTAGGGCAAACAAACTATCACTGGTCTGCAGTATCCCCAGACTTACTTTTGCTTTTTATTTTGAAATAGGGTCTCATTAAGTTTCTCAAACTGTTCTTGAATGCACTTTATATCTCCAACTGTCTTTGAACTTTAATTCTCTTTCTTCAGTCTACAGTGTAGCTACACTTACAGTATATGTATGTGCCATCTGATGGTCTTCATGTTTTATTAGCATGTAGTGTGAGAATTAAAAATGTCCTGTAATACTCATTTGATCAGGGCACTAATCTTATTATAAAACATCAAACTCACGAGTTAAATACTTTATAAGGGCTCATTCGCTAGTAAACATCACATTCTGATGAAAATTTCAACATGATTTGGAAAAAACAAAGACAGTCTAGAGAACTGAGTTCTATACATTGGCTTTTAACACATTTTAATACCTGTTTTCATGTTTCTCTACCCAGTTTGTTGCTATGGAATTTCGATGTATTTTTTGAGAATTTCATTCAATGCATATTGGACATACTATGTCCTTTCCCCAACTACACCTAGTTCCTCTCCAATTTCTTTTTATTTTCCCTTACTTAGTGATTTAGTGGATAATCGTCATTCTGAACTAAATACATTATATCACTATGTCATGGATAGTCACTAATTTCTTGAGTGTAAATTGTAATTATTTTAAATAAGAATATAATTTTAATTTCAGACATGGTTGTACTGCAAACAAGATGAATTCTAATAATCTGTAACTGAGGGCCATATTTACTGAATTTGGAGTTTTCATATATTAAATTATGTGTGTGATAAAGAGTGCATACATATGTAGCACATACACTAGAAAATTTAAAAGTTAAACTTCTGTACCTCTTATTAAAATTTTGTTTTAAATTTTTAAATATAAAATATCAATTTTACTTTTATCCTTAGATGTCCCTCAACGGAGGAATGGATTCAGAAGATGTGGAATACCACTCTGCAATTAAAAACAAAGATGTGGAATACTACTCTGCAATTAAAAACAATGAATTCACAAAATTCCTAGGCAAATGGTCAGAACTTGAAAATATCATCCTTAGTGAGGTAACCCAATCACAAAAGAACACACATGGTATGCAGTCACTGATAAGGGGATATTGAGCCAGAATCTCGGAATACCCTAAACACAATCCGCATATCAATAGATTTCTAAGAAGATGGAAGGAGAGACCCCTGGTCCTGGAAAGACTGGATGTAGGGGAACGCCAGGACAGAGTAACGAGAGGGGGTTGAATGGAGAAAAGAGGGAGGGAAGGGGGCTTATGGGACTTTCGGGGAGGGAGGAAACGGGAAAGGGGAAATGATTTGGAATGTAAATTAAAAAAAAAAAAAAGAAGTCCTAGCTAAAGCTGAGATCATACCTCTGTGGTAAAGTGCTTGCCTTTCAAATCAGAGAACCTGTGTGTGATACCATAACCCGTATTTAAAAGCCTGAATCATCAGATGTGTTATGGAAGTGTTCTGGGGAATATTGAATTTAATCAAAATATTTTGCATACATACACAAAATTTTCAAAGAATAAATGAAAATACTATTTTTCAAAATGCTCTTGTGATGGACCACATGTGTAGTTTCAAACCTGGGGAGCCAGAGATAGGTGAATCTCAGTCAGTATCTTGCTGGCTACTCCCAAGCCAGGAAGAGAAACTGTTTAAAAACATGTGGATGATCCCTACAAACTGGGACATGAGGTTCTTCTTTAGCATCTTTATCATATACAAACATGTTAACACACATCTGCATGATACATGTGACCATGTGTGTGTGTGTGCACACCCATGTGTATACACACACACACACACACACACAAAATGCTACTATATAGCTAGATGTTTTTTATGTTAAAATAAATACTTTTGTACTTTTATGCAAATGTGTCAACATACATCTTAGGATGTTGTACTGGCTGGTTTTGTGTGTCAACTTGATACAAGCTGGAGTTATCACAGAGAAAGGATCTTCAGTTGGAGAAGTGCCTCCATAAGATTCAGCTATGGAGCATTTTCTCAATTAGTAATCAAGGGGGGAAGAACCCTTGTGGGTGGTGCCATCCCTGGGCTGGTAGTCTTGGGTTCTATAAGAAAGCAAGCTGAGCAAGCCAGGAGAAGCAAGCCAGTAAGGAACATCCCTCCATGGCCTCTGCATCAGCTCCTGTTTCCTGACCTGCTTGAGTTCCAGTCCTGAATTTCTTTGGTGATGAACAACAGTGTGGAAGTGTAAGCTGAATAAACCCTTTCCTCCCCAACTTGCTTCTTGGTCATGATGTTTATGCAGGAAAAGAAACCGTAACTGAGACAGATGTTTTAATAAAAACTGTAAAGAAGAACAAATACACTTTTGCCTTCACGTGATCATAGCTGCAATTTTAGGTGGACAAAACTTTCATCAAACTACGTGTAAAATATTCCTGTATTTATTATTTAATTAAACTTATTTATTTATTTATTTATTTATTTATTTATTTGGTTGTTTGTTTGTTTGTTTCCATCCCAAATGCTGCTGTCCTCCCTGTTCCCTCCTCATTGTGTCACTCCCCCAACCCACTCTCTTTCTTCTCTGAGAGGGTTGCCCCTCCTGGGTATCACTCTACCCTGGAGCATTAAGTCTCTGCCAGATTAGGCACATCCTCTCCCCATGAGGCCAGAGGAGGCATCCCTGTTGGGGAACAGACAGCACTATCAGGCTATAGCTTTAGGGAGAGCTACTGCTCCAATTGTTGTTGGACCTACAAAGATACTGAGCTATACATCTGCTACATATGTGCCAGGGCCCTCATTAGAGCCCATATATGTTCTTTGATTGGAGTCTCAACTTCTGAGAACTCCCAGGGATTCAGGTTAGTTGACTCTTTTGGTCTTCCTATGGGGTTCCTATCCTCTTCAGAACCTTCATTCCTTGCCCCCAACTCTTCCTTAAGAATCCCCAACATTCATCCAACGTTTGACTATAAGTATCTGCATCTGTTTCAGTCAGCTGCTGGTAGAGGACAGTTATGCTAGGCTCCTGACTGAAAGCATAACAGAGCATCATTAATAATGTCAGGGATTAGTGCTTGTTCATGGGATGGGTTTCAACTTGGAACAGTTATTGTTTGGCCATTCCTTCAGTCTCTGCTCCATCCTCTACTCCTGTATTTCTTGTAGGCAGGGAAAATATTGCATTGAAAGTTTTGTGGGTGTTTTGGGGTGGAGTATTGGTGACCATTTACCTCCAGTGGAGTTCCTTCCTGGCTACAGGAGGTGACTCCTTCAGGTTCAATATCCCTACTGCTGTGTGTCTCAGCTAACATTACCCCCATTGACTCTTGGGTGCATGCCCCTAGCCTGCATATCTAGCAAGTCTTTGAGAAGACTATTAGCTTCCTCACCCCTACCATTTGCAGATTTTATTCATATTCATGGCCATCTGGCTGTCTCTTCTGTCTCTCCCCATATTTATCCTGAATTTCCACTTTGATTGCTCTCCCCGTCCTGTCTTCCTCCTACTGTCCTCCCTCCCTCTGCCTCCTAGGACTATTTTATTTTCTCCTTTTAAGTGATATTCAAACATCCTTTCTTGGGCCTTCCTTCTTAATTAGCATTTTTGGGTCTGTGTAGTATAACATGTGTATCCTATATTTTATGGGTCATATCCACTTATAAGTGAGTACATAACATGCTTATTCTTCTGGGTCTGGGTTACCTCACTCAGGATGATATTCTCAAGTTTCCTCTATCTGCTTGCAAAATTCACGATGCCTGTTTTTAATACCTGAATAGTATTCCATTGTGTAGACCAACCATATTCTCTTTATCCATTCTTCAGTTAAGGGACATCTAAGTTGTTTCCAGGTTTTGGCTATGACAAATAAAACTGCTTTAAGCATAGTTGAGGAAGACTCCCTGTGGTATAGTGGGACAACTTTATGGTATGTGCTGGGAGTGATGTAGCTGGGTCTTGAGGTAGAACTGACCCATTGTTCACTCCGTCTGTTCCTATAACAATATGCAGTTTTTATCGCTATTGCTCTATAGTAGAGCTTGAGGTCCAGGATTTTGATTCCTCCTGAAGTTCATTTATTTTTCAGGATTGTTTTGGCTATCCTGGGTTTTTTATTTTTCCATATGAAGTTGGGCATTTCTCATTCAATATTCCTGAATTTCTACCCTCAGACTTTCTTTTTAAAGAGACAAGATATAATTTCCACCATTTTAAAAACTATTCACTAAACTTTAAACCTCTGCTTTACATGTAAAAAACAGAGAGCTCCCACTTGCTGTATCATTAAGTTTCACTTTCATGAATGACTATTTCCAATAAATAAAAATAAAAACATATAAGAAGTCTGATATTAGTTCTAGTTCTGTTTGAAACTGAAATCACCTTTTATTTGACACTTTGCTTAATTTAACTTGACTTGTATGCAGTTTGGATTTTCTTTATATAGAAAAATGTAATAGTTCATCTTGTTTACTAAAGGATATTTTGCAATATTGCCTGAGATGCCTTTATGGGAAATGATTTTGAAATTAATTTTTTCTAAGTAGGACAACTTTGAAAAAATAGAATTTGCCAGATATGTAATTATATGTGTATATGTATTATTTATGAATGTATGTATGTATGTATGTATGTGTGTATGTATGTATGTGTGTATGTATGTATGTATGTATATATTCAGGGAGAGATTTAGTATTAGAAAGAATATGCATACACTATAATATATATAATTTATTTGAATTTTGAGAAACAAAGATCAACCAACCAACCAACCAAACAAACAAACAAAAACCTCAATTTTTCTAATTGTGTGAAGGCTACATTATTAAACACTAAGGTCAAAATCATTAGTCCAGCCATTACTTGATAATGCCTAAAAAGGATTATTTTTTAGTCTCAGCACTACCTTTACCATTGAAGACTTTATCTCTAGTATATGAATTTAGAATTACAAGGGAAAGTAGCAACTTTTAGAGTTTGGAAGAGAGTTTAGTTTTTTTCTATAATTAACAAAATTCTAGGACTGAATCTCAACTCTGCCATTTTTTCCCTATACTTCACTTCAGCTTTCAAAAAGGAATGATTGTTATGTACTACATACACTATTGTGGGGAGTATATAAACTATTCCACTAAGTCCACCACTGTCCCTCATGCATCTAATCAAGGTTTCCAATGTCGAAATGGCTCTTACATGGATGCTGTTCAACAAATTATCATCTTTGGGTGGTCAGATTTGAGGAAGCATTGGAAAGCAGTGTTGTTCCATTCAGCACAAAGGGACTCTGACTTTGTTGCTACAGTGTAGAAATTTATACTTTAATTCACAGCAATTAACCAAGTATATAAAATTTAATTTCTTTTTTTGTGCAAATATTTCAACCTTTCTTGCATTTTGACTATTCTAGTTGTTTATATCTTGTTGCTTTTGCTGTGACTGTCAGATGATTGTGTAGCTCCAAATTCTTCTTATCTTCTGGCTTAAAAGAAATATAGACTTTTATATGCTTCTTATAAACCTTCTCTCTGTAGCTTTCTAACTTGGTGATACTCTGGCTTTCGGAAGACATCTCTTTCAGTTGTACTTTTGGCATTCCCTGATTCCTCTGCCCATCCTTCTACTTGTGGAACTGACTTAAATATAGCTGGACTATATAGCCTTTCTGGTGAAGTAGAATTTAGACATAATTTTATCTGTTGTTTTCTCTTAAATAGTCTACACAGCAGATCAATGGTTACAACAGATGTAGAATTCTTTTGTTGATGTTTGTTCATGTGTTTTTTAATATTTAAAAATAGGTTGCCACATCTTACAAAAAATGTCCTAAAATGGAATCATCTAATTTGAAGTTTCGGGCATGCATATAGAAGGATGTTTCCTAGTGTCTCTTATGCCACCAGCCCAACATTATTGAATCCAATTATTTTGAGTAGACCAATGTAATTGATGTATCTTTTACTATTCTATAACAGTATAAAGAAAGTAAAAATATGAGCCAGGAAGTTCTTACCTATGAATTTAGAGCATCATGTATAGGGTATGCAATAAGCTTAGTCCTTTAAAAAATTATTAATATAAAACCAAATTAGCTAATAAGTGTAATGTCTGAATAGCGCTTAGTAAAACACAAGGAGCAGAGTGCCATATAAGAGTTTGCCCTAACACACAGGGGGATATCTCTCCCGCTCTCACATCACATTTGTATTTCTTATGGAAATGTCAGGACCACTTGATGTGGAGTGCCTGGAGATTTTCACACCATAGCTTGATTCAAAACTCTCAGAAATGTACCATAACTTCAGTATTCCAGCAAAGTATCAACAATATATTTAACCCAGAATCTCAGGAAATCATTAAGTTGTCATACATGCTTATCATATTCTTCTGTATTTACCTTCTAGTTACTTAAGCATATGATTTGATCACGAAAATTTTCTGTTTGAGTATTATGGGTGTTTATTTTTGGATCCAGCCAAATTTTTATAACATTAATTGTATGATAAAAATTATTCATAATATCTAAGATGAAACTTAAATGACTTACTGATCTGGTGACTTCTGTAATTGCCCAACACAATTATTTAAAACTGCACACATCTTTTAAACCATATCAAGCATAGCTGATTGCTAGTGTCAATCAGCAACATCTCCTGTGTTTTATGTAACTATGCTAAGAAATGACCTTATGAATTTAAAAGCATATTAGCATCATTATAGTTAGCTGCAAAGCCTGCATGATCAGTGTCAATTACATCAAGTGTATTCACAATGTTCTTTATTTAAGAATGTGATTTCTGGGCTGTGGAGACGCCTTAATAGGTGAACCATGAAGACTTGAATTTTGATCCATGCACTCTATAAAAGTTAGGCTTGGAAATGTATATCTATAATTCATAGAGTTAGAGGGGCAGCAACAAACAGATTTCTGGAGTTCTTTAGTCTGTTCTAAACAAATTGGTGAGCTCTGGGTTAAATGAGAGAACCTGTTTCAAAATATGGTGGAAAACAACTCAAGAAAATAACAGACTTTTTATCTCTGGAACCATGGGCACGTACAGAAGAAAGCATGCCTGCACAAACTCATCTGTATACATTCATAACTACACCACACAATTTAATAAAACCCAGTAAAAATTTAAGTTAAAAATGTAGTTTTTAAAGCTAAAGAAACAATGACATCAATTTTTCTTTGTTGCTATGTAAGAAAATAGAACTCTCTTTTATTGGTCTTTTAAATTTAGCTATATGTATTTTTCTCCAACAGTTTTTAATTTTTATTGTTTTCAAATATTATTCTATTTTTGGTTTCTTTTAGCCATGAAATAGTGTCAATTAGGCCCATATACATTGGTATAAACCTAAGCAAGATTTTTCAGCATCAACTTCATTTATTCTCTCTACAGATTTCAGAAATTAATATCTCCATGTGATGCATGGGTTTTTGACTACATCATCTTCATATGATCATTGTGAACACACTAAATGTATCTTTAAGATGCTAAGCTTTCATAAGAATCATTTTATAAGAGCAAGAGGATAAAATTGGGAGTGGGTATATGGTCTAGAGATATGAGATATAAATAATCATTAAGGAGCTAGATTATCTCTTAGTTCTGTCATGTGTATGCATGTGTGTATGCATGCATGTTTATAAACACATATGTGCATATGTGTTCATCATTTGTTTTACTTTCCAAAACTCTACTTAAATTTTAAAAATTTGCAATCATCATATTCAGTTTTGCAGCCCTGTAGAGTGCCAAAACTCACAGTTTAAGGAGCTAGGATCTTAACTGATCATGTAAAATCAAATTACCATCTAATGTAAACATGTTCTCTCTTGCTTAGTCTCATGTTCCAAATAGCTTCAAGTACTTAAGTCCTATAGCCCTGTTTCCCACAGTCTGCCAGGGTCTTCAAGAGGGTTAGTCTCCTCTTCTCTCACTAAGGCCAGTGCGTAGGTTATTATCTAGAACAAGAAGTTAGGAAAGAAGAAAAGAATTATCCACAATTATCTATGCAAGTACTTAGGATGGTTCTTCTTTTTCAAGGACAGCTGAAAGTGGAGATGTCCTATCAACCAGATATAATTAGAAAACAGTGGAAAGTATTCACTAGTATATCATTTTTGTACTCTTTCTTACAAGTCTGATTAATAATATATCAATTCAGAAGTGGGATATTAAAACCATTCTGCAATAAAATATCTTACTGAATTGTGAAAATCATTAATAAGCCTCATATCTATACCAGAAAAGTTACTAGGAGGCTGATATTCTGTTATTTCTTATATATATTTGTGATTTGATATGTTAAGAACACTAACAGGAGAAAGAAGGCAGTGAGGAAAGTCCAAGAAAATCTGTTAAAAAAATAACATTATTCTTAAGTAGATAGTCTTTACTATGTATGTTGGGAAAGATTATTAAAGGCTTAGCCATCTTAGTTTTAAATATTTGCAATTACAGAAGGATAGGTGTGCAGGCTGTACAGGATCTATTTGTTAATTATGGGACCATGAAAGTCACTTAGTAGCTAGAAATCTTATGATAGAATAGTTAGGCTCTGTTTAGAAGGGGATATCCATGTGTGCTATTATGTTTTAACTTTGTTCTATGTACAAGGATAAACTATTTTAGGCCTTTAATCCAGAAAATATTTATAATCTCTAAAGATCTCTTAATTATGTCGTCAATGATAATTCAGAATTGGAATGTAATTAGAGACAAGAAATTAGGAAATCGAAGTACTTTATTATACTTTAGGGAACAGAATAGGAATAAGAAAACAAATAAACTGAAGTGATATTTTCCTCATCAACCTTTCTTTCTCTTGTCCTTATTTCTTGATTCTTCCTGATGTCCTCCCTCTAACCATCTTGGTTGACATTAATATGCACTAATTTCTGGATTTTTTAAAAAACAAAAACAGGTAAATCTATTTGTGTACTTTTGACTAATCAGATGTCTTGGCTTATCTGTGATGATTTAAAAATATTATAAATCCATATATGTGTCAGTAACAGCTCAATCCTTTTATATATCATTGGCCATGACTTTGTTCCTATGTAATCTTTATCTGTTAAATCCAATATCAATATATTTCAAGAAAAAGAATGGTAGTTACTACCAATATTGGACAGGAAAATATAGATAATATTCTTGGGGGTCCATTAAACTGAGGAAGGATAGTATCATTATTGAATATACTTATTCCTTTCCAACTGCCAAAATATGTTTAGGGGATACTTTATTTTTAGGATTACTTTCTTTCTTTTCTTTTCTTTCTTTCTTTCTTTCTTTCTTTCTTTCTTTCTTTCTTTCTTTCTTTCTTTCTTTCTTTCCTTCCTTCCTTCCTTCCTTCTTTCTCTCTTCCTTTCTTTCTTTCTTCCTTCCTTCCTCCCTCCCTTCTTTCTTCCTTTCTTTCTTTCTTCCTCCTTCCTTCCTTTCTTTCTTCCTATTTTAACTTCTATTATTTTCTATTATATTACATCTTGAGCACAGTTTCCCTTCCCTCCACTCTTTTCACTCCTTCCCCCAACCTCCCTTCTTCCCTATATCATCTTCTCTTCTATCTCCCTTTACAAAAAGAAAGAAAATAAAGAAAAAAGAAACAACAGGCCTCCCTGGGAAATCCACTGAACATGGCCTAAAAAGACACATTAAGACTGGGCACAAACACTCTTATCTCACTCACTTACTCTTTATGGATTTAATATTAAGATACATTAAAGGAAGCAATAAGTCAACAGATTGTTTATGATACAAAGAGAATTTTAATGTGAGAATGGAGCTGTTTGAAGTTAACCTGGTGAACATCCTAGATGAAAGACTGAGCAGTGCCACAAATTGGACCAGTCATGGTTAACCATTGATTTGCATTTTTGGACTACTTTTTACCTTGTTTGATATTTGAATCTCTGTTTTCTCTAATCAGATATTTCTAGTAGATATTTAAATAGACAAAGTGTCATGCTTATAATATCAAGCTTACACAGTCACTTGTATGCTATCATTCATGTAAACAAAGCCTATTCTCTGTTAAGGTTTGTATGGTTTAAAATGTGAGAATAGACGATAGAACATTCTCTAATACATGGATTTTATGTTCACGATTATTTATATTTGCAACAAGCACTGGAAGTGTCTATAAGGAGGTGGTTTGTTGGAATCTTATTTTATTTTTAAATGCATGGCAACATATTAAATAATTCTGTGAAGTATTCAACAGCTATTTGGTGAATTGTTAGTACTGTGGAGGTTGCAGCTGATGCAACTGAGTTGAGAAAATGTCACATTAATGCACACTGAAGACTTCCATTATTTTGATGATCTATGAAAGACCTGTTATCAACAAATCACTTACTCTTTATGGAGTTTTTGCTAAAGTACACTAAAAGAAGTATTACGTCAGTAGAATCTCTATTATAAAAAAATGTTTTGATTGTGAGAATGGAGCTGTTTAAAACTATCCTGATGGATATCCTAGATCTAAGACAAACCTAGGAAGAAAAGAAATTATGAAATGGTAAGTTCAGATACATCAAGTCTAAAGATTTGGGGTCTATAGGTATCAGCTGAATAGATGATAGCAATGATAACAATGGATATTCACTGCATGTTGTGATTGTGATGGTTGTTTTAAATGTTTGATTTCATTTAATTCTCATAAAATATTCTAAGATAACTTTATGAAGAAACAGATTTATTTTTCTGCATCTGCGTTGACATAGAATTTGGAATCAGGTTATTCATCATCTCATTTTAAGCCCAGCCTATCTTCTCATCAGCAGTTCTTCATTTCTTCAAGGATATAACTGGATTTGTCTTCTATAGTGAGTGAATCTTTCCATATTCTAGTCTTTCATATCCTTTGAAGAATTAATATGACCTTAATGCTGTAGATTCTTGAAGTTTTCTTTTTATTTTTTTTAAAGCAAGTACATGTCTTTTTTATTGAAAAGGGAAGTAAAAACACTTTATGATAAAAATGAAGATTTACATGGAAAACATTTCTGACAAAATTTAAAAGATATAGAGAAAAACACGTTAAAATTGACAATTTTCTTGGAAAATTAGAGTAAAATGGTAGACATAAAGAACATTGTTAAATTAATTAAAAAAGGAAGTAGAAATATTTTATGATAGAATTGAAGATTTACATGGAAAATATTTCTGATAAAATTGTAGAAAAATACAGAATAACATGTTAAAATTGAAAATTATCATGGAAAATTACACAGATAAAATGAGAGGCATAAAATATTTCTAAGATGATTGAAAGTGGAATTATAAACATTTTCTGATAATTTTGAAGCTTTACATGGAAGATATCTCTGATAAAATTGAAGAATATGTAGAAAAACATGTTAAAATTGACTTTCATGGAAAATTATATATATATATATATATATATATATATATATATATATATATAATGGTAGGCATAAAAAATATTTCTAAGTTGATTGTAAGTGTAATTATAACCATTTTTTGATAAAATTGAAGATTTACATGAAAAATACTTCTCTTAGTCTATGCCTTTTTATTGGGGAATTAAGTGCATTGATGTTAAGAGATATTAAGGAATAGTGATTGCTGTTTCCTCTTATTTTTGGAGTTATTTTTTATGTTTGTGTGGTTACTTTCTTTTGGGTTTGTTGGAAGAAGATTACTTTCTTGCTTTATCTAGGGTGTAGTTTCCCTCCTTGTATTGGCGTTTTCCATCTATTATCCTTTTGAGGGCTGGATTTGTGGGAAGATATCGTGTAAATTTGGTTTTATCATGGAATATCATGGTTTCTCCATCTACAGTGATTGAGAGTTTTGCTGGGTATAGTAGTCTGACCTAGCACTTGTGATTTCTTAGGGTCTGTATGAGATCTGCCCAGGATCTTCGAGCTTTCATCATCTCCAGTGAGAAATCTGATGTAATTCTGATAGGTCTGCCTTTAGAAGTTACTTAATGTTTTTCCCTTACTGCTTTTAATATTCTTTCTTTGTTTAGTGTATTTGGTGTTTTTACTTATGTGACAAGAGGAATTTCTGATCTGGTCCAGCCTGTTTGGAGTCCTGAAGGCTTCTTGTATGTTCATGGGTATCTCTTTAGGTTAGGGAAGTTTTCTTCTATAATTTTGTTAAAGATATTTACTGGCCCTTTAAGCTGTAAATCTTTGCTCTCTTCTATACCTATAATCCTTAGGTTTGGTGTTCTCATTGTGTCCTGGTGTTCTTGGATGTTTTGGGTTATATGCTTTTTGCGTTTTCTTTGACTCTAGAGTCAATGCTTTCTATGATATCTTCAGCACCTGATATTCTTTCCTCCATCTCTTGTAGTCTGTTGTTGATGCTTGCATCTATCACTCCTGATTTCTTTCCAAGGTTTTCCATCTCCAGAGTTTTCTCCTTTTGTGACTTCTTCATTGTTTCTACTTCCATTTTTAGATCCTGGATGGTTTTGATCAGTTCCTTCACTTGTTTGTTTGTGTTTTCCTGTAATTCTTTAAGGGATTTTTGTGTTTCCTCTTTAAGGTCTTCTACCTGTTGACCCATGTTCTCCTGTATTTCTTTAAGGTCTTTTTGTGTTTCCTCTTTGAGGGCTTTTACCTGTGGACCCTTGTTCTTCTGTATTTCTTTAAGGGAGTTACTAGAACACCAGAATTTGAAAAGATTCTGCCAAGTGATTTCTATAGTTTTTGAAAGCAACATGCTATATTGACATGATATTGGCACAATTTCACACTCTTGATTTCTTAGTAAAAGAATTAGCACACATGTGTCTAACATTTTCTTAGCACTTGTTTTTGGGCCAATCATTGTGGCAAGAGCTGTGACAGTATAAGTAAGTGATAGCCCTTTCCCCAGCTCATTTATAGTTTAATGCATAAGGAATGGAAATAAAGTTTTCTAATATTTCAGATATTGGGT
This sequence comes from Tokudaia tokunoshimensis, assembly GCA_036184795.1. Taxonomy (NCBI): domain Eukaryota; kingdom Metazoa; phylum Chordata; class Mammalia; order Rodentia; family Muridae; genus Tokudaia; species Tokudaia tokunoshimensis. The sequence continues at coordinate 129,350,859 of BTHU01000023.1, read as the reverse complement.
GATGTTAAATATGGGCTTCAAGATCACTGAAAGCAGCCTATACTGGAAATACATTAAGTAGTATATATTCTTTCCATGTGAAAGGCAATAGATGACATAGAACAGTAACACAAGGCAGCTGAAGTGATACTGTTTAAAATGCAATCATCTCTACACTCATTAGTAAATTGTAAAATAGACAAATAAAATTTAACTCTATCATGATATTTTGTTTAACATTACATATAGACTTGCTATTATATTTGAATCTATATTATTTTTTGACATCACCTCATATGACACAATGTGTATGAGTTCTTTGGTTTCTCACATTAGCAAACCTAGATTATGTGCATCATTTTAAAACATGATCATAACATACAAAATGTTATAAATCTCATGGACATGATTGAATAATATGAAATAATGCCATGAGGAAAATACAAATAGAAAATCCACACAATTTTAATTGCAGCCATTAAAATATTTGAAGTTCTATTTCTGTAAATCTAAATATAACACATAGTACGCTTTGGGTTTAAGATATGAAGAGCCTTAGTAAAGAAAGCGAATGATAGATCTAGTATGTTTTCTACACAATAAGATGATTTATGTGACTTATTTATAGAACATTATCAGACTTTGACATTTAGTGGTAATTGTTTTCTTTTTTGAAGACAAAAATATAGATATGCTTAGATATATATATCTTCTCTTAGAATGCCTCTTTCCACTGTGGTAACTTTCCCCTAATTTGCACGTTACAAAGAATATTGATTCGTCTTTTTCAGTTCAAAGAACTCATCTTAATGTAGATCCTGAGAACTTTGCAACTACAGCATAACCAAAATGACAGTCATTATGCCTTTTAAAAGCTGTTGAATTTATGCCATGAAAATGAGTTTGATACAGAGAAGACTACATAAACCTCTGCGTCTTGGTTTTCCTTCCTAAAAGTGATATTTGAAACTTTAACTATATTACTGGGGGTAGTGAAGCTTCAATTGGGGAAAATATTTCAACTATTAACTGAACAACTTGAGCACAAAACAGATGTCCAATAAATAGTTTTGTACTAAATGTTATTAAGTTGGGAGTGGTTAAATATACCATGCTTACCATCATGGGTAAGTGCTTATGAAAAATGATTATCTCTCAGAATACAAAGTCTCTTCATAAATCTATCTGCATTAACATTTTATAGGCATACCATTAAATATGAATGTGTACATCAAAGACTTTATCTATTTCCAATAGAAAAAGTACCTGGGACAAGGTAAGTTTCCAACATTATCAATGTTGCTTTATTCACTAGTTTATCTTCTTAATAATTCACTCAAACACTCAGATATTAGAGAAATTAATAGGAATAATCCTCAACTACTACTATAAATGAACTTTTAGCTTACACAATGAAACAGAAATACAATAATATATATATATATATACACATATATGCCAGAGTACTTTGGAACCACTGATTGGATTCTGATAGAAGGACAGGTAGGAAGCAAGAAACACCTGAAAGTACAGCATAAACCCCGTTTGTCTCTACTTAAGGACCAGGCCTGATTTTCAAGGGGAAAAATGACTATAAGGCACCAGCTCTATGAACAGACTATAAGTCCCAGAAACAAGGCCTTAAGGCACTAGCTCTTGGAAGAGACCATAAAATCGCCTCCCAAAGAACAGCCTAGAGATAAACACAAAAATGAGAAAATAATCTTATCTTAAAATAGGCCGTTTGTACACCAAAGAGGAGTAGAAGGCAGGAAATCATCAAACTCAGGGCTGAAATCAATCAAGTAGAAACAAATAAAACCATACAAAGAATCAACAAAACGAGGAGTTGGTTCTTTGAGAAAATCAACAAGATAGATAAGCCCTTAGCCAGACTAACCAGAGGGCACAGAGATAGTATCCAAATTAATAAAATCAGAAACGAAAAGGGAGAGATAACAACAGAAACTGAGGAAATTCAAAAAATCATCAGATCCTACTACAAAAACCTGTATTCAACACAACTAGAAAATCTTGAGGAAATGGACAATTTCCTTGACAGATACCAAGTACCAAAATTAAATCAGGATCAAATAGACCATCTAAACCGTCCTATAACCCCTGAAGAAATAGAAGTTGTCATTGGAAGTCTTCCAACCAAAAAAAGCACAGGTCCAGATGGTTTTAGTGCAGAATTCTATCAGACCTTCAAAGAAGACCTAACACCAATACTCTTCAAACTGTTCCACAAAATAGAAACAGAAGGAACACTACCCAACTCGTTCTATGAAGCCACAATTACACTAATACCAAAAGCACACAAAGATCCGACAAAGAAAGAGAATCTCAGGCCAATCTCTCTTATGAATATCGATGCAAAAATACTCAATAAAATTCTTGCCAACCGAATCCAAGAACACATCAAAACGATCATTCACCACGATCAAGTAGGCTTCATCCCAGGGATGCAGGGATGGTTCAATATAAGGAAATCCATCAATGTAATCCACTACATAAACAATCTCAAAGAAAAAAACCACATGGTCATCTCATTAGATGCTGAGAAAGCATTTGACAAAATTCAGCATCCTTTCATGCTAAAGGTCTTGGAAAGATCAGGAATTCAAGGCCCATATCTAAACATAGTAAAAGCAATTTACAGCAAACCAGTAGCCAGCATCAATCTAAACGGAGAGAAACTTGAAGCAATCCCACTAAAATCAGGGACTAGACAAGGCTGCCCTCTCTCTCCATATCTTTTCAATATAGTACTTGAAGTTCTAGCTAGAGCAATTAGACAAGAAAAAGAGGTCAAAGGGATACAAATTGGAAAGGAAGAAGTCAAACTATCACTATTTGCAGACGATATGATAGTATACATAAGCGACCCAAAGAACTCCACCAGAGAACTCCTACAGCTGATAAACGACTTCAGCAAAGTGGCCGGATATAAAATCAACTCAAGCAAGTCAGAAGCCTTCCTATACTCAAAGGATAAGCAGGCTGAGAAAGAAGTAAGAGAAATAATACCCTTTACGATAGCCACAAACCATATTAAGTATCTTGGCGTGACGCTAACCAAACAAGTGAAAGATCTGTATGACAAGAACTTCAAGTCTCTGAAGAAAGAAATTGAAGAAGACCTCGGAAGATGGAAAAATCTGCCATGCTCATGGATTGGCAGGATTAATATAGTAAAAATGAGCATCTTACCAAAAGTAATACACAGATTCAATGCAATCCCCATCAAAATCCCAACTCAATTCTTCATAGAGTTAGAAAGAGCAATTCAAAAATTCATCTGGAATAACAGAAAACCCAGAATAGCTAAAACTATTCTCAAGAGTAAAAGAACCTCTGGGGGAATCAGTATCCCGGACCTCAAGCTGTACTACAGAGCAATAGTGTTAAAAACTGCATGGTATTGGTACAGTAACAGACATGTAGATCAATGGAACAGAATTGAAGACCCAGAAATGAATCCACACTCCTATGGTCACTTGATCTTTGACAAAGGAGCTAAAACCATCCAGTGGAAAAAAGATAGCCTTTTCAACAAATGGTGCTGGCTCAGCTGGAGGTCAACATGCAGAAGAATGCAAATTGACCCATCCTTATCTCCTTGCACTAAGCTCAATTCTAAGTGGATCAAAGATCTCCACATAAAACCAGACACACTGAAACTAATAGAAGGGAAACTAGGGAAGAACCTTGAACATATGGGCACAGGGGAGAATTTCCTGAACAGAACTCCAATAGCTTATACTCTAAGATCAAGAATAGACAAATGGGACCTCATTAAATTACAAAGTTTTTGCAAGGCAAAAGACACCGTCAAAAAGACAAAGTGGCAACCAACTAACTGGGAAATGATCTTTACCAACCTTACATCCGACAGAGGGCTAATATCCAAGATATACAAAGAACTCAAGAAGTTAAACTCCAGAGAGGCAAGTAACCCTATTAAAAAATGGGGTACAGAGCTCCACAAAGAGTTCTCACCTGAAGAATATCTAATGGCTGAGAAGCACCTAAAGAGATGTTCATCATCCTTAGTCATTAGGGAAATGCAAATCAAAACAACCCTGAGATTCCATCTCACACCAGTCAGGATGGCTAAGATCAAAAACACAGGAGACAGCAGTTGTTGGCGAGGATGTGGAGAAAGAGGAACACTCCTCCACTGCTGGTGGAATTGCAGGCTGGTACAACCACTCTGGAAAGCAGTCTGGCGGCTCCTCAGAAAACTGGGCATGACACTTCCGGAGGATCCGGCTATACCACTCCTGGGCATATACCCAGAGACTTTACCTGCATGCAATAAGGACACATGCTCCACTATATTCATAGCAGCCTTATTTATAATAGCCAGAAGCTGGAAAGAACCCAGATGTCCCTCAACGGAGGAATGGATTCAGAAGATGTGGTATATTTACACAATGGAATACTACTCTGCAATTAAAAACAATAAATTCACGAAATTCCTAGGCAAATGGTCAGAACTTGAAAATATCATCCTTAGTGAGGTAACCCAATCACAAAAGATCACACATGGTATGAAGTCACTGATAAGGGGATATTGACCCAGAATCTCAGAATACCCTAGACACAATCAGCATATTAATAGATTTCTAAAAAGATGGAAGGAGAGACCCCTGGTCCTGGAAAGACTGGATGTAGGGGAACGCCAGGACAGAGTAATGAGAGGGGGTTGAACGGAGAAAAGAGGGAGGGAAGGGGGCTTATGGGACTTTCGGGGAGGGAGGAAACGGGAAAGGGGAAGTGATTTGGAATGTAAATTAAAAAAATAAAATAAAATTAAATTAAAAAAAAATAGGCCGTTTGTGCTGGGCAATCCTTTCTTATCCTGTGGTTAAATGTTTATGATATAAGTATGTAGACCATTGACCACCTGTGACCCCTAACACCCACCAATGAGGTTTTAGACTATCTAATCCTTCTACAGAGTTTTCTCAGTTTTCGATAAGAAGTCCTGTACACCTTTGTCTGTGTTCATAATTTTGAAGAATGTTTGACCACCGCATGCTGGATGTTTCTGTAGAATAAACACTCCGTATCTTTGCATACTCTCTGAGACTGGTGTCTTTCTACAACGTTTTTCAGACCCTTACTCACCTACATTATGGTTAACTGAAGGGAATATTTTCGGAGAATCACATTTTAAATGTGAGCTGTGGATTTTGGAAAATGTCTGTTGTTGGTAGTGTCACAGCTTCTCACAAATCCTTCTCCCCATTCTGTTTTACACTTTCAATATTTTGATGAAAGGTTAAGCAAGACATCTATATCAGTGTGTCAGATAACTCATAAACTTTTAGTTATTTCTTCTTTCAGCTTTTTTTTCGATTTTTGTAAGGATACACAGAGACGTGTGTGTTTACAAATGGAAGGGGGAGACATATATAAAAGATAGTTTGTTTAAAGTTTTCCCTGAAACCTGAATCTCTAACTTCATGGCTTTACTTCTCTCTTATCAGGTCATGTCTCTGAAACCACTTTAGCTTCTCCATTGTTTTTCACAAATAAAAATTGAGATAAATTAAATGTTTAGGGCTGAAATGCATGTTTCCTTTGCAAATTCTACAGTTTTGTAAATAAAACTTCTGTTTAATACTGCAGAATATGGTTTCTCTAAATATATAGAAAATTTGTTTCTAACAGCTAAAGTCTAGTTCCCCAGCTCTTATCCTCCTGAATTATGGTATAATAATTCGATATTATGCCCATCAACTCAAGTGTAATAAATATGACAGTTTGGGCCCAATAACGACTTAATTTTCCATTAGCTACTTGAGAAAATAATAGCTTTGTCAGTGTGCTGGGTGCATAATAATGTAATAATTTTCTTACACCATGGGCCATAGCTCATGTGAAACTATACTTTTGTTTTTGTCAAGGCAAAATAATCTTATAACTGTTCAAATTACAAAGTGTGCCAAATCATGGTAGGCTTTCAAATGCAATCTGCATTGCAACCTGTGGCTTAATGAATGCATGAAAGCATAATGTTTTACAAAGTTATATAAAGTAAGCCAGTAAAAGCGAATGTCATCATATTTATAATGTACATTTATCTCAATTCTTCAGATATGCTTTAGCTGTTAATTTTTCTTTTCTTACCAAAAATTCTTTGTAGTTCTAAAAGGCATTATTTCAACATGCGTTTTACCTTGTTGGACATGTCAAACTCCTCATAATAATGCAGCCCATAGTACAATGGAACGAAGCTTCTAAAGAGCCTCATAAATGTTATGAACTTGATGTATATAGTAATTTCATGACATATCATTACATATTTGTCTCCTCAAGCATATGCACTTTTAACATGCAAATATATTTATTATACCTTCACAGCTCCCAATGTCTTAGCTTGTTTTTGCATTAAGTCCTAAGTTTAGGTTTCTTCTAAATATTATCTAAAGATGTGGATAGGACTCCATATATAGTTTATCCTGATTGATGGCAAGTGTTTCACAACAGATATTTCCAGTTCAAGAGAGAAATACTGAGGTTGGGAAAGATTTTGATTCTTGAAAAATACAAATCAGAGCAAAATACCCATTAGAGTTGAAGCCGAACCTTCAAGGTTTTGAGAAGGCCTGCTTCTATGGTTTTGATGGACACAGCTTGCACAAAATCTCTCAAGAGATTGTAAGGGCTGCATATACTCTAGCCTGGAATGCCAATTTAGTAGTTTATGTGTGTGAAAGCAAATTACATTCCTTTGGGGGTTCACTTGGGATGGCCTCTTCTGGTGGTTCTCCTTTGTGCTGTCTCCATCTCAATTGTATATTCTTAAAAGATACTGTGACATAGTTTGATACCAAACTGTAGTGGTCATAGACTGACAGCTCTTCTCTGTGTTGTACTGACTGGCCATGCTGAATCGACTAGATTCTTATCTGAGGATCCAATCTCTTCTGTAGCGAAGAAACCTGGCTTGAAGGTGAGGAGAAAAAGTCAGCAGCTGTAATAACTCTTAGAGCATTTGACACCCATACTAGAGTCCTCTGATTTTAGGGTACAAGAAGTGGCTCCTTAGTGATTTCAATCTGAAACAGTTGCTTCTGGCTTCAAAATAGATGAGCAGCTAATCTCTGAATTTTTTAATGACCAGAAGTTGTTGTCTTTTTGTTTAGCTGCTGTTACATATCAATGCATTTATCAAATGTGCTTTTTTAATTTTCTCCAAATATCTAAAAACATTTAAATTATGGTTCCCTTTTGAGCCATAACTTTGTTTTTAAGTTTTTCCACCTTTCACCTCACTAAAAGTGTTTAAACTAACATACTTTTTTATACTTTGCTTACAAATTTTCTCAAACAAATATCTAACTTCAAGAATCACAAGTTCTGCTTCTACAAAACACTAGTACACAAAATTCAGGATAATCATATGCCAAATTATAATGTTTTCCCTTTTTATTCAATAGCCTAGTCTGTTCCTTATTTCCATCTGCTATTTCATAAGAATGGACACAATATTTGTATCCACAAAATTATAATCACTTTGGTCATTCCATGAGATTTAAGACTTTTCTATGCTTCTGTCTTACTGAATCTTTCCTATAGTGATGGTTTACAGTCAGATCATGGCGCTGGAGAGATGGCTTAGTGACTAAGAGCATAGCTGCTTTGCCAGAGCTTCTGAATTTAATTTCCAGGACCCATATTGCAACTCACAACCATCTATACCTGTAGTTAAATGGGATCTGATGCTCTCTTCTGATGTGAATAGAAAAAAAAACACTGGTATACTTAAAACAAATAAATAAGCTTTAGAAATAGTTCACAGGCAGATAACACATGCACTTCAATTTTTGATTTTTTTGTTTCATTTCATATTACCTTGCCTCAAAATTTCTTCTACTATTTAATTATGTGTTAATGGAGCACATCAACTTTTACTTATTAGTTTTCTATGTTATTATATTCAAGCTGCTACTCAAAAATAGTAGTAATAAGTGGATATATCATTTGAGGTTCTCTAGAATGAATCTGATAGAATGAATCTATATTAAAGTTGCTGCATTTGTTTGTATTCATTTTTGTTTTTCTACATTACCTTGTATGAGGCAGTTGGAATAGTTTAACAATGTCTCTTCCACACTACTAGAAATAATTTGTGGCATATATAACAATTAGATGAATCAATATGAATAAATAGAAATTTATCTTATTCTTGATCCTATTATTCTATAAATACTTTCTTCTAGTTTTTGGTATGATCTATAAGTCTCCTAAATATGTCTGATACAAGTTGAAGCATTTTGAACATTTTCAGAAATCTCAACTCCAATATATCTCAGTCAATTTCCAAATATTGTCATCACCTAAAAATGCCATCTCATATTCTTTTCTTGAATATTTTAAACTCTCTTTTCCTTGTATTACTCTTTCTGTATTTCAGCCAGTCAATCTATGACTATGTAATTAACTTAATGATAATCAATAATCAATCTGTCTGCTTTGTCTCTTTCTGTCTATCATTGTTTTTATTCCTTGATTTATTTCATAATTCTCTAGGTAATCCCAATTGCTCCAGATCTTGTCACTTTGTTATTGACAGTACTCATCTGCATTTTACCTGGGTTGCATGACTGTTGTTACATTCACTTATTATGATGGCAATGAACATTACACATTCATGAGATGTATAAGAACAATGAAGTTTTCAATTGTTTCCCATGTTTTCATACTGAACAAAAAGCATGCAAGTCTGTTCAGCTAGGACAGAGAAGTGTCAGTGAGTGTTATGATGCATTTCCTGCTTTCTTCCTCACTTTAACTGATTCTCTTCTGTAGTTGGATATAGTTCCCCACTTTATCAAAACTTAGAACATGTCTGAGATTTTTCAAATATCTTAATCCTCACAGAAAATAGACATAGGTGTTTGAAGCAAACAGAATAAACTGTGGACTACAAGTGCCTCACCACAATGGCCAAATATTTGTGTGCAAGGGGAGTTTTATGAGATAGACTGGGTATCAGAAACTCAAATCTTAGATTTCTTATTAAACTTAGAGCACTTTATCAGTAGCTATTCATCATGTTTTCTCAGCACGATGTAGAATTAGTACAAGATTTAGTTGCAATGTCTCATTCCAAACACAATTAGAGTAGATCACTATATATAAATATTAACTTAATAGATAGGAATTTGCTATAGATTATTTGTTATCAAATTCCAATCTGTTTAAAATTTTTGATGCTTGCAAATTACCTAGTGAAGAACATACATAATGAATTACATGGCAACAGACAATTGGAACATGCTAAACAAAACTTTAAAGAGTTTCATTTGCTATTCATACATATTAGATGGACAACACCAAAAGCAGTTATCACTATTGTTATTTTTTAACCAGTTGATATCAATAAAGCCCAAATCTAGAAATGTTTGTTTGTTTGTTTACTTATTTATCGTGTTTTGTGTTTTGAAACAGGGTTTCTCTGTATAACTCTGGCTGTCCTGGAACTCATTCCATAGACCAAGCTGGCCTGACTTCAAACTCAGAAATCCACTGGCCTATGCTTCCCAAGTACTGCAATTAAAGGCATGCTCCAGACAGAGAGGAGAGAAGCCAGGATTCTCTTTTTATCTCCATTTTGGTAAAAATTATACATGCCCATTTTCCTGTATTCCTAATTTCATTTTAGATATGAAGAATTTATGAATTCAACTTCCCTGTTAACAACATCTCTTATCTTCATAGAACCCTTTGTCCAGTGAGGCAGGCAGACACAACCTCATAGTTGTATGTTTTTACTAGACAATATATATGACCAGATAACTGAAGAATCCTGCAGTTTGCTGAAGGTATATAAAGTAATCTGCACACACACACACACTACACACACACACACACGTGTGTATGCATGTGTAGTGTGTGTTTGTGCTGCTAGGGTGGGGTTGAGAAGTCCAGGGTCTGAATAAGAGAGACTTAGTTGAATAAACTTGATACGTGTTTTCAGGATGGGCTGCTTATGTGTCTGCATAGACAAAATTACTCTGCAAAAACGATGTTGTTAAGCATGTATACAGAGATTTAATTGCAAGATCACTAAGTCTATCCTAACTACTTTTGAAACAAGATGCAAAGTTGGGGTAAATTGAAGTCAGAGACAAAGAGAAGAAGAAAACCCTGGATGGTGTAGTTGCAAAAATCCAGATATCTTTTGCCCATCACCATAAAGCTGTTTCTTCCCAAAGTATACGGAGACATGACTCTAAATGCCAAGCCTATGGGCCTCAGACAGTTAAAGGAATTCAGCAAAATGATGAAAAGAAAATAATTAAAAGACAAAGTGGCAGGTGACAGAAAGGAAGATACAGCAGCAGTGAGAATCCAAATTATAGTTTTATAAAGTTCTTATTAAACCCTCTTCAGTGCTGTCATTATGAGACCAGAATGTGTCCAAACACAGCCTTCTTTAATTTGAACTTTCAATGTAGACTGCACACTCTGTTTCCTCCAATTTTATTGCAAAATCTGTGTTGCCATAGTGTTCTATCAATAGAATTCCTGTTTTGTTTTGTTTTTTTTTCATTTGCACTCCATTTTGTTTTGTTTCATTTTCGCAATAGCAGTCTGCATCACACATGTAAAAATCCTCTGCAATAATATTTTCAAGACTTGGTCACTGACAAATATTTTTTTTCATGAAATAATTACCATATCAATGGTCTTGATAAGCAGAGAGAATTGTCCTTGAAACTTAGGAAAAGCCAATCACTTTTCCTACTCCACTGTAGCTGTTTATCATTGCAACAAAGCAAGTTGCACATCATCCTCTTTCCAGTATAAAGGAATAGTGCTGGAGACCTTGCAGCTGGAATGGACTCCATGGTGCCCGTGTACTGCTTTTTGCATTTTTCTGCCACATGGGAATCACTGTGAACTGTCTAACCCTGTGACCTTTCTGCTGACAGTTTTCTTAGTGCCATTGTTTTGTGTTCGTGTGAACCTTGCATTGTTTCACCGTATACTTTTTGCAGGAATATGACACAAGGAAGAGTCAGTAAGTAAAAAAAAAGAAAAAATCAAGAATAAAAGTTAATGGTGTGCTTAGCTCAGAGCTGGCAAAAATACATTTGTAAACTGACATTCTAAAATTACTGTATCCACAATCAGGTGTAACCTGGCATCAGCTAAATATAGCACAAAAGGTATATACCCTAACTGGTTTTCCACTTCCACAGGTTTTTAAATTTGTTTATCACAAAAATGTGTTAATGTCTGTTAATCACCTGGCTTCATGGCTGGGGCAATTTCTCTGCTTCTCTTCATATGGAAACATTTGCCTGTGTTTATTTTGCTTCTTAATGAAATGCTGTTCATATGCATAATCTACTAAAAGTCTAACATGTAAAATGCAGTGCAGTCCTTTCTTCTTACAGTCAGTGAAAACGAGAAAGACAAAAGTTGATACCTGAGACTCTGGAAGTCTTTTTTTTTTTTTTTCTATTTTCCATTACTTACTTCCCAATCCCTGGTGACATCCTTGGCTTGTGTTCCATAGAAGCCAACATCAGCTATGCACTTGTTATTCACAACAAGGCTATGTTTAACCTTTGGACATAAGTAGGTTTTAGTAAACAATATTTTGAAATTATACAGAACTGCTTTTGTATATTGCATAATACCCAGAGACAGAGGTGCACGCACGCATGCGCACACACACACACACACACACACACACACACATACAAACAAACACGAAGAGAGATAAACAAAGAAAGATAAAGGAAAGACGGTTAAAGAACTTAAAAACTATATATCTATTAATCAATAGGAAAAAATACAATTTCTTCATCAAATTATAGAGGCTTAATCAGGAAGAGGAAAAAGGCATATAGTGCAGATGTAACTCCTGCATGGAAATTAAGGTAAACTCAATAGAACTGCAACAGAGTTCACTCTAGTTTCAACAAGTTCATTAATCTTTCATCAGTTATTTATTCTTTTTATATATGTATACATACATGCACATATATTAATATATGCATATATTAATAATATATGCATTATGCATATACATTTCTATGTATACTATACATATATATGTACAAAGTTTTGGTTGCTGGAGATGTAGATAAGCAGTATCACTTATAATTAAATGTGTAAGGTGTTTGGATCAAAAGCTGTTATCACAAAAAAACAAATATCTTGACATATTACAGGATGCTGCATAGACTGAAAGTTAGACAGTAGTAAATCATGACTAACCTGATTGTGATGGTTTGTATATGCTTGGCACAGGGAATAGCATTATTAGTAGGTGTAGCCTTGTTGGAGTAGGTGTGTCACTGTGGATGTGGGTATTAATACACTCATCCTAGCTGCCTGGAAGTCAGTATTCTCCTAAGAGCCTTCAGATGAAGATGTAGAACTCTCAACTCTTCCTGCACCATGTCTGCCAGGATGTTACCATGCTCCTGCCTTGATAATCGACTGAATCTCTGAACCTGTAAGCCAGCCAAAATTAAATGTTGTCCTTATAAGAGTTGCCTTGGTCATGGTTTCATGTCTCTTCACAGAAGCAAAGTCCTAAGACCTCACTCTGGGTAACCAAACTACAAAGACCAGAGCCCAACCCTTTGATATTTTATTTAGACTGTCACATGACACTTGTAACTACCTCTCTGAAATCTTAATATAACAATTTCTGGGCCATGCAAATTGTTAAGGACTCGAGTCTAACGTCTCGAGTTCTTTGCATACTTTTATATTAGCCTTCTATCAAATGTAAGGTTGGTAAAGATCTTTTCCCAATCTGTGCATTGTCGTTTTGTCCTATTGACAGTGTCCTTCGACTTTCAGAAGGTTTTAAGTTTTATGAGGTACCATTTGTCAATCCTTGACCTTAGAACTTAAGCCATTGGTGTTCTGTTCAGTAATTTTTCCCTGTACCAATGTGTTTGAGGTTCTTTTCCACTTTCTCTTCTATTAGATTCATTGAATCTGATTTTATGTGGAGGCCCATGATCCACTTGGATGTGAACTTTGTACAAGGAGATAAGAATGGGTAAATTTGAATTCTTCTACATGCTGATGTCTGGTTGAACCAGCACCATTTGTTGAAAATGTTGTCTTTTTTCCACTGAAGGGTTTTTGGCTCCTTTGTCAAAGATCAAGTGAACTTAGGTATGTAGGTTCATTTCTTGGTCTTCAATTCTATTCCATTGCTCTACCTGTCTGTTTCTGTACCAATACCATGCAGTTTTTAATCACTATTGCTCTGTTAGTATAGCTTAAGTTCAGGGATGTTGATTCCCCCAGAAGTTCTTTTATTGTTGAGGATGGTATCTGATATCCTGGATTTTTGGTTATTCCAAATAAATGTGAGAATTGTTCTTTCTATCTCTGTGAATAATTGAGTTGGAATTCTGATGGCGATTGCATCAAATCCTTAGATTGCTTTAGGTAAGATGGTTCAAATTAAATAATCCTATTAAAATGGGTACAGAGCTAAACAGAGAATTCTCAACTGAAGAATTTCAAATAGCTGAGAAGCACTTAAATAAATGTTCAACATCCTTAGTCACCAGGGAAATGCAAATCAAAACAACCCTGAGATTCCACCTCACACCAGTCAGAATGACTAAGATCAAAAACTCAGGTGACAGCAGATGCTGGAGAGGATGTGGAGAAAGAGGAACACTCTCCATTGGGGCTGGAATTGAAAGCTGGTAAAACCACACTGGAAATCAGTTTGGCAGTTCATCAGAAAGTTGGGCATAGCACTACCTGAGGACCCAGCTATACAAATCCTGGGCATATACCCAGAAGATGCTCCAACATGTAATAAGGACACATACCCCACTATGTTCATAGCAGCCTTATTTATAATAGCCAGAAGCTGGAAAGAACCCAGATGTCTCTCAATGGAGGAATGGATACAGATAATGTGTTACATTTACACAATGGAGTATTACTCAGCTATTAAAAACAATGTTTTCATGAAATTCTTAGGCAAATGGATGAAACTAGAAAATATCATCCTGAGTGAGGTAACCTAGTCAAAAAAGAACACAGATGGTATCTACTCATTGATATGTGGTTATTAGCCAAAAATAACTCAGAATGCACACAATACAACTCACAGACCATATGAAACCCAAGAAGAAAGAAGATGACACCAAAGTTTGGATGGTACAGTCCTACTCAGTAGTCAGAAGAGAATAATCTCTGGAAAGTAGAGGGAGAGAGGGATCTGGGAGTGAGAGAGGAGGGGAGGGGAAAAGGGGAAGCAGTTCAGATATGGGAGGAGATGGGGGAGAAGTACAGGGGGTCTGGAATTTGAAAGTAGGTGTGTAGCAGTGTGGGACTGGAAACTGGAGGTAGCCACTAGAAAGTCCCAGATGCCATGGAACCAAAGAGGTTCCCAGGACCCAACAGGGAGGACTTTAGCTGAAATATCCAACAAAGGGGAGATTGAACTTGTAGAGACCATATCCGGTGGCCACCCACCCACCGTAAAAATAGGAATCCAGAGTTCCTCCTATCAAAAGGAAATACAGGGAAAAAGAATGGAGCAGAAACTGAAGCAAAGACCATCCAGAGACTGCTCCTCCTGGGGATCCATCTCATCCGCAGACAACAAACCTAGACACTACTGCTGATGCCAAGAAGTGCATGCTCACAGAAGACCTGTATAGCTGTCCCCTGAGATGCTCTGCCAGAATCTGACCAATAAAGATGCAGATATATAAAGCCAAACATTGGGCTGAGTGGGGAGCCCAATCGGAAGTTAGGACAAGGACTGTAGGAGATGAAGGGTTATGAATCCTCTTAGGAAGAACAACAATATCCACCAACCAGACCCTGCAAAGCTTCAAGGGGCTAAACCACCAACCAAAGGCTGTGGGGGCGGGTACCCATGGTTCCAGCTGTATATGTAACAGAGGATTGCCTTATCTGGCATCACTGGGAGGAGAACCCCTTGGTCCTGTGGAGGCTTGATGATGCTGAATAGAATGGTAGGCCACTAAGGCAGGAGTGTGGGGGGGGGAGAGTAGAAGAGCACCCTCATAATGGCAGAAGGGAGGGAGAGGGGATAGGGTTCTTGTGGAGGGGAAATTAGGAAGGGGGATCACATTTGAAATGTAAATAAAATGATCAATAAAAAATCGTTCATGACTGATCCATTAATATCAGAGGCAAGAAATATTTCAGATTATTTAAAAAATGCTTCTATACACAGATATAATTTAATTACAGATATGAATATTTTGCTTCTTTATGACCTGGAAAGACAGAGGAAAACATATATATATATTTTAGTATATATATACTAATAAAAGTATCAGAAAAATCAATATATCATTGCTTTGAAAATATTGATTTCTATTTGTATGATGTCTTATAATTGCAGCTCTAAATTCTCACATTATAACTCAAAACATTACCTATGGACAAAAAATTACCTATATGATGACAGTGTAAAAATATTTCAGAATATATTGCACAAAGCAACATCAACAAAGACACCCATATAAAAGGTATATTATATACAGAAAACAAAACCAAATTCTTTCTTATAAATGTCGGCCAATTTATGGTTATCATTATGATACTAAATACTGCATTATTAAAATCTTTATAACATCAGCAATTATATGTCACATGTGTACTTGTAGGTTACAAAATGTCTTATATCTTTTTTTTTGAATTCTTACAACTTTTCTGAGGGAATTAATTTTTTTCCTTATTCAAAAAATAAGCATATTCAGGTTCATTCTGGTCAGTAATTGTGGATAATGTTACAAGGAAAATTGCTACTCTCTTGCCTTGATCACTAAACTATGCCATTCTTTCCTTTCAATACATATTATTTCACAAAAACTCTATCAATAAAATCACTTTTTCTGAATGACTGAGAAGTTTTGAGTTGAGAAGTTAAAATTTCCAGTGCATAAAAATACTTTCAAGATATAATTAGAATTTATTTATTCAGCTAATTTGTTCATGAATATTTTTAGAATTTGGGATAATCATGCAAGTGTCTTGGTTTTGCAAGAAGCTAAAAGAAATCAATTGAAATCTATATTCTTATAGGAAAGATTGATACTTCGGCTTTGTGAACACATGAGAAAATAGTAAATCTTTCTATTTAAAAATAATATTTGAAAATCGGAGAATTGATTGGGTACTTTCAGCATGTGATAATGGCTTTCTGATTGCAACCACTCTTTTATTTCCTTTTTTATTAATTAATTTATGTATTAAGTTTACATCCCAATATCCACCCTTCTCTTCTCCCAGTTACACCCTCATGGAGCTCCTCCCCTCATTTCCCTTCCCTAATCTTCTGTGAAGGGAGAGGATGCCTCTGGGTATCACCCCAAACTGGCTGATCAAGATTAAGTACATCCTCCCCCACTGTGGCTAGACAAGTCAACCCAGGTAGGAGAATGGGATCCACAGCTAGGCAATAGATTCAGGGACAGCCACGGCTCCAGTTATGGGGGATGCATGTGAAAACATAAAATAAAAAGCAAAACTTTAGGAATGAACTGCAAGAAAACTAGTCAAATATTTTAATGAACTTGACATTGACAGTTTTGCCTTGTTTTACAGACGACTTTGGTGTTGTCTTGAAATTTTCTGGTTTCTCCTTTTTTGTTATATATCTATATGCTTGGAAGAGTGATCTCTGTAAAGACTTCTCACTCAAATCTGGGCAGATGCATTTATTTAATTATTCTCTGTGTGGAAAGGGATCAGACTCAATTTCCAGTGAATAAATAATTTGTGTGACAGTTGTTTACTTAGACTCTTCAAGGGGTTCTTTTCCCAGGTTGCTATACAAAAGGTCTTCAGAGTCTTCCTAATTTTTTTATTTTTACCACTATTTCAAGCAGTTGTGGGAGAGTAGTTGATATAGTTCAGAACAGAATACAGATTTTTAAATACAACAAGGTAGTTATTATTAGTTATTTTGCTATTGTGGTGATAAAATATCATGACCAAGGCAAATTATTGAAGTGTTTATTTGGGCATAAAACTTCAGAGGGTTTAGATTCAATGATGGTGGAACAGATACATGGCAACAAGTAACAAACACATTGACTGGAACAGGAAGCAAAAGCTCATATCTGGTACAAAACTACAAAGTAGAGTACAAAATAGAAATGGTTAGAGGATTTAAACTCTCAAAGTTTACCTTAGTGACATACTTCCTACAAGACCACATATCCTAAAGTTTGCCATAAAGTACCAATAACTGGAAACTAGATGTTCAGATAGAAGAAGCTTTGGAGGATGTGTCTCACTCAAACCAGTTCATTCAACTCTCTGGAAATAATAATTTTGTGGCAATATAATAATCCAAACTGCATTTAATACATCTTCAAAAGGCACCATAGTCTTGTACAGTACCAACATTATTTAAAAATTCAAGTACAATGTCTCTTCTGGTACTCAAGACACTCTCTCTCTCTCTCTCTCTCATGATTTATTCTTTTTTCTTTTTTATTGAATATAATCTTCATTTACATTTCAAATGCTAAAACCTTTCCCTGTTTCCCCCCCTGAAAACCTCAAACCCTCCTCCCACCCCCCCTGCATCCAAGTATATGCCCCTCCAACTGACCCACTCCCATCCACTCCTACTTGATTTCCCTTTTAGGGGGCATCTATTGAGCCTTCACAGGACCAAGGACCCCTCCTCCCTCTGATACCCAAAAAGGCATTCCTCTGCCACATTTTTGGCTGCAACCATGTGTACACATTGATTGATGGTTTAGTCCCTGGGAGTCCTGGACCATCTGGGTGGCCAACCTCATTGTTAATCCCATGGGGCTGTAAACCCCTTCAGCTCCTCCAGTCTGCCCTTAATTGGTGACCCGACACCAAGTCCAATGGTTGCTACTATCTGCCTCTGTATGTTTAAGGCTCTGGCAGTGCCCCTCCTGAGACAATCATAACAGTCTCCTTTTGGTATGCAATTCTTGTTGTCCCTAAAAGTGTCAGTGTTTGGTGAATGCTTATAGGATGAATCCCCAGGTAAGAAAGACTTTAGGTGGCCTTTCCTTCAGTCTCTGCTCCACACTTTGTCTCCATTATTGCTCCTGTGAGTGTTTTGCTCCCTTTCTCAGAGGAACCAAAGCACCCCCACTTCAGTCCTCCTTCTTCTTGAGCTTCCTGTGGTCTGTGAATTGTAATTTGTTTATTTTGAGCTATTGGGCTAACATCCACTTATCAGTGAGTGCATACCTTGTATGTTCTTTTGTGATTGGGTTACCTCACTCAGGATGACACTTTCTAGATCCATCCATTTGCCTAAGAATTTCATGAATTCATTGTTTTTAATAGCCGAGTAGTACTCCATTGTGTATATATACCACAGTTTCTGTATCCATTCCTCTGCTGAAGGAAATCTGAGTTCTGTACAGATTCTGACTATTATAAATAAGGCCGCTATGAACATAGTGGAGCATATGTCCTTATTGCATGTAGGAGCATCGCCTGGGTATATGCCCAGGAGTGATATAGCTGTGTCCTCATGTATCACTATGTCTAATTTTCTGAGGAACTGACAAATAGATTTCCAGACTGGTTATAACGGCTTGCAATCCCACCAACAATGGAGAAGTGTTCCTCTTTCCCCATATCCTCTCCAGCATCTGCTGTCCCCTGATTTTTTTCTCTTAGTCATTCTGACCCATGTGAGGTGGAATCTCAGTGTTGTTTTGATTTGCATTTCCATGATAACTAATGATGCTGAACATTTCTTATGGTGCTTCGGGCCATTCGAGTTTCCTCAGGTGAGAATTCCCTGTTTAGCTCTGTACCCCGTTTTTAATACGGTTATTTGATTCTCTGCAGTCTAACTTCTTGAGTTTTTGTACACATTGGAAATTAGCCCTCTATCGGATGTAGGATTGGTAGGGATCTTTTCCCAATCTTTTGGTTGCCATTTTGTCCTATTGACAATGACCTTTGCATTACAGAAGCTTTGCAGTTTTATGAGGTCCCATTTGTTGATTCTTGTTCTTAGAGCATAAGCCCTTGGTGTTCTGTTCAGGGAATTATCCTCTGTGCCCATGTGTTCAAGGTTCTTCCCCACTTTCTCCTCTATAAGCTCCAGTGTGTCTGGTTTTATGTGTAGGTCCTTGATCCACTTGGTTTTGAGCTTTGAGCAAGGAGATAAGAATGGGTCGATTTGCATTTTTCTACATGCTAACCTCCAGTTGATCCAGCACCATTTGTTAAAAATGCTGTCTTTTTCCACTGGATGTTTTTAGCTCCTTTGTCAAATATTAAGTGACCATATTTGTGCAGGTTCGTTTCTGAGTCTTCAATTCTATTCCATTGATCTTCCTGCCTGTCACTGTACCAATACCAGGCAGTTTTTTATCACTATTGCTCTGTAGTAGAGCTTGAGGTCAGGGATGGTGATTCCCCCAGGAGATCTTTTGTTGTGGAGAATAGTTTTTGCTATCCTGGGCTTTTTGTTATTCCAGATGTATTTGAGAATTGCTCTTTCTAGACTTATGAAGAATAGATTTGGAATTTTGATTGGGATTGCATTGAATCAGTAGATTGCTTTCAGCAAGATGCCATTTTTACTATATTAATCCTGCCTGTCCAATGAGCATGGGAAATCTTTCCATCTTCTGAGATCTTCTTTGAATTCTTTCTTCAGAGGCTTGGAATTCTTGTCATATAGATTTTTCCCTTGCTTATTTAGAGTCAAACCAAGGTATGTAATATTATTTATGACTATTGTAAAGGGTGTTATTTCCTTAATTTCTTTCTCAGCTTGTTTATCCTTTGAGTATAGGAGGTTTACTGATTTGTTTGAGTGAATTTTATATCCAGCCACTTTGCTGAAGTTGTTTATGAGCTTTAGGAGTTCTCTGGTGGAAGTTTTGGGGTTACTAAAATATATGATCATATCATCTACAAATAGTGATATATTGACTTCTTCCTTTCCAATTTATATACCTTTGATCTCCTTTTGTTGTCTGAATGCTCTGGATAGAACTTCAAGTACTATATTGAATAGATAGGGAGAGAGTGGGTAGCCTTGTCTGGTCCCTGATTTTAGTGGGATTGCTTCAAATTTATCTCCATTTAGTTTGAAATTGGCTACAGGTTTGCAGTATATTGCTTTCACTATCTTTAGGTAAGGGCCTTGGATTCCCAATGTCTCCAAGACTTTTATCAAGAAGGGATGCTGGATTTTATCAACAGCCTTTTCAGCATATAATTAAATGACCATGTGGCTTTTTTCCTTGAGTTTGTTTATACAGTGGATTACATTGACTGATTTCCATATATTGAACCATCCCTGCATCCCTGGGATGAAGCCTACTTGATAGTGGTGAATTATCGTTTTGATGCATTCTTGGATTCCTTTGGCCAGAATTTTATTGAGTATTTTTGCATCAATATTCATAAGGACGATTGGTCTGAAGTTCTCTTTCCTTGTTTGGTCTTTGTTTGGTTTAAGTATAAGCATTATTGTAGCTTCATAGAATGAGTTGGGTAGTGTTCCTTGAGTTTCTATTTCGTGGAATAGTTTGAAGAGTATTGGTATTAGCTCTTCTTTGAAGATCTGATAGTATTACCCAATAAACCCATCTGGTCCTGGGACTTTTGTTGTGGGAAACTATTAACAAATGCTTCTATTTCCTCAGGGGTTATGGGACTATTTAGATGGTTTATCTGATCCTGTTTTAACGTTGGCACCTGGGATATATCTAAAAAGTTTTCCATTTTGTCATTTTCAAATTTTGTTGAGTATAAGCTCTTGTTGTAGGATCTGATGATTTTTTTAAAAAATTTCCAGTTTCTGTTGTTATGTCTCTCTTTTCATTACTGATTTTATTAATTTGGGTAGTGCTTCTTTGCCCTCTGGCTAGTCTTGCCAAGGGTTCATCTATCTTGTTGATTTTCTCAAAGAACCAGCTCCTGGTTTTGTTGATCTTTTTTTATAGTTCTTTTTGTTTCTATTTGATTGATTTCAGCCCTGAGTTTATTTCTTGCTGTCTCTCTACTCCTTTTGGATGTATTTGCTTCTTTTTTGTTCTAGAGCTTTCAGGTACACTGTTAAGTTACGTATTTAAATGTGTTATCCATTGTTTTTCTTTAAATTTAAGACGAGCCTTAGGCCATGGTGATCTGATAAGGTACATGGAATAATTTCGATATTTCTATACCTGTTGAGGCCTGTTTTGTGACCTATATTATATGGTCAATTTTAGAGAAGGTAACATGAAGTTCTGAGAAGAAGGTATATTCTTTTGCTTTAGGATGGAATATTCTATAAATATCTGTTAGATCCATTTGGTCTATAACTTCAGCTACTTTCACTGTGTCTCTGTTTAGTTTCTGTTTCCATGATTTGTCCATTGTTAAGAGTGGGGTGTTGAAGTCTCTCACTATTATTGTGTGAGGTGCAATGTGTGCTTTGAGCTTTAGTAAGACTTGTTTTATGACTGTGGGTTACCTTGCATTCGGTGCATAGATGTTCAGAATTGAGAATTCATCTTCATATATTTTTCCTTTGATAAGTATGAAGTGTCCCTTCTTATCTTTTTTGACAACTTTTGTTTGAAAATCAATTTTATCAGATATAAGAATGGTCATTCCCACTTGTTTCTTGGGAACATTTGCTTGGAAAATTGTTTTCCAACCTTTGACTCTGAAGTAGTGACTGCCTTTGTCACTGAAGTAGGTTTCTTGTTTGCAGCAAAATGTTGGGTCCTGTTTACATATCCAATCTGTTAGTCTATGTCTTTTTATTGGGGAATTGAGACCATTGATGTTAAGAGATATGAAGGAATAGTAATGTTTGCTTATTGTTATCTTCTTTGTTAAAGGTGAAATTCTTTTTGTGTGGCTATCTTCTTTTGGGTTTTTTGAAAGACGATTACTTTATTGCTTTTTCTAAGGTATGGTTTCCCACCTTGTGTTGGTATTTTCTCCCCATTAGCCTTTGTAAAGCTGGATTTGTGGAAAGATTGTATAAATTTGCTTTTGTCATGGAATGTCCTGTTTTCTCCTTCAGTGGTAATTGAGAGTTTTGCTGGGTATAGTAGTCTGAACTGACATTTATGTTCTCTTATGGTCTGTATGACATCTGCCCAGGATCTTCTAGCTTTCATAGTTTCTGGTGAGAAGTCTGGTATAATTCTGATAGCTCTGCCTTTATATGTTACTTGACCTTTTGCCCTTAATATTTTTAATATTCTTTCTTTGTTTAGTGCATTTGTTGTTTTGATTATTATGTGACAGGTGGAATTTCTGCTCTGGTCCAGTCTATTTGGAATTCTGTAGGCTTCTTGTATGTTCATGGGCATCTCTTTTTTTCGGTTAGGGAAGTTTTCTTCTATAATTTTGTTGAAGACATTTGCTGATCCTTTAAGATGCAAATCCTCACTCTCTTCTATACCTATAATCCTTTGGTTTGGTCTTCTCATTTTGTCCTGGATTTCCTGGATGTTTTGGGTTACCAGCTTTTCACATTTTGTATTTTCTTTGACTCTTGAGGCAATGTTTTCTATGGAATCTGCAGCATTGGAGATTCTTTCTTCTATCTCTTGTATTCTGTTGTTGATGCTTGCATCTATGACTCCTGAATTCTTTCCAAGGATTTTTATCTCCAGTGATGCCTCCCTTTGCGATTTCTTTATTGTTTCTACTTCCATTTTTAGATCCTGGATAGTTTTGTTCAGTTCCTTCACTTGTTTGTTTGTGTTTTCCTGAAATTCTTTAATGGATTTTTTTTGTTTCCTCTTTAAGGGCTTCTACCTGCTGATCCATGTTCTCCTATGTTTCTTTCAGGGATTTTCTTGTTTCCTCTTTGAGGGCTTCTGCCTTTTGACCCATGTTCTCCTGTAATTCCCTATGGGATTTTTGTGTTTCCTGTTTAAGGCCTTCTACCTGTTGATCCATGTTCTCCTGTATTTCTTTAATGGAGTTTTTGTCCTTCTTGAAGTCCTCTATCAGCATCGTGTGATGTGATTTTAAATCCAACTCTTGCTTTTCTGATGTGATGGAGTATACAGGATTTGCTGCTGTGGGAGAACTGGGTTCTAATGGTACCATGTTGCCTTGGTTTCTGTTGGTAGTGATCTTGCATTTACCTTTGGCCATCTAGTTATCTCTGGTGTTAGCTGGTCTTGTTTTCTCTGACTGTGACTTCTCTGTCCTGCTAGTCTGTGTATATGTACTCCTGGGATTCCATTCTCTCAAATATCCAGCATAAGGCCGGTTTTCCAGGAAGTATCAGGAGATGGGGTCTTCCCTGCGGCAGACCTTGCAAGGGTCAAATACACTGCGTGCTTCTAGTTCTCAAATGCCCTGCGTGCTGCTGGTTCTCTAGAAAGTATCAGGAGATGGGGCCTTCCCTGTGGTAGAGCTGTCAGAGTGTCTACCACAACAGAAGGAACTGGGAAGAAGGCAGGGGTGGAGGGGGTAGAAGGAATGGAAGGGAAGCCATATTCTGGGGGGAGGGCAGGGTTTTGCTGGTTGCTGCGTCGTGAGTCCCAGCCGGCAGCTCTGGACCTCCAGAGGTGGGGGGTGATTCTTACCAAGTGCCCTGTATGATGCTGGTTCTCTAGAAAGTATCAGGAGATGGGGCCTTCCCTGTGGCAGAACTGGCAGGGGTCTACCACAGCAGAATGAATGGGCAGGTGGCAGATGAGGGAGTAGAAGCCCAAGGCAATCTCTTAATTGCAATCCATGTAAAATAAAACAGCAAATTGCATATTCCCAACATATAATGACACATACCATTCCAAAAGGGAGGAATAGGAATAGAGTTAAGAAATGTTGGACCAAACTAAAACTGGGACTTGACAGGGCAGATCAAGGTTCACCGTGGATTCAGAGCTATCATTTTCTATTTCTGTCCTTTATGTCCAGGCAAAACAAATGTTGAGTAAAATATTATGTCATAAAGATGGTTGTAGCATCCTGTTCATGCATATCTCATTGGCAGTGTTTGACAGGATATGTGATTATAAGGGCAATAGTCTACTTTTCTGTTCCATGACTCCCCATGTGTGGTTGTTTTAAAGGAAAATTTCAAAATAGTGTTGAGAAGGAGCACTCTTGAAATAATGGGAATCTTTCCAAGATTCATATTAAAAGACACTTTTTCCTTCTCAGTCTCCATTTTCTCTTTCTGTATTTCTCTTTCCTTTTCTCTCAGTAAGGGAAGGAAGGATAAGTAAAGGCTCATATTTGAGTTTCAGATTTGGATTTGTGAGACTTCAGAATTTAATGATACTTTTAAAAATTATATTCATTAAGATTACACAAAGATCTCAATATGTGGAAAGAGATGATGATAATTATTTTATAATGTTTTGCAAAAAAAAAAAATCAGAAATGTTAGGCTCTTAGGCAAAAGATCTGAACTGCTCCTCAGGATACCTTGTGGATCTGGTTCGAGCTTTGTACCTGTCTGCATTCCCTCTGTGCCAGATATTTTGCAGGGGTAGATTAAGGATGTGTCAACCTGTGAAATCTGCACTCTTCCACAACTGCAGACAGGTAGTACACATAGCAATCCTGAGCTTGCCGGAAGTTTTTGTGTTCATAATGTCATTACCACTACCAATGCTCACACCTCTCAGGAACTCAAACCTGTTTCCCATTTATTAACTCTCCTGATCCAGTCCTCCTGGGTTCCTAATATAATGTGAACATCCATGCCATATTACAGCCCCTGTTAAATTTTCTTGATTAATTTATTTGTTGAATTGGAAGTTTTGATCTTATACTATATAACAGAAATTGTAAGGTGCTAATAACAGAAAGTGCATGCAGTGAGCAAACAAACATGCTTTGCAATGAAAGAAAACAATGTATTTATGATTGAAATGTACTGTGAAAGCAAAATTCCCCAGTTCCTGCAGAATGCAGTTCCTGTACTTTGGATTGAAAATCTACTGCAGTGTGGCCTGCCTTCTTTCTATTTTTGAATGGTCATGGACCCAGCCAAAGCAATCCATCATCCTCCTCCACTGTGTTGTTTCCAAAGTGCCTTCTCAAAATTTCCCAACCCATAACACTTGGTACTTTATGCTATGTCTTTGACAACATCTATAACAACCACCATGTTAGTGCTTTATCTAAAAAATATTTATAGAACATCAGAAGTACAGAAGCTAAGATCAAGTAAACCTGATGTTAAAATAATGAGGACTACTATTTTAATAGTTGGAATCTTTTGTGTTGGAGATGGGTGAATAAAGGACATTGAATTTCCACAGTTCTTCCTGAATATCTGTGTAGAAATATTATACAGAGCCTCAAGGACATACATGATAGGTACATGATAGATATTAATTAAAATATGTTTATAATAAATGAGTAATACTCATTTAATCATACTTACAGTTTGACATAATAATTTTCTATGTTAATTATAAAATGAAATGTTTCTGTGGCAAAAGCATTGATATAGCTATTGCTTTATCAACTATTATTTGAGTCAGATTGGCCCTGAGTACTGCTTATTTCGCACTGCTGATCAGAAACTAATATTTATTGCATTAATTTACAAGGCAGTCCAAGAACACATTTCTGTCATTTAATTTAGTGATCTGGCTTCCATGTCATAATGATGTCTAGCACAAGGTGAATGTATTTCTTCTATATCACCATGTCTTTTTCCACAGCAAACTGGTCATTCCTGTGACAAAATGACAGGACAAAAAGGTATAGCAACTAATCAGCACAAATTCATTTCTCTGGGACAGAGAACTATTTCCTAGGAAACCAAACCTGGGCAATTTTCTCAAATATCAAAAGGAACAAATAGGTATCATATTTAGTTAGCAAAAGCTATTCAGTAGGAAAGCTGACATTATTCACTAAGATATAAAAATAAAACCATTTATTTAACCAGCACATTAAAAATACTTGACTATTTCACAGTGCTCAAACTGGGCTGTATTCAGCTATAAAACCTTCATATCAAAAGAAAAATAGGTTTAAGTAGAAAAGAATTAATAGCAAATTTTAATATTGTGCAGCGAGTCTCACTGAAAAGTACTGTTTTCTAAGTAGATGAACAGTTTGACTATCAACTTAAACTTTGTCTTTTCCTTTGTCTCCCAATTATAAATTAATATATTTGTCTCTTAAATATAAAAGAAATATATCATGTGTTATAGAAGTTGTGTTGTTTCAACATAACACTGCAGTAATCCAAGAGGTAAAGAAATTCAATCACCCAAATTAAATTAAAAAAAAAAAAAATCTTTGTTCTATTGACCACAGTGACATCTCTCCCACAACATATAGCCATACACTAAAAAAGCAGCACATAAATGCAAACAAATCCAAACACACACTTATGTTATTTACATGATGTGCTAAGTATTTTTTTATAAATTTTATTTTCTAAGTTTTTTTTATTTACATTCCAAATCATTTCCCCTTTCCCGTTTCCTCCCTCCCCGAAAGTCCAATAAGCCCCATTACCTCCCTCTTTTCCCCATTCAACCCCCTCTCGTTTCTCTGTCCTGACGTTCCCCTACATCCAGTCTTTCCAGGACCAGGGGTCTCTCCTTCCATCTTCTTAGAAATATATTGATATGCGAATTGTGTCTAGGGTATTCCGAGATTCTGGGTTAATATCCCCTTATCAGTGACTGCATACCATGTGTGTCCTTTTGTGATTGGGTTACCTCACTAAGGATGATATTTTCAAGTTCTGACCATTTGCCTAGGAATTTCGTGAATTCATTGTTTTTAATTACAGAGTAGTATTCCATTGTGTAAATATACCATATCTTCTGAATCCATTCCTCCATTGAGGGACATCTGGGTTCTTTCCAGCTTCTGGCTATTGTAAATAAGGCTGCTATGAACATAGTGGAGCATGTGTCCTTATTGCATGCAGGTAAAGCCTCTGGGTATATGCCCAGGAGTGGTATAGCCAGATCCTCCGGGAGTGTCATGCCCAGTTTTCTGAGGAACCACCAGACTGCTTTCCAGAGTGGTTGTACCAGCTTGCAATTCCACCATCAGTGGAGGAGTGTTCCTCTTTCTCCACATCCTCTCCAACAACTGCTGTCCCTGTGTTTTTGATCTTAGCCATTCTGACTGGTGTGAGATGGAATCTCAGGGTTGTTTTGATTTGCATTTCCCTAATGACTAAGGATGATGAACACCTCTTCAGGTGCTTCTCAGCCATTAGATATTCTTCAAGTGAGAACTCTTTGTTTAGCTCTGTACCCCATTTTTTAATAGGGTTACTTGCCTCTCTGGAGTTTAACGTCTTGAGTTCTTTGTATATATTGGATATTAGCCCTCTGTCGGATGTAGGGTTGGTAAAGATCATTTCCCAGTTAGTTGGTTGCCTCTTTGTCTTTTTGACAGTTTCTTTTGCCTTGCAAAAGCTTTGTAATTTAATGAGGTCCCATTTGTCTATTCTTGATCTTAGAGCATAAACTATTGGAGTTCTGTTCAGGAAATTCTCCCCTGTGCCCATATGTTCAAGGTTCTTCCCTAGTTTCCTTTCTATTAGTTTCAGTGTGTCTGGTTTTATGTGGAGGTCCTTGATCCACTTAGAATTGAGCTTAGTGCAAGGAGGTAAGAATGGGTCAATTTGCATTCTTCTGCATGTTGAACTCCAGTTGAGCCAGCACCATTTGTTGAAAAGGCTATCTTTTTTCCACTGGATGGTTTTAGCTCCTTTGTCAAAGATCAAGTGACCATAGGAGTGTGGATTCATTTCTGGGTCTTCAGTTCTGTTCCATTAATCTACATGATTGACACTGTACCAATACTGTGCGGTTTTTAATACTATTGCTCTGTAGTACAGCTTGAGGTCCGAGATATTGATTCCCCCAGAAGTTCTTTTACTCTTGAGAATAGTTTTAGCTATTCTGGGTTTTCTGTTATTCCAGATGAATTTTTGAATTGCTCTTTCTAACTCTATGAAGAATTGAGTTGGGATTTTGATGGGGATTACATTGAATCTGTATATTACTTTTGGTAAGATGGTCATTTTTACTATATTAATCCTGCCAATCCATGAGCATGGCAGATTTTTCCATCTTCTGAGGTCTTCTTCAATTTCTTTCTTCAGAGACTTGAAGTTCTTGTCATACAGATCTTTCACTTGTTTGGTTAGAGTCACGCCAAGATACTTTATATGGTTTGTGGCTATCTTGAAGGGTATCATTTCTCTTACTTCTTTCTCAGCCTGCTTATCCTTTGAGTATAGGAAGGCTACTGACTTGCTTGAGTTGATTTTATATCCGGTCACTTTGCTGAAGTCATTTATCAGCTATAGGAGTTCTCTGATGGAGTTCTTTGGGTCGCTTAAGTATACTATCATATTGTCTGCAAATGGTGATAGTTTGACTTCTTCCTTTCCAATTTGTATTCCTTTGACCTCTTTTTGTTGTCTAATTTCTCTAGTTAGAACTTCAAATACTATATTGAAAAGATATGGAGAGAGAGGGCAGCCTTGTCTAGTCCCTGATTTTAGTGGGATTGCTTCAGGTTTCTCTCCATTTATATTGATGCTGGCTACCGGTTTGCTGTAAATTGCTTTTACTATGTTTAGATATGGGGCTGGAATTCCTGATCTTTCCAAGACCTTTAGCATGAAAGGATGCTGAATTTTGTCAAATGCTTTCTCAGCATCTAATGAGATGACCATGTGGTTTTTTTCTTTGAGATTGTTTATATAGTGAATTACATTAATGGATTTCCTTATATTGAACCATCACTGCATCCCCGGGATGAAGCCTACTTGATCTCAGTGAATGATCGTTTTGATGTGTTCTTGGATTCGGTTGGCAAGAATTTTATTGAGTATTTTTGCATCGATATTCATAAGAGAGATTGGCCTGATATTCTCTTTCTTTGTCGGATCTTTGTGTGCTTTTGGTATTAGTGTAATTGTGGCTCCATAGAATGAGTTGGGCAGTGTTCCTTCTGTTTCTATTTTGTGGAACTGTTTGAAGAGTATTGGTGTTAGGTCTTCTTTGAAGTTCTGATAGAATTCTGAACTAAAACCATTTGGACCTGTGCTGTTTTTGGTTTTAAGTCTTCCAATGAAAACTTCTATTTCTTCAGGGGTTATAGGACGGTTTAGATGGTCTATTTGATCCTGATTTAGTTTTGGTATTTGATATCTGTCAAGGAAATTGTCCATTTCCTCGAGATTTTCTAGTTGTGTTGAATACAGGTTTTTGTAGTAGGATCTGATGATTTTTTGAATTTCCTCAGTTTCTGTTATTATCTCTCCCTTTTCATTTCTGATTTTATTAATTTGGATACTGTCCCTGTGCCCTCTGGTTAGTCTGGCTAAGGGCTTATCTATCTTATTGATTTTCTCAAAGAACCAACTCCTCGTTTTGTTGATTCTTTGTATGGTTTTATTTGTTTCTACTTGATTGACTTCAGCCCTGAGTTTGATGATTTCCTGCCTTCTACTCCTCTTTGGTGTATTTGCTTCTTTTTGTTCCAGGGCTTTCAGGTGTGCCATTAAGCTGTTAGTGTATGACGTCTCCCGTTTCTTTTTGCGGCCACTCAGGGCTATGAATTTTCCTCTTAGAACTGCTTTCATTGTGTCCCATAAATTAGGGTATGTTGTGCCTTCATTTTCATTAACTTTCAAAATATCTTTGATTTCTTTCTTTATTTCCACCTTGACCAAGTTATCATTGAGTAGAGCATTGTTCAGCCTCCATGTGTACGTGGGTTTTCTTTTGTTTTTGTTGCCATTGAAGACCACCCTTATTCCACAGTGATCTGATAGGAGGCATGGGATTAGTTCTATCTTCTTATATCTGTTGAGGTCTCATTTGTGACCAATTATATTGTCAATTTTGCAGAAGGTACCATGAGGTGCTGAGCAGAAGGTGTATTCTTTAGCTCTAGGATGAAATGTTCTATATATCTGTTAGTTCCATTTGGTCCAAGGCTTCAATTAGATTCACTGTGTCCCTGTTTAGTTTCTGCTTTCCTGAACGATCCATTTCAGAGAGCGGAGTGTTGAAGTCACCCACTATTATTGTGTGCGGTGCGATGTGTGCTTTGAGTTTTATTTAGTAAAGTTTTTTTACGAATGAGGGTGCCCTTGCATTTGGAGCATAGATATTCAGAATTGAGAGTTCTTGATGGTAGATTTTTTCCTTGATCAGTATGCAGTGTCCTTCTGTGTCTTTTTTGATGACTTTAGGTTGAAAATCAATTTTATCTGATATCAGGATGGCTACTCCAGCTCATTCTTGGGGCCATTTGCTTGTAAAATTGTTTTCCAGCCTTTTACTCTGAGCTAGTGTTTGTCTTTGACACTGAGGTGTGTTTCCTGCATGCAGCAAAATGCTGGGTCCTGTTTACGTATCCAGTCTGCTAGTCTATGTCTTTTTATTGGGGAATTGAGACCATTGATATTAAGAGAGATTAAGGCATAATGATTATTGCCACCTGCCATTCTTGATGCTATCTTTATGTTTGAGTGGTTATCTACTTTTGGGTTTGAAGCAAGAAGGTTACTATCTCATTTTTTCCAGGGTGTTGTTTCTCTCCCTGTATTGGCGGTTTCCACCTATTATCCTTTGCAGGGCTGGATTTGTGAAAAGATATTGTGAAAATTTGGTTTTATCATGGAATATCTTGGTCTCTCCATCTATGGTGATTGAGAGTTTTGCTGGATTTAGTAGTCTAGGCTGGCATTTGTGCTCTCTTAGTGTCTGCATGAGATCTGTCCAGGATCTTCTGGCTTTCATAGTCTCTGGTGAGAAGTCTGATGTGATTCGGATAGGTCTTCCTTTGTATGTTACTTGGCCCTTTTCTCTTACTGCTTTTAATATTCTTTCTTTGATTAGTACATTTGGTGTTTTGATTATTATGTGAAGGGAGGTATTTCTGTTCTGGTCCAGTCTGTTTGGAGTTCTGTAGCCTTCTTGTACGTTCATCGGCATCTCTCTCTTTAGGTTAGGGTAGTTTTCCTCCATAATTTTGTTGAAGATGTTTACTGGCCCTTTAAGTTGCAAATCTTCACTCTCATCTATACCTATAATCCTTAGGTTTGGTCTTCTCATTGTGTCCTGGATTTCCTGGATGTTTTGGGTTACACGTTTTTTGCATTTTGCATTTTCTTTGACTGTTGAGTCGATGCTTTCTGTGGTATCTTCAACACCTGAGATTCTTTCTTCCATCTCTTGTATTCTATTGTTGATGTTTGCATCTATGACTCGTGATTTCTTCCCAAGGTTTTCTATCTCCAAAGTTGTCTCCCTTTGTGATTTCTTAGTTGTTTCTACTTCCTTTTTTAGATCCTGGATGGATTTACTGAGATCCTTCACTTGTTTGTTTGTATTTTCCTGTATTTCTTTAAGGTATTTTTGCATTACCTCTTTCAGGATTTCTGCCTGTTGACCCAAGTTCTCCTGCATTTATCTGAGCGATTTTTGTGTTTCCTCCTCATGGAAATCCATCTGTTGATCCATCGTCTCCTGCATTTCTTTAAGCAGTTCTCGTGTTTCCTTTGTAAGGGCATCTAACCGTTGATTCATTTCTTTAAGCAATTTTTGTGTTGCCTCCTTATGGGCATCCGTCTGTTGACCCATATTCTTCTGCATTTCTTTATGCAATTTTTGTGATTCCTTTGAAAGTGCATCTACCCGTTGATTCATTTCTTTAAGCGATTTTTGTGTTGTCTCCTTGTGGGCCTCCATCTTTTGATCCATATTCTCCTGCATTTCTGTAAGCGATTTTTGTGTTTCCTTTGTAAGGGCTTCTAACCGTTGATTCATGGTCTCCTGTAATTCTTTATTAAATTTATTTGTGTCCTTCTTGTGATCCTCCAATAGCATCATGAGAAGTGATTTTAAATCCAGATCTTGTCTTTTGGGTGTGATGGGGTATCCAGGACTTGCTGCTGTCGGAGATTTGGGTTCCTGTTAGTAACGTTCCTATATTTGCCTTTTGCCATCTGGTTACCTCTGATGTTAGTTGGTCCTGCTTTCACTGGCTGTTGGTTGGACCTCCTCTGAGCCTTCAAAGCTATTTCTGTTCCCCCTGGATTGCCAGGATTCCCCTGGCACCGATTTCTGGGGCCTGCCCTGCTCCTGAGTGACTTTGGAGCCCTGATGTGCCTTGCCCCAAGTGATGTTATATTGGGGAGTCCCTGCACATCCAAAGGCTCAGCGTAATAGATTCCCAGAGCAGAGGTCGCCAAAGGGAGGCTGGTAGGCTCCTGCCCTGTGCAGGGGTGTGTGATCTCTCCCAGAGTGGAGGGGGGTGGGGGCGTCCCTCTGCAAGGCAGAAGTCCCATAGCAGAGCTGGCGCGCTGGTTACTGCTGATCTGCCCAGCTCTTGGGAGCAGCGTACACACAAGCCACCCGAGACCCAAGCAATATTATTCCTGTCTGTCTCCGAGCATGGCAGTCCCAACTACCTGGCCACTGGAGCAAAGATGGCGGAGTGCACTCTGCACTCTCTCGGTGGCGCTGGTCACCCTGCAGAGGGGATGGCCTACAGCAGATCTGGCCATGTGTTAAGTATTAAAGACAAGTTGATCGTAACAAATGCTTTTAAACTGTATGTAACAGGAAGTATAATTCAGATCGATAAAAACTGGTCACATTTTCCAATTAATCCTTGCTTCTGGTAAGCATACAGATAATTTAAGCTTATGATCTCTTTTGCTTCTTGTGATATGAGAGCGATCTAAAAGTTAATATACTTTGTTTCTCACAATTCATACATGTGTATACACCCATATGTGCATGCATACAAATGTACATACTAAAGCCCTTCTCAGTGATTAGCCACAGATGCATGTCTTTGCTTCAGTTCTGTGTTTTCCATAAAGGTCTTCTCAAACATATTTGATCTTAGTTCAGATGAATGTTGTAGAAGTCCATTACCGAACAATAAGTTCAAATTCAAAAGCAGAGCTAAATATTGGAACCAGAATCCAGGACTTCATATTGTTCTTTCTTTATAAGTTTCGCCTCAAGGGAACAGGGAGAATAAAGGACAGGTTTTATCCTGCCACATATGCAACAACTCCTCTAAATCTCATCGTCATTCGATAGACATGTTTATAATAAGGAATAAAGATGCTGCTGGCCAATATAAGGACATATTTACAGCACTTGAGAAGGTAGAGACAGGAGAATTGTGACATCCTAAATAATCTGAGATCTGTAGCTCTCTCTCTCTCTCTCTCTCTCTCTCTCTCTCTCTCTCTCTCTCTCACACACACACACACACACACACACGCACGCACACACACAAACACACATACTCACACATTCACACAGGCCTACAGTTAGAGACAGAAAGAGACAGAGAAAGAGAGATAGATGCTAAAGGGTTAATGTCAATATTAAGTTCTTCTGTGGCAGTGGCTGGATATTTTAAAGTTAAAAACATAAATAAAGGCAAGTGTGGAGGTAGCGGTGATTGAATCCAATAATATTCATCGGGCAAAATTACCAGGACTCCTGATATTAATCAGAGCCTATGATCCCTAAGTGCTGACATCTCTTTTATTTTGTAGCATGCAAAAATACAGTCAACCAGCTTATATGCTCTTGCTTTTATAGCCATCTTCTTAGTTGTGAATTAAGCTGATTTGCCATTTAATATCTGCCAGCAACCAGTTATTTGTCTTGATCTGCTGCATGAATGTATACCACTGCCTTGCTTTCAGTCCATACTGCACTGCTTTGCAGCTTTACATAATGATGGAGTAAATTCTGATTTGTTCTAAGTGTGTTAATGGTATTTGGGATGTTAGAAATATCCACTGTATGTATTGTGTCCTGAAAGTAGTTCTAATTTAGGGTAAATGCCTTATACTCTCCTGGAGGGAAACTGGACTTTCAAGCCTTAGTTTTGGTCAAGCATGGTAGCATACACTTATAATGCCAGCTCTTAAGACTCCAAAACAGAAAAATTCTAAGTTTTAGGCCAACCTAGCCTACATAGTGAGTTGAAGAGCAATCTGCACATAATGAGACTCTGGCACAGAATCAAAACCAAACAAACAAACAAACAATAGAGTCTTGAATTTGTAGAGTGAAGATTAGAACAACAAATCAAATTTTTCTAGTTTTCTTTCTATTTCACTCACTTTTTCTCCTTCTCCCCCCTCCATGCCTCCCTCTCCCCCTCCCTCTGTGTGTGTCTCTCTCTCTGTGTACACACACACACACACACACACACACATGCTTCATATTTATGTTGAATATGTGATCTTTAACATTTCTGCTCCAGCTTCTACTGCCACAAAACCTCCATTATTATG
This sequence comes from Tokudaia tokunoshimensis, assembly GCA_036184795.1. Lineage (NCBI taxonomy): Eukaryota > Metazoa > Chordata > Mammalia > Rodentia > Muridae > Tokudaia > Tokudaia tokunoshimensis. The sequence goes on along the minus strand of BTHU01000023.1, from coordinate 129,316,604 downwards.
GACTTTCCCTCAGGAACTATAAGACAAAATAAAACATTCCTTTTATAAACTGCTTTAATCAAAGTGTTTTATTGCAGTAATAGAATCAATATTGTAATTTACCATTAATTTTGTCTCCTTGCCTCATTTAATTATATTCTTCATTATACTATTTCATAATTTGAACAGCAAATTCTTCACCTATGAACCTGTAAGTCCAAGCAAGTGGTGAGTTCTAAAAATAGAGTGGTTGAATCAGGGTCATCTATTTCATTCAAAAGAGAGGTTAATATGGCATACAATATTTCACTTTAATTATTGAGAGTAATTCTTTCTGGCTCAAGGCCTTCCAAATCTTCTGCAATAGAAATGTAATCTACCCGCACAGTGGATCTCTTTTTTCCAACTGCCGATGTGTGCTTGCTACATTTATCTCAACTTGGCACAAGCTATAGTCATTTGAGAATAGGGAACCCCCATTGATTAATTGTCCCATATGACTGGGCTGCAGGTAAGCCTGTAAAACATTCTCTTTAATTAATGAGAGGGTCAAGTCCATTTTAGGTGGTGCCATCCTTGAGCTGAAAGTCCTGGGTTCTACAAAAGCAGACTAAGTAAGCTATGAGGAAGAAACTGGTAAGCAGCATCCTTCCACAGCTTCTTCATCAGTCCACGCCTCTATGTCCTTGCCCTGTTTTGAATTCTTATTATGACTTTCTTCCATGATAAACAGTGCTCTGGAAGTGTAATCCTAATCAATCCTTTCTTCTCTAAGTTTTTTGGTCATAATATCTCATAAAATAAGCTAACTAAAACAGTAGATGTCATAAAATAGGTGGTAGTATCTTAACTCTATATAGGCTGTCAGGCATGGAACTTTTCTATTGTTCACAGAGACAGTTTAAAACTCTTCTGTTTCAAATTTTGCACACATAACATGTCTGATATTTATTTATTGATGATATTTGCACCATTACAATGCTGAGAGCATCCTTTATGGAGTAACTGTAGAGAAAATTATACCATTTAATGCTTAGATTACATTAAGATAAAAAATCAAGTCTAAATAATGATTTACACTATTCAATCAGAAAATGATCATCACTATGGTCCCTTTCAGAGAGCCAGTTAGCACTTGTAGGTACAATTAGAATTGAATATTTCTCCAGAGTGTGGAAAGTACAGTTTTCTATGAATCTAGTCAGTCAGATATGGTCAGTTTCTCTTGAAGTCATTTCTAGTGGAGAAAAGAATACTTTGGGCAAAGTACCACACAGCTGTTAACTTCCTATCCTCTGGCAGGAATTACTCTGGGATTTTTTTTTCTATTCTTTATTGTGAGACACAGAAAGAAACCCTAGAGGTAAATCTCAGGAAAATATAACAGTTCCCAGAGATTCTGATGGTTCTTTATTTTCTCTGCCACTTTACAGTTCATCTCCCCATAGTTTAAAAAGGTGGTATCTTTTGAATGATGTCATATAGCTACCTTCACATTTTTATAACTTTGCCTGAGTAAAATTGGAGATTGGATTTTCCTCAAAGCTGATTTTTTTTAAATAACATTATAGAATATTAGCTGTTTCCATGTGTATATAGCTGATTTATAAAGAAGAAACGTATATGTAGTTAGTCATCAAGAGTAGACACTGGAAATCCAGTGTGAACATGATTGAAAAATAGTGATCAGCCATTTGAGAGTCTCAGACATTTTAGTTACTTTTCTGTTTCTGTGATGAAGCACCATGAATAAGACAACTTATAAAAGGAATCATTTACCTGGAGGCTTACTTACAGCTTCAGAGGTTGAGTACATGATTATTAATGGTCATGGTAGGGAGCATGGCAGTAGGGGTAGACATGGTCCTGGAGCAGTAGCTGAGAGGTTACATCTGATCCACAATCACTATACAGAGAAGGAGAGATAGTGGGGAGGGGAGAGCTACTTGCTGGGAATGGTATGGGCTTTTGAAACCTTAAAGCTGAACCTCAAATATCCACCTCCTCCAACAAGGCTATATCTCCTAATTCTTCCCAAGCAGTTTTTCCAACTGGAGACCAAACATTAAAATATATAAACCTATGGGTGTCATTCTCATTCAAATTGACTCATAGACAGCCAAAATGTTCTTTTGTCTTCATGTGATGGAAAGGGAAATGCCTAGTCCTTGAAGGTCCTTTTACACAAATAATATTATTAATGTTGATAAGTTCATACATATTTATAAAGTAGTCTGACCACTATCTCCTACCTTCTATAGCTCCCTTCCACTCTTAGTAACTCCTCTCCTCCCTATAAGTCACTCTCATAGATTCCTGATATTTCATTTTAGTTTGAGATCCCTTTAGTTTAACCAAGGCAATAAGGGAGAGCCATAGCATTTTAAAACTATTCATGTGAGTTTTGTGGAGTGATCAGTGAGTACAGAATGGAAGATACTGACTCCCTCTTTTCATGAATCTCTGTAGCCACTACTTCAATAGTAAGGAACATGGCCCATGAATTCATACATAGCAGGCTGTTAATGGGTCCATTTCTATGCAGACACAGTACAGGAATCCATAACTACTGTGAGTTTTTTTTTTCCAATAGCTTTGCTTCACCCAAGAAATGCCATTTGAAGCCCTTCTCCATGTCTTTCAGGTTTTACTTTTAGACTTTAAATCTTTTTGACATTAGTTTTAAACCAGGACATTTCTCTGGCTAAACTTTCTCCTCCTTTGAATTTCCTCTTGCTACAATTCATCTGTTGGTAATACAGTTTTGTTTTCTTGTATCCTATCTGAAATGATTCTAATTGCATTCTTTCTACCTTGTTCCCCACCTAGAATTGATTCCATTCTCATGTGTTTCATGTGCTTTTAGTATAATTTTTCATGTTTTTCTTAGATAAATTGTCAACTTTTGTTGCAATCTATGTTCAAAAGGCTGTATTATAGATCTCCTTGTTTTATGTTCATGTAAATCAGAAGCCAGCATTATTGATGCTTATATCATTAAATTGTGATAAATGCAAAGACAGAGACCAGGAAAGAATGAGCATGGGGATCAAAGACACCTTAGAATGATGGATATTTTTCTAAACGTAACATTTCACTAAAAAGATTCCCATCTTGCCAGTTCAGAATTTGATATATAGCCCAACCAAACTCCACCCCAAATATCACTTGTCCTAAATCTCTACTGCTAAGTATGTGTAACATGTATACATAACAGATTATATATCTTCACTATTATGTTATTAGAAACTTCCTGTTTTTAAACTTTTAGCAACTTTCTATGAAGTAATTTGTTAGCTTTTTCAATGAGTGTGTAGCTAAGTAGGACTGTCACTGTTAGCTTTATTTCATATATTTAGCACTTGCTTTATCCTCAAATGTAATTATATCTTACAAATATCACTTTAAATAAAGCCAGTCTGCACATTTTCAAATGCATCTGATCCGTCAGAATGCATCTTGACTTGCAGTGAGTTTAACCATTACCACTTTAGCATGAAGTAGAATTATAAAGTACACCAGAAATGTTGCATTTGGCCATTAATCTTTTCTCTAATTGACTCAGCAGCATAAGTGGAGCATTCCTAGCTAAACTCCCCCCAACACCACCACTACCACCATTTCCTGGATTCCAGAAAGAAACACCACACACACACACACACACACACACACACTCAGCCTTAATTTTAATATGCCTTAAATAGTTCAATGGCTAGGTGACTCCCAAACCACCACATGATTAACACCTCCCCTCCAATGTTCCTGAGTTATTACTTACTAAAACATATATTCCATCTTTGTTGACCCAGACCCAGTCAGGGAGCCTCTTGGGTCCCTACTTTCCTGGCTCTTAATATTGACTATCTTTCTGTACTTTACTTTTCAGGCATGATAACTACTCCTTTCCCAGCATGGCAGCCAACACTCTTCATACTCTTTCCTCAGTCCCTTTCCGGAAATCCTAAAAGTCTCCACTCTGTCTCCCTGCCCAGCCATTGGCTGCCACCAACTTATTTACCAATTAAATCAGTGTCTTACTTGCAGACTTGTAGATTCCTTTATAATTTGGGGGACCAAATTAACATAAGTAGCATTAGATCAAACTCACAGCAAGAAAGATCACTCTACTATCATGTTGTGATTAGTTTTAGTGAACTTGAAACAAGCCCAAGTAACAGAAGAAGAGGAAATTTCATTTGGGGAATTTCTTCAATTCAATTGTCCTGTTGACATGCCCCTTGGAAATATTCTTGATTAATGATTGACGTGTGAGGAAGAAGCCCACTGGTCGTTCTGGGTTGTATAAGAAAGGAAGATAAATAAGCATGCACTAGGCAGTATTTCACTATGGCCTCTCCTGCAGTTCCTGCCTCTAGGTTCTTACCTTGAATTCTTGCCCTAACTTTTATCACAATGGGTTGTGACCTGCCAGTTGTAGGATGAAACAAATCTCTTCCTTACTAAGTTGGTCTTGTTTAGTGTTTTGTGACAGCACAAAAAGAAAACTGGGATATACATAGATACCAGGAATTTCATATTGCTGTCTCCAGCCTGACTGTGTAGTCTTGGGGAAGATTGCAGAAGGATTTTGGACCTTTGAAGTAGAAAGGGACTACTAAGTGACAATAACTCAATAAGCTTTTATGTGAGATTGGGAGATAAAAATTTTGCGAGATGTATACATATTGGTGACTATTTTGGGAATTTTCCAAGAGAAACAAAGTCTCTATTTGGGATGTTTAGGTATTATCTTAAATTAATCAAATTAATTTAAATTAACACAGTTTTTAGTTTGAATGAGTTGAAGAACCAGCAGTGATTAACAAGAGACAAACACTGTTTTAGTAAACACCTTTGCTTTAATGGAACTATTGAGGCTGGTTGTCTAGGGCTCAAAAATCAGCTATAATTAATAAGAGATCAGCATCACTAGGGCAAAATGTTCTGGAAAACATTTCTTATGTGTAGAAACACAGTCAAAGGAATGACCCGTGTGAACAATATCTAGGAGAGCTGTGAGAGACATTCCAGGAAAAAAAATGCAGAGGATCATTTACCTCAAGTGCATTTGTTCCCTGAATTGTTCTTGGATGTGATTTCAAGCCCTCTGTGACATTTACATTCAATTTATAAAACACATTTATTCTTGTTGGATGTCAGAATGTAGCCATAGAATCAAATCCGGTCAGTGTTCCCTGAATTTGGATATGGCTTACTTCCTTGCTTTCATGGTTTCTAAGACATGTGGATATATAGAAAGATATAGTATATGCTAGCCAATTGTATTTAAATTGTTCTGTCTTGAGAAAGTTCTGGGAAAGAGTTGTTCAGTTAATATTTAGCATGTGCTTACTGACTTTTATTTGCATGTTTTTCTGATCATATTTTTCTAGATTCAAACAACCTTCCTTGGATCGTTGCTTTCGTTGTTACATTTGTGTATAAAATTACTCTGAAACTGAAGTGAGATTGTCCACTGCATTAGATTGAAGCCTATTCCATTCTTTTAGGTCCTCAGATCTTTTTAGGTACAGCAAACAATATATGCACAGGTCTGTGAAATTTAATACCTATGAATTAGTACATGGAAGCAGTGTTCCACAGGGTTCTAAGACTGTTTTTCAAGATGACAGTTGAATTTGGCAATGTATAAGAATCCCAAATGCAGTTCAGGTTTGGGGACATGGAAGATGCAGGATGAAAGGGACATAGAGAGTAGGTGAGGTGGCATATGTGTGTCACATGTGGATTCCCTGAGTAGGCTAGGAAAGGCCACTGTTGAGAGTGCAGCCTTAGTTGCAGTAGACTCCCAAACATATTAAAGATAGCAGAAATTTGGGTTGACCTCCAAGGACAGCAGCAAATGTGGAGTGGAGCTGCTTTGTACTGTGGATGGTAGAGCCAGAAAAGTGGAGCCACCAAAGCCATTTAGTGCTCAAAAGATCATACTGTACCCCACCTGGTAAGTTAAGAAGTATTTAACTTATAATTATAATAATAATCATTTATTATTATTATTATTATTATTATTATTATTATTATTATTATTATTGTTTCTTCATAGGCCCACAGGTAAGACACCATAGACTTTTAAAGAGGTTACAATTTTTAAAGAGAAATTTGTCTTTTAAAATGTTGAAAATTTGAAAAGATTATGGGAAAGAAGGAAAGGGATGAAGACTAACATTGAGATTTTCCTGCCAAGAAAAAAAAATGTGGTGTAATTGGTGAACATAAACAATATAACATGGTGGTGGGTGGAACTCAGGAGGCCCCCTCCCTAACTAAGGAGCTACAGGTAGTCAAAGGTTTCCAGAAAAAACAAAAACAGAATTAGTTTTCTTTAACAGTTTGACACCTGGTAAGTTGACAATGCTCCTGGGTATGGCCTTCCAGCCACGTGTTTATAAGCAAAACAATTTGATCTTGATGGGTTATGAAAATGAGAATACAAAATTAGAAAGAGGGTCAGCAGTTAGTAAGAACATCTATGAGGTGTTAGGGGAGGTGAGGGATATGAATATGGTCAATACATTGTGGAGCAAGTATGACTGGGGGAAATGAGCCTGGAACAAGAGTGAGGTCAAGATTTGTCTAAACCTCAAAAACCTAATATTGAGATCAGCAAGATTAAGGATTACTCTCTCCCTCTTCTGGGCCTTCTGGGGCATATATCTCTATGGATGCCCACCTCCATCACCACTGAGGTAGTCATGTAGCTTTATGACCAAATTACATGTTTACCTTTCTTTGTCTCTCTTAGGACACATCCAGAAAGCACCTGGAACTTTTCTTGATATAAATGAAGCATTCCCAGTACCTCAGCCCCAGCCTACAATGTACACACACCCTGAAAACCCTTACCCACTCCTCAAGGTTTATATAGCCTTTGTTTCCACCACTAAAGAGATCTGTTAACACAGAAAACTGTCTCAGAGAGAGCTGGTCCCACAAAACATTTTATGCATGTATGATATTCTTGAAGAATTAAATAATATAATATTAAAATATTTGCAACCAGCAAAAGATGGCTCTTCTGGCCTAGTTCCAATGCATGACTAATGTCCTTAGCTCGAACATAGAATGTTAGGGTGATATATTATCTTAGCTCTTCCAAGGTAATAGGTAGGGTTTATTTCTAGAGTTACAGGCAGAGATTTGATTACTTGTTATTATGGTGTAACTATTAAAGAGTTAGCTTCTCACTATCATTAAATATTCCACTGAAGTAAATTATATCTGAAATTCTCTTGCACTTTTATATCATTATAAAAACTTGTTATTAATGATTACGAGAAGTTTAAAACAAATGGTAAATAATGTTAACATAGAGTAAAGTCTTGATCATTGTCATTACTTTTCAGTAAACAGTTTCAATGCATATACATGTGCTTGTCCTATTATGTAGGTATTTACACACACACATACACCCCGGGCATACCTTTTTGATAATTAAAACCACTGTAACTAATGGAGTAATAAGTCTAATCTAGGGACATGAAAACTTCAGATAACTGTTTTGTAGCATGAAAAATGAGAGATTTATATTCTAGCTTTTATTTCCTGCCTTCTATACTGACTGAAAATATTACTGAATTATTTACATATTTAATATTTTTCAACCCTTATTTTCCTTTTTGATTTCTTGGAGTCAGGAACAGGAAAGTCATGAAATAACTCCAGGCACTTCTATGTCTCCTGTTTAATAATCTTCCTTCCTTAACTAAACTATACTATGTACATGTATTGTAATAAGTGTTTATCTTTTCCTTTTGCACATTGAAAATATACTCAAATATAATTTGTTCTTTGTATGACGTAGTAGTAGTAGTAGTAGTAGTAGTAGTACTAGTAGTAGCAGTGTTTATGTGTCTGGAGGCACATTTTCTACAGACTGCTTGTGGACATTAAAGGGCAACATTGTGGAATCAGCTCTGTTCTTCCACCATTAAATGGGTTACTGGTATTGAATTCAAGTCACCAGGATTGCATTATGAGCATCTCCTTTGAAACATTTCATTAACCTTGAAATGAATTGAATGTTTTTTTTTTAATTATAAAGGAAAAAATTAGAGTAGTAAGTAGAAAAAAAGCTGTACATGTTAATGGCATTGAATGCATATGTTCCTGCCAGGAAGACTGAATAAACAGCTCTACATTATTGCCTGGGCACATGCCTCAACATCTAACAGGGTTACTTCACCCCTGACTCTTGTATTAATTTCTTAGTTTCCTTTAGTATTTCTACCAGTTAAGTTCTTAAACACTGTAATTTTGCTTCCCATATTTCATACTTTATAGGAATGAAATCATACCTTGTGTTGCTTTTTATGTTTGACTTTCCCCATACAATATTACATTTACATCACTGCAGGTAAGTGTTCAGTTATTTTCATCACTATTAATTATTCTGTCTTTAAAATATACATATTTCATCCATTATGATGCTGACAGGATTTTAGGTTTTCCACACATGCTACAGATTAACATTTCTTGGCCATTTTTATATCCTATTAGTTTTGAAAATATTCACATGAATACTGTAGTTACATCATTTCTATCCCTTCCTCTTCCTCCTACAACTGATCCCATGTCCTCTATACTCCATCATACATTCATGACCTCTCCTTTAATATAATTACAAATGACCTCTCTAATATAATTACATATATAAATACATACACATACGCATCCTAATAAGTTCATTTAGTTTTGATCATTTCTATGTGGGTTTAACCTTCTCAAATGATTGGGGAATGATTATCAGTATTTACCTCATCAATTTTAAAGAGTTTCTGATCCCACTTATTTATGTTTAAAGTATCTTCTTGTGGGGTGAACTTGTAAGGTTGAGCCAGCCTAAATCCTGGAAAATCTCAGAATTGAGAACAGTAAGCATGTGGCCAGCTTCCTGAGAAACTACTTGATCTGGAACACATAACCATAATACCCTACTGAGAGGACCAAGACAGTTGGTAAAGAAGCATAAAGGCCTGGAGTTCGTCGTGCTAATGATGTACTTAGATGGACCTGCATCATATGCAGGAAAATACATGGTACTAGAGAATATACTAGTAAGTAAAAGACAAGTGCTGTAAATAATCTCTAATATTTAAAAACTTGAAAACAAGTGGTCTGAAGTGAGAATAGTGATTTCTAAGGAATGGGGAGTCTGAGTGGAGGTGCAGTTTGATGCTGATAAGATACAATTTTGGAATGAATCTAAGTCTCATCTTCATTTTTCTCTCCTGGAATAAATGATGAATTCCAATTAAGACATGTTCATCAACATTCTTTCCCAACTTTGGCAAAATTGTTCAAAAACATTAATAAAGTTTCACAACTAAGAATTATGTTTGAGTCAGGCAGTGGTAGCACATGCCTTTAATCCCAGCATTTGGGAGGCAGAGGCAGGCGGATTTATGAGTTTGAGGCCAGCCTGGTCTACAGAGTGAGTTTGAAGACAGCCAGGGCTACACAGAGAATCCCTGACTCAAAAAAGCAAAAACAAAAACAAACAAACAAACAAAAAAGCATTATTTTAATTAAATTATCTACTAGATTAATCTGTTGATTTTGGGAATCAAATTGCTTATATATAATAGTGGGTAAAACTTGAAAATTTATACAATGCTAATTGTTGGAAATGCTAAGAGAGATAACTCTATTTAAAAATATTTTTATTAAATCTTTCAGATATTCATACAGTACATATTTTAAATCCAATCATTTATTTACCTACTTCTCCTATGATTGACATCCTTCTCTGAAATTCATAGCCTTCTTGCATTTAACCTTTGTTGTTAAGCATACAAATAAGAGGATCATCATATAAATACAACCTGTATAATCTGTTCAGATTCACCTGCATGTATATTTTTCTAGGGCTGAACACTCAGTATTTGATCATATTGACCTCCTATTCTACCCATTAACTCTCATCCACATGACTCTCAAGTTTAAGTACTCTGTTCTATAAAGTAACTCATTGCATCTTGTCTGTGCCACCCTATACTCAGAGTCTGTGTCTGTCCAATGGAACATTCTTAACCTACCGAAGAACATACCCTTAAAGAAAACTGTTTATCCCTTTATCAACATCTATTAATTGCCAAAATCTCCTAAGTAGGAGTGGAACTTTTGACTACTTCTCCCTGACTCTGAGATTTAGGCTGACTTGATGATGTCTTCTTTTGCATATTTTATGGCTGCCATTCCAGCCCTGTGAATTTGTGTGTGGAACTGCAGCGCCATGTCTGGCAAATGGAATTTTGCTACAGTTATCTGCTTCCCTTAACTCTTTAAACATTTCTGTCCACTTCTACCATACTGATTCCTGAGTCTTGGGTGAATAAAGAATGATATAGAAGTCTTTTTAGGCCTACATACTCCAGATATGTTTATCCTCTATATGTTGACCAGTTCCCATTTTTATTTTGAAATCTAAAGTATTTTCATCAAATTTCCCCAATAAAGTCTTACAATCACAAGAATTTACTATCATTAGCAACCTTCACATAGTCTCTGGAAATACCTGATTTACTTTAAATTTCTATAGATATAATTTTTATATTTTTGATTTTTATGTAAATGAAGTTAAACATTGTCTTTTGTTACTAACATCCTTCACTTGTCATAATGTTCTATGATTAATCTATAATGTAGCATATATCAGAATTTTTTATTGCAAAAAGATACTGCACACACATATATATACACACACACATATATTTCAATATACAGTAAATCATGATATGATTTGAATATGTAGTGCCTCCAAAAAGCCCCATGTGTTATAGGCTTGATTACCAACTATTAGATTACTTAGAAGAGAATGGACCATTTAGTATCTGATCTTGTAAGTAAATTAATGATATAATGTGCTGACAGTGTTAAGAAGAGATATATTGATGAGGTAGTCTAGGATAAGGTCACTTGGTTTCTATACCTTGCCACTGACTTCTTCCTATTTCTCTTTGATGTAGGCTTGCGTGAGTGGAACAGTTTGCTTTCCTGTACTTCCCAACAGAACATCGTTATAACTATAAGCCTACAACCATGCACTGAATCTGTAATTGTATTTTTTGACTACTTACTTGGGTTCTTTTTCCTATCACCATTCTCCATCGCAACTTTTTGCAAACCCCAAAAAGATAGGAGTGAGAGAAGTTTACAGGGGAAAGACAGGTGTAGGTCTTTTTAAGACTGGTTCTTGTTGATTAGACACATTGGATTCCTTGGAGCAAGTTGAATCTTAGTCCTCAGGGTATCTCCAAACAGCAAACCAACAATTCAGAAAAACAGCAAAACAGCAAATGCCACTGCCATGGCAGGAACCAGCAGCAGCAGCAGGGACCAGAAGCAGCAGTAGTTGGGGCAGCAACAGGGGAAGTAGCAGCCTCCATCTCTAAGGGCTCTGCCAATTTCATGCTCTCTCAAGGGACCCCAACATTGCAAATGCAAAATGTCTTCAGCTGGCAGAATCACCCCACTGCCAGAGACAAAGCAGAGTTAGCTGCTGTGAAAAATCTGAAGCAGTTCCATATTACATACTTGGGATTAAAACAAAAACATATCTACATGATATTCTCTCTCCATATCTTTTCAATATAGTACTTGAAGTTCTAGCTAGAGCAATTAGACAACAAAAAGAGGTCAAAGGGATACAAATTGGAAAGGAAGAAGTCAAACGATCACTATTTGCAGACGATATGATAGTATACTTAAGCGACCCAAAGAACTCCACCAGAGAACTCCTACAGCTGATAAACGACTTCAGCAAAGTGGCCGGATATAAAATCAACTCAAGCAAGTCAGAAGCCTTCCTATACTCAAAGGATAAGCAGGCTGAGAAAGAAGTAAGAGAAATGATACCCTTCACGATAGCCACAAACCATATAAAGTATCTTGACGTGACTCTAACCAAACAAGTGAAAGATCTGTATGACAAGAACTTCAAGTCTCTGAAGAAAGAAATTGAAGAAGACCTCAGAAGATGGAAAAATCTGCCATGTTCATGGATTGGCAGGACTAATATAGTAAAAATGACCATCTTACCAAAAGTAATACACAGATTCAATGCAATCCCCATCAAAATCCCAACTCAATTCTTCATAGAGTTAGAAAGAGCAATTCAAAAATTCATCTGGAATAACAGAAAGCCCAGGATAGCTAAAACTATTCTCAAGAGTAAAAGAACCTCTGGGGGAAATCAGTATCCCGGACCTCAAGCTGTACTACAGAGCAATAGTGTTAAAAACCACAAGGTATTGGTACAGTGACAGGCATGTAGATCAATGGAACAGAATTGAAGACCCAGAAATGAATTCACACTCCTATGGTCACTTGATCTTTGACAAAGGAGCTAAAACCATCCAGTGGAAAAAAGATAGCCTTTTCAACAAATGGTGCTAGCTCAACTGGAGGTCAACATGCAGAAGAATGCAAATTGACAAATTCTTATCTCCTTGCACTAAGCTCAATTCCAAGTGGATCAAGGACCTCCACATAAAACCAGAAACACGGAAACTAATAGAAAGGAAACTAGGGAAGAACCTTGAACATGTGGGCACAGGGGAGAATTTCCTGAATAGAACTCCAATAGCTTATGTTCTAAGATCAAGAATTGACAAATGGGACCTCATTAAATTACAAAGTTTCTGCAAAGCAAAAGACACTGTCAAAAATACAAAGCGGCAACCAACTAACTGGGAAATGATCTTTACCAACCCTACATCTGACAGAGGGCTAATATCCAATATATACAAAGAACTCAAGAAGTTAAACTCCAGAGAGGCAAGTAACCCTATTAAAAATGGGGTACAGAGCTAAACAAAAAGTTCTCACCTGAAGAAGATCTAATGGCTGAGAAGCACCTAAAGAGATGTTCATCATCCTTAGTCATTAGGGAAATGCAAATCAAAACAACACTGAGATTCCATCTCACACCAGTCAGAATGGCTAAGATCAAAAACACAGGAGACAGCAGTTGTTGTCGAGGATATGGAGAAAGAGGAACACTCCTCTACTGCTGGTGGGATTGCAAGCTGGTACAACCACTCTGGAAAACAGTCTGGTGGTTCCTCAGAAAACTGGGCATGACACTCCCAGAGGATCCAGCTATACCACTCCTGGGCATATACCCAGATGCTTTACCTGCATGCAATAAGGACACATGCTCCACTATGTTCATAGCAGCCTTATTTATAATAGCCAGAAGCTGGAAAGAACCCAGATGTCCCTCAATGGAGGAATGGATTCAGAAGATGTGGTATTTTTACACAATGGAATACTACTCTGCAATTAAAAACAATGAAGTCACGAAATTCCTAGGCAAATGATCAGAACTTGAAAATATCATCCTTAGTGAGGTAACCCTATCACAAAAGAACACACATGGTATGCAGTCACTGATAAGGGGATATTAACCCAGAATCTCGGAATACCCTAGACACAATTCGCATATCAATAGATTTCCAAGAAGATGGAAGGAGAGACCCCTGGTCCTGGAAAGACTGGATGTAGGGGAAAGCCAGGACAGAGAAGCGAGAGGGGCTTGAATGGGGAAAAGAGGGAGGGAAGGGGGCTTATGGGGCTTTCGGGGAGGGAGGAAACAGGAAAGGGGAAATGATTTGGAATGTAAATTAAAAAAAACTTAGAAAATAAAATAAAATTAAAAAAAAGAAATCAAAATGTTCACTCTATGAACCTAATGAAAACAAAAATTCAAATACTAATTTCCTCCTTTCAAATTGTTTAAGTCAGTTTTTCCCAGTAACATATACAAGAGTAAAATTTTTTAATTGATACTACACTACATTAAATAGCTCTGAGAAATGTATAAAACTCCAGTTTCTTCCTTATTTGCCAACACTTGTTATTTCATGTCTGTCTTTAATTATTATCATTGATTTGTTTGTAGAGTTTTATCTCATTATGATCATTTTAATTTCTCAAATGTCTTGTGAATTTGAACTTCTATTTAGGATTTTATTAGAAATAAACATATCTTCTTTTGAAATGCCTTTAATATATAAATTTTCTTTATTTTTATTTTACGTTAAAGGATGCTATGGCTGTGTACTACTTCCTTACCTGGTGCCCACAGAAACAAGAAGAGGGTGTCAGATCCTCTGGAAATAGAGTTGCAAGTAGTTGGAACCACAATGTGATACTGAGAATTGATCAAAGATCCCCTGGAAGAATAAACACTGTTCCTAACAGATGAGCCATCTCTCAGTCTCCTAGCATATATTCTTAAAGGTGGTATTTGCTTAGGTCATTTACTCATTCTAAAATTAGAATTTTTTTTAAATTTATTTATTTGTTTGTTTTTTAAGGCAGGGTTTCTCTGTGTAGCCCTAGCTGCCCTGGAATCTACTCTGTAGACCAGGCTAGCCTTGAACTCAGGTATCTGCCTGCCTTTGTCACCCAAGTGCTGGTAGCAAAGGCACACACAACCACCTTCATCTTTTAGGCTTTTAAATATTCTATTTACTTTTGGAAATTTCATGTGTGAATATGGTATTATATTTGAATTATATGTTATAAATACAAGTATCTTCCCATGTGATTTGAGATGTTTTCTCACTGTTTTTAAATTGATCAAATTTATTTCATTATTTTTACATTGCTTGTATTTGCAGTTTGATTTTAAAAATGAGTGCCAGACATATATCTATGCATTAATACATATACTTGATTCGTTTTGTTTTTTTTTTAAATTGAAATAAATTTATTGAGTAAGAACAAAGGTGAGAAACTTTTACCTAATTATTTTTTGAAACATAGTATTACTCTGGAGTCCTAGAATTCAGTATATAGAATAGACTGATATCTAAATCATAGAGATTCATCCTATTCTGCCTCTAGAGTACTGGGATAAAAGATATAATCCCTTAACAATAACTATAAATAATATAATATACCTTGGTGTAACTGTAACAAGCAAGTGAAAGATGTGTATGACAAAAACTTCAACTCTCTTTAGAAAGAAATTGAAGATATCAGGAGATAGAAAGATTGCCCATGCTCATTTATTCATAGCATGAACATAACGAAAATGGCCATCTTACCAAAGCAATCTACAGACTCAATGCAATTTCCATCAAAAGCACAGTACAATTTTTTATAGACCTTGAAAGAACAATTCTCAACATGGAAAAACACGCAAACAAACAAGTAAAAAAAAAACAAAACAAAAAACAAAACAAAAAAAAAAACAAAACAAAACAAGAAGAGCTAAAACAATCCCAAACAATAAAAGAACTTCTGGAGGTATCACCATCCCTGATTCCAAGCTGTACTACAGATCAATACTAATAAAAAGTGTTTGATATTGGTATAGAAACAGAGAAGTTGATCAATGAAATAGAATTGAACACCCAAAATAAAAACTAGTATCTACTGACACTTGATTTTTTACAAAGAAGCCAAAACCATAAAATGGAGAAAACAGGCATCCTCAACAAACCATGCTCGTCTAATTGGATATCTGCATGTTGAAGAATAAAAATAGATCCACACTTATAACTTATAACCCTGCACAAAATTCAAGTCCAAGTGGATCAAGGACCTCAATGTAAAACCGGATACACAAAATCTGATAGAAGAGAAAGTGAGAAATAGCCTTGAATGCATTGGTACAGGAGACTTAAGATTTGAGACTTAAGTTCATAGTCTTGATCTTCAGTTGTGTTAGTATATTCAGGGTTTGGTGTAGTAGGAGTGCTGGGTTCTAATGGTGCCATAATGTACTGACCTGCTGATTTTGGTCTTGACCTTGCCTTTAGCTGTCTGGCTATCTCTGGTGTGATTGGCCAGGTAGTCTCAGGTAGTGGTAGCCCTCTGGGACTGGCTGTGTGACAGCAGGCCTCCAGTGAAGTTGGCAGAGCTGGGGTCCGATTTTCCTGGATAGGTGCAGGCCTCCTACCAATCAGGCAGAGCTGTGGGCCAGGGAATAGAGTGCAGATCACCAGTAAAGATAGAAGTGTATACTGGAAGGTCTTCCTCTTCTTTAATGTGATTTTTTTCAAACATTTTTCATTCTTGGTTCCATTAACATAGTGATAAGTATCTGCCTGTCATGCATTTTTTTTAAATGGACCATTTTTCTTAATTTCATCTTTGACCTGTTCATTTCTAGTTTATGAATTTATAACTGTACATGTGTATTGCTATTTTATTGCATCATGTTGTTAAACTGGACTATGATTTTTTTAAAGAACTATTCAATTTTCTGTATATAACATGATGCTATGTTCAAATATAGGTTTTTCTTTATAAAATAAAATGTTTCTTTTTAATTCTTGCCTAATGATACAAACTGAAAAAAAATTACTATTCCCTAGAGTAGAGTGTACTACTCCCTAGAGTTGTATGGTTGTACTTCTTTATACAATATTATTTCTTTAAAGAAAACCAAGGAAAGTTGTGAAAATAGTTTTATAGAGCTTATTCTATGAGCCTTCTTATTTAGAGAATTGTTTCAAATTTTAGTCATTTATTCTTTTGGATTCCAGTTACCATCTGGTGTAATTTCCTTACTCTCATATAGCTATTTCCCTACCATTTTCTTCATGTTGCATTGTTATCATTGTGTATTTTATATTTATGCTTGTTGCAGCCGACACAGTGAAATTATATATAATTTTATTTCATTTGCTTATGTTTTATTTTGGTTAAGAAATGAAAGAATACACAATCCTCCTATCTTTTATGATTTCTTTCTCAATTACCTTTACTGATACTCATTTTTCTTATAGTAAATTAAAATTACTGGCTGGGTTACTCTTTGTTATTTAGAAACACATTCTAGTATACATACACACACATATATATGTATATATATATACATATACATGCACACATATATATGTGTATATATATATATATATATATACATACACATATATATATATAAAGAGTCTGCTAGCAACGGTTGTCTCAGATTTTGTTTATCTTGGAAGGAAATTATTTTTCCTTTCTTCAAATGTGATTTGGCTAGTTAAAGATTCTTGTACAACATTCTTGTAAGTAGTGATTATTTAATTCAGTAGTTTGAATATCTGCTATAGTCAAGAATGTATTTTTGTCTTGCGGTTTTTATATTCTCTGTTATTTTTATGCAAGTTGAATTGAAAGTTTTTCCATACACTATATGTTGTACATGACTACCTGACTCATTCCCGAATCTTTCCAGCTTCCCCCACCCAACTCTGTGCCATTGTGCTCTCTCTCTCTCTCTCTCTCTCTTTCTCTCTCTCTCTCTTTCTCTCTCTCTCTCTCCCTCTCAAATAAACAGGCGAACAAAATAAAAATATTAGATTTAAAGAAACAAAAGAAAAAGAGCACAATAAACACACAAACACACACACAACACAAACCTCACAAGAATGTCAAGCAAAAGACATTTAACACAAAAAGAATTCCTAAATAAAGTAATATTAGTTATAATGTAAAACAAAACAAAACAACAACATCACATTGAGTTTATTTTGTGGTGTTTATCTATTGCTAAGTATGCAGCCTCCCTTAGATATAGTTTTCATACCCAGTAAAACTCCACTGGAACAATTTATTTTTTCCTTTGTAACTAGATGTTAATTGGACATAGCTGGTTCGTTAGGTATTGCAACTCATGTTCATCTCTCCCTCTTAGTGTTGGACCCCACCTGGCTTGACCCTATACAGGTCCCGTTCATGCTGCCAAAATCGTTCTTTGAGTTCATATTCCATCACTTCTATCACTCCTTTTGTGACTGGATGACATGCATTGGGGTGTGGATATTTGTTAGATACTTGAATAGATATTATAATTTCAACAAATATTTGGTGAACTTACCCAGTATCATATATATGCCCAAGCATTAATAGTCACTTAATCAATTTTTAAACTTAGAAATACATTTAGAAGAAGCTTCTGACTTCATTCTAATTATTCTGAACATGTTTTATATACACTGGTACTTAAACAAGGTAATAAATGAGATAAAATATAATAATTTAGCATTTTGATAGTCTTGGCATTTACTATTATCATCTTTGATAATACTTGCCCTATTCACAGTGTTTCATGTGATACTTATTGCTTTATTTCAAGATGAAAATTTTGATACTTGGTGGTATGAAAACATTTGTAAAACATCAAAAAGATAGTAATTATGGTTTACCAGGAATATTTTTGCAGGCTTGTGCTCTGTTTTGGGCCTGCTTGTGCCATATATGGTATAAATGCTATATTTAAACACATGTAGACTTTGAGAAATCCTCACAGATTTTTATGATTTTCTGGGAAACTTTTGAGGTTAAAGGAGAAGCCAGATGAACAGACGGCAATATATATATATATATATATTAGAATGCCAGAAATAATCTAAACTTCAAACACATATTTGTAGAGACATATATGTTAATGATATACAGATATAGTTATATACATAAGTAATCTGTGTAATTTATTTAACAATATATCAAGGCGATAAAACCTTTGGTAAGAATATGCTTCTATTCTTACTGAGGAGATCATTCACAAAACATAAGATATATTTCCATATGCATCTATAAACCTGATATATTTATCAATTATTGATATTAATAAACAGCATTGTTGAGAACAGCACTCTTGTTTTCAAATACAGTATATAGTACAAAGTAATATGTCAGACTTCCCTCCCATGCATTTTATCAGATTATTGGGCAAGTATAAAGGAGGCTGAGTAGTAAAACAAGAGCATGTAGATACTGTAGAATTGTTTTAAATCAGAATTGCTCTAAACTTTGAGACATAGACTTCAACTTCTTAGCATTCTGGAATTGCTTGGAGTTCAATTTGAAAGGCACAGTGAGAGATCTTGGAAACTGCAGTGTTAGTGTGTCCTGCCTGTACACAGCTTTTTAACTCTTGGATTTTCTACTTACAAGTCACTCTCAGAATCTCCATGTAAGATAAGTGAGAATCCAGTGCTGGGATGAATCAGAATTTGAGCATTTATTATATTTTTCCTGCAGGCAAAAAAGGGGGCTTTTTATTTATATTTCATGTGCAAAGACAAACTTAGAGATAAACAATAATAAAGTCAATTGCCTTAAAGTTTCAGTTTCAAGTTGCAGGTCTCTTCCCCTACCCTTGGGTAGATTTTGTTTTATCTATATCTTACAGGAAGCAAACTAAGAAAGGCTTAGTAAGAAAAAGAAAATTCCCTTAGGTATCTTAGGCAGTACAAGGTAGAGATGAAACTCAAGCTCTAATCCAGACATTGACCCTGTTTTTGTAATATTATGATACATATCTTCTGTGTAATAAATAAAATATATATCACATATACATATACATCTTTGATAGGTGAAATTTATGTGTTATATGTGTGTAGTTCCAAATTACATAATTCATATATATATCTATATATAGTAGCTGCAAATTCATTTTTATTAGTTCCTTTATGCATATTTTAGAGGTTCCACTGTCTAAAAATATTCTTTCAAAACATTTATACAAAAAAATTATACCTGCTTGGCTTGGTATGGTGGCTCAAGCCTTTAATCCTCCCAGCACTTGTGAGGAAGAAGCAGGATGATATCTGTAAGTTTGAAGTTAGCCTAGTCTACAAAGTGAGTTCCAGGACAGCCAGGATTATGCAAAGAAACCCTGTCTCAAAAAGCCATGAAGGGGAAAATATGCCCTATCAGCTGGCAAAATGTCATATCCCCATATGGTTTTAAAAATCACAAAATATGAGAAAATATGAAAAGGAGACAAAGGAAAAAGCAAATCAAAGAAATATCTTATGGAAGGTAAATTGAATTTTTCTGCTGTGGACAAGGCTTCTATTTTGATGTGAATATTATTCTATTATTTTTGAAAATAACTTTTCTTTCTCACATACTATATCTTGATTATGATTTTGCCTACTTCTTCTCTTCCCAAGTCCTCCCTATATTCTACCTCCCAATCAGGATCTACTTTTTCTGTCTCTCAGAAAACAAATAGGCTTCTAAGGGAAAAATAATAAAATAAAAAAGCATAAAACAAATCTTATACACTGCAATAGGACAAAATAAAAATCAAAAGGAAAAGAGTTCAAGAATAGGCACAAGAAACAGAGAGGCTGAGACCCACTCATTCACAAGTTCAAGAATCCTATAAAAACACTAAACTGGAAGCCATAACATATACACAAATGGTGGTACACCAGGAAGGATTTTGCTTCTCTGAGGAGAAGGGGAGGGGGCAGTGCAGGAAGGGATTTTTAAGGGAGGGGTTGTGAGGAGAGGAGGGAGGGGGCTGTGCTTGGGATGTAAAATGAATTAAAAAATAAAAATAGAAAGCTATATCGTTAAATAAAAATAATGCAAGAAGAAGAAGAAGAAGAAGAAGAAGAAGAAGAAGAAGAAGAAGAAGAAGAAGAAGAGGAAGAAGAATAATTTTTTAAAAAGCTCTGACATCTGACAGGAAGCAAGAAATCCCCAAAGATAGTATTGAGTTCATTTTCTGTTGACCATAATCTTCTAGTCACTCAGTTTACCCTCAAGAATAGTTTGTTTCTCCAGTGAGACTCCCATAGAAAAATCTAATATTTTATTTGTAAATGATTATCAACTGGGGGGGGTGAGAGGGAGAGGGAGACAGAGAGAGAGAATTATATTTTATTCATTTGGTGATGGATACCTATGGTGATTTTTATGTTATTAATTATGAATTGTGCTGCAATAAACACATATGTACAACTATTTCTGTGGCAGGCTGAATGCACCTGGAGGACACAGTAGATATGTTTTCTGTGTTGTTTTCTTTTTAAGAAAACTCCTTTTGATTTCTACAAAAGCTACACTGATTTACTATCACACCAGCAGTGAATAATGGCTTCTTCTATGTACGTACACACAAGCATTTGTTGTCACTTGATTTCCTAATTATAGATATTCTTGTTAAGATGAAATCTTATTGATTTCAGTTTTCATTTTACTTATTGATAAAGCTGTAGAATATTTGTAATGAATTTACTGATAATTTATACTCCTAAAATATTACATTATCTATTGATCTACTTATCTATCATCTATCTGTTTATTTAATTACTTATTGTCTGTGTTGGGAAACAGGGATCAAATTTCTGGAGTTGGTTCTGTCCTTGAATTACGTGGGTTCCAAAAATCTACATCAGATCATTAAGCTTGTCACCAAGCACCTTTTCGTACCTACCTAACTCTCTAGGCCTATACTTAAAAGTGAAATTGTTATTCAACTCATTTGTACATTTGAATGAATAATATTCTTTTAGTGTTTTCAGTTTCTGAGTCCTTTATTTATTGGACACATTGCTTTCCTGTTACATAATGAGTCACCCTGTTCTTCTGAAGCCTTTATGTGCTGTTTGGTCTTTCTCTTGCTCTTTAGGAGCTTTTTAGTTTGATATAATTCCTTTCGTCTGTACTTGTTATTGTTTCCTGAGATATTGAATTCTAATTAAGAAAGTCATTGCCTTTATTAGTATCTTGAAATACTGTCCCTTTGTTTTCTTCTATAACTTTTAGAGTTAAGTTCTTTTCTTACACAAATCTCTTTAATCCGTAACAGATGACATCTTTCTTCACTATGCGAGACATGGGTCTAATTTCAGTCTTCTAAGTAGAGACAGATATCACACTTTGCTAACATTCTTTGTTAAAAAGATTCATTTTCCCCCTCGTTGGTATAATTTTGTCATTTTTGCTGAGAATCAGGGCACTGGTTATATCTGCGTTTAATTTGTGAATCTTTTATTCTATTCTGTTTGTCTATGTGTTTGCTTTGTATCAATACCATGCAGTTTTTATTTCTTTTGCAGTCCTGTATAATTTGAACTTGCATTTTTTGTAAGGACTTTAGCCCAGGACTGGGTCTTCTCTGAAAGAGCATTGGGGAGTAGGGAGAAGTAGGGAGCAGAGGAGGGTGGGGTGAGGAGGGGTGATGGTGGGGAAGGGTGGGGAGTGAGTCAATACTTGGTCTTGGGAGATGTTAAGGTTGTCTTCTTTTTTTTTTTTTTTTTTTTTTTTTTTTTTTTTAATTTAATTTTATTTTATTTTTTTAATTTACATTCCAAATCACTTCCCCTTTCCCGTTTCCTCCCTCCCCGAAAGTCCCATAAGCCCCCTTCCCTCCCTCTTTTCTCCGTTCAACCCCCTCTCATTACTCTGTCCTGGCGTTCCCCTACATCCAGTCTTTCCAGGACCAGGGGTCTCTCCTTCCATCTTTTTAGAAATCTATTGATATGCTGATTGTGTCTAGGGTATTCTGAGATTCTGGGTCAATATCCCCTTATCAGTGACTTCATACCATGTGTGATCTTTTGTGATTGGGTTACCTCACTAAGGATGATATTTTCAAGTTCTGACCATTTGCCTAGGAATTTCGTGAATTCATTGTTTTTAATTGCAGAGTAGTATTCCATTGTGTAAATATACCACATCTTCTGAATCCATTCCTCCGTTGAGGGACATCTGGGTTCTTTCCAGCTTCTGGCTATTATAAATAAGGCTGCTATGAATATAGCTTCAGAGTAATTTAGAGCAAAAACAGGTAAACGTTATTTAAGAAGACAACCTTATGAATATAGTTCATAAGGTTGTCTTCTTAAATAACGTTTACCTGTTTTTGCTCTAAATTACTCTGAAGCCAGAAGCTGCAGGCCTCTGGGTGAATTAACACCTTTTGCTTAACAGCCGGGGATTAAGTAAAGGATTAATTGCTATTGTTTTTTTCTCTCTTGCCCAGAAGCCTTGCCTCTTGCTTGCCAGCTGGAGGGAGTTTTGGAGCAATAAACATTTTTTGAAGCAGAAGAGAGTCAGGATTGCAAAAGGAAAAACCTTTATACAAGAAAAGATTCATAAACACATATTCATATGCATATTCATGCACACATACTCATATACCATCATTCACATCTGTTGGGTCCATCTATTTATCTCATATTTACATATATATACACATATCCCTATTTACATACACATATGGAACAAAAGCCCAAGTGCCAGTGCAAGAAAAACTCATTCATTCTGGATGAATAATAAGCTTTCAACAGAAAGCACTTCCTAGCATCCACCATGATGTCCGGGTTTGGTGACTGTATATGAAAGTGATCCCCAGGTGGAGCAGTGTCTGAATGGCCTCTCTTTCAGTCTCTGCTCCTTACTTTGTCTCAATATTTCCTCCTGTCCGGGTTTGGTGGCTGTATATGAAATGGATCCCCAGGTGGGGCAGTCTCTGGATGACCTCTCTTTCAGTCTCTGCTCCATACTTTGTCTCAATATTTCCTCCTGTGAGTATTTTGTTCACCCTTCTAAGAAGCACTGAAGCATTCACATTTTGGTCTTCCTTCGTCTTTGTCTTCATATGGTCTGTGAATTGAATCTTGGGTATTCTGAGCCTTTGGGCTAATATCCACTTATCAGTGAGTACAAACTGTGTTTGTTCTTTTATGACTGAGTTACCTCACTCAGGATGATATTTTAAAGTTCCATCCATTTGCCTGCAAATTTCATGAACTCTGTTTTTAGTAGCTGAGTATTATTCCATTGTGTAAATATATCACATTTTCTGTATCCATTCCTCTGTTGGGGGACATCTGGGTTATATCCAGCTTCTGGCTATTAATAATATGACTGCTATGAACATAGTGAAGCATGTGTCCTTTTTACATACTGGAGCAGTGCTTGCTGATGGACGCCTGATATGGCTGTCTCCTGAGAGGCTCTGTTAGAGCCTGACAAATACCGAGGCAGATGCTTGCAGTCAAACATTGGACTGAGTGTGGGGGTCCCAGATGGAGGAGTTTGAGAAGGGACTGAAGAAGCTGAAAGGGTTTGTAGCCCCAAAGACTGAACAACAGCATCAACAGGTCAGACCCCTGGAGCTCCCGGGGACTGGACCACCAACCAAAGAATACTCATGGAGGGAGCCATGTTACTGGCTGCATATGCAGCAAAGGATGGTCTCGATGGACATCAGTGGGAGGAGCGGCCCTAGGACCTGAGGGTGTTCGATGCCCCAGTGTAGGGGAATGCCAGGTCAGCAAGACCACCCTCATAGAGGCAGGGGGATAGTATACGGGGTCTCCGAAGGGGAGACCTAGAAAGAGAAAAACATTTGAATAGTAAATAAAAAATATCCAATAAAATAAGACAAAAAGAAAAAAAAAAGAAAAAGAAACTTCACCTTTATTGCAAAGAGAAAGGAAAACCTTCTACTTTATTATTGCTAAATGAATAAAACTCAAGTCTGTAAGAAAAATCTTTGTCCTCTTTATTAAGACTAAAGTGAAAACTGCCCCCCCCCAAAAAAAAAAGAAAGAAAGAAACCTGCCTGATCTTTCTGTTCTCTCTGCATTCTTTCTGTCTCTCATTCTCTCTGCATTCTGCTCATTGCTCTCTTCCTCTGAATTTGACTGTCTCCTTTTGCCTTCTAATGTCATCATTTCTATTTTTTGTACCTTTTTTTCAGAGAATACATCACATGGTATCTATTTCAAAAGTTCACCATATCTTTGCACATAAATGCAAATCATAAATTGAATGAGAAGTTTACAAACTGATATTGCATATGTTCCTATTAACACCAGTAATCTAACTAGGCATTCATTTTCTGTTATTGTCTCCAAGGGTTATTTGTAAGTTAAAAGCTGTAATTTTCATGTCTAAGTTAACAATGGAGTTTTGTATAGATAAACCAAATCAATACGTTATCATCTGTCCTTACACATATAGTAAATCATTTGTTGCTTTTTATGACCTTTGTTTAATTGTTTTACAGCTCTAAAGTATGTGTTCTAAGTTGTAAATGTCTGCTTCCTATCTCAAAAGCAATTAACTTGTGAAAAGTGGAGATTGGCAGAGTTCTAATTGCAGTTTTCATATCCAAAAGGACTTTAGTTTTCGTCTTATTATAAAGGGCTTAAAAATTACTAGTATAATTTTGGGAATTCTTATAGAATCACCATTAGAAATTAAGAAGTCAATGTCCAATTTTAATGGGAATATGTGTGGACATTCTATATTGTAAAGTTCTTATTCAATTTATAATTCGATTTGATGTGTAAACTCATGGTAAACTTTTTACAATGTGATCCTGAATTCCAAAATATGTATAAGTACTGAGGAAAAAGAGTGCAGAGAGAGAATTTTTGGAAGAGATAATATTTTTGGAGAGAATATTTGGAGAACTTAGAAATAAAGATTGAAATAACTTTTATTTTCTAAGTTTTTTTATTTACATTCCAAATCATTTCCCCTTTCCCGTTTCCTCCCTCCCCGAAAGTCCCTTAAGCCTCCTTCCCTCCCTCTTTTCCCCATTCAACCCCCTCTTGCTTCTCTGTCCTGGCATTCCCCTACATCCAGTCTTTCTAGGACCAGGGGTCTCTCCTTCCATCTTCTTGGAAATCTATTGATATGCGAATTGTGTCTAGAGTATTCCGAGATTCTGGGTTAATATCCCCTTATCAGCGACTGCATACCATGTGTGTTCTTTTGTGATTGGGTTACCTCACTAAGGATGATATTTTCAAGTTCTGACCATTTGCCTAGGAATTTTGTGAGGATCCGGCTATAGCACTCCTGGGCATATACCCAGAGGCTTTACCTGCATGCAATAAGGACACATGCTCCACTATGTTCATAGCAGCCTTATTTATAATAGCCAGGAGCTGGAAAGAACCCAGATGTCCCTCAATGGAGGAAAGGATTCAGAAGATGTGGTATATTTACACAATGGAATACTACTCTGCAATGAAATAACTTTTTAAATTAGATGTTCTCTTTATTTACATTTCAAATGTTATCCCCTTTCGTAGTTTCCCCTCAGAAAACCCATTCCCTCTCTCCCTGCTAACTAACCACCCAGTTCCACTTGCCTGTCCTGGCATTCCCCTAAACTGGGGCATTGAGACTTCAAAGGACCAAGGCTCTCTCAGCTCATTGATGTTCAACAAAGCCATCCTCTGCTACATATGAGGCTGGAGATATGGTTCCTTCCATGTGTACTCTTCGGTTGGTGGTTTAGTCCCTGGGAGCTCTGGAGGTACTGGTTGGTTCATATTGTAGTTCCTTCTATGGGATGCAAACCTCTTCAGCTCCTTGGGTCCTTCCTCTAGCTCTTTCATTGGGAACCCTGTACTTACTTCAGTGGTTGACTGAGAGCATCTGTATTTGTCAGACACTGGTAGAGCCTCTCAGGAGAGAACTATATCAGGCTCCTGTCAGAAAGCACTTGTTGGCATCCACAATAGAGACTGGATTTGGTTACTGTATATGGGATGGGTCCACAGGTGGGGAAGTCTCTAAATGGTCTTTCCTTTGGTCTCTGCTCCACAGTTTTTCTCTGTATCTCCTCTCATGGGTATTTTGTACCTCTTTCTAAGATGTACCAAAGTATCAACACTTTGGTCTTCCTTCTTCTTGATTTCATGTGACCTGTTAATTGTATCTTGGGTATTGTAAGCTTTTGGGCTAATATCTACTTATAAGTGAGTGCATACCATGTGTGTTCTTTTGTGAATGGGTTACCTCACTCAGGATGATATTTTCTAGTTCCATCCATTTGCCTGAGAATTTCATGAATTCATTGTTTTTAATAGCTGAGTAGTAATTCATTGTGTAAATGTACCTCATTTTCTGTATCTGGTCCTCTGTTGAGAGACATTTGGGTTCATTCCAGCTTCAGGCTATTATGAATAAGGCTGCTATTGAAATCATTTTTAAGTGTCTACTGTTCCTTCCTGCTGAGGACTTTCACTAGCAGTCTGAGATAAGAACAAAGGCTACTTTACTTAGCCCCCTAAACTGCTAAACACCAGAGAATGAAATTTCTGGCCTCAGAGGAACAAAGAGAGGCCAGTCAGCTATAGCTGCAAAATCACTTAGAATCAAGATAGGTAAATATTATTATAATAAAAGGTACACTAATGTCCATGACAATGCTAACTTCAACAGAGAACTAGAACACCAGATTTGGCTTCTGGCAGTCTAGTTACTTCCTTTCACGTAAATTCACCTGCATATATTTTTCAGTATCCATGTTTCAATAGAATTCCATCGTGACTCATTACATTACTTGCACTGTTGGAGTTTTTGAATGTGCTTTGATCTGATTGTGACTGTGCTCTAATTCTTTGCTCTTGAAATAAAAATGTGTTTAATTTACTTTGATTTTACAGTAACCCACCATTAGGTGACTTGAAATTTTAAAAGAGATTTTGGATTTTTAAAGTGGGTGAATATTAAAAAGAGATTGAACCTCTACTGTGTTTCAATATGTAAAGACTTTGAGACATGTACAGCTATTTACATTTTATATTGTGGTATTAATATTAACATATCACCTTGGAAATAATTGAGAAAGAAAAGCTTTTAAATAAAAAGGGATATGTTTATGTGTCAAGTTGAAAAGAGATCAGTAGTACTGACTAGTTTTACGTTAATTTAACATAAACTAGAGTTATGAGAGAAGAGGGAGTCTTAATTGACAAAACGCCTTCATAAGGTCAGACGATAGATATGCCTATAGAGCATTTTCTTAATTAATGATTGATGGAGGAGGTCCCAGCTCATTGTAAGTGTGCTATCACTGGACTGGTGGCCCTAGTTTCTATAAGAACGCAGTACAAACAAGCCATATGGAGAAAGTCAATAAGCAGCACCCATGTATGGCCTCTGCATCATCTCCTGCCTTCAGGTTCCTATCATGTTTGAGTTCTTATCCTGACTTCCTTTAATGATGAACTGTTATATAGGACTGGAAGCAAATTACATGCTTTCCTCCCCAGATTACTTTTGGTCATGACGTCTCCTCACAGCCATGGTATTCCTAAGAGAGGGTAGATGCTGGCTGTGGCAGAATAACATCAGCTGTGGTTAATTTCAAAATAAATAAATAAATAAATAGAAAGAAAGAAAGAAAATGTAGAAACTTGCTTCTTAGAACAGTACACTTGATATGACATTATCAAGTTGTTTCCTTTATTAAATGAAAACACTTTCATATTGTCAATTATCCACTTTGTTTACAATGTAACTCCTAGGTCAGCTAAGTTCAGAATATTTATGTTCTGAATCTCTTTCTGCAACAATTTTCTCTACCACATATCTTCAAATTTCCCATTATATTTCTTTTCCCTTCTGCCACATTCACGGGATACATTGTAGGTTAAGAGATTTACACACACTTTCCTACCCTCAGTTCCAATGCCAAGACTCTCTGATTCTCTCCAGGTATTTTTTTTGCCCAGTACTCAACATCAACATAGGTGTCTTATCACTCACACACCTCACTGACAAGCTATTTTCTTGCTTTTCATGTTACAGACCACAGAGAAACAAGGATTTTTTTTCTTATTTCTAATCTACCAACTGTGTTGCCCCAAATATTCTCTGCTTATAAAAATGTGGTCATAATGAACTAGAACCCATTTAAATGATTCATTTTCTTACTTAATGACATAATCATGAATATTTTTCCAAATAAATTCATAGTCATTAATAATGAGTACCATATCTATAAAATCGTTTAGAGAGAAATGAATCTAAACATAGTGAAAATATAGTAAAAATTTTGGACTCCAGTCTAATAATGAATACTTCTGAATCCAAAGCTCAGAATGCAGCAGTTCCAGCCTGCATCTTTGCTCTGCAAACAGAATTGTTACGTACTTGGCTTGTTTCATATTTTTCAAACTTTTTGTTATATTTTCATGGATTTTAAACGTGTACAAAATATGCAATTATATATAATTAGTGTTAATGAGTACCCTTTGTATTTTCTTGAAAATTGTAATGTCTTACTTGAGATGAAATGATTATTCAATAAAATTCAAATTAAATATTACTACTTTTATAAAAATAGTAATTGGGCAGACATAAAAATTACATTGATTTGACTGTGAAACTGACTCAAATAAGTAATATAAGGTTATCATTTTCTCTAGAAAAAAGGCTCATTGCGATTCTGCTTATAAATTTTCTGTACAGAAAAAAATAACACTCAATGAGTTTTGGAAAAACATTTACTTAATTAAGTTCTACTACTAAGCATTCTTATTAGTGGATATGGTTCATGAGATTGTAATTTCAATCACCCTTCCTTTCTTCAGACATTGTTTAGAGCTTTATATTAGGGAATATGGAATTATAACATTTCTTGGGCTCACAGGTAAACACTTTTAAGATAGACTGAGAATAATTAATTTTTGATTAAACATGATTACTTGAAAAATGTATGTCCATAGCGATATTTCATTCCAACTGGGTAAAACTCATCTATTTTATATTTATGAAATCCAGGTTTGGAAAGTTTTACTTTTTTCTTTCTTTGCATTTTTATTCTGTCCTACCCTATCACCCTCTACTCTTTACATGCACCTATCTCTAAGTTCCAGAAAAGGTAAAGGAATTAAACTTAAAGTAAATTAGTTTTCTATTGCAAATCCAAAGCTTAAAAGAAATGTCCCGATGAAATGGAAAAGAGATCTTTTTACCCACTCCCAACTCTTTTCATTCCACTCAGGAGGATAGTCTCCTTGCAACTTAATGATCTTACAAAATTTGGACTACTTTATAATATTGCATTGGAGATTAATTAAAAATGAGCTTTGGAGGATAAGAAAATATTCAAACTTTGCAAGCAATATGTCAGATGGGAAAGTTTGACACCCTAGACATTGGTTCTGTTGGTACTCTTGTTTTTCTACATATTTCCACTGAAATATTTTGCTTTATTTAATCTCACTCAAAAAATTATAAATTCTATGGGCAAGGATGCATTATAATAGTTTTTCTTGGAATGTAGCATAAAATCTAATGTGATATATGTTTTTAATAAGTATTTTTGAATGACGAAATTTTAAATGAAATGAGCTTTTAATCCTTATACAGATATTACAGGGGTAATATTAATGACATGTGTGACTATATAAACATATTCATATATTTTAAATGTATTTAATCTCAAATATTTGGCATGAGTCAACATTACCCTTTTTTCTATCAAAAGGTTTATCAAAGTGAAATCATGATTATTTCCCAAAGTCTGGAGAAGTAGTATTGAGAGATGGTGAAGTTTTCTAAGAACTATAAGGTTTTATAACTTAAAAAAAAAGGTAATCAGAAGGAAGAGGATGTGAACAATATTAACATCTTAATAGCAAGGCCAGTGTTAAAGTGCTTCATCATTCTGTAAAATCAGGTTGCATTTTCTAATATTCATCAATTATCAGCCAAAATGTACAGTTTGAATAATTTTCCTTGCTGAATATAACTTAAGAAAGTTAAGTGACTGTACTGTTATCTAGGGACGTTCCAATATTTCAATACCATTTCTTCATTTTTTTTTGTTGTTCGTTTTATTTGTTGTTATTGCTTGTCTGTTTTTGATATAGGGTTGTAGAGGAATTTGAATCCATCAATATTGCTGCTCTGGTAAGTGATTACACCAAAAGAAAACCTTCTAGGTCTATATTATCTGACTGGAATGCAGACATTCCCTGCATTATAGTATTATCTGACTGGAATAGAGACATGCCCTTAGTACACACCTTTAATCTCAAATAATGACAGTAAAATTAGTTTGCTGAAGGAAGCAACCTTGTTTAAAAGTAATGTTCAATTGAGGCATGGGCAAAGATTTAACAAAATGAGTCAGAGATAAGTCCTAGACAGGAAAGAGGCTACAAAAGAGCAGAATAGAGAGAGTTGAATCAATTCAGTGCAATTTGTGCAGCGCAGGTGAGTTCAAATTAGAACTAATTGTGAGAGTTAGTTTGAGGCCAACCAGAGGAATTCCATGAGAAGCTAAAAGAAGCCAGTTTGAATCAAAGAGCTTGTACATGTCTTTGAGCCAGAACTGCTGAGATGAACCAGTTAGTCAGAATTCAGAAAGAACTGGAAAGTGTAAGTTATTTCAGTAGTATACTTCTGGGATAATAATTACATCTGATAAATAAAAATTACTTTCACACAGGATTCAGTCTATTATGTATTTCTGACTGTCCTGGAACTTGTTATTTAGATCAGGCTAGTGTCAAACTCACAGAGACCCCCCTGCCTCTTTCTCTCAAGTGCTGTGATTAAAGGATTGCACCAACATCTTCTGCCTTCATCTCATGTTTAACTTGCTTGGTAACCAAATGATTTTCAACCATTATTAATGTTATTTCACAAATAGAATATATATTGTATTATCTGCCATCTTAGTGAATGTTGTCAAACAATATTTCTAAGTTGATTGAAAGTGGAATTATAAACATTTTCTAATAAAATTGAAGATTTACATAAAAATATCTCTGATAAAATTGAAGAAATATAATAGAAAAACACATTGAGATTGAGTATTTCATGGAAAAAATATACAGATAAAATGGTAGGCATAAAAATATTCCTAAGAAAAAAATAAAAAAATATTCCTAAGGTTTTTGAAAGTGCCGATGATACCATAGAAAACATTGAATCAACAGTCAAAGAAAATGCAAAATGCAAAAAGCTCTTGATCCATAACATCCAGGAAATATAGGAAATCCTTAAGGATTATAGGTATAGAAGAGAATGAAGATTTCCAACTTTAAGGGCCAGTAAATATCTTCAACAAAATGATAGAAGAAAACGTCCCTAACATAAAAAAGAGATGTCCATGAACATACAAGAAGTCTATTGAACTCCAAACAGACTGAACCACACCAGAAAGTACTCCCCCGGCACATAATAATGAAAACACCAAATGTAGTAAACAAAGAAAGAATGTTAAAAGCAGTAATGGAAAAAGGTCAAGTAACCTATAAAGGTAGGCCTATTAGAATTACAACAGACTTCTCACCTGAGATGATGAAAGCTAACAGATCCTGGGCAGATCTCATACAGACCCTAAGAGAACACAAGTACCAGCCCAAACTAGTATACCCAGCAAAACTCTCAGTTACCATAGATGAAGAAAACAAGATATTCCATGATAAAACCAAATTTACACAATATCTTTCCACAAATCCAGGCCTACAAAGTATAATAGATGGAAAATGCCAACACAAGGAGGGAAACGACACCCTAGAAATAGCAAGAAAGTAATCTTCTTTCAACAAACCCAAAAGAAAGTAACCACACAAACATAAAAATAACATCAAAAATAACAGGAATCAACAATCACTATTCCTTAATATCTTATAACATCAATGGACTCAATTCTGCAACAAAAAACATAGTGTAACAGAAATATTTTTCATGTAAATCTTCAATTTTATCAGAAAATGTTTGTGATTGCTTTTTCAATCAATTTAGTAATATTTTTTGTTTACCATTTTAACTGTATTATTCTCCATGATAATCTTTAATTTTAACATTTTTTCATTATATTTATTCAATTTTATCAGAAATATTTTCTATGTAAATCTTCAATTTTGTCAGAAAATGTTTATAATTCCACTTTCATTCAACTTAGGAATATTTTTATGCCTACCATTTTATTGGTATAATTTTCCCATGAAATAGTCAATCTTAATGTGTTTTTCTATATATTTCTTCAATTTTGTCAGAGATCTTTTCCATGTAAATCTTCAATTTTACCAGAAAATGGTTATAATTCTACTTTAAATCAACTTAGGAATATTTTTATTTCTACCATTTTATCTGTATAATTTTTCATGAAATAGTCAATTTTAATGTGTTTTTCTATATATTTCTTGAATTTTATCAGAAATATTTTCCTTGTAGATCTTTAATTTTATCAGAAAATGTTTATAATTCCACTTTCAGTCAACATAGAAATATTTTTATGCCTACCATTTTATCTGTAATTTTCCATGATAATCTTCAATTTTAATGCTATTTTATATTTTTCTACAATTTTATTAGAAATATTTCCCATGTAAATCTTCAATTCTGTCATAAAATATTTCTACTTCCTTTTTCTACTAATTTAGCAATGTTTTTATGTCTACCATTTTACTCTTTAATTTTCCATGAAAATTGTAACTCTTAATGTGTTTTCCTATATGCTTCTTCAATCTTGTCAGAACTATTTTCCATGTAAATCTTTAATTTTATCATAAAATGTTTTTACTTCCTTTTTCAAAGAAAAAATTGGACAGAGAAAATACTGCTACATATCATGATAGATTTCAAGAAAACAATTTGAGAAAAAGTATTGAACTTATAAGTTAATTAAATTTTGAAATAAAATTATGCTGCTTTATTTTATTTTAAAAACAAAATTCAGTTTTTAAATGGAGGGAATATTATAATGTGACAAGACAACAAAAGTTAGAATAGGCAGAGCCACAGTGAAGAGATATGTAGAATAAACAGGGCTGATGTTGAGGAAGTAGCAAGATTGCCAAGCAGGATGGTGTATTATACAACAGAGTAGAAGTCTTTGAGAAGATTAAGTGATAAACAGATTGAGGGAGGACCAAGTTGACAGAAAAGCCGACATAGACCAAGTTAAATACCCAAAAATAATAAATGCAAGCTGAAGAAGGGAATTTATTATACAGAACATGATATTAGAAAGCAGGCTTATAATATTTTCTATTGACTCATATAATAACAATTTGTTCTAACAACATTTTAATATATTAATGCTCATTCCCATATTCTGGAAAGTGAAGTAGAAAATAACCAACCAGACTTTTTAAATTGATATTTATTAGGACTTCATGTTTTTCTGGGAAAGATTTCTCCTTGGTCAACAAACTGGATAATAAGTTCATACTTACATATCCTTCATACTGTGGGTGATAAAGTATATTGAGAAAATGTCTTTTGTTATCAAAGCACCATATCACAAAAATGTTAGGCTTTCTAATATTTAAGAAACTTTCACTGTTAAATTAAGGTCTATGTCTAGTTTGTATATTTTTTTTGGTGGGGATGGCTACATGATGTCAAGGTAAAGAACACATAGAAGCCTGTAGTTAGTAAATGGTCATGAATCCAAAAAGAATGAAATGTTTTTATAATTAAGGAAGATTATAAAAATGGTCATAGAAATAAATTCTGATCAAGTAAAAATTACAGAATGATTTAAAATTTATACTTGATTTAAAATATATATGATATACACACAGAGAGAGACAGAAAGATACAGGAACACAGATACAACAATAGGAAAATGTCACCAAAACTAACAAATAATATGAGTTGATTTCCAGGAATCTTCAAGGTTGAAGGAAAGAATGGAATTTTACAAATTGTTCTTTGATGACCACATGCATTTTATCTCTTCTGTCCTGACAAACGAATAAATGTGAAGAAAAGGACTAGCATTGTAGTAATAATATAGTATCAATATGCTCACTTCGATATTATGATAATTGTATTGTGAAATAAGAGTTACACAACCTTACATCATGCTGATGTATCTACATAAGGCCTCCTATAGCCCTATAAAATAATAACATAGAAGGTTCTGTTTTGTTTTCACACAATTTTTCCAAGGGAGATGAACTCAGATGTCTATATGACCTCATGTTACAATAAGCAATTTTATTTAAGTAATCTTGTATCCAAAGTAAATTGGAATAAAATTAAACAAATGAGAAAGTTCACTTGTAATTAAAACAAATATACAAGTATAGCTAAAAAGAATTTAGAACTCTAATGAAAGTAAATAAGCCAATCTGTTTAGTCTGAGTATGTGTCAGGCTCAATCAGATAAAGAACTGATCATAATTAAGCTACAGAACATATACTATATTTTCAGTCCCAAATACAGTATTTAGTATATAATAGTGTTCTAATGTATTCACCAGAGAAGACACAGGTTTAAGGCATCAGAAAGACTTTATTAACCTGCCAGTGACTAATCTGGCCATTTGGAATTACAGTATATCTCCTATCCATTCTCAGGATGAGTTTTAAAATACAAACTATATACTGTGGTAACATAATTCAGGTAGCTAGAATAGTTAATACAAGAACTGTAGCATCCAAATATCAAAGTTTGTAACTTCCCACAAAGTATGGACTTTTATTGATTAGGTCTTTGCTTTTGCTTTGGCAGGTGGTACTTATTGTATATATGCTGAATTTTATACTTGGAATGGTTCTTTCATCATGGTGTCAGTTGTGCTAAGGTTTAGAGACCTGCTACAAATGCTATTCCACTATTTTCTCATTAAATAGGAGAAAGATACTGTTCCAATGAAAAACAACATTTAATATACCTCTCCAACAAAAACAGCATCAAAAGTCTGAATCCTACCTGACATGCATACACACACACACACACACACACACACACACACACACACACACTACTCAGTTTGTTACAGGAAAAATACTAGGTGTATAAACAAATATCTTCTCCTCAAGGAGAATATTTTCTAATATGAAAGGTAGATAACTTAAAAAATGTCCTCTGACTGTGGCCTGAACTTCCAAGATGGCAATAAGGCACATGTGCCTGATATTTTTCTCACTGGAAGGAACAACAGAATTGGAATTATAGTAGAATTTTTATTAGTGCTGACTTGAATTTCTCCCTCTTTTTTCCTAAGGAAGTCAGTGAAGCCTAAATGAATTTTCTGTATTTTGAAATGGAAAACAATAGAAGACATCAAGGAACATTGCTCCATCAAAATAAAACTACATATGCAGACCTCAATGAACTGTCTGACAAACAGCTCAAAATGGTTGTCTTAGGTAAAGCCAGTGTGCTGACAGTGGACAAAGTTAAAAACAAAAGGTATTCAAGAAAATAGTTCAATGTGATAGCTTGCATCATTTATCCATATGCTATACATTTCCAAGGAAAATCTTCCAGTTTGATTTCTTCCCAAATTGCTCTCCTCTTTGTACCCAATGATGTAGGCATAATTGTATTTCTTGCTTGTCCTCAGAAACATTGCTATTACTTAGTTTATGTGGTCATCATGAATATACATGGAACTGAATAAAAGACAAGCTCATGGGACCTCCTATCAGGGACTTCCTTAATCAGAGTATCTATGTGGCACTTTTTAATAGCAGCCAGAAAGTTTGCATTGGAAAACTTGCCTTCATTCTTGCTGGCAAGTTGTTGTTATGATATTTCTTCACTGATATAAGAACCAGTTTCTTTAAATCAGGAGCTCTCCAGAAATCCTTGTGGCTCTCCAGCAACAGATTAGGACTCCCAAGACAGCCATTGTGGACAACCATTTATGGACTAACTAGACTACATCTTGTAATACAATCTACAAAAACCAGAATCCATATGTATAGGATTATGATTGTATTTATTTTTTCTTCTTTATAGAATCTTGACTAATTCATACATCAAATATAGTCTCATCTCAAAACCATTGTACTTTATCTTTCCTCAAAACATGTTATTAAAGATATAATGTCCTATTGCCTTACAGTTCTTAACTCAATGTCATCATTTCTCTTATATGCTGAAATTTATAACCAAGATCTTATGATCTATTGTCCCTGAAACAAATGCTAATCTACCTTATTTTAGAGTAGACCCTTCCATATTGTCACATGATCACCAAATAATTTATCTTTGTTATTGTTTATTTTTCAAATGTTAACCTTCTCGGTTTCCCCTCCTCAAACCTCCTATCCCATCACCCCTCTCTCCTGCTTCTATAAAAGAGCCTCTCCCACCCACCCACCCACTTCTGCCTCAGGGCCCTAGCATTCCCCTATGCTGGGGTATTGAACCTCCACAGGACCAAGGACCTTCCCTTCTCATTGATGCCCTACAAGGCCATCCTCTGCTACATATACAGCTGGAGCCATGGGTCCCTCCATGTGTACACTTTGGTTGGTGGTTTAGTTCTTGGGAGCTCTTGAGGGTCTGGTTAGTTGATAATGTTATTTTTCCTATGGGGTTGCAAACTCCTTCAACTCCTAAAGTCCTTCCCCTAATTCCTCCATTGGGGTCCCTGTGCTCAGTCCAGTGGTTGGCTGTGAGCATCCACATCTGTATTGGTCAGGCTCTGGAAGAGACTCTCAGGGGACCTGAGTCAAGCTCTTGTCAGCAAGCTCTGCTTGGCATCAGCAATAATGTCTGGGTTTGGTGTCTGTATATGGGATGGATCCTCAGGTGGGGCAGGCTCTGGATGGCCTTTCCTTCAGTCTCTGCTCCACTCTGTGTCCCTGCATTTCCTTTAGACAGGAGCAATTCTGGGTTAATAATTTTGAGATGGGTGGGTGGCCCACCCTCAACAAGGGCCTGTTCCTAACCTCTGGATATGGTCTCTTTGTATTCTCTCTCCTATTTTGGATATTTCAGCTAATGTCAGTCCTGTTAGGTCCTGGGAGCCACTTGCTTTCCTGGCATCTGGGAATTTCTAGTGACTACCCCAGTTTCCCATTCCCCCACTGCTGCACACTTCTGTTCAATTTCTTGACTCTCTGTACTTCTTTTCAATCTCCCACCACACCTGATCCTGGCCCCTTTTCCCTCCTCTCCTCTCTCCCTCCCATGACCATCCCTTCCTCTACCTCCTGTGATTATTATGTTCCCCCTTCTAAGTAGGACTGAAGATCCATACTTTGGACTTCCTTCTTCTTGAGCTTCATATGAATTGTGGGTATTCCAAGCTTTTTTCCCAATATTCAATTATCAGTAAGTGCATATCATATGTGTTCTTTTGTGACTGGGTTAACTCACTCAGGATGATATTTTCGAGTTCCATCCATTTGCATGTTAATTTCATGAAGTCATTGTTTTTAATAGCTAACTTGTACTCCAATGTGCAAATGTACCATATTTTCTATATCCATTCCTCGATTGAGGGGTATCTGGTTTGCTCCTAACTTCTGACTATTATAAATAAGGTTGCTATGAGCATAGTGGAGCATGTGTCCTTGTTATATTTTGGAGCATCTTTTGGATATATCACCAGGAGTGGTATAGCTTGGTCCTCATACTATGTCCAGTTTTTCTAATAGCCACAATTTCATGTGGATTTCTCAGGTCACTCACCTAATAAAACCAGCAATTTCCATTTTGAGTGATTCCCATTCATGATGTCACTAATAATAACTTTGATGTGATGGCTATTTGCTTGTCAAATAGATTATAATTGGAATGAACTATGATCTAGAAATGGAGGGCATACCTGTGAGAGGTTTTCTGCTTGGTTTGAAGTAAATAAATGTCTGGACATTTAAGGTAGTAAGATACATATCTTTGATCTGGATCTAAAGACTGGAATATATGGGTCTTCAATTCGTATCTTGAAGTGAAAAGATACACTCTGTCTTAGGGGTTTCATTGCTTGTACCATGGCAAAACTTATAAAAGAAAATGTTTAATATGGGCTGGCTTATAGTTCAGAGGTTTAGACTATTATTGTTATGGTGTGAAGCATGATGAGATACAGGAAAACATGATGCTGGATCTACAAATTTGGCCTGGATTGAGCATCTGTGATTTCAAAGCCCACCCTCAGTGATACACTTTCTCCTACAAAGCCACACCTACTAATAGTGCCACTCACTATGGATCTATGCAGACCCCTTTTATTCAAACCTGCATATATACAATTTTAATCCAAATCTTGAGGTGGGAAGACATACTTTTCATATGGGCCATACCTCTGCTGGGAGTCTATATAAGGACATAGAAGAAAGATCTTTGCTCTTTGCCTGTTTGCTATTGCCTTGCTAGCAATCCATTCCTTCACTGGCATTGGTGCCTACTTCTTCAGAATTCCAGTGTATACAGAGGACCAGCTGAGACATCCAGTCTAGTGGGACTGAGAATCTACCAGATTTTTGAACTTTCACTTCATAGGTAACAATTGTATTAAATGTACTGCAGCCTGTAAGTCATCTTCTGTCTGTCTGTCTATCTATCTCTCTCTCTATCTATCTATCTTTGACTCCATCTCTGTATCCGTCTTCATTTCATAAGTTCTGTGACTTTAGAGTTCCCTTACTAATAAAATTGTCTATTTATATTGTATGTATCTAAGGGACTTTGTAACAGAAATTATAAAGACTTATAAGGGAATATAAATTAAAAGTTTTAATGAATGAAAAGAAAGGCCATATCATTGTGTAATAAGTGAAACTGATACTTCATCACATTAAGCTATATAATCTAAACCTTGGAAGTGTTATTGTCAAGTTCATTCTTGTCATTATTGCTTTTGATGTTATAGTTTAATTGAACATGCGGGTAGATAGAACTTATAATGGCCAGAGAAATTCTTATAAAAGAATTGGGTTGAGAAATATTTACCATAAGTGCTAGCATTCATGCAAGATAGTTGTCTGTAAGAACCTACCTATACATAAGTATTTATTTATTTCTAGGAGGGAATGGAGTAATATTTTACTCCTAGTACTAAGGAAAATGTCTATTTAAACAACCAGTAACTTAACAAAGACTAAATATTCAAGGGTTCTGGTACTGAAGAATATGTTGAGCTTTATACATTTTTTTAAAAAAAAATGTATAGGGAATCATCATTAGTACTTGAAAATGAGCCTGTATTTGAAATCTATCTTTGCAAATTAATTAGAATGACATCTATTATTGCTACTTCAATTACAAAACAAAAAATGCATAGATATAAACAGAATTCTGCTTGGCTTGGAAAGGAGAGATTGGTGTGATCCAGAAAAACAAGCATAAAATTAATTCATGTACCCAGTGCTTATCAGGAACCAAATTTATTGACATAGTGATCATGTATATTTTTTCTCCCCTCAATCATGAAATAATATAGTTTGGTCACAAAAAAAGGCCTCAATGGATACAAGAAGATTGAAATAATCCCATGCATCCTATCAGATCACCATAGACTAAGGCTGATATTCAATAATAACAAAAAAAATAGAAAGACTACATATATATGGAAGCTGAACAAAACTCCACTGAATGATAACTTGGTCAAGAAGAAATAAAGTAAGAAATTAAAGACATTTTAGAATTTAATGAACACGAAGCCACAACAAACCCAAAACACATGGGCACAGGGGAAAATTTCCTGAATAGAACACCAACAGCTTATGCTCTAAGATCAAGAATTGACAAATGGGACCTCATAAAATTTCGAAGCTTCAGTAAGGAAAAGGATGCTGCCAACAGGAGAAAATGGCAACCAACAGATTAGGAAAAGATCTTTACCAATCCCACATCTGATAGAGGGCTCATATCCAATATATACAAAAAACTCAAGATGTTATACTCCAGAGAACCAAGTAAAGCTATTTTTTTTTTCGAGACAGGGTTTCTCTGTATAGCCCTGGCTGTCCTGGAACTCATTTTGTAGACCAGGCTGGCCTCGAACTCAGAAATCCTCCTGCCTCTGCCTCCCAAGTGCTGGGATTAAAGGCGTGCGCCACCACCGCCTGGCGTAAAGCTATTTTCAAATGGCGTGCAGAGCTAAACAAAGAATTCTCAACTGAGGAATACAGAATGGCTGGGAAGTACCTAAAGAAACGTTCAACATCCTTAGTCATCAGGGAAATGCAAACCAAAATAATCCTGAGATTCTACCTCATACCAGTCAGAATGGCTAAGATCAAAAACGCAGGTGACAGCAGATGCTGGAGAATATGTGGAGAAAGAGGAACACCCCTCCATTGCTGGTGGGATTGCAAGCTGGTACAACCAGTCTGTAAATCAGTTTGGAGGTTTCTCAGAAAATTCGACCTAGTACTACCTGAGGACCAAGATATGTAACTTCTGTGCATATACCTAGAAGATGCTCCAACTTGTAATAAGGACACATGCTCCACTATGTTCATAGCAGCCTTATTTATAATAGTCAGAAGTTGGAAAGAATTCAGATCTCCCGAAACAGAGGAATGGATTAAGAAAATTTGGTACATTTATACAATGGAGTACTACTCAGCTATGAAAAAAGAATGAATTCATGAAATTCTTAGGCAAGTGGATGGAACTAGAAAATATCATCATGAATGAGGAAACTCAATCACAAAAGAACACACATGGTATATACTCACTGATAATTGGATATTAGCCCTAGAGCTCAGATTACCCAAGATACAAGTCACAGACCACGTGAAGCTCAAGAAGAAGGAAGACCAAAGTGTGGATATTTCAGTCCATCTTAGAAGGGGGAACCAAATACCCATGAGAGGAGATACAGAGACAAAGGGTGGAACAGAGATTGAAGGAAAGACCATCCAGATATTGCCCCACCTGGGGATCCATCCCATATAGAGTTACCAAACCCAGACACTATTGTGGATGCCAACAAGTGCTTGCTGACAGGAGCCTGATAGAGCTGTCTGCTGAGAGGCTCTGCCAGAGCCTGACAAATACACAGATGGATGCTCACAGCCAATCATTGGACTGAGCACAGGTTCCCAATGGAGGAGTTAGAGAATGGACCTAAGGAGCTAAAGGGGTCTTCATCCCCATAGGGCTAACACCAATATGAACCAACCAGTACCACCAGAGCTCCCAGGGACCAAACCACAAAACCAAAATGTACACATGGAGGGACCTATGTCTACAGCGACATATGTAGCAGCCGATGACTTTGCTGGACATCAATGATTCAAGAGGCCCTTGGTCCTATGAAGGCTCAGTGCCTCAGTGCAGGGGAATGCCAGGACAGGCAAGCAGGAGTGCGTGGGTTGCTGAGCAGGTGTTCGGAGAGTGGGATAGGGGCTTTTCGGTGGGGAAACTAGGAAAGGGATAGTATTTGAAATGTCAATAAAGAAAATATCTAATAAAAAAAACGAAGAAGAAAATGCCCTTGAGAGGAAAACGTCCTGATTTCGTCCTGCTTTCATGGTCATTGTTTCCCTCTTCGTGCATAATGCAGGCAGCTTGGTCTACTGCATGCTTTCCATCATAACACCATGTCTTACTGTAAATGGTGCCTAAAGCAACAGAGCCGAGTAACAATTGAGACTTTTAGTTGTGCACCAAAATAGTATATTCATTCCTTATATTGTTTTATTAGATGTTGGTCACACTGGGGCAATGCCCTAATTATCTTAACTAACCCCAATCACTTCTCAGAGATATCAGCTCCAAATATCATAGTTGAATTAGGTTTCTACCATTTAAATATAAATAATTAACATTACATTTTAACAAATTCTGGGAAATACTCCCAAATTTAATCAAAATCATCACAAATATTATAAAAGTATCTTTCTATTTGTTGAGCCATCCTATATTTAATTATGTTGTTGCAGTTTCTTTACTGGAAGGATTCATCTCCGGTGTAGAGCATATTAAAAGTAGCTGAACAGTTTCAACAACTCCCAGTGTACCTAAGCATGACTCTAGAGAGACAAGGAAAGGATGCTTGAGAACATAAATCACTTTTTTTCTGGGGGAGATTTGCAGTGCTGGAAAAGTAAATGTGTAATTCTTCACTCATATTAGGCAAGGGATTACAAGAAATCACTCAGAGAATTTGGCACTATCCTTATTAGAAATCTCAGGCATTTAATCATTTTGTTTGACTTTTTATGTCAGTGGCTCTTAAAATATTATCCATAGACGGGTACAAACATTACCACCTGAGAACATGTTAAATGCAAATTACTGAATTTCACTTCATAACTTTTGAGTGAAAAGATTCTCATGAAACAGTTATGTGTGTTTTAACTGGCCTGGAGATTCTTCGGAACACTGAAGTTTTTAGATCATAGACATAGACATTAGTTTCTTATACCCATTTCAAATAAGGAGAATTCTGCTACAAAGTTGATGAGAGTTTCACTGTTCCTGAAAGTTGTTACTATGTTCTGTGACTAAGAAAGACAGTTTTGACTATTTTAACAATGTGTAAATTTATAAGATTTAGAAATACTTACAGCACCAAAACTCTAGAGTTATATCTATTAGTAGAGTCAAGACTTAAGACACTAGTCATAATGAGTGTTGTTCTAAAATATATAGTTTTAGTGACATGACTTATCTATGTACCTAGGATATTATATAATATAATATATGGATATGAAAAGACGTTAAAATGTGAAAGTATTATATAAATTTAATAGTTTATTAGTAGAACACTCATGACATGACAAATTTAACATGTGGAACAGAGAATGAGAAAGTTGCTGTCTAATGGATGATAAAGGATGCTAAACGGTACTTTTCTGGTGTTCCTGTTCCATTGCAATTATTTTCTATCATAAAAAACAAAACCACTCAGTATGATTTAGATAATACAAGTAGAAATTGATAAATCTTGTTTAAATCCAAGGTAACTAACTAATATCTGTTAGATATCTAGCAAAAGTATCATCATCTGTCAATGCCACATCAAAAA
Source organism: Tokudaia tokunoshimensis (assembly GCA_036184795.1). Lineage (NCBI taxonomy): Eukaryota > Metazoa > Chordata > Mammalia > Rodentia > Muridae > Tokudaia > Tokudaia tokunoshimensis. Next base: position 129,273,408 of record BTHU01000023.1, on the reverse strand, counting down.
GCATTAGCTTTTGCTTTAGTAAATAATGTAAGTTATATTTAATGTTAGGAATCATATTGGCTGATGAAATTGGGTAGTTTTTGCAGTGAAGATTTTATCACTAAGAAGTATATACATCATAGTAGTTTCAGATCTTTGAAAAAAATTGATCTGGAAATGGTAATATATGAAGTGAATTAGTCTATTTGAATTGGTAGACTCAGAAAGAGATTTGATCATTTTTGTTGTTGTTTTCATGAAAAAAAATGTATTCCTTGGATTTTCATGAAAACTTCCAGACAACAAAGACATTAGCTTTACTAGAAAGTATATTGAAAACAGTCACAAATTAGTATTTCTAATACTAAGATAACAATTAAATTTAAAGAACTTGATAACTTTACTTATGTAATTCCATTTTTCTTTAAGTGCTTTGACCAATGTTTCACTTAATGCTTTAACACCTAATTTCATGTTTTTAAGTCTTCATATACATCAAGTGTATATAGTTACTGAAAATTGTGAAAAACAATTTCAATCAAATTTTAAAGACTCCATAAATATGTTCAGCTACAAAATATGTGATAATAAGTACATTAGCCTAGCTAGGTAAACTTCTCTATCATCCCCATAATAGCACTTGCTAGTTCTTTTTCCCAAAGTAACTCTTTTACTTGGTGAAAATGCCTTTACCTAAATATATCCTTCTGCAATTCAAGAAGTTGAATTTTGCATTATAATGTTATTATATTTCAGTTATTCATTTATATTTTATAATAAATAAAATATTTTGGTTTCTGATGTATATCCAAAAAAATCCTATTTTGTCTTCTAAGTGTTTCTAAGTGCATTATAAGGACTAATTATGTGTAATTTAAATGTGAACAATTTAGAAAAATGGAGAGTCATATATCAAAGATTATCATATGCTTATGCTGAGAACAGAAAACCACCATAATGTAAATAAATAAATAAATCTCAAAACTCTTCATATCAAACACAGATGAGTAGCCAGGAACTCATTCTACTTGTCTTCAACAATTCAGTGGAGCAGGAACTCCTACCCCAGGCTGTGCAATCCAGAAACATACAATATGTAGGGTATGAGAAAAGCCATTGAGGAAATGTTCAGATTATGCAAACTGACCTAATTACAAACTAGATGAATGGAAGTGATGAAGTAAAATTATTAGAAAATATGTACCTAGTTTGTGGAACTAAATGTGCCATAATTATAATGGGAAAAAACAAGGACAGAGTTTTCTGCCATTATCTATTTAACAGTTCTGTTTCAACCAATGATATTCAGTTCTTGGTCATAAAAAGACCAACATGGACATAAATGGTTGTTCTATAGTTGGCCAAATATACAAAATATTGACTCTAACCCAGGAATCATTACTTGGCCAGGAAATATGTTTTACAGACATGCATAATGTAGGTTAGCTGATACTCTTGAATTTCAAAACTTTCCCCCTAGTCTACTCAGTTCGAACATCTCAGAATAAGGAACTTACAGTTGGATCTACTCATTGATTCAGTTGACGGTTTTCTTACAGGCCACACTTTTCAAATGCAGAACTAGACTATTGTATTATTATTATTATTTTGTTTTCAATTGGACATTTTTTATTTATATTTCAAGTGCTATCCCCCTTCCAAGTTTCCCCTCTGGAAACCCCTATCCTATTCACCGTCCCCCTGCTTCTATGAGAGTGCTCACCCACCTACCCACCCATTCCTTCCTCCTCACCCTGGCAATCCCCTATACTGGGGCATTGAGCCTTTGCAGGACCAAGGGCCTCTCCTCCCATTGATGCCCAACAAGGTCATCCTCTGCTACATATGTGGCTGGAGTCCTGGGTTGCTCCATGTGTACTTTGTTTGGTGATTTAGTCCCTGGGAGTTCAGGGGTTCTGGTTGGTTGATATTGTTGTTCTTCGTATGCTTTTTCAAACCCCATCAGCTTCTTCAGTCCTTTCTCTAACTGTTCCATTTGGGGTCCTGTGCTACGTCTAATGGTTGGCTGTGAGCATCTTCCTCTATATTTGTCAGGCTCTGACAGAGCCGCTCAGGAGACAATTAAATTAGTCTCCTGTCAGCAAGCACTTCTTGGCATCTGCAGTAGTTTCGTGACACCCAGTTGGATGTCCCAGGTGGGGCAGAGTCTCGATGGCCTTTCCATCAGTCTCTGCTCCATATTTTGTCTCTATATTTCCTCCCTCGAGTATTTTGTTCCCCCTTTCAAGAAACACTGAAGCATCCACACTTTGGTCTTCCTTCTTCTTGAGTTTCATATGGTCTGTGAATTGTATCTGAGCTTTTGGGCTAATATCTACATATCAGTGAGTGCATACCATGTGTATTCCTTTGTGATTGGGTTACCTCACTCAGGATGATATTTTCTAGTTTCATCCATTTGCCTAAGAATTCCACAAAGTCATTATTTTTAGTAGCTAAGTAGTACTCCATCGTGTGAATGTACCATGTTTTCTGTATCCACTTCTCTTTTGAAGGACATCTGGGTTGTTTCCAATTTCTTGCTATTATAAATAAGGCTGCTATGGACATACTGGAGCACATGTCCTTGTTATATTTTGGAGTATCTTTTGGGTATATCCCCAGGAGTGATATGACTGAGTCCTCAGGTAGTACTATGTCCATTTCTGAGGAACTGCCAGGCTGATTTATTTCAAGCTACAGTCTCATTCTATGAATGGGTTCCGGTTTGCAGAAAAACGTTTGAAAGACTCACTTGTACATCTGATTTATTCTCACATTAGCTAAGCTTACAATGTAATACTTTTGGGTTTTCCTTGGCATTTATGAAAACCACTGAATATTGCATATTTGAAAATGTATTTGAAATTTTGTTGTGAGGCATAAGACGAGTCCACACCAGGGAATGTGGCCTTTTGGTAGATAAATCTCTATGTTGATAAGTGTCAATGACAATGTGAAGTATGAGAGAAAACATAAGCAGGCAGGATGTTTAGAGTAAGAATTCAATCAGCAGTTTTTCTGCTTTTGAGAAGTGCCTTGGCTAAAGTTTTATTGTTTTTTGTAAAGTTCGAAATGCAAAGCAGGTTTGAGTGGTCTCTGCCCACTTATGTACTTAAGCTGCAGCTGACAATACCTTCTCATGAGAATATGCCATTACAAGTGATGAATGTAATGAAAACAGATCCCCATTACTTTATTTGTTTTCTGTAGCCATGCTTCTATTGGAGTACTGATAGAAAATTGAGCTATGGCCACCTATTGATTGGTAAATTTGGGGAAGTGTCATTTTTAGGCAAGTAAGAGGTATGTGCTTACAATAGCCCTGGTAATCATGGGAGTGTTATGTAATTATTTTCTAGCATGCTGAGGAATATTAGACAGTTTGTTAGTTGTGGGAATAGTGGAAGATGACAAATGATTACTAGGTTCACTTTCAAAGGAGGCATAAAGGAACACTTGACTAATTACATTCAATACTTTTCATTTTTTTTAAAAGCAACTCCTACTTTATACTCAATTATAATGGTTGTATTCAAGTGAAGCTCCCTTTGAAGATTAAAGACAAAAAGAGACATTTCCATTGCATATAAGTATGTCACCTACTTGTATTTTATTAAACACAAATGATTCACAGCTCTCACTGTCACTCAGAAAACAAGATTTCATAAATATCTGCCTATTTTCTCATATGACTTCAAGTTTCAGGAGTCATAGGCTTGTGTAGCTCTGCTACTGGACTCATCATGCAATAACAACCACATAACATCTTTTTATTGATATGGTTAAATCCAAAATGTAAACACAAAAATCGTTCATCCTATGCAACTATATCTGATTTTGATTTCCTATGAATTACTGTTTTGCACATTAATAATTTTGAAATATTCAGAATTTATAATTCCATATTTATAGAGAATATATATATATATATATATATATATGTGTGTTAATGCCAGTCATCATTTTTAAAATAAACTGAATTGTTCAAAAGGTAGATTGTTTTCTAGACTGATAACATGCTTTATAGTTGGATTTGAAGTATCAAGCTATTATTGGGATCTTTTTCAATTCTTAGGTTCTTTACTGTGGCAAATTGCATACTTTTTGAACAGTTTGTTCAAAGTCAGGTAGCAGACTCCTTAGAGCAAATCAAGCTATTTCTGTTGCTTTGAAACTGGGCATTATCATACTGCTAATTTTATGATATGACAGTTGTGATTTATACTACCCAAAGGCCTTTGCTTTTTATCTTGACTTCCTCTTTCATTTAGTCTTTGCACTATGCTCTTGAAAGTCTCCACTGGCTTTCATGACAAGTTGCCCAGAGTCATGTAATTGTCACCCATTGTGGACAAGACCTATGGAAGTGACTCCAAGCTCAATTATGCCTCTGTTAGCTAGGTTCCCTTTCTCTCATGAGTTCCTAAATGAAGGACTGTTCATTTATGCACAATATCACTTCTATCAGTATAAAATATCTCAGAATGGATAGATACTGTTTTCAAAAGTGAAGGGCATACAACATACAACTTCCTTATTGTTACAGACATCCTTGAGTTACTGAATCTTTCTCTGTCCATTTATTTTTTGAGCAGAAAAATACATTGATTAGATTTTAGTTCTCTTAAGTCAGTGTACTTAATCATTCTTTCTTTGAAATAATTTATGCAATTGATTTTCAGCACACCACTCTCCTGGCACTATAATTTCCTCTATGACTACTGCCTTTTAGACTCCTTTGTTGATTTATTTGTTCTCTTAACTTCTAGTTTCCCTAGAAACTGCTTCCTAAAGACACATTAATAATCAATTTTCCATACCCATTCTACCTGCTGTTCAACAAAGTGAAGCAAATGTTGCATTATCTTTAAGTCATGTCTTACTCTCACTCATACTTTCAACCCATCAGCAAATAGTGCAGGTTCTCTTTTAAAATATGTCCAGAACATTGCCCACCTCTGAGTCAGAATAAGATCCTGTGTCTAATGGATTAAAAAAGAAACTTTGTAATCTGTTAACATACCCACTAGCTTCCAACCATCCAAAAACCTAAAAATATTATCATATAGAATGTTAGGCCTATAGAAAAGCCTCTCAACTTTCTGTAACTGTCTTTCTAATGTATCTACCAATGTATTTTAAATATTTTTTGATTTATTAGCTTCTTTGTTATATAAAATTGAAATTTTATGAAACTACTTCTACTTTAGAATATGGAATTTGGAGTAACCTAAATCTGGGTTACCATGTTCTATACCTTCAAAATGGTTACAGTATAAACTACCTCTCATTCCTTTCAAAACTTATGCTTCTGTCTTCCTTGACAACTCTTACCATTGCTCACACCTCTGTTGCCTGTAGTAATTTTTGTGCTCTGTTCCCTTTCTTCTTTTATTCTACTATATAAATATAGTCCAGAACAAACCTTGATTTCATTCAGTACCAGTCACTGTGGAAGCTTTTTTGTAGTTCTGTGTACCTGCAGAATACACTCTCCACACTAGGCCTATAAGTTTACTGTTCCATCTACTAGTTAGTACAGTCAAGTATCTTCTGAATTTTTACCATAAAAAGGAGTGATTCCATGGAGCTATTATAGAAGTTGCACTGATAATTCACCAACACATGACTTAACAATTTTAAAAATCATTTTCTATACCCTTTTCAATATCTGACCAATAATCAATATGTTTGCTTGTTTCCTGGCTGTTGCTTATCCACATAATGGAATATAAGTAGGTAAGATTTAACATGTGGTTTCTTTGTTCAGTATTCACAGTGTTTAATGCATTACTTGGCATTGAGTGAAATCTCAGAAATAAAATATTTAGGGCCTGCAGAGACAACTCAGTGGTTAAAAGCACTTGATGCTCTGTCCTAGGACTCTAGTTTAGTGCTCAGACTGCAAGTGAGGTGACTCTGTATTGTTCCAGCTCCAGGGATTCAAGGTCCTCTATGTGTCTCCATGGACTCCTGCACTCACATTTACAAAAATCACACCCATACACTCATGTACACACATAAATTAAATAATATTTAAAGGTAAATATTTACTGAAATATAACCAAATTAAGTCCCAATTTTGTACCATGTTTTCACTAGCTGATCCCTTCCATATTTCATTAGTTAAATATATTACTTGATATTTTCATTTCTTAACAAATTCAGATTATCAAAGACTATTATTCTTTGTTTCACATATTAGTGAGTCAAATGGTAAAGACATAAATACACAGTTTTAGGTTAAGATGAATTGTTACATATGTATGTGAAGTATGGAATTACTCAACAACAAGCTCTCCAAGATCTCTGCCTCACATAATAGAAATAATGATGGTGGAAAATACAGATTACATACCTGTGAGCATGTCACGGGATTCTTTATTGGAGAGGTCCCAGAATTAAGATAGCTTGTATTCCAGTGCCATATTTTGAGAGGAACAGTGTATAAAGCCCTTTCCTATGAACTATGCTCCTGTGCTCTGTAGTGTTTCATAATTTTTGTAGAATCATTTTCCATGCCACTAGATGCCATACATTTCTTTGATTTTACTGTTGCACTGCCTTCCAGTCTATCTTCAATTCATCTCTCTCACTCTACTATTTTTCCAATCAAATACCAAGAATATCTTAAGTTTTCACTCTTCTATTTAAGTCAATTTCATTAGCACATTTTAATTTCTCATATTAGAGACACAGTTGATATCCATGTATTTATCCACTAATCACTCAAAATGTTCTAAACTCCAGTTCATGACCTTTTTGTATTATTCATGGATATGGAATATTTGAGATGTTTATGAACAATTCTTCACAGCTGCTTTGTATTTGGCCTAGATTCTGTATTTGAAGTTTACTGTAGATCAATCATTTTTAAAATTTTCATTTTAATGTTATATGATAAAAAGCATGCTAAAAACAATAATTTTCATATATTTTATGTCACTGTTATAGTATGAATTTGAAGTGACTCCCATACACTTGTGTTTGAATAATTGGCTCCCAGACTGTGACACAGTTTTGGCTTGTTATGGAAACTTTGGGACATAAGACCTAACTGTAATACAGACCAACAGGGGTTATGGATTATAACCTGGTTACCTAGGCCTCTAAAATGTGAAAATGTCTTGCTATAAATTCAATTAACACTGACCTGGGTGCTCAGCCATTTCTTTGCTGCAATGAAACAATGAAACAAAATGACCATCTTTTCCATTAAGGTATTTCTATCATTTGTTTTGTGAAAGTGAAGAGAAAGGTAAGTAACAGAATTCCTTTGTCAAGCAACCCCTGAAACTTAATAATGTCTCACAAGTCTTTTTTAGACATAATTTTTGAATTAATAGGTTACTGGAGGACAGATGAAAACCTTCACCTTTTCAATTTTACCCATAATGATTTAATAATACACATTTACCAAATCCAGTAATGCAAAACAGAGACGCTCTTATGCAAAGTTGGTTAATTATAATTAAACATCATAAAATCAAGAGGGTCTATTAGAATTAACTGCAAGTGAGCTCTGTTCAACCACAGGAACTCTCACATGATTTGATAATGCATTTCAGTTAAGATACATACCATTCTGTTCCTATTCGTGTACCATTTCCTCATGGTGAGCCATTTTAACTAATGATGTTGTTTATACTAAATTAACAGCTCTGTCCAAAGAAGAGTGGCGAACTACTTAAAGATATATTTAACACTGGACCTAGGGTACTGCTACTGTGGTATATCTATTAAAATGTGATAAATCTTTTTTCACTCATTCACTTAACATATGCATATCAAGTACTTTGTTATATTCTAATACAAGTTTGAGGCTATGTGCAATATGGAAGGGAGAAACAAGCTGATTACCCAAAAACACAACTCAGGTAGCGAAATGCTTATAATTCAGTCTACAGCATTTGGGACTATTATAGCTCTGCATATGTGCCATCATCAATGCAGTGTGCACAAAGAGCAGGCCCAGAAGCAGAACACTACCACAGCCTTTCTCATTGTTTTTCTACTCACATGTTAGTTCCTGAAATACATTAAAAATATTTTTTGTCAGATTCCAACCATTTAGGTAACAAAACTGCTAAGTTTGAAGACTATTTTTTTGTGATGTAGCTGCATTACATAGTGAAGAAGTTGAACCGACTATACATGGCTCATATTAAATGTTGTGAAAGTATAAATAATAATATTTAAACCAGTTTACAATTATATTTCTTACATACTTTATATTCACTATCCCTTTTAGCTCAAAAGATTTTTAATGTACCCTCTAGTATACAGGAATGCTAAGTAGTCATACAAACCAAGTATTTACTGATAATAAAGAAATTTCATATAAAATAAACTTTTGGTAGAAAGAAGGAAAATTTGGATATTAATTAGATGCATGTACTCTTTTATTTTTATATAAACAATGAAACCATGTTTGAATATTTGATACTGTACCACATAAAGAAACTTTTTAACTATTTTTCAGAGTTGATGAGTATTTTTCATATGTGTAAACAAAAACGGAGTGTCTCATCAGATCATTCCATAAGAGAAATTAGCTTCAGTAACAGTTGGAAATTCAGTACTAATTCCAAAGTTACTGAGTTTGTTTACAAATGTATTTCAAGTTTTTAATCCAAACAGTGATTTTTAAAAATCTAATAATCTAATACAATGTAATTGAAATAAATTAATTCATTATTTATATAGAGAGGAATATTTCTAACAAAGTATTATACAACTTCGGATTTTGCAACAAAACCATTACTTTTCCATAAGAACAGTCAACTTTCTCTATGTAACAAAAACTACTGCAGTTCATAATATTCAGTAGTATGGGATTTGAACCATGGTGTTGTACTGGTGTTACAGCGCACAGAGAGAAGGGTATGAGGCACCAAGGCTTCCATGAAGGTATGTGATTCATCACTTGTTTGTGCTTTCAGAAACACCTTACATTTATTATGCATTTGGTTTTCAATTAAGTTTTTGTCATCATATATTTACATACCTTTACTTAATTGTTTATGACTAAATCCTGAAAGTTTTCTTCTGGCAGGAAACATGAGCACAGTGGCAAAAATGCCTGAATTCATATAAAATTATCAAATACACACACACAAACACACACACACACACACACACACACACATACACATACATACTACAGACACTACATAAAAGCAAGAAGCTGTATTTTGTAGGAAGTGGTTATAAATTACTCTGGAAATCAATCTGGATGCTCCTTAGAAGACATAGCTATACCACTCTTGGCAATATACCCAAAAGATCACCCACCATACCACAGAGTCACATGCTCCACTACGTTCACATTGCCCTTATTTGTGATAAACAGAAGCTGGAAACAATCCAGATGTTCCACAGCAGAAGAACGGATACAGAAAATGTGGTTCATTTACACAGTGGAATACTACTCAGCTATTAAGAATGAGGCCATCATGAGTGTTGCAGGCAAATGGGTGGAAACTAGAAAATATCATCCTGAGTGAGGTAACTCAAACCCAAAATGATATGCATGGTATGTACTCACTAATAAGTGGATATCAGTCAAAAATGTACACAGTTCCCAGGATACAGTTCCCAGGGTTCCACAGAACTCAAGAATGCTAACAAGCCAAAGGACACAAATAAAGATACTCAATCCCACTTGGGAGGGAGGAGAAAACAATCAAAGGATGGGGAATGAAGGAAGGGAAAAGCAAAAGGGAGGGCAAGAGGGGAACATGATCAGGTATTGGTCAGGCACAGGACTGAAGGTTCGAAAGCCATCAGAAAGTATTAAAACAGGAAACCTTGGGATGTAGGATGTGGGGGCACCCTCTAGAATGTAATGGAAACCTGGGGGGTAAGAGATTCTCAGGTCTCAAAGAGAGGGAACTTAGATGAAATGCCCTACAGTGGGGAGAGGTAACTTGTAGAGCCCACCTCCAGTAAAAGCCAGGGCATCCAAGTGCAGGGATGGGGTTGTCAACCCACAGTCAAAAACTATGACCCACAATTGTTCCTATCTGAAAGAACTTCAGGGAAAGAAATGGAGAGGATCCTGAAGAAAAGACGCTATAGTGACAGACCCAAAGTGGGATCCAGCTCAAGGGGAGGTCTCAAGGCCTGACACTATTACCGAGGCAATGGAGGGCTCAGAAAAAGGGACCAATCATGACTGCCTTTTGAAAGACCCAACAAACAGCTGAAAGAATCAGATGCAGTTACTTGTACCCAATCAATGGACAGAAGCTACTGACCCCTGTGGTTGAATTAGGGGAATTGAATTAGCTGGAAGAAGCTGAGGATGAGAGTGACCCCACAGGGAAACCAGCAGTCTCAACTAACCTGGACACCCTGGAATCTCAGAAACTGAACCATCAACCAGGCAGCATACAACAGCTGACATAAGGCCCCCATCACATATATGGCAGAGGACATCCAGGTCTGTTAGGGTCAGGGGTGGTACAACCTCTTGAAGATGGGGGAGGTATGGGATGTGAAAGAGTAAGAGGGTGGACCAGGAGGGGAATTAGGGGGGATAAAGTAAAGTTTGTAAAAAAAATTCTTTCATGTTATAGAAAAAATAAACATCCTCATAAATATCCAACAAGTTTACAGTTACAGATTGTTTTTTGTATGTTTCCTGCCATGTTCCCTCCTCAATGTTTTAAATTAGCCTTTAGTGTCTCTTGCAATTTAGTCTCATCATGTATACAGATAGTTCCCATTTCAAAAGTTACATGTGCTTAACTCTCTAGTCCAACCATTATCCAATATCAATTTCTACTGTCACAAACTTCAAAGAACTCTTTCATCAGTGCATAATACTAGACTAATAATTTGAAATGATGTCAGTGTCACTAGCCTCTGTATAATGTGTTAGTGGATTATGATACAGAGATGAAATCCAGCCAGCCATTTCATTAAGAGAATTAAGTTTTATTGGAAATCACAGTTGTCATTTTTTGCACATTGTCTTTGGGATTTTTGTCACCACTATGTTCATTAGGTTTGAAAGTGGCAGACAGCCAAGAAATTGTAAAATCCTAAAATATGGGCACTTACTAAAGATTTGATGTACACTAATTGAAAAACACAACTGATCTTATTAAACCAGTACTCAAAATTTCAATGAACATACACCCAAGCTGATTTAAATTTCCTTCAATGTGAAGCTGAGGAGATGATTCAACCAATAAAATGCATGTGATTCAAGCATGAAATCCTAAGTTTGGGTTCTCAGCACTTAGATAAAAAGATGTTGAGTCTGAGCACTGAGGAGACAGAGACAAGGGGATCTCTAATGCTTGCTCACTAATGTCTCTAACTAGATCAGCAATATTCCAAGTTCACTAAGAGACTCTCTCAGAAAAATTAGAGATATGATTGAGAAAGATATCTGTTATAGAACTGAGTTCTACATGTACACATCTTCATAAACATACACATATACAAATGTACCCTGAATTCATGTTTTTAAAATGGAATCCCCAATGAATTTATATCAGTGTACTCAGTGCTGCTGCTGACTCCTGTGGTGAGGATTTTTAAACAAGAATCCTGAAATTTTAATGACTGCAGCAAGATATATTTCATCAATTAATTACCTAGCAATATGAATATTAACATATATATATGTGTGTGTGTGTGTGTGTGTGCACATACATAGCAATTTCCTCATGTGCTGGTCTCACTAGAAAATTGATGAGAAAAGTGATGCAATGATCATCACAGGTACAAAATTTTAAAATTGTTGTACAGCAGAGTGATACAAAAGGAAGCTACATATCTGTCTGCCTCTATCTATCTACCTATCTACATATCTATCTATCTATCTATCTATCTATCTATCATCTATCTATCTATCTACTCATGTAGTTATGTGACAAATAATTTGTATACTATAAACACATTTTGGATTAATCCACTGAGCTTTTAGAACAGTCTGGAACTTAATACTGGCTATATTGTTATATTTCCTAGTGGTTTGTTAAAATTCTAATGACAGGGAGCTTCCATAGACCATTTAAATCATCACCTTTAGGGTTGGATCTTGGTAGAGTTATTTTTAATAATTAAATTTACCTTGATATAAATGAGCAACTGAAATTAAATGTAATCCATAAAAGGGTATTTCTTACTTAGTGCAGTTATCATTCCTAAAAAATGCAAATAAAGATCTTAGTCTTTTACAGAAAAAGATAAAGTGCCACAAATCTTCAGTTTCCTTCTTCTCTCTATCATCTATCTATGTGTCTACAAATCAATGTACGTATGTATGTATGTAGGTATGCATGTATGTATGAACAGTTCCTTCAGAATAGAGACTACTCATTCCATTACCAATATGAAATATTTTAATATTATCTCTATTTAGAATTAATTAATCCATTTAGGCATGCTCAAATACTTTTACAGGGTTGTGAAATGCATACTGCTGTTTTTAAAAATTTAAAACAAACTCAACATAAGCTGAGCAATTTCTCTGCATTTACTGTAGCATTAAATCCTTTACATACATTATCTGTTTTAATTTTTGTGGAGTTGAGTTTGACAGCTTTTAATTATATGTTACATCATAAAAACCGAAACAAGCAATTATTACTGTCCTTTCCCAAGTTCACTTAAAAGAATACAGAAAATATCGGTGAGCTCTAAGACCAAGAACATGTGGATTCAAAGCTTCATACTTAACACTACTTTATGCTACTAGGGATCTTGCTCCTTCCTGCCCTCTTGAACATGAATAAATTATTTTAGCCTCTTTTCCTCAAAAGGAAATATTGCTCCAAAATTTTATCTGCAGAGTCACTGACTAGGAATCTTTAAGAAACCAATTTAGTCTTGACCTTACTGCCCTTGTCTATTTCTCAATATATACTAATATAAATCTCTGAAGACTAAGAGAAGAACAGCAGTATAGGAATGAGGGAGGGAAAGAATATCAGAATGACTAAGCTTTTATGGGTATGAATTATTTCATTGGCATCTTTCTATCAAAACAACATGGGTAAAATAAATTAAATACAATAGTTATTAATGATCACAAGGTTTTACATTCATTAAATTTAATAGATACAAAGTATTATGTGATTTATACTGCTTTCATTTAGCTCTCACAACAATCCTTGAAGGGTGATATTTTTAATATCCTCAATCTTCAGGGATCCTGAGGCACAGAATATTATGGTGATACAGCTTAATGTCACACAGGTATGGGTTGGCAAGTGTAGGCATCAAGTAGGATTAAGAGTGAATACAAGAATTATGCTCTAAGCCACTATTTTATAACACATTTGTCAAAGCTTATAATCTTTTTGTTTATGAAAACAAAACTCCAGAGCTCTGCCTATTCCTTCTTTGCATCAATGAGTAAGCGTAAAGGCTCAGTGGCATAATGCTGCTAAGCATTACCATAAATTATCACTAGGAGACATTCAGAATATAAACCTGCTTCCTCAAATGCATCTGTGTTGTAAATCCTGTTCATGATGATTTGTCATGCAAACACACACATACTGAATCTTGAAAAAACTTCCAGAAAAACATATATTCATATACACAACCACATATATATTCACATGAAAATTTGACATCAGAATTTTAAAGTTTATTTGACCATAAAAGTTCTCTTATCCACCTCTAGTCAAATTTTGCAGAACTAGTGAATTAGCATCAAGGAACGTTACATCATATTATTCAATTTAATTGTTAATTTATAATTTGTTTTTTAATTTCATACATATGTATGATGTGTTTTGATCAAGTCCACTCTCCTTCACTTACTTCTATATGATCCCCTCATCATTTCTCCTCCCAAATTCAATTCAAGTACTGGTTTGTCCCACTCTCCCAGTCTACTTAGGCCTGTCTCTATGTGCATGGGTGTGGGACCATCAACTGGAGTACTGGTGGCTATTCTGGGCCTCTTCCCTGAAAAAAAAGAGTACTCTTTCTCTCTCAGCAACCATCATTCTCTTCTCTCTTTTATGATGATCTCCAAGCCTTTTGACTATGACATTTTAAAAACCCACTTGAAAAGCCACTACCATTTATGCTATAGAGTTACACGGAATGAAATGATGCAGTATAGTGAAATTTTACAATCTCTTAAGCACATAGTGTTTCACAAAGTTATTTATTTATTTATTATTTAATTTATTTATTTAAATCTTGATCACCTATTCACTTAATTCATGCTTTTTTTATTATTTTTTTAATTATTTATTTTATTTTATTTTTTTTTAATTTACATTCCAAATCATTTCCCCTTTCCCATTTCCTCCCTCCCCGAAAGTCCCATAAGTCCCCTTCCCTCCCTCTTTTCTCCATTCAACCCCCTCTCATTACTCTGTCCTGGCGTTCCCCTACATCCAGTCGTTCCAGGACCAGGGGTCTCTCCTTCCATCTTCTTAGAAATCTATTGATATGCGAAATGTGTCTAGGGTATTCCGAGATTCTGGGTCAATATCCCCTTATCAGTGACTGCATACCATGTGTGTTCTTTTGTGATTGGGTTACCTCACTAAGGATGATATTTTCAAGATCTGACCATTTGCCTAGGAATTTCGTGAATTCATTGTTTTTAATTGCAGAGTAGTATTCCATTGTGTAGATATACCACATCTTCTGAATCCATTCCTCCGTTGAGGGACATCTGGGTTCTTTCCAGCTTCTGGCTATTAGAAATAAGGCTACTATGAACATAGTGGAGCATGTGTCCTTATTGCATGCAGGTAAAGCCTCTGGGTATATGCCCAGGAGTGGTATAGCCGGATCCTCCGGGAGTGTCATGCCCAGTTTTCTGAGGAACCGCCAGACTGCTTTCCAGAGTGGTTGTACCAGCTTGCAATTCCACCAGCAGTGGAGGAGTGTTCCTCTTTCTCCACATCCTCGCCAACAACTGCTGTCTCCTGTGATTTTGATCTTAGCCATCCTGACTGGTGTGAGATGGAATCTCAGGGTTGTTTTGATTTGCATTTCTCTAATGACTAAGGATGATGAACATCTCTTTAGGTGCTTCTCACCCATTAGATATTCTTCAGGTGAGAACACTTTGTTTAGCTCTGTACCCCATTTTTTAATAGGGTTACTTGCCTCTCTGGAGTTTAACTTCTTGAGTTCTTTGTATATCTTGGATATTAGCCCTCTGTCGGATATAAGGTTGGTAAAGATCATTTCCCAGTTAGTTGGTTGCCGCTTTGTCTTTTTGACAGTGTCTTTTGCCTTGCAAAAACTTTGTAATTTAATGAGGTCCCATTTGTCTATTCTTGATCTTAGAGCATAAGCTATTGGAGTTCTGTTCAGGAAATTCTCCCCTGTGCCCATATGTTCAAGGTTCTTCCCTAGTTTCCCTTCTATTAGTTTCAGTGTGTCTGGTTTTAAGTGGAGATCTTTGATCCACTTAGAATTGAGCTTAGTGCAAGGAGATAAGAATGGATCAATTTGCATTCTTCTGCATGTTGACCTCCAGCTGAGCCAGCACCATTTGTTGAAAAGGCTATCTTTTTTCCACTGGATGGTTTTAGCTCCTTTGTCAATGATCAAGTGACCATAGGAGTGTGGATTCATTTCTGGGTCTTCAATTCTGTTCCATTGATCTACATGTCTGTCACTGTACCAATACCATGCGGTTTTTAACACTATTGCTCTGTAGTACAGCTTGAGGTTCGGGATACTGATTCCCCCAGAGTTTCTTTTACTCTTGAGAATAGTTTTAGCTATTCTGGGTTTTCTGTTATTCCAGATGAATTTTTGACTTGCTCTTTCTAACTCTATGAAGAATTGAGTTGGGATTTTGATGGGGATTGCATTGAATCTGTGTATTACTTTTGGTAAGATGCTCATTTTTACTATATTAATCCTGCCAATCCATGAGCATGGCAGATTTTTCCATCTTCTGAGGTCTTCTTCAATTTCTCTCTTCAGAAACTTGAAGTTCTTGTCATACAGATCTTTCACTTGTTTGGTTAGAGTCACGCCAAGATACTTAATATGGTTTGTGGCTATTGTGAAGGGTATTATTTCTCTTACTTCTTTCTCAGCCTGCTTACCCTTTGAGTATAGGAAGGCTTCTGACTTGCTTGAGTTGATTTTATATCCGGCCACTTTACTGAAGTCGTTTATCAGCTGTAGGAGTTCTCTGGTGGAGTTCTTTGGGTCGCTTAAGTATACTATCATATCGTCTGCAAATAGTGATAGTTTGACTTCTTCCTTTCCAATTTGTATCCCTTTGACCTCTTTTTGTTGTCTAATTGCTCTAGCTAGAACTTCAAGTACTATATTGAAAAGATATGGAGAGAGAGGGCAGCCTTGTCTAGTCCCTGATTTTAGTGGGATTGCTTCAAGTTTCTCTCCATTTAGATTGATGCTGGCTACCGGTTTGCTGTAAATTGCTTTTACTATGTTTAGATATGGGCCTTGAATTCCTGATCTTTCCAAGACCTTTAGCATGAAAGGATGCTGAATTTTGTCAAATGCTTTCTCAGCATCTAATGAGATGACCATGTGGTTTTTTTCTTTGAGATTGTTTATGTAGTGGATTACATTGATGGATTTCCTTATATTGAACCATCCCTGCATCCCTGGGATGAAGCCTACTTGATCGTGGTGAATGATCGTTTTGATGTGTTCTTGGATTCGGTTGGCAAGAATTTTATTGAGTATTTTTGCATCGATATTCATAAGAGAGATTGGCCTGAGATTCTCTTTCTTTGTCGGATCTTTGTGTGCTTTTGATATTAGTGTAATTGTGGCTTCATAGAACGAGTTGGGTAGTGTTCCTTCTGTTCTATTTTGTGGAACAGTTTGAAGAGTATTGGTGTTAGGTCTTCTTTGAAGGTCTGATAGAATTCTACACTAAAACCATCTGGACCTGTGCTTTTTTTGGTTGGAAGACTTCCAATGACAACTTCTATTTCTTCAGGGCTTATAGGACGTTTTAGATGGTCTATTTGATCCTGATTTAATTTTGGTACTTGGTATCTGTCAAGGAAATTGTCCATTTCCTCAAGATTTTCTAGTTGTGTTGAATACAGGTTTTTGTAGTAGGATCTGATGATTTTTTGAATTTCCTCAGTTTCTGTTGTTATCTCTCCCTTTTCGTTTCTGATTTTATTAATTTGGATACTATCTCTGTGCCCTCTGGTTAGTCTGGCTAAGGGCTTATCTATCTTGTTGATTTTCTCAAAGAACCAACTCCTCGTTTTGTTGATTCTTTGTATGGTTTTATTTGTTTCTACTTGATTGATTTCAGCCCTGAGTTTGATGATTTCCTGCCTTCTACTCCTCTTTGGTGTATTTGCTTCTTTGTGTTCCAGGGCTTTCAGGTGTGCCATTAAGCTGTTAGTGTATGCTGTCTCCCGTTTCCTTTTGGGGCCACTCAGGGCTATGAATTTTCCTCTTAGCACTGCTTTCATTGTGTCCCATAAATTAGGGTATGTTGTGCCTTCATTTTCATTAACTTTCAAAAAGTCTTTGATTTCTTTCTTTATTTCCACCTTGACCAAGTTATCATTGAGTAGAGCATTGTTCAGCCTCCATGTGTACGTGGGTTTTCTTTTGTTTTTGTTGCTTTTTAATATTTTAATTTATTCCTTCAATTTTTCTCTCATTCTTTGTTTATGTCTGTTTTTTCATTTTTGTTTGTTTGTTTTTTGCTTTTGTGAGACTAGGTTTCTCTGGGTTATCCTGACTGTCCTGGTACTTACTCTGTAGACAAGGTTGACCTCAAACTCACAGAAACCCACTGGCTTCTGCCTCCCAACTGCTTGGATTACCAGCACCCAGCTCCTTGACATTTTCTGTATTCATGTAATGTATTCTGATCATATGCATTCATCATTATCTCCCTGGCCTTTTCTTAGTGCATCCAACACATTCTCCCTCCCTACTTTACTTTTCTCATTGACATTTTGTTATCAATAACCCTCTGAAGTCATTTAATGCCTCCTAGTATGTACATGGTCTCTTCATTATTCACACCGTAAGTTTGACTGGATTTGACACCACTCCTTGTCAATGCATAGAGAAATTAATCTCGACTGACTAGAAAACTTTTTTCTAGAGTGGTTGTACCAGCCTGCAATTCCACCAGCAGTGGAGGAGTGTTCCTCTTTCTCCACATCCTCGCCAACAACTGCTGTCTCCTGTGTTTTTGATCTTAGCCATTCTGACTGGTGTGAGATGGAATCTCAGGGTTGTTTTGATTTGCATTTTCTTAATGACTAAGGATGATGAACATCTCTTTAGGTGCTTCTCAGCCATTAGATATTCTTCACGTGAGAACTCTTTGTTTAGCTCTGTACCCCATTTTTTAATAGGGTTACTTGCCTCTCTGGAGTTTAACTTCTTGAGTTCTTTGTATATATTGGATATTAGCCCTCTGTCGGATGTAGGGTTGGTAAAGATCATTTCCCAGTTAGTTGGTTGCCGCTTTGTCTTTTTGACAGTGTCTTTTGCCTTGCAAAAACTTTGTAATTTAATGAGGTCCCATTTGTCTATTCTTGATCTTAGAGCATAAGCTATTGGAGTTCTGTTCAGGAAATTCTCCCCTGTGCCCATATGTTCAAGGTTCTTCCCTAGTTTCCCTTCTATTAGTTTCAGTGTGTCTGGTTTTATGTGATCTTTGATCCACTTAGAATTGAGCTTAGTGCAAGGAGATAAGAATGGGTCAATTTGCATTCTTCTGCATGTTGACCTCCAGCTGAGCCAGCACCATTTGTTGAAAAGGCTATCTTTTTTCCACTGGATGGTTTTAGCTCCTTTGTCAATGATCAAGTGACCATAGGAGTGTGGATTCATTTCTGGGTCTTCAATTCTGTTCCATTGTTCTACATGTCTGTTACTGTACCAATACCATGCAGTTTTTAACACTATTGCTCTGTAGTACAGCTTGAGGTCCGGGATACTGATTCCCCCAGAGGTTCTTTTACTCTTGAGAATAGTTTTAGCTATTCTGGGTTTTCTGTTATTCCAGATGAATTTTTGAATTGCTCTTTCTAACTCTATGAAGAATTGAGTTGGGATTTTGATGGGGATTGCATTGAATCTGTGTATTACTTTTGGTAAGATGCTCATTTTTACTATATTAATCCTGCCAATCCATGAGCATGGCAGATTTTTCCATCTTCTGAGGTCTTCTTCAATTTCTTTCTTCAGAGACTTGAAGTTCTTGTCATACAGATCTTTCACTTGTTTGGTTAGAGTCACACCAAGATACTTAATATGGTTTGTGGCTATCGTGAAGGGTATTATTTCTCTTACTTCTTTCTCAGCCTGCTTATCCTTTGAGTATAGGAAGGCTTCTGACTTGCTTGAGTTGATTTTATATCCGGCCACTTTGCTGAAGTCGTTTATCAGCTGTAGGAGTTCTCTGGTGGAGTTCTTTGGGTCGCTTATGTATACTATCATATCGTCTGCAAATAGTGATAGTTTGACTTCTTCCTTTCCAATTTGTATCCCTTTGACCTCTTTTTGTTGTCTAATTGCTCTAGCTAGAACTTCAAGTACTATATTGAAAAGATATGGAGAGAGAGGGCAGCCTTGTCTAGTCCCTGATTTTAGTGGGATTGCTTCAAGTTTCTCTCCATTTAGATTGATGCTGGCTACCGGTTTGCTGTAAATTGCTTTTACTATGTTTAGATATGGGCCTTGAATTCCTGATCTTTCCAAGACCTTTAGCATGAAAGGATGCTGAATTTTGTCAAATGCTTTTAGGAAAGCAGTCTGGCGGTTCCTCAGAAAACTGGGCATGACACTCCCGGAGGATCCGGCTATACCACTCCTGGGCATATACCCAGAGACTTTACCTGCATGCAATAAGGACACATGCTCCACTATGTTCATAGCAGCCTTATTTATAATAGCCAGAAGCTGGAAAGAACCCAGATGTCCCTCAACGGAGGAATGGATTCAGAAGATGTGGTATATCTACACAATGGAATACTACTGTGCAATTAAAAACAATGAATTCACGAAATTCCTAGGCAAATGGTCAGATCTTGAAAATATCATCCTTAGTGAGGTAACCCAATCACAAAAGAACACACATGGTATGCAGTCACTGATAAGGGGATATTGACCCAGAATCTCGGAATACCCTAGACACAATCCGCATATCAATAGATTTCTAAAAAGATGGAAGGAGAGACCCCTGGTCCTGGAAAGACTGGATGTAGGGGAACGCCAGGACAGAGTAATGAGAGGGGGTTGAATGGAGAAAAGAGGGAGGGAAGGGGGCTTATGGGACTTTCGGGGAGGGAGGAAACGGGAAAGGGGAAGTGATTTGGAATGTAAATTAAAAAAAAAGAAAAAAAAGGAAATATCTTACAACAACAAAAAAAAAGAAAACTTTTTTCTTACTGGGTAGTTTACATAGTACCATAAAGGTGCTATGTAGACGGCCCAGGTAAAAAGAACATCATTAACTTTATGATTCAGAGCTGAGCCTGTATAGAGCAATACCTAACTTTCAGGTAAGATGTACCCAGTGGTTTAATTGTGGCATAACAGTTATGAAGCACACTAACTACATTTTGATTGGCTATGAGCTTTACTACACATGCTTAGCTTCATACCTAGCACTATCACTATAAATGTGCTCAAATGGTCATGACAAAATTTTACTACTGGAAATTTTCACACATACACACACACACACACACACACACACACACTCAGAGAGAGAGAGGGAGAGAGAGAGAGAGAGAGAGAGAGAGAGAGAGAGAGAGAGAGAGAGAGAATATCTCCATATTTTCCACCTCATACATTCCCCCTAGTTCTTGCAACCCTCTCAACACATTTCCCTCCCACATTAGTTTCATGACTTTTACTTAGAGGCCACTGAGTTAAATTAGCATTGTCCCTGTGAGCATGAGAATAGAATCAGCCAATGGTGCAAAACAACTTACCAGTGGCCATATACCCAAAGGAATACGACTCTTCCTTCCATAGCACTCATTGACTTCTACTATTCCTGCAGTTATCAATAAGTCCTGCAGAAGCGAGGCCCTCACCTACAATGCAATATTAACTGTTATGGTCTTGCATAGATATTGTACAGGTGGTTGCAGCTCGTGTGAGTGTCTATGTGCAGCATCTATGTTCTATTCACATAGTCCACAGTATTCTTTCTCATCTCTACCTTGTGCATTCTTTCCACTCTCCTTTTCCACAGTGTTTCTTAAGCTTTGGAGTGGAAGGAGTTTGATACAGACTTTCTTTCTATGGATGACCACCCAGAGACTTTTCTAAGCATTTTGCTGCACATTGAGAACAGTAGAAATCTATGGACATGAACAGTAATATTTAGAAGTGATCTTGACTGTGTGACAATTTAGAGTAACACAAAGCAAGTTATTCCTTTGAGGTCTGTGACCTACCAAACAATGGCTTTTTCATCAAGTTTAGTATATCACATATGACATTTCATCCTGTGGAACAAGATGCAATCTACTCAAAAAGTATTTAGTTACACTGGTAATGTAATGGCACTATTATATTATTGGGCACATTTTGTATGCTAAGCTAGGATTGCATCATATAGCGTACAGTGCTGCTTAAGAAAAGTATGTGTTGATTTAAGCTGTAGGACCTCATTGTTGAGAATTAAGTATAATGGCAATAGTTTGTCTTGCTTTGGGTGCTTCTGGAAGCTCCAATGACCAATAACTCATCTGACCAATAACTCTAGCTTATGTCTAACACTGAGAATTTCATTTAATAACATATCTTCTGTCATCTGTACTATCCACACTTATAGGGTATGTCTTTTCAAAATCTTTTACAGAATTACATTTTTAATTGAGTTTAAAAATATTGCATATTTAATAAGAATTCTTCATATACACAGTTTAATCACCCCATATCACTTTTTTAGTCTGGTACTAGGGAAACCTAAAGAAAAAGATATTGTGAACAAGAGAATTTGAATTTAAGCAGAGAAATGTTTAATGTAAGACAATGGCTGGGTACCATTTGCAATAATTATATTTAAATAAAAACACATCCACTTAACTTTGAAGATTATATAAGAGTTAGTAAGATGAATTATATATGGAAAATTTGAGATAAGACATTTTGGTTAATTTTTCTTTTCTTTTCTTTTTTTTTTCTATATTTTTTATTTACATTCCCAATGATTTCCCCTTTCCTGGTTCCACCCTCCTCAAAAGTCCCATAAGCCCTCTTCCCTCCCCCTGTTCCCCATTCAACCCACTCCTGTTTCTCTGTCCTGGTATTCCCCTACACTGCTACATCCAGTCTTTCCAGGACCAGGAGTCTCTCTTTCCTTCTTCATGAAAAATCAATTAATATGTGAATCATGTCTTGGGTATTCCGAGCTTCTGGGTTAATATTCCCTTATCAGTGACTGCATACCATGTGTGTTCTTTTGTGATTGGGTTACCTCGCTAAGGATGATATTTTCCAGTTCTGACCATTTGACTAAGAATTTTGTGAATTCATTGTTTTTAATTGCAGAGTAGTATTCCATTGTGTAGATATACCACATCTTCTGTATCCATTCCTCCATTGAAGGACATCTGGGTTCTTTCCAACTTCTGGCTATTATAAATAAGGCTGCTATGAACATAGTGGAGCATGTGTACTTATTGCAAGTCAGGGAGGCCTCTGGGTATATGCCCAGGAGTGGTATAACAGGATCCTCCGGACACAAGCTAAGGTCATTGGGAAGAGAGAGCTTCATTTGAGAAAGCATCCCCATCAGATTGTCATATATGCAAATATTTAGGGCATATTCTTGATTAATAATTAATGAGGGAAGGTCCATTCTACAGGCAGGGGTTTCTGGGCTCTATTATAAAAGCAGATGTGCAAATTACAGAAAGATGCAAAAAGTAGCATTCCTTAGTACTTTCTCCCTCTGCTCTTGCTTAAGGTTGTTCCCTGACTTCCCTCAATGATGTGATGAGAATGTAAGAGCAAATGAACACTATGGTCATTAAGCACTGTTTGGGGCCATGGTGTCTCTCATAGAAATAGAAAGCAAATGAGGGTAGAAAGCTGAAAACACAGTGAAATATAGAAGCAAAGGAAGAGGGATCAAGGGAAAGCAAGGCACTTTTCCAAACTGCAAGTGTATCTGCTGAGCTATTACAAATGAATGAGTAATGGAAAAGGCAATATATTTATTCCAAAATTTGTCCTTAAAACATAAATAGTAAAACCGGGCGGTGGTGGCGCACGCCTTTAATCCTAGCACTTGGGAGGCAGAGGCAGGCGGATTTCTGAGTTCGAGGCCAGCCTGGTCTACAGAGCAAGTTCCAGGGCAGCCAGGGCTACACAGAGAAACCCTGTCTCGAAAAACCAAAAAAAAAAAAAAAAAACATAAATAGTAACTGGTAATTACTGTATGGCAACAGTCAATAGTTGCTTAGGAAAAGTTCAATGAAATTTATCAAATCATCTTGAAAATATTTAGATAATTTTGTTCTACCTTCTAAGTGGATTTGAATCATTCACTCTTTGGCCTTCCTTTAAGCTTCACATGGTCTGTGAGTTGTTTCATGGGTATTCTAAACTGTTGAGCTAATATCCACTTATCAGTCAGTACATACCATGAATGTCCTTTCTGGTCTTGGTTACCTCACTCAGCATGATATTTTCTAGTTCCTTCCATTTGCCTACAAATTTAGTGAAGTCATCTTTTTAATAGCTGAGTAATATTCCATTGTGTAAATGTACTACAATAATCATGGGAAGCAGAGGGAGGGAGGGACCTGGATGGGAAAGGTGAGGGGGGGAAATGGGGGCAGAAATAGGGGTGGAAAGAGACAGGAGAAGGAATAAAAATAAGTAGCAGTGGGAGGAATCACTCGCGGAATCACTAGACAGTCACAGACACCAGGAATACTCCCAGTACCCTATGGGGGATAACATTTCAGGTAGAAAGAACCTGAAGAAATTACCTCCAGAAGATAGACATACTTGTTGAGGGATGGGACCACCCACCCATATCAAAATTTTAACCCAAAATTGTCCCTGTCTAAAGGAAATGCAGGGACAAAAATGGAGCAAGTGAAGGAAAGGACATCCAGAGACTGCCCAACAGTGTAATCGATTCCCTCTGAAGATACCACACAAGAAAAAAATACATGAGTAGTATTTTTTTGCAGGTCTCTAATACACTTTCTATGTCCTCATTTTGTTTTGGTGCTGAAGATCAAAACAATATTAATATCAAATGTCAATAGAAGGCAGAAAGAGTTCTGAAATTTTGATGAATATATAAACCTAGATGATAATTAAAAGAATATATTGATATTGGAATAAACAATTTGACAGTTTTTTATTGTTTGATTTGTACTTCCTCCAAAGTTGCAAATTATTTTAGATAAACAACATGCACACCTCACTGAGAGTTGTAATGTAGTGAGCTAAGAATGTAGCTAGAGTATATAGAAAAATGACTGAAGCTATTTAGCAATAAGAATTTACCATCAAATCATTAAGATAATATTAATATTTTGCAGTTCCTACTTTTCTATTTTTCAATGTCTGTTCTTTATGTTCATCAACAAAAGAAAATAATTCTTATATGGGAAATTTGTGAATTTGAGCTCTAACCTCACAATAAAATAACAAAATGTCAAGAAGGTCCTTTTTTTTTAAAGCTAAGAAGCAGCAATGCTGCACAACTCAAAATGACTCAAAATGAGCAGCATGAACAGAAGGAACAGATGAGGATAAGTCTGATAAGAATGTTAAGTTCCTCTAGTGCAAAGAGCATAGCAGTTTGGCTTTCCACTTAGGATGGTGATTTTTATATTGCAGCTTTCTTTCAATTCTTTTTTTTTTCTGAGGACTTGGTCTGAAAACTTGGTCTTGGGTGCTCTTAACTGATACTTTTTCTTTTAATCAACAATGTTAAATCACAATTGTGATCCCAGCAATTGGGAGGTGGATATTGGACGGTCACATGTAGTGGCGTTTTTGAGAATCCTATAATTTGGGGTTTTTATAACACGGAAATATTATACAAATGTGCTTACATTTTATCCCCATTTGTAGATATGTCAAACTATTTCCAGCTGTCTGCAAGAGCTGACCATGATTTGCTTCATGTTCTAGCAGAAACATGGTTTTGCCAGCTGCAGCTAATTCCGGTAGTTGTGTGACACTTGGAATTCAGCAACTTTTCAAAGAGTATATAAATGGTAGGGTCCCAAAGGGGTTGTTGGTCATTTAGAAAGGCTGGTTACAGTTTGTTAGTAGCCATGGTCAAACAAGAAACAAAAGGGAAGAAATTTTACTCAGGGATCTCTTTCCCCTTGTTTATCCTTGTTTCTCTCCTATCTACTATCTGGAGCTGTGAAAACAGGGGGATAAATGGTATTAAACAGAAGAATCCATAATATAGCAAAGACCAACTACAATCAGAAGTTTAGGGCTGTTTTCAGATTCATGGTGAGTCTGAGGTCTGTCTGGGTTCAATAAGACCATGTCTTTTTTTTTTCCATTGTTTTTTTTTAAATATTTTATTAGGTATATTCTTTATTTACATTTCAAATGATTATTTTCAAATGCAAGTACAAGCATAGATCCTCCAAGTTGTTTTTAGCTTGAAAGATAAAAGTAAAACCTATCCTAGCAAAATGTGCATACCTATATTTTTTTTATTTCTTGCGAATATGAACTCAAAATATGTAACACAGGGCTGCTGAATTCAGAAAAAATTAAAATGACTCTAAAAAGAA
This sequence comes from Tokudaia tokunoshimensis, assembly GCA_036184795.1. Classification (NCBI taxonomy): domain Eukaryota; kingdom Metazoa; phylum Chordata; class Mammalia; order Rodentia; family Muridae; genus Tokudaia; species Tokudaia tokunoshimensis. The sequence goes on along the minus strand of BTHU01000023.1, from coordinate 129,247,708 downwards.
ATAAAAACATATTGCTGTATGCCTTGTTGCACAGAAGTAGCAGAAAATATTCTCTTCTAAAATAGTCTACCTGAATACGCAAATATTCCCAAGGAATGATAAAGGTATACATCTGGTATTATTGATTTACTTGTAGATAACAGAGGAAAGAAATAGTTAATATTTTCCTATTATCTTTCCTCCTAACCTTTCCCCCCATGGATTCATTTATGCCAGTCCCCAATACCAGTAGGCCCTCAATAGGAATCCACTTCTGCCAGAGAAGCTGATATGCTAGCTATAGATCTTCATGTCTGTCTCCCTTGCCATTTCTCCAAGTCCAATCAGGGGACTCTTCCCAACCTCTGCAAAAGACCATCTGCAGCAGCCTCCCCTGACCTCATCTCTAGTGGATCCCACAGATCTTCCCCTCCTAACTTTCCTCCTTCCACTTTTTGCTTTTTTGTATCCCCCAAATCCAATAGGCAATCCCTTTGAACACACAGGCCACTCTTTTCAGAGAAGCAGATAAGCTGACTGCACACTTTCACCTCCCCTTCTGCTTTTCCAAATCAGATCCTCATTCTCATCTCCAGCTCCGGTGCAGTGTCCCCTATCCCTCTCCTGCCCACATCTCCAGCTTATCCCATAGATCTACCCCTTGTAACTTGCATCCCCCAAGTCTTTGCTTTATCTTCTTCCCTAATTCCAGCAGTATTCCCTGTGAATACATACATACTATTGAGAACACTAAAAATATAAGAGAACTCAAGACAACCATTCTTATTAATAGAGCCCTGGATTGCATAGGTCAAATGGACTTATTATGTTGGAGAAATATTACTACAAAATCATTACGTCATCATCATAGTATATCATCACTCTATTATAAATTTCAATATTCCACTAACAATATATTATCAATTTTAAGGCAGTTAAGAATTGTGGGTGTCTTAATTACTCTCCTAAATAATGGGAGGATTCTCTCATTTTTGAAAACCCATATAAATAGTTCAAAATATATCATCTATATTTTCTGTGGAACTGGATCTTTTGTTCTATATAGGATCATCTAAGTTATCTCTACTTTTTCAGAAGCAAAGATGCAATTTTTATACATTTATAGTTTAGAACGTCTGAGAAGGAATGCAGAGAAATTAAATATATGGTTTCTCTGGGGAAAAGAAGACACAGGGTCACATACTGTTTTCTACATATGTTCACTATAACCTGAACCATCTTTTGAAGACTCTCAGGTTTCTACAAATAAGGTGAAGGGGGAGGGTGACTGTATTGTAACTGGGGTCCATACTTACCTCAGTCATAATTCAATATTTATCATTTATGTTTGACAGCTTCAAGAAAAAATTTCATGTTAATAAATGATTCTATTGACAAAACAAAGTTAAAAGCTATAGATAACTGGAACAATATCATTATATTGGGTGTTACTGAATGACAATAGTTATGATTTGGTTCTGCAGTATAATTTACTAACACTTTGGATAGATGATCTCATGTAATACTTGAAAATTAAATACTAAGGCAATCGTCATGTTATCCTCATTTCACAGATGATTAAATCTAGTATTCAGCTTGAAATGACTACCTTAAGGAATAGTTAGTTGGTGACAAAAGTTAAATTAAAACTTGCTTATTACAATTGAATAAATTAATTTTCTAAAAGTGATTCTGCTATCTTTTATGCCACCTTAGTTAGATTTCCCACTTTTTATTCAATAAATCTAATCCTCTTTTATAAATTAGTTTTCTCATTTTAAATTTTAATCAATGAAGCTAGAAAGTTTCCATTTTTATCTAGGCATTATATTGGAATTCTATGTAATGTTTCAAGAAAAATGATTTAGTACTTAAAATAATCTATTCCCATAGATTAAATAAAATGGTAATCTCCTAATGATTCTATTCCTTTTAAAATTAATTTTGTTGTTTAATAGTTTCATACACATACATATACCTACATACACAATATATATGTATGTAAAATAAATTCTAATTACTTTCTTTCCCCCTATCAAGATGCATGATCCCTCTTTTCTAATTATCCCTTTTCAAGTTAATGATTTGGATTTTTTTCTGATTTATTTAGCTTAACTAGTACCACTTGTGCTATATAATTCTAGAACACTTTATCATTTACTAGTTTTTTTATAGCTACATAGCTTATCACATAACTTATGATCCAATATTTCAAGCATACATATTTATATACATGTACAGGCATGTACATCTGACTTGAATATGATATTAATTCTCACTAGTTTTCATTAACCTTAAACATGACATATAAAATAAATATGACAGTATCTAAATTTTAAAATATAAAACAAATAAATCTTGTCCTTGTTCTCGAGAAGTTAGTTATCTATGGAATAATAAAAGATAAAATATCCAAATTTATGAAATAGAAGAATAAGATTTAAATGTTAAGCCTGTTCTGAGTGACAAGAGACAGGATGTTGAACTAATTTGGGATGGGTGACTAACACACAAAAGCTCTGAAAAATTTGTCATTTATTAGAGGAATTGGAACAATTTTATATCCTCCCCCACATAATGAAAGACAGATATTGCCCAATTCTGGGTCTAAGTAAACTGAAAAACACAGTTCCTCATTGGATTCACTACCATAAATTAATGCTAGCTTTAAGGATAATCAAGGAAAGAAATATAAATAAAATGGTGGTATAAAAACAAACACAAAGCATAAAAGCAAACACATAAAAAAATAAGACAGATCATCAAGAAATCAACCAATAAATATAATACATTAGCATTCAAAAACAGAACATTACTTTAAAAGACTTTTATCAGTATATAGCTCTTGTAAAAATCAATGGGGTTCACAATGACAGTTTTGTCCAAATATATTCCTATATTACCTTACCACATATCCTTATCATTATACTCTACTGTTCCACTGACCTTTTTTTTTTTGTTTGTTTGTTTGTTTGTTTGTTTTTCAAGACAGGGTTTCTCTGTGTAGCCCTGGCTGTCCTGGAACTCACTCTGTAGACCAGGCTGGCCTTGAACTCAGAAATCCGCCTGCCTCTGCCTCCCAAGTGCTGGGATTAAAGGCGTGCGCCACCACCGCCCGGCTCCACTGACCTTTTTGAGCTAATCCTTTCCACTTCCAAAATAATTTTCCCTCTCTTTCTGTCTTTCTTTCTGTTTGTCTTAATCTCATTTCTCTTTCACTCTCTCTTACACATGCACATGCATGCACACCTGTACAGGCACGCTCAAACACACACACACACACACACACACACACACACACACACACACACACACGCACACATTATCTAACTTTCAATTTTACTAGAAAATATATTTGTTTTTCTCATTTTTCTTAATACAAGTATATCCATTTTATAACACATGACATTATATCATTTTTCTCTGTGACTGTCTAAAACTCTACTGTGTTTCTATACCAAATCACTATCTGTAGATGGACTTGGAGGCTGATTTTCTAACTTGTTATTGTGAATAGTATCACACAAATATGGATGAGCTAATGAGATTTCAGTATGCTAATTTACATTCCTTTAAATACGTACCCAAGGGTTGTAAGGCTTGATCTTCCACATAATTACATATTTATATGTTTTATGTGGATATGATTTATCTACTTAAATATGTTTCAATAAACTTACACACTGCCTTTAATATTTGCTCAAGTAGTTTACTTCCTGTCATTAGGGTTCCCTTTTGTTTCTACCTTTGTCAGAAGCTGTTGCTGTCTTTTATCTATTTTTTTTATTACATTCTTTGGTAATTTCATACTTGAGTACATTATATCTCAAACATCACTTCCCTTTCCCACTGTAACTCCTTCTGAACATCAAAATCTTCTTATCAATTTTAAATTTTCTAGTTCTTTTTATCCTCTACTGAATCCAAAATTAGTGCTACACAAATATGTTTGGGAATGAAAAGGTCTACTGAGACTCTCTTCCTCAGCAGCCATCATGTTCCAGGACCTCCTTATTTAGGAGTGGGGCTCCATGAATTCCTCTTTAATCCATGCAGGAGTGTCTAGAAGTTTTATCTTGGGCAGGTTTTGGGGAGGGACTGTGATCATGTGTCCAAAGACCCGGTTATGTTCAGAAAACATTACATCACAACAATTCTCACTGACTTCTGACTCATCCAATCTTTTTGAACACTCTTCAGTTCTCCCTGAATGTTTTGTAGGAAGGAGTATGATATCAGTATTCTATTCGGACTGAGTACAATAGTCACTTATTCTCTATACTTGGAGCAATTGTGAATGTCTGTGTTGAACTACTTTTTGGTGCATTAAAAAAATGGATTCTTTATGAGTGATGAGAGATTCACTAAAGTATATAAAAAGCATTTAGAAATAAATATGATGTTATGTTCATTTAGTAGACTAAATGAACTCTAGGCTCTCCCTATAGTCTCTGACCTCCTGACTCAAGGGCTTTTAGCCAGGCTTATTGTATCAGGCATAGGTTTCCACTTATAGAGTGAATTAGAAAGCTGTTTTTATGCCCATAACATTAGAGCCACTAATGGACTGATAGGCATATTTTGCCAGGATGGTTATTATTGTAGGCTGTAGAGTTTACAACTTGGTAATACTCTTGATGTTTCTTTCCCTGTAGGCTGTACAGAATATTTCAATACTGTGAAAGGTAGACAGCAAAGTGGAAACTTCCAAGTCAGTACCAGGTTAGTTTCTCCTAGTCCTGTGACTAAAATGTGTATCAGGTCTATGTGGCATTGTCTTGACTATTGGTTGATATTAAAGTACCAAGCCCATTATGAATGGTACATCTATAGGCAAGTGGGCTTGGACTATAAAAAAAACAAACAAACACAAGCTGAGAAAATCAGAGGAAGCAAGCTAGTAAGCAGCATTCTTCCATGATCTGTTGTTTAGTTCCTTCCTTGACTTTCCTTAATGATATACTGAAACCTGAAAGAAAAATAAACCATTGCGTACTCAAATTATTTTGATCATATTATTTACAACATCAAAGGGAATATAAAATAGAATATTTAGCTATGTTTACCATATTAATTCTGCCTATCCATGAGCATTGTGACAATCTTTCTATTTTCTAGTGTTTTTTTTTTTTTCAGTTTCTTATCCTTTTAAGTATAATTGAAAATTTGGGTAGGTCATTTGACACATTGCATAATGACTCTTAGTTGTCATTGAAAACTGTAGATTACAGGATATTTGAGATAGGAAATACATAAATGAAGCAGGGATCTCTGTAGCTCATTCCCAAAGACCATGATAAATATAAGAATGCCAATACATCCACATCATCTGGTACAGATACCATGGTCCACATTCCTCAATAGTGTCAACTAGTGATGTGGTATATGTTATCACTTGTTTTTATGTAGACAACAGGTGCTTTCCATGACTAGAGAGAATAAGGGATTTCTATAAATCGTTCTCCTTCATCAAAGATAAAATCCTGTTTTAAACATTTTGAGAACAAGCTAGACCAAAACCCACAGATAAGGAAATGATAATAATAACTTTGTCTTTATGAGTTAAGTCATCTTAGAATCCCCAAATCCTACTAACTGGTAAACTACCTAATTGAATTTTGCTATGGAAACTATCTGCTTTCTTATTTTTTCTGTCTTTTATTTTTAATTTTATTGTATATTTTATTTATTTACATTCCAGATGTTATCCCTTTTCTCGAGTTCCCCTCCGGGAAACTTCCTATCCCATCCTCCCTCCCCCTGCTTCTATGAGGGTATTCATGCACCCAACCATTCCTGCTTCCCTACCCTGTCATTCCCTTATAATGGGGCATCTAGCCTTTGCAGAACCAGGGGCCTCCCCACCCATTTATATCCGACAAGGCCATCCTTTGATACACAAAAGGCTGGAGCCATGGGTCCCTCCATGTGTTCTCTTTGGTTGTTGTCATAGTCCCTGGGAGCTCTGGTTGGTTGATATTGTTGTTCTTCCTATGAGGTTGCAAACCCCTTCAGCTCCTTCAGTTTTTTCTCTAACTCCTGTATTGGGGACCCTGTGCTAGCTCCAATGACTGGTTGAAAGCACCTGCCTCTGTGTTGTCAGGGCCTGGCAGAGCCTCTCAGGAGATAGCTATATCAAGCTCCTGTCAGCAAGCACTTCTTGGCATCCACAATAGTGCCGAGTTTGGTGACTGTATATGGGATGGGTACCCAGGTGGGGCAGTCTCTGGATGACCTTTCGTTTCTTATTTCTAACTCAAAAAGCTTAACCTCTTCTTTGCCCTCCTGTTCCTTCTGCTAGCAGTTGCCTATAACTAAAGATTGTTTCCATTATTATGCAGTTTAACCTTTGATTCTCTGACTCCAATAAACTGTCTTCACATTCCCTTCTATTCCTGCTTGCCTGATTTTACTTTCTTTTATCTATGAGACACGGAAAACAGATTCTGTGTTCTTCCCAGGGATACTAGGATTGTACTTGTTCAACTTGACACAATACCGAACCTGTAGTCAAAAAATAAAAATAAATAAATAAATAAATAAAAGGAGTTTAGTTGTGAGGTGGCTCAGAAATGAAAATGAACACATTAAAGATTCTGACATTTGAGATAATAATAGATTTGAAAGAGCCATTGTGACTACTCATGTTGATGATTTTGCAATCCTCCTTGATGTCTATTGAAATTGTAATAGCATATTGGAGAGCATCATAATGGAAGCACTGAAATAGCAGATCTTTAATGCCTTTATGATTTTCCCTGTTACTTTCTCTCTTTGTCTCTACAGTACACTGTTTATAATTTTAGTTGACAAAACAACTAGGCAAGGAAAATAAGTTATTAGCACAATAAAGCTTGTATTTAAAATAAAATATATTCACTAGAGAATGTTTTCCTCATCCTTCATTGGTTACAGCAAATGTATTTTCTCCAAAACCTTGAAACTTATTCATAATATATCTTTTACCATATCAACCATGACGACAAATTATATCCTAACATGGTTATGTTCCCTTTGTCTTTCACTGTATTCTTAGTTTCCAATTGCTTTTTTCATTTGGGATAATTTGTTCTAATTAAATAAAATTTGTTGACAAATGTATAGATTCAAAACATGCAGTTATATTAATAATGTTTTGGTAAGAAAAAAGATTGTGTTGAGGCATTTAACTATTATTTTTTCCTTTCACCTGTCCATTTGTGTACTACATTAATTCATTATTTTGCAGAAAATCATCGCTATGCATAAAATAATTAAGCAGTTAATAAGAAGAAAAACAGTAGGCATATCATCATAAACTAGCCAAACATTTGTGATTCAGTGTACTACTCTACATACATAAATAACTAATTAATCTCTGTTGAAAGGGATTACGTTACAGGAGCTATTGTATACAGGTAATTAATGCTTACTACACTTTATCTTTTCCCAGCTTTCTCTACCTTATACATTGTTGAACTTATAGCAGTTGAGGTTACCAGCAGTGGAACTATATAAGACTGGTCTTATCCACAGTGAGGGAAAAGTTCATAGGTTCCTAAACATAACCAGTAAACAACTGGCAACTGATAGATTCTGGAAGAGAAAGATTCATTGTCTCTACTTACAGGCACATCAATGAATCAATCAGGATGGGGGGATGCTATTTGACAGTGGTAAAAAGGAGAAGGAAAGATGATGGAAATGAGCATAATCACAATGCATTTCATATGTTTATGGGAGTTTTAAAAAAACAAATTAGTAAGAAAATTCTTGTTCAAAAATGTCAAAAGTAGAACATGTGGAAGGACTAGAATGAATACTAATGCAAGCAAGGGCTACATGATCCATTAGCCACTTTACTCCTGTATCCACTATGCTCACAATACCCTATAGAAACAATTTGAAGTATATTTTGGCTCATAGTTTAATTGGGTTGCAACCCATGATACCAGGGAAAGCATAGTAGAAGGTGGGAGTAATCTGAGACAATGGGTGTTCAGATTATATGGTGCCAGGAAAATAAGAGGTCCTTGGTCCTGGAAAGACTTGATGCTGTAGTGTAGAGGAATACCAGGACAGGAAAGTGGAGGAGTCTTGATTGGGGAAGGGGAGATGGCTTATGGGATTTTTGGGAGAGAGGGGAACCAGGAAAGGGGGCAACATTTGAAATGTAAATAAAGAATAGATCTAATAATAAATAAATAAATAAATAAATAAATAAATAAATAAATAAATAATAAAAGAACCACTGTCATTAGAGCTGTTGTATAATCCTCAAAGAATGGGCATAATTACCTATTTCCACTAGCTTTGTTTTACCTCTTAAAGGTTCCACACCCTCCCAAAATAGTCATCAGTTGAGGAACAAGTAATCACACTTGAGAATCTGTCTGACATTTCAGATGGAAGCCACAGAACTTGACTTCTTAATACAGCATTAATGTAACTAATTTTCTTTCTGACCATAAAAGATATGTTATAATTTGTCTCCATCAAAGAATTTAAGACAATTTATTAATAGACACTAACAAAAATAAAGCCCCATCCTGTGAAGGTTTTATCTTTTTTTCAGTCTTATTGTTTCCCCAGAAACTATGTGAGCTCCTCATTGAGTGCTATGGAATACAGTCAGGCTATGCTCAGTCAGTTGTCTTCCCAGTTTATTCAAATCCTTTTCCTTTCTCCCTCCCAAATATTTTCAAAAACCTGTCCAATAATAAGATATTCACACATTTGCAATCATGCATCCTATTTCAGTGTTATCTTCTTGGTAATCTAAAAGCAAAGTACATTTTTACACTAACATATTATAAATTATTTTGAGAAGAGTATATGTATATGCTATCATATAACAATTTTCTCCAAATAATTGTTATATGTAATTCTCATCTATCATATTTCCATTTTTTATTATCTGAAATGGAAGTATCCTTAATCTCAAAGTAAATCTCTTTAAAATTTCCCCGTTTTCTAGAATTGATTTAATTTTATATGTGTGAGTGTTTCACCTGTGGGTAAGCATATACCATATATGTGTCTGGTGCCCGTGGATGTCAGAAGAAGGAATAGGATGCCCTGAACCAATATTTGTGAGCCACCATGTAGGTGCTGCAAGTCAAACTCACCTTCTCTGGAACAGCAGTAATTTCTCTTCTGAGCCATTTCTACAGTTCCTTTTCAAGAGTTTTTATCATTTCAAGTTTTAAATATAAATCTTTCCTCTGAGTTGTTTTATTAATTATAGACATTAATGTATTTTGTGTTTTTGTCTCTTGATGATCAGCTTTCCTAAAACTATTCATGGGAAAGATGACATTTTTCTTCTATTTTGCCCTCTTAGATTTCTGATGAAGATAAATTAATGGTATATACTCAGATTCATTTCTAGGGCATCTATGCTATACCACTTACACATCTCCCAAGGACACATCTACTACACCTTCAGAGTCTAGGTCCCATATATAGTGCAACATTCATCACAGTGTTGTGAATCTCCTAATAGCATGTTTTAGTATATAAACAGAATATTTAGAATGTAGTTGCTGCAAAATAGATGAGCAATGTATTTGAACAATCCGTGTTTAAGGCTTTCTAGATAGAAAATGAATGAACTCTAAGTTTAGGAACATGAAGCAAACAGTACAACATAAAATGGCACTTAATTGAATATGAAAGCTTGGAAAATTCTGGAATAAAAGTTGGTAGGATATACATAAATTCTAATTATTACTTCAAATAAGACCAGGCATGTAACTAGAAATGTGTAGTTGTTTTTTTTTTACCAAAATTCTAGGCAGACTATGCTTGAAATAAATCTTTGCATTCTCCAAGAACAAATTTATACAAAACAACTGGATTTTCTATTTGAAATCACTGGTCAGTTAATATGTTCGGTGACTAGTTTTGACTTTTGAAAATTAAAAATAATTTAGACAAATGCAGCATTAAATGACTATAATATCTAACAAATATATCACTAAAATTAAAATATATGACAACTCTCCAGCATAAAATCAAACTATCATTCGCCTTGCCAGCAATATGAGTAAATATAATTTTTTACCTGTATTGAACTTGGTGAAATGTCAGTTCATAGCTGAAAGTACATTATCCATGTTCCAGGTGTTCTAGAGAAAATAACTCAATCAGTATGAGTTACTAAGGTTAAATAGTTTTATGTTTATTTGAGGAAAACAATTAACAGAATTTTGTTTCAAACAGGAAAGATGATTTGTGAGAAAACTGGGTGGAAGACAACTGAAATAATCACAAAAAATCTGCATGACTGATGACACATGAAGCTTGTGGCTCAACTGGACTGGATATGTCTAACTTTGGAACTGTAATTTAGTAAGTTAATATTTTACTTTTGAAATATGTTTATTACATTTTGATATTTCCCAAGGAATTACATGTAATACATATTCACTCTTCCTCATGAATAGGCCTAGAGCCAGCTTTTTAAAAAATGATTATTATTACTTAATTTTTTTTTCATTAAACAGAATTTTTTATTAACTCCTTAACTGCTAAATATGGTGTTGCTTAGGGTGGGGTGGATTTGTTCCACTTAATAGATCATGCCTATGTCATCAAAATTTGTGTCATGATGTTAATTACAATGACAATATTTGAGTATTGAACACATAGAAAAACTAAAGATTCCTTTACTGGATGTATTAAAAAATATCTAGTGAGCATTTTGTAATCCGGAGACAAAGTGTAGAACAGAGACTGAAGGAAAGGTCATCCAGAGACTTCCCCACCTGGAGATCCATCCCATATACAGCCACCAAACCCAGACACTATTGTGGATGCCAAGAAGTGCTTGCTGACAGGAGCCTGATTTAGCTGTCTCCTGATAGGATCCGCCAGATCTTGACCAATACAGAGGGGGATGCTCGCAACCAACCACTGAACTGATTAAGAGGTCCCCAATGGAGGAATTAGAGAAAGGACTGAAGGAACTGAAGGGGATTGCAACCCCATAGGAAGAACAACTATATCAACCAACCAGAGCTCCCAGGGTCTAAACCACCAAACAACGAGCACACATGGAGGGACCCATGGCTCCAGCCGCATGTGTAGCAGAGGATGGCTTTGTCGGGCATCAGTGGGAGATGTCCTTGGTCTCGTGAAGTTTCAATGCCCCAGTGTAGGGGAATTCAAAGTAGCAGGAGGTGAGAGTGGGTGGGTTGGTGGGGACACACCCTCATAGAGGCAGGGGGAGGGAGGATGGGAGAGGCAGTTTCTGGGGGAGGGATTGGGAAAGGGGATAACATTTGAATTGTAAATAAATAACATATCCAATAAAAACTTATACAAATGTAGCAGATGGGACTAGGATTAGATATGGGTAAAAACAGAGTCAGGAGATAGACAAATTTATCATTTCAAACTCTTTGCATTTTAAAATTAGGAAAATCAGTAGACATACCTGCAAATATTAAATTTGATAGGCAACTTCATTAGATGTGCAAACAACTGGCAATTGATTCTGAGTTTATCTGTGAATACATCTCCCTCAAAAAGTAACTAAAGAAAAAGACACCCCAACAGAAAGCACTGAGCTTAAAAAATGTTCTCCTAATTGGTTTGATTGATTAGCTGAATTATGTGCCAAAAGACATCCTCTTAGTGAGAGGAAGAACAGTATGAAATTGGTTTCTGGGAAGAGCTGAGGATCTGGGAGATGGTGAAAGGAAACCATAAGCAAAAGTTATTGTAAAGAAATCTATTTAAAGTGGTTCCCTCCATTACACACCCCATACTTTTGCATACTTCTCTTCATTCTCCTGGCCCTCTGGGCTTCTGTATTTTCTCCACCCATACTGGAACCTGATCCCCATTTTCCTCCCACTTCCCTCTTCCACCCATGTCCCTCCCTCCCTCTGTCTCTGATAATTAATTTGTTCCCCATTCTAAGTGAGATTGAAGCATCCACACTTGGGCCTTTCGTCCTGTTAAGCTTCATATAGTCTGTGAGTTATAGCATGCATATTCGGAACTTTTTGGCTAATATCCACTTATTGGTGAGTTCGTACTGTCTGGGTCATCTCACCCAGGATATTTCTCTAGTTCCATCTATTTGCCCGCAAAACTCATGATGACCTCATTATGACTTCTTATAGCAATTGTAGATAAGAAAATATGTAAAACATTTAATAAATTTTTACATTTAATATTCAAAAAAATAACTGAGTAGAATTCCATTGTGTAAATGAACCACATTTCCTGTATCTATTCTTCTGTTGAGGAACATCTGGGTTGTTTCCACCTTCTGGCTATTATAAATAAGGCTGCTATGAACATAGAACATCACCTGTCCTTGTGGTATGGTGCAGCATCTTTTGGGTATATGCCCAAGAGTAGTATAGTTGGGTCTTCAGGTAGAATTATTCCCGATTTTCTGAGGAACTTCCAGATAGATTTCCAGAGTGGTTGTACTAGTTTGCAATCCCACCAGCAATGAAGGAGTGCTCCTCTTTCTCCACATCCTTGCCAGCATCTGTTGTCCCAGACACCAGAGATGTGGGAGGCTCCCAGAACTCAATGGGAATGACATCAACTGATATGCCCAACTGTGAGAAGATGGAACCTGATGAGACCACCTCCAGTAGATAGACATGGCCCTCAGTTGGGGGATGGAGCCATCTACCCATCTAAAAATATTTGACCCAGAATTTTTCCTGTCTAAAGGAAATGCAAGGCAAAAATGGATAAGATACTGAAGGAAAGACCATTCAGAGACTGTCCTACCTTGCACATTCACAGACACCAAACCTTGATGCCAAGATTATATATATATATATATATATATATATATATATATATATATATATAATTATACACACAGACACACACACACACACATATCAATAGCTCTCCTCTGAGAGGCTCTACAAGCATCTGACTAAGACAGATGCAGATATACACAGCCAACTGTTGGAATGAGCCTAGGGACACCAATGGAGGGGAAAGGCTAAAGGAGCTAAAGGGGATTGCAATCCCATAGAAAGAAAGACAGTATCAATTAACCAGACTCCTCAGAGCTCCCAGGGACTAAGTCATGGACTAAAGAAGATACATGGGCTGGTCTGTGGCACCTGCTACATATGTAGCAGAGGACTTCCTTGTCTGGCCTCAGTAGGACGGGATGTGCTTGGTCCTATGGAGAACTGATGCCCCAGAAAAGGGGGATGCTACAGGCATGAGGTGGGAGTGGGTGGGTGTGTGAGTACCCTCTTATAGGCAAAAGGGAGGGAGGATGATGGGATGGAGGACTTGTGGAGGGGAGTCAAGGAAGGGGAATAATTTTGAAATGCAAACAAATAAAATAATAAAAAATTAACTTTATTTCCATTAAAAAAGATAGCTCCTTAATCATTTGTATGTAAAGATGCATAATAACTAGATGAAATTTCTATCCAATTATATTTATTGCTGTTGCATTTTTTTAATTCTTCTATGTTTTTAGTACCTATAATGCATTAGATATACACACTGAAATTTCTTTTCAGCCATGTTCCTGGTTGAATTTAACTGTTTCATACTTTATCATTAAAAATAGTTTTATTATTATTAATTACTTATTTTATTTATTTACATCTCAAATTCTGTCCCCTCCCAGTATGCTCTCACAGAGTTCTTCCCCTTTCCCACTTCCACTTCCTTTTCACATTTGAGAGTTTCCCCTTCCAGGTATTTCCCAAACCAGAGCAGCAAGTCTCTACAGGATTTGATACATCCTCTTCTACTGAGGCCAGTCCTTTAGGGCCTAGGACCAGCCCATTTATGCAGCCTGGTTGGTGGTTCTGTCTCTGGGTGCTCCTGGTGGTGGTGGTGGGGCAGTCCAGGTTAATTGAGACTGCTGGTCTTCCTATGGGGTCACCTTCCCCTTCAGTTTCTTCAGTACTTCCCCTAACTCCTCCACTGGGGTCCCAAACCTCAGTCCAATGGTTTAGTGTAAGTATCTGCATTTGTCTCAGTCAGCTGCTGGTAGAGCCTCTCAGAGGACAGCCATGCTAGGCTCCTGTCTGCAAGCACAATATGGCATGAGTTGGGTTTTGGTGCCAGCCCATGGGATGGATTCCCTAATTGGGCCGGTCACTGGTTGGAAATTCCTCTAGGCTTTGCTCCATTTTTGTCCCTGAATTTCCTGTAGACAAGAGGAATTTTGGGTCAAAAATTGTTTAGGTGAGTTGGTGTTCCCATCCCTCTACTGGGTACCCGGTCTGACTACTGGAATCGGTCTCTTTAGGTTCTATGTCCCCAATTTTGGGCTTTTTAGCTAAGGTCACCGATACTGAATTCTGTGAGTCTCCTTAATCACAGGTCTCTGGGACTTCTTAGAAAATGCCCCCACCCCACCCTCAAAACTGTATATTTCCCTTCATTTTCCTAGCCCCCTGGGACTCCTGTATCTCCTTATAGCTGATCTTGCCCCCTTATTATGCTCCCTTCTCCTACCTATGTCTCTTACTTCCATTGCTTATGACTATTTTGTTCCCCCTTCTATGTATGATCTAACCATCCTCACTCAGACCATCCTTCATGTTTAACTTCTTAGGGGCTGTGGGGTCTACCAAGGGTATTCTGTACTTTTTCACTAATATCCACTTATCAGTGACTACATACCATTCATATCCTTTTGGGTCTGGGTTATCTTACTCAGGATGATATTTTCTAGTTCCATCCATTTACCTGCAAAATTCATAATGTCCTCATTTTAAATAGCTGAATAGTACTCCACTGTGTAAATGAACGTTTTCTGTATCCATTATTTGGGTGAAGGACATGCAGGTTATTTCCAGCTTCTGGCTATTACAAATAAGGCTGTTATGAACATAGCAAAGCATGTGTCCTTGTGGTATGGTGGAGTATCTTTTGGTTATATGCCCAGGAGTGGTATAGCTGGGTCTTTAGGTTGAATATATAAGATCAATAGCCATATTATAAAGATACTTAATTGGGATTTTTATTGCAGAATAATAACAAGAATAATCCTATCAATTGCTTTTTTCTTCAGTTCCTGAAGCTATAGGGAACACTTAATTCTGTGCATATTAGCCTAGTAAATTCTTTCTTAGTCTCAATTATCAGATTTTTATCAGAAGAAGAATCTCCTAGGAGTGGGAAATAACTAGTTTACTGCCATAAGATAGAAATTATGATTTACAGATTAAGATTAATTTTGGTTTATCTCTAATACCACTTGATTTTTAATGACATAAATTCAGTCAAATGAATTAACAGTGAATCTTTTACTAAAGATAAAATGTATTTTATAATTTTCTGACAATTCTGTTAAGTATGAAATCATTTCATAGATGTGATAGTAGCATTTATTTTGTGTCACCATCTGAAATTAAATTATCAATATATAGATATAAATTATGCATTTTCATTGTCATTTGTGACAGCCTCTTAGCATTCAGTTAGGTTTTTCCTGTTACTATCAACTTTCAGTGATGAGTCCATAGGAGAGAAAAACAAAGTGCAGTGGAAGAAAACAGATAAGCCTAAGGTGTGTCTTCAGTTAAATAAGAATTTCATATTCTATTGTTGAATATGAAACCTGCTGCCAGTGCTTTTGCATTTCTGATTGTCATTTAGTATGGAATGGAACTTGGCAGATTCAGTAGCCAAATGCTTGTTCATGAAATTGTACGTTATTGTCGAAGAAAGCCACCACCTGTGCTGCCTTCCTGTAGGTGTAATTTTCTCAGAATGTTCCGTGGCAAGATTAGCAGAATTTGTGTTTTACAGCAATCAAAGAAAATTTCCATGTTATACAGACTTTGACAAGTGGTAAATGTGAAAGTAAATTTATCTCCTAGTATAGCATTAAGAAAATTTTAATTTAATTTAATTTCCTGAGTATGTCTCTAGGACATTGTCTACTAGGGTAAGAAATTTTATGATGATATTCTCTAAAACATCAGTGAGTAAAATTGTATGAATACAATGATTAAAAATTATATGAATTGTATGTATACCACAAGTTTATCAGTGTTGCACAAGAATATAAAAATCTTTTATTTTCAGAAACCATTACCAGTTTTTTTTCATGAGAATGAACTTGAACTGATAGAGCAATGTCTATTTGTAAACCAAATATATGAATCCGAAAATGTTTCATGTGATTAACTCAGTGGAGTTTCTGATATACAATCGTTATCTTAAATATGTATGCAACAAATAATGCATGTGCTATTTATTAGTGGTAATGATATCAGTACATTCTCATATATCATAATGCAAGGTCTAGCTGGACAAAACCATGATATTTCAATATTTGGACTAATCCTATTTCAAGGTTTGAATCTGGACCCATAGAGAGTTAACTGGTTTCATTATACTGAGTAGGATCCTGTAGTCCACTGTCCACTGTAATGACATGAGACTTCACTAAGAGAAGAATATTTATTGAAATATGTTTAGTAACGAAGTGACATAAGTCCCATTTTAGAAGGATTTTTGTTGTTTTTCTTCGCATGTCTTATAATCATTATAAACAACTTTGCCTCTAGCATTTAATAAAAATTGTATGAGTGTCATGTGAAAGTCGTGAAACCTTCAAAATGAATTAAGAATAGGAGCTTAGTTATTTGTAGTAATCTTATCCATGATATGTACATCACATTTTTGGTGAATGTAGACAAATCTTAAGAGGTAGCTTCCAACAGATGTGCTGGCAAGTAAATGCATATAATCGAAGAATGAATCTTCTTTCAATATCCTTTTATAGGCCTCCATCAGAAGGTGTGGTCCAGATTTAAGGTTTGTACCACCATGCCTCGATCTGGAAATTGCTTTGGCCCAGACTGATCTTGAACTCGGAGATCTACTTGCCTTAGTCTCCTAGGATTAAAGACATGTACTATCTTGTCTGGGCCTAAGCTTTTCATGGCCACTATGCCTTAAGATCTCCATGTCAAGATCTGTGTCAGAGGTCTGTATCTTCTAGCCACAAGATCTGGGTCACAGTTGTGCCCTCCATTTCTGGATAATAGTTCGTTCCATATGTAATCAAGTTGACAACCACAAATAGCCATCACAGTATCTAATTATCATAAGGACAGAAAGCTAGATCTGGGTTTGAGTGCTCAGTCAGAAATTTGTGCACAGGGTCACTCTTCAGATAAGGTCAGGCATCTGTGTTCAGAGACACTCTCCAAGTAAGGTTAAGCAGAGAAAAGGCAGCCCCGCTGAGAAAGGGGGCTCTCCATTTTATGTCAAGCTCATAGAATTATCCAAACATGGTGTACTGCAAGCTTAATATCAGGGTTTTCCAACAGTAAGTAACATAGAGTGGGTAAAGAGTTCAATATAGGGTAAATGATGTGACTGTCAGTGAAATTTTCAGAGGTTTCAGTTAAGTACCTATCTGGGTAGAAGTAATGAATCAAGACATATTACTTCAGAGAAGAGTGTTCTGTCACAGGGAAGACAGAATAATATAGTTGATGTATTTGTGCAACTATAATTTTCAAAGATCAAGGAATAAGTCAGTATGACTAAGGGAGAGACAAAAGGACTAAAAGAGGAAGAAGATGGGATATAAAAGTGATATGAGACATTATAGTCTGCTGTTAAGAGGACTGAGTGTTCACTTGACTGAGATGGAAAGCCTTAGAGCAGCTTGAGCAGAGGAGTTGCATGTTTTGACCAATACCATAACCCTATCTGCTGAGTAAGTAAATAGGTAGCCTGGAAGTGGGGAGAGAAGACATTGTAATACAAGTGAACCCGGTTACAATCACCAGTGACAGACTAGGAGGATCTCATTTGAAGTGGAAAAAACTAGAAAGGTTTGAATTGTTACTCAAAAGAAAGAACTGAGGTCCAATAATTCTTGTTTATCAGTGTTACTAGTTCTTCTCTAAAATATTTAGAAGAAAATTATTTCTTAAGTTTATTAATATATGACATACCAACTACCAAAATGAAAGAATATCTCTACTAAAATTCACTATTTCCTACCAATTTCTTCTTAGCTAAGAGAAATATTTTCCTAGTGGTAACCATTAACTCTCAGTTTGGGGAGCCAAAGTCCATCTTCAAAGACAATGACATAATTTACCACATAGTTGTCAAATATAATTGATAGCTTAATCTTACACAGTGGCACATGACTTTAATAAAAGACACTTGGCAGGCAAAGGTTTATGGATCTCTGTCAGTTCAAGTCCAATGTGGACTATATAGCGAGTTCCAGGACAAGACTGTATATAAAGACTATATAGTCTATGTAAATATGGACTATATTTCTTTTTTACAAACATGAAAAAATTCTCACATAACATTAATTTACTTCATTATCATATATTTTTAAAGGAAAATGAAGAAATTTATATTGTTATTTTTCCAACTGGCTTTTGAGATTCAACAATAAGGAAATGATATTGATATTTTTCCAACTAGCTTTTGTTTTCAAAGGTACTTTCTACAATACAATTTCCTAGTTGTATATTTGCTTGCTAATAAACTCACACCTAAGGCTTGTATGTATTGGCAGGCAAGTCCATACCCTGGGGTGTGTTACTGCTTGCATAATTAGCCATCAATTATCACCAGTTACATTTGCACCTGTTCCATATGCAGATCTTGGAATTTCAAGCTTGGCCAATTGGCATGTTCTGAACTTTCTCCCACTTCTGAGAAAAGTGGTAAAATAGTCCTAGTTTTGAGGATGCTCTACTTAACCAGCCTCTTAACCAAATCCATCTAAGAAGGATTTTTTTTTTCATTAAGGCACCTTAAAGATAGTATGAAAATACCAGTATCACCCAAAACAATAAGGTCGTTAAATTTTCAGTGAGATGTTTTTAAATTTGAAATCCCTTGGGAGATAATTTCTTTTAGCAAATGAGGATAGTAAGCTCAGGAAAGTGAATGTATTTTTTGAAGTAATTCACTTCATTAGTTGCATAGTCTGTGCCTGAGCCGGGGTTCCTAGCATGGGTCTGCGTTCTGGGATGTCCTTAAATTCCAGTTTCTCATGTTGGTTTATTATAGGTTTTATGGAATTAAACATGTGAAACCATCTCCTTTTCTTTTGCACTTCAGTTTCAAAAAGTGATGATTATAAAAGACTTAGAACACATCTCTTATGACTGTTTTTTTGGCTGTAGTTACAATGAACTCATTGAGACATATTTATCTATAGCAATTATGTAATGTGTAAAATGGCTTCTTTTTAGAATACTAACTGAAGGGTTTTTTGGTTTTTTGATTTTTGTGTGTTTTATACATTTCACTTGTGTTAGTGTTTGGATATATTTTATGAAGATTCGTTCCAAATGAATGCTTCAAGTTCTTATATGCCAAATTATAATCATAACATTAAAAATGATCTTTATGTCAGATACTGCAGGGCACTTTTTGCAGCTTTATTTTTTTATTTTTTATTTTCTATATTTTTTTTATTTACATTCCCATTGACTTCCCCTTTCCCGGTTCTCCCCTTCACGAAAGTCCGATAAGCCCTCTTCCCTCCCCCTGTTCCCCAGTCAACCCCCTCCCACTTCTCTGTCTAGATCCATGACACCTTGATGTACAACAGAAGCAACACTGCAGGGCAGCGAGAGAATGGATGCTAAACATTTGCTATCACTCTGGAGAAAGCCAAGACTCCATTCCTATCCAACATAGTACTAAATAGTATTTTCTCTAGAAAATTCTGAAAGGCCAGGATGTAAGACTTTGGTAGAACTACTTTAGAATGTGGAATGCAAAAGAATCCTTAAGATGCTCAAGAAATAAAATGAATAAGAAAAGATGAAAAGAAAGTTTTTTTCTTTTCTAAGTTTTTTTATTTACATTCCAAATCATTTCCCCTTTCCCGTTTCCTCCCTCCCCGAAAGTCCCATAAGCCCCCTTCCCTCCCTCTTTTCCGCATTCATCCTCCTCTCGCTTCTCTGTTCTGGCATTCCCCTACATCCAGTCTTTCCAGGACCAGGGGTCTCTCCTTCCATCTTCTTGGAAATCTATTGATATGCGAATTATGTCTTGGGTATTCTGAGATTCTGGGTTAATATCCCCTTATCAGTGACTGCATACCATGTGTGTTCTTTTGTGATTAGGTTACCACACTAAGGACGATATTTTCAAGTTCTGACCATTTGCCTAGGAATTTCGTGAATTCATTGTTTTTAATTGCAGAGTAGTATTCCATTGTGTAAATATACCACATCTTCTGAATCCATTCCTCCGTTGAGGGACATCTGGGTTCTTTCCAGCTTCTCATTATTATAAATAAGGCTGTTATGAACATAGTGGAGCATGTGTCCTTATTGCATGCAGGTAAGGCCTCTGGGTATATGCCCAAGAGTGGTATAGCTGGAAAAAAAAAAGAAAAAAAAAGATCTTTATTGTCCAAAACTCAAAACATAATTTTAGTATAAACTCTAAAAATGTTAATAATAAATTATAATCTGATCTCTGTGCTTTACAGGTAATTGCCACGGACCTTCCTGGCATCTATAGGGTTTTCCGGGGAAGGAAACAAATGGGGGAGCAGCATTGGAAATTGGGGTCATGCTGATAGCAGATGGGGCCTGGTGACAGTAACAGGTGATTTATGGACTCAATACTACTGATGGAACAAAATTTAACTATCTGAGGCTGGCAAGATGGCTTAGCAAGAAACTTTGAACTCTTTTAATTCTTAAGTATATACTTTTGTAATTAATTCTGTTAGCAGAAGTAGGGAATTTAGTAAAGGATTAATTGTTAGAGTTTCTGTACTGACTGATTTTGTGTGTCAACTTGACACAAGGTGGAGTTATCACAAAGAAAGGAGCCTCCCTTGAGGAAATGCCTCCATGAGATCCAGCTGTAAGGCTGGATCTCAATTAGTGATCAATGGAGCAGGGTAGTCCTGGGTTCTATAAGAAAGCAAGCTGAGAAAGCCACGGGAAGCAAGTCAGTCAGCAGAACCCCATCCATTACCTCTGCATCAGCTCCTGCCTCCAAGTTCTTGCCCTATGCGAATTTCTGTCCTGACTTCCTTTGGTGATGAACAGCAATGTAGAAGTATAAACTGAATAAATCCTTTCCTCCCCTTCTTGCTTTATAGTCATAATATTTTGTGCAGAAATAGAAACCCTAACTAATACAGTTTCTTCCTTTCTTGCTGGAGAGTCTCTCCCTGGTGAGGCAAGAGGCTTTGACTACTTAACTCTTTGTGAACCAGAGAGAAAAGAAAAGAAAATAATTTAAACATTTTACACCGGAAATATGTACAGACTCACATACGCTCATACACACACACACACATTCTGGTCAGGGCCTACCACTTGTCTCATCTACTCCACAAGTATTCATGTATACCTACATATGTATCTACAGGTGGATAAAGAGCCTTGTACATTTGGATGGATGTGGCAGAGTAACCCCCAACCACAGATCCCTGAAGCTAACAATTTATTTCATTTCTCTAGCATTTTTACAGACAAAAGATTTTAGAAAATTACCTCATAGATAAAATGTTACACAGAAAGGAAGTCACAGAAAAATGTTGATATTAAGTTCAAAGCAGTGTTTCATTCGGAAAACTCATTATACACTCAAAACAAGTTTCATCTTTAAGTTTTCATCTTAAAGCTAAGAATACATGAATTTATCACATAGTGCACAGCTGTGGCTTCATCCTTGCATCTGACCTAGAATGAATGCTTTACTTTGATCACAAATATGTCCCAAGCCTATTTCTCTTTTTAGTATAATAGTGAGAGCTCATTATATTCTTTATTATGCAGCCTTTACTTACCATTCTATAATGAATGGGCACATTTTAAACTAGTTTCTAACTATACTTAATTCTATATTTATTACATCTTACTGGCAAAACAACTAAAACCATCTGTTAAAACTTTGTTCCTAAAATTAATTGAATCAAATCATTAATTCTATAAAATCATTAATTCATCTAAACATGAAATTTCATCCTTATGTTGATCTGCATGAAATCTGCCCAATAGGGTAGGCTAATGCCTAGGAATCATTATGCTATGTAATAGTGATAGAAAAAGGCATATCCACTGTAAGAAGCATCTCTAGGATTAAATTTCTAAAGGCCCTGCAATTTGGAAATATTCATTATAGCCATACAAAAATTGTGGGCCAGCTCTAAAAATGTCACCTGCATGATTTTAGCCTATCTATAGTGCCCCTGAAAGGTAAAGAAAATATCCTTATATATCTTTAAAATATAGATTTTGTTCCCAGTTAAACTGTGTGAGTCCCTAACTAACCTATTTGGTTTTTTTTTTAACCAGTTTTAAATTATTCACCATCAGAATAGTAAATTTCTATTCAATAAAGCTTGAAAAAAATCTGTGATTGGTGTCATCATTGAAAATTTAGCAAATATTCTTCCCTAATCCTTCATCTATAGAAGTTTCAAGTTACTCATTTTGACTGTACTTTCTAAGAATTTTTATACTTTATAAGATTTTCATCTTAAAGCTGGGAATACATTAAGTCTCATTCATTAATTCTATGAATGATAAGTGAAATTTTGCTTAATATTGGTTTTAGTTTTTGAGACAGGAACTCAGATATCTCAAACTTCTCTCCAACCCCTGAACATGCTGCCCCAACCTTCCAAGTACTGGGTTATAGACAGAGTCCATGACTGGATTACATCTTAGTAACCAGGTAGTTAAACTTTTGGTAAAATATCTAAAGAACTATGTGTAAACATAGGAAACTATTTTTCAAGGAAGTAACAAGACGGTTCTATGGGAAAAAATGCTAGGCCTGTAAGCCTGATGACTTGATATGAGTCCATATAAAATGACATGGTAGAAGATAACTAACTCCCATAACTTTCCTCTAACTTCCACACTTTCAACATACCTTGAGTGTGTGTGTGTGTACTAATGTAAACACATATATATACAGACTAACAATCAATAATATTTTGTAAAAGAAACCATTCTTTTTCCATGTCTACAGTTTACTGAATCTGAAAGAAATTGTGTTAAAAACACATATTTCACCATTTATTATTTTCAGGGAAAATACAGATATATAAATGAGTGAATAACATGTTTTCAAATGTCTGTGAACTTAATTGCTCTTTGATTTTTGAATTATCAATGAAGTAGGTGTTTCCTTCAACATAAAATAATGAATCAGAAATTGGGAGTTCAGATGCAATCCTAGCAGTGATATAACATGGAATCATGCTAGAAAATAATTTTATAATATTTTATTGTAAAAAAATTACCCAGTATTTTTTATTACTCTCCATGAAATATATGATCTATTTTGCATGCTTTTAAAATCGAACATGGGTTTTAGAATGAAACTAATCTGATAGTTATATAAGGTATGGATATTTACCCAGAATTTACTATCTTCTGCTTTACAATATTATTCTGTAAAAATGAGATATCTTGTCTACTTTAAAAAGATTACTATAATAATAAGTAAATACAAATAACTCAGTAAACCAATATTTTATTTTATTAGACTTAGGAGTATTGTTTGTCAATTTAAGAATATGTTCCCATCATACAGGATTCATCATCTAATTGAGAATTTTAGTATATAAAAAAGTGCTCCAGAAAAATGTTAGATTGAAATTTCAAAATAATATGCTACAACTTTGAGGGAGATTACACTAATTAAAAAAGGCATTTCAGGAGTGAACTGAAGCAGATGATTCTGACACTTAGGGAAACTGGAAGTTATGCTATTTGACAATGGAGAAAGGACACTAGTAGTGAATCAGATGCAGGTATCTATGAATTTAGTGGAAATGGTAGGTGTAGGTCAAGGTTAGTAATAAAATCATTGATAACATTAAAATAATAGGACTCTGGAAAAATTGTTGCATAAGTTGCCACATAATATTGTTAAAATAAAAAAGTAATGGTAAATCTTAGGGGCAGACAAATGAAATAGATTTGTGAAAGTAAATGCATGCTCACGTGAAGCTTTCCAGGAATTGCACACGAGCGGGTTCTCCAGAACAGAGAGCTGTGGAGTGAAATGACGGGGGTCAGGAGAAAAAGAACACACAGAGACATTAGTGCATGGCTGAACAAAATCTCTCTTTACTTGGGGGATAATAGCAACAATGTATGTGCTGTGGGTGTGACCCTCCCTCCCAGGGTTGCAGAGTCTTTTCAGCACTTCTGAGCAGGTCCCGGGCTCCACTGTTCCTCAAGGAAGTTGACCCCATAGGGTCTGTTGCTCTGCGGGAGGCTGAGGTGTGTTGAAAGGTTTGTTCCCAGAGTTCTGCCAGCTCTGCCAGGTGGGGAGAGGTATGGCTGGAATTCCTCAGCTCAGAATGCCATGGAGTGGGTGAAGAATGCAGGCAGCTGAATAATGGCTATAAGGCTATATGGAACTTTAATATGACTCTCTACATCTCCCCCTTCCTTATTAGTTTAAACAAGTAGATAGTAATCCGTCCATGATTGTGCGCCTTTTACCCAGGGAGTGGGAACAGAGGTCTACTTCCCCTCATGGAGAACAAATAATTGTTTCCACATTTTAGATGGCTCTTGGTGTCTTCTGGAGGGGAAGGGCAGAGCCTTAAATTAGTGGGACATACCCACAGAGTGTAAGGTGGTTCTAAGACTGACACCAAACCCTTTGCAAATCAGGCATGCTCCCCGGGGACTCAGAAAGGATAATTAAATCATCCCCTTGCAATGCTTTGCTGTGCAACTCTCCTGATGCCCATGTCAGTTCATAAGCAGACACACATAGATCTGAGTTCTATGTGGCTCCATGAAGGAAATCCACTTGTATAGGCTTTGATGCCAGAGTCAATTAGTTGCCAAATGCCACACAAGTGTCTTTTAACAGACAAGCCTGTTTCCAATTCAGCTGAGCCTGGATGAAGACAATCTGCTTAAAAATATAAGATAAAGAGTTAAGAAAGAAACAATGTTCAGTTGCAAATTAGCTTGTCTCTTTCAAAGGTCCAAGGTATTCAATTGTAAATTAGCAGCTCTTAAAACACAAAGCTTAGCTTCCCAGTGTGGGGGAAAGTTGCTTTGAGAATCAAGAGAGGCCTGTTACTTCTTAGAAGGAATGGAGCCTATATTTAAAATAAACTCAGTTGGCTGATAAAGATTATTAGCCATCTTCATAATTGGAATCCCCAATATTGGACTTAGTTCTAGACTACTCCATAATTGAGTAAACTGATCACATTAAAGGAAGGAGAAGAGTCATTATAACTTCTCTTTTAGAATAATTTTTTTTAAGTCAGTTTTAACAGTCTCCACTGATCTCTGTCCCACGAGATCTAAAGCTTACAGCAAGGCAGTGTATTTAATCTGGGACATAGGCAAGTAAAGTCACCATTGTCAGGGCACTCAGCAAGTTCACAGGTCGGCATTATTTTCAGCATGTCACATTCATCACTCTAGCAGCTAGAATGCTTCTGCAGCATTGTGGAAAAAACACAAACATGCCTTCTTCCCCATATTAAATAACTGATCAGGATCATGCCATATGACAATAAGTGGATCCTTTCATCTCACCTAGGCATGAGTATGTCTAGTTGTTGGATGCTATACATTCTGCAAGGAGTTCCTTGGCATCCAAATTTTTAAAGTTTCCTTAAAAATATAAAGTATAATTAAAAAAATATGCACAGGGATACAATTTCCCTCTTTTTTTTTTAGAAGATATTGTTTAAAGGTTTTACAATATCTAGTCCTTGAGAATTATATCACAATAAATTGTTAAAATCATCTAAAATATTTGATGACTGTAATAAATATCCAGTTCCATTATTTGTTTTAATCTTAGTTGGAACACTAATAATAGACAATAATATAGGCAATGACTATGTAAGCATAGAAAATAAACGTAGCATCTTTAGTTGCTTTTCCTGTTAAAAGGATAAAATTATTCTCAAGCCATTACCATTTTGATGATGTTTGAATCTTTTGAAGCAACAAATACTTAAAAAAAAATCTGAAGACCCATTGCTAAGAACAAGGGCCTGAAATAATATTTTATGAATAATATACACTGAAAGATTCAAAGTCTTAGCTTTTTGTATTAATGCAGAGACAAAACATTTTTTTTCACATAAGACAAGGCTATCACCATTTCTTAATGCTTTAGATGTAAATGCTTTTACAATTATCTAGATCCATAAAGCAAAACTAACCTATTAAATCTTTAATAATTTTGCAGGCCAAATTTTAATGTCTTCATAAGTTCTACATAGACTCATTGACCTTTCATAGATCTTAAATTTGAACTGTATTTTAAAGCACACCTGGATAAATCTTCAATGTAAATACCTTCTAATCTGAGCCTATTGTCTAAAGTCAGACCCACACCTGCCTGTGTAGGACTGTAGCCTGCAGCCAGCCAATATGGTAATTTGAGAACTCTGGTAAAGACTTTACTAAAATCTCACTGAAATCTCCTTTTTAATCTTGAAAAAAAATTACCTTTACAACTGTATCTAATAAACTTGTGAAAAAGTAGCAACAGGCCTATACTGGCCACAGCTATTTTTAACCTTTTTCACTCTAGAAATTATCTTTGAGAATCATGAGCCTTTAATTAGACTGAAAACTGCAGTTTTTACATGTAACTTTTTTTTTTTTAAGATTTATTTGTTTATTTTTTTATTTTTTTGGTTTTTCGAGACAGGGTTTCTCTGTATAGCCCTGGTTGTCCTGGAACTCGCTCTGTAGACCAGGCTGGCCTCGAACTCAGAAATCCGCCTGCCTCTGCCTCCCAAGTGCTGGGATTAAAGGCGTGCGCCACCACCGCCCCGTACATGTAATTTTTAACGTTCTCTTGTAATATTAGAAAATACCTACAACTTTGAAAAGTAAAGTCCAATTTTTAACCATCTATTCCCTTTAAAATCAATGGCAAACACATTACTTGCACACTTTAAAGTTTGTCTGCCAGCTCTCGTGTTTAAATGCATGACAGAGTAACTTATAATATCTCATTAAGAAAACATTACTTTAAATCTTATCTCTTATAAGACTAATCTCCCATTATCAGATCCACATAAAACATTACGCCAATCTGGAGGTATCTTAGAGGCCTATATTTTCTAGGTTGGGTCATACCACGTGGACAAATTGTTGCACCAAGGACGAACAAAAGACATACACCAAGGACATGTAAAGCAATGGAAACATGCTTTTTATTTCTCCTTGTGTCTAGGAGACTTTTAAAATCCATTTTCCTTCTGTCTTTCTCATGTTTCTAAAATCTGCTTTTCTCAACTATTTTTTGTTTTTGTTTTTTACTCTTTTTATTTTATTTTATTTACTTTATGCCCTAATTTTCTCTCACCTGAAGTACGGTTCTAGACTGCGAACACCTTGCCTGACAAAATGCCCGGTTTCACATCACTGTCACCCCTAGCTGATCTCAGAGTTGGGCTACGCTGATTCATCTAGTATTGTCATATCCTTACTTTCTGACCCTTGCAACTATAGCCTTTAAAACCTGACATTTTTAGTGCTACAATTAATACTCTATGTTGCTTACTGGGCCCTGGATACGTAATCTTCATTCCTTGTCCGTGGAGCTCCACCAACAGACAGTGTTCCTCAGTAGTTCTCTCCTTTTCCATGTCCCACGTTGGGCACCATCTGAAGCTTCCCAGGAATTGCACAGGAGTGGGTTCTCCATGGACGAAGAACTATGGAGTGAAACGACGGGGGTTGAGAGAAAAAGAACTCATAGAGACATTAGTGCATGGCTGAACAAAATCTCTCTTTACTTGGGGGATAAGAGCAACAATGTATGTGCTGTGGGCGTGACCCTCCCTCCAGGGTTACAGAGTCTTTTCAGCACTTCTCAGCAGGCCCCGGGCTCCACTGTTCCTCAAGGAAATTGACCCCATAGGGTCTGTTGCTCTGCGGGAGGCTGAGGTGTGACAAAAGGTTTGTTCCCAGAGTTCTGCCAGCTCTGCCAGGTGGGGGGAGGTGTGGCTGGAATTCCTCAGCTCAGAATGCCATGGAGTGGGTGAAGAATGCAGGCAGCTGAATAATGTCTATAAGGCTATACAGCACTTCAATATGACTCTCTACACTTATAAATGTACAGTTTCTATAAAATTAATAGTTAGCCAACACAAGCGACATTCATCCATAAAAAGAGATTTTATTCATAAAAATTATTGGGAAGCTCAGTTTTTTTATCTTTCTCTTTCTGACTTTTCTAATATTTTCTATTATTAGACATCTAGAATCTACAAGTTAAGAAAAGGCCAGAATCAGTTATGAAACACAGTGCAATGTCATCATTTATATACATGGAATAATTAAGTCAATACACCTTGTAAATATCACTTTAATTTCTGCAGATGAATAGATAATATGGGAGTCATAGCCAAGCTGTGTGAATATACCTGGGCCAGAGGCCTTGTGGGAGATCCTAAACCTGGCTCAAGTTTTCAGACCTGTCTCAGCCACTTCTATATCAGAGTGACTCAGCAAGACCTGTTTGGCCCTGCCTTTGCTTCACCCTTGTTGATATGAAACATCGCCACTGGCCCTGTCAGTCACCCCATATCCTATATCACCCTTTCCTGCCTCCTATGTCATCTCACCCCACCAAAAATCCACCACGCTATAATCCAAACATACATAAGCAAGAGGCTGATGCGATAAAGTCCAGTTCCTGCTTCAGCAAGT
Source organism: Tokudaia tokunoshimensis (assembly GCA_036184795.1). Classification (NCBI taxonomy): domain Eukaryota; kingdom Metazoa; phylum Chordata; class Mammalia; order Rodentia; family Muridae; genus Tokudaia; species Tokudaia tokunoshimensis. Next base: position 129,219,089 of record BTHU01000023.1, on the reverse strand, counting down.
CACCTGGCCCAGTGTGGTTCTTCTTGGGTCACTGACACTCATCATCTTTGTAAACACTGAATATCAGTAATGCTTAATGCTTAAGATAGAGAGCTGATCAAATCTAAAACTTGCTGTTTTTTCTCTCTGATTCCCAGTTACAACAAAACACTTGTAACACCAAAATAAAAACAAACTTCAAATACACACATACCCTTAACTATATGTATATATCTTTGTTGTTAGTAATTTTAATGATTAAAAGCACCATGCATAACTTCTTTTTTTTTTTAATTTAATTTAATTTTATTTTTTTAATTTACATTCCAAATCACTTCCCCTTTCCCGTTTCCTCCCTCCCCGAAAGTCCCATAAGCCCCCTTCCTCCCTCTTTTCTCCGTTCAACCCCCTCTCATTACTCTGTCCTGGCGTTGCATAACTTCTTAGATTTGAAAACTCATATTTGGTAAGAAAAAAAATTTGAGAAATCAATATTAAGCAAAATAAGCTCAGGAGGCAGCATTTATAAATTCATATATGAGAATTGAAAAATCTTTAAAAATAACTGTACTTTCTTTTTCTAAAGAATGCAGCAAAAGATTCAATAGTTTAGAGTGAAAAACAGTAAAGAATGTCAGTAAAAGAATAAATGGTAAAACATTTGATTCAACCGTTTACCAAATAGAAATGAGAAGTCAGCGTTTAAAGAGATGATCTATTTACAGTTAATACAAGAAGTGAAGATGTTGAAACTAAACACAAACATTTTCATCTATCAAAGCAATTATTTCTTAAAAGTTTTAATCATGTCTTGACCAAAATGTAGAGAATTGGATTTTCTTTTTAAACTGCCGGTATATGTTATTACCAATAATTTGAAAGATAATTTGAAAGTAAAATGTGTATTCTGTTCATATCTCAGGGCTATTTTAAACTGCTCTCCTCTCTCTCTCTCTCTCTCTTTCTCTCTCTCTCTCTCTCTCTCTCTCTCTCTCTCTCTCTCTCTCTCTCTCTCTCACACACACACACACACACACACACACAAACACACAAACACACTCACACACACAGTTCTCTTCCCTGAATGAATGATGATATCCCAACTGTGGAAAGTTAGGTCATATAATTTGGGCAAAACAGGTCAAAGAATCTATGGACAGAATTTGAGACTGAAAGGCATATACAGGCAAAGAGCTTCAAAAATGTACAATAAGCTACAGTGGGTAACTTTCTACGTACAACACCCCATAATATTTGCAAAAAAAAAAAAAAAAACAAACTGAAGAACTAACTGCATTGTGAACAATTTTGAAAGATAAGATTAAAATGGGTCAATTTGAATTTTTATTAGACAGAGCATAATGACTTTATTGGACACCAGATAGAATATATTCAATAGCAAGGACACAGAAATCGTCAGTTGACTTAAAGTAAAGGCAACTACAGAACATCCACAAGATTTTAAAACAATCTTCAGAGATCCTAAAATATTTACCCAAAGGAATTGGAAAGAAGTTCATAAAAATGCTCATGTTATATAAATTTGTGGTTGTTTTCATAATTTCAAAATATTAAAACCAGTAATTTCCATTAACAGATAGTTACTGGGAAACATTTACATAATTAATACCACTGAGCAATCAGAAAGAGTTAGGTTGTCACACACACACACGCACACACACACACACACACACACATATATATATATATATATGTATACATATATATGAGTCTCAAAAAATCTTAGCCAGAGACTTATTGTTCCACTGAAGAACATTTATCACCTGATTCCATATGGAAGTCAAAAGCAGGTAAACTAATTTGATTGATAACAATCATATCAACAATTGCCTATGGGAGACTGATACTGAGGAGGTACAGATAAGAGGTAAAATCAGAGTGATAAAAGCTTTTAAAATTTGATTGTATGGGTTACTAGAAGTGTGTATAACTAAAATCTGCTCCATCAGGTCTCTTAAATAGATAATTGTGGGGCTTGAGAGTTGGCTCAGAGATTAAGAACACATGTTGCTCTTGCAAAGGACCTGGGTTTGATTCCAAGCACTCATAGTGAATGGCTAACAATTACCTTTAACTCTAGCTCCAGGGTATCCAGATGACACCTTCTGGCTTCTGAGGGTACTATATAAACAGCACCCAGAATCAAACACACACACACACACACACACACACACACACTTTAATGAATAAAAACAAATACATTTAAATGTCTTTAAATTGAGCATTATATCAAAAATGTAAATATATTATGTACCAATAAGAGTAGTGTAGAAGTTAAAATAATAGCATGCATAGAAGTGATTATACATATTCCTGGTTAAGATAAACCTTTTATAGCTTAGTTATATAACAGCCAGAGGCGAAGGTTTCTTTTAATCACACAGTGTACAATGAAGTACTTGTTTTCTTTGATTATGCTTGATTCTGTGAATCTTAAACTTAACAAAAAACCCAATTGTAAATGTTGAAAATGTAGTGCACATTTTTTATTTTTCATTTATGTTTTTTAGTACTGAATATTTTTGTGCTAGTCAAAGACTTAGAAGAGACTCTCTTAATCATAATTGGTTTTCAAACTAACCCCTATATATTTTTTCCAAATACTTCTAAAAAGATTTCTTTTTATTGATATATATATATATGTATATATATATATATATACATATATATATATGTGTGTGTGTGTGTGTGTGTGTTCTTCCATGCATTTATGTGCATTTCATATATGCAGGTGACTAAGGAATTTACATGTCAGACCACTTATGATTGGAGTTACAGGCCACAGTGAGCCTACTAAAAGTGGGTGCAGTTAACAGAACTCAGGTCCTTTGTAAATGCAGCAAGTTCTATAAACCAGTGAATCACCTTTCTAGCTCCTATATTTACTTTTGTTCTTTATAATCAGACTACATTATTCTCCATCATTTGTTATCTATACATAATTCTCTCTCCATGTGTCATCTCATAATAAATATCACATTAAAGAAAATTCATATGAAATCATCCAACTTGGCTGACATTATCTATTGACTCAGTCACAAAGTTCTTACAATGAACGAGGAATTTATTAACTAACCATTATTGGATGAGAAAACATGAAATGTTTAATAAAAACTTTGCTGACACATAATATAAAGCTATTGGAATCCTTTTTTATTAACAATAAAGAATGACGGGGTATATAAAATTTTGTAAAATTTTTATGAAATAAAATATTTAATAGCCCTAAACAGGTTTTACTTATTATGAAATTATGTTTCTCAAATTATGTATGTGAACATTTATCGTTTTTGATGTAGATACATTCATATATATTCATCAAAATACATGTGTTATGAATGTATCATTTATGAACAAACCATATAATACATATAAAATTTATGTCATCAAATTTCAAAATATTACATTAAAATAATGATAAGATTTGTTTTATGCTACTGAAGTATTTCTCATTTGTCATTTTTCTGTGCAACATATGTATTATTTGTAAAATAACTGATATGTTAATGAAGAAATTTATTTAGCCCATGCAAACCACTTGACATTAGCAAGTAATTAGTACTAATATAACCTAGTAACTAACATGGGTTTTTATGCTATTTATAGTTCAGGTAAGACATACGATAATACATAGTGATTTTACCATCGACAGCAAGATTTTTGTTCTGAATTACTTGAGTTATGTGGCCTGAAAAATGGATAGTCCACTTTAAATTTTAAAAAAAATTACTTATAGATTTGCTAAAGTATTGTGACAAGTACTTTATATCTTTTAATGTATCTTTTATATCTTTTAATGTATCACAACATTCTTGTTGATGATAAATGTAACTTTGTAGCAAAATGGAAGCTTTACATAAATACCACATACAAAAGATGCACTGAAAATTTTCTTTAGATTATAACTAAGCAAGTTTTATTGCTTTTGTTAGGTCTGACACAACTTATTCATTCAATAGCAACAAGTGTGCACATCTGTATATTTACATACTAAAAATAGTTGTTCATAAAACAAAGGGTTGCTTAGAATATATAACCTCTTACTTGTTTAAATTATATGTTTCTGAGTGGAGTATTATGATCTTGTTTTCAAGTACATGTATGTGACTACCTAATTACAAAGCAGCCATTTTAAACATAGTGTTTATTTCAAAGCATTGTATCTCAGAATAAAAGTGTATTATATGCAACACTCAGGAGGAAAGAGAGGCAGACCTGTTCTGAGGATTGAACAACAAGATATGAATACAGCATTCTGAAAAAATTTTGCTTTGAACAAAATTAATTCTGTTCAAACTAAATGCAGCTCTTTGGTTATGAGTACAAATAAGGATTCATGACATATTATCATTTCTGGAAAGTTAGTTTAACTGAAATTGATAAACATGACAGAGAACAGAACTAAGAAATTATTGTCATGGTGTTAACATCTTTTTATTTTCCCTTAGTCAGCTTTGTCAAACAGGGGATAAACTCCAGTAGTGCAGCCTGCCAGTGAGGGGAAAGAAAGTAAGGAGGAAGTTTAAAGATCAAAGGACAGAAATTGTATCAAATGAACAGGCCAGTGTAGTAGATTCAAAGGCTGAAATGAATATGAGATGTTTTTTATCAAGCATTGTATTTTCAATTCTTTGCCTGGAAGTATTGTAGCCTCGTGTGTTTTCAAGACAGGTCCTAGTTGCTGTCTATGAAATGGTTAATTCAGTATTCACCCAGATAGAAAGCTGACAAAAAAAAATACTAAGGAATATCTATCCTTGCCAGGCAAACTTAGTGAGACTATTCTTTAAGAACACTGAGATTTAGAAGAGAAGGAGGAGGAGGAGGTAGAGAGGACGTGGAGGAGGAGGAGAACAACATCATCCTGAAGGAAAAATTGAGCCATTTCAGAACTTGCATTGCTGACTTAAACTGAGACTAGTTTAGACTGAGTTTAGACCTAGATACTACACTGTAGGTTTTATTTTTGTTGTTGTTGATGATGGTGGTGGGGTTTTTTTTGTTTGTTTGTTTCTTTTTTGTGACTCTTTTTGAATGTATGCTTTCTGAAAGAATGGCTCAGAAACAAGATGGGCATATATGTGTTGGAAAAAGCATAAGATTCTTTAATTGTAAGGACCTGCAGAAGTCAGAGCATGACAGAAAGCAAATTGACTCTGTGTATGCTTCTATGCTGAGAGTCACACATCCAGACTATGGGGAGGTAAACACATGTATAAATCCTCTAAGCCAGTACTCCTGTCTTTTGGTCTTTATATCCAGAAAATGTGGAAGATAAAATAAGGATGGATTGTTTCATGGTGCTAAGTTAAAATCCCACTGATGTCTTTCTATTTTATGCCAAACACATTCTGTGAATCTTGAAAAATAATGAGTTATCCTAAAAAATAGAAAAGAAAAAAGGCAATTCCACATGAATTTTTTGAAATGAATAATGGCAATCACATTTAAAGGCAGCTTAATATGCCACAATACATACTATGTGACACAATCAAGTAGGAGATATTTATATAGATACCATTTCATTTATTTTAATGAGTATGGTGTTACTTTTTCTGAGGACACAGTTTACATGCATATAATAGAGATTATTAGTGTCATTTTGAAAATAAAATCTGTAACAGGAGTCTCATTTCAAATATTTAATTCAAATTTACTCTTTATTCTAAAGATTTTTACAATTAAAGGATTTTAATTAAAATACAATCACATCACTTTGCCCCTCCCCTTCTTCCAAACTGCCCCTTGTTTCCTCCCTCTAGACCTTTCCATATCTCCCAACCCTTACTTCTTCTCAAATTGATTTTTTTTGACAATTATTGAAAACCACAACGAGACACAATGCAGAAATTAATGGATTGTTTGGAGCACAGCCAAAATGGATATATCTACAACAGAACTCCAGCATTTAAGGTTCAGGAAACATTGTTGAAGAGGTGTCATAAAATACTTCTATAAGCCAGAGGACCAGGAAGACTGTTGTGAGATTGTGTTTCCTAGAAATTACAGAAAAAAACATAGCCATGAAGTCTTACTGTGATGGTTTGTCTATGTTTGGTCCAGGGAGTGGCATTATTAGAAGGTCTGGCCGTGTTGGAGTAGGTGTAGCCTTGTTGGAGTAGGCATGACCCTGTGAGTGTGGGCTTTAAGACACTAATATTAGCTGCCTGAGAGCCAGTCATCTGCTAACAGCCTCCAGATGAAGATGTAGAACATTCAACTCCTCTGCACCATGCCTGCCTATATGCTTCCATGTTCCCACCTTGAAAATAATTGACTGAACCTCTGGATGGTAAGCAGCCCCAATTAAATGCTATCCTTATAAGTGTTGTCTTGATCATGGTGTCTGTTCACATCAGTAAAACTCTAATTAAGATACTCATCAATATGACTGCCTAAATAAAATCTGAACAAAACCAACATTAGACAGTTTAACAAGAAAAGAGTAAATATCATGGGGCTCTATTCCTAGACAAAAAATTAGAAGCAACTGATGACCATTGAGAAATGGATAATTAGCTTCTCTGGAGATCAGCTCCTAATTTATTATTGAATTATACTGGAGTTCTGAAAAATGTTATTTAATTTATGTGTGTGCTTATAACACCTTTTCTCTATATCTTTTTTTAAGATAAATTATTTATTTACAATTGAAATATTGTCCCCTTTTCTGGTTCCCCCCCCTACCCGCACATCCCCTAGCCCATCTCTGCTCCCCCTGCTCACCAATCCACCCACTCCTGCTTCCCTGTCCTGGCATTCCCCTATACTGAGGCATTTAGCCTTCTCAGGTCCAAGGGCCTCTCCTCCATTTGATGCCCAACAAGGCTATCCTCTGCTGCATATGCATCTGGAGCCATGGGTCCCTCCATGTGTGCTCTTTTGGTTCATAGTTTAGTCCCTAGGAGCTCTTGGGGGTACTGGGTGATTTATATCATTGTTCCTTCTATGGTGCTGCAAACCTGTTCAGTTCCTTGGGTCCTTTCTCTAGTTCCTCCATTGAGGACCCTGTGCTCAGTTGAATGGTGGGCTGAGAGTATCCCCCTAAGTATTTGTCATGCACTGGCAGAGCCTCCTAGGTGACAACTATATCAGGCTCCTATCAGCAAGCCCTTGTTGGCATCCACAAGAGTGTCTGGGTTTTGTAACTGTATATGGGATGGATCCCTGGGAGGCAGTCTTTGTATGGTCTTTCCCTCAGTCATTAGAACTAAATAAGAGTGTCACTACCACATGCATACATATGTAGTTTTAAGCTTATGTGTCCAGAAAACTTACTGGTCCCAAGAAATAACTTTGGTAGTAAAGATGTTTTGCTTTAAATATATATGATACTAAACAAAGATTCTGCATAATATTCTAACAAGACCATTGTCGCAGGGCACAGAATAAATCTAGTACTTCTTTGTCTCCCATTAAATTTAAAGGAAAGCTGAATTTTTTTCTACACACATCCTATTATGGGTTTTACTGTCTAATTCCCATTATATTATGGATCATGTCAGCTTTCTCTCAAATTATGAAATGTTGTAACTTAAAATTTAAGAGCATGACTTTGCAAATGTGAAAATCATGATCAATGGATAACTGCAAATTCAGCTTGGTTTTTGAAAGACAATATTAATTTTTCTATAGGGTCATAGGCATTGAATAGAAGTAAAAGTTATATTCCAGAAGTTTTTCCTGCTTTTGAAAATATTTATTACAGTTATAAATAGAATAAAAGTTACTATTGGTTGAATAAATGGAAAATGCTCTCTACTTATAATGTTCAGAATGAATAGTGTATTGAAATGATTAACCAATCAAATTCAGGGTTTAGTAACTGTCTTCTGTAAAGGTGTTTAATACACAAATCCTAATACAGTAAAATTTATATGGAAATTAAGCACCTGGAACCCTGTGTAAATATACAGTTGTTTCTGCTCAGTCTGTTTTTTAATAGTCTAGAAAAACTGAACATTTCTGAAATTTGAATGCCACAGAACACAGAGACCAGCAAGATGCAATGTTCACCTTTAGTATAGTGGATCAAATAATTGTATATCATATCATTTGGTACGAAAACTTATAAAGGTGAATGATATAAGGTACTAGGAGGAGTCCATTCTGTATTCTGACCGTATTAAAATACAGGGAATATTCAGTTATAATGATTTAATCAGAGAATATGTAAAACTACTATCAAAGCAAACAAAGTACATGTGCTTCTCACACCTATATTTATGCCAAAAATCAATCAACAAAATGAGCAAATATAATACATTTCTGTAGGAGTAGACACCCATTAAATGATTTCTGCAAGTGGTAGAATACTTTGATTCATGTTCAGATAGCATTCCTGGATATAATTTTAACTCTTATGGTGGTTATAGCCATTACAAATTCCCCATTAACTTCAATTTTGTAGAGGGAGTAATTAATATGCATGGCATTTCTCTCATTTACTTGAAATTATACATGATGACTCCAACCATAGTGTTCTGTTTTGTTTCTTGCAAATAGGACATTGACTAATATATGAAGACCATGGAGCCCTTGAGCTCACATAATTTACACTGAGCAAAATGAGCTCTCTTTCCTGCTTATATCAGTATAGCCTGATAAGTCCTCAAATCATTATTTCTAAAAAAAAAAAATACTGTGAAGAGTCAGTACATAGTTTTGAAGCAAAGTCATCTTATTCTATAAGAAATATGAAAACAAAATGGCAAGGATTCTATAGCTGCCTCAGATATGACTATGCAGTGTGACCTATACATGGATTGTTTACTCTCTGTTGAGCATGATGCTTCATTTGCAGAGAAACAGAATTCACCCATTTCATTATTTTGAAGTGCAGGTAAGAGGGAGTTATGAATATATATTCATAGAAGCATACAGGAAAAATAAATTTCTTTTTTTCAAAAACTTTTTTATTATTCACTTTATTCATTTACATTTCAATTGATATCTCCCTTCCCCTTTATCCCTCCAGAGATCCTCCATCCCATCCTTCTCTCACCCTCCCCTTTGCCTAAATGAGGACTCCATTTGTAATTACTTAAAATTGAAAATGCATCCTTATATGATTTCAGTAACATTAATTTTAATCTAGTATATTTCAACAACATTAAATACTTAATTCTAACATATATTATTTGCTATGAATTTGTCCATGACAGAAAATAATGTTTTGTGTCTAAGTTTTCAAGATAGCATATATTCCATTTTACAAAAAAAAAAAAAAAAAAAAAAAAGATTGCTTTGTAGAAAAACGGGAAAAATTTACAGCCATCACAGTTATCAATTAATATCTCTACTTAAAGAAAAGATTTGTCAGGAATTTTTTTCCCTGTGCCTTGAGTTCAAGCAAATATCTTATTTTCTCCTCTATCAGAATCATTATGTCAAGTTTGTGCTAATAGCCTTGATCGGGTTTCCTTGAGTTTTGTGCAGAGTGATAGCCTTCACACTTACCTGAAACGCTATCGGCTACGGTGACTGCTGGGAGAAAGAGTTAGTTTTTATTCCAGGTGTGACATTGATAGGTTGTTCATGCTCACATGGATGGCCATACATCCACATACTTACTGAAAGCACAAACTTTCACACACACACACCCAAACACACACACACACACACACACACACACACAGATTTTATATATATATATATATATATATATAAACAGATTATATATATATATATATAATCTGTTTTCACAGACTAGCCTTCATCCCCCTTGGGGTTTAATCCCCAAGAGATCCCCATTACATCTGTCTCCAAAGGAAGTCTCCACACCTATCCTTATCCCACCAGACCTCCACACTCCATGAGGCCTCAAGTTCCTCAAGGATTAGGTGCATTTTCTCTCACTGAGTCCAGACCTGGAAATCCTCTGCTGTATATGTTTGAGGGGCTGGTGTATGCTGCCTGATTGGTGGCTCAGTGTCTGAGAGATCACAAGGATCCAGGTTAGTTCAGACTGCTCATCTTCCCATGGGTCTGCCCTCCTCCTCAGATTCTTTCAGCTTTTCCCCAAATAAACAACAGGGGCCCCCGGCTTCTGTCCATTGGTTAGGTACTAGTATCTGCATCCAACTCTTTAGCTGCTTGTTGGGCGTCTCAGAGGGCAACCACGCTTGGCTCTTGTCTGTAAGCACAACACATCATCAGTAACAGTCAGAGGACCTCTGGCTTCCCGTTGAGCTGTACACTCAGTTGCTAGTGGGATTGAAAATTGGTACAACCACTCTGGAAATCAATCTGGAGGATCTTCACAGAATTGAAAATATATCTACCTGAAGACCAAACAATATTATTCTTGGGCATATTCCTAAAAGATGTCCAACTATGCCACTGGGGCACATGTTCCCTATGTTCATAGCAGCCTTATTTGTGATAGCCAGAAGCTGGAAACAACCCATATATATGTCCCAGAACAGAAGAATGGATACAGAAAATGTGGTTCATTTTACACAATGGAATACTACTCAGCTATTAAGAATGAGGACACCATGAGTTGTGCAGACAAATAGATGTAATTAGAAAATATCATTCTGAGTGAGATAACTCAATCCCCAAAATACATACGTGGTCTGTACTCACTAATAAGTGGATATTAGCCAAAAAATGTACAGAATACCCAGGACACAGTTCACAGGACTCAAAAAGCTTAACAAACCTAAGGACCCAAATGAAGATACCTCAGTCCTACTTGGGAGGTCGAAGAAAGCAATCATAGGATGGGGGACGGAGGGATCGGGGTGGAACAGGGGAGAGGGAAAGGAAAAAAGAACATGATTAGGTATTTGGGGAAACCAGACTGAAGCCCTGAGTGCCAGCATAAAGAATGGAGATAGGCAACCTTGAGAGGTAGGAGGTGGGGAGACCCTCTAGAATGTACCAGAGATTTGGGCAGTGAGAGACTCTCAGGACTCAAAGGGAAGGAACTTTGATGAAGTGTTCTACAGTGGTGAGGGAGAACTTGTAGAGTCTACCTCCAGTGAAAGGACAGGACATCAAGTGGAGGGATGCGGTTGCAATCTCACAGTCAAAAGCTGGAACTTACTGGGAATTGCTCACGAGCGGGTTCTACGGGGAGGAAGGGCTGAAGAATGAAAATACGCGGGTCGAGAGAAAAGAACACAGAGACATTAGTGCATGGCTGTACAAAATCTTTCTATATTTCTTTGGGGACAAGAGCAACAATATATGTGCTATGGGCGTGACCCTCCCTCCCAAAGCTGCAGGGTCTTCTCAGCAGGTCTCACGCAGGCTGAGAGATGTTGCCATAACAAAGATCACAGGGTCTGCTACACAGCAGGAGATGGAGACTTGACTCCACTACAGGAAACTGTAGCGCCAGAGGGGCTCTGAAATCTGTCAGGTGGGAGGAGGTATGGCTGGAATTCCTCAGCTGCATGTAGGTGAAATGCAGGCAGCTGAATTCTGCCTAGAGGCTTACAATGGCTCTCTACAAAAAGCTCTGTCCCAGAATTTTTCCTGTCTGAAAGAACTGTAGGAACATAATGGATAAGACCATGAAAGAAATGAGTTCCAGTGGCAGATTAATTTCTTTTTTTTTTATTTTCTAAGTTTTTTTTATTTACATTCCAAATCATTTCCCCTTTCCCGTTTCCTCCCTCCCCGAAAGTCACATAAACCCCCTTCCCTCCCTCTTTTCCCCATTCGACCCCCTCTTGCTTCTCTGTCTTGGCATTCCTCTACATCCAGTCTTACCAGGACCAGGGATCTCTCCTTCCATCTTCTTGGAAATCTATTGATATGTGAATTGTGTCTAGGGTATTCCAAGATTCTGGCTTAATATCCCCTTATCAGTGACTGCATACCATGTGTGTTCTTTTGTGATTGGGTTACCTCACTAAGGATGATATTTTCAAGTTCTGACCATTTGCCTAGGAATTTTGTGAATTCATTGTTTTTAATTACAGAGTAGTATTCCATTGTGTAAATATACCACATCTTCTTAATCCATTCCTCCGTTGAGGGACATCTGGGTTCTTTCCAGCTTATTATAAATAAGGCTGCTTTGAACATAGTGGATCATGTGTCCTTATTGCATGCAGGTAAAGCCTCTGGGTATATGCCCAGGAGTGGTATAGCTGGATCCTCCGGGAGTGTCATGCCCAGTTTTCTGAGGAACCGCCAGACTGCTTTCCAGAATGGTTGTACCAGCTTGCAATCGCACCAGCAGTGGAGGAGTGTTCCTCTTTCTCCACATCCTTGCCAACAACTGTTGTCTCCTGTTTTTGAACTTAGCCATTCTGACTGGTGTGAGATGGAATCTCAGGGTTGTTTTGATTTGCATTTCCCTAATGACTTTAGGTGCTTCTTAGCCATTAGATATTCTTCAGGTGAAAACACTTTGTTTTGCTCTGTACCCCATTTTTAATAGGGTTACTTGCCTCTCTGGAGTTTACCTTCTTGAGTTCTTTGTATACATTGGATATTAGCCCTCTGTCGGATGTAGGATTGGTAAAGATCATTTCCCAGTTAGTTGGTTGCCACTTTGTCATTTTGACAGTGTCCATTGCCTTACAGAAACTTTGTAATTTTATGAGGTCCCATTTGTCAATTCTTGATCTTAGAGCATAAGCTATTGGAGTTCTGTTCAGGAAATTCTCCCCTGTGCCCATATGTTCAAGGTTCTTCCCTAGTTTCCTTTCTATTAGTTTCAGTGTCTGGTTTTATGTGGAGGTCCTTGATCCACTTGGAATTGAGCTTAGTGCAAGGAGATAAGAATGGGTCAATTTGCATTCTTCTGCATGTTGACCTCCAGTTGAACCAGCACCATTTGTTGAAAAGGCTATCTTTTTACCACTGGGTAGTTTTACTTCCTTTGTCAAAGATCAAGTGACCATAGGAGTGTGGATCCATTTCTGGGTCTTCAATTCTGTTCCATTGTTCTACATGCCTGTCACTGTACCAATACCATGCAGTTTTTAACACTATTGCTCTGTAGTACAGCTTGAGGTCGGGGATACTGATTCCCCCAGAAGTTCTTTTACCCTTGAGAATAGTTTTAGCTATCCTGGGTTTTCTGTTATTCCAGATGAATTTTTGAATTTTTCTTTCTAACTCTATGAAGAATTGAGTTGGTATTTTGATGGGGATTGCATCGAATCTGTTTATTGCTTTTGGCAAGATGGTCATTTTTTCTTTATTAATCCTGCCAATCCATGAGCATGGCAGATTTTTCCATCTTCTGAGGTCTTCTTCAATTTCTTTCTTCAGAGACATGAAGTTCTTGTCATACAGATCTTTCACTTGTTTGGTTAGAGTCACACCGAGATACTTTATATTGTTTGTGGTTATTGTGAAGGGTATAATTTCTCTTATTTCTTTCTCAGTCTGCTTATCATTTTAGTGTAGGAAGGCTACTGACTTGCTTGTGTTGATTTTATATCTGGCCACTTTGCTGAATTTGTTTATCAACTGTAGGAGTTCTCTGGTGGAGTTATTTGGGTCACTTAATTTCTTAATACACATTCTCCTAGCCTTATTTTTTGCAGATGTTTGACTACAATAAAATATTACATATAGTTAACAATATTGCACCTGTAATTTGTTTAAAAATCACTTAACTAGGTAAAATCTAAATTTATTCTAAGACTAATATTTTGTTGATATTGGAAGAGGATTATTTTTATTCATATGTCTACTAAATACATATATACAAACATCTTCTAAGTTTATACTATTTTATGAGAATTGATCCTATATAAATATCAATATTTTAATATAATTTAGGAACATTAAATCTTTGGGATTTAAGTTTTATTGCTGAATGCTCTACTATGTGCTTTACATACATTGAACATTTTAGTCTTTATAAAATATAGTCATGACCTATATTTTGTTGTATAAAAGATAAATGTAAATATAATGACATTGAATAGTGATCTATCTACAACACTCATGATTTACCTGGTTGTGAATTTAGAAATGGCTCATCTGTCTATTTCTTCATGTTTCTCATGTCATCATCACCAAGTAAATATCAATTGGGATTCAGCAATTTGAAAGTGTAAATGAAGTAGTCTTTCAAATACAGAGCAGGATGCTCTCAGCCAAACATTGGACTGAATATGGGGTCCCTCATGAAGGAGTTAGAAAAAGGACTGAAGGAGCTGAAGGGATTTGAAACCTCATAGGAAGAACAATATAAACCAACAGGACTGCCCCCCCACTACAGCTCCCAGAGACTAAACCACCAAGGAAAGAGTACACATGGAGGGACCCACGGCTCCAGTAGTATATGTAGCAGCGGATGGCCTTGTTGGGCATCAGTGGCAGAAGAGGCCCTTGGTCCTGTGAAGGCTTGATACCCCAGTGTAGGAGAATGCCAGTGCAGGGAGGCAGGTGTGGGCAGGTGGTTGAGGGAGCACTCTCATAGAATCAGAGGGAGTGGGGATCAGATAGTGGGTTTCTAGATGGGGAAATTGGGAAAGAGAATAATATTTGAAATGTATATAAATAAAATATCCAATAAAAAATTCTTTAGAAAATTACCTCAGTGAAACAATATTACATAAAGTGGGAGTTATAGAAGGATGTTGACATTAAGTTCAAAGCAATGATTCATTCTAAACACTCATTATAAATGCAAACCAACAGTATTTATATGGCCTTGCCTTTTCATAGTACACACCTATGGCTTTATCCTTGTACCTACATATGTTTTCTTGAACACAGATTTTACCAATTTATTTCTCCTTTTAGTGTGATTATGAAAACTCATTGTATTTCTTATTATTCAGACTTTAAGTACTATATGAGAAGAGGGCATGCTCTATTCTTGATTCTAACTGTTACATCTTTCTAGAAAAGCAACTAAGACCAACTCTTAAAACATTCTTTCTAAAATTATTTGAATCAAATCAGGAATTCTGTAAGATCACTAATTCTACTAAAGAGCATTAACTCATAAAAGTTTATCTTATGTTGAACTTCAGGAAATCTCATCAATATGGTGGTCTACGGACTAGAGATTATTATATTAATTTAACAATTACAGAAAAGGCATATTGGCTGCAAGAAGGACTTCTGAGGTGAAGTCTCTTTCGGTCTTGCCATCAAGCTCACCCATGCAAAAAGACAGTGGGCCACCTCTAGGAAGGCTGCCTGCTAGCTTTACAAGTTATATCATACTTAAAGAAAAACTGTCATGATAGAAGAATTGGTAACAGGAAATTGTCTTATCAATTTATTAAAAAGAAGAGTGACAGCAAACTTTTAGCAAAAATATTATGGTCATTACTAAAATGAAAGGAAAAATAAGCACTTTTACATTTTTTCATGCCATTCCCCAATTTCTAAGGCATTTATTTTTAAAAGTGGTAAATATATGATTTATTATGAAAATGTAAATATGAAACACTTATCTATATAAGTAAATGTATTACTTATTAATTGGTATAATTAATAAATATTCAAATTAGAATGCTTCTATCTCATGATTATAGCTTTGATGAATAAATAGGGAGATAAGGTAAAATCTGTTTTGAGTGTTTGTACTGTAAGTGAATGCATACAATGTGATTTAGAAGTAGAATGATAAAATGCCTTAATAAAAGAAGGTCTGTATAGTTTTTTTATCCTTTTATTAAAAATATACGTTTTAAATATGATATATCCTGATAATGTTGTCCCCTCCCTCTACTTCTTCTAGTAACTCTTCCCCTCCTCTCTCATCTGGATCACAACCTTCCTGTCTCTCATTAGAAAACAACTAGTCTTTTAAGACAAAATAAAATAAAAGCAAACATTGCAGAACAAAAGCCCAAGAAAAAGCATGTAAAACAGATATAAATACAGAGATCCACTCATTTGCACACTTAGTACTCTTAACACCACCCAAACATGAATTCATAAAATATACGCGAAGGCAAAAGTAGAGAAAAATAAGAAAAAATAAAAGAAATTAAAAGGATAGAATCTTCTTTAAATACTTCCTTAAATACATTGTCAGGAATGACAAAAATTTAAAAATAGTGGACTTGTGAATATTAATTGATCAATGATATATGTTGAATTATCTGGTTAGATCATATTCAAATATTAAAAGATAATGAATATAAGGGATGGGAAAATATATGGCTTGAAAGTTTGCTTACTTTGCAAGTGTAAAACATGTATTTCACTTCCACATCTATCAAAAGATAGTGATAGTGTACCTACATATGTAAAATAAATCTTTTCTAAAAGAAAAAAGCACCAGAATCAATTAGATATATACTTCTAATGATTAAAATGAATTATCTAGACAAAATTGGAAGTTAGGAAGACTATTACTGGTTGTCATGATGAAGAGTCAATGAATTTGGCAAGTGTATTGTGTAATAAGCAGGAAACTCCAGAACAAGTGAGACCTATTAGAAGTTTAAGGTTTTGATGGTCCTTGGAGTTTTGCTGACTTAAGTCCACATTGAACATGGAGTCTTGTGTCCACAAGTAATGACAGCAGCAGTAGATGTGCTTTATCAAAAAGAATTAATTTTGGTAGTGCTGGTAGCCTATATTAAATTTCCACCCTTATTCCATGTGCTAACCATGTTCAGGGAAGAGGTTTTCCCCTCAGATGCTTTTCCACATATCTATTTTCTTGAAAATGCTCTTCCAGAAATACCCAAGAGCATTATTTGTCAATTTTCTAGGCATCTTTCATTCTCATTAATTTGGCAATCATGACAAGAACCATAGAGTTTGTACAGAAAATAAATGAAGTTACACAAAAATTTATCCAATTTAGTTTCAGTTGTGCACAAAAGCTCTACTAATTTACAGTTTCAATAACGGCAAAGTACTGAGGCTATAAATGACATCTTTGTAAATTTTACAACCATTAACCTAAATATATGGGGTTTCATATTTTTACTTTTTTAAATATATATACAGACACACACACACACACACACACACACACGCTCGCGCACACACACACACACACACACACACACACACACACACACACACATATATATATATATATATATATATATATATATATATAAAACATTCTTGGAAAATTTTCAATCAAATATTCATTTTTCTTCAAATAATCTCTGTACTTCTTTATCTTTTTCTACAATTACCATAGTTTATATCTTGCTTTTCTTGGTAGCGCCTTTAAAATCCATTTGTTTTTATTTTTGAATTCTTTTTGGAACTGAACAAATTTGAAGGTCTTGGTGTCAAGTTTGCTGGTTATCTCTCCCGCATAATCTAGTCATTTTAACTTTCTAATTTTTTCCATTTCAGTTTTAATACTCTTTATACAATAATTTTATTTAAATTACTTTTAAAAATAATTTCTGTTTCTTTGTTTATTGTCTGTTTCTTGTTAAAAAATGTTAGCAAAATTACTTACTTCATTATCCACAATAATGTGAGTTTTAAAAATTATTTAAAGATAATTTGTGGTCAGTTTTTGCAGTTATATTATTTTTCTTTGATTAGAATCTGTTTTCTTAGCTTGTTGTTGTTATTATTAAATACTTGTTTATATTTTATCTTGCAACATTTCATTGAGACTTTGGCATCTGAAAAGAAAACAGTGATTGAGTTTCTGTATACTGACTTTCTGGAGGTGATGCTACTGATCTCTGTAAAAGTTCTAGAATTTTCCAAAAATATATTTTTTTTCTGATCATTTTCTCCTGGTGACATTGCATTGAAGAATTAAACTTTTTAAAAATGCTGTTAGGTTTCATTTTTAGTGTCTTTCAAACTGTGATACCAATGCTAATACTATTAGGTAAAGCTAAAGTAAATCCAGCCCTTTAAGTGGCCTACAGAAAAGTTATCATGTTGACTATATAGTCTATAATATTTGTATTTGTTTTCTGTCCCAGGGAGAAGTATTCCCTCTGGGTATTTCAACTATATGTACATTTATGTAAGGGAAATACAGGGTATGTCTAATTATGCTGCATTTTTCAATAAAATCTATATATATAGTTTTATAACCTTCTTTGTGCTATATTTCTTAACATTTTGTGGAGTACTTAGAGTTATTCCAAACTGTATATTACTGTTAAATCAGTATCTCTCTAGGGGAAAATGATCCTGCAGTTTCCTCTTTTGCCTTCATGTAGTATGTAGATAGGATTTTGCTTATATCCAATTCAAAGTTAAAGCTATATTAAAGTTACTGGGATATGAATAAGTGTAGTCTTCATCCCTCATCAAGAAAACTTCTCTTTGAAATAGGAAAAGACCATTACAAAAAAAATCACAAGTGATCAAAATATGTAGTTGTAGAGCCCAGTCCCAAATGATATTTCTATAATGTAACCTTTGTCCCTAAGGTTTTGGTATTATTGTAGAAGTAAGGAGAAAAAGACTAAGAGCCAGAAGAACAAGGAATTTGCTCTAAAATATTTGCCCCTAGAAACATCAGAAGCTATTCTGATAAAGTCTCATTAATACTATGCCTTAAACATGATCTGAACAAGAACAACAACAATTTGTTGTAGTGTCTTTTACTGCCTCACCACATTTAGAAAAACTTATGCGATGGATACTTTTCTATTCCTAGGAGTAAATCTTTTATTGGTGTGTGCTGGTTGGTGGTGCCAGAAGGATGTTGTAGTTTCTGGGTTCAGACAAAAGTGGAAGTCATCCTTTTCTTTCAAAATGGAGTTAAAACCGGCTCATAAAATAGTGTCTCCTAGAGAAATATGTACTCTGAAGAATATTGTTTTTATAATATAGATTATCAGAGTTGGATTCAGATTTCTCTCAACAATTAAGTCTTCAAAGTGAAAGAACATAAAAATTTCACTTTAACTTGAGGTGGCCTTTTATATGAAGCACATAATTTTGTTTTGCTACTCCTGGCATACAAACGAGTGATGTCCATGTGAAGTGTTTTATATATTTCATATATTAGTCTTGGGCTTGATTTGACATTCTACAATGTTTTCTGAAAAGATTCCAGACCATATTCTATGATTCTATATTGTATGCAATCTACACATTCTGTTTATTCTATAAAATTCACTGGGATTTAACTTGTATAGAACTTCTTAGAAACAAAGACACTTACTCCAGGAAAGTAGAATAGTGAAATAATTACAAAGTAGACTTCACATGAATATAAGATATTCTGGGAACCAAACCCATGTTTTTCTTAAATCTTGATTATTGCCTTTGGTCATATAATTCCCCATACATTCATTGTAGAGTTTTAATCATTACTTAAAGCTTTATAAGTCTTTTTAATTTTCCATCTTAGAGATGGTGATAAGTAACACAGAGAGTTATGGGAAAATTGCACAGTGAAGCTTTGTGAGAATCCAAGGCCATGGTCCAAGAAATATAATGTAAACTAGGATTACTACAAACCATCTGCCTTGCACTAAACTGTTTTGTCAAACTTATCAATTTTTCATACTTGTAAATCTTTATTTACAAGACTTTTCATTATGTATGCACACTCATTATTTACTTATCTTCTTTATGTATCTATTCAGACCACTGAGCCAGTTACTGTCCACCCCTCAAATGATTGTACATAGTAACACATTTTGTTGTTAAAATAAAATTAAAAAAATTGCTTCCCTTATTCTTGGCTGAGTGAGCAAAAAAGTGGGGGGGGAATATATTCATTTTAATTTTTTATTGTTGAATAAATCTTTTTGTGTAGTCATATGACTTCTGTTTTGCTTTTTTCTGTCTTCATAAAAAGTTACTTGCTACATGTCCCAAAGGATGCCTCAATACCTCCTTCATTGTCTTTTCTAGCTTATTTCTATATCATGATTAGTGATATTTCAATAAATTATCATTGAAACTCTACCTGTCAGGAAAACAGCCAAAATATTGAAACAGATGTCAAAAAGCATTTTCTCAATTTGACATAATTAAATAGGTTCCAATTCATAGATCATACTAAATATAATTATGCAATATAACAGAATTATAAATCTAATACTTTTCTAAAACATGAAACAAGATCATTTCATATAAGGGCTCCATTGACTGGCTGTGTTTCTTAAACACAAAATAGTTCTCTTCGTCCTCACTTTGAAATGTTGAGAAAGGTTTCAGCAAGAAAGCTCTCTGTTAATAGTCAGCCACTACTTTCTCAGTCCCTAGAGTCAGAAATATCGCTTCTAATTTTCACATCAGGATCACCTTAGTACCCCATCAGTCACAGCTATTTCTTCTCAGGACTGGAATTAGAACTGTGAACAGGACCATTTTTATTTTAGATATTTGCAATATACACATTTCCTGAAGTTATTGCATGTGTAGCTTTTTTGTAGCTATGCAGTTATAAGCCAATTAATGATGAGTGTTTTAATTAATAATCTGTTATACAATTTACGCATCGTTTAAACATTATGAAGTACACTTATACCAACCTATGTCATAAATTTACTGAGTAGCTAAGCTATATGATACAACATATTGCTTATAAGCATCAAGCATTTGTAATACTTATTAAACAATTTAGAAACAATGGCACTTGTGTATTTAAATAAAATATTAACAGTAAAATTAGCTTAAAATTCCAAGAAAATGTAATTTTCTGCTCTATAATAATCTTACGAGAGTATTCTGATATATTCAGTCCATTATAACACATAATTTTATTTATGTGAGCTTTGAGTCATGATTTTCCCTATTACACAATCTACTCTTATGCACCTGTCCTTATTAATGAACTTCTTGTTGTATTTTTGTCCATTTCACTTAGCAAACATTTGTTTTTTGTATAAGAATTAATTTTTTTTGTGTGCTCTATTTTTTATTGGATATTTTCTTTATTTACATTTCAAATGTTATCTCCTTTGCTGGTCCTCCCCAACCCTCTATCCCATACCCCCTCCCCTGCTTGAAGGTATTCCCCCACCCACTCACCCACTCCTGCCTCCCCGCCCTCAATTTCTACTACACTGGGCCATCAAGACTTCACAGGACCAAGGCCCTCTCCTCCCATTGATGCCTAACACGGCCATCCTCTGCTATATATGTAGCTAGAGCCATGGGTCCCTCCGTGTGAACTCCTTGGTTGGTGGTTTTGTCCCTGGGAGATCTGGGGGTCTGGATGTTTTATATAATTGTTCTTCCTATAGGGTTCCAAACCCCTTCAACACCTTCAGTTCTTTCTCTAACTTCTCCATTGGGAAACCCATTGTGGACCCCGTGCTCAGTCCAATGGTTGACTGCGAGCATCGGCCTCTGTGTTTGTCAGGCTCTGGCAGAGGTCTCAGGAGACAGTTATATCTGCATGCACTTCTTAGAATCCACAATAGTAAGTGGGTTTGACGACTGTATATGAGAGAGATCTCTAGGTGGGGCAGTATTTAGATGGACTTTCTGTTTCTTCTCCATACTTTGTCTTCATATTTGCTCCCATGAGTACTTTGTTCACCTTTCTAAGAAGGACCAAAGCATCCACACTTTGGTCTTTCTTATTCTTGAGCCTCATGTGAGATTCCACCTCACACCAGTCAGAACAGCTAAGATCAAAAACTCAGGTGACAGTAGATGCTGGCGAGGATATGGAGAAAGAGGAATACTCTTCCATTACTGGTTGGAATGCAAGCTGGTACAACCACTGTGGAAATCAGTCTGGTAGTTCCTCAGAAAATTGGACATAGTACTACCTGAAGACCTAGCTATACCACTCCTGGGCATATACCCAGATGATTCTCAAACATATAACAAGGACACATACTCCACTATGTTCATAGCAGCCTTATATATAATAGCCAGAATCTGGAAAAAACCCAGATGTCCTTCAACAGAGGAATGGATATAGAAAATGTGGTACACTGATATGTGGATATTAGTCCAAATGCTTGGAATACACAAAAGATTTTTTTATTACTGTCAGTGTGTTTGTGCGTTTGTATTTGTGTGTGAGGGGGGTATATGTATAAAGATGCCCACTAGAGGTCAGAATTCGGTATTGGATCATCTTGATCTGGAGTTACAAAGACTTTTGAAATGCCTAATTCACTTTGAAAATAACTCCTATTAGATCATATATATATATATATATATATATATATATATATATATATATATGTATGTATATCCACTGTAATACTATATATTGTCCTAAAAATAGGACATATATATTGTCCTAAAAATAGTACTGCATTTGGTATTGGAAATGTAGCTCAGCTTATCAATTGCTTTTGTAGCATACACAAAAGTTTGGGTTCACTCCCCAGCATTGTATGTACCTACCTGCATGTGGCAGTGGATTCCTTCAATACCAGCACTCTAAAGATGAACAGTCAAAGATTAAAAGTTGAATATCATCCTTAGCTATATAGTGAGCTCAAGGTCATTCTGCAAAAATTGTTGCCCTATTACAAAAACTACATTTATTATTTGTTATTAGTACATAGTTATACATATTTTTAACCATTGAGATACATGTTAACCAGGTTTCTGGAATTGAATTATTGACCTTATAAGACTGGGGTTACACCACTTTTTACAGATGAGGATACAGAAACGAGGTGATAACTATGAAGCAGAGGCTATGCTTTCATCAGATACTGGTAGCTTCTACTATCTCTGTAAGTTAAATTTTTATTGCGTTGATAAGTTTTCTCGGTACATTTGGATTCAATTTTAGAAATCTCAGTGCAACATAAATTGACTCTAATTATTTATGGGCTATAATAAAGCAGAATTTAGTTCTTGAGATTGTATGGTGAGAAAATATACTTCCCTTTTTGTCACCAGGGAGAAAAGAAAGAAAGAGGGGGGTAGGATAGGGGTCACAGTTTTTCTATAGTATCAACTCTCAATGATGCTATCAGCTGCAGACCAAGCCTGTAAAACATGAATCTTGAATAACATGAAGATGCAAATATGATGCTTAAATTCTAGTCCCTCTATACCTTTACCCAAAGCAAATGTCTTTTCAAAGGTGCCATGCCTCTTTTATAAGCATTTCCACTTCCTATTTCTTTTTTCTTTCTTCTTCTTCTTCTTCTTCTTTTTTTTTTTTGTCTAACCACTATTATTTACCTGTTTATCTCTTGGATTCATAAAACCATATTTGCACACTGGCATCCAGATTACACTAGATGACACTTTAATACACCTTAATTAGGACACAGAATTTAGAATTATTTTTTTGTTTACATAATCTATATGTCCAAGAACTCTGCTGTGGCAGCAATAAAATATCTTGGTTTTGTTGTTATTGTTGGTTGGGTTTTGTTGTTATTTTTAGTTCTGTTTAGCACTAGTATACCATGAAGCATATTTTGAATTAAATATAGATAAATACAGAGTAGATGAGTGGTTTTCAATCATTTCAACTCTAAGAGAGAAAATAGGAGATGCGAATGTAAGGCAGGCAAGTATATAATGAAAAGATAAGGCTCTAAGGCCTCAACACGACTTCAAAGAGCATAAATCCATTCTGGTTCGAGCAGTGCAGAAATCTCTGCTTTAATTTTGTTTGAGGAAAGATATTGCTGAATAAAGAATTGAAGAAGAACCAAAGTCCATAGTTCCAATCCCCTGCAGCTCTGATTCTGTGATTTAAAAAAAAATTGGAAGAAATTTAATGGCTAGAATAATATAAGAACAAAATACTAGACTCTATTCATAATACAAAAGGGTTTCAAAATGATTTACCACAAACAGACATTTTCAGGCAATTCATCAGCTCATTAACATTACTGTATGAGACAATTATTCACTAAGTGAATTGTAAGATTTTTTCTGTAGTGAATACTTCAATACCTAAAAACTAATTATTCTGTGACTAAAGAACAAACCTCTGATTGTTCATTCATTTTAGGTAGCAACATAAATGAATCTATAAAATACATAAGCTTTCCTTATGACTGCTGGGGCCACTTGACTAAAGATATGTGACAGAATATAAAAAAAAATAGTCACCAAAGAGAGACAAAATTGCACAGCTAATTAGATCACTTGCCACTTGCCTTGGAGGTTAATGAGCATCTCAAAAGGATCACAAAGGTAAATTTAAACAATTTAGAAGTTCAATAAAAATACTTTATAATCCAATTATTAAGAATTGTTAAAGGACTCAGTTCCCCATTATTGTAATTTTATTTTAGGTATGAATAATAACTATCCTATTCAACAATCGGCAGGAGCCTTGGAGCTAATAAGCATACATGTAGAAATGGGAAGAGACATGACACAATTCTAATAACAAAAGTAATAGAAAAAGAGTTGCGTATCAGATTTTCTTCTTTCAATTAAACATTTTTCATACTACATTTTAGCTAATATTTACTTAGGAACAATAGTAGATTTTTATGAGGAAGTGTAACAGTATAAAAATGCAGTTTTTAGAGGAAGACACAGCAAAATTATTCATCTTCCTAGTTACTTAAATATAGTGGGCCACAGTTTTCTACTCTGAAGAGTATGCACGGAAATATCAGTTGTGGTAAACTATAGGTTTTTCAATTATGTTTACAATAATATATTCTATTTTAAATTCTCTTCCAAATAGTCTGGCTAGCAATAAGTTGGGGCATATCTTTCTAGTCAAACTTGATTGTTAGATTGCTTGAAACATTTTTAGAGCAACAGAGTTATCTGACTTCCAAAGCTAAATCATAAAGTCTTTAATGTGTCAACTTTGTTCTCTTGAAACATTGTCTAAGAGATAATTGTGCTCATATATGATGATCAACTACTCTGGGATTTTTTGATGTTATCTGTTGGATGCTCCCAGCCGGTTTCACAGTCTAAAAATGAATATACTATAATCTCTGTGAGAAAGTAATATTTTTATTGGATATTTTCTTTACTTAAATTTCAAATGTTATCCCCTTTCCTGGTTTCTCTCCTGGAAACCCCCTATCTCATCCCTATTTTCCCTGCTCTTTAAAGGTATAACCCCCACCTACCCACTCCCACCTCCCCACCATGGCATTCCCCTATTCTGGGGCATTGAGCCTTCACAGGAACAAGGGCCTCTCCTCCCATTGGTGCCCAACAAGGCCAATCTCTAATACATATGCAAATGGAACCACATGTCCTCCACATGTACTCTTTTGATTGGTGGTTTAGTCCCTGGGAGCTCTGGGCGGTCTGGTTGGTTGATGTTGATGTTTTTCCTATGAGGTTGCAAATCTCTTCAATTCCTTCAGTCTTTTCTGTAACTCCTCCATTGAGGACCCCATGCTCAGTCCAATGGTTGGCTGTGAGTATCCACCTCTGTATTTGTCAGCCTCTGGCAAAGCCTTTCAGGAGACTGCTATATCAGGCTCCTGTCAGCATGTACTTCTTGGCATCTGTAATAGTGTCAGGGTTCGGTGTCTGTAAATGTGATAGATCCCCAGGTGGGGCAGTCTCTAGAAGGCTTTTCCTTCCATCTCTGCTCCTCACTTTGTCTCTGTATCTCCTCTAATGAGTATTTAGATCCCCCTTCTAAGAAGGAGTGAATCATCCACACTTTGGTCTTGCTTCTTCTTGAAAGTGGTCTGTGAATTGAATCTTGGGTATTCTGAGCTTCTGAACTAATATCCACTTATCAGTGAGTGCATACCATGTGTGTTCTTTTGTGACTGGGTTACTTCACTTTGGATGATATTTTCTAGATCCCTTCATTTGCCTAAAAACTTAATGAACTCACTGTTTTTAATAACTGAACCCATTGTGTAAATGTACCACATTTTCTCTATCTATTCCTCTCTTGAAGGACATCTGTGTTTTTTCCCTCTTCTGGATATTATAAATAAGTCTGCTACGAACTCAGTAAAGCATGTGTCCTTGTTATAAGTTGGAGCATCTTTTGGGTATATGCCCAGGAGTGTTATAGCTGGGTCCTCAGGTTGAACTCTTTCCAATTTTCTGAGGAACCTCCAGATTGATTTACATAGTGATTGTACCATCTTGCAATCCCACAAGCAATGGAGGAGTGCTCCTCTTTCTCCACATCCTTACCAGCATCTGCTGTTCCCTGAGTTTTTGATCTTAGCTTTTCTGATTGGTGTAAGGTCGCATCTCAGGGTCATTTTGACGTGCATTTCTCTGATCACCAAGGACTTTGAACATTTCTTTAGGTGTTTCTAGATCATTCAAGATTCCTGTGTTGTAAATTTTCGGTTTAGTTCTATACCCTATTTTTTGATTAAGTTGTTTGGCTTTTTGGTGGTTAGCTTCTTGAGTTCTTTATGTATTTTAGGTTTTAGCCTTCTATCAGATGTGGGGTTAGTGAAGATTTTTTTTTCCAATCTGTAGTTTGCCATTTTGTCGTATTGGCTATGTCCTTTGGTTTACAGAAGCTTTTCAGTTTCATGAGGTTCCATTTATCAATTCTTGATCTTAGAGCATGCCATCATTGGAGTTCTGTTTAGAAATTTTCACCATGTGCCAATGAGTTCAAGGTTTTTTCCCAATTTCTCTTCTATTTGATTCAGTGTATCTGGTTTAATGTTGTGGTCCTTGATCCATTTAGACTTGAGCTTTGTGCAAGGTGACATTATGGGTCTATTTTCATTTTTCTACACAATGACAGCCAGTTTGACCAGCACCCTTTGTTGTGAATGCTTTATTTTATCCATGGTATATGTTTGGCTTCCTTGTAAAAGATCAATAACCCATAAGTGTGTGGTTTTATTTTTGGGTCTTCAATTCTATTACATTGATCAATGTGTGTGTCTCTGTACCAATACCACGCAGTTTTTATCACTGTTGCTCTGTAGTAAAGCTTGAGGTCAGGAATGGTGATTCCCCCAGTCATTCTTTTATTGTCTTTTTGGGTCTGGGTTATATCATTTAGGATGATATTTTTTTAGTACCATCCATTTGCCTGTGAAATTCCTAATGTCTTTGTTTTTAATGGCTGAGTAGTATTCCACTGT
This sequence comes from Tokudaia tokunoshimensis, assembly GCA_036184795.1. NCBI lineage: Eukaryota > Metazoa > Chordata > Mammalia > Rodentia > Muridae > Tokudaia > Tokudaia tokunoshimensis. Next base: position 129,192,249 of record BTHU01000023.1, on the reverse strand, counting down.
GAAAATGAATCATATTTTATGTTTCCATTCTTCACTTGAGTGGTATCCTGGCTGTTTTTAGTTTATTGCTATTATGAATAAAGCTATTATGAACATGGTGGAGAATCTTTTGTGCATATGCCCAGAGTGGCATAGCTGGGCCTTCTAGTGGAACTATTTCTAATTTTCCAAGAAACTATCATATTGATTTCCAGAGTGTATTTACAAGTTTGCAATCTCACCAGCAATGGAGGACTCCTCTTTCTCCACGTTCTTGCCAGTAAGTGATATTGCCTGAGTATTTTGGTCTTAGCCATTCTGATTGGGGTGAGATGCAGAGTTGGTTTTATTTGCATTTCCCAGATAACTAATGTAAAGAACAAGATATAAAAATGTAAGGGATGATACCATGAATGGATTTAAATATGGAGACCAATCCAAGAGAGAGAGAGAGAGAGAGCTTGTGTGCTGATATGATAAGATGAAGAAAGCTAAAATGCCTGAACGCCCTAACTATGATTGGCTAGAATGTAACCATTGAAACCAATCCTGGATATGATAAACAGAATGCCTGATGAAGTAATGTGTGAACACCTTACATACGATTGGCTAAAAGTAGCTTAAAAACCCTGGTCTGGGTACCACACTCGCTCTCTCCTCGAGTCCTATGGAGATGCCATTCTACTGAAAGACACTCCAACAACCAGGCCACCCTCCCCCACCACCCAGATTGAGCAGCGTTCCAAGAAGCAGAAGGAAAACATTGCTGACCTTACCAGCAGTGCCACCTGTCAAACCAGACTATGACATCAGGCCAGACCAGAGGTTAGTGTAGTGTATGTGCATGTGAACAAATGTGATCCCATTTCACCATTTTGTGGTTTACTGCAAATATACAAACTTTTATAACTTAATCTCCGAGTCTGAGGCTTCCCTTCTCCACTCAGTCCCTAATCACTACAATTCGAGACAGTTGTAGACAGTTAACAACAGTTTGCAACAATTCATGACAGTTTATGAAGATTGAGACAACTAAGGTCTTTGAACATTTTTTAAGTGCTTCTCGGCCATTTGAGTTTCCTTTCTTAAGAATTCTCTGTTTAGCTCTCTACCCCTCTTTTTAATTAGGTTATTTGGGTTTTAGGAGTCTAACTTCTTGTGTTCATTTTATGTTTTGGATATTAGCCCTCTATCGGATGTAAGGTTGGTGAAGATCTTTTCCCAATCTGTAGGTTGCCATTTATCCTATTGATAGTGTCCTTTGCCTTACCAAAGTTTTTCTGTTTCATGTGTTCCCATTTACCAGTTGATATTAGAGCCTGAGCCATTGGTATTCTGTTCTGGAAGTTGTCTCATGTAATAATGAGTTCATGATTATTTCCCACATTTCTTCTATGAGATTTAGTGTATCTGGTCTTATGTTGAGGTCCTTGATCCACTTGAACTTGAATTTTGTGCAGATTGATAAATATGGATCTATTTGCATTCTTCTATATCCTGACAGTTACACCAGCATCATTTGTTAAAGATGCTTCCCCCCACCACATATTATATTGTTTTGGTTTCTTTATCAAAACTCAATTGTTCATAGGTATGTGGGGTTTTTTTCTGTGTTTTCAATTTGATTTCATTGATCAATCTGTGTTTTTCTTACAAGTATATATATATATATATATATATATATATATATGATTTTAAGAACATTCTGCACAACAAAGAAACCAACTTCCATCATAAAGATATACCCTACAAAATGGGAAAAATATTGTTGAGAATTTTTGGGACCGCCTTCTAAGAATTTGGCAGAAGACTGACATTGGGCTAGAACTCAGAAGCAGGCTCAAGATGAATGCAGCTGAGGAATGTGTTCTTTGTATCTTGATGGGTCTTGTTAAAATCTTGAATACAGTAATCATGGTACTTTTCTTTATGCTTTATTTTTTCCTTAACTACTCTGTTTATGCCCTAGGACTGACCTTATTCTTTGAATGTACTTAGAATGGTACAAAAGCAGACTGTAGAAAAGTAAAGTTGCTCCACCTCAGTACTGGCTGCAGTCATATTATAGTGTTGTATAATTGTCTTTTTCTTTGCAATCCTTACTCCCTTCCTTGAGACCTGGTTGACTGACTAAGCTGGCTTGTTCATATTATTTAACTGTTATGTGTCAGAAGGAGAATTAATATCTTCAGTATATGAATAACATCAAAACCTAGGCATCATACATGCAAATCTTTTAATGAATAAACAGGTTAATGAAACATAAGCACAGGTCTCAAAAGAAGAAATACAAATAGACAACAAACATTTGAAAATATGTTCAAATTAAATAACCATAAGTACAATATGAATTAAAAACAAATCTTATAATCAACATTTGTCTAGTCAAACAGGATAGCACCATGAAGAAAATGAGACCAAATCCTTGTGAGGATGTGGTACAAGAGAAAACATTATTCATAGTAATGTGAACTGGTGTATCCAGTATGGAAATTAGAACAACAGTTTTTCAAAAGACTCAAGATAGGACTTCTTTATGATACACCTGTAATATTTGAAGGACTATAGGTCAATATATGATAGAGATACATATAATGTACTGGTGTTTCGTGCAAACAGCCAAGAATTAGACCAACCTATCTATTCAGCAGATGAATGGATAAAAAAAGGTTAGGTATATATTGAAGACATGGCTCACCCATTAAAAGCTGATACACAACAAACAAAAAAGGATGAGGAACATTAGCATCAAATTTTTTTATACAATAATAAATAAAAATTAAAGCATGACATTTTCAGAAAACTGGGTGGAATGAAAGATCATTTTTCAACAAACTAAATGAATCTCAAAAGGAAAATTACCATGTTTATTATCATATGAAGAATATATATATATATATATGTGTGTGTGTGTGTGTGTGTGTATGAATGTATATAATACATCATAAAGAGCCTGCTCATATTTACATACATAATCTATACTATATAAGTATATAATAGATATATAATTATACAAATATATAATATAAATTATATATGTAAAAACATGAGCATGTGAACATGTATATCTGTGGAGGTCTTTATTACATAAAAGTGGTCAAAATGATGGAAAATATTAAGGATGGTAATGAAAATATAATGGATTGCATATGACATTGAATAAGATGGGGCTTAAATAGAGATACAAGGACTATGAGGAAAGGGAATGATAAGAGTGATAGAAAAGACAAAATGAAATAGCATATATGGATAAAAATGCCATAATTAGACCCATTGAATTGTATGATAACTTTAAAAAATGTTGACAAAAGTCTAGAACTGGAAGACTAATTGGTCTGCTTCTTGATTTTGTGTGAGGTGATATTTAAGTAAAGGTTTTTCTCCTAGAGGATAAGTCTTCTTCCTGAGGAACACTGTATGTATTTCAAAGTTGTTCCTTTAATTTTGTCCTGCCAGAAATGTAAAAAGAAAGAAAGAAAGAAAGAAAAAAAGAAAGAAAGAAAGAAAGAAGGAAAGAAAATATTCTTTGAACTTCCCAGAATCACATGACGTTTTTTTCCTGGAGTGAAATCACAAAAAAACCTCGTAGTTCCTCAGTACATTATGACTTCAACACTGGCCTGCCAGAAAACCATCAGTATTAGCAGTGATTTGACTTTACCAGTTGATGGCTTTAACAGCATCTTTTATAGATGAGTTGAGCTCAGTTGTCATGCTCTATATTTTGCTAATGCTCTGGGTTTCAGAGATATTTTGTCTTATGAAATTAATACTGACTCTAAAAACCATTCATATTTAGTTTAAATAACTGTTTTCATGTTGCAACACTGACTTAGTCTACTGCCAATCTTGCTATAAACTGGCATTGAAATTAGAAACTTCAAATATTCAACATCCTTAATCATCAGGGAAATGCAAACCAAAACAACCCTGAGATTCCACCTCACACCAGTCAGAATGGCCAAGATCAAAAACTCAGGGGACAGCAGATGCTTGAGAGGATGTGAAGAACGAAGAACACTCCTCTATTGCTGGTGGGATTGCACCCGGTAAAACCATTCTGGAAATCAGTTTGGCGATTTCTCAGAAAATTGAACATAACTCTACCTGAGGATCCAGCTATACCACTCCTGGGCATATACCTAGAAGATGTTCCAACAAATAATAAGAACACATGCTCCACTATGTTCTTAGCAGCCTTATTTATCATAGCCACAAACTGGAGAGAACCTAGATGTTCCTCAACAGAAGAATGGATACAGAAAATATGGTACATTTATACAATGGAGCACTACTCAGCTATTAAAAACAATGAATTCATGAAATATTTAGGCAAAGGATGGAGCTAGAAAATATTATCCTGAGTGAGATAACGCAATCACAAAAGAACACACGTGGTTTGCACTTGCTGATAAGTCGATATTAGCCCAAAAGCTCAAAATACCCAAGATAGAACTCACAGACCACATGAAGCTGAAGAAGAAGGAAGACCAAAGTGTGGATACTTTGATCCTTATTGGAAGGAGGATCAAAATACCCATGGCTCACAGTCAACCAATAGACTGAGCATAGGGTCCCCAATGGAACAGCGAGAGAAATGAACCAAGGAGCTGAAGAGCTTTGCAACCCTGTAGGAGGAACAATAATATGTACCAACCAGTACTCCCAGAGCTCCCAGGGACCGAACTACCAACCAAAGAATACATACAGAGGGACCCATGGCTCCAGTTACATATGTAGCAGAAGATGGCCATTTCAGACATTAATGAGAGGAGAAGTCATTGGTCCTATGAAGACTTGATTCTTCAGAATAGGGGAATCCAGGTCAGGAAATGGGAAGGGGGGAGGGGGATGGGTGAGGGGGAGTATCAGAGGGGTAACGAGGAAAGAAGATACCATTTGAAATGTAAATAAAGCAAATGTCAAATAAAAATATAAAAACAAGAAATTAGAACCTTCAATAATCCTAATATTGCTGAATATAATTCAGTCATGTCGTTAGATATATAGAAGTATGTTAATGGTATTTTGAAGGTAGTGCCCAGTATTTTCATTCTTTTTTCCTTTTTTGTTAATGTATTTACTTTACATCCAGATTGAAGCGTCGCCTTCGTCCTCTTTTCCCCCATCCACTCATCTACTAATTTTTTCTTTCTCCTAATATAAGGAGAGGATTCCCATGGATATCAACCAGTCTTGGCATATCCAGTTGCATTATGACTAAGTGTTATGTTTTATAAAAAGATAAAGAGAAAGAGGATATGTGATGGTGGAGGTGTTATCAAGTATAAAGAAGGGGGTGCCTGTGAGGGCCCATGCTGAGGCATCTCTTCCCACTGAGGAACCAGCCAGATTACAGTATAATACAGAATAGATTTTATTCAGGGCATTGAGAGGGTAGTAGAGGCACAGAAAGCGGGGGAGAGAGGGGGGTGGCCATGATTACTCAGAGAGAGAAGGCAGAAGGGAATGGAAAGAGAGTGGAAAGGGGCACAGGGAAAGAGCAAGAGGAAAAAAGGCAAGAGCGAGCAAGAGGAGGGGTCAAGCAGCCCCTTTTATAGTGAGCCAGACATACCTGGCTGTTGCCAGGCAACTATGAGTTAGAGATTAGACAAAATGCTAACATTCCCTCATTTTGGTTTAATTACAAAAGAAAAAATAGAAAGAGGTGATAGTGGAGCAGGAATAGGGTCATCATGATCTTTAGCTACTTCCAGCTGACTCTGGGACAACATGCCTTTAGGAAACCTAGAAGAATGGGTAACGCAATGCTGGTCCAGTCTCATGAGAATTGGCTGTTTCCTTGCTGTCCACGGTCTGTGGAACCATCTGTGGATAGATCAGAAGGAACAATAGAAGTGTCTGTGTCTGTGAGAGGAGTTTGGAGAATGTTGAGGTTGCTTCTTTGGAGCTTCCCTAGATGTATTAATCACCTGGACTAGACAAAATGTTGAAACATACACACACACACATTATAGGTAGAAAATAAGATTAAACACGTTTGAGAGAAAGGATTTTCTTTTCTTAGATGTACATTAAAACCCAGAGGAATCCCACCCTCTGGAATAGGTAGTAAGTAGGAACTTTAGTCTATTGATTAGCAGATATACTCATCTGGATGGAGTCTATTTAGTCCATGAGAGGTAGACCTGAATGGGTTTCCTGTAACTTATAAGTTTATAAAAGAGGTAACTAAATTAGTTAACAACATGAACAGTCTTTAAGATGAACCTTTTGTTGAGAAGAAGGAACAAGAATTTGTGATTATAAAGTTGAATTGTATAGAGAATTGTTTCATTTGAGTTAGGCAAATTTATTATTAGAACTCAAATTATGCTAGGACTGTGACATAGCAAGAGGAAATATAAGCATTTATTTGATGGAAAATGGATTAGGTAAGGACCTAGGTATGTTTTGTAGCTGTCAAGGTACAGTTGCCTTAGCTGTCAATGTAGTCAGAAATCTGGGGAACTATAGGTTATAATCTAGTAGTCATACATCAATGAAAAAAATGACAGAGTTCATCTGTAGTCTAAATAGTTTCCTATGATTGCTGTGGCAACTTGGGCAGAGTCAGTCTGGCTTTCAAACCCAAAAGACAGAGGGCCATTTACAAAGAGCCTTTTATTTTCTGTGGATTAAATAACACGCGAAATGAGAAATGACTCACCTTGACTTAGGCAATATGAAATATTTGACTCTCAAGTTTGTCTACAGCATAGACCAAGCCTGGACAGGACAATGATGGTGATTTTTAGTGGTTTTCATAACACAATCCAGGCCGTCTCTTGTAGCTGTGTCCATATCTTCTGAGCCCTTGGGGGTAGGCTGTTAAGCTTTGAGAGATTCCCTCTGTCATACACTTAAGCATATTAATAATTAACAGACTTCTGACAAAATTGAGAGCTATATTGATTGGTCATATCTGAATTAGACAACTTGTACTTGTTAGATTACTTACTGGGGAATGTATATAGCAAATCAAGCATACAGAAAAACAAATTTTGCATTAGTAAAGAAACACATGGCTTAGAGTTGATGTGGACCAGAATAAGAGAGCTGGCAGCAGTGGCTTAAGACCGTGGTAACAGTAAGTATGTCCAGGCAGGCTCAGTCCAGTGACACTAACTGAGCATGCAGGCTGTGGAAGTGGGCCAGGGGCATGGGAGTGCTGAGCTGTATTGGCTCTGGGCTTTGGATGGGTATGATGTGGAGGCCAATAGAGCATGGCAAGCTCGCAGCATGATCCCTGTTGGAGATAGGTATTTCGACCAGTAACCTGATCTGGTCTGCAGATAGAGAGATAGGCACATGTACATATGTGTGGTTGAGGCACCAGGGCCATACACCAGGCTGGGGGTATGGGATGCATGTGCAGTCTGAAGAACACAGATTGATAGGAGCCACAACTACAGTGTGCACACCTCAGGTAGTGCAGGGCTGCAGCACCTCTTGCTGAATGGAGGCAGCAGTGACAGTGTAAAGGGGATGTGCCACGGTACATACAAGGCCCAGACTCCAGCAGGTAGGATGGGGCTTCCTCCTAGCAGCCTGAAGTGGTGAGGCTAGTGCTTAGTTCATGAGTCCCTAGTAGAGAGGGGGAGGGAGAGAGAGGGCCTAATGCATGGGTGTGTACTCATGAGCATGAGCAAGCACAGGCAGACAGTTGAGTACATGCATAGTAAAACAGCTTCTCAGCGAACAGAGTCCCGCACAGAGTGCAAGAAGCACAAGGGCACAAGGCAAATGCTCTTTTTTTTTCCAGGACAAAGAAAGAACTTACACAAATAGAAGAGCAGAAAACAAGGGTCTCAGCAGGCAGAGTCCCTGGCAGGGGTCAGTACCAGAACAGGGAGCTTAGTAAGAGAATGAGGGCTCCTCCTGGTCTGCAGGGTAACAGTGGCATGGCCAGGAGTGAGTTAAGGAGTGAACAAATGAAAGAGGGTGGAGGGGCAAGCCTACACTACAGATCACTACAGAGTGTTGTTTTAAAGTTGCAGTTTAGTGGCCATGTAGAGATATTCCTTTCTGTTTGCTATGAGTTAGATCAATACATCCCAGTAAGTAGGGATAAGGTGGCAAAGACAGACCCATGGGTGAGAATAGGGCTATTAACTTATCAGCATCATGAGGCTATTATTAATAACCAGAGAGATTTCTAGCACCAAGTCATCATGTGGTGAGCTGGGGGCTACGATCTGGAGCAGTGTACTGAGCTACAGAGAGCAGTTCACCCAGGTCTGGGATTACTTTTCTAATTTTTTTAATTAGATATATTTTCATTTACATTTCAAATTATTTCCCCTTTCCTGGTTCCCCCCTCCTAAGTCCCATAAGCCATCTCCCCGCTCCCCCCCCCCCGTTGACCAATCAACCCCCTCCTGCTTCCCTGTCCTGGTATTCCCCTACACTGCTGCATTGAGTCTTCCCACTACCAGGGGCCTCTCCTCCCTTTGATGTTCAACAAGGCCATTCTCTGCTGCCTATGCATCTGGAGCCATGGATAACACCATGTGTTCTATCTGGTTAATGTTTTGTCCAGGCAGCTCTGGGATCTGGGAGTACTGGGTGGCTCATATCATTGTTCCTCCTATGGTGCTTCAAACCCCTTCAGCTCTTTGGGTCCTTTCTCTAGCTCCCCCATTGGGGACCCTGTGCTTAGTTCAATGGCTGACTGAGAGTGTCCTCCTCTGTATTTGTCATGCACTAGCAGAGCCTCCCTGGGATGTCTTTCTTTCTTTATATATATATATATATATATATATATATATATATATATATATATATATATATTTTAATTTACATTCCCAATGATTTCCCCTGTCCAGGTTCCGCCCTACTCGAAAGTCCCATAAGCACTCTTCTCTCCCCCTGTTCCCCATTCAACCCCCTCTCACTTCTCTGTCCTAGTATTCTCCTATACTGCTACATCCAGTCTTTCCAGGACCAGGGGTCTCTCCTTCCATCTTCTTGGAAATCAATTGATATGTGAATTGTGTCTTCGGTATTCCGAGCTTCTGGGTTAATATCCCCTTATCAGTGACTGCATACCATGTGTGTTCTTTTGTGATTGGGTTACCTCACTAAGGATGATGTTTTCCAGTTCTCAGGGAGAAAAAAAGTGTCTCAAAGGAGGGGTGAAAATCTTGCCCAAGGGAAAAAAATCCTAGAATAAGGGTCAGTGAAAAGACTGAACCTCTCCATCTTCAAGGGCAGTACAGGGGAAGCTTCAAGCTCAAGAACTCTCCCCTGCAATCATTTTATGCTGACCAGTGAGGAGAGGGGGCTTACCAGCTGTCCAACATTTGGGCTATCCAGCATTGGCTCTCCATGTGCTAGCAGTGGGAATGCAAAGCTGCAGAGTTTCTAAATCTGAGTCTCTGCACCAAATGTTGAACTTATAAAAAGATAAAGAGAGAAAGAATATGTTTTGGTAGAGGTGTAGTCAGGTATGGGGAAAAGGGTGCCCCCAAGGGCCCATGTTGAGGCATCCTTTCCCACTGAGGGGAGTATAGTATAGAATAAAGTTTATTCAGGGCAGGGGGAGGGGAGTTGAGAGGGTTGTAAAGGCACAGAGAGAGAGAGAGAGAGAGAGAGAGAGAGAGAGAGAGAGAGAGAGAGAGAGAGAGAGAGAAAGTAGAGACTGGCCATGAGCACTTGGAGAGAGGGCAGAAAGGAATGGAGAGGGAGTGGGAAGTGGCAAGGGGACAGAGCAGGAGCAAGAAGGCAAGAGCAAGAGAGTGGAGGGGTCAAGCAGCCCCTTTTAGAATGAGTCAGGCACACCTGGCTATTGCCAGGTAACTGTGTGGCAGAGCTTAGACAAATTGCTAACACTAGGTGCATCTTATATTGTGACTAGGCAAGGCAGTCCAGTTAGGGGGAAAGGATTTAAAGGCAGGCAACAGAGTCAGATACATCCCACCCCTGCTCCTGCTGTTAGGTGTCCCACACCAAGACTGAGTTGTACAATGATTACATATATGCCAAGGGCCTAGGTCAATACCATGCATACTATCTGTTGGATCAGTCTCTGTAGTCCCAGGATAGTTTATTTTGTTTTTGTTTATCTTGTAGCTGCTTTTACTTCTCTGGTACCTTCAATCCTTCCTCCAGTTGTTCATGTGTTTTGAATGTTATGCCTAATGCTTTGCTGTGGGTCTCTGAATCTGTTTCCATTAGTTGTTGGGTGATGCTTATTAGATGACACTTATGGTAGGTGTCTGCATTCATTTATAGCACTGTCACTTGCAATGGAGGAAAGTTCCTCTTGCTCCACATCCTTGTCATGATGTGCTGTCACTTGAGTTTTGATCTTAGCCATTCTGAAAGTTGTAAGATAAAATGTCAGAGTCTTTGATTTGCATTTCCCTGATGACTTAGGATGTTGAGTATTTCTTTAAGTGCTTCTAAGCTATTAGAGATTCTTCTGTAGAGAATTCTCTATTTACCTTTCTGCACCACTTTTAAACTGTTATTTGTGTTGTTGGTATTTAACTTTTTGAGTTTTTTTGAAAATTGAATATCAGCCCTCTGTTGAATGTAGGGATGCTAAAGATTTTTCACATTCTGTGGGCTGCCATTTTGACCTATTAATTATGTCCTTCGCATTACAGAAGCTTTTCAGTTTTATGAGGTTCCATTCATCAATTGTTGATTTTAATGTTCTGTTTAGGAAGTTGCCTCCTGTACCAGTGTCTTCAAGGCTATTCCCTCCTTTCTTTTCTATCAGGTTCAGAGTATGTGGTTTAGGTTGTGGTTTTTGATCCACAAGAGTTGAGTTTTGTGCAGAGTGATAAATATGGGTCTAATTGCATTCTTCTACATGCAAACATCTAGTTAGACCAGCAATTTTCGTTGGAGATTTCTTTTTTTCCATGGTATGGCTTTTATTTTTCCATTAGCTTATTTTTCAAAAATCAAAGTGTCTGCCTAAGTGCAAATGGACCTGGCTTTGGCTGGAGGTGCTATGTCTGCCCAAACCAAGTCTAAGCAAGCCAAGCCTTCAGTATCATGGGACACAGGTTAGATCCTATGAAGAAGCGTTGACTTGGCTGAAATACCCATAAATTGGAGGTGCAGAGATCACACTGGTCATATATTTGCTTGTAGCTGGTGATGAGAATTTCAAGAGTCTGTCAAGTCATGCTTGGAAGAGGACAACCAACAGGAAGTTAGGGTTTGTCGATGGCCCTAAGTCAAATAAGTCTCCTAGGATCAAAACAATTCCTGAAGAGTTATACAAAGGAAGAGTCCAGGCTTGAGGTAAGAACCAGAACCAATTTAAAACAGTATGGGAATGAGGAGGAAGACTCTGAGGAAGATGGTGTGGTGAACCAGAGGGAACTTCAAGCCTTTGAGGACAGTGGTTAGGATATGGTGGATGACTGTGGAGCTGACTCTAATGTGGAGGATGAGGAGAAAAAAAATGTTGTTCATTGAAAGAGCTACTCTAAAGCAGAAGGCCTGGGAGGTCAGCACTGGATTCAAATAGAGTGAAGAGGATATTGATCAGGATGAAGATAATGATATTTCCCCTAAGTCTCATCCCAGAATGGATGAGAAATCAGAGGGGTATCTGCACATTAATCTGGAAGATGAAGGAGCCTTTGTGCTGCCTACTTGTGGTGATATGGAGCAGGATTCCAAGGCTCCAGACCTACAATGATTTAAGTAGATCCAGGATACAGTAGGGTGTGCTTCAGATTTTTGGAGCTCAGGGCGAAGACTGGTCTCATTCTGGGTATCTCAATCAGCTTCAGAAGGATCTAACCACTTAACTATTCTTATGGAGACTTCCTGCAAGCTAATGGAACTGTACCCTCTGATTTGATACAGTTCTTAAAAGCTAATGAGGTGCCCCAGTCAATCACCCTTTTGACCAACACCTTGAAAACCAATTGCTGAGAATTTACTCAGGCTTGGATCAATTGTCAGGTTAATATGGATCGATTGGGAAAGTGGTCTACATCTGGACTTGTGATATATGATTCTTCAGTGCCTATTGGTGCAACGCCTGGCTGGGAACTATATGCTTCAGGGAGCTTCAGTATATTACTTGTCATGACCCTGGCACCTCGGGAGCATGAGCAGATTTTAGACAGGTGTTAAACTCCTGGAGGAAAGACCAGCTGCATAACTCAGCTGATGAAGAACACAGTCAACACTGCCTCCAGGAGTAGAGGCTACCTGGTCTACTGCACCTGTTCCATTATGGTGGAAGAGAACTATGGGACCTTGAAAGGCAGCCTAAATTTTGGTTGAGCTAGGTTTAAATCCCAGAGACCTAGCAAATAATTCTGCAAGGGATGGAAGGCCATTTGCCACGCTCCCAGACACTAGGCTCCTGACACAAGGCCTCAACTCTTCATAATTCTGTGACCATCAATCATGTAGGGCAATGCCCCCAAACCCTGGTATTCTGTCTGGACTCCACCCCCACAGTTACCTGGCAACAGCCAGGTATGCTCCTCCCCAGTTACCTCGCAGCCAGGTAGGCCTGGCCCACTGTAAAAGTAGCTGCTTGCCCCTCCTCTTACTCTTACTCTTGCCTCTTTTACTCCTGCCTCTTTCTCTCTGCCTTCTTGCTCCCCCTCACCCTGCATTCCCTTCCCCCTCTCTCCAGGTGGATCTCTCCACAAACAATTACAAACAATAAACACTTTATAACCATGGACTGTTTCTTCTCATCTGGACCTGCTGTGTTGGAGCAATGGAGCAGGTCTTTCTCTAAAGAGCCAAGTAATCTCCCTCAGGAATCCTCTCTGTGCTTCCAGACAGGGTTTTCATCAAGCCAAGCTGCCCACTTGAGCAAACCCCTAGGAAGCAGCCTGAGCTCTCCTCCTGCTCTTTTACCTTCAGCCCTAGGCTAGAACTGGCCTAGGGGGTTGGGGGAGACACTCAGTTCTCAGCTCTTCAGCTGTGTCCAGAGGTGTCTCCAATGTCCAAGAGCTAGAACCTGTCATCCCTGGCCTCCGTGCAGGCTTGGGTCCCGGAGCCTGACCCTTGCAGTTCCATGGGGACCTCAGACTGTGCTTTCTTCTCCCTGGAGCAGGCTCCTGCTGATTCCCACAGCCCAAAGCCTTCCCAGGGGTTGTGGGGAGTGTGCACAGTCAAACTGCCTGCCTCCACCTCGACCAGCAGCCTGAGCCCTGGCTGGACATGGGCCACCATTTTAAGCTGAAGAGAATGACTGGTGGCAGACTATGCCTTGTAAAATAGGAACCTGTAGCTGCTGCCCATTGGCCTGGACTTTGGCCAAGAAAGTTTTCCCTGCTTTTGAGAGAGGTGCTATCACCCAACTCTGCCTTCTACCAACATTCCTACTTTCACACTCCCAATATGGATGATTTCTTTATTGCCAAATTCAAGAAAATTTCCAATTCTATTCCCAATCCCCATGCAGGAAACTTGGCAGCAGCTACCCCTACAGAGTGGCAGCAGCTACCACTACAGAGCCTGACCTGAAGGCCCAGATCACCCCAAAGTCTGAGAACAGCAGTCAGCCAGCTAAGAAAGCCAGGGGAGCTACAAAGGCAAAGTAGTAATTGATGAGACAGCAACATTTCAAGTTCTTCCAGAAGATGAACAGTATCTCCAAAGGGACAGGCTTGTAACTTGTACCTTCTTTCCCAAAGGACCAAGTGTCTGCCAGATCCCTGGAGAGCAGTCAGTCTGAATGAAAAGCTGACATGTTCCGGAAATGAAAGATGACTGAGAAGTTAAAGCAATGGGGACCTAAATGGAAGTACTCTAAGAATGCTGCTTTCCCAAAGCACCTTGCTCCTCCCAAGGGAAAGTACTGTGGTCAGTTCCTTGGGAAAGCCAAAAATATATAGAAAGTAAAACAGCAGTTATCAGAACAGACTACCAAGAGAGCTCCGTACCCACTCTGTCTCCCCATAGTTCCACCAGGCCCCAATCAGCAAAAAGGAGAAAAAGGAGAGAATCTATGACACAGGGCAGCAGCCAGCCACTGCTGTCTTAAATGAACCTAGAAACTAGATTGCTAGCTCATTGACATCATCTCTGGTTGGAACTTTACATCTTGTTGTAAGGATAGCCTCCCTATTGTGCATGCATATGAAATTTATATATATAAAATAAATACTAAATTAATCAAGTATCCATAAGTATGTAGGTTTATTTTGGGATCTTTGATTCAATTCCATTGATCAACCTCTCTGTTTTTATGCCAATACCATGCAGTTTTTATTACTATTTTTCTGTAGTACAATTTGAAATTAGGCATTGTGATACCTCCAGACATTCTTTCATTGTACTGAATTACTTTAGCTGTGCTCAATTTTTGATTTTTCCATATGGAATTGAAGATATTTGTTTCATGTTCTGCAAGAATTGTATTGGAAATTGTATGGAAATTGTTTGAATCTATAGATTGCTTTTGGTAAGATAACAAATTTTACTATGCTAATCCTACAGATCCATGAGCATGAGAGATATTTCCATCTTCTGATATCTTCTTCAATTTTTTCCTTTGAAGACTTGAAGTTCTTGTTATACAGGTCTTACTCTTGTGGGTTAGAGTTATACCAAGATTTTTATATTATTTGTGGCTATTGTAGATGGTGTTGTTTCCTTAATTTCTTTCTCAGGCTATTTATCCTTTGTATAAAGGAAGACTACACATATTTCTTTTTCTTTTTTAAGTTAATTTTGTTTCCAGTGACTTTGCTGAAGATGTTTATCAGATGTAGGAATTCTGTGGTAAGATTTTGGGGATCATTTATGCATACTGGCATATCATCTGTGAATAGTGATACTTTGACTTCTATTTCTGATTTGAATTCCCTTGATCTCCTTTAGTTGTCTTAATGTTCTAGCTAAAACATCAATCAGTATATTAAACAGATAAGAGAGCAGGCCTCTTTGTCTTGTCTCTGATTTTAGTGGAATTGCTTTAAGTTTCTCTCCATTTAGCTTGATGTTGGCTATTGGCTTATTCTATATTGTTTTTTATCATGTTTCCATATGGTCTTGTATCCCTGATCTCTCCAAGAATTTTATCATGAAAAGGTGTTGAATAAAATGCTTTTTATTCATCTAATGAGATGATCATGGTCTTTTTTCTTTCAGTTTGTTTGTATGGTGGATTACAATAATGGAGTTTCATATGTTGAACCATCCATGCATTTCTTGGGATGAAGCCTACTTGATCATGATGAGGATGATGCATTGAATCTGTTTTGCAAGTGTTTTATTGAGCATATTTTGCATCAGTGTTCATAAGGGAAATTGGTCTGAAATTTTCTTTCTTGTTGAGTCTTTGTGTGGTTTAGGTATCAGGGGGACTGTGGCTTCCTAGAATGAGTTTGGCAATGCCCAATCTCCTGTTTCTATTATGTGAACCAGTCTGGGGAATACTGGTATAAGTTCTTCTTTAAAAGTCTGGTAGACTTCTACACTAAAACCATCTGCCTCTGGGCCTTTTTTTTTCTTTTTTCTTTCTTTCTTCTTCTTTCCTTTTGGTTGGGAAACTTTTTTATTGAATATATTCTTGATTTACATTTCAAATGTCATCCCTTTCCAAGTTTCACCCATCCCAGATAGACCCTATCCCAACCCCTCCCCACTTCTATGAGTGTCCACTCATCTCTCTCGCATCCCCCCACCCTCGATTTCCCTACAATGGGGAATCTATCTAGCCTTCATAGGACCGAGGACCTCTTTTCCCCTTGATGCCTGACAAAGCAATCCTCTGTTACATATGTAGCTAGAGCCATGTGTACCCCTTGGTTGATGGCTTAGTCCCTGGGAGCTCTAGGGTGTCTGACTGGTTGATATTGTTGAAAACCCATTCAGCTACTTTAGTCCTTATTCTAACTCCTCCATTGGGGACCCTGTGCTCAGTCAAATGGTTGGCTGTGAGAATCTGCCTCTGTATTTGTAAGGCTCTGGCAAGGCCTCTCAGGATGCAGCCATATCAGGCTCCTTTCAGCAAGCATTTCTTGGCCTCCACAATAGTGTCGGAGTTTGGTCACTGCTTATGGGATGAAATCCCAGGTAGTACAGTCTCTGGATGGCCTTTCCTTCAGTCTCTGCCCTATACTTCATCTACATATTTGTTCCTGTGAGTATTTTGTTCCCCTTCTCAGAGGAATTGAATCACCCACACTTTGGTCTTCCTTCTTTTTGAGCTTCAGCTGGTCTGTGAATTGTATTTTGGGTATTCAGAGCTTTTGGGCTAATATCCACTTATCAGTGAGTGAATACCATGTGTGTTCTTTTGTGATTGGGTTACCTCTGTATGGTATTGGTACAGAGACAGGAAAGAAGATCAATGGAATAGAATTTAAGACTGTGAAATGAATCCACACACCTATGGTCACTTGATATTTGACAAAGGAGCTAAAAACATCCAGTGGAAAAGAGACATTTTAAACAAATGGTGCAAGTCATTTTTTAAACAAAATTTTAACAACACTTATAACAAATGGTGGAGGTCAGCATGTAGAAAAATGCAAATAGACCCATTCTTATCTCCTTGTACAAAGCTCAAGTCCAAGTGGATCAAGGACCTCTACATAAAACCAGATACACTGAAACTTATATAGGTTGGGAAACTTTTGATGAATACTTCTATTTCCTAAGGTGTTAAAGGGCTCTTTAAATCATTTATCTGATTTTAATTTAATTTAGTAAGTGGTATCTATCTGGAAAATCATCCATTTCATTTTTATTTTCCAATTTCATGGAGTATAGCCTTTAGAAATAAGACAAAATGATTCTTTGGATTTTTTCAGTATATGTTGTTTTGTCTTCCTCTCCATTTCTGAATTTTTTTTAAATAAGATGTCCTCTCCCTGCCTTTTAGTTACTTTGGCTAAGGTTTGTCATTGATTCTTTATATTGTTCTGTTTGTTTATAATTTATTGATATCAGTCCTGTGTTTGATTATTTTTCGTGGTATCTACTCCTCTTTGCTGTGATTGTTTCTTTTTATTCAAGGGCTTTCAAGTATGCTGCTGAGTCCCTAGTATATGATCTGTCTACTTTTTCTAATGAAGGCACTTAGGACTATGAAGTTTCCTTTTAGCACTGCTTTCACTGTGTGTCATACGTTTGAGTATGTGTGCCTTCATTTTTATCAAACTTTACTAAGTCATTGACACAATGATCATTCAGTAGATTTTTTCAGTTTCCATGGGTTTGTATGCTGTCTGTTGTTTCTGCTGTTTTTGTAGTCCAGCTTTAATCTGTGGTGGTCTGATAAGATACAGGAGTCTATTTCAATTTTCTTGTATCTGTGTCCAAGTATGTGGTCAATTTTCAAGAAGGTTCTTGGCAGTGCAGAGAAAGTATATTGTTTTAAGTTTTGGTGAAATGTTCTTCAGGTATCTGTTAGATCCCTTTGATTCATAGTCTGTTAGTTTCATTATTTCTCTGCTAGTTTCTGTCTCAGTGACCTGCCTATTGGTACAAGTTTGTTATTGAAGCCCCCCACTATTATTGTGTAGTGTTTGTTGTGTGATTTAAGCTTTAGATAATGTTTCTTTTACAAATGTGGGTGACCAAAAAAAAACAAAACAAATGTGGGTGACATAGATGTACAGAATTGAGACACCATCTTGGATGATTTTTTCTTTGATGATTTTCTCTTTTTGATTATCTTCAGTTTTATTAGATATTAGGATGGCTACTCCAGCTTGTTTCTTTGGTCCATTTACTTAGAATATTTTTTCTAGTCCTTTACTCTGATATAATGTATCCATTTATTGCTAAGCTGTGTTTCTTGTTTGCAGCAGAATGATGGGTACTGTTTTCTCATCTATTTTGTTATCCTGTGACTTTTTATTGGTGAATTGAGTACATTGATGTTGAGAGATATTAATGGGCAACAGCTGTTAATTTCTGTATTTTGATGGGGCTGGTAGTGGAATTGCTGCTGTGGAATTACTTTTCCTATGTTTTCTTAAGTGCAGTTAACGTCTTTGGGTTGGGGTTTTCGTTCCAGTATTTTCTGAGGGACTGAATTTGTGGATAGATATTGTGTATATTTGGCTTTGTCACGGAATATCTTGTTTTGTTACTCTATGGTAATTGAACGATTTTCTGGGTATAGTATTCTGGAGTGGCATCTGTGGTCTCTTAGAGATTGTAAGAAATTTGCTCCAGGCCCTTCTGGCTTTTAGAATCTCTGTTGAGTAATCGATTGTAATTCTGATAGTTCTGCCTTTATATGTTATTTGGCCTTTTTCCCTGACAGCTTTTAATATTCTTTCTTTATTCTGAATATTGGGTGTTCTGATTGTTAAGTTGTTATTGGATACTCTTTTTTGG
The DNA here is from genome assembly GCA_036184795.1 of Tokudaia tokunoshimensis. Lineage (NCBI taxonomy): Eukaryota > Metazoa > Chordata > Mammalia > Rodentia > Muridae > Tokudaia > Tokudaia tokunoshimensis. Next base: position 129,173,973 of record BTHU01000023.1, on the reverse strand, counting down.
TCCAATCTATTTGGGGTTATGTAAGCTTCTTCTATGTTCATAGTCATTTTTTTTTCCCTTTAGGTTAGGAAAGTTTTCTTCTATGATTTTGATGAAAATATTTTCTGGACCTGAGAACCTCCTCTTTCTTCTACTTCTATTTATTTTTTGTTTGTTCCTCAGTACCAAAGGGTCTCTAAGAATGCTGGTGGGATTGTGAACTGGAAAATGGAGTCGAGGAAGTGGAGTGCAATTTAAGGATGATGGGTCTGTTTTACAGGATATGGTGGGCAAAGGCTTCAGGGGCGACCTTAACTGGTTGTTCTCGGAACGTTCAGGCTTCTGGGAATTTGGTCAGTTATGGTGTGGGGAATTGAGCACAGGGTATTGGGTTCAGTTTACAGCTGTTGGGGATATTTTCAGGGGAGTTGGTGGGCAGGGAGTTGAAGGGGGAGGGACTTCCCAAGTGTCCTTGCTTTTGGCAGGCCTCAGGGAAGGCAGGCAGAGTTGTGGGGTAGGAAATGGGGGTCCAGGTATGTGTTCAATTTACCACTGTTGGGAGTGCTTTCAGGTGAGTTGTCTGACAAGTTCTTGTGGAAGGGTCTTACCAGTTGTCCCTGGTGCTGGCAGAGGAGAACAAACAGATTTGTAAGGCAGAAAATGAAGCAGAGGGTTGAGCGGTCACTCTATGTATTCTTAATGTCCCTGACTTTCTATTTTATTTTCTCTTATACTTAGCCATAAACCCAAAATTGATCAATTTAAATTATTATATTCAGTGTGATTATACTTATATTTTTATCATTTTATCACATTTTAACTTTTCTCTTAGTTGTGCATGTCTTTTAATCTACAGCCTTCTCCTGAGTATACCAAGTTTTCCCTACTTAAGTCATTTCTCTCAGTGTTGACTTTGAGTTTAGTCTATCTCTAAATTATCATTGGTATTTGCCTTCTACATTTTTATTTTCTTTGTGGGTATTAAATTATTTTGTTTTATCCTTAACTTTTAGAGCCACTATTTGTGCATATACAAATTTAGATTTTTTTGAGATACGTTCTGTCCTTCAATGCTCATGGATACTTTTTTTTCCCTTTATTTAATAGAGACTGTATTCTCACACAATATGTCCTGATTACAGTTCCTCGCTATCCCTCCAATTTCTCCCCAATTTTTTCTCCCATCGGGACTTATCCCATGTCTCTTATTATAATAACAAACAGGTTTCTAAGGGGTAAAAATAAAAATTAAACAAAACACATTAGAAAAGAACAATACAAACAGAAGGGAAAGATCCCATGAAACCAAGAAAAGTAACCAAAACCATATATAGACTAAGAGATTCACCCTTTAACACACTCGAGAATTCCTTACAAACATTAAAGAGGAAACCGTAATATACACACAGTATCTGTATGGTAAAAAGAGAATCTATATAGCTATGACATGACATTAAGAAACAAGGAACTTCTAATGATTCAGTTTTAGTTCATTTTCTGTTGTCCATTTACTGCTAGACATTCAGCCTACCTTTAAGAGTAGAGAACTGCCTTATCTGGCATTGGTGATAGTAAAATCCCTTGATCCTGTGGAAACTTGATGCCCCAGTGTAGGGGGATGCTAGAGGGGTGAGGTCGGAGTGACTGTATGGGAGGGCACCCTCTTAGAGGCAAAGGTGAGGGGGGATGGTATGGGGGTTTGTGGAAGTGTGACTTTTGAAATGGAAATAAAATAACCAATAAAAAAACAATACAGAAAAATAAATCTGAATTCAGAAAAAAAATTAGTTTGTTTCCCCATTGAGACTCCCTCGGAGAAAACCAAATTTTCACTTGGAATTGGTTATCAGTTGTAGATAAATTCTGGGTTAGGGATGGATATATGTGTCTACTTCTTTCACCTTTATATCCCCATCTGATATAGATGCCTGCAGGGATTGTGCATGCTACTTCAACCTCTGGTAGTTCAAATATACTTCATTACTGTAGTTTTAAAAAGAGCTTTTTTTTTTTTGTGACCTTCATAGCCTTTTGCTCCCAAGTTCTCTGCCTCTTACTCCACATGGGTCTCCCGACTCTTGAGGAGAGGGATTTGAAGGAGACATTCAATCTAGGGCTGAGGGTTCCAGAGTCTCTAATTCTTTGCATAATTTATGGGCGTAGGTATCTCTATTTGTTTCTATATGCTGGAGGATGGAGCTTTTCTAATAATGACAAAGCAAGCACTGATCTATGAGTATAGCAGAATGTCATTAGGAGTCATTCTATTGCTACCAGTTTTTTGTTTTTTAACTTAGAACAATGGTAGTTTGTTTTACCCTAGGTTCATGGGCTGTTCAGTTTATTACTTACCCAAGCAGCGTTGGGTATGGGGGTCTATCTTGTGAAGTGGACCTAGTGTCAAATCAGATAATGGTTAGTTATTTGCACAGACTTTGTGCCACCATTGCCTTGCATATCTTGCAGGCAGGACACTATTGTAGATCAAAGGGATTGTGGATAGCTTAGTGTTTATTTCTCCTTTTGTACAGTGCAGAGTACCTTCCCTGACTAAACATACTAGCGTGTAAGGGTGAAGGCTCAAAGTGAGTAATAACTGGACAAATCTTTGTTCAATGATTTGTTTAGGTCTTATATTCAGCAATGGGTCTTGCCATGACGTTGTGAAAAGCAATTTAGTGCCTTAGCAGCAGACTGTTTTGTTGGGGGTTTCCAATAGGCCCATTGGCTGACCTCATATTTAGATGCAAGCCAATCCAGGTACTAGAAGCTTCATTGGTGGCAAGAGATACCCAAGTAGAGTTCTCTCTCTCTTATTACTTGGTGATTACATTTATATCACCTTCACTTGTATGTATTTTCAGAAGTTTCTACTGAATTATTCGTCAATACTACCTCTCAAATGATTCTTAATTTTATTAGTCTCTCACTAAATTACTTTCCTTATCTCTACCTTCCTTCCCCTTTCAATTTGATCCTCTGCTTTTAGCCTCCCTTGACATCTATCTATTCCAATCTATTCCATTTCCCTTTTCTAGGGAGATTTATCTGGTCCTACTAGTCTCTTACTCCATACCTAACCACTGTGGTTCTTTGGATTGTAGCTTGTGTATTGTTTACTTACCAGAACAGATAATGCCCATGAATATCCTTAAAAGTGATTTCTTATGTTGAAAACATCCTATAAATGTCATAATATTTTGCCATATATATATATATATATATATATATATATATATATATATATATATAGTTTTAAGTTCCAGTTTTTGAGAACAGGTATTTTCTAAATATTTGAAATAATTTAAAGCCATAGTTTGATAATAGGTCATTATTAATGGAATTTTTACAAATAATGTAATATGGTTCAGAGTGAGATATTTTTATCTGCCTTACATGCCTATTTACTGTTTTGAGCTGAAGAAGATCATGCTAACCATTTAAAAATTGTTTATAGTTGGACATTTTATTACAGGAAATCAAAAGGCAACAGACTTTCCTGTAGCCCTGAAACATACCTGATAGGAAGAATTTTGAATATGTAATTGAAAATGTCCTTGATTCAAGAGGGCTTTTAACTTAGGGTAAAAGAAAGAAAAAAAAAATAGAGTGGTCAGATTCAAAAATAAATTGAGTTTTTAGAACTATTTGTATTTTTCTGACCTACAAAATAATAATTACTGTCCTGTTGACTGCAATTACCCTGTGGGTGTGTTTTATTCATTAGGATACCATTACAATTTAAACTTTTAATATAGAATTTGTTTGTTCTCTGAGTTCTACTCTTTACCAGCACTTTGACTGCAAACTTCATATTTAACTTATCTTGACCTTAGGATTTTTTTTTTTTTTTGTATAGCAAAAGTAAAAATGTTTTTCCTCAATACAACAAAGAATTGTTCTGACCTTAAAAGAAATAGTGAAAGATAGTGGTTTTTGGTTGTAGATTGTTATACAAATGTAAAGAACTATAACTAAACAGAAAAATAACAAAAAAGGTGGCATGTAATTTTTGTCATGGTACAGATTAGTCATCTTGCCTGGTGTGCAACTCATAAAATCAGAATATATTGAAAATATTTTGTGTCTTCTAAACATGATCTATTTTGAGTAGAATAATTATGAAAGCTGAAGAAAATATCAATGTAGCCAGAACAAAGGACATTTTTGACTGCTTTATAATTTATGGCTGATATAAAAAGTTTGGGATGGCACTCATCTCATATAGACTGCAAATCTAGGCAGATCAAAGTCTGGGGAGGAATCTAAATTTAGAATAATTCTATTTTATGTTGAAGAGTGAGCAGGAAGATTTTTCTCTGTAATATTCTGCTACTTGAGAAGCCAGATACAAAGTAACCTGGGTTAAAGTGATCAAACAATAATGGTACATAGAGTAAAGAAGAGTAGTACTTTTAATATTCTATAACCCCTGATTAGTTAATTACATTATATGTCTCTGATTCAGTGATTAAATGAGTTATAAGATGTTTAATATTTATTACTTATGTCATATTTTAATTCTTAATTTATTAAATTTATAATATTCAATTTTAATTTGATGAAGGTTTAGTTACTGTGACTGAATCACATGAAAGATTATCATCTATTTTATGGCTTGCATCTGAAATGTTGTCTTCATGATCATATTTGAATACTTCTGGGCTGTGACAATTTGCAAGAAATATAATGCTTTCAGAAGATGGTGCCTACCTGGGAGGGCAATAAATTAAAACTGGGCCTTTGAATATTGGTCCCTAGTTCTTCCCTCTCTGACTTCTGGTCCAATGTTATGTAAATCTCTTCTTGCGGCTATGAACTCCTCCATGTCTTCCATACTATGATGAAATGAGACCTTCAAAATCCATGAGGATCTCAAATTATGTTGTTGAAAAAAAATCAAATTATGTTTTGTCAATTTTTTAGGTTCCTTTGTCACAGTCACACAAAAGTAAACAAATATACCCACAATGTCTCATTTAACCTTCACGAAAGCTCTGTGAGATAGCATTACTATTTTCATTTTACCCATGAGCAAATTGAAACTAATGGATATTCAGTAAGTTTTTAGAGTCTTATTCTACTGATAAAGTGAAATGTAAACATTGTTATAGACTCTAAAAATTGATTACACTTTCAGTAATTGAGACCAAGTAAAAATATGAGCAATTCCTGAAAAATACTTTTATATTATACTCATGGAATATTAAGAAATAGCTATGTAGTTTAATTTCAGAGGAAATAGCTGAACTTCAAAACACTTAGATCAGCTGTATTTCCCACTCATTAAAAGAATCCATGGAAACCACAAGAAACAGGTTTTATTTTAAGTAAGAGTCTGACTGCTTGTCAGTCAGTGTCTGAAAAACTGTATTGAAAAAGCTACCTACAGAGCAAGTCATGTCCAGAATCAAAAAGAAAGAGTGATCAATTAGTTATAATTGATGGCATATGTGTCAAATTCCTGTCATCATAGAACCAGATTTTTATTGCCTATGTTTAATTTTTATAGCCCAGATTGGAATCAGTTGTAGCTAGTTCATTCCTCTTGAGAGGACGCATGAATTTGACTTCATTATTTCCTACAGTTCATTCTGAAAAGAACTTAATGTGATGGTATCCTTAGGGAAGTATTTGATAGAAAAGAAACATTCATGTAAGAGTGACAGGACAAATGGGAGCAAAGATGGATACTTAATCATGCCTTACTCCTCTCATGATGTAACTAACACAGCATTATTTTAAAAAACACCGAAGGACTCATCTGAAAGATATCTTGGATGGCTTTATTATTGGTTCACTGGTGTTGTTTCGTGTTATATAGGTACCTAAAGGATAATAAAATGAAAATTAGAATATTAATTAGACTGTGCTTCTATTTGAGCAATGAAATTGCTTTATAGTCTTTGGTAAGACCAAAGGAAATTAATTTGAACACTGAGGTTTGCTAAAGTAAAATCAGAAATGTCTGTCTACATTTTCATATTCAAGAAGTAAAACAGAAAATTAAGATGGCTAGTCTAAGAGAAAGAGGTAGTCAAAGAGAGCTTCATTAAAGTTATTCTTTATTAATGATAACATCATAAAGCAATCCAGAAAAAAGTATGTAAGAAAACTGAGCATGTTAGTGTAAATATCAAAAACAGTAGTAATTTGTGGTCAGAATAAAGTAAAATACCCAAGTAAGAGGGATCAAAAAAATGATTGGGGTCAAATGTAGTTCCACAGACTTCTCTCTGATGGAGACTGCCAAGGCATTTATTACTACATTATTTAATGGATACATTGCTTAAATGAAATGATTAGACTAATAGTTTTCCAAAGACTTATAGGTTTCATCCAACAGAATCTTTTCAAAATGTGTTGTGATTTGAGTAACATAAAAAGTAAGCAAAATATAAAACTGGTATGATATCATTTTAATAAAAATTGCATATGCATATGTGTATGTAACAACAATCAATTTTTTAAAAGACCAAGAATTTGAAATAGGGCAAGAAGACGAATATGGGAAGTCTTGCAGAGAGAAAAACAAAGGGAAAAAAGTCATAGGTATAATCTCAGGATATAAGAAATGGTTCAAATCATAAAATCAGAATGAATAAGAGAAAATAAAGATTTAGAATAAAATCTAAGAGGTAAAATTGGGTTCTAGATGTACCACTCTTGGGGAGGGGGGAAACCTGGAAGGGGTATAACATTTGAAATGTAAATGAAGAATATATTCAATAAAAAAAAAAGAAAAGAAAAACGCCAAACAGATTTCAAAAGACCAAGCTCAGGAGATTTAGCCAAAGAAACTCTGTTAAAAGCTGCTTTATGTCATTCCACAGGTATGAGATAGAATAGACAAGTTAGGTGGGACTACAAGGTACAGCATGAAGTCAAACCTAGTGTATTTGTCTATTTTTTGTACATGAGACTGCCTTGTGTTCTAATAAGACTTGTTTCATTAGATTTGAGACTTACTCAGGTTCTTCTAAAGTTTCTTCTTTCCCCATTTCAGTTGTAGAATGGGATATCTATCCAACTCACTCTGTTCTCTGTTTGTATTTGCAAAATTCATAACATGTTCAATTTCTGCAAACTCTTAACTAGAATGTCAGCTTTCACCACATACCAAACTTATCATATCTTGATCATAGACTTGCCATCTTCCAAAATGGTGAGAAAAACATTTATGATTCACCTAAATTTCTGCTATTTTAGTTGGATCAGGTCAGACTAAAGCTTACTCATTTTATTTCTGCTTTGTAGGTTTGAGAAGACAGATAAAAAGAAATTTAGTTGTTCATCATGATAATGCCTGTAAATGAAGAGCTAGGAATAAAGTCCATATGTTTCATTTCTTTGTCTCTCTTCTCTCCTACAATCCTACAGTAGTTCTTTGAAAAAAAAAAAGATAAGGGAGACACATACCAGATCAGTTACATAACCCAATTACTATACAGAGTAGATAAATGAGATGCTAAATGAAAATGCACATGAATTCATCAATACAAATATTTTTCTCAATTAAACATTGGATTTCTTTATGTATCCATATCTGATCATCTTGGAAAGCTCAATGTTTTAACCATATACAACATAAACAGAAGTCTTTTAATTTTATCAGAATACCCCCTTTTCCCTTATGAATATCACTATTGCCTTGATCACTTTCCATATATGGAATTTTTTTCAAAGTAAATGGGTCAAAATACATAATGAAAATTTCTTTTAACATTGCTATGTTTCTGACCTGTCTAAACAATCTTGTGTAAACAAGAAATTATTCCTAATGATATTCCACTATACTCACAGATCAGTGCCTTATCCAATAATCACCAGAAGGGTTTCTTCTGGCAGCAGATGGGTGAGGATGCACATACCCACCTGGAGACGTTATGTGGACAGAGAGTTTAAATTGGAGGTTCCTTTTTGTCCCCCTTCTAGGCGCTCTTAGAACCCTGTGGAAGATAAGGATGAAAGACTATAGGAGTCAGAGGGGATGAAGAACAGCAGAAGAACAATGTTTACTGAATCACCTAACTGGGGCTCATATAGGGATTCACAGAGACAAGCACAGGCCTAGATGGATCTGTACCAGGTCCTATTCATATATGTTGTGGCTGCTAGGTTGCTGGGTTTTGGGACTCCTTACAGTGGAAGAAGGTTTGTCTCTGACTCTTTTGCCTGCTTTTGAGACTATTGTTCTGCTATTGGATTGTTTTATCAAGTGTAGGTATGAGGGCTTTTGTCTTGTCTTAGTGTATCTTCTTTTGACATGTTTGGATGTCATGCTTGTAGGTCTGCTCTTTTCTAATGCGAGATGGGTGGGAGTGGATCTAGAGGAGAGAGAATGTTGAGGGAGAAGCTGGGATGGGTAGAGGGAGGAGAAACTATGGTCTGGATGTGTTGTATGAGAGAGGAATCTATTTTCAATTAAAAAATCAAATGTTGTGTTTCTTCAAGTCCAGGATATCTGCAGCCACTTTACTGTCATACAGTAAAACTTTCTTGGCACACTGAAGTATATGTTAAATGATTCTCTGTGATATAAGCTTGTTTAAGGTACTTAACAAAAATACAACCTGTGAATTATTTATAATTCCCAAAGAAATGCTGCCAATAACTACATTTGTGGGGTATGGTGTGCCTTTTGGTTTGAAGAACTCTGCAAGCAAGGGACTGGTTACAAGCCCTAAAGAGAACTGCACTTCTAATTTTGGCCCTATTTTCTGGAAACAGAAACATATTACCTTTTAGAATTTGGAAATGCTAACATTCCCAACACTGTGTTTCTCATATATTACACCATGCCAGGTAACATCTATGACTAAACAAATCACTATAGTAAGTAAGGGGCAATATGGTTTTGGTTTAAGAAGTTAAGTTCTCTTGCCCTAATGTACTGACTCCTACTCTTTCTCCAGTCATGTCCCACCCATAAATGGAGAAGGTGAAACAGAACCCAAAACCATCATAAATTATGACCTAGGGAGGACACAGGTAGATACTATGATTTCCTTGCACATTGTGAGTACAAATGAGCCAAACTCCAGCTTCCTTGGAAAGGTTACTTGGGAAATGTGGAAACAGGGCATTAGCTGAGCAGAAAAGTTCAGGTGTGGCTTAAAGACAGCTGTGTTTTATGGGCTCGGAAATTCATTTTTGCATTGCCTTCCTCCTTGTTCTCCATTTTAGTGTATAGACTTACCTTTCACAAACCCCACTATTATATGTCCACCTCCAAATTATAACATCAGGCAATTAACATATACAAGGTATAAGAAGGTTTATAAATAGAAAGGAAGAAAATTTATCCTATTATGATACCAGGATGCAAGTATCTTTGTAATGTATCATTTACTATATTTTTCATTTGAGTGAAATTTCCTTTATATATGAGGAGATAATTACAACTGTAAATTTGTATTGCAGATAGCAGAATTTTTAGTGGCTCTGGGGCAACCATTTAAATGGTGTGCCTATAGAGATTTCCAAAATATCAGATGGCAAAACTTATGAAAGGAACTCAGAAATAATAATGGCTTCAGACCTGTCAATCCAGAAGCATTCAGGTAGAGTCCTTTTTCCCACCCATTTTCCCTACCAGCTAAGTCCTCTGGGGTACCATCAACTGACTTGAGCAACCTGCTTTTCCCCCTGGACCCCCATTCTCTTTCCACCTCTCATCCCACCTTCATCAGACCTTCATCTTGAACCATACATCTCAATGAAGTCATCAAAGGCCTGCTATACCAGGATCATTGAGGTTATGCCTCCTCTTAATACCTACTACAATAAGATAATCTAGGGACTAAAACCATACACATGGCTAAAGGCCCTTGTAAGATCAAAATCAACAAAAGCCAGGACAACATGACAACTTTGAAGACAGCTATCCCACTACAGCAAGCCCTGGATAATGTAACACAATCAAAACACACACAAAAAAAAGACCTTAAATCCAATCTTACAATGATTACAGAGGCTTTTAAAGAGGAAATAAATAAATTCCTTAAAGAAATACAGGGAAATGCAATCAACAGATAGAGATCTTTAAAGAGAAAACAAATAAATCCCTTAAAACTTGCAGGAAAATACAATTAAACAGGTAAAGCCAATAAATAAAAGTGTTCAAATGGAAATTGGAACAATAAAGAAAACATAAACTGAGGTAATCCTGGAGATGGAAAACCTAGGGCAGAAAACAAGAATAACAGATGCAATAATTACCAAGACTTTAGACTCTGACATAAACCCACACAGTCATGGACAATTTATCTTTACAAAAAGAAGGCAAAACCAAACAATAGAAAAAAGAAGCCATCTTCAACAAATGGTGCTGGTGCAATTGGATGTTTGCATGAAGAAGAATCCAAACAGATTCACATTTATCACCCTGCAAAAAACTAAACTCCAAGTGGTTCAAAGACCTCAATGTAAAGCCACTTACACTAAATCTAATAGAAAAAAAAATTGAGGAATAGCTTTGAACTCTGGTACAGGAGACAAAATCCCAAACAGAACACCAATGGCTCAGGCTCTAAGGTCAACAATTGATAAGTGGGACCTCATGAAACTGAAAAGCTTCAGTAAGGCAAAGGATACTGTCATTAGGATGCAACTGTAGCCTATAGATTAGCAAAGGATCATCACCAACCCTGATAGAAAGCTAATATCCAAACTACATAAAGAACTTAAAAAAATTAGACACCAACAAATCAAATTACCCAATTAAAAATGGGGACAGAACTAAACAGAAAATTCTCAACAGAGGAATCTTGAATGGCCTAAAAGCACTTAAACATTCAACATCCTTAGTCATCAAGAAAATGCAATTTTTTTTAAATTACCCTGAGATTCCATCTTACACCTACCAGAATGGCTAATATCAAAAACTGAAGTGATAGTACGTGATGGTGAGGATTTAGAGCAAGAAGATTCCTCCATTGCTGGTGGGAGTGTAAACTTGTACAACCACTTTTGAAATCCACTTGGTTTCTCAGAGAACTTGGAATAGTTCTAACTCAAGGCCCAGCTATACCACTTCCAGGCATAAACGCAAAAGATGCTTCAATATACCACAGGGACACTGGTTCAACTATGTTCATAGCAGCTTTATTTGTAATACCTAGAAACTGGAAACAACCTAGATGTTCCTTAACTGAAGAATAGATAAAGAAAATGTGGTACATATAGCAATGTAATACTATTCAGCTATTCAAAGCAAAGACACCACAAATTTTGCAGGCAAATGTATGAGAATACAATCCTGGGTGACATAACCCACACACAGAAAGAAATGCATAGTATGTACTCACTTATAAGCGGATATTATCCATAAAATAGAGGATACTCATGTTATACTCCATAGACCCAAAGAAGGCAAACAAGAAGGGAGGCTTAACAAGGAAGTTTGAATCTCACTTTGAAGGGGGTAATCAAACAGTGTTAGGAAGCAGATAAAGGGAGGGAACTGGATAGTAGAGGAGATGGGGAGGGAAATTGGGGAGGTTCAGGATCAGGTGTGGGTAGAGACAGTGGAGATAGCTAGATGGCCATGAGAATGAATGAAAATCTAGCTGGTACAGTGTGGAGGAGATTGGGGACATCTCAAGGACATGCCAGAGACCTGGGATAGGGGAGCCTCCCAAAAATCAATGGGCATAATTCACAGCAGTGGGCATATGGAAACTGAAGAGGACACCTCCTATAGCCAGGCAGGAATCCTTCTGGCAGGATAGGGACACAAACTTACCCACAAAGCTTTCAACCCAATATTTAACCTTCCTATAAGAAATACAGGGATTAAGGACAGAGCAGAGACTCAGGGAATGGCCAAGCAAATACCTGGCCAAATAGATACCCATTCTATGAGCAAACATCATTCACTGACACTACTAATGATATTCTGTTATACTTACAGACAGAATCAAGCATAACTGTCCTCTGAGAGGCTCTACCCAGCAAGGGACTCAGACAGATCTAGACATCCACAGCCAAACTGTGGAAGGAGCTTGGGGATTTTTACAGAAGAGAAGGGGAAAGGATTGTGGGCCCAGAAAGTGATAAGATCTGGTAGCCGCCCATGGCTACATTCAAATCGGGTACCTGGAAAGGAAGCTGGGGATAGATGGGGAGGCTGCAAAAAGAGACATAGACCAGGACAACTCAATTGCTAATCGCAGTCTGTGGTTTATTGGAAGACTGAGAATTTAAGGTTTGGGGGCAGGTGAGACCCTTTCCCCCAAGGTTCAAGGGTCTACTCAGAGGGCATCGGCTCCACTGCTTGGTGAGTGTAGGCTCCACAGCTCTGTGGGAGGATTCCCTGCTTAATTCAGGAAGCTGCTGATCTGGAAGAACAATGGACTTTACCTTGGTGCAAGTGCTCCACCCTATGTGGGAGAGACTTGTCGCTCACTGAGGTCTGGAAATTACCACTCAGAAAGCTGAGTGGAGGGAGGGCACATGAACTCTACAGGAAGACCAAGAATCAACTAACCTGAACTCTTGGGGCTCCCAGAGTCTGAACCACCAACCAGGAAGAATACACAGGCTGAATCTAGGCCGTCCTGCACATATGTAGCAGATGTGCAGCTGTTTCCCCGACTCAGCTGTCTTGTGTGGCCTCAGTAGGAGAAGAATAACCTAGTCCTGCAGGGACTTTATGTGGCTGTGTTGGGGGATATCGAAGGAACCCTTTACTCGCTCAGAGGAGAAGGGGAGGGGGAGGAGGGTAGGACTGTAGGAGAATGGACAGAGGAAACAATGATAGAAATGTAAAGTAAAAGAATAAATAAATAAATAAATAAATAAATAAATATTTTAAAAAAAATAATGATTGATTTGAATAATTTGTTAAAATATTTTGAAATATTTAAAGAGATAGCCTTAAATAACTTTAGAAATCTCAGTGCTCAATTTTAACCAATGTACTTTGAGATAGGATGTTGCAACATAAAGCATTGAAATTTGTTTGGATGACTAGTGCAATCATCAGTTTCATGTATTAATTCTAGGTTTCTTAAAGCCAGAGACAATCCTTCAATACATCACATAAGATATCTATATTACACTTATCATGAACTGTTTCAACATTGAGAGAATATAGTTTTCTTCTCATTATTCTTGAAAAGATATTAGTGAACAAAGCACATTGCCATCTTACTTATATTCTTTTCCTAAAATTAATAACAAGGCAGGTCCCTTAGAATATATTTAACATTCACCTAGGCACAGGATTTGACTAAATATCAAGAAAAAACTACTGCAGTTTAAGTAAGTACAGTGTTTGTTCTAGACCATAGATGGAAATGTGCAAGGAGCATATAGAAAGAAATGTACTTAGATACCTAACATCACAATATTCTAAATTAAAGAAGAGGCTTTCCTGTCTCAGACATTTCTATTTTGTGGATTTTCATACAGCACTAGACACACATGAATTGGTCTACTCAAAACAATAGAGCAAACAAAACATACAAAGTATACGGAATTTTCTTCCCTCAAAATTTTCCTTGAGTTGGTGGTGTTTATTCTTATAGTCCACTAGAGATCTATCTGCTTAAACTTATTCACTCCAATTTAAATACCATTTATTTAAAACTTGTAACTACCTCAAAATATTGATGTTTTAACAACTGTCAGGGAAATAGCAATCAAAATCATAGCAGCAGAAATATAAGGAGATGGATGAACTTACTATCTTGTATATTTCTATAAAATGAAATTCAATGAAATAACAACCAGTTATTGAAAAACCTTTACCAAAAACAGAGAAATGTCGGGAAACAATGCATCTAATACATATTCTGGAATAAAACTGATTATGATAATAAACTGTTTAGAAATAAGAAAACATAATTTTTGGTTTAATTCTCACAGTTGTCAATGCTGTAGATGCTTACTAAAATCTCTGCTTTCCACTAGCAAGTCATTGTAAACAAGGATGTAAGATATGAAATAAATGAACAAAGTTCTGCAAGCTAAACATTTTGAAAATTATAAATGTTTTGGCGATAAGAAAATTTAGTGATAATTATAGACATTTTAAAATTGTATATTTACAACTGCACTAGTATATTTACAACTGCACATATCCTTATGTGTGAGGTATATTTCTTTAATTTCCACTTAAAAACTGACATATGAAATACTGCTGAGGTTTTTAAAGTGGTCTATAATAGACAGACATATTTAAATGCATAAAATGGAAGTTTGTGAAAAGGTTTCCAAAGTTCATGGAAAAGAAAATGCAGTGTCGTATCGTCTAAAATACACTTTCTAGGTTTAATTTAATTTATTCAGAATATATCATTTTGAGTACCATTTGTATAGCCTTCCTCTCTTATTCACTAGAAAAAATAAATGTTATTAGAGTAAACCCAATTCTAACATAAAACTGAAACATCATGTCCCATACATGTAATTTTCAAAATAGGAAAGCAATTTTATATCCACTCTCACAGTGATTGCCAAAGTCATTTTGGATTTGGGTAGAAAGCATACAGTCCATATACAGCCAGAATTATTTCAAATTGTGTGTTCTGCTTCACCCTACCTCACTGTTTCAAGTGTACTAGTTCTTAGAATCTGAGTACTCAACAATATTTTATTTATAAATACTATCATGAAACAATGAAAAAAAAATCATTTACTAGCCAGACTTCAAGGGTGAGTCAGATAGCTGGGTTAAAAATATGGAAGCAAACTTGGTTATGTAGCAAATGCTTATTAGTAGGTATTAGAGTTTATGAGTCACATAAGCTTGTTATCCATCTCTAAGTGACTCATTTGTTCTTGTGGCTTCTTTACCCCCTTAAACTAAGTAAGATATTAATAATAGTCTCTTTCAATTTGCCTTTTTTCCTTTTGATACAAAATAATAAATTTTAATCAATTAGCTTTCACTCTAAAACCCCACAGATTATTTTTCAGAAATATATGAAAACTGTAATTCCTCCAAAGCCAGCAGATTCTATTCAATATGTTAGGTGTTAAGCATAAACTACTGTACATTTCTATTCCATTCAGAGTTCTAGATTTTGCCATTTCCTTGGTAGGTTTAGTATAATTGATACAAAATTATACAAGCAGGAAAGAAGTAAGCAAGATTTAACATGTAAGAAAGTGGGATTATCAGGTTTTGTTTACTTTCTAAGTTTTATAAACAGTTCCTGAAGACAATCCTGAAAGCCTTTAGCTTAACTGAACAGAAAATGTATCATCTAAAGTAATAAAGCAAGTTTGAAGTATAAAGGGTGTCAATGTTTATTATACCTTCAAATTACTGCCATGAGAGAACTTTCAACATAAAATGCTATGGATATTTTTTATTAGATGTTTATAGTAGTTTCTTATGAATAATGAAACAGAATGCCAAAAAAGAGGATGATTTACAAGTATCAAATGTTTTATCTTGCATTTGGGGGTGGGGGTTCTGGAGACTGGAAATAGGAAATTAGGGAGAAGGTAGACCCAGGCTTCCCCTATAGACTATAGGAAAAAGCACATGGCCTGTCTTTCTTTCTACCAGCTGTTGGTAGCCTTAGTTCATAGGAGTATCACTTCATCACTGTGTCACTTAACATCATTTCTGTATCTCTGTGTCTCTGTGTCTTTGTTTCTCTGGGCTTCTGTGGACGTTCCCTTCATCAGTCTTATTGGAGTATTGCTCTACTCTAATCCAACATTACATTATTTAAAATTAGCAAGATAAATTCACAAAGACATAAATCAAAAGTCAAGTCACATATTAAGGTGCTATGGAATTAGGACACAGTTCAGCACACATAACAGTATTTCATTAATATGGTACAAATTTAATAGTCTAGTGTACATAAATTTTCCAACCTTTTGTTTTTTTTTTTTTTTGTTTTTGTTTTTTTTTTTTTTCGAGACAGGGTTTCTCTGTGTAGCCCTGGCTGTCCTGGAACTCACTTTGTAGACCAGGCTGGCCTCGAACTCAGAAATCCTCCTGCCTCTGCATCCCAAGTGCTGGGATTAAAGGCGTGCGCCACCACCGCCCGGCTTTTCCAAACTTTTGAATCAAACAGAATTACTGGTTTTTTTTTTTTTTTTTTTTTTGGTTTTTTGAGACAGGGTTTCTCTGTGTAGCCTTGGCTGTCCTAAAACTCACTTTGTAGACCAGGCTAGCCTCGAACTCAGAAATCCTCCTGTCTCTGCCTCCCAAGAGCTGGGATTAAAGTTGTGCGCCACCACCGCCCGGCGAATTACTGTTTCTTGTATAGATTGACATGTTCAACTTTCTTTGAAAATATATTTATACAAGCAGATAAGAATGGAACAATTTCCATTCTTCTACATGCTAACTACCAGTTGAAGCAGCACCATTTATTGAAAATGCTACCTTTTTCCACCAGATGGTTTTAGCTCCTTTGTCAAAGATCAAGTGACCATAGGAGTGTGGATTCATTTCTGGGTCTTCAATTCTATTCCATTGATCTATTTTCCTTTCATTCTACCAAGTCACCAAACTCAGACACTATTGTGGATGCCAAAAAGTGCTTGCTAACAGGAGCCTGATATAGCTATCTCCTGAGAGGCTCTGCTAGTACATGACAAATACTGAAGTGGGTGCTCTCAGGCAACCATTGGACTGAACACAAGGTCCTGAATGGAAGAGCTAGAGAAAGGCCACAAGGAGCTGAGCAACAATGTGAACCAACCAGTCCCCCAAGAGTTCCCAGGGACTAAACTACCAACCACAGAGTACACATGAAAGGACTCATGGCTCCAGCTGCATATGTAGCAGAGGATGGCCTTGTGGGACATCAAAGGGAGGAGAGGCCCTTGGTCCTGAAAAGGCTTGATGCCCCAGTATAGGGGAATGCCAGGACAGTGAAGCAGGAATGGGTAGATTGGTGATCAGGGGAAAGGGGGAGGGGATAGGGGGTTTTCAGAAGGTGTAATAGTCAGGGTTCTCTAGAGTCACAGAACGTATGTGTAGTCTCTATATGGTTAGGGAATTTGTCGATGACTTTCAGGTTGTAGTCCAACTCCCCAACAATGGTCAGCAGTAGCTGTGAATGGAAGTCCAAGGATCTAGCAGTTGCTCAGTCCCATGAGCCAGTTGTGGATGGAAGTCCAAAGATCTAGCAGTTTCTCAGTCCCATGAGGTTTGCAGGCCAGGAAGATTCAGAGGGTCTTCTTCCAATGTCCTTATATGGGTCTCCAGCAGAGGGTGTGGTCCAGAGTAAAGGCTGTAGGTCTCCAGCAGAGGGTGTGGCCCAGATTAAAGATTGTAGGTCTCCAGCAGATGGTGTGACCCAGATTAAAGGCATGTGCCACCACGCCGTTAATCCCAGATGACCTTGAACTTGGAGAACTCCTTGTCTTAATCTTCTGGAATTTATAGCCACTATGCATAAATTCCAAGATCTTCATGCCAAGATCCAGGCCAGAAACTTGAATTTCTGAGCCTCCAGATTAGGATCATAGGTGAGCCTTCCAATTCTTGATTAGTTCATTCCAGATATAGTCAAGTTGACAACCAGGAATAGCTACTACAGATGGAAAACCAGTAAAGGAGATATCATTTGAAATCTAAATAAAGAAAATATCCAATAAAAAAAAGAAAAGAAAATATATTCTAATGACCTGTTTTCCTCATTTATTTATCTTATGTATTTTTTTTTGCTTTTAAACAGTATGCATTTGTTGTTTTTATTTGCATGTAATAGGATAGGAGTTCTGTAAAATTCTGTAATCAACACTAACTGAAACAGATAGTGTTTATATGGGACCTGCTATGTATTTAATGTTTCAATAGACACAATACTAAAGAAAACATTATGACATGAATTCTAAGTTCTTCGGTATTGTATTCATGTTACAATCCATGAAACTAGCAACACTGCATCTCTGTAATTTACTACTGATCATATAGTAAGTAGCAGAGCTGTGTGCGAAAAGATCCCAATTTAACTTGTTCAAGTACTATTGGGCTAATATATTAAAATAAATTGATCCCCCAAATAGTATCCTTGGTATTTTTTAATGTGAATTTGTAGCCCTAGGTGAGCTCTGTAGCTCTCTTTACATTAAGGAGGACTGTATGGATATGGTAAAATGTAATCATTCATTATTTTTATCAGTTCATTCTTATAAATTTTCCTAGCATTGCTTCTATAAATGAGTTCTAGTGAGTAGTAGCATGCATAAGTACTTATGAGCTCAGTTCCCAAAGTTCATTTGATGGTTCAAATGACATTGGAAACAAAGAGCCAAAATTTATTCTAATCACTTTCTAGAGGAACAACTTAGAGTATAATGAAAGCAGAACAATACCAGGTAGCTCCATTATTTAAAAACACAAATTTCAACTAGTTTTAATTTTTTTTTGTTGTATTTGAACGTCAGAATACTAACTCTTCTTTCCCATTTGTAGGGGATTTTTTTGTACCATTGAGGTAACTTTGTTTCTGGTATAATATGGACCTTTTATTCACCTTTCAGTGTTCCATTTTTTGATTTTAATATTTTTATTGTTAACTTGTATTGTGACTCTGCCATTAAAAGATTTACCTATATTTCATAAAAGTTAAGTGTGCATTTTAAATAATATTTTTAAACTGATGAGTTGACAGCATAAAATTTGATATTTTATTCAATATGAACATGTATTAACATCTCTCAAGGTCCTCCCATTTTATTTAAAATAATATGTTATTATAGTTTTATAAATTATTTACAAGTAATTAAAAATGCTGTACATGTTTGTTTATTTCTTTCTGTGAATATTATGATCAACTTGTCATTTTTGATAAGAGTATTGATTTTCACACTGAATTAATATTATATGTGTAGGTTATAGAAAATTGTAAGCTCTATATTTTTGATACAAAAGAAGATGGTCAAGATATAAAATTGGCATGAACAGAAAATTTGTACTGGTAGTTGTTAATTTTTATAAAAGGCTTTTTAAATTTTGTGCATTATTTTAAATCTCATAAATTCAATGATTATTAATTCTATTTATCAAAATTATCTTGAACTTCCTATAAGTTGAATCATATATAATCATTTCAGTTAAAATTTGTGATATTCATTCATCTTCACTTTCTACTTTATTCTTTTTCAATTAAATATCTTTAAATTTCATATATATATTTAATTATTTATATATAAATATATATTATATTAAGGATATATTTATATCCTTAATCTCTTCCCTTTCTAACTCCTCCCATGACTTCTCCCTCCTATACTTACAGACTTTCTTGACTTTCTCTCTTTAAATTATTATATATATATATATTAAATGTATATATAATATATATTATTATATCAATATATCAATATAAGTAATATAATATATGCAATATATTATATATATATATATATATATACGTGTAAATACATTAACAAAACCTTGTTAAGTCTGCATAGTGTTGTTAGTTTGTGTATATGTTAAAGTTAACCAGTTGGAACTGGATAAACAGATAAAGATTCATCTCTGTGGAAGCCTAGTTTTTCTTCTCTGTGTAACATTTAAATGTCTGTAGTTTTTCACTCCCAGCAACTAGTCAACTAGAATATTCTTCTTCAGGTCCTGCTTAAACTATCATATTGCTGAGGTTTCATGGGGGTAGCCTTCAAAATTTAGTTAGAGGAAACAACTTTGTAGTAGACTTCCTGCTCCTTTGACTTCTAACAGTTTTTTCAATCTCCACGTATGTGAGGTTCCCTGATCCTTCAGTTTAGAGGTGGTGTTGTAAATGTGTCACCTGGGACAAGTACTGTTTATTTCAATACTCAATTGTTATAGCTAGTATTCTTCAATACAAAATTACATAATTATCATAAATGGATATTCTTCTCCAGTACTTTATTTTAGTAGGAACCTTTAAACCCTCATGGTAAGGACTGCATTTAAAAACACTAGAAACACACATTTTTAAAACTATGCATCACTCAAAATTCTATGAGATTTTTATATTGTTGCCTAGCATTTATAGAGTCAAATAAACACAAAATTTGATTAAACATATCTATATTAATGATGAGCTAAGGAAATAGATTCCCTAATGTTATAATTTTGTGATCTTGAAATATTTTTCCCTCACTGAGACAGAATCAGGAATCACCTGGGACCAGGGAATGCCAACGGAAGAACATCTGAATGTTTAATTGAGATATGAGTACCTGCCCATGGTGAGTTGCACTGTTGCTGATATGAGATGATGGATTGCATAAGAATGGAGAAAATAAGCTATTCAGCATAAGAATGCATTGGGTTTTGTTCCTGATTGTAAATGTGGTATGACTAGTTGCCTCAAGTTCCTGCTGTCTTGACTTCTCTGCCATTATCTACTAAAAGCTTGAATTCTGAGCCAGAAATATAGATTTTCTTCTTTAAATTGCTTTCTTTTTGCATTATGTATTTATTTATGCATGTGTGTGTGTTTGTGTGTGTGTGTGTATGTGTGTTTGTGTGTGTGTCTGTGTGTGTGTGTGTGTGTGTGTGTGTGTGTGGGATCTGTGAAATATGTCATTTGTGCCATGATTTAAGCATAGGGGTCTGAAAACAAAAAGTTGATTATCTCTTTCTACCATGTATTCTTCAGGGATCAAACTTAGTCCTCTGGTCATCAGGCTTGGCAGCAAGCCCCTTTAACCACTAAGTCCCCTTGATAGCCCTCCCTGAAGTTGCTTTAGTTAGAGCATTTTAATAACAAGAAAGAAAGAAACTACATACTCACAAATAATTTGTTCTTTCAATCTATTCCTCCAGATCAGGATTTGGCAAGCATTTCTTCTAAAAGAGATCATTCTCTAATTTTCTATGCTATTTTAAGACAGCTCATTACTAGCATTACAATAAATTTATAGAAAACAAGTAGCTTTTGTCTCTGTTCATTTACTATCAGAAGTTATTCAAATATTCCTTTTCAGGAAAAATATGAAATCATCCACTGAGATCTACAGACAGATATTTTTCTGTAATATTGTACAATTTAACTGAAAATTTTTACTCAGTCTTCAGAAGAATTTGAAATATGGAGATACTTGTTCAATTATGATGAAGTTACATTTTTCTAAAAAATTGCTTATTTAATAACACTAGTTTAATATTTATTAAACTTTTACTTTTAATACTGAACATGCAAATTTTAAGATTAATCTAACCTCTATTTTTCTAACAATTCTGCTCCATCAGATCAAAAATAATTATGAGTCAATCTCAGCTGACTAAATCATGGTTTTAGTGAACAGTCATTAGTGGGAGATTTTTACCTTCAGAAAACTGAGGTCTTCAAATCTGAAGAGATGGAAATGCCAAACATGAAAGAGGTTATTGTCTTGAGAAGAGGAAGGATTTCTTACTTTCTTTCTCATGACAAAGATCCTGAGAAATATCCTATGTAAAATTGCAAAAGGAAATCACAAAAGTCCGTATTTACTGTAGCTAAAATTCACCAGAACAACGAATAGAGTTACAATGATTGTATTAATATTTAACAATTAGATGAGTAAAAATTCTCAGTCATCTTTGATGGCGGTAATTTTTTTCATAAACATGTGATTGCAAATATAGTCACTAATTCTTCTAATTTACCACCCATTTGTATGATAAAATATCTGAAACCTGAGAAACAAAAAGGGTTATTTCATCTGATAATTCTAGATCTCAGTCCATCATTAACAGATGTCAAAGCTCAAGTCCAGATGCTGAAAGATAAGAATACTTGCCATTATACACAGCATTAGTTCTTAACTGGGAACTAATAGTCTAGTATGTATAGTAGAACATGAAATAATAGAACATGAATTTATGTAGTAGAACATAAAAGAACTCTCCTTGCTCTAAACTTCACCCATTCCTGCTTCATTAGTCTTTTTTAAAATACAAACCACAATTTGTATGTCAAGGTGGTTATAATGGGCTGAGTCATCCTATGTCAATTAACAATCCAGACAATCCTTTACAGACATACCCACAGACCAAGCTGAACTAGACAATTTCTCAGTTAAGACTTTCCTCTCAGATGACCATAGATTGTCAACTTGAAAATTCAAGCTCATTATAACACTTCTTTTTTTAGAGTCAACAAATTCTAAACATGCTATGCTAAATAGAATTCATTTAACTATAAATGAACAATTATTTTAAAAGAAACATATACATATACGTACATTATGTATATATATATATATATATATATATATATATATATATATATATATATTTACATTTTTGAATGGTAGATATTTATTTTTTGTCATATGATTTTATACTAATTATGTGTATTTCCCACTGGGATATACTCATCTAAGCTTATGTGTCCTGCTATCTTTTTTTCATACCATCATAATTTTCATTTAATAATGCATCCTATCATTGTTTTTATAATACATATACGCTTTATTTACATTTCAAATGATATCCCCTTTCAGCATTACCCCTGTGAAAACTCTCTATCCCCTCCCCCCACCCCCTACTTCCCCCCCCCCAAATTTAGAGACTTTAATTCCCCTAATCTGGGGAATTGAGCCTTCACAGGACCAATGGCTTTTCCTCTCATTGATGCTTGAAAGGGTCATCTTTTGCTATATATGAAGCTGGAGCCATGGGTCCCTCCATGTGTACTCTTTAGTTGGTGGTTTAGTTCCTGGGAGCTCCAGAGGTACTGGTTGGTATATATTATTGTTCCTCCTGCAGGGCTGCAAAACTTTTCAACTCCTTGGGTCCTTTCTCTGGCTACTCCATTGGAGACCCTATGCTCATTCTATTGGTTGGCTGTGATCCATTGGTATTTTGATCCACATTCCAATAAGGACCAAAGTATGCACACTTTGGTCTTTCTTCTTCTTGAGTTCCATGTGGTCTGTGAGTTGTATCTTGGTTATTCCAAGGTTTTGGGCTAATATCCACTTATCAGCATACATACGATGTGTGTTCTATTGTGATAGGGTTACCTCACTCAGGATGATATTTTCTAGCTCCACCCATTTGCCTAAGAATTTAATGAACTCTTTGATTTCAATAGCTGAATAGTACTCCATTGTGTAAATGCACCACAATTTCTGTATCCATTCCTCTGTTGAGGAACATCTGTGTTCTTTCCAGCTTCTGGCTATAATAACTAAGGCTGCTATGAAAATAGTGGAGCATGTGTCCTTATTACATGTTGGAGCATCTTCTGGGCATATGCCCAGGAGTGATATAACTGGGTCCTCTGGTAGTTCTGTGTCCAGTTTTCTGAGTAATTACCAAACTGATTTCAAGTGTGGTTTTACCAGGTTGCAATCCCACCAGCAATGGAGAAGTATTCCTCTTTCTCCACATCCTCTCCAACATTTGCTGTCCCCTGAGTTTTTGATCTTGGCCATTCTGACTGGTGAGAGGTGGAATCACAATGTTGTTTTGATTTGCATTTCCTTGATGAAGAAGACCTCAGAAGATGGAAAAATCTGCCATGCTCATGGATTGGCAGGATTAATATAGTAAAAATGACCATCTTACCAAAAGTAATATACAGATTCAATGCTATCCCCATCAAAATCCCAACTCAATTCTTCATAGAGTTAGAAAGAGCAATTCAAAAATTCATTTGGAATAACAGAATACCCAGAATAGCTAAAACTATTCTCAAGAGTAAAAGAACCTCTGGGGGAATCAGTATCCCGGAACTCAAGCTGTACTACAGAGCAATAGTGTTAAAAACCGCATGGTATTGGCACAGTGACAGGCATGTAGATCAATGGAACTGAATTGAAGACCCAGAAATGAATCCACACTCCTATGGTCACTTGATCTTTGACAAAGGAGCTAAAACCATCCAGTGGAAAAAAGATAGCCTTTTCAACAAATGGTGCTGGCTCAGCTGGAGGTCAACATGCAGAAGAATGCAAATTGACCCATTCTTATCTCCTTGCACTAAGCTCAATTCCAAGTGGATCAAGGACCTCCACATAAAACCAGCCACACTGAAACTAATAGAAAGGAAACTAGGGAAGAACCTTGAACATATGGGCACAGGGGAGAATTTCCTGAACAGAACTCCAATAGCTTATGCTCTAAGATCAAGAATAGACAAATGGGACCTCATTAAATTACAAAGTTTTTGCAAGGCAAAAGACACTGTCAAAAAAACATAGCAGCAACCAACTAACTGGGCAATGATCTTTACCAACCCTACATCTGACAGAGGGCTAATATCCAATATATACAAAGAACTCAAGAAATTAAACTCCAGAGAGATAAGTAACCCTATTAAAAATGGGGTACAGAGCTAAACAAAGAGTTCTCACCTGAAGGATATCTAATGGCTGAGAAGCACCTAAAGAGTTGTTCATCATCCTTAGTCATTAGGGAAATGCAAATCAAAACAACCCTGAGATTCCATCTCACACCAGTCAGAATGGCTAAGATCAAAAACACAGGAGACAGCAGTTGTTGGCCAGGATGTGGAGAAAGAAGAACACTCCTCCACTGCTGGTGGAATTGCAAGCTGGTACAACCACTCTGGAAAGCAGTCTGGAGGTTCCTCAGAAAACTGGGCATGACACTCCCGGAGGATTCGGCTATACCACTCCTGGGCATATACCCAGAGGCTTTACCTGCATGCAATAAGGACACATGCTCCACTATGTTCATAGCAGCCTTATTTATTATAGCGAGAAGCTGGAAAGAACCCAGATGTCCCTCAACGGAGGAATGGATTCAGAAGATGTGGTATATTTACACAATGGAATACTACTCTGCAATTAAAAACAATGAATTCACGAAATTCCTAGTCAAATGGTCAGAACTGGACAATATCATCCTTAGTGAGGTAACCCAATCACAGAAGAACACACATGGTATGCAGTCACTGATAAGTGGATATTAACCCAGAATCTCGGAATACCCTAGACACATTTCGCATATCAATAGATTTCTAAGAAGATGGAAGGAGAGACCCCTGGTCCTGGAAAGACTGGATGTAGGGGAACACCAGTACAGAGAAGCAAGAGTGGGTTGAATGGGGAAAAGAGGGAGGGAAGGGGGTTTATGGGACTTTCGGGGAGGGAGGAAACGGGAAAGGGGAAATGATTTGAAATGTAAATAAAAAAAAACTTAGAAAATAAAATTTAAAAAAATTATAAAAAAAAGAAGAAAATACTGTGAAAGTATAAGTGTAAAACTCCAGGGACCCCAGGATAGCTTCATAGCTGTAGTTGTGCTAGAGAGCCAGAGAGTGACAGGACTGTCCATTCTCCCCAGGCCACCTAGTTTGGAACTATAGAAGGAGGAGGGCCTTCTGTCCTTGGGCTTTAAATGCATGGAACTATATTTTATGCTTTCCTGCTGATAATGTTTGGGTTCTTTTGTTAAAAATTGAACATTAAACATGGTCAGGGTTTAAAAAAAAAAAGAATGGTGAACATTTGTTTAGGTGTTTCTCAGTCATCCAGTATTCTTCAGTTGAGAATTCTTTGTTTAGCTCTGTACCCCATTTTTAATAGGGTTATTTGGTTCTCTAGAGTCTAACTTCTTGAGTTCTTTGAATATATTAGATATTAGCCTTCTTTTGGATGTAGAATTGATAAAGACCTTTCCTCAATCTGTTGGTTGCATTTTGTCTTTTTGACAGAGTCCTTTGTCTTACAGAAGCATTACAATTTTATGAGGTCCCATTTGTCAATTCTTGATCTTAGAGCATAAAATATTGGTGATCTGTTCAGGAAAATTTCCCCTGTGCCCATGTACTCCAGGTTCTTCCCCACATTTTCTTGTGATTTCCATGATTATATTACAATCAGTGTATCAAGTTTTATGTGGAGGTCCTTCATCCACTTAGACTCCATCTTTTTACAGAGAGATAAAACAGGATTAATTTGCAACTTTCCACATTTTGACTGCCAATTGATCCAGCACCATTTTTTTGAAAATGCTGTCTTTTCTCCCACTGGATGTTTTTAGCTCCTTTGTCAAATATCAAGTGACCGTAGGTGTGTTGGTTCATATCTGGGTCTTCAATTTTATTCCATTGATTCCCCTGCCTGTCTCCATACCAATACCATGCAGTTTTTTTTGTTTGTTTTTTTTTTTTTTTATCACTATTGCTCTGTAGTAGAGCTTGAGATCAGGTATGGTGATTCTCCCAGGAGATCTTTTGTTTTGGAGAATAATTTTTGCTATCCTGGGTTTTTTTGTTATTCCAAATGAATTTGCAGATTGCTCTTTCTAGCTCTATGAAGAATTTATTTGGAATTTTGATGCGGATTGCAGTAACTCTGTAGATTGCTTTTGGCAAAATGGCCATATTTAATATGTTAATCCTTCCAATCCATGAGCATGGGAGATCCTTCCATCTTCTGAGATCTTCTAAGATTTCTTTCTTCAGAGGCTTGAAGTTCTTGTCATATAGATCTTTCACTTGCTTGCTTAGAGTCACACCAAGGTATGAAATATTATTTGTGACTATTGTGAAGGGTGTCCTTTCCCTAATTTCTTTCTCAGCCTCTTTATAGTTTGAGTATAGGAAGGCTAATGATTTGTTTGAGTTAATAATATATCTAGCCACTTTGCTGAAGTTGTTTATCAGGTTGAAGAATTCTCTGGTGGTCTTTTTGGGGTCACTTAACTATACTATCATATCATCTGCAGATAGTGATACTTTGATTTCTTCCTTTTGAATTTGAATCCCTTCAAACTCCTTTTGTTGTAGAATTGTTCTGGCTAGTACTATATTGAATAGGTACAAAGAATGTGGACAGCCTTTTCTAGTCCCTGATTTTAGTGTGATTGCTTCAAGTATCTATCCATTTAGTTTGATGTTGGCTACCTGTTTTCTGCATATTGCTTTTATTATGTTTAGCTATGGGTCTTGAATTTCTGAACTTTCTATGACTTTTATCATGAAGAGGTGTTGGATTATGTCAAACGCTTTCTCAGGATCTAATGAAATGATCATGTGGGATTTTTTCTTTGAGTTTGTTTTTATAGTGGATTACATTGATGGATTTCCATATATTGAACCATCCCTGCATCCCTGAGATGAAGCCTATTTGGTTATGGTGGATGATCCTTTTGATGTGCTCTTGGATTCAGTTGGAAAGAATTTTATTGAGTATTTTTGCATCGATATTCATAAGAGAAATTGTTCTAATGTACTCTTTCTTTGTTGGGTCTTTGTGTGGTTTAGGTATCAGAGAAATTGTGGCTTCGTAAAAAGATTTGGGTAGTGTTCCATCTGTTTCTACTTTGTGGAATAGTTTGAAGAGTGCCCGACCCATGGGACAGTTGGGGGGGGGGGAGGCTCAGGGACACCTAGGAGAGAATGGGGACAAAAGACGCAACGAACTGACAGCAAGACATGAATTCTCATCAAGGTGTAATTTTTATTTTTCTCACATTGTAATATAAAGGGGAGCAATCAGGATGTAGACATTATCTTAGGAGACACACTGCAATGTAGAGGGGAACAAGCATGATGTAGACGTTATCTCAGGAAACTTGTTTTGACATGTTCTTAGGACCTAAGAGGGAAGTTGGCAGCAGTTGCAGGATATTGATTAGCTAAAAATCAAGAGAATGTGGGTGCAGGTTGTGGCTAGGCGACCCAACCATGGGAGAGCTATGTTTGTTTGTATGTATGTTTGTTCTAACCTACTTACTTACTTTGGTTAGATAACTTTGCTAAATCAAGAGCTAGTATCATTTCAACTTAAATGAGCCTGAATAGCTGAGCCTGTCAGTAACAATGAAAAGAGGCTAAAGATCAAAGTGAGAGTCGCTCCTGGCAGAAGAGTATTGGTATTAAGTCTTCTTTGAAAGTCTGATAGAACTGTGCATTGAATGTACCTAGTCCTGGGATTTTTTTGTTTGGGAAACTATTAATGACTTCTTCTATTCCTTGAGGGATTATCAAATTCTTTAGAGCATTTATCTGACCCTGATTTAACTTAGGTACATGGTATCTGTCTAGAAAATTGTCCATTTCATCTATATTTTCCACTTTTGCTGAATATAGACTATTGTAGTAGGATCTGATAAATTTTATGATTTCCTCAATATCGGTTATTTTGTCTCCCTTTTCATTTTGATTTGCTGATTTGGATAGTGTCTCTGTGCCCTCTGTTTACTTTGGATAACAGTTTAGCTATCTTGTTTGTTTCTTCAAATAACCAGCTCCTGGTTTGCTTGATTCTTTTGTATTGTTTTATTTGTTTCTACTTGGTTGATTTCAGCCCTGAGTATGATTATTTCCTGTAGTCTACTCCTCTTTGGTGTATTTGCTTCTTTTTGTTCTTGCGCCTTCAGCTGTGCTGTCATGTTGTTAGTGTATTCTATTTCCATTTTCTTTTTGGAGGCACTCAGATCTATGAGATTTCCTCTTAGCACTGCTTTCATTGTTTCCCATAAGTTTGGGTATGTTGTGCCTTCATTTTCATTAAATAGTAAAAAGTGTTTAATTTATTTCTTTGTTTCTTCCATGACCAAGTTATTGTTGAGTAGAATGTTATTCAGTTTCAATTTGTACATGGACTTTCTGTTGTTTTTGTTGTTATTGTTTTGTTGTAATTGAGAGTTTCGATGGGTATAGTATCCTGGGCTGGCATTTGTGTTCCCTTAGGGTCTGTATGACATCTGCCCAGGATCTTCTGGCTTTCATACTTTCTGGCAAGAAATCTGGCGTACTTCTGATAGCTCTGTCAGCATATGTTACTTGAACTTTTTTCCCTTACTGCTTTTACTATTCTTTCTTTGTTTAGTTTGTTTGGTATTTTAATTATTATGTGATAGGAGGAATTTCCTTTCTGATCCAATCTATTTGGAGTTCTGTAGTCTTCTTGTATGTTCATGGGCATCTCTTTCTTTAGGTTAGGGAAGTTTTCTTCTATAATTTTGTTGAAGACATTTACTGCCCCTTTAAGTTGGAAATCTTCACTCTCTTCTATACCTGTAATCATTAGGTTTGGTCTTCTCATTTTGTCCTGGATTTTCTGGATGTTTGGGATTAGGAGCTTTTTGCATTTTGCATTTCCCTTGACTATTGTTTCATTGCTTTCTATGCTATCTTCTGCATCTGAGATTCTCCTATCTCTTGTAGTCTGTTGTTGATGCTTGCATCCATGACTCCTGACTTCTTTCCTAGGTTTTCTATGTCTAGATTTGTTTCCCTTTGTGATTTCTTTATTGTTTCTACCTCCATTTTTAGATCCTGGATGGTTTTGTTCAATTCCATCACTTTGTTGTGCTTTCTTGTGCTTTCCTGTAATTCTTTAAGGGCTTCTACCTGTTTACCTGTGTTCTCCTATATTTAATGGAGTTACTTATGTCCTTCTTGAAGCCCTCTATCAGCATCATGAACTGTGATTTAAAATACAAATCTTGCTTTTCCAGTGTGTTGGGGTATCCAGGACTTTTTTTTTTTTTTGTGGCAGAATTCGGTTCGGATGATGCTATATTGCCTTGATTTCTGTTGGTTACATTCCTACTTTTACATTTTGCCATCTGGTTATCTCTGCTGTTAGTTGGTCCTGCTGTCTCTGACTGGTTCTTGTCCCTCTCGTGGGCCTGTAATCCTGTCTCAGCACCCCTGGGTGGCCAGCTCTCCCCTGGCGTTGAGTGCTGTGGCACTGCCCAGCTCCCAGTTGCAGGTGGTGCCTGGATAGACTCTGTTCCATTTGCTCTGCCAGTCCTGTGTACCCTGAGCTCCTGGCTGTACCAACCTGCTCAGTTCCTTCAGAGAAAATTTTGGCCTCACCTCCAAACCTCAGAATCAAATCACTCTCTGAAGAGCAGTTCTCCCCTGGCAGGATCGATGCACAGATATCTGTGGTGCTGCCCAGCTCCTGGGTCTCAGTGGAGCCTGGAAGGACCCTGGCCCAACTGCTCTGCCACTCCTGTGTACCCTGTGCTCCTGGATGTATCTGTCTGCTCAGTTGCAGCAGAGAAGATGGTGGTCTCACCTCCAAATACGGGAGTCAAATCACTCTCTGCAGAGCAGTTCTCCCCTGGCAGGATCGATTCACAGACTGTGACCTGCTATCCTAATGCTCATGTTCTAAAAATCACACATGAGCTAAGTTGTCTATATAAATTTTGTGCATCGTGGGTCAAAACAATAATTTTTTTATTGAATATATTCTTCATTTACATTTCAAATGTTATACCCCTTCCCGGTTCCCTGCTCCCTGAAATTCCCCAGCCCATCCTCCCACCTCCTGCCTCCAAGAATAGGCTTCTCCACCCAACCCACTCCCAGGACCCTAACTCAATTTCCCCACATTGGGGCCTCTATTGAGCCTTCACAGGACCAAGGACCTCTCCTCCCATCGATGCCTGAAAAGGCATTCCTCTGCCAATATTTTGGCTGGAACAACGTGTACTCCTTGATTGATGGCTTAGTCCCTGGGAGCCCTGGGGCATCTGGTTGGCCAACATAGTTGTTCTTCCCATGGGGCTGCAACCCTCCCCCCACCAGCTCCTCCAGTTTGCCCTCCAACTCCTCCATTGTGAACCCCACGCTCAGACCAATGGTTGGCTGATAGTATTTGCCTCTGTATCTTTAAGCTCTGGCAGGACCCCTCCAAAAGACAATCATAAAAGGCTCCTTTCGGTACACACTTCTTGTCATCCATAATATTTTCCGGGTTTGATGAATGTTTATTGGATGAATCCCTAGGAAGCACAGTCTCTGGGTGCCCTTTCCTTCAGTCTCTTCTTCACACTTAGTCTCCATAGTTGTTCCTGTAATTATTTTGTTCCCTTTCTCAGAGGAAACAAATCACCCCCACTTTGGTCTACCTTCTTCTTGAGCTTCACATGGTCTGTGAATTGTAACATGTTTATTTTGAGCTTTTGGGCTAATATCCTCTTATCAGTGAGTGCATACCATGGGTATTCTTTTGTGATAGGATTACTTCACTCAGGATGACAATTTCTAGTTCCATCCATTTGTCTAAGAATTTCATGATTTCATTGTTTATAATAGCTGAATAGACCTAAATTGTGTACATATACCACAATTTCTGTATCTATTCTTCTGTTGAAGGACGTCTGGGTTCATTCCAGCTTCTGCCTATTATAAATAAGGCTGCTATGAATATAGTGGAGCATATGTCCTTATTGCATGATGGAGCATCTTCTGGGTATATGCCCAGGAGTGGTACAGCTGGATCCTCAAGTAATACTATGTCCAATTTTCTGAGGAACTGCCATATTGATTTCCAGAGCAGTTTTACTAGCTTGCAATCACACCAGCAATGGAGAAGTATTCCTCTTTCTCCACATCCTCTCCAGCATCTGCTGTCCCCTGAGATTATCATCTTACCTATTCTGACTGCTGTGAGGTGGAATCTCAGGGTTGTTTTGATTTGCATTTCCCTAATAACTAAGGATGCTGAATATTTCTTTAGGTGCTTCAGAGCCATTCGAGTTTCCTCAGTTGAATATTCCCTGTTTAGCTCTGTATCCCATTTATTAATAGGGTTATTTGACACTCTGGAGGCTAACTTCTTGTGTTCTTTGTATACATTGGATATTAGCCCTCTAATGGATGTAGGATTAGTAAAGATCTCCTAATCTGTTGGTTGCTGTTTTGTTCTTTTGACAGTGTCCTTTGCCTTAAAGAAACTTTGCAGTTTTATGAGGTCAGATTTGTCAATTCTTGTTCTTAGAGCATAAGCCATTGGTGTTCTATTCAGGAAAATTTCCCCTATGCCCGTGTGTTCAAGGGTCTTCCCCACTTTCTCTTCTATAAGCTTCAGTGTATCTGGTTTTATGTGGAGGTCATTGATCCACATGGACTTCAGCTTTGTGCAAGGAGGTAAAATGGGTTGATTTGCATTTTTCTGCATGCTGACCTCCAGTTTATCTAGCACAATTTGTTAAAAATGCTGTCTTTTTTCCACTGAATGTTTTTAGCTCCTTCATCAAATATCAAGTGACCATAGGTGTGTGGGTTCATATCTGAGCCTTCAATTTTATTCCATTGATTTCCCTGCCTGTCTCCATACCAGTACCATACAATTTTTTTTATCACCGTTGCTCTGTAGGAGAGCTTGAGGTCAGTTATGATGATTCTCCCAGGAGATCTTTTGTTTTGGAGAATAATTTTTGCTATCCTGGGTTTTTTTGTTATTCCAAATGAATTTGCAGATTGCTCTTTCTAGCTCTATGAAGAATTTATTTGGAATTTTGATGCGGATTGCAGTAACTCTGTAGATTGCTTTTGGCAAAATGGCCATATTTAATATGTTAATCCTTCCAATCCATGAGCATGGGAGATCCTTCCATCTTCTGAGATCTTCTAAGATTTCTTTCTTCAGAGGCTTGAAGTTCTTGTCATATAGATCTTTCACTTGCTTGGTAAGAGTCACACCAAGGTATGAAATATTATTTGTGACTATTGTGAAGGGAATTGTTTCTCTAATTTCTGTCTCATTTTGTTTATACTTTGAGTAGAGAAAGGCCAATGATTTGTTTGAATTAATTTTATATCCAGCCACTTTGTGGAAGTTGTTTATCAGGTTTACGAGCTCTCTTGTGAAATTTTTGGTGTTACTTATGTATACTATCATGTCATCCTCAAATAGGGATATTTTTGCTTCTTCCTTTCCAATTTGTATACCTTTGATATCCTTTTGTTGTCTAATTGCTCTGGCTAGGCCATCGAGTACCATATTGAATAGATAGGGAGAGTGTGGTCAGCCTTGCCTGGTCCCCGATTTTAGTGAGATCTCTTCAAATTTCTCTCCATTTAGTTTGATGGTAGCTACTAGTATATACAGTATATTGCTTTCACAATGTTTAGGTATTAGCCCTGAATTCCTGATCTCTCCAAGACTTTTATCATGAAAGGATGTTGAATTTTGTCGAAAGGTTTTTCAGCATCTAATGAAATGACCATGTGGTATTTTTCTTTGAGATTTTAATGTAGTGGATTACATTGATGGATTTCTGTATATTAAACCATCTCTGCATCCCTGCGATGAAGCCTACTTGATCCTGGTGAATTGTTGCTTTGATGAATTCTTGGATTCAGTTGGCCAGACTTTTCTTGAGAAATTTTGCATCAATTTTCGTAAGGGTAATTGATCTGAAGTTCCTTTCTTTGTTTGGTCTTTGTTTGGTTTAGGTATAAGCATTATTGTGGCTTCATAGAATGAATTGGGTAGTGTTCCTTGAGGTTCTGTTTTGTGGAATAGTTTGAAGAGTATTGGTATTAGCTCTTCTTTGAAGATTTGATAGAATTCCCCACTAAACCCATCTCATCCTGGTGTTTTTTGTTGGGAAGCTATTGACAACTGCTTCTATTTCCTCAGGACTTATGGGACTATTTAGATGGTTTATATAATCCTGTTTTAACACTGGCAACTGGTATGTATCTAGAAAATTTTCCATTTCATCCAGATTTTCCAATTTTGTTGAGTATAAGCTCTTGTATTAGGATCTGATTATTTTTTGAATGTCTTCATTTCTGTTCTTATGTCTCCTTTTGATTTCTGATTTTATTAATTTGGGTAGTGCCTCTGTGTCCTCTGGCTAGTCTGGCTAATGGTTTATCTATCTTATTGATTTTCTCAATGAAGCAGTTCCTGGTTTTGTTGATTCTTTGTATGGTTCTTTTTTTTTCTATTTGGTGGATTTTGGCCCTGAGTTTAATTATTTCCTGCTGTCTACTCTTCTTGGGTGCATTTGCTTCTTTTTTGTCATAGAACTTTCAAGTGTATTGTCAAGCTGCTAGTGTAATCCCTCTCCAATTTCTTTTTGGAGGCATTTAGAGCTATTTTCCTCCTACCACTGCTTTCAATGTGTCCCATAAGTTTTGGTATGATGTGTCCTCATTTTCATTAAATTCTACAAAAAACAATAAAATTTAACATTGATGTTGATAAATTGTAATCAAACATGAAACAGAGACAAACCAAGATAAAGAATAAGTGATTGTGGTCTAGACAGGAAAATCTTTGTACATGAATTTTGGTTACTATTGTATAGTTATTGTTTAGGCTACCATATTATTGGGACTCCATGTATATCACATCCCTGTGAATTCTAGAAGATACAGTTGCATATAAGATGTTCTTGTCTTCTGGATCTTAAAATCATTCTGTCCCCTCATCCACTAGGCTTCCTGAGCCTTAGGTACAGAGGTTGTATTGAAGATATATCATCTGGGACTGGGTATTAATATTTGCTAAGATAATGAGAATCAAACTTCTCAACAAATGAGTTCCCTACTAAACTACTAAATTCCAAGTGGTCAACCCTAAGAAGATATACATATAATCACCAATAAGTGAACTAAGCATGTTTCATATGTGGATTTATATTGTATATATAGCAATAATAATCAAAGAACATGAGAAAATAAAAATTATAAAAGAAAATAATTGCATACAGTACTTTAATAAGTAGAATAGAATTTTTGAAATTGACTTACTTTTGTATGAAAAATATCAACTTAATGAGTATTGTTTTTAAATTATGAAGGAAATAGTATAGTATTTATACTTTTTAAAAATATTATTTCATAGATAAATTCTGATAGCATTTGTACAAATAGTTACAAATACTTTTTTTAAATTCTGAATCATATAAAAACCATGTGTCTGCCAAAATTTTTCAATATGTGTAGCATATATTCTTTTAAACAAAGAAAGGAAAACAACTTTCCTTACAAAAGAAAATTGAAACCTCTTAGACTATTTTGTTTTTTCATTCATCCAATTTCTTAACAAGAGCAGCAATATTTAAAATTATGCTTTTATTTGGTACTCTTGTGGGTTTTAAAAATTTGGGGCAATGTACCACAAAGGACTAGAGACTGATGAGACATATGACTTCTTTTGTAAAGGTGAATAGGGACACATAAAAAATGTCACATGGGAAATTATGTTGATGCAATTATAGCTTCCACCTTCACTTAGAGGAAGGATAAATCATCCCCAAAGTCCTGGAACACAAAAGATTATAGAACAAATTAAGTAGCTCAAAGGACTTGTATTATCAAATCAGTTTAAAATGTACATTGAAAAATAAGAGATAACACACATAGAAAAAACTAAAATGGTATAATTTCCACACTATTTTTTGCAAAGGTCATGGATCATTCTCACTCACACAGAAAAAAAAGACATCTCTAGCTGCTAATGTTACAAGAGAGAATACTTCAAAAGATGTCAATTGAACAAACTATCTTAATGGCAACAAATACAAGAAGCTATAAATTAACAACAGAATATTGAAAATTAAAGTCTTAAATAATAGGTCACAGACAATAATCACATCTCCCCCATAAGACTTTAAACACAAATAAAAGCAAGTATTATATGTTATTTAAATGTACATTGTACAGCAAAGAAATATTCAGAGGGAAATTTCTGACAAATTAAATTATATTTTAAAAAGAAATATCTTCAAAGTATCCTGTGATACAAAATGAGAAACAAATGAAACCAAAACTTGATATGTAAAGATACGTGAAACAAGAAATGTAACAGAGTATATGTAACTAAAAGTTGCTTCATTGATATCCCATAAAAAATTGATAAATATTTAGACAGAATAAGATTAAAAAAGTCAAAAGAGAAAACTAACAATTAAATATATTAGTACTGAATGTAAAAATGAATGTAGTATTTTATTTAAATATAAAATATTACTATTTCTATAAATATTAGATTAATTAAATAAAATTAAAATCTTAGAAACATGCATTATGAATAATCAGAAAATCTGAACATGATTAGAAGAAGTAAAAATATTGGCTTAGTAGTAAAAGTTTGCCTACAAAAATGTAACACTGTTTCACAGTTTCATGGATATGTAAAATGAATTTTGATCATATCTGTGTATTACCTAACTGGAAAAGACTGTGCAACATATAAAAGAAAAAACTAAACACTGTCTTTCTCCAATCCTTCCAAACTTTAGAACAGGTAATGCCATATCCAGCTCAATTCTAAAGGTAACTTTTTTCCTTTGTTTATTAGATATTTACTTTATTTACATTTCAAGTGGTATCCCCTTTCTTCATTACCCCACAAAAAAAAAAAACCTATCCCATCCACCCTCCCCCTGCTCAACACCCCCTCCAATTTCCTGACTTGCATTCCTGTATTCTGGGGAATTGAGCCTTCACAGAGTCAATGGCCTCTCCTTTCATTGATGTCTGAAATGGTCATCTGCTGCTACATATGTAGCTGGGGCCATGGGTTACACCATGTGTACTCCTTGATTGGTGGTTTAGTCCCTGCGAGATCTTGGGGTACTGGTTGGTACATATTATTGTTCCTCCTGCGGGGCTGCAAACCTTTTCAGCTCCTTGGGTCCTTTCTCTAGCTGCTCCATTGGGGACCCTATGCTCATTCTATTGGTTGGCTGTGATCAATTGGAATTTTGATCTACTTTCCAATAAGTACCAAATTATGCACACTTTGGTCTTCCTTCTTCTTGAGCTTCATGTGGTCTGTGGGTTGTATCTTGGGTATTCTGAGCTTTTGGGCTAATATCCACTCATCAGTGAGTACATACGATGTGTATTCTTTTGTGAACCTCACTCAGGATGGCACTTGCTAGTTCCATCTATTTGCCTAAGAATTTCATGAATTCATTGTTTTTAATAGCTGAGTAGGTCTCCATTGTGCAAATGTACCACATTTTCTGTATCCATTCCTCTGTTAAGGGATATCTGTGTTCTTTCCAGCTTCTGGCTATAATAAATAAGGCTGCTATGAACATAGTGGAGCATGTGCCCTTATTACATGTTGGAGCATCTCCTGGACATATGCCCAGGAGTGGTATAACTGGGTCCTCAGGTAGTGCTATGTCCATTTTTCTGAGGAACAGCCAAACTGATTTCAAGAGTGATTTTACGAGGTTGCAATCCCACCAGCATTGGAAGAGTGTTCTGTGCCCTCCCCCCAGCCTTTGAGCAGGAATTTCAGACCTTGATTCAAGCCACTACTTCCCACCTAGGGTGGAGCTCTAGCCCATTGTTCTTCAAGGACAGAAGATTCCTGAGAGGCACTAGCCACCTGCTGAGCAACCAAACTGGTTCTGCAGACTAGTTTCCAGCCTCTGGGGAAAGGACTTTCACCCACCTTTTTATTTGGAGCTCCCATTGGAGGTTTAAGCTTTGATCAGAAAAACTGTCTTGGCTCCTTATTCTCTCTTGAAGGCCTGTTCAATTTCATCCCCAGCTTTCCTTCCAAGTAACCCGATGGATGTAACTGCAGGCAGTTTCATTGTTCTTTCTCCTCATCCTCTCCAGCATTTGCTCTCCCCAGAGTTTTTGATCTTGGCCATTCTGATTGCTGGGAGGTTGAATCACAACGTTGTTTTGATTTGCATTTCCCTGATGATTAAAGATGGTGAACATATCTTTAGGTGTTTCTCAGTAATATAGTATTTCTCAGTTGAGAATTCTTTGTTTAGCTCTGTACCCCATTTTTTAATGGGTTATTTGGTTCCCTGGGGTCTAACTTCTTGAGTTCTTTGTATATATTAGATATTAGCTCTCTAGTGGATGTAGGATTGGTAAAGATCTTTTCCCATTCTGTAGATTGTTGTTTTGTCCTATTGACAGCGTCCTTTGCCTTGCATAAGCTTTGTAATTTTATGAGGTCCCATTTGTCAATTCTTGATCTTAAGAGCATAAGCTTTTGGTGTTCTCTTCAGGAAATGTTCAACTGAGCCTATGTGCTCCAGATTCTTCCCCACATTCTCGTCTATTAGATTCAGTGTATCAGGTTTTATGTGGAGGTCCTTCATCCACTTAGACTTGAGTTTTGTACAGGGAGATAAGAATGGATCAATTTGCAGTCTTCCACATGTTGACTTCCAGTTGACCCAACACCCTTTGTTGAAAATGCTGTCTTTTTATCCACTGGATGTTTTTAGTTCCTTTGTCAAAGATCAAGTGACCATAGGTGTGATGGTTCATTTCTGGGACTTCACTTTTATTCCATTGATCTAACATCCTGTCACTGTACTGATACCATGCAATTTTTATCACTGTTGCTTTGTAGTATAGTTTGAGGTCAGGGATGATGATTCCAGCAGAATTTCTTTTATGGTTGAAAATAAATTTCACTATCCTTTTTTTTTTTTTATTCCAGATAATTTTGAAAATTGGTCCTTCTAACTCTATGAAGAATTGAGTTGGAATTTTGATGGGGAATGCATTGAATCTGTAGATTACTTTAGGCACAATGGCTATTTTTAGTATATTAACCCTGCCAATCAATGAGCATGGGAGATCTTACCATCTTCTGAGATTTTCTTCGATTTCTTTCTTCAGAGACTTGAATTTCTTATCATACAGACCTTTCACTTGATTGGTTAGAGTCACACTAAGGTATTTTATATTACTTGTGACTATTGTGAAGGGTGTCATTTCTGTAATTTCTTTCTCAGCCTCTTTATCTTTTGAGTATAGGAAAGCTAATGATTTGTTTAAATTAATTTTATATCAAGCCACATTACTGAAGTTGTTTATCAGGTTTAGGAGTTCTCTTGTGGAATTTTTGGGGTCACTTAAGTATACTATCATATCATTTGCAAATAATGATACTTTGACTTCTTCCTTTCAAATTAGAATCCCTTTGAAATCCTTTTGTTGTAGCTCTAGATCTGGCTAGAACCATATTGAACAGGTAGGAATAGAGTGAATAGCCTTGTCCAGTCCCTGATTTCAGTGGGATTACTTCAAGTTTCTCTCCATTTAGTTTGATGTTGGTTACTGGTTTTCTGTAAACTGCTTTTACTATGTTTAGGTATGTGTCTTCAATTCCTGAACTTTCCAAGACTTTTATCATGAAGAGGTGTTGGATTTTGTCAAATGCTTTCTCAGCATCTAATGAAACAATCATGTGGTTTTTTTTCTTTGAGTTTGTTTATATAATGGATTACATTGATGGATTTCCATATAGAACCATCCCTGCATCCCTGGGTTTAAGCCTACTGGGTCATGGTGGATGATCCTTTTGATGTGTTCTTGGATTCAGTTGGCAATAATTTTATTGAGTATTTTTGCATCAATATTCATAAGGGAAATTGTTCTAATGTTCTTTCTTTGTTGGGTCTTTGTATGGTTTAGGT
This sequence comes from Tokudaia tokunoshimensis, assembly GCA_036184795.1. Classification (NCBI taxonomy): domain Eukaryota; kingdom Metazoa; phylum Chordata; class Mammalia; order Rodentia; family Muridae; genus Tokudaia; species Tokudaia tokunoshimensis. Next base: position 129,134,942 of record BTHU01000023.1, on the reverse strand, counting down.
ATCAGAGAAATTGTGGCTTCATAAAATGAATTGGATAGTGATCCATTTGTTTCTACTTTGTGGAATAGTTTGAAGAGTATTGGTATTAGGTCTTCTTTGAAGGTCTTATAGAACACTGCATTGAACACATTTGGTCCTGGACATTTTTTGTTTGGGAGACTATTAATGCTGCTCCTATTTCTTTAGGGGATATGGGATTGTTTAGATCGTTTACCCGATACTGAGTTAACTTTTGTACCTGGTAGCTGTCTAGAAAATTGTTCATTTCATCTAGATTTTCCACTTTTGTTGAGTATAGGCTTTGTAGTAGGATCTGATGATGTTTTTGATTTCCTCAGTGTCTGTTGTTTTCTCTCCCATTACATTTCTAATTTTGCTGATTTGGATACTGTCTCTGTGTCCGCTGGTTAGTTTGGATAAGGATTTATCTAGTTTGCTTGACTTTTTTGTATAGTTCTTTTTGTTTCTACTTGGTTTATTTTAGCCCTGAGTTTGATGATTTCCTGTCATCTACTTCTCTTAGGTGTATTTGCTTCTTTTTGTTCTAAAGCATCCAACTTTGCTTTTAAGCTGTTAGTGTATGCTGTTTCCAGTTTCTTTTTGGAGGCACTCAGAGCTATGAATTTTCCTCTTAACACTGCTTTCATTATTTCCCATAAGTTTGGGTATGTTGTGCCTTCATTTTCTTTAAATTCTAAAGGTCTTTAGTTTCTTTCTTTATTTCTTCCTTGACTAAGTTATCATTAAGTAGAATGTTGTTCAGTTTCCATATGTATGTGGGCTTTCTGTTGTTTTTGTTGTTATTGAAGACCAGCCTTAGTCTGTGGTGGTCTAATAGGGTGCATGGAATTATTTCCATGTTCTTATATCTGCTGACGTCTGTTTTGTGACCGAGTATATGGTCAGTTTTGGAGAAGGTACTGTGAGGTGCTGAGAAGAAGGTATATTCTTTTGTTTTAGGATAAAATGGTCTATGGATATATGCTCAATCATTTGGTCCATAACTTCTGTTAGTGTCACTGTTTCTTAGTTTATTTTGTGTTTTCATGATCTGTGCATTGATGAGAGTGTGGTGTTGATCTTCCACTTTTGTTGTGTGGGGTGAAACGTGTGCTTTGAGCTTTATTAAAGTTTCTTTTATGAATGTGGATGCCCTTGTATTTGGAGCATATATGTTTAGAACTGAGAGTTCATCTTGGTAGCTTTTTTTTCTTTGATAAGTATGATGTGTACTTCCTTATCTTTTTTGATTAATTTAGGTTGAAATTCGATTTTAATCGATATTGGGATGGCTACACCAGTTTGTTTCTTGGGATCATTTGCTTGGAAAATTATTTTACAGCCTTTTACTCTGAGGTTGTGTCTGTCTTTGTACCTGAGGTGAGTTTCCTGTATGCTGCAAAATGTTGGGTCATGCTTATGTATCCAGTCTCTTAGTTTATGTTTTTTTATTGGAGAATTGAGTCCATAGATATTAAGAGATAGTAAGGAGAAGTGATTATTGCTTCCTCTTATTTTGTTATTAGAGGTGGAGATATGCTTGTGGCTCTTTTCTTTTTGGTTTGTTAAAAGATTAATTTCTTGCTTTTTCTAGTGTGTAGTTACACTCCTTTGGTTGGTGTTTTCCATTCATTATCCTTTGATGGACTGTATTTGTAGAAAGATACTGTGTAAATTTGTTTTTGTCATGGAATACCTTGCTTTCTCCATATTGTAATTGAGAGTTTTACTGGGTATAGTATCCTGGGCTGACATTTGTGTTCCCTTAGTGTCTGTATGACATCTGCTTGGATTCTTCTGGCTTTCATAGTCTCTGGTGAGAAGTCTGATGTAATTCTGATAGGTCTGCCTTTATAGGTTACTTGACCTTTTTCCCTTACTGCTTTTAATATTTTTTCCTTGTTTAGTACATTTGGTGTTTTAATTATTCTGTGATAGGAGGAATTTCTTTTCTGATCCAATTTATTTGGAGTTCTGTAGGCTTCTTGTATGTTCATGGACATGTCGTTTTTTAGGTTAGGGAAGTTTTTTCTATATTTTTGTTGAAGACATTTACTGCCCCTTTAAGTTGGAAATCTTCACTCCCTTCTATACCTGTAATCCTTAGGTTTGGTCTTCTCATTGTGTCCTGGATTTCCTGGGTGTTTGCGGTTTGGAGCTTTTTGCATTTTGCATTTTCTTTGACTTTTGTGTCAATTCTTTCTATGGTAACTTCTGCATCTGAGGTTCTGTCTCTTGTAGTTTGTTGTTGATGCTTGCGTCCATGATTCCTGACTTCTTTCTTAGGTTTTCTATGTCCCATGTTGTTTCTCTTTTGATTTCTTTATTGTTTCTACCTCCATTTTTAGATCCTGGATGGTTTTGCTCAATTCCTTCACCTCTTTTGTTTGTTTGTTTGTTTGTTTTTGCTTTCCTGTATTTCTTTAAGGGCTTCTACCTGTTTACCTGTGTTCTCCTATATTTAATGGAGTTACTTATGTCCTTCTTGAAGCCCTCTATTAGCATCATGAACTGTGATTTAAAATCCAAATCTTGCTTTTCCAATGTGTTGGGGTATCCAGGACTTGTTGTTGTGGGAGAATTCTGTTCGGAAGTTGCTATATTGCCTTGATTTCTGTTGGTAACATTCCTACTTTTACATTTTGCCATCTGGTTATCTCTGGTGTTATTTGGTCCTGCTGTTTCTGACTGGTTCTTGTCCCTCTTGTGGGCCTGTAATCCTGTCTCAGCACCCCTGGGTGACCAGCTCTCCCCTGGCACATTGCTGTAGTGCTGACCAGCTCCTAGGTGCAGGTGAAGCCGAACCAGACCCTCTGCCAGTTGCACTGCCTCTTCTATGTTCCCTGTGCTCCTGACTGTACCTGTCTGCTCAGTCGCTGTAGAGAAGAAGGTAACATTATTCTAATAATAGAACTGCATAGAAACTTATCAACAAAAGAAAAGTATGAGGCAAAGTCTCTTAGGAATTTATATGCAGAAATTTTCAAGGATATACTGATTCATTCAGTCAGTGAACATAACACAAGCATTAAGCATAATGACACCAATACCAGTATGGTAATGTACATGTAATGTACAAACACATTAATGGGACAAAATCTTACTAAACCTTCACATTTGGTGATGAAATATCATTATATAAAACAACACAATTTTTTAATAAAAGAAAAATGAGAAAACCATGAACAAAGGGAAAATTTCTCAATAATAAAGAATTAGAAAGGAAGAAGTCAACCTATCACTATTTGCAGACAATATGATAATATACTTAAGCGACCCAAAGAACTCCACCAGAGAACTCCTACAGCTGATAAACAACTTCAGCAATTGGGCCAGATATAAAATCAACTCAAACAAATCAGTTCCCTTCCTATACTCAAAAGATAAGCAGGCTGAGAAAGAGATAATACTCTTCACGATAGCCACAAACAATATAAAGTATCTTGGTGTGACTCTAACCAAACAAGTGAAACATCTGTATGACAAGAACTTCAAGTCTCTGAAGAAAGAAATTGAAGAAGACCTCAGAAGATGGAAAAATCTTCCGTGCTCATGGATTGGCAGGATTAATATAGTAAAAATGACCATCTTGCCAAAAGCAATATACAGAATCAATGCAATCCCCATCAAAATCCCAACTCAATTCTTCATAGAGTTAGAAAGAGCAATTCAAAAATTCATCAGGAATAACAAAAAACCCAGGATAGCTAAAACTATTCTCAAGAGTATAAGAACTTCTGGGGGAATCAGTATCCCAGACCTCAAGCTGTTCTACACAGCAGTAGTGTTAAAAACTGCATGTTATTGGTACAGTGACAGGCATATAGATCAATGGAACAGAATTGAAGACCCAGAAATGAATCCACATTCCTATGGTCACTTGATCTTTGACAAAGGAGCTAAAACCACCCAGTGGAAAAAAAGATAACCTTTTCAACAAATGGTGCTGGTTCAACTGGAGGTCAACATGCAGAAGAATGCAAATCGATCCATTCTTATCTCCTTGCACTAAGCTCAATTCCAAGTGGATCGAGGAACTCCACATAAAAACAGAGACACTGAAACTAATAGAAAGGAAACTATGGAAGAACCTTGAACATAAGGGCACAGGGGAAAATTTCCTGAACAGAACACAAATAGCTTATGCTCTAAGATCAAGAATTGACAAATCGGACGTCATAAAAGTACAAAGTTCTGTAAGGCAAAGGACACTGTCAAAAGGACAAAGCAGCAGCCAACAAACTGGGAAAAGATCTTTACCAACCTTAGATCTGACAGAGGGCTACTATCCAATATATATGAAGAACTCAAGAAGTTAGGCCCCAATGAGCCAAATAACCCTATTAAAAATGGGGTACAGAGCTAAACAAAGAGTAATCACCTGAAGAATATCGAATGGCTGAGAAGCACCTAAAGAAATGTTCAACATCCTTAGTCATTAGGGAAATGCAAATCAAAACAACCCTGAGATTCCCATCTCACACCAATCAGAATGGCTAAGATCAAAAACATAGGAGACAGCAGTTGTTGGCTAGGATGTGGAGAAAGAGAAACACTCCTCCACTGCTGCTGGGATTGCAAGCTGGTGCAACCACTCTGGAAAGCATTCTTGCAGTTCCTCAGAAACCTGGCCATGACACTCCCAGAGGATCCTGTTATACCACTCCTGGGCATATACCCAGAGGCTTCTCCTACATATATTAAGGATACATGCCCCACTATGTTCATAACAGCCTTATTTATAATAGCCAGAAGCTGGAAAGAACCCAGATGTCCCTCAACAGAGAAATGGATTCAGAAGATGTGGTATATTTACACAATGGAATATTATTCTGCAATTAAAAACAATGAATTCACGAAATTCTTAGGCAAATGATTAGAACTGGAAAATATCATCCTTAGTGAGGTAACCAAATCACAAAAGAACACACATGGTATGCAGTCACTGATAAGGGGATATTAACCCAGAATCTCGAAATACCCTAGACACAATTCGCATATCAATAGATTTCCAAGAAGATGGAAGGAGAGACCCCTTGTCCTGGACAGACTGGATGCAGGGGAATACAAGGACAGTGAAGCGAGAGGAGGTTGAATGGGGAACAGGGGGAGGGGAGAGAGCTTATGCGGTTTTCGGGGAGGGAGGAAACGGGAAAGGGGAAATCATTTGGAATGTAAATAAAAAAATATAGAAAATAAAAAAAGAATATTTGTGTAAAACACACGGTAACATCATGCTTAATGACTGATACAAGAGAAAGATATTTGATTGAACCATTTTTATATAATTTTTAAAGGTTATAGTTGGTTTTTCCAGATAAAAGAATAAAAAAAAGACATCAAAATAATGAAGAATTAAAACTATATTCATGATTATATGATCTTATGTACATATGCATGCATGCATATAAACTCCAAAGTACTTAACAATGAAACTATTCGCCCTAAAAATTATTCTAACAATGTTCTAAATTATAAAATCTTATGAAAGTTGATTAGTATTTCAGTGTGTAAAAAATCTGAAAGAAATTAGAAAAGTAAGTGACCACGTTTCAGAACTACGTGTTATGGTACTAGCATGTAGGTGTAATCTCAGCACTTGGAACAATTAAGAAGGAAAATCAGGAGTTTGAAGTCAGTTTGTGATATACAAGGCAGGTATATTTTGGTGATATATGACTTGCCTCATGTGTACAAAATTTGAATTTCTGTCTTCATTCAAATGGCTTCCACAATTGTAAAATGAAAACTACCAAAATCTGTAGAGAGAAATCTATAAGTAAATCAAAGGCAGTCTGGGCTTCTAAATTATAATTATGAATATTTTGCTTGTATATTATTTAAGATTTTCATTTTTATTCATGAAATATATGAGTCTATATTTTTCTTATGGTTTCTTTATTAATTTTGTATCTAAGCCGTTTGTATTATAAGACCCTGTATGTACTTGCATGAAGCTACAAATTTCCCCAAAGAATAGAGCTTTTTATTCTTATCAGGAAATGTTCTAGATTCTCCTGTGATTCCTTTGTTTGACCTATTTGTTATTTAAGAATATTTTTAGTTTGTAAATTTTCTAAATGTATTTCTGTTTTGATCCCTTGAATCCTTTATAGAACGTTTTAAATATATTGAGATTAGAATTGTGCCCTAGAATTTGCTCAGTCCTCGAAAATGTTACAAATTATAATTTAACTCATTTCATGTGAAATATTTTATATATCCCTGTATATTCTAGTCATCATTTTAGTGTTTTTAAATGCTTCTATTTTTTCTTCAAATTCAACATATTAGCTTTATATATTAAAAAAAGTTATTGGCCTAGATGTCCTTTTCTAGACATATACTATCATCTACTTTATGTGCAACTTTATAAAGAAGTATTTAATTATAAGTGTGTTTTCTCCAATAGCTGTGTCATGTCCCATTTACATATGATGGGGTGGTTTGAAGGAAAATGGCCCCAATAGGCTCTATGTTTGAGTACTTGATTTCCAGTTGGTGAGACTGTTTGGGAAGGATTACATGGCACAGCCTGTTTGAACTGGTATGGCACTGTGACAAGTGGTATATTTTGATATTTCAAAATCTCCTACGATTCCCAGTATGTTCCTTCTTTGCCTCCTACTAATCGATTAATATATAACCTCTTATCTTTTCCTGCCATCTCTTTACTTCTACTTCATAGACCTTCTGAAACCTTAAGCCCAATTAAATTATTATTTCATAAGTTACCATGGTAATTGTTTTGTCACAGCAATTGAAAAATAACAAGGTCACCTACAAATATATGAGGTATCAATTAATTTATATTTTTTCATGGCGATTTATTAGTGCTTTATTTTTTGTTTTGACTTTGAAAACATGTCAACAAATGGTTGCACAAAAATACAAAAGATTTTTCTCTTACCTTTATGTGTTCAAACATTTAATTAAAAAATTTATAATGAGTATATGATAGAACAGAGCAGTGAAGGTAATATGCAAAAGATTTTCTTTCTTGGAAATTTTTTTTTTAAATCTGCCATGCTCATAGATTGGCAGGATTAATATAGTTAAAATGAGCATCTTACCAAAAGTAATATACAGATTCAATGCAATCCCCATCAAAATCCCAACTCAATTCTTCATAGAGTTAGAAAGAGCAATTCAAAAATTCATCTGGAATAACAGAAAACCCAGAATAGCTAAAACTATTCTCAAGAGTAAAAGAACCTCTGGGGGAATCAGTATCCCGGACCTCAAGCTGTACTACAGAGCAATAGTGTTAAAAACCGCATGGTATTGGTACAGTGACAGGCATGTAGATCAATGGAACAGAATTGAAGACCCAGAAATGAATCCACACTCCTATGGTCACTTGATCTTTGACAAAGGAGCTAAAGCCATCCAGTGGAAAAAAGATAGCCTTTTCAACAAATGGTGCTGGCTCAGCTGGAGGTCAACATGCAGAAGAATGCAAATTGACCCATTCTTATCTCCTTGCACTAAGCTCAATTCCAAGTGGATCAAGGATCTCCACATAAAACCAGACACACTGAAACTAATAGAAGGGAAACTAGGGAAGAATCTTGAACATATGGGCACAGGGGAGAATTTCCTGAATAGAACTCCAATAGCTTATGCTCTAATATCAAGAATAGACAAATGGGACCTCATTAAATTACAAAGTTTTTGCAAGGCAAAAGACACTGTCAAAAAGACAAAGCGGCAACCAACTAACTGGGAAATGATCTTTACCAACCTTACATCCGACAGAGGGCTAATATCCAATATATACAAAGAACTCAAGAAGTTAAACTCCAGAGAGGCAAGTAACCCTATTAAAAAATGGGGTACAGAGCTAAACAAAGAGTTCTCACTTGGAAATTTTTATTGTAAAAAAAATCAATGTTTTTAACAGTGTTGTTCTATTCATATAGTCCATTTCATTTTAAGTCAGTTTAGAAATTTTCCTTTTTCTATGATTTAATTTCTGATATACATTTTTCTTAGTATATACTATTATACTCCCTTATTATATTAAATCTTTTTCATGGTTCTGGGTATTGATTAAAGATGACATCATGTATACTAAGAAAAGTGTCTGTAAATATTCTACATCCCCCATCTTTTCCTAATTGTTTCTCTTTCTGTTATATTTTTCATTAATTAGTCCTTCTTTAATTTGGACTTTAGTAATCTGGGCATTCTTTCACTTTTTTAACAAAATGTCTAATATTTTTGTTGACCATTTAAAATAGATATCCTTTGGGTGCCCTAATAATATTCTCTTTATATATTCTATATTCACTATTTCCATTCTAATCATTATCTTTGCTTTCCTTCTCTTTGCATTTGATCTATTTTCCCCTCCCCTGCCCCCACTTTACATTGTCTCTTGTGTTGATAATTTTGTCATTTTGGTTTCTCTAAAAAAAGAGAGAGAGAAAGAGAAAGAATATATTTTCACTATGATTCACCTTGTACTCTAGCAGGACCATAGTTTTTCCAGATGCAGATAGTTTCTGAGATCGTGTGACATTTGGAATTATGGAGAAATTTTGGAAGTTATATAAATGATAAAGCCCTGAGACAATGTGTGGGTTGTTGATTGGTTACTGTTGATTTTTGTTTGTTTAGTCATCATATGCAAAGAAGAAACAATGACAAGGAGAAATTAGATATCCTGATGGTGATTTCAAACTTGCACCAAGGAACTTGACACCACTAATCAGCACGCCCTCTCCTTTCTATCATTTTTTATCTCTCCTATCTAGTGTTATGTGATTGAAAGTGTGAAAAAAAGGGCTGGAGAAGGGTGGAAGAAAAAAGAACCCACAAAGTAGCCAAAGTCTAGCTACAGTCTCCTGGTGGAAATCTATGCTCATCATGACTGTTATTTTATAATATCCTTTGCCTTCATGATATTAATTCTTATCATTATGGAACAACCAAATTTTGTAACAAAAGCTCAGCTTATTATGATATTTCAACTGTAAAATTGGCATTATGTTTATATGATCAGGTTTTCAAAAATTTCCATTTCTTCTCTAAGTAAAAGGTAGCAGAAACCCTAAGGAATAGGGAATCAACTGCTAAAGATTCTGTTTGCTCACCTCAAAGCTTAATTCTAGTCTTAGAACATATCCAAGATCTAGAACAAAATTATGGGAAGAGGTCCAGCTTCTTTTCTTAACTGTTAGTAGCAGTCTGGCTCTGAGGCAGCACAGAGTCTAAAAAAGAAGAAAATCTGCTGAGACAAGAAATGCAATCAAACATTTTGAACTGGAGTTATAGAGGAGGTCTTGCATGTAGGTGGGATCAGTGCATTCAGAATGTGGCACTGGAGTGAGCCATGAGTACTAGATGACTTCTTCTTGGCATGCAAATCCTTTTTAATGCCTTAAAACGTTATAGCTAGTACGGTATGTCATAGTTTTGAGTCAGATATATCTTAACTATATTGCCAAAGTAAATCCAACATTTGCAATCCTAAATTCTCAGATAGAAACTGGAGGACAGTTGTAAGTTAGAGGTCTTTCTGGTATGTAATACAAAGCAAGTTCCAGGCCAGCTAGGGTTGCACAATGATGTCCAGGAACTGGAACACAAAGTCAGTAGGAGGAGTAAGGATGTGAATATTTCTCCAGTTATCTGAGCCCTAAATTGAGATAGGAAAAGAAATCACATCTTGCATTACAGCTTCACTACTACAGCTTTGAGGTTGTAATAATTTCTCACATACCTGTGCTTTTTTTCTGCTATGTTATTACTAGAAAAATACAGAAGATTTAAATGTAGAGTGGTATTTATTTTGTGTTTACTTGGTGACAGAAAGTCTGTGAACCTTCTTGTGCTCTCATTTTTGAAGTGATTTTCTGTAGTTAAGGAACTAGATAGCAGAATATAATAGAATACAATGTTGAAGATGTTCAGAAAACTGGTTAGAGAAACACTTTAGAATCACTTCTAATTTTTAATATCTATATCTATATACATGTATATGTGCATATATGTATAAATATATTCATATATATTTATATATATTTTGTGGGTGGGAGGTACTGTATATACATCCCACTCACTGTCCCACTCATACAATCCTCCCCTATTCCCCTTCCCATTCTCCTTTAAGCAGGTGGGGGCCTACAGGAAAAAATGAGAAATATGTGTGTGTGTGTGTGTGTGTGTGTGTGTGTGTGTGTGTGTTATTTTACTTATTTACATTTCAAATGTTATCCTCCTTCCCAGTTTATCCTCCAAATACCCTATCCCTTCTCCAGCCCCTTGATTCTATGAGGGTGTTCCTCCATCCACCCACCCTCTCTAGCCTCAGCACCCTAGCATTCTCTACACTAGGATATCCAGCCTTCACAGGACGAAGGACCTCACCTCCCATTGATGCTCAACAAGGTCATCCTATGCTACATTTGTGGCTGGAGCAATGGGTCACTCCATGTGTACTCTTTGGTTGTTGGTTTAGTCCCTGGGATCTCTGGCGGGGGAGTCTGGTTTGTTGATATTGTTCTTCCTATGGGGTTGCAAACTCCTTCAGCTCCTTAAGTCCTTCCCCTATGTCTTCCCTTGGGGTCCCTGGGGTCATTCTGATGGTTGGCTGCAAGCACCTGCATCTGTACTCTTCAGGTACTGTATTCATTAGAAATTTCTTTTGCAAATTTAGAAACCTATTTCATTAGTAAAGAGTAGTCTTTCCCCAGCATTGACTTCCCTACATTGAATGTAATCTGTTTCTTACAACAAGACTAAAGTAACAAAGAATGTTCAACTCGCAGCACCACAGAGATTGTTTTACTTCCTTTAACCTGGAATGAATGTTTTCTGGGGGCAATGAGTGGTGCTCCTGGAATCTAGACTGTGTTTAATTGTCCACCTTATTGAACAGAATGCCAGGTGATATGTTCTGACTGCCCTTTTGCCTGCTTTCATCTTCAGATCTGAGCTAGATAAAATAAGAGGTGTCACTTTCATTTCTAGACTGCTGTTCTTTTAGAAGAAGTAGCTCAGAACTCAGCTTCACATCTCCCTTCAAACAGAGAAAACATGTACTATATCAACTGAAACTTGAAAACCGGCAATTATTTATACTCAATCTTAAGGACCTTGGTAGTTTTCTTTCATTCATTTTTGTCTTCCATTATTGTGTTTCTTTTTTCAAATAGTTTTTATTATTTAAGAGTGTGTATGTGGAGAGGGAGGAGTCAGGCCAGAGGCCTGTGGAGGCCAGCAGAGTCAAATCATACAGGAGGCAGTGTTACAAGCAGGTTTGAACTGCCTTATATGGGACCTGGGAGACAAATTCTTATCCTCTGAAAGAGAAATATTTTTTTAATAACCACTATCTGCAGCCCCACCTATGTAAAAAAGATTTAAACTAATTTTTTAATGTTGTTTTAAAAATCTTTTTTTATGTGAATCAGTGATTTCTCTGCAAGTATGTATGCATACCACTTGCATGTTTATTATCTGCAGAAGCCAGAAATGGCTGTTAGAGTTCCTTGAATTGGATTCACAAGGAGTTGTGAAAAGTTATGTGTGTGTTAGGAACTGAGCCTTGATCCCTGAAAGAGCAGCATGTGCTTTTAACTGCTGAGCAATCTCTCAGTACTCTAATTGTTAACATTCTTTCTTTTTTATAGTGGCTATAACATATTATAAAAATTGTACAGATAATGCAAAATATAATCAATTCTCTTATAGTAATAAAGCACAGAAATCTCCCAAGCTTCTAAAATTTCATACTAGCATTTCTCATTTCTTTTGTATTTGAATATATTTTGATATCTCCATTTATGTTTAGATGCACCTGGTCTCTCTCTCTCTCTCTCTCTCTCTCTCTCTCTCTCTCTCTCTCTCTCTCTCTCTCTCTCCTTTCAATTTGTAGATCAAGATATAAGCTCTTATCAAGCCTGTTTTCCTAATGCCATGCTCCCAACCATGATCATTCCGGACTCACCCTATGAAACTATGAGTAAGCCCTCAACTAAATACTGCTTTTTGTAAGCTGCTTTGCTCATGGTGTTTCTTCACAGCAATTGAAAAATAACTAAGATGAAAGTTGGTACCAGGAGTTTGGCACTGCTCTGACAAGCCTGACTATGCTGTTTATTTGAAATGTGTAAGACTGAAACTTTGGACTAGAAAATCAGAAGAATACTATAAGTGTGGCTTAATGTGCCATGAGATTTTGGATATAGAAACACAACATACAGGAGTAATCTGGTTGTAGAATTTTTCTCTTCTGTTAAAGAAAGCCACAAGGTCAAATCATGTAGCAGGGCAATCTGGATGTAGGCCCAGAAAGTCCACTGTGTAACACTGATGAATGTGAAGTCCGGATTCCATTGAAGATGTAATGAGCTTCTGTGAAGTTTCAAAAAACCAGATTTTCAAAATAGGAAATTGACAAAAGTTTTAATTATGACTACTGGAATTAGAAAATATAGGAACATTCTGGAAATGATACGAATCCTGTCCTTATTTATCTCACTAATGGGTTTTAGGTAATTTATTGAGAATCTACTGTTCAGAGGGGTTACTTGTCTAATCCTTCCTTCCTAAATACCACCACTTAACGTGTAAAGTAAAGTAACAACGTAGGAAGAAAAGTCAGCACTGATCAGGGAGTTGACAGAATAGTCTGTAGAAGTTAGAGTCGGTGCTTGTCTTAATTAGTTTTCTATCACTGTGAAGACACATCATTACCAAGATGACTTATAAAAGAAAGCATTTATTGGGGGCTTGCTCATGGTTTCAGAGGATGAGTCCATTGTCATTATGGGGGAGAGCATGACAGCAGACAGACAGGTAGACAGGCAAGGCCCTGGAGCAGTAGCTAAGTATTGACAAACTTATCAACCAATTTAAGGCAGAGAGAGCAAGACAGAGAGAGAGAGAGAGAGAGAGAGAGAGAGAGAGAGAGAGAGAGAGAGAGAGAGAGAGAGAGAGAGAGGAGGGGAGAGAGATGTGATTGCATGGGCTTTTGATAGTGCCCACCCCACCCACAGCACACACACACACCCCCAACAGTAAGGTTCCCAAACAGTTCCACTCAGTAGGGGCCAAGTGTCCAAATATATTAGAATATAAGAGCCATTCTTATTCACACCACCACATTCCACTCTCTGGTGCTCACTGTTTTACAACTATTTCATAATATAAAAAGCATTCAGACCAGTTTCAAAAGTCCTTAAAGAGTCTTTTCCAGTGTCAACACTTTTAAAAGTCTAAAGTATCTTCTGAGATAAGGCAATCTCTTAATGGCCTTGATAAAACCAAAACATGAATTACATGCTTCCATTATATAATGTCACAGAATATACAGTACCATTTCAAAAGGGAGGAAATATCAAAGCAAATTAAGACAGAAACTTGGCAGAGTACCCTCCAAATCCATATCCTTGTTTCTCATGTCAAAGGGCTTAGGTGGTCTTTGAATCTTCCACTCCTTCCAGCTTTGTTGTTGACCTCAACACACCTGGGTTGATTTCTGTCCTTGATTTCTGTCCTTGTTTGTAGTTGTTCTTTGCAGACACTACAGGGCAAGTGTAGAAGATCATGTCAGCTTTCATGCTCTCCCCCATAATGACAATGGACTCATCCTCTGAAACCATGAGCAAGCCCCCAATAAATGCTTTCTTTTATAAGTCATCTTGGTAATGATGTGTCTTCACAGGGATAGAAAACTAATTAAGACAAGCACCGACTCTAACTTGTACAGACTATTCTGTCAACTCCCTGATCAGTGCTGACTTTACTTCCTACGTTGTTACTTTACTTTACACGTTAAGTGGTGGTATTTAGGAAGGAAGGATTAGACAAGTAACCCCTCTGAACAGTAGATTCTCAATAAATTACCTAAAACCCATTAGTGAGATAAATAAGGACAGGATTCGTATCATTTCCAGAATGTTCCTATATTTTCTAATTCCAGTAGTCATAATTAAAACTTTTGTCAATTTTCTATTTTGAAAATCTGTTTTTTTAAAACTCCACAGAAGCTCAAGTAAACTATTTTTTTCATTGCTCAGACTGTACATTCATTGACAGCAGTTCATTCTCCATCCAAAAACCTTTTAGTCACATGGTTTGACATTATTTTTCCCCTTATTGGGGTAGTAGAATGGAGGAGACAAGCTCTCATCTGAGTGAATAAGCATTTTCTTTTTAGCACAGGCTGGACTTGAACTTGGGAGCCTCCAGATTTCATCTCCCGCATGCAAGGATTACAGATATGTACCAACATAGCCAGCTATCATTTTGTAATTTTGTGAAGAATAAGTAGATACTTCCTTGATTTTCTTTTAAAGTTTTCTTCTTTGTTGCTATAAACCAGTTTTTTTTTAATTGGTGGAAGAGATATCTAATCAAAAGTTACAACTAGCATTTAGAAATGGTAAAAACAGGTACTTAGTTGGTATTTGTGAAAATTCTTATGAGTGGATCAGGCCTATCTAAAATCAACACAACTAGGATCTGCAGTTTCCAATATAGATCAACAGTTCTCCCTGAAACATTTTGTTATTCAGTGAAGAAGAAGAAAACACAAGCCAATCCCCCATTAAAATTTCTGCTTTCCAGAAAAATATTCTGAGATTCAGTATGATGCAGATATAATAGATTGCTACTTGTATAAAAGTGAAAATCAAATTTTATCCATTTCATTGTTTCAAAACTTAACACAGACAATGTTAATGCGTATAATTTTATATTTTCAATGGACTACAATAACACATTATTTCTTTTGTTTAGTGAGATACTTGGTCATTGTATTTGCTAGATATTCAAGGCATAGTTATCTAAAGAATCCATGTTAGTTTACAATGTCCAAAATGGTCTTATTTATATGTCTACCAGTTTCTGATATCTATTGGCTCTGAAGATACTAACAGATTCAATGGGGTCTTTCAAGAAGCCATGACAGATTCTTTTTGTGATAGATTCAGGGCAACATTTCCAGGGCTCGAAAAAACATAAGCTAAAAGCCAAAACTCTGAAATTCCACAATATTTTTTATAAAATTCTTTAGAACAAAGGAAGTCCGAATATTATTTCATGTTTAAGTGATGAGAAAAAATCTGAAACATCTTAGCATTGACATCACAGTAGATTTATGTACTAATATGATATTTCTTTGTAATCATTCTTTTTTACCACATAATGTTATAGAATGCAAATATACAATAAATTTTAAATTATTATTCTCAAATATTTTAAGACGAGCCTTAGCAAATGGATGAATCATCTTAAAATCATAGAGAAATGACAATGATAAATTTGGGGTTTTGTTAAATCCAATACATGAGAAAGATAGCAAGAGGTTGTAGGGTGTGGAATAGTGTGAAATAGTGTGCTAGATAGCTGAATGAAAAGTTACTGAATGAAGTGGCTATAAAACAAAGAAAATGTCCATTAACTATTAGTACATATGTGACATATACATACATACTTATATGCAAATTAATCCTAAATATATATTATAAATGTGTGTATTTTAGTTCTCAGTCTAGAGAATTATATATTTTTGCAGACTTTCACACTTAAAGGGTTGAAACAATAAATTTTCATGGTCCTTTGTTCAACTTGAAAGAGTAATATTTTTTACTCAAAATACCAATTGTAGAAATAACTTTAGGAAGCAGTAGAAAGAGAAGAAACTAGAACATAACTTATTCCTGGATAAGGAGGACCTTGCTACTAATTGTAACTATTTACATATAACAAGGTTGTCTGTTGTTTTTGTTGTTGTTGCTTTGTTTAAAGGAAGGAGACTCTATAATGAGATGTACATTTTATATATATAATATATATAATATATATAAATATTATAAATTATAATATTATATACTATATATAATATTATATATAAATATTATATATTATAATATATAAATATATTATATATATATTGTTGAAATAATCAGTATTGTTACTTTTTCTCATATTTTTCTTTTTTTATTGATAATAGATCCTTCTCTCATAAAATGCAACCTAATTTCAGTTTCTCTTCTCTCTGTTCCTCCCAGCTCCCGAATTTCTCCTCTCCTCTACTTCTATTTCCCTTGGTTTTCCTTCAGAAAAAAAATTAGGCTTGTAAAACAAGGTACAATAAGACAAGACAAAAGCCTTCATATTGATGCTGAACAAGGCAGCCCAGTAGTTAGAAAGGAGTCTCAAGAGCAGACAAAAGAATCAGGGATATACTGGTTCCCCATCATAGGAGTCCCACAGGAAAAAAATAACCTAACAGCCATAACATATACTTGGAATACATGGTGTACATAGTTACATGCCCTCTGTTTGCTGTTTCAGTTTTTGTGAGCCCTTATGATTCCTGCTTAGTTGATTCAGTGGTCCATGTTCTCCTGGAGGTCCCTCTGGACTCTTACAATCTTTCTTTCCCATCTTTGGTGATTTTCTCTGAGCTATTAAGGGGTACACCTGATATAGACCTCAAATATAGATGCTTTCTTTATATAATGTCTGGTTGTCTGTCTCTGCACTCACTACATGTGCTGTCAGGGAAAGTCATTCTAAAGATAACTGGATAAGGTAATATCGCAGAATATTATTAGGAATCATTTCACTGATTTTTTTGTAATTCTATTGGATTCTACTCTAGATCTCTGGGCTATCCAGTCTCCGTTTTTCAGCCATTCAGGCAATGTAGAGCATGGGTTCCCTTGTATAATGTAGGGCTAAGGTTAAACCACAGAGTCGTTGGGCACCGCCACAGGTTCTGCACCACCATTGTCTCAACTTATCTTGCAGGCAGGGTAAGCTGTAGGTTGAAGGTATTGAACATGGCTTGGGTCCATGTTTCTATTTCAGTAGCCTGCACTGTACCTTTCCTTTCCAAAGAGACTAGAACATAGGAGTAAATGTTCTGTGCAGGCATTTGCTCAACATCTCTATACTAATTTTTTAAAAAGCCCACAAAATAAATTGTGGAAATGAACTCCATGTGTTTTATTTCTCAAGGAAACAAAGCAATTCTTGTAAATGACTGTGTTAAATCCCCAAGAATATGACTAAAATGACATTACAAATTATGATTACCATATGGTACAAAGGAAGGAAATAATTTACAAATCATTTAAGAATCTTCAGGGAAAGTAGGAATAGTGTTAGACTCACAGGGGATAGAGACAGTTATGCCGAAGCATCATTGTGTTTAACCACTACAGTAGTAGCTTCTTTTCATGGGATAAAAACATCAAATGATTTATTTAAACACTGGTGATAACATCATATATCAATTCATGTTTTCAAAGAGTTTAAATTCATACCAAACACTGAACTAAGAAATAAGAAAATCAGACACTTAACATTTTTATACCAATTCTTCATTATAATGAAAGGTGACTATTAAGCTTATCAAAGAGGTAATTTGGATTTATAAGAATACTTAGGTGAAATACAATATGTAAGAAATATTGTCTGTCTTAGGATTCAGATCTCTATAGTAAGAGGAAATTTAGCTAAGATATAAATGACAAGAAGTTTGTGAGATAAAAAAAAATCATTGTGTAAGGAAAGAAGAAATTCAATGAAAATACTTATAATGTTAATGTCCTAAAATTATCTGGTACTTATTGGTGCCACATTTTTCAGTCCACTTATGTCTGTTCCAGGCCACCAGCTCTTGCATTATATAGTATGTTCTGGCTTATTGATTTCAGTTTTCCATCAGATAAGCTTCCTAGACAATACTAACAAACTCCCTTTAGTTCATGAAGAACATTGCTCTTTAAACTGCTCCAGGTATAGCAGTGAGTTGAAGACCCATAGGGATTTTTTTTTCTGTAAGAACAATTTGGAATATCATCTTCTATGATTTTCATGAACAATTTTAAAGATTATATTTCTTTGCCTTCTTACAACTCTCCTCTTAGTTTTGCACTGAATTTAGCTTAAATATCTGCTGCAAGTGCCAGCCATTTAGCTAATTCTTCCATATCTCAGGGTTAAAAATGTGCATTATGCATTCAAGTTCTCAATCAAAATAAAGATATACATATACATACATGCACAGTCACACACACACACACACAAACACATACGCACATTCACACACACACACACACACACACACACACACACACACACAAAACCAGTACCACCAACACCATCACAACCACCACTACCACCACCACCACCAACAACAACTGCTTGTACTTTAATGTTCGACAACTTCTAGAACTGTGATTTCTGTTCCTTATTAGCCATCCTAAGTGAGGTGTTTAATATAGAATACAAAAAGATTCAGAAGTTTTCTTCAGCTATGAGTCTACATAAAGCCGAATTAATTCCCATGTTTGTAGTAAATCCACCCCTCTATAATTACTTTCATCATGATATGTTGTATATGCTATTTCAATAAGCTCCTTTCATGTCAGGCTGTAAATAAATGAAAGTAATGAAGGAATGACTATTGATGTTAATGCAAAAATATTTAAATTCTAATTCTGAGGACTTGGGTATTTTAAAGTATTTTCTATAATTTCTCCCTTAGTTTAATACTGTATTATTTCTTTATTCAATTTCAAGATTCTCCAGCTTTTTTGCCAATTTGTTTTTCAAAAGGTTAATAATACACTGCAGGATAGCTGGAGACTTGTTCATATTGGTGTCTACTTGTTAAATCTTACTACACTCTGCCACGAGTCCTGGCAGTACAGCGTTAAGCAAGATAATTGAATAATACATATAGTACACTTGGACACTATGGAAAACAAAGAAAGGGTTTTAGAGGGGCATACAGGGGATACTCAGTTTAGAGTCTAACTTATTTATACCCAGCTAAAATTATATTCAGATATACCTGTACATAATAAAACTAAAACAGAAATTAAGGTCATTAGCTCATCCTACTGTTCATTTAATAAATTTCTCATTTGACTATTAAGGAAAGAATGTTTGCTCATGCTTTCAATAGAAATGACAAATAAATATTTCTTTGTCTTTGAATTGATCCACAATGAGACTTGAAAGCTTAAATAAAATATGAGGAAAAGATTCTCAAAATCAAATGTCACAACCTTGGAAATTTTCTTTGGTTGTTTGAATAGATTAATTTTTGGCAATTAGCTATGTCTACTAAAAGATTCATGTCAAATGCAGCAATACATTGAAATATAAACATTAAGTGACCAACAAGGAACACTGTCAATACCTTCTAAATGCCACTTTTTTATAATAATGTACACTTCTATATTTTCTTGCTCTTGCACATCTTAGCTCTCGTGTAAGTCCAAAGTAAGTGATATTTTTCAAGATCATTAAATTGTGGTAAACACACACAGATTTCTTATGGCCCTTTATACAGTTTGTAGTAGAGTTTTAATGTTATTTTGTGGTTTGTTTCCAAGCATCACAATTTTTGTTAACAATTCATAGTCACTAATAAATATTTTCTGAGGCAATTAAGAGTCTAAATTATGCAAATTAAAAAATTCCTAAAACAGAGAAATCTAGCAATAAGCTCAAGTCAAAAATCATTTACATAAATTTTCTGCATTGAAAGACGCTATAAAGCAAATTGTTTGATCATTTTGACACAAATAAAAATGTAATGATAGTATACACTCCTAAAAATGAAAATTCACAAAAACTCAACTGATTGGTTTAAGAATGGTTCTAACATCCAGCAAATATCTAATTCCTGAATAAAAGATTGTAGCAATATAATATATTATATATTTGCTACATGTATTTTGAAGTATCATTTTATGTAGAAGCAATGAATGTATATGTGTGTAAGAATATACATATGTGTATATTTATTTGTGACTGTATCTAGTAAATTGTAGTAATCATTGCAAGGTTGTTTAATTTGAGGTTTATTTTATATGGCTACATGTGATATGGTTTTAAATATATATATATATATATATATATATATATATATATGAACACATTTGTGTATATTAATTGTTGAGAAACATAAACTTTGACAGTTATAGATTGAATTTTTGTAGGGCAGAATATTTTAGATGGAGTCATAATTATACATTTAGAATCACATTAGCATTTCCAAAAAAATCACCTGAGAGCAATTTGGATATCAATATATTCCCGTACAGGAAAAAAATTATGATAGTATATGACCATTTGGGTTTTAATTTCAGAATATGGGACAAGCATGCGTTAGGGTGGCATGAACTATATGGAGATACTCTGCCTTTGAGCCTCCTGACATTAATGGTAGTCTGTCACAGTCTGGGGAAAACTGATATTTAATTCATAAAAATTATTTATATGTAACTGTGTAATGTGTAAAATTTAACAGCTACCTTATTGATATATTAGCATATGATAATTTTAGTGATATCACACTTGCCTAGGAAGGAAATGTGTTTTAACTATTAAAAGTCAACTTAGTAAGTACACACATCATAATATTTCCTGTTGCTTAACTAAAAATCCTTTCATTTTATATATGGAACATCTTTTTAGCTTATCATCAAATCAGAATTCTACAACATGACAAAATTCACAGACTTTAAAGTAGAAAACATGCAGATGCCCATCTCAGCTCTGCCACAATAAGCTTTGCATTATTTTCAACAATTGTAAAGCAGGGTCAAAGGGCTCAGAGTTCAAACAAGCAGTTTTCTCTCATATGCAAGGTTCTGACCAGCAAGTACAAGAAATAAAATCAAAAGAGTTAAGATTCTAGAGAGAAACTATGTAAAAACAAACAAGCAAACAAACAAAACCCTAAACAGATAAACAAAACAATTATATTTGCAATGATTCTACTGTGATATAATTTATATAAAAACTACTCATCTAATGTTTACAACTTGGTATTTGAAAAAATATTGATATTTTTAACTTTAAACACAATTTTATTGCAGAAAGGTTGTCACATAATTGGATGCTTTTCTACTTTGTACACAATCATTCCCACCATCCACAAAAGGCTGCTTCTGAACTTCTCATGTGGTGACACAGTGCTACAGTTCTGATGCTGACAGAACAGTAGAAATTCCACAGTGATTTAAGTTGAAAGCAGGACACTGATAGATGGCTCGGGCATCCAGTATCAGGAATGTACAAATGTCTTTATTCAAAAATACAAAGTAATTTTCCTTTAGGCATGGACAATGACAGCAATAAACAATTATATATTGTGAAAGGAAACCAGTAACTGATGGTTACAGTGATCCTCCAGCCATTTTTTTCAGGTGACTTCTCTGAAGTTATCAGTGAGGAACCTTCCTTGAAAGTCCTATCACTGTTCATTGATAAAGGCAAAGCACTATTCTAGGAGTTAGAACATGCCACCTCCCATACCCCCTCCCATTCTATCCATTGCACCCATTCCAGGGTCCTCTCTTCTTTAGAAATTTCTGTCACTACAGCTTTGGTTGTAGTTAGCAAGGAGGCCACCCCAGCAGCATCCAGTAAGGCAGTTCTTACAACCATTATTAGATCAATGATTCCCCTTTCCTCCATGTTTACAAAATCTCCAAGCATGGTGTCATAACCAACTTCTGAGGAACTCTGCAGAATTCCTCAACTATCAAATATCCTTCAACACCTGCATTCTTAGCAATTGTCATTGCAGAAATTTTAAGTGCTCTGTTTAATAATTTCTATACCTATTTCTGATCTTTATTAGCAGGCTTTAATGAATCCAAGGCTGGGATGCACCGAAGCACAGCACAGCCCCCTCCTAGAATAATGCCTTCTTCAACAGCTGCTCTTTTAGACCTGAGGGCATCTGTAACTCTGTCTTTCTTCTCATTCACTTCAACATCACTTGTCCCTCCAACCTTCAACACAGCTACTCCATCTGAAAGATTAGCAAGTTGCTCATTCAGCTTTTCCTTTTCACATTCACTAGCTGTGATGTCTAGCTGCTCAGTGGTTCCTTGAATATGTTTTTCAATGTGAGCTTTGTCACCTTTTCCTTTCAAAAGCATGGCATCATCGTTGGTGACAATAACCTCTCCAACTTTTCCTAAGTCATGAATTTGAACTTCTTCAAGATTTAGATTCAACCCCTCTTCTCCAAACACTGCACCACCATGGCAATAGCCATATCTTTAAGCTGATTCTTCCTATTGTCCTGAAACCCTGAAGGATTGACTGCTTCTACCTGAAGACCAATTTTTAGTGTGTTCAAAACTTGTGTGCTTAGAGCTTCTCAGTCACCATCTTCAGTGATTATGTCCAAGGGCTTCTGATGAGCATTAGCAATTTCAAGAGCCGGTACAATGGACTTAACACTAGAAATTTTCTTTTCACTCAACAAAACAAAGGCATCTTGGAATTCACACTTTGACCTTTTTATGTGTTAATAAATTATGGGTAAATATATCCTCTATCAAACATTATGGCTTCAAAAATTACTAGGTCATCATTCAGGGTTTTTCCATCCTTCATTGTGGTGACACCCTTTCTTCCAACCGTTTTCATTGCATCAGAAATGATGTTCCCAATGTCTTTGTCTCCATTTGCAGAAATTCTAGCAATCTGAGCAATTTCTTCAGGGGTTGTCATGGGTTTAGATTGTTTCTTAAGTTCAACAAATACAGCATTGACCGTCAACATCACACCTCTCCAGATTTCCACTGGATTAGCCCCTTTGCAAATCTTCTCAAAGCCCTCCTTGACAACAGCATGTGCCAGAAAAGTGGCAGTGGTGGTGCCATCCCCAGCCTCTTCATTTATTATTGGCAACATCCTGAATAAATTTTAACTCAAACAATTTTGTATTTATCCTTTAAATCAATTGACTTTGCCACAGTTGCCTCATCTTTTGTTACTTTTTGACTTCCTCAATTCTGTTCAATAATCACTGTTCTTCCTTTTGGCCCTGTTGTAACAGCTATAGCATTGTTAAAAATCTACACCTTAAAGCATTAAGGCTCAAGCATCTGCACCAAATTTTACATCTTTGACATAGGACCAAGTGACATGAGGAGCCAGTGCCCAGGACACTGTTCTCATCTGGCAAAGGACTGTGGGTAGTCGCAGTGGCAGGGGAACACAAAGCAAGGCATGCTGTCTGAAGTGAGTGAGGGCAGCATTGATTTTTAAACAGGCTTATACTACTTCAAGATTCCATCACATATAAAAATGACTAAGATCAAAAACACAATTTTGGTGAGGATGTGGAACAAGGGTAACTCCTCCATTGCTGGTATGAGTGCAAATTTATATAGCCACTATAGAAACCAATATGGCAGTTCCTCAGAAAGTTGGGAATCACTCTACCTCAGACTCAGCTATACCAACCTTGGTCATACATCCAAAAGACCAACCTGCTACAAGGACACTTGCCCAAACATGTTCACTTGTTTTATTCATAATAGCCAGAAACTAGAAACAGCCCCAAAAGAATTGATAGAGATTGTGATGAATTTACATAATGAAGTATTACTTGGTTATTAAAAATTGTATGCATTATATAGTCTCTTTTATGATGATTCTGATAGGCTTTGCTCCCAGCACACTCTGCAGTCAAGGCAATCTGTAGGTCTAAGGTTTTGTGGCTGGTTTGCTGTCCTAATCTCTTCACTAGATGTTCAGTATAGTCCTCAAGTCCCTTATTACTAGAAGCCTTTTCTGGATTACTCTTGTAGATTCCACGTAGTTTCCATTGCACTAGGTTTCACCTTGCCCTTACAATACTCCCCATATCCAGTTGTTTCTCCCAGTGTTTTCTTCCACCCAGCATTCTGATCTCTCCTGTTTCAAAATCCACCAATCCCTAGTCCACATGTGAAATATATTACATTTTCCCTTTGCTTGGTGATACTGTTTCCCCTTTAATCCCTCTATGTCTCTGTAAACTGAAGCATGGATGTCTTGAATACATTGATATAGGACACAACATTCTGAAGAGAATACCAATAGCACGGGCACTGAGATCAACAAGTAACATATGGTACCTCATAAAAAGGCAAAGTTTCTTATATGTTGGAGCATCATTTTGGTATATGCCCAGTAGTGGTCAAGCTAGGTCCTTGGGTAATACTACGTCCAATATTCTGAGGAATCACCAAACTGCTTTCCAGAGTGGTTGTACCAGCTTGCAATCCCACCAGCAGTGGAGGAGTGTTCCTTTGTCTCCACATCCTCTCCAGCAACTGCGGTCTCCTGTGTTTTTGATCTTAGCCATTCTGACCAGTATAAGGTAGAATCTCAGGGTCATTTTGGTCTGCATTTCCCTGATGAAGAAGGATGTTGAATATTTCTTTAGGGGCTTCTTGTCCATTTGAAATTCCTCAGTTGAGAATTCTGTTAGCTCTGTACCTCATTTTTTTTTTGTTGGTTTTTTTTTTGTTTTTTCGAGACAGGGTTTCTCTGTGTAGCCCTGGCTGTCCTGGAACTCACTTTGTAGACCAGGCTGGCCTCGAACTCAGAAATCCTCCTGCCTCTGCCTCCCAAGTGCTGGGATTAAAGGCGTGTGCCACCACCACCCGGCTCTGTACCCCATTTTTAATATGGTTATTTGGTTCTGTGGAGTCTAACTTCTGGAGTTCTTGACATATTTTGAATGTTAGCCCTCTATCAGATGTAGGGTTGGTAAAGATCTTTTCCCAGTCTTTTGGTTGCCATTTTGTCCTATTGACAGTGTGCTTCACCTGACAGAGTCTTTTCAACTTTATGAGGTCCCATTTATCAATTCTTGATCTTACAGATTATGCCATTGTTATTTTTTCAGGAATTTTCCCCCTGTGCCAATGTGTTCGAGGTTCTTTCCCTCTTTCTCTTCTATTAGATTCAATGTGTCTGGTTTTATGTGGAGGTCCTTGATCCACTTAGACTTGAGCTTTGTACAAAGAGATAAGAATGTGTCAATTTGCATTCTTCCACATGCTGACTGCCAGTTGAACCAGAACCATTTGTTGAAAATGCTGAGAGCTCTGAGGGGTCTGGTAGGTTGATATTTTTATTCTTCCTATGGGGTTGCAAACCCATTCAGCTCCTTCAGTCCTTGCCCCTAGTCCTCTGTTGGGGTCCCCATGCTCAGTCTGATGGATGGCTGCAAGCATACACATCTGCATCAGTGAGGCTCTTGTAGAGTCTATAAGGAGACAGCTATATCAGCCTTCTGTCAACAACCAATTCTTGGCATTAGAAGTAGTATCTGGGTTTGGTGGCTGCATATATGACAGATCCCCAGGTGGGGCAGTCTCTGGATGGCCTTTCCTTCAGTCTCTGTTCCACTCTTTGTCCCTGTATTTCCTTTAGACAGGAGCAATTCTGGGTTAAGATTTTTGAGATGAGTGGGTGGCTCTATCCCTCAACCTGGAGCCTTGCCTAACTTCTGGATATGGTCTCTACAGGTTTTTTTTCTCCCCTTTGTTGAGCATTTCAGGTAATATCTTCCATGTTGGGTGCTGGGAGCCTCTTGCTTTCTTGGCATCTGGGACTTTCTGGTCGTTACCTCCAGTTCCTCATCCCCATTGCTGCAGATTCAATTCCCAGGACCTCTGTATCTCCCCTGTTTTCTCCTATACATGATCCTGCACTCTTTTTACTCTCTCCCTCCTCTCTTCCTCCTAATTCCCTCCTACCCTCTACCTCCTGTGAGTGTTCTGTTCTCCCTTCTAAGAATGATTGAATTATCCACACTTTGGTCTTCATAGGAAGAATAACATCAATCAACCAGACCCCCCAGAGATTCCAGTGACTAAACTACTAACCAAAGAAGACCCATGTCTCCAGCTCCATATGTACCAGTGGATGGCCTTATCTGCCATCAGTGGGAGGGGAAGCTCTTGATCATGTGAAGGCTTGATGCCTCACCATAGGGGAATGCTAGGATCATGAGGCTAGAGTGGATGGGTGGGGGAGCACTACCATAGATGGGGTGGGATAGTGGATTTGCATAGATAAACCTTTGAAGGGGGATAATGTTTCAAATGGAAATAAATAAAATAACTAATAAAAAATTTAAAAATGTTGTTTTTCACCCGGATGGTTTTGGCTTCTTTGTCAAAGATCAAGTAACCAAAGACATGTGGGTTCATTTCTGGATCTTCAATTCTATTCCATTGATCTACCTGCCTGACTCTGTACCAATACCATGTGGTTTCCATCACTATTACTCAGTAGTATAGGTCAGGGATGGTGATTCTACCAGGTCTTTTATTGTTGAGAATGGTATTTATAGCAGCCTTATTTATAATATCCAGAAACTGGAAACAATCCAGATGTCCCTCAACAGAGGAATGGATACAGAAAATATGGTACATTTACAGAATAGAGTACTACTCAGATTTTAAAAACAATGACCTCATGAAATAGCAAGCAAATAGGTGGAACTTGAAAATATTGTTTTGAGTGAGGTAAACTATTCACAAAAGAACATACATGGTATATCCTCAGTGATAAGTAGATATTAGCCAAAAAGAAGCACGGAATACCCACAATACAACTCACAGACCATATGAAACCCCAGAAGAAGGAAGACTACAACAAAGTGTGGATGCTACATTCCTACTCAGAATTGGGAAGAAAATAACCTCAGGAAGTAGAGGGAGAGAGGAGCAGGAGGGAAAAATGGATCCGGTTAAGATATAGGAGGAGATGGAGAAGTTCAGAGGGTCAGAAATTTTAAAGGAGGTTGTAGCAATGGAGGAGGGGAATCTGGGGGTAGCCACCAGAAAGTCCCAGATGCCAGGAACCCAAAAGGTTCCCAGTACCCAGCATGGAGGATATTAGCCTAAAAACCCAACAAAGAGGAGATAGAATCTATACAAACCATATTCAGAGGACAGTCATGGCCCCTATTTGAGGGCAGGGGGCACTCACTCATCTCCAAAATTTTAACCCAGAATTACTACTGCCTAAAGGAAATATGGAATGGAACAGAGACTGAAGGAAGGGCCATCCAGAGACTTCCCCACCTGTGGATCCATCCCATCTGCATACACCAAACCCAGACATTGTTGTCAATGCCAAGAAGCACTTGCCTGATACAGTTGTCCCTGAGAAGCTCTGCCAGAGTCTGACCACTACA
Organism: Tokudaia tokunoshimensis; assembly: GCA_036184795.1. Taxonomy (NCBI): domain Eukaryota; kingdom Metazoa; phylum Chordata; class Mammalia; order Rodentia; family Muridae; genus Tokudaia; species Tokudaia tokunoshimensis. The sequence continues at coordinate 129,107,956 of BTHU01000023.1, read as the reverse complement.
GATGCAGATGCACACAACCAAACAACAGACCGAGTGTGGGAACTCCAATGGAGAAGTTAGGGCAAGGACTGAAGGAGCTGAAGGGAATCCCTTTGTCCTGTGGAGGCTCAATGACCCAGGGTAAGGGAATGCTATGCTGTTGAGGCAGGAGTGATTGAGAGCGTGGGGGAACACCTTCATTGAGGCAGGGGGATAGGGGGTTTGTGAAGGGGAAACTGGGAAATGGGATAACATTTGAAACATAAATAAATAAAATAACTGCTATAAAAAGGCAATTTTTCTGTAAGTCAAAGGACACCATCAAGGAATAATAGGCAGCCTACAAAATGAGAAAAGACCTTTACCAACCCTACATCTGACAGAGAGTTAATATCTAAAATATATAAAGAACTCAAGAAACTAGACAAACAAAATAATACAATTAAAATATGTGGTACAGAGGTAAACAGAGAATTCTCAACAGATGTGGTAACACTTAAAGAAATGTTCAACATCTTTGGCCATGAGAGATATGCAAATCAATATTACTTTGAGAGTCTATCTCATAACTTTCAAAATGGTTTGAATCAAAAACATAAATGACTGCTCATGCTGGCAAGGCTCTCATACAAGAGGAACACTCCTCCATTGCTGATGGGACTGCAAGCACGTATAGCCACTTGAAAAATCAATATGGCAGTTTCTTTTTTTTTCACAGTTTTATTTTTTTATTTTTATTTTATTTTATTTTAATTTACATTCCAAATCATTTCCCCTTTCCCATTTCCTCCCTCCCCGAAAGTCCCATAAGCCCCCTACCCTCCCTCTTTTCTCCATTCAACCCCCTCTCGTTTCTCTGTCCTGGCGTTCCCCTACATCCAGTCTTTCCAGGACCAGGGGTCTCTCCTTCCATCTTCTAAGAAATCTATTGATACGCGAATTGTGTCTAGGGTATTCCAAGATTCTGGGTTAATATCCCCTTATCAGTGACTGAATACCATGTGTGTTCTTTTGTGATTGGGTTACCTCACTAAGGATGATATTTTCAAGATCTGACCATTTGCCTAGGAATTTCGGGAATTCATTGTTTTAAATTGCAGAGTAGTATTCCATTGTGTAGATATACCACATCTTCTGAATCTATTCTTCCGTCGAGGGACATCTGGGTTCTTTCCAGCTTCTGGCTATTATAAATAAGGCTGCTATGAACATAGTGGAGCATGTGTCCTTATTGCATGCAGGTAAAGCCTCTGGGTAAATGCCCAGGAGTGGTATAGCCGGATCCTCCGGGAGTATCATGCCCAGTTTTCGGAGGAACTGCCAGACTGCTTTCCAGAGTGGTTGTACCAGCTTGCAATTCCACCAGCAGTGGAGGAGTGTTCCTCTTTCTCCACATCCTTGCCAACAACTGCTGTCTCCTGTGTTTTTGATCTTAGCCATCCTGACTGGTGTGAGATGGAATCTCAGGGTTGTTTTGATTTGCATTTCCCTAATGACTAAGGATGATGAACATCTCTTTAGGTGCTTCTCAGCCATTAGATATTCTTCAGGTGAGAACTCTTTGTTTAGCTCTGTACGCCATTTTTTAATAGGGTTACTTGCCTCTCTGGAGTTTAACTTCTTGAGTTCTTTGTATATATTAGATATTAGCCCTCTGTCGAATGTAAGGTTGGTAAAGATCATTTCCCAGTTAGTTGGTTGCCGCTTTGTCTTTTTGACAGTGTCTTTTGCCTTGCAAAAACTTTGTAATTTAATGAGGTCCCATTTGTCTATTCTTGATCTTAGAGCATAAGCTATTGGAGTTCTATTCAGGAAATTCTCCCCTGTGCCCATATCTTCAAGGTTCTTCCCTAGTTTCCTTTCTATTAGTTTCAGTGTCTGGTTTTATGTGGAGGTCCTTGATCCACTTGGAATTGAGCTTAGTGCAAGGAGATAAGAATGGGTCAATTTGCATTCTTCTGCATGTTGACCTCCAGCTGAGCCAGCACCATTTGTTGAAAAGGCTATCTTTTTTCCACTGGATGGTTTTAGCACCTTTGTCAAAGATCAAGTGACCATAGGAGTGTGGATTCATTTCTGGGTCTTCAATTATGTTTCATTGATCTACATGCCTGTCACTGTACCAATACCATGCAGTTTTTAACACTATTGCTCTGTAGTACAGCTTGAGGTCCGGGATACTGATACCTCCAGAAATTCTTTTACTCTTGAGAATAGTTTTAGCTATCTTGGGTTTTCTGTTATTCCAGATGAATTTTTGAATTACTCTTTCTAACTCTATGAAGAATTGCATTGGGATTTTGATGGGGATTGCATTGATTCTGTATATTGCTTTTGGCAAGATGGTCATTTTTACTATATTAATCCTGCCAATCCATGAGCGTGGCAGATTTTTCCATCTTCTGAGGTCTTCTTTAATTTCTTTCTTCAGAGACTTGAAGTTCTTGTCATACAGATCTTTCACTTGTTTGGTTAGAATCACACCAAGATATGTTATATGGTTTGTGGCTATCGTGAAGGGTATCATTTCTCTTACTTCTTTCTCAGCCTGCTTATCCTTTGAGTATAGGAAGGCTACTGACTTGCTTGAGTTGATTTTATATCCGGCCACTTTGCTGAAGTCGTTTATCAGCTGTAGGAGTTCTCTGGTGGATTTCTTTGGGTCGCTTAAGTATACTATCATATCGTCTGCAAATAGTGATAGTTTGACTTCTTCCTTTCCAATTTGCATCTCTTTGACCTCTTTTTGTTGTCTAATTGCTCTAGCTAGAACTTCAAGTACTATATTGAAAAGATATGGAGAGAGAGGGCAGCCTTGTCTAGTCCCTGATTTTAGTGAGATTGCTTCAAGTTTCTTTCCATTTAGATTGATGCTGGGTACCGGTTTGCTATAAATTGCTTTTCCTACATTTAGATATGGGCCTCGAATTCCTGATCTTTCCAAGACCTTTAGCATGAAAGGTTGCTGAATTTTGTCAAATGCTTTCTCAGCATCTAATGAAATGACCATGTGTTTTTTTTCTTTGAGATTGTTTATGTAGTGGATTACATTGATGGACTTCCTTATATTGAACCATCCTTGGATCCCTGGGATGAAGAGAACTTGATAGTGGTGAATGATCATTTTGACGTGTTCTTGGATTCGGTTGGCAAGAATTTTATTGAATATTTTTGCATCGATATTTATAAGAGAAATTGACCTCAGATTCTCTTTCTTTGTTGGATCTTTGTCTGATTTTGGTATCAGCGTAATTGTGGCTTCATAGAACGAGTTGGGTAGTGTTCCTTCTGTTTCTATTTTGTGGAATAGTTTGAAGAGTATTGGTGTTAGGTCTTCTTTGAAGGTCTGATAGAATTCTGCACTAAAACCATCTGGACCTGTGCATTTATTGTTTGGAAGTCTTCCAATGACCATTTCTATTTCTTCAGGGGTTATAAGATGGTTTAGATGGTCTATTTGATTCTGATTTAATTTTGATATTTGGTATCTGTCTAGGAAATTTTCCGTTTCCTCCAGATTTTCTAGTTGTATTGAATACAGGCTTTTGTAGTAAGATCTGATGCTTTTTTGAATTTCCTCAGTTTCTGTTGTTATATCTCCCTTTTCATTTTTGATTTTGTTAATTTGGATACTGTCTCTGTGCCCTCTGGCTAGTCTGGCTAAGGGCTTATCTATCTTGTTGAATTTCTCAAAGAACCAACTCCTAGTTTTGTTGATTCTTTGTATGGTTTTATTCGTTTCCACTTGATTCACTTCAGTCCTGATTTTGATGATATCCTGCCTTCTACTCCTCTTGAGTGTAATTGCTTCTTTTTGTTTCAGGACTTTCATGTGTGCCATTAATCTGCTAGTGTATTCTCTATCCCGTTTCTTTTAGGAGGCACTCAGGGCTATAAATTTTCCTCTTAGCACCGCTTTCATTATGTTCCATAAATTAGGGTATGTTGTGCCTTCATTTTCATTAAATTTTAAAAAGTCTTTGATTTCTTTAATTCTTCCTTGACCAAGGTATCATTAAGTAGAGCATTGTTCAGCTTCCACATGTATGTGGGCTTTCTGTTGTTTTTGTTGTTATTGAAGACCACCCTTATTCCATAGTGATCTGATAGGACACTTGGGGTTAGTTCGATCTTCTTATATCTGATTAGGTCTTTTTTGTGACCAATTATATGGTCGATTTTGGAGAATGTATCATGAGGTGCTGAGAAGAAGGTGTATTCTTTAGCTCTGGGATGAAATGTTCTATATATATCTGTTAGTTAAATTTGGTCCAAGGCTTCAATTAGATTCACTGTGTCCCTGTTTAGTTTCTGCTTTCCTGAATGATCCATTTCAGAGAGTGGGGTGTTTTAAGTCACCCACTATTATTGTGTGAGGTGCAATGTGTGCTTTGAGCTTTAGTAAAGTTTCTTTTACAAATGAGGGTGCCCTTGCATTTGGAGCATAGATGTTCAGAATCGAGAGTTCTTCTTTGTGGATTTTTCCTTTGACCGTTATGTAGTGTCCTTCTGTGTCTTTTTTGATGACTTTAGGTTGAAAGTCAATTTTATCTGATATTAGGATTGCTACTCCAGCTTGTTTCCTGGGACTATTTGCTTTTAAGATTATTTTCCAGCCTTTTACTCTGAGGTAGTGTTTGTCTTTGACACTGAGGTGCATTTCCTGCATGCAGCAATATGCTGGGTCCTGTTTAAGTATCCAGTCTGTTTGTCTATGTCTTTTTGGGGGGAATTGAGACCATTGACATTAAGAGAGATTAAATAATAGTGATTATTGCCACCTGTTATTCTTGATGATATCTTTATGTTTGAGTGGTTATCTACTTTTGGGTTTGATGAAAGAATGTTACTATCTCATTTTTTCCAGGGTGTAGTTTCTTTCCTTGTATTGTCAATTTCCACCTATTATCCTTTACAGGGATGGGTTTATGGAAAGATATTGTGTAAATTTTGTTTTATCATGGAATGTCTTGGTCTCTCTATCTATGGTTATTGAGAGTTTTGCTGGGGATAGTAGTCTAGTCTGGCATTTGTGTTCTCTTAGAGTCTGTATGAGATCTGCCCAGGATCTTCTGGCTTTCATAGTCTCTGGTGAGAAGTCTGATGTGATTCAGATAGGTCTTCCTTTATATGTTACTTGGCCTTTTTCTCTTACTGCTTTTAATATTCTTTCTTTGTTTAGTACATTTGTTGTTTTGATTATTATGTGACGGGAGGTATTTCTGTTTTGGTCCAGTCTGTTTGGAGTTCTGTAGGCTTATTGTATGTTCATCAGCATCTCTCTCTTTAGGTTAGGGAAGTTTTCCTCCATAATTTTTTGAAGATATTTACTGGCTCTTTAAGTTGTTCATTTTTATTAAATGTATCTGAAGTTATATCTGCAAATTAGCTATTAAATTAGTTTGTAGAAAGCTACATTTGACTCTGATTTTGACTGGCATGACCAATCTAGTGATTCAGAACTACCAATGTGTGTTGAAAATCAAGAACTGACTAGTTAATTAAGTCTAAAGTGTTGATCCAATCACTCTGTGTATACACACAGGTTGATTATTATTTCTTCCACTTATGTACAGCCTTTCTTAATATGTCAGACAAGAAAGTGATTGGATTTTAATTATTCATTTTAAAATTTATGTCCAGAGGCTCCTAAGCTTTAATTTAGCCTCATTACTGAGGTGATTGGGCATTACTACCCTGGCTAGCGTGATACTAGATTTTACATGTTTTAGTTATCTGTTAACGGATTTAATGGATTTAATGGATTTAAACAATCTAAGTATTAGATAATTCAAGAGCAAGAGAGAGAGAGAGAGAGAGAAAGAGAGAGAGAGAGAGAGAGAGAGAGAATATCCAAGACAATAAAAGTGACCATTTGCAGTTATGATTGTCTTATACCAACAAAATTGTCATGACGCTGACTAATATGGCAGAAATGCCTACCATACACCAAACATATTTGGAGAATCTGAGGTACTAAAAGGACTAAAACACTGTTCAAAGTTTTAAAGGTTACAGAGTTATAAAACTAGTAAGTTTATGAAGGAAAAAGTGAGTGAGCTGAACCTCCCTACTCATTAGCCAGTCAATATTTGTGTGATAATATATGATAATTAACTGAGAAATGGATTTTTTTCATATCTGCAAGAAGAGCAGAGCCAGAGAAAATGAGCTGAATTTGCGTGCTTAAAGGAAAATGCATGAAAATGACACTGTCATAGTTCAACCCAGCAGCAAATCACAATGACCAGAATCTAGTCCATTTCACTGATTGTGGAATTTGGCCACCAGAAGATGAAATCCCCAAAGGATCTCACACTGGCCAGGAGGCTCAAAGACTATGTCTCTAGTTTTAGATCTGCTTACCTTTTAAGAATAACTGCCATTTACCATATTATTTAGATTAGCTATTAAAGCACAAAACATTATTCTGTCATGGTGTAGGCTCTAAATATCAAGGACCATGTGTGTCTTGCTCTATGCTACATCCAAAATATCTAAAGCAATCTTTGATGCATTTTTATTATTAAATAAATATGTCTTGGAGGAATAAGAATTTGAAATCCCAGAAAGCAGAACATGAAGTTTAAGCCCCGATCATATAGCTCTTTCATAGTGAACCAGAGCTCTGTGGGTAAGCTCCCTAGACTATTGAATGCTGTAATACTCCCAATTTTGAAGGATGTAATCCCTCCAACTGTTGGAAGATTGAATGGCAAAGCAATCAGTCCTCAACAGAAATTGCCTTAACTGAAGGGGTCAATGATGTTCGAAGTCACAACTTACTGCTAATCCACATCTAGTGAATAATTAGTGCAGTTATATAAAAGCTGAGAGTCCAGACAGCATGGTGGCTCATGCTTGTACTCTCAATTAAATGGGAAGCTGAAGCAAAAGGCTTTCCATGAATATAAGGCAAGCTTTAATTACACAGTGAGTTCTATTTCTCCCAGAAATATAGATAGCAAAACCTTGTCTCGACTGTCCCTTCCAAAATGCAAACCTTGAAACTTTACCTAAATATAAAAACAGTACAAAGCTATGACAGCTTCAGAACACCTCATCTCATTGTCAAAGGACTTTGTGGAGTCTATCACTGGATATCTTGTCTCTCTTAGTTCTACTTTTTACAGCAATGTAGAACTTCATGCTCCAGGAGTCATGGCTCAATTTGGTTTCATGAATTTTGCATCTCTCTGGAAGTGTATACTCAAATATAACCTGCCTTCTGCAAGTTGTCTTTGACACTGTGTTTTGTAACAGTAAGCAGTACATAGGAAGAGGTCATATAGCCCACATAGCCTGATGTTGAATTTGCTATGCTGATCTCAAACTCACAGAGATATTCTTACTTCAGACTTCCTTGTTACAGATTGTCAATATTCTGCATTCTATTCCTTGTCTGAGAATGAGCTTCCTGGACCACTGAACCGACAGCAAAACCCACTATGCTACTATCTTTACAAAATACTTTCTTCATACATAATACTCCAAGGCCCTTTAGTGCCCACAATTTAAGAATTTGTAATTTAACATTAATAAATATAATATAGCTAATAATATATACATCAAGCAGAAAAATGAACAGTGTGTAGTTAGTTCAAAAGTTCTTTCCCTAAACACAAAGATTTCTCAAACATCCATATTAGAATCAATAATGTAAATGCCAGAAGGATTAGAAAGTAATATTCAGTGGTCATAGATTCTCAGTATATTTGGTTCACCCAAAACTGTTAAAAATAATTATGAATCTGCAATTCATAGTGTGTTATGTTCTTCAAATTTGAAAGAAATATCGTGAAAATAAGATATATGCATATGTGCAGTAAATTTATTGCTCCAAGAAGTTTAGTGTAATTATCCCTGTGGTTTTAAACACAGTGGTGTGTCAATGAAGTGTGCCCTGAATCAAAACGAGGTATGATAGAAGTGTGGAGCACACTGAATCAGACTGCTCATGACCTGAGTATCACAGGTTTTTAATCACTTGGAATGCCATCTGTGCTTGAAATGCCTGGTTTACAAAATTTTATTTTACTGACAATTTCAAATTTTGGTAATACAGAGTTTTATTTCCCTACCCCATTTTTATCTCATGCCCTGATCTTTTCTACTTGTCTTTGTTCCTTTCATACCATATCCTGGTATGTTTTTTTATGATCTGTTTGTTTTTCTTCATATCTGTATAACTTATATATTAAGTTTAAATATGAAAGTTTATATATCTTCAGATTTGTATGATATTTTATATGCTGAATATTCAAATGAGTAATTATGTGAAATCTCTGAACATTTGGTTTTAGATTATCTTGTTTTGCTGAATCAGAGGGGTTTGAACAGCTTATCTCAACTGTTTTGCTTAATTCAGTTGTCGTCATTTTCTGCCCAGATTCTTGTCCAATGAGCTTAAACACAAAATAATTTCTGTGATACTTCCTGTGCCTGGGCTGAGCTCAGCATGCATTGTAGAGAGAAAATTATTCAAGCCTTGAACAAAATTACATTGAAAATCAAGAAATCATTAAAAGTACATAGCATCTTAAGTGATGAAATAAAGATTTAAAGTCACATAGTACTTCAATAAAAACATGTTTTCTAGAATTTTCCAATTTAGGTTCAGTGTCATCTAGAAAAATTCAATGTCTACAGCTTGTTCTCATTTTAATAAGATATTATTAAATTATATGGTAAGATTAATTTGCAAATTGTCAGAATCTAACATAATCTGGGAAATGGGCCTCTGAGACTACCAGTGGGGGGAGTTTCATGATTATATTAATTGATGTAGAAAGACCTGTCTCAAATGTGGATAGGATCATTATCATTTCCTGTCTTGGGTGGGTCCTGAACTTTATATAAAAGCGAAAGGTACCTAAACCCAAGCAATTATTATTCTCTACTGTTTGAGCTTGAATATAATATTACTAGCTATTTCAAGCTCCAGCTGTCTTCAATTCCCTTCCATAAAAGGACTGGCTGTACCTTGAACTGAGAGCTAAAATAAATGTTTTTTCCCTTAAGCTGCAAGTGTTAAAGTATTTTTATAAGAATATCAAAAAGACATATTACAGCACTAGAAATATCAATCTTATTGATTTTATAACTATATTGTTTTTGGTATACCCATGTTCATGCATATACCTATAATATGTAACTCACACTGATGCATATATTCATAAAAACCCCAATTTTGAATAAAGAGCTCCCTTTATTGTCACACTGGTTTAGTTGTTTTCCTTTATTATTCCACAGTTTCTGCACATTACTGAAATGAGGAATTAGTCCAATATATTCTATCATAAATTATACTGTTTTCCATCTGAATTATGAAATATTTTTAGAAAGTCTACTTATTAATGAACACCAGCTCTTAGCATCATGCACATTTCATATTAAACACTATATAAAAGAAAAAGAAACAGTAAGAAGATAGCATAGTTAAAGTTACCTAAAACTTATGAAAGACTCTGTATAGGAAGTGACATCTTAAATATTGGTACACTTCATACGTAACAGCAAGAATAATGGTAAGATAAAAGACTGGCTCCGGATTCTAATGAATATTTGAAGATTGTTAATGATAAAACATCATATGTAGTGTGTGTAGAGAACCATGGAACAAATTCTGAAAAAGACTTGAAGGGTCGTTGAATCTAGGTAGCAAATGAATAATACCAATGAAAAGGAACTTATACATTATTTTATATTTTATGGAGAAAGATGGAAACATTTTAGATATATTATATAGGGAGTGAAAAGGTTCAATTTACTGTTAAAAGCCTAGCAAGACTAGAATCTGGAGAAAAGTAGGAAATCCAGAAGGAGAATTCAGCAGTGAAGGGGAATTCTGGGTACTTAAGTGAGTGAAGATGACCTTCAAGTGGGTGACCACAGAGTAGATGTAGACAGAAATCAGTTTGGGATTAGAGTAATACAGAGGTACAATTGGAAAAATATTAGAGACCATTTATTGTATATGAAGAAAAGCTACAAGATTATCTTAGAATAAGAAGAATGGAAAAATTATTTAGAGCAAATTACTATTCTTGGCCTGGTGACTCATTTATATAGCTTTGTTTTTTAATATAAGTATCATTAGAAAAATTAAAAATACAACATTCAGTCAACTTCTATGCAAATAATGTTTCTTTGCAAAGATATAGTATTTATTTATCTATGAACTTATTTATTAATTATTTCACAGGTGAATATGTGTACATATGATGTGTTTTACGTAAATGCAGGCATGCATAAGCCATGGAACACATATAGAATTTGGAAGATAAATTTCTGAACCTAATTTTCTCCTGTCATCTTGGGTTCTGTGATTGAGCATCAGTCATCAGTCTTGCATAGCAACTACTTTTCCTGTTAGGGCAATCCCACTAAAATCAGGGACTAGACAAGGCTGCCCTCTCTCTCCATATCTTTTCAATATAGTACTTGAAGTTCTAGCTAGAGCAATTAGACAAGAAAAAGAGGTCAAAGGGATACAAATTGGAAAGGAAGAAGTCAAACTATCACTATTTGCAGACGATATGATAGTATACATAAGCGACCCAAAGAACTCCACCAGAGAACTCCTACAGCTGATAAACGACTTCAGCAAAGTGGCCGGATATAAAATCAACTCAAGCAAGTCAGAAGCCTTCCTATACTCAAAGGATAAGCAGGCTGAGAAAGAAGTAAGAGAAATAATACCCTTTACGATAGCCACAAACCATATTAAGTATCTTGGCGTGACGCTAACCAAACAAGTGAAAGATCTGTATGACAAGAACTTCAAGTCTCTGAAGAAAGAAATTGAAGAAGACCTCGGAAGATGGAAAAATCTGCCATGCTCATGGATTGGCAGGATTAATATAGTAAAAATGAGCATCTTACCAAAAGTAATACACAGATTCAATGCAATCCCCATCAAAATCCCAACTCAATTCTTCATAGAGTTAGAAAGAGCAATTCAAAAATTCATCTGGAATAACAGAAAACCCAGAATAGCTAAAACTATTCTCAAGAGTAAAAGAACCTCTGGGGGAATCAGTATCCCGGACCTCAAGCTGTACTACAGAGCAATAGTGTTAAAAACTGCATGGTATTGGTACAGTAACAGACATGTAGATCAATGGAACAGAATTGAAGACCCAGAAATGAATCCACACTCCTATGGTCACTTGATCTTTGACAAAGGAGCTAAAACCATCCAGTGGAAAAAAGATAGCCTTTTCAACAAATGGTGCTGGCTCAGCTGGAGGTCAACATGCAGAAGAATGCAAATTGACCCATCCTTATCTCCTTGCACTAAGCTCAATTCTAAGTGGATCAAAGATCTCCACATAAAACCAGACACACTGAAACTAATAGAAGGGAAACTAGGGAAGAACCTTGAACATATGGGCACAGGGGAGAATTTCCTGAACAGAACTCCAATAGCTTATACTCTAAGATCAAGAATAGACAAATGGGACCTCATTAAATTACAAAGTTTTTGCAAGGCAAAAGACACCGTCAAAAAGACAAAGCGGCAACCAACTAACTGGGAAATGATCTTTACCAACCTTACATCCGACAGAGGGCTAATATCCAAGATATACAAAGAACTCAAGAAGTTAAACTCCAGAGAGGCAAGTAACCCTATTAAAAAATGGGGTACAGAGCTCCACAAAGAGTTCTCACCTGAAGAATATCTAATGGCTGAGAAGCACCTAAAGAGATGTTCATCATCCTTAGTCATTAGGGAAATGCAAATCAAAACAACCCTGAGATTCCATCTCACACCAGTCAGGATGGCTAAGATCAAAAACACAGGAGACAGCAGTTGTTGGCGAGGATGTGGAGAAAGAGGAACACTCCTCCACTGCTGGTGGAATTGCAGGCTGGTACAACCACTCTGGAAAGCAGTCTGGCGGCTCCTCAGAAAACTGGGCATGACACTTCCGGAGGATCCGGCTATACCACTCCTGGGCATATACCCAGAGACTTTACCTGTATGCAATAAGGACACATGCTCCACTATATTCATAGCAGCCTTATTTATAATAGCCAGAAGCTGGAAAGAACCCAGATGTCCCTCAACGGAGGAATGGATTCAGAAGATGTGGTATATTTACACAATGGAATACTACTCTGCAATTAAAAACAATGAATTCACGAAATTCCTAGGCAAATGGTCAGAACTTGAAAATATCATCCTTAGTGAGGTAACCCAATCACAAAAGATCACACATGGTATGAAGTCACTGATAAGGGGATATTGACCCAGAATCTCAGAATACCCTAGACACAATCAGCATATCAATAGATTTCTAAAAAGATGGAAGGAGAGACCCCTGGTCCTGGAAAGACTGGATGTAGGGGAACGCCAGGACAGAGTAATGAGAGGGGGTTGAACGGAGAAAAGAGGGAGGGAAGGGGGCTTATGGGACTTTCGGGGAGGGAGGAAACGGGAAAGGGGGAGTGATTTGGAATGTAAATTAAAAAAATAAAATTAAATTAAATTAAAAAAAATGTCTACTGTGCCATTATGCTTCATCAAAAATTGGGTTGATTTCTTTTTCACTTTTCCTTGGACTCTAGATACACATGAGAGCTGTAAAATACATTTGATTGTAATCTCTCGTAAATTCTTCTTGGTTCAGAGGTTCCCTCTTACATCATTTTTTCCCTTGAATAATTATCCCTAGTAGTTCACCCTGAATTGTTTCCTTAAGCCTTATTTTTGACAACTTCTAATTAACTCTTAGAGATTTTTCTTCTTTTTCCCAGCAATTTATTTATTTACTCATTTTAAATCTGGATCACTGCCCCACCTCCCTGTCCCTACCTCATATAGTTCCTCTCCACAGAACTCCTTGTACTTCTCCTCTGAGTGTAAAAGTTCCCTTTGGATGTCCCTCTCCTTACACCTAAGCACCTCAAGTCTCTGTAGGGTTAGGCATCTCTGCTTCCATTGAGGCCAGACAAGGCAGTCTACTTAGAGAAAGGAGTTCCACAGGCAGGAAACAAATTCAGGGACAGCCCCACTCCAGGCGTTGGGGACCCACATGAAGACCAAGCTGCACAACTGCAACATATGTGTGGGGATCCTAGATCCAGCCCCTGTATGATCTTTGGTTGAAGGTTCAGTCTCTGAGGGCCTAAAAGGGTCCAGGATATTTGACTCTGTTTTTCTTCCTGTGGAGTCCCTATCCCTTCCAGGACATTCAATCCATTCCCAAATCTTCCATAGTAGTCCCTGAGCTCCATCCAATGTTTGGCTATAAGTCTTTATATCTGTTTAAATAAGCTGCTGGGTGGAGTCTCTCAAAAGACAGTTATGCTAGGCTCCTGTCTGCAAGCATAACAAAGTATCTTTAGTAGTGTCAGGGATTGGTTCTTGTTCATAGATTGAGTCTCAAGTTGGGCTGATTATTGGTTGGCCATTTCCTCAGGTTCTGATTTGTCTTTTTCCCTGCATTTCATGAAGACAGGGAAGATTTTGGGTCAAAAGTTTTTTGGGTTAGTTGGTATCCTTCTACCTCCAACGGAGATCCTGTCTGGCTACAGGAAGTGGTCACTTCAGGTTCTCTATTGCCATTGCTAGGAGTCTCAGCTAAAGTTATCTCCATAGATGCCTGGGAGCCTTCCAGATCTTAGGTTTTTGGAATGTCCTAGAGATGTCTACCATCACTACTCCAAAAAACTCCAACTACCATTCATTCTCCTGGCCCACTCTCCTGTTTCTACTCACACCTGATCCTGACAACCCTTCCATTCACTTCCCCATGCCCTCTCCCTCCGAGTACCCTCTCTTCATCTGCCTCTTATGACAAATTTACACCCATTCTAAGTGAGATTCAAACATACTTGCTTGTACCTTCCTTCCTGTTTAGCTTCTTTGGGTCTGTGGAGTACAGCATGGTACCTGTATTTTATGGCTAATATCCACTTATCAGTGAGTACATACCAAGCATGTCTTTTTAGGTCTGGGTTACCCCACTCAGGATATTTTCTAGTTCCATCGATTTGCCTGCAAAATTCATGATGTGTTTGTTTTCAATAGCTGAACAATACTCCATTGGATAAATGAAACACATTTTCTGTATCCATTCTTTGTTTGAGGAACATCTAGGTTGTTTCCAGCTTCTAGCTACTACAAATAAGTCTGCTATGGACATAGTGGAGCATGTGTCCTTGTGGTATGGTAAGGCATCATTTGGATATATGCCAAAGAGTGGTATAGCTGGGTTTTCAGGTAGATCTATTTCCAGTTTTCTGAGGAATCTCAAGATTGATTTCCAGAATGGTTCTATTAGTTTGCATTCCCACCAGCAATGGAAGAGAGTTCCTATTTCTCCACATCCTTGACAGCATGTGCTGTCCCTGTGGTTTTGATCTTAGCCATTCTGACTAGTGTAAGGTGGAATCACAAAGAAGCCAAAAATGTACAGTAGAAAAAAAGAAAACATCTTCAGTAAATGGGGCTTGTCTAATTGGTAGTCTTATGTAGATTAATGATAATGGATCCATATGTATTACCTTGCACAAAGCTTAAGTCTAAGTGGATCCAGGACCTGAGCATAAAACCAGATACAATGAATCTAATAGAAGACAAAATCAGAAAGAGACTTGAAATCATTGGCATAGGGGGTAATGTCCTGAAGAGAACACCAATGGCTCAGGATCTAAGATCAAGAGTTGATAAATGGGACCTCATGAAACTGAAAAGCTTTTGTAAGGCAAAAGACACAACCAATAGCACAAATCAGAAAAGTATAAATTGGGAAAAAAATCCTCACTAATATCACATCTAATAGAAAATTTATGTCTAAAATATATAAAGAACTCAAGAAATTAACTTCCAAAAAACCAAGTAACCCAATCAAAACATTCAGTACAGAGCTAAACAGAGAATTCACAACAGAAGAATCTTGAATTATGGAAAACCACAGAAAGAAATGTTCCAAGTCCTTAGTCAACTGGGAAATACAAATCAAACTGATTCCACCTTACACCAAGCAGAACGTTTGGTAAACATTTAATGACTGCTTTCCTTAGGGGTTAGTTTTACCTATCTTGAATTATTTTTGGTAAATGGCATCTGTCTAGAAAACCATCCATTTAGGTTAGATTTCCCAGTTTTGTGGAGTATAGACGTTTGAACAAAAATTACTATTTTTTTTTAATTTACACAGTATCTGTTGGTATGTTTACCTTTTTATTTCTGATTTTGGTAATTTGGATACTATCTCTCTGCCTTTTAGTTTGTCTATATTATAACAATATATAACAATATTGTCTATATTGTTGACTAAGGGTTTGTCTTTATTGTTGATTTTTTTCAAAGAACTAGCTCTTGGTTTTGTTGATTCTTTATTTTGTTCTTTTTGTGTTTAAATGATTTGAGACCTGAATTTCATTATTTCCTGCTATCTACTCCTCTTGGGTATGTTGGCTTCTTTCTGTTCTAGAGCTTACAAGTATACTGTTAAGTTGCTGGTATGAGATCTCTCCAATTTTTTTTATGAAGACACTTAGTGCTATGATCGTTCCTCTTAGCAGTGCTTTCATTGTGTCCCATAAGTGTAAGTATGTTATACATCTGTTTTCATTGAATACTGGATAGTCATTAATTTCTTTATTTCTTTTATGTAGTGGTAATTCTATTGAGAGTTGTTTAGTTCCTGTGTGTTTGTCGGCTTTCTTTTGTTTCTGTTGTTGTTGAACTCTACATTTACTTCATGGTAATTTGATAAGACAGAAGAAGTTGTCTCAATTTTTATGTATCTCTTTTGGAGGCTTGTTTTGTGACCAAGAGTATGGTCAATCTTGGAGAAGGTTCAATGAGACACTAAGAAGAATTTATACTCTTTTGATCTTGGGTTAAACATTCTGTAGATATCTGTTAGATCCATTTGATTCATAACATCTGTTAGTTTCATTATTTCTCTGTTTGGTTTCTATACTGATGACCTGCACATTGTTGAGAGTAGGATGTTGATGTCTCCCACTATTTATGAATGGAGTTTGATGTGTGATTTGAGCTTTAGTAATGTTTCTTTTATGAATGTGGGTTTGCTTGCATTTGGGGCATAATGTTCAGAATTGACAAGTCATCTTGGTGGAACTTTTTTTTCATGAGTATGAAGTATCCTTCCCCATCTATTTTGATTACTTTTGGTTGAAAATCTATTTTATTAAATATTAGAGTGGCTGTTCCAGCTTGTTTCTTGGGTCCATTTGTTTGGAAAATATTTTTTCAGCCCTTTAAGATAGTGTCTGTTTTTGTGTCTTATAAGCAACAGAAAGATGGATTCTGTTTATACATCAATTCTGTAAGCCTGTGTCTATTTATTGGTGAATTGAATCCACTGATGTTAAAAAGTACTAATGACCAATGACTATTAGTTTCTCTTACTTTGGTGTTGGTGGTGGTGGTGTGTGTTTGTGTGTGTGTGTGTGTGTGTACTCTTTTGTTTTCTCTGTGAATTTATTAAATTTTTTGTGTGTTTTCTTGGACGTAATTACCTTCTTTGTGTTGGAATTTTTCCTTCTAGGCTTATCTGCATGGCTGTATTAGTAGAAAGATACTGTTTAAATTTGGTGTTGTCACAGAATATCTTGGTTTCTATATTTAAGGTGACAGAAAGTTTTGCTGGGTATAATAGTCCATGATGACATCTCTTGTTCCTTAGGGACTGCAACAGATTTTTCCAGGCCCATCTGTATCGGGCCTTCTTTATTTTAGAATCTATTTTGAGAACTCAGGTACAATTCTTATAGATTTGACTTTATATTTTACTTGGCATTTTTCCCTTGACACTTTTAATATTTTTTCTTTCTTCTGTACATACAGTGTTTTGATTATTATATGGTAGGTGTAATTTCTTTTCCGGTCCAATTTATTTAGTGTTCTGTAAACTTCTTATAGGTTTATAGCTCTCTCTCTCTCTCGCTCTCGCTCTCTCTCTCTCTCTCTCTCTCTCTCTCTCTCTCTCTCTCTCTCTCTCATGTTGTAGGGAAATTATCTTCTATGATTTTGTTGAAGACATTTTCTGGGCCTTTATCTGGGAAAATTCTGCTATTACTATTACTCATAGGTTTGATCTTTTCATAGTGTTCCAAATTTCCTGAGTGCTTTGTATTAGAAACTTTTTAAATTTTCTATTTTCTTGGATCTATGTATTCTT
This sequence comes from Tokudaia tokunoshimensis, assembly GCA_036184795.1. NCBI lineage: Eukaryota > Metazoa > Chordata > Mammalia > Rodentia > Muridae > Tokudaia > Tokudaia tokunoshimensis. The sequence continues at coordinate 129,090,812 of BTHU01000023.1, read as the reverse complement.
TTTTCTATTGTATCTTCTATGATTGAGATTCTCTCTTCCATCACATGTATTATGTTTGTGCTGTTTGACTCTGTAGTTCCTGTTCTCTTCCTTAGGCTTTCCTTCTCCAGGATTGACTCAATTTATGTTTTCTTTATTGCTTCTATTTCCATTTTCATGTCTTTAGCAGATATTTACTCATTTAATTCACCTGCTTGTATTTTTCCTATATTTCTTAGTATTTATTTATTTCTTCTTTAAAGGCCCCTACTTGTTTGATTATATTTACAATATTTCTTTAAGATATTTGTATGTTTGTTCTTTAAAGACCTCTAGCAGCTTCATAAGTTGAGATTTAAAATCACTGCCTTGCTCTTCCAGTGTGTTAGGTTACCCAGAGCTTGCTTTTGTAGGAGAGCTGGTTTCTTATAGTACTATATTGCTTTGGCTTTTGTTGACTTTTTGTGATGGCCTTTAGCCAACTGCTTGTCTCTGGTGTTGACTGGCCTGGATATCCCTGGTGTTAGTGAGCCTTTGGGACTACAGGTAGAGCTGATATTCCCTAATGGTAACAGGCCCCTGGTTGTCCTTGGTGGCAGCTAGCCTTCAGGGAAGGAGGCAAAGCTGGTGAGGCAGACAGAACAGTGGCCTGGGAATGAAGTTCATATCCTGGGTTCTAAGAGTTCCATATAATGTATTTTGGTCAGAATCATTCTTTCTCTACAGATTTCTCCCATATCTCTCCCTCTATTCCCAAACCACCAAGTCTTGTGTTTTCTCCTTCTATCCCCTTTCCTCTTCCTACACTCATCATTTTCCTCCTTGTACTTCTTTTGCTCCTCTTCCTTACACTCTTTCATTTCTTCTCTCATCATGTCCAGTTTATGCTATGGTTGACTTCCATTGTATCTTGGGTAATGTACCAGAGGCTACACTTTTAATGAAAATTAGAAAACAAGAAAATTAGCCTCAAAATATTGCTTATATACCCAATGAAAGCAATGGAGTATGGGTAAAGTAAAGGCTCAGAAAACTGGTGCTTGATAAAATTTATGCTTCTTCGATATTGGCAAGGATAAAGAGAAAGAGGAACATTCCTCCACAGCTGGTGGGATTTCAAACTGGTACAATCACTCTGGAAATCCAATCAGGAGGTTCCTCAGAAAATTGGAAAGAGATCCACCTGAAGACCCAGCTATACCACTCTTGGGAACATACCCAAAATATGCCCTACCATGTTACAGGGGCACATGTTCCACTATGTTCACAGCAGCCTTGTTTGTAATTGACAGAAGCTGGAAACAACCAAGATGTCCCAGGACAGAATAATGGATACAGAAAATGTAGTTCATTTATGCAGTGGAATACTACTCAGCTGTTAAGAATGAGGACATCATGAGTTTTGCAAGTAAATGGATGGAACTAGAAAATATCATTCTGAGTGAGGTAACTGAGAACAAAAAGGATATGCATGGTATGTACTCACTAGTAAGTGCATGTTAGCCAAAAATGTACAGAATTCTCAGGATATAATCCACAGAGCTCAAAAAAAGCTAACAAGCCAAAGGACTCAAGTGAGGATGATTCTATCCCATTTGGGAGGGAGAAGAAAGCAATCACAGGAGGGTAGGAGGGAGTGAGGAGCCTGAGTGTGAAAGGCAACAGGGATGAGAAGAGGGGAAAATATTCAGGTATTGGTGGGGGGGGGGCACAGGACTGAAGCCCTGAGGACCAGCAGAGAGAATAGTCAAAGGCAACTTTGGGAGGGAAGAGTTGGGGGAACCCTCTAGAATGTACCAGAAACCTAGGAGGTAAGAGACTCTCAGGACACAAAGGGAGAGACCTTAGATTAAATGCCCTACAGTAGGACAAGGGAACTTGCAGAGTCCACCTCCAGTAAAAAGATAGGGCATCAAGTGGAGTTATGAGGTTACCATCCCACAGACAAAATTTCTGACCCATAGTTGTCCCTGTCTCAAAGAACAGTAGGAAAAAAATGGAGAAGAGGCTGAGGAAAAGGAGGTTCAGTGACAGGCCCAAATTGATATCCAGCTCAAGGGGAGGCCCCAAATCCTGACACTATTTCTGTTGTTATGGTATCCTTACAAACAGAGGTTTGTCATGACTGCCCCCTGAAAGGTCCAGCAAGTAGTTGAAAGAGTCAGATAGAGATATTTACACCAAACCAATGGACAGAAGTTGCTGACCCCAGGGTTGAATTAGGGAAAAGATTGAAGAAGCTGAGGAGGAGGGCAACCCTGTAGGAAGACCAACAGTCTCAACTAACCTGGACCCCTGAGATCTCCCAGACACTGAGTCACCAACCAAGCAGCATGTCCGGTTGAAAAGAGACCCCAACACATATACAGCAAAGGACTGCTGGGTCTGGACTCAGTCAGAAAAGATATACCTAACCTTCTAGAGACTGGGGGTCCTAGGGAGTGAGGAGGTCTAGTTACATAGGGGTAGGATGGGGATGGGATGGAGACTTACTCTTGGAGACAGGTTGGGGAGGGGAAAGGTGTGGGATGTGGAACAGTCAATGGGTGGACAAGAAGGGGGATAAAGTCTGGACCGTTAAAAAGAAAGGATTAAAGCATAAAAATTTTAAAAATAAATAATTTTTCTTTTTTTGCTTCTTTGTGCTTACCTCTGCTACTCACCTTAATGAAAGCATTATATTTATCTTCTTGATACAAAAAGAAATTTCCTTTCTCTGATTCTACTATTCCTTGAAATAATTAGACTTAAGTCTAATTATATCCCAACTGCATAATGTTCTAGCTTAGGAGAAAAAAAATGGTAAGGATACTCAGAATAATAAAAAGCAGGGTTGTCCTGATTTTACCATGGGGCTCTGAGTGAAGATATTTTCATTGAAATTGATTAAGTCATGGATAATGAAAGGAAATGATAACACTGATGACATATTTAATATATTTGACAAAATATAAGGACAAAAGTCTGATAAATGCTAAACATTTAAATAATGGCTAAAGTGGTAGGGTAAGGTAGTATTCGTCATTGGTATTAAAGTCTGAATTAACAAAATAAGAAATGAAAAAGAGACATAACAACAGTAACTGAGGAAACTTAAGATAATCATCAGATCTTACTACTTAAAGACTATACTAATCAAAACTGGAAAATCTCGATGCAATGAACAATTTCTAGACAAAGTCTAGGTACCAACATTAAATCAGGATGAGAAAAACCATGTAAACACTCACAAAACCCCTAAAGAAATAGAAGCAGATATTAAAAGTCTTCCAACCAATAAAGCCCAGGACCAGACTGATTAATTCTAAGAAGACCTAATATCAATAGTCTTCAAACTATTCCACAAAACATAAACACAAAAAACACTACCCAATTCATTACATAAATCCACAATTACACTTATACTTAAACCACACAAAGACCCAACAGAGAAAGAGAACTTCAGACCAATTTCTCTTATGAATATTGATGCAAAAATGTTCAATAAAATTCTCACATACTGAATCCAAGAACACATCAAAATGATCATTCACCATTGTCAAGAAAGCTTCATGCCAGGTTCAATATACAGAAATCCATCAACATGATCCACTACATAAACAAACACAAAGAAAAAATCACATGATTACTTCATTAGATGCTGAGAAATCTTTTGACAAAATTCAACATCACATTATTTTAAAAGTCTTAGAAAGATAAGGAATTCAAGGTCCATACCTAAACATAGTAAAAGCAATATAGAGCAAACCAGTAGCCAACATCAAACTAAGTGGAGAGAAACTTGAAGCAATCCCACTAAAACCAAGGCTGTTTACTCTCTCCCTATCATTAAAATATAGTACTTGAAGTTCTAGCTAGAACAGTTATACAACAAAAGGATGTCATGGAGATACAAATTGGAAAGGAAGAAATCAAAATATCACTATTTGCAGATGATATGATAGTATAATTATGTGACTCCAAAACTTCTACCAGAAAACTCCTAAAGTTGATAAATTGCTTCATCAAAATGACTAGATACAAAATTAACTCAAACAACTCAGTAGCCTTCCTATAATGAAAGGATAAAGAGGTTGAGAAGGAAATTAGTGAAACAACAGCATTCACAATAGTCACAAACAATATAAAATACCTTGGTGTGACCCTTACCAAGCAAGTGAAAGATCTGTATGACAAGAACTTCAAGTCTCTGAAGAAAGAAATTGAAGAAGACCTCGGAAGATGGAAAGATCTCCCATGTTCATGGGTTAGCAGGGTTGATATAGTACAAATGGACGTCTTTCCTAAAGCAATCTACAGATTCAATGAAATCCGCATCAAAATTCCAACTTAATTCTTCATAGATTTAGAAAAAGCAATTTCCAAATTTATCTGGAATAACAAAAAACCCACCTTAGCTAAAACTATTCTCAACTATAAAAGAACTTCTGGGGGGTTCCACAGCCACCTCAATCTTTGCTCTGGTGACTGATCAGACAGCTGCACCCAGGTACACAGAGATAATCCAAGTATAACATTGTTTGGGACAAAGCCCGCTAGGTATTGCCTGCACCCAAAACCTGGGCAGCTCTGTGGTTGACTGTGCACCAGCCCTGCAGGGGGACGTTGGCCCTGCAGGAAGTCTCATGGTTGGAGGGGTTCCTGCAGCTGCAGCCATCTTTGCTTTAGTGACTGATCACACAGCTGCAGTCAGGTACACAGAGATAACCCAAGTATAACATCACTTAGGGCAAGGTCTACCAGGGTTCCACCTGCACCCAGGATCCGGGCAGCCCATCAGTAATCTGTGCCAGGGGAAACCTGGTCGACCAGGGGTGCAGAAATAGCCTTGCAGACTCACAGAATGTTCAAGCACCAGTCAGTGACAGCAAGCCCAACTAACACCAGAGATAACCAGATGGCAAAAGGGAAACATAGGAACGTTAATAACAGAAATCAAGGCAATATCACACCATCCGAACCCAATTCTCCCACAAAGGCAAGTCCTAGATACCCCAACACATCAGAAAGGCAAGATTTGGATTTAAAATCACATCTCATGATCCTGTTAGAGGATTTCAAGGAGGACATAAGTAAATCTCTTAAAGAAATACAGGAGAACATGAGTCAACAGGTAGAAGCTCTTACAAAGGAAACACAAAAATAGATTGAAGAAATTCAGTGGAATATTGGTCAACAGATAGAAGCCTGTGGGGGGAAAAAAAACAGGAAACCATGGGGCCGGGCGCACGCTGGTGCACCAAAAAGGTTTGTACACGGGCACGGGCAGGTAGCATGGATCTCGCTCTCAGGCAAAGGCAGCATGCATCTAGCAAAGGATACTGGCCTGCTTGGGGTTTTGGGGGAAGCAGGCAAGAGGTACGCGTTCCTCAGTGCAACAGGGAGCAGGCAGTCACACTGCCAGCTGGTCCCTGCACACTAGCGCTCTTAGGCAGGGCAGAGAAATCTCACGCAGATGTGGCAGGGCCATTCTGGTGTGGATTTCTCTGCCTGTTACCTGTTCTTGCAGACCTTCTGACTGTGTGACTGGGTCCCTGGCAACACGTTACAGTTAGCTCCATGTGGCGAATTTAATAAGATATGGCCCATAGCTTCAATGATTTATTATTAAGAAAATAGAAAGAGAAAAGAGAAAGACAAAGGAAGAGGAGAAAATAGATAAGAAAAGCCATGACCGTGGGGAAAGGGGAGAGAATAGAGAGACAGAGAGATAGATAAAGAAGAGGGCCAGGGGAGAACAAGTGGGAGAGAGAGCATGTGCTGAGGGGCACTATTTATAGTGAGTTGGGTTGTCATGTAACCAAGGAGCGGGGAGCATCTGGCTGCAGGCAGGTGACTGCAGAGGCAGAATCAAGCTAGAACCTGGAGGGGTGGCCACATGTCTCATTAAGGTCCCATAGAAGCACATAAACAGGAAATAAAAGTCACTTAAAGAAAGACAGGAGAACCTGGGGCAACAGGCAGAAGTCCTGAAAGAGGAAACACAAAAATCTCTTAAAGAATTATAGGAAAACACAAACAAGTGAAGAAACTGAGCAAAACCATCCAGGATCTAAAAACAGAAGTAGAAACAACTAAGAAATAACAAAGGGAAACAAATTTGGAGATAGAAAACCTTGGGAAGAAATCAGGGGTCATAGAAGCAAACATCAACAACAGGATACAAGAGATAGAAGAAAAAAATCTCAGATGCTGAAGATACCATAGAAAGCAATGACTCAACAGTCAAAGAAAATGCAAAATGCAAAAAATTGGTAACCCAAAACATCCAGGAAATCTGACACAATGAGAAGACCAAACCTAAAGATTATAGGTATAGACGAGAGTGAAGATTTCCAACTTAAAGGGACAGCAAGTATCTTCAGCAAAATTATGAAGAACACTTTCCTAACCTAAAGAGAGAGATGCCCTTGAACACTCAAGAAGCCAACAGAACTCCAAACAGACTGGACCAGACCAGAAAAAACTCCTGTCACATAGTAATCAGAACACAAAAGGTACTAAACAAATAAGGAATATTAAAAGCAGTAAGAGAAAAAGGCCAAGTAGCATATAAAGGAAGACCTATCAGAATTAAACCAGACTTCTCAACAGACACCATGAAAGCTAGAAGATCCTGGGCAGATCTCATATAGACTCTGAGAGAACGAAAATGCCAGCCCAGACTACTATACCCACCAAAAACTCTCAATCACCATAGATGGAGAGACCCAGACATTCCATGATAAAACCAAATTTACATAATACCTTTCCACAAATCCAGCCCTACAAAGGATAAGAGGTAGAAAATGGCAATACAAGGAGAGAAACTACACCCTAGACAAAGCAAGATAGTAACCTTCCTTCATCAAACCCAAAAGGAAATAACCACTCAAGCATAAAAATAACACAAAAATAATAGGAAACAACAATCACTATTTCTTAATATCTCTTAACATCAATGGACTCAATTCCCCAATAAAAAGACACAGACTAACAGACTGGATACATAAACAGGACCCAGCATATTGTTGCTGACACGAAACGCACCTCAGTGTCAGAGACAAACAGGACCTCAGAGTAAAAGGCTAGAAAACAATTTTCCAAGCAAATGGTCCCAGGAAACAAGCTAGAGTAGCCATTCTAATATTGGATAAAATTTACTTTCAAACTAAAGTCATCAGAAAAGACACGGAAGGACACTTCACACTCATCAAAGGAAAAATCCACCAAGAAGAACTCTCAATTCTGAACATGTATGCTCCAAATGCAAGGGCACGCTCATTTGTAAAAGAAACTTTACTAAATCTCAAAGAATACATTGCACCTCACACAATAATTTTGAGTGACTTCAACACTCCACTCTTTTCAATGGACCAATCAGGAAAACAGAAACTAAACATGGACACAGTAAAACTAATTGAAGATTTGGACAAAATGGATTTAACTGATTATATACATATATAGATGTATATATATATATATATATATATATATATAAGATGTATATAAATATATATATATACACATATATATACATATATATATGTGTATATATATATATATATATATATATTTATACATCATTTCATCTTAAAGCAAAAGAATATATCTTCTTCTCAGCACCTCAAGGTACCTTCTCCAAAATCGTCTATATAATTGGTCACAAAACAGACCTCAACAGACATAAAAAGATCAAACTAATACCATGCCCCTATCAGATCACTGTGGAGTAAGGGTGGCATTCAGTAGAAACATAAACAATAAAAGCCCACATACACATGGAAGCTGAGAAATGCTCTACTAAATGATACCTTGGGCAAGGAAGAAATAAAGAAAGAAATCAAAGACATTTTAGAATTTAAAGAAAATGAGGGGCTGGAGAGATGGCTCAGCAGTTAAGAACACCGACTGCTCTTCCGAAGGTCCTGAGTTCAAATCCCAGCAACCACATGGTGGCTCACAACCATCCATAATGAGATCTGATGCCCTCTTCTGGTGCTGTCTGAAGACAGCTACAGTGTACTTACATATGATAAATAATAAATCTTTAAAAAAAAAAAGAAATTCCTCTGTTGAGAATTCTTTGTCCGGCGGTGGTGGCGCACGCCTTTAATCCCAGCACTTGGGAGGCAGAGGCAGGTGGATTTCTGAGTTCCGGGCCAGCCTGGTCTACACAGTGAGTTCCAGGACAGCCAGGGCCACACAGAGAAACTCTGTCTCAAAAAAACCAAAAAAAAAAAAAAAAGAAAATGAAGGCACAACATACCCTAACTTATGGGGCACAATGAAAGCACTGCTAAGAGGAAAATTCATAACCCTGACTGCTTCCAAAACAAAACTGGATAGAGCATATATTAGCAGTTTAACGGCACACCTAAAAGTCCTGGATCAAATGGAAGCTAATACCCCCAATAGGAGTAGAAGGCAGGAAATCATTAAACTCAATCTGAAATCAATCAAGTAGAAACAAATAGAACTATACAAATAATCAACAAAACGATGAGCTGGTTCTTTGAGAAAACTAACAAGATAGATAAACCCTTAGCCAGAAGGCACAGAGACAGTATCCAAATTTACAAAATCAGAAATGAAAAAGGAGATATAACAACAGAAACTGAGGAAATTCAAAAAATCATCAGATCCTACTACAAAAGCCTATACTCAACACAACTGGAAAATCTGGAGGAAGTGAACAATTTCCTAGACAGATACCAAATAAATAAAAAAAAAACCAAATTCATGAAATTCTTAGGCAAATGGGTGGAACTGGAAAATATCATCCTAAGTGCGGTAACCCAATCACAAAAGAAGACACATAGTATGCATTCACTGATAAGTGAATATTAGCCCAGAAGCTCAGAATACCCAAGACACAATTCACATATCAAATGATGCCCAAGAAGAAGGAAGGGGAGGTCCCTGGTCCTGGAAAGGCTCAAGGCAGAAATGTAAGGACAGAGAAGAAGGAGGGGTTTGATTGGGGAACAGGTATATGGAAGAGGGCTTATGGGACTTTCGGGGATGGGGAACTGGGAAAGGGGAAATCATTTGGAATATAAATAAAGAGTAAAAAATAAAAGAAAAAAAAATAAAAGAATTGGCAGAATCACCATCCCTGACCTCAAGAGCAATAGTGATAAAAACTGTATTTTATTGGTACAGAGACAGACCAGAAGATCAATGGAATAAAATTGAAGACCCAGAATGGAACCCATACACCTACGGTCACTTGATATTTGAAAAAGTAGCTAAAACCATCCAGTGGAAAAAAGAGAGCATCTTTAAAAAATGGTGCTGGTTCAATTGGCAGTCAGTATGTAGAAAAATGCAAATCAAACCATTCTTATGTCCCTGTACAAAACTCAAGTCCACATGGATCAAGGACCTCCAAATAAAACCAGATACACTGAAACTTATAGAGGAGAAAGTGGGAAGAGCCTTGAACACTTGGGCATGGGGGAAAAGTTCCTGAACAGAACACAAAAGGCTTATGCTGTAAGATCAAGAATAGATAAATGGGACTGCATAAAACTGCAAAGCTTCTGTAAGGCAAAGGGCACTGTCAATAGGACAAATAAGCAACCAACAGATTGGGAAATGATCTTTACCAATCCTACATCTAATAGAGGTCCAATATCCAATATATACAAAGAACTCAATAAGTTAGATTTCAGAGACTCAAATAATCCTACTAAAAATGGGGTACAGAGCTAAACAATGAATTTTCAACTTGCAAATATTGAATGGCTGAGAAGCACCTAAGAAATGTTCAAAAACATTATTCATCAGGGAAATATTCATCAGAGAAATACAAATCCTCACACCAGTCAGAATTGTTATGATCAAAAACTTAGTTGATAGCAGATGTTGTCAGAGATGTGGAGGAAAAAAAAAGCACTCCTCCACTGTTGGTGAGATTGTAAGCTGATACAACCATTCTGGAAATCAATCTGGCTATTCCTCAGTAAATTTGACATAGTATTACCTGAGGACCCAGCTATACCACTGCTGGGCATATACCCAGAAGATGCTCCTACATGTAATAAGGACACATGCTCCACTATGTTCATAGCAGCCTTATTTATAGTAGCCAGTAGTTGGAAAGAACCCAGATATCCTTCAAAAGAGGAATGGATAGAGATAATGTGGTACATTTACAAAATGGAATACTACTCAGTTATCAAATACAATGAGTTCATGAAATTCTTACGCAAATGGATGGAGCTAGAAAATACCATCCTGAGTGAGGTAACCCAAAACCAAAAGAACACACATGGTATGTACTCACCGATAAGTGAACATTAACCCAAAAGCTCAGAATATTCAAGATATGATTCGCAGACCACATGAAGCTCAAGAAGAAGGAATACCAAAGAGTGGGTGCTTTGTTCCTTCCTCAAAAGGGGAACAAAATACTCATGGGAGGAAATAAGGAGACAAAGTGTGGAGCAGACACTGAAGGAAAGTCCATCCAGAGACTGCCCCTCCTGGGGATCCATCCCATATACAGTCACTAAACCCAGACACTATTGTGGATGCCAACAAGTGCTTGCTGACAGGAGACTGGTATAGCTGTCTCCTGAGAAGCTCTGCCAGTGTCTGAGAAATACCGAGGTGATGCATATTCCTTTTAGGATCACATGAGAAGTTATCTATTAGTATATTTTTTCAATGAATTGCAAAAGGAAGATAGTTCTTGCATATTCCATTTGTCTCCTCTGTATGGTCTAAGAATGTCCTTTCATAAGGAACAAAAAACTATTGCAAGTGATTGTATTCTGTGTGGTACATCCCTTGAAGGATGTTTGATTTCAGCTATATTTTTACTGTTTTTTAATCACTTTTTTTCTTTTTATTGTTGTTTGTCTCCTTCAGGTTCCATGAACTGAATTCCAATATGAGAGGCTATCATATTGGAGATATTTTGAGACTATATATCTTGATTGAATTGTGTTCCAGTACAGAGTGTTATGATATTATTTGATTTACATTCCACTATTATTTCTCCCCACCATTCTATTATTCTCTTTGCAAAAGGACACTCATCCTATGATCTAAGTATACCTTTAAGGTGGTCTTCCCTTTAATTTACCAGAAGCTTAGTATAAGCCCTATGTAACTATCTGAAATTAGTACTATATATTCTATCTGTATGGTTTCTATGATTCTTATGAGTATTCTCCAAAGGAATAGATCTAAAAACCTGATCCACAGAGTGCGAAAGAAATCTCTAACTTCATTTGGTATTTTGAGATATTCCCTCAGAAAAGATGATGAACTCTTTCTGATCCATGGTTCAAATTTTGATTCTGCTTTTCTTAAACACTTCAAGCAAATGAAGGTCAATAGACTTCCTATTCTCTGTAGTAACCATTTTGAAATAACAAAGACATAGCCATTGAGTAGATGACGAGCTCTCTTTCTGTATTCTGGCTCAAAATGTGATTGTGTATTGATGGCTCTTGGATTATGCTCATGCAGGATGTCTCAACCTTGACAGAATCCTGAACCCACAAAGCCTGGTTTGAATTTCTGTGTTTTCTGTATTGGTATTACTCTATGTCATGTATTTTGACACAAATGTATGAATACAAATGTCAAGACATGATAAAAGTTTGCCTACTTCCACCTTCATTATATTCCAAATGAAAATGTAATTAGAAAAATTACTAAAGGATTTAACGTTTGATTTGAATATTATAATATCTTTTAATCAAGACAAAGCTATTATTATGTATCTTTGGTTGGCTTTGAATTCATTAACAGCTTTCCTATTAAAAATTCTAGAATTACAAGTCTGTACTACCAAACCCACCTACTTCAAATATTGCTGTACACATGAGATACATTTTATTACTTACATGGTAGCTGAGAATAAATGATGTGTAGTGATTATTAGTCAATTGTTAGCATACATGTGTACAAACTGACAGCAAAGTCACCTAATAATTGGCTCCACTTATGAAGCAAGTTTTTGCACCAACTTCATGAAGTTCTAACTATAATCATTTTGAAATATTCATGATAATTGAACTTACTTATTTCTGCACAGAAACATAAAAATATTCCTTTGAAATCTGATGACAGAAAACAATTGATATGGACAATACTCAGTTTTGTAGTGCCTAATTGCTTACTCATAAGAAATAAGCATTTGTCCTGGGTTAGTTATTATTTCCAATGCCACAGAACAAATAAAAATGTCATCTTTCTTGACTGTTTTATTTTTCTAAAATAGTTTGTCCACATACATGAGGACAACATTGATTAATATAACAGTTATTGTAGGTATCAGCATGTCTTAGGCAAGACAATGAAAGCCATTGAGTTTCACCCCTTTCTAATACTTTTTAAAAGATTTATTTTATATACATGAGGACACTGTAGCTGTCTTTAGACACACACTAGAAAAGTGCATCAGATCCCATTACTGATGGTTGTGAGACACAATGTGGTTGCTGGGAATTGAACTCAGGACCTCTCAAAAAGCAGTCGGTGCTCTTAACAGATGAGCCATCTCTCCAGCCCCCTTTCTAAAATTTTATCTAGCATTCCTTGATTCACACACATCATACTATATCAACACTGCATTCCTGAAACTTATGCTCAGTGACTTAATTTTGACTTCTATGTATCCAATTATTTATTCATTAAACAAAAGTATATTGAATGCTGCCCTATGCTATCATGCTCTAGAAAAGATACAGATATTACTAGGAATAATGAACGATAGTTATTATTATCAAGGATTTCACATTGAAATCCCAAGTTACCTCTGTACACATGTGTGATAGAATCTAAAATGTGAGATGTGAAAAACAAAGGTTGAAGTATATTTGAAATAGTATAGATGCACACTTAGTGTTCTTAACACATTTATAGAGCTAGGAAGAACTCCCCATGTTAACATGCATAAAAACCAAATGACACTATTTAAAAAGAAATATTTACTATAAACTATAGTTTTCTAGAATGGCTTTGGGTATATGTACTTGCCTTTCTGTTAATCAATTTAGCCACACTTTTGAACTACATGGTTCATGTTCAAGTACAGAAGTGATGACATACAGAGAAAGAATCATTCAACTCCATCACAAAATTTCATCTTCGTTGTTGGAGTACAATGGTTTTTAACTGATACCTTCAGGATAACCCATAATGTTATTTAAAACAATATATATTGTAGTACACATCAGCTTGTATTCACACAGATGCACGTATATATTTACAAGCATGTATTCATGCAGGCATACCCTCACACCCACAAAATAATATTTTTTAAATTTTCAGTGTGCAAATCCAAGATCACCTACATCTCAAAAAACACTTACAAAATCTCATATTCTCAGGCAAAATTCTAGACCTGTTTAACAGCAAAGTTGCTTGTGTAGAACCCAGATATTTTCTCCACAGAAACCTGTTCAAATATAAAGTTTGAAAATGATGGTTCAAGAGCTACATTAACAAATCCAGTTCATTTTATATCTTTACTTCCTACTTTGATTTGAAGTTCAAAACTTATTTATTCACTCACTTTTGAATAAGGCTTATAAGACTTCTAGGTTCATATACTCTCAAAGAGTTTTAGTATAAGCTGCAAACGTATAGTCTTAACATTTTATTTAAAAATTACAATCAGTTTAATCAGTATATAACACAAAACTTACTGTATGACTCAATAAAATTTTACATATTTATGTACCTGTTACTAACACCTAGCTCAACAGACAATATTCCTATCAGACTGGAAGATACCTTCTCAGTTACTACTATCTCCTTTATGCTTTTGTAAAGGCAACCCATATATATATATATATATATATATATATATATATATATATATATATATATATATATATATTCAATTTTAGATTTTTTGTTATTTATTTATTTGTTTGTTTGTTTGTTTTTGAGACAGGATTTCTCTGTGTAGTTCCAGTTGTCCTGGAACTCAGACTGTTGTCCTGGGACTGAGGCTGGACTCGAACTCAGAAATCCGACTGTCTCTGCCTCCGAAGTGCTGGGATTAAAGGCATGCGCCACGACTGCCTGACTTGTTATTTCTATATATATGATTGTTTTGCCTTGTGGCTTCAGAGATCAAAAGAAGGAATTATAAAAGACATCAAGCCTCCTCAAACTGGAGTTAACAAATAATTGTGAGCCATCATTTGAGTCTGAGTACTCTGAAAGAGCAAGAATCATGCCCAAACTTTGTGTTAACTCTGCTGTTATGATTTATAACAGTTTTGTTCTTTTTCTTGCCATGACTGGTGTCTTGAATAGATCTTCATATGTTTTATATATCTACCTCACTTTTACATTATACTTTCTGTTTATAAGTATCTCTCATGCTAATATACATAGTAATAATTCATTATAATTATTACATTTTACTTTACTTATACACCATTCAAGCATTTCATTGCTGATGTGCAACTAGAATTTTTTATGGTGAAGCTATCAGAATAAAAAGTATGTTGGTTATATCTTTTGATATACCATAAAACCTTATAATAATTTCTATTGGTAATGTATACAGAATATGATTCCTGGGCCATAGAGTAGATGTAGGCTTACTGCCAACATAATTTCTAAAGACCCTCTATCACTTTGCAATAACACCAGGAACATATGGAAGTTCTAATCATTCTACATTCTTGCCAAAATTTATTATTGGTCCTTATTTTAATTTTAACTATTAAAATGGGTATATAGCATATCTCAATGTGGTTTTAACTTTAATTTGATAATATGCAATAATAGTTTATATGCACTTCCTTTTCTTTTTCAATATTATTATATTTATTTATTTATTTTCTTTTATTTTACACTCCAGATTTTAATACCCCCCCATAGTCCACCTCCCAACTGTTCCGCACCCCACACCTCCTCCCATCCCCTGTCTCCACGAGGATGTTCCCACCCCACCCTCAAATTCCACCAGACCTCAAAACTCCCTGGGAACTTCAGTCTCCTGAAGGTTAGGTGCGTCTTCTCTGAGTGAACCCAGACCCTGCAAACCTCTGCTCTATATGTGCTGGGGGTCTCATATCAGCTGGTGTATGCTGCCTGGTTGGTGATCCAGAGTCTGAGAGATCTCAGGGGTCCAGGTTTATTGAGACTGCTGGTCCTTCTACAGGGTTGACCTATTCTTCAGCTTCTTTCAGCTTTTCCCTAATACAACCACAGGCATCAGGAGCTTCTGTTCACTGGCTGGTTGTAAATATCTGCATTTAACTCTTCCAGCTACTTGTTGGGTCTTTCAGAGGGCAGTCATGATAGGTCTTTTTTGTGAGCACTCCATAGCCTCAGTAATAGTGTCAGGCCTTGGGGCCTCCCATTGAGCTGGATCCCACTTTGAGTCTTCTTTTCCTAAGGTGCTTCTCCATTTCCATCCCTGTAATTTTTTTCAGACAGGAACAATTATGGGTCAGAGTTTGACTGTGGGATGGCAACCCTATCACTCATTTGATGACGTGTCTTTCTGCTGGAGGTGAGCTCTACAAGCTGCCTCTCCCCTCTGCAGGCCATTTCATCTAGGGTCCCTCCCTTTGAGGTCGGAGAGTCTCTCACTTCCTAGGCTACTGGTACATTCTGGAGGTTCTGCCAACATCCTACGTCCTGATGTTGCCTGTTTCAATTCTTCTGCTGGCCCTCAGGCCTTCAATCCTTTTTCCTCACTAAATAACATATCAGGTTCCCCTCTCTCCCCCATCTTTCCCTCCCAGGTCCCTCTCTCCTTTTCCGCCTTGTGGTTGTTTTCTTCTCCCTCCCAAGTGGGATTGAGGCATCCTCACTTGGACCTTTCAACTTGTTAGCCTTTGTGAGTTTTGTGGACTGTATCCTGAGTATTCTATACTTTTCTTTGGCTTATGTGAACTTATTAGCGAGTATATCCCATGCATGTCCTTTTGGGTCTTAGTTACCTCACTGAAGAAGATATTTTCTAGTTCCATCCATTAACCTGCAAAAATCATGATGCCCTTAATCTTAATAGCTGTGTAGTATTCCATTGGACAAATGAACCAAATTTTCTGTATCCATTCTTCTATTTTGGGTCATCTGGGTTGTTTCCAGGTTCTGGCTATCACAAATAAGACCATTATGAACATTTTGGAACAGATGCCCCTGTGGCATGGCAGGGCATCTTTTGAGTATATTCCCAAGAGTGGTATTGCTGGTTCTTCAAGTAGATCACTTTCCAATTTTCTGAGGAACCTCCAGATTGATTTCCAGAGTGGTTGTACCAGTTTGCAATCCTACCAGCTATGGAGGAGTGTTCCTCTTTCTCCACATCCTCACCAACAAATGTTATCATCTGAGAATTTGATCTTAGTCATTCTGATTGGTGTAAGGTGCAATCTCAGAGTTGTTTTGATTTGCATTTCTCTGATCACAAAGGACTTTGAACATTTCTTTAGGTACTTCTTAACCATTTGAAGTTCCTCTGTTTTGAATTCTTTGTTTTGTTCTATATCCCAGTTTTTGATTGGGTTGTTTGGTTTTTTGGTGGTTTGCTTCTTGAGTTCTTTATATATTTTAGAAATTAGCTCTCTATCATATGTGGGGTTAGTGAAGATTTTTTCCTAATCTGTTGGTTGCTGATATGTCTTATTTACTATGCACTTTCCCTTACAGAAGCTTTACAGTTTCATGAGGTCCCATTTATGAATTCTTGTTGTTAGAGAATGAGCCCTTGGAGTTCTGTTTAGAAAATTTCCCCTTGTGCCAATTAGTTCAAGGCTCTTTTCCATTTTCTCTTCTATTAGGTTTAGTGTACCTAGTTTTATGTTGAGGTCCTTGATCCACTTGGACGTGAGTTTGTGCAAGGTGACATATACAGCTCTACTTTCATTTTTCTACATACAGATAGCCAGTTAGACCCACATCCTTTATTGAAGATGTTTTCCACTGTATATTTTTGACTTCTTCATCAATGATCAAGTGTTCATAATTATTTAATTTTATTTCTGGGTCTTCAGTTCTATTCCATTGGTCAACATGTCTCTGTATCAATACCATGCTATTTTTTTTCACTATTGTTCTATAGTAAAGCTTGAGGTCAGGGATAGTGATTCCTCCAGACTTTCTTTTATTCTTAAGAATTGTTTTTGCTATTCTTTTTTTTTCACCTTTCCAGATGAATTTATGACTTGCTTTTTCCATGTCTTTGAAGAATTTTGTTGGGATTTTAATGAGAATTGCATTGAATCTGTAGATTGTCTTTGGTTGAATGGCCATTTTTACTATGTTAATCCTGCCAATCTATGAGCATGGGAGATCTCTCATTTTTCTGTGATCTTCTTTGATTTCTTTCTTCAGAGACTTGAAATTACTGTCACATAGATCTTCTACTTGTTTGGTTAGAGTTATCCCAAGATATATTATTTGTGGCTATTGTGAAGGGAGTTGTTTTCCTAATTTCTTTCTCAGCCTATTTCTCATTTATATAAAAGAAGGCTACAGATTTATTTGAGTTAATTTTATATCTGGCCACTTGGCTGAAGTTGTTTATCAATTGGAGAAGTTCTCAGGCAGAATTTTGGGGGTTTCTTATGTATACCTGATTTCATCTGCAAAAGGTGATATTTTGACTTCCTCCTTCCTAATTTGTAACCCTTTGATCTCCTTTTATTTTCTAATTGTTCTGGCTAGAATTTTGAGTACTATATTGAATAGGTAGGGAGAGAGTGGGCATCTTTGTCTTGTCCCTGATTTTAGTAGGATTTCTTCAAGTATCTCTTCATTTAATTTGATATTGGCTGTTGGTTTGCAGGAAATTGCTTGTATTATGTTTAAGTACAGGTCTTGAATTCCTGATCTCTCCAATACTTTTAACATAAAGGAGTCTTGTATTTTGTCAAATGCCTTCTCTGCATCTTAGGAGATGATGTGATTTTTTTTTCCTGGAGTTTGTTTATACAAGGGAGTCCATTAATGAATTTTCATGTATTAAACCAAAGTTGTAATACTTGAATGAAGCCTACTTGATTGTGGTGAATGATGATTTTGATGTGTTCTCGGATTCAATTTACAAGAATTTTATTGAGTATTTTTCCATCAATATTGATATTCATAAGCAAAATTGGCCTGAAGTTCTCTTTTATAGTTGGGTACTTGTGTGGTTAAGGTATCAGAGTAATTGTGGTTCATAAAACAAATTACGCTATGTTCCTTCTATTTCTATTCTATGGAATAGTTTTAGTTCTTCTTTGAAGGTCTGGTAGAATTCTGTACTAAATCAATCTAACCCTGGGCTTTTGTTGGTTGGGAAGTTTTTAATGATTTCTTCTATTTCCTTATGAGATATGGGCTTGTTTAGATAATTTGCCTGTTCTTGATCTCCCTTTCGTATGTGGTATCTGTCTAGAAAATCATCCATTTTATCTAGATTTTCCAGCTTTGTTGGGTATAGGCTCTTTTAGTAAGAGCTGATGATTCTTTTTAATTTCCTTGATTTCTGTCATTATGTCTCCCTTTTCATTTCTGATTTTGTTGATTTGGATATTGCCTCTCCAGCCTTTAGTTAGTTTGCCTAGGCATTTATCTATCAAGTTGATTCTCTCAAAGAACCAGCTTTTGGTTTGAGTGATTCCTTGTATTGTTCTCTTTGTTTCTATTTGGTTGTTTTCAGTCCTGAGTTTGACTACTTTCTGCCATCTACTCCCCTTGGGTGAGTTTGCTTCTTTTTGTTAAAGAGTACTTAGGTTTTCTGTTAAGTTGCTAGCATAATATCTCTCCCATTTCTTTATTAGGGCACTTAATGCTCTAAATTTTTCTCTTAGCACTGCTTTCATTGTGTCCCAAAAGTTAGATGTGTCTACATTTTCATTGAATTCCAGGAAGTCTTTAATTTCTTTACTTCTTCCCTGACCAAGTTATCTTTGAGTAGAGAGTTGTCTAGTTTCCACATTTGTGGGCTTTCTGTTGTTTTTGCTGTTATTGAGAACCAGTCTTAGACTATGATGATATGATAGGATACATGGGATTACTTCAAACTACTTGTATTAGTTGAGAGTTGTTTTGTGACCAATTATATGGTCCATTTTGGAGAAGGTACAATGAAGTGCTGTTTGAGGGTGAAATGTTCTGTAGATATCTGTTAAATCCATTTAGTTCAAAAGTTCTGTTAGTTTCACCATGTTTCTGTTTAATTTCTGTTTCAATTATTTGTCCATTGGTGGGAGTGTGGTGTTGAAGTCTCCCACGAGTATTGTGTGGGGTTCAATGTGTGTTTTGAACTTCAGTAAAGTTTCTTTTATGGATTTTTGTGTCCTTGAATTTGGGACATAGATGTTCAGAATTGAGACTTTCTTTTGGTGGATTTTCCCTTCGATGAATATGAAGTGTTCTTCTTTATCACACTTGATAACTTTTGGTTGAAAGTCTATTTTATTGGATATTAGAATGGCAACTCCAGCTTTTTTCATGGGAATATTTGCTTGGAAGAACTTTTTCCATCCTTTTACTCTGAGATAGAGCTGTCTTTGTTATTGAGGTGTGTTTCTTATATGCAGCAAAATGCTGGATATTATTTGCATATCCATTCTGTTAGTTTATGTCTTTTTATAGGTGAGTTGATGTCATTAATGTTGAGAGATTTTAAAAGATAAATGACTGTTGGTTTCTGTTATATTTGTTTTTGTAGGTGACTTCATGTGTTTGTGGCTCTTTCCTTTTTGCTTTGTTGTGAGAAGCTTTAATATCTTGCCTCTTCTTTGGTGTAGGTACTTTCCTTGGGTTGGAGTTTTCCTTCTAGGATGCTCTATAGGGCTGGATTGGTAGATAGATACTGTTCGAATTTGGTTTTGTCCTGGAATATTTTGGTTTCTCCATCTATGTTGATTGAGAGTTTTGCTGGGTATAGTAGCCTGGGCTGTCTTTTGTGTTCTCTTAGAGTCTGCATGACCTTTGACCAGGCTCTTCTGGCTTTCATGTTCTCTGTTGAGAAGTCTGGTGTAATTCTGATAGGTCTGCCTTTGTATGTTACTTGGCCGTTTTCCCTTGCAGCATTTATTTATTTATTTATTTATTTATTTATTTATTTATTTATTTATTTATAGATGTTTTCTTTATTTACATTTCAAATGTTATCCCCTCTCCTTCCCCCTCCAAAAACCCTCTATTCCTTCCCCTCCCCCTACTCACTAACCTACCCACTCCTTCTTTCCTGTCCTGTAATTCCCCTACATTGGGACAACTGGCCTTCATGTGCATTTATTGTTTTGATTATTATGTGACAAGAGGATTTTCTTTTCTGCTCCCATTTGTTTGGTGTTCTATAGGCTTCTTGTACCTTTATGGCCATCTCTTTCTTTAGGGTGGGGAAGTATTCTTCTATGATTTTGTTGAAGATGTTTTCATGTCCTTTGAACTGAGAATCTTCATTCTCCTCTATTCCAATTATTCTTATATTTGGTCTTTTCCTTGTGTTCTTAATTTCCTGGATATTTTGGGTTAGGATTTGTTTTAGGTTTTGACTTTTCTTTGACAGTTGTGTCATTCTCTTCTACAGTATCTTCTACATCTGAGATTCTCTCTTCTATCTCTTGTGTACTGTTGGTGTTATTTACATCTGTAATTTCTGACCTATTTCCTAGGTTTTCCATTTCCAGGGTTGCCTAGATTTTTGTTTTCTTTATTATTTCTACTTCCATTTTTAGGTCTTGGTCTGCTGTATGCAATCCCTTCACCTGTTTGATTATGTTTTCCTATATTTCTTTAAGGGACTTATTCATTTCCCCTTTAAGGGTTTCTACCTGCTTGCTTGTGTTTTCCTGTGTTTCTTTCAGTGAATTATTTATATCCTCCTGAAAAGACTCTATTATCTTCATGAGATAGGACTTTGGGTCAACTTCCTGATTTTCATGTGCGTTGGTGTATTCAGCGCTTGCTGTGTTGGGAGAACTGAGTTATGATGATGCCCACACATATTGGCTTCTATTGATTATGGTCTTGATCTTGTCTCTTGCAATTTGGTTATCCCTGGTGTTTGCTGGTCTGGGTGATTGTGTCTGGAGTCTACCTCTTTTGTCCCTGGGTTGTTTCAAGTCTCCTGGTAGGCCTGTGACCCTAGCTATAGCAGAACTCCTGTGGGTCCTTCCAACTGGGGGGTCTTCAGTGGGGAAGAAAAGCTGCTGATCTGTTGCTCTGGATGTAGTAGATCTCCTGGGAGGCTTTCAGACTGTTGGGTCTTCAGAGGAGCAATCAAGTTGTTGTCCTGTGTGACGCTGTTCTCCTGGGGCCCTATAGATTGTGGTTTCTGTTTCCCTGTGTACAGAAGAACACAGTACACAGTATTTTGGGTCAGTTGCCCTGCATGCCACAGAGGCCTCGGGATGTCTTCAGACTGTTGTGTCAGTTGTTCAGTTACCCTGTGTGGCCGGGCGGTGGTGGCGCACGCCTTTAATCCCAGCACCTGGGAGGCAGAGGCAGGAGGATTTCTGAGTTCGAGGCCAGCCTGGTCTACACAGTGAGTTCCAGGACAGCCAGGGCTATACAGAGAAACCCTGTCTCAAAAAAAAAAAAAAAAAACAAAAAAAACAAAAAACAAAAACAGTTACCCTGTGTGCCATGGATCTGCTGGGATGCCTCAGGCTGTGGTGTCAATTACCCTGAGTACAGTGGACCTCCTGGGATGTCTCCTGTGGTGCTGTCAGATACCCTGAGTACAGCAGATCTTTTGGAATGCCTCAGTATGTGCTATCTTCAGGGGAGGAGACTAGCTAGGAGTCTGTCCCAGCAGAAAGGACCAGGCTGAAGGGGAATGGTATTCAGTGGGCAGAACTTTTGGGGCTGATGTGTCCTTGAATTTGCTGGTCTCCCAGCAGCAGCTGTGGGACTTCAGGAGGGCACTTACTAAATGCTCTGAGTGCGGTGGAACTTCTCAGGATATGGTGTCTTCTGGGGAGCAGGCACTTACTGTTTGTATATTCCATTTTATAGAATCTAGTTTAAAAATTATTTCCATTTTAAATGAGATATTTATATTCCATACTGACTTTTATGAGAGCTTTATATATTTTATGTTCTTTATATAACATGTGTTTGATATAGTCCTTCTCCACCTCTATAGCCTGCCTTTCTACTCTCTTAAATGTAGTTCTTATTGAAGAAAACCTATTAAATTTTATGGAGTAAAATTTCATCAATCTTCTCCCTAATGATTGTCCCATTTATTGTCCTATTTAGGAAACATTTATTATGGGGTTCAGCAGATGTGTCTGGCTTTAAATAGTATTTACTTCTCTTGTAATGAACCAGGGTTTCTTTTTCACCAGCCATATCCAGGGACTCACAACTGCTTAAAGGTCCAAGGGATCTAATGTCATCATTGGCTTCCCTTGGCACCTTTCATGAACACACTGCATATAAACTCACATAGGTAAGCACACACACACACACACACACACACACACACACACACACACACATAAAATAAATAAACCTTATTTTATTTATTTTGTTTAAACATTTTTCAGATTTTCAGACATGAGTATTTTACATCATTTCTATCCCTTCATTCTAACTTCTCCCATGCATCTCCCACTATCTCTCATATTTATTATCTCTTTTCCTTTATTATTTTACAGACAAAGACACATATACATACATATGAGCACATATGTGTATGTATAAATACAGCCTGCAGAGCTGTTTTGTTTGTATACATACATTTTTTAATGCTGACAGCATGGTATTAGACAACCAATTAGGGAACTCGTCCCTTGGGAAAGACTATCCCTCTTTCAGCAGTCCTTAATAGCCAGTATTTCTTTAGTGACAAGTGAGGCCCTGTGACATTTGCCCTATCCACATTGGTGTATTAGCTGGTGTCATCATTCTAGCCTTGTTTATGCATACATATTTGATAAGATTTTCTGGGTGTGCTTTTCCTGGAATATGTAGAGTACACTATCTTATAGTAGATGTCCTAATCATCTGACGTTTATAATTTTTCTACTTCCTCTTCCATGATGTTCCTTCAACTTATGTGTAAAGATTGTATTATATAAATATATAAATTATTTGTGGAAAGCCCATAGTCAGTTTTCCTCTGTATTTTAAACAGTCATTTCTTTCTGTAATGGCCATCGTTTACTGCAAAAAGAAGCTTCCTGATAAGGGGTAAAAGCTATATTGACATGTGGGTATTAGGCTAGGCATTTAGAATGCAGTTAGAAATTATACATGTTTTGGAAAATGGCTGTAGTAGTTTCTCCTATAGGAGCTATGATCTCACTATCCACAGGTAGTTTAAAGTAGTAATCATATATTTTCCTATTGAATAGTACATAAGTCCAATTATAGGGTTGTTGGTTACCTCAAGATTTAAATAGCTCTATTGTACCCTTGTAGTTATCATGTTATCCTGGACATTGCCAAGATTTACAACTGGATAGGTCTCTTAATTGTTTGATACTAATCAGCTTCACCCTATTTTTACTATTTATTCTGGTTTTTTCTAGAATCCCAGAAAAGATCTGAAGTCATGAATTTTCTTACTTTCTTAGTCTAAGTTCCTCAATCTACCTGTTATTAACTTGGATCTGTTTGCATTCAAGTAGCAATACATCAATTTATTTTTTAGTTATTTCCTTTATTCCTGTGATTATAATATGGGTATATTATTTCACTCCTCCTATTCCTCAGTGCAAATCATTCCCTATACTCATCTGTTTTACTTAGGTTTTCACCTGCTTTGATGAAATACCACAACTAAAGCAATTAATAGGGAAAGGGATTATATAAATTACTTTTCCATATCACAGTTCATTAACAAATTCACTTTGGATAGGTATTCAAGCAGAACAGGAACCTGAAAGCAGAAACTGATTCAGAGGCCTTGCCTTGGAAGAATGCTGATTATTAGGTTGATCCTTGTGTCTTTCTGAGCCACTTTTTAAAAAAAGCATCCAAAACCAACAGATTATCTTGTGCTTGACACTTCAACATCCATCAATAATTTAAAAACCACCCTAAAGTCTTACCTAAAACCTGAACTTATGGAAGTATTTTCTTAATGGAGGTTTCCCTCTCTCAAATGACTCTACTTTGTGTCAAGTTAGTATAAAACTAGTCAACACAACCTCAATTGTCTATTTAAAATTCATAGTTTCTTTTCGTCATTAACTTTTATTATATATAATATATATATATATATATATATAATATACATATAATATATATATATATTATATATATATTTATTTATGGGACTTTTGAACCTCACCAATCTATATAATGCTACTTGAAGGTATTTTTTTCAAGTTTCACCAATGTTACTTTACTTTTTTATCATTATTAATATTATTATTATTATTATTACTATTATATCATTTTACAGTTTAGTCATTTTCCCCCTCCTGGTCCACCATTCAACTGTTCCTAATCCAATTCCTCCTCCCCCATTTCTAAGAGGATGTTCCTACCCCACCCCAATCAGACCTCCCTACTTCCTGGGGCCTCAAGTCTTTTGAGGGTTAGGTACAACTAACTTTTCTCACTGAGGCTAGACCAGGCAGTCCTTTGCTGCTTATGTGTCTGGGACCTCATATCAGCTGGTGTATGCTGTCTGGTTGGTGGCTCAGTGTCTGAGAGATCACAGGGGTCCAGGTTAATTGAGACTGCTGATCTTCCTATGAGGTCACCCTTCCCCTGAACTTCTCCCAGCTTTTCCCTAATTCAATCCCAAGGGTACCTGCCTTCTGTCCATTGGTTGAGTGTAAGAATCTGTATCTGATTCTTTTATTTTTTTATTTTTTTTATTTATTTTTTTATACATTTTCTTTAATTACATTTCAAATGTTATCCCTTTTCTTGTTACCCCTCCAAAAACCCACTATCCCATCTATCCTACCCTTGCTCACTAACCCACCCACTCCTGCTTCCCTCTCCTAGTATTCCCTGACCCTCGGGTACCCAGCCTTCACAGAACAAAGAGTCTCTCCTCCCTTTGATATCCAACAGGGTCAACCTGTGCTACTCATGTGCTGGAGCCATGGGTCCCTTCATGCGTACACATTGATTAGTGGTTAAAACCCTGGGAGCTCTGGGAGAACAGGTTTGATTCATGTTGTTGAGCCTCCTATGGGATTGCAAACCCCTTCAGATCCTTGAACCCTTTCTCTAGCTCCTCAATTGGAGACCATGTGCTCAGTTCAATGTTTGGTTGAGAGCATCCTGCTATGTATTTGTCAAGTACTGGCAGAGCCTCTCTGGAGATAGCTATATCAGTCTCCTGTTAGCAAGCACTTCTTGGCATCCACAATAGTGTCTGGGTTTGGTAACTATATATGGGATATATTCCCAGGTGGGGCAGTCTCTAGATGGCCTTTCCTTCAGTCTCTGCTCAACATTTTGTCTCTGTATCTCCTCCCATAGGTATAATGTTCCCCTTTCTAAGAAGGACCAGCATATTTAAACTTTGGTTTTTCTTCTTCCTGAACTTCAGTTGGTCTATGAATCATACTTGGATATTACTAGCTTTTGAGCTAATATCCACTTATCAGTGAGTGCATACCATGTGTGTTCTTTTGTGATTGGGTTACCTCATTCAGGATGATATTTTCTAGTCCCATCCATTTGCCTAAGAATTTCATGAATTTTTTTAATAGCTGAGTAATATTCCATTGTGTAAATGTACAATATTTTCTGTTTCCACTGCTCTGCTGATGGATATCTGAGTTCTTTCCAGCTTCTGGCTATTATAAATCAGGCTTCTATGAACATAGTAGAGCATGTGTCTTTATTACAGGTTTGAGCATCTTTTGGGTATACCCAGGAGTCGTATGTTTGGGGCCTCAGGTAGTATTATGCCCAATTTTCTGAGGAACGGCAAAACTGATTTCCAGAATGGTTTTTACCAGCTTTCAATTGCACCAGCAAACAAAGTGTTCCTCTTTCTCCCCGTCCTGTAGCCGCCTGCAGCTACATGTGAACCAGTGACCTGTAAAAGATACTTAGGCATGTGTGGGGAGGACAATGAAAACAACATGGACCAAGACAACACAGCTGTTCAAAGTCCACCTTTACTTAGGGTAAACAGGAGATATAAGCTTTGGGGGCGTGACCCTCCCTCCCAAAACTTAGAGTCTTGTCAGCATGTCTCTGCCAGGCTGAGAGATGTTGACATAACAGCTCTCAGGAAGATGTTAATTCCACAGGGTCTGCTACTCTGCAGGAGATGGTGGCTGACCCCCTTTTGCAGGAAGCTGCAGCTCCTTTGAAGACAAAGGCTTGTTCCCAGAGCTCTGCCAGCTTCGCCAGGTGGGGGGAGGTGTGGCTGGAATTCCTCAGCTTGGAGTAGGTGAATGCAGGCAGCTGAATTTGACTATCAGGTTATATGGCATTTCAATGACTCTCTACACCATCCCCTCCAGCTTCTGCTGTCACCTGAGTTTTTAATCTTAGCCTTTCTGACTAGTGTGAGGTGAAACCACAGTGTTGTTTTGAATTGCATTTCCCTAATGACTAAGGATGCTGAACATTTTTTTAGGTCCTTCTCAGCCACTTTGTATTCCTCAACTGAGAATTCTTTGTTTAGCTCTGTACCCGATTTTTAATAGGGTTATTTTGTTCTTTGGTTTCTAACTTCTTGAGTTCTTTGTATATATTGGATATTAACCCACTGTCAGATGTAGGATTGGTAAAGATCTTTTACCAATCTGTTGTTTGCCATTTTGCTTTACTGAGAGTGTATTTTGCCTTACAGAAACTTAGCAATTTTATGAGGCACCATATGTCTGTCTATTCTTGATATTAAAGCATAAGCTATTGGTATTCTGCTAAAGAAATTTTCCCCACTGCCCATGAACTCAAGGCTCCTCCCCTCTTTTTTTCTATTAGCTTCAGTGTATCTGGTTATACGTGGAAGTCCTTGATCCATTTAGACTTGAGATTTGTATAAGGAAATAAGATTAGATCAATTTGAATTCTTCTGCATGCTAATCAGCAGTTGAACCAGCACCATTTGTTGAAATTGCTGTCTTTTTTTCCACAAGAAGGTATTAGCTCCTTTGTCAAAGATCAAGTGACCATAAGTATGTGGGTTCATTTCTGGGTGTTCAGTTCTATTCCATTGATCTACCTGCCTGTCACCGTACCAATACCATGCAGTTTTTACCATGATTACTCTGTAGTATAGCTTGAGGTCAGAGATTGTGATTCCACCAGAAGTTCTTTTATTGTTGAGAATAGTTATTGCTATTCTCGGATTTTTGTTATTCCAGATGAATTTGCAAATTGCTCTTTCTAGCTCTATGAAGAATTGAGTTGAAACATTGATAGGGATTGCATTGAATGTGTGGATTTCATTTGGCAAGATGGCCATTTTTACTATATTAATCCTGCCAATCTGTGAGCATGGGAGATCTTTCCATCTTTAAGAGATCTTATTCAATTTCTTTCTTCAGAAGCTTGAAGTTCTTGTCATACAGGTCTTTCACTTATTTAGTTAAAGTCACACCAAGGTATTTTTTTTTATTTGTAACTATTGTAAAGGGTGTTGTTTCTCTAATTCCCTTCTCAGTCAGTTTATACTATGAATAGAAGAGGGCCACTGGTTTGTTTGAGTTACTTTTATATACAGCCACTTTATTGAAAGAGATCTCTGGTGGAATTTTGGGGTCACTTATATATACTATCATATCATCTGCAAATAGTGATACTTTAACTTCTTCCTTTTCAATTTGTATCCCTTTGACCTCCTTTTGTTGTCTAATTGCTCTGGCCAGGACTTCGAGTACTGTATTTAATAAGTATGGAGCTAATGGGTAGCCTTGTTTAGTCTCTGATTTTAGTGGGATTCTTTCAAGTTACTCTCCATTTAGTTTGATGTTGGCTACTGGTCTGCTGTATATTGTTTTTAGTATGTTTAAGTGTGGACCTTTAACACCTGATCTTTCCAAGCCTTTTTTCATGAAGTGGTTTTGTATTTTGTCACTTGCTTTCTCAGCATCCAATGAAATGATCACATGTTTTTTCCCCCTTTGAGTTTGTTTGTATAGTAGATTGCATGGATTGATTTCCATATATTGAACCTTCCCTACATCCCTGGGATGAAGCCTACTTGATCATGGGGAATGTTCATTTCTATATGTCCTTGAATTCGGTTTTTGGGAATTTTATTGAGTATTTTTGCATCGATATTCATAAGGGAGATTGGTCTGAAGTTCTCCTTCTTTATTGGGTCTTTGTGTTGTTTAGGTATCCATACAACTGTGGCTTCATAGAACGTGTTGGGTAGTGTTCCTTCTGATTTTATTTTATGGGCTTGTTTGATTGGTATTAGGTCTTCTTTAGAGATCTGAAATATTCTTTAAGTGAGGAATGAATATTAAAAATGTGGTACACTAACACTGTGTATTACTAGTGAGCTGTAAAGAAAACTGAAATTAGAAAAAGTTCAGGGAAATCGATGGGAATAGAATTATCATATTGAATAAAATGACCCAAACCCCGAAAGAGGAACATAAGTTGTATTCTCTCTCATCATTGGCTCTAAGCAAAAGTGAAGTAAGCAGCAGGGTACAAGTAATCTACAGGAAGAAAGGAGAATAATGGAAGGAGGGCTCTAATTAGGGAATGGGGAGTATATAAATATAAAAGGACTAAGGTGAAATAACAGTAAAATCAGTAAATGAGTCTAAAAACATCATAAGGAATTCCATGACTGAGCAGACAGGTGTGGCCAGGAATGTAGGGAACATCCAAGTGTAAGATCACTTGGAACATGGTCCACCAGGGCCCCACCTGCACCCAGGAGCTAGGTAGCAACACAGCACTCTGTGCCAAGGGAGAGCTGGTCAACCAGAGATGCTGAGACAAGCTTTCAGGCACAGAGGAGAGACAAGCACCAGCCAGAGACAGCAGGAATAACTAACACCAGAGATATCCATATGGCAAAAGGCAAATGTAGGAATGTTACTAACAGAAATCAAGGCAACATGGCATCATTGGAACCCAATTATCCCACAACAGCAAGTCCTGAATACCTCAACACATGAGAAAAGCAAAATTTGGATTTAAAATCACAGCTCATGATGCTGATAGAAGGCTTCAAGAAGGAAATAATTAAGTCCCTTAAAGAAATACAGGAGAACACAAGTAAACAGGTAGAAGCCCTTAAAGAACTACAGGATAACACAACAAAACAAGTGAAGGAATTGAACAAAACTATCCAGGATATAAATATGGAGGTAGAAACAATAAAGAAGTCACAAATGGAAACAACTTTAGACATAGAAAACCTAGGAATGACGTCAGGAGTCATGGATGCAAATATCAACAACAGAATATAAGAGACAGAAGAGAGAATCTCAGATGCAGAAGGTACTATAGAAAGCATTGACACAACAGTCAAAGAAAATAAAAATGCAAAAAGCTCCTGACCCAAAACATCCAGGAAATCCACGGCAAAATGAGAAGACCAAACCTGAGGATTATAGGCATAGAAGAGAGTGAGGATTTTCAACTTAAAGGGCCAGTAAATGTCTTCAACAAAATTATAGAAGAACACTTCCCTAACCTAAAGAAAGAGATGCCCATGAACATACAAGAAGCCTACAGAACTCCAAATAGATTTGACCAGAATATAAATTTCTCTGGTCACATTATAATTAAATCACCAAATATATTAAACAAAGAAAGAATATTAAAAGAAGTAAGGGAAAAAGTCCAGTAACATATAAAGGTAGACCTATGAAAATTACACCAGACTTCTCACCAGAGACTATGAAAGCCAGAAGAGCCAGAATCTCTACTCTACTAGGATGCTTACTAACAACAACAATGACCAGCAAGGCACAGTAATCCTAAGGGTGCAGCAGTGGCATGTGCACCTTGGCAGTAACCTAAAGGTAATGAATTGCACTTAACCACTTGACAAAACCTAGCCAACTACTAAATGCTACTGAAGTCAAGAATCTTGGAATACAACCTGGAACTACTACTTTTGTAAACCAGCACCATCCTTAGTGATATTTTAATTATTTGTCCTTATAACCACAGATAATATAGTCTTCACTACATGTCAGGAAGGTATTCATAGAAATCTGCAACCAATCAAAGTGGAGAGTTTTAAACCCAAGCCCGAAGGGATATAACTACAATACCACTGCACTTAAGACTTTTGCATCATGGTGAAAGAGGTAACAGGATGATTGTAAGAGTCACAGAAATAAGGAGTTTTCTTTGAGACTGTGTCTAGTAGGAACACCAGAAGGTGCACCAATAAAACCTATGACTGCTTACACATGAGCTCAATGACAACAACAGAACAATAGACACATTAAGTGGATGGAGCAAGGGCAAAGAGGCTTCAGCCTTACAGGTGCATGCATGCGCAGCGCACACACACACACACACACACACACACACACACACACATACTCAAACTATAGGCAACCAAGGAATGCTGAGAACAGGTTCCATTTCTATATGATCAATTATGTGTCATAACTAAAAATAAATTTCAGCCCCAATATATAATCACCATTTCTATAAGCATACTGTCCTTTCTCCTATTGATCAACTAACTTGTCATTCACCCATATCCCACAACCTTTCAATATTTAGGATTGAAATTGATTAGCTACTAGATTCAAAATATTACTTTCAAAATATCACTAATCCATATTTCATTTTTAAAAATGCAATGACTGTTTCAAGGTTCATGTCTTTTGCCTAGGTCAATTTTTCCTATTTCTTGTTGCATTCCAAAGTATTATGTTTAAGTCAAGGACCAGGATTTCAGGCTCTATATTTATCATAAGGATTTACATTATTCTAAGTAATTTTTGTGTCAATTTTGATAAGCTGTTTAACATTCCAACGTCTCATTTTCTCTGCCTCTTATGCATTTCTTTCTCTTTCAGCTAACATATGCAATCAAACATCATGGTCAATATTTGGAAGTAGATAAACTCTAAGTCAATCCAGTTGTCACAACACTTCCAGTTTGTTTCTTTATATTGTGTATCCATCCATGGGTTTTAAACTGTGCCAACTACAAAGTCTTGACCTATTGCTCAAAGTCCTTCCAATTTTTAGTTTTATTCCTCATTTATAAAGGTTATGTGGACTATCAATTTAACTCTTCTATTATAATCTGAATTACATAGTTCTGGAAATCTCTCATTCTTTCATAAGAACACTGACAAACACATGCAGAAGCAGCACATTCACACTGCAGAACTATTATAAGCTAAATAGTTTCATGAAGGATATGTGTTTATATAAAAAGCCAGGTATATTTGGCTCCAAATAAGAGATATCATAGGTGAAGAACATGTGTTTTTCAGATCTGGTTTTCCACCATAACTCCAATAATTGATAGTTGTGGCCTCTGATCACTTTTTAAGTCTCTCTGTGCCTCTATCATCTTTTACTATTAATAACTATAATAGCTAAATCCCATCTCTTTAATGATTATTCATTCAACTGCTGGTTTTTAAATTTGTAGAATCTTCAAATCCTTTCCCTTGCATAAAGTAACTATTTTCAATAGTATTTATTTCTAGAAAAAGTCATATAGTATACTGTCATGATTTCTTCTTACATATTTTAGAAAATATACTATTCTAAGATAAGTGTGTTTCACCTCTTTGCTTTTGCTACCAAACCTATGGCAATACTCTAGATTATGTTCTCATCATATACACTAATGTTAAATAATGATAAACGGCTCACTCCCTCAAACAAGCCCAGATCTATTTCAATACGTCATATCTATTTCAACAATGATACATTGCCTAACCCTTCTCAAATAGTGCCATTCCTTGGTGTCTAAGCATTTACATACATGAACATATGGGAGACATTTTTATTTAAACCATCATATGGATGCTCCTTTTTTCCTCAAATTTACTGGTCCATAGAGTTATAATTCAACACACCACATTTCTTTCTAGAAGGAATTATCTACATTCAGTGACTCATCATCCTTGCCATCCATTTACCAAGGTTGTTCATTGTTACTTTTACTGATTACTTCAATTATACTTCTCAAAATGTCTTCCCACCATTATATTTATTAATAATCATGGTTTTCATGACCCTCTATTCCTCAGCAACACTTTAGTTAGTTGATTCTATACTCATTCTTGCTTTTTGGTTTCTATAACACCATCTGTCATGATAACACTAATATGCATTATTCATAATTGTCCCTTAGAGGTCTGCAGTATCTATATACTTCCTGGATGGTATTAAGAAGCCAACAGATTTCATTATCAAAAATATTCTTATCCCTTCAAATTCTTAGTCTGAAAACCTAAACCATGCTTTTAGTCCTCAGCCTCATATAAATAACTCCCTACCATTTGTTTGCATTTTCTCTCAGATTTTCACAGATTCAGACTAACATGATGAAATAATATGTTCTCTCTGTTAAAAGAAACTTTCTCTGTATCTATATTACAAGTCATGTTAAAATACAAGATTTTTTGTGTTGGTTTGAACTTTATCTTTCATTTCATCTTCATTCTACTCCATAGATTTACAATGTATCCTAGCAGTCTATCCATTTGACTTTAAGTCATTATCACATCTTAACATCTATTACAAGACTTTTATCTAGCTCTTGGAAAAAAAATTCATGCCATATCAAACCTTGTTTCTACAGAGTCATTATTTTCTTTCTGTTTTCTTTTGTACATGGCCTGCATAATGGCAGTTAAACAAATCAGTTCTGATTATTTATATTTCTATTTTGTAAAACAAATAATACTCATTTGACGTTTGTACTCTAAAAATGTAGCTTTTTATCATGACATCTATAACTGAATTATCAATAGACAGCTATATGGATGGTTTTCTTTCTAACACATTATGTAGTTAAAATTAGAAAATACTAACCCCCAATTATAGCCTGCTAGTAACAGTGGCAATATTTGATGGCTCTTTCAGATGGATTGTGATATTAAAATGAAATGGAAACTCAGAAATAATGGAGAGATGTCTCAATAAAAACTATCATCAGTGTGCCATTAGATGTGAAGTTGACAAGCACATTACACTCAACAGCTAGTAGGTTGGATGTTTCAACTTGAAAGATGTCAGAGATAGATTGCAATTCTAATCTCTGCTTTCATTTAGTTCCAAAAATTATTCTACAATTCTATTCCAGCATTTAAATGTGGGTTTTAACTGAGCCTAATGATATGCCATTGGTTTCTTTCTCCTACAAATGAAGAAGATATTTGGATACTGGAAAAAAGCCAAGTTCTTGGCAGTTATTCTTAAAAGCCATTTGCTCTAAAGACATTAAGTATTATAAATCATCAGGTTTTGTCCATAAAATTATAGGTTTAAGCTGTTCAAGATACTGAATATGTCAGTCTTCTCTTGTCAAGTCAAAACTAACACTCCTATGTGTTTTGTTTTCCCTTATGAGTGAGTAAACTTCACCATGAAAAAGGTTAGTTATTTTCAATATTTCTATAGAGTGAATGTAAACAGAGGCATTCAGAAGAAATTTTATGTTGAGTTTCACAAGTTCAGGGCCTAAAATTAACTAAACTAGTATATAAATGATATTCAAGACTGCAAGTTTTAGCTGTGACTTGTTCCACATGAAGCTTCTGTCAAGTCAGTGATCATCTAAAGGAATATTCTGTAATCTTATTATTGGTAGACAAAACGAAAAATGACAAGAGAACTCAAAGTTTACTTCTGCAGCATAGATATTAGCACCAAGCAAAAAGGGATGTAGTTTAGAATTTCTTTTAGAAATATGTAGCACATAAATGAAGAAAGCCATTTCGCACCTTGTTCATCAGTAGTGAAATATTGAATGAAATGTTATATTCATGTATGATATTTGCTCTTCCATTTAGAGTAAAATTGAACATTCTTATTTATCTTATCAAAAGTTTACACATTTTGTTAGTTTATTATTTTTCATTAATTGGTCAAAGATGACCTAAATATAAGTTTTCACATCCTGTTCCTAACTTATCCTGCAAAACTTAGTATTTGCTACAGAACTTAAAATATTCTCCCTCTTTACTTTAATCACATGCTTGATAGTAATTTTTTTATAAATCTGAATTTTTAATTTTAAAATCAGTTCTTAAACTAAAATTTTTAATATAAAATTATTTTAATCCTTTCTTTTTGTGAATATATTTACCCCCAAATGCCTTCCTTTAATCCTTATTAGTAGGATATCATAAATTTTGTCAGGTTTTGTGGTTTTATGCTAATATCTTTCCAGATATTTTAAAATTTGTTATTTATATCCTTTTGAGCCAATTATTATTGAATATTGTGTAGTTAAGCTTAAACAGGTGTTTGTGAATTTGATTATTTTTTATTTTTTATTGAAAATGGAAGTAAAAACATTTTACAATAAAATTAAAAATTTACATGGAAAATGTTTCTGACAAAATTGAAGAAGCATATAGAAAATCACATTAAGACTGACAATTTTCATGGAAAGTTAAAGAGTAATATGATAGCCATAAAAACATCGCTAAATTAATTGAAAAAAGGAAGTAGAAACATTTTATGATACAATTGAAGATTTACATGAGAAATATTTCTAATAAAATTGTAGAAAAATATAAAATAACATATTAAAATTGACGATTATCATAGAAAATTACAGATAAAATGGTAGGCATAACATATTTCTAAGTTGAGTGAAAGTGGACTTTTAAACATTTTCTGATAATATTGAAGATCTACAAGGAAAATATTTCTGATAAAATTCAAGAAATATATAGAAAAACATGTTAAAATTGACTATATCATGGAAAATTATACAGATAAAATGGTAGGCATAAAAATATTCCTAAATTTACTCAAAGTGGAATTATAAATATTTTTTGATGAAATTTAAGATTTACATGGAAGATGTTTCTGATAAAATTGAAGAAATATATAGAAAAAATGTTAAAATTAAAGATTATCAAGGAAAATAATACAGTCAAAATGGTAGACATAAAAAAATTATTAAATTGATGGAAAGAGGAACTACAAATATTTTCTCATAAAATTGAAGATTTACATGAAAAATATTTCGGTTAGTCTATGTTTTATTGTTGGGGATTGAGTCCATTGATGTTATAAGATATTAAGGAATAGTGATTATTGCTTCCTGTTACTTTTGGTGTTATTTTCATGATTATGTGGCTACTTTCTTTTGGATTTTTTGAAAGATTACTTTTTTGCTTTTTCTAGGGTGTAGTTTCCTTCCTTGTGTTGGGGTTTTCCATCTATTATTCTTGGTAGGACTGGATTTGTGGAAAGATGTTGTGTAAATTTGGTTTTATCATGGAATATCTTGGTTTATCCATCTATAGTGATTAAGAGTTTTGCTGGGTATAGTAGTTTGGGCTGGCATTTGTATTCTCTCAGGATCTGTCTGCACAGGATCTTCTAGCTTTCACCATCTCCAGTGAGAAATCTTTTGTAATTCTAATAGGCCTACATTTACCGGTTACTTGACCTTTTTCCCTTACTGCTTTTAATATTCTTTCCTTGTTTAGTGGATTTGGTGTTTTAATTATTGTGTGAAGGGAGGACTTCCTATTCTGATCCAATCTGTTTGGAGTTCTGTAGGCTTCTTGTATGTTCATGGACATCTCTTTCTTTAGGTTAGGGAAATTTTCTTCTATAATTTTGTTGACGTAATTTGCTGGTCCTTTATGTTGGAAATCTTCACTCTCTTCTATACCTTTAATCCTTAGGTTTGGTCTTCTCATTGTGTCCTGGATTTACAGGATACTTTGGCTCAGGAGCTTTTTGCATTTTATATTTTCTTTGACTGTTTGAATGTTTTCTAT
This sequence comes from Tokudaia tokunoshimensis, assembly GCA_036184795.1. NCBI lineage: Eukaryota > Metazoa > Chordata > Mammalia > Rodentia > Muridae > Tokudaia > Tokudaia tokunoshimensis. The sequence goes on along the minus strand of BTHU01000023.1, from coordinate 129,055,059 downwards.
GGTATCTTCAGCCCCTGAGATTCTTTCTTCTATCTCTTGTATTCTGTTGTTGATGCTTGTATCTGTGACTCTTGTATTCTTTCCAAGATTTTCCATCTCCCGAGAGGTCTCACTTTGTGATTTCTTTATCGTTTCTACTTTGATTTTTAGATTCTGGATAGTTTTGTTCAGTTCCTTCACTTCTTGTGTTTTCCCGTAATTCTTTAAGGGGTTTTTGTGTTTAGTCTTTAAGGGCCTCTACTGGTTGACCAAGGCTCTCTTGTATTTCTTTAAGGGATATTTTTGAGTTTCCTATTTAAGGGCTTTTACCTTTTGACCCATGTTCTCCTGTATTTCTTTAAGGGTGTTATTTATGTCCTTCTTGATGTTCTCTATCAGCATCGTGAGATGAGACATTAAATTCAACTCCTTATTTTCTGGTGTGTTGGAGTATTTTTTTTTATTTACATTCCAAATGATTTCCCCATTCCCTATTCGTCCTTCCCCGAATGTCTTAAAAGACCTCTTCCCTCACCCTGTTCCACATTCAACCCCCTCTTGCTTCTCTGTCCTGGAATTCCCCTACAACCAGTCTTTCCATGAACAGGGGTCTCGCCTTCCATCTTGGGAATCTATTGATATGTGAATTGTGTCTTGGGTATTCCGAGTTTCTGGGTTAATATCCACTTATCAGTGACTGCATGCCATGTGTGTCCTTTGTGATTGGGTTACCTCACTAAGGATGATATTTACCAGTTCTGATCATATGCTTAAGAATTTCATGAATTCATTGTTTTTAATTGCAGAGTAGTATTCCATTGTGTAAATATACCACAACTTCTGAACCCAATCCTCTCTTGAGAAACATCTGGGTATGTTCCAGCTTCTGGCTATTATAAATAAGGCTGCCATGAACATAGTGGAGCATGTGTCCTTATTGCATGCAGGGGAAACCTCTGGGTATATGCCCAGGAGTGGTATAGCCGGATCCTCCGGGAGTGTCATGCCCAGTTTTCTGAAGAACCGCCAGACTGCTTTTCCAGAGTGGTTGTACCAGCTTGCAATTCCACCAGCAGTGGAGGAGTGTTCCTCTTTCTCCACATCCTCTCCACCACCTGCTGTCTCCTGAGTTTTTTTGTCTTAGCCATTCTGACTGGTGTGAGATGGGATCTCAGGGTTGTTTGATTTGCATTTCCCTAATGACTAAGGATGATGAACATCTCTTTAGGTGCTTCTCAGCCATTCGGTATTTTTCAGGTGAGAACTCTTTATCTCTGTACCCGATTTTTTAATAGGGTTATTTGGCTCTCTAGAGTCTAATTTCTTGAGTTCTTTATACATATTGGATATTAGCCCTCTGTCAGATGTAGGGTTGGTAAAGATTTTTTCCTAGGTTGTTGGTTGTCACTTTATCCTTTTTGACAGTGTCCTTTGCCTTACAGAAACTTTGTAACTTTATGAGGTCCCATTTGTCAATTCTTGATCTTGGAGCATAAGCTATTGATGTTCTGTGCAGGAAATTTTTCCCTGTGCCCATATGTTCAAGGTTCTTCCCTAGTTACCTTTCGATTAGTTTCAGTGTCTCTGGTTTTATGCAGAGGTCCTTGATCCACTTGGAATTGAGCTTAGTGCAAGGAGATAAGAATGGATCAATTTACATTCTTCTGCATGCTTACCTCCAGTTTAATCAGCACCATTTGTAGAAAAGGCTACCTTTTTTCCACTGGATGGTTTTAGCTCCTTGGTCAAAGAACAAGTGACCATAAGAGTGTGGATTCATTTCTGGTTCTTCAATTCTGTTCCATTGATCTACCTGCCTGTCACTGTACCAATACCATGCAGTTTTTAAAACTATTGCTCTGTAGTACAGCTCGAGGTCTGGGATACTGATTCTCTCAAAAGTTCTTTTACCCTTGAGGATAGTTTTAGCTATCCTGGGTTTTTTGTTATTCCAGATGAATTTTTGAATTGCTCTTTCTAACTCTATGAAGAATTGAGTTGGGATTTTGATCGGGATTGCATTGAATCTGTAGATTGCTTTTGGCAAGATGGTCATTTTTACTATATTAATCTTGCCAATCCATTGAGCATGGAAGATTTTTCCATCTTCTGAGGTCTTCTTTGATTTCTTTCTTCAGAGACTTGAAATTCTTGTCATACAGATCTATCACTTGTTTGGTTAGAGTCACACCAAGATACTTTATATTGTTTTTGGCTAACGTGAAGGTTATCATTTCTATTATTTCTTTCTCAGCCTGCTTATCTTTGAGTATAGGAAGGCTACTGATTTGCTTTAGTTGATTTTATATCCGGCCACTTTGATGAATTTTTTTATCAGTTGTAGGAGTTTTCTGGTGGAGTTCTTTGTGTCACTTAATTATAATATCATAACTTCTGCAAATAGTGATAGTATGAGTTCTTCATTTCCAATTTGTAAACCTTTGACTTCCTTTTGTTGTCTAATTGCTCTAGCTAGAACTTCAAGTACTATATTGAAAAGATATGGAGAGAGAGAGTGCAGCCTTATCTAGTCCCTGATTTTAGTGGGATTGCTTCAAGTTTCTCTCCATTTAGATTGATGCTGGCTACTGGTTTGTTATAAATTGCTTTTACTATGTTTAGATATGGGCCTTGAATTCCTGATCTTTCCAAGACCTTTACATGAAAGTAAGCTGAATTTTGTCAGATGCTTTTTCAGCATCTAATGAAATGACCATGTGGCTTTTTTCTTTAAGATTGTTTATGTAGTGAATTACAATGATGGACTACCTTATATTGAACTATCCCTGCATCCCTGGGTTAAAGCCTACTTGATCGTGGTGAATGATCGTTTTGATGTGTTCTTGGACTCAGTTGGCAAGAATTTTATTGAGTATTTTTGCATCGATATTCATAAGAGAAATTGTTCTGAGATTCTCTTTCTTTGTCAGATTTTGGTGTGATTTTGTTATCAGCGTAATTGTGGCTTCATAGAACAAGTTGGGTAGTGGCCCTTCTGTTTCTGTTTTGTGGAATAGTTTGTAGAGTATTGGTGTTAGGTCTTCTTTGAAGGTCTGATGGAATTCTGCACTAAAACCATCTGGACCTGTGCTTTTTTTGTTTGGAAGTCTTCCAATGACCACTTCTATTTCTTCAGGGGTTATATGATAGTTTAGATGGTCTATTTGATCCTGATTTAATTTGGGTATTTGGTATCTGTTTAGGAAATTTTCCATTTCCTCCAGATTTTCTAGTTGTTTTGAATACAGGCTTTTGTATTAGAATCTGATAATTTTTTGAATTTCCTCAGTTTCTGTTGTTATATCTCCCTTTTCGTTTCTGTTTTTTTAATTTGGATACTGTCTCTGTGCCCTCTGGCTAGTCTGGCTAAGGACTTATCTATCTTGTTGATTTTCTCAAAGAACCAACTCCTAGTTTTGTTGATTCTTTGTATGATTTTACTCGTTTCTTCTTGATTTATTTCAGTCCTGAGTTTGATGATTTCCTGCCTTCTACTCCTCTTGGGTGTATTTGCTTCTTTCTGTTCCAGGGCTTTCAGGTGTGCCATTAAGCTGCTAGTGTATTCTCTCTCCTGTTTCATTTTGGAGGCACTCGAGGCTATGAATTTTGCTCTTAGCTCCACTTTCATTGTGTCCCATAAATTAAGGTATGTTGTGCCTTCATTTTCATTAAATTCTAAAAAGTCTTTGATTTCTTTTCTTTATTTCTTCCTTGACCAAGGTATCATTGAGTAGAGCGTTGTTCAGCTTCCACATGTATGTGGATTTTCTGTTCTTTTGATTGCTATTGAAGACTTCCATTATTCCATAGTTATCTGCTAGGAGGCATGGGATTAGTTCAATCTTCTTATATCTGTTGTGGTCTGTTTTGTGACCAATTATATGTTCGATTTTGGAGAAGGTACCTTAGTTCCATTTGGTCCAAGGCTTCAATTAGTTTCACTGTGTCCCTTTTTAATTTATGCTTTCCTGTATGATCCGTTTCAGAGGGTGGTGTCTTGAAGTCACCCACTATTATTGTGTGAGTTGTGATGTGTGCTTTGATCTTTAGTAAAGTTTCTTTTACGAATGAGTGTGCCCTTGCACTTGGAGCATAGATGTTCAGAACTGAGGGTTCTTCTTGGTGGATTTTTCCTTTGACCAGTATGTATTGTCCTTCTGTGTCTTTTTTGATGACTTTAGGTTGAAAATCAATTTTATCTGATATTAGGATGGCTACTCCGGCTCGTTTCCTGGGACCATTTGCTTGTAAGATTATTTTCCAGCCTTTTACTCTGAGGTAGTATTTGTCTTTGAAACTGAGGTGCGTTTCCTGCAAAAAGCAAAATGCTGGGTCCTGTTTGCATATCCAGTTTGTTAGTCTATGTCTTTTTATTGGGGAATTGAGACCATTGATATTAAGAGAGATTAAGGAATAGTGATTATTGCCACCTGCTATTCTTGATGCTATCTTTATGTTTGAGTGGTTATCTACTTTTGGGTTTGATGAAAGAAGGTTCCTATCTTGTTTTTGCCAGGGTGTAGTTTCTCTCCTTGTATTGGCGGTTTCTACCTCTTATCCTTTGTAGGACTGGGTTTGTGGAAAGATTGTGTAAATTTGGTTTTATCATGGAAGATCTTGGTCTCTCCATCTATGGTTATTGAGAGTTTTGCTGGGTATAGTAGTCTAGACTAGCATTTGTGTTCACTTAGAGTCTGCATGAGATCTGCCCAGGATCTTCTGGCTTTCATAGTCTCTGGTGAGAAGTCTGATGTGATTCGGATAGGTCTTCCTTTACTTGGCCTTTTTCTCTTACTGCTTTCAATATTCTTTCTTTTTTTAATGCATTTGGTGTTTTGATTATTATGTGACGGGAGGCATTTCTGTTCTGGTCCAGTCTGTTTGGGGTTCTGTAGGCTTCTTGTAAGTTCATCAGCATCTCTTTCCTTAGGTTATGGAAGTTTTCCTCCATAATTTTGTTGAAGATATTTACTGGCCCTTTAATTTGCAAATCTTCACTCTCATCTATACCTATAATCCTCAGGTTTGGTCTTCTCATTGTGTCCTGGATTTCCTGGCTGATTTGGGTTCCACGTTTTTTGCTTTTTGCATTTTCTGTGACTGTTGAGTCGATGCTTTCTATGGTATCTTCAGCCCCTGAGATTCTTTCTTCCATCTCTTGTATTCTATTGTTGATGTTTGCATCTATGACCCCTGATTTCTTCCCATGGTTTTCTATCTCCAAAATTTTCTCCCTTTGTGATTTCTTAGTTGTTTCTACTTCCTTTTTTAGATCCTGGATGGATTTGTTCAGATCCTTCACTTGTTTGTGTTTTCTTGTATTTCTTTAAGATATTTTTATGTTTCCTCTTTCAGGATTTCTGCCTGTTGACCCAAGTTCTCCTGTATTTCTTTAAGCAATTTTTGTGTTTCCTCCTTATGGGCTTCAATCTGTTGATCCATATTCTCCTGCATTTCCGGTGTGTTGGAGTATTTCTTAAAAGTATGCTGCAGATAGTGAAAAGTGGTCTGCTAGTCAGTCTTCAAGGTGCTATGCATTTTTTGGGGGGAAACATTTTGCATCAATCATGTTTTTGACTGTGGGCCGTGATATAGGCTTCCAACAAAAGATAGATCCAAAAATATTAAATATACAGAGATTCTTCAAGGGAAAAATTCTAATTTTATACTTTATCTGACTTGAGGGGAAAGAAAATTGGAAATTCAATAGGGTCATTGTTTCGTGTCATGAAACTAGAAACTATTTGAAAAAAAAAGTTTATATGCATGTGCATGTGCACATGACTGTATTGAATATCTTTTTACACAGTTCATCATACCTGGAGAGCTCAGTTGTCAATGCCAGGTGTCTTTCTCTATTGATATTTAGAGACTCTCACTCAACTTAGAGCTCATTGCTTTAACAAAATCTCTGGTCTGCTAGCACCCAGAAATCTGAGGAACCTATATCTGCCTCCCCAAAGTTGAAATTACACAAGTGCCTGTGCACTGAATTTTTGTAGCAGTTTTTTTTTTTTTTTATTTTGTTTTGTTACCATGAATGCAGATCTGAATGCAGGACCTCATGCTTGTATAACAAACATTGTACTGGCTGAGTCAACTTCCCAGCCTCTGCAAAACAGGCAAGAAGTAAGTAATGCTAAATGAAGAAAATGTTAGAAAGGAAAAGCAAAATTGATAATTATGGATTACTATGCTTTAAAAGTGAAGGAGGAAGTCCTGACCCTATTACTGAGGCTATGGAGTGCTCATAAAAGGAACCAAGCATGACCAAACTCCAGAAGACCCAACAAGCAGCTGAAAGTATCAGATGCAGATATTTGCACCCAACCAATGGACAGAAACACCTCACCCCTGTGGTTGGATTCGGGAAGGATGAAAGAAACTGAGGAGAAGGGCAATCCTGTAGGATGACCAGCAGACTCATTTAATCAGGACCCCTGAGATCTCTTAAACACAGGACCACCAAACAGGCAACATACAGCTGGGACTGATATGAGCCCCCCAAAACACATACAGTAGAGGACTGCTGGGTGTGTGTTTCTACAGAGATGATGTACCTAACCCGCAAGAGACTGAATTAGTTAATTAGTTAATTAATTAATTAATTAATAAAAAGTGAAGGAAGATAATATGATAAACTGGCCAAGAAGCACCTAAAGAAATTTCCTCATCCTTAGTCATCAGGGAAATGCATATCAAAAAAACCCTGAGAGTCTACCTCACACCTGTCAGAATGGCTAAGATCTAAAACTCAGGTGACAGCAGGTGCTGACAAGAATGTAGAGAAAGAGGAACACTCCTCCATTACTGGTGGGATTGCTAGCTGGTACAACCACTATGGAAATTTGTCTGGCAGCCCCTTGGAAAATTGTGCATAGTACTACCTGAGGACCCAGGTATACCACTCATGAGCATATACCCAGAAGATGCCCTAAAATGTAATAAAGACACATGCTTCACTATGTTCATAGCAGCCTTATTTATAATGGCCAGAAGCTGGAAAGAACCCAGATGTCCCTCAACAGAGGAATGAATACAGAAAATGTGGTATTGAGTAGAAGTACTACTACTCTGCTATTAAAATCAAAGATTTCACAAAATTCTTAGGGAAATGGATAAAACTAGAAAATATCCTGAGTGAAGTAACTCTGTCACAAAAGAACACACATGGTATGCATTCACTGATAAATGAATTTTAGCCCAAATGCTTGGCATACCCAAGTACTTCTTGGATCCACAATACTGCCTGAATTTGGTGACTATATGTGATGGATATCCAGGCTGGGCAGTCTCTGGATGGTCTTTCCTTCAGTCTCTACTCCACACTTTGTGTTCTTATTTCTTCCTGTGAGTATTTTGTTTTGTATATGGTCGCCTGAAATGCTCTGCCAGAGCCTGACAAGTACAAAGGCAGATGCTCACAGCTAACCATTAGACTGAGCACAGGGTCTCCAATTGAGGAGTCAGAGAAAGAACTGAAGGAGCTGAAGGTGTTTACAACACACTAGGAAGAACAACAATATCAACCAACTAGACCCCCCCCCAGAGCTCCCAGGGACTAAACCACCAACCAATATGTACACATGGAGCAACTCATGGCTCCATCCACATATGTAGCAGAGAATGGCCTTGTTGGGCATCAATGGGAGGTGAAGTCATTGGTCCTGTGAAGGCCGAATGCCCCAGTGTAGGGAAATGCCAGGGCAGAGAGGCAGGAGTGGGTGGGTAGTTAGAGGATCACCCTCATAGAAGCAGGGAGAGGGGAGATAGGATGGGGGTTTCTTGAGGGGAAACCCAGAAAGGGGATAACATTTGAAATGTAAATAAATGAAATATCCAATACAATTAATTAATTATTTTTTTTAAAATGTGCCCTACATAGTAGAATCTTCCTTTAACTAAAATTTTTATTTTAACAACCTCACAAATAAAAATATGATGTGAATTAGCTAAACCCAAATTCAATACATCTCAATTAATTCCTACCCAGTTAAAATAGTCATTCTTAATTCTAAACCCAAACTAAATACATCTCAATTAATTTCTATACAGTTAGAATAGTGAAGTCATGGAGTTTTTCATTGGATTTTATACTTTTACTATCAATTATTTCAGTGTGCTATCCTATACAGTAATTTTGGAAACAGTCATACACTTGGAAGAAGTATCACTCTTTAAAACATTTTTCAACTAGATGAGGTTCTATAAAAATGAAAGTGAGTCAGTAACACATGCACAGGAAACTAAACCAATTACTACATCGGGGGCAGGAAAAGAATAGTTTGATTACTTGGTACACAGGTCAGGTCACAGAGTTCCAGAACCAGTAAATAAGAGAATACCTTCTCACAAATGCAAATGTGCTCAAAAGCTAATCAGTAGAAATAAGAGTCATATGGCACCGTTTTTTATGATTCTGCAATCTTAGACTTAAGTGGCTTTAATTGGAAGATGTTTTATAGGTTTTGCTTCCTTTTCCAAAACTTTGTGATTTAGAGGGAAGATAGGATGGGCTGAAGAAGAAGAATGTAGAAGGTTCAGAGGGAGGACAAGGAAGGAGGTGAGGAAATTATATTTCAGTTAACATTAAAACAAATGTTCATGTACATAAGAATTTTCACATGGACCTCACTGTGTTCTTCTTCATTTTTCCTACATTAGTATATTAAAAAATATTTTCCACCAACTTGATTCTGGAAAAACATTATCCCCTACTCTAAGAAACGTATAGTGTTGTTTTGAATGAGAATAATACTCACATGACTTCTAGGTATGAATTGTTGTTTCCCAGCTCGTTAAATATTTAGGAAGAATTAGGAAGTATGACCTTGTTGGAAGAGGTTTGTCACTTGTGTATACACCGAGGCTTCAAAAATCCTTGTCAGGATTTTTTCTTTTTCTCTGTCTACTTCCTGTGAGTCCGATGGAACTTCTCAGCTCCAGCTCCTCAAAGAAAATATTTTAAAGGGCATGGTTTAAAAGTATATGTGAATTTCCAATCTATAGACTTATCTGAAAATATTAGTATGCACAAATATTAAAATATTGTATATTGTTTATGCTAATATTGCACACACATGCAATTTATGTATAAAATCAAGAGGAACTTCTAAGACAATGTAGAAATTAGATCATGTCTGACATTGCAACTGAAGATCTTCTTATTGATTTGAGTAAATTTATTAGAGCTTTCTCAGTGAAGCATCTCTTGGCAAGAGTAAAATACAAAATAGTGTTTTCCGTGTGTGTGTGTGTGTGTGTGTGTGTGTGTAAGAAAAACAATGTACTTCATAAATGGAAGACCATAAATGTTCATTTTAAAACTAATAGTCCTGCTGGGACTAGATGCCCCAGGGTGGGTTATACCCAAGGGGGCCTCCCATTTCTCTAAGGACAAGGGGATGAAGTAATGGGGGAAGGGGTTTGTAAAGGCAGGACTGGGAAAAGAGGAGGGAGGGGGACTCCAATAGGTATGTATATTGATAATAAATAAACTATTGAAAACATTAACTAACAATGTTACTTGCCAAATCAGATATAAACTTTTGATGTTACATTGTTCCAATAATAGTATTGAAGCTTTAAAACAGAATGAGTTGAGTAAAAATATAATTAAGGATCCTTTACAATCATTGTATGCTGTTTGCATCTCACAGTTTTCCTTGAATTAAACTCTATTTGTTCTATTAGGGTATTTAAATCGTACAGAATATAGTGTTCTGTCTAACACTTTTAAAAATAATATAAGATTCTGTTAATTCTTTCATTCAATATTCCTGTTCTGTTATCACAATGAAATGCCAGAGAAAAACATTTTTGTTGCATTCTTTGCAGGATGAAGTGTTTAATATATGCAAAACATGAACAGAAAATAAATTGTAAGGAAACTTTCTGTAAAGATATACAACATCCTTATTTTCTGTAATACATCATGTTTTCAAAACCTGGAGTTTGCTTGAAAAGATTTGAGTGCTCCTCTAAACCTGAAACCTCTTATCCAAAGCCCGCTTTCATCTCTGAGGAGGATGGTGCACACACAATCAACAGAAGAGGGGACTCTGTCATAGTTAACAGCAATAGACAATACAAACTTAGAGTGCCTTCAAGGGTACTTGGTACACTTCAGCACTTCAAATAGTGACCTAGCAAACTGGAGAATGGCTAAGTGGGAAAATGTGCAATCAAGGTGATGCATATCTAGAAATTAAGGGAGGAGAAGGTAGAGATTGCACCAAGGAGCACTGAGAAAGCCACAGCCTCCTGCTGAGGTGAGATATTTGAAGTCAAAAATAACTAAGTCTGAGGTCAAGGATGGTGAAGAGATTTTTTAGAGTCTCCTTCTCCTTATAAACATCACATTTGTTTTATAATTTTATCTTTATTTTGATTTATTTTCCCTCCTGTTTCTTCCTATCTCATCTGCTGTTAACACTGTCTTTTATACAGCTTTCTCTATTCTTTGTGAGTCAACTTCCCCTTTGATCTTTAGCAGTCAACACGATTTAACTTAGTTGGGAGATGAGAAATCAGACTGAACTTGACACTGATCCTTCTCTAAAATTCCAAATCACCCTCAAGACATCTAAGATGTATGACTCAATGTATCATGTGAAAATATTGGAGAAGTGTTTACTGAGTCTTCTAGAAATGCTTGAGTTCTCAGTGCCCTGAGACTTGCCCCTGAGCAGACCAATTGTCAGAAGGGAACAAATTGTTTCAAATTTCTGACATCCTGCCCTTGCTGGAGAACAGATGTCAGTTGATATCCGGGGATAAGAGCCTGAAGCTCTTAAATTGGAATTTCCAAGTTCTGTTCTTGTTTTAAATGTTGTTTCCATGATGATTACTTAGGTGCATTTTTTTTTCTCTTCCAGAACTCAATTTTCTAATACAGATTAAGAGACTTGTCAGGGAATGAAAGTAAATGTCCATTCCATTGGGAATTACCTCTAAGAGAAAGTAGTTTGTGGGACACAAAGTTCAGAGGGATTCTAAGAATAAAGGCTCAAAGTTGTCAACAATGTCACCGGACATGGTCATAATTGTAACATGTCATATTAAGTAAGACAAGTCATTGAGAACACTAGATTTGGAGTCAAAAGTTTCTAGATCTAGTGATCAACTTCATTACCATTAGCTTATTATTCAATATACAGAAGCCTCATTTTCTTTAACAGAAATAGAATACATACTTCATGATTACTATTCTTCTTGCCATAACATAATATCTGCAAAAACAATTTAAAGAGGGAAATGTTTATTTCCATTCACAATTGGAGGATAAAGTCCATCATGATAGGGAAGGTATCAGTACAGGAGCAGAGTTAAGCTTATTATATTGCATCTACAACCAAGAAGCAGCAAAAGAGGAATGCTGGTGTTTAACCCATCTTCTTTTTCCCAAATCTATGAAACCCACCTATGTAATACTGCTACCAACAATTAGGATGGCTCTGCCTCCTTAGTTAATGAGATCTAGACAGTCCTTCACAGATATGCTCAAAGGTTTGTTCCCATGGTAATTCTAAATGACATCAAGTTGGCAATCAAGAATAAGCATCACACCTACTTTTTGCAGATACTGCAAGTAATACAGTAGCAGTTCTTACAATGTTTATAAAACGTTTTCATTGCAGTGTAATCACACAGTACATACAGAAACCTTTCTTCCTACAAGCCCATAGAAAGAAATAGCAAAATATCTGCCATATGGAAAAGACCTGGGGATAGATTTCTAGTTAAAAATTAGATATTTTTCTCACATTATATATCTTGATTATGGTTGCACCTACCTTCACTACTGAGACAGAAAATAGAGAAGAGTGTGAAGTGCAGGAAATATTTCTGTAAAGACTGTAAAATTAGAATATAAGAAAAACAAAACTGTAAGCAAAGAGGAAAGCTAGAACATCCCTCAATTGTGGAGGCTGACTATAACCCATTAAGCCACAGAAAATGTATAAGCACACCCAAAATTAGTTGAAGGTGATGGTGGTGTGTAATAATAAAATACCCACTACCTGGGTAGAGAAAGAAACAAAACAAAGCAAAACAAAATGGCAAAAATGGGGGTGGGGAGAAAAAGACAAAGCACAGGAAACACATACATCTGACAGGGGGGTTGTATGTTGTATGTATAACACATAATGAGTTAAAGATGAGCATCAAGAATACAATCTGATTCTAAATGAGGTATAGTGTTAGGCTGCCTATCTGTGTTGTAAATGGGGTGCTTGAGTGCTACTGCCAATGGTAAGTAGCTCAGAAGAGGCAGAACAATCTGCAATATGGGTTCCAGTCCATGTATTTCCCAGGTGAGGAACAGCAGGATCTGTGACAGATGCTGTGGGTTCTTGCCTCTACTGGATACTTTACTGGGAGTTGGGACCTGGGATCTGTGCTTCTCCTCAGGGTATATACATGCCAGGCAGAAAGTGTATGACTGAACCTGGGAGAGGGGCCAGAATCTGATTTGGTTCTGAGTGAGTGCCAAGAATTTTGAGGGGCTGGAAAAGAAAAGGCCTTCTCCAGGAGATTTAGGAGAGGAACTTTATGACCAAAGGCCTCCCAATGCCCCATCCTGTGTTGATCTTTGATGAAGGAGAAGGACCTTGTCTAGACTGCAATATCTGATGACAAATATGGGTTCTTTTCAGCTTCTGGCTATCATAAAGAAGGCCGCTATGAACATAGTGGAACACGTGTCCCTGTGGGGGCATCTTTTGGGTATATTTCCAAGAGTTGTATTGCTGTGTCTTAAGGTAGATCTATTTCCAATTTTCTGAGACAGGGGGAAGGAATAGGGGAACCTGATCTGCTATTGGTTGAGGGAAAAGAACTGAAGCCCTGAAGGCCAGCAGAAAGTTATGGAAACAGGCAATTTTGCAAGGTAGGAGGTTAGGGGGACCTTCCAGAATGTACCAGAGCCCTGGGAGGTGAGAGACTCTCAGGACTCAAAGGGAGGGACCTTAGATGTAATGACCACAAGTGGGGAGGGGGATCTTGTAGAGCCCATCTCCAGCAGAAAGACGAGGATGGGGTTGCCATCCCACAGTCAAAACTCTGACCCATAATTGTTCCTGTCTGAAAGAACTACAAGGATGAAAATGGAGAGGAACCTGAGAAAAAGGAGGTCCAGTGACAGGCCCAAAGTGGGATCCGGCTCAAGTGGAGGTCCCAAGGTCTGACACTGTCACTGAGGTTATGGAATGCTCACAATAAGGGACCTAGCATGACAGCATTCTGAAAGACCCAACAAGCTGCTGAAAGAGTCAGATGCAGTTATTTGCACCCAATTAATGGACAGAAGCTGCTGACCCTGTGATTGAATTAGTGGAAAGCTGGAAAAAGCTGAAGAGGAGGGTGACCCTGTAGGAGGACCAGCAGTCTCAACTATCCTGGGACCCCCAAGATCCCTCAAACACTGAGCCACCAACCAGGCAGCATACACCAGCTGATATGAGGCCACTAACACACATACAGTAGAAAACTCCCAGGTCTGGGTTAAGTCAGAGAAGATGCACCTAACCCTCAAGAGACTGGAGTCCCTAATGAGGTTAGAGGTCTGGTGGGGTGGGTGATGGGGACATCTTCATGGAGACATGGGCACAGGGAATATGTATGGGATGTGTAACAGTTGGAGGGTGGACTAGGAGGGAAATAAATCTGTAGTATAAATAAATGAATAAATGAATAAATAAATAAATAAATAAATAAATAAATGTCTTAATAAATAAATATTAAAAAAGCTAAAAATCGATCTACTCCAAAATCCAGTTCTACCACTCTTTGACATATACCCAAAGGACTCTACACCATACTGTAGAAATACCTGTTTATCCATGTTCATTGTCACTTTATTCACAATATCCAGAAACTGAAAATAGGCTAGATGCCCATCAACTAATGAATAGAAAATGAAAATGTGGTACATTTTCACAATGGGATACTAGTCAGGTATTGTGAAAAAGGAAATTTGTTCTAAATAGATAGAGATAGAAACAATTATCCTTAGTGAGGTAAACCAGACAAGGAAAGACAATTATTACATGCCATAAGGACATCTTTAATGTGGATGGTAGCTTTATATTCTTAGTTTAGAAATATTAACAGTTGTATCAGAGTAGGGGTGCAGAAATCTCACTAATGTTAGTGTGTATTTGTAAAAAAAAATATTTCATTTAAAAGAAAATGTCAAAATTTCACTCATGTAGCCCTACCAAAAGTCTGTATCTAGGCTAACAATGTTTTGGCATGTACTCTATATAGATGTCACAGTGCCATAGACCTTCTTCCAAATAGACATTTGTATAGGTCTTGAAATATCCATATTACCATGTGTACTATATGAAGATATCAGACACATATTGCTCTAATAAAAGAATTGTAGTGAAAGTAGTTATCATTCTATCCATGTTTATAGTATGTAAGCAGTCTCATGCAAGGCTTGAATTTTGAGTCGTGTACTCAAGCTAATAAATACATCAAAAAAATTCTGCACAGCTTAACAATGATATATTTGCTATTATGTGCTTTGGTAGTTCTCAAGCACCACTGATTCTGAGCAGGATAGATTATCTAATACCTTCTGAATAGCTGACTATACAGCCTTGTATATCATAACAAAAGGGTTTGTGGAAGTCTATAATTTTGGTTTCCCACACATTTTCAGTATACTGATTAGAAGCACTTTAGAATCTGCCATACCTTACACATATTTTTCTCATGAGTTTATGTTCCTGTTACTTTAAAGCCCCTGTTTTCTGATTTGAGTAATGATCATGGAGAGAAGCCAAAATTCATTATCAAATGAAAGCCAAAAATGATTTTGATAGAGAATGCAAAATTATGCATACATATTAAAACATGTACAGAAATTGAAAAGACTGTCTCAGTAATTTAACTTCCCTTCCACCCAAAATATTTTCTCTGATGACCATTGTACATAATTGAAAGAAAAAAAGCTCTGATCATTTTCCAGTTACTACTCAAAATTTTGTTCTTAAATATAACAGTTATTCTCTAATTAAACATATGAATCCTGAGACATTGTCTTTTGGTATTTTTGGTATGTTAAAATCTTTGTTTATTGCTATTTGTAAAATTAGCTCTTAATCATTTAAAAGCGTGTTGTATATTAGAATTTATCCACAGAATTACAACTCTTATATTTAAAAATATGTGTCTATAACTAAAAATAAGCATGCACTGTAATAATGAATTCATTTATATATATACAGATTCTTTTTTGCTAGTTTGCATTTTGCATTCACCCTCATGAACATATGTGCACTTTAAAGAAGGTGGGATATTAGAGAATTTCTATTTGCCATCTTACTTTTCTTAACTTATATCATTCTTGTGGCATATAGAAATTTGTGTTATAAACAGAAATTTGTGTTTACCTTAGTGCCCATGAGCACATAACCATTGTTATGTTTGCATATGATTACATATTACACTTGAACAAAATAGAGGTTTCTGTGTCCCACAGTACTAGATTTCCACATTGCTTTATTGTTGAATACCTCTAAAGTTCTCCTCAAAACCATGCTAGTTTGTCTTGATTCTTAAAATATTCTAAAATTTATTCTAACATTTGGAAAACAAGGGAGCACTCTACTTCAGACAATAAAAATATGAAAACTTTAAGATCACCAATAACACTATTTAAATACAAAATTGCTTTCACCATAGCTTCTATTTTATTTTATTTCTGCCATTTTCACTAAATCACTACTTTTAATATCTTGTTCAGAGTCAGTCATATAATTCACAAGGGATTTATAATAAAACATCCCTATAACTGTAAAACAGTTGTCCTTTATGTAGAATTATTATGAATTCAAGTTACAGTATTCATTCTAGTCTTTTTAACCAAATGATAAGTGTTTCTACAAATTAAAATGCATGCTTAATGGTTCTTACCTAGCACAAAAATCTGCATATATGTGTGTGTGTGTGTGTGTGTATGTGTGTGTGTGTTCTTATGTTTTTTATGTTTTTATCTTTCTCGCATATATTACATCACACCCACAGTTACCCCTACCTCCATTCTTCTGACTCCTCCCCACCCCTTTCCCCTGGATCTGCTTTTCCCACATTTCCCTTTTTTCTGTCTTGCTTGATTCTATTTTGGGTCTCTGGGATTTCTTCCCTCTGGTTCCTGGCCTTTCAGGCACTATTTGCTCATTGACTCCTTCTCATGATGTGGTTCTCAACTTGGAGCAGTCATTCTTTGGCCACTTTAACAGTTTCTGCACCACATCTGTCCCAGTGCATCTTGAAACCAGAACAGAATATAGATTGAAGGTTTGGGGACGAAGTTGATTTCCCAGTCCCACTTCTTGAAGCCTTGTCTGGCTACAGAAGCCTTGAAACCTTGACTGGTTGAGGCTCCAGATATTGACAGCAAAGATTATTTGAAATGATAAGGGTAGGACTATTTAGTATTACATTTATTTTTGCAAAACTACAAAACTGAAATTAAAGTTTAAAATAGTTAAAATATTTTTATTTTAATACATATCTCAAATGAACAGTCATTTAGAATCCACTACTACTGTGGAGATAATCTAGTTCTTTCTCTTTTAGTCACGACAAAACTTTGATTCCCACTGAGGTAAAGTGCTTGGGTCTTTTATATAGCCCAGTCTGACCTCAACTCACAGTGTTACTGAAGCTGGCAATTAACTCCGGTCATGACATCACGAATTTTGTTGTGACAAGGATGCAATGCCATGCCTCTTCTGAAAACTGGTTACAAAGGCATTTAAAAGTAATCAATTTCAGCAATTACAAGTCATTTCAGCATGTTAATTGGAGCCCACTAAGGGTAGAAACATGGAAGAAACTATCTCTAAAGGTTTTATTTTAAAAAACGAGCTGGAAGTAACTGTTGAGCAAGATAGAACAGTGGTACATACATCTTAGAAAAGCAGTTGACAAAGCATTTAGATGAAAGCAATGTATCTGGAAATAAGATCCTTTTAAATTTGCATTGAAAAATGAATACTTTTAAGTTGACTAGAGATAAATATAGGGATAAGTTTCTCTTTGGATTCAAGTTACAAAAGCAATTGTCATGTCATTCAGTCTGAAGTGGCTATTCCCCCTAAACAAAAGCAAAATTTTGAAAAGAAATGGCACATCTTAAAAATAGGTCAAAAACTACCAAATATATGGTTCTCGTCCCAGACTGCAAAAGTGTGAAAAAATGAATCAAATATAGACAGAAAAGAAGCATGTGTTTCAAGAAAAGACCCAACAGAAAAAAATATGAGATGTAGATTTAGAATTTAGCTCATATAGAAAATGCAAATATTCATGATATATTTTCAGTAGCTGAAAATGATGGAATGGGGAATTATTTAGTACAAAAAGCCTTTTCAGACAAATACACATTCAAGCCATCCTGCAGCATGTCTTCCATTCATCACCAGCAGGAATAGTGCTTCCTCAGATTGCTTCTTCTGATAGATTACTTTTTCCTGAGTGGACGAGGTAACTGTGTTACTGAGAAAAAAAATGCATCCATCAAAAATTGTTGGTTAAATTAAAAGTATGGACTATTTTTTTTAAAAAACTATTCTTATTTCATGAACTGTTATACTGTTTTGGAAATCTCCAAAACGTAATAATTGAACTAGTTATCTTTCTCAGCTTAGTGTTTATAGTCAATGACATCAATCTAATGAACTATGTTTAGTGAGATAGGGTTCATCAATGACTCTTTAAATGTGATTTACCCAAGCCCATCTTATTCTGAATAATATTCACCGTTGTGTTACATTCTAATACTATTAGATTACTCCTGCAGTTATTTTATGGTAATATCTTCCATACTAAATGGTGAACTGGAAATGAAACTTTTTGAAGGGGAAACCATAAAAAGATAATGCTCCTCTTTAGTAAGAATTACCTTTGCCTGAAACACTAAAGTGTTGGTGAAAATGTTAAGCAAGGGCATCACCTTTATGCTATTTGGATGGCAAATAAATAAATCTATTATAGGAAATGATATATAGGTTCTTCAAAAATCTGAAAAGAAAATTATCATTGTCCTACAATCACACCGCTGGGTATTTATACAAAAGAAATTGAATTAGCATGCCAGAAATGCCTTCATTTCCATGTCTATTGCAGCAGTACTCATAATAGCTAAGAAACAAAAGCTGCTGTGTCCATCAGTAGTTGAATAAAGAAAATGCGGTACAGAATATAAAATGGAACACTATTCTTCCAAGAGTAGAATAAAATTCTTCCATTTGCAGCAATTTTTGTGGACATAAACATCAATATATTAAGTACTAAACAGGATGTGTTTGGTAGTGCCTATAATCTCAGTACTTAGAAGCCAAGCTAGGGGATCTAGATTTTTTTTAAAAATTTTTTAATTAGGTATATTCTTTATTTACATTTCAAATCATTTTCTTCTTAATGGTTTCCCCCTCCCCAAAAGTTCCATACACCCTCTTCCCTCCCCCTGCTCCCCAACCAACCCACTCCCACCTCCCCTTCCTAGTATTTCCCTACACTGCCACATTGAGCCATTTCAGGACCAGGTGCCTCTCCTTCATTCTTCTTGGTATCCTTTGATATGTGAATTGTTCCTTGGGTATTCCAAGCTTCTGGACTAATATTCACTTATCAGTGAGTGCATATCATGTGTGATTTTTTTGTGAATGGGTCATCTCACTCTGGATGACATTCTCCAGTTCCATACACCTGCCTAAGTATTTCATGAATTCATTGTTTTAAATAGCTGAGTAGTAGTACATAGTGTAATTATACCACATTTTCAGTATCCATTCCTCTGTTGAGGGACATCTGGGTTCTTTCCAGCTTCTGGCTATTATAAATAAGGATGCTATGAACATAGTGGAGCACGTGTCCTTATTGCATGTTGGAGAGTCCTTTGGGCATATGCCCAGTAGTGGTACAGCTGGGTCCTCCGGTAGTATTACGCCAAGTTTTCTGAGGAACCACCAAACTGATTTCCAGAGTGGTTTTACCAACTTGCAATCCCACCAGTAGTGGAGGAGCGTTCCTCTTTCTCCACATCCTCACCAGCACCAGCTGTCCCCAGAGTTTTTGATCATAGCCATTCTGACTGGTGTGAGGTGAAATCTCAGGGTCATTTTGAATTGCATTTTCCTGATGACTAAGGATGTTGAACATTTCTTTATGTGCTTCTCAGCCATTCGATATTCCTCTGGTGAAAATTCTTTGTTTAGCTCTATACCCTATTTTTAATAGAGTTATTTGGCTCTCTGGAATCTACTTTCTTGAGTTCTTTGAATGTCTTGGATATTAGCCCTCTGTCAGATGTAGGGTTGGTAAAGATCTTTTCCCATTTTGTTAGCTGCCGCTTTGTCCTTTTGACAGTGTCCTTTGCCTTACAGAAACTTTGTAATTTTATGAGGTCCCATTTGTAATTCTTGTTCTTGGAGCATAAACTATTGGTGTTCTGTTCAGGAAATTTTCCCCTGTGCCCATGTGCACAAGGCACTTCCCCAGTTTCTTTTCTATTAGTTTCAGTGTTTCTGTTTTTATGTGGAGGTCCTTGATCCACTTGGACTTTAACTTTGTACAAGGAGATAAGAATGAATCAATTTGCATTCTTCTGCTTGCTGACCTCCAGTTGAACCAGCACCATCTATTGAAAAGGCTATTTTTTTTCCACTGGGTAGTTGTAGCCCCCTTGTCAAAGATCAAGTTACCATAGGTGTGTGGGTTCATTTCTGGTTCTTCAATTCTGTTCCATTTATCTACCTGCCTGTCACTGTACCAATACCTTGCAGTTTTTAACACTATTGCTCTGTAGTAGTGCTTGAGGTCAGGGATACTGATTCCCCCAGAAGTTCTTTTACTGTTGAGAATAGTTTTAGCTATCCTGGGTTTTTTGTTATTCCAGATGAATTTGATAACTGCTCGTTCTACCTCTATGAAGAATGGAGTTGGGATTTTGATTGAGATTACTTTGAATCTGTATATTGGTTTTGGCAGGATAGCCATTTTTTGCTATATTAATCCTGCAAATCCATGAGCATGGCAGATCTTTCCATCTTCTGAGGTCTTCTTTGATTTCTTTCTTCAGAGACTTGAAGTTTTTGTCATACTGATATTTCACTTGTTTCGTTAGAGTCACACAAAGATACTTTATATTGTTTGTAGCTATTGTGAAGGGTGTCATTTCCCTAATATCTTTCTCAGCCTGATTTTCCTTTGAGTATAGGAAGGCTACGGATTTTCTTGAGTTAATTTTATATCTGGCCACTTTGTTGAAGTTGTTTATCAGCTGTAGGTGTTCTCTGCTGGAGATTTTTGGGTCGCTTAAGTATACTATCATATTGTTTGCAAATAGTGATAATTTGACTTCTTCCTTTCCAATTTGTATCCCTTTGACCTCCTTTTGTTTTCTAATTGCTCTAGCTAGAACTTCTCATACAATATTGTATAAATATGGAAATAGAGGGCAACCTTGTCTAGTCCCTGATTTTAGCGGGATTGCTTCAAGTTTCTCTCCATTTAGTTTGATGTTGGCTACTGGTTTGCTGTATATTGCTTTTACTATGTTTAGGTATGGGCGTTGCATTCCTGTTCTTTCCAAGACCTTTAACCTGAAAGGATGCTGAATTTTGTCAAATTCATTTTCAGTATCTAATGAAATGACCATGTAGTTTTTTTCTTTGAGTTTGTTTATGTAGTGGATTACATTGATGGATTTCCTTATATTGAACCATCTCTGCATTCCTGGGATGGACCGTGGTGAATGATCGTTTTGATGTGTTCCTGGATTCGATTCGCAAGAAACTTATTGAGTATTTTTGCATCTATATTCATAAGGGAAATTGTTCTGAAGTTCTCTTTCTTTGTCAGATCTTTGTGTGGTTTTGGTATCAGCAAAATTGTGGCTTCATAGAACGAGTTGGGTAGTGATCCTTCTGTTTCTATTTTGTGGAATAGTTTGAAGAGTACTGGTGTTAGATCTTCTTTGAAGGTCTGATAGAATTTTGCACTTAAACCATCTTGTCCTGTGCTTTTTTTTTTTTTTTTGGTTGGAAGACTTTCAATGACCACTTCTATTTCTTCAAAAGTTATGGGACCATTTAGATAGTCTAACTGATCCTGATTAAACTTTGGTAGTTGGTATCTGTCTAGGAAATTTTCCGTTTCCTCCATGTTTTCCAGTTGTGTTGAGTATAGGCTTTTGTAGCAGAATCTGATGATTTTTGGAATTTCCTCATTTTCTGTTGTTATTTCTCCCTTTTCTTTTCTGATTTTGTTAATTTGTATACTGTCTCTGTGCCCTCTGGTTAGTCTGGCTAAAGATTTATCTATCTTGTTGATTTTCTCAAAGAACCAACTCCTAGTTTTTTTGATTCTTTGAATAGTTCTTTTTGTTTCTACTTGGTTAATTTCAGCCCTGAGTTTGATGATTTCCTGCCTTCTGCTCCTCTTGGAGGTATTAGCTTCTTTCTGTTCTAAAGCTTTCAGGTGTGCTGTTAAGCTGCTAGTGTATGCTCTCTCCAGCTTCTTTTTGTATGCACTCAGATCTATGTGTTTTCCTCTTAGCACTGCTTTCTATGTGTCCCATAAATTTGGGTTTGTTGTGCTTTCATTTTCATTAAACTCTAAAAAGGTTTTGATTTTTTTCCTTATTTCTTTCTTGACAAAATTATCTTTGAGTAGGGCATTGTTCAACTTCCATGTGTATGTGGGCTTTCTGTTGTTTTTGTTGCTGTTGAAAACCACCCTTACTCAATAGTGATCTGATAGGAGGCAGGGAATTAGTTCGATTTTTTTTGTACCTATTGAGGTCTCTTTTGTGACCAATTATATGGTCAATTTTGAAGAAGGTACCATAAGGTGCTTAGAAGAAGATATAGTCTTTTGATTTAGGATGAAATGTTCAATAGATATCTATTAAATCCATTTGTTCCAAAACTTCTGTTAATTTTACTGTGTCTCTGTTTAGTTTGTGTTTCCTTGATCTGTCCATTAATGATAGTGGGGAGTTGAAGTCACCCACAATTATTTTGTGGGGTGCGATATGTGCTTTCAGTTTTAGTAAGGTTTCTTTTACGAATGATGGTGCCCTTGTATTTGGAGCATAGATGTTCAGAATTGAGAGTTCTTCCTGGTAGATGTTTTCTTTGATGTGTATAAAGTGTCCTTCCATGTCTTTTTTGATGACTTTTGGTTTACAGTCTATTTTATCAGATATTAGAATGGCTACTCTAGCTTGTTTCATGGGACCATTTGCTTGGAAAACTGTTTTCCAGCCCTTTACTCTGAGGTAGTGTTTGTCTTTGACACTGAGATGCATTTCTTGTAAGCAGAACATGTTGGGGCTTGTTTACCTATACAGTCTGTTAGTGTATGTCTTTTTATTGGGGAATTGAGCCGATTGATGTTAAGAGATATTAAGGAAAAGTGATTGTTACTTCCTGCTAATTTCGATATAATTTTTGTGTTTGTGTGGTTTTTTTGGGGGGTTTGTTGGAAAAGGATTAATTTCTTGCTTTTTCTAGTGTATAGTTTCTTTCCCTTTGTTGGTGTTTTCCATTCATTATCCTTTGAAAGGCTGGATTTGTGGAAAGATACTGTATAAATTTGTTTTTGTTATGAAAAACCTCGGTTTCTCCATCTATGTTAATTGAGAGATTTGCTGGATATAGCAGTCTGGGTTGGCATTTGTGTTCTCTTAGGTTCTGTATGACAACTGTCCAGGCTTTTCTGACTTTCATAATCTCTGGTGAGAAGTCCAGTGTAATTCTGATAGGTCTACCTTTATATGTTACTTTACCTTTTTCCCTTACTGCTTTTAATATTCTTTCTTTGTTTACTTCATTTTGTGTTTTAATTATTATGTGATGGGAGGAATTTCTTCTCTGGTCAAATCTATTTGGAGTTCTGTAGGCTTCTTGTATGTTCATGGGCATCTCTTTCTTTAGGTTAGGGAAGTTTTCTTCTATAATTTTGTTGAAGATATTTACTGGCCCCTTAAGTTGGAAATCTTCACTCTCTTCTATACCTATAATCCTTAGGTTTGGTCTTCTCATTTTGTTCTGGATTTCCTGGATGTTTTGGGTCAGGATTTTTTTGCATTTTTCATTTTCTTTGACTGTTGTGTCAATGCTTTCTATGGTATCTTCTGCATCTGAGATTCTCTCTTCTATCTGTTGTATTCTGTTGTTGATGCTTGGATTCATGACTCCTGACTTCTTTCCTAGGCTTTCTATGTCCAGAGTTGTTTCCCTTTGTGATTTCTTTATTGTTTCTACCCCCATCTTTAGATCTTGCATGGCTTCGTTCAATTCCTTCACCTGTTTTTTTGTGTTTTCCCTTAGTTCTTCAAGGACTTCTCCCTGTTTACTTGTGGTCTCCTGTATTTCTTTAAGTGAGTTAATTATGTCTTTGTTGAAGCCTTCCATCAGCATCATAAGCTGTGCTTTTAAATCCAGTTCTTGCTTTTCTGGTTTGTTTTGGTATCCAGGACTTGTTGTTGTTGGAGTACTTGGTTCCAAAGGAACCATGTTGCCTTGGTTTTTATTGGTGGTGTTCTTGTGTTTGACTTTTGCCATCTGATTATCTCTGGTGTTAGCTGGTGTTGCTGTCTCTGACTGTGGTTTCTCTTTGCTCCTGGGAGACCTGTTCTCTCTGTGTACACTGATATGTAAGTACTTCTGCAAGACCCACTCTCTTATAGTTGTATATAGGTATGTACCTCTGTGGCCCAGATCAACTCTGGGTGCAGGTGGTGATCAGAAGACTCCTGTCCCAGTCTGTTCCTAGGCTCTTGTGTCTTCAGGGTTTCAGGCTGTTTCCTCTTAGCAGCAGGGGTGGTCCTATTGTACCACTGTGCCTCTCTGCATTCCTGAGTGGTTAATTAACTTCTTGTATCCCTTGGATATGGTACCCAGTGGCAGAAGATGGCTCCTCTACTCTGCAATGCAGGTCTCTCCTGTGCTACCTGACTCCTCCACGCAGCTGGGTAGATGGCTGGCTTCCTGTGCCACTTGGATATGGTGCGCTGGAGTCCCTGTCTGGTGTATCACCAGAGCAAAGATGTCAGAGGCTGTGGTGTTCCCTCCAGGCACTGATCACTCTGCTTGGCAGATGTCCCACAGCAAAGCTGGCACCCAGACAACCACAGAGCTCTACCGGTCTTGGGTGCAGGTTGAACCCTAGCTGGCTGTGTCCCGAGTGATATTATACTCGGTATTTCTCTGTGTACCTGGAGTTCCTGTCCGTTCTGTCACCGAAACAAAGATGGCGGAGGTTGCTGCACTCCCTCCGCAAAGATGGCGGAGGCTGCGTGGGTCACTCTGGGGATTTAGATTTTAAGGTAATCATAATCTATTCAGATTGTCTCAGGCAAGCTTGGGTTAGCGAAGGTTCTATCTAGAAAACATAAGCTAAAATAAATAAAATTTCACAGAACCATGAATACCAAAATAACAAAACATCTGACCAAATTACCTGCTGGATCACACACCAGATTTATTTGTAGTTATTTTGAGGAATTATCATTTATTCTTTTATAAAAAATGCACTAATTTACATTACCATCAACAGTATGAAAGCTCCATTTGTTCCACATCTTTACCAGAATTTGGATGTTTTATTTATTTTTTAGAATAAACATTTTAACTTTTATTAAATGATTCACAATGCTTATGATATGTAATCAGCTTTGGTGTCCATCAGTAGATCGATGTATGATGAAAATGTGACATAACATATTTGGTTGAATATTTTTAATCCACAAAAATGAGTGAAATCTTATCATTTATAGCAAAATAGATTAAACTGGCAGGATTTAGGTTGGGTTAGATAAATTAGACACAGAATAAAGAACTATCTTGTCTCATTTGTGGAAGCGAATGCAAAAATAAATTTAATATAAATGTAAAATAATGATAAATTGAGATGGAGAAAGGAATACAGAGTTTGTCAGCTTTAATCACTGCACATGCACACATACATGTGCACTATCATGATGATTTACTAAGATAGATCTATAATTGATACATAAATAAATTTTAATCCAGATAATTCAAAATTAAGTTTTTGAGTAGAATAAAGGGCATTTGGAAAAGCAAACAGCACTTGAGGAAGTTTTCAGTATATATGTGTATGTAGATGGATAGATAGATAGATAGATAGAAAGATAGATATATAGATACATAGATAGATACACAGCTATACATAGATAGATACATAGATAAATACATAGATAGATACACAGATATACATAGATAGATACATAGATAAATACATAGATAGACAGATAGATAGATGGTAGATAGATAAATAGATAGAGCGAGTCAGCGAGAGAGAGAGAGAGAGAGAGAGAGAGAGAGGAAAATTACGAGCTACTGGAAACATTAAGGTCCTAACAAAAAATAATATGATCAAAGATTAGGATTTTAAGATGTATACATTAGAAATACATGGAATTTCAAATTATTAAGAACAATTGAAGAAAAATATTGTCATCAAATACATTATATATTTAGATAATATCATTGAGTAAAATACTGTTGAAAGAATAATGCAAAACATTAAAAGGGACATTAGAGATAGTCGATAGAAGAGAATACTGTGTGAGTACAAAAAAAGTGTACAGAAAGTTGCAATTCTTGAACTAGATAAACTTAATAGACTATTTCACAAAACTTTCCTATAACCTATTTTTAGAACAACCAGAAAAATTAAAGCATAGATGAAACCCCATGACATAAAACACACAGCAAAACAAATGTGCACATTCAGCAAAAGTCTGCGGCCTCTTTATGGCAAAGCTTGCTGGAGATGAGAAATGACAGGAAGGAGTACTTCTTCATCCCACCTGGCACTTCTGCCCCCAAGACAGGCACTGCCAGACCCCAATGGGCACTTCTCCAAACCCTTCAGAGAGTTACTATCTCCAGATTGCCTGCCTGTCTGTGAATTGCCAGAAAGCAGTTGAGAACGATAGACTAAAATACAAATCATCTGTTCTGTGCTGGCCCTCCACCTTTTAATGAAGCAAGGAGAACAAGACTGGGACTGCACCAGTAATCAAGTCTAGACTTAGAGAACATGCAAATCCCTCTGGAAGAAGTCACAGTTGTTGTACCAGGACTCAAGTCAGGGAACACAGTGAGGCCCTGCTTGCTGTGAGCTCTGAGAAGAGGGTGCAAGATGCATCACTAAAGAGATGCCAGATTAAACTACCAAGAACCACCCATACCTGCAAAGCCCTCAAGTAGGCCAAGAAGTCTTCTACCAAAGTAAGAGATTGAACTGGAAAGGAGAAAACTGTGTCCCAGCTTGAAGATCTGCCCCTCACAAGTCCCTAGAAGGGGATCTCCCTTGGGTCTCAAGTGTTCTGCTGAATTCCAGCACTTCCACCTCTCCCCTAAGTGGCAGTGACCTTGGGACCTCCTTCTATGGAGCTCCATGTTGCTTTTGCATTGTCCAACCCATCTCAAATATGATCCTCCTGCCCTGTCCCAACATGGATCATCATCATGCCCTGGAGCCATAGGGTCCCAATGTTCTTGTCCAAGCCTCAGTTTTGCCACCTGATTGAAATAATCTCATGCATCCTATCAGATCACCATGGACTGAGGCTGGTCTTTAAGAACAACAAAAAACAACAGAAATCCAACATATACATCAAAGCAAAACAATTCTGTACTCAATGATAACTTGGTCAAGGAAGAAACAAAGAAAGAAATTAAAGACTTTTTAACTTTTTATAATTTTATGAAAATGAAGGCACAACATATCCAAACTTATGGGACACAATGAAAGCAGTGCTAAGAGGAAAATTAATAGCTCTGTGTGCCTCCAAAAAGAAACTGTAAAGAACATACACTAACTGCTTGACAATGTACCTGAAAGCTCTATAACAAAAAGAAGCAAATATATGCAAGAGGAGTAGAAAGCAGGAAATAGACAAACACAAGGCAATCAACTTGGTTGATTTGCCGAAATCAACCAAGTAGAAGCAAACAGAAGTATACAAAGAATCAACAAAACCAGAAGCTGACTCTTTGAGAAAATCAACAAGAAAGATAAACCCTTAGCAAGACTAACAAGAGGGCATAGAGAAAATATCCAAATTAACAAAATCAGAAATGAAAACAGAGACAGAGCAACAGAAACCAAGGAAATTAAAAAATATTATCAGATCCTACTGCAAAAGCCTATATTCAAAAAAAGTGAAAAATGGGGATGAACTGGACAATTTTCTAGACAGATACCAGGTACCAACATTAAATCAGGATAAGATAAACCACCTAAACAGTTCCATAACCCATAAAGAAATGGAAGCAGTCATTAAAAGTCTCCCAACAAAAAAATGCCCAGGACAAGATAGATTTTGTGCAGAATTCTAAGAAGACCTAAAACAAATAATACTCTTTAAACTATTCCACAAAATAGAAACAGAAGGAATAGTACCCAATTCAGTCAATGTAGCCACAATTACACTCATACCTAAACCACACAAAGACCCAACAAAGAAAGAGGATTTCACACCAATTTCCTTTATGAATATCTATGCAAAAACATTCAATAAAATTGCCTCAAATTGATTCCAAGTGTACATCAAAATGATTATCTATCATGATCAAGTAGGTTTCATCCCAGGGATGGTTCTATATATGGAAATCCATCACTGTAATCAACTATATAAACAAACTCAAAGAAAATCTACATGATCATTTCATTAGATCCTGAAAAAGCACTTGACAAAATATAACACCTCTTCACGGTAAAAGTCTTGGAAAGATCAGGAATTCAAGGCCCATACCTAAACACAGCAAAAGCAATATACAGCAAACAGTAGCCAACATCAAACCAAGTGGAGAGAAACTTGAAGCAATCCCACTAAAATCAGAGACTAGACAAGGCTGCCTACTCTCTCCCTACTATTCAATATAGTACTAGAAGTCCTAGAAGGAGCAGTTAGGCAACAAAAGGAAGTCAAAGGGATACAAATTGGAAAGGAAGAAGTCAAAATATCACTATTTTCAGATAATATGATAATATACTTCAGTAACCCCAAAAACTCCACCAGAAAACTCCTACAGCTGATAAACTACTTCCGCAAAGTGTCTGGATAAAAAATTATCTCACAAAAAGCAGTAGCCTTCCTCTACACAAAGGATAAACAGATGGAGAAAGAAATTAGGGAAATGACACCCTTTAAAATAGTCATAAATAATATAAAATGACTTGGTATGACTCCAACCAAGCAATTGAAATATCTGTATGGCAAGAACTTCAAGTCTCTGAAAAAAGAAATTGAAGATCTCAGAGGATGGAAAGGTCTCCCATGCTCATGTACTAGCAGGGTTAATAAAGTAAAAATAGCCATCTTGGCCAAAGATTTAATGTAATCCCTATAAAAATTCCAACTCATTTGTTCATAGAGATAGAAAGGGCAATCTGTAAATTCATTTGGAATAGCAAAAACCCCAGGATATTGAAAAATATACTCAACAATAAGAGAACTTCTGGGGGAATCATCATCCCTGAACTCAAGCTGTATAACAGAGTAATACTGATAAAAAAAAAAAAACTCCATGAGACAGGTAGGTACATAGAATAGAATTGAACCCACACAACTATGGGTATTCGATATTTGATAAAGGAACTAAAATCATCCAGTGGAAAAAAAGACACATTTTTCAACAAATGGTGCAGGTTCAAATGCCTGTCAGCAAGTAGAAGAATGCAAATCAATCAATTCTTATCTCCTTGTACAAAGCTCCAGTCCAAGTAGATCAAGGACCACCACATAAAACCAGATACACTGAATCTAATAGAAGAGAAAGTGGGGAAGAGCCTTGCATACATGGGTACAGGGAAAATTTCCTGAACAGAACACCAATAGCTTATGTTCTAAGATCAAGAATTGACAAATGGGACCTCAGAAAATTACAAAGTTTCTGTAAGGCAAAGGACACTGTCAATAGGACAAAACAGCAACCAACAGATTGGGAAAAGATCTTTACCAATCCTACATCTGATAGAGGGCTAATATCCAGTATATACAAAGATCACAAGAAGTTAGACTCCAGAGAACCAATTAATCCTATTAAAAATGGGGTACAGAGCTTAGCAAAGAATTCTCAACTGAGAAATATTGAATGGCTGAGAACCACATAAAGAAATGTTTTACATACTTAGTCATTAGGGAAATGCAAATCAAAGAAACCCTGAGATTCCACTTCACACCAGTCAGAATTGCTAAGATCAAAAACTCAGTTGACAGCAGATGTTGTCAAGGATGTAGAGAAAGAGGAACACTCATCTATTGCTGGTGGGATTGCAAGGTGGTAAAACCTTTCTGGAAATCAGTCTGCAGATTCCTCAGAAAATTGTATATAGTAGTACCTGAGGACCAAGCTTTACCACTCCTGGGCATATTCCACAAAGATGCTCCAACATATAGCAAGAACATATGTTTCACTATGTTCATAGCAACCTTATTTACAATAGTTAGAGGCTAGAAAGAACCCAGATGTTCTTCAACAGAGGAATGGGTACAGAAAATGTGCTGCATTTACACAATAGAATATTACTCAGCTATTAAAATCAACGACTTCATGAAATTATTAGGCAAATGAATGGAACTAGAAAATATCATCCTAAGTGAGGTAAAGCAATCACAAAAGAACACACATGATATACACTCACTGATAAGTGGCATTAGCCCAAAAGCTCGGAATATTCACAGTACAATTCACAGACCATATAAAGCTCAAGAAGAAGGAAGACCCAAATGTGGATGCTTCAGTTCTTCTTAGGAGGGGGAGTAAAATACTCATGGTTGGTAGAGAATGGGAGGGAATTGGGAGGAAGAGAGAACAGGAGGGGAAAAGGGGGACAGGATCAGGTATGGCAGGAAACTGGGATAATATACAGTGGTCAGGAATTTGAACAGAGGTATGTAGCAATGGGGAATGGGAAAGTGATAGTAGCCACCAGCAAGTCCCAGATGCCAGGAAAACAAGAGTCTCCCAGGACCCAACATGGATGAGACTAGCTGAAATGCCCAACGAAGGGGAGGGAGAACCTGTAGAGACCATTTCCAGAGGTTAGGCAATGTCCCCAGGTGGGGGATGGTATAACCACTCATCTCCAGATTTTTAACCCAGAATTGCTCCAGTCTAAAGGAAATATAGGAAAAAAAGTGTGGAGTAGAGACTAAATGAAAGGCCATCCCGAGACTGCCCTACCTGAGGATTCATCCCATATACAGACACCAAAACCAGACACTGTTGTGGATTCCAAGAAATATTTGCTGACAGGAGCCTGAGAGTCTATGCCAGAGCCTGACAAATACAGAGGTTGATGCATGCAGGCAACCATTGGACTGAGCAAGGGGTCCACAATAGAGGAATTAGAGGAAGGACTAAAGGAGCTGAAGATGTTTACAATCCCATAGGAAGAACAGCAATATCAACTATCCAGACCATCCCAACAGAGCTCCCAGGGACTAAATCTCCAACCAAAGAGTACAGATGAAATGACCCAAGGTCATGGGCCCAGCAGAGGGGGTGCAGACTTCTTCGTGTATTGAATAGTTGATATGCTTTGTGGTTCATGACTGAATTGTTAAA
The DNA here is from genome assembly GCA_036184795.1 of Tokudaia tokunoshimensis. NCBI lineage: Eukaryota > Metazoa > Chordata > Mammalia > Rodentia > Muridae > Tokudaia > Tokudaia tokunoshimensis. The sequence continues at coordinate 129,024,448 of BTHU01000023.1, read as the reverse complement.
TATGCAAGCCCTTTGGCATTTAATAAGCTTTAGGACTCTTTTCGTAATGTAGATCAGTTCCTTGCCTTGCATTGGAAATTCTTGAACACCCATCCCTTGGTCCTTTGGAAGTTGATGCTTTGTCACATACTGTCTGTAGATAGCACTTTGCAGTTTAATATAAAAAGTTTGTTGGTGAGGTTCAGAGTAGGCAAGTATGGCAGTTGTTTTCTGATTTTATATATAGCTGGGAACTACTGTACTTAATAATTGAATGTCAATACCCAAGAAGTTTTGATTCCTGTCTAGGCTTCTGTATATGAATCGTAAAGCATTGGTAGAGAAAAAAGAAAGTGAGTCAAATCCATAAATTCTGCTCCTTTCAAAGGGGATAACATTTAAAATGTAAATAAAGATATCTTATAAAAATTAAATTAATAGAAAAACATTAACCATGAACAAACACAGAAACAATGCTGAAAGAAGGCAAAAGAAATCAGTGTATTGTTGCAAAATGACACTATATAAATACATTCAAAGATACACTTAGTGTAAATCAACTCTCTCACACACAGAAAATATACATTATATTTTTTGGATGTCATTACTATATTTTTTTACTTCATGATTTTCATAACAACAAAAAATGATGAAAACAACTGAAGGATGGTTTATTTTGGCATATTGTTGAAGGGATGCATTCACTTTTGAAGGGAAGGGTATTGTCACAGGACCAAAGGGCAGATGAAAATATTGTAACCATAGTAAGGAAGCAGAGGTCAGTGAATTCTTGTGTTCTTCTTGATTTCTCCTTTTACTCTAATCCTAGATTCTATACTATGAAATGGTACCACTCATATTTAGAGTTTGTCTTTCCTTCTTAATTAGCCTGTTTTAGATAAATGCTCACAGACACACCTAGATATTTATTTCCATGGTGATTCTAAACCCCATCAATTTGACAATCAAGATTAGCTCTCATAAGTATCATGCCTTAGTTGACTGGTTGTTATCTGTCAACTTCAATTTTGATGTCCTGGAAAGAAATCAGATGTAGAGAGCCATATTGAAGTGCTTTATGACATGGCAGCTATCATTCAGCTCCAGATGCCAGTGAGCTACACCTCCCCTCACCTGGTGGAGCTTGCAGAGCTCTGGGAACAAGCCTTTTGTCACACCTCAGCCTCCCACAGAGCAACAGACCCTATGGGGTCAACTCCCAAGGGCCTGCTGAGGAGCACTGAAAAGACTCTGCAATCCAGGGAGGGAGGGTCACTCCCACAGCACATATATTGTCACTATTATCCCCCAAGTAAAGAGAATTTTATAAAGCCATGAACTAATGTCTCTGTGTGTTCTCTTTCCCTCAATCCCCGTCGTTTCATTCCCCAGCTCTTCGACAATGGAAAACCCGCTCATGTGCAATCCCTGGGAAGCTTCAGATGGTGCCTCAAATGTGAGACAAGGAAAAGGAGAGAACTACTGAGGAACACTGTCTCAAGGGTAGAGCTCCATGGCAAAGGAATGAAGGTTAAGTATTCAGGGCCTGGTAAGCAACATAGAGTATTAATTTTAGCGCTAAAAATGTCAGGTTTTAAAGGCTATGGCTGCAAGGGGCAGAAAGAAGGAATACGATGATACTAGATGAATCAGTGTAGATCTACGCTGAGATCAACTAGGGGTGACAGTGATGTGAAACCGGGCATTCTGTTAGGCAAGTTGTCTGAGGTCTAGAATCATACTTCAGGTGAGAGAAAATTAGGGCATAAATAAAATAAAATAAAATAAAATAAAATAAGTAAAAAACAAAAACAAAAAAAAAAGGAGAGAAAACCGATTTTAGAAACATGAGAAAGACAGAAGGAAAATGGATTTTAAAAGTCTCCTAGGCACAAGGAAAAATAAAAAGCATGCTTTCTCGCTTTATATGTCCTTGGTGTATGCCTTTTGTTTGCCTATGGTGCACCAATATGTCCACGTGTCAATTTGTGTCTCGTTGTTTGAATGACTGTTCTATGTTTCATGTTGAAAAGAAAAAATGGTAACAAACTTCATCTGCTGGTGGTCCATCTCTTAATGTAGTCTCAGTTTATGGTTATTGTGTCTAAAATGCTTTTTCTCTTAAAATTACAGCTAGAAAAAATGTGTTTGATTTAAATTTATAAGATTTGTGTAGTTGCTTCATTCTTGTTGCTAATTAACATTAAAGATATAAGTATGTTTAAATGTTTTTACTATAGAATATTGGCTCATAAGTTTTTTAAAAGATGTTATGTCGGTAACAAAAAATTAGTTTAAAACTGGTAATTCAGGGTTGGAGCCATCTTAAGCAACACGTGGTATGACCCAACCCAGGAAATACAGGCCTCTAAGATACGTCCAGATTGGCATAATGTTTTATGTGGATCTGATCCTAAGAGATTACTCTTATAAGAGATAAGATTTAAAATAATGTTTTCTTAATGAGATATTATAAGTTACACTGTCATACATTCAAACATGAGAACTGGCAGACAAACTTTACGGTGTGCAAGTAATGTGTTTGCCATTGATTTTAAAGGGAATAGATGGTTTAAAATTGGTCTTTACTTTACAAAGTTGTAGGTATTTTCTAATATTACAAGAGAAAGCTAAAAATTACAATTAAAAACTGCAGTTTGCGTCAGGCGGTGGTGGCGCACGCCTTTAATCCCAGCAATTGGGAGGCAGAGGCAGGAGGATTTCTGAGTTCGAGGCCAGCCTGGTCTACAGAGTGAGTTCCAGGACAGCCAGGGTCACACAGAGAAACCCTGTCTCAAAAACAACAACAACAACAACAAAAAAAAAAGAACAAAACAAACAAACAAACAAAAAAAAAACCTGCAGTTTTCAGTCTAATTAAAGGCTCATGATTCTCAAAGATAATTTCTAGAGTGAAAAAGGTTAAAAACAGCTGTGACCAGTATAGGCCTATTACTACTTTTTCACAAGTTTATTAGATACAGTTGTAAAGGTAAAATTTTTCCCAAGATTAAAAAGGAGATTTTAGTGATATTTTAGTAAAATCTTTACAGGAGCCCTCAAATTACCATATTGGCTGGCTGTAGGCTACTGTCCTACACAGGTGGGTGTGGAACTGGCTTTAGACAATAGGGTCAGATTAGAAGGTATTTACAATGGAGATTTATCCAGGTGTGGTTTAAAATACAGTTCAAATCTAAGATCTATGAAAGATCAATGAGGCTATGTAGAAGTTATGAAGGCATTAAATTTTGGCCTGCAAAATTATTAAAGGTTTAAAAGGTTATTTTTGCTTTGCATATCCATATAATTGTAAAAACACTTACTTCTAAAGAGTTAAGAAATGATGATAGCCTTATCTTATTAAAAAAAATGTTTTGTCTCTGATTTAATACAAAAAGCTAAGACTTTAAATCTTTCATTGTATATTATTCATAAAATTTTATTACAGGCCCTTGTTCTTAACAATGGGTCTTTGAAAATTTTTTTTAAGTATTTGTTGCTTCAAAAGATTCAAACATCATCAAAATGGTAATAGCTTGAGAAAAATTTTATCCTTTTAACAGGAAAAGCAACTAAAGATGATACATTTATTTTCTATGCTTACATAGTCATTGCCTATATTATTGTCTATTCTTAGTGTTCCAATTAAGATTAAAACAAATAATGGAACTGGATATTTATTACAGTCATCAAATATTTGAGATGTTTTTAACAATTTAATGTGATATAATTCTCAAGGACTAAGATATTGTAAAAACTTTAAACAATATCTTCTAAATAAAGAACAAAAAAGAGGGAAATTGTATCCCTGTGCATATTTTTTAAATTATACTTTATATTTTTAAGAAAATTTTAAAAATTTGGATGCCAAGGAACTCCTTACTGAGTGTATAGCATCCAACAACTAGGCATACTCATGCCTAGGTGAGATGAAACGATCCACTTATTGTCATATGGCATGATCCAGATCAGTTATTTAATATGGCGAAGAAGGCATGTTTGTGTTTTTTCCACAATGCTGCAGAAGCATTCTAGCTGCTAGAGTGATGAATGTGACATGCTGAAAATAATGCTGACCTGTGAACTTGCTCAGTGCCCTGACAATGGTGACTTTACTTGCCTATGTCCCAGATTAAATACATTGCTTTGCTGTAAGCTTTAGATCTTGTGGGACAGAGAACAGTGGAGACTGTTAAAACTGACTTAAAAAATTAATCTAAAAGAGGAGTTATAATGACTCTTCTCCTTCCTTTAATGTGATCAGTTTACTCAATAATAAAGTGGTCTAGTAATAAGTCCAATATTAGGGATTCCTATTATGAATTTGGGTAATAATCTTTATCAGCCAACTGAGTTTATTTCAAATATAGTCTCCATTCTTTCTGAGAAGTAACAGGTCTCTGTTGATTCTCAAAGCCACTTCCCTCCACACTGGGAAGCTAAGCTTTGTGTTTTAAGAGCTGCTAATTTACAAATGAATACCTTGGACCTTCCAGAGACAAGCTAATTTGCAACTGGGCATTGTTTCTTTCTTAACTCTTTATCTTATATTTTAAGCAGATTGTCTCCATCCAGGCTCACCTGAATTGGAAACAGGCATGTCTGTTAAAAGACACTTGTGTGGCATTTGGCAATTTATTGACCCTCTGGCATCAAAGCCTATACAAGTGGATCTCCTTCATGGAGCCACATAAAACTGAGATCTATGTCTGTCTGCTTATGAGCTGACCTGGGTATCAGGAGAGTTGCAGAGCAAAGCATTGCATGGGGTGGATTTAATTATCTGAGTTTCTGAGTCCCCTGGGAGCATGCCTGATTTGCATAGGGGTTGGTGTCGATCTTCGGATCACCTTACACTCTGTGGGGATGTCCCACTAATTTCAGGCTCTGCCCTTCCCCTCCAAAAGACACTAAGAACCATCTAAAATGTGGAAACAATTATTTGTTCTCCACGAGGGGAATTGAGCCTCTGTTCCCACTCCCTGGGTAAAGGCCCACCATCATGGACGGATTACTATCCACTTGTTTAAACTAATACAGAAGGGTGAGATGTAGAGACTCATATTGAAGTGCTTTGTCACATGGCAGCTATCATTCAGGTCCAGATCCCAGTGTGCTACACCTCCCCCGACCTGCTGGAGCTGGCAGAGCTCCAGCAGACAAGCCTTTTGTCACACCTCAGCCTCCTGCAGAGCAACAGACCCTATGAGGTCAACAAAGACTCTGCAACCCTGGGAGGGAGGGTCACGCCCACAACGCATATATTGTAGCTTTTATCCCCCAAGTAAAGAGAGATTTTGTACAGCCATGCACTAATGTCTCTGTGCGTTCTCTTTCTCTCGACCCTAATTGTTTCATTCCTCAGCTCTTCATCCACGGAAAGCCCACTCATGTGCAATTCCTCGGAAGCTTCAATCAGAGGAGGAATATAGGCAGATTTAAGCAGTTGCTCTATCATTCTCATTTGAATGATAAATATATTTATCTCACAAATTTCTAAACTAAAGAAAGAAAAAAGGAGAATTGCTATGTCATCATGGTATGCAGAAATAAATTTGATGGTGTACTGCTATAGTTCTCTAAGACAAATGTAGGGATCAAAGCTGAAAAAGGAAGAAGGAACATGACTCTCTGTTTCTTGGAAGATTCTAGTGATTACACTGCTTGAGAAAATCTGTGTCTCTCTATAACATTTTTAAAACATGTTTTATTGGTTATTTTATTTATTTACATTTCAAATGTAATCACCCTTCCCAGTTTCCCCTCCGCAAGCCCCCTATCACACTCCCTCCCCTTTGCTTCTGAGGGTGCTCTCCCACCCACCCACCCATTTCTGTCTCACTACCCTAATATTCCCATGTGCTGGAGCATCAAGCATTCACAGAACCAAGGAACTCCCCTCACTCTCATTGACGCCAGATAAGGCCATCCTCTACTACATATGCAGCTAAGTTGATTGCATAATCCACAAACAAGATTTATTGGCTTATAATCATAAAGGGCATGTATAGTACCAATATAGTCTGGTTATAGTAACCATATGAAACACCTGAAAGAAAAGGTATTTTGTTTCCATTATTTTTATTAAATTGAATTGTATATAACAATTGATTTTGATTTTCCATACCACATTTCCTCTACCCACATATGGTTTCACCTGCAGCTTCAGGGAACAATTTCTTGTGAGATCAGACTCATCTTCTACTGTCAGGTTCTAACCTCAAGAACTTGATTGACTTTCTCCTTCCTTCACAGGACATTGTCCAATTACATGGAAAAAAAAAACATTTATTCTCTGTGCTAAAAATGTGAGACTACTGTCCCCAAGGTTAATCTTTAACAGATGATTGATAAAATCCAATAAATGCCTTATTTTGCCTGTCAATCAAATGGGTTGTTCTTGTAGACACTGTGTATTGATCAGGAGGTCTGAGCACAACTGATTGTCCAATATCCACAATAGTGATCAAAATTAACATGTTAATATATTGATTTTCCTTCTTCTTTGTACTACTGTCTCAGTTCATCTACTTGTTTTCCTGGATTGAGTTTCCAAATAAACCACTTATACTTTTTGATCTTTTTCTTGGTCTCTATGATCTAGAGAACCTAGGTTATGCAGTGTGGTCAAGAAATTCTTCTTTATTCATTATAGTTTCCTCTTCCCCAAACCAAATGAAAACAAAATCCTAAAGACTCCTCCCAGTAATATATGTGTCTCTGGGGCAAATTTCTGACTGGTGAACTATCCACATAAGTAATACAAGCTAAGGAAAACATAAATAAGATGACTTTCAAAGTTCAATACCTTTGTCATTCCTGTGGCCACTTTCTTATGCTTTTGCTGGCTTTAGCTCTAAGGACATTTTATAGGAATGTACTTTAACTCCTTGCAACTTCTTTACACAAAAATAGAATGTCTACTTCTTACACAGATCCTTTTGCTGAGAAAGTTTAGCTATTGATTGTAAATGAATAAATAAAGCCTAATATTTGAACAGAAAATACAGGAAACCTAACTTTACACCAGAGAAAAGATTTGAGAATTTGTCCTAAAATTACATCATCTATTTGGTTATGTAGTCTTTTTTGGACATTAGACCTTCCTTTCCACAGACATTGGTGCTCAAGTTTTACTCTAAAATAAAACATTCTGTTCTAATTTTGTTTTACTATCATTCTACTATCTGCATTTGATCTCATATCAAGAATTTCTAAAGAGATTGTCCATACTCACTGCATATAACTACTCATTTCCTATTCATGTTTTAATTTATTTCATTCTGCCTTTTGTCTCCTTCACATTAAAACTCATCAAATTTATGGAAGGATTCCTTGATAATAAAGCTGGGTAATATTATCCAGTCTTAATTTTACTTTTCTTTTTACCAGTATCCTTCATATTCAGGTCTTCTTTTAATTAAAAGTAATAGCATGCCCAGTTTGTTACTTGACAAAACTAGATGCTGTTATAAGAGATATCATATGCTCTGGGCATCTAGAGCTCTGGGCATCTAGAGCTGATCTGGAAACTTCCTCCATCCTGGCTAAGAAATAATATTAGAAGAGAATATGTGACCTGCTGAAGGAAAATTGTCATCAACAATATTACTCAACTGTAGGTATACTGTGAAATATTAGGGACTAACAAGGCAAGGTTTGACCACTAGTACAACAGTAGCAAGTCGATTGTGTAAAAAAGTAACCACTTTTCATTAAATTTTAGAGCTGTTGAATAAAAAGATATTTTCTTCTAGTATTATAAATCTAGTCAATGTCCATGGCTTGAAGAGGTCATACAAAAATCCTACTGGGCATATTATTGCTGTTTTGCAAAATGGGCTTGATGTGGCTATCAAATTACCTTCTAAATCATACTGTTAATATTTATAGATTGTTACTGTTCTCAACGTGCATCACAGAATCTTCTTTATGCAGTGGAAAGTAGTAATAGCAGTAGCTATTATCTAGTAAAGTATTGAGAGTTTGTAATAATCAAGTCCTCAGTCAGACATTTATATCATCCCTTGAAGGCTCAGGAAATATAGCAGTAGAGCATATGCTAAGGATGTAAAGCATGGGCCTTTGTACTCTTGAGCTCACAGCAACTGTGAATACCTACAGAAGACATTGACAACACTAGTCATAAAGGTTCGAGCTGGATTTGGGGGCTTCATATCTCCCTGAGATATATTTGTACTTTAGAATTAATAAAATATGTACTTATAATATGAATTTATAAGGATGTTTAAAAATCCTCATACAATTTTACATATTAGTAAAATATGTACTTAGTAGAAATATACGTGTTTATGAGAATCATTGATTTTACTTGCTTCACATTTCATATAATACATAGAAGTCTGTATGTACACATACATAGTTTAAATGAAGGTAAACAACTTGGGTTAATGCTTCTCATAAGAGCCAGAACCTATCTAATAAAGATGCCAACACCAGAAATGAGAAACTCCTTTCAAGCTGTTAGCTAGGGGGAACAAGAGAGTTCCAAACAGTATAAGCTATTGCTTTGGCCATTAGTTTCTTTCCTGAAGATGAATGTAAGTCATTATTGCTGAAGAAACCATATACTTCAGACACAGGACTTAGAAGACTTGATCTGGACTGACCTGAATGCTTCTTCCCGGAGACCAGACTTCATGGTAGCAGAAAGTATTATGTAAGCTACCAAAGGAAGGGAATAACTAGCTGTCCTACTGAGCTATCAATCTTATGAACCACTGTAACTAGCATGGCAAAATATTACTGAAAGTGCAATCAATAATGGCTCTTAAATCTTATCAGTGCCCCCAAACTATCAGATTAAGGTCTTTTCAATAAGATGAAAATTGTGCCCAGAAAAAGAAATCTAGGCAACTACCTAGGACTACTGAGGTTATAAATCTTAAAGAAGATCTAGCCACTGCCACTTATTAGATTGCCATTATCCCTAACTATATTCATAAACCTTCCTTTGCTCACAGATAAGATTAGCTTTCACTTCTAGTCAAAGAGGTTTCTCTTTTTTGCAAATGGAGAATGTCACAGAAACCACAACTGGTCATAATGCAGAGATTAATGAATCCTAGAGATCCTAACCCTAGTGGATATATGGATAACACATGCTAAGAAAATTTATCTCATGATTCCAATTATGTTTTAAGAAAGCTAGAAATATCTCTCCCTACTCACCTACAAATTTATGGTTTCTTTGACTTTTTCTTATTTATTATTGCTTGCATACACACCTACACACACACACACACACACACACATATATATATATATATATATATATATATATATATATATATATATATATATATACTGTTCAGTTCATGTAATTCTAATTATATGGACATTTATAGAGCTGACTATTTGGCACTGGACAACTAATTGGTGTGCTCCTTCCTGGAAAAAGCTACCTCTCCTGTTCTCAAGTTTCTTCAGTTGCCAATAGCTCTTTGTTTAAGGTTGAATAATCAAGAGCTTTTTTTCCATTCATCTTGGTGTGTTCATTGGTGTTATTTTTCTTCAGTTCACATTTTGTTGCTCAGGTTGATAAACCTTATTGGTTTAGCTTCTGATGTTATTAAGAGATACAATCTCACAGCAAACTCCCTGATCTTCTGCTTCTTACAGTCTTTCTGCTCTTCTATAATGTTCTCCAATACATAGAATGTTTTATAGATGCAGTCATTGGTTGTAGATGTATCCACTTGTCTCTACAAGTATTCATTTCATTCATTAATGGTTTTAGTAGTGGTCTCCATCTGTTGCAAAAATAGATTTCATTGATGAGGAGTGAAGACTATACTTATTGAAGACTATACTTACCTATGGGTATAAGGACAAAATTTTTATAGATTACTGCTAGGGATTATGCTTATTTAATAAACTAGTGGCTGTTGACTCTCGTCCAATAACCATGGCTTCACTAGCACTGCATAGTTAGATAGGTTTCCAGTACCATACACAGGCTCCTTGTCAAGTGAGTCTTAAATGCAGTCAGAGGGCTTTTAGTTATATCCAACAAATGCATGTTACTACTGCACCCATAGAGTTATCATACCATGCTGGTTGTAGGTATGGCTCATAGGCATCCTAGCTGAGTAGGACCAGTGGTTGTCTCTCTTCTTTTAAAAATTTCATGGTATCTTTTGGGAGGGGGCCTTCAGGTCATTTCCAGCTCAGGGGTCTCTGGGCTCTGTTTCTGAAGTGCATAGTGTCTTCACAAATAGGGACTTACCTTTCACATCTAGGCAATAGCATTAGGGTATAAAATACATACATATTTAAAGGAACCAAATTAATTGTGGGCATATTGAGGTATAGGAGTGCCTGGCCCATTTGAGAAAAGTACAGCTCTCTATTCTTTCTAACAACCTAAGCAGCTTTTTGTTAGCTTAATTTTAATGAAATATGTGAATTGAATCAAACCACATAATTGTAGCCATATAATGTTCAAACAGGTAGAAATTTGTAAGCTACATAATTTTTATTCTCCTGTGATATGTCTAATACTGCATGCAGTCTCTGTAATATGCACAAATTTAACTAAAATCCCTCAAATAATTACTGTTTCATATAGTAATACAATGAGTTACAGACTTAACTTTCTCTCTGTGCTATCTTTGAACAAAAAAGTTGACAAATGTATTCATAGCATTCAAATTTTAGTGTTGTGTAGCTATTTCCTCAGGACTAAAGCATGCTGGACTTAACAACTGGGGCAAAGCTGATGAGACTCAAGAAGGTCATAAAACTTACAAGATTCAGAAATTCACTCTCAGAGGATTCATAATCAATGAACAAATGCTGGAGAGGAGGATACTCTTTGGTGGAAGGTAAGAAACTCAAGAATAGTGTTTTCATGATCATTCATCTATTTTGATGTGTGGTAGTTTTCAGTGATGCAGCTAACTGAGAATTACTTGTTCTCCTTTATGTAACCCTTCATCCATTCACCTGTATGAAATTCAAAAAAAAAAATCCATTTGTGAGGCAATCTAGATGTGGAGGGAATGATTATCTTGGACTTACATTGTCCTTTCTATGCCTGGACTCAAGAAAAGATTCCCTAGGAAATCATAGAAGCACTAGCCACCTGAGTCAAGAAAAAACACTTCCATGGGTATTACCAAAAGCTACTTGCACATAATGAATTATGTATAAGTTATTGCTACGTAATTGAGGATGAGTATTTCAATTACCCAAGTCAATAAAATTATATAAAAAATAATTTGCAAATACTGAAGTACTTTTACCATTTCAGGTTGGCCATTTCCCTAGGTGTGATTTAACAATACCTTGCAGTCTTTGAGAAAATGTAATTCTGAGAAAATAATACTGTAGTTATTGATTTTGTTCAGTGAATATTTGTAGGCTAAGAAAATTCTACTTAAATACATAGGCATCCTCACTTATTCTACATTCAGTTTAGTCTGTATCATTTTAAGAATGGGAACAAATCTTTTATTATTACTGCTTTTCTTTATGAGAATATTTTTACTCTGAGTCAGACTTGATTTCAATGGAAGATTTTCCTCCTTTCATGCAATTGGCAAGCATCTCTCTATTTTATATTTATACAGAGGACACATATAGTATTTCCATGGACTGTTAGTACATTTGATTGTTCTAAATTGTGATTCTCTTACATTTCAGATGAGACTGTCCTTATGGTTTGATGTCTACTTTCTTAATTTTACCCTGTTTAATTCTGTACATGTGTTCAAGTGGAAATCATTATGGGGACTGATTGTTATACCATTGAACAATGTTTACAGTTTACACCAGTGTAATCTGTGGCTTTCTATAGTATTTGTATCTAAGTTCATCTTGAAGATTTATGATACTACATTTATTTAAGTGTTAATTGTAGGGTTTCTTATGTAGCTCACTTAGTAGAGTGCTTGCCTAGCATGCATAAAGTCCTTGATTTCATTCTTATTGATTCATGACCTGTATGGATTAGTAAAGTCAAGAGAATGTAAAGCTCAAAATTATCATTGGCTACACAGTATTTTAAAGTTTGAGGCCAGCCTAGGATACACAATGTTTTTTGAACAATATCAATGTACTACATATTTTATTGACCAAAAACTCTTGAGGATATATGCATTAATATGATTTGCTCTCCACTTCTAAGTTCAGCACAGTCATGATGACTTATTTCACAAAGTTACCATGTTGGAATCTCTGATTTTATACCTAAAAGTTCTGATAGTCTGAAACCATTAAAGGGATTCCATTCCAGACATTAACAATTTCTTAAATTCAACTATGGAGAAAAGCAAATGATAAGCAATGAAATTCTCTATGTAATGCTGTTTTTTGGCTGTGAATCATTTTGCATTTAGTTGCTGTTTGATCAGATCTCCTCATAACTGTGTGTTTTCCTCAGGTAAGCATATCAGTACAGTGGTTAGTTTCCAAAAGAGGCAATCTTATGTAGATTGTCGAGAATACAGTGGAAATAAATGGAATTCTGTGTTAGATGAGGCATGTAACTTCAAGAAAATCAGGAAAATTAGAAGGTGACACACCTAAAACTTAATGAAGAAACCTATCATAAAATCTTCAAGGGAACTACAATGCAGTGACAATTGGAAAGCAAAGGAAATGGAAATTACTTAATGTTTTTAATACTTTATTAAATACACAATAATTTTTTCTAGCTCTTATACAGTTACAATATGGTAGTGTGTACGCCTTACAACCTGAGTTTCTCTAGTTCAGATATAACAAGTGCTCTAAGGTAGAACAATGAAAATCTAGCAATATTATTAGAGAATAAAATGCATTTTTGTTAAAAAATAGAAATCAAAATACCTGCTGATTGGAAATAATACAAACAAGAAGTTGAAGAGTAAAACATTTGTAGAGACTTTCTCCAATATCCACGAACTCACCAACTATACATACATTAAATCTAAAATTCAAAACTATAAGAGAAACTATGTACCTTTAGCAACATTTTGAAATGGGGACCTGAAGGATCTTCCCAACTGAATTAGAATTTTCTTATGAGAGACCATTTGAGGAGAAGCCGTTTTTCTTCTGCTGTCTAAAGACATAGGAAGAAAATTGTCCTAATCTAGATGTTGACCCTTTAATCTTAGACTATCAGGCTTTCAGAGATGTTCATGAAATAAATCTATGTTCTTTATAAATTTATTTATTCTTCTCAATGCTTCTATTATAGCAACAGGAAAAGACTTAGACCACGTCTGTCATACTTCTATCATTATTTATCTTTTATATAATGTTATTGTTACTATGTGAACTAATAATATAAAATGTACAAGCATATAATAGATAAATTATAAAAGACAAAATGAAGCAACTAGAAAAATCTTCAATAATTACTTCATTGACTGTCTACTTGTATTATTATGGACACTAAAGATTAAAAGAAATTAGTAAAAAGTACAGGATATGGGGCAGGAGAAATGGCTCAAAGTTAAGAGCACATATTACTTTTGTAAAGAACCTAAATTCAGTGTCCAGAAACTATATCTGGCAGCTCAAAACTGCTGGTAATTCCAGCTACAGGGGATCATACTGACCTCTTCTGGCCTCCATAGGCATCCTCACTTGCATGTGAACAGGATCCCCCAACCCCCCCCCCGACCATTATGCACACAGTCACCCTCCCCTGAAACACATATACACATAATTTTATTCAGTAATTTCTATTTGTTTATTTTTTACACTCCAGATTTCATTCCCTGCCATGTCCACCCACAGACTGTTCCCCATCCATCCCATACCTCATCCCCACCTCCCTGTCTCCACAAGGATGTCCCTATCCCCCATGCCCACCCTATCTGGCCTCTGAACACCCTGGGACCTCCAGTCTCTTGAGAGTTAGGTATATCATTTCTGAATGAACACAGACCCAGCAGTCCTCTGCTATATATGTGTAGGGGACCTCATATCAGCTGGTACATACTTCCTGGTTGGTGATCCAGTGTCTGAGAGAGCTCAGGGGTCCAGGTTAATTAAGAATGCCTGTCCTTCTACAGGGTTGATCCTCCTCTTCAGCTTCTTCCAGGTTTCCTTAATACAGCCACAGGGATCAGCAACTTCTGTCCACTGGTTGGGTGCAAATATCTGCATCTGACTTTTTCAGCTGCTTGTTGGGTCTTTCGGAGTGAGTTCATGCTAGGCTCCTTTTTGTGAGCACTCTATAGCCTCAGTAATAGTTTCAAGCCTTGGGTCCTCCCTGTGAGCTGGATCCCACATTGGGCCTGTTGTTGGACCTTCTTTTCCTCAGGCACCTCTCCATTTCCATCCTTGTAGTTCTTTCAGACAGGAACAATTATGGGTCAGAGTTTTGATTGTGGGATGGCAACTCCCTACTCCATTTGATACCCTGTCTTCTTGTTGGAGGTGGGATCTATAAATTTCTTCTCCCTACTGTTGTACATTTAATCTATGGTCCCTCCCTTTGAGTCTCTTACCTCCCAGGTCTCTGGTACATTCTAGAGGGTCCCTACCCCAGCCTCCTACTTCATGAGGTTGCCTGTTTCCATGCTTTCTCCTTGCCCTCAAGGTTTCAATCCTTTCCCCTCAACGAATACCAGATCAGGTTCCCCTCTCCCTCTCCACCCCCTGTCCACTTTCCTTCCCAGGTCCCTCCTTTCCTCCTCATTGTGATTGCTTTTTTCTCCCTCCCATGTGGAACTGAGGCATTCTTACTTGGGCCCTTCAGCTTGGTAACCTTTTTGAGTTCTGTGGACTGTATCTTGGGTATTCTGTACTTTTTTTTTGGCTAGTATCCACTTAGTGAGTCCATACCATACATGTCCTTTTGGGTCTGAGTTACCTCACTCAGGATGGTATTTTCCAGTTCCATCCATTTCCCTGTAAAACTTAGGATGTCCTCATTCTTAATAACTGAGTAGCATTCCATTGCATAAATGAACCAAATTTTCTGTATCCATTCTTCTGTCTTGTGACATCTCAGTTGTTTCTGGCTTCTGGCTATTTCAAGCAAGGCCACGATGGACATAGTGGAATACCTGCCCCTATGGCATGATTGGACATCTTTTGGGTATATTCCCAAGAGTGGTATAGCTGGGTCCTAATGTGGATCCATTTCCAATTTTCTGAGGAACCTCCAGATTGATTTCCAGAGTGTTTATACTAGTTTGCAATACCACCCGCAATGGAAGAATGTTCCTCTTTCTCTACATCCTTACCAACATGTATTGTCTCCTGAGGTTTCAACACATAAGCTTTAAAACACCTATTTCCTTTGAAAATATCTTGTGAACCAAAGTTCCCAGAGAACAACAAATCAGCAAATATTCCTGTACAGAAGAATCTACAGGGTTTGTTAACTGATTAGAATTTGTGATTGTGGAAAGCCAAAATGTTGCAGATTCAGAGTCAAACTATCTTTAGCTAACTTTAGTTCTCTGAATAAATACCCATTGCTCAACTCTGTATTAATTTTAGTATCAATTGACTACAACGCAAGTCATTTTGGAATGTGTTAACCTAGCAGTAAAGCATGGGGTGCAGACACAGTCAATCTCAGGCTCTAATATAGGTTGAGAAGTTCTTTTTCATGATCTCTCATTTTGGTAAACTGGGATTTTTTTACTTTGCCACAGCAAATAATTTTAGAGCTAGTCAGTACAAAGGATAATTGGCATCTATTAGGAAGAGCTGTCAACATAAATTTGATCATGAGTAGGAAAGACAAGCACTTAGGAAAATGATAAGATACATCCAAGTATGAATGTGAGCTACTCAACAGAGAGTCAAACTCAAGTACCTTTACATCAGCTACAATTATGTCTATCCTGGAACTTGGAGGGTCACACTCTATGCTACAATCCAGGTCCAGTCAATGCCCATCCTCAATGAACCAAATAAAAGTGTCAAATTAATAGAAAAAGCAGGAGAAGGAGATTTATTCAATGTAGTCACATTGGAGAAAGAGGAACAAAGAGATTCAGAAATTTCTCTAGGGTTTTAAATTAATATTAAGGTTAGAAGCCTAAGGTTACACACATCTAAGCATTCTCAGCCACAGTATATTTCTGCTACATTCCTCACCCAAACTGATCCATTCTTTATCTGAGCTTAAGTCTCATTCTATATGGTATCTAACAAGTTGTTAGAACTGTGTAAATTCTCTTTCAGGGAAGCTGCCAGTTCCTGCAAGAGAATTGCATTGCTATTGGAGTTGCATCTAATCACATGTTAGGTTGGAGCTGCACTATGTAAGATTATAGCTGATGAGGTAAAGCCATTTGTCGCAAGACTTGCACAATAGAGTTCAGCTATACTCTTCCTGTAACAAAGTTTATATCCTTATTTATGAGTTTCCCAGAAATTTTGGGTTGTTTTCATTTGGGAAAGAAGTGTCTGGCAGAATTGAAGATAGTCTAAAAATATTTCCTAATCACACCTTTGAAACATTAGAACCCCTGTGAAATGAGAATTATACCCAGAAATCTCATGCTGGGAGAAGGAAAATGAGCTAGGCAAAGGGTAAGGGCTTGGGTTGTCTCCATGCTCTCTCTGAGAGAGATTTCACACAGTTCAAACAGCTTGTCTTACAGGATGAGACTGAACTCCAAAACTGATGGGCCAGTGCTGGGTGTGACCATACTGTGACCTGGACTGCTTAGATCAGGATGTCCTTGGTACTCTATTTAAACTTCAATCTCACTGCAGACCCCAAAAGACAGACTTTGGATCTTTTTATCCCTATTCCCAATATAGCCCCATTGAGTAAACCTCCCATGTTTGCCTTCCACTTTTAATTTGAACCTTTATCAGCTTATTGGGACTAGATGACTAGACCTGTCTTGGGATACAGTTATGATTCTTAAGTTTGATAATATAAGGCTATACTTGAAGGTCATATATGACCAGGCCTTAAGTACTCTTCCTATTGGAAAATAGCTCTATAGAAAATGAATGCTTGGACTAATGGGGTGGCTCAGGGAGGTTAAATTACTTGTCTCATGAACTTGAGTTCCTGAGACTGATTCTCAGGACCCAGAATGAAATGAAAGAACAGGTTCTCAAAAGTTGTCTTCTTATCTCTACATACATGTACTCATATACTCAATTACAATGAATAAAACTTTAAAGTAAATTACTTTAAAAATAAAAGAAGCATTTTCTCTGCATGTGTTATCTTCACAGCAAGTGGTAATCGAGCAGAAATGCTGTTTGAGTCTAATTGGCAATCAGACTGTGGGGTGAAAACTTATTTCTTTCCCTGTCTCTTCTCAGTTTTCCTCATCTTGGTCTCCTAAGTCATTTCTACCATTCCAGAAGGCATTTTATTTTTTTTTGTTTGTTTCTAGCTTTCCTTTATTCTGTCTGTTGCAATAAGTAATATCATTTACTTAATCCAAAGTCTTCAGTAGCGCAAGGAGTTCATTTAATCTATTGGGGATCTCAAGTCAGGAGAATGGAGGTATTTTGGCCCAAATGTTAAAAACAATAAGAATATCAGGATTAACTTGTATTGAAGATATTGGCATTTATTAAAGATGTTTTAAAATAATCTTAAGCATGAGAGTTAAGAGAAAGTGTTGTTTATAGAAAAAGTAAATATGGGGACAGGCTTCTTATGTCATAGTATTGGGCATATATACTGCTTGCTATATTTCAAAGATATGATAAGAAATCTCTTTCCCCTCAATTTTCTTTCTCCTTTTAATAGATAAGATTGTAGTGTACCTGGCGTTTCCATGGAAGGGATTAGAATTTGATGAATTAAAACTAGGAACCACTAGTGTTGCTCAAAGGTTTTTGAGCATGTCTTATCCTGTAAGATTTATGGTGAAGACTCCCAGAAAACTAGAAACATTTACAGATGCTGAAAGAGAAAGATGATAAATAGTTTTAATCCCTGCTTCTCAGCTGCCTTCACAAAGACTCTTGGATAAGTACCTTCCTTTATTTTTCATATCTCTACAATGTTTCATCTTTATTTTTATTGGATATTTTCTTTATTTATGTTTCAAATGTTGTCCCTTTTCCTGGTTTCCACCTCCCAAACCCACTATCCCATCCTCCTACCCCTGCTTCTATGAGGGTGCTCTCCCTGACCTGGCATTTCCCTATACTGGGGCATCGAGTCTTCACAGGACCAAGGGTCTCTTCTCCCATTGATCCTACCACACAACTCTAAAATGTGTATGTGACCACTTCCATATTGATGTATGTTATTCAGGACAACCTGAATTTGGGTTACCAGGCAAGAGTTATACACATTTGGTTCAAAAGAATTTGTCCATGTGATGTGAGAGTTTTGCTTTGCATTGGCATCAGGAAAACTATGCAGCAGGCTTAAGGAATATGAATATCTGGTAACAACACCAGCTAACACAGAATTGTGCTGCCAGGATAGTCTTCTGTGCAGCTTTGCTTTCATTACCACCAGCTCTTTGTTTCTAATTTCATTTTTGTGCTTTTATTGTTGTCTTAAGTAATTTGGAGAAACTGTTTCTACTATTTCCAAAGTTGTTACAGTCTAGGTATAATTTTTTCTCCCTCTTAATAATACTGAAAGTTTATACTCTGTTCTCTTATGCCTAATGATTAACATTGTACAATCAAAGAGTATACTTGCATTTCAGCACACTGATCTATCATAATAACATATCATGATTCATGACATCTCTTTGTTTCACTTCATGAATAAGGAATAAACCTACATATTTGAATTCTCCCAAAATTTTCCCCATCACACCATTGGACTTTTGTTAACTCTCACCAATTTTATGTTGCCAGATTTTTTTTATTCTTTTATTTTTAAAATTTGTTTGACATGTGTATACGTGTTTGGCCTGTATGTATGTCTATGCACTATGCATGTTCCTGATGGTAGAGGAGACCAGAAGAAGGCATCAGATCTCTTAGTACTGGATTTGCGAATGGTTGTGAAGCACATGTAATTACTGAAAATCGAACTTGGGTACTCTGGAAGAACACACAGTGTCCTTACTCACTGAGTCATTTTTCAAGTCAGACAGTGTTTTTCTTCTTCCTCTTATGTTATACAGTTTAAATTATGGGTTTTCTTTTAATATTGTGCTATTTTTATTTCACATATAATATAATGAGCTTTATTGTGACTGTTTCAAACATCTGTATTGTCAGTGGCAATTGGAGTAGGATATGGAAATCAAGCTCCATGCTGTCTTTTGTATTAGGCATAGGATTTCTGTTTAGATAACTGTATTCAGATAAATCCAGGATTCTTGACTTCACCACAGGGGAAAATCAGGATACATCAAATTGAAGCAGAGTGGGAATTTATTATGAATAGATTTTTGATCAGTAAGATGGCTCAGCAGGTAAGGGAGCATGTTACGAAGACTGCCAATGCAAATTGGATCTCCAGGACAAATCTTGTGGATGAAGAAAATAGCCTCCTGCAGTTTGTTCTCTGACATCTACATGCTTGCATACTTGTGTGCACCCACACTCATGTTCACACACACACACACACACACACACACACACACACACACACACATTAATTACTTAATTAAAGTATTTTCAAATGAGTTGAAAATAATAGATTTTAACTCAGACTTAAACATGGATGTTAATACAAAGGTAGTTATGGCATGGGAGTACATATTCAAGTGTGCTTATGAGCTTAAGAGAGAGTTGTAGTGAAGTATCTTAGTAGCCATGTATATCATTAAAGTGTCAATTACAATATTTTAACAATTTCTAAGATACTTTTGGGTTTTTTCTTTCCTTTTCTTCCTCCTCTTTTCCACCCATTGGTAAATGAAATCACACATTTGTTCCTGAGTTGCAATAGCTGGGATTATAGAATAATAAAGATAAAACCACAGGTCACAAGGGTGAAGGGCTATTAAGTCACAAAGAAGTCAAATAATGCATTTGAGTTAAAAACAAGATTTATAATATTGTTTGTGAGAGTCTCTGGAAGTTATATGTTTATAGCTGGAAAAGGATTACAGTCAAACTCAAAAGTCATATTTGCCTTGAATTTAAGTATGCTTCATGGGTACTTAACATTCTTATTTGAAATAGCAGTACTCTGTTTTTCATTAATTTGTTTATTTATTCACTTTACATGCTAATCACTGCCCCCTCTCCTGGTCTTCTTCGCACACGGTCCCTCTTCCCTTCCCACCCCTTCTCATCAGAGAGGGTGGGAGACTAGTCTTTTTTTTTTGGCATCTGTGTAGGACATAATCATTATGCTTTTTGTTAGTCATGTCAAAATACAAAATAAATTTTTCTTCGCATGTTTGTCCTTTTCCTTTGTTTCTTTCTTTTCATTCAAATAAACTTATCTCGTGGCGATGTGAGCCAACATCTATTCTACTCACATAAGGCACCAATGACAGATGAAAGTATAATTTCACTAATCTAACTTGGAGAACCTGTGAATTTATGGTTTTACTTAGAGAGCATGGGTGAGGAGTTACTTTTAAGATGAAGGGAAACCCAAAAGCAGCTGTTCATCAGCCAAGGCAATCCCTTCTTCACATGTGCTTAAACAGACTCCCCCTTTTGGGTAACTTTCCATAGTCTTATACTCTCAAGTCAACATCTCCCAAGATCAAAAGTAGCTGTCATGGGGTAGGAAAGGGTAATGGCTGGACAATTTCCTTGCTTTTCCATGACATCCTTCTATTGAATCTCATGTGTAACTCTATGTTTCATATGCTCTTCCTCCCATTGCTCTACATTTTCTATTTCTTTTCTTTCTGGTACATTTTTTTCATTCATTTCTATATTATTCATACACAGTAAGATCATATTGAGATAAAACAGTGATGTTTGTCTTTTTAGTCCAATTTAATGATCTTCATTCCATCCAGTTTCTTGCAAGGAGCTCTGTTCTTTATAGATGAACTATATATATCTATATATCTATATCTATATATATGTGTGTGTGTGTGTGTGTGTGAGTGTGTGTGTCGATATTTCATATATATATATATATATCCATGTCTAGACTGATTCAGTATCTTCAGTATTGTGAGTAGGGTTGAAATAAACATGTATATGCAGATATTTCTGTGATAGATTCCTCCTGTGACTTAGATTGCTTTGAGTAAGTAGAAAAGAGTGATATACTTAAATCATAAATTTGGCATTTTTTTAAGATTTCTGAAGAACCATGATATAATACTTAATTAAATAAGTTTTAAAAAAATCAATTGTGTCAATAACAGCTTCTATCCCTCTCATATCATTGTAATTTTATTTAGTAATTTAAAATATTTCATGGTTTCATACTTTGATCCATTTCTAAATTTAAGTAGAGATAAACTTTTCTTTATTGTCTTTCATTCTCTATAATAGTTTGCATAGGGTTTTCCTGAAGAAAGAAGAGTGACATTGTTATGAATCTGCCATCTTCTATCACACATCTTCTAAATCACTGCTTCTTAATGAACTAGTTTCTCCATAAAGAATGCTAGAGTCCTAGATCTGTCATAGTCTAGCATTGTATCTTTGTGATATTAGTTAATCACTTTGAATAACAACTTTCTTGCTTATAATTAGATTATAATGAGGTGTGTATATTTGTTTTTCCACATTGTCCCATGTTATGACTATTGCCTTAACTTACTTATTATTGACTGCTATTTTACTTCTACAATTTTTATGGTAAGAAATTGAGTGGGAGTTTTAATATTAATCATGCTTTACAATAGTGTTATCATCGTGATTAAACTAGACAACATTAACAATTAGTATAGTGTATGGCATATTGTTTATTCAATAAACCTTAGTTAGTACCTCTAATTTTTCAGGATATTTGCCCTATACAAATTCTATACTAGAAAATATAATGTCCAGTGTTTCCATGTGAGTAAAATATTCAAACGTAGCTTTGAAGTCACAAAAATATCACAACTGTTTACAGCTTGATCTTTCTCCAATCTGGGTTATTCTGAGACCTGACTCTTTGCTATTTCAAGTTCTTAGAATGAAATAATCCACAATACTTGTGTAAAAAATGAGGTAAATCTTATACCAGTCTCTTTACAATTCTTAGCATTTCCAGTGCTAAGTAAAGAGGATTATGAATACTCTTGTAGAAAGTAGTAATTGTGTTTGCTTTCAAATCTAGATATTTGAGAAGTATAGAAAGTCTTATGTATGACATCAAGTACAGATATTTATTATCCTTAATAAAAATTAATGGTATCCTAACAACAATAAACAATTTAAAACTCCTATTTTAGTTGGTAAATACATAACTAAGAAAGGGGTTTAGTGTAGCAGAAATGGTTCAATCATGAAGTATATCACTTTTAACTATTATTCTGATTTGTTGATATGAACATCCTGGTAGAAATGACAATTATTTTTTAATAACTCTAAGTAGTCCATACAATGTTTTGCATTGTATTTTTGCTGTGTTAGCACAAAATAGGAATTGTGTTACATGTGGCATTTGCCTTTAGTTCAACTATTGCTCTTTAATTACAAAACACAAAGAAAGCAGAATGGGAAAACCCAGTAACAAACTTTAATCTCTCTTTTTTACAGCTTCTGGATTCTCAAAACAAGCAAACAAACAAACAAAAAAAACCTCATCACATTCAATTTCAATTAAAATATATCCAAATAGTATTCTTTACAAGTAAATATATTTCTGCATATTTACACACACATCATAAAAGTAAATATAAATGACTATTTTATATATTAATACATGTTTGATATTTATGAGTAAGTTTATCTCTTCTCCAATTGTTTAATGAGTGTCCACATCAAACTAAGATGCTTAGAACTTAATACAATGTTAATAACCATGTTGCCTCTTCTTTAACTTGGAGTCTAAGCATATTTTAAAGCATATTCTAAAAGTGTAGTCATAGCAAGGAGGACTGTGAGTTCTAAAGCCAGCATGGTCTATATACTTACTGTGTCCTTAAAAATAATTTTAAGAAAAATAAATAATAGGAATAGCCATCTAACTACTCTATTTATTTACTGCAACAAAATATATTTAGAGTCTAAGTGTCATCAAGATAAATTTAGTTGTAATTACATATGTCCCATATATACTGAATATATATATATATGATGTAAAATAGTTTATCTTTAAAAACATCATTTATAAAATATAATACAATGTACTTAGCAATAAAAATAGAAACCTAGGAGCTAGAGAAATAACTCAGTGATTAAGAATACTTGTTTCTCATGTAGAAAAACTAAATTCACTTTCCAGAATCTACATGGTGAATTTTGTATCTGCCTATAATCTCAGATCCAGAAGATGGGATTCACCCATTTGGCCTTTCTTGGCACCAGCAACCAGTGTACATATCTACACAGAGACACATAATTTAAAAAAAATAATTAAAAAAATGGAAACCATTAAATAACTACAAAATGACTAATTTATTGTTAATTCACGAGTTATTATGCAAATATTAAAAATGCACATTTTTAAATCAAAGAAATATTTGTGTAAGAAAAACACAACAAATGCAAGTGTACGTTAATAGGTAGTGAAACATCCTTGTTTAGCAACATATAAACACTTTGTCTATGGTGAACACACTTGTTTTTGGGCCTCCCATGATGAACCTTTTCTCTTGATGCTGATTCTACTGTTGTATCATCCTCTCCCTGTATAGACAGCCAACAGAATCCAGCACAGGTGATGGGCTATCAGTGCTACCATAATGTTTCACAGTTTGTATCAGCAGTCTTTTCAGGAGACAGACTCTTCCTTTCTGGATTTGACTAAGGAAGTTGGCATGCTGTGAGATTTCCCTATGGAGAGGTCCACATGGCAGGGAAGTAAAAGGGTTCTCCAGCAGATGGCTAGTGAAAAAAAAATCTGGCCTCAACTTTGACATATTGCAAGGAATCAACCCTGCCAATAACCACTGGAGCTTGAAGGCAATTCTTGTCCTGGTTGAGTCACAGAAAAAACCACACTAGTGGCCAACACATAGATGGTAACTTTGTGAAATATTGAAAGACTCATTTAAGCTGTGACCAAAAAAAAAAAAAAAAAAGAGTCTTATCCACAGTAACTTAAAGAAAATAAATGTGCCTTGTTTTAAATCACTATGTTAATGCTTTAAATAAACACTAATTTTTTTTTTAGGATTTCCACCTAGGAATTCTTTTTTTATTATTATTATTTTTATTTTCTAAGTTTTTTTTTATTTACATTCAAAATCATTTCCCCTTTCCCGTTTCCTCCCTCCCTGAAAGTCCCATAAGCCCCCTTCCCTCCCTCTTTTCCCCATTCAACACCCTCTCAGCTTCTCTGTCTTGGCATTCCCCTACATCCAGTCTTTCCAGGACCAGGGGTCTCTCCTTCCATCTTCTTGGAAATCTATTGATATGCGGATTGTGTCTAGGGTATTCCGAGATTCTGGGTTAGTATCCCCTTATCAGTGACTGCATACCATGTGTGTTCTTTTGTGATTGGGTTACCTCACTAAGGATGATATTTTCAAGTTCTGACCATTTGCCTAGGAATTTCGTGAATTCATTGTTTTTAAGTGCACTTTGTGATAATCCTTTTCAAGAAAGCTATGGCTGCTGTGACTTAACTCAGTTCTGTTATTCTCCTAACATTATGCATGTTATCTTTGAGAGCTCTAACATTAAGTATGACCAAGAACATTGAAAATTCTTTATAATATTTGTTACCATAATATTAATAAAATAACAGTAAATAGAAAAATCTCCGTATGTTTTCAAAATATATTAAAGATCTCTATATGCAATTTCAGCATCCACCTTAACATATACAATGAAACACGAACAGAACCAAGCACATATACTTAGATATAAGAAATCTGTAAAGCTGATTCAGAAAATAAGGTATTGAATGCATTTGTATTTCATCTTCTTCATTTTTTTTGTAGTGACGTAAATGAAAAACACCCAGTTTATCAGGTTTATTTGGCCTAAGCTTAACATAACATACTTAAGCAATTGCCTACATTTAAGTTTCTGCCACTCATGCCTAGTTAGAAATCTTTGTTAATTTATACTAATCCAGAAATGTATTAACATAATTTTATTAGTAGTTTTCATGACTAAATAGTGAAAACAATTGAAGTCATTTCTGTAGAAGATCAATTTTGTTAATGTGAAATTCACAGTAAGCTTATTTCACATTTCAAATGCAATAGAAGATAGGTCCATGCTGGATATAGTGTGTTATGCAGTCCTAGCATTCTTCTTAAGTCATGGATAACAATAGATTCCATTATTTTTTGTCATTTATTTATTTATTTATTTATTTACACTCCAGATTTTATTCCCCTCATACCAGTCCACACTCTGACTGTTTCACATCCCATACCTCCTTCCGACCTCCCTGTTTCAATATGGATGTCCCCACCCCTCACCCCACCTGACCTCTATAGATTCTGGGGACTCCAGTCTCTTGAGAGTTAGGTGCATCATCTGTGAATGAACACAGACCCGACAGTGTTCTACTGTATGTGTGTTGGGGGCTTCATATCAGTTGGTGTATGCTGCCTGCTTGGTGGTCCACTTTTAGAGATCTCAGGGGTTCAGGATAATTGAGACTGCAAGTCTTACTGCAGGGTTAACCTCTGCCTCAGCTTAGGAGTAAAATGAATATAGATATGTACAATTATTTTCTCAAACAAATAATTCCTATAATATAGCCTCTGGAAGAAACTCTGGTCTAAGACAAATAGGGGCTTTGATGAGCTGATTATATGTATTTTAAACACAATTATACTGCAAAATTGAGCTTCATTGAAATCTTCAAAAATGTCCCCACTGATCTTCAAAACTATTCTTGTGCTGTGGTATTCTATGCCCACTTGAATGACTCTAAAATCGCATAGGAGACAAACTCCTAGATATATCTGTGAAGGAGTTTATAGTTTGGTTTCACATTAAAAAAAAGCCCATCTTGAATGTGTATGGCATCACTCCATGAGATGGTATCTGAATTAAAAACAGGAAGTGAGATGTACATCTGAATTCATTACTCTCTGATACTTAACTTACTTAACTGGGGGCACAATGTGACTAGCTGCCATATTGTCCTGCTACTGTGATTTTGCTGCCTGGGAGGACCACACTTTCACACTGTGAGCCACAATAAACAACACATTAAGAGTATTTGACAACTATTTTGTCACAGCAAGGAGAAAGGTATAGTGTGATTGCATGAATAATGAATAACACTCTGTGTGTGTGTGTGTGTGTGTGTGTGTGTGTGTGTGTGTGTGTGTGTGTGTGTGTAGTCACAGAACCATCTCGGGCATTGATCTTTTCTTCCCAACTTGTATTAGACAAGGTTCCTCATTGTTTGCTCCTATGAATGTGCAGCCAGTTGAGTCACTGGCTTCTTAGGATTCTCTCATAGCTGTCCCTCCTGCAAGCCTCTGTGTCAGAATTCCTGGGAGATCGGTTCTTTCTTGGAGGAATTTATGTATACATAGCTGTGGTACAGTGTCAGCTCTGGCATATAGACAGATACCAGAAAGATCCTGCCTCCAGCTGTTCCTTGGTTCTTGTGTGCTGATGGCTCTGGGTGATCCCTCTTGGGCCAGCAATTTGAAGAGAAGTGGTGGTCTTTCCTGTGCTTACAGTTGTGTCAGCACTCCTGGGAAACCAGCTTTCTCCTGGCAGTATTTGTGTATGTAGCGCTATGATACAGGATCAGCTCCAGGTACAGAGGAAAACTGAAAGACTTCTGTCCCAGGCCTCTCCATATTTCCTGTGTCTTGAGGGTTCTGAGAAGGTCCCTTAGAGCAGAAGTGGTGTTCTTACCTGTGTTCACAGGCTTGTCTTCAACCCTGGGTGGCTAGTTCTCTCCTGGTACTACTTGGGTATAGAGTCTTGTGGCACAGGATCTGATCCAGGTGCAGATGGAAACCAGAATTCTACTGTCCCACCCATGAACTTTGTAGGTAGAGGTAGATACAGCTTTACAGTTTCAAATTCTAGTAGTGCAAAATATGCAGAAAAAAACTGACATGAATTTCCTACATCTTTATGATATGAAAAGATGATCTCCAAATGAAGAGAAATAAATTGAAGGCAGAAAAAATTAATCTAAACAGTATTTTCTTCTTCTTCTTCTTCTTCTTCTTCTTCTTCTTCTTCTTCTTCTTCTTCTTCTTCTTCTTCTTCTTCTTCTCCTTCTCCTTCTCCTTCTCCTTCTCCTTCTCCTTCCCCTTCCCCTTCCCCTTCCCCTTCCCCTTCCCCTTCCCCTTCCCCGTCCCCGTCTCCGTCTCCGTCTTCATCTTCTCCTTCTCCTCATCCTCTTCCTCATCCTCATCCTTATCCTTCTCTTCCCCCTTCTCCTTCTCCTCCTCCTCCTTTTTTTCTTTCTCCTCCCCCTCCTCTTCCTCTTCCTCCTCCTTCTTCTTCAAATATTTGCTTTATTTACATTTCCTCATTACCCCTCTGAAAACCCCCTATCCCTCCATCCTCCCCCTGATTACCCCTCCCCCACTTTCCTGACCTAGAATTCCCCTACACTGGGGCATTGAGCCTTCATAGGAACAATGGCCTCTCCTCTCATAGGTGTCTGAAATGGCCATGCTCTGTTACATATGTAGCTGGAGCCATGGGTCCCTCCACGTGTACTCCTTGGTTGGTGGTTTAATCCCTGGGAGCTCTGGGAGTATTTGTTGGTACCTGTTATTGTTCTTCCTATGGGTATGCAAACCTCTTCAGCTTCTTTGGTTCTTTCTCTAGCTGCTCCACTGGGGAACCTATGCTCAGTCTCTTGATACGCTTGGCTGTTAGCCATGGGTATTTTGGTCCACCTTCTAAGAAGAATCAAAGTATCCATAATTTGGTCCTCCTTCTTCTTGAGCTTCATGTGTTCTGTGAGTTATATCCTGTGTATTCCAAGCTTTTGGGTATCAGCGAGTGCATACAATGTGTGTTCTTTTGTGATTGGGTTACCTCACTCAGGATGGTATTTTCTAGTTCCATCCATTTGCCTAAAACTTTCATGAATTCATTGCTTTTAATAGTTGAGTAGTACTCCATTGTGTAAATGTACCACATTGTCTGTGTCTATTTCTCTGTTGAGGGACATCTAGGTTCTTTCCAGCTTCTGGCTATTATAAATAAGGCTGATATGAACATAGTGGAGCATGTGTCCTTATTACATGTAGAAACATCTTCTGGGTATATGCCCAGGAGTGGTATAGCTGCGTCCTCAGGTAGTACAATGTCTAGTTTTCTGAAGAACTGCCAAACAGATTTCCAGAATGGTTTTACAAGCTTTCAATCCCACCAGCAATGAAGGAGTGTTCCTCTGTCTTCACATCCTCTCCAGCATCTGCTGTCTCCTGAGTTTTTGGTCTTAGTCATTCTGACTGTTGTAAGGTGGAATCTTAAGGTTGTTTTGATTTGCATTTCCCTGATGATTAAGGATGTTGAACATTTTCTTAGGTGTTTTGAAGCCATCTGGTATTCCTCAGTTGAGAATTCTTTGTTTAGCTCTGTACCCAATTTTTAATAGGGTTATTTGGTTCTCTGGGGTCTAACTTCTTGAATTCTTCTTATATATTGGATATCAGTCCTCTATCAGATGTAGGATTGATAAAGATCTTTTGCCAATCTGTTGCTTGCCATTTTGTCCTATTGACAGTGCCTTTTGCCTTACAGAAGCTTTGCAATTTTATGAGGTCCCATTTGTCATTTCTTGGTCTTTGAGCATAAGCTATTTGTATTCTTTTCAGAAAATTTTCCTGTGTGCCCTTGTACTCCAAGTTCTTCCTCACTTTCTCTTCTATAAGATTCACTGTATCTGGTTTTATGTGGAGGTCCTTGATCCACTTGGACATGAGCTTTGTAAAGGGAGATAAAAATGGATCAATTTGCATTCTTCTACATGTTGACTGCCAGTTGAGTCAGCACCATTTGTTGAAAATTATGTCTCTTTTCCACTGGATGGTTTTAGCTCCTTTGTCAAAGATCAAGTAACCATATGTGTGTGGGTTTCATTCTGGGTCTTCAGTTCTCTTCCATTGATCTATCTGATTTCATTGTACCAATATGTAGTGGGAAATTGTTAAAATATATTAATGCCCCACCAGGCCTCGGCTCCATGTCCCAGCAGGTCTCTCTCTCTCTGTCTCTGTCTCTCTCTCTCTGTCTCTCTGTCTCTCTCTCTCTCTCTCTCTCTCTCTCTCTCTCTCTCTCTCTCTCTCTCTCTCTCTTCTGCCTAGCACCCATTCCTTTCAAGTATCCCACAAAGCATGACTCTTAAACTTGAATAGTTAACCAAATGCATTTATGTATATGAAACTCCCAATTACATAATGCCAGTTTTCAATGATAAAGTTTTATCTCAATATTTCTAACCTCTCAGAACACCAGAAACACATCTGACTCCATCTAGATCTGCATGTCTCTCCTCTGCTCCCTCGTGCAGCTCCCAGGCTCCCTCTCTCTCTCTCTCTCTCTCTCTCTCTCTCTCTCTCTCTCTCTCTCTCTCTCTCTCTGCTCCTCCTTCTCTTAGATTCTCCTCCTCTCTCCCCTCCAATTACTGGCCTCTCACTGCCTCAATGTGAATGAATAGGAAATATGTTGCATCACCAATACAATGCAGTTTTTACCATGATTGCTCTGTAATATAGCTTGAGGCCAGGGATGGTCTGCCAGAGGTTCTTTTATTGCTGAGAATAGTTTTCACTATCCTGGGTTTTTTGTTATTCGAGATAAATTTGGAAATTGCTCTTTCTAACTCTATGAAGAATTGAGTTGGAATTTTGATGGGGATTGTATTGAATCTGTAGATTACTTTTGGCAAGATGTCCATTTTTATTACATTAACCCTACCAATCCATGACTATGGGAGATCTTTTCATCTTCTTAGATCTTCTTTGATTTCTTTCCTCAGAGACTTGATGTTCTTGTCATCCAGATATTTCATTTGCTTGGTTAGAGTCACACCAAGGTATTTTATATTATTTGTGACTATTGTGAATGGTGTTGTTTCCCTAATTTCTTTCTCAGCCTGTTTATCCTTTGAGTATAGGAAGGCTACTCATTTGCTTGAGTTGATTTTATATCCAGCCACTTTGCTGAAGTTGTTTATCAGGTTTAGCCATTCTCTTGTAGAATTTTTGAGATCACTTAAGTATATTATCATATCATCTGCAAATACTGATACTTTGACTTCTTGCTTTCTAATTTGTATCTCTTTGACCTCCTTTTGTTGTCTAATTGCTCTCGCTAGGATTTTGAGTACTATATTGAAAAGGTAGGGAGAAATTGGACAGTGTTGTCTAGTCCTGATTTCAGTGGGATTGGTTCTAGTTTCTCTCCATTTAGTTTGATGTTGGCTACTGGTTTGCTATTTATTGTTTTTACTATGTTTAGGTATGGTCCTTGAATTTCTGATCTTTCCAAGACTTTTATCATGAAAGGGTGTTGTATTTTGTCAAATGTTTTCTCAGCATCTATCTATCTATCTATCTATTTATCTATCTATCTATCTATCTATCTATCTATCTATCTATGTTCCTCTTCTTCTTCTTCTTCTTCTTCTTCTTCTTCTTCTTCTTCTTCTTCTTCTTCTTCTTCTTCTTCTTCTTCTTCTTCTGGATCCTTGATTCCTCTAAAGTTCTTCAAATATGTCTTCAAAGGAGTCAAAAAACAGCATCTGTATTCTGGATCTCAGACTATTCTAATATCCTCCTCTACCACTTAAAACATTTGTCATATATTTTTTAAACATCTCTGAGAACATTTCCTATGCCTCAGCCACTTGATTTATTTTTTCCTCATTCCATGTCTCTTCTTCCTATTCTTATCTTATTAGTGCCAATTCCTGATGTGGGTTTTAATGCTCTTGGATGAGTGATGCCTCTGCTGCACTAGAAGTTTCTTATAATCTACCAGCATCTAATAGATTGTTGAAAGAGGTCCAGGTATGTTGATGGCAGCAGTCATATCTCTGTGTGTGTTCCTCTTCTCATTTCTGTGACAGCAACACTATTAGTTGTTCATTAATTCAGTCTCACAAAACTTCTGACCCTTGGGTCTCTCACTGAAAGAGCAATAGGTATATTGTACAATTTGTTCTTGTCCCAAAGAGGAAAATCATAATGTTAAGCTGAATCTGAAATGTATGATTATATTTAATAGTTCAACTTAGACATGTGATTCATTGAATTTGTTTGTTATTCTTGGTGTATTGAATTCCTCCTTTCCTAGATTGATGATCACTTTCTTCTACTAAAACCTTCTCCCAGATCCTTTTTTGGTCCTTCTTGCAAGCCATCTACAAATATCACAGTGAGCAGCATGACTTTTCACACTGAATACCAGACATGCATAAAATCTCTACATGGGAGTAATACTGTTTTTAAATGAATCATGTGATTGTCAGGTCTGTTAGAATAATTTTCATTAACTTAAAGTCAATATTCTTAAAGATTTTAACTATATGAACTAAATATCATTACAGCAATGAAATAACAAGTGTATAGAAACTTGAGAAGGGAAGATAGCTTTAATGTTTACCCTCTACACATTACTATTATAATCAGAATAAAATTTGTGTTTAAAACTAGAAAAATATGCTGCCAATTAAAATTGAGAGAAAATAAAATAAAAATTTATTTTGTAATGAGACAAGATGGTTTCCAAATTATGGTTTATCAATGTGTGTTTTGGGCAACATTGCTATAATGATTAACAGTAATAAAATTAGAAGAAGTTTTACCCAGTAAAGCACCTAACTTAGCTTTCTCAAACTAGAAAGTCAGTTGATTTTACTATAAATAAAATAAATTTCCTAATTTGGAAAGCAGGCAAGTAAAGAAATCTACTAGCAATATTGATTCAGGACAGGATGATTATTAGAAGGTAGATAGATGAGTGATAGATAGATAGACAGACAGATAGATAGATAGATAGATAGATAGATAGATAGATAGATAGAAAGAAAGATGACAGATTTTGATAATTTGACATCTACCTAGTTTTCAATACATACCCATTAAAATCTGAAGGCTTAATGACTCTGTATGTGTCATACCAGTGTTGATTTTACTCTTGGCGAGGGGATTGAACAGAAAAGGGGCATGAAATGCTTCTTTATGTAGGCTATGAGTTTTTCTTCTCAGTGCCTTGCAGCACGTGCCAAAATAGACGATGAAACACTAAGTCTGAAATTAAGCCCAACCATTATTTTAAATCATTACAAATATCTGTCAGTTTTTTTCCAAGACCTCTGTTCCAGGTTTTTTTTAAATGAATTTTTCTTGGAATGTTCAGCAACCAATGAAGGAAAGGCACTAAAACGCCAAATCAATGCTTTTGGCACATGACAATCCTGTTGAAAAAAAAAATACAAAGTTAGAAAAAGAGTATAAAAATTTCTGCTCCATCTTCTCTATTTATAGTGATAATTTTATATCATGAAAGAGAAATGTTAACACCACAAGTTAGATATATAATAATATATATAGACAGGATCCTAAAAATGTTCCAATTCAATGCTATTGCTTTTCTCAAGTTGGGAAATTGTCACATTGATGTATGGTCTTATTTTCAGAATAATTGTGGAAAATCAGTACTTTCTAAACATTAGCACTGTCCTGACTTGATTATTATTTCTCTCATTAAGAATGGACTTTCCTACTTGCATAATGTCTATCTCTAAGTAATTCACTGCAAACTATATTGGACAAATGATTAAATTTAGGAATTATAGTGCCAAAAGACATGGTTTCTTATGTACCCCATCACTGTCATATAAATTTCAGAAAGGTTCAAAATGTACATATTTACATTAAATTAATCTCTTCAAAAGAGTCAGTTTTTCAACAAATGATGTAGAATGGACTTTATAACCATGGATGTATTGGGTATCAAGTAGTTCCATGGGGAGATGTGAACGAATATTCCAAGTAGAGTAATTTTTGTACTGTAACAAATTATAGGCTGGGAATTTTAGGTAAACCCCATCTCTTCAAGTTTATAGCAAACACGTACTGAAGGTTATAAGCCTATGATTTGTATAAGCTGAGCCTTTGCCAGAAGGCAATTTTCTGGCAAGATTTCCTTCTGGACATGTTTAAGATACCCAGGGAATCACTACACAACTACGAATTTTGGATGAAGACCTAGCTGTAAGAAAAAGAAGGATTTCATGGAAATAAGTGTTCCACAACAGACCAGAGAGCACTAAAATGGTTGTGCTACAATTAAATCAGCCCTAATTTTACTCTTTTAAAAGAGGAATGGAAGAGAGAAAGACTAAATGACATAATTCCTTCGTGTAACGTCCTTTAAACTACATTGACATCTATTAAATTTCTCTTCTTAGTAATATTCAAATGAAACACTATTTCTTTTAAGTTTTACACAAGAACACCAGAACAATTTTTGACATTTTTGGAGTGGGATAGACTAGCTATTTCCATGATCTACATGCTAATTTTATTGGTCCTAAAGTATAGGATTTATCACTTGGTATGTCGACAGTTTCAAATGCATACTATTAACTTCAGAATAATAAGACAAAAGAAGATGACTTACAACGTACTAAGGTGTGATAGATCTAAAAAATAACAACAAAGCCCTTTCAAGAGAGACAAGACATGTATAATATTTTTAATCTTTGAAAGAACATGTCAAGAAGGAATATCAGACAAGAATTGGGTGAAAAAATAGAAATCTAATGAGTTTTTAGAAATCCACTGTGGATTTTTGAATATTTAAAAATTCTTTAAAACGTTAGACTAAAAGGGAATTTCTACTCATGCACAACTTTTTCTGTCTTTAGTTGACTGCTCAAGGAAAACACAGGAGACACTGAGGCATAAAGCAATGACTTTTTTGGTGTTGAAGGCATATATATAGGTTATGATCTACTGTTTGTGAGACAGGCAAGAAAAATATTTATTTCCTTGTAATCTCTTTTCTATCCAATTGTATGTCAGATACAAGACAAAGATTGAATATCACCAGGATTGAGGGACAGGCATACCAATAAATATCTACTTTGGAAGCCTGTAAGCATATTATCAGAGACAGAGAGACTGAAGTTGGAGAGAACTAAGGACCTCCCATGGTGACAACATGAGCCTTTCACTGATGAACTAGAATTAGTGGAATGGAGCACATGAAGACCAAAAATTACTCCTTGTATAGGTTTCCAATTTTTCGATAAATATAGCAAGTATATTTTTGCTTGTGGAATAAATATTGAATGGAAAAACCAAGACAAAAAATTTGAAAATAAATTTTAGTTTGATAACTGGCTTGGTCATTTGCTGATTGGAATTTGGGTAAGTTACTTAGTGCAATCTCCATTGTTCAGCAAGAAAACTGCATAACTTTGCTGATGCTGTGGATTTGCTGTATGTAAAAATAACTTCCTGTCCTAAAGTGTCAAAGAAAGAGATGTTACTGGGATCCAAGTAAAAATGTCTTTCACTGTGGAGAGAATACAGAAACCTGAGAGGAGGTATAAGGTATACTTTCATGGATAATGATGGAATGGATGACTGATCATACAGGAAAAATTCAGAATAATAAATTCTTTGCTTCAGTCCTTGAATTATCCCTATTTGAAATTGTTGCTTTTTTTTATTATTTATTTTATTTTATTTTTTTAATTTACATTCCAAATCACTTCCCCTTTCCCGTTTCCTCCCTCCCCGAAAGTCCCATAAGCCCCCTTCCCTCCCTCTTTTCTCCATTCAACCCCCTCTCGTTACTCTGTCCTGGCGTTCCCCTACATCCAGTCTTTCCAGGACCAGGGGTCTCTCCTTCCATCTTTTTAGAAATCTATTGATATGCGGATTGTGTCTAGGGTATTCTGAGATTCTGAGTCAATATCCCCTTATCAGTGACTGCATACCATATGTGTTCTTTTGTAATTGGGTTACCTCACTAAGGATGATATTTTCAAGATCTGACCATTTGCCTAGGAATTTCGTGAATTCATTGTTTTTAATTGCAGAGTAGTATTCCATTGTGTAGATATACCACATCTTCTGAATCCATTCCTCCGTTGAGGGACATCTGGGTTCTTTCCAGCTTCTGGCTATTATAAATAAGGCTGCTATGAACATAGTGGAGCATGTGTCCTTATTGCATGCAGGTAAAGTCTCTGGGTATATGCCCAGGAGTAGTATAGCCGGATCCTCCAGGAGTGTCATGCCCAGTTTTCTGAGGAACCGCCAGACTGCTTTCCAGAGTGGTTGTACCAGCCTGCAATTCCACCAGCAGTGGAGGAGTGTTCCTCTTTCTCCACATCCTCGCCAACAACTGCTGTCTCCTGTGTTTTTGATCTAAGCCATCCTGACTGGTGTGAGATGGAATCTCAGGGTTGTTTTGATTTGCATTTCCCTAATGACTAAGGATGATGAACATCTCTTTAGGTGCTTCTCAGCCATTAGATATTCTTCAGGTGAGAACTCTTTGTGTAGCTCTGTACCCCATTTTTAATAGGGTTACTTGCCTCTCTGGAGTTTAACTTCTTGAGTTCTTTGTATATCTTGGATATTAGCCCTCTGTCGGATGTAAGGTTGGTAAAGATCATTTCCCAGTTAGTTGGTTGCCGCTTTGTCTTTTTGACAGTGTCTTTTGCCTTGCAAAAACTTTGTAATTTAATGAGGTCCCATTTGTCTATTCTTGATCTTAGAGCATAAGCTATTGGAGTTCTGTTCAGGAAATTCTCCCCTGTGCCCATATGTTCAAGGTTCTTCCCTAGTTTCCCTTCTATAGTTTCAGTATGTCTGGTTTTATGTGGAGATCTTTGATCCACTTAGAATTGAGCTTAGTGCAAGGAGATAAGGATGGGTCAATTTGCATTCTTCTGCATGTTGACCTCCAGCTGAGCCAGCACCATTTGTTGAAAAGGCTATCTTTTTTCCACTGGATGGTTTTAGCTCCTTTGTCAAAGATCAAGTGACCATAGGAGTGTGGATTCATTTCTGGGTCTTCAATTCTGTTCCATTGATCTACATGTCTGTTACTGTACCAATACCATGCAGTTTTTAACACTATTGCTCTGTAGTACAGTTTGAGGTCCAGGATACTGATTCCCCCAGAGGTTCTTTTACTCTTGAGAATAGTTTTAGCTATTCTGGGTTTTCTGTTATTCCAGATGAATTTTTGAATTGCTCTTTCTAACTCTATGAAGAATTGAGTTGGGATTTCGATGGGGATTGCATTGAATCTGTGTATTACTTTTGGTAAGATGCTCATTTTTACTATATTAATCCTGCCAATCCATGAGCATGGCAGATTTTTCCATCTTCTGAGGTCTTCTTCAATTTCTTTCTTCAGAGACTTGAAGTTCTTGTCATACAGATCTTTCACTTGTTTGGTTAGAGTCACGCCAAGATACTTAATATGGTTTGTGGCTATCGTGAAGGGTATTATTTCTCTTACTTCTTTCTCAGTCTGCTCATCCTTTGAGTATAGGAAGGCTTCTGACTTGCTTGAGTTGATTTTATATCCGGCCACTTTGCTGAAGTCGTTTATCAGCTGTAGGAGTTCTCTGGTGGAGTTCTTTGGGTCGCTTATGTATACTATCATATCGTCTGCAAATAATGATAGTTTGACTTCTTCCTTTCCAATTTGTATCCCTTTGACCTCTTTTTGTTGTCTAATTGCTCTAGCTAGAACTTCAAGTACTATATTGAAAAGATATGGAGAGAGAGGGCAGCCTTGTCTAGTCCCTGATTTTAGTGGGATTGCTTCAAGTTTCTCTCCATTTAGATTGATGCTGGCTACCGGTTTGCTGTAAATTGCTTTTACTATGTTTAGATATGGGCCTTGAATTCCTGATCTTTCCAAGACCTTTAGCATGAAAGGATGCTGAATTTTGTCAAATGCTTTCTCAGCATCTAATGAGATGACCATGTGGTTTTTTTCGTTGAGATGGTTTATGTAGTGGATTACAT
The DNA here is from genome assembly GCA_036184795.1 of Tokudaia tokunoshimensis. Classification (NCBI taxonomy): domain Eukaryota; kingdom Metazoa; phylum Chordata; class Mammalia; order Rodentia; family Muridae; genus Tokudaia; species Tokudaia tokunoshimensis. Next base: position 128,987,561 of record BTHU01000023.1, on the reverse strand, counting down.
TGATGGATTTCCTTATATTGAACCATCCCTGCATCCCTGGGATGAAGCCTACTTGATCGTGGTGAATGATCGTTTTGATGTGTTCTTGGATTCGGTTGGCAAGAATTTTATTGAGTATTTTTGCATCGATATTCATAAAAGAGATTGGCCTGAGATTCTCTTTCTTTGTCGGATCTTTGTGTGCTTTTGGTATTAGTGTAATTGTGGCTTCATAGAACGAGTTGGGTACTGTTCCTTCTGTTTCTATTTTGTGGAACAGTTTGAAGAGTATTGGTGTTAGGTCTTCTTTGAAGGTCTGATAGAATTCTGCCCTAAAACCATCTGGACCTGTGCTTTTTTTGGTTGGAAGACTTCCAATGACAACTTCTATTTCTTCAGAGGTTATAGGACGGTTTAGATGGTCTATTTGATCCTGATTTAATTTTGGTACTTGGTATCTGTCAAGGAAATTGTCCATTTCCTCAAGATTTTCTAGTTGTGTTGAATACAGGTTTTTGTAGTAGGATCTGATGATTTTTTGAATTTCCTCAGTTTCTGTTGTTATCTCTCCCTTTTCGTTTCTGATTTTATTAATTTGGATACTATCTCTGTGCTCTCTGGTTAGACTGGCTAAGGGCTTATCTATCTTGTTGATTTTCTCAAAGAACCAACTCCTCGTTTTGTTGATTCTTTGTATGGTTTTATTTGTTTCTACTTGATTGATTTCAGCCCTGAGTTTGATGATTTCCTGCCTTCTACTCCTCTTTGGTGTATTTGCTTCTTTTTGTTCCAGGGCTTTCAGGTGTGCCATTAAGCTGTTAGTGTATGCTGTATCCCGTTTCTTTTTGGCAGCACTCAGGGCTATGAATTTTCCTCTTAGCACTGCTTTCATTGTGTCCCATAAATAAGGGTATGTTGTGCCTTCATTTTCATTATCTTTCAAAAAGTCTTTGATTTCTTTCTTTATTTCCACCTTGACCAAGTTATCATTGAGTAGAGCATTGTTCAGCCTCCATGTGTACGTGGGTTTTCTTTTGTTTTTGTTGCCATTGAAGACCACCCTTATTCCATAGTGATCTGATAGGAGGCATGGGATTATTTCTATCTTCTTGTATCTGTTGAGGTCTGATTTGTGACCAATTATATGGTCAATTTTGGAGAAGGTACCATGAGGAGCTGAGAAGAAGGTGTATTCTTTAGCTCTAGGATGAAATGTTCTATATATATCAGTTAGTTCCATTTGATCCAAGGCTTCAATTAGATTCACTGTGTCCCTGTTTAGTTTCTGCTTTCCTGAAAGATCCATTTCAGAGAGCAGGGTGTTGAAGTCACCCACTATTATTGTGTGCGGTGCGATGTGTGCTTTGAGTTTTAGTAAAGTTTCTTTTACAAATGAGGGTGCCCTTGCATTTGGAGCATAGATATTCAGAATTGAGAGTTCTTGATGGTGGATTTTTCCCTTGATCAGTATGTAGTGTCCTTCTGTGTCTTTTTTGATGACTTTAGGTTGAAAATCAATTTTATCTGATATTAGGATGGCTACTCCACCTCGTTTCTTGGGGCCATTTGCTTGTAAAATTGTTTTCCAGCCTTTTACTCTGAGGTAGTGTTTGTCTTTGACACTGAGGTGCGTTTCCTGCATGCAGCAAAATGCTAGGTCCTGTTTACGTATCCAGTCTGCTAGTCTATGTCTTTTAATTGGGGAATTGAGACCATTGATGTTAAGAGAGATTAAGGCATAGTGATTATTGCCACTGGCCATTCTTGACGCTATCTTTATGTATGAGTGGTTAACTACTTTTGGGTTTGATTCAAGAAGGTTATTATCTCATTTTTTCCAGGGTGTTGTTTCTCTCCCTGTATTGGAGGTTTCCACCTATTATCCATTGCAGGGCTGGATTTGTGGAAAGATATTGTGAAAATTTGGTTTTATCATGGAATATCTTGTTCTCTCCATCTATGGTGATTGAGAGTTTTGCTGGGTATAGTAGTCTAGGCTGGCATTTGTGCTGTCTTAGTGTCTGCATGAGATCTGCCCAGGATCTTCTGGCTTTCATAGTCTCTGGTGAGAAGTCTGATGTGATTCGGATAGGTCTTCCTTTGTATGTTACTTGGCCCTTTTCTCTTACTGCTTTTAGTATTCTTTCTTTGTTTAGAACATTCGGTGTTTTGATTATTATGTGACGGGAGGTATTTCTGTTCTGGTCCAGTCTTTTTGGAGTTCTGTAGGCTTCTTGTACGTTCATCGGCATCTCTCTCTTTAAGTTAGGGAAGTTTTCCTCCATAATTTTGTTGAAGATGTTTACTGGCCCTTTATGTTGCAAATCTTCACTCTCATCTATACCTATAATCCTTAGGTTTGGTCTTCTCATTGTGTCCTGGATTTCCTGGATGTTTTGGGTTACACGTTTTTTTTTTTTTTTTTTTTTTTTTTTTTTTTTTTTTTTTTTTTAATTTTATTTTATTTTATTTTTTTAATTTACATTCCAAATCACTTCCCCTTTCCCGTTTCCTCCCTCCCCGAAAGTCCCATAAGCCCCCTTCCCTCCCTCTTTTCTCCGTTCAACCCCCTCTCATTACTCTGTCCTGGCGTTCCCCTACATCCAGTCTTTCCAGGACCAGGGGTCTCTCCTTCCATCTTTTTAGAAATCTATTGATATGCTGATTGTGTCTAGGGTATTCTGAGATTCTGGGTCAATATCCCCTTATCAGTGACTTCATACCATGTGTGATCTTTTGTGATTGGGTTACCTCACTAAGGATGATATTTTCAAGTTCTGACCATTTGCCTAGGAATTTCGTGAATTCATTGTTTTTAATTGCAGAGTAGTATTCCATTGTGTAAATATACCACATCTTCTGAATCCATTCCTCCGTTGAGGGACATCTGGGTTCTTTCCAGCTTCTGGCTATTATAAATAAGGCTGCTATGAATATAGTGGAGCATGTGTCCTTATTGCATGCAGGTAAAGTCTCTGGGTATATGCCCAGGAGTGGTATAGCCGGATCCTCCGGAAGTGTCATGCCCAGTTTTCTGAGGAGCCGCCAGACTGCTTTCCAGAGTGGTTGTACCAGCCTGCAATTCCACCAGCAGTGGAGGAGTGTTCCTCTTTCTCCACATCCTCGCCAACAACTGCTGTCTCCTGTGTTTTTGATCTTAGCCATCCTGACTGGTGTGAGATGGAATCTCAGGGTTGTTTTGATTTGCATTTCCCTAATGACTAAGGATGATGAACATCTCTTTAGGTGCTTCTCAGCCATTAGATATTCTTCAGGTGAGAACTCTTTGTTTAGCTCTGTACCCCATTTTTTAATAGGGTTACTTGCCTCTCTGGAAGCATTTGACAAAATTCAGCATCCTTTCATGCTAAAGGTCTTGGAAAGATCAGGAATTCAAGGCCCATATCTAAACATAGTAAAAGCAATTTACAGCAAACCAGTAGCCAGCATCAATCTAAATGGAGAGAAACTTGAAGCAATCCCACTAAAATCAGGGACTAGACAAGGCTGCCCTCTCTCTCCATATCTTTTCAATATAGTACTTGAAGTTCTAGCTAGAGCAATTAGACAAGAAAAAGAGGTCAAAGGGATACAAATTGGAAAGGAAGAAGTCAAACTATCACTATTTGCAGACGATATGATAGTATACATAAGCGACCCAAAGAACTCCACCAGAGAACTCCTACAGCTGATAAACGACTTCAGCAAAGTGGCCGGATATAAAATCAACTCAAGCAAGTCAGAAGCCTTCCTATACTCAAAGGATAAGCAGGCTGAGAAAGAAGTAAGAGAAATAATACCCTTTACTATAGCCACAAACCATATTAAGTATCTTGGCGTGACGCTAACCAAACAAGTGAAAGATCTGTATGACAAGAACTTCAAGTCTCTGAAGAAAGAAATTGAAGAAGACCTCGGAAGATGGAAAAATCTGCCATGCTCATGGATTGGCAGGATTAATATAGTAAAAATGAGCATCTTACCAAAAGTAATACACAGATTCAATGCAATCCCCATCAAAATCCCAACTCAATTCTTCATAGAGTTAGAAAGAGCAATTCAAAAATTCATCTGGAATAACAGAAAACCCAGAATAGCTAAAACTATTCTCAAGAGTAAAAGAACCTCTGGGGGAATCAGTATCCCGGACCTCAAGCTGTACTACAGAGCAATAGTGTTAAAAACTGCATGGTATTGGTACAGTAACAGACATGTAGATCAATGGAACAGAATTGAAGACCCAGAAATGAATCCACACTCCTATGGTCACTTGATCTTTGACAAAGGAGCTAAAACCATCCAGTGGAAAAAAGATAGCCTTTTCAACAAATGGTGCTGGCTCAGCTGGAGGTCAACATGCAGAAGAATGCAAATTGACCCATCCTTATCTCCTTGCACTAAGCTCAATTCTAAGTGGATCAAAGATCTCCACATAAAACCAGACACACTGAAACTAATAGAAGGGAAACTAGGGAAGAACCTTGAACATATGGGCACAGGGGAGAATTTCCTGAACAGAACTCCAATAGCTTATACTCTAAGATCAAGAATAGACAAATGGGACCTCATTAAATTACAAAGTTTTTGCAAGGCAAAAGACACTGTCAAAAAGACAAAGCGGCAACCAACTAACTGGGAAATGATCTTTACCAACCTTACATCCGACAGAGGGCTAATATCCAAGATATACAAAGAACTCAAGAAGTTAAACTCCAGAGAGGCAGGTTACACGTTTTTTGCATTTTGCATTTTCTTTGACTGTTGAGTCGATGCTTTCTATGGAATCTTCAGCACCTGAGATTCTTTCTTCCATCTCTTGTATTCTATTGTTTATGTTTGCATCTATGACTCCTGATTTCTTCCCAAGGTTTTCTATCTCCAAAGTTGTCTCCCTTTGTGATTTCTTAGTTGTTTCTACTTCCTTTTTTAGTTCCTGGATGGATTTGCTGAGATCCTTCACTTGTTTGTTTGTACTTTCCTGTATTTCTTTAAGGTATTTTTGCATTGCCTCTTTCAGGATTTCTTCCTGATGACCCACGTTCTCCTGCATTTCTCTGAGCGATTTTTGTGTTTCCTCCTCATGGGAATCCATCTGTTGATCCATTTTCTCCTGCATTTCTTTAAGCAGTTCTCGTGTTTCCTTTGTAAGGGCATCTAACCGTTGATTCATTTCTTTAAGCAATTTTTGTGTTGCCTCCTTATGGGCATCCGTCTCTTGACCCATATTTTTCTGCATTTCTTTATGCCAATTTTGTGATTCCTTTGTGAGTGCATCTACCCGTTGATTCATCTCGTTAAGCGATTTTTGTGTTGTCTCCTTGTGCGCCTCCATCTTTTGATCCATGTTCTCCCGCATTTCTCTAAGCGATTTTTGTGTTTCCTTTGTAAGGGCTTCTAACCGTTGATTCATGGTCTCCTGTAACTCTTTATGAGATTTATTTGTGTCCTTCTTGTGATCCTCTAATAGCATCATGAGAAGTGATTTTAAATCCAGATCTTGTCTTTCGGATGTGGTGGGGTATCCAGGACTTGCTGCTGTTGGAGAGTTGGGTTCGGATGGTCCCACATTACTTTGATTTCTGTTAGTAACATTCCTACATTTGCCTTTTGCCATCTGGATACCTCTGATGTTAGTTGGTCCTGCTGCCACTGGCTGTTGGTTGGACCTCCTGTGAGCCTGCAAAACTATTTCTGCCCCCCCTGGATTGCCAGGATTCCCCTGGCACCGATTTCTGGTGCCTGCCTGCTCCTGAGTGACTTTGGAGCCCTAATGTGCCTTGCCCCAAGTGATCTTATATTGGGGAGGCCTTGCACATCCAAAGGCTCAGCCTAGTGGATTCCTGGAACAGAGGTCGCCAAAGGGAGGCTGGTAGGCTCCTGTCCTGTGCAGGGGTGAGTGATCTCTCCTGGGGGGGGAGGGGGCGTCCCTCTGCCAGGCAGAAGTCCCACAGCAGAGCTTGCACGCTGGTTACTGCAGATCTGCCCAGCACTTGGGAGCTGCACACACACAAGCTGCCGGAGACCCAAGAGATATTAAGCCTGTCTGTCTCAGAACCTGGCTGTCCCAATTTCCCAGTCACTGGAGCAAAGATGGCGGAGGGCACTCTCCGTGGGGCCGCTCACCCTGCAGACGCGATGGCCTGCCGATCAGGCACCCAGACGACCACAGCGCTGACCCGTTCTCGGGCACAGACGGAAGCCCCAACAGGCCGTGTCCCAAGTGATGTTATATTGGGGATAGGGAGCTTGGGGTACCTGTCCCTTCAGCGCAGTCTGCGGGAACAGAGGTCGCGGAAGGAAAGCTGGTAGGCTCCCGCCCAGTGCGGGGTCCCTCTGTCAGGCAGAAGTCCCACAGCAGAGCTGGAGCGCTGGTTACTGCAGATCAGCCCAGCACTTGGGAGCCGCACACACACAAGCCACCCGAGACCCAAGCGATATTATGCCTGTCTATCTCAGAACCTGGCTGTCCCAACTTCCCAGTCACTGGAGCAAAGATGGCAGAGGGCACTCAGCACACTCTCCGTGGTGCCGCTCACCCTGCAGACGCGATGGCCCGCCGATCTGGCTCCCAGACGACCACAGCGCTGACCCGTTCTCGGGCACAGACGGAAGCCCCAACAGGTCGTGTCCCAAGTGATGTTATATTGGGGAGAGAGAGCTTGGGTTACCTGTCTCTTCAGTGCAGTCTGCGGGAACAGAGGTCGCGGAAGGAAAGCTTGAAGTGTCTCTTCTTTGAAGAGAACACAGGTACCTCAGCTGACTGCTGAGGATGAAGAGCGAAATTGTTGCTTTTTAATCCCTGAACATTATACGAGTTACAAGCACCAGAATCAAATTCTTGTAACAACCCAGGTTGTCATCTTTTGCCATCTAGTAAAGAAAGGTTAAGAGGTGACCCATAAAGCATACTGACAATTTAGAGAGATGAAAGTTAGAAGGGCAATAGCAATCACATGTTTTTTCCATTGGGGACATTGGTTGTTTCTGTCAGCTCATCATAGTTCCATATTCTTCCTGTAACACATTTTGACTTTTGTAAACATACTCACCCAGAGCAGTAAGAGGGAGGTTGTGCATTATATCAGTGCATTATAGAGTGATTTTTTTAGCAGATGGTTCAAGGTATGGTCACCAGCAAGAAACTACCTGGCTTCTGCATAACAGTTTCTTTGCTGTTAATTATCAGCCTTTTACTGAACCTCCATTCCCCTTTCTATATAAAGGGAGATGACTACTACTAGTCACTTAATAGAGTGATTTTTGAAGATTAATTCAATATATGTAAAGGCAAAGCATAGTAACTCGAAGAAGATAAGCCCATGCATCAACTTGCCTGTTATTATCACATGTGATTTTATTGTCAAGGGATTTTTTTCTCCTGAGTTGGCCTGTGGGGTTTGGGCTTGGAAAATGTGACTTCTACACCTATAAAATTAAGTTATACATTGATACACAGATAAAAAAACTCCCCTTGTTAAAGTTAATGGTAGTCCCAAGCCTTGGAGAAACAGTCAATCAATATTTAGTCCCAAGTTACCATAGCCCTAGTTACACCCTACTATACAGGTCAACAGTTTCTTAGATTTTCTTGCACATTGTAATTTCTAAAAGATTAACGAGCTTCAAATAGAAATTTCATCCACTAAAGGTACATAATTAAATGTCTTGTGTATTTAGAGAGTTGTGCAAACAGCATTGCAATCTAATTTCCTAACACTTTTCACTGATTTCAAAAGAAAGTCTCCTTTCTTCCTATCAGTCACTCTTAAACCCATGTCTTCCCACAACTGACAACCTGAACTCTATATTTTCCCTAGCGAATTGGGCACATTGAACCAAGAAATTTAATAGGAACTCTTCACATGATGGTACACTAGAAATTGTCTATCTATGGCCTGATTTAAAAGAAGGGTAATTATAAAAACTGAATAAGGCCAGCTAGGGATGGTGTGATATATCTGCATTCCTATCACTTGGAAGGTGGGAAAAGGTGGAGGGAGTTCAATGTCATCTTCAGTTACACAAGGAGTTTGAGGTCAGTCAAAAGTATAGAAAAGTATCTTAAGAAACAAAATAGAAGAACCAAAAACAGAGAGCAGGAGAAAGAAAAGAGCTCTATTCCAAAGAGAAAGAGCTTCACAAATTAAAAGGGAAGTGATAAAAAATACCAGAACAGTGTTAAAAAAATGAATAATTCTGAAAAGAATTAAACCATGCCCAAAGCAACTCCAGCTACACTGCAACCTAGATGTGGAGGGAAACAGGAGCCTAATAAGCTTAGTGAAAAGAGATTGGCAGCTGTAATATTTTCAGGAAAATGCCCTTAGTTCTCGTATATCTTAAATACAGTTGTATGTCATAGTGAGACAATGATTCCTCCACTAGACAGGTCAACAGTACATAGGAAACTATTTTGTCAGTTACATGACTTGGCAGATAGTAACCAGACATTATTTTGGTAAGGAACCTACTATTTACAAGTGTGTTTCCCTGAGGGACTGTGAGAAATTCAGGAACATGCTTTTAAAATGTATTTGTTTGAGAATTTTATATATGCATATAATGTGTCTTTATCAAATCCACCCTTCATTCTTCTCCTCTTTCTTCTGGGATACCATCTATTAGCACTTTTCCCTTTTAACTTCCTATACAGTTTTTTGAACTCATTGCTGCCAGTTACTGCTATCCATACATATATGGGTTGGAGTTATCAACTGGAGCATGGACATTTTGTTGGGAACTCTGTCACTGAAGAAAACCAGTTGTTCTTCTCACAGCAGGAAGTATCTCATCATCTAGCTGTGGAACTTCCTAAGGGGCCTCCATTTTCTAAGCTGGAATTTTGACTGTGATGATCTTGTGTAGGTCTTATACATAAAGTCCCAGACAAGGTGATTGTCCAACAAGCACTGTTTTGTAATGGTCCTCTACAACCTCTGGCTTTTACAATCTTTCCATGTCCTGTTCTGTGATGAGTCTGATTTTAACTTGCCTCAGCCCCAGGGTAAGACACAGCATTGGGAAGCAATTGTGAAGAGTAAAAGGGACACACACTGACAAGTCAAAGCTTTGGCTCATGCAATGAAATTCCTAAGGAAAAGAAACTTCGCTTTGCACAGCTGGTAATATATCTTATCAATATAGAATACCAGTGGGGTTAGAAAATTTGGAACCTAAGGTCTGTAGGTAGATAACTTTTGGAGCTACCCATTAACTGCTACAGAGTCTGTGAAGTGCATCTCTTTTACAGGGTAATAAATACCTAGGAGATTTTGAAACTATGAAGACATATTTTGTGCCTGGACAGATTTTGCTGCTGTGGTTATGTCTCATATACCCAATAAAGGTGGAAGACACCCTACAGCTAGAGTGTTAGTCAGCACAGGGAGCAATGAGTCCTGAGAGACTGAAAGAACCTGTGGAGCCTGCAGACTTCACAGATAAGTGGAAATGGCTAGTGGGATCCAGCTTGGTATGTAAAGAATGCAGCTACTAAGCTGAAGAAAACTATGGTGGACATTGGACATTTGTTCAGTTCCGGAGTAATCCCAGCATAACAGACAGGAAAGATAAAGATTCAGAAATATGTTTGGCCTTCCATCTCTGTATAGAACTAACAGTTTCCAATTTGAAGGGTCTAAAATAAAAAGTGAAATATGTAAAATTCTGGAGGATTTAAAAAATTACTTGTAAAACTGTTTACTGACCCCACAGTATTTATAGATGAGCTGCTGCTAAAATTTTTTCCCTAGAAGAGGCATAAATCAACATCTATCATCCTCCCAAGATCCCAATAACAAGCTAAGATGTGATTATACCAAAATTTATACTGAGAAATCAATAAATTGGATTTCCTTATAGAATATATGTGAGGGGTTAGTTTCTGGGGGACAGACACTCCTTCCTAAACTAGTTACACTAAAAAAGCTTCAACCGACATCAATAATGTGTTCCTTGTAGCACCATAGATAGATAGATCTCCCCTCTAATCTTCCTCTACCTCTATATTCCAGTCTCTGCCCATGGTCATGTACACAGTAGTGACAGTCACTGACAAGACAACTGGATAAGTTCACTCCTCCAAGTCTCAGATGAAAGCCAATAAAATTGAGGGTAAAAGTAAGCAAAAATAGCCAACAAAATTTGCAATATAAATGAAAAAGTCATACATATAAAAAAGACTTCTGTAAAGGAAGTTAAACAATGACTGACTCAAATGAAAAGTACAGTGGAAAGCATCATTAACATACAAGACCAAGTAAAAGAATAAGTTTCATGGGTGGAGGACAAATTAGAGACAAAAGTGCATTCAAAGATGCATGAAAAAAAATTAGCAAACGTGATTAAAACATCCAAAGATTCTACTGCACATTTAATGAATTAAATCCAAGAATCTATTGTACAGAAGAATGGACTGAGAAAAATCATGAGATGGAAAATTTAGTCAATTAAATTATAGAAGAAAAAAATTAAAATTGAGTAAAGAATAAATATCCAAATTCAAGATACCCTTACAACGATAAATAAGCATGATCAGAGAAAACCAGAATAGAGCATGTCACAATCAAAATATCAAAAATATAAATCAAAATAATCTTAAATTGAAATGGAAAAATATGAGTCATATATAAATGCAGAAATATTAGAATAACATCAGATCATCATCATCTATCCTCCAAAGAAAGCAAGTATAAGATGGTTTATGGAATCCTGAAAATAAATAATTGAAAACTATGATATGTATGTAGAACGGAATTATGTTGAAAAGTGATAGAGAAATATGAACATTTCATGACCAGGACAAACTACGGAAGTTAATGATCACCAATCCCATGCTGCATTACGTTCCTACAGCATTATTATTCATAAGAGAGAAAGGAGTCTTGTTCATAAGAACAACAGATAAGAATTAATTTGACAAAAAGAATATATGATTTAAAGCCAGCTTAACATCATGTTAACAAAGTAGCAGAGCACAAAATTCACATTTAAAATTAATAGGCTATCTGTATAACAATTGTTATGATGCAAAGAACTCTGGGTGAGAGGAAGACTTCTTTACAACAACTTCAAAAATGCCTAACCAAAGAGGTCAAAGACTTCTACAAAAAAAAAAACTTGAAGACATAAATGTAATGAATTTTACTAGACACAAGAATTTAGAGAGTCCTCCCCTGATAAATCATAAGAAAAAAAGACTATGTAGCCTGAGGATAATTTTAGCCAAGCATTTATAAGGCAAGACATTAATATCTTGAACATATAAAAAACTCTAAAAATTAAACATAAATTCCCCCAAATAATTCCATCAGTAGAGAGGCCAGTCAAATAACTGAATAGATATCTTTCAAAAGAAAAAAAATCATACAAATGTCCCAATATTTCAAACATGTTCATTATTCTTATGCATCAGGAGAAGGCAATTAAAAACTGGTTTTGATTCTATTTCTCACATTCAAAATGGTCAACTCAAAAAAAAAATACAAAAAATACAAATGACTGTTGTTGGCAAGGATATGGAGAAAGATGAACTTTAATGGATTGCTTCTGAGAATATAAAGTGGGTCATCCATCCATTATGGAATTCAGTGTAAAAATTCCTCAAAAATGCAAATGAATAAAACTATCATAGAACCAAGTTGTACTACAGGTTTGTATATACTTTAGAAATTCTAAGTCAGAACAGAGAAACATGGACACCCATATTTATTGCTTTAATAGTCAAACCATCTAAGCAATGCAACCAGCCCAGATGTACATCCACAGATAAGATACCATAATTTTCATACGTATACACTATGGAGATTTTCAATTCAATATACCAGTGTTGAACTCTTACCTCATTGCATGTACAAAATTAATACAAAATAAATACAAAATATAAATAATAAAAATAAAATAAAATAAACTCTTTAGAGGAACATAGGCAGGTATTGGGAGTCAACCCAATGACTTCATTATGAAGTGTATGGTTATCTTTAAAGGTGTTTGGTTTGGTTTAGTTTTCTTGGTGTTTGCTTACTTGGAAGCAAAGTATGGATACAATTGCACCTGGAGCCTCTTGCAGTGTATGGCATTGAGAATAAGAGGAATGGGGTCTTTTCTTCCTTAGAACTACTCCTATTACCATGACAGCTGCAAAAAACAGAACTGTGGCTGTGAGTGAATTAGACTATGTTCTCTCAGCTTGCAATCAGTTTTTTTTTCTGTCAATGCTATTTTATCTTCACCTATTCACTTCCAACACAATATGCTATTAAGCAAAAAAAATCGAATATACAGGAATATTTGTCAAAGTTCTTACATAATTTTAAAAACATGTTTGTAATTTTTTTCTCTGTAAATGTAAAAAGACTTCTTCAGTTGATGCCCTAGGTCATGTTCCACTATTAGGGTTAATCACAAAGACATTTGTAGTTCAATAAAAGTTAGGGCAGACTCTGCAATATTTATTTGATGTTTTGGGAATCTGTATCTTGCATCATTAAAATATGTTTTCTTAGCAGGACTAAATGAATTTGCAGTGAAGTAAAAATTCAAATGAAGTAAAAGTGTACAAGTTTTGCAGTTAGACACTGAAGCTATCAAAATCAATGAAAGGAACCATACAAGGATCCTTCATGAGTTATAGAATAAAAATGGAACTAAGAGTATTAATCACAAGTATTAATAGTGACTTATCACTTATTAACACTCTATCCAATACCACTTTTGCCTTAGTATCGAAAATTTTGGCTTTCTAAACCAAACAAGATGATGACTCAAATTTACTTTTTTAAAAAATTGGAGTAGAGAGATGGTTGAGAAGTTCAATTTTGAATACCCAAATGATGCCTGAAAACTATCTGTACTGATAGTCCCACATTATCTCACACTCTCTTCTGTCCTCCATGGGTACTGCATGTATGTGATACAAATACATACATTCAGATAAGTACGCATGCATATAAAACAAAAATCTCAAAAAAAAAAAACCTTAAATGTATGACTGCATAATAGGAGGATGAAATGGTGGGAGATCAAACCAACCTGCTACTCATATCAGTTATAGGGTACTTTTACATCTAGAGGGATAAGTATGAATGTATGCATTCATAGATCTGAGATAAATTGGTCAAATGATGAAGACACAGGCTGTTTTGATGATGTAAACATAAATGGTACAGTTCTTTAGCACTGCATGTTGCCACAGCTGCTCATTTAGCTGAATAAAAGAAAATGCTAATTGCCATGCCCATAAAGTTAATGCAAGTGTGCTCAAGGTTGCTGACAAAGTGTACAACTTCAGAACTCCAACAATTAAAGAACAACAACAACAGAGCAGCACTGATGCCTCTGGCTTTTTGGAAGGGAGATGTGATTTCAACAATTGGTAGGGATCCATTTTTCTGTGAGCAAACCAGTCAAACCTCGTATTTCAGGAACATCTAGGCAATAATGTGTTCACTGATATCTGAGGCAGAGACAAGCTTGTAGTTATTAAGTCTAGCAATAAGTTAGATAAGGATATCAGGTAATATATAAACTTCTCTTGTCTTTTTTTCTTCTCATATCCTTTTCTGATATTACAGTAGATCATTTTATTCCTTGTGAGAAAAATAAAAATTCTACAATTCCACATAACTCAGTCCTCATCTTCTACCTTCTACTTTGCAGTCTCCCAAGAACCTTCCATTCATGACAATGGAATCAATTATCATCCATATGCAGTTAATTTCCAAATACTGAGTTCTAAATTGGAGGTTTTTTTCTAAATTCAGAGCAAGTTTCCATCAGTCTCCCCAATATCACTTAGTAGGTGATGAAATACTGTTGCAAATTCAACTTGCCTCAATATATTCCCCTCACCTTGTACCCTCACCTTGTCCTGTCACCTTGTCCTCTCACTTGTGTCTCTAGAAATCTCATTTTTTTAAGTAGTACTATCACTTATCAATTTAGGCATGTCACAAATTCCAGGCTCCTCTTTGATATCTCCATCTCAACAGATTATTTATTAAAAACATAAGCATAACTTAAACCAACGGAGTAACATCCAGTTTAGTATTTCCTCTTGTGTCCACAGTAACAAGGCTCCAAGAGTCTACTAAGCAAAGATACAACAGACTTAAACTAACCAGGCCTATATTCTCTATATTTAGTCACCAATATTTTCTCATAATTCATTCCCAAAGAGAATGGGAAGGGAACATGTACTAGAGGGGAATTGTTAAAACTGGGCTGTACTCCCAGAGAGCTAATTTAAAAATGTTGAGATCTTAATTACCTCTCACTTTCAAATGTGAGACAGGTGGATCCCTATAAACTGAAGGTCAGTTTGGTCTATACAGTGAGTTCCAGGCCAGCCAGGGTTGTATAGTAAGATTCTAATTCAAAAATAAATGAAAGTGCTGAAGAAAAAAAGGCACTAAGAATTCTGTTATTAAGATACCTGCCAGGAAGTGTGGCCAGACACCTCTGAAAGATATCACTGACATTACCGATATGTAAGTCAGCATTTTTGTGGCTCTTCCAGACCCTGGCTTCCTGGTTTGCTTTAGAGGACAAGTACAGTGAGAACAAGAAGTCAGATTTAAGACAATTCCTGCAATGTAGTTGGCTTCTTTGCAGGTTTCCTTCAACAAAAATGTACTGGGACATTGGTTCTGAATCATGTTCTGAGAATCTCTTACTTTGCCCGATATGCTCCTTATATTTTTGGATCATGGACAACTTAAAGTCAATAGGCTAACTTAAGTGCTACAGACAAGCTACCATGCAGGGAATGAGAGGGTGAAGTATGCTAAATTGCAAATGGATTCTTTCAATATTCTAATGTTCTTTCATGGAAGTGAGGGCCTTAATATTGGAATATCACCATTTTTTACAGACACACTGAAAAACGTTTTACTGTCCCTGATTCTAAGAATCAGAATGTTGTCTCAGTCACACTAGCAATCAATAATGCTTTCAAAGCCTTTAAAAGTCTCCCTGGTTGGTAAGGAAGAACCATTGACAAAAAGAATTTTCTCATCCCAAACAGTAGTTAACTATGTAAATAAACACATTCACTGGGCTCCTGTGAAACAAAATCATTGATCTACAAGGCACCCAGAAGTTTGATGTCTCTCCTACAGGCAGTCTCAATAACCAGGAAAAATAAACGGAGAAATGGGAATAACTCCTACCAATAGCATGAATTACTGGACTGCACTTACTGCTGAGAGTAGAGAACAGAACTACCATTACCTGCAAGAATAAAGAGATGTTCAGTCATGTGTCTATTTGCTACCACCTCCTGTTTACCTCAAAATACAGTAAAAAATAGGACATGAAGGAGGAGATTAGAAGATTTGACTCTGTGCAACGATGATCTTCATCCCTAAAACTATCCCTAATGGAAAGTTATGCTAGTTACTTCAAAATTGGGATGGATATGACAAAACTGTCCATGTTTTAATAGACGAAAGTGCTGAGAGGCCTATGGAATGTTTCTAAGACTTCATTAAAGTACAAGAAAAGGAGATTCAATAGGTGTGGCTGAAGGCAGTTGCTAGATAAGGAATAACAAGCATTTTATGCTTATGTCCCGCTGAGTGAAAATCCACATTAAAGAGAAACCAATGTACCTTTATTGTTTCACACATTTCCTTATTGTGGTTCTTTTCCTTCAGATATTATTACTCATTTAGTGGACTGAAGTTTTAGAGAAGTAAAAATGTATAGCTTTTGGGATACTACCATTTTACTTATATCGCAGCATTGATTTTATTTTTTTTACTTTTTCCCATTTTATTACCTGAGGAAGATATAAGAAAATATGTACATATGATTCAAATAACTATATAATAAATTCTCATATATGTCAAGAATAGAAACACACTTAAAATTAAATTCTTATCTTACTGCAAACATCCTTCATAGTGAATATGTAGCACAATATATTTTAGTTGTTTGGTGCATGATATACAGCTCAGAAATTAAGTATAATATGTAAGTTGGACACATTTGAGCTATAAAATGTGAATATAGTATACTGTTCTTCATGACTTACTCAGTGATGTAATATGAAGCAAGAGAAAAAGAATTCTATCGCCCAGGTATTTTTTTTTTATTTAGCAGTATTCATCTAATAAGCTAAGTTTTGAAAACCAATGTCACAATTTATCTTCTTAAAAATTAGGGTTGAAGCATATCATTTTCCACCTTTGAAGAAGAAACAAAGAATCACAAGTCATTTAAAATTTAAATGTTAATTTTTTCAAAGTTTTGGAATATGGCCTGTGTTACAGGTACATTTACATTCTAAAAGCATAAATATATATAAAATATTGGTTTCCATTGGACTTCATGTACCAGCTCCAAGATTATCCAATGACTGCCAGTAATATTAGTTACATTTAACAAGAAGGTTGTACTCCGATGTAGAGTCTATCATACTCTTCTCACAATGTGAAATTGCCAGTGCAATTGAGAGTAGAGGCCATGTGCTCCTCCTCAAATCTGTGTGCACCTTTGCAGTGGCTTAAACCATATGAAAGAATTTATTTTTACTTCAAATCAGACCCATGCACAAAATTAATATAAAATGGAACAAAGAGCTAAATGTAATAGTCAATGCTATGAAAAACTTAAGAGGAAATTATAATCATAAATATTTGGTAATTTTGGTTAGGCAATAGTTTCATCATTATGACCACTAAGTCATAAGCAACAAAAATATCAAATATGCCAAAGGGGCATAAAATTGAAAGCTTTTATGTGTTAAAGAACACTATCAATAAAAGAGATACCTCACAGGATGAGAAAACACCTAATGAATTAGAGTACATTTACAATATGTGCACATATCTTATTTAATAATAAAAATAAAAATGGCGAAAGATGTGAATAGATATCTAAAAATGGTGCACAAGGAAGCAAGAAAGTTGCAACATTTTGAGAAACTCCGTATTCAAATGTATTTTTCCATTTTTTTGTCCCTCTTGTTTCTTTTCCTATAAGAACACAGTTGAGTGATGCATAAATTACAGTCATACATCAAAATTAATGAATCATTTCACAAGCCAAATGGAGAATGAGCAAAGTAAGATATATACCAAGCTATGTCATTTAAATAAAGAGTAAAAATGGTTAAAATTAAACTACACATAAAAATTGAAACATAGAGGGTTAGACTATAAAAACAAATACATAAATACTTAACAATTACTTATTTTCCAAAACAACAAATGGATTAGACAGACACAGAAGCAGCATTAAAGATGTCCTTTCATCTTCGGTTATAGATAATTTAATATTGTTTTATATTCTAGAATGGTAAGTGTCATACATGTAGTATGTTTCATAATAATATTGGTATTCAATACTCTGAAAAAATAAACATTTTTCCACAGAATGAAACATGATGTTCAATGAATGGAGGCAAAAGAAACAAGTAATAACTTGTGACTTCAGAAGCCCTTCAGGTACTTTGATGTATTTGGATCAATACCCTTTGCATGTAGAAGGCACTCTGAACTCTGGAAAAGATGCTTTCTCAAGGAATAAGACTGGACTACTTAAATATATTTTGAAACCACATACACTTAATCGTGTGATTGAAGTTTTTGACTCTGACCCTGATGCCCATATTATGACAAAAATCCCATCAGAACTAATAATAAATTTCACAATTCTTAGCAGTTTTAACTGCAGCAACCCAAAGAATTGATGAGGCCTGGAAAAAAGGTCTGCCTTTAAACCAAAAGCTATACATTCAAGTCACCTTCACGGTAATCTTCTAGGGCAAACTACTACCCCTGCATCTATATGTAGTTAATGAGTAGTAGAAATCACTTTGAGAATTCATAGATACTTTCATTTACACAGAATTAAAATGAAATTGCAGATTAACTTTGAAGGGCATTCTTCTGTTATTGTTTTCGCTAGCAATCCATGCATGAAGAACAATGGCCTCTTTGACAATATATGGTTTAAATTGTTGAATTGACAAATTTATAAACTTGCATTTCCTCCAAGAATTTGAAATGGCTTCTGAACTCTTGTAATCTCTCAGAACATGTCAGTTTAATACTGGTGTGTATAACTTTTAAATGTAGAAACAAAGACTGGTAAGAAATTTATATTAACAGGAGGACATATGAAAGCAATTGATAAATGTTTATTTTAGTAATTGAATATTTAAAGATACATGTTTCCTCGGTAAAGTTTAAGACAATAGACGAACTTTCTTCTCTAATTTATAATTCTAATTTTTATCCAATATAAATCTTTTCATACAATATATCTTCATCAAGGTTTCTCTTTCTCTAACTCTTCTTAGAATCTCCCCATATTTCCACCCATCCAAACTCACAACCTTTCTTTCTCTTTCAAACAGGCAACAATAACAACAATAAGAAATCAGAAAAGAACAAAACAAATAAACAGAAAAAAGAACCAAAGGGGGGAAAAAATAACAAGAAGCAAATAGAGATTCAGAGACACACATTCTCACAAACAGAAACCCCATAGCAACACACAATCAGAAAACGTAATCTATAAACAAAATATTCATAAGGTTAAGAAACAGACAATCCATTATGAGACAAATTAAATTATCTTAAATTAAAAACATTAAAAAATATGATTGAGTCCATCCATTTTGTGTTTCCAAGTACTCATGAGCATGAAGCCTGTCCTTAAGTGTAGTTTGCTTCAGTGAGACTCTATCGGTGAAAATTAATTTTTCCTTTGTAAGCAAGTATTGATTGTAAGTATCTTCTGGGTTAGGGGTGGGAGCTTTTGTTCATTTCCCACTCTCAGCACTGAAATCCCAATTGATATAGATATGTGCAGGCCCTGTGCACACTTCCAGATTCTCTGAGTACTTACGTGTGTCAACCCTGTTTTATCTAGAAGGCTTTGTTTTCTTGATATATTTGTCCTCACTGGCTCTTACAATTTTTTCTTGTTCTTTCTGTGCAAAGTTCCCCAATTCCTGAGTAAAGAGGTCTACTGGAGACATCCCATGCTAGATTGAGTGTTCCAAGACTTCTTATTCTGCACACTGTCCAGTTGTAGATCTGCCACTTTGTAAGAATGATGGTATCCTATGTCCTATAGAAGCTTTCCAGTTTCATGATACCCATTTACTAATTATTGATCTTAGTGCCTGTACTGTGTTCTTCTCAGAAAGTCTTCTCCTATGCCAGTGTGTTCAAGGCCATGCCCCACTTTCTCTTTATCAGATTCATGGTATCAGGTTTTATGTTAAGGTCTTTGATCCATTTGAAATGCTAAGTATGGATCTATTTGTATTGTTCTATACACAGCCAACCAATCTGACCAGCACCACTTTTTAGTTATTTATTTTTTTCCCAGTTTGTATTTCTAGCTTCTTTATCAAAAATCAGGTGTCCACACGTGTGGATTCATGTCTGTGTCTTCAATTCAATTCTATTGATCGATGTTTGGCAGTACTGGAGATTTAAGTCAGTTTGCAAAGTTTAATGTGAATTTGGACACTATACTTAAAAAAAGATATCCCAGAAGAATATGGGAGCACATCAGTCACCAGGCAAGGAATGTTAAATCTTTTATAGGCCCTGCTTAAGAAGTCTAGACCAGTGGTTAAGAAGTGCTACAGAAGGCACCCTTTCAAGCCCACATCTCTCTAATCAATTATCTTCAGGTGTTTGGTTTTTGTTTTCTTTGTTTTTTGTTTGTTTTACTTATTCTCCTGCTTGGTATCCATACCCCCCTCTTCAAGCACTTCAAATCCCTATGAGGCTAAGTGTTTTCTCTCCCACTGAGGCCAGACAAGGCAGCCCAGGTAGAAGAACATATCCCACATACAGACAACAGTTTATGGGATAGCCCCTATTCTAGTTGTTTAGGACATGAAGACCAAGCTGTACATCTACTACATATGTGCAGGGAGGCCTAGGTCCAGCCTGTGTATGTTCTTTGGTTGGCTATTCAGGCTCTGAGAGCAACAAGGGTCCATGTTAGTTGAGTCTGTTGGTCTTCCTGTGGAGTTCCTATCCCCTCCAGGGCTCTCAATTCTTTCCCCAACTCTTCCATACAAGTCCCTGAGCGCCAGCCAATGTTTGGCTCTGGGTCTCGGCAATTGTTTTAGTCAGTTGCTGAGTAGAACCTCTCAGAGGACAGTCATGCTGGGTTCTTTTCTACAAGCATAACAGAGTATCATAGTGTCAGGGATTGGTGCTTGCCCATGCAGTGGGTCTCAACTTTGGCCAGTCATTGGTTAGATATTTTCCCAGTCTCTACTCTATGACCTGCCCTGCATTTCTTGTAGAGAGGAAAAATTTGGGGTCAAAAGTTTTGTGGGTGGGCTGGAGTCCCTGTTGCTCCACTGAGGTCCCTGCCTGGCTGCAGAAGGTTCTTCTTCAGGTTCCATATCCCTACTGTTGAAAATGACTGAAGTTACTCTCATTGATTCTTTGGTGTCTCCTTTTTCCAAGGTCTCTGTCATATTTTGGAGATGACACCATCCTTCCCATCCCTGTCAGTTGCAGATTTCCATTAATTCTCATTGCCATCTGGTCATCTCTCCTGTCCCTTCCCACACCGGATCCAAGACTCCCATTCCCATCCCCATCCCCATCCCCTCTCCAACCCAGATCCCTTCCTCTGTCTATTTTATTCCCTGGAGCTTGGACTATCCCAAAAGCTGTTTCTTGTATGTTCTTCTAGTTGGCCTGCCTTTTTCTGACCTCAGGAGAGGATGTGCCTAGTGTTACAGAGACTTTATTGTGAGGGGGGTGGCATGCATGAGTACCCGATCCATTCGAGTAGAAGGGGAGGAGGGAGAGGGGAAGGAACCTAGGAAAGGGTGACCAGGAGGGAGACAGTGAGCAGGAAGTGAAATAAATGAGGTGAAAAAATGATTATAAAATCAAGATTCCATTGGTATGTGAGTTATTACTGGGTCTTCAATTTCATTCCAATGCTTAACCTATTTGTTTCTGTACCAATACCATGTAGTTCTTCTCACTATTGCTCAGTAGTACAGCTTGAGGTCAGGGATGGTGATTCCTCGGAAAGACTTTTTATTGCTCAGGATTGTTTTGGCTATCCTGGGATTTTTGTTTTTCCATATGAAGTAGATAATTGTTCTTTCAAGGTCTATAAAAATTGTGTTGGAATTTTGATGGGGTTTACATTAAATCTGTAGATTTCTTTTCATAAGATGGTCATTTTGGCTATGTTAATTTTACTTATCCATGAGCATGGGAGATCTTCCCATCTTCTGATATCTTCTTCAATTTCTTTCTTCAAGGACTTGAAGTTCTTGTCATAAAGCTCTTTTGCCTGCTTGAATAGAGTTATACCAAGATATTTTATGTTATTTTTAAAGAATGTTGTTTTCCTATTTTTTTCTTGGCCTGATTTTTCATTTGTATAAAGGAGGACTACAGATTTGTTTGAGTTAATTTTATATCCAGCCACTTTGTTGAAGGTGTTTATTCGCTGTATGAGTTCTCTAGTAGAATTTTGGGCTTGCTTATGTATAATGCCATATCTTCCAGAAATAGCGATACTTTGACTTCTTCTTTTCCAATCTGTATTCACTTGATTTCCTTTAATTGTCTTATTTCTCTGGCTAGAACTTCAACTGTTAAATTGAATATACAGGGAGAGAATTGCCAACCTTCTCTTGTCCCTGATTTTAGTCTAATTGCTTTATGTTTTTCTCCATTTAGCTTATGTTGCCTGTTTGCTTGCTACATATTGCATCAGTTACGTTTAGGTATTTGCCTCGTATCACTAATCTCCCTAAAGCTTTTGACATGGATGGGGAGTGGATTTTGTCAAAGGCCTTTTCAGCATCTAGTGATATGTTCATGTGTACTTTTTTCTTTCAGTTTATTTATCTGGTGGATTATATTGATGGATTTTCTTATATTGAAACATCCCTGCATCCCTGGAATAAAGCCTACTTGATTATAGTGGATGATGATTTTGATGTGTTCCTGGATTCTGTTTGTGAGTATTGTATTGAGTAGTTTTGCGTCAATGTTCATAAGAGAAATCTGTCAGAAGTTAGCTTTCTTTGTTGAGTCTTTGTGTGGTTTAGGTATCAGGGTTACTTTGGATTCATAAAATGAGTTTGGAAATGTTCCTTCTGTTTCAATTTTCTGGAAGATTCTGAGGAGTTTTGTATTAGCTCTTCTTTGAAGGTCTGGTGGAATTCTGCACTAAAACATCTGGTCCTATGCTTTTGTGTGTGTGGGTGGGGGGTGTTATAAGGCTGTTTAAATAATTTACCTGATCTTGATTTAGCTTTAGTAAAGGGTATCTGTCTAGAAAATTGTCTCTGTTTTCTGTATTCCAGGACAATGTTTGGCAATCATTTTTTCTGCAAAAAGCCAAACAATAAATAATTTAAACTGTATGAACTAAAGGGCATTAAGTCTGAGTGTCTATAATCATTCCACATACAAAAACAGTTATTATATTATGAACTAAATGAAAACAAGGGCAGATGTGACACATTAAAAAGTCAATGTGGGATACAAGAGAAGGTAGCCAAGTTATCTTCCCTTTTATCTTCTCGTAAGCTCTGGTTTCTGAGGAAACTAGACAGCATAGCATCTTTCTTCAGACTTAGAGGCAGGCTAGGCACATACCAGGACATCCTGGAGGCCTTTATACCTGTTAACTAGCCCAATCCCTTGACTGTGTATGCTTAAGGCATTTTCTCAAATACAATAAAATAGCATCTGGTTGTAAGTGTATCCTGCATTTACCCCAGAAGAATAAAATGAGGTAGTTTTGTGCTTGTATCCCCATAGGTAAAAAGCTCTGGTGAGCCAAGAAGCATGTCTTATTTATCTTTATATTCTTAGCATCTAGTCCTCCCTGCTCCTTGTACATGTTATGCACTCAATAATTGCTTGTCAGACTGAATGATACTGGAGTGCTTTGTATCATGTTATTTGGGAGCCTTTTTTAGGTGACCACTATTTCTTTTGCAGAATTTAACTCTGTTGTAAGAAACACTCTGCAAACAAAGCCTTCCTCTTTGAGAATGGAAGGAGGTGTATTTTCACTACAGTTGACATCATCATAAGGTTTAAAACCAATCTTTGTGACATCCTATATTTTCAGCTGGAATTTTCAACAAACTCTTGTTTCCATTTTCTTGAAGAAAAACTACCTAAGAACAGTTTTCTCATTGGTTTCACCTGGAAGCTTCTTGTTTTCACATCTTTCTTATAAGCTCAATCGTGTCTTACAACTTTTTTCCATTTTATTATTTCATAAAAGAAAGGACAGCTTTCTCTCATGTTGGCTCTTCTGTTTTTATGTCCTGTGGGTGAAACCAAATACACAGGTAGCAACTACTCAAAAACTTACTTGAATGACTAAAATTGAAACTAATCTTCATTTTAACCAGGTATAAAACCAAAAATATATGTTCCTCTTAGCAAAAAATAGTCAAGAACTATTTAGGCATGCCTTGTTTTTATCAGTATAAAAGAAGTGTTTGTTCCTAGTGCATAATGTATCAATAAGAAGAAAAAAGGAACTAGATTATATACACCCTATGTATAAAGCATTGTCATCTTATCAGACAGATTTACACTTTATGTTCCTCAGTTTCTGCTCTTCTTAAATGGGATTTAAACACAAGCTATCTTCTACTATTGCACTGTGATATCTCAAAATCATTAATATATGTATATTGGCTGAAGAGATTCTCACACTGAGTACATTCTCAACAAGTATTAGATAATTCTCATTTACAAATGTTTTCTATTGAATTAAAGAATTTTAGTTTAAATAACCAATTTTAATGCTTTCAATTTATTCTTATGATTGGTAGTATTATAAAGAATAAAAGAAGATATTGTAATTCTTATAAATGTCATAAAATAAACAGGAATAAGCTACAAGGTCATTTGTGAATGTGAACATTATTAAAATTTTAAATCATCTTATCTAGTAATTATTCACCATTGACATCTGAAGTTTAAATTTTATTTATATTACAATAAGGTCATTTGTAAAGGAAACATTCTTTCATGTTGTTTAAGGAAATCCTCCTTTTAGCTGTGATTTAAATAGTAATTGGATACCAGCATGCTTATAAGATTTGAAAGGAATATTCAACTCCAAATTATTTCATCACAGTTACTATAATAGTCATAATTTTAAACTATCAATAATGTATATTATTGTTCATTGTTTATTAATTGTATTCATGAGGCAATTTTAAAGGTCTGCATAATTGTTTGAATCTCATATTTCTAGTTATGTTTTTTACTTCAGTGATGACTTATTTAAATGTGGATAAGAAACAGTCCATGGAGAATACTTACTAAAAATATGGCTTTGAATACAAATTATGCATGGTTAATCAAAACAACTACCTATCTGAAAACCACAGACATAGAGAAAGCAGGCAATAACAACAAAATCCCAAGCACAACTTTATCAATTGACCTAAACCGTTATTTCTCACAAGAGATGTAAATAGTAAATAGGCAAGAAAAGGGAGCTTTAGGACCACCAATCAAAGAGTACACATAGAGGAATCCATGGCTCCAGATACATGTGTAGCAGAGGATGGCCTTATCTGACATCAATGGTATGAGAGGATCTTAGTCAAGTGGAGGTTTAATGTACCAGCATAGGGGGATTTCTGGAATGGTGGGGCTAGAGTGAGTGGGTGGGTAGAGAAGCACACTCATAGAGGCAAAGGGGAGAGGAGAAAGGGCTGATGATATGGGGGGTTGTGGAGGGATAACTGGGAATGGGGATATCATTTGAAATGTAACAAATGGAATGATTAATAAAAAAAGAAAAGTTTCATTTTAAAAATGAATTCAAATTATAGCAAAAATGATCTATAATTTCTATTCAACAAAGAAGTAAATACATCAATAAAAATAAATTACAATACTGGAGTGACTGGACGAACAGATAGGCACCTCTTCAATACAAAGGGTTTTTTCTTTCTTTCTTTCTTTTTTTGTTCTTTGTTTAGACTTATTTATTTATTATGTATATAGCATTCTCACCTGCATGTATGCCTTCAGGCCAGAAGAGAGCACTAGATCTCATTACATATGGTTAAGAACCCCACCATGCTGTTGCTGGAAATTGAACTCAGGACCTCTGGAAGAGCAGCTAATGCTCTTAACCTCTGAGCCACTTCTCCAGCCCCCACATAGCTTTTTATTTTTTTTTGTAACCATCAAAGTTAAAATAACTGAGCCAATTGTCCCAATAACTTCTCATAATGGAAAGTTTTCTTGAAAAAATAATCAAAACAAAAAAATTAAGAAGCATATTAAATACCCAAGATACAACTCACAGACCATGTGAAGCTCAAGAAGAAGGAAGACCCAAGTGTGGATACTTTGATCCTTATTGGAATGTGGATCAAAACACCAATGGCTCACAGACAACCAATAGAATGAGCACAGGGTCCCCAATGGAGCAGCTAGAGAAAGGACTCCAGGAGCTGAAGAGGTTTGCAGCCCTGCAGGAGGAAAAATAATATGTACCAACCAGTACCCCCAGAGCTTCTAGGGATAAAACCACCAATCAAAGAGCACACATGGAGGGACCCATGGCTCCAGATGCAAATGTAGCAGAGGATAGTCATTACAGACATCAATGAAAGGAGAGGCCATTGGTCCTGTGAAGACTCAATTCCCCAGAATATGGGAATGCTAGTCAGGAAATTGGGGGTGGGGTGGTAAGCAGTGGGAGGGGGATGGGATAGGAGGTTTTTGGTGATGTAACATGGAAAGGGCATATCATTTGAAATGTAAATAAAGCAAATATCTAATGAAATATGAGACCCTTCCTCAAAAATGTCAATCAATAAATATTATGTGATGCAAAAAAAGAAGAATATTAAATATTAAGCTGCTCTCGTAACTAGTACATACAAGAATAAAATAAAAGCTTGGGAAAGAACTTGAAATTAACATTTTATCAGGCACAGTGGTATAGAAA
The DNA here is from genome assembly GCA_036184795.1 of Tokudaia tokunoshimensis. Classification (NCBI taxonomy): domain Eukaryota; kingdom Metazoa; phylum Chordata; class Mammalia; order Rodentia; family Muridae; genus Tokudaia; species Tokudaia tokunoshimensis. The sequence goes on along the minus strand of BTHU01000023.1, from coordinate 128,961,623 downwards.
TTGTATTAAAAGAAACCCTTTGCATTTTTGAAAAAACAAAGATTCAGACTTAAAATATTACAACTTCTAATTCATTTTGGCAAAATATTTCCTTCTTTAGAAGAAGTAAATAATAGCTAAAATGACTGTGATGATATTTAATACAATTTTCTAAAAAATTAAAGATAGAAAAATGAATTGCTTTTTCTTGTTTCTATATAGATCATTTAGTGAGCAGGATCATCCCATAAATATAGTGTTGCACTGCATTCCACTTACCAAGATATATTTTGTTCAAAAAATTTTCTTTTACATTCCCATGATTATATCTTATTTTATTTTATCTATCTATCTATCTATCTATCTATCTATCTATCTATCTATCTATCTACATCTGTGCTTGTGACCTGGGGTGGGGGTAAAAGTGATAATTGGATCTTTGTAACTCAACCTACAGATGGATATAAGGCAGGCACCATGTAGACAGTAAGAACTGAACCCACAGCCTTGGAAAAGGACAAAGTGTTTTTAACTGCTGACCCTCCTCTTCAAACCTTTGACTTTATTTTTAGAGCTTTTCCTTTTCACAGAGAAGCTTAATGCTCAAAACATCGTGTGAATTGTGAAAAATTCAAAAAGAGTGAACCCACAAAGCTGAAGGAATGGGTTGGGTGGCTACTTACATTCATTCACTGACTACAGGATTTTTTTGATTCCTTGGTCTCTAAATTAGCTTGGTTCAAATGAAGTTCTCTTTATCAAACAAGGAATACTATACTTCTGCTCAGACACTTCTCAAATGCTATTGCATATTCGCTACATATTGATTGACTTTCTTGCATTTATGTTTAGAGTGTTAGTGCTTTATAAGACAGAATAAAACAAGTTTTATGTAACCTGATTAAATGGTCATGTATAACACCAAGCATACATATTGGAGGTGAAATAGAGGTACCAACATCTGAGAAAATACATATTAGTCTTTGCTATACTTTCCATTGCTGTGAATAGACACCATGACCAAGGCAACTCTTATAAAGAAAACGTTTAATTAGGGCTGCCTTATACTTTCTGAGGTTCATTCCATTATCATCATGACAGAAAGCATGGCAGTGTGCCAACAGTCATGGTGCTGGAGGAACTGTGAGTTCTATATCTTCATTGAAAGGAAGGCAGGAAACAGACTGTCACACAGACAAATAGGAGGAGGCTCTCTTTTCCTACCCTAACAGTGATATACTTCCTCCAACAAGGCCACACCTACTCCAACAAGGCCGCACATCCTAATAGTTCCACTCTTTGGACCAAGCATATTCAAACCACCACACATATCCTGTGATTCAGTTTTCCTTAAAGATCTCTTACAAATGACATAAGTGACAAGGTTGGTCTCTTACAGGTATGTGGCTTAATCTCAGTAACTGCTGTTCATGTAATGGACCAATGTTTGTCTTGTATGCCCTGCTATGAACTTGACAATAGCCAATATTTCATATAGAATTGTATCAAACATACAGAAGAGCAACAAGGAACTTAGTTCAGGGAAATGAGTTCAGAAAATAATAGACATCATAATCCCAAAGCAGTACTATCTCATTCTATATGTTCAGCTATGCAGAAATATCGTTTTTTAGTTATTCAATATTATATCAATTTCAGGGTGTTGCTCTTACCATAGGGTTCCATGTGAATTTTATAACACTAGTATGGTATAAAGATATTGTTTGGTAGAAGGGTCATTCTGTCCTTGGTAATCTAGACTGATCTTATGATGTCTGTTTATTTTATGAATTTTATGAAACATATTATTCACTTTTTTATTTTCTATATTCTTTATTTACATTCCAAATGATTTCCCCTTTCCCGGTTCGCCCCTCCCCAAAAGTCCCATAAGCCCTCCTCCCTCCCCCTGTTCCCCATTTGCCTAAGAATTTCATGAATTCATTGTTTTTAATTGCTGAGGAGAATTCTATTGTGTAAATGTACATGGAAAATATCTCTTGTAAAATTGAAGAAATATATAGAAAAACACGTTTAGATTGACTATTTCATGCAAAAATTATACAGATAAAATGGTAGGCATAAAAATATTCCTAAGTTGACTGAAAGTGGAATTATAAACGTTTTCTGATAAAATTGAAGATCTACAAGGAAAATATTTCTGATAAAACTCAAGAAATATATAGAAAAACACATTAAAACTGACTATTTCATGAAAAATTTTACAGATAAGATGGTAGGCATAGTTGTGCCTGCCTGGATGTGTACCAAGAACCTGCAGTGCCTATCGTGGTCAGTAGAGGGCGACATATACCTTGGATATGGAGTAAAGTTCCATGTGGGTGCTGGAAATTGAATCCTGGCTTTCTGTAAAACCGGGCCTCATTTCATTAAACAATGAAAGTATTTTTTTTTAAATAATTTCTGGAAACTGCGACAATGTTCTAAATAATGATTATGGCATTATGAACCTAAAAGCAACTAAACCAGGCCTGAAGAGATGGTTTAGTCTTTTAAAACACTTGTCCTCCTCCTTTTTTTTTGGAAGAACAAAAATTCTGATTCTAGCACTCACAAAAGCAGATGGCTGTGAGTAGGGCAGAGACAGATAAAACACTGTGTCTTGCTGGCTTCCTGCCTTCCCCTGAAGGTGAAAGCCCCAGTTCAAGGAGAGACCCTACCCCCAAAAGAAATAAAGAGAATGGTGGAAATGGAAACTCTGCTGCAGACTTTTTGGCCTTCAGGATGTTCACAGCATGTTACTCACACATACACTAATACACATACTCACATAAATAAGTATTTAAAAATCAAAGGAGAAAATTAATTAAGTCTGGATTGCATAAAAATAAAAGAAAATTATTTGCATAGTAAGAAAATCAAACACAATAGACATTCTACAGTGTGGGATAATGTTCTTTTTTTTTTTAAACCATACATTTCATACTGTGTGATACTATGCAAAATGTCAAATAAATCCAGACAAATCAATAGTTTATAAAGTAACCAAATTGAAAATATTCTTGACAAAGCTCATAGGTGCTTACAGAAATTGAAGCAACAAACATGGACCCTAAATGAGTCTGACTTAGCACATCTGGATATACCTTATGGTTATGTAGCTTGGAATTCCTGTAGGAGTTCGAACGATGGGAGTTGGGAGTATCTCTGACTCTTGTTGTGCTTGAGAGCCTTTTTCTCCTATTGAGTTTTCAAGTCCAGTCATGATTGGAAGGTTTGCATACAATCTTAATGTATCTTACTAGTTCATGTTTGGATATGGGGGAGAGGAGATGTGATGGGAGGTGAGACTTGGAGGAGCTACTTCTCTGAAGGGTCCTTAAGCCCCAGAATAATGACAAAATTCCATACTCATCTGATTAGATTTCTATTCCCATTTTAATTCTAGAGTCAGACAAAAAGTTAAATATATTAAGAAAATATTGGTGTGAATCTTTTTATAGAGTGGATTTTGAAATAAAATGAATGATTACCTACAAAGTTTTCTAAATAGTTGTGATTTGTGTTTTATGTAAGGAAAATCTGTCTTTACCTTTATTGGTCTGTTACCTAAATGATTTTAGGTGCAATAATTCTTGATAACTATAGTTATAAATTATAAAATTAATTATAGAATAAAATTCGCTCATTAATGAGATTATTACCATAAGTAAAGGAAGTACAAATTGAAATAATCATGCTCAAATGTTTTCAATCAGTTTTTCAACTTATGGATCGGCACTATTCTACCCTAAATTTGCAAGTTTAAATGGCAAATTCACAGGTATAAAATTTATTAGCATTCAGAATTTCATTGATTGATCTCACTGAAAAATTTACTTTCCCTGTCTTTATGTTGAATATGTTAAATGAGAATTATATTATGTTCCTTAGGACACAGTTTATTATCCATTTTCTTTGTGTATTTTAGAAGCAAAACAGATGCCATCTGCTGGCAAAAAGAAATATACAACATAACAGATTTTGAAAATACTTTCTAGAAATCAAATGTTTCCAGTCATTTCATTGAACTAATATCTAATCGATTACAGATATACGTTTTAAAACATATGCACTTCAGTGTGTATTTTGAATATTCAGAACTTGACACTCAATGGAGGCAAGATCAAATGGAAGAAATGACCCCATATTAGATATTTTGAATATCTTTACAGAATTGACTTGTATTTAGAAACTTCTTAGTGTTATATCAGAACCATGTTACTATGCAGGAGCCAAATGATGCTCATGTAGCTCTACCAGACACCTGGACAATGGAGAAAAATTGATTTCTTTCCTTTGGACAAAACAGAAAAATATGGAAATGTGGAAAAAATAAATTCTTCCAAATATTTTGTGGGAAGTCTGTGTATATTTATATATTTATAAATATTTACATATTTAATCCATGTTGAGTTAATTTTGATGTTGTAAAAACATCCAAAAGTGTCTTTCTCAGCACTGCTGCCTTTTCCAGTTTCATTCTGTTGTTCATGAGGCATACTGACCATAAGTAAATTGGGAGGAAAGGGTTAATTTTACCTCAACATCCAAATCATAATCCATTATTAGAAGTCAGGGTAGGATTTCAAGGTAGGAGTTTGGTTGCAGGAAACAAGGAGTGATGCACCTTCCTGGCTGTTCCTAGATTAAGCTTAGCTAGATTTCTAATGCAGCCTTCTTAGGGATGGTAACCCTATGGTGCACTGGGCCCTCCCACTTAATGAATAATGAAGATACTCCCTTACATATAATTCCATAGACCAACTTGATAAATACAATTAGTGAAAAAAAAGCTTTTCTCTCAGATAACTCTACACTGTCTCAAGTTGACAAAGCTAACTAGAATATGCAATTTTCCAATTACATAATCTGACATGGCATGGTGATAGAAGACCTTTTAAACATATATATGTGTATTTACAGGGTCAATTCTTCTGTTTTATTATTAAATATATAGTTTTGGTTAATATAAATTTTGTAATATGTTTTGAAATTGTAAAGTATGAGGTATCCAACCTGTAATATTTTTCTTAAGTCTGTTTTACTGAGGAATACTTCCCTTAAATTCTAAATTAATTTTAGGATTTTGCTTGTTTCTTTAATGTGCTGAGAAAATTTTTCCAGAAAAAATCTGAGTTTTGATTTGTAGCACTGGTTTTCTTAACATTCTACTGTGGTTTAGGAAAGTAACTTTGCTAAAATACTTTACATAGTGATACTACTTCTTTTAATTCCATTAAACAATCTATCCTTCAGTTCACATTTCACAATGATATGTAATACCCCTCACTCATATCATCTTGAGTGTACTCAATGACCCATTGAATCAGCCATTTTTAGTCATTTATACCTTATACCCTGAAATCACTGTCCTAGCTGTTTTTTTTCCTACTTAGACTAAACATGTTCATTTCCTGCTATGGGTCTAATGAGTCAGTATCTTAGTTAGGGTTTTACTGCTGTGAACAGACACCATGACCAAGGCAACTCTTATAAGGACAACATTTAATTGGGGCTGGCTTACAGGTTCAGGGGTGCAAAGCCTTTGAACTCAAACTGGTAAAGGTATATGTCTAATATTAGTATTCAGGTCAATATAACCATCAAATCTATTCCTATATCACTGTACAAAGATTCAGAGGATAACTTTGAAAAATAAGACACTGGAAAATGCATGTACAAAGAATATTGCCAGAGGAATTTTAGTATGTGAAAATCACATTTCAAAGTAATGTTGAATGTTTTAAACATCTGTGATATGAAAATATGTGATAAATCTTAGAGCATATTGTTATAAAAATACATGTATATATGAAAAAATGACGGGGCTGGAGAGATGGCCCAGTGGTTAAGAGAGCTGGCTGTTCTTCCATAAGGATCCAGGTTCAATTGCCAGCAGTCACATGGCAGCTTGCACCTGTCTGTATCTCTAGTTCCAGGAGCTCTAACATATAGCCATATATGTTAGTCAAAACACTAATGAACATAAAAAAATAAAGTTATTTAAAAAAAAGAGAAAAAATGACAGCATGAATATATATGTATAGATTTTTGCCTAAACAATTTCACAAGTTACCATAATATATACAGATAAATACAACATACACACATACGTGTGCATATACAGACATTGTGATTTTATTTAGCTTTTTAAAGAGCCATACTTAACTACAGTGCCTTCTATAGAAATGTATACAAGCCATCCAGTCGCTCATATTTCCCAGTGGAATAAAGAAAACTAACATGGTCTCTTTTACTTATACTGTGTAACTCAGTATTTTTCCTAAATATTCCTTAATTGTCTTAGACACTACATACACCAGAAGGTTCACCATATCGGTGACCTCAGTACTTAGGAGGCAGAGGCAGGTGATCTCTTAGAGTTCAATGGTTTATGTAGTCAATTCCAGGCTAGCTGGGGCTACACAGTGAGACCCTGCCTTAAGAAAATGTCATCATAAGTAACTTGTTAAGGAAGTTGAATATTAAAACCATTTTTCTCAAAAATTGTGTGGGCCCTTTATTTTCCTCCTGCTGTGGGCTTTCCTCTTTCTCATGTCTCCTTTTCATAGGCTCCACATTTGTTCATCGTTATCATTTAATCATAGCCCTCAAATATGCCAAGAACATTTGCATATACTTTTTCATTGTCAATGATCTTTACTAAAATTGTACATTTGTTACATGTGAAGAACATTTTCTTTGGGCCTATATGTAAACCCCATGTGAAGGATGAATGAAAAAGAGTCAGAGCTTGCCTGGATCAAAGGTATGAATATATGAACATTCAACAATTTAACTTTAACTCATTTAAAATTATCATTGCTATGAGAAGAACATTTAAAAATCTTTTAGTGAATTACCAGTGATAGTAATTTTAGTCTCAAGTACTAAGCAGCACTTAAGAGATCATATTAAGTATTCTGGCAATCTGATTTAATAGTAATTAGATAATAAAGTAATTAGCAAACTAAGGAACATATTACTATATGCTTTATTATGATTTACATGAAATTACATATGCAGATGTACAATGTGGAATTGCTAAAAATTCCATTTAGAAAATTTAGCAGTGTATTTAAATATTTCTCATTCACAGGCAACCAGCTGTCATTGAGGAAGCTCTATTTAAATAGTCAAAACTGAAGGTGCCAGCAGATTTTAAACAGAGTGCAAGAAAGATAACTGTATATAAGTTTTGTTTTCCTTCTTGATATGGTTTTTACGAACACAGTAAAATTGACATGTTAGGTCTGTTTTAACCACCTATATAATTTTAAAAATTACGTAGCATATTCTGTCCTAGGCATACAATTGTCTGATAATATTCATGGAAATATCTATATACAATTGTGCCAGACATTATTGATATGTATGGTTAAAAGTTTAGTATTCATATTGTTGTACATCTTGAATGTAATATCATATAACAGATGAAGATAATCTTGACAAGTTATGATGCTTTTAAAGGTGATCAAACATATATTTGTTCTAGTCAAATGCTGAATTTATACAGGTTATATATGATGTATAGATGAATGCATGTATACATGTACAAATGCACATATTTTACTTAAATTTGATTTGTCCTACATGAAACTATTAGATAGATTTTAAGTGTATTTATAAAATTCAAGCATATGCATATTAACAAAACTACAATATTCATAATATTAACTCTCATAGAGTAAACAATTGAAGAAATCTATAAAGACCCTTTGTTTATCTTATACTAAATTCCTCTTTCTTTCTAACACATAATATGAAAACACATACCATTTTAGACCATTATTATGCGGTATGACAATTTGCTGCCAGATAGATATCATTCTAAATTTGTATAAAGCAAGAGCATGTTCAATACTGAAAATGAAACTTAAATTAACTGTGGTTTTAGGATGATGATGATGATGTTCCTGTGTGTGTTCCTCACTTGTATTAAATGTGCAACTCTATTCAAGATAATTGACAATGGAAAAGTGTGTGTGTGTGTGTGTGTGTGCATAAAAAGACATATGAGCTATCACTATACCTGCTACATTCTCTTCTGATGTAAAGCTAAAATTGATCTAAAAAAACTAGTCCACAATGTGAAAGAAATAAAAAAGAACATAGTAACAGGTCCTAAAAGTAGGATAAATATAAATTATAGCATTGATTAAGCATATCTCTTCATCCCAGCAATCAAAAGAAGCATGTGACAGTCTTAAATGCTGTGTTCATTATTTTAAATTAGGTGAATCTATTTTTTGTATGGCCTTATCCAAAATGAATCCCATAGGTTGCTCTTGGAACCTACCATCTTATATTGGACAAAACCAAAAGAATTAAGTATCTATAAAATAGAATGCAAGCATAAAAATGGACAAATGCAGAGTGCAAGGAATATAAAGAAAGTGTTATGCAACAACCCTAAAGCAAGATGTGTGATGATGCAAAGTGAATGAACTCAGGAGGCACCTGTATAACCGAATGGAATTAAAATACAAAACTACTTCACTCTTACTTAGTAAACTGAGAAAATAAAAGAAACTGTGGGAACTTAAGTGCTGTGCTAAAATAACCAGAACATCCCCTCTATCAGTGCACGGGTCAAAAGAAAGCAGGAAGAGTAGAGTCAGATAGGAATTGTTGGAAATAAAAAAGAGTACTTTATGATTAAAGAGAGAAAAATTTCTTGCATGAAATGATTTTAGGACAAAGTTTTGACTTTATAATTCCACAAAAAGGGCAAATATAAGTAAATATATGCCACAGAATGAATGTGCTAGCATCAATACATATTGTATCCTTAAAACAGATAATATAACAAGTCCATTTAAATGAATTAAAATTTAACTGTATTTCAACAACATGTTGGGATATACATTCTTTAAACTATGATGACATTTTTAATTTTATAGAAGATTGTATAATGTTTGCCTATTAAAATTATTTAAAGAAAAAATGATTACCATCAGAAACATACACTAATTCAGAGAATTATAATAAACTTACCTTGGAGAGGAAGTATAAATCATTAAAATTTGATGTCATTAGGATGGGTTAGTATTAGTCACTGATGAACTATCAGAAGGTGTACAGGAAGCATTGCTTTATCCTGCTTTTCAGAGTACCAAAATTTAGTGTGGGACATAGGAAGCTGTAATTACTGCCTGATTGGCCAGGAGAACAAGAGTGAAACTGCTGGAAGGTCACCAACACATCCAAGCACAGAGAAACTACCCATTGATTGCAAGTGAAGCAGATTAAATTTGAAAGCCTAAACAAGTACCAAATGTTTTTTTCTTATTTCCAGTTTGTTTAAGGCGTGTTTATTTATGTACCTTATGTCAATCTTTCTAAATAATTTTCTATAGATTTCAATTGGCTACTTGAACAAATTTGACCTTAGATTTTGAGATTTTCTAATCAGTTACAATTAATTTAAAAGAAATAAAAATATTATCCTTTTTTTAAAAATAAGTCTTACTCTAAATAATTTCTTTTCATTCAGTTTTACTAGTGAAATATTCATCAGTGAGAATGTGCATGGTATCATGAATATATAATCTATAGAGAAGTTTGTGGTAATAGAAAAGTACAAAGATTAATAAAACAACAGTCCTGTCAAAACTATACTGATGGATGGAGAAAGATAGACTGACTAATTCTAGAAAAAGAAGTACATAGAGTATTTTCTGAAGCAAATCTGTCTAAAAAATAAAATAACAATAAAGATTATTTTAAAGAATGCTAAATATTTTTCCCATAGAATGTGTCTTTAAATGATTCAGGACAGAAAGCTTCTCTTTCAACAAATGAAACACCATCCATTTCTCCAGTGGTATCTCATCTGGCATGGTTGTTGTAACACCAGAATTTCTTCCTGGCTAGTGAGTCATGACATCAGAAATGAATACATGTTCAGTTAGGTTAAACAAACAGAGGTCAGAAAAATGTGATCACATTTTGCAAGCATTATACTGTCATTAGTAGTACTTACTTTCATTTGAAGTCTTATATTATTCCCTTACATAAAATACCTGAATCAGTGCGCCACAAAAGAGCAAGCTCAAACAAAGTTTTAAAAATGAGAGTGAAAAATCAGGTTCATCAATAAAAGACCTTCAGTATAACATAACTGGACAAAGACAATCTACTCAATATGTTTAAATATGGCTATTGATTAAAAAATATCTATTCTGTGGAACAGGTACAAAACAAGAAGAGACTGAAAATTACTGTGTCTAAGGTCTTCCTAGGAGAGAATAGAGAATTAAGAGTAAGTAGGAAGTCACTTGCCCCCATAAAGTCATGTTTTTGAATGCTTGTCCCACAAGCAATGGCACTATTACAAGGTATGGAGCTGTTGGACTAGGAATGAACGTGTTGCAGGAAATGATGTCACTGTGGTGGCAGGCCTTGAGGTCTATTATGTCAAATTCCATCCAGTGTGAAACCTAGTCTCCTCCTGGTTGCCTGTGGATCAAGATGTAGAACTCTCAGTTACTCCATCATCATGTTTGCCTGCATACTCCCATGTTTCCTGCCATGATAATAATTGGCTGAGCCTCTGAAACTGTAAGGCAGTCTCAATTAAATGTTTTCTTTATTAAGAGTTGCCTTGGTGATGGTCTCTCTTCACAGCAATAGAACCCAAACTAAGAGACACTCTGAATATAATTTGGACCAACAACTAATCAGTTAAGCCTAGCGTCCAATATCATCATAAATTTATATCTTGTTCTATCAAATATTCCCTCTCAGACTTATAAAACAAGGCCACTATTTTGTTCAAGCAAGAGAGTAAAGACATGGGAAAATAATTATAGTTAGGTGGAAAATTCATCTCAGTTCTATATAAGCAACATTATATGGTAAAGAGAACATTTGGGTCCATGATAAAATGATAAAAACAGAAAATGCATAGGTAATATGTGAAGTCTTGAAAAGGATAAATGAGAAAAAGTCATAAATTTTGTCTGGATCAAAGGTATTACACTGGTAGAAGTCCAGTATATCTCCCTAAATATGTGCACTATTGAATTTTAATACTTACCTATTACCACCAACTAGATATAGTTTCAAATTATCAATATTAATAAGAAAGAAGAGAAAATAATTTCTTTAAATTTTTGTTTAACAAAATCTAGTAATCAATATATTTGTTATTCCTACATTTTCCACCAGTTTTACAACACAGTATATATTATGGCTTGATCACCATTTTATGTTATAGTTTATTTCAATTACAGCCAAACAGATCTAGAAAACTGACGTCCATAATAGTTGTAATAGAAATACTATGAAGCAGCATATCTACAGAGTTCCTCTGACATCTATAGTTTTTATAATACTGTATAATTAATCCTGTTAACAAAGAACAGTTTTTGTTGTTACTATCCAGAGATTTCACAATACAAATTTTAAAATGATGTATTTGAAGCTACCTTCTCAGTATATTCATACTGTCTTTCAGCACTTCAATGGCTGTGAAAAAAGATAAATATAAAACTAATTTCATAATCCATGCAAGACTTGAAGTGAAGTTTCCAGTAGTCAAGAAAGAAAATGAGGAGAGAGTATTGATAGTCCTTCATTGTGTTACTGTAACAGGGAAATAACTGAGAGCAAATAAACCACTGAAGGGGTTAAGGGAAAAGGTAATTATAAATACTTTTCAAAGCATCACTATAAAGTAAAGATGATGGCCGTGTTTCTTTCCTACCTTTGATGGCCTTATGTATGATAATAATTAACTTATTAAATACATATGAATAGAAGTGTTTTGGTGTGTGTAAGCGTGTGTGGGGTGCTTATATGTATAGGAACAAAGCTTGTTTTGTTTTGTTTTGTTTCCCTTCTCTGTATTCATTCTTATTTTATAAGAGAGTTTCCTGGCATCTAAGTTTATGATTTAATAAACTGGACATAAATTGTTTGCATAAAATAAAACATGTATTTGATACTCCCTAAAGATTGACATTATAATTGTTAGTGTTTCATATTGAGGAAGGAGGAAGACATCTTCATTTGGAAGACAAGTAACAAACAAGGGTTCATTATATAAATAGTATATGTGGTCATGCTGGTTATTTAAACCCATCACATTTTGCTAGTCAGTTCCCTATTTGTTTCTTACAATGGAAGGGCTTGATAGAGTTTGGAAGAGAAACAAAAAACCTTCTCTTTCTCAATCACTTGTGGATCCTATCTCAAGGCCAGCTATCTCAGCCTTATAATCAAGAATCTTCTATATTTTGTTTTTAAATCTTGATTTGTGTTCTTGCTTTTTTCTTACTTTCTACCTTATCAGTTAGGTTTATTCTAATTTATATATTATAATATGTCTTAATATCTGTTTATATTCTTCAATAGCTTTGTATCAATAAGAAAATATGTGAGGATTTTTAAATACAAAGAAAGAAATTGTAATTTTTAACTAAGGTTCAATATGAACAAGGAAACAATCTTCCATATAAAGCCTTTTGGAAAACATACAAGCACCAATCCAGATGAATGACTAATAAAATGAAAATCAGTCAATAATAGTACAGCAGGAACAGCAGGGAAATATTTTTCTTTGCAAATAATTTATTTAAAAAAAATTCGAACTTCAAGTAGATTGAACAGCAACAGTGGATTTCAATATAAGATGCCAAACACAAAATATTTGTCTGTTGTTTCCCTTCTATCTCTTTTCATTTGGGGGCCTATCGTGCACAAAAGGGCAGAATGGTTTTGTCGTTGTTGTTGTTTGTTTGTTTGTTTGTTTTATGCTTTTTTAAGGCAGCAAAGTAAGGGGATTTGGCAAAGAAAAGTAATTTTCCTGGCTATCAATTTTCTCATGAAATTATTCCTTAAACTGAAATACACTCCACAGAAGAGTTGTTCACTGTCAGGGGGCTGAAGAAATATGGAAATTAAATTCCATCTTAGAAAAAAGAATCAGACCAAAACAAAGGAAGGGGAAATACATAAAGTATCTTGATCTCAATAAACAACAATTAGAATCACCATCAGGCTGACATGCTTATTCCAAGGCTCGAAGAATGCAAGTAGTGAAGCTACCAGTTTTTGACCTATGAAAAGAAAGACCTAAAAAAAAAAATTCAGTTTTGGTGAAATACTTTGAGAAGAATACCTCACAATCTTGAAATATTTTCTGAATGACCCACTTAACTTTTATTGTACGTAAATGGGAATCATTGAAAATATAATTTAAAAGTAGACATGCTTATACTTAGGTGCCTACTGCCAGCTCCTTAGGTTTGTTGAGACTAAGCTCAAATGGTTTTGTCACTGTTGGTTCTCAATCACTAGAGGCCCTTAGAATTATATATACTAACTGGGAAAGACATTTATTCATATGGTGTTCTTAGTTGGCATTTGTGAAGCCAAGTCCTCCACAGCTGCACAATATTCTCATCATTCTTATGTCACCCACCCTAAAATTCCCATAGTTTAGACAACAAATTTGATAAGATTCCCTTTGTTTGGGGCCTTCTTTCATTTTATTTATTTATTTATTTATTTTTTTGCTTGTGTGGATTATTTTTATTTCTGGCCTTTCCAAGTGATTTGATTTCTTATTTTATAGAATATTTCCTGTTTCTGTCCTTTCCAAATATGCCTGCCACATAGTGAATTATGACTCTGTATTCTGGAGGAATATCAAGCATTTAGACTGTGTCATCTCCAGAAGGACATACAAGTTACCGACCTTACCATTAGATGGAAGGCAATGTACTGATTTTCTAAATTTCTTTGAATATGTGCCATGGAAGCCTACAGTTACTGCCTTCCACTCTAGTGTTTCACAACATTCAATAAAAGTAACAAATTTGATAAAAGTCTGAAGATTAACATTCTTAATTTGGAAGTCATTTGCATCTTATGCATTATATAACAGTATTTAATATAATCAAATCCCTTTGAATTATCACTAAAATGCCACATCTTAGAGGACAGACAGTTCTTTTTCCCTTGCTATCCAGAGTCTGATGTGTCATAGGTGTTCAATAAAGACTCATTGGCCTAAAATTTCTTGGTGAACAGATAATTTGAATGCAGACTGCCTTGACAAAAATTCCTATGTTCTGGAAATTTTGTAAGTTCTTCAAGTCTAAATTGAAAGAAACATTTCTATTTTGAGAATAGCTTGCATGACAAATGCTAGAGTGTTTTAACTGTTTGCTTGATTCTTTTAATAGGTGCCTATCAAATATTACTATAGGGTGAGTATAGGAAAGATAAACAGCAATGACATACTTTGTATAATTTTGGAGAGTTTATTTGCATATGATGTGACTTCTTAACAACCTGAAGTATAATCTTTCTTCCTAGAAAAGCTCTGGGTGCAGCTGTAGTTAGTTCAGAGGTTTCAGTGAATAAGAAGAGAAAATGCTTGGTTTGCAAGAGGTTAATTACTTGAAATGGATAATAATTTGAATGGGGACAAACACCTACTTAAGAGTTATGTGTAATTTATACATTGAATGCATGAGTGTGCTGAAATGTCATCCATTTCTCCTTTATCCATTTTTCCCCTCTAGGTTAGTCTGTTCTTGCCACTAGTCTTAATAAATGATAAAAGCAGAATCTCTAATGAATTGGAGGCATCTTATATAATAATTTCCAATAGTGAGCTGAAAAAGAGACCCAGATATGGTTACCTTTTGAGCTAAATTCCACTTAACTAGCAGTCTTGAGGGTTTATTGCCACTATGAAAATTGTACATTAAATTATTCCCTTATAACATTTCTATTATATTTACCAAACACAAATTTTTTCACAAGATGTTGCTTTCTTTAGAAATTTCTCTTTCATAAAATATAGCAAACTTTTAAAAGCATATTTTTACCAAAGAGGTAAAACTCTTGATTATACATATATAATATAAAAATTAAATGTTAGGAGTAACTAAAAGACATTCAACTGTAAAGAATACATGTATATGATGAGCACAAGTCTGATAGTTTCTATATTTAAATCAACACTCTGATTTGGTTCTCAATCAGGGGTATATGAAGATAAGAACAGACAGATTCCTAGAATTATGGTCCAGGGACAGGAATGCCCTATCATATGTTATATAGGACAGATCTTCAAGGAGAAAATTAGAATGACTATCAGTAAGAATCTCCTCTCTTCAAGGTTCAGGAAACTCATATCTCTTGAGACACAGGCAGATGAAAGGAGTCATCACTGTATGGTTCATTTATATTTTTTTCTCATTGCCCCCAAGTACTTAGATCTCATAGTTTTGGCATGCTGAATAGTCCTTCATCTATAAAGATAATAAAAATGAAATTTTATAAAATAGCTCCAGTTATAAATGGAAGTAGAATGCTCAGAACTTTAGCTCTGTGGGGGAGAAAGCACTGCTAGAGGTCACCCCCGGAACAATTTAGTTGTTAGCTTAGAATAATTTCACTTTAAGAAGGTTTTATAAAAAAATTCCAGAAAACAGCACTTCCAACAATGAATAATCTAAGAAGATTTAATTAACAGTGGATATAGTAGACAATATATCTGTCTGAATACTTATTGAATGACTGAGGTTGAATTAATTTACATGTAATTTATGACATTTAACGTTATCTTAAGTATGACTGCATTACAACTTGTCAGGTATGACTTTCTTTTCTCAAAAAGCAGTGCATGTCATTCTTAGTACACACTATTCTTAGACAAAGAAATATGAGTTAGGTTAAAGTGTGTGTGTGTGTGTGTGTGTGTGTGTGTGTGTGTGTGTGTGTGTGTTTATAAAATAATAAATTAGTGCTCCCATTTCATTTGAACCTATTTTGCATGTTAAGAGGAAAAATAAAAATACTTTGTTCCATTTTCTTCTCACTTTCTACTCTACTTTAAAGATATTCGAGATAAGATTCTGAAAAAAAAATTAATTTTGATAAGGTCCCTGGTGTCAAGACAAGGGATTTTTGCTGAAATATTAGCAATGCTTACTGTGTTGAGCTCTTAAAATGCAGAATCTCCATTATGATTGATCAAGTCAGACTTCAAAAATAGTTGCTGCATTTATAATTCTCAGCTCTTCAATGATATTATTGTTAATTGTTTAAAAGCCCCCAATTGATGAGGTGAAAATAGAAATTTACATAAAAGATAGCAGGAAGAATAACAGGTTATAGATTAATTTAAAAAGTAATTCTAACTTTGAAATAATTTAACATATGACTATCAAAAACTCTATAATGAATCTCAGTCATCTACATTGTCTACTTGCCATGTTTAGACATAAGTAGAAAATGAATCTACAATCTGTAAGCTTTACTTTTTGAACTTGCAAAAGGTGACGTTGATTATGAAAAAACAAAAGAAAAATACTTTTCTAGAAAAGTATGAAACTCAGTGTTTCAGTTAATCTTCATTAAATTCAGGAAGAACTAATGTCCCATTCCTATTTGATAGATGAGGCAATTCAAACTCAAAGAAAACAACTGCCCTAAATATCATAGACCTATTTAATAGGGACATAATATTTTCAGTACATATTTATTTGAGAGGAAAATTTCATACTCATTATATTCCAACAACTCTAACTTGATTCTATTTACTTATAAAGAAGAATATTTCAAATTTTCTATAATTAGTATTCTGGGAGACCACTGGATATTCCTTCTGAGTGAGCTGTCACTGGGTTTCATCAAAACAATGATTGTTTACCTGGTGTGTATTTCACACTTGTTTGAAGGTGGTCTCTGTAAGCTCTAAAACTTCATTAAACAGGGATCTGTGATGACACTTTTTTTTTCTATAACAATCCTTCGGCATGGGGCTAAGGACAATTTTCTTATGACAACCTTCTGTGGGTGGACATTAATACTTTTGAGTCAGAGTGGAGAATTAGAAGCTCCAATTTTGAACTGAAAAAAAAAAGTAGTCAATCAAATATATGTGAGACTAGCTTACACAGATGTTCTGTTTTCCTCTGACTCATTCTTAGAAGATCAGAAAAAAATCAGAAAGAGATAAATTTTATTTTTGATATAGTAATGGGGTACAGTCATACTATAACTCATGTCTTTCATAAAAGGTTTTTGCTGTTTTAATGCTCCTAATTTTGACCCAAGTTTTGAAATGTTGAAGCAGGCTCTAAAATAAAAGAGATGTAATCATAACAAGATCAATTTTGAAAGGAAGGTATAAGTTCATATTTCTAAGGAAAAATAATGCTCTTATAAATAGATTAGCGAAAAAAGGACCCTCCGTTAATCCTTACGATAAAAAAATAATGATGGTGATTTTTTGCCTGCTGGTCAAAGCACTCTTGTTTCCTAAACAGAGTCAAGCATGGTAAAACTAAAGGATTCTTATCAGATTTTTGTCTTCTTTACAAAGTATTAGTTGATATTATGGAACTTGTACAGCCCATGGAATAATTTTCATAGAAGTCTGTTTAGCTCTTCATATTTTTTATTTCATAATCTTTATTATCTTAGAGTTGTTGAGAACAGCTCAGTTTATTTTTAGACCTTAGTCTTTGATGATTTGTCCAAGTTAACAAATACATACAAAGAAAAAATCCTAAACAAAACAATAATATCCCCATGTTAGCATCTGTGGAAAAACAAATAATATTGTAGACAATGTAAGTGGTACCAAATAGACTTTAAAGACAAAATTCCAAATGGCCTTCAACATAATATATACTTATTTATTGCTCTTCTATTTTACAAATGAAATACAACTGCTGTATCAATGACTAGAGATTTTCAGCCTTTAATAGGCTCACCCCACACCACATAGCGTCTTAGTAAGAAAAGTTACTAGTCATTTTATAAAGAAATCTAAAGGACATGGAGTGGGGGTTTCAGTATCATGTCTTGTAATTCACTTTATGCAATATTGGATATCAGTTCCTTTGTCGCTAGACAGGAATAAACCAAGAGATAAACACTGTTCATTTACATAATTCCTCTTGGCAGTCATAGAAGCAACTGTCACTTACAAGGGACAACTGAGGTATCATTGCAGACTGAGGATCATCCTTCATATGTGAATCTAAGACCAGCATTCATATCACAAGCAAACTATTGACAACAGGTAAAGACAAGTTTGATTAAAACATTCTGTCATATATAATTGATATAAACTGCTTTTCACATATTTTATTGATTTATTCTTGTGCTAAACATTGATACTTTAAACTTGAAAACAATTATGTCTTGAGTATTTACATTTGGAAATCTATCATGCATCCAAATCTGTTCTTTTTTTTCTTTTTTTTTATTATTTTCTAATTTTTTTATTTACATTCCAAATGATTTCCCTTTCCCATCTCTTCCCTCCCATAAGCCCCCTTCCCTCCCTCTGTTCCCCATTCAACGCCCTTTTGCTTCTCTGTCCTGGTATTCCCCTACATCCAGTCTTTCCAGGATCAGGGGTCTCTGCTTCCATCTTCTTGGAAATCTATTGATATGTGAATTGTGTCTTTGGTATTCCGAGCTTCTGGGTTAATATCCCCTTATCAGTGACCGCATACCATGTGTGTTCTTTTGTGATTGGGTTACCCCACTAAGGATGATATTTTCAAGTTCTGACCATTTGCCTAAGAATTTCATGAATTCATTGTTTTTAATTGCAGAGTAGTATTCCATTGTGTAAATATACCACATCTTCTGAATCCACTCCTCTTTTGAGGGACATCTGGGTTCTTTTCAGCTTCTGACTATTATAAATAAGGCTGCTATGAACATAGTGAAGCATGTGTCCTTATTGCATGCAGGGGAAGCCTCTGGGTATATGCCAAGGAGTGGTATAGCAGGATCCTTTGGGAGTGTCATGCTCAGCTTTCTTATTTCAAACTTAGAGGTGCCAGAATTCCTCTGAAGAAAAAGACATTGGGAGCAATAGAATGGCCTCCAAGACATAGAACTACAATTTTGATTACTACTTATTCACTATGTGATCATCTGTAAGTTATTTAACTTCTCTGGTGTATTTTTAAAAAGAAACACAATATCACTCTCTTGTGCCTGTAACTAAATAATGGTTAAGGAAATGTATTCACTAAGTGGAAGTTATCATTACCATTAAATTATAATCCAAAAGTTTTCATCCCATAAATTGCAAAATAATTGCACAAATAAGAAATCAGTACAAAATTCTGAAAGTGTAATAATAATAAGTGGATTCCATTGTCAAAGAAGTTTGCTACATGCTCTATCCCTTTTCTCTTAGTAAATAAAAGTTCACTTTAAATTAATTAAATATATTGAGAAATCCTAATTTATTCTTTAAAAAAGGAACTTGATCAATTTTATGAACCAATGATCTTACATACACTTTAGATAATGAAAAGAGCCTTTCTCAGATTATTTACTACTTAATAATATTTTTTTCTGTTCCACAAAAACAAGATATGTCAAAAGTTTTGTTAAAACACCAGAAGATAGATAATGAATACTCCATATTAATTTTAATAGTTTGTGATACCTGCACACCAAAATTAAGACTAAACAGTAAAAACATCAAAACAGAATAAATGAGAACTGCTATACACGAGAGGACATTGTCTAGGGCCAAGCTTTGGCATTGTAATCATATAAGCCTACTGTCATTTAA
This sequence comes from Tokudaia tokunoshimensis, assembly GCA_036184795.1. Lineage (NCBI taxonomy): Eukaryota > Metazoa > Chordata > Mammalia > Rodentia > Muridae > Tokudaia > Tokudaia tokunoshimensis. The sequence continues at coordinate 128,942,065 of BTHU01000023.1, read as the reverse complement.
TAACTGAGACTTCGTTTGAAAGTCAAGCTAGTCAAGAACCTGTTTAAACCCCTGATACAATTGTTTGTCCTGAGACACACAGTATACCTGGGTATTACCACATTATGAGAAGTACAACTGCAGAGACAAGATTATATTCCTGCAACAATTAAAGAAATAGGGGGAGGTAGCTCAATTTTGAATATTGAATTTAAGGGCATCAATTCTATTTTTTCTTAGTTTTATTTATTTATTTGTTTGTTTATTTGTTTATATTTTGTGTGCATAGGTGTCTTGCCTGCATTATGTCTATGTGCGGGTATTAAATACTCTAGAACTGAGCTGCCATGTGGTTGCTGATGCTGGAAATTGAACCCTACTCCTCTAGAAGAACAACCAGTGCTTTTAACTATTGAGCCATCTCTCCAGCCCAACTCTATTCTTTTAAGTACCATAACTAGTACTAAATTTTCCTTAACATGTATCATTCATATATCTGTTTCCTACAATTCCTTGTCATTTGCTGTTGTTCTACCTTCATGTCACATGAACATCTCAGAAGTGACTCCAGGTTTCAACTTTGAATGGCTTTTAAGCAAAAGAAACACAAAGCATACAGCTGTTACCTCTATGTTATGATTCCATTTAATATTTTTAAATAGAATGATATGTTATCTTAAAACATTCATTTTTGTGAGTTGTTGAATATAAATCACCAATACAGTCTTAGTAATATTAATTGCAATGTTCCAGTGTTATAGGTGTTTTTGCTTTCAGACTTCTCTCTTCATACTTGTGTAAAACAGAATTTTCCATATTTATTGCAGTTAAGTATAACTAAGTCTCAGAACATTTTCAAAAGTTGAATAAAGATGTGCATTTAAATAATCTGGTATTTACTGTCCAACTCTGGCCTTTTGAGCTATCCCAGAACTTAAAACTTGCATTATGTTGTCAAGCAAAAAGTGTTCATTCTATTGAATCCTCTTAACCTTTATAGCAAAGAACAAACAATTCACCTACCCTGAAGAAATACATGGTAGCTTCCTGAATTCTTTGCATTTAAAATAAATGCCAAATTGTTTTGTTAGCTATTACTAGTTAGTTGTAAATTACACTATGCAATGTAATGCAAATTTGAGTTCTTAATTAGCAAGATCTGTTTTGATAGAATGTACAACATTGGGGACATTTTCAATATATTGCAGCTGATACCTACGGAGGAAACATGCTTCACCTCAGTGAGACATGTGCCAGTACACATGCTGTGGACTGATCCCTTAGTGTGTCTTTAAGCAATATAATTTCATACTGGGTTTCACGATGAATGTAACGAATTTTACCACTGCGGCTCACTCAGCTTCTGCCCGTAATTGTTTTCAAAAGAGAAGAGGATTAAACCAAAAAAAAAAAAAATCAAGTCAATGGAGAGTGTAGATGGGGGATGAGATCTTTATGAAGGTTGCATAAAGAAATAAGGTCATGTCTATTTAGATGTTTAAATACTGCCCATGCATCTCTGTTAAACATGATGTGTTCAAGTATCATTTGCATGAATATAAACTGATAAAATGACTAAAAAAGAACAACAAAATATGAGAAATAGATAGAATTAGCTATATAGATAATACAGACTATAGGATATTGTTGAAAATTAATATGAAGAATCCATTGCCTGTTGATTTTCATTTACTTATTTAGTTTGGTTTGTTCTGTGGATAATTGGAGCCTCAAATTTCAATCAATTACGGCATATATTTGCTTGTAGGAATTCAGGTAGACAGCATAACTGATTTCCAAGCTATTGCTAGTTTTAGCTTAAAGAATTTGTCATTTATAAGCAAACCTATTTCTGAGTACTGGCTATACTAAATTGTGGCTAGAACCACTGAGATTTGAGTAAGTGAATTGTGCAGAGCACAGATCTCAAAGAAATGGGTTGAAAGTCTTTCTCGACTTGTAGCAAAGAATAGGTTGTTAGAAATTCTAGAAGGAAAGCTTCTATAACTTGGACCTTTTAACGTAAAGCCACTTCCTCCACAGACAGAAAGCAAGGAAAGACTTGTTTTCCTTAACCAAACACCTACAAGGTACAAGTAGAGAAAGGAAGCAAATCAAAGTTTCTAGTTCAAAAATAAAGCATTTGAAAGGTGTGCAGACAGCAGGACCCATCTACCCAGTCCCCTAGGTTTCTTTGCTTTTTAACTAAATTATCAATATGTGTGAAACTGGTATGGACCTTAGCTTTTCCTCAGGACATTCCTACTTTTTTGTGTGCAGACATTAATCTTTGGTTGCAAGGGATTCAGAAAGGGTGAGATCTGCAGCCTTTAGATTTTTGACAGTCAGCTGCTAAAGCTTCCTTAGTATAAACAAGTAGGAACTAAAGACGTGACTTTTCTTTTTTTTCTTTCTTTTTATTATTTTTTAAATTTTTTTATTTACATTCCAAATGATTTCCCCTTTCCTGTTTCCTCCCTCCCTGAAAGTCCCATAAGCCCCCTTCCCTCCCTCTGTTCCCCATTCAACCCCCTCTTGCTGTGACTTTTCTTAATCATTTTCTCTCTTCTATCTCCCTAGTGTACCCCTTCCCCTTCATTCTTCATACTGCCTTCTGGGCAGCCTAAATGCTTCAAACCACTTATACTCCACTGGCTTCCCTAAAGACTCCCATCATCCCCTGCTACCTCCAACCAAAATCCCCTCCGGGTCACCTCCAAATCCTGGAGAAGAGGAATGCACACAATGCCTCTCTTATAGGGCTTGAGCTCAAAACTGGGCATGCTCAGTAGCAAAGGGGGGGGTCTATTCCGCCCCCTCCCCCTTTAGTTTCAAGCGCAGCCTCTCTCCGTGTCCCACACCTCTTTCCTCTACCCTTAACCCCTTGTCCCCCCCCCCCACAACTTCTTAATTACTCTGCCAAATACCTTTAGAGCTGAAGGCCTGTGAAGTTCTAAAATATCTAGAATTAAGCCCTTTTCTCCTAACCCAGCTAAACAAGCTCACTTTGGGCTAAAGCCTAACACTTTTTGCCTTTTAAGCTTCAGGCCCCTCTTGCACAGACAGGTAGGGGGATTACGAATACCACTGGATCCCAGGAAACTGGTTCCAAGAATGCTCCATCCAGAATTGCCTGAGTCTGAAATATTCCCAAAGCCCCCTGTTCTGCTGGATGACAATTAGCCAAAGGAACCATACCCATGACATAAAACCCAAGTGCGACTGGCGCAATTCAATGTCATTGTTGTTAACTCACCCCTCTACTCTGGAATTATTCATCTCCACCATGTAGACTTGAAGACCCTATGTCTCCTGCTCCTGCCCCCACCCCACCTCCTTGCCTCAGGCTCTCCAAAAAAAAAAAAAAATTCCATCTCCTTGGGGTTCTTGCTTGCTCTCTCAGCGGAATACCTCGTGTGTGTGTGTGTGTGTGTGTGTGTGTGTGTGTGTGTGTGTGTGTGCGCGCGCGCGCGTGCCCGTGCGCGCATCCCTTTTCCTGTTAGGGTGCTGGAGGAAGAGAAAGGACTCGAGTATGCTTATGTGGGAGGGTGATGGAGGTTAGTGCAACTGCGTGAGGAAACTAGGGTTCCAATGCCCGAGGATCAGGGTCTCTCCTCCTTAGGCGATGTGTTAGGCAAAAGAGGAGTTACATGCCAGGAGGAAACCGTGTTGTCTTTCTAGTGTGTGGGTAGAAAAGGACTCAAGTGGAGGCGAGGCGTCAGCTGGAGGGTCAAGGGGCTCAGGAATGCGCGGTGATAGAAGTGATCGGGTGTCCGGAGGGAGGGCTGCGTGTGCGCCAGGGGGCGGGGGCGGGGGCGGGGATTCGGCGCGTGTATGTAAAGGTGCAGCCCGTGAGCGAGGTTCTGGGTGCGCGCGCGGTGTCTGGCCGGGTGCGCGCGCGCGCCGCTGCCCGCTTGCTTGCCTACTAAAGGCTGTTCGGTGGGTTTGACCAGCGAGAGGGAGCCAAGGAACTGGATCCCAGATCAAGTAGAGACCGTCGCGGAAACTGAGGAGCGAGTCAGAACGCAGTGGGCCCTCAACAGGACTTGGGGCTCCAGAGGTAGGTGTATTTCAAGCCCGGGCAGCGCGAGCTGCAAGGAAAGGCGCGATGCTTCTTCCCGGCTGGGCTTGGCACAGTACATGTGCGCGCGCGCGGAGGGAAGCAGGTAGCTTATTATTTTTAGTTGTTGGAGTCCTGTTGGTTTGGGGTCCGTTGAGTAGTGGACGTGTTGGTTAACCCCCAACCCGGAACACACTCACAGGCACACGCCTCCCACTTGCCTGCCTATGGCGCGATCTCTTGTCCTCCAGGATGGAAAGAATCTGGCGTCCTTAACATCTCTGCCCCCGGGGCAGCCTGGGAAGCAGGCAAAGTGTCCTGGTCTGTGGCTCAGTGAGCTGTCAGGGCTGCTGCGCTGGGCTGGGCTTTGTGCTCTGAACCCTTCTCTCAGGCACTGCATGTGGACTTGAATGTGGGGTTTCAGGCGGTGGCCGGCAGACTGCTCAGAGACTGCTGGCACTCAGCAAGACAGGCAGTAAGGGAGGAAGAGCCGGTGGGTAACTCCGAAAGCTCAGCGAAGCTGGGGGATTGCTAGCAGTGACACTTTGCAAGATTACTAAATGTTGAAGTGATTTCTGGCTGGGAGAATAGGATCTTATAGCTGGCGTGGGCAGGTGGGGGTGGGGGGCAAAGCCCGGGCCACAGCTCCAGGCAACTGAACTATGGAGTCACTCTGACTGTACCAAATGGGTCTTTGATGCCCCAGTAGCTATCCCTTGCGGCCTGAACTAGTCATTTCTCCTTGCTCACCCACTGCACGTTTGGGTCTAGAGAGGCCAAAGAAAACTCCAGGAGCTACCCCTTGTGGGATGGGAGCGCGCGGAGAAATGTGTGCGCAGAGGGACTGAAGGCCCCCGCGACATCGTGCACAGTACCCCGCCCCCGCCACCAAGCCTGTGAGGCTGCTGCTCGGGCCGGGTACCCAAGAGGGGGCTGCGCGCCGGCTCTGGGCACTGGGATGCGGCAAAACATTGCGGTACACGCCAGTGGCCCCTCCAATCGCGTCGCCTCCAGGTCGAGGTAGCATTTCGGAGACAGCAGCAGCTGTTTTCCTACACCCCCACCCCCACCTCGGCCCTTGGGAAGGGGGCAGCTAAGGTTTCCCTTGTCCACTGCTGTGGAGCTACGTCGACCTGCGGACCCCTTGGCAGTGGTTTGCACTCCGCAGACTCTCTCTCTCTCTCTCTCTCTCTCTCTCTCTCTCTCTCTCTGCTTGGACATGGAGCGCTAGGAGCGGCACTCTGGTGGATGCTTGGATTTATGGTAGGGCAAGGTTTGTGCAGTCCTGGGTAGCCTTGGGAGCAGAACGTCTTGCTTGGCACCATAAAGAGATGGAAGCACGAATAAGGAAATTCGCCCCTTTTGGAAGCATGAGGGGTAGTTTTGGATACCTAATCCATACTTTGTAAGGTTTTGTTTCTCGGTTTGTATATTTGCTGCTTGTCACGATTTTTAGAGTATATTAGAGGTATTTCTTTTGATTGCAGTTACTCTTGCTGGCTTCTTTTTCCTACCCTCGTTTTTTTGACAGTTCTCCAGCTCTCCATATCTGTTGCCCTCTCCGGTGGTGGTGGTGTCTCTTTGCCTCTCCTTGGTGGACTGACTCTTATTCTATCTTGCTTGCTTGCTCCAGCTGCTTTTGACTTCCTCTGTTTCACCAGAGCTGCATTTGGGAACTTCCTAGCTCATCCTTGTGCCTCCCCCCACCCCTTTGCTACTTAAAGTAGAAATTACTAATATAAGGGCAGTTCTTCGTGGATGTTCTTCTGCTTCTTGCTTTTGCACTGAAGTCTGCTTTTTCGAATTTTATTTTGTTTTGGTTTGTTTTGCTGTCTGTGTTTTGTTTGTTTTTAGTTTGGTTGCGTTTTGGTTTCTTTGTTTTTGGGTGGGGGTGGTTAGGAACAAGAAATGACTCAACTGAACAAAAATAGCTGTTGAAAGCTACATCAACACAAGGCAAAAAAGACCAAGTGAAAAATCATGATTTTACAATTGGAGTAGGTTTGGGTGATGTCATGCTTAGGAACTATGACTTCTTTTTGCAAAGACAGTGATGCTATGACAGTGAATAGGGGAAATGCCTGCCTCTAAAGCAGTCAGAAAGCATCTCAGTGGTGCTGGCTTTATTCTAAACCAAAGTACTTAAAATGCAAATCTTCCTGGGTCTTGGCTAGTGGATTGTCTACCTTGAGACATATTTGGTTTTACTACTAGATAATTCCTTGTGAGAAAATAAAAGAGTTTCTGTGCGAAATATTTTTTATTTGTACCATTTTCTCATTGTGTCTCTGGGTATTTTATTTATTTGATTAAGATTTGGTGGTGACCATATAAAAATTGCAGCTAGCTTTTCCCCATTCACTACTGGAAAGATGCACAAGCCTAAAATTGCATCAGTAAAATGTGATCCATTAAATTCCTTTCCATGAGGCAGAAACTCTCTCTCTCTCTCTCTCTCTCTCTCTCTCTCTCTGTGTGTGTGTGTGTGTGTGTGTGTGTGTGTGTGTCTGTGCGTGTGCGCGCACATGCGTGTACGAGTAAGGGATTGACTTCAATGGGTTAATTTTTGAACCATTAGACTCTTCCAAGAAGTAATTTTGCATTTGTTTACAGGCAGAGGCATGGAGTGATCATTTTGGAAGGGTATTTGGGAACGGAGAGCTTTATGTAGAACTGAAATATGTACAATTGCATATATATATATATATATATATATATATATGCTTCTGCAGATAAAACTGCTCAAATACCGTGACATATGGAATCCTCTTCTTCAGCAGTGATAGACTGTGGTCTGAGTGAAAGTGATACACATTTAACTGACCAAGGGGTCAGTTGGGACTGGGTTCAAATTGATAAATGAAGAACAAGAGGGGGCTAGGCCAGCTGAAGAGACAGTTCTGGTGGGTGGAAATCCTGCCGGGAAATCAGTTGAGTGGTGTAGGAATAAACAGGTCCCTTTTCTGCTGTCAGGGACTCAAAGACAAAAGGTTTTTTAACCCCATTTGGGAAATGGCTGACAGCAAAGTAGGTGCTGTTCATTAATCTGACAGTTGGTTTTCTAGAGCTCCATAGGGTCACCTATGCTTTTGAAGGTGGCAGATTACAGAAGTGAACTGACTCATGCCAGCATGCTTACTTAAGTGCCAAGACAATGGCAAATTTCTTTCCAGGGCACCTTTTCATGTAGCTTTTTTAACTGTCTTTTTAAAGGAGCCCAGTCCTCCCAGTGCCATCCTCTTCTGAAATCTGAGTTCAGTTATGGTCTCTCCCAGCCTCTGTATCTAGCAGAAGCCTGGCGTATAGATTTCCACCAACTGAGGGATCTTTGTGGGGTAGAGGACATGAAATAAATGATGCTCTATGTATATTCATTTAAGTTGCAAATAGCAAGCTTGAGGCTTGTGCTTACAGGCAAAGTTTCGTGTTCAAGTTAAAAATTGAATTTATTAAAGTCTAAGTATGATTTAAAAATCTCCTTACTTCTTGTTGTATATTCTACACATGTACACTTTGTACAAATTACAAATGTAAAATATGTGACATTTTTGTGTTTATTATTGTTCAGTGGAAAGCGAATCTGGCTATATTAAAAGATGCAATGCTACAGATTGTAGCCATGTGTTCAAAATGGGGTAATTTAAGCACAAATTTTTTTTCAAGGAATGACCACTGAAAAACTGTTTTCTTTTTATTTTTTAGATTATTTGTCTTTATTCAGAAGCATAGAGTTGTTTGCTGATTGCAAGAAGATGTTTCTTTGGCTCTTTCTGATTGTGTCAGCCCTGATTTCTTCAACAAATGCAGATTCTGACATAACAGTGGAAATTTGCAATGTGTGTTCCTGCGTGTCAGTAGAGAATGTGCTCTATGTCAACTGTGAGAAGGTTTCAGTCTACAGGCCAAACCAGCTGAAACCACCTTGGTCTAATTTTTATCATCTCAATTTCCAAAACAATTTTTTAAATATCCTCTATCCAAATACATTCGTGAATTTTTCTCATGCAGTATCTCTGCATCTGGGAAATAATAAGCTGCAGAACATTGAGGGAGGAGCCTTTCTCGGGCTCAGTGCATTAAAGCAGTTGCACTTGAACAACAATGAATTAAAGATTCTCCGAGCCGACACTTTCCTTGGCATAGAGAACTTGGAGTATCTCCAGGCTGACTACAATTTAATCAAGTATATTGAACGAGGAGCCTTCAATAAGCTCCACAAACTGAAAGTTCTCATTCTTAATGACAATCTGATTTCATTCCTTCCTGATAATATTTTTCGATTCGCTTCTTTAACCCATCTGGATATACGAGGAAACAGAATCCAGAAACTTCCCTATATTGGAGTTCTAGAACACATTGGTCGGGTTGTTGAGTTGCAGCTGGAAGATAACCCTTGGAACTGTAGCTGTGATTTGTTGCCTCTAAAGGCTTGGCTGGAGAATATGCCATATAACATTTACATAGGCGAAGCTATTTGTGAAACTCCCAGTGACTTATATGGAAGGCTTTTAAAGGAAACCAATAAGCAAGAACTATGCCCCATGGGCACAGGGAGTGACTTTGACGTACGAATTCTGCCTTCATCTCAACAGGAGAATGGCTTTACCACTCCCAATGGTCACACTACTCAGACAACCTTGCACAGATTAGTGACCAAACCACCCAAAACAACAAATCCTTCCAAAATCTCTGGAATTGTGGCAGGTAAAGCCCTCTCCAACAGAAATCTCAGTCAGATTGTGTCATACCAAACAAGAGTGCCTCCTCTTACACCTTGCCCAGCACCTTGCTTTTGCAAAACACATCCTTCTGATTTGGGATTGAGCGTGAATTGCCAAGAGAAAAATATACAGTCCATGTCTGAATTGACACCAAAACCTTTAAATGCCAAGAAGTTGCATGTCAATGGTAATAACATCAAAGATGTCGACATTTCAGACTTCACTGAGTTTGAAGGACTGGATTTGCTCCATTTAGGCAGCAATCAGATTACAGTGATCAAAGGAGAAGTATTCCATAACCTTACTAATCTACGCAGGCTTTATCTCAATGGCAATCAGATTGAAAGGCTATACCCTGAAATATTTTCAGGCCTTCATAATCTGCAGTATCTGTATTTGGAATACAATTTGATTAAGGAAATTTTAGCAGGCACCTTTGACTCCATGCCAAATTTGCAGCTACTGTACTTGAACAATAATCTCTTAAAGAGCCTGCCAGTTTACATCTTTTCTGGAGCACCCCTTGCTAGACTGAACCTGAGAAACAACAAATTCATGTACCTACCTGTCAGCGGAGTCCTTGATCAGTTGCAGTCTCTTACACAAATTGACTTGGAGGGTAACCCTTGGGACTGCACTTGTGACTTGGTAGCATTAAAGTTGTGGCTGGAGAAGTTAAATGATGGGATTGTTGTGAAGGAATTGAAATGTGAGACTCCTGTTCAGTTTGCCAACATTGAACTGAAGTCCCTCAAAAATGAAATCTTATGTCCTAAACTCTTAAACAAGCCATCTGCACCATTCACAAGCTCTGCGCCTGCAATTACATTCACCACTCCGTTGGGTCCTATTCGAAGTCCTCCTGGGGGCCCAGTGCCTCTGTCTATCTTAATCTTAAGTATTCTGGTGGTCCTCATTTTAACTGTCTTTGTTGCATTTTGCCTTCTTGTTTTTGTGCTGAGACGAAACAAGAAACCCACAGTGAAGCACGAAGGTCTGGGGAATCCTGAGTGTGGCTCCATGCAGCTTCAACTAAGGAAACATGACCACAAAACCAATAAAAAAGATGGACTGAGCGCAGAAGCATTCATTCCACAAACCATCGAACAGATGAGCAAAAGTCACACCTGTGGCCTGAAAGAGTCAGAAACTGGGTTCATGTTTTCAGATCCTCCAGGACAGAAGGTCATGATGAGAAACACTGCTGAAAAGGACAAAGATTTATTGCATGTGGATACCAGGAAAAGACTGAGCACAATTGATGAGCTGGATGAACTATTCCCTAGCAGAGATTCCAATGTGTTTATTCAGAATTTTCTTGAAAGCAAAAAGGAATATAACAGCATTGGTGTCAGTGGCTTTGAGATTCGCTATCCTGAAAAACAACAAGATAAAAAAAACAAGAAGTCACTGATAGGTGGTAACCACAGTAAAATTGTCGTGGAACAAAGAAAGAGTGAGTATTTTGAACTGAAGGCAAAACTTCAGAGTTCCCCCGACTACCTACAGGTCCTTGAAGAGCAAACAGCTTTGAACAAGATATAGGTCATGTAATTTGACTTCATACAGAGGACAATATTTAATGATGAAAGTGCCTTTTGTTGACTTCTAACTTCCAAATACTATATTATCATTAGGCATAGAGGCAGGTGTTTCCAAGGGTATCTCATTAACTGTAGCTGTAAAGATGTGTCAAGTAGAAGAGAATTCCCTTAATAGATTTTACTACATAAAACCTATACTGTGGAATCCTGTGGGGATACTGCAAACTCTATTGCCAAAGGGATGCTTTATAAACATAATACATTGAGTTTAACCTCAAGAGGCAAATCAGTTTTGTATCCTGATGCAAAACCTTCGTCTCTTTGTGCTTTGTAAAGCAAACTCAAGAAAACTGGTACCAGTGTTTGTACCTCAGCTGGGTCCTTCATCTTGCACGTAGATTAAGTTGGTGAAACTGGAATAACCCTTTTGATTTGTGGCATTGTAACAACTCTGTGTAAAGATTATCTGAAAAGTGTAAAAAAAAAAGCATGCAAAGAGAGAACATTTGATAATATTTGTAAATCAGTAAAATTTATGGCCTGCATCTTGAAATCGCTGGATTTATAATGTTAAATTGTGCAAATACTTGTTTAAAATATACCATGCATTACATAATTATAAAATAAATTTGAACACTTTAAGTATTACCTGTCTATACATAAAAACCTAAAGGAGAAAAAAAATCAATGTGAGTTACATAGCGTTTGTGGTGATCTAGAGAAAAACATGATGTTTATCAGAATTAAACATGGCTCAAATTAAACTAGAGTTTGTTCTCAGTTATGTCAAATACCCACAATCCTTAAAGGTTGTCCAAAATTAGCAAGTGCTTACCGTGTGAGCGCACCCAAAGCTATTTTTGTAACATAATTCATATTTATGAAGTACTTTGTATACTAAATAGGAAAACATGTACTCCTTAATATGTATTAAATGTGCTTGACTTATTCTGATCACAGCAAATTTATCAGTAAGTATAAATTTAGATAAGAAAAAGAAATATGAAAATGAAACTGAAGCTGATGTGTACAGAAATATTTTGGACTCTGTGATCAGGTGTAATTTAAAAGCAGAAAAAAATATAAAAAAGTACAAAAAAATAAAAAACCAGTTCTGTGCTATTCTTGTGCGTTTAGCATATTATCTTCAGATTTGTTACCAACTGTGCATTTTAAAATAGGCTCCTTAGTTTTATAGTATTGTGTCTGGGGCAGTTGTTATTTGCCATCAATTGTCTTGCTTTTCAGGATTCTATGAGCTTAATTCAAATAGTTTTAATTGCAATATTTAACAAATTAATGACTAAGGTTAATAGTATCTTGTATGCATCAGTATCCCATTCTTTCATCATTCTGACTATCAGATAATCTAGTAAAACTGTAAACATCATGGTAATCTTGGCTATCAAAGCCACCCTGCTAAATGCTTGCACTGGTCTCAGATGAATTCATGATCTAAAACTACAACTGATATGCCCCTGTGTTTGTGTGTGATGTTAAGTTCTAGATCAAAATTGGTCAAACAATTAAAGCATTTGATAATGGATTACTATCTGAAGATGTTTAGAAGCTATAATTAGCAAATCAATATTCAGAAAGTCATTGTCTTCTTGGCTCTCTCTCTCTCTCTCTCTCTCTCTCTGTGTGTGTGTGTGTGTGTGTATGTGTGTGTGTATGTTGGGATGTGATGAATTATTGTTTTATTCAGTAAGGTAGCTAAGAAGGCATACAAACATTCTTTATGAATTTCAACTGGCAGATGTTTTGGTGCAGTTTCCAAAATTATATTACAGTTAAAGTTGCAACAGCAATCCCTTTATTAAATACTAATTTCATGATTTTATGTGTTTCTTCCAACATTTTTAAAAGAAAAACTGGACATTATTACAGGAGTGTGTATATGTATGTGTATGTGTGTACATGCATGTGTGTTTGAGTGTATATTCACAAGTATAAATAATTTGGAGATCTTTTTAGATAGCAAATAAAAATCTCCCTATGTATGTGCTGGTGCTCTTAAAACTTTAATGTGTAATTTTCTTTTTCATGACAATGTCTGTGAAAACTTTATATGAATATAGATACATCCAAATAAATAATTGCTTTCTGATCTTGAAAGAAAAGAATTATATTCAAATGTTAATTTTCATCTGCAGTTTCATAAGGACATTTAATATGCCATTACCATGCATGCATGCATCCATGGATTAAAGGGCTCCTAATGCACACTGACAGGATAAAGATGCAAAGTCTTCTAACAAAGTGTTTTTGCTTATTCCATCAATAATGTGTGGATTCAAAAATCTTAAATGGACACTTATAGGAGGAACCAGAAAGCTCCATGCAGAAGCTGGGGCTAATAGATTTTTGGGATGATGCATTTTTATTCAGTGTGGTGGTATTTGGAAAATATTTCAAGATTTCCAAAAATTGTCAATCCTAAGAGTACCTGCCACCATCTCAAAGCTTGCTGTAGTATATTGGCTATCTCATACTCTGCTGCTGAAAGCTATTAATGTTCAAAATGTTTGTAAGAAAAAAGTAATTTAATTATATGTGGTTATTTGGAGGTTCTAATTGTAAATGAAAACAACAAATTCTTGGTTAAGGCTAGTATACTTTCCTTAACTAAAGTCATTGTGCCTAAATTATACCATGTATGCTAATTTGCACCTGTCTCTCATTTGTTCTTGTATCTTTTATGATACTGTAGTTAGGTATAAATTCTGAGTTGAGTACAAGAGCAGTTAAAATACTGTATCTACATTTTGTTAACTTCAGCTACAATCTTGATATTAGTTTAAACTCTTGAGGTATGATATGTAAATGGTAAAACATTTTTAGTGACTTTATTCAAATCTTAAAAGCCAAGAAGGGATCATTTCCAATGTGGTATGAAATATCGTGGCCTTCTTGGCATGATATTCTTGTGTGTGGACTGTGTTAGAACAGTTGCAGAGAAAACTAGATCTTATGAAATCAGTGAAGAGGTGAGATAATATATTGTGTCCATGTAATATAAATCAAGTTTTAAATTATTTTTTTATGAAATCAATAAAAATGATTCAATTCCTTAAAAGTAAATTTTTGTGTAATTTTATGAGAAAGCAGCTATTAAAGTACAGTGATTCAAATATATAAGGCAATTTATATCCTATACTTAATTTTCCATGCTAAATAACAGTATCAAAAATATATTAATTAGGAAGTTATTAAAGACCATTACCATTTGTTGCTTTACATAAACATTTAGTTTTGTATGCCATAAGGATGCATAAATACTAAAGGTCATGGCCTTGTGAGTGTTTATTTTAGTAGGTATTTTAGAAATATCAGAGTCAATCTTAGAAATGTATGGCGATAATGTTACTCTGCAATATCATTTGCATGACTATTACATGGAAAGTATATGAAATGAGCACAGTGAGATTGATTTTTTTTTTATTTTTTCTTTTTTTTTTTTTGTTATTGTTGCATCCAAAGAATTAGGGAGAAAATATATTCAGAATGTATTTATAGTTGCTATTTTGAAATAAAGTAGAGAAAATGTATTATATTGTTTTTACCCTGATTTAATTATTTCTATTTTAGATAAATTCATTTTAAAAAACAAGTAATGCTATAAAATCTAATGTACATCACAGCAAAGAACAATTCTAATGAATTTTGTTTGTGTTGAATTACAACAAGGTATTAGAATTCATTAAATGCCATTTTTTTCTGGAAGTATTAATAAAATTGTTTGGTACAATATTATTTCTGAAGCAGCATTTTGTTAAGTATATTTATCTTTTCATTGTCTTTTTTTAGAAAAAAATAAAACAGTAACCAAACAGATTATATCACTCAAATTTGAGGGTAAGATATATAGCTTTATAATATTGTTTACACTTAAGTGTTAAGTCTCTGTTAAAGGATGTTTTCTTTACAAAGATAGTTGCAATATGTATTCTCTTGTACTAGAAATCCCTTAGAGAACAGTTGTCAGACAGTGTTAAAAGTCAATATATTTTGATCCTATTCCATTCTTATTCACCATTTGGAATGAAACATAACTTTAAATTAGCAAATACTAGTATTCAATCTGAAATATAAACTCAAATACTTTTAGTGTAATTTCAGTACTTTTACATTCTATAGCAAGATTGACTGATTTCAAGTTACTGTGGTAAATGATTATTTTTAATATAGTTTCTTTTAAAGTAACCAAAAATATCAGTCAATCACTTGATGCATTTACTGTGGTTGAAAAAAAAAGTAAACCAATTGCACTATAGCTAAATTGAGAGCCTAAAGTGGTTTTAAATCATGTATCCTTAAGCTACATGAAACAAACAAAGTGCACAGAAGTATAAATTAAGATTTCTGTGGCCTTACAACTAGATATAAACTGTGCTGAAAGTTGCAAACTATAGATAGCAAGCACAAGGCATTTTTCCTAGTCACTCCATTATGTAAACAAGTGGCATCAAATCAAAGGCCATGCTCATGTTCAGTGTTCATGCAATTATTTAATAACCATATGAACTGAACTACACTATTGGTGGAATAGTTGTAAGTTAATTGATTATTTTTATCTCCCATTTGCAGATTTCTAGGAGATCTGTCTTTTGTTAAATTAAAGACCAAATGGGAGGTCAATTGAACCTAAATAACTTATTTTTTATTTAAAAAAACTGTCTCTCATAAATTTTAATTTAATTTTATTATATTGTTTTCTTTATTCTCTTGAGTTTCTGTGATTTATAGGATAGCACTGGAGAAGGACAATTTAAGGAAAGTGGATTTACTATCTCCTCTGTGAAATACTATGATTTCTAAAATTTTGTAAAATTTATTTTTTAATTTGTTGTTCTTACACCTACACAGGGGAATTACATTGAAGCTCTGAGGCAATTTAATACTACCCCATATAATATGAGGCTGGGAGTATAAAAGATTGGAACTCAACATTGCTTGATAACTACAAGTTAGACTGACAATAGAATTCAGAACCAAGAGATAACTGTTCAATCTTTCCATATAATTTACTTTTGTACACATTGTCTGCATATAACATAGATTCTAGCCCTATTAACATTATAATATAAATGGAAATTTATTTTAAAAAATTCACAAATGAAACCTTTAGAGAGCAAATGGGAGTATACAATGAACCAATATCTTTTACTTTTAAATTGGCTATAGAGAGACAAGATAGTCTTTTAGAGTTTTTGAACAATATATTTCTTCCAGTTGGCAATTCACAAATAGTAGCTCATGTCAGATGCTGTTGAAAAACATCTAAGAAAGTCATGTTGTGCAATTCATATTAATTATGGCAACATTTGAGAATCACATTAAGCTCTGTTTTCCCTACTATAAATTGCAATGTATATTTCCATCATTGTTTCATGTAAACTGAATCATTGTACTAAAATTCGGTATGGAATAACTTAATGCTGTTTTCATGAATAAAAGTCTTTTCTTATAGGTCAAATGTATAGCTATTCAGTGTTTTTATTAGTCTGATATCAGTCAATCTCAAAAGCAAAGAGAAATTCAAATAATGTGCTATTTACTTGGTACAGTTTTCCTACTAATTTGTATAAGTAGGGAACTTGTACCTTTACACATGCACAAAGAGAGTAATACACACAAACATTGGATGATACGCAAATATAGATATCTAGCTGATAAATATTGAAATGTTCCTGCCTCATCTAAAGTTTACAAATGAAGTTGCTATTTCAGCCCCAGACAATAATTATGTTGTTTTCATTTTATATTGAAACATAACCACTGTGTTGTTTATAGTAGTAATTGGACTGAGCTGTTTCCTTACTCCCTTGTATTTCAGGATTGCCTTTTGATTTTCCTATTTTTTTTTAAATTTCTTGTTAGTCTCCTTATTGTGTGTGCTTATTAAATGATTGGTGCCATGTGTTATTCACAGAACACCAACTATGGTGGAAATCAAGCCTGCTACAACCTTGTGTAAACATACTCAGAGAACTATGTAGAGCCACCTATATACAAGGAATATACAATAAGTAATCCAAGGGTGATGGTTCTAATTAAAAATTATTAGAACATGTAAATCTATTTTAAAAGGACCATTTAGTTGAAACTGGTGCCTAGAGATTAGATAGGACAATAAGGTCAAGGGAGTATTCATAGAAACAAATACCGGACCTCAAAATTTAATTGCTGAACAATCTTTATGGTAAAAATGTATCAAGTATTAGACTCAGTTTCTTTACTTTCACTATGATTTTTCTTTTAAATTAACATGAAATCCAAGCAGGGTATTCAGATAAGCTAGCCAAATAAAACATCTAATTACTTTTGATATCCCTCAGATGATAATGTTTGTGAAGTTGATGGATTGATGTTGAAGACTTCTGAATTGTCACTATCTGTTAAAATGATGACAAGTAATATTTTCATTTTAGAGAAGTACTAGACAGAGCATACATATCATATGTAAAGCATTTTTAGGAAAAAACAGATCATTATAGAGCATTTTGGTTCCAATGTTGTAGTAAAATCTTGCTAGGTCTTCTGGTTTGTTTTCAGAAATTTTACTTCAGTAGAATATATTAAGTGCCTATCTCAGAAGCCATTTCCTGCAAGAAGCCCCAGGAAGTCATGTATTTGCCATGGATCCCTTTGCTCCATAGCAGGATATACTATCTTTGCCAAGACCTCCCTGCTGAAATTTATTCTCTTCTGCTGTTATGAACAGTCAGCACTATCTATGGCAAAAGCTAGCTTAGGAAGATTTTTTTTTTTTTTTTTAGTTTTAGTAGTGATACGCACAAGCTATAGGATTCAGAGGCCAATATTCACCAGCATATGATTATGATATGCAAGAGCATCTTAGTTTTGTGTATTTACATCTTTGTTTTGGTTCATCAGTTATTTTCCAGCCCACAGGAACTGCTTGTTGTTTTATTTTATACTATTCTTCAAAGTGGAAACTATTCTCCGCTCTGGAAACTCACAAGTATTTATAGAAAGAATCATCACACTGTATTACCAGTTTCCTTCGGGAAGTTCTAGAAATATAGAAAAATTAGTGCAGTCTTATTGACATGAAAATAATTATAAGAAAACAGACTGAGTTATCAGCTTAAATGTCAACTTTGGAATGTTTCTTGTGTTTTAGATTTGCTTGCAATGTGATTAGAGCTCAGCAGTTTAGACTGTAAACCTGAATCTAAAGAATTATTTCTCACTCTGGAGTCCCTACTCTAACTGCAAAAGAGCATCATTGCTGACATTGGTAGGGTCGCTCAAGGGTTAATGCAAACATGGCTATTATTTTCTCGTTACATTCAGTACTTCAGAAAATATTCATTTTTTAAAGATGTGGTACAGCTGCTGAAATGCTGCTGCATCAATTCCAACCACTGAAAATTCACTAAGCCTTATTTTCAGTATGTAACTAAGGAGTTATGCACAAATGTGTATCAGAAACAGGATAAAGCCATAAGGATTAAGAAGTAAACCAGTGTATCCTTAAGGAAAACAGGCTTTTAAGAGAATAAAATGGAAGCATTTAATTAAAATTGCATCTGGGTGCACCAACCCCCCTTTGAACTTGTCAATTTTTTTCCTATGCATCATTGTGGGTATTATAAAAAAGTAAAGCTTATTCTAGAGGCAACATTTCCATTCTCTCTTTACTCATTCCAGATGCCTACTCTCCATCACAAAGCAGACTGCTTGCAGCTTTGATCATTTAATCCCAAATGCATATAAGATTTCAGGTGATCAGTTTAATAGAAATCTGTTAAAAAAGCTTAGTCTTTCATGTGAATCATGCTATACCTAGATAAAGCTACACTAAATGGTCTTTTGACCAGCATACTCTTTATCAGAATTAGGGTGGACCAAGTAAGTGTTGATGAATAAACATCTTCCCTGTTTAAGGACCATCAAAAGAAGATAGAGTATATGTGTTCAGTAACTTTCTAAATCATATGACTTGGTTCCTACCATTTTAAGAAAGGCTTGAGAGAGAGCATGAGTTACTCAAGGTCATGTAATCTTTCATTGTCACCATGGTACAGGACTCCTGACACATAGCTTAATGATGCTTACATTGTACTGCTTTATTTTCTCTGTAAGTTTTGTCTAGGCTATGAGAATCTTTGGCTGAGGCTATATGGGACACTTCACTGAAACTTAACTGCAATTTTGACAAGGTTCCACAGCAACTTCTAACTAGAAAGAACCAATGTGAGAGTGATCCAGAAAATGATCCAGAAATGATCTAGATAACAAAAGTTATCTGAAAGCAATTATCTAAATATAGGTTTACAATGGATGATCTTTGAGGACAGTCCATGTATTAAGATTGTAAGAAGATTCTGCTTTGTGCACTGATAACAACTCAAGTCAAAATTAACAAGCAAAATTTACCCTGAACATTCAAAAAATTGATCTATTGAAATTTATTAGTTAAACACTATCTTCTATGCACTGTGGTTGCAAATCAAATATAACCACCAATGAAACAGTATTTATATATTAAACATCATGTTAGGTGAAAAATACAATAACCCCTCTAATTGTCAATAGTTTTGTATTGGGCACCAGCATTTCACAAGAAAAAGCAGTTTGCTCTGTTCACTGCACTAAAGATGGCATTATAGTACCAATCTTGTGGCATGAGCTAGTATTTATTATTTCAATTTAAAAAATTTCAATTTTTCACTGTACTTTGGGCTGATAAATTAAACATGAGGGTGTATAACACTGTACCCTTGCCAGTAATTATAGCTGGGCCATTTGTTTTTAAATTTACACTTAATTACATACAATTGTACTATATTCCAGAGAATTATAACTATTAGAGTTGAAGCTGTAGATCAACAGAAAATATTATGAACAAGTGAAAATTATCTTAACTATAAAAATGTCATTCCCATTAATATCCATTGCAATTTCATTCAACTGAGATAGAAAGTTGTCTTTAAAAGAAGAGGAAAAGAAACACTATGCCTTTACATCTCAAGGGTTTTGATTCTTTAGTCTTTCTAAATCTTTCAAGATTTTGGAATATTTTGTGATGACTGTAAAGGCAACTATGATTTTATTCTAGTTTAATGCTATTAATAAGAAGTCATCAAACATAACTACTCCATGGTCTCTGAGCCGTTAAATTACAAAAAAGTATTCATTCAGGTACCGGTAAATCATTCAGATCTAGCAGCTTTATAATATGAGTTCCTCTTTCACTTCTAAATAATGTCAAACAAATAAATAGGCTCTGCCAAATCAATTTTGAATTAAACTTAAGAAAGAATAGACAGAAATAAAAACATTTTGCATGATTGAGCACTAGCATGTTTAAATGTTGATGAGAGTGGGATGTGCTCACGCGAGACCTCCATTCTTTCCACAGTGCATGTAGCATTGATGCTTCTACTACTGGAAGTCCCACCACACCTCACTCAACCACCTTCTTTGAGCTCACGTTAAAGTTAAAGTTAAAGTTTTTTCTGCTTCTAGTTGTTTTTCATTTGATATTTTTTCTTATTTCACAGTCAGATGTCAGATTCACAATCATTTTTAAGAGAAGATAATGACAAGAAATAGGAAACAAGGCTACATTAATGAAGTCGATGATAACATTTCAAACTAGTCAACATGACAAACTAAGCTTCCCTTAGTACCCTTTAACTTTATCATGTATCAAACTGCTACAACTCAGATCAGTGGAGACATGGACTTAAACCGAATCTCAAGCTCACTCTCATGCCAGATTCTTTTAAGGACTTCTCTTTAATTTAATCTTATTCAGTATTGGACTGGAGCAAAGGAGTGGGCTTTGCCAGTTTAAGGACATTTAAATTAAAATCCTAAGAAGTTCATATTAGTTGTTTAAGACGAGTTGGAGAGGGTCTATGATGCTGAGAAAACAATCTGAGCAAAGGCACACATGCAGTGAGATAAGCAGAAGCTACATCTGGATTATTAGACATTTCTGCAAAGTAAAAGAGCAATTATTGGTTTCACCATCCATTCCATATCTATTACAAGTAACTTACTATGCTCTTGTAGGACAAAATAAGAGGCAGAAAATAAGCAAACCTAGTGATATAGCTGTGTTTCTGATAAAATATTTATTGAAAAGAATAAAACAGTGAACAAATTTGTCGTTTAGGCCAAGGGGCTGAATGCCAGACTATTCAATAGCCTAGAATGAGTGGAACTTTGCTATACATTAGGAAGTCAATGAAAGTTTTCAAAAGCATCGGCATCATAAATCTGGTTACAGACAAGCTAATGCCTGGTATATGGAAGCTCAGGTAAAAGGAGTGAGGAGCAGAGTTTAAATGGAGAAAAGAGTAATTCACTCAGTAGACCAAGCTGCCATGGAACTCATCGGAATCCACCTGCCTCTGTCTTTTGGGTGAGTTCTGGGGCACAAAGCATGCATGATCCTGACCAGCTATCACTTACATAGACTCTTTAGTACTATTCAGTAATCTAAATTGAGGATCAATGGTGGCAGTGACTTTACATTCCTAAGTTTATAAAGATGCCTTCCACTGAGATGTCTAAGGAAGAAGTTTAATATAAGGGAACAATAGTACCAGAATGCAGTGACTATAGCTGGAAGATTTGTTCTTCACTAACTTCTTAACTTCTCCTAGGTATTTCATTTTTATCCAAATCCCCTGATGTGCCCAAAGCTCCTTCCTAGAAGCTTTGTGTGTAATGCTCAGGAATGCATATTTTAAAGTTCTCTGGGTTGTTTGTTATTATTTATATTCAATTTTGAGAATCCATGATGTTTGGAAAACTTGGAGATATATATACATGTGTGTGTGTGTGTGTGTGTGTGTGTATCCAGACAGATAAATGGAAAACAAAGGGGCTATAGAGTCCAGGAAGCAAGGAAAATCTGACATCTAAATATAACACAATGCCCTACTGTGTTTAGTACTGTTGAAAAACAGCAGTGGTAACTAACCAGAGGTTTATGGTGTCAGACCTGATGTAATTCATTACAAGACAGATGCAACAGCAGCTCTAGGACTATATGTCCTACAAAAAGACAAAATTTCAAACAAAATTGCAAAGATAAGGTTGAGAAATGATAAACAAGAACCAGGTTCCAAATACTGGGCAAAGCAAGAGCAAAAGATGAGTGCAGATAAGATATTAGAATTCTTTAGGGAATCGTGGAATCAGCAAATCCAGCAGCAATAGTGTTATGCCAAGAGGAATAAGTGAAAGTGAACATGTAGATTCTGTACTTCAAAGCACCAGAAGTGAGTTTTAGGAAAAGCTCACCAAAATCCATTACCTTTTATGGCATTCTGTTCTGTGTTAGCCTATACCACCAAGGACCCAGAACAAACAAAAGATGTTGAGCTTCAGTTGTTTGCTGAACAGATTGAATTTCAATAAATTTAGTCAGGGAAAACTGCTTCCATTCATTTCCTCCAACATCTCTTTAATAGAATATGTTATTTATATGAAAGTTAACATACATTCACAGCATACCTACTGTACTTTTTCTCTGAGTTTCAAATGAAGGAGGCAGAAGCATTAAAGTAAATATGTGACTACATAGTAGTCAGAATGAAAGGAGAATGAAAATACGTTTTTAAAAAAAGACTGAGTAGCTAGAATGATTTATTCTCTGTTGTGGATAATCAATGCAATGTAGCACTAAAATTGGATGTTTATTTGTGAAAGGGGAGGAAGGCTTCATAGTAGAGGTGCACTGTGATTTAACATTTGAAGTATAATAGGGGTATCATATTTGCTTTCTAATTCTCTGAAAAACACCACTTTCAAAAGCCACCAATGGAGAAAAGAGTTTCTTTCAGATTATAGCTTATCATGAAGGGAAGTCAGAGTAGAAACTCAAGGCAGGAACCTGGGGGCAAGAACTGTAACAGGAGC
Source organism: Tokudaia tokunoshimensis (assembly GCA_036184795.1). Taxonomy (NCBI): domain Eukaryota; kingdom Metazoa; phylum Chordata; class Mammalia; order Rodentia; family Muridae; genus Tokudaia; species Tokudaia tokunoshimensis. Next base: position 128,919,851 of record BTHU01000023.1, on the reverse strand, counting down.
TATGGAGGAACAATGCTTACTGTCTTGATCCTCAATGCTTACTCCATTGCCTTCCTCATATAGCAAAGCATCAGTTGTCGAGGGGTGGTAGAGACTTCAATATGCTTGACCCACCAAGCTCAATCAAGAAAGCTCTCAAAGCCTTGCATATAGGTCAATAGGATGGACTCATTCTCTCAGTTGAGGTTGTTTCCCCCTAGAGGGTCACATGACAAAATGAACCCCTAGCACAAGAAGAAAAATATTAACCTATAGCCAACAATTAATAAGAAAACATAGATAGGTAGATGAGCACAGTATTTTCAGAGAAATGAGTAGCTCAGGTTGGCCCGAGCATCTACTCCTTGAGTCAGAGCCATTCTACTTGTTTGTTGTCTGGATATATTACAAGAAACTCAAACTTAAAGATGCTTTAGCATTCTCTCTGCACACAATTCTTTTCATTCAGTGGACTCTAGTAGGCCAGTTTATCAACTGTATAGATACTATAGCTGGAACTCTGGTCATAATCATAATCCCCTCCTTGTCCTTCATCAGGAAGATATGGATATCCTTCCCCATAGCCTGCTTTTTATCTGCTGACTACATGCCACACTGAGATTTAACTCTTTTTTAGTCACCCTGATGTCCTCCCTGTTCTTCTGACATAATCTACCATTAATTTTCCATATAACATCAGCTTCTATACTCATCTTTAGCTTCAGGCTTTACTGAAACCCCTCCAATAGTTGCCTTTGGAATAAGTTTAAAATATATAAAAAAAAATTTTTAATTTGTCAAGTGGATATTGCCTGCCACCATTTGAAACAGCTACTCAGTGTTATTTTCTGTTATCTTTCATTACTCTTTTTGAAGTTTGCATGGTTGCTTTTAATTGTATACACCTAAGTGTAACATGACAGCATGTCTTTGTCATCTACCATAAAAAATGCAACAGTGAACAGTGAACAGAAATTTGTCTCTATATGTCTTAAATTTATTTTCTTTGACTATATATCTGAGAGATAGATTGCTTGGTCATATGATTAGTTCTATTTTGCATGTTTTGGAGGATGCTACGCACTGTTTCCCATAGCAGTTGTACCAGCATACATTCCTACAAGAGTGTATGAGAGTTATCATTTTTTCTGTCACTTTGCCTAATGTTGATCTTGCTTTGATAAAAACCTCATTGTAGATTTGACTTTTTCCCCAGATGATGAGTTATATTAAATATTTTTTCTTGTAATCATTGGGCATTCTTATGTTCCTTTTGAAATTACATTTTCACACTTTTGCTCGTTTTAAACCAGGTTATTTGACATGTGTTTTCCAAGTTCTTTATTGCTTTTGATATTATTCCTTTACCAAAGAAGTGATTTGCAAGTATTTTTAATTGTAATTTTTATATATAGAAGACTTGTAGTTTCATGTATTCACATTTGTATAACTAAGCATTATCTATGGTTCATTATTATCAACTTTTCTAAAAACTTTATTTTGAAGACACCACAATAGTCTCCAATTTACATATTCAGAAATGGCTAACTGGGACAGAGGAGGCATTTAAGTTGGGAAAGTGTTCCCATTACAATCACGAGGACATCAATCTCCAGAACCTACATTAAGAAGCCACATATGTTGACAAATGCTTGACACATTTCAGAACTGAGGCATTAGAGACAGACAGATCTCTGGAGCTTACTGTCAAGCCAACCTATTCTGACCAGTGAATAGTAATCCCAAGTTATCAGTGAGAGACCTTGTCTCAGAAAAGTCAAAGAAACAAGATTATTTGAGGTCCAACACTAGTGTAATTTTTCCCTGTGATTCCTGTCATCAGTCCCAGTTAAAGGGACTCTCCTCTATATATCCAACCATCTCTCATCAATAAATTTATACATTCAGATACATTCTTAATTGCTTATGTATGTGTATCTACCAATTATGACCTGCTCATGATGTGAATTTTACCTCTGTCTTTTGCTCCTAGACAAGATGACAGTTTAATAAACATTTCACCTTTGTCTGCCCTGAAATGGTGCTTGACATAGGAAAAAAATATGAGAACACTTCCCTCAGATATACAGGACTCGGCTAGACTCAGACATTCTGAATTGCAATAATTTATTTGCCCATTAATGATTAGCTAAAATGTCTGTTCCCACTGGCAAATCAAAACACAGTATGACCAGCTTTCTCCAGTCTTCTCTTCTTTCCTGAGATCTTGACCTCCAACCTGCCTTCAACCTTCTTTGTGGGCTGCTTTCCAAAGTTGACTGGCTTCAAGGCAATGCATTCTCAGATCTTCTGTCTAACCAGTCACAGTTTCCTTTACTTTCTGATACCCATTTTTCTAAGCTCTTTATTCTTCCCTTGTCTGACCATTGAGCTATTTGCAGAACTCATATTAACCCTTCTCCTTATTGCAATAGGACACCCCTCCCCAATTCACCAACTTATCTCCTTACTTAAGTTCAGATTCATTTTTCATTCTGAATTTGTTAATTCATTTCTATTTAAAAGAAAGGGGCCATGAATGTGTCATTTCTGAATATTCTATGCAATTGTAGATACTGCTGTGTGTATTCACTGAATGAACACACAAGAAGAAATGAATATTGTATTCTGTTTCTGCTATACTTGCTTAGAAAAGTAAAGACTTCTCCTTCAATGATATTGTACTTCCCACAGTTCACTGCAGTGATGCTTCTCTAAGACTGGAGTTTTAAATTGTTTAGGCAAAAAAATTTCACATCAGGATACCACAGAAGAAGCCTGTCATGCATTGGCCTGCATTTCTGCCTATTCCTTTGTGATTTAAATTATGAAGGACTGAAGTCAAGGTGTTTTCTCAGTCAATTGGCAAAGTTTGTATTTCCTTTGAACTCAGCAAGAACCTCAAGGGAGGATAGGAGTTATTGTTTTAAAACCTTGAAACCCAAACTGGCTAGAGTAATTCCTACTTCTATCAGTACATGTATGCTGCTAAGCTCAAATGAAACTTTTGCTACAGATTTTGTGCTGTTCTGATTCATTGCCTGCATGTCAGTGTTGAAGGAATTAAGCAGTGCATATTTTAAGCAGTTTTTACCAAGAGAAATTCCCTTCACCTGCCTAGCTATTTCAACGTGGAAATCACCTGTTCTCCAGTTTGATCTAGAGTCTGATTTCAAGGCTCAGGGAGAATAATCTTTCACTTTTCTTTGTTCATCTTTTCAGCTTTGCCTCTTTCTCTGTAAGGAAGTGTCTGCTTTTATTTTCTTTATTGTGAAATATCTGCTGTGCTGTTTGAGGAAAGGGAGTCTTAGTGGTCTAACCCCTTTCTGACAACAGTACTAATATTTGGAGGTTGGCTTCTGTTTCCTCTTAGAAGCAAAGCAACTAGATTGAAAGATCTTTTCAGTGGTACATGGGTCTCAAAAGATAGAGCATTGTGGATCAAATACTCAAAGAATGGAGATAGTGAGACCATTCTATCTTAGGCTGTGCATCCCAAACTACTCAGTTCATATTAAAACTAATGCTCTACTCTTGTGAGTAAACCCTTATGTCTACCCCTTCCCATAGGACTTCTGTTGACATATATGAATGCAGCAATTCCCCCTTGGAAAGCAAATTTTGGGAGGATAGGGAAACATAAGCAAGGGCCAAACTTCCTATAACACAGAAGAGAAAGGCAGAAATGTAGTTTCCAATACAGAGTGATACTTAATCATACTGGATTAGACCTCAGCTTGAAGGGACAAATGAGAGGAAGCACATGAATCATTAGTTGAAGCAAGATGCAGTTTCACACCTCCAAGGGGGAGAGGGTAAAAATAATGCTATGATATTTTTCAATGAACTCAGAAAGAGCTACACAATTTTAAAAATTTTTAATAAAGTATTCTACCATTTGTCATGCCATAGCCAGGAAGGATTGTCATTTCTTCTATTCCTTACATATACAGATTTATTTGTCAGTATGGTAAGACTAAAAATTATTTTATAGTCATTCTGTTCTTTGTGGCAGCTCTGAATAAGGCAATTGAATTGGGCTTTTAAAGTCATAAGAAACTTAGATATTATGAGCATTTTAATGCTACTCTACATAGCAAAAGCACTGAAACATTTCATAAACCACAAACAGAGTTCTTCAAAAGATGAATAAAAATTCATTTGTCATCAGGACTGAAGGCACATTCCTTGTTCTCACAGCATTCAGGAAGCTGACACAGGTACATGTCTCTGAGTTCTAGACCAGTCTGGTCTGTATAGAGAGCTCCAAGACAGAAAGGGCTATATAGTGTGACCTGAATTTAAAAAAAAGGTAATAATTTGCCAAAAGATTTTGGCTATGAATAACTTTAATAAGACAAAGTCAATGTGCTTATTGAGTTGAACATTAGAAAAATCATCTTTTTGTGCTATTTTATTAAAACTATTAAATAGCTTTTCCTCCTCTACCATACTTCTACTTTCAACTTTCATAGACATCCAATTAAAGACACTTCGGACTTCTCTTGTGGTGACTACTGTGTTCAGACACTGTTGCTTGTTTGTTTGTTTTTCTTCTAGTTTTCACTATTGGGCACATTACATTCAGTCTCTGTTGTCTACTCTAGAGAGATATCCCTATGGGGGCCTAGAAAACAGCAATACAACACTTGAAAGATCAAATATAGCTAATTCCATTCTCCATCTGGTGATGAATCTTTTTCTTCCTCTTTGCCAGCTCACTATAGGAGTGCTGTTAAAAAACAAGAGTGATTTAGTACATTGAACTGTCCAACCCAAGGAAATCCCAGCATATCAATGAAGCTTAAGCACTTCTGGGCAAATTCCCATGCTGGAGAAAAAAATGAATGATTTTATCTCATTGTTCAGCTTGTCCAAGTTTGAGAACAAACAAAACCTCAAAAATTTAGAGAAATATAGCCTCTGTAGATATTTTCTGGAACATTTAGAGTTAAGGCACCAAGAATTCTACAGATTTAGTGACATTAATAGCTCAACTCATCACTTGCCTTTCTGAGGATCAAACAGTTAGTTGATATATTTAATCATATTTTTCCCTGGTTTGCCAATGTATATGTATCTAATAATCATGAAACTTAGTACCAGTTAATCTGTGCTATTAGGCAAAATCCTAGAAAAAGAAACTCATTATTGTGACCAATTCCTTATTCTTGGCAATATTTCCATATATTTTGCCTGCATTCAAAGAAATTCACATATTATATAATTGACCATATTATAAATGTATTGAAGCAAAACAATTTCACTTTTCTCTCTATAAAACTAAAAAATCAAATGTATAGTTGAGCATTGTTAGCACTGAGGGATTACCCTAAACCCCAGGACTCCATCTTACATTTCTATAGAACATGTGTTAATTGTACCAACTGGGTTCCTATTATGTGTGTATTTTAGTAAACTATGATTGTTCAAATCATGAGTTACTTTTCTATCACTATAGATGAATTTTTTAGGTAAAATAAATTAATTTTAGATCTGTCTACTTAGCAGATATTTGATTGTACAATACAGTATTGTGAACTACACATTATACATATACACTACAGCAATAGGTTTAACATCTATTCTTGAGGCTTCACATTAAGTAGAATATCAAGCCCTACTGAATAACCACTCACAAGCCTCCCACTCTGCTCCATCTCTACAGCCCCTGTGAACAACTGTACTATCTTGTCCTCCTTTAAATTAGTTTATTATAGATTCCCTCTATAACTGGAATCATGTAAGCTTTGTCTTTCTCTTCCTGACTTACTTCCCTTAGTGTGCCACTATTCAGGTTCATCCTTGATGTTAAATAAACCAATTTTGTCTCCTTCTTACTTAATACAATATGTTCTATTGTCTACATATGCCATAATACCTCAATCCTTTCAATTTCTTCATTAAAATTGGACTGTTTGTATCTTCTCTGTTTTCTTAGCCAAAAAGACTTTTTAAAAAGTTTCCATGATTTCATTACTGTCAGTAACAAGGTAATGACCACAGAGTACATCTCTGATATACGGCTTTCAATTTGGGGTAAAAAATACCCAAGATTGATATTGGAGAACCATGTAATACTTTCAGTTAATTTTTTTAAAGAACTGAAATAGCAAATGCACAAGCTGGTCAGCCTACAGAGATGAGCAGGCTGCTCCAAAAGCAGGCTGTTCTGCAGAGGGAGTCCTGACTGCCCATAAGAACTGTTGCAGTACAGTCTTCAGTATGGAAAGAATTCACACAGGAAGAGGCCATGTAGATCCAGAAGGCACCACTCTGTCTTCCCCACAGACAGTTTTAGGACCTGCCATGCCTGCCACTCTTCTCTGTGGCCATGTGAGCCTCAAAACAAAGCTTCTTTATCCTTTTCATTCTTAAGCCCATCTCAGAGAGTAACTTTTGAAGCTACTCTTGGTATCTATCTATCTATCTATCTATCTATCTATCTATCTATCTATCTATCTATATCTATCTATCTATCTATCTATATATATATATATATATATATATATGTGTGTGTGTGTGTGTAAAAAACAAGTATATAAATAAAGCATTGTGTAATAAATCATAAAGAAAATTATCACTGAAAAAGAAATAGCAAATATCACCACAGAGGTTCCTATAAGCTCAATCTCACCAATGCTTGCAACTGATTAGCAAGGTCATGTAGTTTGGATTTGACTCCCATTTGCTTGATGGTTAATGGTGCTGAACCTATTTTCATGTAACTCCTGGACATTTCATGTCTAATTTAGCAAAGGATCTAAAGTTTAAACCATTTTAAAATTGAATTGTTATAGGTTCTACTTAGGGTTTGTTTTCCTTGGATGGGTTGTTTTTGAGCTATAGAAGAACATCCTACACTAAATTCTATTTAATAGTTACATAAAATATATGTCTTGTGAGTATTTTTTTCCCATCTTTTAGGCTTCCTTTGTAATTCTGTTATTTTTCTTTTCTGTATAGACACTTTTGCATAGGAGTGTTACAGACTTCATTTCCAGAGACCATTATATCATTAAATCTCTGATAATATAAAATGATTCATTTCTTGATAAACTTGTAACATAATGGTATTATTGACGGCTGGTGAAAATTCAAAGGTGGGGCCAAGTGCAGAAAGCACACCATGGGGTATACCACAGGAAAAGCTATCTTTCTGTGACTGCTTCCTCTATTTCTTCTCTTTATGATTCCTAGACACCACTACATAAGCGGTTGCCTCAGGATTTCCTCAATATAATGCATGCAACCCTTTTAAATTATAAGTGCAAATGAAGCTTTTCTCATTATATTATTTTCACCAGTTGCCCATCCACAGCAATGAGAAATTATATCTCTCTATCCTATAAATGCATAGATTGCTGATGAATAAGTTATCATGCCAGCAGTTTCTACTCAATACAGTGACAACTAATTGTATCTTATTGAGAAATAGTCTTTAGTCAAGAAGAAATATCTTCATACAACACACCTGTTCTAACAACAATGTTTTCAATGTCTCTCTGTTCACCCACAAAATTTGTTTCTGTGTTTCTTCATGTATAATGTCTTCTTAAGATAGTAGTATGCTCATATTATATTCTAGGAGTAATAAATTAAGGGATAATTAAACCAATAGAATTGTCTATACTGAAATTGAAACTATTAATTAGAATGCTATATTTCTGTTTTGGGAATGAAATAGACACTGCTATTATGTTAGCACTAAAATCTGTTCCAAGCACTGTGTTGAGCTTTTAGCACACATTACCATATTTATTAAACAAAACACTTCTAGTAAAATGCACAGTAATTCTCATTGTTACATGAGACTAAAAACAATGTCAATAACTAAATAATGTCCAATTATGTAATGAATACATAGTAAAGTTAAAGTTCAAACGAAGTCATCCTATTATAAATCATACATATATTTCACTATGCTAAGTTATCTCTGAAAATAAGTAAGTATACAGTTTAGAAGAGGGAGGCAGAAATCAACATATTGTCTGGCACATGTGTAAACAGAAATAACAAAAATGAAATTTTATATACACAGAAACATATGTGATTTTAATGAATCCATACAAGAACATTTATTATTGTATCACTGCCTCTGTTTTTCTTTATGCCTCTGTGTGTGTTCACACACACACACACACACACACACACACATATATATATTTGTCATGGTGTTCCATGGAACATGTGAAGAAAGTAAGAGGATACATGACATTACAAAACTGCATTTCTTTTCTGCTATGGATTTTGGGGAATATGAGAGGAGTAGTTTTAACCAGAGATTCATCTAACTGGTCCCTGTTAGAACATACATTAAGGAATTCATATATTTCATTAACAATGCTCTAGACCAATGTTTCCTGTATAAAATATAAATTCTTCAGTCTATTTTGTGGTATGTCTTAAAAAAATTATGTCCAAATAACTAGAAAAATGTTATTTTAATAAAGTTGGGCATTTTAAATTCTGCCAATTTTCTGTGCTGTGTACATGATAATACAAGACTTACTTGTATTAATACTTCTGATGACCATTTGATTGGATATATGAAAATTTACTACTGTAGGAGATTCCTAAAATATATACATTTATGAAATAAATCTTAATGGAATCACCAAATAATGGGGTATACAGTGCCCAAACTGGAGATATTTTGCCACAAAGTCAAAACTACAGTGTTAGGAAAGCCTTATATCTATTGAGTCATTGGCCATGTAAGCTACATTGAAAGATTTATTTATTTATTTATTTATCTATCTATCTATTTATTTATTTATTTATTATATGTAAGTACACTATAGCTGTCTTCAGACACCCCAGAAGAGGGCATCAGATCTCTACAAATGGTTGTGAACCAATATGTGGTTACGGTGATTTGAACTCAGGACCTTCAGAAGAGCAGTCAGTGCTCTTAACCGCTGAGATACCTTTCCAGCCCACATAGGCTACATTAAAACCCTCAAACATTTCAGACTGTTGCCAAGAATATTTGTTGCTCTCTGCAAGTTTATAATAAAGCTGTATTTCTGAACACGCTTACCTATCTGACTGAAAACAAGGTTGACCTGTTGTCTAGGCTCCTCCACAAAATTAACTGGCAACAGCTAGGTATGCCTGACTCACTATAAAGGGGCTGCTTTCCCCTTCCTCTCTCTCTCTCTCTGTATCTCTGTCTCTCTGTCTCTCTCTCTCTCTTCTCTTGCCACTTCCCTCTCTCTCCCTTTCCACATGCTCATAGCAGGCCTCTACTCCTCTATTCTCTCTCTCTCTCTCTCTCTCTCTTCTCTTGCCACTTCCCTCTCTCTCCCTATTCCCCTAACCCCCCTCTCTCTCTCCACATGCCCGTAGCAGGCCTCTACTCCCCAATTCTCTCTCTCTCTCTCTCTCTCTCTCTCTCTCTCTCTCTCTCTCTCTCTCTCTCTCTCTCTCTCTGCCTTTGCTGTCTATATTAGTCTTTCAACTCCCGTCACCATGTCCTGAATAAATGCTGTTCTATGCTTCCCCTCAGGGGAAGGAATGCCTGAACATGGACCTGCAGAGGCTCCCCCTTCCCCCACATGTGACTACACATCAAACAAACATACTCTTTCTCTCCTTATCTTTTTATAAAACCCAGCACATGTTACCTAAATAGTTCTTTTCAGACTAGTAGTTATGGTGCTAGAAGGTACTCTGTACACTACCAGAGTAGAAAGATAACCAACAACCAAGCTACAGGTCCTACAATCTCTATTCATACAGTACTCAAAGTCCAAGCCAGAGCAATTAGACAAAAAAAAGGAGGTCAAAGGGATACAAATTGGAAAGGAAGAAGTTGAACTATCACTGTTTGTAGATGATATGATAGAATACTTAAGTTAGCCCAAAAATTCAAGCAGAGAACTCCTAAACCTAACAAACAACTTCAACAAAATGGCTAGATATAAAATTAACTCAAAAAATCAGTGACTTTCCTATACTCAAAGTATAAACAGGCTGAGAAAGAAATTAGGAAAATGACACTCTTCACAACAGTCACAAATAATATAAAATACCTTGTTGTGACTCTAACCAAGCAAGTGAAAGATATGTATGACAAGAACTTCAAGTCTTTGAAGGAAGAGATCAAAGAAGATCTCAGAAGATGGAAAGATCTCCCATGCTATGGATTAATATAGTAAAAACGGCCATCTTGCCGAAAGCAATCTACAAATTCAATGCAATCCCCATCAAAATCCCAACTCAACTCTTCATAGAGTCAGAAAGAGCAATTTGCAAATTCATTTGGAATAACAAAAAAAAACCCAGGATAGCGAAAACTATTCTCAACAATAAAAAAAAAAAAAAAAAAAAAAAGGAGAAATCACCATTCCTGACCTCAAGAATTACAGAGCAATTCTGATAAAAAAAAAAAAACAAACTGTATGGTATTGGTTCACAGACAACCAGAAAGATCAATGGAATAGAATTGAAGAACCAGAAATAAACCCACAGACTTGATCTTTGACAAAGGGGCTAAAATCATCCAGTGTAAAAAAAAGACAGGATTTTCTACAAATGGTGCTGGTTCAACTGGAGGTCAGCATGTAGAAGAATGCAAATCAATCTATTCTTATCTCCTTGTACAAAGCTCAAGTCCAAGTGGATCAAGGACCTCCACATGAAACCAGATACACTGAAACTAATAGAGGAGAAAATGGGGAAAGGACTTGAACACTTGGGCGCAGAGGAAAATTTCCTGAACAGAACACCAATGGCTTATGCTCTAAGATCAACAATAAACAAATGGGACCTTATGAAATTGCAAAGCTTCAGTAAGGCAAAAAGGATACTGTCAACAGGACAAAACAACAACCAACAAATTGGGAAAAAATCTTTACCAATCCTACATCTAATAGAAGGCTAATATCTAATATATAAAAAAAACTCAAGAAGTTAGACTCTAGAGAATCAAATAAACCCATTAAAAATAGGGTACAAAGCTAAACAAAGAATTTTCAACTGAGGAATATCAAATGACTGAAAAGCACCTAAAGAAATGTTCAACAACTTTAATCATCACGGAAATGCAAATCAAAACAACCCTGAGATTCTACCTCACACCAGTCAGAATGGCTAAGTTCAAAATCTCAGTTGACCATAGATATTTGGAAGGATATGGAGAAAGAGAAACAATCACCCATTGTTGTGAAATTGCAAGCTGGTACAACCACTCTGTAAATCAGTCTGGCAGTTCCTAAGAAAATTGGGCATAGTAATACCTGAGGCCCCAGCTATACCACTCCTGGGTGCATTCCCAAAATAAGATATATATATATATATATATATATATATATATATATATATATATATATATATATATAAATCATCCAACATATAACAAGGACACAAGCTCTACTATGATCATAGCATCCTTATTTATAATAGCCAGGAGCTGGAAAGAATCCACATGTCCTTCAGCAGAGGAATGGATACAGAAAATGTGGTACATTTATACAATGGATAATTACTCAGCTATTAAAAGCAATGAATTCATGAAATTCTTAGGCAAATGGATGGAAATAGAAAATACCATCCTGTGAGAGGTAACCCAATCACAAAGGAACACACATGGTATGCACTCACAGATAAGTGGGTATTAGCCCAAAATCTTGGAATAGCCAAGATACAATTCACAGACCACATGAAGCTCAAGAATATTGAAGACCAAAGTCCGGGTACTTCATTTGTTCTTAGAAAGGGGGAAAAATTACACATAGGAGCAAATATGGTGACAAAGTGTGGAGCAGAGACTGAAGGAAAGGCTGCCCAGAGACTGCCCCACCTGGGGATCGATCCCAAATACAGTTACCAAATCTAGACATTATTGTGGATGCCACGAAGTGCATGCTACTTGACAGGAGCCTGATATAGGTGTCTCCTGAGAGTATCTGCCAGAGTCTGACAAATACAGAGGCAGATGTTCACAGCCAACCATTGAACTGAGTACAGGGTCCCCAAAGGAGGAGTTAGAGAAAGGACTGAAGGAGCTGAAGGGGTTTGCAACCCCATAGGAAGAACAACAATATGAACCAACCAGAACCCCTAGAGCTCCCAGGGACTAAACCACCAACCAAGGAGTACACATGGAGGGGCCCATGACTCCAGCCACATATGTAGCAGAGGATGGCCTTGTCGGGCATCAATGGGAGAAGAGGCCCTTGTTCCCATGAAGGCTCAATGCCCCAGTGTAGGGGAATGTGTGGGCAGGGAGGTGGGAGTCTGTGGGTGGGTGGGGGAACACCCAAATTGAAGTGGTTGTTATCAGTGCATATTTCTGAGACCAACTTTCAGAAATTCTATTTTTGGTGAGAAGTTTTTCAAAACATTTTTTGACAAACACTCCAGGTGCACTGAAGCATATGTTTGCTCCATATGTGAAAGTTTGGAAAGAACATAAGATTCAGTATCAAGAAAGTATGTAAGAAGCTGAGGGTGATTGCACACATCTGTAATTCTAACACTCTGGAGGAATTGTCACGTGAATCTCTGTGAGTTCAATGCCCTGCCTGGTTTACAGTGCATGTTGTAGGCCAGAACATGTTAAGTATTGGTGAGAACTTGAGAATAAATCTCTTTAAAAGTTGACAGGTTGTGTGAAGAACTGGAGTTTAGCTCAGTGGTAGAGCATTGCACAACATGGAGAAGACTTGATTGTCAACCCCAGGAAAAATTATGGAACAGTGAATTCTTCTACATCTTCATGCACCAGTTTCTAGAATTTTCATCAAACTTTAGACATGACAGAGCAGTGCCTATGAATGAAAATATATTCATTGATGTTATGCTTATCGACTATATACTAGACATGTTGATACTTGCAATTTTCCTCAGTTTGGGGAACTTAACATTGCATGCTTTTTGGTGGTGAGGGATTGTATCATGTTTTATCTTGATCATTAAAACACTTTGTATAAAACAGTCAACACACACACACACACACACACACACACACACACACACACACACACCTCTACACATTGATTTGGTATTGTTATAAATTTCTGCCCAGAAACCACTGGGTTAAATGACTTCCAATTCTTTCCAACCATTATATCCTCTAAATATTAGAACATTACTGCTCCAGTGTATTTTAGTGCATAATGAGAAGTATGGCATAAAAGTTTTGGTTTCTTCTGGGTTCATGTATAAACTATTATGATAAGACGAGATTAGTGACTCTGTACTTAGATATGGTGCTTGGTTTTAGAGGAAGTAGAAACAAATGTAACAAGATTACAAGGGCCAGATGAATGAGATTAGAGTAGTATTCAAATATATAATATTTCAGGAATGGCTGAAGGGACTCAGGGACTTTAGCTTGGAGCAGAGAATAAGTATATACAGAGAGAAATGCTATTTTAAATATGCAAATGGCTGATCTTTGGAAGATGTATTAGGTGTATTAGGTTTACTTTATAGTACACTATAACAAGGGATGAAAGGCTCACAAGGGGAAAAATGCAATGCTCAAGGAGCTGTTATGTTAGACATAACAAAGGAATAAATAAATATTGTAGAACCATTTTGCACATGAAGAACAAATTTCTATACAGTCATATAAGCAGTATTACAATAACTAAAGATAGTCTTAACTCTATAATTTTCTTCCTTCCATGAACATGGTAAGATTGAAACCACATATGACCACCTGATTTGGGTTTTATACTTGAAAGTTAATAAGTTATTCACTGTATTCACACTCCTTATAGTGCTGATGACACAAACATGCCAACATGAATCAGAAAATTTCTTCTTTACAATGTGGAGCTCATATATAACAACAACAACAACAACCACAAAAGAAATAAATATCATAAGCTATGAAGGTCCAAGAAAATACTGCTATATACACACATACTTGTTCTTTGTTCTTTGTCTTAGCTGCAGATGGTGTGTTGTATAAATTATTGTTATTCATTGCAATTTTTGAGAGTATTTTTGTGTTACCTTGGTAAAACTCAGCACATTTTTATAGGTATGCTTACAAGTCACTCTGTGTCTCAAAGTTTTGTTCCTGCCATTGTAATATCTGCCTTCTCCAAATGACTACTGTGTGCTCTTTAGCAATGAAAGAGAACATCACAGTAGTTTACTTACATAAATATTTTATGTGCTCTTGGAGCTATTACAGATATGGTTGACAAATTAGGTATTTGAATGGTCTATTTAAATTCTGGTATTATATGATTTACTATGTCTGTATCAGATTGTAAAGCCAGGAACAAAATGTCTGTATGTGAGTGGGGGAAAGGGTGCTCTTCCTTTCTCTCTGTAAAAGGTAAGGTTCAGATGCAATCGCTTTGTGAAAATCTTTCCTGGTCACATCTCAATTGGTCTTATGAATAAAAAACATATATAATTTCTGCTTTTTACTGAAAAGCCATAAAATCTGGCAGAAAATTACAGTGTCCTTTTAATTCTAATGCCTTTTGGAAGAAAATATATTTGTATATCAGCTTTTTATTTTCTGGATCATAATCCATTTTTATGTATAATTGAGGGCTTGCAGTTCTCAAAATTTTATATGATGCCAAAGTATCACTTCTCTAATTTCTGTAATAATTAGGTTGTGGAATAACTTATGTCTTGAGACTTTGTATCACCATAACTACTTCCATGTCATTGTTAAAGCAAATATGATGGTGGAGGGAGTGAACTCATTAAAACTAGGCTATGACAATAATCAAGAAAAACTTTTATTTTCACAGCCTCCTGTGCTTTAAATGCCTTAGTGCCTATATTGGCTACTGCTCAGACTAAAAAAACATTCAATTGCAGAGATTTTTTAAAAATCAAAGGGCTATATTCACATAAACTTTACAAAGATGAGAAATCCCAAATTTGTGTTTCTTATTATTAAACATACTCTTCAATTTGGTTACTAGTATGTGAGTAATAGTTTATTTATAAAATCATTCCATAGAATTTTGAAGCAAAATTAGAATACATTATGCTCTGTAACTGAACACATACCCATTAGATAAGAACCAACATCTTCGCGAAATTTCCCATGATGAATAGCATGCATAGCAAGCATTGTTGAGGAAACATTACATCTTGCATTTGTACAAGAAAGATCAGAGTGTCTCTAAATTGTCCAGGTATCTGGATGTTTTTCCATGTAATCAAATACATGTCAAAAACTCATATAGCACTTTGCTGGGGGTGTAGAGATGGCTCGGTAATTAAGACTACTTACTGTGCTTGTAGACCTGGTTTAGGCTCTATATGGCAGCTCCCAAGCATCTGTAACTCCAAGGGTACCAAGCATGCATGTAATGCACATACATACACGCAGGTAAAACACTTATATACATAAAATAAATATAAATGATAAATAAGTAGCAGACTCCTCTTTAGCATTTATGAACTGATGAAATGTTTTATTGATTGAAGCATTAATGTTCCCTCTATTTGTGAGAATTTCATTCATGTATACAATAAGATGTGGCTATATCTATCACCCATTTCTTTTCTCTAACTGTTCCCATATCCGTACAACATGACCCCCATTCCAATTTCATGAAATTTTTACAGGGGAAATAACCTACTAAATCCAGTTGGTACTTGCAAACTGCATGTATGTGAAGCTATCCACTAGAGTATGGGAAACATAACAGTTGCCAAATCTTATAAAACAAATTGTTCTCCCTCCATGAGCAACTATCCACTGTCAATTGCTCCTCCCTATGAGATGGAGCCAGGAAATCATATAGTATATCTGTGCTTGCTTGATGTTGTGCAGGTGAGCACAGCTGCTATGATTTCATGATTGAGATAGCCACATGATATCTAGAATAAAGCATTTTTATTGCCCTTCTTCCTATTCTCTGGGGCTTAATTTTTTCTGCCTCCTCTTTTGCAGCGTTTCCTGAGCCTTGGTGTGGTGGGATTACTACAGATGTCCCATTTAGCTGCAAGGCAGAGAAAACTCAATCTTAAGTTAATTGAGAAACTTCCTTCCTGTTGGCTAGCTTTCATAGTGCCATAAGGAGCTATTCAGGCTGCTGGGGGAGAAAATATATTAATAGTCTCATCCAGTACTACATGTTGCCATAGTGACCTGCCAGATGACAAAATCTGCCTATTGGTGCTATAGTGGCATTTATGTTATAGGATAACTGACCTCTTTTTGATAGGATTTGAGGGATGCTTCACAGAAGGAAATTTCATGTCTGGTTCTGTAATGGTGGTCAAAAGTCCACAAGTAAGGAAGACATAAACTTTACAGTGGAACCTGCTGTTGTTCTTTTCATAAATGAATGTGGTAGTTTCAATATGATTGGCCCATGGGAAGTGGCAATGTTAAGAGGTGTAGCCTTGTTGTAAGAAGTGTGTCACTGTGTAGGAAGGCTTTGAGGGTTCTTATGCTCAAGCTCCACCCAGTGTGGAATAGACCACCTGCTGACTGCTTGTGGGAACCAGTTTTCTCCTGGCTGCCTTAAGACAAGATGTAGAACTCTCAGCTCCTCCAGCATCATGTCTGCCTGCATACTGCCATGCTTCTTGCCATAATAATAACAGAGTAAACCTCTGAAAGTTTAAGCCAGCCCCAATTAAATGTTGTCGTTTAGAAGAGTTGTCTTGCTCATGGTGTCTCTTTACACCAATAAAACCCAAGCTAAGATAATGACCATGCTGCATAATTGGCTTTTCAAATATTTATTTTTATACTCATACACCTTGGTCACTCTGCTCCTTATTCAGAAAAACTTTTTGCAGAGGACAACCAGTCAATGGAGATATGCGTAATGTGTCAAAGTGCAGAGAATAAGACAGCAATGGATGCTTTCAAAGAACATGTTGTCTATGGAAACCAATGAAGGAATGTATTTTGTAAAATACTGAATTAAAGAAAAGACATGGTATAAGTAAATCACATACTAAAAGTATGAAAAGGGTGGTAACTTTGACATCAGAAATTAGTTTTCTACTTGTATTATCTCAGAAAATTCCCTAATACTTTCTATTGAACTTCAACTTCCATTTCTATAAAATGTTAATGTGCATTCTGAATTTAACAGGGAACTGTAGTCCTAGGAATCCAATATATCATGAAAATTAAGCACATAAATTTTAGTGCCACTAATAAGTGATTACAATTCTGGTTTCCATTTTACCTATTTGTGTAATGTTTAACAATTTCTTTCAGCATGTTTATCCCACTTATAAAATGGATTAATAGTTTTGGTTGCAAAGAGGCTTGTTGTGACTACAAAATATCATTAAAATATTCAATGTACTAGTCTACCAAACTTATTGTTTTAGATTAGCAAACCATATAAATTGTTGTGGTTGCCGGGTAAATAATAGTTAAAGCACAATCAAAGGTTGAATTCTACATGAAATTTAGAAGTGGAAACAGAGGGGAAAATGTACAAGAAAAAAGTTCATATTTATCCAGCACCCTAGTGAATGGATATTTAAAAATATTTTCTTCCTTTTGAAGAAATAGCACTATACATTAGCCTGACACTATACATTAGTGAAGAGAATATTGTTAAAATTCTCAGCTCTTTATAGAGAGTTTCACCTACTTCTGAATGAATTTCAGAGAAACAGTCTTATAGGGGAGAGATACAAATTAGAATTATCTCATTTTCAAGATCTCTGACTCAGTGCCAGTTTCTAAGGTGAACTTAAATATATTTTTATAACTGCTTGTTTCAAAGAGACTGAATAGGAAAAAGTTCATAGTAAAAATACATTATCAAACAGTGGTTTAAATAAACATCAGGAAGAATTCAAAAACCAGAGAGATGGGAGAGGTAATTATGCCAGGAAAAAGGGGAAGATATAATTATTGTAATTAAGTGCTAATTTCAGCTCTGAAGTCATTAAGATCTGAATTTCACTCACTGTGCTCCATTTTATATCACCAAACTTTCACCTTTATAAGATTTAAGATTGTATTAGCCACTCATTCAATTTTCTTTTATTAAGCAATGGATTTCTGTCATATAAAGGTCAGTGAATAAATATTGAAATCTTCAATCTATGATGTTGATTTTTCAAAGAAGCCATTATATATTTTATTATGTACATGTGCCTGGACAGAGACATGTAGAGGGACACACACACACACACACACACACACACACACAGAGAGAGAGAGAGAGAGAGAGAGAGAGAGAGAGAGAGAGAGAGAGAGAGAGAGAGAGAAACAGAGAGAGAGAGAGAAACAGAGAAAGAGAGACAGACAGACAGACAGATATACAGAGACAGACAGAGAAACTTTCTCCTTTTAAGCATATAATTAGAAATAATGACCTCTATCTGAGATCAATAGACTTGGTTAATTTTACTCTTTAGTCTTACTTCCAGCATCCCACCATAAATGTGCCCATAAAGTGCCTTTTTATCCCAGTGAAACAACTGGAAGAGATTAGGTAAGAAAAGCTCCATCTTACATTTCACATTTTTTTTTGCTTTTTTTTATTTTATTTTCTAAGTTTTTTTTATTTACATTCAAGATCATTTCTCCTTTCCCATTTCTTCCCTCCTCGAAAGTCCCATAAGCCCCCTTCCCTCCCTCTTTTCCCCATTCAAACCCCTCTCGCTTCTTGTCCTACTTGACTTGACATAGCAATTAATATAATTCATCTTTTACTCCTCTTGTAATTTCTGAACAAATATTTTCTTATTGTTGTATCCAATCTCATTAAAAGTGTCTTGTTCTCCTATACTGATAACACCTCCACCCCCAAACTTTAGAGATGAAGGAATTGCCATATTCTCCTGTAGAACCATAGTTCCATATATCTCAATGATACCCCCAAAGGCCTGCATGATTAAACTCTCTCTTGAATATTGAATATTCCTATATTTTGCATCAATACTTGGAATCAGTGCTTCTACTTATTGACTCTTCTTTCCACATTTTATTTTTTCCTGAATGAATTTTTTTTGGGGGGGGGAGGAAAGGGTTTATTCAGCTTACACTTCCACATTGTTGTACATCACCACAGGAAGTCAGGACTGGAAATCAAGCAGGTCAGGAAGCAGGAGCTGATGCAGAAGCCATGGAGGGATGTTATTTACTGGCTTTCTTCCCCTGGATTGCTCATCCTGCTCTCTTTTTTTTTTCTGGGGGTTTTGCCTTTTTTTTTTATTTTATTTTTTTAATTTACATTACAAATCACTTCCCCTTTCCCGTTTCCTCCCTCCCTGAAAGTCCCATAAGCCCCCTTCCCTCCCTCTTTTCTCCATTCAACCCCCTCTCGTTTCTCTGTCCTGGCATTCCCCTACATCCAGTCTTTCCAGGACCAGGGGTCTCTCCTTCCATCTTTTTAGAAATCTACTGATATGCGGATTGTGTCTAGGGTATTCCGAGATTCTGGGTCAATATCCCCTTATCAGTGACTGCATACCATGTGTGTTCTTTTGTGATTGGGTTACCTCACTAAGGATGATATTTTCAAGTTCTGACCATTTGCCTAGGAATTTCGTGAATTCATTGTTTTTAATTGCAGAGTAGTATTCCATTGTGTAGATATACCACATCTTCTGAATCCATTCCTCCGTTGAGGGACATCTGGGTTCTTTCCAGCTTCTGGCTATTATAAATAAGGCTGCTATGAATATAGTGGAGCATGTGTCCTTATTGCATGCAGGTAAAGTCTCTGGGTATATGCCCAGGAGTGGTATAGCCGGATCCTCCGGGAGTGTCATGCCCAGTTTTCTGAGGAACCGCCAGACTGCTTTCCAGAGTGGTTGTACCAGCCTGCAATTCCACCAGCAGTGGAAGAGTGTTCCTCTTTCTCCACATCCTCGCCAACAACTGCTGTCTCCTGTGTTTTTGATCTTAGCCATCCTGACTGGTGTGAGATGGAATCTCAGGGTTGTTTTGATTTGCATTTCCCTAATGACTAAGGATGATGAACATCTCTTTAGGTGCTTCTCAGCCATTAGATATTCTTCAGTTGAGAACTCTTTGTGTAGCTCTGTACCCCATTTTTAATAGGGTTACTTGCCTCTCTGGAGTTTAACTTCTTGAGTTCTTTGTACATCTTGGATATTAGCCCTCTGTCAGATGTAAGGTTGGTAAAGATCATTTCCCAGTTAGTTGGTTGCCGCTTTGTCTTTTTGACAGTGTCTTTTGCCTTGCAAAAACTTTGTAATTTAATGAGGTCCCATTTGTCTATTCTTGATCTTAGAGCATAAGCTATTGGAGTTCTGTTCAGGAAATTCTCCCCTGTGCCCATATGTTCAAGGTTCTTCCCTAGTTTCCCTTCTATTAGTTTCAGTGTGTCTGGTTTTATGTGGAGATCTTTGATCCACTTAGAATTGAGCTTAGTGCAAGGAGATAAGGATGGGTCAATTTGCATTCTTCTGCATGTTGACCTCCAGCTGAGCCAGCACCATTTGTTGAAAAGGCTATCTTTTTTCCACTGGATGGTTTTAGCTCCTTTGTCAAAGATCAAGTGACCATAGGAGTGTGGATTCATTTCTGGGTCTTCAATTCTGTTCCATTGATCTACATGTCTGTTACTGTACCAATACCATGCAGTTTTTAACACTATTGCTCTGTAGTACAGCTTGAGGTCCGGGATACTGATTCCCCCAGAGGTTCTTTTACTCTTGAGAATAGTTTTAGCTATTCTGGGTTTTCTGTTATTCCAGATGAATTTTTGAATTGCTCTTTCTAACTCTATGAAGAATTGAGTTGGGATTTCGATGGGGATTGCATTGAATCTGTGTATTACTTTTGGTAAGATGCTCATTTTTACTATATTAATCCTGCCAATCCATGAGCATGGCAGATTTTTCCATCTTCTGAGGTCTTCTTCAATTTCTTTCTTCAGAGACTTGAAGTTCTTGTCATACAGATCTTTCACTTGTTTGGTTAGAGTCACGCCAAGATACTTAATATGGTTTGTGGCTATCGTAAAGGGTATTATTTCTCTTACTTCTTTCTCAGCCTGCTTATCCTTTGAGTATAGGAAGGCTTCTGACTTGCTTGAGTTGATTTTATATCCGGCCACTTTGCTGAAGTCGTTTATCAGCTGTAGGAGTTCTCTGGTGGAGTTCTTTGGGTCGCTTATGTATACTATCATATCGTCTGCAAATAGTGATAGTTTGACTTCTTCCTTTCCAATTTGTATCCCTTTGACCTCTTTTTGTTGTCTAATTGCTCTAGCTAGAACTTCAAGTACTATATTGAAAAGATATGGAGAGAGAGGGCAGCCTTGTCTAGTCCCTGATTTTAGTGGGATTGCTTCAAGTTTCTCTCCATTTAGATTGATGCTGGCTACCGGTTTGCTGTAAATTGCTTTTACTATGTTTAGATATGGGCCTTGAATTCCTGATCTTTCCAAGACCTTTAGCATGAAAGGATGCTGAATTTTGTCAAATGCTTTCTCAGCATCTAATGAGATGACCATGTGGTTTTTTTCTTTGAGATTGTTTATGTAGTGGATTACATTGATGGATTTCCTTGTATTGAACCATCCCTGCATCCCTGGGATGAAGCCTACTTGATCGTGGTGGATGATCGTTTTGATGTGTTCTTGGATTCGGTTGGCAAGAATTTTATTGAGTATTTTTGCATCGATATTCATAAGAGAGATTGGCCTGAGATTCTTTTTCTTCGTCGGATCTTTGTGTGCTTTTGGTATTAGTGTAATTGTGGCTTCATAGAACGAGTTGGGTACTGTTCCTTCTGTTTCTATTTTGTGGAACAGTTTGAAGAGTATTGGTGTTAGGTCTTCTTTGAAGGTCTGATAGAATTCTGCACTAAAACCATCTGGACCTGTGCTTTTTTTTGTTGGAAGACTTCCAATGACAACTTCTATTTCTTCAGGGGTTATAGGATGGTTTAGATGGTCTATTTGATCCTGATTTAATTTTGGTACTTGGTATCTGTCAAGGAAATTGTCCATTTCCTCAAGATTTTCTAGTTGTGTTGAATACAGGTTTTTGTAGTAGGATCTGATGATTTTTTGAATTTCCTCAGTTTCTGTTGTTATTTCTCCCTTTTCGTTTCTGATTTTATTAATTTGGATACTATCTCTGTGCTCTCTGGTTAGTCTGGCTAAGGGCTTATCTATCTTGTTGATTTTCTCAAAGAACCAACTCCTCATTTTGTTGATTCTTTGTATGGTTTTATTTGTTTCTACTTGATTGATTTCAGCCCTGAGTTTGATGATTTCCTGCCTTCTACTCCTCTTTGGTGTATTTGCTTCTTTTAGTTCCAGGGCTTTCAGGTGTGCCATTAAGCTGTTAGTGTATGCTGTCTCCCGTTTCTTTTTGGCCACTCAGGGCTATGAATTTTCCTCTTAGCACTGCTTTCATTGTGTCCCATAAATTAGGGTATGTTGTGCCTTCATTTTCATTAACTTTCAAAAAGTCTTTGATTTCTTTCTTTATTTCCACCTTGACCAAGTTATCATTGAGTAGAGCATTGTTCAGCCTCCATGTGTACGTGGGTTTTCTTTTGTTTTTGTTGCCATTGAAGACCACCCTTATTCCATAGTGATCTGATAGGAGGCATGGGATTATTTCTATCTTCTTGTATCTGTTGAGGTCTGATTTGTGACCAATTATATGGTCAGTTTTGGAGAAGGTACAATGAGGAGCTGAGAAGAAGTTGTATTCTTTAGCTCTAGGATGGAATGTTCTATATATATATCAGTTAGTTCCATTTGGTCCAAGGCTTCAATTAGCTTCACTGTGTCCCTGTTTAGTTTCTGCTTTCCTGAACGATCCATTTCAGAGAGTGGGGTGTTGAAGTCACCCACTATTATTGTGTGCGGTGCGATGTGTGCTTTGAGTTTTAGTAAAGTTTCTTTTACGAATGAGGGTGCCCTTGCATTTGGAGCATAGATATTCAGAATTGAGAGTTCTTGATGGTGGATTTTTCCCTTGATCTGTATGTAGTGTCCTTCTGTGTCTTTTTTGATGACTTTAGGTTGAAAATCAATTTTATCTGATATTAGGATGGCTACTCCACCTCGTTTCTTGGGGCCATTTGCTTGTAAAATTGTTTTCCAGCCTTTTACTCTGAGGTAGTGTTTGTCTTTGACACTGAGGTGCGTTTCCTGCATGCAGCAAAATGCTGGGTCCTGTTTACGTATCCAGTCTGCTAGTCTATGTCTTTTAATTGGGGAATTGAGACCATTGATATTAAGAGAGATTAAGGCATAGTGATTATTGCCATCTGCCATTCTTGACGCTATCTTTATGTTTGAGTGGTTATCTACTTTTGGGTTTGATTCAAGAAGGTTATTATCTCATTTTTTCCAGGGTGTTGTTTCTCTCCCTGTATTGGAGGTTTCCACCTATTATCTGTTGCAGGGCTGGATTTGTGGAAAGATATTGTGAAAATTTGGTTTTATCATGGAATATCTTGGTCTCTCCATCTATGGTGATTGAGAGTTTTGCTGGGTATAGTAGTCTAGGCTGGCATTTGTGCTGTCTTAGTGTCTGCATGAGATCTGCCCAGGATCTTCTGGCTTTCATATTCTCTGGTGAGAAGTCTGATGTGATTCGGATAGGTCTTCCTTTGTATGTTACTTGGCCCTTTTCTCTTACTGCTTTTAGTATTCTTTCTTTGTTTAGAACATTCGGTGTTTTGATTATTATGTGACGGGAGGTATTTCTGTTCTGGTCCAGTCTGTTTGGAGTTCTGTAGGCTTCTTGTACGTTCATCGGCATCTGTCTCTTTAAGTTAGGGAAGTTTTCCTCCATAATTTTGTTGAAGATGTTTACTGGCCCTTTATGTTGCAAATCTTCACTCTCATCTATACCTATAATCCTTAGGTTTGGTCTTCTCATTGTGTCCTGGATTTCCTGGATGTTTTGGGTTACACGTTTTTTGCATTTTGCATTTTCTTTGACTGTTGAGTCGATGCTTTCTATGGAATCTTCAGCACCTGAGATTCTTTCTTCCATCTCTTGTATTCTATTGTTTATGTTTGCATCTATGACTCCTGATTTCTTCCCAAGGTTTTCTATCTCCAAAGTTGTCTCCCTTTGTGATTTCTTAGTTGTTTCTACTTCCTTTTTTAGTTCCTGGATGGATTTGCTGAGATCCTTCACTTGTTTGTTTGTATTTTCCTGTATTTCTTTAAGGTATTTTCGCATTGCCTCTTTCAGGAGTTCTTCCTGATGACCCACGTTCTCCTGCATTTCTCTGAGTGATTTTTGTGTTTCCTCCTCATGGGAATCCCTCTGTTGATCCATTGTCTCCTGCATTTCTTTAAGCCGTTCTCGTGTTTCCTTTGTAAGGGCATCTACCCGTTGATTCATCTCGTTAAGCGATTTTTGTGTTTCCTTTGTAAGGGCTTCTAACCGTTGATTCATGGTCTCCTGTAACTCTTTATGAGATTTATTTGTGTCCTTCTTGTGATCCTCTAATAGCATCATGAGAAGTGATTTTAAATCCAGATCTTGTCTTTCGGGTGTGGTGGGGTATCCAGGACTTGCTGCTGTTGGAGAGTTGGGTTCGGATGGTCCCACATTACTTTGATTTCTGTTAGTAACATTCCTACGTTTGCCTTTTGCCATCTGGATACCTCTGATGTTAGGTGGTCCTGCTGCCACTGGCTGTTGGTTGGACCTCCTGTGAGCCTGCAAAGCTATTTCTGCCCCCCCCCCTGGATTGCCAGGATTCCCCTGGCACCGATTTCTGTGGCTTGCCTGCTCCTGAGTGACTTTGGAGCCCTAATGTGCCTTGCCCCAGGTGATCTTATATTGGGGAGGCCTTGCACATCCAAAGGCTCAACCTAGTGGATTCCTGGAGCAGAGGTCGCCAAAGGGAGGCTGGTAGGCTCCTGCCCTGTGCAGGGGTGAGTGATCTCTCCTAGGGGGGGAGGGGGCGTCCCTCTGCCAGGCAGAAGTCCCACAGCAGAGCTGGCGCGCTGGTTACTGCAGATCAGCCCAGCACTTGGGAGCCGCATACACACAAGCCGCCCGAGACCCAAGCGATATTATGCCTGTCTGTCTCAGAACCTGTCTGTCCCAACTTCCCAGTCACTGGAGCAAAGATGGCGGAGTGCAATCTGCACACTCTCTGAGGCGCCGCTCACCTGCAGATGCAATGGCCTGCAGATCTGGCACCCAGATGACCACAGCGCTGACCCGTTCTCGGGCACAGATGGAAGCCCCAACAGGCCGTGTCCCAAGTGATGTTATATTGGGGATAGGGAGCTTGGGGTACCTGTCTCTTCAGTGCTGTCTGCGGGAACAGAGGTCGCGGAAGGAAAGCTGGTAGGCTCCCGCCCAGTGCGGGGTCCCTATGCCAGGCAGAAGTCCCACAGCAGAGCTGGTGCGCTGGTCACTGCAGATCAGCCCCGCACTTGGGAGCCGCATACACACAAGCCGCCCGAGACCCAAGCGATATTATGCCTGTCTGTCTCAGAACCTGGCTGTCCCAACTTCCTCCTGAATGAATTTTAAGCATGCTTTTTATCATGTTTTCATTCAGGCAAGTTTCAGTGGCTCACTGTGACAATTTTTCATTGTAATGAAGAAATGGACTGAGTACATATTTGTAGGTTCTTTCGTGGCTTGGGAAAAAATGTGTGCTATGAAGGCTGGTCAGTCAAAGACACTTACAAGGTGTTTGGCAACCAATCGACTCCCTGGCATTAAAACCTATACAAGTAGATCTCCTTTATAGAGTCACATAAAACTCAGATCTATGTGTATCTGCTTACAAACTGACATGGGTACCACTGAGAGTTGCAAGGAAAAGCACTGCAAGGGGAAGACCATGTTTTGTCTTTGAGTCCCCTGTGAGGCACACCTGATTTGCGTAGGGGTTGGTGTCGGTCCTCAGATCACTCTATAGGGGTCTCCCACCAAGTTAGGCTCTGCCTTTCCTCTCCAAAAGACACAAAGAGATGTCTGAAATGTGGGAACAATCCTCTGTTCCCCACAAGAGGAATCAGGTAAATCTTCCACTCCCTGCTTAATGTCCACCATTCTTTGATGGATGTTTATCCACTTGGTGGCTATCCTCATCTTAAAACTAATAGAAAGGGAGGAATTGTGTCCTCCCCCTAACCCTTGAGCAGGAGTTTTGGAACTCAGGGCTGGCCACTGCTTCCCACCTGGGGCAGAGCTCTCTAGCCCTTTGCTCTCTCCAAAGACCTGCAATTCCCTGAGAGACACTAGTGCCAACTGTCCCTGGCCACCTACAGAGCCAGCAAGTGACCTGCGGAGCAAGCAGAACCAGTTCTGCAGACCGGTTTCCAGCCTCTGGTGGGAAGGGTTTTTCCCCACCTATATATTTGGATACCCCTATTAAACTTTGAGCCTTGAGCAGGAAATCTTGTCTTGGTTCCATGTTTCTCTTGTCACCCTGTTTCTATCCCCAGCTCTCTTTCCAGGGAACCCAGTAAACTGATCGAATGTAACTGCTGGTGGTTACACCATGAGATAAGATACCTTCATCTGTCACAGACTAGCAATCAAAGTACCTTACCCCAATGGGTCATTAAAATAACAATATCAACTGATAATGGAATGAAATTTTTTCCCCTGGAAAGTTGCTTGTCTTACATATTAAATATCTTTTTCTCCCAAAGTATCAATATGCTGTCTAGAGTTCAACTCTGTTTCCTTTCTTTATACTCTACCGACTCTTTTGACCATGTATCTTTCTTGGATCTATTTTCTCCTCCATTTACATGCATTTCTTGGGTGATGTTTATCAGAAGCATGGCTATATTATCATCTAAATGTTGGTGCCATATCTTGCCTAAAGTTCTCATTTGAACTACAGATTTATGTACTTACTAGCGCTTCATATTCAATAAATGTTATTTCCAAGTAAGCCTGAAACATGCCCCTCCTACAGTCTTGTCATCTCAGATAATGGCAGTTTTTACAGTGAATCAGAATCAACCTTATTTCCGTTTTCATCCTATAACTCACAGCAATAACTACAGTACACTCTACCAGTTTTATCTGAAGAAACAAAAATAAAAATCAAATCAAAACTAACAGAGAGCAAGACCATAACCCATCACTCTATTTTCCACTGCTTCTATTTTGATGCAGATTATTAAATAAACAGATAAGCAAAAACAAGTAAAGAAAAACTTTTTAAACTTACTGCTCAGATGACTTATAGAGTCTTAGAACTAACTTTCTGTTGCTTCTTTCTTTGCTTCTGTATAAACTCTTCTGGGTATAACTGTGTGATACTGTGAAAACATGACTTAGATACTGTTACTTCTCAGGCTTAAATGAGCCAATGGATTCCATTTCATTATGACTGAAGAGTAAAGTCAAAATAATAGCTTTTTATTTTCATTAATTAATTAATTAATTCATTCATTTTGCATCTCACTTGCAGCCCACCTTTGCTCCTCCTATTCCCACACTCAAAAATCCCTTCCCTCATTAACCCCTCCATTCTCAGAAAAGAGGAAGACCCCCTTTGGAAACTACCCCACCTTGGAATGTCCAGTAACAGCAGAACTAGGAACATCCTCTCCCACTGAGGCTCAACTAGGCAGTCCAGTTAAGGGAAGGAGTCCCAATGGCAAACAACAGTCAGGAACAATTGCCATTCCAATTGTTAGGAGACTCATTTGAAAACCAGGCTGTAATCCATTATAAATGTGTAGGGGGCCTAGGTTCAACTCCTGAATTCTCTTTGGTTGGTGGTTCAGTGTTTGTGAGCACCCATGGATCCAGGTAATGTTGACTATGTAGGTCTACTTGTGGAGTCCTTGACCCTTCTGGCTTGCTCAATACTCTCCCCCACTCTTCAACAGGACTCCCAAGCTCTGACTTATGTTTGCCTGTGGGTCTCTGTATCTGTTTTGATCAGCTGCTGGATGAAGCCTCTCAGGAGACAGTTATGCTAGGCTCCTATGCTATGCAAGCCTAGCAGAGTATCATTAATTGTGTCAGGGGTCAGATCTTTTTCATGGGATGGCTCTCAAGTTGGGCCAGTCATTGGATGGTTGTTCCATCAATCTGTGTTCTATCTTTATCCCTATGCATTTTATAGGCAGGACAAATCTTGAGGATGGGTTGATATCCTCCTCCATCCACAGAAATCTTGCCTGCCTATAGGACGTGCTACTCATATCCCCCACTGGTAGAAGTCTCAGCTAGAATCACAATTCATAGACTACTGGGAGACCTACTACCAATCCCAGGTCTCCAGCTAGTAACAGAGAGGTTCTCCATCAATTTCTGCTCTCTCAATTCTCTCCAGCCCTCTTCTCCCCATACCCACCCATGATCACCATCTCCTCTCCTCTTCTTACCCCTTCTCACATCCAAGTCTCTCACTTCATCCACTTCCCATGACTATTTTATTTCCTCTTCTGAATATTATTCATGCTTCCTCCCTTTGTCTCTTCTTAATAGTTAGTTTCTTTGGGTCTGTGGATTGATTGCAGCATGGTTATCCTGTACTTTATGCCTAATGTCCACTTGTGAGTACATACCATAAATATCTTTCTGGGTCTAGTTTACCTCACTCAAGATATTTTCTAGTTCCATCCATTCACCTGCAAATGCCATTATGTCCTTGTTTTTATTTGCTGAGTAGATATCTAACAGAAGACTGATATCTAAGGTATATGGAGAACTCAAGAAATTAAACATCAACAAACCAAATAACTCAATTAAAAAATGAGGCACAGAGCTAAACAAGGAATTCTCAACAGAGGAATGTCTAACAGAGGAAGCAATTAAACAAATCTTCAAAGTCCTTAGTTATTAAGGAATGCAAATCAAAATGACTTTGAAATTCCACCGTACATCCACTAAAATGGCTAATATCAAAATGTCAAAAGGCATCACATCTTTCTGGCAAGGAAGTGTAACAAGAGGAACACTCCTCCATTGCTGGTGGAAATGCAAACTTATCTAACTACATTGGAAATCAATTTGGCAGTTTCTCAGAAAATTTGGAATAGTTTTACCCCAAGACCCAGCTATACGACTTCTGGGCATAAATCCAAAAGATTCCTCAGAATACCACAGGTACACTTGCTCAACTGTGTTCATAGCAGATTTATTTGTAATATCCAGAAACATGAAACAACCTAAATGTCTCTCAACTAAAGAATGGATAAAGAAAATGTGGCAGATATACACAAATATTAACTTTTACAGATCTAAATAGTCTAGCATTTTTCTTCCTTTCCACTCATGTGTTATGTCACTTTCTCTTGTTCAATTCCCCAAGTCATAGTGATCTGTCTTCATTCTTTGAGCATAAATTTACTGATATATCTCTGCCATTGGCCTTTTTTTCTATATAGTTTAGTTTTCATTTTTTTTTTCTCAGCGATAGACCTATGACACACTGCATTTCACTCAGGTCAGCATTCAGTGACATTTTCAGTAAAGCTATCTCTTTCAACTATATTTTATATCTTTTTTCACTTTGTTTTTTCTTTCTGTATGTTTGTATTCTTGTGTATGCATAGGTATACATGTGTGCAGGTATGCATTTATGTTTGTTAATATGGAGGCCAGAGGATGATGTGTCCCTCAGTTGCTTTCCACTTTATGTCCTGAGGCAAGATCTTTCACTAAACCCAAATCTCACCCATTCAGTAGTCCTACTAAATGTCTTCCCTTGGGATTCCCTTTCTCTGTATGTCCTGAGCTCACAGATGACAAGTAGGTTGCCACTCCTGTGTGGCTTTCATGGTACAAGCATTAGAAATATGGTCTTCATCCTTGTGCAGAAGGTTCTCTAGGCATTTCCCCAGCACCTAACAAATTTCACTTGAATACATTCACATCTAGTCATTCTCTAGCCCCATTTAGATACATTATTTTTCAACTAAAATATTATACATGTCTAAAATTCTATCAGGACTGTAGTATTTATTAACCTTAGATTGATACACAAACTGACATTTCTTTTCATTCCTCAGCAGAATCCTTATATTCAAATCACTTCAATGATTCTTCAAAAATAAGAACACAACTTACTTTATCATTTTAATATTTGTTGAGCTGGGCACTGGGAACATAATGGTAAAAGTAAGCATGTAGCATATTCATGAACTTTAATAATTTTCTTACTTTTTCCTTCTCCAATTTCCTACTATCCTATTATTCTCATAAGCATACAGTCCCTTTCTTGTACAGACCGTCATGTAATTTTAATACTTTTTCCCATTCAGCCAGACCTAATTCTAAAGGATAATTTTGTATCCTCTTCCTTATATCCTCAAACCCAAAAATGTACAATGGCCAATCAATTTTATCTAGTAGAATCTCTATGATTTATTTTTGCATCACATTTCTTATGCCAAATAAATTCTATCTTCTCCAGCATCACCATTACCACATTATTAGAACTCATTCTCTTTCTTGTAAAATAAATTCAATGGATTATCCTGCCATCTTTTCTATTTTCTGCTCCTCTACTTTGTTGTCTACACTGAAGTCAAAATGTTTTTGTTCTCAAATGCAAATATGACCAAATATCTCATCTGCTCAGAATGTTTAGATGGGTCTCTATTCCCCTGAGAACAAAATTTACATATCTTTCTTCACTATTTAAGACTATAAAGAATCAGTTCCCTACTTATCTCCTTGGTATTACGTTCTGTCATGAGTTTAGTCCACATATGTCTTTTGGGGGGGACTCACTCAGATTTTATTATGTTCCTGTGAATGTATATTCCATTTAGACCACCTACCTACTCAGATTGCATTGTTTGACAATGGTCACAATGTCCAGGAGGTTTGCTTTCTCAAATACATGTCAGTGATCAGCATTGGATTTTAAACATTACCATTGTATTTCAAACATTTCCCTTGCAGGAGTTAGTCTCATCACTCCCCACATTTGCACTGTGTTTGATCCGTCCTTTTTACTGAACTCCATTTATTACAATTTGTCCTGCATTCTTATCACCAACAAAGACTGTCAGAGCCTGGGAAGCAGGCTTTTGTGTCTCTTCCTATAGTCAGCTATCTATCTATCTATCTATCTATCTATCTATCTATCTATCTATCTATCTATCTATCTAATCTATATGCATATATATAGAATATTCTGTTTCATTTTTCAGAGTATCTACTCATGTATTATTATTGTTGCTGTTGATTTGTTGTTATTAAATTAATTAATGAATGCCAAATATGGGCATTTATACTGATAATGAATTGCTATTGTTTCTTTTTCCTTCTAATTACTGTTACAGGAAGTAGTTTTATTTTCCTGTTGTTGATGACGTTGCTAGGGTACATTTTTCTTTTAACTTGGGACATCAAGTGAGGGATAAGATTGCCACCGCACAGTAAAAAACTCTGACCCTTAATCGTTTCTGTCTGAAAGAACTGCAGAGACAAAAATGGAGAAGAGACTAAAGGAAAGGAGGCCCAGTGACTGGCTCAAATTGGAATCCAGTTCAGGGGGAGGCCCCAAGACCTGACACTATTACTAATGCTATGATGTGTTTACAGACAGGAGCCTAGGATGGATGTCCTCTGAGAAGCCAGGCAAGCAGCTTAAAGAGTCAGATGCAGATACACCCAACCAATGGACAGAAGCTGGTGACATCTGTGGTTGAATTAGGGACAAGCTAGAGGAAGCTGAGGAGGAGCGTGACCCCATACAAAGACCAGCAATCTCAATTAACCTGCACCGCCTGAGATCTCTCAAACACTGAGCCACCAACCAGGCAGCGTACACCAGCTGATATGAAGCCCCCAACAGATATACAGCAGAGGAGTGCTAGGTCTAGG
The DNA here is from genome assembly GCA_036184795.1 of Tokudaia tokunoshimensis. Classification (NCBI taxonomy): domain Eukaryota; kingdom Metazoa; phylum Chordata; class Mammalia; order Rodentia; family Muridae; genus Tokudaia; species Tokudaia tokunoshimensis. Next base: position 128,888,165 of record BTHU01000023.1, on the reverse strand, counting down.
TTCAGTCAGGAAAGATGCATCTAACCCTCGAGAGTCTGGAGGCTCCAGGGAGTGGGGATTTCTGATGGGGTAAGGGATGGGGATTAGGGACATCCTCGTGGAGATGGGGGAAGGGGCAGGATGGCAAGGAGGTATGGGTTATGGAACAGACAGGGAGGGGTATGAAATCTGGAGTGTAAAAAGATTATATAAAATTTTGAAATTAAAACATAAATAAAGAAAGCCATTTTAAACCAATTGCTACATTTCTCACTGAAACTCAAGCACTTTTTCTCCTCAATGATTTATTTTAATGGCACATTAATGTTTATGATGATAAAACAATCAGACTTATAATCTTCTATCCGGCCACCTGTGAAATAGCACAGTGCACTGCATGACCATTGATGCCACAGGAGCAGTACAAATGAAAAAAATAAAATAAAAAGAAACATCATTAATCTGGATTACTATACTTGAGTGTTAACTATTACTATAGTATTTTTATGTTGGAATAGATTAAATTTATTGTGTTCAGATTAATTCATTCCCAAAGTTTTCCTTTCATTAATTTTGTTTTACCAAAATATTCATCTTTTTCTGATGTTTGTGGGTAATTTTGTTTAGGTGCACATGCATGTGTGTGAAGGCCAGGCAACAACCTCAAGTACTATTACTTGAGGTTGCCCATTTAATTTAATTTAATTTAATTTTTTATTTTCTTAGTTTAAGATCTTATTTTACATGTACTGGTTTTTTGCCAGCATGCATAACTGTGCACCAAATGCATACCTTGTGCCTTGCAGAGGCCAGAAGTATCTATATCCTCTAGAACTAAAATGACAGACAGTTGTAAGCTTCCACATAGGTTCTGGGAATTCATTCTTACTCCTCAGAAATATCACCCTTCACTCGTAACCACTGAGTCATCTTTCAAGCCTAATAATTCTCAATTCAATTCAGTCATGGAGGTTTTATCATCAACAATAGCAAGAGGTATTTCACCTTTTCTTGAAATAGTTTCTTATTTTTAATTAGTAACTATTTTGAAGTATATTTCAATTTTGACTGGATTATAACTCTACTGTAATATATTCTTGATGTCTTTTCTACTTGAGAATTCTACACATAAATACAATGCATTTTGATCAAATATACCCCATTTTCCTTCCAGCTCTTAAAGTTCCTCCCAGGTTCAAGCACAAATGCAAAAATTTCTTTCTCAAATATATGTTATCTCCTTTTATTATATATAAACAATATATAGAGTTGTAAATAAGCAATATATAATTAAGAACATCCCTGAAACTGAATAGAGTCAGTAGACCACCCCCGCTCAGTATGGAGGGCTGAAAGATACTCCCTGACCAGTCACGCTGACTAGAAGACTCTCAGACCAGCTGAACTGCCTGAAAGAGGTATTGGCCAGATTAGCTATCTAGAAGTGGCAGGGACCAGATGACCTGTAAGAGAAGGATGTTTTTACAATCTCTTGAGCTGCTTTCAGGTGTGCAGTGAGCTTTATATTTGAAGCTATCCTGAAGTGTCACTCATACTGGGTGTGGGTTTCTGGTGATATAGCTGTCTTTAAATCATTTATGCCTGGGTAAATAACTCTAAAGAAAGCTCATTGGTGGAATCCTTCCTTTGGTCTGTCATTGGCTCCCTATCTGGGATGACTAGATGCTAATTCATGTCTTCCCATAAAGACAAGACACACACACACACACACACACACACATTCAGTTATACGTATTTTATATATATTACACATTATATATCATATATCAAATATTAAATATTATATTGTATAATATGTATTATGTATTGTGTATTGTATATAATGTATTGTGTATTATGTATTATGGATTATATATGTATTACTGAATACAGTTACAGCTTCCATATGTGTGATTGTAGGGCCAACCACTTGTGAAAGGGTAACCTATCATGGGACTTTTCTCTGAAGTAAACAACCTTTTCCTCCCTCAGCACCTGTCTAGTGTCTGTAGCTCCTCAGCTAGGGTTGAGATTTTTGTCAGGCCTTTTTCCATCCATGCTGGAATATTCACTGCTGTCATCTTGTGTTGTGAAGGGGACTTGCACTTCCCCAAGATGAAATTCTCAGCATTTAAAGATAAAAAAAAATTCTACAATTAGCCTGCAGCTGCAACCTCGAACTATTGTGTAAAGAAACTCAGATCTAATCAAATATTCCATAGCATATACAGGGCTAAGTCTTATCATCATCTTGTCTATATGACCATCCTAAGGTGATTTTTTTTATCCCTTCTCTGAAGGAGATTTTTCAGAAAGCTAATCATGTTTTGAAAAGTTGAAATTTGAAGGTTTCTAGTTAAAAGAGCTTTATCCTAAGCAAACAGATTTTGTTGCCTATACTCTTTTCCAGGAACATAGGAAGGGGTAAGCAGGTCTACAAAAGCAAAAGTTGATAGTTCGGTTTTAGCTCTGTTGTCTCATAAAACAGTTTCTTATTCTGTTTATCTATGTCACATGCTTTCTAAATAATCTTGTTAATCCCATTTAATTCATTTTGGAGCTTGTTATATCCCTTTCTCTTTCAATGCAGGCAACCATAGCTACTATCATCCCTGTCTTTTCCTGAACATACAATTTAAGCAGTGATCCTTCTCCTCTGTCTTTCAATCTTTCTGACCCTTCTTCCATGATAATCCCTGAATGCTAAGAGCAGGCCTCATGTTACAGATATCATAGAGGGATGATCCATTTACTAGCTGTGGAAAAAAAATGTTTTTTGATTGTGTCTGAGAGCTTCACTAACCAAGAAGAGCAGGAAGGATTTCAGCACTTAATGGAATAAGAACTACACAGGAAGACCAACAGAGTCAACTAACCTGGATCCTTGGGGCTCTCAGAGTCTAGACCACCAACTCTGGCTTAGACCTAGGCCTCCACATACATATGTGGCCCATGTGTAGCTTGGTCTTCATGTAGGTCCTGAATAACTGAAGCAGGGACTGTCCCAAAACCTGTTGCCTATATGTTGGATATATTCTTCTAGCTGGGATGCCTTGTCTGACCTCAGTAGGGGAGGTTTTATGCCTAGCCCTGCAGAGACTTGATGTTCCAGAATGAGAGGATGCCCAGGGGCTTCCTCACCTTCCCAGATGAGAGGGGAGGGGCAGATGTGGTGGAGGATTGTGGGAGGGTATGACCAGAGTAAAAGTTAAAAATAATATTTTAAAACAGCAAAAAAAAAGAAAGAAAAAAAGAAACCAATTCTTTACTTTTCTATGTCTAAAGGAGTCATGATGATATTATAATTGCTTCATGTCTACTGTTAAAATTAAATGAGTTGTGATAGCTCTGTAGGCAAAAGTGCCTAACTAATAGCTTAAAAAACCTGAGGTCATTCCATGGAACTAAGTGTTAAAGTAGAGAACCAACTACTGAAAAATATTCTTTTGACCTCCACACATAAATGTGCTTAGTATGAGCAGTGTATACACACACACACACACACACACACACACACACACACACACACACACACAAACAGAAGCACACAATACACACAGAGGCACATGCTCATGTGCACATGCATATATACAATGATAATAAAATTTAAATTGAGCTAATAAATATCATGATTTTTGTCCTTTGCTGTTTTAACTAAATTTAAGACCATAAGAATAGTATTAAAAATTATTCTTGTCAACAACTATACACAGAATTACAAATTAAGTAATTTTATATTCACAAAGTCTTTGAGAGAAAATTTACCTTGGAAAACCAAAACAATGACATACTTCTGCCTATAGTGACACTTACTGAGAACTTATTTTATATAAAACATTGAGATTTAGAACATAAAAAAAATCTGCCTTTTATTTTTTAAACTTACTTGTGTCTTGTTTTGTAGTTTTGAGACAGGGACTTCTGTATTTTAGGCTAGTCTGAAACTCTTTAGTTAGTTTAAAATATTCTTAAACCCCTGGTTCTCTTATCTCTATAGAACAGGTGACAGTATAATGAGATATTTCAAAGTAGATCTGTCTTAATTCAATGAAGTTTTGTGTGAAAAGCCAGTGTGTCCTGTCACTATTGCTTTCTCTTGATCTGGACTGGTATTCTTTTGTTTTATTTCTTATATCTAGATGCAGCTTTACAATTTACTGAATGACTCCATTGTGTTCCTTAAAAGTGCTTCAACAGTCATAACTATAAGTTTTTCAGGGTCTGGGGTTAACCCTTTCTAAAATATGATTCCCATGATTAATCTGGGAATTAATATCTAGACGGTGAAAGAAGAGATTTAGTGATGTATTATGTCAGGGCTATAACATGCATGCCATTCCATTGGCTAGGAAACAGGTACATGGTCACATTATCTACAATGGAGAGTCTAGTAAAGTTACACTAACTCTGATCTTAGGAAAAATAAAAAATAAGTTAGTTAGCACATAATATGGCTTCTGTAGTAAACATCCATTGTTTGTTTCAGGATATTTGATCATATTTTGACACTTGAGATTGTAAACTAGAAAAACCCTCTTCTTTTTGTGGTGTGGCTCAGTCCTAGCACACAACTTTAATACAAGAGCTTTCTGTAAACAAGAACTAAATAAAGTCAATGATAGGTCAAGATGTGAAGTAAGCAACCAGTTAATAGGGACTGAACATAAGAAAACCCAGGAAAGAGCAAGGAAGGTCTGTGTTTTGAAGGCTATTTAAGACAATGAGAAGAAAGAGAAAGGACTTTTTCCTTCTAGAACTTCCTTGGAGTAGGAAGGTCAGCTGAGTGCTCTCTGCCTCTCTGAGCTAGCGGGCTTTCACCTTAGCATCTGGTTCCTGAGATCTTATTGGTAAATCAAAGGTTTGGGGTTTGGGGTTTGATTTGCTTTTTGTTTGCTTGTTTTTAATGTACATTTTAATCAAATCATTTTATTTATTCACATTCCAAATGTTGCCCCTCTTCCTGGTCCCTCCTCCAGAGTTCTTCACCCCATCCCCCTTCTCCTTTGTTTCTTAGAGGGTGTTCCTTCAGCCTCCTCATGCACCCACCCACTCCACCCTCACCACCCCCACCCCCAGTATCCCCCTTCCTTGGGTCCTCAAGGATCTACAGGATTAGGCACATCCTCTCCCCCTTAGGCCAGAGAAGGCAGTCTTCTACTATGTATGTGCCAGGAACTACAGACCAGGCCATGTAAGCTCTTTGATTGGTGGCTTAGTCTCTGGGAGATCTGAGGGGTCCAGGTCCTCTGAGAGACTCTACCAGCAGCTGAGTGAGACATACACGGATACTTACAGCCAGCCATTGGATTGTAGTCAGGACCCCTATGGAAGAGTTAGGGGAAGGATTGAAAGAGCTGAAGGGGATGGCAACCCCATAGGAAATAATAATATCAACTAACTCAGACCCCTCAGAGCTCCCAGGAATTGTGTTTTTTAAAAGCAACACATTATGTCATTTGTACTTCCTTAGTATTTTGTGGTATATGACAAATATTAATATCTCTGTTTTTATAGAAAATAAAAATATCTACAGTGAAGTATGAAATCTAATGCTGCATTTCTCTTTAACTGGAAAAGTCCAATGGTGCAGTTAAACTCAGTATAAATGCTATAGTCTTCAAAATGTCTACTCATTTCTTTTTATTTGTTTTGTTTTTTAAGGAAAGATGACTTTGTGCGACCTTGACTGTCTTAGAGCTCGATCCATAGTTCAGGCAGGCCTTGAACTCAGATTTGTCTGCTCTGCATCCTAAATAATGGGATTGAAAACTATGTACACACCCAGCACAAATTTCTATTCTTGTACAACATAAGCTGTTGGTTTCCCTGAAATATACTACCTTTGTCTTAGGAGAACCAATTCAAAATGAAACATAGAATATGTACATTGAAAAATATTTGAAGGATCCATTAAAATGCAGATTCTCTGGTTACATTCTACTCAGTGACTTAGCCTCAAGTAGATGGGCAATACAATGTATTTTTTGAGAACTCTCAGGATTATGAATTTACTGAATTTTCATCTGTATGCTGGAAAAAGAAAGAAAAATCAATGGTGCTTATGGGAAACAACACTTTTTCACTTGGATATAATCTGGTCTCTTCTGGAAGACTTCCAAAGTTTGTACTGATGAAAGAAAGCCATATTTTAATGTTTAAATATAAATGAATTTCTTTCTAAAAATAAGCAAGTGATGCTAGGGAAGGGCAAAGTCTACATAAAATTATCATTCAGGTAGAAAGATGTTTAATAATGCTAGTTACCTCTACTGGTGATATAACTAGAAACTTGAAACAAACTTTTTGTTAATTCAAATTTTTAAAAATCTCTCCTATCTCATGAAGTGGATCTTTCCATATAATTCTGAGCTAAGTTGAAGAGATTTTTAGAAATAGTTTGCTTTCTTCCTTTACGCCGTTGCTGAAATTTTGTAGAGATTTCATTGCACATGTTGCATAAATACTATATGGTCTATGATATCAGAAGTATGAATATTTTATAATTATGAAAAAGATGTAATGATCACTCATCTGGTTGAATAAGCATCTAAATTTGTACCTTTATATCCCAACCCCTTAAAATTTAAGAGTAATGATAAGGGTCTCAATTTTATAATAACTTATCATTTTAATGTAAAAATTATGTATAATGTTTCTCTTTCAGGTGGAAATCACTATCAATTTGAAGAATGTTTGATAATGTATCTAAGTTTTTCAGAAAATGCTAAATAGTCAAAATATTTGCCTTTCCTCCCCTTTTTTATATTAACTGCCTTAATTCTAACTTTAGCTTAAAATACCTTCTAGTAACTATAACTTAGTGTGAATTTGTTAAAAATCTTCAAAAGAACCATGTAAAGAGATATGCTGAGTCATAATGGTACTTCCACCTTATGCCAATTGCAACCATTTCCAAGTTTTCTTGAGTAACTCTATTTTCTGCTTTGATATGTATGGGTGAGCGATTGGTTCATTTATAGTCACATGGAGCTGTGGAAGACCCACTCTGTGTCTTTTACAGCTAGATTTCATTTTATCAATAAAGCTAAATCCTTGCTGTCTGTCAGAGTTTGTCTCTTATGAAGGAATTTCTAGTGTTTTTATAGGGCTCTAATAGGCTCATTCTTATGAACTGTGGCGATGGGATGGTAATTTATATTTCGGAGTTAAATGCTGATATTAACAGGAATACACATCCAGTTGCATGCTCCATCATTTGTAACTGAGGACAAAAATGTGACATGTCAGTCAACTTTATAGCAGAATTTAATTTACTTATAGAATATTTATTATTTACATAAAGGTGGGAAGGGGAAAATACTTGTAAAGTGTCTTCTCGTGTGTGTGTGTGTGTTCAAATGATGTCTCTGTTATGAGCAGAGCAAAGTAACTTTGAAAAATTTAATTACCCTCAGTTGCTCTATGTTAATGTAAATAATGGTGGGATCATACTAAAAACTATTTTGGGGATTGTAGGACCTTTCTTTCTTGTCTTTTAAGGGATCCATCTGTTTATGTAGCCAATATAGGCACAACTTATATACATAAAATATGTACTATAATACTTAACAAACAATAAAATTCATAAATAACTTGGGATAGGTGATATTTAAGAATCAGGTGACACAAAAAGATTGACTTCAATCCCATAAGAAATGAAATCAAACCTGGACTGTGGAGCAAGTCTTTAAACCCAGTACTCAGGAGGAAGAGGCACATGGCTCTCTATGAGTTTATCTAAGGCCACCCTGGTCTACAGAGTGAGTTCCAGGAAGACAAGATTACACGGAAAGACCCTGTCTCAAAGAAAGAGAGAGAGAGAGAGAGAGAGAGAGAGAGAGAGAGAGAGAGAGAGAGAGAGAGAGAGAGAAAGGAAGGAAGGAAGGAAGGAAGGAAGGAAGGAAGGAAGGAAGGAAGGAAGAAATAGTGATAAGAAGAGAAGGTTGCTTGTCAATCTTTTTCCATCCACCTCACTGCAGAATTACCACTGGATTTTTAAATTTTTCTAACATTACAGCTGAGTAACAAAGAAAACACACAGGGCTTAGTCCAATGATTCTTTTTTGAAAAGTATGCTTTCACTTTTAAATATAAAAAGACTCATACATTTTTTTCTTGGGGTATTTTAAGAAATCAAGGTACTTAACACCTCTAAGGACTGACACTACCGTCACATAGCCAGTCTGTGTTATTCTTTTTTTACTTTGCTTTACTGTCAGTCCTCAAGAAAAATCCTCTGCTTACCTGCCATCAACTTGAGGACTTAGATTTTTCTCCTCCCAAGGATGCTTCACTGCAATTCAAGTAGTCTAAGAGAGGCCATCCCCAGCAGCCATTGAGGCAGAGTTCCAAAGGTGTGAGAACAGAGGTATAGTGAGTCTGAGTGGTCTCTGGCTTGTAGGGTTGTTTAAGCCCCATCTCAGTTCCAATTCTATGATGGTTGCTCACCTGAATGGCTGGCCAATCCTACACACTTTCTCTGGTAACTGCACATGGCCTCCTCTGTTGCTTTGTTGTATCCTTCCCTGTGCAGGCTCAGTTTTCTGGGAAGGAGAGAGAAGTAAAGATGCAGCCCATCTGCCCAACCCCGGCTGTTTCTAAAGGCTGACAAGAGAAACATGAGTCCACTCTTGGGGATTCTGAATGATTTACTATTGATTACTCACAAGGCCCCTGCTGACCCTCATATCCATCCTTCAGGCCCAGGTCAGCTCTGATATCTAATATCATCACTGAGTAGGAAGTAAGAGGAGACAACTCTAGCCCACAGTCTTTCATACAACCAGTCTAAGCCTTTTCATGCCTTGACTCTGAGGTCCCCTTGATCCTCCTTCAGGCCCTGTTTCCTTCTACATACCTTAGGCATTTCTTCCCCGGACATAGCCAGCTCCTCCCTTGCTGGCTGCAAGATGAAGCAAAGACGCACTATCCCCAGTGACACTCCCCAAGGCTTCCCAGAACTGATGGGAATATAGAAGCCCACCTGTGCTCTGTAGGCCAAGAAGTTGGGCCACACTCAGTGCCAGTCTGTGTTGGGAACCTCTATCTAGAAAGTGTTTCTCCAGTCTGGCTTGTGCTGTCATTTGGCACCAATAGTGTGGTCATCTCTCCTCCAGGACTTTTGTGTGTGTGTGTGTGTGTGTGTGTGTGTGTGTGTGTAAGGGTGGGTGAGGGGCTTATTCCTGTGAGTGAGTACTTACTGAGGCACCTCTTAGCACTCACTATTGCAAAACATTGATTAAAGGGGATCATTCATACAAGGCAGCCTTTGTTTTTGTTTCATAGCTATTAAACATATACAAGGTAGCTTGATTATCCCAGTCTGTTTGTTTGTCTGTCTGCCTGGGGTTTTGTCTCAGAAAAGAACTCAGAGGGCACAAATTGACTAAAAGACTTGGTCATCTCCTCTTTCTGAAATACCCAAATGGCACCATTACTGAATGCCTGCAGAAGGTGTGGGAATGGTCTAGTCTTCCAAGTACACACCAGTGGAAATATCACTTGGGTACTTTCTAGACGAAGTGGGGCTTCTGCTGTCTTCTCTCAGGTCCTAGATACATGCTGAATGTGAAGCCATTATTAGGAATAACCATACCTCTAAAAATAGGTCTTCTGTATTTTTCTATAGGGACCTATTAGGTAAAGGACTGACTCCAGAAACTGGGCACACAGTTTGGTGCAGTGCTCATCAAAGGGGTCCTGCTGAAATACTGTCAGACCCTTTCTCAGAACTATGTCCTCTACTGTGCTGTTCTCTCTCAGGTCTGAATCTTACCCTGGAGTTGAAATGAGTCCCCTGCAGGGAAATTCTACATCTGGCTCCTGTGCAATATCCCCAAGGAAAATACAATGGGCATAGGCCTCCCTTGCTGGCATGCTAACCAAAGGATAAAATTTTATTATTTGTGGCCCACATAACCTGAAACGGGACCTTTCCACCTACCCTAAGGGCTCAGCTCAAATTCAAAGTGCATCTAGGCTGTTTCCTTTCCAGGAATCTCACAAATGGCTCTGAGTTTTCCCTAGTTCCTGGATGCAAAAGTTTAGAGAGATGCTCATTCTCAAAAATCAGGGTGAGATTTGTAGCCAGACCCTCAACAAGATACAATGTAGTTGATTGTCCATGCTTGTGTACATGGGAGGGAGCTTCTGAATCTCAGTCTCTGCTTTCCTCTTGACTAAGTCCAGTGGCCCCTTTCTTTACAGGAACCTCACCAATGCCTTCTATTTGTAGAGTCCCCAGAGTGGGTGAGGAAGGGACTCATTGCAACAAGTGGGTACCTTTTAGGTGTAGGATACTACACCATCTGACCCAGATTATCTAAAGTTGTTGTATACACAACAGAACTTCCATAGTCCACTCTCAGGACCTCTTTTTCCCTGCAAGGTAGCTCCTCTCATTCCCTCTGGGAATGTCTAAAAGTGATATCTATTTAGGATTTCTAAGAACAGTGGGGAAAGAAGTTCCTCTGTACAAGTGGGCCTCATTTGGAGCTAGGCTAACCACAGGGACAATGCTGTAGGATGTTGGTACCCCCAGTCTCAAAGGAATCTTTCTTTAAAGTTCACCCAAGTACCTAACTTAACTCAGAAGACTCTGTTTTTTACTTCTGCAATCTTAGGTCTTATTTCCCAAAGCAATGCCTGCTCTTCCCTGATATTCTACAAACTGTAGTAAAGGTGCATTGAGTCTGATTGTATTCTCCCAGGGCCCACAGGGCTGATGAGAGAATGGAGGCTCATGTATGATCTGAAGAGCAAGAATCTCATTCAAATATTTAGTATAAACTCAGTGCCAGGCTGCATCATTTGAAAACTCTCTATCTAGATAGAATCTCTACAGGCAGGTTTGTGCTGTTACCTTGACTTTGATATTGTGGTCATTTTCCCACCAGTAATCTCATGGATATGGAAGGGTCTGTGAGTGACATATCCCTACAAATCAGTACTAAGGCATCCTTTAAGCATCTGGAACCTCAAAACATGGCTCTAAGTTTAAAAAGTCACAGGAGGCAGATGTTGACTATAAGGGAGGGATTCATTCCCACAAGTCAGCGTTTGGTTTATTTCAGAACTGTCAAAAGTATACAATGTAGCTTGATTATCCAACCCTGACTATCTGGTGGTGGGGCTTTTAAAATCCACTCATGATTTACATGTTTACTGACAAACACCTTCCTGGTCCTCTTTCTTAACCTCATAAATGGCTCCTGTTCACTCCTTAGAGAGGGAGAAGAAGAGGTTCATTCCTTCAAATATACCTCAGTTTGATTATTGGAGTACTCTCTAGATATAGTAGGATTTCTGAAGTTCACTTTCAAGTGCTACATACACCATGTAAGTCATGACTTCCTCCCATCTAAAAGGACCTGTAAACATTGTTCCTCTATACTGATCACATTTACAGACTAGAAAAGCACTCAATACCACCACTAGACTCCCATTTGCTGCAGTGCTCACCAAAGAGAAACAGCTTTAATATTCTGGGACTCACTATCTAGAGTGAGGTATCTTCAATCCACTATATGGTCAGATTTTCCTCTTGGACAAAGTAGTCTTCTTTCTTAGAACCGTCTCAGATGGGTCCTGAGTATGATCTTCTAAGACTGCTTGAGTAAGGGGCTGCGGCCTACAAGTGTGCTCTGCCTTTCACGATGTTAAATGAAGGGGGGCCCCTGCATTATTTGGGGTCCTTCTATCTAGAAAGAGGTATTAGGGATGAACTGTAATCTTCCATCTCGAGTCATAAATTGAAGTGTGATCTTTTCCCTAGCAGAAAATGCACCAAATGGCTCTGACACCACTCCCCATCTCCCAGTGCCTAGATGTGGATTCTAAAGGATAAATATAAGGACTATTATCTCAAGCCAGCACTGAAGTGAACTCTAAGCCTACTAGGAACCTCACAAAATGTCTCTGAGTCCTCCCAAGTATGAGGATGCAGAAGCTTGCCAAGGGTTAATTTCCACAAACAAGGCCAGGTTTGGCACAGGATGTTCAAAACAATACAATATAGCTTAATTATCTCAGCTTATCCATCTGGGTGGGCCTTCTGAGTTCCATTTCCAAATTTCTGTTTTAGCTCAGGAAATCGAGTTTCTTTCTTTCTATTTTACTTTTTGTTGAAAACTCTGAAATAGCTCTTTAGACAAAGTCCCACTCCAGCCCCTAGGAATAGTAGTAATGGGGATCATTTCCACAAATGGATCCTACTTAGATTAGTGAATTCTACAGGAGCTGAATCTCGGGCCCTATGTGCAGAGTCTAGCTTCCAAAGTCCACTCTCAGGTACCATGTTCACCCAGAAAATTTTCCCTTCTCCTTTTTCTCTCTGTGAATGTCTGCAAAGGGTACTGATGAGAGGTGCTCACAGGATGGAATAATAAGAGATTCATCTCTATGGCTGGGCAACAGTTTGAGCTAGGCTGACCACAAGGGTGAAACTGCATTCTCCAGGGACCTTCTGTCTTGAAAGGCTTTTATAGTATACTCTAAGCACTTACTTCAACTCTGAAAGCACAGAAGTCTTCCAGGAATCAAACAAAATAACTGAGTCCTCCAAATGCCCAAATGCTTATTAGGAAACATAGGGACAAGCATAGGGACAGGCTGATTTCCACAGACTTACTTCGGTGTGGGTCCCTCAAAAAAGACAATATAGCTTGATTAATCAGGTCTGCTTATCTGCAATGTACTTCTGATATCCTGACCCAGCATTCATCTTAAAGAAAGGTAGGTGGCCAACTCTTCTTTGGGAAACAGTGAAATGGATCCTACGGACAGAATACCATCAGTCCAGATGGAGAGAAAAGGTCTAATTCTTATATGTAAGCCCTGCTTTATGCAGCACACCACAATTGAGTAATTATACAATCTGAGCTCTCTCTATTCAGAGCATAACTTCTAGTCCAGTATTAGGTTCTTTCACTCTGTTAGCTATAAGCCTCCCTTTCCCCTCTTGGGAAAACAGTACCAATAAATGGTCCCCAGGAATTGAAGGGTAAATTCCCCATTCTTTCATTTGGACCCTACTTGGATTTATAGTGAACAGAGGCATGAGCTACAATACTCTGTCCTGAAATGAGTCATTACAGACCACCTTAAACCTTTACTTATACTCTGAAAATACCATACTAGGTGGCGGTCTCCTGTCCAGAAACCTCACAAAAATGATCCTTTATTTCCTAAGTCCCCATATGTGGAAAGGTGGGAAGGATGGGGTAATTACCCATGTTACTAGCACTGAGAAAATTCTCACATTTAGGACAGTTCAAACAATGATTAGAACATTCCGAAGTCCTCTGATGAGAAAGTGGGCACAAAAACAATTGGTTGTTTCTTCTCAGATGCCAGTCACTTCAGCACAGGACCCTCAGCAGTGATGTTTCTGGATTCTAGACTGTCTTATTTGTGCTGGAGCAGAGAAGTAGAGGCCACCTATGTGCACATGGAGAGAGAAGGGGAAAAGAATGGGGAGAGAGAGGGAAGGGGAAATATGTCAGAGCAAGAACAGGAGGGCAAGAGAGATAGGAAGGGGCAAGCATCCCCTTTTATAGTGAGTCAGGAAAACTTGGCTGTTGTCAGGTAATTGTGGGGTGGAGCTTAGACTAAATGCTAACATTTATCCATTTTAGTTTAATTAAAAAAGAAAAAATTAGAAAGAGGTGATGGAGTAGCAGGAATAGGGTTGTCATGATCTTTAGCTATGTCCTGCTGACTTTGGGGTGCATGAACCTAGGAAAATGGGTATGGAAATGTTGATGCAGTCTTAGGAAAGTTGGCTGTTTCCTTGCTGTCCAGGGTCTGTAGAACCATCTGTGGATAGATCAGAAGGAACAAGTCCAGTAGAAGCATCTGTGCCTGTGAGAGAAGATTGAAACATCTAGGAGTTGTTTCCTTGGAGCTCTCTTGGATGTAGTAAAAGGCTGGATTTGAAAAAATGCTAAAACACACACACACACACACACACACACACACACACATTATAGGAAGATAATACGGTTAAGTACATTTGGGACGAAGAAATTTTTCATAGGTGTATATATGAAACCGTTATGTCAAGCTTCCCAGGATTACACAGGGGTGGGTTTTCTGTGGACGAAGAGCTGAGGAATGAAACGATGGGGGTCGAGAGAAAAAGAACACACAGAGACATTAGTGCATGGCTGTACAAAATCTCTCTTTACTTGGGGAATAAGAGTGACAATATATGCGCTGTGGGCGTATCCCTCCCTCTCAGGGTTGTAGAGTCTTCTCAGCAGGCCCTTGGCTCCACAGTTCCTTGAGGAAGTTGACCTCATAGGGTCTGTTGCTCTGTGGGAGACTGAGGTGTGACAAAAGGCTTGTTCCCAGAGCTCTACCAGCTCCACCAGATGGGGGGAGGGGTGGCTGGAATTCTTCAACTCGGAATGCTGCAGGGTGGGGGAAGAATGCAGGCAGCTGAATAATGGCTATCAGGCTATACAGCACATAGATATGACTCTCTACATCTCAACCCTTCCTTATTAGTTTAAACAAGTGGATAGTAATCCATCCATGATGATGGGCCTTTACCCAGGGAGTGGGAACAGAGGCCTAATTTCCCTCGTGGAGAACAAATAATTGTTTCCACATTTTAGATAGCTCTTGGTGTCTTTTGGAGAGGAAGGTCAGAGCCTTAAATTAGTGGGACATCCCCACAAAGGGTAAGGTGGTCCGAAGACTGACATCAATGCCTATGCAAATCAGGCATGTTCCCTGGAGACTCAGAAATGGATAATTAAATCCTCCCTGTGCAATGGTTTGCTGTGCGACTCTCCTGATGCCCATGTCAGCTCATAAGCAGACACACATAGTTCTGAGTTCTATGTGACTCCATGAAAAACATCCACTTGTATAGGCATTGAAGCCAGAGTCAATTAGTTGCCAAATGCAACACAAGTGAATTTTAACAGACACACCTGTTTCCAATTCAGGTGAGCCTGGATGGAGACAATCTGCTTAAAATATAAGATAAAGAGTTAAGAAAGAAACAATGTTCAGTTGCAAATTAGCTGTCTCTGGAAGGTCCAAAGTATTCAATTGTAAATTAGCATCTCTTAAAACAAAAAGCTTAGGTTCCCAGTGTGGGGGGGGAAGTGGCTTTGAGAATCAACAGAGACCTGTTACTTCTCAGAAAGAATGGAGACTATATTTGAAATAAACTCAGTTGGCTGATAAAGAATATTACCCAAATTCTTAATTGGAATCCCCAATATTGGACTTATTACTAGACCACTTTATTATTGAGTAAACTGATCACATTAAAGGAAGGAGAAGAGTCATTATAACTCCTCTTTTAGATTAATTTTTTAAGTCAGTTTTAACAGTCTCACTGATCTCTGTCCCACAAGATCTAAAGCTTACAGCAAGGCAGTGTATTTAATCTGGGACATAGGCAAGTAAAGTCAACATTGTCAGGGCACTCAGCAAGTTCACAGGTCGGCATTATTTTCAGCATGTCACACTCACCACTCTAGCAGCTAGAATGCTTCTGCACCATTCTGAGGAAAAAAACACAAACATGCCTTCTTCGCCATATTAAATAACTGATCTGGATCATGCCATATGACAATAAGTGGATCGTTTCATCTCACCTAGGCATGAGTATGCCTAGTTGCTGTATGCTATACACTCAGCAAGGAGTTCCTTGGCATCCAAATTTTTAAAATATTCTTAAAAATATAAAGTATAATTTAATTAATATGCACAGGGATACAATTTCCCTCTTTTTTGTTTTTTATTTAGAAGATATTGTTTAAAGGTTTTATAATATCTAGTACTTGAGAATTATATCACATTAAATTGTTAAAAACATCTCAAATATTTGAGGCCGGTAATAAATATCCAGTTC
Source organism: Tokudaia tokunoshimensis (assembly GCA_036184795.1). Classification (NCBI taxonomy): domain Eukaryota; kingdom Metazoa; phylum Chordata; class Mammalia; order Rodentia; family Muridae; genus Tokudaia; species Tokudaia tokunoshimensis. Next base: position 128,872,315 of record BTHU01000023.1, on the reverse strand, counting down.
CATTATTTGTTTAATTTTAGTTGGAACAGTAAGAATAGACAATAATATAGGCAATGACTATGTAAGCAAAGTAAATAAATGTATCATCTTTAGTTGCTTTTCCTGTTAAAAGGATAAAATTATTCTCAAGCCATTACCATTTTGATGATGTTTGAATCTTTTGAAACAACAAATACTTAAAAAAAAATTTAAAGACCCAATGCTAAGAACAAGGGCCTGTAATAAAATTTTATGAATAATATACACTGAAAGATTCAAAGTCTTAGCTTTTTGTATTAAAGCAGAGACAAAACATGTTTTTATAAGATAAGGCTATCACCATTTTTTAACTCTTTAGAAGTAAATGCTTTTACAATTATCTGGATCCACAAAGCAAAACTAACCTTTTATATCTATAATAATTTTGCAGGCCAAATTTTAATGCCTTCATAAGTTCTACATAGCCTCATTGATCTTTCATAGATCTTAAATTTGAACTGTATTTTAAACCACACCTGGATAAAGCTCCAATGGAAATTCCTTCTAATCTGAGACTATTGTCTAAAGCCAGACCCACACCCACCTATGTAGGACCATAGCCTGCAGCCAGCCAATATGGTAATTTCAGGGCTCCCATAAAGACTTTAATAAAATCTCACTGAAATCTCCTTTATTATCTTGGAAAAATTTTACCTTTACAACTGTATCTAATAAACTTGTAAAAAAGTAGCAACAGGCCTATACTGGCCACAGCTGTTTTTAAATTTTTTCACTCTAGAAATTATTTTTGAGAATCATGAGCCTCTAATTAGACTGAAAACTGCAGTTTTTAAACATAATTTTAACTTTTTCTTGTAATATTAGAAAATACCTACAACTTTGAAAAGTAAAGCCCAATTTTAAATCACATATTCCCTTTAGAATCAATAACAAACAAATTACTTGCACACCTTATAGTTTGTCTGCCAGTTCTCATGTTTGAATGCATGACAGTATAACTTATATCTCATTAAGAAAACATCATTTTAAATCTTATCTCTTATAAGAGTAATCTCTTAGGATCAGATCCACATGAAACATTACGCCAATCTGGACGTATCTTAGAGGCCTGTATTTCCTGGGTAGGGTCATGCCACGTGTTGCTTAAGATGGCTATATCCCTGAATTACCAGTTTTAAACTAATTTTTTGTTACTGACATTCCATCTTTTAAAAAACTCATGGGCCAATATTCTATAGTTAAAACATTTAAACATACTTATATCTTTAATATCGATTAGAAACAAGAATAAAGCAACTGCACAAATCTTATAAATTTAAATCAAACGCATTTTTCTTTTTTCTAGCTGTAATTCTAGGAGAAACAGCACTTTGGACCCAATAACCACAATTATATAGCTTTTTCTAGGATAAATAACCATAAACTGAGACTGTATTAAGAGATGGACCACCAGCAGATGAAGTTTTTACCATTTGTTCTTTTCAACATGAAACATAGAACAGCCATTCAAACAACAAGAAACAAATTGACATATGGACAAATTGGTGCACTGTATTAGTTTGGGTTTTACTGCTGTGAACAAACACCAATGACCAATGCAAGTTTTATAAAAGACATTTACTTGGGGCTGGCTTACAGGTTCCGAGGTTTAGTCCATTGTCATCAAGGCAGAAGCATGGCAACATCCAGGCAGGCATGGTGCAGGAGGAGCTGAGGGTTCTACACCTTTATCCAAAGGAAACCAGGAATAGACTGGGCATCTACAGACATCTAAGAGGAAGATCTCTAAGCCCAACCCTACAGTGACACACTTCCTCCAACAAGGCCATACCTTCTAATAGTCCCATGCCCTGGGACGAACATATACAAACCACCGCATTCCACTCCCTGTCCCCCATAGGCTTGTTCAAACATGATTCTATGGGGGCCATACCTAAACATAGCATAATGCAAAATACATTTAGTCCAACTTCAAAAGTCCCCACAGTCTATAGTATTCTCAACAGTGTTAAAAGTCCAAAGTTCAAAGTCTCTTCTGAGATTCATCCAATCACTTAACTGTAATCCCAAAAGCAAGGCAGGAAACCAGCTGGGCAGTCTCCAAACTCTGCATCTCCATGTCTGATGGCAAAGCAGTCTTCAGTTCTTCAACTTCCTTTTTGTCTTTGTTGACTGCAACAAGGTTCTTTCTCCTAGGCTGGATCCTCTCCTTGTTAGCAGCTTTCCTGGCAGGTATCCTGTGTCTCTGGCATCTTTAACATCTTGGGGTCTCCAAGTCAACTTCAGCTTCACAGCTTCTTGTTCCAGTGTCTGAGTTCCACACATGATCTTCTGTGCATTTCCAAAGGACTGGTGTCACTTCTCCAGCTCTGCCCTCTGTAGCACTCTAAGTTCAAGTTGTTCCATTTCACTGCCACTGCTGTTCTTGATGGTCATCCCATGGTACTGGCATCTCCAATATGCTAGGGTCTTCTACTGCAACTATGCTTCACCAAAGTCTCTCATAGGCTGACTTCATGGTACCAAGCCTCAACACATTTGCATGACCCCTTCAGTCCTTGACTGTCAACTACAACTGAGGCTGCACTTTCACCAATGTCCTTCCATGGCTTCTCACAGTGCCAAACCTCAACTGTTCTTCATGATGCCTTCATGCCTTCAAAACCAGTACCACCTGGATTATTCTTACACATTACCAAGTACAGCTGCAGCATGAGGTACAACCTTGGCTATCTCTGGAACACAGCTTCTTTGTGTTCTCAGGAAACACTTCCCAGAAAATATCACCTAAGTGATGCTGGTCTCTTCTTAATCACCACTAATTTCTTAGCTCCAGCTAACCAGCAACAATTGTCCCAATAGTCTCCATCTCCTCTTGAATATAAAGCCAGAGGCACAAGGCCTAAGCTGCTGAGTTCTGCTGTTTGCAGGAGCTGGAACATTGGCCCCCTTGTTCTATAACCTTATCACTAGTTTCCTTTATTCCAACTCCTTCATTTACTAAGCTTGGCTGTCCTCGATCTTGCTCCATAGACTGACTTTGAATTCAGAGATCTACATGCCTGTCTCCTAAGCACTGGAATTAAAGGTGTGGTCTACCAAGTATGGATTTAAATTTTTCTTCACCTAGAATTTGCTGTCTCCTAGGCTGACCTTGAACTCAGAGATCTGCTTAACTTTGTCTCCTGGGATTAAAGGTTTGTACTACCATGCCTGAACCTAAATTTAGCCGGGAAGAATCTTGCCTCAAAGTTACTACTTTCTTAATTCAGTTTAATATCCTTGAATTCAGCTCCATTTCACTTCCTGGTGTCCCTTTAATGCTCAAACTATATATTTTGCATGTTTCCTTTCTCAGCTTGCTATGTTTGTTCAAAATGCTCTTCATCAGACTTAACCAGAGAACAAAGTCTCTGTTGGGCTTTTTTTGAGAATTCCTTTGTCAACGCAATTAATATACATCTCTTTTTCTTAGCCTTAGGCAGTCTCTTCAGAAAATGGCAAAAAGTACCCATGTTCTTCACCAAAACATCACAAAAGCAGTCTCTCAAGCACATATGATAGTTCTTCTCCACTGAAAACTTTTGGGCCATCAGGCCTACACAGTTCAAATGAACTTCAATACCACTGTATTCCATATTGCTATTAGGCTGGCCCACTAAGCCCCACTTAAAGCCTTCCATGACTTTCCAAATCCAAAGTTCCAAAACCCACATTCTTCCAAACAAAAGCATGGTCAGGCCTATCATAGCAATACCCCACTCCTGGTACCAACTTCTGTATTTGTTTGGGTTTTACTGCTGTGAACAGACACCAATGACCAATGCAAGTTTTATAAAAGACATTTACTTGGGGCTGGCTTACAGGTTCTGAGGTTTAGTCCATTGTCATCGAGGCAGAAGCATGGCAGCATCTAGGCAGGCATGGTGCAGGAGGAGCTGAGGGTTCTATGACTTTATCCAAAGGAAGCCAGGAATAGACTGGGCATCTTCAGACATCTAAGAGGAAGATCTCTAAGCCCAACCCTACAGTGACACACTTCTTCCAACAAGGCCACACCTTCTAATAGTGCCATGCCCTGGGACGAACATATACAAACCACCACATGCACCAAGGACGGACAAAAGACATACACCAAGGACATATAAAGCGAGGGAAGCATGCTTTTTATTTCTCCTTGTGTCTAGAAGACCTTTAAAATCCATTTTCCTTCTGTCTTTGTCATGTTTCTAAAATCTGCTTTTCTCTCCTTTTTTGTTTTTGTTTTTTATTCTTTTTATTTTATTTTTTTATTTTATGCCCCAATTTTCTCTCACCTGAAGTACAGTTCTAGACCATGGACAACTTGCCTAACAAAATTCCTGGTTTCACATCACTGTCACCCCTAGTTGGTCTCAGCGTCGGGTTATGCTGATTCAACTAGTATTGTTGTATCCCTTCTTTCTTCCCCTTGCAACTATAGCCTTCAAATCTTGACATTTTTAGCATTAAAATTAATACTCTATGTTGCTTACCGTGCCCTGGATACTTAACCATCATTCCTTTTCCGTGGAGCTCCACCTACTGACAGTGTTCCTCAGTAGTTCTCTCCTTTTCCACACCCCATGTTGGGCACCATCTGAAGCTTCCTGGGAATTACACAGGAGCGGGTTTTCCATGGACGAAGAGCTGAGGAATGAAACGATGGAGGATCAAGAGAAAAAGAACACACAGAGACATTAGTGCATGGCTGTACAAAATCTCTCTTTACTTGTGGAATAAGAGCAACAAAATATGCACTGTGGGCGTGACCCTCCCTCCCAGGGTTTTAGAGTCTTTTCGGTGCTTCTCAGCAGGCCCTTGCCTCCACGGTTCCTTGAGGAAGCTGACATCATAAGGTTTATTGCTCTGCCGGAGGCTGAGTTGTGACAAAAGGCTTGTTCCCAGAGCTCTGCTAGCTCCACCAGATGGGGGAAGGTGTGGCTGGAATTCCTCAGCTCGGAATGCAGCAGGGTGGGGAAAGAATGCAGGGAAAGAATATAGGACACTTTGATATGACTCTCTACAGTTATGTTTTGGTGGTTGGGGTTTATCGCAATTTCAGGGCACTGGAGAGCAATCCCAACTGCTAAAATAGGTAATGTGTGGGAACTTTAGGTTATTGATTAGAAAATGTACTTATTTAATGGAGTCTATTTAGTCCATGAGAGTTAGATCTGAGTGGGTTCCCTGTAGCTTATAAGTTTACAAAAGAGATTGATTTGTCAACAATGTGAACAGGAAGATGAGCAAACTTTTGGTGGAGCAGAAGGAACAAGAAGGGCTTTTTCCATCTGTCTAGGAGACTGAATATACATAATGAGACAAATTTAAATTTATAATTGAGAGACAAAGGAAACTCAAAACCTTGACCCTGTTAATACAGTTGATCATATCTTAGTTAAAAGATAATCAAAGAAAATTTAAAATTTGAATTTGTGATTATATAGTTAGATGATATATAGTGGAATATGTTATTAGGGTTAGGCAAATTTATAAAAATTCAATTAATGTTAGGACAGTGGCATAGAAAGAAGAGGAAGTATGAAATATTTAGTCAATGGAAACCAAGTTTAGGTAAGGAAGTAACAGATTACATCTGTGGAAGCTTATATCTGAACTTGAGTATTATTTATTGTGAAGTCTGTAAGAAATCTGGCAGTCTTAGCTAGTGGACAAATTTATTAATGAGTAAATATAGTGGTGGATTACCTTAGGATTAAGGAGCTAGGTCTGGTTTCTAGCTGTCAAGCTATAGTTTCCTTAGCTGTTAATGTAGTCAGAAGTCTGGGGACGAATAAGTTATAATCTAAGTGTCATGTATTAATTAAAGTGACAGTATTATCTATGGTCTACAATGTAAAGAGTTCCCAAGTGCCTGTGGTCTCGATGACAACTTAGGCGGAGTCAGTCTGGCTTTCAAACCCAGAAGATGAAGAGCTTTTGCTCTGTGGAATAGATACTTGTGAAATGAGAAATGACTTACCTTGATTTGGACAATATGAGGCATTTGATTCTTAGGCTAGCCAGTCTTGTCCATAGTGTAGACCAATCCTTGGCTGGGCAATGGCAGTACTTTTCAGTGGTTTTCACACCACAATCCAGGCAGTCTCTTGTAGCTGTGTCCATTATCTTTTGAGACCTTGGTAAACTGTTAGGTTTTGTGAGATTCTGTCAAAAACTTAAATATTAATAATACATATTAGCAGACTTCTGACAAGATTGAGAGCAGTATCTATTGAGCATAATCTGAGTTGGACAATAGAGCACACTATAATTTAATTGCAGTAGTAAAAATCATTATTTACCAAGACAAGATAGTAGTGAAAATCTTAATTAACTGACTTTGACAGGTTGCATTAGAAGAGAAAAACATTTCGTATTAGCAGAGAAACACTTGGTTTAGAGTTGGTGTGGACCAGAATGAAAAGAAATCAGAGAGCTGACAGAGGTGGTGTGAGACCATGGAGACAGAAAGCATGTGTGTCTAGGCAGGTTTAGGTCTGTGACATGAAATGAGTGGGCAGGCACACAGGCCCATTTCCAACCTTGTGTATGGGTGGCTCATGTAGCAGTCAGCTGATAGTGGGCTGAGGACCCAGGTGTGCAAATATGGTAGTGCTGGCGGCATCAGGTGGCAGGGGCTGTAGAGGCTGTGGCCATGGACACTGGGGTAGCGGGCGCAGGGATAGCAGCTGCAGAGGTGGCGGCTGTAGAGTCGCCACATGTGCACACACAGAAGGGGGAGCCGAACATGGAGACAGACACAGCTGCATGGAGGCACATGGTATGAGCGCCTGAGGGAGCACAGGACCATGGAACTGGCACTGTTGAATGGAGGCAGTGACAGTGTCAAGAAGTCCATGCAGCTTAGATGTAAGCAAGTGGGGCAGGGCTTCCTCCTGGCAGCCAGAAGCCACAGTCCAGTGTTTCTGGCTGTGGGCCCCGCCTCGCCTGTTTGAGTCCACAATGGGTGGGGGAAGGGAAATGCCAGAAGTAGTATTCCACCTCCTAGTAACTCCACCCAGGCTGTGTGACATAGAACTTGAAACACAGAAAGGCAGAGTTAAACTGAGAACTGAGGCGGGAGACCTGAGATCGAAAATGTGTGTGCATGCTTTTCCTGCAGTGACCAGCAGGGTTCGCACTCACTTCATGAAAAGCTGGGGCAGTGGCAGCATTTGGGGAGAGAGAGAGAGAGAGAGAGAGAGAGAGAGAGAGAGAGAGAGAGAGAGAGAGAGAGAGAGAGAGAGAGACAGAGAGAGAGAGAGAGACAGAGAGAGACAGACAGAGACAGACAGAGAGACAGAGGGAGGGAGAGAGAGAGAGAGAGAGAGAGAGAGAGAGAGAACAGCATGCACAGGAAAGCAATATCTCAGCAAAGAGTCCCCATCAGGACACAAGGGGCGGGGCCAGACCTGTTTTTCAAGCAGTGAACAGGAGCAGAGCAAATAGCAAGAGGGAGAGGGAGGCCTACATTATGGACCGCTACAGAGAATGTTGTTTTAAAATGCCCATTTAGTTGCCATGTAGAAATACTGATGTGTTTATAAAAAGATAAGAGAGGTGGGATATGTTCTACGGATGTGTGGTAAGGTGTGGTGGAAGGGGGTGCCTCGGCAGGCCCATTCTATGGCACCCTTTCCCCCTGAGGTGCCAGCTACATGATGGTATAGTATAGAATAGAGTTTTTTCAGGGCATGAGGAGGGGAGTTGAGGTGTTAGCAGAGGCAGAGAAAGGCAGAGAGAGAGGGAGAGAGAGGGAGAGAGAGAGAAAGAGAGAGAGAGAGAGAGAGAGAGAGAGAGAGAGAGAGAGAGAGAGAGAGAGTAGATAAGTAGAGTAGAGGAGTAGAGGCCGGCCAGGAAGTCAGAGCAAGAAGAGCAAGAGAGAAGAAGAGAGAGAGGACAGGTAAGAAGCCCCATTTATAGTGAGTCAGATATACCTGGCTGTTGCCAGGTAACTGTGGGGTGGAGCATACCTGGCTATGGCCAGGTAACTGTAGGGTGGAGCTTTGGCAGAACGCTAACATTCCCCCATTTTGGTTTAATTAAATTTAAAAGAGGAGATGGTGGAGTAATAATAGGTTCGCCGTGATTTCGAACTACTTACTGTTAGCTTTGGGGTGGTGTGTCTCTAGGTTTCCTAGAAGAATGGGCATGGGGATGTTTTTCCAGTCTTAGAGTTGGCTGTTTCCTTGTTGTCTATGGTCTATGGAGCTATCTGAGAACAGGTCAGAAGGAATAGGTCCTATAGTATCTGTGTCTGTGAGAGGAGATTAGCGAATCTGGAGGTTGCTTCTCTGGAGCTGTCCTAGATGTAGTAAGCTCCTGGACTTGACAAGATGTTGAAACACATATATTCTAATGGTAGAGAACAAGATTAAGTATGTTTGGGAGAAAGAATTTTTTTCTTAGATTTACATTTGAAACTGAGAGGAATTCCACCCTCTGGAATAGGTAGTAAGTCAGAACTTTGAGCTATTGATCAATAGATGGACTTATCTGTATGGAATCTATTTGGTCCTTGAGAGGTAGATCTGAGTGGGTTTCCTGTAACTTATAAGTTTATAAGAGATAACAACATGAGTTAACAACATGAATAGTTTTTAAGATGAGCCTTTTTGGAGCAAAAGGAACAAGAATTTGTGATTATATATTTGGATTGTATAGTGGAATGTTTCATTAGAGTTAGGTAAATTTATAAGAACTCAAATAATGTGAGGACAGTAGCATGGCAAGAAGAGGAAATATGAAGCATTTAATCAATGGAAACCAAGTTTAGGTAAGGAAGTAACAGATTACATCTGTGAAAGCTTACAACTGAACAAGTCAATGGAAAACAAGTTTAGGTAAGGAAGTAACAAATTGCATCTGTGAAAGCTTACATCTGACCAAGTTGCTAGAAACTGAGTTTAGAGTTCTGTTTTCTAGCTGTCAAACTATAGTGGGGAAGAGTAAATTATTATCTACCAGGATATATCAATTTAAAAATGACAGAGTCAGCAAGCCAACAGTTTCCTGTGGTCTTTGCGCTCTTGATGGCAACTTGGGTGGAGTCAGTCTGGCTTTCAAGCCCAGAAGATGGAGGGCTTTTTCACTCTGTGGAATGGATACCTGTGACACAAGAAATGGCTTACCTTGATTTAGACAAGTCATTTGATTCTAGGATATCCAGTTTTGTCCAATGTGTTTCTCAATTGTTATCATAACACAATCTAGGCAGCCTCTTGAAGCTGTGTCCATATCTTGTGAGACCTTGTGGGATAAACTGTTAAAGACTTTGAGAAATCCTGATTGTCACAAACTTAAATACATTAATAATTAGGAAACTTCTGATGAGATTGAGGGCTAAATCGATTGGTTATATCTGAATAGAGCATATTGCAATGTAATGGCTGGAGTAAAAATCATTATTTATCAAGACAGGATAGGAATGAAAATCTTAAGTAACTTTGACAGATTGTGTAAGTAGAGAAAATACATTTGGCATTAGCAGGGAATCACTTGGCTTTGTATTGATAGAGAAACACTTATCTTAGAGTTGGTGTGGACCAGAACGGAAAGACTCGGAGAACTGACAGCTGTGCAGTGAGATAGGGAGGACCGAAAGTATGTCCAGGAGGATTCAGGCCTGTGACGCAAACTGAGCACACAGGCAAGACTTAGGAATGGCTAGTCTGCAGAGCAAAGGACAGGCGCTCTTGTGTGCACATGTGCAGCTGAGACACCAGATGTGAGCAGGTAGAATGGGTGCACAGGCTACAGCCTGAAGAGCACAGATCGCTGGGAGCCTTGATAATGGCTTGCGCCCCAGGGAGTGCAGGGCCAAGGTGCTGTTGAACTGTGGCAGAGACAACAGTGTGTTTACTTCAACAGAGCAGAATGGAACTTTCTCCCAGCAGCCAGAATCCACAGCCCAGTGCTTCCAGAAGTTGGAGCCCCCATTGTGGACAGGGAAAAGGAAGTATCAGAATTAGTTTGTTTCATATCCCAGCAATGTGCAAACTCTTCTTTAGGCAGGAGGCCTGTACATAGGAAAATGGCTTCTCAGACAGGGTGAGAGCTGTTTTTCTCATAGCCATGGTGGGCAGCCAAGCAAGGGCAGTGGTAGGCAGAGCACAGAAGTTGAGGAGAGAGAGAGAGAGAGAGAGAGAGAGAGAGAGAGAGAGAGAGAGAGAGACAGACACAGACAGACATACACACACATACACACACCACACACACACACAGAGAGAGACAGACAGACAGAGACAGACACACACACACACAGAGAGAGACAGAGAGAGAGAGACAGAGAGACAGAGAGAAAGAGACAGACAGACAGACAGACACACACAGACAGAGAGAGAGACAGAGACACAGACAGAGACAGACACACACACACATACACACACCACACACACACACAGAGAGAGAGAGAGAGAGACAGAGACAGAGACAGAGACAGACAGAGACAGAGACAGAGACAGACACCCACACACATACACACAGAGAGAGACAGAGAGAGAGACAGAGAGACAGAGAGAGAGAGACAAAGAGAAAGAGACAGATATGCAGACAGACAGACACACACACACACAGAGAGAGAGAGAGAGAGAGAGAGAGAGAGAGAGAGAGAGAGAGACAGTCCAGTGGCTATAATATCTGTCATCATACTGAAAAACAATATAGTCTGGTTGCAGTTATCTTTCTTTGTCTTCTATTGCTGTGATAACAACAATAGCAATAAAGATCAAGGTAAATTCTAGTAGGAAATATTTCTTTACAATTATGCTTTCAAAGTTTAAACTCCACCGTGGCACAGCAAAGAAAAAGAGAGGGAGTTATCCACAACCATTAGGCAGTGAGAAATCACTTGGAATCATATCAATGTTTTGAGTCTTCTAAGTTTACCCCCCAGTGATTCCCCTTCTTTTTTTTATTGGATATTTTCTTTATTTACATTTCAAATGTTATCCCTTTTCCTGGTTCCTCCCAAAATCCCCTATCCCACCCCCTCTCCTCTTCCCCTATCCCATCCCCCATCCCCTGCTTCTATGAGAGTGTTCCCCCACTCACCCACTCATCCACTCCTGCCTCCCTGCCCTCGAATTCCTCTACACTGAGACATTGAGCCTTCACTGGACCAACAAGACCATACTCCCTAATCCTTCCCCAACCAGTTCACCAACTATAGACCAAGTATTCAACTATATGAGCCTATGGGGCTATTGTCACTCACACCACAATATTCCACTCTGCCTACATAGTCTAGTGGCCATATCTTAATGCAAAGGTCATTTAGTCCTACTTCAAAAGCTCCCGCAAACTTCAACAGACTTAATACAGTTCAAAATTCCAAGGTTTCTTCTCAGACTTAAGGCAATCTCTTAAACACTTTAAAACCTAAATGCAAATTTCATAACTGCAGCATACAATTTCACATAATGTGAATTACCATTCTTAAATGGTCCTATGGGGTCAGAGTGAAGAAGTACTGGATCAAAGCAAGAATGAAACTCAGCAGGGAATAGGATAAGTCCTATAACTCTATAGCTGATGTCTAAGAACGTAAGTGGCTCCACCTTTTCTGCTTTGCTGCCTGCAACATGCTTCTCTCTTCCATTCCCTGCATCTTGCTCCCTTTGACAGGTATGCCTCATCTCTGGCATCTCTCACATCTTTAGATCTCCAGTACGTTTCAGATTTCACCTTCACAGGTCCATGATGTAGCTTTTTAGGACTTCCATGCAGGTGGTTCCCTTTAACCTGGCATGCCTATGACACTCTCTTTTACCAAGGTGTATTATTCCATAGCCCCTTTACTCAGGACTCATGTGGACAATGCTGCTGATTTCAATTGGTACATAGGATGGAGGTCGGCCTTCTACATTTGAAGAAGCTTTTCTTTCCTGTTGCATTTTAAGAGGGAAAATGTTCTCAGGGATTCCCTGTTTTGCAAGCTTTTAGCTTACCTGGGTGGGCTGTGCCCTGAGGGTACCACTACATCCATTCCATTTTCCATTAGAACTTTCTTTAGATTTCTCATGTCTTTCATTACAGGCCTTAGCACAAACATTAAATTTCCTTTCTCAGTTTTTCTCCTTGAACTGCACATTTGCCCCATTTGCTTTCTCATTTTAAATCTACACAAGAGGGATTACTAATAAACATAAGAGAAAATATTAGACTGTCTTGAAATTTTCTTTACCAAGAAAATTAGTCCATGACTTCAATTTAACCTCAGACAATTTCTTAGGACAAGGGCAAAAAGCAACCACATTTTTTTTTTTTACCAAAAACTTACAATAATAATTTCTGTCACAGTTGCTAATAATAACGTTCTTCTCTGAAATCTGTAACCACATTGTTCATAGTATGTCTGTCTTCCAAGCTCCTATAAGAATGGCCTGTTAAGCCACTTACAGTGTTCAACGGCTTTCCTAGTCCAAAGTCCCGAAGCCATCCCCATTTGTCAAAACACACACATACAAACACGCACACACACACACACACACACACACACACACAGACTCGCTTTCAGACTTCCACAGCAAAACACATTCCAAGGTACAGAGTTATGTCTTAGCTCATTTTCTATTCAATGATAGGATATGATGACTAAGATAAGTTTAGAAAAAGTGATTATTTTAGGTTTATGATTTCAGAGCTTTACAGTTCATGACAGAGAGGTAAAGAACAGTCCAGAGCTCACATCAAGATCCACATGATCCACAACCCTGAAGTAGAGATAAAGAGGCACACTATTAATGTCACAAGTCTGAAATAATATATATGTCCTTTAGCAAGTCTAATCTAACCTTCTAAACTTTCCTAAACAATTCCCCCAACAGGGGACTAAGCTTTCCAATATATTAGCTTATGGCAGCCACTCTCATTCTAACTAACGCACTGAAATACACAAACTTCGGTAACCCCAAATTCTCTGTTGCAACATGAAAAAAGTTTCATGCAGTTATAATGTTAACAAAGTTCTTGTGTTACGTCATAAATGAATTTACTTTTCAAATATGTTGCTGGGTATGTCATGTAGGTGGGTTATAACAGAGTAGGTAAAACACTGCCAGAATTCTTGAACATGGCCTGACAACATCCATAGGTAGTTGATTCGTGGACACTAAGAATTTATTTAACATTTCAAGTGTTTTTCACAGGATGTTAGATCTGATAGAGATATAAGCAAGGAACAACTATTTAAGAGGTTAAAAATAGCCAAAGATAAATTCTAATTACACTCTGGACCTACAGAATTTCACCCTCTCCACATTACTGATATTGTAACCAATCAGCTTTTGCAAGAATTTCTGGGCTCCTGTGCAGAATCTTTTCTTAGGCGAGCGTGTGTTGTGAGCTTGCATTTATTTATTTTAGAAGTATTGGTTATTGAAAATATATTCCTCTCTCATGCAATATATCCCTAAGTACTGTTTTCCCTCCCTCCATTCCTCTTAGACTCCTCCATTTCCCCTCTTCATATGACCCACTCCCTCCATTTCATTCAAAGTAATTAATAAGAAACAAGTTGGCTCACAGATAGATTTTAGTGGACTCTTTCTTTGATCTGTTGGGACCTTCTTAGTGTAGGTAAATGATTCCTTCTCCTTTCTTAAAATAAAATCATATGAAACACAATGTCAAATGGAAATAGACAGAATCAAAGGTGAGTTGTAGTGGGGTGTTTGCAGGGAAATCTCAATGTGTCCATCTTTATGTGTTAAGAAATGTTGTGCCTCCTACAGGAGATCTCATTTGTATGATCCCAGGAATGAAAGTGAGGCTGCCCTAGTGTCAAAGACGAAGTTTCTTGGAGACTCTGCTATCAGCCCAGAGGAAACTTGTCTGTGTAGGGGGGAATTTCAGTGTGAAATGAACATGCTGGAAGGACCCACATGCTATCCCTTGACTTTGCACACGCAGGAAGTACCAAACATTAGCCCTGATTTTGCAATGAAGCTGGATAAGAGAGTTGCTGAGATGGGGGTTCTGGCTTGCTGTTTATGATATGTGTATTGGAAAAGAAGGAGTAAGTCAAAGGCACCTTCCAGCCTCCTAATGACAAATTAGGCCAGCTTTCTGTCTTGGTGGGCTTCCTCATGAAATCTTTTGAAATAGAAGTCCACTGTACTTCACATAGGCCAGTTTTCAAGCATAAAAGTTCACCAGAGACCCTAAGAACATGGAAGTGCAGGTGTTTCACTTACACTCCTGCTACGGAGAGGATTAGCTCTCATGGAGGTGATGACTATACTTGCTCCTTTCCTAACAAGTTGGACAATATTTTGTGCACTTCAGAAACATGCAGACAATTGTACTGAACTTACTGTCTTGATTCTATTAGAGAACTAAAGTGGAAACATCTAGTTCTTTGGAAAGTTAGTTATGCTAAATGATGTTTTGCTGGGGCACACAGGTGAAAGGATGTCTTGCTAAAGCAAACACAGGAAAGAGTGTTTTCCTGGAAGCAGACACAGGTGAAAGGATGTTTGGATATAGTAAACACTTGAAAGTATTATAAATATGGCCCCACAGAAATTAGGAGATGAGCACTGAGCTTTAGTTTGATTTGCTCTGCCTTGCTCTTCTTAACTAAAGATATGCATGTATTGGTTTGCCTTACATAGCACTGTTGAGCTCAACTGTGTTAACTTTGACACTGACAGAAACTCATCCAAGAACTGCGAGTGAGGCTCCTGAAGTGGCAGCTTGCCACTTCAGCAGCCTCACCTCTGGCTGGTTGGTGAGCATGGCACTTTCTTCAGAATTGAACTACAGCTGCCTGGTGTCTGCCTGCCTAGAGGACTGGTCTGCAGTTGTTGAACTGTGTTTGGTGTTTGCTATGGGACTGAACTGCTGCCCAAGAAGATCAAGCTTGCCCCCAAAGAACTATTGCTGAACAGGTCCACTTCCCCCATGACCTAATAACTTTACTCTTCCACTACCTCTGTTGGGTGGTGGGCAAAAGGAGAGGTTGAACCCTTTTTAAAAGTAGGTTGCAAAAACTTTATGCCTACAGAGAACACTGATGCTTTCATGAATACCGCAGCTGAAGATATCTTGTTCTGGTGAAATTCTTAAAAGCCCCAGAGATAAAGATGAATAGTGAATGTCTTAGGAGAATGAACAGTACATGTGGAGCAGATTCTATCTTTGACAGTTATACACCCCATGGCATATTATATTTTCTTTCTGGTAGAAAAACATGCTGGGGGTTCTAGGGTAAGGCTACCTTCTTATGAGGTATTAGTGTGGGAAATTGCTTGGAAATTCCACTCCCATATACAGGCTAGTGCTACAGTATTCACTGAAGGGCAGATGTAGATGACATATCCCTTGCTTAAGACATCACTGTAATGCCAGAAAGCACCATGTAGATGCTTGGAGAAGTGTTACCAATGGTCCTGGTTATCTCTGGACCCTGTAGGTATGCAGTCAGCATGCCAGGCAAGCTGTGACTCCTAGTACAGAAATACCATGAATATGAGTAGAGAAGTCAACTCAAATTAGACTGAAGGCCTGATCAGCAGGGGAGAAACAATGTTAGATACTATATGCCTAGTCAGGGAGCTATGGTTGGTAAAACCATAGACCCAAGCAGGCAACAATCATGGGGTATTATTTTTATTTTGTTTTATATATATATATATATGTAGATAAGTACATAATAATACGTTCAATATTAAAAATTGAACATCAGTTGTGAACCTCCACAGATTCCAATCCAAACAAGTGCTTAAACTGTATAGAGGTTCATTGAACTGTATAGTCTTTGGGTGCTGTTAATGCTGGCGGGTGATATTTTATTTGCAACTTCTCTGTAATAGTAAAGTTTAAATATTTCCCCTAGTATATATGCATTTGGAATAGAAATGGCATTTACAAGGTCACGTCAATCATGTAAATGAATGACTGCTTTTCTGTACACCAAGACACTGTGGTCAGTTCTGCCTTATAATGAAACAGACTAGTCATGGAAGCCTTACCATATTGTCTCTTTAAGATGCTTATTTTCTTCCCAGTAGTACTCAGAAGATTGTGAGGATCTATTAGTACCAGGGTTTGAGCTAAATTTTCATATATAATACCTTATTGTTTGAACTACCTAATTTTTTCAGTTTTTTATTATTTTTATACACTTCATAATTTATTCCCCACCCTGCCAACCCCTGTCCATCCTCCGACTGTTCCACATCCCATACTTCCTCCCCTCCCCATCTCCATGTGGATGTCCCCACCCCCACCCCACCTGACCTATAAACTCCCAGGGGCCTCCATTCTCTTGAGGGTTAGGTGCATCATCTTTGAATGAACACAGACCTGGCACGCCTCTACTGTATGTGTGCTAGGGGCCTCATATCAGCTGGTATATGCTACCTGTTTGATGGTCCAGTGTTTGGGAGATCTCGGGGGTCCAGATTAACTGAGACACTGGTCCTCCTCCAGGGTTGCCCTCAGCTTCATTCAGCCTTCCCTAATTCAACAGCAGGGGTCAGCTGCTTCTGTCCATTGGTTGGGTGCAATTATCTGCATCTGACTCTTTCTGCTGCTTGTTGGGTCTTCCTAAGTGCTGTCCTGCTAGGTCCCTTTTTGTGAGCACTCCATAGCCTCATTAATAGTGTCAGGCCTTGGGCCCTTGCCTTGAGCTGGATTCCACTTTGGGCCTGTTGCTGGACCTTCTTTAGCTTGGGCTCCTCTCCATTTCCATCCCTGAAATTCTTTAATACAGGAACAATTATGGGTCAGAGTTATGACTGTGGGATGGCCCCCCTGTTAAATATATTTTTAAACCTCATTCAAATTGTGTTCTACTCATTTCTTCTTATGCCCATAGTTTATAGCTTTTATTGACGAGAATGAAGTAAGTTTCTGTATTTAATGCACAATGATTAAATCACTTAAAAGTCTCTCCAGGTAACCATAATTCCGTACCAATCCAAGTGAATTTATCTTTCTTCTTCTGTCATGCAACTATCTTTCTTGCTAGTCTCCTTGTTGAGCTCCAGACTATGCCACTGAAGCTAGCCTATCATCTCTACCCAATGTGAGGAATTTTCTCAAGCTATATCTCCAAATTTACAGTGGCAAATAACTCTAATTTTCGGGATACCCTTTGCCTGACTCTTAGGCCACACTTATTTGTCCATCTTACCCCATTTTGTTGTTAGCTTCTTAGAGCCATGCCTAATGCCTGGAGTCTCAGGTAAACTGTTCCTCTCTCCCAGCTTTCTGGTAGCTTGCCCAGCCCTGATACTTTCATGCTTTCCCTTATTGGGTGAATATTCTTCTCTATCCAATATCCATTCAGCCAGTGAATGTGCCTGATCCCACATTTGTGACATTGCAAAGGCTGGATGTATAGGACAAGTAATTTATAAATGTTTAAGGGCATTTGGATGCTACAAGGAGTTTGTGTCTTTCACTGGCATGTCAATGATCCGGAGTTTGTCCCGCATGGGATGCCAAAAGCATGGTATAAATAAGGCCCATAAAATGTTTGCATTTTAGTCAAGAAACTCTTAACTCTTGAGGGTCAGGAAGACTTTGGAAGTCTATTTTATTTTTTTCTTAGACACTTCTAAAATTAGCACATAATATACAAGTTTTTATTAGGCATTTTCATATACATTTTTGTTGGTTGATTTTCTGCCCTGTTCCTCTCATCTATACAAGTCCCCTCATCTGCCTCTTTCCTCCTTAGAACAACTCATTCCACTCTCAGGTCACATGTCCTGTATTACTACTCTGCCCCCTCCCTCCAGTGTCTTAAGACATCTCTTTTCCTTTCATGGCTGCCTTTTATATCACATACACATACATATATACACATGGGCAAAAATCAAAATGTAGGATTAACATAAGAAAGATAATATTTAATATGTATCTTTCAAAGTCTAGGATACTTGGTTCTATAGAATATGGGAACAGTGATGAGATGCAAATAAGAAAAAAATGTGGCAGCTCTTTAACTATATGTTTGCTGGGAAAGGACCTCTCCTGTTCTTGACAAGGAGTGCTATTTTTTTCTTTTTTGTACAATATAGATTTATGATTCTTTGGTGATGCACCCTGATAATGTTAAAAGAACCCCTTATGGAGCAAATGTAGAGAAAAGTATAATCATTTATTACTCAGATTAAGATCAAGGGTCAGGACTAAACAAACATTCACATTAATTGATCAGAAAAATTAAACCATGCATATCAAGTAGAAGAAAGGAAATAAAAAAAAGAACCAGAAGCCAATGTTGATATAGTCAGGAATTAAAGAGATAAAATAATAAAAATCAGGTTCATGAAACTGAAGCCCTAATCAGACAGGCAGAATTGAAGACCATTCACAGATTGTCAAGAAAAAAACAAAGCAAGCAAGCAGAGGCTGTCACTATAAAAACCTATTACCATGAGCAGGATACATTTGAATACAACATTCAAAAGGTCTTTGAGGCTAATTTTTTGTGTGTGTGTGTATCAGCTATACACTATTTGGTGTGACTCTGGGTATGTTCAGTCTGTGATGCCATTTGTTTTTGCCGCCACAAACCATGACTTTCCTTAGAGACTGGTTAAACATGATATGAAGTACAAAGCCTTTTGGGGTTGTTCCCGTTGGCATGATGGTGAGCTTATGCATGACTTAGGACTAAAGGAAGTCATTCAGTCTCTCTGTGTCCCTTTGTCCTGGCCTTCACCATGGGCTTCTCTGCACTGTTTTTATGTTTATGCTGATGGATTACAATTAAGTATTTCTATTCAGTAAAGAAAATGGGGTATTCTATGAACTCAGTTACTTAGATATGAACACTTTCCTTAGAAGCTAGGCCTGGTATGTCAAATGGTCATTCCTGCTCACTCTTCGGCAGGAATTAACTAGCATTTTTCTATCTTTTTTCCTGTCAGAAGAAAAAGGGGAATCTGGAACAAATCTCAGGAAAATGTCCTGAGATTGTCCTCCAGAGCTGCTATGTCTCATATCTGTCCTTATTGAGATTCAAATATAGGTCCTTGACAAAACATGATTCCCTGCCTACTATCATTGGATCCTGTAGAGTAATGTATGCCTAGGGTTCCATTGCTTTCATCTGTCTCTCCCACTTGTCTGCAGAAATTTGCCATACATAGAGGGACAGTCAGTCCTCCCTCTAAGACAACAGTTCTCACCCTGTGGGTTGTGACCCCTTAGGGGATCACATATTAGATGTCCTGCATATAAGATTTTTGCATTACGATTCATAATGATAGCAAAATTTCCGTTATGCAGTAACAATGAAAATAACTTTATGGTTTGGGGTCATGTCAGCAGGAGAAAATGTATTAAAGAATTGCAGCATTACAAAGGTTGAGAACTGCCACCCTAAGGCACATCAGAAATACTGCATTTCTGTTGGTTTTGTCTCATACTTGCTTGTGTCAGTGACAGGGACTTCTTAGCACCTTCTATGCTCAAACTACATAGAAGGCAATGTTATTTGGGAGTCGTAACCCAACAAGGTTCTTTTATGAAGAATACATGGGGCCTCATAATCCAAACATTTAAAATGTGTGTCAACATATAAAATCATATGAGGATTCATTTTAGCACATAATAGAGTGAAACCTGTGATGCTACAATATTCAGAAAAACTGTATAGAAAGAAAATTGAATGGCCTTGAGAAGGAGGCCAGCTGATAAAGGAATGTTTTCTTAAGAAAAAATTATAACATATTTGTGCTTCTTAATTTTTGCAGCAAAAATATATATAATCTATGTATTATGAAATATGGACAATATTACTTAATGTCTCTGATATATAAATGTATAAATATACACATGACATATATTATTTACAAATTATATATTATAAATTATATAGTAATAATATTATATACTTGCATATAATGAATATATTTACTATATATTTAATATATCATAATTATATTTAAATATATATAAGTATATAATATATACACACTTATATATTATATATCAAATATATAAATATATATAAGTATATACTATAATATATAAAAATAGTATATAATATACTTATATATTATATATAGTATGCTTATATATTATATATACATATACTATGTTTTATATACAATAATATATTGTACATATATTATATATTATATGCTATATTTTATGTAATATATTATATTGCATTATATATAATTATATATGATCATATTTAGTATATATTATGTACATATATTATAATTTTATGCAAAATCATTAATATATATAATAAAATATAAAGTATAATATGTATGTCATAATATATATTCTATTATAGATATAATTATATAATATACACATGTATATGTATATATATTATATATGGTAAACATATAGCATATGTAATACATAATACAATATTCATCATATCATATATATTATTATATATAATTTTAATATTAGTAAATAATATATATATTAATGTTATATAATTAATATATTGACATATTAATGTTTGTGAATATGTGTATTACCCCCTGCTCAGGTAGTAGAGTGTTGGTTTGGATGGGGTAACTAGAGTATCTATAACTGCTAATTTTGTCATAAAAAAGTAACTACTGTAGATTGTGAGACAGTAACATTCTTTATCTCTTAGTATTTGCCATGAAATTCATGCATTTTTTTTTATTATTTATTATATGTGAGTACACTGTAGCTGTCTTTAGACACTCCAGAAGAGGGCGTCAGTTCTTATTGTGGAAGGTTGTAAGCCACCATGTGGTTGCTGGGATTTGAACTCAGGACTTTTGGAAGAGCAGTCAGTGTTCTTAACCACTGAGCCATCTCTCTAGCCCCTGCATTCTTCTTTTTAATTTACTTTAATCTATGTTTAATCTGACCACTCTTTGCCTGAACATTTTATCACATGCAATGTGAAAGCAACTCACATGAAGGGTGAAATAGTCTTTCTGGACTCCAGAGGAGGCAAACAGGAGCATCAGGCAAGAGAAAGGTGCATACCAAACTGTAGTCTCCACCCAGCACTGTCACTAATTATCCAGGAATTAGAAAAATTCCCAAGACTTGGAGCTGTGGTGCTATTCCTGTAGGAAGTGATAAAGCCTGGTCAAAGGGGCTGCTGGAATTTATGTCCTGCATTTAAAGGCCCAGTTCAGTTTCTTAGTGAGGAAACTCATAGTAAAAGTTAGACGATTGTTACTTTTATTAGAATTTGACCCTGAGGTCATGTTGCTCATCCTGTTTGCCAGGATATATCAAGAAAGCATGTAGCCCAGTAGGGCAAAGTATAGTTTAGCAGCCACAGTGAAACTTCAGAAATAAAACTCACTAAATCTTCCAGTTTTGGACACATGTAAATATAGGTATAGGCAAACTCCTACAGTGTGGGTCCAGGATCAGCTTTTCACTTCCATCCCTCCCAGAGGATTTTCCAGTCAAAGCACTACAATTTAATAGTTCACCAGCTACCTAAGGTGAGTACACATAGAGAGGGCAAAATTACAGTGATAAGAACTGAACTAAATTTGTATCTTAGGGTTCAGGTGAAGAATCAGAGGGTAAAAGTCCTCTAGCCTGCTCTAGCCTGACATTTGGAGCTATATCCCTCCCAAACCACAGAAAGAGTGAGGTTCAACTGGGTGCAACTGAAATCCTCACTCCTTTAACAAGATGGTAGATAGAGGAAGGAGAACTTGCCACAGTCTCCCAGGACAGGTAGCCTAGACTAAGAAATGCAGCAGCAGAAACATGGGAGGTCCTGCTTCAATGTGGTGGGAAGCAGAAACAATGTGCAAACTGTCCTCTGCTGCCCAAAAGTGTACTGTGGCATGCCTGTATTGATCTCATATATATAATATATATACAAATATATATATATATTAATATATATTATATATATATATTAAAATTTAGTTTTAACTGTGGCTAGAAAGCTCAGCCAGTCAGTACACTTGCTGGTCCTTTAGTCAGTGCAGTTTTGTTTAGAGTACTCGGAGGCTCACAAGCACTCTAACTCCGGTTCTAAAGGATCTGGCAACCACTTTTGACCTCCCTAGGCAACAGGGACATAAATACTCCACTCACTTATATGCAAACAAAATACTCATAAGCCTAAGAAACATTGAAAGTAATCTTAATAATCAGCCAAGGAGATAAAGAAGCCCTCTCTAGGAGTTCTAAGGCTCCCATTCCTATGATTGCCCCATATGTGTTAGGAACCTCCTGTAGAATACAGAAGTAAACCTTGAGTTCATGAGATATGTTAAGCTGTAACTCCTATTCATGCCACAGAACAAGATTCTTCTCTGAATATTTTAGTTCTATGTTTATTTTTTATGTGATAGGGGTACAACCTTCCTGAGTGCATATGAAATCCAAGTGACACTCCCAGGCTGATTCCTCTCTGCTGAAGTCCACTGAAAAAGGGCTGCTCAGAGTTTCCCATCTCTCAGCACTAAGTCAGTCACACCTCTCTAGGGCCTGGCCTTAGCTAACTTGCAGTATAATTACAATCACCTCCCAAGACAGTCTCCCAGGCTGTCTTCCTTTAGGGCACCAACACAGGACTTCTCAGGAGGGCCCGCCCTCTTGCAGTCCTGTACTATGGCTTGTGATCTAAAGGGACTTATCATGGACTGACTTCTGCTATGAACCAATTATTCAAGGGTAGAGAGGGATCTGGTTTTCCCTACACCCACTGATAACACTGGACTTTGCAAAGATAAGGTACTCAGAGAAGTCTTTGGGAAGAGATCCCCTTTAGTTTACTTTAGTTTTAATCTTAGTTAACCGAAATGAGAGACTAAACATAGCTACAGAAGAAAAAATTAATTTTATTCTGTTCTTTATGTTTTTTTATGTATCTTTATGTTTCCTGTTGTCCAGGAAATTCCAACTTTAATCATATTGTGTGACATATTACAAATTAGAAAGCATTCTTGTTTCTTTTAAAGATAACAAAGTTCTTCTGGCCTAAATCAACACAGGCATTACTGGTGTCATTTTTAATCTTAAAATTCTCAAGTAAATGAGCCCTAAAGTAAAAGTTAACAACATTCTAAAATAATGATCCTAAGTCACCCAAACAGAACAGTAAGAAAGGAATGGGTTACACTCTCTTTCCAGTAGCTCTCATTTGGGGGTCTACCACTTATTTTATTGTTCTGCCTGACCATAAACTGCTAGTGCACTACAGGTTGTGCTGGTCAAAGCAGTAGTATCTATCATTTGCTGGGCTTTTCTGGCCTAGGCCCTCTCTTGCTCTTCCCTCAAAGCCTCTGCATACTTCTCAGTGTAGGATCTGGGATCCTGCCTGACAATGCTGGCATAAAACTCCAGGATTTTCATCTTGGTTGTTTCAGCATATGCCCTTGGGCCCCACAGGAACTCAAAGCGAGGAGGACAGCTGTGGGGCACCTGCCTGTATTCCACATACCCTTCCTCTACAAAATCTTCTGTGATGAGAGTCCTGGGCTCCCCAAATATGAAATGATTGATTCCAGCATGCATCCCTAGGATATTCATTGCATGCCAGAATAACTCCTCGCTGACACAATTGTCCTCTATGAAGATGACGCATAGGACAATTATAACCAGACCTGTCTTGGGTACACCTATAACTCCATGTAGCATTCCATCATAGGTGATTCCCAAAGCAGGATAAAGGAAATAGGAGTGGATAAAAGGGTCCACTTCCATCATGTCAATGCCAAAAATCAGTTTCATGCACTCAGCAGCCTTACTAAAGATCACAGAGTAGTGCTCCTCATAATCACTCAAAGCCTTATCAATCATTTCTTCCTTACTGGTTAGCTCCATCCTTCGAAATTTGACAAGCAGGAATCTAACCAAATCAATTACCTTTCCATTTAGTCCACCCTGGGAGGGGAACTCGGTACCAGGCTCCCCTGTTAGAGGATTGCCAAGTGATGCCTCTGCAATGGGACCCACAGCAGTGGGAAGAGAGGGGGCTCCCTGAGCACTCTGGGGAGAAATAGGTGTTCCTCCAGCAGGCACATCATCTGGGGCAGTGGCAATGGCTTCTACCTCCCCTGCCTCAGCTATGGGGCCTTGGGCACCCCCGGGGCCCCCTTCTTCTTCGATTTGGGCCTGAGGGATGTCCCCGAGGTTGAAGCTCTGGTTGTTCTCAGTAGGATCCATCTTGAATTTCCTTGGAAAGAGCAGGCAGGACACTGTGTAGGTCACAGGGATGAAGATTCACAAAGCTAAGGAAAAAAGAAAAAATGTGAGGGGACTCTCTATCCAGGGGAAGCTCCCCAAAAATCCTGTTACAGTAATTTGCTAGTGTGGTACTCTCAGGCCACAGGACTATGGTACTGCATGCACCCCTAAAAACCTGAAAGAGGGGAAGACATGGCTTCTCCAGGTATATCCTTCTTCTCCTGAGGTAAATGCCAAGTAGTTCTGTGACTCTGAGATATAATCAAAGGAAGTGAGGGTGCCTCACCTCCTTATATGTGGTCCAGAGTGAGTTAATATGATGAAATTTTGCTAGGATATAAGACTAGCCTGATCCAGGATAAATGTAAAGGAGGAGGCTGTTCCATATGACCCTCATATTCCTTAAGAGAAGGGGAACAGGAGGTGAGGGAAGGGAATCCATCCAAAGTGCTTAGGTTTTCCCACTACTGACAGGAGGGCAGGGAGGTTCTGAGTCTTTGTATTGGCTGATAGGACTCCCTTGGTTCTTACTTTCGTACTGATGCACCAGATCCTTCCTCTGATGACTTGAGTCAAGTTCTTCAGCTCCTTTAGACTAATGCCTGGAAATAAGACAGGGAGTTCAGTCTGACAGTCTTGCAAAACACTGCTGTAGAGAAAATGGTTCAGGGAAGACTTTTTGGGGGACACATGTCTGTGCTCTAGGCTGGCATTTCATCCAGTCATCCTCTGATATCCTTACCTGGAACTTGCCTGGTCCTGCAAGCCCTGTAGTTAACCAAAGTCTCCCACTCTGATCACATTCCTAACCTCCCTGAAATCCTTAAAGCTCTCAAGAGAAGTGAGCCAGTGACATGTCTCATCTATCTCTATGTGAGATCTCCAGTGATGACGACATACATGACTGGGATCATCTCTGCTAGATATGGGTTTCCAAAGTCCACTTTAATTTCATCTCACCTATCCTTGAGATGTCTCCTTTACCCCTGACCTTATTTCTTCAAAACTCTCATATCCTGTCAGAGACAGTTTAAGTAAACAAGCCACTTAGGCCCCCAAGCTATGATTCTAGGGCATATAGAGTCTGCAAAGTATTTTTCCTTGATTTCAGATATAGTCCTCATAGGAGATCCAGCTACTGAACAATTCTGCTCTCTATATGTAGCTCCCTCCTCTGAAGTGACATTAATCCTAGGATCAAGTATATCTCTTCCCAGATAACTCTCACTAGTAGGCATGCAAACAAAACCAAACCCTCAATACTAGTCACCCATCCAGGGCTCTCCAGGCATCAGAACTAATCCATGCAGACTCTAGTTCCTTGTTAGAGTAGATATAGGGTCTCTTCTAATCTATACTTCTCACTGTGATTGCTCACCTGGATTGTTGGAAGACACTAGACAATTCCCTCTGATAGCTCTGTCTGCTGGTTGGTGATGCCACACACTGCAGAAGCTCACCTTCCTGCGGAGGAGAAAGAAGTGAAGGCAAAGTCCATCTCAAGAACCCTGGGGTATTTGTCAAGATAGGCAGAATGAGTTGGATCCCTCTTTTTTCTAGGGAATGCTGAAGGTTTCCAAGTATGCCTTATAAGGCCCCTGCTGACCTTTAGACCCAGGCCCAAGCCAAACCTGACCCCAACCTAAACTCCTTAACAGGAAATTAGAGGTGACACCTTGGTCCAAAGTCTTACACAGTACCATTGTGAACTGTGGAGGATGGGGGAGTCCTAAGAGGGCTCATTCCTGCAAGTGAGCAATATGCCATACTCTGAGCACCAGGAACATTGATTGACACGTGACTCTGAGTTCCCTAAATCCCAAAGGGCAGTTACTGAAGATAGGAGAGGGGCAATTCCTTGGTTTGCATTAGCTTGGTCAAAATTATACAATGTAGCTTTTTAAAATCCCAGCCTGTCTATCTCTTGACAAGTTTAATTACTCCCAGCACCCATTTTAATGCACAAAAGCTTGGGCCCCTCCTCTTTCTGAAGTCTCTCCTGTGCATAGAGTCATTAGAGAGTATACAGGTGTGTGGATATAACTAATTCTTCTAATCACACCCCAGTTTAATTATAAACTGAATTTATAATTAAAATGAGTTCACTTTAGATCTCTGCTTTTCAACCTTCCTAATGCTGTAATTCTTTACTACAGTTTTTCTTCATGTTGTGATACCAAACCATAAAATTATTTTTATTGTGATTGCAAAATTGCAATTTTGTTATAGTTACAATTCATAACGTCAGTATCTATATTTTCTTTGGTCTAAGGTTATGCCTGTGAAAGGGTCATGTGACTCCCAAAAGGGTTTTGACCCACAGATTAAGAAACACTATTCAAAATGGACTGGGCCTCCTGCAGTCCACATTCTGGTGCAACACACACCCCAAAAGCAAAGTCACCATCTAGTTTAGGAAGACCTCTAAACATAGCTCTTCTCTATCTGTTGTACAGTGAGCACATGGTCAAATGGCTTATTATTAAGACTGGCTCCCCATTTGGTGCAGTGCTCACCATAGGGGTACAGCTTTAATATTGTGGAGCCCTCGACCTGAATTTGGATTTTACCAGTCTATTTTTCAATCAGTCTTTAATCCTTGACAAGGGCTTCTTCCTCATAACCACAAAAATGTGCCTGTATAATTCTCAAGGAGTGGTCTGCTGAACAAGCACAAGCTGCTTGTTCCTATAACTAGGCCCCACTTGGTATCATAGTAACCAAAAGGGTCAAATTACATTATTTGGGGCCCTTCAATCCTGAAAGAGGATTCCGAAGAAGTCCACCCTCTCACTCTCACCTGGGCTCTGACAGCTGGGCGAGGTCATCTCCCTCCCAGAAACCTCACAAAATGGCTCCGACTCCCCATAAGTCCCCGGAAGCAGAAAGAATTGATGGGAATTCCACATTCCAGAAACTTCATATAATGGCTCCTAGCCTTTGAAGTCACCGGAAGTAGAAGGCACTGACTAGCTACTGCCCTTCCTGGACACTCACAAAATGGCTCTAGCCTCTGAAGCCACCAGAGGTAGAAGGCATTGACTAGATTTTCCCCTTTCCGGACATTTACAAAATGGCTCTGAGCCTCTGACCTCCCAGGAAGTAGAAACCACTGACTATAATTATCCCCTTCGTGAACACTCACAAAGTGACTCCAAACCTCTGAAGTCCCCAGAAGTAGAAAGCAGGGACTGTAATTACCCCCTTCCTGAACACTCACAAAATGACTCTGCGCCCCTGAAGTCCCCAGAAGAAAGCACTGACTAGAATTCCCCATTCCAGGACACTCACAAAAAAAGGGTGCTGAACCTCTAAAGTCCCTGGATGAAGGAATTATTAACTAGGATCCCCCTTTTGAGAACACTCACAAAATGTCTCTGAGTTGAGTTCTCAAAGTTCCAGGACACAGAAGTGCTAACTGGAATCACCTCCTCCAGGATTTTTACAAAAGGACTGAGTCCCCTAAGTCCCTGGATTAAGAAAGCACTAAGTGTACTTACCCCTTCCGAGGACCCTCACAAAAGGGCTTGAGTCCCCTAAGTCCCTGGATTCAGAAAGCCTGGTGTGCCAGCTCCGAATTATGCCTCCACAGAAGCAGAGACTGCTGCCGAGGGGACTTCACCCTTCCGAGAGCTTCACAAAATGGCTCTGAGTCCCTAAACCTCCTGGATTTAAACGTAGAACAGAGGGGAGGAGATCATTCTCACAAATCAGCATTGAGGAATCTTCTAGCCTCCAGGGACATCACTAAAGGTCGCTGAGTCATTCAAGTCCCTGGATGCGTATGCGGAAGTTTGGGCCCCCAAATATTGCCCCTTCTCCCCGACTTTATGTAAGACCCTCAAAAGGACACAAGGTATCTTGGTTATTAATGCTTTTCTGTCTAGAACAGCTTCTGAGATCTACTGTCAGCTTCCATCTGGACTCAGAAACTCTTCTTGCTGGGAAACTCTGAAATGCCTCCTAAGAGCAGAATCTCCCCTTCCCCTGAGGGAAGGAGAGGAAAGGGATCCTTGCAACAAGTCAGTCCAGTTTAAAGAAGACCAGAACGATGATAGTATCTCTGGTGTCTCTGTCCAGAGTTGGGCTTCCACATTCCAGTCTCAGGTCTTACGTAGCCTCTGCAATTAAATGCCCCTTTAACCCTCCAGGAATGACAGAAAACAATGCCTGTTCAGAGAAAATGACAGAAAATAGTACCTGTTCAGAATAGGCAGCAAAGAAAGTAGAAGGGTCCCATTTTTCTGTTTGCACCGTTGGAACCTAAATCTGGGCAAGGCAGTGAATTATGTAGGGGAACCTCCTATCCTTAAAAGGACGATTGACATCAACTTTAAACTTTCACCTACACTCTGAAAATATACCAAGTGGCTGTCTCTTGTCTGGAAACCTCACAAAAATGATCTTATCTCCTAAGTTCCCACATGTGGAAAGGTGGGAAGGAGGCTAATCCCCCATGTTACTTGCACTGAGGCATTCCTCAAATTTAGGACAACTCAAACAATGGTTAGAACATTCCGAAATTCTCTAATGATAATGTAGGCACAAAAACAAGTGGCTAATTCTTCTCACATGCCAGTCACTTTGGTGCAGTACCCTCAGCAGTTATGTTTCTGATCTGAGACTGTCTTATCTGTGTTGGAGCTTCCAGGACCCACACCCTCAGCTTTCATTTTTATTCTGAACAGATCCAGGCTCTCTCTACTCTAGGAATCTTGAAAGATGACACCTATGCCCAGAATCCTGGGGTGTAGAAAGGAGCAGGGGGTTTATGCACATATATGGGTAACATCTTGGTGCCAGGCCTACCGCATTGGATCAGTGGCATTAATTGTGGACCCCTGTGGAAAAGAATCTCTCCAGTCCATCCTAAACTCACACTTTACCTGCAGGTGACACAGAAACTCACACTGTGAGTTTCTTTAGGAAGCTCAAAGCCTGGCTCCCTACAGACAGAAAGGCTAAATGGGTTATTCCTAGAAGGGAGTTTCAAGTTGATGCAAGGGTTGCCAAAGGACAGGGTTGCATTATTTGGTAGAGCTATATCTGGAGTGTAGCATCCTTAGTCACCTACCAGCTCTCACCTTGACTCTGAAAGGACACAGGCTATCAGCATATCATGGACCTTAAAACATGACTCCCATTCCCATTTAGCTCACAGTGAATATATAGGGGAGATCTCTGTGTACCTCTGAACCCATTTGGTAAAGAACAGAAAACATGACTATATCAGATTATTTGGAATCACTCTATGTGGGCTGGGGCAGTCCAGTCTATTCTAATATGCATTCTTGACTTTTGTAAGTACCCTAGCCTCTCTGTAGCACATACCTGAAATGATGACCTTTGGTGAAAATTCTCATCTCTGTGAACCTATGAGACACGACTCATTGGTATCATGTTTGAAAATGTGCCTAAATCTATGCTTGCTTGACTAAAGTTTTGGAACAGAATATTCCCCACTGCATCCAGTTAACATATTCCCACACTACTCCAGTTACACTAAATTTCAGATTTTACCCAACCTGGGATTTTCATGAGCAAATGTTTTCTTATCCTGATGTGAGATTGAAGGGAGGTCATGCACATCTGTGACAATACTGTTTCATCCCAGATATTTTTTTTTAATTTTTTAATTTTTTTTTACATTTTTTATTAGATATATTCTTTATTTACATTTCAAATGTTGTCTCCTTTCCTGGTTCCCCCCTCCCCCGAAAATCCCATAAGCCATCTCCCCTTCCCCAATCAACCCTCCCCCACTTCCCTGTCCTGGTATTCCTCTACACTATGGCATCAAGTCTTTCCAGGACCAAGGGCCTCTCTCTCCTCCTTTGGTATTTAACAAGACCTCTGCTGCCTCTGTGTCTGTAGCCAAACCAAAGAATACACATCCAAGATATTTTAACCCCCTTCTTTCCTGCTCTTTGCATAAGCTTATTTCCTCTAGAAGGCCTTAGAATTCATTCTCTATTTTGAGAAATATTTCATTTAATAATTCAATAAGGTTTTTTATTTCCATCATTCAAGTCAGAGCTCAAAACAAGCATAAAAATTTTATGATCCTAAAACTTAGGTAGTGTCTTTCTACCTCCACACCCAAGAAGGTTCTCTTCTGTTTTCTTCCTCCACAATCACAGTGACTATCTAAAAGTGTTTCGTTTGTTGCATGTTCAGCTTCACTGTGCTGGAAGTAATCTATCAGTCACGGGAGAAATGTTCTGTATCTTTTGAAATTTAATCTATGTCAGTGCAAGTCATTCAGAAACAATGGCAAATATATTAAGCAGAGAAAATGTGACTCCGGACCCTAAACCTCTGCTGTAGGACACATTTGAGCACAGATACAGGCAAACCTCTAATTCTGACTTAAGCCCCCTTAAAATACTTACCTCTGGGCTAAGATAAAGGATCTCTCTTGTTCTCTGCAGCCATCTTCTCATCCAGCTACAGATGTTTGAAGGAGCTCCTAAGTCTTGTCTTCTGAAACACTAGCTTCCATAAGTAACTGGCTAGAATTTACATTTCCAATCTTAGGGATCCTGTATCCAGAATTTGTCCTAGCACTGAATCTAGGCCAAATATGTCCCTTGTTTTATCTTTTATCTAGTCTTTATTTTCTTTCAATCCTAAAACCTGAATAAAAAAGGGGTTTGGCAAGTGATTTATTCTCTATTCTCACTCATTTTTAATTAAAGAGAAACATTGAGGCATAACCTGGTCACTGGATGGATACATCTTGTCCAGCTGTTGTTGGAATAAGAGTTGTTTATGTATTCATGTAAAGGAATTGAGAACCATTACCTGTACAGACCATAGCCATCCATTCTTGTCTCCTTCTGGCTCATTTATTCAATTTTTCATACTTGTAACACATTGGACAGAACTTTACAAGTTACCTGAAACATTGGAAGACTATGTTGCAGTGTGTCTTCCCCTCTTATCATACTCCTTATAGCTGGGCATCTGGGTGGCTCAAGAAGCAGCTCTTATGCACTGAGATCACAGAGCTCCCTACTAGTAGCCAGGTCCTATGAGAATGGAGCGCCTTCAATATATTTTAGTTCTTCTGCTTATCAGAATTTAGAATGAAGAGAAGCACATTTAGGAAACCAACACTCATGACAT
Source organism: Tokudaia tokunoshimensis (assembly GCA_036184795.1). Classification (NCBI taxonomy): domain Eukaryota; kingdom Metazoa; phylum Chordata; class Mammalia; order Rodentia; family Muridae; genus Tokudaia; species Tokudaia tokunoshimensis. Next base: position 128,841,055 of record BTHU01000023.1, on the reverse strand, counting down.
AAAACTGCTCTATAGTGTTACTAGAAGGTTAGACTGAGGAAAGAACCTGGTAGGATATAAAAGTACAGATGGGAATCTAGGTGAGTGAGGTTTAATAACTTGGCAGCCTTCATGAAATATATGCCCTCTTGCTTTACTTCCACATGTTTTGTTAATCCAACATTTGCTAAGCTGTTTCTGTGTCCCTGGAACCACACTTACATAAATAAGTGAAGATGGGGCTTGCCTGAAAGGGACTCAGAGATTCTCTTGTAGCTTAGGTTTTGAGAAAGCGGGAGGTTTCCAAGGACCTAATTTAAGGAGTATGCTGATTGCTGATGGAGGGCAAAATGCTATCAGGATCCAGAAACAGAAATGTCTAAGTATCTCTTGGAGGCAATCAAGGTGCCATTTAAGCCTTGTCTTTAATGAAAGGGCCATCCAGGACAAGATGGGAGTGGGCTAGAAATATTTGGGAAATTCTGGTTAAACTTGTTTGGTCAGGGATAAGGGAGTTCTCAGTACTGCATGCCCTAAAAGTGGTATCTGCTGGGTTTGAAATTGGATGCTGGTTTCTAACCCCAAGAAAGCTTGGCAAGGAAAATGATTTAGGTATGGAACGGATGAGATTAGATTTGCAGTCTAATACTTAAGTCAGTGTGTGAAGGAAGACTGACAGTCTCATCCAGATTCTCAGAGAGAAGTTCAGATAACAGATGAGGACTATCCTCGGAAAGTAGCCTTGATGAACTGGAGAAGGAACATATTTTTTTTTCACAAATATTGGAGAAGAGGAGATCCATATAATTCTATTCAAAAGTGAGGAATGCAGGTATGGGGAAGTATGTGATCAAAGCAAAGACAAAACCAAGTAGGACAAACTCCAGGGTTCCTTGACCAGTGGCTAAAGCTTTAGTTTCACAGATGTTAGATAGCTCTAGTCACCCTGCTCATCCGGCTATAAAATATTAACCAGACCCCACCCCCCTCTCTCTGTCTGTCTCTCTGTCTCTCTGTCTTTCTGTCTCTCTTTCTCTTGCTCTCTCTCTGTCTCTCTGTCTGTCTCAGTCTCTCTGTCTCCCTCTCTTTGTATGTCTTTGTCTGTCTGTCTCTCTGTCTCTCTGTTTCTCTGTCTCTCTGTCTCTGTCTCCGTCTCTCTTGCTCTCTCTCTCTGTCTCTCTCTCTGTCTCTCTGTCTCTCTCTGTCTCTCTGTCTCCCTCTCTTTGTGTGTCTTTGTCTGTCTCTGTCTCTCTGTCTCTGTCTCTCTGTCTCTCTGTCTCTCTGTCTCTCTGTCTCTGTCTTTCTCTCTCTCTCTGGATGTTTCTGTGACTCATGAGCTGCTATCTTTGATGTCTCATGATTCTGTCATTACAACATCTTGGTGTCTCCACCTCAACCAAGGCTTCATTTTCTCAGCTCCACACTATGGACAATTAGAACTCCGTAAAGAATTCCCTTCACCTTTTTCCTAGCCTCCACAACTCTCTCAAACCATGGAGGATGAATCTATAATATTCTTACTCTTGGCATCCTTTATGTCTCAGAAGCCAGTATGATGGGATCAATATTATCAAGTGAGACTTGCCAGTTTAGGCAGAAGCCTCACTCCTTGAATCATGCTAATAGAAGCTTTTGTATGCAGTTGTTTTCTAGGAACTGAAAATCCCTTAAGCTTTATTTTACAAATGGGAATTTAAGCTGGGTGAGGTCTTGCACTGAAAGTACCTCCCTATTCCAAATCTAGAGTAAGAATCTTCTCATTAACGAAACTAATATCTTCAGCAATTAGAATTTCTCTCCAGAATGTGTCTTGTAAGTAACGTTAAGCTTCCTATAATTCTAAACCATGTATGTTTTTATTTCATTTTGCTTCACTTGCTGTTCTTCGTTGTAGCCATTCAAAGGAAGTTTTAGTAATTATAACACATTCATTCTTTATGCAATTTTGAAACCTATTACACCAAAAAAATTCCATCACTACTATGCTGGTTAGTTTTCTTGTCACCTTGAAACAGCTAGTGTGGCCTGGAAAGGGGGATGCCCAGTTCAAGAATTGCTTACATCACATTGGACTATTGTTATATTGGTGGAACATTTTCTTAAATTCATGTAGGAGTGCCTAGTCCACTAATCAAGGTACAATTCCAAGACAACTTGGCCTAGGTTTTGTGAGGAAAGTAGCAAATTAAGTTAGTAAAGCTGCTTTCCTCTGTAGTCTCTGCATCAGTTCCTACCTGGGTTTCCCTCAGTGATGTGCTGTGACCCAGAAGGGTGAGACAAATAAACCATTTCCTTCCCATGTTGCCTTTGTTTAGTGTTTTTTCACAGTAATGAAGCAACAAAATAGAAACAATACTTTTAAATTTAACCTTTTCTAAATTTTTATAACGTGGACAAACTGCAGCAATTTCACTGCCAAAATATCATACAAATGGATTTTAGCCAATTTGCCAATAGAAAGCTTTTACCCCTATAAAATCTCATTAGCTAGACCTTTATCATTCACATTACTCTTAATATTATTATATTGTGTAGACCTACTAGACTAACCCATTAATCTCTTCTTAGAACTGATTTTCTAGTCTAAAGTTGCAAAGTCCTCCACATTTCTCAAACAACACTTTCAGGGGAAGCTGAAAGATCACATCTTCAACCGAAAACATGGAGCAGAGAGTCTGACACTAGTAATGTACTTCCTCCATCAAGGCCATATGTCTTAAAGATTCCAAATGCACCCCAAACTATGCTACCAACTGTGTGTGTGTGTGTGTGATTATATGCTTCTGCAAATTGGAGGAACTTATAAATTACTCACGTAAAAATAAAATATCACAATAAAAAACAATCTAGAACCACATCAACTGAATAGGAACATACTATTTATTAAGTATGTAGTGTGAGATAAAAATCCAATGTATGGTAGTAATTTGAGTAATGTCATGCTTCCTCCTGAAACCCAGCACTATCACTCATAAGCTCTGTAACTGAACATGAAAATGCCTTTGAGCATCATTTGCTTATCTATAAAATGCAGCTAAAACACTATAAATAGTAAAATATAGAGTTTTGTATGTAAAACATGGAGAGCAGTACCTGACACACAGTTATGACTAATGAAATATCAACAGAGCCATATAGTTCAGAAGGATGGAGTGGCCAATGAGGTCAAATGCTAACAAGAAAGACTTTGAGATATGGATGTCAACGTGTTCATTAGCTTTAGCAGCAAGGATGATGACAGTTTTGTAAGAATATTTTTCAGTGGAGTGATGGGTAGAGAAGAAAGTATAGGTGAATTGGCCAAGAGGAAGTGGAAACAATAACTATGACCTATCACAGTCAGATTGTGAAGCAGAATCCTTTAAGCATTTTTCATGGCTGGTTTCATTCACAGTGAATTTTTTCCATCTTGTAGCTGAGAGAACTAAGGCTTGGGAGGCTTAAGTAACCAGCCAAGGTACAGTTAGCAATTGATATAACAGGATCACAAATACAATTTCTTTTTACACACCCCATGTTATCACAGTGAAATGTTAGAAAGCATTAAAACATTTATTAAACAGCTTCTGCATATTAGAAGAGATTTTATACTTTAGTTTTCTCAGTACCAGAGAAAACATAATAAAACATCCTTCAGGTTTGAATAGCTGAATTTCAATTCTAGATCTTTGAACACAGTCCTCTACGCATTTGCTGTGATGATGAAGGCTTTTAGATTTCCACTAATGTGACTGTAAGGCAGTGTTGATACTGCTGTGGTGCCCTGAACTAACCTTCTCACTACAGTGTGAAGCATTTATCTACAATCAAAGAGAACACCCAGTCAAGGAAAACTTATAGTGAAAATTTTGCAAAAATGAGACTTGAGGTCTGGAAATACATATGCTTTACCCTCTATTTAATTATATGTTCTGGGTGTGTCTTCTATCTTTCTATTTGAATTTCCCTAAGCAACAACTCTTCAATTAGGCCCACATTCTAATTCACTGAGTTAACTGCAGTTCTTTTCCACTGACAGTGTTCTAACAAAGATATCCATGTCATACAATGGCAGCAATCACGATGTTGGAAAGGATTTTATTTCTTTAAATGAATATGGCAGAATCTCAGTGTGCTTCTAAATAAAATGGAATAGACATTCATGGAGAATCAAGCATACTAGAAGTGAAGAATGACATAGTACTGTTTCTGTTGAGCCCAAGTTGTCATAAATTCATATGCAGTCCAGTCAGAAAAACTTCCCTTTGGAAAAAAAATGGGAATCCTGTGTTGATTTTGATTAGGTAGAAGTGAATAGGTTTAGTTTATTTTAATTTTATTCCCACTAAGTAGTCATGATTAATTGTTAATTTGTTTAAAAAAAGATGTACTGGGAAGGTAATTATCAGGTTTACTGCATTAACTGATTATCCCACAAAATATTATGCTTCACACCTTAAGAACTTCACAAGAATTTTAAAATTCATCTATAGAACACCCTGTTCATCTAAAGAAAAACCCTGTTTTTCTTCACTATATTAATATGTTTATGCATCCCAATGTGGTTAAATTCTTTTCATCCATGATGGTCATAGATACTCATTTATATGGATCTGTCCACACTCATCATTTTTGATATGCTGTATGTGGCTACTGACCTTTATATCACTTGAAATCATTCTATGTCTAGAAAAGTTCATTGCTTTGAGTTTTTTCCCCTACTGGAGGTTGGATAACTGGATCATTCTGGAATAAAAAATCCAAACAGTCTCAATGTATATTAGGACAATGATCAAGGTCATTACAACCCTGAAACCATGTCACATTACCTGAGTATATATTTTCAGAGCCTCGTCTCAGGTTAGTATCTCCCATTAGTCAATTCTGCCTTCTTTATTCTTCCATGGACCTGTTTCTTTTTAAGAAGCTAATGTACCTGTAAGTTTAGAACATTTTTATATTCAGGCCTTTACAAGATAAAGTGTCTTAATGTAGAATACCTTCATGAAATGACAGGCAGCTGGAAGAAGTCCAGAGAAATCAGCACTGTTCAAAGGTCTCAAGTAGAACACCAACAACACAGATAAGGATTTTTGTTTTTGAACACATAAACATGAGGAGGTGGGGTAATCCTTAGTAAGCCATTTTTGAACAGAAAAAAAATGGTGGAAAGAGTCCTAATTGTTGTTACCCTCTGGATCCCACAGCCCATGTAAGGTTCAATACTGACACTCTCTTAAACTGTCCCTAATAAACTTCTTGTAAACAACTCTTCATCTCAGAGTTTGATTATAGGAATGCATTTCCAGAAATGAACTTGCCATCTTTCCCAGTGGACAAGATTTGAGCTTCCCTTGTGAAAATCCAGGAACCACCTTTGGATATGGAAAATGTCATTTGGTCCAGCCCTTCAAGAAGGTGGCAATCAATGCATCAATGCCTGCTGAAAGATAGAAAGTCAGTTTTCTCCAAGGACATGTCACCTAATAGGTTCTCCAATACCAAGTTTCCAACCAGAAACATACGTATGTATGCATGTATGAACAACATTAAATGGACTCCGTAGGATATAGAAATATTTGTATGTGTGTATGTGTGTGTGTTGATGTATGCACATGCATGTGCATGTAGAGCAGAGGGATGGCCATGATGTAAGTACAGTATTCAGGCCTGAAATTGAAATATTTACATATTTATAAAAAAAAAATCCAGGCACTACAAATTTAGAGCAATATAATTTAAGGCAATCTTCAAGACTCTGTATAGAACTTTAGATTTCATCCTGATATCTTCAAAATTATTCAGGTTCTATGGAGTTCTGAATATGAGGTGCTTTAGGTTGAGACCATAAGTTACAATTCTTTGTCCTAATGATATCTTGATATCAAAAGACGGAAACTTGAGAAACCATACAGATATGGTCTCCTCATTTCTTGCACTTTCATAAAAGGCCAACAAAAATGGTGAAACCTGCCTCCCTCCTTTGCTGACCTCCTGTTCCTTCCTATGTGGTAGACCTGTGCTAGGTCTGCCATGGGGGAAGACCCCATTTCCCGGTGCTATCTAGAGACTCAGCAGCAGTAGAACACTTGGTAAGAAACAGACCCACCTCTGGAAGCCAAGAGCCACAGGCGGGGACCCACTACCCAGCAACCATCTAAACCCACCTTCCCTCTGGGTCACCACGCCCCTTCCATCTCCTCTACTCCTCCCTCCTTTGCTGCCTGTCCTGTTCATTCCAATGTGGTAGACCTGTGCTAGATCTGCCACTGGAGAAGACCCCATTTCCCAGTGTTTCTAGAGATCCAGCAGCAGCGGGGCATTCGAGATCCAGCAGCCGTGGGGCATTCAGCCTGTGCCAGGTCTGCATGGGTGAAGCCCACATTTTCTGAGATCCAGCAGCAGCAGGACATTCGAAAACCAACAGTTTGCAGGACATTCAACCCTTGCAAAGTCTGCTACAGGGAAGACCCCATTTCCTGATACTTCCTGGAAAACCAGCTATATGCAGGACATTTGAAAGAAAGGGAATGCTAGGAGTACAGATACACAGGCCTGAAGGACAGAGAAGTCACAGTCAGAGACAGCAACGCCAGCTAACACTGGAGATAACTAGATGGCCAAAGGCAAACGCAAGATCATTAACAACAGAAACCAAGGCAACATGGCACCATCAGAACCCAGTTTTCCCACAACAGGAAATCCAGGATACTCTATCACATCAGAAAAGCAAGCGCTGGATTTAAAATCACATCTCATGATGCTGTTAGAAGAATTCAAGAAGAATGTAAATAACTCCCTTGTAGAAATAAATAAGAACATGGGTCAACAGGTAGAAGCCCTTAAAGAAGAATCACAAAAATCCCTTAAAGAAATGCAGGAGAATATGGGTCAACAGCTAGAAGCCCTTAAAGAAGAGACACAAAAATCCCTTAAAGAAATATGGGAAAACATGGGTCAAGAGTTAGAAACCCTTAAAGAGGCAACACAAAAATCCCATAGGGAGCTATGGGAGAACATGGGTCAACATGCAGAAGCCCTTAAAAAGGAATCACAAAAATCTCTAAAAGAAACATGGGAGAATATGGGTCAACAGGAGAGCAAGGTGGAAGCCCTTAAAGAGAAAACACAAAAATCCCTTAAAGAATTTCGGGAAAATACAAACAAACAAGTGAAGGAACTGAACAAAACTATCCAAGATCTAAAAATGGAAGTAGAAACTATAAAGAAATCACAAAGTGAGATGTCTCTGGAGATAGAAAACCTTGGAAAGAATTCAGGAGTCATAGATGCAAGCATCAACAATAGAATAAAAGAGATAGAAGAAAGAATCTTGGATGCTGAAGATTTCATAGAAAACATTGACTCAATAGTCAAACAATATACAAAATGCAAGAAGCTGGTGACCCAAAACCTGTTGACCCAGGAAATCCAGGACACAATGAAAAGACCCAACCTTAGGATTGTAGATATAGAAGAGAGCAAGGATTTATATCTTAAAGGGTCAGTAAATATCTTCAACAAAATTATGGAAGAAAATTTCACTAACCTAAAGAAAGAGATGCCCATGAACATACTAGAAGCCTATAGAAACCCAAACGAACTGAACCAGAGGAGAAATTCGTGCCGTCACATAATAATCAAAACACCAAATGCACTAAACAAAGAAAGAATATTAAAAGCAGTAAGGGAAAAAGGTCAAGTAACATATAAAGGCAGACCTATCAGAATCACACCAGACTCCTCACCAGAAACTATGAAAGCTAGAAAATACAGGGCAGATGTCACACAGACCCTAAGAGAACATAAATGTCAGCCCAGACTGCTATATCCAGGAAAACTTTCAATTACCATAGACAAAGAAAAAAGATGTTCCATGACAAAAGCAAATTTACACAATATCTTTCCACAAATCCTGTTCTACAAAGAATAATGGGTGGAAAATACCAACACAAGGCAGGAAACCACACTGTAGAAAAAGCAATAAATTAATTTTTCAACAAACCCAATAGAAGATAACTCTACAAACAGAATTTCACATTTAACAAAGAAGATAACAGTAAGCAACAATCACTTTTCCTTAATATCTCTTAACATCAATGGTCTCAATTCCCCAATAAAAGACATACACTAACAGACTGGATATGTAAGCAGGACCCAACATTTTGCTGCATACAAGAAACCCACCTAAGTAACATAGGCAGTCACTACTTCAGAGTCAAAGGTTGGAAAACTATTTTCCAAGCAAATGGTCCCAAGAAACAAGCTGGGATAGCCATTCTTATATCAGATAAAATTGACTTTCAACCAAAAGTTGTCAAAAAAGATAATGAGGGTCACTTCATTCTGGTCAAAGGAAAAGTCTACAAAGATGAGCTCTCAATTCTGAAAATCTATGCTCACAATGCAAGGGCAGCCACATTCATAAAAGAAACTTTACTAAAGCTCAAAGCACACATTGCACCCCACACAATAATAGTGGGAGACTTCAACACTCCACTCTCAACAATGGACAAATCATGGAAACAGAAACTAAACAGAGACACAGTGAAACTAACTGAAGTTATGGAGCAAATGGATCTAACAGCTATTTATAGAACATTCCACCCTAAAGCAAAAGAATACACCTTCTTCTTGGCACCCCATGGCACCTTCTCCAAAATTGACCATATAATTGATCACGAAACAGGCCTCAACAGATACAGAAATATTGAAATTATTCCATGCGTCTTATCAGATCACCACGAACAAAGGCTAGTCTTAAGCACAAACAAAAACAATGGAATACACACATACATGTGGACTTTGAACAATGCTCTTCTCAAAGATTTCATGGTCAAAGAAGAAATAAAGGAATGAAAGACTTTTTAGAATTCAATGAAAATGAAGACATGTCATACCAAAACTTATGGGGCACAATGAAAGCAGTGCTAAGAGGAAAACTCATAGCTCTAAGTGCCTCCAAAAAGAAAATGGAGAGAGCCTACACTAACAGCTTGACAGATCACTTGAAAGCTCTGGAACAAAAAGAAACACTTACATCCAAGAGAAGTAGGTGGCAGGAAATAATCAAACTCAGGGCCAAAATCAACCAAATAGAAACAAAAAAACCTATACAAAGAATCAACCAAACCAGGAGTCAGTTCTATGAGAAAATCAACAAGATAGATAAACCCTTAGCCACACTAGCAAGAGGGCAAAGAAGCACCACCCAAATTAATAAATTTGTTAATGAAAAAGGAGACATAACAACAGAAACTGTGGAAATTCAGAAAATCATCAGATTCTACTACAAGAACTTATACTCAATAAAGGTTGAAAATCAGGATGAAATGGACAACTTTCTTGATACATACCAGGTTCCAACGTTAAAACAGGATCAGATAAACCATCTAAATAGTCCCATAAGTCCTGAGGAAATAGAAGCAATCGTTAATAGGCTCCCATCAAAAAACAGCCCAGGGCCAGATGGGTTTAGCGGGGAATTCTATCTGATCTTCAAAGAAGAGCTAATACCAATACTCTTCAAACTATTCCATGAAATAGTCAATGAAATAATAGTCAATGAAATAATAGTCAATGAAAAAAAACCACATCGTCATTTCATTAGATGAGGAAAAAGCTTTTGACAAAATCCAGCATCCCGTTATGATAAAAGTCTTGGAGAGAGCAGGAATCCAAGGCCCATACCTAAACATAGTGAAAGCAATATACTGCAAACCAGTAGCTAACATCAAACTAAATGGAGAGAAACTTGAAGCAATCCAGCTAAAATTGGAGACAAGGCTGCCCACTCTCTTCCTATCTATTTAATATAGTACTTGAATTTCTAGCTAGAGCAATCAGACAACAAAAAAAGGTCAAAGGTATACAAATTGGAAAAGAAGAAGTCAAAATATCACTGTTTACAGATGATATGATCGTGTATTTAAGCGACCCCAAAACTTCCACCAGAGAACTCCTAAAGCTGATAAACAACTTCAGCAAAGTGGCTGGATATAAAATTAACTCAAGCAAACCAGTAACCTTCCTCTACTCAAAGGATAAACAACCTGTGAAAGAAATTAGGGAAATGACACCCTTCATGATAGTCCCAAATAATATTTCATACCTTGGTATGTCCCTAATGAAGCAAGTAAAAGATCTCTATGACAAAAACTTCAAGCCTCTGAAGAAAGAAATCAAAGAAGATCTCAGAAGATGAAAAAATCTCCCATGTTCATGGAATGGCAGGATTAATATAATAAAAATGGCCATCTTGCTGAAAGCAATCTACAGATTCAATGCAATTCCCATCAAAATACCAAATCAATTCTTCATAGATCTAGAAAGAACTATTCTCAAATTCATCTGGAGTAACAAGAAAACCAGGATAGCAAAATCTATTCTCCACAACAAAATATCTCCTCAGGGAATCACCATCCCTGATCTCAAGCTCTACTACAGAGCAATAGTGATAAAAACTGTTTGCTATTGGTATGGCGACAGGCAGGAAGATCAATGGAATAGAATTGAAGACCCAGATATGAACCCACACACATATGGTCACTTGATATTTGACAAAAAAGCTAAAAACATCCAGTGGAAAAAAGACAGCAGTTCTAACCAATGCTGCTGGATCAACTGGAGGTCAGCATACAGAAAAGTGCAAATTGACCCATTCTAATATCCTTGTACAAAGCTCAAGTTCAAGTGGATCAAGGACCTACACATAAAACCAGACACACTGAAGCTTATAGAGGAGAAAGTGGGGAAGAATCTTGAACACATGGGCACAGGGGCAAAGTTCCTAAACAGAACACCAATGGCTTATGCCCTAAGAACAAGAATCGACAAATGGGACCTCATGAAGCTGCAAAGCTTCTGTGGGCAAAGGACATGTTCAGTAGGACAAAAAGGCAACCAACAAATTGGGAAAAGACATTTACCAATCCTACATCTGATAGAGGGCTAATATCCAAGGTATACAAAGAACTCAAGAAGTTAGGCTCAAGAGAGTCAAATAACCCTATTAAAAAATGGGGTACAGAGCTCAACAGGGAATTCTCAAGTGAGGAAACTCGAATGACTCTAAAGCACCTAAAGAAACGTTCAGCATCCTTATTTATCAGGGAAATGCGAATCAAAACAACACTGAGATTCCACCTTACACCGGTCAGAATGGCTAAGATCAAAAACTCAGGGGCAGCAGATGCTGGAGAGGATGTGGGGAAAGAGGAACACTTCTTCTTTGATGGTGGGATTGCAAACTGGTAGAACTACTCTGGAAATCAGTTTGGTGATTCCTCAGAAAATTAGACATAATTAATAATTAGACCCAGCTATACCACTCCTAGGTATATACTCAGAAGATGCTCCAATGTGTAATAAGGACACATGTTCCACTATGTTCATGGCAGCCTTATTTATAATAGCCAGAAGCTGGAAAGAACCCAGATGTCCTTCAACTGAGGAATGGATACAGAAACTCTGGTATATATACACAATGGAGTACTATTCAGCTATTAAAAACAATGAATTCATGAAATTCTTAGGCAAATGGATGGAACTAGAAAGTATCATCCTGAGCGAGGTAACCCAGTCACAAAAGAACACACATGGTTTGCACTCACTGATAAGTGGATGTTAGCTCAAAAGCTCAAAATAAACAAGTTACAATTCATAGACCACAGGAGGCTCAAGAAGGTGGAAGACTGAAGTAGGGGTGCTTGGGTTCCTCTGAGAAAGGTAACAATACACTTACAGGAGCAATAATGGAGGCAAAGTGTGGAGCAGGGACTGAAGTAAAGGCAACCCAGAGACTGCTCTTCCTGGGGATTCACCCTATAAACAGTCACCAAACCCCAAGACTACTATGGATGATAAGAAGCGCATATCAAAAGGAGCATGCCATGCTTTTCTTTGGAGGGACCCAGCCTGAGCCTTATACATACAGAGGCAGATGCTAGTAGCCAGCCATTGGTCTGGGAGTGGGGTGCCCAATGGAGGAGTTGGAGGGCCATCTGGAGGAGCTGAATGGGTTTACAGCCCCACGGGAAGAACAACGAAGTTGACCACCTAGACGCTCCAGGACTCCCAGGGACTAAACCAGCAACCAAGGGGTACACATGGTTCCAGCCAAAAATGTGGCAGAGGAATGCCTTGTTGGACATCAGTGGGAGGAGTGGTCCTTCATCAGCTGAAGGCCAAATAGATGCCCAACAAGGGGAAATCAGGGAGGGGGGAGGTGGGAGTGGGTCGTGTGGAGGGAAATATACTTGGAGGCAGGGAGTAGGAGGAGGGATTGGGAGGTTTTGGGGAGGGGGGAAACTGGGAAAGCTTTTACCACTTGAAATGTAAATGAAGATTACATTCAATCAAAAATATATTAAAAATGGTGAAACCTTCTCATTGGGTTAGAGGACAGCAATCTGGGAAAGATAAAGTTTGGAAGAGTGGACTCTTCACAATTTAAAGTATCATAGGATATTAGCCCTCTGTCGGATGTAAGGTTGGTAAAGATCATTTCCCAGTTAGTTGGTTGCCGCTTTGTCTTTTTGACGGTGTCTTTTGCCTTGCAAAAACTTTGTAATTTAATGAGGTCCCATTTGTCTATTCTTGATCTTAGAGTATAAGCTATTGGAGTTCTGTTCAGGAAATTCTCCCCTGTGCCCATATGTTCAAGGTTCTTCCCTAGTTTCCCTTCTATTAGTTTCAGTGTGTCTGGTTTTATGTGGAGATCTTTGATCCACTTAGAATTGAGCTTAGTGCAAGGAGATAAGGATGGGTCAATTTGCATTCTTCTGCATGTTGACCTCCAGCTGAGCCAGCACCATTTGTTGAAAAGGCTATCTTTTTTCCACTGGATGGTTTTAGCTCCTTTGTCAAAGATCAAGTGACCATAGGAGTGTGGATTCATTTCTGGGTCTTCAATTCTGTTCCATTGATCTACATGTCTGTTACTGTACCAATACCATGCAGTTTTTAACACTATTGCTCTGTAGTACAGCTTGAGGTCCGGGATACTGATTCCCCCAGAGGTTCTTTTACTCTTGAGAATAGTTTTAGCTATTCTGGGTTTTCTGTTATTCCAGATGAATTTTTGAATTGCTCTTTCTAACTCTATGAAGAATTGAGTTGGGATTTTGATGGGGATTGCATTGAATCTGTGTATTACTTTTGGTAAGATGCTCATTTTTACTATATTAATCCTGCCAATCCATGAGCATGGCAGATTTTTCCATCTTCCGAGGTCTTCTTCAATTTCTTTCTTCAGAGACTTGAAGTTCTTGTCATACAGATCTTTCACTTGTTTGGTTAGCGTCACGCCAAGATACTTAATATGGTTTGTGGCTATCGTAAAGGGTATTATTTCTCTTACTTCTTTCTCAGCCTGCTTATCCTTTGAGTATAGGAAGGCTTCTGACTTGCTTGAGTTGATTTTATATCCGGCCACTTTGCTGAAGTCGTTTATCAGCTGTAGGAGTTCTCTGGTGGAGTTCTTTGGGTCGCTTATGTATACTATCATATCGTCTGCAAATAGTGATAGTTTGACTTCTTCCTTTCCAATTTGTATCCCTTTGACCTCTTTTTCTTGTCTAATTGCTCTAGCTAGAACTTCAAGTACTATATTGAAAAGATATGGAGAGAGAGGGCAGCCTTGTCTAGTCCCTGATTTTAGTGGGATTGCTTCAAGTTTCTCTCCGTTTAGATTGATGCTGGCTACTGGTTTGCTGTAAATTGCTTTTACTATGTTTAGATATGGGCCTTGAATTCCTGATCTTTCCAAGACCTTTAGCATGAAAGGATGCTGAATTTTGTCAAATGCTTTCTCAGCATCTAATGAGATGACCATGTGGTTTTTTTCTTTGAGATTGTTTATGTAGTGGATTACATTGATGGATTTCCTTATATTGAACCATCCCTGCATCCCTGGGATGAAGCCTACTTGATCGTGGGGCTAATATCCAAGATATACAAAGAACTCAAGAAGTTAAACTCCAGAGAGGCAAGTAACCCTATTAAAAATGGGGTACAGAGCTCCACAAAGAGTTCTCACCTGAAGAATATCTAATGGCTGAGAAGCACCTAAAGAGATGTTCATCATCCTTAGTCATTAGGGAAATGCAAATCAAAACAACCCTGAGATTCCATCTCACACCAGTCAGGATGGCTAAGATCAAAAACACAGGAGACAGCAGTTGTTGGCGAGGATGTGGAGAAAGAGGAACACTCCTCCACTGCTGGTGGAATTGCAGGCTGGTACAACCACTCTGGAAAGCAGTCTGGCGGCTCCTCAGAAAACTGGGCATGACACTTCCGGAGGATCCGGCTATACCACTCCTGGGCATATACCCAGAGACTTTACCTGCATGCAATAAGGACACATGCTCCACTATATTCATAGCAGCCTTATTTATAATAGCCAGAAGCTGGAAAGAACCCAGATGTCCCTCAACGGAGGAATGGATTCAGAAGATGTGGTATATTTACACAATGGAATACTACTCTGCAATTAAAAACAATGAATTCACGAAATTCCTAGGCAAATGGTCAGAACTTGAAAATATCATCCTTAGTGAGGTAACCCAATCACAAAAGATCACACATGGTATGAAGTCACTGATAAGGGGATATTGACCCAGAATCTCAGAATACCCTAGACACAATCAGCATATCAATAGATTTCTAAAAAGATGGAAGGAGAGACCCCTGGTCCTGGAAAGACTGGATGTAGGGGAACGCCAGGACAGAGTAATGAGAGGGGGTTGAACAGAGAAAAGAGGGAGGGAAGGGGGCTTATGGGACTTTCGGGGAGGGAGGAAACGGGAAAGGGGAAGTGATTTGGAATGTAAATTAAAAAAATAAAATTAAATTAAATTAAAAAAAAATAAAGTATCATAGGATACACATAGACGGGGCAGAATCTATATGAAGGAGTCATTTTTAAAGCTCAAGACTTTATTTTAGCAATCGAGGCAATAGAAGCTAGTTTCCATACATTGCTAATGAATAGTAATTGACACCTGAGTGACAGGTAAAATCTGAGTTATGCAAGTTTTAAGAAATTATTTTGAAATCTTACTAATGAAAATAAGAGCATTCCTTGGTAAGACTTGTCACATCTAATTGATATCAAATTTCAGAATTTCCCATAAGCTTTAGTAATGCAAGGTTTACAAATAGGCATGGTTCTTCCTATAAATTGTTCTTGGGGGTTACATTCATGTGGAGGCATTTTGTCTTTGGAGTCTGGTTTATTTAAGCGACTCTAAAGTGGACTATAACAAATATAGAAGATTTGGAATACCTTAAGATTTAAGCTCAATATCTATGATGTCCTGGCAGCCAATTCTCTACAGTAAGATTTAAAAAATTTAATTGGGGAGGTGGCTCAGTTGATAAAATGCTTGCTTTGTAAAGCATGAAGATAGATGCTTATTGTTAACAATTAATTGGACAAGGCAGAATACATAGGTAACCCCAATCCTGGAGTAAGGGTAGAGGATAGGGATGGATATAGAGACAAGAGCATCTGTCAGCTCACTATCTGGCCAGTCTCACCAAAACAGAATGCTCTAGCTTCATTGAGAGACCCATTTTCAAAAATTAGATGGATAAATGACTGGCAAAGTAGCCTGGGGCTCACTTTTTGCTTCCGCACATGGACTTATTTGTAAGCACACACATATAGAAATGAAGACTCAAGAAATATCTTTGAAAATGATGACTTAATGTTTTATAATTGTAGGCTAGTATTTTGGAATAAATTCTGTGAATTTATATTTTTTGATAAAGGTATATGCTTTTCAGAAACCCAGGTATTGTTTTGTTTTTATTTCACAAGGTATTTAAATTAACTAATACTAATCATTTTCTGAAAGTACAAATGAATTTGGCAGCACATATTGCTTCTTTGGCACTGGATTATGCATTAGATGACGAATATTAGAGTTAATTGTCAGTAGACTTTGTGTCTCCTGTATCTATTTACACGTTCTGATAATTTTGAGTAGTTACCTAAGTAAGAGCCCAAGTGCTTGTACTTTCTACAGCCTCCAGCACACATCTCTGGCATTTCTAATCTACAGAATCAGAGATCTCTATCTTCAGTGTGAGAGTCCCTCCTGAAGTCATCTCATAAAAAAATTATATGAAGAGACTTAGCTGAAAGAAGAAACTTTCCACTTTCCTTTCCAGTTGGTTTTGGTTAATTGTAAGGTAGAATCATTAGTGTAGTAAAATACTTTTATATCTTTGAAATAAAGGTTCTTTAAAAATATTAATTCAGCATGAAGTGAAACATGGTGGCATTGATAAAGCCAATAGCTTAGCCAGTGAATGCTGACCAGGCTGGAATGGCTGGGAGGAGTGATTGTATTTCTTTCATATGCATAGTTTCATTGTATGAGCAGAATATGAATATTAAGCAGACTTAAGCATTTTATCTAAAAGGCATTTTTAAGAATATACTACAATTTAATACATTTAACAAATGTGTATTCAGTATTTCGATACTGCTGTTGTGGAACTAGATAGACTCACAGACAGACACACAGTCTCACAGAAAGACACACAGATGTAGAGAATATTGTTCACTATGAAATGATGAAATTAAGGTTTTGAGGGGCTAGATGCCCAAAGTCACAGTGCTAAAATTTGTAAGAGTTCTGGAATTTTAAAGAAATATCTGATTCTACTTTTCTCTTTAAGGATAGTCTCTACTAGTATCATACAACAAAAGTATGATTAAAGGTCTGTGGGAGTTCAGAGGATGAATTGGTTAATTATTTCTCAGGGGTCAGAGAAGGTTGCTAATGCTTGAGTAGACTTTGATTGGCAAGGAAGGAGTGGCATGAAGTTGAGAAGGTGAAAGACTATAAAATGTTGAGAAAGCAGTGTGAATAATAGCAGTAGGTAATTAATGTGCCCAGGTTTTCAAAACAGGGAATTGGATGGTCTCTGTGGATGCCCCATAGGTTGATGGAGGCACAGGGGACAGTCCAGGAAAGAACACTGGGCTCCACTTAGAAGGTCTTGGAATGACAGGATAAAACTTCATGTCTAACTTTTATATGAAAGCCTGATGAGGGCAAAGGCCAAAAGGACAAAACTGGGAGATAAGAGCCTGAGACCAAA
Organism: Tokudaia tokunoshimensis; assembly: GCA_036184795.1. Classification (NCBI taxonomy): domain Eukaryota; kingdom Metazoa; phylum Chordata; class Mammalia; order Rodentia; family Muridae; genus Tokudaia; species Tokudaia tokunoshimensis. The sequence continues at coordinate 128,823,979 of BTHU01000023.1, read as the reverse complement.
CTGTGGCAATAAATAATATGAAAGGAACAGGCATGATACCAAAGGTAGTTACATGGCAGGATTAGCTGATTTTCATGACTGCTTTTAAGAAATTTAAAGAAGTCAAAGTGATACTGAGGATTCAGATTTGGTAAAGAGATGTTGGTTTCAGCCGTTTCAACTGTATCCACCATCTAAACACCATTCCGTCTCTGTCATCTGATGCTAAATAAAAAGAAAGCAAGTTTGCTTTTTTCAAAAGCATTCTTATTGCTAAAATTCTGAACGTGGGTGTTTTAATGATTCCAGACATCTAGTTTGATGAAACTGTTGTTATATTATATCGTAGTTTATTATAGGAACTAATACTATCTCTGAAGCTCTGTAATACACTGAAGTGCCTCAGTTTACTTTACTAGGCTTTGTGACACACACAAATATATTTATTTATTTATGTATTTATGCATTTATGTATGTATGTATTTATTTATTTATTTATTATTCTATGTAATTCCTTCACTAGTTTTTTAGAAGTATGAACCATCAATACCTTACAGATAGATAATCTTTTAACCATGGTATACCAATTCCAAGGTTCTGAGAGAATGTTGGTAAAAATTCACCCACTTAGGCCACCTATATCTGCCTTTTAAAAAACTTTTCATTAGTAGATGTTGAGAAACACATTTTTGTATTTTTTAGGCTTTCAAAAGCATAAAGTTAAAACCTTGGGCTGATGGGAAGAAAGGGAAGAGACTAAGTTGTGCCTGTGGCCATGGGATGGAAGATTGTAGAGTACCTTCACCTTGTCATTGTTGCTATGGAAACCACTGCTAACAATAAGCCAAGGAAAGAGGCCTAGAAGGGTATCTAGGTAATAAATACATCTTTTTGTTGTTGAAAAATGGTAGGAAAGAGTTTCAACAGAATGCTAGTCTGTAAATAATGGCATAAAATCTGTGGTTTTATAGTCAGAAGTTTACCTAGTGACTAGGGATAGGGTATATCCTCCAGGTGATGTATATAACCTCTTCAGTGTGGGCAGTGGGTACTGGAGTGTGTGACAGTCTTTAGGGACTGCTTCATCTCAATTGGCTTTATATTATAAGGTGTCCTTCTCTGTCTCCCTTCCTGAGTTTCACTTTGCTTGTGTACTCATCATCCTAAACACTCACCAGACTTACTGGCTCCCTGAAGGTGTGTATCTGTTTTCATTGCTTCCAGTCAAGTTCTGTAAAATATCACCCATTTAGGCCCAGGCCTCCTTGGACCCCTGTGTGCCCACATTTGTGTCTTATCTTCTTTTCCGCATGATAAGAGTTTTCTTCAGCATCTGTCTCTGCAAAACTAAACCTATAATCATGCCTGCAATAGATAACAGCACTGAAACCTTCCCTTTCCTACAAAACCCTGTTCCAGACATCTGCAAAGCTGTATGTTTGCCAATGATGGAATTCAATTACATGTAGTCACCTCTGACTTCTCCTACTGCAGAGACCTTGTGAAGACTGAGAGACAGGCTGGACTTGCTAGTCTCAAAATATCAGTTATTGCTTTTTACATGCATTTTTAAGACACCAATGTCTGTGCCCACACTGCCAGCATCAGTATCCAGCTCAGAAATCATCAGAAATGACTGACAATGGTGGGAATTACACCTGCATACTCTGTTCTCACTGTGAATATTATGAAGATGACTTCAGGACATTTACTTACACAAGTCAGATAATTTATTTAGTGCATTGTTTAATTGGAAGCTGCAATCTCTCCTATCTGTGTGCTCTCTTGTTCTTGTTAGACAAAGAGACTTGCCACTCTAAACAATCATCAATCATGACTTGCTCAGGGAAGTCCTGAACACAGCATCTTTTCTTCACATTATTATTTTTTCCTAGAGAAGGTGTTATTGTGCCTTACACTCTGACCATGTTTTTGATGCAAACACACCTTTCTTTATGCAACATAGTTCCCTCAACATTTATTTCCTCTGAGTTCAACCATATTTCCCCCTTTATTGGAGAGCACTTTTCCTCTTCCAGCACTTGCTTGAAAGTTTGTATTTCTGATTCCTGTCCTGGTTCCACTTGTGCTTTTACTCTTCCCACATTCTGTCCCTGTGACCCCAGAGCCACCAGAACCACACATCTGAACATTTTCTCAGTTTTCTGTCCCCAAGACTCAACTGTATCTCATGCCTCAAAAGGCTTGCCTCACTGGCCACAACTTGCCATGTACAGAATAGTTCACCTGCCCCTTTTGTGAGTGAATTTACTTTGACTGTACATGGGAAACTGTATAGCAAACCATGCTGCCTGACAAGCTAATTTGGCTAAGATCTGATTTACACAGATTTAAGATAGGAAGATTTTAAAAGGCCCTTCTTAATCTCAAAGTACCCATAGAATAGATGATGTGACTTATAACCAAGTTCAATACAAATGCATTCAGTCTACATAGGCATGTGTGGTAAGTTATATACTTGAGCTGGTAAGGGTAAGCATCACAAGGGATATAGGACTCAGGCTTAATCCCTCTAGTGTGGCATATAGCACATAATTTCCTGAAGTCATTGGGATCATCAATGAATAGACAAACTCTGCCAGATCACACAAATTTGACAAATGCCATACTTTGTCTGCCTCTGTCTGTCTGTCTGTCTGTCTGTCTGTCTGTCTATTTCTCAGTCTCTTTCTATGCATCCCCCTCTCAGTGTGTGAGAGGGTGTTTCTGAATGTCTCTTGAGAGACTATTCTGAGAACAACCAACTGCTCTTTGTGATGAGGGTGGTAGTCACACTCAATCTGATAAAGAAATGAATAGAACAATATACTGAATAAAACTGAGGTTCTGCTTCCTGACTATGAGTGCTAAAGCATCCCATCTATTTTGTCCTTGGGACTTGGATTGAAACATCAAATTTTCTTGGTCCTCAGTCTATCAGATTGGGGACTAGAACTTACATTTTCAAACTTCTCCTGTGGGAATTTCCAACTGAGACCTTGAGAATTGTCAGCCTTCAAAATCACTGAAACAATTTCTTTTTTCTTTTTTTTTTTTTTGGAGAGTCTAATTATAGCTAGCTTTATCTTTAACTGATGTTCCCTATAAAACCTTTCTTCTGGGGAATTAGTTGTGAATAGCATCCTCCAAAGTTAACTTTTCTATGTCCACAATCATGAATGTGTACTGTGCTGCACATGTATTGATCCCTACATCCAAACACACTGGCTAGGAAAGCGTTTGGATATGTGTTTGCATTCATGCCTTTGAAGATTGAGTGGAACTCCCACCCTCATCACAGAGAGCAGTCAGCTGTTCTTGGTGTAATTATTCTAAAGACATTCAGAAACACCCTGTCTTTGACTCAGGCCTTCTGATTCTCTTCTGGAGTCAAACAGATGGCCAGCAGGAAACTCTGAGACATCAAGGATCAGGACTCCTTCTTATACTCTTGTATTTTCAAGGTCACAGAATATCAGTGCTGACCTACATAGTCTGTGCAGATTTTCTGCTCAACATAATTCTCTCGATGAGCATTAAAGTTGTCTGTGCCACCAGAATTTTTCTCTTAAGTTTTATTCCATTGTATAGATAGGGTACACTCCAGTCATCAGCCACGCTTCTGTTGTGAAACTTCCTCTGAATAGAAACATTCCCTTCTGAAGAAATGAGGGAAGCTCACAGGAATCAGGAAGCTAAGAAAACTTAGGAGGTTTGGAAGCCCAGAAAGTTTCACAGTCACAAGGCCTACCCCTAAGGCCATACTAAGTAATTACAGTATGGGGAGAGGGGAGTGGTTTTGATGTAGCTGATTGTAAGTTGAGTAGGAGCTCCAGGGATGTTTGATGAGTCATCACTCTTGCTGAGATGGGCTTCTGGAGAAGCAGCTGCCTTTGAGATTTCCAGATTGTTGGTGACCTTATCTCTAGAAACTCACTGTTTCACCTGGCTGGGCTTCAGTGGAATGGCATCCTGTTGTTTATCTCTCCCCAAGTAAATGCACCCAACCCTCCTCCACTGAAGGTATTTGTATTGTTTGCAGTGCATGGCCATTAAGATTAAAACCCCTCTTTAGCCTCCCATTCAGATTTTGTATTAATTATTCACATGAATAAACCCCTCCTTCTTGCTTCTCATTAGTCTTTCCCCCTGTTTCTGTTCCTCAGGGAAGATGAAGGCAGACTCTGCTTAGCTGAATTCCAACACCACCATAAAACCTTTCTTCTAAGGAATTAGTTGTGGCAGTCTGTGGCTCTCAGCAGATTCTTTGTGTTTTCTGAATGTGAAAGCTTTCTTGGTTATTCAGGGAGAACAACAGTATAACCAGATGGGAAACATTTTGTGGAAAAATTGATAGTGTGTGGGGGGCAAAACTGTGAGTCAGGGATCTGAACTGCAATCTGACCTGTCAAACTATGGCTCTAAGTCCTTCACATCCATTCAGGTCACTTTGTTCTCATCAAGAAAGGGAAGACAATGGATGAGAATAGGAATTGCAAGGCCAAGGCTTGTGGCATATGCAGAAACAACACAGACATCTGTTATATGATGAACATAGAATGAATGGGAGAAGAGCATTGATAAAGGCAAGTTGGTTGATGTCCAGTAGCAATGGGGATAGTAGGTGGGGAGCACAGGACTGAAGTCAACTGAAGCCAACCTAGGGCTGCCCCCCCCAACCCTGTGACTTAGCCCCAACTGACAATTTGAAAGAGGCTTGTGACCCTGGGCCTAGTGCAAGCTAGACAAAGTAGACAAGTGTAGTACTATGAGCCCTGGTCTCCAAACTGGTATATTTTTCTACAATATATATGACATCCACACAGCTGTTTCAAAAACTAGTTTTGGATTCTCCTTTAGCTGAAATTGCTCAGAAGGAGGGTGATGAGATGGTTAAAAATGAATTGGTACCTTCCTGGAAGGAACATAGCAGCTCTATTAGAAACAGGCATGTCTGTATTCTGTATTCACTGACCTGCCTGGTAGAGTCCACTGCTACAGTGAATGTAGATATGAAGGAACCTTCACAATCATTCGTCTCCCAAGCCTTCTGAAAGGCAAGTGTTGCTTAAGAAATGAAATGTCATATAGAAGAGAATATTATATACTAGTTAATATAATTATTAACTATTAGTTATTCTCCATGCTAAGAGAATAGCTAATGGTGAATTGATTGCAAGGATGATTCTAAAGTAGAATGTGCAGGGTGTCTTGTCTACATTACTGAGGTAAGGACATGATGGCTGTCATCCAAGGCAAGGATGCCTCACTATCATGTTGAGATGTACAAAGTATATCCACTCAATATACCATGGGTTGGGAAAAGTCAACGGTCATTTAAAAAAAGGTTTCCTTATCTGAGCCTGAAGTGCTAGTACAGGGATGGTTTCCTGTACTGTCTTTAGATGTAGAAAGTGGTGAATCCCAAATCATAACTGAAACAGAGATTCTGTGCTCAAGATGCTTGGCACTGGAGGGGTGAGGTAAAGAAAATGTTGTGGTTCTTTTCAACTCTTAACCAGACTATATTCCTTCACTGTCACACATATCAGGAACCAATTGCAATGAGAGAAATAGAGTATACTAAGTACTAATAGGCAAAAAATAAACAAAACATTAAGTACCACGTTCTCTCCCACAAAACACCTAAATCTGTAATATTGATTTCAAGCAAAGGTTTCTAGAAGAGCTTCTTTGGAATGAAAGAACATCCTGTCAAGTTCTCTTGCGGTGGGGTGACAAAACCTCACAATGGGTTTTATCTCTCCCTTTGATCTGTACAATTGCAGGTATTTCTCATTGCAGACTCCCTCTGTCTATCACATGGCATTGCACACTTTTCATATTAGGCACAATAATAAAGGATTACACTCCTTAACCTAAGCCATTTCAGAGGGGAAATATTAATACACTGGATATGGATGTACACAACCTGTCTCACTCCTTACACTGCCTGATATGAAGCTCCCATTTTGTATGAAGATGGAAACTACTTAAATTTCAATGTTTTAATTGGTTCTGACATGATCTATTTGATCCCTCATACCTGAATATATTCTACACTTTTTATTCAGACAGATACTGTGTTCGTATTAGCTGCAAACAAGAGGCCCTTCTCTCCAAATCAAACTCAGAAGTGGATTTACCAATGTCCAAGTAGATGGAGGGCCTGTGGGAGGACTTAGGCCCTTGGGAGTATTCCCATGAAGGGCAGTGTAAGACCCCAATCTCTTCCTCCCTCCTATGTCTCCTGGCTCATGTGTTAAGCAAATGGTTTTACCACTTCCATGCACCATAGCAGGGTTACCAGCAGAGGCTAAAAGAAGTAGGTTGAGTCATTCTTTGACAAAAACCTGTAGAATGAGAAATCAAGCAATTCTTTATCATCCTCATGTAATTGCCTCAATATTTTCTTGAAAACTAGTATACCTTGGTAGACCCATCTGCATTTACAGTTAACAGAGCATCATACTGCAATAAAGTTTGTTACTATTTTTCTTTAGTTTTCCCTTTTGAGACATTCAAATTCTAAATGAAATGGGATCAGTTCTGCAATCCACTGGAGTACTATGGGGTAAGTCATCTCTATTCTCAGTTCCATCTCTCATGCATTTAAGGGATTGATTTTGATTTTCTTTTTGTCTAGAAACAATTGTATATTTGTAAGAAGTGCCCTGTGTGATTAGGGAGATGTGCACAGCCATCCTCATGCTTCTTTACACAGCAGAATCTTCAGCACACTATCTGGGTATACTTCCCCAACAAAAGCACTGAGGACACTGCAGCTCACAGAACTTTCGCCACATGTACAACTGCTCCCCTTGTTTAGTGAAACCTGTGTATGAATGTCATGCTTTGGAGCTGGGATATGAACACACTGGACTGATGTGAAACAAGGTTATTTCCCACTCAGACATTTGACAGACAGAGGCTGTGATTTCAGTTGGAAAGCAAAATACTGAGGAGTTCTAGATGGATATCATGTATTGAATCAGACAAAAAGAACCAGATGGGGCAGAAATACTTCATAGAAATAGCAAAAAGTATATTGTCTTCAATGTGTATTAGATTGTGTTATAAGAGGAATATAAGATGAAACACATTTTTATCGAGACTTAACTTTGAGTACATTAACTTTACAAAATTTGAAAGAGAAATCCAAAATACTAAATAATGAGGATGAGTACACAGCACCATGTGCCATGGAACAGTACAGCAAGGGTTGCCCCATGTTTGAAGGAATCTCCTTTTCTGTCATGTGTGCAATGAAAACTTAACATGGGGAGATAAGAAGGTCAGTTAGAGCTATATACTTCAGTGTTCATTGACCACTAGAGCATCTTGTCTTACTCCATACCTGCCCCCAGCTTACCACACCCATGAATGTGTCAGCAATAAGCTTCTGTGATGCCTAACCCAGCACAGGGCACCATTGGGCGGAGACCTGGTACTGCCTGGAGTACCTGGATGACCAAACAATCCTTAAGGGTGTGGCTTCTCATTACACTGTACTGGGTATATAAAGGACAGTCAGGAGACTTCCTGGTCATTACTGCCAGGGGTAGCGTTGCTTACAGAAAGCTGTATAGTAGGGAAAGCTAGTGTAACTAAAGATCACCAGAAAGATGGAAGAAGAACCTTCACAAAGCAACACCTCAGAAAAGAATGTGGCAGAAGGGTCTGTTCTGAGTGAGAACAAGCGAGATGAGAAGGTCAGATGATCCAAAGCTCCTCCTCCTTTCCCATAGTTCCCTTCCCCATGGGTTTCTTGTTACAAAACTGTTCTTGGATGTCTACTCTTTCTTATAAAGCTTTCTTTGCCAGTTATTGTACATCTTACCTCATACTAACATTCTCCTGCCTTTTCTTTTTTCTTGAGCAGAGGGAGAAGATAATCAGGAGAGTGAAAGAAGTGCTCGCTCAGAGCCCGAACAAGACCAAGAACACAACGGTGATCGTTATTTGCTATAGAGGCAAAAAGAAAAGAAACCCTAATCAGCTGGGAAAGAAGGAAGGGACTCAGGACCATTCTAGCAGTCCAAATAACACCCAGTGAATGGCAGCAATAGCAGACCTAAGCAGCTCTGCACCATCTCCAACAGGCTGCAGAGCCCTAAAACAAACAGGTCAGGTCTGATCAATAAAGTAAGAACAAGATTTAGCAGGAGAAACTCTTTATAAGAAAGTTCCTTGATGATTAAAAATGAATAAATTAAAGCTAAGAAAGGAGAGAAAATGGAAGAGGAAGAAGAGGAAAAGGCAAGTAAGGATAGGGAAAATTGGAGGAGAGCTAGGGGATTAAGGAAGAAGGAGAGAAATAGAGATGAGGGGAGAAATAGAGGAAAAGGTAAAGGAGTAAAGAGACAAGGAGAAAGGCATAAAGAGCAGAAGAGGAAGTAGGAAGTAAGAAAAGGACAAGTTATGGTAGCTGTGGAAAGAGGGAAGTGAAGGAGAAGGGGATGGAACCAGGGAGAAGGAAGAAGGCAAGAGATGGAGAGAAGAGACTTAAAAATGAATGAGAAAGGAGAGTCAATTGTATTGCAGTGAACAGAGAGGATAACAGGAAGGGAAAGGGTAGTAGGAAAGAGATGGTGAAAGGAGAAACTGGTAGGTTAGAGGAGGGGGTAGGGGAAGGCTAGAAGAGCAGTAGGGAAGTGGCAAGATCACAATGGAGGGAGGGGAAGGAGAATAGGAAGGGGAGTGAATTAGAGTATAGGGAAAGGAGACTGGAGGTAAGTGAGGGGAAGGGAAGGAAAGAAAGAAGGGAAAAATGAATGCGGGATAAGAGGAAGAGATATGGTGATGGAAAGGAAAGTGAGAGACACAGAAGGGAAATGAAGAAAGAAGAGTGAGGAGGTCATAGAGGTAGAGTTAGAGAGAAGGGAAGGAGGGAGAGGACAGGAACAGAAGAAGGGAAAGATGGTGGTATGATTAGTAAATGGAAGGAGGAGGGAAAAGAAGCAAGAAGAAGGGAAGGAGATAGTTGGAGAGGTCAGGGTAATGTGGAACAGAGAGGGGAAAGGAGAGAACTACTAGGAAAAGAAGAAGTGTTGGGGAAACGGAACTGGAGGGGTAGAAAAAAGAGGGAGGCAGAAGGGGAGGGGTGGGAAGAGACAAGCAGGAGAGAGAAAATGGTGAGATTATAATAGTGGGTAAATGGTGGAGAAGGAGAGTGAACTAGAGTAAGGGAAGAGATCAGAGGTAAGTGAAGGTATGGAAAAGAAAATGTGTGGAAAGAATTGGATGGAAGAGGAGAGGTGATGGAAAGGGCCATGAAAATGACGGTATAGAGGGGAAATAGAAGGGAAGGTGGTAAGGTGAGAGACAGGAAGTGGGCTGAGGGTGGGGTGGGAAGGAATGGGAGGGGTGAGGGAATGGGATGAGGAAAAGACTGGAAGTGGGGACGAAATAAATGGAAGGCAGGAAGGCAATGGATAGGAAACAGAGAAAGGGAAGGGAAATTGATGAGAAGGGCAGAGGACAGACAAGGACAGCGAAAAGAAGGGAAGAAATGAAATAGAAGTAGGGAAGGGGAGAAGAGAGTTGAAGATAAAAGACATGGAGGGGGAAGAGGGAGACAGAGGGAGAAAGGGAGAGAGATCAAGGAAGAAGATAAAGAGGAAAGGAAGGGAGGGAGAGGGAAATAGAGGGAGTATAGAAGAGGGAAGGAGAGAGAAGAAGAAGAGAAAGAGAATGTAATCTGTGCAGCGGGGGTAGAAGGAGATGAAGAAACACAAAAGAAACAAAAAGAGGGACATAGAGGACACTAATGAATCAGTATAAGAGGAGAGAGAAGAGATGGATTGGGAGGTAAAAGGGAAAACTGAATGCTTAGAGGAGAGTAGAGAAAGATGGAGAGAGGAAAGGAGGGCAGAGAAGGATAGAGAATGGGAGGGCAAAGGGATGAGGAGGGATGAAGAGGGGAGGCAACAAGGAGAGGAACATAGGGAGGAAGGGGAGTGGAAGGTGGAGAACAGAAGGGAGAGGGAAGGGGAGGAGAGGAAGAAGGGAAGAACAACGGAGCAAGGGAAGACCATGATAGAGGGAAGAGGGGGAAATAGGTTAGAAGGAAATAAAGGAGAGGACTCAGGAAGGAAGTAGAGTAGTAGGAGAAAAGGGGAGAGGCAGTGTGATGGGGGTGGAGAGGAAGTGAATGTGTTCAGAGTTTGCTTTCTATTCTTGTGATAAAACCTGACTAAATGCAACTTGGGGAGGAAAGGGGATTTGCTTTATAATTTCTGAGCAGTTTACCATAAAGGGAAACCAAAGCAAGGAACTTGAAGCTGGAACTGGAGGAACCAAAGAAGATTCCATGGAGGAAGGCTGCTTACTTCTCATCTATATGTTTTTTTTACTTATTCATGTTATATTCCATTCAGTACCCACCTCCTGGTCAGCCCCTCACACAATACTTCCCCCAAACCCCCTCATCTTCTCCTCTGAGTAGATGGGGCTCTCCTTGGTATCCCCTTACCTTAGCACTTCAAGTCTCTTTGAGGCTAGGCACTTCCTCTCTCACTGAGGTCAGACAAGGCAGCCCAGCTAGAAGAACATATCCCATGTATAGGTAACAGTTTTTGGGATAGACCCCGTTCCTGTTGTTCAGTACCCACATGAAGATCAAGCTGCATATCTGCTAAATATGTGTGGGGAGGCCTTGGTCCAGTCTGTGTATGTTTTCTGGACATTCCAGGACCATCTGCTCAAGACTGGCACTGCTCTCAGTGGCACGGTCCCTCTTTCATTAATAATTAGTCAAGAAAACTCCACATATACCTGCCCACAGGCTATATGAGAGACTGGTGGAGACAATTGAGGTAGCTCTTCTGAGATGACTCTTGATTTTGCCAATTTGAAATAAAACAAGAAACACAAGAGGAGAGGGGGAGGAAACTAGGGCAAGGGGAAGAGAGGAGGGGACACAAGGGAGGAGGGTACAGAAAGGAGTAAGTAGGATATATGAAAGAGAGGTAATGGAGAGGAGGAGGAGAGGTGGTGGGATAGAGTAATGTAAGGAAGGGGTGAGTAGGGAAAAAGGGACAGGCTAGAAAATGGTGGCATTCAGAAGAGGGAAAGGAAGGGGAACAAACTAAAGTTTGTGGGATACAGGGAAGAAATGAAGGGGAGGTGAGGAAGAAGGAAGTTGAGGGAACGAAGAGGATGGAGGGTGTGGGATGGAAGGAAGGGAAGAAAGAAAGGGTAAGTAGGGCGGGAATTGGACAGGATACAAAAAAGGTGAATGAAAGATAGAGGAGAGGAGCTGATGCAATGGAGAGAGGGAAGAAGGCAGAGTAGAGAAGGAAAGGAAAGCTGCAGGACTGGGAGAGATGTTGGAGGAAAGACAAGAAGAAGAAGGGAAGAGAGAGGAGGGGAAATAACTAACAGTGGGGGGGGTGAAGAGAAAAGAAGGGACAAAAGGAGTGAGGAAGGAAGCAATGAAAGTGTGGATTTGAGTACTGAGGAGCACAAGTACTCACCAGATTGGGAAGTAAACAGTGGTTGAGAGTTTAGCCAAGAATCATCAGTAAGGACCAGAGGAAGAAAGGAATGAAGACCTCAGCATTTGATCTATTTCAGGTAACAACAGGAGAGGTATTTATAGGTGATGTGGGGGGCAGGTAGTAGTGGCCACATATGGAAGGGGCAATGAGGAATATCTGTGATTTTTGTGGGGTGTTGATTAAATATTTGCAAAAATAGAGAACAAAATCATCTTTGTCATGTGTTCTGTAACCCTGCCCACAGTATGAGAAGCAGGCTCTCAGAACCAAGATTGTTACTTGTCTTAATTGGGGTTTCTAGTGCTATGAATAGAATCCATGACTACTGGGGGCTGGAGAGATGGCTCAGTGGTTAAGAGCATTGACTGCTCTTCCGAAGGTCCTGAGTTCAAATCCCATCAACTACATGGTGGCTCACAACCATCCGTAATGAAATCTGATGCCCTCTTCTGGAGCATCTGAAGACAGCTACAGTATACTTACATATAATAAATAAATAAATCTTTAAAAAAAAAGAATCCATGACTACCAAGACTTTAATTGGGGCTGGCTTGCAGTTCAGAGGTTCAGTCCACTATGATGGTGGGAAGCATGGCAATATGCAGACAAACATGGTGCTGGAGAAGATGACGAGTTCTACATTCATATCTGAAGTCAGAAGGAAGACAGAGTGACACAGTGCCTGGCTTGAGCATCTAAAAACCTCAAATCCCACCCCTGGCTGACACATTTCTTTCAACAAGGTCACATCTACAGCAAGGCTACACCACCTACTAGTGCCACTCCTTATAAGCCAATGTAGGCCATTATCATACAAATGACAACTTCTTTTTAGTAGTTATGAAGAAGCCAAGCTTGGAATAGTATCCTATTAAGGGTAAGGGAGGAGGAATCCTGTGCCTCCACTGCCAGAGTGAATATTGAGGGGGGCACACTCTACTGAGAACTAGAGTAGAAACCAGTGAGACCATTCCTCTTATCATCTATGTCCTCCACCCTCCAGCACTGCTAGCTTGACTCTTCTTTCACTGCAAAGCGAAGTGGAGTAGGATGGATTGGTTTGAGCTCAGGGGCAGGGGACTAAACTAATCCTAGACTTTGAGCTGGTTTTCCATACCATCTCTTGTTTCTCTACTTAAACTATCCTTACTCCTCATTCCTTGACTTTATATCCTTTATACACTTACTCTAATTCAAGTGCGTACATCCTTTGAGAGGTTAATTCCACAAGTATGTGATTAGTTGTGAACATTTATCTTTTGAATATGTCTTGTTAATTTTAGAGTATCACTCAGGCCTGTTTTTAATACCCCTGTCTGCTTTTATATCTTCTACTCTTCTTCTGTAGTGGATTTCTCAGATACATTCTTTATACTTTGTGAGTTTTAGAAAGATGCTTGGAGTTTAACATTTGTTCTCATTCTCTTACACTGTAGTATTTAACTTTCTTTGTCATGACTATCTGCTTAATTTAAGTGACCCCATGCTCGTTTTCAATGTAAGGAAGAGTGGTTGACTTTTAAATTGAATTCTGTTATTAGAGTTAATTTCTCACATACCTTTATAAACAAAGAACCACCACTCTGTGCCCTTTACTAAGACTTTTCCAGTGCTAACATCTTGAAAAGTATAGTACAAAAATCACATCCAGAAATTGGCATGGACTTGCTTCATCTGCCTCACACCAAATCGCCCTGTTTTGCATGTAATTTTGTGTGAACAGATATTTACCCATAAGTAACCATGTTAACTGTATGTTTTGATCATACACATACATTCATGTGACAGCTTGACATAGTGAAGAGTGATAAGCAACTCATGACCAGAAACATCTCAGGATGCTGTTCAAATTTCCATTCCTGTCTTGAAGCACTGTTTTCTTGTTCTAAAGTGTCTGTAGACATTGACCTCCTTTACTGCCTAGTCTCAGGGCCCAAGATTCTACTGCCTTACCCTTGACATGCTACTATTTAATGATAGCCAGCACAATTCTCCTATACAATATTGTCATTTTAAGAATGCTTAATAAATAGAATTGCACAGTGTATAATCAAGACCTGGCTTTCCCCCATTTAACATAAGTTCTAACATTGATTCAAATAATTGGATTTATGGTATGGTGTGATTTCCAGATTGACTATTAAAACAAAATCTGCTATAATTCTTCCCATGTACAATGTTTTGTGAATATAAGATTTAATTCCTTGAGAATGATCATATCAGCTTTCAGTTTCTGGACATTACGGTAGTTGCCAGGTTTGTTTCCCTTACACAGTTGTCATCCACATTTTTTTCACATTTAGAACAGATTTTCCTATTAACTTCTCTGTTGGTACATGGTGTAGGGTATCTTTTAGGATCAAATTTACCACTTGTATATTTAGTACATGATTTTAGATAATTTCATGATTGTGGCTTAGAACAGTTATACTGATATCTGTACTAAGTTTGATTTGCCTTTCTTTAAAAACTCAATCTCAATGCACTGAGGTTTAAGTTCAATAGACTCTGATCTATATCAATTCTGAGATAAATCAATGCAGAAATATTTGATGAGAGAAGGCTGTCATCCTTTGTTCTTAGAGATATAAATGTATTATTAGAGAATAGGATGACCCAGTGGGTTGATTATGAGCATATGAATGGAACACAGAGTTTGAGTTAGTAGTAAATATAAGGTGAGAAACTTCAAGCAATAGCAGGAAGTGACATTTTTATTCTGTACGAACTGTTCCCTTTTCAATTGGGAGCATTTGGAATTCATTCGATAGTAATCAGGGTGATATTGGGTCTTTAAACACTATCCTAGAGCAAATGGTAGAAAACAAATTGGTTATAAGGAACTTGATGGGAGGGGATGGTACCCTGAAATGACATTATTTTAGAGGATGTTATAAAGGAATGAGAGAAGAGAGGGAAGCCACAAAACGTGTGACATAATGTGTTTGGCCTGAGAAAGGCAACAAGCATTGACCCTAAGTGATTTGGAAAAGAAAGAGTTACTGCATTCTGGAAGACTATAGGGAAATGTTTAGACAATTGAGGAAATGCTGTGACTGAGATAAAAGATGGAACCAGTTCACAACTAACCTGCAATAGAGGAGCTAGAAGATAAGGAATCCCAGCTTTTTTCTCCCATTGAGAGAATCAAGTGTATTCCAAAGTCAGAGAACTGGGCCCGCTAACATAGGACACAACTCATGCAAAAGCAGAATTGATTAGCATGAAGATGGCAGATAGATGTAGTGAGTCTAACTGGTGATAGATTATGGCCATTGAACTCAGAGAAAACAGAGGTGGTGATATATCTTGTGTCTGCTCAATGTTAAGAAAGCAGGTTTGACTGAGACATGTTGAGTGCTATGTAGCAATAACTCTATAAGGAAGCTACAGCAAGAAGGCTGTCCCAAGTGCAGAAACTCCATCTGGCAATTGAGCTGGATGATTTTACCTAGAACATTTACAAAATGTTCAACGGCAAGTTAAAGGAATTTTGCTCTTTCCTGTGGTCATGAATGTCTCACTAGGTCTGTCACTTCTTACAACAAAGTGTCTAGCACTAGCAACTGTATTTCTAGCAGAAAGCAAACTTCTGCTCTATTTTATGTTTTCTTTCACATAAAAAATGTTTGCAATGTAGGTGCTATTGCAATGGCAAGGATGCATGGTTGCTTAACTGCTTTATAATATCATTAACACTTGAACATGTTCACTAACATATCCATATCAGGATATAGCATGTAATCTGACATAATATTGCATAATTGATAAATATTTAAGGAATGATGTACAGTCAAGAAAGCAAAGCCATAATATACATGCAAAAGACCAGTGTCACAGTCAAAAAACATAATATACATGTAAAAGATCAGTGTCACAGTCAGTGTTCTGTTGCTGTGAAGAGAAACAGATCAAAGTAACTCTTACAAAAGAAAGCCTTTGTTTAGTAGCTTGCTTACAGGTTTCAGAGGGTTATTCTACTATTTTCATGGCAGGGATCATGGTACTACAGCAGTGGAAGAGAGAGCTACATTTTAGTCCTAAAACAGAGATAGATAGATAATAGATGATAGATAGATAATAGATGATAGATAGATAGATAGATAGATAGATAGATAGATAGATAGATAGATAGATAGATAGATAGAGATTGAAAGAAGAGAGAAGAGAGAGGGAGAGGAGGAGAGTGGGAGACTCTTTATCTTGGTATGGAATGATTTTAAAACTTCATCGCCCATTCAGTGACACAGTTCCTCCAACAGGGCCATACATTTTAATCCTTTAAATAGCGCTACTTCCTGGTGACCAATCAAATCTATGAGCCTATAGGCAACATTCTTATTCAAGCTACTATAACCAGTTTAAAAAAGTCCAAACCAAACAACTTGAGAGAAAAAGAATAGGAAAATATCATTGAGTTTCTGTTTTTGTTGACCATCTACCACTGGTCTTCCGGTCTAGTTTTAAGTACAGTTACTGTACACAGTTGGGACTCCTGTGGAGAAAATTAATTTTTCCTTTACAAAAGGATGTCAATTGGGGATAGCTTCTGGGTTTGGGATGGGAACTCTTGCCTGCTTCCCCATCTCAGCCCTGAGATGGCTTAAACCCGTACAGGCCTTGTGCATGCTGTCACAGTCTTTATGAGAGTTCATATATGTGTTAACACTGTTGTGTCTTGAAAACACTATTTCTTTGGTGGTTTCCATCCTTTCTGACTCTTATAATGTTTCTGACCCATCTTCCACACAACTCCCTAAGCACTGGGGGGAAAAGGTTTGATGAAGAGGTATCATTCAGGACTAAGTATTCCAAAATCTCAAATACTCTTTATATTGTCCAGTATTCGAGAAAATAATTTCTCTGATGATGACTGAGATGTGTACTGATATATGGGAATAATAGATTGTCATTAGGAGTCATTTAATTTTTGCATTCCTTTAGCCACATAGGAGTATTTGTTTTTTTCCTAAGCCCATGGAATATGTAGTCTCAGGTTCTTGCCTAGCCCAGCAGTGCCAGGTAGGAGGTCTCTCTCATGAAGTAGGCCTTAATTCCAGTTCCAGAATAGTCACTCCACAATGTTTTTTTTTTTTATTTTTTACACTATTTCACCAGCATATAAATGAAAAGGGTTCACAATTGTAGATCACATGGTTTGTAGCTGGATTGGTGTTTACCTTTCTCCTCTGGTACCATAGAGAGGACCTTCAAGGACCAGAATCACTATTTAGTAGTAGTCAAGGCTCTAGTTAGGTACAAGCTCAACATTCCTGTGGAGAACAACCATAGCTTTGCCAATAGCTTGAGTCTTTAGGGGTTTCCATGGGACTCTTTGATCAATGACTCAACTAGATGGAACCCATTCCTGGCACTGTATGTTTCACATGGTGTTGAAAGATGTCTAATTGTAGCATTGTCTTACACATTAATTAATGACAACATTTATTCTTCTGTCATATGTGTATATATTTTAGGGAGCTTTACAGGAGTATGTTTCCAGATGACCGATCAAATGGCCATTAGTGTTAATTAATACATTTAATTAATAAAGTTAACCCTCTGCATTCCTTT
This sequence comes from Tokudaia tokunoshimensis, assembly GCA_036184795.1. Taxonomy (NCBI): domain Eukaryota; kingdom Metazoa; phylum Chordata; class Mammalia; order Rodentia; family Muridae; genus Tokudaia; species Tokudaia tokunoshimensis. The sequence continues at coordinate 128,806,925 of BTHU01000023.1, read as the reverse complement.
TTGCTTTCTAAACTTATAATCCTCCTGCTCTAGTCTCAACCTGCCCATTTCTCTCTAACTATCCTATATCCCCTTCCATAGTCTGTTACTCTACACATAACCTCTGTGGTTTATATGAGTTGTAGCATTCCTATTGATGGGGTAAAAACTAACAACCACTTACAGGGAAAAACAAGGAACATACTTTTTTTCCATTTGGGTCTAGTTAACTCAGTCAGAATAATTATTTCTAGCTCCATTCATTTATCTGTGAAGTTTATAATTCATTTTTGTAACAGATGTAAATGTAGAAATTTTTCATAATCTGTTCATTTATTGATAGTCATTAGCTATTCCCAAGTTTTTACTATTAGTATACTAGAAATGAGCTTAGATGAACAAGTGTCTTTGTAGTAGTCTGTAGAGACCTTTGGGAATATGTTCAAGATTGGTATAGCTGGACCTTCATGTAGATCTGTTCACAGGTTCTGAAGAACTGCCACATTGATTTCCATACTAGCTATACACGTAATCACTTCCACTAGCAATGAATAAGTATCCCTCTTACAACTTATCTTAGCCAGTCTGAACTACCATTTTTGTTTTATTGTTTTTGGCCATTCAGACTTGTATAAACTGAAATTTCAACATAACTTTGGTTTCCATTTTTTTAAATGGCTATCAATTTTTAACATTGCTTTAAATATTTCTCTGCTTTTAGTATTTCATCTTTTGAGACTCACTGTTCAATTCTGCATCTCACTTATAAATTAGGTTGTTTTCTTGATATACAATATTTTCAGTTCTTTCTATATTGAGGCACTAACTCTCTATTAGAAATGTTGTTGATAAATATATTTGCCAATTCTGTAGCCTGCAACTTTGTCCAAATCATGTTGTCCTTTGCCAGGCAGAAGCTTTTCAATTTCATGAGGTTTCATTTGTTAATTTTTGATCACATTGCCTGCATTATTGGTGTTCAGTTAAAAAAACTCTTTTACTGTGCAAGTGGTTTCAAGGACATTCTCCACTTTCTCTTCTACCATATTCAGTATGTATGATCTCAGGTTGAAGACCATGATCCATTTGGAGTTGGCTTTCGAGTAGTGTGGTAAGAACAAATCTATTTATATTCTTTTACATGCAGGTATTCAGTTTGATCAGCCCCACTTGTTGAAGTTGCTGGTTTTTTTATTACACATATTTTGGAATCTTTGTCAGAAATCAGGTGTCCATTGGGGTGTATATTTATGTCTAGGTTTAACTCATTCTATTGATCAATATATCTATTTTTATGCCAATGCCATGCTGTTTTTATTACTATAACTGTGTAGTATAATTTGAGATTGGGGATGTTGATACCTCCAGCAGTTCTTTTAATATTCAGGATTGTTTAGGTATCCTGGATATGTGTGTGTGTGTGTGTGTGTGTGTGTGTGTGTGTGTGTGTGTGTGTGTGTGTGTGTTTCAATATGAAACAGAAAATTTACATTTAAGATTTGTAAAGAATTTTGTCGGAATTGTGATAAGGGATGACACTGAACGTCTATGTTCTTTTTGGTGAATATCTTCACCAAATTAATCCTATTGATTCAGGAGCATAGTAGATCATTCTATTTTCTGATGTGTTCTTTACTATTTTCCTTGAATAGCTTCACTGACATATTTTATAGAAGTCTTACACTTGTTTAGTGTTATCCCTAGCTATTTTTATTTTCTTTTTGAGGCTCTTGTGATTTCAGTCTGTTTTTAATATATATATGTATATGTATAACACATAAAAACAATATATAAAAACACATACATATATAATAACATGTTTTTTATGTGTTAATTTTATATCCTGAAAGTGTTAATCACATATAGAATTTTGGGGTCTTTTATATATATAAACATATCATATGCAAATAAAGAAACTTTGACTCCTTCATTTCCAATTTGTATCCCCTTGATATCCTTTAGCATCCTTATTTCTCTAGCTAAGACTTCAAGTGTTATATTTAATATGTATGGAGAGTGGACAACATTGAATTATTACTGATTTTAGCAGAAATACTTTGCTTTTTTATTGTTTAGGTTGATGTTAGCTTTGGACTTACTGTAAATTACCTTTATTGTAATGAGGTATGTCCCTTACACCCTTAAAATCTCCAGGGATTTTTATGATTTTCATCATGAAGGCCTTTTCTTCATCGAATGAGATGATCGCATAGTTTTTTTCTTTCAGTCTGTTTATATTGTGAGATACATTTATCAAATTGCATGTGTTTGACCGTCCTTCTATACTTTACCATAGTGTATAATTTTTTTTGGTGGATTTGATTTGCAAATATTTATGTTTATAAGTCATCTATGTTCATAAGGGAGATTTGAAATTTTCTTCCTTAATGAATCTTTGTGTGAGTCAGGTGTTACAGTTATTGTGCCCTCATAAAAAGTTAGGAAATGTTAAGATGTTCCTTCGGTTTTTGTCTTTCAGAATATTTTTTTCTATGATTTGGTTGAAAATATTTTCTCTACCATTGACCTGGGTTTTTCTTCTTTCTCTATTCTCATTTTTCCTGGATTTCATCTTTTAATAATGTTCTACATTTCTGTATTTTTGTGTATTTTTAACCAAGATTATTTTGGATTTAACATTTTCTTTGCGTATAATGTTCATTGCTTCTACTTTGACTTCATTGCTTGACTTCATCTCTATTCTAAGTGTTGTGTTGGACATTTGAATTTTTTCATCTTTAGTTTTAAGTTTGTGGATTTTATTTCTACTTTTATCTTTAGAGTATGGCCTTATGATTATTGTGATTCTAGGTGATCGTGTCTGGTCTTATTCTGTCTCTGCTGGATGTTTGTTCTGTTCGTTAGTTTCCCTTGCCTTCTCTATGTCTTAGCAAAGCATGGTGGCTCTGGAATGCATGGTAGAGTGTTTTAATTTATAAAATCTATTCTTATAGTTTTCCTGTCTTAATGGGGCCACATACTTATCTCCAAAATCTTAACCTAGAATTGCTCCTGTCTAAAGGAAATACAGTGACAAAGAGTGGAGCAGAGGCTGAAGGAATGGCCATCGAGAGACTGCCCCACCTGGGGATCCATTGCATATGCTGCAACACAAACCCAGACACTATTGCTGATGCAAGAGGTGGTTGCTGACAGAAGCCTGATATAGCTGTCTCCTGAAAGACTTTGCCAGAACCTGATCAATACAGATGCCAATCATCAGACTGAGCAGGGGACCCCAATGGAGGAGTGAGGGGAAGGACTGAAGGAGATGAAGGGACTTGCAACCCCATAAGAACAACAATAGCAACCAATCTGACCCTCCCTCCAGAGTTCACAGGGACTATACTGCCAACCAAAGAGTACACATGGAGGGACTCATGGCTCCAGCTGCTTATGTAGCAGAGGATGGCCTTATCTGGGATCAATGGGAGGGGGTGCCCTTGTTCCTCTGAAGGCCCAATACCCCAGTGTAGGGGAATGCTAAGGAGGTGAGGCAGGAGTGGGTGGATGGGTGGGGGAGCACCCTCATAAAGACACAGGGAGGAGAGATGGGATAGGGGGTTTGTGGAAGGGAAACAGGTAAAGGGGATAGTACTTGAAATGTAAATAAATAAATATCCAATAAAAAGATTAAATGAGAATATACTTATAAAATAGTAACTGTGGGTAAAGCACTGTAGAATTTGTGCTTGAGAACCACAGATTTTAAAGAGCCTCAAATAAGTCAATGCTAAAGAAAGATTGCTGCCAATCTGTTTTAAACTTTATTTGTATATAAGTTTCATAGTAGCTAATGTAACTTTTCCACAAAACCAAACAGAATAGAAACTTACCACAAAGTATACCTTTTCAGAAAAAACAGGAAATGACATCATTTGATAGAGTAAAGCAGTGGATCTTATTCTATACTCATCTCCCCAAAGTGAAATTAATGAGCTGGCAAAATTTCAACAGTCACAAGTAATCATTATTGACTTCTGGAATTTCATTGAAAGTTACAAGCAGATTAAATTTGGCAATGACAGAAACTGCTAGGTTTTAATGAGAAACTTCTGTGATATTTTAAAATGCAAGCTTCCTATCACCCAAACCTCATATCTGCACAGTAGCCTGTATTTCACTCTTTGTACATATTCTTAGTGATAAGGAGAACAGGGCAAAATTTTTCTAAAAGCATTTAGTTTTTAGGATTCGTTTTCCACAGCAACCTCTAGAAAACCTGCTAGAAGGCTTTCTTTATTTTGTTCGAGTTAAAACATGTACAGGGACCAAGGTTTTGTTATTGTTGTTGTTGTTGTTTTGTTTTTTAACTAGGTTACTTTTCCTGAAAGCATTAGAAGGGAAAGTATTGAGATGTGCCACATCAAACAAAAACCATACTTGAGAAAACACAGATGAAGTATCTGTGAAGGAAGGCATTAGAAACAGTTATGTGTAAACTTGAGAATTAAGAAAAAGCTATGTACATGCTCTGTGTGAAATATAGAATCATAAACTATCTGAGAAGACACACAGTTTTCAGTCTGGTTGGACTTAGTATCCAGATAAGTAGCAGGGAACACTAAAATTGAAAAAAAATTAGGTTGAGCGATGATTTGGTGTCAAAATGCAAACCTAATTTTTTGATATATTTTCTTCCATTTTCAATATCATTGTTGTCTTCAGGCATTTAAGATCAAGTCATCATTTGACTAATATGAAAACAGAAAAGAGGCTCAGTGCACATATTAAAGATGCCTGTTTTAACAGAACATAGTTTTAGAATTAAATAAATACTCAAAGTAACAATATATTAAGAACAAGAAAATAAAATGCATATAGTAAATTTAATTTTACAGCTGCTGCAAGATAGTTCAAAATATCTATGTTTAAGAAAATTATAATACACAAAGAGGAAATATTAGCAGGAAAATATAAATTAATTCAAACTTCTATTAAGGAAATATATTTCCAGACATTAATTTTTAATTGACTCTCTTAAATATAACCAATATTTTTTGCATAAAACATGCATAGAGTTGTAACCTGTATGTGGTACTGAAATTTGCATTTAATAACTGATGTCTTCTAGGAGAAGTATTGTTCTCTATTGTGAGGTACATCTGTTCAAACTCCTAAAATAGTGAAATACACTCACAAACTAGCATGATTTCATAAGGCTTCTCTATATATCCTTGGTTTTGTTTAATCCACCCCTATTCATTTGTTTCTTGGTCTCATCCTGCTTAAACTTTTATCTCTCAGTATTGCTCATCTGTTCTTTTATATTGCAAGTGCACCCTCTTACATTTTATTATGTGGACTGCAAGACCATAAGGTCCTAACTAGTTTAGTCTGTCACATATATTTCATTGTCTTTAAGCCTCCCTCACCTCTAGCTAAGAAGCTATGGGCTGTTAATGACTGTTGGGAGAAAAAGAGTTGTTAAGATTGACTTTGTTGTCTATTGTAATGAATGCTTAATTCAGGTTCTCCAAGACCTGCAGACTGCACTTAGACCCAAGTGATCCTGCCTTCAAGTTATTTCTGAGTGGTAAATTAAAATGCCAACAGCCAATAGCTGTGCATAAGAGGCATAGTTGGGGTTTAGGTCTCCCAAGCTTGTGGACAGAGAAGAACCATTAGGAAAAGAAGGTAAAGGAGGAGGAAGAAGTTGCCATGGGTTAGAAATCAAGAAATCATGGAACTAACAGCTGGCTATCAGAGGGAAGAGAAGCCCAGATGAAACATAGTAAGTACTAACTTGAGGTTATATATAGGAAAGCAGATTCTAATAGCATAGAGTATAGATATATGTCCATCTTTTGTCCTGTTTAAAGCTTATTGTAAACAAAATGGTTGCATGTGCCTTTTTTCTGGGAACTAAATGATCAAAGGCAGGGTAGAAACCCTGGGTCAGGATTAAATAATTTCAACAACAGAGAGTTGCTTTTCTTTAGAAGTTTGCCCAGTGGTAGGTTATCCATGCTCCAGTGGATAAGCTCATAAACATTTGCTTATAAGCAATACTATTTAAATTCATTTGGATAAAAAAAGCAAATATGAGAAAAAGGTATGAAGTTCGGAAGATGTGATGGAACTCCTGGGGTAATTTGGATGGATAGATGAGGGGTGGATATAATCATAATATATTATGTGCATGCATGAAATTTTAATAAAAAAATTTAAAATAAGACTGAAAATTTAAAAAGCAAGGCATGGAGGCATGTGGCTTTTGACCCCAAAACTCTTGGGAGGCAGAATGCATAGATCCCTGTGTGTTTGAAGCTAGATTAGTCTGCATAGTGGGTTTCATGCCAGGCAAGACTACACAATAAGACCCTGACTTCACAGAGCTAAAATAAATCAACTGTATGCTAGAAATATACCATTGTTCTGGTCACAGCTCCTTATAGGAATGGGACTAATAAAATGAACACATACACCACACAACACACACACACACACACACACACACACACACACACACACACACACACGCTCTTTCCTATCTGAAAGGCCAAGAATTGGGTACTGGATCAGTCATGAGACCAAATGTCCCATCAAGTTTTCAGCTGATATTGGAATGCTTAAGAAGTATGTTCTAATGCCAGTTAAAGTACCTCAGCAACAAGGTAGAGGAACTTGCCAGCTAGAGCAAGGGAAAACAAGCAAAAGTAAAAATAAATAAATAAATTCCTCTTTTGTGTTTTTCTATGTAAGCTACTATCAGAAGTCTGACCCAGAGATGGGTGTTTTGGACTTAAATTGTCCAGATTTGGGATGGGTCTTCTTAGCTCTAATAATCTAATCAAGAAAAATTCTTCTCAGTTATGCCCAGATGCTTGGGTTGACCAAGACAGATCAGTCAGCCAGCAGGGTGTCAAGGGAGGGAACAAGGATTAAAGAAAAAAAAGACAATTGGACAACATTATAACATGACTCTAACAAGTGCTGAAGTGGCTTTAATTTTTCCCAGTCTGCTTTTATATTATTCTGGGTACATGCAAAGAATAGGGTCTGTTTCAGGTCAAAGACAAAGTAGTCAAGGAACAAGCAAGTCATAAACAAAAGTACCATAGTATTCAGGAACTTAAGATGATCAGGATCTCGAGTTTACTTCCTTGTCCTATCCCAATATCAAATGTTTGCCAATATCCTTGAAGCAACACCAAGAGCTCTGCACATTAGGTTGTAGTTGATTTCAGGAAGTTAAGTTAGCAATCAAGTTAAGCATCACCAGTATTCTTAGGTATATATTTTTAAAGAGAAAACACAAAAAACTGTTAAAGAATTACAGGAAAACACAAGAAAACAGGTGAAGGAACTGAGCAGAACCATCCAGGATTCAAAAATGGAAATAGAAACAGTAAAGAAATCACAAAGGGAGACAACTCTGGAGGTACAAAACCTAGGAAAGAGATCAGGAGTCATAGATGCAAGCATCAACAACAGAATACAAGAGAAGAGAGAATCTCAGGTGCAGAAAATACCATAGAAAACATTGACACAACAGTCAAAGAAAATGCAAAAAGCAAAAGCTCCTAATCCAAAACATCCAGGAAATCAAGGACACAATGAGAATACCAAATCTAAAGATAATAGTTTAGAAGAGAGCAAAGGCTCCCAACTTAAAGGGTCAGTAAATATCATTAACAAAATTATAGAAGGAAACTTCCCTAACCTAAAGAAAGAGATACCTATAAACATAAAAGAAGCCTACAGAACTCCAAATAGATTGGACCAGAAAAGAAATTCCTCCTGTCCCATAAAAGTCAAAACACTAAATGCACAAAAGAAAGAATATTAAAAGCAGTAAGGGAAAAGGTCAAGTAACTTATAAAGACAGATCTATCAGAATTATATCAGACTTCTCACCAGAGACTATGAATGCCAGATGATCCTGGGCAGATCTATGACAGACCCTAAAACAACACAAATGCCAGCCCAGAATACTATACTCAGCAAAATTCTCAATTACCATAGATGGAAAAGACAAGAAATTCTATGACAAAAACAAATTTACACAATATCTTTCCAGAAATCCAGGCTTACAAAGTATAATAGATGGAATGCCATCACAAGGAAAAGTAATCTTTCAAAAACCCAAAAGAAGATAGCGACACAAACATAAAAATAGCAAAAAAAAAAAAAATAACAAGAAGCAGTAATCACTATTCCTTAAGATCTCTTAACATCAATGAACTCAATTCCCCAGTAAAATTACATAGAATAACAGATTGGATATGTAAACAGGACCTAGCATTTTGCTGCATACAGGAAACACACATCAGAATCAGACAGACACTACCTCAGAGTAAAGTGCTGCAAAACAGTTTTCCAAGCAAATGGTCCCAGGAAACAAGCTGAGTAGCCATTCTAATATAAGATAAAAGCAACTTTCAATCAAAAGTTATTAAAAAGTATAAGGAAGGACATTTCATACACATCAAAGGAAAAATCTACCAAGAACTCTCAATTCTGAACATCTATGCTCCAAATGCAAGGGCACACATTCGTACAAGATCTTTACTAAAGTGCAAAACACACATTGCACCCCACACAATAGTAGTGGGAGACTTTAACACCCCACTCTCAGCAATGGACAGATCATGGAAACAGAAACTAAACAGAGACACAATGAAACTTACAGAAGTTGTGAACCAAATGGATCTAACAGATATCTATAGAACATTTTATCCTAAAGCAAAAGAATATACCTTCTAACCACCTCATGATACCTTTTCCAAACTTGATGATATAATTGGACACAATACAAGCCTCAACAGATACAAGAACATTGAAATAATCCAATGCATCCTATCAGATCACCACAGACTATGGCTAGTTTTCAATAAAAATAAATGACAGAAACCCACATACACACAAAAACTGAACAATTCTCTACTCAATGATAACTTGGTCAAGGAAATAATAAAAAAAAGATATTGAAAACTTTTTTTTAATTTAATGGAAATGAAGACACAACATACCCAAACTTATAGGACAAAATGAAAGCAGTGCTAAGAGGCAAACTCATAGTTTGGAGTGCCTCCACAAAGAAACTGGAGAGAACTTACATTAGCAGCTTGACAGCACATTTGAAAGCTCTATAACAAAAGGAAGCAAATAAGCCCAAAGAGGAATAATGGCAGGAAACAATCAAACTTAGGGCTGAAATCAAGCAAGGAGAAACAAAACGAATTATACAAAGAATCAACAAAACCAGGAGCTGGTTCTTTGAGAAAATCAACAAGATAGATAAACCCTAGCCACACTAACCAGAGTCCACAGAGATAGCATCCCAATTAATAAAATCAGAAATAAAAAGCGAGATATAAGAACAGAAATGGAAGAAATTCAATAAATCATCAGATCATACTACAAAAGCCTATATTCAACAAAACAGGAAAATCTGGATGAAATGGAAGATTTCTAGACACATATGAAATACTAAAGTTAAAGCAGGATCAGATGAACTATCTCCACAGTTCCATAACACCTAAAGAAATACAAGCAGCTATTAAAAGTCTCCCAACCAACAAAAGCCTAGGACCAGAGGGGTTTAGTGCAGAATTCTATCAGACCTTAAAAGAAGACCTAATACCAATACTCTTCAAATTACTCCATAAAATAGAAACAGAAGGAACACTACACAATTCATTCTATAAATCCATAGTTAAGGTGCATATTCTTCCTTGGAGATGGAACGGTGTCTGTATAATCAGGAAATTTTCACAATTTTCTTTCACAGCCAATTTCATAAGAGATACTTTTTCTACTTCTATCATTTTTAATGCTACAAATAGATTTTAAAAACTGGTTGAGTGCATAGTACTTTCTGCTTCAGAAGATATTATGTATATTTAATTGACATTTAACCATTATAAATTATTTTGATGACTTAAAAATGTCAATATTGAGTTGTATGTATTAAAATAATTTTTATTAGTTTTAAAAAAGAACAGTGTTTAGAAGAGAAAAATATACATAATATAATAGATGTTCATTCAATAGCACTAAAATCATTTTGAATTCCAATTTTCTAAATGTGTAAAACTTTAATGGGACAGATATATCCAGATTGTAATAAAAATCCCAACTAAATTATCATTTTCTGTCAGAAAACTTTGTTAGTATAAAACATGTTCAGATTAAAAATAAATGTCTAGAGATCGATATTGCATGGTAATACTAATCAACAAAGAGCTAGGAAAGTTGTATTAATTTCAGGTGCAAGAGTCATTCAAGTAAGAGAAACTGAGGTATTAATGATAATGAGGTTAATTCTATGAGTATATGCAATCTAAAACATACAATTCCTCAGAAAATAAAAGCAGAATGTAGTTGCCAGAATCATGCAGAAATGGTACTGGTGACTACGTAATGGCTTCAGGGTTTATTTTGCACTCATGAAATGTCATGGCACTAAACACAGCCAAGAGATGAATTTGGAGAATGCATTTAATTCTAGTGAATATTAGCTTTCAAAGGTTAGTAGTTCATTTTATGTTAATGTGATGGTTTGTATATGTTTGTCCCAGGGAGCGGCACTATTAGAAGGTGTGGTCTTGTTGGAGGAAGTGTGTCACTATGGGGTTGGGCTTAGAGATCTTCCTTTTAGATGCCTGAGGATACCCAGTCTGTTCCTAGCTTCCTTTGAATAAAGATGTAGAACCCTCAGCTCTTCCAGCACCATGCCTGCCTGGATGTTGCCCTGCTTCTGCCTTGATGACAATGAACTGAACCTCTGAACCTGTAAGCCAGCCCCAAGTAAATGTTCTCTTTTATAAAACATGCATTGGTCATGGTGTCTACTCACAGCAGTAAAACCCTAACCCTGAACTAATATAGAAGTTGGTACTGGGAGTGCGGTATTGCTGTGACAGGCCTGGCCATGCTTTTGTTTGGAAGAATGTGGATTTTGGGACTTTGGATTTGGAAAGTCATGGAATGCTTTAAGTGGGGCTTAATGGGCCAGCCTAGTAGGAATATGGAAGACAGAGGAGTTGAGTGTTGTTTGAACTATCTAGGCCTGATGGCCCAAGAGGTTTCAGTGGAGAAGAACTTTAATATGTGGCTGAGAAAGTATTTTGTGATGTTTTTGTGAAGAACATGGCTGCTTTTTGCCATTGTCTGAAAAGAATGCCTAAGGCTAAGGTAAAGTGATTTATATTAGTTGCATTGACAAAAGAAGTCTCAAAAAAGCCCAACAGAGACTTTGTTCTTTGGTTTATTCTGATGAAGAGCATTTTGAACAAACATAGCAAGCTGAAAGATAAAAAATACAAAATATGTAGTTTGAGTATTAAAGGGACTCAAGGAAGTGAAATGGAGCTGAATTCAAGTATATTAAATTGAATTAATTGAGTAGTGATCTTGGGGCAAGATTCCACTGAACTAAATTTGGGGCCAGGTGTGGTAGTACAAGCCTTTAATCCCAGGAGGCAAAGATAAGCAAATCTCTGAGTTCAAGGCCAGCCTAGAACAGAGCAAATTCTAGGTGAAGAAAAACTTAATTCCAGACTTGGTAGATCACAAGTGCTTAGGAGACAGGCATGCAGATCTCTGAATTCAAAGTCAGTCTGTGGAGCAAGATCCAGGACAACCAAGCTTAGTCAGTGAAGGAGTTGGAATAAAGGAAGCTAGTGATAATGTGATAGAACAAGGGGACCAGTGTTCCAGCTCCTGCAAGCAGCAGAACTCAGCAGTTTCGGCCATGTGTCTCTGACTTTATATTCATGAGGTGAAGGAGACTACTGGGACAGTTAATGCTGGTTAGCTGGAGCTAGGAAATTAGCACTGATTAAGAAGAGACCAGCATTACTGAGGTGCAATATTCTGGGAAGTTTTTTCTGAGAGCACAAAGAAGCTGTATTCCAGATATAGCAAAGGTTGTACCTCATGCTGTGGCTGGACTTGGTAATGTGCAAGAGTCTACTAGGTGGTACTAGTTTTGAAGACATGAAAGCATCTTGAAGAACAGCAGAGGTTCGGCACTGTGAAAGGCCATGGAAGGCCATTGGTGAAAGTGCGGCCTCAGTTGGAGTTGACATCCCAGGACTGAAGGGGTCATGCAAAATAGTTGAGGCTTGGTACCATGAAGAGAGCCTATGAGAGACTTTGGTAAAGCCTAGCTGCAGTGGAAGACCCCAGCATATTGGAAGATGCCAGTACTATAGGATGACTACCAGTAACAGCAGTGGCAGCAGAACTTGAACTTAGAGTGCTACAGAGGGCAGATCTGGAGAAGTGACACCAGCCTTTTGGAGATGCACAGAAGATTGTGTGTGGAACTCAGACATTGGAAGAAGCTGTGAAGCTGAAGTTAACTTGGGGACCCCAAGATGTTAAAGATGTCAGAGCCACAGGTTGCCTTCCAGGAAAGCTGCTAACAGGGAGAGGATCCAGCCCAGGAGAAAGAACCTTTTTGCAGTCAACAAAGATGAAAAGGAAGTTGAAGATCTGAAGACTGCATTGCCATCAGACATGGAGATGAAGAGTTTGGAGATTGCCCAGCTGGTTTCCTGTCTTGCTTTAAGGATTACAGTTAAGTGATTGGATAAATCTCAGAAGAGACTTTGAACTTTGGACTTTTAACACTGTTGAGACTACTATAGACTGTGGGGAATTTTGAAGTTGGACTAAGTGTATTTTTCATTATGCTATGTTTAGGTATGGCTCCCATAGACTCATGTTTGAACAAGCCTATGGGGGCCAGGGAGTGGAATGTGATGGTTTGTATATGTTTGTCCCAGGGAGTGGCACTATTAAAAGGTGTGGTCTTGTTGGAGGAAGTGTGTCACTATGGTGTTGGGCTTAGAGATCTTCCTTTTAGATGCCTGAGGATGCCCAGTCTGTTCCTAGCTTCCTTTGGATAAAGATGTAGTTCCTCCAGAACCATGCCTGCCTGCATGCTGCCCTGCTTCTGCCTTGATGACAATGGACTGAACCTCTGAACCTTTAAGCCAGCCCCAAGTAAATGTTCTCTTTTATAAAACATGCATTGGTCATGGTGTCTGTTCACAGCAGTAAAACCCTAACCCCGACTAACACAGTTATATTTATTTTCTTAAACACCAAAATATATGAAGAGGCAACAAAGTTATGCATCTTCTAATATCATGCAATGAATAATTTCTAAACTGATAACTGATGTATGCTATCTCACTCCATCTCATATCCAAGACAGGCATTACTTGGTATACTGTAATTTTTTCTCATCCAAATTCTGCTTAGTCAAATATTCTCAATAAAGTACTCTGTTCTCTTAGAAATAAGAAAACAAGAGAGTCTTAAGTCTGTTCTAGTGTGACCTTTCAAAAATGTCACCTTATAACATACAATAACTATCTTTACCTGATACCTACATATGATACTTGAAATTCCACAATCAAAATTTCACTCACTTTGAACTCTCCTAGGTATTCTACAAAGAAAACCAAACCTAAGGCAAGGATGTATGTGATAGGGATTTCTTAGGAATAACACTTGGCTGGGTTATAAAAAAGTAGGATTCATTAGAGGGAGAAACTCCATTATAAGACAGTTCCAATGTAAACATCAGTTGAGCCTATGAGGTACTATGGAGCTACAATGATGTTTCAGAGGTATCCTTGAAGAAGATGGTAATATTATGTTCCAATATGAGTCAGTCAGTTTATTTGGGATTTCCTATGGAAAGTGTTATGATTTTGGACACAGAAGGACAGATTGCATGTAGTGACTAAGATCTGAGTGATCATCAGCTACCAGTATAGTTGAAGAAATAATTCATTCAGAAGGGGAAATCCAAGTGGCCTCTCACAGTCCAGGTGTGCCAATTTTAATTAGGAGTCAAATATATACAACACAATAAGTCTATTTAGCCTCACTGTAGAGGTAAGGGAAAAAATACACACCCAATACCCAAAAATTGAGTAAGAATCTTCAGATAGAAGCTAAGTATCATAAAATATAATGACGTGTCATGAGGCACTACACATTTCAAATGTTTTGAACTTTTTTCACTCAATTTAAAATTCAGTAGCATGGCTTTGGAAAGCATCAAGACAGTACACTTAATGAATATTCATTGTCTAGAGATGAAGGTGAACCTAGTTTTCTATTTATCAGTCTGTTAGTGTCATAAATTTGTACCACTGAAAAACCGACCATCAAGAGTTTAGAATGCTCACTCGTGTTACCTACTTTACATTCTTTAGTTCCTGTGTCTGTATAGCCACTTATATCAAAACTGAGTACTAAAAAGTAAGAATTAACATATGTGTAGGTGCTCATACAGGACACAGTGAGTTCATCATGTCTCTGCTATAAGATGTCGTTGCAACAAGACCAAATTGCCCAAGGATAGACAAGGATAATCTCAGAACTCGCTCAGTCTTATGCCTTAAAACTCATCCTTCAAGTGATCTTCTATTTTACTATGAGTTGTGCCATAAAGTTCCACTGGAATGCAAGAAAAAGTATTCTTATCCACATGATGAGCATTGTTTATAGAAGAAAAAATAATTTTGTGTGATAATCTCTGCATAATTCTATTTACCATTTCCATTTCTCTATAGATTTAGTTTTTCAATGTACAAATTAACTAAATAAAGGTAAAGTTATTTGATCACACATAAACTTCCATATAAAAGTAATTAGTGATCAGAACTAGTAGCATGATTAGAAGCCTCTACACTACTGTCTGCCCTTCTGCTGGGGCAGAACATTGCCAGCTCTGCTGTGGTGAAGATTCCATCTCCTGATACTTCCTAGAGAACCAGCCACTCAGGGCAGTTGGTAAGAATCTCCCCTACCCCCAACCTCTAGAGGCCCAGAGCTGCCTCCAGAGATCCAGCAGGACTCACCACCCAGCAACCACCAAAAGCCCCACCCTTCCTAATAGCAATCCCTTCCGAGCCTTGTCCCCCTGCCACCACCATCTGCCCTTCTGCTGGGTCAGTACCTTGCCAGCTCTGCTGTGGTGAAGATTCCATCTCCTGATACTTCCTAGAGAACCAGTCACTCAGAGCAGTTGAAAACCAGTCGCTCAGGGCAGTTGAGAACCAGCCACTCAGGGCAGTCGAGAACCAGCCACTCAGGACAGTTGTACCTTGCCAGGTCTGCTGCGGTGAAGATTCCTTTTCCTTTTATTTCCTAGAGAACCTGCCACTCAGGGCACTTGAACCTTGCCAGCTCTGCTGCAGTGAAGATTCCATCTCCTGATACTTCCTAGAGAACCAGCCACTCAGGGCATTTGCACTTTCTGTTGTGGCAGAATCTTGCCAGGTCTGCTGCAGTGAAGACACCTCTCCTGATACTTCCTAGAGAATCAGCTGCACACAGGACATTTGCTCTTTCTGCTGTCGCAGACTCTCGCAATGTCTGCCACAGGGAAGACACCATCTCCTGATACTTCCTAGAGAACTAACCACACTTAGGTCATTTGGAGTGCAAAGAGGCCTGGAAGCACAGGAGAGCTGGTCTCCCAGGAGAGCCTACATACCCGTGTGCACAGAGAGATCAGAAATTATTATAAAGGCTTACAAGACAGATAAGTCAAAAATCAAAGACAGCAAGACCAGCTAACACCAGAGAAAACAAATGCAAGGTCAATGTCCCGAACCCGCAGGACAGTCCACAGGGGGTCCCGGAAACACCTGGGAAAGAATGGAGACAGGAGACACAGAAAACAGACAGCAAGTCTATTATGTTGATCAAGTTGTAAAATTTTATTTTTCACATACGGGGTAATAAAGGGTAGCACGCAGGAAATGGGGAGGAGGAGTGGGTCAGGAGTTAGAAGAATACATTCTAACTAGCATTTAATGCTCCAAGGGTCCTAAGCAATAGCTACAAAGCATTGGGAGGGGTCACCCATTGTTTCAGAGGGGCCACCATGGCATGCTCCCAGAATCTAAGGAAAAAGTTGGCCATGGCTGTGGGAAAAATGGACATCAAAAGTCCAGGTGCATATTGTGTTGCTATACGACCCAAATGTAAGAGGGCTGCATTTGTTCTGCAAGCATGGAACCTGTTTGGCTAAGACTTGTAGTTGTAGTTTTCCATTTTTAGCAAATATGTAAGTAAAGGTAAGGGGCTATGAGTTACATAAGAGAATGGCTCCCGGCAGGTCAATACCAACAGAAACCAAGGCAACATGGCATCATCAGAACCCAGTTCTCCCACAAAAGCAAATCCTGGATACCCTAACACACCGGAAAAGCAAGACCTGGATTTAAAATCGCATCTCACGATGTTTATAGAATTTTCAAGAAGGACATAAACAACTCCCCTAAAGAAATGCAAGAGAACATGGATCAAAAAGTAGAAGCCCTTAAAGACATAAATCCTTTAAAGAAGTACAGGACAACATGGGTCAACAAGTAGAAGCTCTTAAAGAGGAAAAACAAAAATCCCTTAGGGATTTACAGGAGAGCATGGGTCAACAGGTAGAAGCCCTTAAAGAGGAAGCACAAAAATCCCTTAAACAATTTCAGGAAAACACAAACAAACAAGTGAAGGATCTGTACAAAACTATCCAGGATCTACAAATGGAAGTAGAAACAATAAAGAAATTGCAAAGTGAGACATCTCTGGAAATAGAAAACCTTGGAAAGAATTCAAGAGTCATAGATGCAAGCATCAACAACAGAATGCAGGAGATAGAAGAAAGAATATCAGGTGCTGAAGATACCATAGAAAACATTGACTCAACAGTCAAAGAAAATGTGAAATGCAAAAAAACTTGTAACTCAAAACATCCAGGAAATCCAGGACACAATGAGAAGACCAAACCTAAGGATCATAGGTCTAGAAGAGAGCAAGGACTGACACCTTAAAGGACCAGTAAATATCTGCAACAAAATTATAGAAGAAAACTTCCCTAACCTAAAGAAAGAAATACCCATGAACATACAGGAAGCCTACAAAACTCCAAACAGACTGGACAAGAACAGAAACTACTACTGACACATAATAATCAAAACACCAAATGCACTAAACAAAGAAAGAATATTAAAAGCAGTAAGGGATAAAAGTCAAGTAACATATAATGGCAGACCTATCAGAATTACACTGGACTTCTCACTGGAAACTATGAAGGCTAGAAGATCTTGGGCAGATGTCATACAGAACCTAAGAGAACATAAATATCAGCCCTGTTTACTATACCAGCAAAACTCAATTACTATAGATGGAGAAAACAAGATAAGGGGATATTAACCCAGAATCTCGGAATACCCAAGACACAATTCACATATCAATAGATTTCCAAGAAGATGGAAGGAGAGACCCCTGATCCTAGAAAGACTGGATGTAAGGGAATACCAGGACAGAGAAGTGAGAGGGTGTTGAATGGGGAAAAAGGGAGGGAAGGGGGCTTATGGGACTTTCGGGGAGGGAGGAAACGGGAAAGGGGAAATCATTTGGAATGTAAATAGAAAAATAGAGAAAAAAACCAAAATACAAAAAGTAAATTTAATAAATACTTTCTCAAAATAAATTTCTCAAAATGTATTTAATAAAGACATTCATAGTCTTACCAAATCTGAAATTTGCTTTCTTAAAGACTATGTTACCATCATTTGTCACTTTTAAGTGGCCTTATGTTTAAAGTATAGCTATTACTACTTTTCCTTTCTATTATCTGTCTGTCTTTCTGTCTGTCTGTCTGTCTATCCATCTATTATTATTATTACCTATTATTATTTATTTTATTTTATGTTCTCCTTTTCCTTCATTCTTTCATTTGATATTTATTTTTCTGTCCACACATGTCATTGTGCATGTGCAGGTCAGAGGTCAACTTCTGGGAGTTGGTTCTTTCCTTTCCTGTGGTACTTCAACACTGAACTTGGGTTTTAGGATTTTACACATGGAGACACATTTCTGGTATGTACATTGCTTTTTAAAACATATTTATCTTATATGTATAAGTGTTTGCCTGCATGTATCTAGTGTACCATGCATATATATATAGTAACAAAGGAAACCCGACACGGTATCATATCATATTCTTATTCCCTGTAACTGGAGTTATTATTGGTATAAATGATTTATCGGGTGAGTGCTGGGAGCCTGGCGAAGGCAGTAAGTCCTCTTAATAATGAACTATATCCTCAGTTCATGTGCACTGCTTTCCTAAGGAGACATTCCCAGCAGTAACTTTTGAGACTCTAACTTAGATTTGGAGATGTTTGTGATTTTACAATTCACTTGTTGATATAGATAGAAAATTTCCATCTTCTGCAATCACCAACTTTGAAGTTGGTGGGAAAGATTTTTGGTATGTAAAGTTTGTCAGGTTTTATAGTAAATTCATTCCTGGTGATGAAAGTGTTTTCCATCTAAAGCAGCTGTCTTGTATTCACTGGAATAATTTAAATCATTTAAAGTATTTACATAGCTGACAAAGTGAGAATATAAGTGACTGATGTGAGAACATCAAGACAGTTCACGCTGGTGGAGGGACCCCGCGCAGGGAGGGAGCCTGCCAGCTTCCCTTCCGCGACCTCTGTTCCCGCGGACTGCGCTGGAGAGACCTGTACCCAGGCTCTCCCCCCCCCCGATATAACATCACTTGGGACACGGCCTGTTGGGGCTTCCGTCTGTGCCCGAGGGCGGGTTGGCGCTGTGGTCGTCTGGGTGCCAGATCGGCGGGCCATCGTGACCACAGGGTGAGCGGCGCCACGGAGACTGCCCTCCGCCATCTTTGCTCCAGTGACCAGGTAGTTGGGACCGCCAGGCTCAGAGACAGACAGGCATAATATCGCTTCGGTTTCAGGCAGCTTGTGTGTAACCTGCTCCCAGGTGCTGGGCTGATCTGCAGTGACCAGCGCGCCAGATCTGCTGTGGGACTTCTGCCTGGCAGAGGGACGCCCCCTCCCCCCCCCAGGAGAGATCACACACCCCTGCACAGGGCAGGAGCCTGCCAGCCTCCCTTTGGCGACCTCTGCTCCAGGAATCCACTAGGCTGAGCCTTTAGATGTGCAAGGCCTCCCCAATATAAGATCACTTGGGGCAAAGCACATTAGGGCTCCAAAGTCACTCAGGAGCAGGCAGGCCCCAGAAATCGGTGCCAGGGGAATCCTGGTAATCCAGGGGGGCAGAAATAGCTTTGCAGGCTCACAGGAGGTCCAACCAACAGCCAGTGGCAGCAGGACCAACTAACACCAGAGGTATCCAGATGGCAAAAGGCAAACGTAGGAATGTTACTAACAGTAATCAAAGTAATGTGGGACCATCCGAACCCAACTCTCCAACAGCAGCAAGTCCTGGATACCCCACCACACCCGAAAGACAAGATCTGGATTTAAAATCACTTCTCATGATGCTATTAGAGGATCACAAGAAGGACACAAATAAATCTCATAAAGAGTTACAGGAGACCATGAATCAACGGTTAGAAGCCCTTACAAAGGAAACACAAAAATCGCTTAGAGAAATGCGGGAGAACATGGATCAAAAGATGGAGGCGCACAAGGAGACAACACAAAAATCGCTTAACGAGATGAATCAACGGGTAGATGCACTCACAAAGGAATCACAAAATTTGCATAAAGAAATGCAGAAGAATATGGGTCAACAGACGGATGCCCATAAGGAGGCAACACAAAAATTGCTTAAAGAAATGAATCAACGGTTAGATGCCCTTACAAAGGAAACACGAGAACTGCTTAAAGAAATGCAGGAGACGATGGATCAACAGATGGAATCCCATGAGGAGGAAACACAAAAATCGCTCAGAGAAATGCAGGAGAACGTGGGTCATCAGGAAGAAATCCTGAAAGAGGTAATGCAAAAATACCTTAAAGAAATACAGGAAAATACAAACAAACAAGTGAAGGATCTCAGCAAATCCATCCAGGAACTAAAAAAGGAAGTAGAAACAACTAAGAAATCACAAAGGGAGACAACTTTGGAGATAGAAAACCTTGGGAAGAAATCAGGAGTCATAGATGCAAACATCAACAATAGAATACAAGAGATGGAAGAAAGAATCTCAGGTGCTGAAGATTCCATAGAAAGCATCGACTCAACAGTCAAAGAAAACGCAAAATGCAAAAAACGCGTAACCCAAAACATCCAGGAAATCCAGGACACAATGAGAAGACCAAACCTAAGGATTATAGGTATAGATGAGAGTGAAGATTTGCAACTTAAAGGGCCAGTAAACATCTTTAACAAAATTATGGAGGAAAACTTCCCTAACTTAAAGAGAGAGATGCTGATGAACATACAAGAAGCCTACAGAACTCCAAACAGACTGGACCAGAACAGAAATACCTCCCGTCACATAATAATCAAAACACCGAATGTTCTAAACAAAGAAAGAATACTAAATGCAGTAAGAGAAAAGGGCCAAGTAACATACAAAGGAAGACCTATCCGAATCACATCAGACTTCTCACCAGAGACTATGAAAGCCAGAAGATCCTGGGCAGATCTCATGCAGACACTAAGACAGCACAAATGCCAGCCTAGACTACTATACCCAGCAAAACTCTCAATCACCATAGATGGAGAGACCAAGATATTCCATGATAAAACCAAATTTTCACAATATCTTTCCACAAATCCAGCCCTGCAACGGATAATAGGTGGAAACCTCCAATACAGGGAGAGAAACAACACCCTGGAAAAAATGAGATAATAACCTTCTTGAATCAAACCCAAAAGTAGATAACCACTCAAACATAAAGATAGCGTCAAGAATGGCAGATGGCAATAATCACTATGCCTTAATCTCTCTTAATATCAATGGTCTCAATTCCCCAATTAAAAGACATAGACTAGCAGACTGGATACGTAAACAGGACCCAGCATTTTGCTGCATGCAGGAAACGCACCTCAGTGTCAAAGACAAACACTACCTCAGAGTAAAAGGCTGGAAAACAATTTTACAAGCAAATGGCCCCAAGAAACGAGGTGGAGTAGCCATCCTAATATCGGATAAAATTGATTTTCAACCCAAAGTCATCAAAAAAGACACAGAAGGACACTACATACTGATCAAGGGAAAAATCCGCCATCAAGAACTCTCAATCCTGAATATCTATGCTCCAAATGCAAGGGCACCCTCATTCGTAAAAGAAACTTTACTAAAACTCAAAGCACACATCGCACCGCACACAATAATAGTGGGTGACTTCAACACCCCGCTCTCTGAAATGGATCGTTCAGGAAAGCAGAAACTAAACAGGGACACAGTGAATCTAATTGAAGCCTTGGACCAAATGGAACTAACTGATATATATAGAACATTTCATCCTAGAGCTAAAGAATACACCTTCTTCTCAGCTCCTCATGGTACCTTCTCCAAAATTGACCATATAATTGGTCACAAATCAGACCTCAACAGATACAAGAAGATAGAAATAATCCCATGCCTCCTATCAGATCACTATGGAATAAGGGTGGTCCTCAATGGCAACAAAAACAAAAGAAAACCCATGTACACATGGAGGCTGAACAATGCTCTACTCAATGATAACTTGGTCAAGGTGGAAATAAAGAAAGAAATCAAAGACTTTTTGAAAGTTAATGAAAATGAAGGCACAACATACCCTAACTTATGGGACACAATGAAAGCAGTGCTAAGAGGAAAATTCATAGCCCTGAGTGCCGCCAAAAAGAAACGGGAGACAGCATACACTAACAGCTTAATGGCACACCTGAAAGCCCTGGAACAAAAAGAAGCAAATACACCAAAGAGGAGTAGAAGGCAGGAAATCATCAAACTCAGGGCTGAAATCAATCAAGTAGAAACAAATAAAACCATACAAAGAATCAACAAAACGAGGAGTTGGTTCTTTGAGAAAATCAACAAGATAGATAAGCCCTTAGCCAGACTAACCAAAGGGCACAGAGATAGTATCCAAATTAATAAAATCAGAAACGAAAAGGGAGAGATAACAACAGAAACTGAGGAAATTCAAAAAATCATCAGATCCTACTACAAAAACCTGTATTCAACACAACTAGAAAATCTTGAGGAAATGGACAATTTCCTTGACAGATACCAAGTACCAAAATTAAATCAGGATCAAATAGACCATCTAAACCGTCCTATAACCCCTGAAGAAATAGAAGTTGTCATTGGAAGTCTTCCAACCAAAAAAAGCACAGGTCCAGATGGTTTTAGTGCAGAATTCTATCAGACCTTCAAAGAAGACCTAACACCAATACTCTTCAAACTGTTCCACAAAATAGAAACAGAAGGAACACTACCCAACTCGTTCTATGAAGCCACAATTACACTAATACCAAAAGCACACAAAGATCCGACAAAGAAAGAGAATCTCAGGCCAATCTCTCTTATGAATATCGATGCAAAAATACTCAATAAAATTCTTGCCAACCGAATCCAAGAACACATCAAAACGATCATTCACCACGATCAAGTAGGCTTCATCCCAGGGATGCAGGGATGGTTCAATATAAGGAAATCCATCAATGTAATCCACTACATAAACAATCTCAAAGAAAAAAACCACATGGTCATCTCATTAGATGCTGAGAAAGCATTTGACAAAATTCAGCATCCTTTCATGCTAAAGGTCTTGGAAAGATCAGGAATTCAAGGCCCATATCTAAACATAGTAAAAGCAATTTACAGCAAACCAGTAGCCAGCATCAATCTAAACGGAGAGAAACTTGAAGCAATCCCACTAAAATCAGGGACTAGACAAGGCTGCCCTCTCTCTCCATATCTTTTCAATATAGTACTTGAAGTTCTAGCTAGAGCAATTAGACAAGAAAAAGAGGTCAAAGGGATACAAATTGGAAAGGAAGAAGTCAAACTATCACTATTTGCAGACGATATGATAGTATACATAAGCGACCCAAAGAACTCCACCAGAGAACTCCTACAGCTGATAAACGACTTCAGCAAAGTGGCCGGATATAAAATCAACTCAAGCAAGTCAGAAGCCTTCCTATACTCAAAGGATAAGCAGGCTGAGAAAGAAGTAAGAGAAATAATACCCTTTACGATAGCCACAAACCATATTAAGTATCTTGGCGTGACGCTAACCAAACAAGTGAAAGATCTGTATGACAAGAACTTCAAGTCTCTGAAGAAAGAAATTGAAGAAGACCTCGGAAGATGGAAAAATCTGCCATGCTCATGGATTGGCAGGATTAATATAGTAAAAATGAGCATCTTACCAAAAGTAATACACAGATTCAATGCAATCCCCATCAAAATCCCAACTCAATTCTTCATAGAGTTAGAAAGAGCAATTCAAAAATTCATCTGGAATAACAGAAAACCCAGAATAGCTAAAACTATTCTCAAGAGTAAAAGAACCTCTGGGGGAATCAGTATCCCGGACCTCAAGCTGTACTACAGAGCAATAGTGTTAAAAACTGCATGGTATTGGTACAGTAACAGACATGTAGATCAATGGAACAGAATTGAAGACCCAGAAATGAATCCACACTCCTATGGTCACTTGATCTTTGACAAAGGAGCTAAAACCATCCAGTGGAAAAAAGATAGCCTTTTCAACAAATGGTGCTGGCTCAGCTGGAGGTCAACATGCAGAAGAATGCAAATTGACCCATCCTTATCTCCTTGCACTAAGCTCAATTCTAAGTGGATCAAAGATCTCCACATAAAACCAGACACACTGAAACTAATAGAAGGGAAACTAGGGAAGAACCTTGAACATATGGGCACAGGGGAGAATTTCCTGAACAGAACTCCAATAGCTTATACTCTAAGATCAAGAATAGACAAATGGGACCTCATTAAATTACAAAGTTTTTGCAAGGCAAAAGACACCGTCAAAAAGACAAAGCGGCAACCAACTAACTGGGAAATGATCTTTACCAACCTTACATCCGACAGAGGGCTAATATCCAAGATATACAAAGAACTCAAGAAGTTAAACTCCAGAGAGGCAAGTAACCCTATTAAAAAATGGGGTACAGAGCTCCACAAAGAGTTCTCACCTGAAGAATATCTAATGGCTGAGAAGCACCTAAAGAGATGTTCATCATCCTTAGTCATTAGGGAAATGCAAATCAAAACAACCCTGAGATTCCATCTCACACCAGTCAGGATGGCTAAGATCAAAAACACAGGAGACAGCAGTTGTTGGCGAGGATGTGGAGAAAGAGGAACACTCCTCCACTGCTGGTGGAATTGCAGGCTGGTACAACCACTCTGGAAGGCAGTCTGGCGGCTCCTCAGAAAACTGGGCATGACACTTCCGGAGGATCCGGCTATACCACTCCTGGGCATATACCCAGAGACTTTACCTGCATGCAATAAGGACACATGCTCCACTATATTCATAGCAGCCTTATTTATAATAGCCAGAAGCTGGAAAGAACCCAGATGTCCCTCAACGGAGGAATGGATTCAGAAGATGTGGTATATTTACACAATGGAATACTACTCTGCAATTAAAAACAATGAATTCACGAAATTCCTAGGCAAATGGTCAGAACTTGAAAATATCATCCTTAGTGAGGTAACCCAATCACAAAAGATCACACATGGTATGAAGTCACTGATAAGGGGATATTGACCCAGAATCTCAGAATACCCTAGACACAATCAGCATATCAATAGATTTCTAAAAAGATGGAAGGAGAGACCCCTGGTCCTGGAAAGACTGGATGTAGGGGAACGCCAGGACAGAGTAATGAGAGGGGGTTGAACGGAGAAAAGAGGGAGGGAAGGGGGCTTATGGGACCTTCGGGGAGGGAGGAAACGGGAAAGGGGAAGTGATTTGGAATGTAAATTAAAAAAATAAAATAAAATTAAATTAAAAAAAAAAAAAAAAAAAAAAGACAGTTCACAAGGAAATCATGTTCCTTTCAATATTGACTTCCCTAACTTCATTTTCCACTATCAGGTGGTCAGAAATTGCAAACTATTTTTAGATGTAAACAATAATTTTGAAATTCTGTTAACTCTTAAGTACGAGTGTAAGTTATTTTGCAATTGCTTACCTCATTTTAGATTTACAATAGTCTTTTGAGTTAAGTGTTATAATTTTCTCTTTGTAATTCAGGAAACTGAGGCATAGAGACATTACGTAATCTGTTTAAGGATGTATATCTACTAGGACCAAAAATATTTAAATTCAGACAACAGAAATCAGGAATCTTTATTCTGACTGACTATTCTCTTTTATGTAAGTGAAGGCTAGTAGAGTTGATTATATGAATGTTTTATAGAGAAACATTTATTTTTAGATGCTATTGTTGAATGTTCATCTTTTATGGACCTGTTACTTAGTGCATTGCTAGAATTTACTTATGGAATATTCATATCAACATTCTGAGAGGGATGAATAGTCTCATTTCAGAGATAAAAGATCTGAAGTCATACTACTTCCATATTTCACACTTTTAAGAAATGAGGAAGTTGGGATTTTCTTTCATTTGGTTATGTTGAAACTTTAACAATTGTACTAATAATCCTATTATCCAACTACAAATATTATAATTCAACTGAGGCTAGATGTGCCTGTAGAAATTAAACATACATTTATGTATGTGACATGCATTATCTGTGCAGTAAAAAGTCTTAGCTACGAATACAAAAGGTCAAGTCACTTTTTGGAGATTTAATGCAATGATGTGAAGACTGAAGGTATATACTAAGTTCCTTGGAACCATCTATTAAACTATTTCTAGAATGCATTTAGAATCCTAAACTGCCAAACCTAGATTAGAAATATATTAGGGGTCATCCAATTCAGACTTCTTATTTTACAAATTTAAATTAAAACTGGCACAGAAAATATGGATTTATATTTGGTTTTAATAGTCTTCTATATTTCTTCTAAAATATTTTCTAACTATTTTTAGAAAATTAAACTGCTTTACCTGCAATTTATACTCATATCAGGAAATTACACATTAAGTAACTACTTCCAGTTGCACCATGATATACTATCCTTATTAGTCCTTCCTTATCTTCTCTCTTATAATAGAACAAATAAGCACAAATGGCTTCAGAAAGGGAAATACAACATGGCATTCTATGTAGGGATAATGGTACCTGGGAAGCATCTTGTTGTACAGTTCCTAGGGTTTTCACTTTATCTTCCATATATCTTTAAAAGGCTGCAACAGAGATATGGGACTTAAAAGAACTGTGGTCAAAATATCCACACACTGTTAAATATTGTTTACTCTAACTAAAGGATTTGAAAAACAGGAAATACAGAAAATAGAAACTTTGATACCTTTTACTTTATTTATTGTTTTAATTTTTGATAAAACACAATTTGATAGTGTTCTTTTAGTGAAATACATCCATTTCATACAAACACCAATGGAAAAAAATGCCGCTTCACCATGGTTCTATTTGGACTGACTGTGGAGCTGGTATTGTCTGCTTCCTATGCCACTGAAGCTTTTTAATACAACCCCATTTATCAGTGGTCTTGTTTTCATGGAAATAAGCATGAAGTTGTTCTTCCATCCCTCATGTACAAGTGGTTTTCTAATTTCTTAATAGAAAGTGACAATCACATGTCTCTTACCCAGTGCAAACAATCTCAGTTATGTAACTCCAGGAAAGGACTGGTAGGACTCACACTGCTCTTAGTGGAGCACAGTAGAAAGTAGCCAAACACTAGCAAGACTGAACAATAGGCTGTAAGTCAGGCCTAGTTAGAATGCTACCTTTAATGTCATTTGGGGACAAAGGAAAAATAAATATTTACATACAAGTCTCAGTCATAAGAAGAACATCAATCTTTAACTTATAACATTTACTCATTACAGAAAATGAATTCTTGATGACATTTGTTGTTTCTAGCACTCATATAGTGACTTACCAACATCTATAATTTCATGTCTGTGAAATCTGGAATCCTGTTCTGACCTATGAGGGCATGCCAAGCTCCTGTTTTTCATACTATCACAGCAACAGAAAACAAACTAAAACAATGGGTCAATTAAAATGGACATTGTATCCAGCAACACAATACAGTATCCATTTTCAGTTGACCCATTGTGCCAGTTTGTTTTCTGTTGTCAGACATCAATGGGAAGAGAGGTTCTTGATCCTGTGAAGATTTGATATATGCCCCAGTGTAGAGAAATCGAGGGCAAGGAAGTGGGAGTGGCATAAATACTCCAATAGTTGTAAATTTTGCATATAAAATAAGCAAATATTTAATTAAAAGATAACTTGTAAGATTATGGAAGGCCAAGTTAAATAATTGGAAATTATATTTGTAAATACTACAATAAAACTCTTATTTAGCATCAGTAATGTACTCTTAAGACTGTATATTTAAAGCTAAGTGAATTCTGGTGATGAGAATGGATATATTGGAATGATTTGGTGTGTTGTAGTGCCAACAATATTCTGAATTGTAACTGACAAACTGCTGGACTAGTAGTATGCGAGTAAATGAAAAAAAAAAGTTGAGCTACCCAGTTAAAAGTAGAGTCCTATGCATTGGTGACTTCTACCTCCAGGAGTTGTCCCAGTTCATCAGAATGAGTGTTAGGGAATCCCTCTGGCTACCAGAACATGAGTCAATTTGAAATATACTATTACACATACTGTTCTTACCCATGCCTGCTCTCAGGAGAATATAATTCACCACTGTCATATTTGCAAGAATTTTTACCAAAGTTCAATCTACCTAAGGGGAGAAAATACTGAATTATTTTCCTTCCTAGCCATCATATACCAGCCAGCACCTGTGTGTAAGTAATATTAAGAAGTACTTGCAAAGATCAAAGGTCATAGACTCATACTAGGATAAACAACAGACTTATATAAAACCATGGGGTGTTATATTCCCCCTCCAAGATTTACAACTATATTACAAAAGGGATATTTGCTTTTATTTTCTATCTAACATTTCGTGTCGTCATTCAACAAGAAATTATGAGACATGCTATTAGGAAAAATACTTTGAAGAAATTGAACAGATACCAAAATCAGACTCAGATGTTACAGATAAGGTGGGGTTTCCAGAAGGGTAATTTTAAATCTGGAAAATTCACTATTGGAGAAATATACTGAAAATAAAAACATGAATAAATAGAAGAATTATATTTTCTGCATAATGTGATTCTCATAAAGAAAGGAAGAAGGGGAAAAGAAAAAATATTTGAAGGAATAATGGTTGAAAATTTTACTTAAATTTCATAACCATAGATTGAAAAAGAATAAAGAAACCTCAGAAAAACCTCCTGCATGACAAATATCCCCTCTTTCACCCAAAAGTGCGTGAAAGCATTTCCTAGTCCATCTTCAAAATATCAAACAAAAAGAAATTTTGAAAGAAGACAGAGAAGTAAAAAAGTTTTAAAGTAAAATAAGAAGGATTAAAAAAGCATTAAAAAAGAATCATTCCTTTCCTTGCTTAGAAAGGAAGAAAGGTACAAATTATATCTAACTTATGCTTAGGAATATAACAGCAAGGAACATGCATCAAAATATTAAATGTTTACAGGAAAATAGCACCTACCCCTGGAAGTCTACATCCAGTGAATTTACTCTCCATATTGGAGGAAATATAGAATTTCTCTGATGTTTCTATTATATACCTAGAGGAAAATTTACAAACTTATTTCATTAAAAAATGTAGAGAAATTCACATCTCCACAAAGATAGAGATATTGTTAGAAAACAGATGAAACATTTTAAAAACAAATTTTATTGTTTTGACTAAAATTACTTTATTGCATTACATAAAATATTAATGGCAGTTCATATCTAGAAGATAACTGATGATATAAATGATGATGAGTACAATGGAAATATTGGAAATATTTGTTTTTATAAAATACCTAAATAATTAAGGACACAGTAATAGGCATTTAAAGGAAAATGTGATTGTGCTTTTTAGATTTTTGTCAACTGGACCTAAACTAGAATTTTCTTAACAGAAGGAATATCAATTAAGAAAATGCCTCTATCAGATTGACCTGTGCCTATGTCTATGGGTCATTTTTTGATTGATAATTGATATAGGAGTGTCTAGCCCACTGTGGGCAGTACCACCCATAGATGAGTGGACCTGGTGTGTATAAGAAAGATGAACATGCCATGGAATATTTCAGGTAAGCCAGTAAGCAATGTTTCTCCATGATCTCTACTTCAGCTCCTGCATCCAGGTTGCTGCTTTTAGTTCCTGCTCTGAATTTCCTCAGTGACAAAATGTGACCTTAAATTGAAAGCTAAAATAAGCCATTTAGTTCCTCTCTTTCCCAAGCTCCTTTTTGTCATGCTGTCACAGCATGTTGTCACAGCAACAGAAAACAAACTAGCACAATGGGTCAATTAAAAATGGATATTGTATCCAGGAGCACAATTATAATATACATTTTTAGTTGACCCATTGTGCTAGTTTGTTTTCTGTTGTCAGACATCAATGGGAGAAGAGGTCCTTGGTCCTATGAAGGTTTGATAGATGCCCCAGTGTAGGGGAATTGAGGGCAAGGAGGTGGGAGTGGGTGGGTAGGTGGAGGAAAACCCTCAAAGAAGCAGGGGGATGGGGATAGGCAAGGGAGTTTCTGGGAGAGGGGGAAACCGGGTAAGGGGATAACACTTGTAATGTAAATAAATTAAAATAATAAATAAATAAATAAATAAATAAATAAATAAATAATTGTCAATATTGAGTTAGAAAATGGATATTGTAAATATCAATGGAACAGTTATTTTTTTAAGGTATCATCAGTATGCTTGGAAATGAGAATTATTATCACTAATGGGTAAATTCAGCAATGAGAAGATTGGTTAAGATATACCTAAACTAAACAATAATATCAATCAACTGGATAGACACTCAACAATTTATTCATCCAAAAGTGAAAAATTACATACCCCACTGAAGCTCACATGGAAAATTTACTAAGACACATATTCCAAATCATGAAACACACCTGCACAAATTTAAAATAATTAACATAATACAATCTTCTCTCTCAGGAATCTAGCTATAAATTACAGAAAATTGAAAATAACAAAATATTGGCAATAGAAACAAATTTCTGGATAATATATGAATAAAAATAAAAGTTGTTTAAAATTCATGCAGACAATATTCCATTTGTTACTGGGAAATTCTAATCTTTTCTGATAAAATTTGTAATTTAACAAAGGTGATGTTACCACTGCTTTTTCCACATCATACCTGAATTCATTATCAATGCAATAAGATAAGAAATAGAAACTTGCCTGTCCATGATTGGACTATACACCCATCACTGACCTTTAAAAAGTAAAAAGAAAAGTTTAAGTATGTTTTATTAGTTTAATTTCTCCTCTTCTTCCTTTCTCCCTCCCCTGTCTTCTCTCTCTCTCTCTCTCTCTCTCTCTCTCTCTCTCTCTCTCTCTCTCTCTCTCTCTCTCTCTCTCTCGTCTCTCTTTTGTATACTTGCCCAGAGAGGACAGAGGTAAAAGTCCAGAGTTTTACTTTGTTGCTCTCCATCTTATGTTTTTTATCTCATTGTATCTGGAGCTTGCTCTTTCTTCTATACTGGCTAACAAAAAAGTCTCTGGGATTTGTCTGTTTTCACCAACTGAACTCTGATGTTATAGGCATGTAATGTCACTCCATGCTTTAACTTGGGTTTGAAGAATCTGAATTCAGGTCTCAGTGTTTTACCCATTGAGCTATCATTCAGGCCCATGATATCATTTTTAGTTATATATTTTATTACTAATTACGTTTTAAAATTCATTGCTAAGCTATAGATTCTTAATATCTATTTTATATGAAAAGAAACAAACTTCATGAATATATTTGTCTACATATTTGTGGTGTTTTGAACTATAATGACCTCCATAGGGTCATGTGTTTAGATGCTTGGTCCACATTTGGCGAAACTATCTAGGAAGTATTAGGAAGTGTTCTTGTTTGAGGGGTTGTGACACTGGTGATGAGCGCTGAGGGTTCAAAAACTCATGCCACTCCAATTGGCTCTTACTGCTTTGTGGTTGTACTTTCATATCAGATATAAGCTCTCAGATTCTGCTTCAGCACCTTGTTTGATTCCTTGCTGCCTTGCTCTTGTAAGTTACCCTGATCATGGTGTCTCGTTACAGCAATAGAAAAATAATTAAGTCAATATCCATAAATCTTCCTTCTATACTTCTACACTTTTATGTTTATAATGTTCTTTCTATAACCCATCACATACCTAACCCATATTCTTACCTTCTTATTCATGTAATATCCATTGTTTTCTCCTTTCTTTAATCATTCTTCTTTTAAATAGTTAAATGGTGATGCCCTTTGCTCTAAAAATAAAATACAAATGGAATCTTACCAAACAATACCCCAATGTTTTTTTCCCTCTGAATCTGAAATGGAGATGTAAATGAAATACACAACTGTCTGCTATGGCTGAAAAAAAAAGAAAGAAAAAAAAATAAAACAAGATCGTTCTTAAATTAGCAGCCCTATTGTATGCCTTCCCCAAATAGCTGTAGGAAAAATAATTCCTAGGCATACTAAAGACATACATAAAACAAAACAAATATATCCTAGACTATAAATAAAGCTCTGACAAATACAAGAAAAGATAATTCCTAGTGACATATCATACTACAGTGGAATAAAAGTAGAAATCCATACCAAAAAGGTAGTTGATGGCTATGTGAGTTCACATTGTAAACACAATCAAAGGACTCTCAAATAGGTAAACAAATGATGCAATTTTAGGCATTAAAATTAAGAAGCTATTCCCAATCTCAGAAGGAAGCAATAAAGATTAGGGCAGAAATAGGAATACATAGGATCAATCAAGCAAGGAACTGGTTCTTGGAGAAATCAAACAATATTGACTAACACTTACCCAAGTGAAGGAGGAGATCTATGTGGCTAAAATTACAAACAAAAGACTGGCCCACCTGGGAATCCATCCCATATACAGCCAACAAATCTGGACATAATTGTGAATGCAGATTAGTGCTTGCTGATGGAAGCCTGATAGGGCTGTCTCCTGAGAGGCTCTGCTAGATTCTGACAAATACAGAGGCAGCTAGCAGGGAAACATTGTACTGAGCTCTGGGGTCCCAATTGGAGGAGTTAGAGAAGGGACTGAAGGAGCTGAGGGGTTTGCAGTCCCATGGAGGGAGCAACAGTGTCAACAGGCCAGACCCCCCTGGAGCTCCCGGGAATGGACCACCAACCAAAGAATACACATGGAATGACCCATGGCGCTGGCTGCATATGTGGCACAGGATGGCTTTGCTGGACATCGGTGGGAGGAGGGACCATGGGCCTGAGGGTGTTTGATGCCCCAGTGTAGGGGAATGCCAGGGAGGGAAGACTGGAGAGGATGGGTGGGGGAGCACCCTCATAGAGGCAGGGGGAGGGGGGATGGTAATAGGGGGTTTCAGAAGGGGAGACCTGGAAAGGGGAAAACATTTGAAATGTAAATAAAGAAAATATCCAATAAAAAAAGAGAAAGAAACTAAAAGATACTTATGAGATACTTTGAAAACTCATGTTCAAATGAAATACCTCAAAATCCTTAAAGTAGAAATAAAAAAAAAAGAAAGAAAATTTCTAAACACATTTGCATGTCAAAATTAAACGTTGAAGATATAAATAAATTGAAACATCACCATGACAAGCAACGAGATCGAAATAGCAACTACATACAAAGATAAGACTGGAACTACAAGGATTTACTGATGAAATCTAATCTAATATCAACACTTTTCAAGCTGTTCCTTAAAATAGAAAACTAAAGAACATCAAATGTCTTCTGTGAAGCCCTCATAGCAAAATTCAATACCTATGTATCAAAAAAATGAACACATCAGACTTATTTCCCTGTTAAATATAGTTGAAAATATTTTCAATAAGCCTTAGCAAATCAGTTTCAAGAACACTTTAAGGGAATCATATATCATAGTGTAATAGTGGGTTTCATACACCAATGTCAGGTTGCTTCAACACATACTATAAATATGTTTTTATGTCTGAATAGATGTCTCATAGATTAAGTGCGCATACTACTTTTGTGGAAGACACAAGTTCTATTCACAGAACCTGTATTTGGATGTTCACAGCTTCCTTAAAGTCTAGTATCAGGAGATTCAATATCTTCCTTTGGTCCTTGCATGCACCTTCATTTTGTATATGCATGAATCCACACATCTATACACATACACAGAATGAAAAGGAAAAGGCAAATAATTTTATAATAAATGCACTTAGTGATAAATCACAGAATTCTTTTCAAGAGATAGAGAAAATACATTTGATTAAAAAAAAAAAAAAGCACCGACAGCCAAAAACAGTCATCTTTATTTCTCTTTTGTTTAGCTAAATAGATTTTATGGTAAGTTTACAATTATAAAACAATGATTAGGAAAATAGTATTTGAGGAATAAAACAAAATAGTAACAATATATATAATAAATTTTTCTGTAGTCTTGGACTTGCCTTTATACAAATAGAATTTTAAAGGTCTTTTTTATATAATAACTGAATTTCCTGTATTCAACTGTCAGTTCATTTGCATTTTATACTAAATTTTATCATTCTGCATCATTAATAGATTATTCTCTTTAAGCATACTTTAAAGCTTTGTAGGACTTAACCCTTTAACCGTGTTGTAATTTCTCCTGTAATGCCTCACCCTACTCTTTATTATTTAGAGGCAAACAAGTTAACTTTCTCAAAAAAAAATATGGCTTTGAAAGTCATATGAAGGACCTCTTGTAGACAAATCAGATCACTAGATTCATGACAGTACTAAACGCTACTTCATCAAATAGAACTCCAACTGCTACCATGCATGGTCCTAGTGGACATCAATTGTAAAGTGTTTTACAATTACCTTTAACAAGCAGGCTTCATGACAACTCAGGGCATACAAGATGAAATAGCTAGGCATTTCCCTCCTAATAAATATGTTCCCTCATTCAACATTTATTGTGCACATTCCACATCTTCTACATATATCAGTCAGTAGGGAAACAAAACACATACCACAGACAACATTCTAGTTTGTTTCTAAGTTAGATGAGGTTTGCATTTTGAACTGAAGGATTTAGAGATTTGTGATTTCTTTCAAGTTGAAATAAGGTATATTTTTTTCATTTATTTTCTATAATCAGCCACTTAATTCACTTTTTCAAGTTTGCTGTGTAGCTATTCTGTTTCACAGACTGCTCTTGATATTAGAAATGCAGAAGGTCATTGCTGTCATGGACCTAAGAACCAGGGATGGAATGAAAGATAAAACGGAGTGAATATATAACAACACATTAATCTCAAACACTGTCAAAAGACACAAATACAGAGTAAAAGGACCTAGAGATTGATGAATGTTTAAGAAATGCATCTTGCAAACAAAGTCTTTTGGGGGAAAGATAAAAGAACTAATGAAAGGCAGTATAATATATATATATATATATATATATATATATATATATATATATATATATATATATACATATATATGTATATATACAAACATATATTTGATATGATCTCCAAAGTGTAAGAGGGCAGTGGAGCCAAAATAATAAAGAATGGCCAGCTGCAGCTGAAGTCAGACACATTGAGGCCACTTGGGCTACATAGAGCTTGTCCAAAATTGTTCAGAAATTGGATTTAGTTCTAAGTGTCTCTTGGAAAGAATGAGATGGCTTTGAACAGAGAAATGACATTATTTGCTTTAGATTTGAAAGGATCACAGTGGCTGCTGTGTAGAGGCTATTTGTAGGAGAACACAAGTTGAATCAGGAAAATGAGTTAGGAGTGTTTAGCAATAATTGAGACAGGGGATAGATCATGCCCTGAATTAAGATGGAAGGGGTGCATCTGGTGAAAAATGATTAAATTGGAAATTTTTTTAATCTGCTAAACAAGGAAGACTTTTGGAATAGAAGTCTTGAAAAGAAACCCCAAGGTTTTGACAATGAACATATTATGTTGGAATGCAGGCACCCAAATTGAGATGTAGAATAAGTAGTTGAATATATGTATCTTAAGTTCAAATAACAGGTGTGGGCTAAAGATAAACATTTTAGGACCATCAATATGAATATGCCATTTAAAGTCATTTGAGTAGATGAAGTCATCAAGTAGCTATGTGAAGAGCTTTGTAAGTTTAAAAATATGTAACAAAAATTGTGCAAGATAAGCCAGACTAGAATAGTTCCCTAAGATGCTAATTTAAAAGCTGTTTAAGGAGCACATGATTAGTGGTGCCAGTGCTACTTCAGTTATCCAATAATTACTGACTAAAATCTCTCTATTTTCTAGGCTTTGTATGACTGAGATTCAAAGCTGGAAAATAATATGTTTCTTATCTTGGGAAAACTTGTTAACCTGTACCAAATATGGACAAATCAACAGACCATTGCAACATATGATGGGCATGTCAAGTTACACTTGGAATGTGTGCCTTCTCTACAAGTGATGCCCCTGTTAACACTTTAGAGGAAAATGATTAGTGTGAATAGATCTTGCTCACTATTATAGGAGGTCATCGACTGATTATTGCCAGAGACATCCTAAATTATAAGCGAGGTATATTTCATAACAAAGGAAATGTTACATACATGAAGGAGATTGATAGTCAGATTTATACTTTATAATATCATTAGGAGTAAATATGGAGGAAAGTACATATGCTCTGAATGTATGGGGGCGGGCACCAGATGCGTGTTCTTTATCTAAAACACTGATAAGGGGATATTGACCCAGAATCTCGGAATACCCTAGACACAATTCGCATATCAATAGATTTCCAAGAAGATGGAAGGAGAGACCCCTGGTCCTGGAAAGACTGGATGTAGGGGAATGCCAAGACAGAGAAGTGAGAGGGGGTTGAATGGGGAAAAGAGGGAGGGAGGGGGGCTTATGGGACTTTGGGGGAGGGAGAAAATGAGAAAGGAGAAATGATTTTGAATGTAAATAAAAAAACTTAGAAAATAAAATAAAATTAAAAAAAAATAAAAGCAATTGAACTTTCTTAGAGGCAGCCTCATGAGGATGTAGGAATTTAGTAACAGTGTCTAAGAGCTCTCAATGTAAGCTGCCTGTTTGCTTAAGCAGCTTATTAATGTGGGTCAATTCATTCAAGTGTAAAATTTAGTTATAAAACAATAATTTCCTGTCTTTGCCTATTGATTGACAAAATGACAATATAATTGATTTAGTACATTTGTCTATCTAAATGCTTCATTGCCTAACTTTCAGGTCATAAAATATAGTCTTTAGTAGGGTACATACCTTTCTTCAGAAGCTATGGAAATGATTAAATCATGTATCAGGCCACCTTACTTTGAATGTGCTTCCACCATTGACTGGTTGGAAGAACTTGAAACCTTATGTGATTTCTCTATCCTTTAGTATTCTCTGTAAAATGAAGATAAGAATAGAACTTGGCTCACAGGGTTATTGTGAGTTCTAAATATGCTACTTATATACTTAGCAAGTTGTCCGCAACACAGTAGTACATTTGAAGAGTTTGCTATTATTATCTGGCTCTGTTTGACCTCACCAGCTGCCACTAGGAAACATGCAGCCTTCTTCCAGCCAACCAAAGTTGCTTGAAGGAACAGCACAGAGATCAGTTAACTGCTGTTCCACTGTTGTAAGCAAGAGCTGATGGTGTCAGGGGAGATGTAGACTGAGTGTTTTGAAATCTGCACTGAGATTATTTCCTAATGGATTAACTGTGTAGTATGTATGGAGGATAATAAAGTAAAAACACTTCTGGCTTTCTGACTGGAGTAATTGGATAGATTGTACTTAGGAGGAGATATGCTGAGGATGCATTATAGTTTTTTTCCATATTCAAGTGTACTTGCAAATGGGCAATTGAAAAACACATCTAGATTTCAGTGGAAAGCTACAGATAACATTGATACTCACCAGTATCTGTATCTATATCTATATCTATATCTAATCTATATCTATATCTATATCTATATCTATATTTATTATTCAAAGAACAAAGCCATGGAAATAGGGCCAATCCCATGGTAGAAACCTATACGGACAGTCTACATCTGAGGACTGTTGCAAGATTTACATGAGTAAGTCCCTATATTTGACACAATTGCTACCATATAGTATGTGAAATATATGATTATTATCATTAATATTATTAAGAGTAAATATTACTGCTATTATGATAATTATCACAAACCTAGATTACTTTTTAGCAGTGTGCCTCTAGACCTTACCTCTATCCTGGCTCACACAGAAAATGAAATAATTTGCACAAATACTGAAACTTTGGGTTTTTTGTTTTGTTTTGTCTTGTTTTGCATGAGACAACTGGCATAGGTCTTGTCCAGCTAACCTTAAGTATTTGGACACAAATATCCTCAGTTATGGCTTTCCATTCTCAGTACATTACTGTAACCAGCTGATTTGGACTGTCTAGACTTTAACCCTGATATTTAGAGTATGACTCACAGACTAGAAGCCTAACTATATTTGGGACCTTGGTTTCTAATACAGAGTCTTGATATATTTTTTCCAGATTCCTCAGGTGATTCCTATGGTCCTTAAAATGAGATGAGCACTGATTTACAGAATAGTTGTATAAACCCTAAATAAGTAACATCTAACTTCCAAATTGAGAATTATTCTTCTTTTCTCTTCAGTTTTCAACAGAAGCTATATTTTGTTGGTGAGGTGCTGGTAACATGGGGACATTTATAGCATTTTCTTTGTTCATTAAAAAACTTGTTGATAAAATGTGAAAGATTTCTGGTCCATATTTAATTAAGTATGTCACATTTTATAGGAACATTCTACACCTGCACTGTGACAGTTCATGGCCATGATGGCTAGCTTGTTGCTATCACTTAAGCTTGCAGTTCTGACATTTGATATCACGATGGTGTTCATAGTAGGAAACTCAACATCCCCCAGGGGACCATGTTAAGGGCTGTTGAACTGAGCAAATTTAAAATTAAATTCATTCCCTGAATTCATAAGTTAATTTTACTTCAAAATTGTTCATCATACAAAAAGTGCCAAAGTCTTCTTTAAATGTTATGAAAATGATACATTCACATTTTTTTTAATTTTATTTTATTTTAGTTTTTTAATTTACATTCCAAATCACTTCCCCTTTCCCGTTTCCTCCCTCCCCGAAAGTCCCATAAGCCCCCTTCCCTCCCTCTTTTCTCCGTTCAACCCCCTCTCATTACTCTGTCCTGGCGTTCCCCTACATCCAGTCTTTCCAGGACCAGGGGTCTCTCCTTCCATCTTTTTAGAAATCTATTGATATGCTGATTGTGTCTAGGGTATTCTGAGATTCTGGGTCAATATCCCCTTATCAGTGACTTCATACCATGTGTGATCTTTTGTGATTGGGTTACCTCACTAAGGATGATATTTTCAAGTTCTGACCATTTGCCTAGGAATTTCGTAAATTCATTGTTTTTAATTGCAGAGTAGTATTCCATTGTGTAAATATACCACATCTTCTGACTCCATTCCTCCGTTGAGGGACATCTGGGTTCTTTCCAGCTTCTGGCTATTATAAATAAGGCTGCTATGAATATAGTGGAGCATGTGTCCTTATTGCATGCAGGTAAAGTCTCTGGGTATATGCCCAGGAGTGGTATAGCCGGATCCTCTGGAGGTGTCATGCCCAGTTTTCTGAGGAGCCGCCAGACTGCTTTCCAGAGTGGTTGTACCAGCCTGCAATTCCACCAGCAGTGGAGGAGTGTTCCTCTTTCTCCACATCCTCGCCAACAACTGCTGTCTCCTGTGTTTTTGATCTTAGCCATCCTGACTGGTGTGAGATGGAATCTCAGGGTTGTTTTGATTTGCATTTCCCTAATGACTAAGGATGATGAACATCTCTTTAGGTGCTTCTCAGCCATTAGATATTCTTCAGGTGAGAACTCTTTGTGTAGCTTTCAGCATCCTTTCATGCTAAAGGTCTTGGAAAGATCAGGAATTCAAGGCCCATATCTAAACATAGTAAAAGCAATTTACAGCAAACCAGTAGCCAGCATCAATCTAAATGGAGAGAAACTTGAAGCAATCCCACTAAAATCAGGGACTAGACAAGGCTGCCCTCTCTCTCCATATCTTTTCAATATAGTACTTGAAGTTCTAGCTAGAGCAATTAGACAAGAAAAAGAGGTCAAAGGGATACAAATTGGAAAGGAAGAAGTCAAACTATCACTATTTGCAGACGATATGATAGTATACATAAGCGACCCAAAGAACTCCACCAGAGAACTCCTACAGCTGATAAACGACTTCAGCAAAGTGGCCGGATATAAAATCAACTCAAGCAAGTCAGAAGCCTTCCTATACTCAAAGGATAAGCAGGCTGAGAAAGAAGTAAGAGAAATAATACCCTTTACGATAGCCACAAACCATATTAAGTATCTTGGCGTGACGCTAACCAAACAAGTGAAAGATCTGTATGACAAGAACTTCAAGTCTCTGAAGAAAGAAATTGAAGAAGACCTCAGAAGATGGAAAAATCTGCCATGCTCATGGATTGGCAGGATTAATATAGTAAAAATGAGCATCTTACCAAAAGTAATACACAGATTCAATGCAATCCCCATCAAAATCCCAACTCAATTCTTCATAGAGTTAGAAAGAGCAATTCAAAAATTCATCTGGAATAACAGAAAACCCAGAATAGCTAAAACTATTCTCAAGAGTAAAAGAACCTCTGGGGGAATCAGTATCCCGGACCTCAAGCTGTACTACAGAGCAATAGTGTTAAAAACTGCATGGTATTGGTACAGTAACAGACATGTAGATCAATGGAACAGAATTGAAGACCCAGAAATGAATCCACACTCCTATGGTCACTTGATCTTTGACAAAGGAGCTAAAACCATCCAGTGGAAAAAAGATAGCCTTTTCAACAAATGGTGCTGGCTCAGCTGGAGGTCAACATGCAGAAGAATGCAAATTGACCCATCCTTATCTCCTTGCACTAAGCTCAATTCTAAGTGGATCAAAGATCTCCACATAAAACCAGACACACTGAAACTAATAGAAGGGAAACTAGGGAAGAACCTTGAACATATGGGCACAGGGGAGAATTTCCTGAACAGAACTCCAATAGCTTATACTCTAAGATCAAGAATAGACAAATGGGACCTCATTAAATTACAAAGTTTTTGCAAGGCAAAAGACACTGTCAAAAAGACAAAGCGGCAACCAACTAACTGGGAAATGATCTTTACATTCACATTTTAATATTAAAGAGTGTTTTAAATTTTCATTGTTCAAGTTTCATACATTCACATGATATGTTTTCATCAAGTCTGTTGCCATACTTTCCACTTGTATTCTCCCCTAGCTACAAGTATTCACTCCCAATTTCTTGTCTTTCTCTCTCTCAAGCTCATTGAGTCCACTAAGTGCTGCTGTCCACTGAGTGTAAGACAATCTGCTAAATTATAGGTAGCCTGTCATAGGCCTTATCCTGAAAGAAAGCTTTCTCCCAACAGCCATCATTTAGCAAGAGCTTCCCAGCTAATAGTGGGAGTTTTGTGATTACTTTTACACTCTAAGTTTTGATTTCTGTCTATCTTCATCTTGCTAAGGTTTTATACATGCTTCCATACCTGCTGTAAATTCTTAGGTGCAACTGTCTCATATCCTGAAAACAATAATTCCCTTTAGTCTCCTAGTACCTCAATCTCTTATAGTCATGTGACCTTATTTTCTCAATCATCCCTGGGTATTGTATGGTGGGGGTGTCTTATATATGTCCTATTTAGAGCTGAGTGTTGTACAATCACTTATTCTGTTCAGGTTGACCAATTGTGTTTTCCTGTTTTAATTGCCATTCATTGAAAAAGAAGCTTTTATGATTAGAATTAAGAGATGGGCCAATCTATCAGTGATTAAATTAAAAAAATTAGATTAATACTATGCAAATTTAGCAGAATAATAATACCAGGTTCTCTTCTAGCACCTATTACTTATGTAACTACAAGTGCTTAGCTCCAGTAGTAGAGCAAGGACCTTGTGGAGTGGGTCTGAAAACAAATCAGAAAGCATTTGATTAAAAAAAAGTTGTAATTATATGTAATATGCATGTAAATTATATGTAATATACATGTAAATTAGAAAGCTTCTGTTGTATGTGCAAAATTGTTCAGTGTGAAAGTACTCAGTATTAATTGAGCCTTGCTATTTTCCCTCATGTACTCTGTCTTCCTATCGCCTATACATTTTAACCCTTCCTGTGGTGTGGCTATCTTGCAAATAACCTGGAGACATTCCTTATGCCATCAATATTAGAAGGTAATATTTTATTACAGCATCTATAGCCTTGGTCATATGTAATCATAGGGGTTTCAGAAAGCAGTATAGAAATTTTTGTATAAAGGTGAACTACTACTTTGTTGAGTTCTATCATTATGAGAAACAAGCAATAAGTATATAATTGTATGACTATCTGCTGTGTAATGTTGGCAACAAGTTCTGTGATTGGAAAATTTAAAGGACCATGAAATACATTCTGTGTAGCTGCATCTTTAACAGTTTGATATTATATATGTGGGAGAAACCTGTACAATTTAAATAGATCTGTGATAAAAGTTGAAGAAGAGAGATTCATGAGTAAAGAAAAGCCTAGAGGATATGACCATAGATGTAATTAAAACCAGCTACTAGAGTATTCTGTGATGTGAGGCAAGACTTTATTCCTTGTGTCCTCTCTTACTTAAAATATTTGTCAAAGATAATGTGTATTAAAGTAATTTAAAGAGGCCTACTAATTCTCACATTCTGTAATGCTAGCCAAGTTGGTAATGCCAATTTGTATTTCAGCCAATATCATGTTGATATCTAAAAATAACTAGTTGACCCAAATATCAACATATTAATTATTCTGAAAACTGATTTGTTATATATCATAAAGTGATGGCTGAGAGATGATGAGATACAGGAACAAAATAAAATTCTTGGCTGGGGACCATCCTCTGCCACAAAGCACCATATCCAGGTGGCTCAGGGAGGTAGTTGACCACCCAGGAGTACAGAGAGGTCACAGAGCACAGGGAGGACCACCTCTGCTACTCAGAGGAACCTGTCCAGAACCCTCAGGAGGGAGGCTTCCAATTCCTGGGTCCAACTAGGGACCATACTCTGCCACAGAGCCCAGGTGGTGCAGGAGGATAGCTAACCACCCAGGAGTGCAGAGAGGCCTGAGAGCACAGGGAGGACCACCCGTGCTGCTCAAAGGAAAGAGCCAGAAACCCTGAGGACACAAGAGCCCA
Source organism: Tokudaia tokunoshimensis (assembly GCA_036184795.1). Classification (NCBI taxonomy): domain Eukaryota; kingdom Metazoa; phylum Chordata; class Mammalia; order Rodentia; family Muridae; genus Tokudaia; species Tokudaia tokunoshimensis. The sequence goes on along the minus strand of BTHU01000023.1, from coordinate 128,764,780 downwards.
GGAGCAGCCTGGGACAGGAGTCTTCCAGTTTCTATCTGCACCCATTGCTGATCCTGTGTCACAGAGCTACATACACAAATACCACCACAAGATAGCTGATCTCTCAGGAGTATCCACATACCTGTGTTTATAGGTAAGACCACTACCTCTCTTCAAATTGCTGGCTTAAGAGGGACCTACCCAGAGCCATCAGGACACAAGAACCAAGGATGAGCTGGGGATAGGATCCTTTTGGTTTCTGTATGCAAACCTGAGCTGACCCTGTATAACAGCTCTCCATACCAAAATTCCTCCCAGAGAGAATGGGTCATTACCAACAGAAACCAAGGCAACATGGCAACATCTGAACCGAGTTCTTCCACCACAGCAACTCCTGGATACCCAAACACACTGGAAAAACAAGATCTTGATTTAAAATCACATCACATGATGTTGAAAGAGGACTTCAAGATGGACATAACTAACTCCATTAAAGAAATACAGGAGAATATGGGTCAACAGGTAGAAGCCCTTAAAGAGGAAACACAAAAATCCCTTAAAGAATTACAGGAAAACAGAAACAAACAAGTGAAGGAACTGAACAAAACCATCCAAGATCTAAAAATGGAAACAGAAACAATAAAGAAATCACAAAGCAAGACAACTCTGGAGAAAGAAAACCTTGGAAGGAAGTGAGGAGTAATCGATAACCGAATACAAGAGATAAAAGAGAGAATCTCAGGTGCAGAAGATACCATAGAAAACATTGATACTACAGTCAAAGAAAATGCAAAATGCTAAAAGCTTAGCCAAAAACATCTAGGAAATCTAGGACACAATGAGAAGACTAAACCTAAGGATTATAGGTATAGAAGAGAGTGAAGATTAAAACTTATAAAGAGCCAGTAAATATCTTCAACAAAATTATAGAAGAAAACTTTCCTAAAGAAAGAGATACCTATAAACATACAAGAAGCCTACAGAACTCCAAGCAGACTGGAGCAGAAAAAATATTCCTCCCGTCATATAATAATCAAAATATCAAATGCACTAAACAAAAAAAGAATATTAAAACAGTAAGGGAAAAATGTCAAGTAACATACAAAGCCAGACATATCAGAATTAAACCAGATTTCTCACCAGAGACCATGAAGGCTAGAAGACCCTGAGCAGATCTCATTCAGACCTTAAGCAAACACAAATGCCATCCCAGACAGCTATACCCAGCAAAACTCTCAATCACCGTAGATGGAGAAACCAATATATTCCATGATAAAACCAGATTTACATAATATCTTGCCACAAATCCAGCCCTACAAAGGATAATAGATGGAAAACGCCAACACAAGGAGGGAAACTACACCCTAGACAAAGCAAGAAATTAATCTTCTTTCAACAAACCCAAAAGTAGATAACCACACAAACATAAAAATAACATCAAAAATAACAGGAAACAACAATCACTATTTCTTATTATCTATTAACATCAATGGACTCAATTCCCCAATAAAAAGACATAGACTAATAGAGTGGATACATAAGCAGGACCCAGCATTTTGCCGCATACAGCAAACACACCTCAGTGTCAAAGACAAACACTACCTCAGAGTAACAGCCAGGAAGACAATTTTCCAAGCAAATGGTCCCAGGAAAGAAGCTGGAGTAGCCATTCTCTTATCAGAGAAAATTGACTTTCAAACGAAAGTCATAAAAAAAATAAAAAGACATGGAAGGAAACTTCATACCCATCAAAGGAAAAATCTACCAAGAGGAATTCTCAATTCTGAACATCTATACTCCAAGCAGAAGGGAAAACACATTCGTACAAGAGACTTTACTAAAGATCAAAACACACATTGCACCTCACACAATAATTGTGGGTAACTTTAAAGCCACACTCTCATCAATGGACAGATCAGGGAAACACAAACTAAACAGTGACCAGTGAAAATAACAGAAGTTATGGACCAAATGGACTTAACAGATATCTATAGAACATTTCATCCTAAATCAAAAGAATATACCCTCTAAGCAACTCATGGTATCTTCTCCAAAACTGACCATATAATTGGTCACAAAACAGTCCTCAAGAGATATGAGAAGATTGAAATAATCCCATGCCTCCTATCAGATCACTTCAGAATAAGATGGCCTTCAACAGCAACAAAAACAATAGAAAGTCCACATACACATGGAAGCTGAACAATGCTCTACTCAATGATACCTTGGTCAAGGAAGAAATAAGGAAAAAATAAATGACTTTTCGGAATTTAATGAAAAAGAAAGCACGACATACCCAAACTTATGGAACAAAATGAAAACAGTTCTAAGAGGAAAACTCATAGCTCTGAGTGCCACCAAAAATAAACTGGTAAGTTTTAGAACAGAAATAAGCTAATACACAAAAGAGGAATAGATAGCAGGAAATCATCAAACTCAGGGCTGAAATCAACCAAGTAGAAACAAAAAAACTATACAAAGAATCAACAAAAGCAGGAGCTGGTTCTTTGAGAAAATCAACAAGATAGATAAACCCTAGCCAGACAAACCATAGATAGGGCACAGAGATAGTATCCAAATTAACAAAATCAGAAATGAAAAGGGAGATATAAGAACAGAAACAGAAGAAATTCAATAAATCATCAGATCCTACTACAAAAGCCTATACTCAACAAAACAGGAAAATCTGGATGAAATGGTCAATTTTTTCGACGGATACTAAATACCAAAGTTAAATCACAATCAGATAGACCATCTAAACAGTGGCATAACTCCTAAGAAATAGAAGTGGTCATTGAAAGTCTCCCAACCAAAAAGAGCACAAGATCAGAAGGTTTTAGTGCAAAATTCTATCAGACCTTCAAAGAACACCTAACACCAATACTCTTCAAACTATTCCACAAAATAGAAACAGAAGGAACACTACCTAACTCATTCTATGAAGCCACAATTATTCTAATACCAGAACCACACAAAGATCCAACAAACAAAGAGTATTTCAGACAAATTCCCTTATGAATATCGATGTAAAAATATTCAATAAAATTCTTGCCAAGCAAATCCAAGAACACATCATAATGATCATTCACCACAATCAAGTAGGCTTCATCCCAGGGATGCAGGAATGATTCAATATATGGAAAACCATCAATGTAATCCTCTACATAAACAAATGCAAAGAAAAGTCCACATGGTAATTTCAATAGATGCTAAAAAAGCATTTATCAAAATTCAGCATCCTTTCATGTTAAAAGTCTTTGAAAGATCAGGAATTCAAGGCCCTTAGTAAAAGCAATATACAGCCAATTGGTAGCCAACATCAAACTAAGTGGAGAGAAACTTGAAGCACTCCCACTAAAATCAGGGACTAGACAGGCTGATCTCTCTCTCTCTCTCTCTCTCTCTCTCTCTCTCTCTCTCTCTCTCTCTCTCTCTCTTTCTCTCTCTCCATATCTATTCAATATAGTACTTGAATAACTACCTAGAGCAATTAGACAATAAAAGGAGGTCAAAGGGATACAAATTTGAACAGAAGGATTCAAACAATCACTATTTGCAGATGATATGGTAGCATTCTTAAGTGACCCCAAAAATTCTACCAGAGAACTCTTAAAGCTGATAAATACCTTCTGCAAAGTGGCAGGATATAAAATTAACTAAAAAATATCAGTAGCCTTCCTATACTCTAAGGATAAAAGGCTGAGAAAGAAATTAGTGAAATGACAACCTTCACATAAGTCACAAACAATTTAACATATCTTTGTGTGACTCTAACCAATCAAGTGAAAAATCTATATAACAAGAACTTTAAGTTTCTGAAGAAAGATTTCGAAGAAGTTATCAGCAGATGGAAATATTTCCCATGCTCATGGATTGGCAGAATTAATATAGTAAAAATGGCCATCTTGAAAAAAGCATTCTACAGATTCAAAGCAATCACCATCAAAATTCCAACCCAATTCTTCATAGAGTTAGAAAGAGCAATTCTCAAGTTCATCTGGAATAACAAAAAAAAAAAAACCCAGGATAGCAACAGCTATTACCAACAATAAAAGAACTTCTGGGGGAATCAGTATCTGGGACCTCAAGCAGTAGTACAGAGCAATAGAGTTAAAACTGCATGTTATTGTTACAGTGACAGGCAGGAAGATCAATAGAATAGAGTTGAAGACCCAGAAATGAACCCACACATCTGTGGTCACTTGATCTTTGACAAAGGTGATAATACCATTCAGTGGGAAAAAAAGAAAGCATTTTTAATAAATGGTGCTGTTTCAACTGGCAGTTAGCATACAGAAGAATGCAAATGGATCCATTCTTATCCCCTTGCACAAAGCTCAATTCCAAGTGGATCAAGGACCTTCACATAAAACCAGACACACTGAAACTAATAGAAAAGAAAGTGGGGGGAGAGCCTTGAGCACCTGGGCACAGGGGAAAATTTCCTGAACAGAACACTAATAGCTTATGCTCTAAGATCAAGAATTGACAAATGTGACCTCATAAAATTACAAAGTTTCTGCAAGGCAAAGGACACTGTCAGTAGGACAAAACAGTAACCAACAAATTGGGAAAAGATCTTTACCAACCCTACATCTGACAGAGGGCTAATAACCAATTTATACAAAGAACTCAAGAAGTTAGACTCCAGAGAGCCAAAGAACCCTATTAAAAATGGGGTACAGAACTTAACAAAGAATTTAAAACTGAGGAATATCAAATGGCTGAGAAGCACATAAAGAAATGTTCAACATCCTTAGTCATCAGGGAAATGCAAATCAAAACAACCCTGATATTTCACCTCACATCAGTCAGAATGGCTAAGATCAAAATCTCAGGAGACAGCAGTTGCTGATGAGGATGTGGAGAAAGAGGAACATTCCTCCACTGCTGGTGGAAGTGTTACCTTGTACAACTTCTCTGGAAATCAGTTTGGCAGTTCCTCAGAACATTGGGCATTATAGTCCCAGACAACCCTGCTGTATGTGCATATACCCAGAGGATTCTCCAGCATGCAGTAAAGACACATGTTCCACTGTTTTCATAGCATCCTCATTTATAATAGCCAGAAGCTGGACAGAACCCAGATGTCCCTCAAGAGAAGAATGGATACAGAAAATGTGGCACATTTACACAATGGAATACTACTTAGCTATTAAAAACAGTGAATTCATGAAATATTTTGGCAAATAAATGGACTAGAAAATATCATCCTGAGTGAGGTAACTCAGTCACAAAAGAACACACATGGTATGCACTCACTGATAAGTGGATATTAGCCCAGAAGACTGGAATATCAAAGATACAATTCATAGATCAAATGAAGCTCAATACGAAGGAAGAACAAATAATGGATACTCTAATCCTTCTTAGGAGGGGGAGCAATATCCTCATGGAGGGGGAGGTACAGAGACAAAGTGTAGAGCAGAGACTGAGGGAAAGACCATGCAGAGACTACCCCACCTAGTGATCCATTCCTTATACAGTTACAAAACCCAGACACTATTGTGGGTACCAGCAAGTGCTTGCTGACAGGAGCCTGCTATTGTTGTCTCCTGAGAGGCTCTGCCAGTGCATGACAAATACAGAGGGGGACACTCTCATTCAACCATTAAACTGAGCATAGAATCCACAATGGTGGAGCTAGAGAAAGGACCCAAGGATCTGAAGGGGTTTGCAGCCCCATAAGAGGAGCAACAATATGAACTACCCAGTAACCCTAGAGCTCCCAGGTACTAAACCATCAACCAAATAGTACACATGGAAGGACCCTTGGATCCAGATGCATATGCAGCAGAGGATAGCCTTGTTTGACATCAAAGGGAAGAGAGGCACTTGTTCCTGAAAAGGCTAGATGCCCCAGTGTAGGGGAATGCCAGGACAAGGAAGCAGGAGTGAGTGGATTGGTGAGCAGGTGTAGGGGGTTGGTTTAAGGGAATTTTTTTGTGGGGGGCGGGACCGGGAAAGGGGCCAGTATTTGAAGTGTAAATTATGAATATATCTAATAAAAAGTCCAAAAAATATTTAAAAAATAAAATAAAATTCTTGGTCCTATTCACTATTGACTGAAGTAGTCCAGGATAAAACTTAGAAAATGCAGCAAATAATGTGTACAAAAGAGATGCCATTTTAGGTTCTCGCTTTACAGTGTTTTGTAGATAATCATCAGTCACCAAAACCAGTCAATCAGCAGTGATGAATAGTCAGGGCCTTTGAGAGAAGAAACATCATCTTGTACATTAAAAATAAACAAAATGCAGTGCACGCATGATATTTTTAATGACCTCAAGGGATTTGAAGAGAATGATTCAGATGCTCTTTATTTGCTGTCTTTGTGTACAGTGCAGTCTGAAGGAACACAACGACATGGCAGTAATATCCACTTCTCTGAAAGATTGTTTTTCTTTTCAAAACATATCACTGTCACCCTAATTAGATTTTGTTACCCAAGTACTTTAAAATCTCCATGCATTTGAATCACTGAGCACATTTCCTATTCTGGTTAATATTAATGCAAGTGAAAAAAATCATAAAATTGCAACGTGAAATTGAATAACAAGAAAATGAGTAAGACCAACGAAATAGAAATGTAAATATTGAACATGCTATACTTTTTCATTTCAAGGATTTAAAAACAGCACTAACTCATGATTATAGTGTAAACTGTGGAGACCCATGAGCCAAACAATAGACAAAAGTTGGAATCTAATCATATCTGCTTATGTAACCTCCATTTCAGATAAGTGTTTTAGGATGCAAATTTCAGTGTCTGTAATTTTGATATTGGTCATTCAAAAAGATCTCCTCTTATAGGTGGGCAACATGGACAGAACAACTTGGGACTTGAAATTGCAGGATATTTTTGATTTCCTTCTCAGCCCATATTCATTGCTGTGTGATCCTTGACAGATCATTGTACTTCTTAGAAATAAAGAAATTATGATATCTGCTTTATGAGGACATCTATGACAATAAAATACAATAAAAAATTTCCCACAGAAAACACTACAAGAAAAATTTAGTAGGGTGAATCTAATATGTAAGCAACATAACTTTCCCATGGGGTATCGTAATATGTTCATAACATAATTTTTGAAAGTTTTTAACAAAACATTTTTTTCTGATAGGAAGGGGAAAATATAGTGAAAGGGAGGAATATCAGTGAAGACTAGGAAGTTAACCTCATATTCTTTCAGATGGAAGACAGAAGTGTCTGTTCTACTATTAACTGTTAACATGCAGGTACTTATGAGTATTGTCCTTTATCTATAGGAAAGCAACACCACACAGCAAATGTTCATTTTTTGCCTTAACCTTTGTCAAAAAAGAGTGAGGAAATGTCATTATTTGCATACTTTCATTAATATTACAAACTTGGTATTCATAGAAGAAGCCATCTACTCATTATAATAGCTACAGTATTAAATGCACTGTTATTTTGCATTGTAGTGACTCTTACAGTATTTGTGACAGTGAAGCTACCCTGGCTACTTTTGCAATTGTATTTTACTGAGAGCCAAATTTTATCAGTTGCATGAAATCAGAAACAGCATATTACTTGTCTGAGTTTAATGGCAATATAGGATTGATCAAGTATTCTTTACACGGTTGAATTTATTATTATTATTATTATTATTATTATTATTATTTTAAGGAATATTGAGACTATAAAATGTAAGTGTATTTTATAAAATGCTATCATTTGTTTTAATTTTTTGCTTGTTCATATTCATGGGAAGACATGTGTATATTGCAAACATGTGTACATGTGCCTGTGGAGGCCAGAGGACATCATTTGCTTTCATTTCTCAGGTACCACACATCTAGTTTTGCAACAGGGTTTATCATCACCCTGAAACATCCCAAGTAGGCTATACTGATTCTATGTGAAATTACTGTGTGAGGGGAGAATAATTTCAGATAGCTCCTTACTGGCATTGAGACTTCTCAATAATTTTATAACTTATTTTCTTTATTTAAAACAAAATACACTATCTATCTATCTATCTATCTATCTATCTATCTATCTATCTATCTATCTATCTATCTATCTACCTACCTACCTACCTACTTATTTATTTATTTTGATCTTTAAAAGAGCAATTTTTCATTTCTCTTAATAGCTATTGTGTTAAATACTTTAGTCTATTTTTCAACTAACATTATTTTGAAAGATATGCAGTGTTGTTTTCATCATCAAAGTTTTTTAAATACATTTTGAACTTATTAAGAACTTAATATATAAACATCATGTTTGGAGCATCTCTCTCTCTCTCTCTCTCTCTCTCTCTCTCTCTCTCTCTCTCTCTCTCTCTCTCTCTCTCTCTCTCTCTCTCCCTCTCTCCCTCTCTCTGCCCTCTTTTTGTGCCCAGCTAACCTGCAATAAGTTCCTCTCTAACTCCCTACCTTCTTTTTAATTTTGAAATGAACTATAGAGTCCAACTAATGATGTTCATATGTGAAAGTGTTTAGTGCCATCTATGGAAACATTGGCCTCCTTCCATGGACCACATCACTGAAGAAATGCTATTGCTTCTTCTTTAGCAGCCACCATTTATCAATAGTTCTGCATATAGGGGTGTGATCTTGGAAACTCTTTTCTCATTTTTGAAAATAAAACTTTTCAAAAAGTTTTACTGGTTTGATTCTGTACAGGTCTTGTATAGGTAACAACAGGAATGTTGAATTCATATGTGTGGATGTCGTGTTCAGAGGACAGCATTTCGCAGACCTCCTCCCTATTCTCAGGCTCTTACATTCTTTCTACTCTTTCTTTCTTGATGTACCCTGAACCTTAGGTCAAGGGTTGATTGTCCCATCTATGACTGAACACTCACAGTAGCTTATTCTCAGTACTGTGAATAGTCAGGAGTCTCTGTATTAAGCACTACCTACTGCAATAAGAGCATTCTCTAGTGAAGACTGAGATGCACTTATCTTTAATGCTTATTAGTCATAGGAGTTTAAGAAAACTGCTTATCTCAGTGACTTTCATACTTCAGTAATCTGTGATTGAAACATTCAAAAATTGATTTGAGAATTACTAGTTACTTCCCAAATGAAGCAGATCTGTATATGTTTATGGAATATGATGTGCCCAGAAATGTGCTGCCAAGCTGCATGTCTACTATGTGAATGAAGCAATACTCAAACCTAGGTTTGCTGACTCCAATGTCACTGCTCATTCCCTGCTGCCTCTCTGATATCCAGACCACTAAAATGAAATATTTCTGTATTAAAATATGGTATGTCACTTCAGATATTCTGCAGGTTTCTCTCTTTTCATTGTGACTTCTGAAACAAATTTAATAGTAATTGAGACTTAGCCATAGATAGTTGAACTATAATGGTTAATGGAGGGGAACTTAGGCTTTTCTGTATTTCAGTCAGAATCTTTGAACATGACATCAATAAAAGAACTGGCTATATCTTCTTCAATATCATATCATTTATGTGTCTATTTTGACAGCATAAAATATCCATACTGAATATTTGTAAAATGCAAAAGTTTTCCTTTGAAGCAAAAAGTCTGTAAAGTGATATGACTACAGATATTATGAGTAGTATCTAAGGTGTAATGAAGCTATTATTATTGAGATTTTTTCTCTGTATGATAAAAGAATATTTATAAGGATAATAAATTAACTGTCATGTATATGTATCATTCCATGGATGTTATCTCTAAAAAATTATGCATTTAGTTATAATTTCAAGAATTACATGCTATACTTTATTTGTCAAAAAGAGAGTTTTATATCAATGTTTATAAGGAGTTTTACTGAGAACCTTGAGATTCCAAGGAAAACCAAGACCATTTGTCCCCTATAACTTCACATGAATCTTCTTTTTCCTTCTCTGTGAGCTGGTTGTTTAGATAGTTTGCAAATTTGCTATTGTATCAACAAGCTTTTTGCTTACTGGTACATCATCTTTTGTTCTAATTTTTTTGTATTTTAATTTTAATATAATCAGATAAAGGGCTTTGAACTTTATATCCTAGTTATAAACTGCAACACACTTCAACAATCTAAATAAATTAACCAGACCTGGTTTTTACTCCTATCTCCAAAAAAATGGGGGGCTTTATAACTGGTGGAAAGATTAGAGAAATGTGGGTGTGAACTTGATAAGAGAGCATGAACTCCATCCTTAATTCCAAAAATAGTAAGTGAGAATGTCTAATCAAAGGTTATGTTAGGGGCTAAATGGATGGAAGATTATAAAGAGATGATATTAGAAGTAATGTTGATTCTCCCTAGACTAGCTCTAGAGAACTGCAGTTGAGATAAGGGACACAAAGGAAACTCCTGTAAAAAAAAAATCTAGTCAACCAGAGGTCTTAGAAAAGCCTGACAAAAGTTTTGTTCAAAGTACAGAGTTTTGTGAATTTTCAACAACTTGTATTTCTTATCATTCATAAATAATTGTTTAAAATATTGCCACATTTTCATTATTACCATGTTGGTTAAATCCATTTTCATAATTATCTGCATCAGTCCATCCTAAACAAAGTAACTGAGGTCATCTTTTGAAAATACAATTCTGATCAGGTCATTAAAATCACATTTGTAATTTGAAGTAATCTGAATATTTTCTAATTTTGCTGTCCCTTCAAAGCTCTTCATGAAAATCAGGATTCTAAAAAGTACTGAACTGTAAGTATCACTTCTGGACATATATCATTGTGTCTGTTTTCATTCATCATTGCATGGCCATTGCCTATCAGGGCATGAGACACATAGAGTACATTACCTACAAAAAATTATAGAATGACTTAAAATAAAAACTGGTTTTAGTAATTCATAGAGTCACCATATATATCTCTGGTCATAGTAAAACAACAAAGTGGACACATCTCACTAATTACTAAGAAATGCAGGACTAGAAGGAAATTTTTCAGTTTACACAAAGACATACGTAAGGGGAAGACAGTGAATCAAGACACTTTTAAAATTTTCAATTTTGCATGATACTTGAAGATCTTTTGTAGACTTCACTGTACTGTACAACTAGAAAAAAATTGCTTAAGTCAGGCTTGACCTAGAGGGCTATTTTTATGTGGATTTGTGAGAAGACTGCCAAACATTACTGGAAACTAGGCAGTAGTTTCACACCATGGACTCTTCAACCAGGTCACCTAATCTACTGCCAGACACATCATCTCCAGGATTTGTACAGGGCATCTTCTTCTGCCAGTTATGACTTCTTCTCTCTTACTTTAATCTTCCCTGGCCATCTGAAACCCTTGGCTCTGTACTATGATTGAGAACTCAGCTTTTGACCTTGTGTGTTCCCATGACGTTTGAAAACCCTGTCCCCTGGAGGGAACCTGTGAGGCCTTCCTGAGACTTTGTGGTCACTGCACTTTGGCTCCATTCACAACAACTGTGAGCTATCTAGCTCTGGCCTGTTTGAGGCAGTTTAGTCCTGCTGACTAGCACTACTGAGTTTAGCAGTGCTGCTCTGAGAAGAAGGATGTGCAGACAGCTGCAGCATCCTTACAGCACTCATGACTGCCTAATTTAAGTTATGACTGTGAAGATAAAAATGGTCTTGAGTATATCTCAATGATATAATAATCAAATCATAATGAGTATCCCATTAGGCAACATCAAGTTATCTAGTGAAATATTTCATACCAGCCTAAAATACCTTTGGAAATTAACTTAGGTTACTCAGAAATTATAACGGTCACTGATTGCCTTCCATTTTGAATGGTAAAAATAACTAAAGGTCCAAATAAACAGACTCTCACAAGAACTCTCAATTGAAGGTCTTATACAATATCTGTAACTTACCACTTCTCTTACCTCTCAAGAACTCAAGTATCCCCCTAGCTCAAACTAGTAGATTATGCTAAGATTCTACCAAGTCCTAGCAGGGATGGCCAAAATTTGACATTGGGACTTGTCATCTACAAAGCTTATGCTCTAGAACTATAAAATTGAGTTGCAAACAAATAAAACCATATTCAAAAGCAAACAAATAAAACCAGAATGTTTTAAATAAGTTTATGATTTTATGTTAAATCACATTCATACCTATCCTGGAATATGTGTAACTCCATGACCACAAGCTGAAGATAACTATCACCAAGAACTTTTTGCCTCAAATTCAGCAACATCCACATTAATGTTCAAATGGACTACTCTGGCCTTTGTATTTGTGGTTCTTTGATGGGAGGATCCTTAAATAAGGGAAGCATTAGGGAATCTACTGGGTGACCATCACATTAGAGTCCTTTTTTCTTGCCACTGCAAGCCTTAAAATAAATTTTCTTAGTAATATCACCAGTATTTTTACTTAATTTAAGCCATCTCTTAATATGTTCTTACAAAATGTTTACATGTTGCAATATTAAAATATTCAATATTTTCTTAATTTCCATTTATTTATTTATTTATTTATTTATTTATTTATTTATTTATCTGTTCACTTTATATTCCAATTGCAGCTCCCCTCTCTCCACAGTCCATTCCTCAATCCATTTTTCATCTGAGAAGGGAGGGATGTCCCCCATGCGTACCAACCCACCCCGGCACATAAAATTTCTGTAGGACTATGAACATCCTTTACCACTGAGACCAAACAAGCCAGTACATTTAGGGGAACAGGATCCACAGGCAGGCAACAGAGTCAGGGTAAGCCCATGTTCCAGTTGTTAGGGAACCCGCTATTAATATTTCAAACATATGATATTGGATAGACATTTACAGTGAATGAAAATATTTTCATAATCTAGATTTGATGGCTGAGCTTTTACTGTAATTGATTTGTCTTGTATATATTCCTCGAACCATGCCTGTGTCCTTCTTTTTGTTGAGTGTATTTCAGCTTAAAATGTGGATATTACTGCATTTCTAGGTAAAATAGTTTATCTTTGTTAAGCCCAATAAAACCATTAACAATTCCTCTTCAGTGGACCTCAGTTTCTGAATATAAAACAAGGATAATAGTTTCAGATGACATCCCCTTGTCTGATCTACTTTTTAACATTCTCTAGTTATTTGATATTTTCCTGTTTAATTAATTGACATGCTTGTACAAAAAAAAATGCCTTCTTCTTGGATTCAAAATGAATTAAGACAGAAAATGCATTTTGTTTATTTATCTGATATTTGTTTAACCAAAACCAGGGTGGCTTAGAATAACCCTGCTCACCAGTCCATTGTGATTTTTTTTTTTGTCAAAGCAGATGTTTACAGGCATCAAGAGAAAAAGACAACAATATGTCAGATGGATGTTTTCAAACTTAGAGGAAGAACCGTGTCATACTTGAAAAAAGAAAAGTGAATAAACATGCAGTTGAAAATGAATTTTAATGAAGGTTCTAGGCCAATCCTGGGGAAGAAAGTTTCAAATTACTGATAAGCAGAAAGCTGAGCAGTGAAAACGAGTGGTGTAAGATCACTAAACCTAAAAACATTCTTTCTCCCTTTCTTTTTGAATGTTGGGATACTGGTACTTCTGTCACTAATATTTTTAGACTAATGGATTCGACAAACAAAGAACATTACTTACATGAAACAAACCAAATAAGCAAAACTGATAGGTATGCATCAAGTATCAAAAGTAAGAAATCTCACAGATACAACACAAAGTAATGGAGACAGCAGGTTTGCCTGCCTATGGTAAGCCTGCTTCTCTATGCTATGCTATACTGAAGCAGGCCCTATGTTCCAATTCTCTGGAAATTCATGAAATGACCCCTGTAGCAAACAGGTAACTCCCCATTCCACTGTTGGTAGGACAGAAGTATTTCCCATGGACAAGCATTAACTCCAACTGTAACACAAATATATAGACTAAACTTGCCTTCAGATCTCACTAAAAAGGATGATATGGATTATTTTCAGTAATCTAACGAGATTGTCACTATCAGTGAATTTCTCATAGCCATCATACCTTCTGTAAAAATGCCTTTTAAAATTTATTCTTATTCCTGATTTATAGTTCAGTCTTTATACCCCTCCTGGTCTGCTCCCCCCATTGCTCCCCATCCCATACCTCCTCCCCCCAATCTCCAAGGGGATGTTGTCCCCCCAACCCGCCATACCTCTCCATTCCCTGGGGCCTCAAGGCTCTGGAGGATTAGGTGCATCTTATCTCACCAGGAAGTCCTCTACTGTATATGTGTCAGGGGCCTCATATCAGCTAGTGTGTGTTACCTAGTTGGTGCCTCAGTATTTGGGAGATCTCAGGGGTCTGGGTTAGTTGAGACTCCTGGTCTTCCTTTAGGGTTGTTCTTCTACTCAGCTTCTTCCAGCTTTTCCCCAATTCAAGCACAGGGGTCCATGGCTTCCATTGTCCATTGGTTGGGTGCTAGTATCTGCAACTGACTCACTCAGTTACTTGTTGGGTCTCTCTGAGGGCAGCCATGCTAGGCTACTATCTGCAAGCACACCATAGCATCAGTAACAGTGTCAGGCCTTGGGCCTCCCCTTGAGCTGGATCCCAATTTAGGCATGTGGCTGGATCTTGTTTCTCTCATGCTCTTTTCCATTTTTGACCCTACAGTTCTTTCAAACATGAACAATGTTGATCAATAGAATAGAATTGAAGACCCAGAAATAAAACCACACACTTACAGACACTTGATCTTTGACAAAGAAGCCAAAAATATACAATGGAAAAAAGAAAGCATCTTCAATAAATGGTGCTGGTCTAACTGGCTGTCTGTATGTAGAATAATGAAAATAGACCCATATTTATTCAAGTGGATCAAGGACCTCAACATCAAAACAGATACACTGAATCTAATAGAACAGAAAGTAGGAAAGAGCCTTGAACTCCTTGGCACAGAGGGAAATTTCCTAAACAGAACTCCAATAGTTCAGGCTCTAAGATCATGAATTCATAAATGAGACATCATGAAACTGGAAAGATTATGTAACACAAAGGACATAGTCAATAGGACAAACCTGCAACCTATAGACTGGGAAAAATTTCTTTACTAACTCCACATCGGATAGAGGGCAAATATCCAAAATATATGAAGGACTCAAGAAGCTAAGCACTAAAAAACCAAACAACCAAATCAAAAAAGGAGGTATAAAACTGAACAGATAATTCACAGCAGAGGAGTCTTGAATGGCTGAGAAGCCCTTAAAGAAATATCCAAAGTCTTAGTGATCATGAAAATGCAAATCAAAACTACCATGAGATTCCATCTTACACCAATCAGAATGGCAAAGATCAAAAACCCAGGCAACAGTAGATGCTGGAGAGGATGTGGAGAAAGAAGAACACTTTTCCATCACTGGTAGAATTGTAAACTGTTGCAACCACTCTGGAAATCAATCTGGAGGTTCTTTAGAAAATTGGAAATAGATCTACCTAAAGACCCAGCTATACCACTCTTGAGCATATGCCCAAAAGATGTCCCACAATGTCACAGGGGCATGTGTTCTTCTATGGTCATAGAGGCCTTATTTGTGATAGCCAGAAGCTGGAAACAATCCAAATGTCCCACAACACAAGAATGGATACAGAAAATGTGGTTCATTTACACAATGGACTACTACTTGGCTATTAAGAATGAGGACATAATGAGTTTTGCAGGCAAATTGATAGAACTAGAAAATATCATCCTGAGTGAGGTAACTCAGATCCAATATGACATGCATGGTATGTACTCACTAATAAGTGAATATTAGCCAAAATAAAGTGCAGAATATCCAGAACACAATTCACAGAATTCAAGGTTAGCAAGTAGCAGAGCCCAAGTAAGGATGTCTCAATCCCACTTGGGAGGAAGAAGCAATCAGGGGGGGCAGAAGGAGGGAATGTCCTGGGTGGGAAAGTGGACAGAAAGGGGAAAGGGGGAACATGATCAAGTATGGGGAGAAGAGGACTGAAGCCCTGAGGGCCAGCAGAAATATTGGAAAAAGGCAACCTCGGGAGGTAGGAGTGGGGGTGGGGGTGGGCTCTAGATTGTACAAGAGACCTGGGAGGTGAGAGATTCTTGGGGAAATAGATCTTGGGGAAAGGGAGGAACCTTGGATGAAGTGCTCTACAGTGGGGAGGGGCAACTTGTACAGTTCATGTCCAGTAGAAAGACAGAGCATCAAGTGGTGGGATGAGGTTGTCATCTCACTGTTAATAATGCCTTTTTAATAAACTTTCCAATACTAAAGTGTTTAAAAGAAGAATAACAGCTCTAGATGGTCTGGACTCTGCAGGGTAAAAATAAAACCTTAAGTAAGTTTGCTATCAAAGAATATGTTAATATATACTTTTAGCTCTTTACTTATTTTGTTTTATTTGGTTTTGTTCTGCTTTTGTCACATTTCATTGGTTCCAGATCTAAATTAGAGAGACAAAATGGTTCACATGCTATTTGCGTTAAGAAAATTATATTTTGAAAAATTTATAAATAACAAGGAAAACTGTATTTCAAATAATGTTTTCTTCTTTCCATCTTAATACTCTATTGCTTATGATGATGGCTGATTAGACACTGTCAAACATTTCCAAACCTTATTCTCAAACTTATTTGAAAATGGCTAAAAGAATTTGGCATTCAAGTATCAAATTACCACATGCATGCCTAAATTTGTTAACCTTGTACAAGTTTGGATTAAGTAATTATCCTTTTTATGCAAGCCATATTGGCTCAAGGTTAAATCTGTGTATATATTCCATGATTTTCTTGACAGTATTTCTGAAAAGTGTAGAGAGAAGTGGAGGGTTGTATGGTACAACTGTAACATAATTCTTCACATTGGAATTACAGTCTGCAATTCTGGTCAGAATATCTAGTACAGATTATGGAAATTAGCAGCTGTGTGACTTCTTCATTTGATTTTTTTCTTATTAACAAAATGCTTGATAAGTCCTCTACCATTTAAAATGAAATTACAAAATAATTATGAGTTCTCCTTCTAAAACCCTTTGCTGAGAACTACAATAAACTGTTGAACACAGTGTATGATGCATTTATATGAATATTAAGTGCCTGTAAATTGGCAGTTAACATGGCATGTGTTTACTACTTAGTAAAATGAGTGTTGATCCAGCTATGAAACAACCGGGAAACATTCATCTGTGCTGAAGTCAACTAGGGAACATTCATCTTCGTTGATGTCATTGTTTTATCTTGGTAAAACTCTGTTGAACATCTCAGCCAGCCAGCCAGCCAGCCAGCCACCATGCACATCATCTTTCGTCTGCATTTATTAACGGCTTAGAATGTCCATCTGTTGTCCTTAGTAAGTGGAACACTATGAAGAAAAGGATTCATTGAGTCAATCTATATATAACTGTTCTCTTTATGGGGAAAAGCTCCTTGGAATGTTCTTCATAAATTAAAAACAAGGAACAACTGTTAGAGAGAGAGAGAAAGAGAGAGGAGAGAGAGAGAGAGGAGAGAGAGAGAGAGAGAGAGAGAGAGAGAGAGAGAGAGAGAGAGAGAGAGAGAGAGAGAGAGAGAGAGATCATCAGAGTCTGCAAAGTTTGAAAGGACATGCAATAGACTCCTCTCATCCAAGGAGAGGATAAATACATTTG
This sequence comes from Tokudaia tokunoshimensis, assembly GCA_036184795.1. Taxonomy (NCBI): domain Eukaryota; kingdom Metazoa; phylum Chordata; class Mammalia; order Rodentia; family Muridae; genus Tokudaia; species Tokudaia tokunoshimensis. The sequence goes on along the minus strand of BTHU01000023.1, from coordinate 128,747,293 downwards.
ATTCAGATCAAAAGAACTTTTTTCTCAAAATGTCTTAAATTGCATTTGTTCAGATTCTGGTGATGGCTTGGGGAGGTAGAGAATACAAAAAAAAAAAAAAAAAAAAGGAAAATTATAGCACCACAATACCAAAACCAAGTGTTTCATAGGTAATTTGTGTTTATGTAGCTACACACACTGATTTTTTTCTTTGTGCTTAGGGATTACACCAGGAATTGAAGAACATCATGATTCTATCAGTGCACTATGGTGATTTCCCCAAGATAATTGACAAAATAGTTAATGATCTTACCAAATTAAAACTGCAACTGATAACATTCCAGTGGAGAGAACTGGGGGTCTCTGCAATGGCTACAAGCTCACTCAATTGACTCCAGCTTGATTTTCAATGTAAATGATATAAATAATATAGTACCCTAATATACTCATGAGTACTTGTAGCTAATCCTGCAAGTAAAAAAGCTATACCTTAAATTGGGGCTAGGACATAAGATAGGTTTAATTTTACTAATGAATTCCATTGAATCATACAGTTTTGATATATAGCAAACAGAATGAAGAAAAATAAATTTCTTTATTTGGAATCCATAATAACATTACCTCAGTATGATGCCATAAAGTCTAACAGCAATGTAATTAGTACACTCATGCTGATCAGGGTGGTGATATTAAGAGATAGATTTCTGGGAATGAAAACTGTTGACATGCTCCATGATATATAAATGGAAGAATAACAGATATAGATAACATAGAAAACAAAGTACAGATACAAATGCATCATTTCTTGTAGAAAAGAAATTGAATTTAGAGACATCAGTTACAAGTTTAGCTTAATAAGATTCTCAATTCATGCTAAATGTAATAATTCAGTCTGAAGTATGCTTGAGAAATTAGCAGTGTGTCTATCTGCTTGTTTATTTGACTAGGAAAGAGAATGTGTTAAGTGCTTCTTTTTAATCCAAGTTATCAAGTATTTGTGTCTACAAGTTGCCTACAAGTTACTTTCATCTTTCCTTCAATTCAATCTCCTTTCATCTCTTCTGAAGGTGAAACAAAGAGAAAACTAGGTCATGATAAAGAGGACATTTTATTTCACTCCAAGTAAGCTTTGCAAAAAGAATTTTCCAGTTTTATATTGGCTTCTCACCCCCAGACAGTAGTTTTAAAATTGATGGTAAATAATGATGAAAATGTAAATCAGCATTCATCCCTTTTAATAAAGAACTGAAGGCTTTCTATTTACATATAACTGGAGAATGTTTAAACTCAATATTGGTAAATATTTATGCTTCAGCAATCACAATAAACCCTCATGTTCATACCAATACATATTATTGTGTACATGGAAGGAGGACTTGAATTGCTGGTAATTGCATTTGTAATCCGATCTTCCTTTACAGGAAACATTCATTATCACTGGCAGCATTAGCTAACATAGAAGACAATGCAGTTAAGTTTATATCTGAACTAGTAATCTTTTAATAAATGTCTGCAGGCATTCTGTAGATAGAGCTGCTTCATCAATAAATCTAGGAAATAACAAGGGAGTAACAGAGTGGACTTACCTTCTCAATCTACCTTTTGTCATGTTGTTCTCAATCATTTTGATTTTGCAATACGTAATTTATCTTGGCTACAAGATGGAAAGTTCTGTGCCCATATAGACAAAGAATCAGGCATACACACACACACACACACACACACACACACACACACACACACACACACACACACACATATATATTTATATGTGTGTGTGTGTATGTGTATGTATATATATATATATATATATACATACACACACACACTCAACTATCCTTGAACCCAGATTTGTTCCATGAAATTGATTTTTTTCCTTTGAATGAGAATCCATAAGAATGTGGAATTCACACAGAAGCTCCAATTTCTCCCTCAGAAAATCACAAGTAAATTACTCAGAATTGATATTTTCAACCATATCTTCTTTCTTTTAAACCTAAACTCATGGCTAGAGTCATTCCTCAATAAGCTCAGTCAATCAGTAAACACTTTCTAGTCTATTTTACTGGTCAATAGTCTACTGTGGGCCTTCCATTCTCTCAGATTCAACACTGGCATAGTCACTTAAATGAATTTTCTGCCTGTAATCCTGTCTAGTTCTAATATACGCTTGTGATGCCAGAGTGATATATCTTTTAAAAATCACCCTGCTGTTCTCTCCTGCAGTGAATTACCTATAAGAAAAATAATGACATCTTTGTTTCTATGCGTTTGTGCATGCTTCTCTCATTGCTGTGAAAAAAAAATAATCACCTGAGAATTGCAATCTCATGAATGAAAGGTTTATTATGGCTAATAACAGGAAGGTCTAGTCCATCATGTTAGGGAAAGTACTGAGGAGGGAGTGTGAGGTAGCCGGTCACATTGCATTCACAATCAAGAAGAAGAAGGAAATAAAATCTGCTATACAGGGACATATTTTCAATATTTTGTGTGTTATTATATGTATATTTGTGTACCATGTATGTACTCAATTTTTGTGGAGGCTTGCAGGAGGTGACAATAGTGAGATACTCTGGAACTGAAGTTACAGATAGTTGTGAATGACCATGTGGGTACTGAGAATTAACTACTGAGCTCTCTGTGTCTCCTACCCTGCTTTATCCTTTGTCTTGACCCTCTGATCCCAAGGCAAAGATTTGTGTGATTTTTATGTAAGGCAGGTTTTCCTATATTAATGCGCCAATGTGAGAAACTCCCTCAAATACAAGGCTAGAGGCTTGGTTGCAGGGTGGTTATAAACTCCATAAAGCTGACTATGAACATTAACCACCACAGTGTGGTTGGAATGAAGACAATAGCAATTAAATGAATCTGGCTTCAGGCAGAAACTGTGGTAACCAATGTGAAGGACACAACTATCATTTTTCTGGGATTGTGAGCTACAAGCTTGTCAATTTTATCTCTAAGATAACATCCAGACTATTTAGTGTGTTCTACAAAATCCTTCATGAGCACCTGCATGTCTACACCTTGAGCTTTATTTCTTCTGGTTCATGTCAGTTCTACTTACAAAAAATAGACTTCAAAATCAGTTTCTTTCTGCTTCTAGTGCCATTTCCCTATATTAGTGCCTCCTCATCATCTTTCCCATGGATTATGATAATGGCCCCTTAACTGGATCCTTCGTTGAAAGTAACTTCTAATTCTAGATTATTTTTTTCAAAAGTGTGATCTTTATAACTGCATCAGTGTAAATTATTGAGAATTTCACCCAATAGGGTGACCTGCTGAGATATTTCCTAGTGTTGGAGTTCCTTGTCTACAGTTCCTCTAAAAGGGATCAAAAGCATTTGTCCATTCAGGGAACAGTAGCGAGAGCAGTGTATTGAAGAAAATAGATGGTGCAGAGTGACTGTTAGCAGAATTTCTTTCCAATATCTGGCTAGGGAGCTGTTCTTTGAGATTCTGCCACTAGATCCCAAGACACTGTAAGCTCATAGAAAACAATCAGTGCTTGTTTATGCTGGTCCAGTACCTACAGAGTCAAAACTTGCATGTCTGTGAACTCTCTAAGGGTGGTGACTGTTTTACAAGAATATCTTTAATAATATTTCAGGATGGTACCTAGAATTAAGTAACTCCTTGATAAAAATATGGGAGTTCATGATAGATTAAATAATATACTTGGCATAGTTCTATGTGGAACTATTACTGTACTATAGGCATAATTGGATAATGGATTGAATAATGTCCTGGACATCTACAATATCATTGCTGGTGAAAAGAATCAATGGAAACAAGATTTTTTTATCATAAAGTAAAACATAATTAATAAGAGCCCAAGAAACTGGATTTATATTGTCCCAAATACCTGGTTTCATCATGGTAATGTTTCTTGTGGTATTTATAGTTATAGAACAAAGTGAAGCCAAAATCTATGCATATTCAAATATGTTAATGAAAATAAAGTTATTGGGCTAAAGCAAAGATTTATGATAGTTTTAAAATGCTGATTACATTCTTAGTTTTGCATTGGTTGGTTGGAAGCTAATAATCAGCTAAGTGAACACATGTGAAAAATTTTCATATGATACTCACAAGAAAGTCAGATGAAGTACAGAGTTGATCAAAGTTATAAAGGAGTTAATATGTGATCTAACATTTGGCTCCAGATTTGCAATAGTCCAACTCTACATGATCACAAAATTCAAATTAATAATTGTGGATATTTGATTGTAGTTGTGCCACTTTCTTTTCTGGGAACCTGAGATCATATCTTCTCTATGTGTTACAGACAGGACAGTTAAAACCTTTATCCAGAAGACTTATTTCTGACATGTGGGTTTTCTGTATCTACAACATAAACAATGATGAGACTACAGTGACCAAATAAATGTACTGCCCTGCTTGATGTAATATGACAAGTATCTTGAAATAAGCTCTGATTAATATTTACCTTAGAAGAGTTTGTTTCTATTCTATATTCTTAGCTTTATCATAGGCTTCATAAATACCTTGTAACTGACAATATTTAGCTTAGATCCAATTGTCTTTTTTTAAGTCTATTCTCAATATTTAAGTCTACTTTTCATGCTTCATAAAAATAGATAAATCATTTTATTTCATCTTATACAGTAACTGTGAAAGGAGAAACATAAATTATAATATGAATTTTTTATTTCACATTTTTTACTATAAGGCAATAGTCATCTAATTGTAATTAGATCAGTATTGTCATTAGGGACAGATTTAAGTGTTGTCCTAATACCCAGTCCCAATAATATTAACAATGATACTGTAGGGAATTCTAGTATGATAGTAGAATACTGGTCATAGATATGACATTAGAGATTGTAGATGACCCTTGATCCAGCTACATACCATTTGGTCCATGTAATTTCTTGACTTTGGAAATACATGGGCCATGTCTATTTTGTATCTAGGCTACATAGATTATCTTGGATGAGGGTTGTTTTGTTGAGAATTGTTTTATGAAAATATATAGGCTTCATATATTTGGGGGTTATGAAGGTTACCTTAGTTGAGGGTTATTTAGTTATTTTTCTATTAGCACATCAAAGTAACATGACTGAGGCAACTTAGAAAAGAAAAGTATTTAATAGGGAGCTTCATTACAAATAAAGCCTTTAATTGTGGGTAAGTTCAAGACTACCATGGTAGGAAGCATGGCATCAGACAGGCCAGCATGGCATTGACACAGTAGCTAAGAGTTCATGTCTTCAGCAACTACAAGATAAATAGAGAATTAACTTGGAATGGTAAGGGTGTTTGAAACCTCATAACCCATCTCTGTGACACCACCTCCTCCAACAAGGCCATATATATGAATAGCCCATGTTTACTTTAATAAAATTGAACTTACACCATTAATATCAGAACTTGACTAGATTTTATGTTTAAGAAGCAAAGGAGGCATTTGTAAAATTAAAAAAATGAGTCAAGACGTTTAGATAAGTAAATGAAATTAATAACTTTCTCATACTTTTCCTTTTCTAGACTCATGTCCTTGAGGTATTTTTTATTGTTATTATTTAGAGTGAGACCGTCCATAAGATGTAGACATCAGGGTCTCACATAAAGAAACCAAGTCCATCCCTGATCTTGATCTTCTATCCTTTGCTCTCTCTTATTGGTTATAAATATGACAAACACAGCAAATACTTAGTGCTGAGTGAGGAAGTGAGCAAAACAGAGCCCTGAGAATGCAGGGAGAGCTCTGTGCTGTGGAGATGGAAATCGGAAGTCTGCCAAAGAGGACATTTTGTCTGTTTCCTGGTATCTAACTAGGGCTGTACTTAAATCTGTTCCTAATGAAAATACTCATCTAATTTCAAAGAACATTCAAGTTTTCATTTTTACTTATCCTGGAATATAACAGATTTTAGGGTTACTAACTATATTTTACCTGAAGGGTGAAAGAAATACTTTTTTATATGTAAAATAAAACTTTACTCTTAGTCATGTATGAAGAATGCCAATTCACTTGTTTTGAAACTTGATCCTAAGTTTTTCACCTATAATTTGAAATTAATGTTCAAAATTTCTCCTGAATCTAAGGTAGAGGTAATATACTTAAAACTCACCTAAGGTGTATTTGTTTACAACATTATAAATATTCAACAAATATTAATATGATTTCCTTATCATTTGTTTGTCCAAATAAAATAGAGGAAAAGATAGAAAATTCACATTCACTTAGGGGGGAAAGTATAAGCATTTTAATTAACATTTTTGAAATACTTTTAACTATTTATTTTGTGTACATCTTCATTAGGTTTTTTGTTGTTATAATGAAACACCAAGAGCAAAGCTCCTGGAATCCATTTTCTCCCAGGAAAATCTTTATTTCATTCACATTTTGACACCTTTGTTCATCATTGAAGGAAATAAAGTCAGGAACTTAAACAGGGCAAGGCCCTAGAGGTAGGAACTGATACAGAGGAAATGGAGGAGTGTTGCTTACTGGCTTGTTGCCCATAGCTTGCTCAGCCTGCTTTCTTACAGAACAAAGGAAACCAGCCCAGGGGTGGACCTACCCACAATAGATTGAACCCTCCCACATTGGTAACTAATTAAGAAAATGTCTTAAAAAGAACTCTTGTGGGGACCATTTTGTCAATTAAGGTTCCATTATTTGAGATGACTGTTGCTTGTGTCAAGCTGACAGAACTAGCATAATTTTTTGCCAAGATGGCGCTGAAAGAGAAGGAAGTTCCTGCTCCTTCCAAAGTAGAAGCTAAAGTGAAGGCCTTGAAAGTTAAGAAGGCAATGCTGAATAGCATCCACAGCCACAAAAAGAAGAAGATCTGTATGTAACCCACCTTCCAGTGGCCCAAGTACTTGCAGCTCCAGAGGCAGCCAAAAAAAAAAAGAAAATATCCTTGAAAGAGTGGGCCCAGGAGAAACAAGCTTGACCACTATGCTATCATCAAATTCCCACTCACTACCGAGTCAGTCATGAAGAATATAGAGGACAACAACACCCTTGTGCTCATTGTGGATGTCAAGGCCAACAAGCACCAAATCAAATAGGCCATGAAGAAACTCTATGACACTGATGTGGCCAAAGTCAATAACCTGATAAGGCCTGACAGAGAGAAGAAGGCATATGTTCGCTTGGCTCCTGATTATGATGCTCTAGATGTTGCCAACAAGATTGGTATCATCTAAACTGAGTCCAGATGGATAATTCTAAATATACACTTTTTTTTTCACCATAAAAAAAAGAACTAGACAGTATAATGTGTATGTTGGTGAAGTGTTGGTTTTTAACTTTCACCATATAAGTTCTGGTAATGAATTCAGGCATCAGTCTTAGCAGTAGTTATCTTTACTTGAAAAACTCCTTCATTGTCCTAGATATGAATATGTTGTAAGTAGTTCAATCTAAAATCTCATGTAGTCAATATGGCAGAAGATGGAGCTGCTAAATAATCTTTATTTGAAGCAAAACAGTAGCTTTTTGATAAAACAACATCCATTTTGGCAATAAATGAAGTCTTCAGAGAATTCACTAGTCCCAGTTCTCTGATGGAAATGATCAGCATGAAATGTTCACACCTTTGCATGCAGGCACGCGAGTGCACATGCGAGCACGCACACACACACACACTCATATGTGTACATGCATAACTATTAGTAACTACACAGTTAAACAGACTATAAATATTTACTTTGCAAACTCAACTCTTTCCTACTGATAACTTCCATCATCATACTAACATAGTACAAGAGCTTCCATGATACCTAGTCACTTTTGGCAGGAGCTACTGCCTGTCTTCATAGGTTGACAGATCCCTGGCAGTATAAGGAAAGTGCTGGACTCTTATACAAGACATTACAATGTCTCCATTATATCAGAGTTTAATAGTACCAGTCAGAAGGCTTTATATGCAATGTACACACAGATTCTCTGTCTTACATTCAGAAGGAACAATTGTCCCCTACTCCCCTGTGGTGTGTTGCAAAATTGCCATAATTACATGGACAGACACAGAAACTCACAGTAAAAATCAAAACAGACAATTCAATTAAATGCATTTTACAAACAGCATTCAGAAAGTGTCTCATCAAACCAAAATGCCCTACTAATCACTTAGGCGTATGCATGTACACCTTACTCATTTTTATTGTTTTAAGGAAATTTATCTCTGTGCTACTTTACTTGAAGTGAAGGAACCTTATTTTAAAGTAATCTATCTACAGCTTATAATGTGGTATATGTTTTTTGATATTTTTTATAACCATTGAAGTCTGTTGATAAAAACACACAGGGCAATTAGAATAATCTTTAAGTTAGAGTTTACAAATTACCTTTTCTTATTCAATCTTATTTAAACCTTTAATAAAATCACACAAGGAAATGAGGGAGGTTTTCTTTTCAAAATTTCTGCATGCAAGAGACCAAGGGAAGTCTTTGGGGTTGCCAGTTGTGTGAATGGTAAAGCCAGAAAAAGGAGAGTTTGATCATTTCCTCCTAGTCAAGGGCCATGTGTCCATTGCTGGTGAGTTTAAGATAGATTCAGCTGAACAAACATAAAACTTCTTGACATTACTGAAAGCCTCTACAGAATGTAATCAAGACTGACTTTTTTGATAAATTGGTCAATGCACGAATAAAATGTGTTAACAAATGATTAGGAAGAAGATATTTGAAGATGACTTACTTTGAGAGTGATAATCCATGGGATGAACCCTTCCTGAACCTAAGGTTCTTGATAAAGAAAAGAAATCTATGAATTACAATTTTCTGTACTCATTGAAGAGCTCTCTTCTTCCTTAAAACATTCCTTCTGGTTTCCATCCTTCTCTGAACCCTACATACCATTGTTTAAACGTCTTCCTAAAACTGAACTGTGTTATTTTTTTTGACCAAATATGTGACAGACAATCATATTGGCTAACAATGTGTAAGAGTGCATTCCATCATGGTCATGCTATTGATGCCCCATCTTCAGTGCAGGAGGTTTAGGGGCAAGGGTACTGCCAGAACTCACCTGACTTGCACATTTTAAATTTTTTTAAATTAATCATTCCATTCATTTACATCTCAAATGATATCCCCCTTTCTGTTTCCTCCTCCACAGACCCCCATCCCATCTGCCCAACCTGTCACCCTCCCCTTTGCCACTATGAAGGTTGCTCCCCCATTCATCCTCCCACTACAGCTCTACCACTCTAGCATCCCACTACTCTGGGGCCTCAACCTCCACAGATCCAAGGGCCTCTCCTCCCATTGATGTCAGATAAGGCCACCATCTGCTACATATGTATCTGGAGCCATGAATCCCTTCATGTACACTCTTTAGTTGGTGGTCTAGTCCCTGAGTGCTCTGAGGGGTCCAGCCAGTCGACATTGTTCTTCCTATGGGGTTGTAACCCCCCTCATCTCCTCCACTCCTTACCCCACCTCCCTAAAGAGGGTCTCCAAACTCAGTCTGATGGGTGGCTGAGAGCATCCATATCTGCATTGGTCTGGTGCTGGTAGATCCTCCCAGTGAACAGTCACACGAGGTTCTTGTAAGCAAGCTCCTGGGACCTGGGGATCCAAGTTAGACCAGGTTTTGGGACAGGGGTTGGAGTCTTATCTGATCCTGGATGTGTCAGAACACCTGGGGGGTCAACTGCATGGGGTGTGGACTGAGTGGGTGGGTATCCAGAGCATAGGCTCTGCTCCAGGTACAGATGCAATCCAGAAGGAGCATGTGTCTTTGGCTGGGCGGGATCACTGCTTTCCCTTGATCCCGTGGGTCCCAGTTAGGCCAGGTATTGGGGCGGGGGTTGGGGTCTTACCTATGATCCTGGATGGGTCAGAACACCTAGTGGTCAAGCTGTGTCTGGGTATGCTCTTTTTTATTTTTTGCTCAGTCTTTTTTTACTAAGTCTGCAGCCAATGGAATTGTATCACCTTTTTCTACAGTGGGTCTTCTTCCTCAATCTTTTCTGGTGAAGATCTCACCAACACAGCAGAGATATACATCATAGGTGACTTTTCCTACACTAGTTGATATGAAAATAAGGATTAACCATCACATCAGTTTAGATACCCACTAGCCAGAAACATCTTGAATGCTTGTACTCACCCAAACTTAAAAATATGTTGTCTGTTAAACGCCACTGACTGAAGCTGCATATAGCATCCTGTTCCTTTCATTTTTATGCAAGCTCTTTAGCATCAACAGCTCCCAGAATAGTGCTTGGTTCACAGAAGGAACTTAATAAATCATTGCTAAATGAATAAATAATATTCTTTCACATTTTTCACATTTTTATTGGATATTTTATTTATTTACATTTCAAAGGTTATCTCCTTTCCTGCCCCCTGCCAAACCACCTGTACTATCCCCCCTCACCCTGCTTCTATGTGGTTGTTCCCCTATCCACCTACCCACTCCTGCCACCCTGCCCTTGAATTCCCCTATATTGGGGCATCCATTGAGCCTCCACAGATTCAAGGACCTCTCCTCCCATTGATGTCCAACAAGGCCATCCTCTCCTATATATGCAGTTGGAGACATGGGTCCATCCATGTGTACTCTTTGGTTGGCAGTTAAGTCCCAGGGAGCTCTGGGAGGTCTGGTTGGTTCATATTGTTGTTCCTTCTATGGGGCTGTAAACCCCTTCAGCTCCATCATTCCTTCCCCTAACTCCTCCATTGTTGACCATGTGCTCAGTCCAATGATTGGCCTCAAGCTTCTGCATCTGTATTGGTCAGGCTCTCGTAGAACCTCTCAGGAGACATCTACATCAGGGTACTGTCAGCAAAAACTTTTTGGCATCCATACTAGTGTCTGGGTTTGGTGACTGTATATGGAAAGGATCCTCAGGTGGAGCAGTCTCTGGGTGACCTTTCTTTTAGTCTCTGCTCCACACATTGTGTCTGTATCTCCTCCCATGGGTATTTTGTTCCCCCTTCTAAAAAGGACTGAAACATCCACACTTTGGTCTTCCTTCTTCTTGGGCTTCATATGGTCTGTGAGTTGTATCTCGGGTATATGAAGCTTTTAGGCTAATATCCACTTATCAGTGAGTATATACTGTGTATGTTCTTTTGTGAGTGGTTATCTCACTCAGGATGATATTTTCTAGTTCCATCCATTTGCCTAAAGAATTTCATGAAGTCATTTTGTTTCAAAGCGGAATTTGCCTATATAGCTCAGGTTAAGGTGGTTATCTCATTAAATAGTTTATTTTAGCCTCTATATGATGATTGCCTTGCCATTTGTTTCCAATTCTTGCATCACTGTCATGTGATCAATATATACAGATCTTTTGTTGACTTTAAGACTATTATAGTTCTTTTGTAAAGCTTTCCTGCAATGTTTCCAGACTTTTAATGTCATAAGTTTTAAAAGCAACAGATAGGCAGTTTTGTTTGTTTGTTTTGTCAACCTGACACAAGATAGGTTCATCTGTGAAGAAGTGAAAGAGTGAAAGCATGCTTTCATCATATCAGCCTGTAGGCAAGTCTGTCTTCATTAATGATGGAGGTGAGGAGGCCTAAGCCACTGTGGACACTTCTACTCTTGGGCAGGTGCTCATGAGAGGTATAAGAAAGTAGCTAAACATTATCTTAGAGAGCAACACTACTGTGGATTTTGCTTCAGTCCTGACTCGGGTTTCCTGCCCTGCTTAAGTTTCTCTTCCTTTGACTTTCCTCAGTGATAGACAGTGATAAGAACATTTAAGCCAAATAAAATTTTTCGTCTCCAAAGTTGATTTTTTTTAATTATAGCAACAGAAACCATCCTAGGGCAGATGTGTATGTGAATTCTGCTCAGAATCCTATGTGATTTCTTTTTTCTAATTACATGATATTGTCAATCATTTGCTCTTCTGTACTGCCATTTTATTGTGTGAAAAGTAGGGATAGCATACATATGAAGCATATGCAGAATGTATTATTTTGGGGACTTTAATAAAATGAGTATATATACTGCTAATTTGTGATTAGTCATTAGATAACTGTGACCAAATGGTAGCATTCATTAGGGCCGTAATGAAACATTTTCTTCTTTTAATCATTTTTTTGGCAAACATCAGCATGGTGGTAAGTGTAACAGAGAAGTAGTCATCTAATTAATTAATTCCCTACCAGTTATAATTCAATTATTGTTCAACTGCATTAAAATTATTTATTTCCCTTTGCAGTGGGAGGCAGTGGAGGAAATGAGAATAGGACTTACTTGTTCCAGGAAAATGAAATCCAGTCAGTCCTCTATGGTATAAGTGCAAGGATCATCCTATCTTGAGTTTTCTTTGAGAGGGAAAGATTAGGGGAATTTAGAAAACAGTGTGGTGTCCATCCTTGCTCTTTTCTTACTGATGGTCGGGTAGCAGGAATCTAGGCCATGCTCACTATGGAAACAAGCAACGTACAGAAGATAGAAATTCGAAAATAAGCCAAGGGTTCAGGTGAAGTTCTTTCAAAAGTGCTTAGTTTTCTGAGAATATGAATAGGAAAGTGATAAGCAGAGGCTTTGGGGAGAGGAAGTAAGTGGGAAAGAGGGAAGATGTCAATAAAGAATATCACACATCAGAGATCTATTTTACTGTAAGGTAACCATAGATAATAACAATATATTGCTTACTGCTAAGTTTAACAAAAAGTTTTAATGTTCTTATCACAAAAAAATTAGGAGCATGGTGGATATTCTCCTTAGCATAATAACTGAACTTTAGCCCATACATGAATACAATTACTATGACCAATTAGAAATAACAAAATAAGTATGATAGAAAAGCTTAAAGACAGAGAAGTTTTAGAATTGAAAAACTATTTTAGTGACATTCTTCTAGAAATTCTTAATAGATTTCAAAACATTTTTTTCTTATTTGGCCTAAAAAAATATTAACATATTAATTGTACTTATTGATATGATTTAGGGTGTGATTTTAATACTTTTTCCTGACATTAACTGACCAAACCAGAAAAGTTAGCAGTTCCTTCTCTCTATCATCTTTTTACATAGTTGGGTCTTTTAGGTTCTTCTTTTCTCAGTCTTCATAAAACAGAAAATGAGTTTTGGTGAACTGTTGTTATCACACTGAGCTGCAGAATAATGGAACGCCAAGCTCAGTCTGTGCTTTGGTACCTGTTATTTTAATACCCACCCCCAACATCGCCCATCACTCATTTCTCTGTGTATGTGCTTTGTCATCATGCATGTCTGTGCCACTTATATGTGGTTCCCACAGAGGTCAGAAGAGAAACACACTCACTCTATTATTTCAAGTCACTTGAAGAGGAGATGACTCAGCAATAATTTTCTTAAAATCTGAGAATCTTCGTAGTGCACAGCTTGTTAGTTTTCAGAACTCCAAATATTAGTAGTACTCATAGAACTTACCAGCATTTTGTGAATTTTTGCTATATGTCAGATACAGTGACTCCAAATCTCTAATCTTGCAGAATAACATTATCCAAACAATTATCACATAAGAGGAAGTAAAACAGGAATAATTGTGTGTGTCCTTGCTTATGATCTTCCAATAAGAAGGGTGTATGCTCAAAACAAATTTTAATACAACTTGGTATGCAAGAGTGAGGAGGTTGGAAGTAGCTATTTTTTAAAATAAGGTTCAGAAATGTTATGGGTTTACATATAGCCACAGTCAGAAAGAAGTAGAGTGGAGAACTGAATACTGGTCTCTGCTTCTAACAGGTCTGTTTTTCTTGACCAATGTACCTGGCAGTGCCTGATGCAACAATGTACATAATAAAGTCTCAATTATTTTCGAATGAAACCTTGTTGCAATGCCTATATCATTACATTATGACAATTCTAAAAGGTATGGACCTTTTTTTCTCTGCAGTTTACCCTTCTAGTTCAGTGAGGTAGATGCTACTGCACTTAAAACATTTGGCAGTGTGGTGAAATTGAATCTCAACTTGGACTCTGGAACTATCACAGGGAGCCTTTGCTGTTTGCTATTTTTTTTTCTCCAGGCTTATTCTTTGAATTAAAGAGAACTCATATTATCTGTGTCAGCTGTTTTACCTATAAATCCCACCTAACCCCTTTAAAAGCTAGGGGGTTAAGGGTGGCAGGGGCGGGGGGGGGGGGTGGCGGTTGGAAGTCTGTGCTACTTAGTGAAAATGTCTCCATCTAGTGGTTACAAAAGAAGCTGCAGTTACTTGCCCCAATGGTGCATGAGTCAGAGCTAAGGTCAGGGGAATGACTTTATGCAGATTGGTGAAGAGAGAGTTCTAGTGGAGGGGGTGAATGAAGCAATTACCTGAGATATAATACACAAGATTAAAACATAAGTCCAATACCAAAGATAAGTAATATTTTATTCAATTAATACATGCAAAATAAATTTTACAAACTGTGACAAAATTTATGACAGAGTTCATTCAACTTAAACTTACTTTTAAACGAAATTTATTATATCTCCATGCTGGGATTGTGTGAATGATAGAAAACTTTTAAGGACTTGAACTGTAACCATACTGAAGCCGAACTCTTCTGCCTGCCATTTTGGTCATAATACCAAAGGTATTCAGAGATTATTGAAAACAAAGGTGAATGTTGGCTAAAAAGCATCACACTCAATAATGTAAATTGTCATAGTCACAATGACTAATGTGTTTATATATGAATTCACTTTACAATGAACTTTTGTGGACTGAGGAGATGGATCAGCAGGTAGAAAGAGTTCTTGCCTTGCAAGCAGAACAGCCTGTATTTTGATATGCAGCATCTATGTAAAATGTCAGGTGTGGTCTTTTGTAGATACTTGTAACCCCAGAACGAGGGATGTTCCTGTGGAGCCAGTGAGCTCACTAGAACTTCCTGGCTACCATCCAAGCTATACATTATGTGAGCAACATTTGCTCAAGATGATAAGACAGACATTGATAGAACAGAATTTCCAGTGTGTATCTCTAGCTTCCACAGACTCACACCAACATACACATACACATATGCACTCACAAACACAAAGGACGACCCTTTGTTCTGACTATTCTGCTTTCATGGAAAATGTAAAAAGTGTGTCTATTGAATTGTGCTCAATTTAACCAACAACGGTAGTTTATAATTATTGCATAATTGAAAGTGCTTTTGTACAGATGTGTCCACTCTGGAGAACAGTATAAAGGACATTCAATTCATATCTGAATTAATATTAGACATGAGCCAACAATGATTTAATGAGCTCTTGTTAAATGGTTATTAGCATGGCATACAAATTATTATTCAAGATGACACATAAGAAGAACTCTATTGCAATTTGACTGGGCCTAAGTTCCAGAACTGTTATGCACTTATAAAAGTCACACACTAACCAACACCAGAAAAAAAAAAGAAGAAAGAAGTTGATCATGTATATATTTTTACCTAACAGCTATTCAGTTTGAAAGAGCACAATATCTAAGTTCTATATATTGTCTGACAATCTTGGAGTCCAACTAAATGTTTCTGCATATATACCAGACATGGTTTTAAAACATGTGGGAATAATACCATCTTCCAACTTTGTCCAGTGCAATTTCAAAAATGACATAAACTTTTTCTATGTTGGCATCTAGTTACTACAAATGAACAATGGATGATGTGATTTACCTGAGGGGCATAATTAGACAGTTGATTATTTGAAGCTAATGATTCACTACCAGTGAGTTTGTCTAATTGTGTATTCTACAAAGATAACTGACCAAAGACATGCCATGTAGCCTTAACTGAAATCTGGAGATTGTCTCACAGGCAAACTGCAAAGGAGGGTTGCCATGGTAACAGCAACAGGCAGACCCAGTCATCTTTATGTAGGCTTTATAGGAGCGGAAATGAGGGAGTAAGGAGAAACAGCTGCATCTTGGTAAAGGTTACACTTCTACTTAGATTGAGTTTGAAGGGAGAAAAATTAAAAAAAAGCATTCTGCTGCTACTTAGTACTGTGCAGACCATCTTTATACTGAGTATCTCTCTCGTAGAAGCAATTGAAAGAGTCAATTTTTGTTTTTGCAGATTCCCAATAAAAAGGTCTGTGGGGTAGAAAAGCATACCTGAAGTAATTAAATCCTTGTAATATTCAGG
Source organism: Tokudaia tokunoshimensis (assembly GCA_036184795.1). NCBI lineage: Eukaryota > Metazoa > Chordata > Mammalia > Rodentia > Muridae > Tokudaia > Tokudaia tokunoshimensis. The sequence continues at coordinate 128,731,250 of BTHU01000023.1, read as the reverse complement.
ATACAAGGAACTACTCTTCTCAGTAGCTTATTTGGAAGAGGCACATTATTATTATCTAGACAGTGCTTAGATTTCCTAGGCACTTTTCTTCCCTTCTCTTACTTAAGTAACATCAATAAAATTACAAACAGCAAAAGTGCACATGCTAGCTATCCATGGCTACAAATAATTTATACATAATCAGGCCACATACAGATGAGTTGTCCCTACCATCCCTCCTTGTAAATGAATCAAGCACAAGACCTTTCCTCTCAGACCAGAAAATAGGGTTCTTAGCACTGCTATCTGTTCCTAGTTAATACTGCTGTCATTTTTCTGCATCACTGAGCTTACATCAGTATTTTCCATTTGAAAATCCTGCTATTTTTGTCATTCAAAACTGTGGTGACATTCTCATTGAGAGCAAATCTAATGTTCACAGCAGATCACAAGGTCCCTAACAAACAAGATCCATCATACTTTTTGAACTCATATCATCCATTTCTGCTCTGCCCAAATATCAGTTTGTGCTGGTCATGGAAGTCTAGCAAAACCTAAGCTTCCTCAAAACTTTGAGTATGTTCTTAATTCGCCTAATTTAGGCTTGTTTACTCTGCCAGATATTTTCCACCACTTCAGTGACCTGTCCTCTTATTTCCCTTAACATATTATCCCAACTGCCACAAGGTAAAAGTTACCTTCCTGATTCCTCCCAGAGGAGAGCTAAATCACTTCCTTCTTAGGACTGGATCATCCCATTTAAAATGTATAAACATTTTATTATTATTATGTTCTGGATTTTCTGTTAGGTTTTATTTAATATGTAGTTCACAGGATAGCAAGGGAATTTCTCTTTTTACATTGTGTGTGTGTGTGTGTGAGTGTGTGTACAACACCAAAGCCACCTGTCACATAGACACATTGTGTTTAAAGTGCTGGAATGCCAAGCAAACTTAAACCACAATTTTCATATTTTATAGATAAGTAAGATGATGTCCAGAGATGGTATTAAAGATGAACTGATAGTCTTATGTCAGGCCCTAACCTCATAGGAGACTGCAAAGACTGCTTGGCAAGTATAATTCAGTAGCATAATCCTGAGTCATGCTAATATCTAAAGCTGGCATCCATTTGTGTTTAGTAATGTATTTGACAAAGCAGAAAGGTGAAAAGAATGAACTATGCTGAGAAACTTCTCTGGGTCTTCACTGTAGCTCCATCATTTACAAGTTGCACAATCATGACTGAGTTAATAAAATAGTAAAGTCTCTAGAGATAGCATTCTCATGTGTGATAAGGACCTAAGCCTCTTGGTCTCAAAGTTCACCACAGCATAGCACAGGAAGATTTAAATGGTGTGACAACTATGTAAAAAAAAAATCACTGGATTTAATTCATTCTTTTTAATATTATTTGCTGTTTTTGAGATAAAGTTTCAGTTTATTACCCAGTCACAACTCTGGCTTCATTTTCTTCAGTGCTGCGGTTGTAGGCATGCAATACCATATTCACCTACTTTTTTTTAAGCAAGAATTTAGCAAACACTTATCATACAGGAAGTACTTTTCTAAGCCCTGTGGGTACATGAGTGAGCTGGAGAATCAGAGTGTAATGTCATGCAGCTGTTCCTCCACAGGTGAAGATACAGAAGAAACAATAAAAGGCCTTATGTCGCAGGCTACTGACGTCTATGCAAATTCATAATCAGGAAGTGAAAAGCAGATTAACTATGCTCCAGTTCAAATCCCCTGGAGGAATCAGGAAGGTAACTTTTACCTTGTGGCAGTTGGGAAAATATGTTAAGGGAAATAAGAAGACAGGTCACTGAAGTGGTGGAAGACATCTGGCAGAGTAAACAAGCTTAAATAAGGCGAATTAAGAACATACTTAAAGATTTGAGGAAGCTTGGGTTTTGCTAGACTTCCATAACTAGCACAAACTGATATTTGGGCAGAGAAGAAAAGGAGGATATGAGGTCAAAGAGTATGATGGATCTTGTTTTTAAGGAACCTTGCGATCTGCTGTGAACATTAGATTTACTCTTAAAGAAAATGTCACCACAGTGTTGAAAGACAAAGATAGCATGCTTTCTGACATGATGTAGACCCACACTAGACAATACATTATCACGTGGCAGATATAGAATTTCAAGATACTTAGAATTATTTGAACTAGAGAGATTCAAACAAGTTGATCAGACCTGTGATGGAAGTAGGACAGTTAGAAAGAATGAAAAGTCTATTTAAAAATGCATTCATTCCTCTGTTGAGGGACATCTGGGTTCATTCCAGCTTCTGGCTATTATAAAAACGACTGCTATGAACATAGTTGAGCATGTGTCCTTATTACATGTTGGAGCATCTTCTGGGTGTATGTCCAGGAGTGGTATAGCTGGGTGCTCAGGTAGTGCTATGTCCAATTTTCTGAGGAACTGCCAAACTGATTTCCAGAGTGATTTTACGAGCTTGCAATCCCACCAGTAGTAGAGGAGTGTTCCTCTTTCTCCACATCCTCTCCAGCATTTGCTGTCCACTGAGTTTTTGATCTTGGCTATTCTGACTGGTATGAGGTGAAATCTCAGGGTTGTTTTGATTTGCATTTCCCTGATGATTAAGGATGCTGAACAATTTGGAAATGATACCGAAAATGTGGTGCATTTACACAATGGAGTACTACTCAGCTATTAAAAACAACCAATTCATGAAATTCGTAGGCAAATGGATGGAGCTAGAAAATATCATCCTGAATGAGGTAACCCAATCACAAAAGAACACACACCATATGCAATCTCTGATAAGTGAATGTTAGCCTAAAAGCTCAGAATACCCAAGATACAATTCACAGACCAAATGAAGTTCAAGAAGAAGGAAGACTAAAGTGTGAATAATGTGATCCTTATTGGAAAGTAGATCATATACCCATGGCTCACAGCCAACCAATAGAATGAGTATAGGGTTCCCAATGGAGCAGCTAGAGAAAGGAGCCAAGGAGTTGAAGAGGTTTACAGCCCTGCAGGAAGAACAATAATAAGTACCAAACAGTACCCCCCAGAGCTCCCAGAAACTAAACCACCAACCAAAGAGTACACATGGAGGGACCCATGGTTCCAGCTACATATGTAGCAGAAGATGACCATTTAAGACATCAATGAGAGGAGAGGCCATTGGTCCTGTGATGGCTCGATTCCCCAGATTAGGGGAATACCAGTCAGGAATTTGGGAAGGGGGTAAAAAGGGGGACTGGGGGGGTTTCAGAGGGGTAACAGAGAAAGGGGATACAATTTGAAATGTAAATAAAGCAATTATCTAAAAAAAAATCCCCTTCTACTACTGCTGTCTGCACTTTCTGCTGTGGCAGAATCTTGCCAGGTCTGCCACAGTGAAGACACCATCTCCTGATACTTCCTAGAGAAACAACCATACCAAGGCATATGGAGTACAGAGAGACCTGGTAGCACAGGAGAGCTGATCTCCCAGGAATGCCTTCATAACTGTGTGCACAGAGAGAACAGGAATCCCAGGAGTACATATACACAGGATTACAGGACAGAAAAGCCACAGTCAGAGACAGCAAGACCAGCTAACACCAGAGATAACTAGGTGGCAAAAGGCAAACACAAGGTCATAACCAACAGAAAACAAGGCAACATGTCACCATTGGAATCCAGTTCTCCCACAGGAGCAAATCTTGGATACCCCAACACACTGGAAAAGCAAGAGCAGGTTTCAAAATAACATCTCATGATGCTGATAGAGGACTTCAAGAGGACAAAATTAATTCCCTTAAAGAAATATAAGAAAATCTGGGTCAACAGGTAGAATCCCTTAAAGAAGAAACACAAAAATCCCTTAAAGAAATACAAGAGAACATGGGTCAATAGGATGGAGCCCTTAAAGAGGAAACACAAAAATCCCTTAAATAATTTAAGGAAAACACTAACGAACAAGTGAAGGAACTGAACAAAACTATCCAGGATCTAAAAATGGAAGTAGAATCAATAAAGAAATCACAAAGTGAGACATCTCTGGAGATAGAAAACCTTGGAAAGAATTCAGGAGTCATAGATGCAAATATCAACAACAGAATACAAGAGATAGTAGAAAGAATCTCAGTTGCTGAAGATACCACAGAAAACATTGAGTCAACAGTAAAAGATAATACAAAATGCAAAAAGTTTGTAACCCAAAACAACCAGGAAATACAGGACACAATGATAAGACCAAACCTAACAATTATAGGTATAGAAAAGAGTAAGGATTTACAACTTAAAGGGCCAGTAAATATTTTCAACACAATTATGAAAGACAACTTCCCTAACCTAAAGAAAAAGAAGCCCGTGAACATACAATAAGCCTACAGAACTCCAAACAGATTGGACCAGAACGGAAAATACTCCTGACACATAATAATCAAAACACCAAATGCACTAAACAAAGAAAGAATATTAAAAGCAGTAAGGGAAAAATGAGAAAACATATAAAGGCAGACCTATCAGAATTACACCAGGCTTCCCACCAGAATCTATGGAAGCTAGAAGATCCTAGGCAGGTGTCATACAGATCCTAAGACAACATAAATGTCAGCCCAAGCTATGATACCCAGCAAAACCCTCAATTACCATAAATGGAGAAAACAAGATATTCCATGACAAAACCAAATTTACACAATATCTTTCCACAAACCCAGCTCTACAAAGTATAACGGGTGGAAAATACCAAAACAAGTAGGGAAACTACACCCTAGAAAAAACTGTAAAGTAATATTCTTCCAACAAATGCAAAAGAAGATAGTCACACAAACAGAATTCCACCTTTAACAATGAAAATAACAGGAATCAGCAATGACTTTTCCTTAATATCTCTTAACATCAATAGTCTCAATTCCCCAGGAAAAAGACATAAGCTAAGACACTGGATACATAAACAGGACCCAACATTTTGCTGCATACGAGACACCCACCTCAGTGAAAAAGACAGTCACTACCTCAGAATCACACACTGGAAAACAATTTTCCAAGCAAATGGTATCAAGAAATAAGCTGGAGTGGCCATTCTTATATTGGATAAAATCGACTTCCAACCAAAAGTTGTCAAAAAGGATAAGGAGGGACACTTCATACTGGTCAAAGGAAAAATCTACTGAGATGAACTCTAAATTCTGAAAATCTATGCTCCAAATGCAAGGGCACTCATATTCATAAAAGAAACTTTACTAAAGCTCAGAGCACACATTTCACCCCACACAATAATAGTGGGAGCCATCAACAGCCCACTCTCAACAATGTACAAAACATGGAAACAGAACCTAAACAGAGACAGAGTAAAACTAACTGAAGTTATGGAGTAAATGGTCCTATTAGATATTTGTAGAACACTCCATCGTAAAGCAAAAGATTATACCTTCTTCTTAGCACCTCATGGTGCCTTCTCCAAGATTAACCATATAATTGGTTCCAGAACAGGCCTAAACAGATACAGGAATATTGAAATAATTCCATGCACCCTATCAGATCACCATGTCCTAAGGTTTGTCTTAAGATCAAACAAAAACAATGGAAAACACACATACACATGAACGTTGAACAATGCTCTACTCAATGACAGCTTGGTCAAGGAAGAAATAAAGAAATTAAAGACTTTTTAGAATTTAATGAAAATTAGGGCACATCATACCAAAACTTATGGGACACAATGAAAGCAGTACTAATGCTCCACTATGTTCATAGCAGCCTTATTTATAATAGCCAGAAGCTGGAAGGAGCCCAGATGTCCCTCAACGGAGGAATGGATTCAGATGTGGTATATTTACACAATGGAATATTACTCTGCAATTAAAAACAATGAATTCACAAAATTCCTAGGCAAATGGTCAGAACTGGAAAATATCATCCTTAGTGAGGTAACCCAATCACAAAAGGACACACATGGTATGCAGTCACTGATAAGGGTATATTAACCCAGAATCTCAGAATACCCAAGACACAATTCACATATCAATAGATTTCCAAGAAGATGGAAGGAGAGACCCCTGGCTCTGGAAAGACTGGATGTAGGGGAATACCAGGACAGAGAAGCGAGAGGGGGTTGAATGGGGAACAGAGGGAGGGAAGGGGGTTTATGGGACATTTGGGGAGGGAGGAAACAGGAAAGGGGAAGTCATTTGGAATGTAAATAAAAAAAACTTAGAAAATAATAAAAAAAAATGAAAGAAAGCAGTACTAAGGGGAAAACTCATAGCTCTAAGTGCCTCCAAAAAGAAAATGGAGAGAGTTTACACAAGCAGCTTGACAACACCCAAGAAAGCTCTAGAACAAAAAGAAGCAAATAAAACCTAGAGGAGTAGATGGCAGGAAATAATCAAACTCAGGATTGAAATCACTCAAATAGAAACAAAAAGAATTATACAAAGAATCATGAAAACCAAGATCTGATTCTTTTAGACAATCAAAAAGATAGATGAACCCTTAGCCGGACTAACCAGAGGGCAGAGAGGCACTACCCAAATTAATAGAATGAGAAATTAAAAGGGAAACATAACAGCAGAAACTGTAGAAATTCAAAAAAATCATCAGATTCTACTACAAGAGCTTATACAAAGTTTGAAAATCTGGATGAAATAGACAATTTTCTAGATACATATCAGGTGCCCAGGTTTAAATAGGATCAGATAAACCATCTAAATAATCCCATAAGTTCTGAGGAAATAGAAGCAGTTGTTAATAGTCTCTGAACAAAAAAATATCCTATGACCATAACGGTTTAGTGGGAAATTCTATCAGATCTTCAAAGCACAGTGAATACTGATACTCTTGAAACTATTCCACAAAATAGAAACTCAAGGAATACTACCCAATTCATTCTATGAAGCCACAATAATGCTTATACCTAAGCCAAACAAAGACCAAACAAGGAATGAGAACTTCAGACCTTATGTTCCCTTATGTTTCCCTTATGAACATTGATGCAAAAATACTCAATAAAATACTTGCCAACTGCATCCAAGAATGCATCAAAATGATAATTCGCCACGATCAAGTAGGATTTGTTCCAGGAATGCAGGTATTTTTCAATATATGGAAATCCATCAATGTAATCCAGTTCAGAAACAAACTCAAAGAAAAAAAAAAATCACATGTTCATTTCTTTAGATGCTGAAAAACCTTTTGACAAAATTCAGCATCCTTTCATGATAAAAGTCTTGGAGAGTTCATGAATTCAATATCCATACCTAAACATATTGAAAGCAAGATACTGCAAACTGGTAGCCAACATCAAACTAAATGGAGAGAAACTTGAAACAATCCCACTAAAATCGGAGACCAGACAAAGCGGCCCACTCTCTCCCTATCTATTCAGTATAGCACTTGAAGTCCTACCCATAGCAATTAGACAACAAAAAGAGGTCAAAGGTATATAAATTGGAAAGGAAGAAGTCAAAATATCACTATTTGCAGATGATAGGATCATATACTTAAGCAACACCAAAATACCATCAGAAAACTCCTAAAGCTTATAAAAAGACTTCAGCAAAGTGACTGGATATAAAACTAACTCAAACAAATCAGTAGCCTTCCTCTTCTCAAAGGAGAAACAAGTTAGGAAAGAAATTCTATAAATGACACCATTTACAATAGTCACACATAATATTGCATAACTTTGTGTGACTCTATCCAAGCAAGTGAAAGATCTGTATGACAAGAACTTCAAGACTCTGAAGAAAGAAATCAAAGAAGATCTAAGAAGATGGAAAGATCTCCCAAGCTCATGGATTGACAGGATTAATGTAGTAAAAATGGCCATCTTGCTGAAATCATTCTACAGATTCAATGCAATCCCTATCAAAATTCCAAATCAATTCTTCATTGAGCTAGAAAGGGCAATCTACAAATCCATTTGGAAAAACAAAAATTCCAGGATAGGGAAAACTATTTTCTACAACAGAAGATCTCCTTGGGGGAATCTAGCTCTGCTACAGAACAATAGTGATTAAAACTGTATGCTATTGGTAAGGAAACAGGCAGGAAAATCAATGGAATAGAATTGAAGTCCCAGAAATGAACCCACACACATATGGTCAATTGATATTTGACAAAGGAGCTAAAAACATCCAGTGGAAAAAAGACAGCACTCTTAACTAATGGTACTGGATCAACTGGAGTTGAACATGCAAAAAAATGCAAATTTACCCTTTTTTTTTTTTTTTGGTTTTTTTGAGACAGGGTTTCTCTGAATAGCCGTGCCTGTCCTGGAACTCACTTTGTAGACCAGGCTGGCCTCGAACTCAGAAATCTGCCTGCCTCTGCCTCCCAAGTGCTGGGATTAAAGGCTTGTGCCACCACTGCCCAGCTCCAAATTTACCCATTCTTATCTCATTTTACAAAGCTCAAATTCAAGTGGATCATGGACCTCCACATAAAACCAGATAAAATGAAACTTATAGAGGAGAAAGTGGGGAAGAACATTGAACACATTGGCACAGGGGAAAATTTCCTGAATAGAACACCAATGGCTTATGTTCTAAGAACCAGAATCAATAATTGGGATCTCATCAAACTGCAAAGCTTCTGTAAGGCAAAGGACACTGTCAATAGGACAAAATGGCCACCAATAGATTGGGAAAATGTCTCTACCAATCCTACATCTGATAGAGGGCTAATATCCAAGGTATACAGAGAACACTAGAAGTTAGACTCCAGAGAATCAAATGACCCTATTAAAAAAGGGGTACAGAACTAAATAGAGAATTCTCAACTCAGGAAACTCAAATGGCTCTGAAGCACCTAAAGAAATGCTCAGCATCGTTAGTTATCAGGGAAATGCAAATCAAAACAACCCTGAGGTTCCACCTCACACCAGTCAGAATGACTACGTTGAAATAATCAGGGTACAGCAGAAGCTGGAAAGGATCTGGAGAAATAAGAACACTTTTTCATTTTGGTAGGATTTTTACCAGCTGGTAAAACCACTCTGGAAATCCATTTGGTGGTTCCTCAGAAAATTAGACATAGTACTACCTGAGGATCAAGTTATACCACTCCTGGACATATACCCAGAAGATGACCCAACATATAATAAGGACACATGCTCCACTATGTTCATATCAGGCTTATTTATTTATTTATTTTTTTTTTAATTTTATTTTATTTTATTTTTTTAATTTACATTCCAAATCACTTCCCCTTTCCCGTTTCCTCCCTCCCCGAAAGTCCCATAAGCCCCCTTCCCTCCCTCTTTTCTCCGTTCAACCCCCTCTCATTACTCTGTCCTGGCGTTCCCCTACATCCAGTCTTTCCAGGACCAGGGGTCTCTCCTTCCATCTTTTTAGAAATCTATTGATATGCTGATTGTGTCTAGGGTATTCTGAGATTCTGGGTGGAGAAATAAGAACACTTTTTCATTTTGGTAGGATTTTTACCAGCTGGTAAAACCACTCTGGAAATCCATTTGGTGGTTCCTCAGAAAATTAGACATAGTACTACCTGAGGATCAAGTTATACCACTCCTGGACATATACCCAGAAGATGACCCAACATATAATAAGGACACATGCTCCACTATGTTCATATCAGGCTTATTTATAATAGCCAGAAGCTGAAAAGAACCCAGATGTTCTTCAACAGAGGAATGTATACAGAAATTGTGGTATATCTACACAATGGAGTACTATTAGCTATTAAAATCAATGAATTCATGAAAATCTTAGACAAATGGATGGAACTAGAAAGTGTCATTCTGGGTGAGATAAGCCAATCACAACAGAACGCACATGGTATGCACTCACTGATAGTGATTATTAGCCCAGAAGCTCAGAATAAACAAAATACAATTCACAGACCACATGAAACTCAAGAAGAAAGAAGACAAAAGTGGGGGTGCTTTGGTTCCTCTGAGAAAGAGAACAGAATAATCACAGGAGCAATTATGGAGACAGTGTGCAGCAGAGACTTATGTAAATGCCACCCAGAAACTGTCCTACCTGGGGATTAATCCTTTAAACAGTCACCAAATCTGACAGTACTATGGATGACAAGGAGTGTATACCAAAAGGAGCCTGTTATGGTTATCTCTGGAGGGGCCCTGCCAAAGCCTTACAGATATAGAGGCAGATGTTAGCAACCAAGTATTAGACTGAGTGCAGGGTTCCCAATGGAATAGTTGGATGGCAGACTGGAGAAGGTGAAGGGGTTTGCAGCCCCATGGGAAGAAAGACAGTGTAGGCCAAGTAGATGCTCCAGGTCTCCCAGGGACTAAGCCATCAACCAAGGGGTGTACAAGGTTGCAGCCAAAAAAGTGGCATCAGTTGGAGGAGAGGTCCTTGGTCCTATGAAAGCTCAATAGATGTCTCCGCGTGGGGAAATTGAGAGGGGGTAGTTAGGATTGGGTTGGGTAGAGGGGCATATTCTTGGATTCAGGGAGTAGGAGGATGGGGATGGGGGTTTTGGGGAGGGGGAAACTGGGAAAGGATATAACATTTGAAACATAAATGAAGAATATATATTCAATAAAAAACATTCAAAGAATTGTGTCAGAATTTTGAGGGGTATTGCACTGAATCTGTAGCTTGCTTTTGGTAAAATGAAGATTTCAGTATGTTAATCCTTCCAAATCATGAGCACGGGAAATCTTCCCATCTTTTGAGGTCTTCTTCAATTTCTTTCTTCTGGGACTTGAAGTTCTTGTCATATAGACCTTTCACTTGCTTGGTTAGAGTCACACCAAGGTATTTTGTATTATGTGTGACTATTGTGAAGGGTGTTATTTCCCTAATTTATTTCTTTGCCTGTTTATCATGTGTGTAAAGAGAGCAAAGTGGGTTTTTTTTTTTAGTTTATTTTTTATCCAGTCACTTGATGGTTAAGGTGTTTATCAGCTGTAGGAGTTCTCTAGTAGAATTTTGGGTTCAATTATATGTACTATCATATAATCCACAAATAGTGATACTTTGACTTCTTCCTTTCCAATTTGTGCCCCTTTGTCTTTAGTTGTCTTATTGCTCTGGATAGGATTCCAAGTACAATATCACATTGATGGGAAGAGAGTGGGTAGCCTTGTCTTGTTCCTTGTTTTAGTGGAATTTTGTTAATAGCATCCTTGATACTATTAATAATACTCTGCTATGGTGGTAGACAGGAACCTAGCATAACTGTCCTCTGAGAGACTCCACTCAGCATCTGACTAAAACAGATGCAGAGACCCACAGACAAACATTGGATGACACTTGGGAACTCTTATATAAGAAGTGGGAGAAAAATTGAGGGTTGCAAAGGGGATAGAAACTCCACAGGAAGACCAACAGAGTTAATTAACCGGGACACTTGGGGCTCTCAGAGGTTAAGCCAGCAACCAAACAGCATATGTGGGCTGGATATAGACCCTCTGAACATATGTAGCAGATGTGCAGCTTGGTCTTCATGTAGATTCCTAAACAACTGGAGCAGGGATATTTCTAAAGCTGTTGCCTATTTGTGGAATATGCTCCCTGACTTAGTTAGGGTTTTACTGCTGTGAACAGACACCATGACCAAGGCAACTCTTATAAAGACATTTAATTGGGGGTGGCTTACAGGTTCAGAAATCCAGTCTAGTACCATCAAGGCAGGAATATGAGAGTGTCCAGGCAGACATAGTGCAGGCTTAGCTGAGAGTTCTATATCTTCATCTGAAGGCTACTAGCAGAATACTGGATACTAGATAGCTAGGATGAGGATGTTTAAAGCCCACACCCAGTGACACTACACCTCCTCCAACAAGGCTACACCTTCTGATAGTGCCTTTTCCTGGACCTAGCATATACAAACAATCACATTCCACTCCTTGACTCCCATAACCTTGTTCAAACATGTGTCTATGGGGGCCATACCTAAACACCACATATTATGAAATGCATTTAGTCCAACTTCAAAGGTTCCCATAGTATATAGCACTCTCAACAATGTTAGATATCTGAAGGTTAAAGTCTCTTCTAAGAGTCATTCAATCACTTAAGTGTAATCTCCAAAGCAAGACAGAAAAACAGCTAGGCAAACTCCAAACTCTGCATCTCCATGTCTGATTTAAAGGGTGTACTGGCTGGTTTTGTGTGTCAACTCGATACAGGCTGGAGTTATCACAGAGAAAGGAGCTTCAGTTGGGGAAGTGCCTCCATGAAATACAGCTATGGGGCATTTTCTCAATTCGTGTTCAAGGGAGGAGGGCCCGTTGTGGGTGGCACCATCCCTAGGCTGGTAATCTTGGGTTCTATAAGGAAGCAGGCTGAGCAAGTCAGGGGAAGCAAGCCAGTAAGAAACATCCCTCCATGGCTTTTGCATCAACTCAAGCTTCCTGACCTGCTTGAGTTCCAGTCCTGATCTCCTTTGGTGATAAACAGCAATTTGGAACTGTAAGCTGAATAAACCCTTTCCTCCCCAACTTGCTTCTTCGTCATGATGTTTGTGCAGGAATAGAACCCTGATTAAGACAAAAGGTGTCTTCAGAACTCCAAATCCTTTTTCAGCTTTGTTGACTGCAACAGACATCTTTCCCTTGGGCTGGTTCCACACCCTGTTAGCAGCATTCCTCAGCAGAAAGTCCATGGCTCTGACATCTTGAATATCCTAGAGTCTCCAAGGCAACTTCAGTGTTACAACTTCTTGTTTAAGTATCTGGGATCCACACATGATTGTCTGGTGTCCTCTGAAGGGGTGCTGTTACTTCTCCAGCTCTGCCTTCTGTAGCACTCTAAGCTCAGGTTGATATACTCCATTGCCACTGCTGTTCTTGGTGATCATTCTATGGTACTGGCCTTACCAATACACTGGGGTCTTCTGCTGCAACTAGACTTCACCAATAGCCTCTCATAAGCTCATTTCATGATTCCAAGCTTGAATTCTTTTGCATGGCTCCTTCAGACCTGGGCCATCAACAGCAACTGAGGCTGCACCTTCACCAATGGCTTCCATGACCTCTCACAGTGCCAAGCCTCAGCTGTTTATCATGATCCCTTCATGCCTTCAAAACCAGTACCACTCTTACACATTACCAAGTACAGTTGCAGCAGGAGGAACAGCCTTGGCTATCTCTAGAGCACAGCTTCTTTGTGCTCTCAGAAAATACTTTTCAGAAGATTTCACCTCAGTGATTCTGGTCTCTTCTTAATCAATACAAATTTCTTAGCTCCAGCTAACCAGCATCAGTTGTCCAAGTAGTCCCTTCTATTCTGGACTTATAGCGAGAGCCACATGGCCAAAGCTGTGGAGCTCTTTTATTTTCTGGAGCTAGAACCTGGTCCCCTTGTTCTATGACATTATCATCAGATTTCTGTTTTCTGTCTTCTTCACTGCCTAAGCTTGACTGTCCTTTAACTTGCTCTGTAGACTGACTTTGAACTCAGAGATCTGCATGCCTGTCTCCTAAGCATTGGGATTAAAGGTGCAGTCCACCAAGCCTGGATTTAAATTTTACTTCACCTAGAATTTGCCATGTTCTAGGATGGCCTTGAACTCAAATATCTGCTTGTGTTTGCCTCCTGGAATTAAAGGCTTATACTACCATGCCCTAACCTAAACTTATCTGGGCAGGATATTGTCCTTAATTCAATTTAATATATTTGTGCTTAATTAAATTTAATATCTTTGAACACAATATTCAGCTACATTTTACTTCCTTGTGACCCTTTAATACCATATATTTCATATTTTTCCTTTCTAAGATTTCTATGCTTGTTCAAAATGCTCTTCATGAGACTTACCAAAGAACAACATCTCTGCTGGGCTTTTTGAGATCTCCTTTGTCAATATAATTAATATGAATCTGTTTACCTTACCCTCAAATAGACTTTTCATACAAGGGCAAAAACTATCTCTAGGCCACACATTGAAATTGTCCACTGAAACCTCGTAGGCCAGGTTCCCACAGTTCAAATCACTCTCAGTAACAAAGCCTTTTTATATTCCTACTAGGAGAGTCCATTAAGCCCCACGTAAAGCATTCAACTGCTTTCCAAATCCAAAGTCCCCAAATTTACATTCTTCCAAACAAAAACATGGTCAGGTCTTTCACAGCAATATGCTAACCCTAGTACCAACTTCTTTCCTAGAGTTGTACTGCTGTGAACAGACAACGTGACCAAGGCAACACTTATAAGGACAGCATTTAATTGGGGCTGGCTTACAGGTTCAGAGGTTCAGTCCAGTATCATCAAGGCAGGAATATGACAATGTCCAGGCTGGCATGGTGCAGGCTGAGCTGAGAGTTCAACATCTTCATCTGAAGTCTGCTAACAGAATACTGGCTTCCAAGCATCTAAGATGAGGGTCTTAAAGCACACGTCCAGAGTGTCTTGGGCCACACCTTCTAATAATGCCACTCCCTGGGCCGAGCATATACAAACTCCTCTAACTAGACTGACTTTTCTGGCCTCAGTGAGAAAGGATGTGTCTAGCACTGCAAAGACTTGATGTGCTAAAGAGGGGCATACCAGAAAGACCTCAACTGTCTCAGAGAAGAAGGGGAAGAGAATAGTAGAGGGACTGTGAGAGGGGGGATATAAATTAATTAATTAAAAAAAAAGAAAACCAACTTGAAATCCATAGGTGATAATGGAGATTCTCACACTAAGATATACTAGCTATAGTTTACTAACTTTTATAAAGAAAACATAACTACATTTATAATGGCATACAAAATATTAAGAAATTCACTATTGTTCATTCATGACAGTATAAAGCAACTGCCTTGTCTTTGGACATTTAATAACTGTGACAGTGCAATACCAAAATAGCCACACTCTCTAACTTCACACCCTAGCATTCCCCTACCATTTGGACATGGAGACTCCAAGGGATCAAGGGTCTTCCCTCCAAGTGATGCCAAAAAATGTCATCCTATGCTACATAAGCAGCTGGAGCAATGGGTCCCTCCATTTAGTTGGTGTTTTAATCCCTAGGAGCTCGGGGGACTAGTGTTTGATATTCTTCTTCCTCTGAGGTTGCAATTCCCTTCTGCTCCTTCAGTTCTTCTCCTAACTCCTCCATTGGGGTCCCCATGCTCAGTCTGATGATTAGTTGCTAATGAGACATAGAAAGGTGTGGCTCAAGATTTTGGGGTTGAGTGGGCAGTGTGTGAAGGGACTGGGAGGAGTGGAGGGCGGAGAAATCATAATCGGATTTGAGATATACTGTGTGGAAAAAAAACTGTTGACAATACAAGAAAAAAGAAGAAAAACAAAGCTAATAAGATATATTTGGTCCATGATTTGTGACTTTTAATCGAAAAAAAATAAAACAGGGAAAGAGAAGTTGTTTTGTTTACTAAGTTTTAGAAATAAAAGGAATAAGTGTTCCAATAATTTATTGCAAAATCACTTTTAAATTAAATTCCTCTTTTATTGTATAGTAAAATATATTCCTTATAGAGCAAATAAATATTAAAATATATTATGGAATTGAGAAAAAAATACATCTACAGACTGTATATGACAAATTTCTTTCTGGTTTATTATGTTTGCTGTTATCATTATCACTACTTTAAATATTTGATATTTCATGCTAATATAGGATACAGGTGTATTTTATGTTACATATCATATTTTACAAAGCATCAATTAAATATTTTATCTACTTTGGGAATTATGTATATTTTTTACTATATACACACACTGTTCTGTGTGTAGGTTATGTTTTACTTTATTGTGAAATAACTTCAAAGATTATTTTTGTACTTTAAATAATGTCACAATGTTATTACTGTGCATAAAGATTGGATTCCATACTTAAGAGTATTGTGTTAATATAAGTACTCATAACTGAGATTATTGCAAGACAGTACATTTTTAAGCAGAAACAATAAGAATGTGTTTGTTTGAAAATTATGATACAAGCTAGAATTACTGAATAATAAATATGGCACAAAACTAAATTACCTAAGATAGATTCTTGCTAATTTTAAGTTAAAGACTCTCCAGAGATGAAATTTATAGATTACTGTAAACTTAAAAGGAGATAACATATAAAGCCCAAGTCAAGCTCCAAATCATAAGATTGTACATCATAAAATATTAATGAAAAATTGATTATTCTTAAATGCTGGGTGCACTAAAATCAAATGTTTTCAGGCAGCATATTTGGTTGGAAATGATTTTTACAAATTGTCAATAAACATCATGTATGTTTCTGATTAATAAAATTACAAAACCTGGCATTTTCTAAATAAATTAGTTCTGTTCATCAATGTGAATTAAATCATGAGACAGGATGCTAAAGGAGATTTTCTCTATTGTCTCAAAAAGTTGGTTGTAGATATAAAAGTGAAAACAATGTATACCCACACATTTCAAAAAGAGACACCAAACACATTTATGTAAGATGTACTTAAAAAAATATCAAATCTAGCTATCACTCAACCCTTCTTTATCAGTTTCAGAGTCGTTAAGAAATTCCCATGAGGTGTTCTTAAAGGGAATTCATAGAAATAGATCAATCTTTGTCTTCTGAATTTCTTTCATCAAATGAAGGGGAGTATTTAGTGAGAGGGTGGACACTTGTAAAAACAAAAACAAATGAACAAATCAACATATCTCTTCTCATCTGAAACTTAGCCTGTTTGTGAAAGTATTGGCAGCTTGCACCATAAAGGTGACAATGACAACATACATTTAAGGAAAGGGTCAGTAGTGGTCCCTTACTTATAGATTATATTAGAATCAGATGACAATGTCTGACTGAGAGGACCCAATAATGGGAAGGAAGAGGAACCTCACTTAGTATTGTACTAGTGAGCAACTTGATATTTTATGTGAAGAGTGACATACAGCATTAGAAAGGGTAAAACAACAACCAACAAATTGGGAAAAGATCTTTACCAACCCTACATCTGACAGAGGGCTAATATCCGATATATAGAAAGAACTCAAGAAGTTAGACTCCAGAGAGCCAAGTAACCCTATTAAAAAATGGGGTACAGAGCTAAACAAAGAATTTTCAACTGAGGAATATCATATGTCTGAGAAGCACCTAAAGAAATGTTCACCGTCCTTAGTCATTAGGGAAATGCAAGTCAAAACAACCCTGAGATTTCACCTCGCACCAGTCAGAATGGCTAAGATCAAAAACTCAGGAGACAGCAGGTGTTGGCAAGGATGTAGAGAAAGAGGAACACTCTTCCACTGCTAGTGAAATTGCAAGCTGATACAACCACTCTGGAAATCAGTCTGGCAGTTCCTCAGAAAACTGGGCGTGATACTACCAGAGGACCCCATTATACCACTCCTGGGCATATACTCAAAAGATTCCCCAGCATGTAATAAGGACACATGCTCCACTATGTTCATAGCATTCTCAGAAGCTGGAAAGAACCCAGATGTCCCTCAACGGAGGAATGGATAAAGAAAATGTGGTATATTCACACTATGGAATACTACTCTGCTATTAAATCAATGAATTCCTGAAATTCTTAGACAAATAGGTGGAACTGGAAAATATCATTCTAAGTGAGGTAACCAAATCACAAAAGAACACACATGGTATGTACTCACTGATAAGTGGATATTAGCTTAGTAGCTTGGAAAACCCATGCAACAATCCATATATCAAATGATGCCAGAGAAGAAGGAAGGAGAGGCCCTTGGTCCTGGAAAGGCTCGATGTAGCAGTGTAAGGGAATACCAGGACAGGGAAGAGGGAGGGGGTTGATTGGGGAACAGGGGGAGGGAAGAGGGCTTATGGGACTTTCGGGGAGGGGGAAGCAGGAAAGGGGAAATCATTTGAAATATCAATAAAGAATATATCTAATAAAAAAAAGTTATGATGATGCAAAGGACATTGAGTTAGATGGAAGTTTGCCAGGCCATGTTAATAAAAGTAGTGCTACTTAAATTAAACTAAGAAAATAAAAGATCAATTCATTTTGGTATATTATATATGGAGGCTCCTCAAAGACCTTTACTAATAATATATTCTACTTATAGTTGCCACATGAAAGAGAAAAATGCTCAATATTTTCAGTTTTGCTTGAAACTTGAGTTTATCTAGGTATTCTTTAATTTTATTTGTTAAATCTAAGTTTAGCAAAATACATCCAACAACAACAATATTTGTACTAGTGTGCATAAATATTTGTATGTGTGTATGTTTGTGTGTGTTTGTATGTGTATGTTATACCTTTGCTGCTTAGACAGAAATAAAACATTACTTAAATTTACATAGTTTTTCAAATTTATTAAAACATGTTTATTATACTAATCTAATGTAAATTCATTTATGAACCTGCTTATTTACATACATTGATACAGTTTTACAATCACAGTTTGCTTTAAACATCACAATCATCTATGACACAATCCCATTTTTACATAGGAAGAAATCATGACTCAAGAAATAATAAAACTTGGTCAAGGTAACACAGCCAAGAAAAGGAGAATTCAGGATTGACCCATGTGACTAAGTTGGAACTTTTTAACCACTTGTGCTCTACCCTTCTTTCTGCAATGTGAGCCAGAAAAAATGGAAACTGCCTCATTAAAATGTCCCCCACAGGGATGTTTTAAACAAGAAACAAGAGAAAGGAAAGTACTTTTCATAAATAGAAACTCAAGTTTGATTTTAATTTGTGGCAGACACTGTCTCATTGTGAAATAAAAATAGAGTCATGGTTCAGAAGTAGAAAAGGAAAACAACAAGTTTTAACATTAATTAGGTATAGTTAACATTTTTAAGCATCTGATTTTTTGAAGTGTCTTTTGTATAGATACATTTACATTTGCTTCTAAAGAGACTCTCTTTACCAGAAACTCAGGTGAAAAGAGAGTTGGAAGGAACCCTTCTCCAACAACAACAACAACAACAACAACAAAAGAGTTGTGACATATCTTAAACCTTATTAAACATGGATTTCAAAAATTAATTAGAAAATTTCTGTTTCTCCCACAAACAGATGCAGTTGATTATATTTGACTAAAAGGGACATTGCAGAAGAGCTTCTATTTTCCTAAGAGTAACTTTATCCTTTGTATTTCTGCCAAATACAATGGTATAAGTGGTCTTTAATGATATGAGAGGAATATGAGAAGTGAGCAGTCAAGTGAGATTACCTTCATAATAGTTATTCACTCCCAGAAGTTGTTAGTTGAATGAAAAGAAAGAACCCCCTTTCTACTGCAACTTTAATTCGCTAATCCAAAAAGAAAAAAAAAAGAACATTAATCTTTGTCTTCTGATGGAAACGGTAATAATTTTCTCAAGAAATGTTGCTATATTTACCGTTGAGGAGTCTTTTCTCACAATTTTGATACAGCTATTCATTCCAGATAATTTTTGTCCTAGGGAGGCATTTTTTAAAGTTTCAAAATAATGATACAAGTGCTATTGTATTCTTTCTGACTCCATGCAGTATTTTTCAAAATTTGAAGATCTGCCATTGTATATTATTAAAGTACATGCCAAAAATTTAAAAGTCTACCATTAACCAAATTATTCCTGGAATTATCTCCATTATTCTGGATAGCTCCTCTTATTTTTTAAAATAGACTACATTTTAAAAAGTGATTTCATTGTGTTGTTGCCAATCACAGGACATGATTTTCTTTACAATCACTAACATGAACATGTAGCTACTTTCAATAAAAGAAAGTAAACTGAGAAGATTCTATTATGTATTTTTGATGAAAGCATCAGTTGTACAGCTAGTCATTGTTATGTAAGGGTGACTTGATCCAGGGCTGATTTTCTTTTTGTTGTTGTTATTGTTTGTTTGTTTGGTATTTTTAGCTCTTTTAATGTTGAAAAGATATTCTTCTCTCATATAATACATCCTGATCATAGTTTTCGCTCCCTCCAGTCCTTCCATCCCCCTGCCACATCCCCTCTCCACTAGACCTACTTCCCCTCAGTCTCCCTTCAGAAAAGAGGTTTCCACGTGAACATAATAAAATAAACTACCATATGATAAAGCAAAATTCATCATCCTGAGGTTGGACAAGGCAATTCAACAGGAGGAAAAGCATCCCAAGAATGGGCAAAGAAGAGATAAAAAGATACCTGATACAATTCTGCAGGTCCTTAAATGTCTCATATCGTTTATATGTTTGAAATCATGTTGAGATTACTTGTGACATCTATTGCAATGTGAATATTATACAAATAATTGTTATACTGTTTTCTTTAGGAAATACAAACAAGGGGAAAGAGACTGCTGTATCAAGAACCAATACAATCATTTGATGTGAATATTTTTGACCTATGATTTTTGAATCACAGGAACAGAAACCCTGTAAAGTGGAATATAAAAGCTCTGTCTACTTGAAGAAAAACTTCCAGCAGCAGTATAAAGAACACAATGTGCAGTCACCTATATTGCTTCTTTTAGACTTACCATATGCTTCCATTTAAGTTCGCCAATCTGGACTAAATTTTTAAACTGTCACAATTAATCAAATATATTCATGCATGTTTTGATTTTTTTGTATTTGTTAAGAATTGGTTGAAGGGAGTTTAATTGTAGTGAAGGTGAGGAGGGAGAGAAATAAATGTTAAGTGGAAAGAGAATTAGGTGACTGTTTAAGGAATGTTGACTTCCTACAGGTGTTCTGTTATGTAAAATATAAGCAATCACATGTAGATATATAAGATTATATCACCTAATCCTGTAATCAGTCTTATGAAGTAGAGTATATCATCATCATGTGGGTAGACATGTTCACATAAAGCATTTATGTAAACTTATGTTAGCACTTACTCCAACTTACAGAACTGTAAAGAAATATAATCAGGAATAGAGATTTGGTCTCTCTCTGCAAATCAGTGAATTGTATTTACTAAATAAGACTGTGACTATCTGCTAAACCTCAGTAGATTTATTATAGAACTATGCTCAATTACACACTATTTTATAAGCATGGAAAAATTAGTCTCTTCTAGTTTATGTTAACGAGAATCAGCTTTCTAAGGTTTTCTTTAAAAACCATGTATTTATAGTTCTAGAGAATGCAATGGAAAATAGAAAAGTTAATTTATTAATTATCCTAGCATAGACAACTAAAAGTTACACTCACTATGCTGCTCAGAGTCTGTGTCTATTAAATATGTCTGGATATAAAGAGTGAATACTGATTGTTTTGAAAACTGTACACCCTGGCCAGACATCCAACTTGTCAGGTGCTGGTCATTTCCTTACATACATATATTGACAAAAATACTTTAGTAAATTATATGTAAGCATGATATTTTAAACCATACTACTCTTGATTTCAGGGTGTAAATATTTTAGGGATTCTCAAACTTATGGCCTTAGAACTTTGCTACTGTATTCTCATTGAATCTAAACATCTTTGTTTCAATGAAATTGTATTATGAAAAAGGTTCTTACTGATGATAACTGGATAAATGTTTCTTTATTAATATGATCTAGCTGGATGAACATTACTAAAATATACACACGTTCACACCTTCCATTTTTTAATATAAGCAAACTATTATACAGATAAACTTTGAATAGATATCTTAACCTCAGTCTTCTATGAAATTGCTAATAACTCATATTTGAACATTATTTAATTCTTCCCATGTGTTAGAAAAGTACTTCTGTATAAATTATTAGACACTTAAAGTGAAAGTTGGTTGCATTGTATTTGAGAAAGGAATTGTAGGCAGTAGATCACAGTTCTATTTGGCTTTAATTGAAAACAAAGTTAAATTAGTGCTTCAATTGCTTGCTTCTATAAAGGAGTTCATTATAATCATTTGTAAAGTAATGCATAGTCTGAGGGCACTTTTGCACTTCTATTATTACCATAATTAAGACTCTGTCCACATTTTATGGGTTATTTTAAGCTTAGCAAACATAGCCTTATATATCCCTTTCACATTAAAACTTACTGAACATTAATGACCCTTTCTGAGGGTGCAAAAGTGGAAAGAGCCTATAGAAAATTATGTAGCTCTGTCGGGCCTTGAACTTACCATCCTCCTTTCTCAGTTCCTTGAGCCTTGTAGTCTCAACCTGACCTACCATACTGAATGAAATGGTTTTACAAGGGAATTATCAAAAATGTTCTAATAGTATATCTGCATCTGAGTAATAGAATGAAATTAATATGCAAACTGTATGGAAAACATAGAGTTTGTGAGTTAGAATGCATATAATGCCTGTGGGATAATGTGAGAAACTTTCAGATAAAATGTTTATGTAGTCAGGAGGATACATATGTGACATTTGCCTCCACTTACACAGTTGCCAGTTACAAAGAGGAAAGCAGGACCATAAAGGACCTATTTACTAACTGAGTAAAAGAAAGTTTGTATTTTAGTGGAAAAAGAACATCAACATCCACAAGGAGGCTTGGATGATTATTATCTACTTTTCATTCGTAGAGGTTTGTATGGTTACATAAGATAAAGCACAATAAAAACAAGCATTTCATAGAAGTGTTGCTTCACAAACAAGCTCAAACTATTTGAATAAATCTCAGTTTACATACTATGGTACTTCAAGTCATTACTATCTGACTGCAATTTATCATTATTGTTGTTGTTGTTAATTATTTTATTATTATTAGTTTGTTAATTCTGTCTTCATATCCCTACTATAAATAACATTGAATATCTTCCATGCATATAGCTATGTTTTTTCACATTTTAATTCTCTTGCACCTGGAAGATATTTTAGAAGAATTATACAATGCTAACCATCATAAGATATGTGTAATTAATTCACAGTACTTTAGAAAATCTGATGTCTGAAGAATTCTAAGTTCTAGGTGATTTTATATAGTATTCAAATTAGCCATGGTACATGATAACATTTCCAGTTTACAGAAGAAAAAAAACAAGAAAATTCACACCTGCTGACTGTGAGCTTTCCTTTTAATGTCCTGTGCTGTCTAGTTTTGTGCCAACTTGACATGAACTAGAGCGATAAGAGAGCAGTGAGTCTCGAGAAGATACCTTCATAATATTGGTCTGTAGACAAGCGTGCCTGTAAAGAATTTTCTTAATTAATGATTGATGTATGAGTTCCAAGTCCATTGTGGGTGGTGATATGTCTGGACTTGTTGTAGAATAAATAGGAGAAAGCAAGATATACAATTCATGAGAAGTAAGCTAGTAAGCAACTACCCTTCATGATCTCTGCATCAGTTCCTGCCTCCAGATTCATGCCCTGTTTGAGTTCCTGTCAGTTTTTTTTTTATTTTCCAAGTTTTTTTTCCTTTACATTCAAAATCATTTCCCCTTTCCCGTTTCCTCCCTCCCCGAAAGTCCCATAAGCCCCCTTCCCTCCCTCTTTTCCCCATTCAACCCCCTCTCGCTTCTCTGTCCTGGCATTCCCCTACATCCAGTCTTTCCAGGACCAGGGGTCTCTCCTTCCATCTTCTTGGAAATCTATTGATATGCGAATTGTGTCTAGGGTATTCCAAGATTCTGGGTTAATATCCCCTTATCAGTGACTGT
The DNA here is from genome assembly GCA_036184795.1 of Tokudaia tokunoshimensis. NCBI lineage: Eukaryota > Metazoa > Chordata > Mammalia > Rodentia > Muridae > Tokudaia > Tokudaia tokunoshimensis. The sequence continues at coordinate 128,707,855 of BTHU01000023.1, read as the reverse complement.
ATACCATGTGTGTTCTTTTGTGATTGGGTTACCTCACTAAGGATGATATTTTCAAGTTCTGACCATTTCCCTAGGAATTTCATGAATTCCCTGTCAGTTTTGAGTGCTTGAACTGACTTTCTTCATTGAACAGTGAAATGAAAGTGTATGCCAAATATACACTTTTACCCCTCTCCCAACTGGCTTTTTGTCATGGTGTTTCATCACAGCAATAATAAACTGTACTAGGACATATCTATACTGTTTGTAGTTTAGTATATGTGGTGGGTTGAATAGGTATGGTGGACATAGATTCCTGTGTTTGAACGTTTGGCTCATAGGAAGTAGCACTGTTGGGAGGTAAAGCCTTGTTGGAATAGGTGTGGCCTTTTTGGTGGAAGTATGTCGCTCTGGGGATATTCTTTGAGTTCTCATATGGTCAAGCTACACCTAATGTATTAGTCTCCTTATGATGTCTGTGGATCAAGATGTAGAACTCTCAGCTCCTTCTATCTCACCATGTCTGCCTGAATGGTATCATGCTTACTGCATGGTGGTAATGAACTAAATAAAGCTCTGAAATTCTAAGCTATCCTCAGTTAAATGTTTTCCTTTATAGCAGTTTTTGTGGTCAAGGTGTCTCTTCACAGCAATAAAACCGTAATTAAGAGAGCATGTCTTTATTTTTATTAGAATCATTAAATTTTTGCATTTATTAATTAGCATTGATAAGTTGTATGTTCATGAGACTAAAATTTGGTTTTTATCCTTTATTGTTCACACTGAATTCATCATGTCCTGGGATAGGCAAGCAAGATGATGAAGACCTAGAGCACAGAATGAGGAACTATAACATTGTTTTAGAGATCTCTGAGAAAAGGGTCCTTGCCTTTTCAGAATTTGCAATTTAGGACCACTTCCCTTGGTCAGGGTGGTAAGGTTCTGAAAGACCAACAGAAGAAGACTTTACCATTATTTCCCACTTCATGTTGAAACCTGAACTTGGTGTCAATTTTCTGGACACGTTTGTCTTGGCCTCATGAACTGCCTGCCATTTGCATGCTTTATGTGTATCTATTAAAAGCTAAATAAATGGATCTTTAAATGGATCTTTTCTAAACAAAAAGTTATGAAAATTATGAATGTATCATTCCTTTTAAAAACAAGGATTGTAGACTATGATTCATATTTGAATCAATTAGCATTTATGTCTTTGGATATTAAGAAGCTGATTTCTAAGGCAGTATTGTTTTCAAGTAATGCAATTGCGGACTTTTTCATCAGTTTCCTACTGACAGGCCATCTGTTGGCTGTCAACCACAGATGTTTGCATTCTGTACTTACTGTCATTTTATGAACCATGCACTATTTTTATTTGTCATTATATGAATGCCACTGAACATTTGAATGAAGTTTCCTTGTTACTGTCCAATGGCTCAACAGTTCCTAATCATGAAGGCAAAAAAATAACCCAAATACATGTTGAGAATATCTTAATTTTCTCATACAGATTTTAATTAAGAAATAATATGTGACTATCTGTCCCATAAAATCTGGAATATTTTTCAACTCACATAGCATCAATTAATGATTTTCATCTACTCTAGTAGGATCTGGGCTATTATCTATCAAAATGCCAAGTCCTCCATACTTTGTCAACATGAGAACCAGAAGTTAAAATTTTTAAAATCAGCCAAATTATAGCCACTGTGGAGGGAAACACAGACAAGAAACTAGAAGCAATAACAATGATAGTAGAATGGCCTGATGGTCAAAGCCTGGCTTTTGTATTTTAAGTGTAAAAACTGTATTTGTTATGGTTTCTTAATCATAAACATTTGATCAGATAGTGGTCAATTAAAAAATGAGACATAAAGGATGACAGGCAACAAGTTTTCATGGAAAACTGAAGTAAAAAAAATGCATTTACATTTTGCCCATCCACTACCACGGTTCTGTGGGACATTTTCTTATTTGATCATTATTTGTATTGACAAAGAGATACTATACCATTTACAATGCAAGGAGTTGAATGTAACTTTAGTTTTTAATTCAATATAATTTTTTATGAATCTACAGCTTTATTGTTCCCAAACAGGTCCTTTTTGGTTTTACTAAATGGGTTGTGAGCCTCTAAAAAGATGTATCTTAATTTGTTCTTACTTTGCTTTATATGAATGAAAAGCAGAATACATGCAAAAATTCTCAGAGATTCTTTTATCTTTGTCAAAACTCTGAGAACTTCAGTAAGTTACTTTTTCCTCTTACAGTGTCTGTTGCTTTTTTTTTTTTACTAAAAATAGATTTTTTTTCATACAACATATTCTGATTATTGTTGTTCTTACCTAAACTCACATCTCAGATCTTCCCGACGACACCACCCAGAAGTTCTGTAAGTGACTTAACCTATGAGGACTAAAATTTCTTTATCTTTAAAGCAAGAGTAATGCCTCTTGTAGTATATTCTTAATAAAACCCATGTGGCATAATGAATTGTCCTAAGTAGGTAGTAAATGGTATGTACCTCAAAAGATATTATCTCTCATTGCCAAGCAATGACTGTAACTAGTTTTACACTCAAAACTTTTAATTTAATTTTATATCATTTCAGATTTTACAGCTCAAAATTTAAAGTAGGGTTATTTTATTTAATCTAAATGTATAACTAATTGGCTGAAATTTTCACTTTGTCTAAATTTAATACAGTGTTTTATTTTTCTCTTTGAATTTCATAGAAGCTTCAATGTAGTTAAGAAATCACATCATCATATTGATTCACTGTTGATTTATCTCTGCTTTAATAAACTCGCCAAGTAGAAAGGAAAGATGTTATTTTAGCTTTGTGGGAGCAAGTTATTTCAGGTATTGAGCTTTCCCAGGACCTCAGAGTGGCCAGGATAGATGAACATTTTCTTCATTATTTTTATTTTCCTGACATTTTTCAGACATGAAGATTTAGAAATAAATGCAGATTTGAAGTATTTGAAGTATATCCTTGATTAGTGAGCTAATGTAATATTTCAGTGACTCAATCTCTAAAAATTAAGTATTACCCTATGTCATTTGATTGTATAGACATAGTCTTCATCTCCCACATAATATGAGTTCACCCCAGTCTCATACAAGTAGTTAGCAGCTTGGAAGATGCCAAACAATTTGCTTCATGCTTTTGTATCTTCCTTTCTGCATAAAACCACCTTATCTCCACTGTTTTCTCTTTTTCTCAGTTTTGCTATCAGGAGTTGTGTACTTTGACACAATGATACCATAGCTTGCAGCACATTATTTATTATTGTGGTAGGCACACTCTGCTCTGGGCAATATGAAAGAAAGAATATTACCACAGAAATCACATTTACATCAACCAAATACTTTCACAATATTGAAGACAAAAATAGTTTGACTTCTACAGAGAACTGGAGATTAACTTCCTTCCATACAAAATCACCTACCCCTGGCAACAGGGGAATTATGAGAGTCCTTAGAGATATGGTACAAGGTTATGTTTAAATTGTAAATTATTCAGTGTCTGATAGACTTCCATATGCTTTTTTATCATAACTTTATAAAGTAAGTAAAGATTGATATTTTGTTAAATGTTGAACAAATATCTCATAAGTTAAGTGTAAATGTACAATTTTAATTTCCTTATTTTCATTTTATAGTTGTGTACAATAAAGCTAATTTCAAGCTGTCAGCATGATGCTGAATGTGTGACTAGAAAAAATTACTACTCAGTAGATCTCACGAAGCAGTTTCAGCATACCACTGAATATGCATTTCATCCACTTTGATTCATGTGAAACAAAAATTCCACATAGTAGTATATTATTATCAAAGTTATCTTCTGTAGCAAATACAAAGTACCAGAATTTAGCAAAGGTTCTCCAAAAAATTCTTCATTAACCTATTTTACTAGTAATCAAAAGTTCAAAAAGCTTTCTAGGAGGAAAAACAAAAGGAATACTGATTTTAAAAATATAATCTATGGAAAAGCTACTTCACAATCTAATTACTGCATAGTTATTGTTACAAACCAGATGCTTGTTGAAGGAAATATTAAAAAACCAGAAGTGTAATGTTCCTGAGCTTGTGCCTTTGCCCTAGCAGCCTGGTGAGCTATGCATTGGCGAGCAACAGCTGACCTGTTTTTACCTCATGGAGATATTGACTCTGAACTCCACAATCTCTCCTCCACTGATTTCCCCTGGCAAGTCACTATCATGCCAACCGTGTACTTCAAATCCCCCATGGCCTTGGTGGAGTACCTCAGGCAAACCCACACTTACCTGCTGTACCTTTCTCTCTTGAACCCAGAAGAGCTTTCATGTGAAGGAAAACACAGCACAAACTTAGTTAAGAAGCAATGGTAACTCAATATCTGGGTGCAACAACTAAAACCTAATCTTGTAAGTTGTATTAAAATCTGATTCCTCTGGTGGTGAATCCTTGTAGATCTGCCATGATACTAGGAAACTCTAGCAGCTACCTCTTACCCATATGCTGTCCAGGTTCCAAAGAAACCTAACTCTCTTCTGCTTCTTCTCTTCTTCTGTCCAAGCTGGAAGTCCCACCTACTCACCCAGTGATTGGTTCCATTATTCATTAGGGGATTGGTTCACAAGAACAACACAAGGCCTATCCACAACAGATGCTGTTTTATTCCAAATGAGACAGGGTCAACAGGAAATGAAGTGACTTTATTAGGGTCCTTCCTTATTTAAGAGAACCCAAAAGTAGTATGTACTTAAAAGGAAAAAAATAAAAATGCTCACTTTGGATTTTTATTCTGTTTAAAATGTTTTGTTAAGTGAATGTAGGAGATACACATTTTAAATGAATATTTGTGAGTGTGTGAAAACTAATAGCTCCACATACTTTTATTTCAATAAATGTATGTAATATATAATGATCAGATGATGGTAAAGGCACATCCATCATCTTAAGCACTCTTATTTTTTGGTTTTGTTTTTATTAATCTTGGGACCATTCAAAATGCCCCTACTAGCTTATTATTGTAAACAATTAAATGTTCTCATCCATAACTCCACCATGTTTGAAAACATGAAGTTTTCCTCCATGGCTCTTTAATGTATGTATCCTAAGGGAGTCATTTACATATGAGGACTACTGAAATATCTCTGAACTACTGAGGAAAAACTTACTATATAGATTCATTATAATGAAGCTGGTCATTGGAACACATGCATATAATTCGAGATTTAAGGTGTCTGAGTCCAGAAAAATGTAAGTTCCAGGCCAACTTGTGTTATAGCAAGTTTCCTGTTAGGCTTTCTTAAAAACCCAATGCCCACTGCCAAAATGACAACAGTTTGGATCAGTAGATTAGGAAGCTCCTTGCTCACTTATATCACAGCTGTTGTAATGGTTCTGGTGATGTGCTTTGATATGTGAGCTATTTCCCCATCTTATCCCTACTATTATGATTTTTACTTCTCCATTGTGAGTGACTCAACTTCCACCAGTGGTGGCCTATTTTTTTTTTTTTTTTGAAGAGGAGTTGGAGACCATCAAGATTCATCAATAATCCTAACAGGAAATGTGAATTGTGTAAAGTCAGAGATAGAACTAATAAATGAAAAAAAATTCTCCTATAGTTTCTGGTACTCCTTTGAACTCAGTGAATATTCCATTTTCTACAGAATAAGACCATGTATGTTGTTGAAAATACTACTTGTCACAACTGATTAGCAACTTTTCATGAGTGGCTCAATTTGTGTTTGATATGCAGCCATCAGTTGATTTCAGGAGAATTTAGAGTCACCTTAATGTGTTAGCACAAGTGCAGCATGCCTTCATTTCTACTTGAATAATTTCTAATGCCATTTATTCTATAAATTACTTACAATGTTTCATGATGTCTTTACACCTAACCACAACCCCACATATAGGTATTTTAAATCCCTGGCTTTACTGATAGAACCTCGAAAAATATGTACGTACATATGACAAAGAAATGAACTAAAATTTAGATTTATTTATTTTTTTTGATTTTAAAGCTTTATTATCGAAAAGTAGGGTGAAAGAAAAGAGATAGGAAAGTAAAGAGGGAAAGAAGAGATAGAGAGGTTAGAATAGGCCATGGCCACGTGGGAAGAGAATGGAGAGAGAAGGGGTTCAGGGGGACAAGAGACAAGAAAAGAGGACAAGAGAGAAGGGCAAGAGAAAGTAGATTTATTTTTTTGAGTCAAAACAAACTCTTTATTCTTTTGGTTGTTGTTATTATTATTATTATTATTAATTATTATTAACTTATTTATTTATTTATTTTCTAAGTTTTTTTAATTTACATTCCAAATCATTTCTCCTTTCCTGTTTCCTCCCTCCCCGAAAGTCCCATAAGCCCCCTTCCCTCCCTCTTTTTACCATTCAACCCCCTCTCACTTCTCTGTCCTGGTATTTTCCTACATCCAGTCTTTCCAGGACCAGGGGTCTCTCCTTCCATCTTCTTGGACATCTATTGATATGCGAATTGTGTCTAGGGTATTCCGAGATTCTGGGCTAATATGTCCTTATCAGTGACTGCATACCATGTGTGTTCTTTTGTGATTGGGTTACCTCACTAAGGATGATATTTTCAAGTTCCGACCATTTGCCTAGGAATTTCATGAATTCATTGTTTTTAATTGCAGAGTAGTATTCCATTGTGTAAATATACCACATCTTCTGAATCCATTCCTCTGTTGAGGGACATCTGGGTTCTTTCCAGCTTCTGGCTATTATAAATAAGGCTGCTATGAACATAGTGGAGCATGTGTCCTTATTGCATGCGGGTAAGACCTCTGGGTATATGCCCAGGAGTGGTATAGCAGGATCCTCCGGGAGTGTCATGCCCAGTTTTCTGAGGAACCACCAGACTGTTTTCCAGATTGGTTGTATCAGCTTGCAATTCCACCAACAGTGGAGGAGTGTTCCTCTTTCTCCACATCCTCGCCAACAACTGCTGTCCCCTGTGTTTTTGATCTTAGCCATTCTGACTGGTGTGAGATGGAATCTCAGGATTGTTTTGATTTGCATTTCCCTAATGACTGAGGATGATGAACATCTCTTTAGGTGCTTCTCAGCCATTAGATATTCTTCAGGTGAGAACTCTTTGTTTAGCTCTGTACCCCATTTTTAATAGGGTTACTTGGCTCTCTGGAGTCTAACTTCTTGAGTTCTTTGTATATATTGGATATTAGCTCTCTGTCGGATGTAGGGTTGGTAAAGATTATTTCCCAGTTAGTTGGTTGCTGCTTTGTCTTTTTGACAGTGTCTTTTGCCTTGCAGAAACTTTGTAATTTAATGAGGTTCCATTTGTCAATTCTTGATCTTAGAGCATAAGCTATTGGAGTTCTGTTCAGGAAATTCTCCCCTGTGCCCATATGTTCAAGGTTCTTCCCTAGTTTCCTTTCTATTAGTTTCAGTGTGTCTGGTTTTATGTGGAGATCCTTGATCCACTTGGAATTGAACTTAGTGCAAGGAGATAAGAATGGGTCAATTTGCATTCTTCTGCATGTTGACCTTCAGTTGAACCAGCACCATTTGTTGAAAAGGCTATCTTTTTTTCCACTGGATGGTTTTAGCTCCTTTGTCAAAGATGAAGTGACCATAGGAGTGTGGATTCATTTCTGGGTCTTCAATTCTGTTCCATTGATCTACATGCCTGTCACTGTACCAATACCATGCAGTTTTTAACACTATTGCTCTGCAGTACAGCTTGAGGTCCAGGATATTGATTCCCCCAGAGGTTCTTTTACTGTTTAGAGTAATTTTAGTAATTTAATTTTGTATAGCACAAACAATATTATTTTAACCCCTTTAGTCACATAAATATAAATCCTAGTTGTACTATTTAGTTCACAGCAATTACATAGATTCCAAAAGAAAGTTGGTTATAGTAGACAATATATTCCACACAACTTTACTGGCAATAGTCTAATTTTTTCTATATATTTTTATTTGAAATGAGGTGCACTAAGCAAGAGCTTAGTTTCCCCATGGTACAGTAGAAGAGCACAACAAGGCAAATGGATCTGCTAGGATAGTTCTGGTATGTGATCAGTACCCCACTCACCATTTGGGAAGATGTTTTTCATAAAGTTCTTACAGAAAATTTTACCCCTGGATTAGTGTCACACACAAGAAAGTAGTCTCAATTCTGTATGGGGCAGTGTTTTCCGTAAGTGCTGCAAGATTGCGGAAGCACAAACATAACCCATTCTTTAAAAAATTACCCTGAAATAGAATAATCAATTTCCCTATCTCTTGGAATACAAAGGAGTACTGGGATCTATCACTGAGATATTTTTAAAATTTGTAATCTTTCTTTTTTAACAGTCCAGTCTTTATCCCCTTCCTGGTCATCTCTCAGATGATTCCTCATCCCATTCCTCCTCCCCCATTTCCAAGAGGATGTCCCCACACCTACCTGGCAGGCTTCCCTACTCCCTGGGGTCTCAAGTGTCTGAGGGTTAGGTACATCTTCTCTCACTGAGATCAGATCAGGCAATCCTCTGCTGTATATGTCAGATTTAGTTTAAAGAGACCCCTCTACTCCTTCTTCCACTTCTTGCCTTCATGCTTAAGTTCCTTGGGGCATATCAGAGGATCTTTTACAACCACCATGCTGATTTGCTTCTTCCAAAAATTTGTCCAAACCAAAAGGATTTTCCTCAAACTGAACTGGTCCTTCTTGGCCTCTCGGTCTATGAGCGGAACCAGAAATACTACTTATCAGGAACAAATTTGTTGGTCTTTATCCTAGTTTCAAGGCCATTGCCATACATGTCCTTGTCCAGATTTTTACTGAGCCTGTAGAAACTCTGAGGCATATCTTTCACACCTTACCAGGCTTAATCATAAACACTGTAATTTTGATCTTCTCTACATGCAAATCCACTGTCCATACCCTGGGATTGGTTGAAGAGCCTTTATTTATACTGAACTTCATTGGAAGTTCGAGGATTGGGCACACCCAGAGCAATGACTTTACTGATATCTCAATTTTCATTTCTCTGTAGTTTTGACCTCTTATCAGGAACTTAAAGGTTCTGGTCATGTTGCCTCTCTTTTCGCCTATCATGATGGATTCAATCTTTCTCACGGGCCTCTCCATCCCTGTTTCCACATGGGTTTTGATCCCAGCTCTCCTTTTTCTGGCTTTCAGGCATTTCCACAGCTTCACAAGCCTTCTGATCAGCAATGTATAGCGCTTCAGCCAGTTTGGCAAAATTTGCATTTATGTGGACAGTCTGAAGTCCTCTTCCATCAGCAGTCAGCCTTTTATCTAATGGAATCATATAACCCTTAGCATTCTTCCAGTTGGAAATACAAGGTGGGATCTTCCACACTTGCTGTTCATTTACAGTCATCTTCCGACTAGGAGAGTCCATTATAGGTACAGGAGAAGGTGGTGGTCCACCGGGGATTTTCTTATTAATCTTTAATCTTGGAAGCTCCATTGGATCTTTCTGCATTTCTACCATCTGAATAACCCTCCATTTATCTCCTGAATTGAATGCTACTCCTTGCTGAGATGGTGTGTAGTGGATATACTGAGCAGGAGCCAGCTTATCAGCTGCACTAAATGGCATGGCTGCATCAACCGTCTGCAACACAGACTTCTCCAAGGCAACTCTTGTCTTTTCTGTTATCTCTTTAATTGCCTCTTCATTGGGCCTTTGCAGGTCTGGGTCATCTTCATTCATAACCTGCTTTGGAGCCAGGTCAGTGTATTTGTTGTAAATGATCTTGTCTTTAGACTGTCCCTGTAGAGCAATCACATGATACTTAATTTTCCCTTCAGGATACACCTGAATTGGGTAGTGAATTCGATAATTTTTTCTTTCACCCCAGATTCAGAGGATACTGGGTCACATTGATTCCTGGGAAAGCACCTCCATCTCCAAAATCTTCTAATAGTGGTGGAATCCATCCTTTTTTATATCTGGATGAGGGAGCCTAATGATTAAGCCTGGTAAGGTGTGAAAGATATGCCTCAGAATTTCTACAGGCTCAGTAAAAATCTGGACAAGGACATGTATGGCAATGGCCTTGAAACTAGGATAAAGACCAACAGATTTGTTCCTGATAAGTAGTATTTCTGGTTCCGCTCATAGACCGAGAGGCCAAGAAGGACCAGTTCAGTTTGAGGAAAATCCTTTTGGTTTGAGCCTTCAAGAGGAGGCTAGAGAGGTCTGCCTTGATCTCTGAGATCTTGCCCTTTCTTCAGCTTTAAGTTGGTCCTAAGATAGCTGAGTAGGCACACAGGCAAAAGGCTGGTAAGCAACATCTTCTTCTGCTTCTTCCTGTGCAGGCCACAGCCTCACAGGCCCAAAATCTAATCTTGAGGGGAAAATATAAATTATGTCAATTTACATGGAATCTAGAGATATCTAAGTAACTTCAAGTAAGTTGACAGAGAAAATGTGAACTTTCTTTAATAAATCAACATAAAAGTTTTTGATAGGTCAAAGTAAATGCCTTTTCTGGACGAATGGCTATTTTCTGGGGGGGAGGCATATTTATTACTGTAGCTTATTTATTTTGGGCTGTCCTAGAATGCCATGTAACATAGTCACAGAGTTCATTTTAATTTCTTGAAGTCTCTCACTAGGGAAATCACTGATGTCTTCCAGGGTTATAGCAGCAAAAATGATTCTTAGTTGTTTGTTTTCCCTTTGATATAAGTACAAATATTGTAAATATACTGACATAATAGCATTTACTCTGGCTCATTGCCCTTGAACAAGATGTATAGCTATTCTGACTGTTCATCTCAGGCTTCTTTTAGGAAATACTAAAAGAAATGGGAAGGATGAAGATCAACTTTGTCAGCTTTTTAAAAAAGGATCTTTAGGAAAGTTTATTGAGATGGAATTATATGTATAATAAAGGAGAGTTTTCAGAGTATATCTTTCAACATCCTCTATTTGTGATCATTTAATGGCAATTCTTTTCATAAACCAGCACTTAATAACAAAATTAAACATCAGAAAATATTAAGATTCCTAGCTATAAGACAGGATTATGTTAAGATAAAAATTTGAACTCATGCTAGGAAATATTTTTTTCTTAATTTTTGAGTGACCTATTTTTATATGAAATACAGAGATACCAATGGTTGATTATATGACTGTCTAAATATGATATATATATATATGTTTAATTCAAAATAATATTACTTATTAATACATAATCAATAATATATAAAATAATATAATATACATAATAATATATAAACTATATACTATAGATAAAATCAAATAATTGATATAATAATTATTATAAAATCAAATTAATTCAAATGAAATATTTCAAATTAAAAATTGCAACTTGAAAACATAAAATGCTTTGTACAGTTCTCCGAACCTGAAACAGCATATCAATTGTTTCTGAGTGTTCAAGTAAATAAGCTATTTACCCATGATATTTTCCCATTTGCAAACCATATCCCAGTATATCTTCTTTAACTAGTGAGATGACAAGACCCATGAATGTGGACTTACATTCATGCAGAGCATCCAATAATAAGGAAAGTTTAGTTACTTGAGCTTTGTACAAGGAGATAAGAAAGGATCAATTTGCATTCTTCTACATGCTAACCCACAGTTGAACCAACACCATTTGCTAAAAATGTTGTGTTTTTCTCCACTGGATGGCTTAAGCTCATTTGTCAAAGATCAAGTGCCCATAGGTGTGTGGGTTCATTTCTGGTTCTTCAATTCTATTTCATTGATCTACCTGCCTGTCACTGTACCAATATCGTGCAGTTTTTATCACAATTGCTCAGTAGTATAGCTTGAGGTCAAGGATAGTGATTCTGCCAGAAGTTATTTTATTGCTAAGAATAGTTTTCACTATCCTAGGTTTTTGTTATTCCAGATGAATTTGGGAATTGCTCTTTCTAACTCTATGAAAAATTGAACTGGAATATTGATGGGGATTGCATTGAATCTGCAGATTGCTTTCAGCAAGATGGCCATTTTTACTATGTTAATCCTACCAATCCATGAGCATGGGAGACCTTTCCGTCTTCTGAGATCTTCTTTTGATTTCTTTCTTCAGATACTTGAAGTTCTTGTCATACAGATTTTTCACTTGCTTAGGTAGAATCACACCAAGGTAATTTACATTATTTGTGACTATTTGTGACTTTTTGTCAGACCATTTATCCTTTGACTAGAGGAAGGCCATTGATTTGTTTCAGTTAATTTTATATTCAGCCACTTTGCTGAAGTTGTTTATTAGGTTTAGGAAATAAATGATCTCCAAATAAAACTAGATATACATTGAAACTAATAGAAATAAAGTAGGGAAGATCCCTGAGCACATGGACACATGGGAAAATTTCCTGAACATAACACTAATAGCTTATGCTCTAAGAACAAGAACTGACAAATGGGACCTCATAAAATTGCAAAGAGTCTGTAAGGTAAAGGGCACCTTTAATAGGACACAATGGCAACCAACAGATCGGAAAAAGATCTTTAGCAATCCTATATCTGATAGAGGGCTTATATCCAATACATAGAAAGAACTCAAGAACATAGAACACAGAGAATGAAATAACCCTATTAAAAATGGGGTACAGAGTTAAACAAAGAATTTTCAAATGAGATATAATGAATGGCTGAAAAGCACCTAAAGAAATGTTCAATATTCTTAATCACCAAGAAAATGCAAATCAAAACAACCCTGAGATTCCACCTCACACCAGTCAGAATGGCTAAGATCAAAAACTCAGGTGACAGCATATGCTGCAGAGTATGTAAAGAAAGGGGAACACTCCTCCACTGCTGGTGGGATTGCTACCTGGTACAACTGCTCTGGAAATCAGTTAGGCGGTTCCTCAGAAAATTGGACATAGAACCTCTGAGGACCCAGCTTTACCACTCCAGGGCATATACCCAGTAGATGCTCCAATGTGTACTAAGGACACATAGTCCACTCTGTTCATAGCTGCCATATTTATAATAGCCAGAAGCTGGAATGAGCCCAGATGTCCCTCAAGAAAGGAATGGATATAGAAAACGTGGAACATTTACACGATGGAGTAGTACTCAACTATTAAATCAATGAACTCATGAAATTCGCAGGCAAATGGATGGAACTAGAAAATATCATTCTAAGTGAGGTAACCCAGTCACAAAAGAACACACATGGTATTTCACTCACTGATAAGTGGATATTAGCCCAGAAACTCAGAATACCCAAGATACAATTCACAGACCACATGAAGCTCAAGGAGAAGGAAGACCAAAGTGTGGATACTTCCGTCCTTCACAGAAGGGAGATTAAAATATCCATGGGAGGAGAAACAGAGACAAAATGTGGAAAAGAGACTGAACGAAAGACCATTTAGAGACTACCCCACCTGGGGATCTATCCCATATACAGTTACCAAACCCAGACACTATTGAGGATGCCTACAATTGCTTCCTGAGAGGATCCTGATATTGCTGTCTCCTGAGAGTCTCAGCCAGTACCTGACAAATACAGAGGGGGATGCTCTCAGCCCAACACTGAACTAAGCACAGGGTCCCCAATGGAGGAGCTAGAGAAAAGACCCAATGAGTTGAAGGGGTTTTAAGTCTCATAGGAGGAAAAACAATATGAACCACCCAGTACCTCCAAGCTCCCAGGGACGAAACCATCAACTGAGGAGTACACATGTAGGGACCCATGTCTCCAGATGCATATGTAGCAGAGGATGGCCTCATTGGACATCAATGAGAGGAGAGGCCCTTGGTCCTGTGAAGGCTCAATGCCCCAATGTATGGGAATGCCAGCACAGGGAAGTTGGAATGGGAGGGTTGGTGAGCAGGGGGACGGGGGATGAGATAGGGGGTTTTCAGAGAAGAAACGAGGTAAGGGGAGAACATTTGAAATATAAATAAAGAAATTATCTAATAAAAAATATGTGTGTCATGGTATGCAGTCACTGATAAGGAGATATTAACACAGAATCTCGGAATACCCAAGACGCAATTCACATATCAATAGATTTCCAAGAAGATGGAAGGAGAGACCCCTGGTCCTGGAAAGACTGGATGTAGGGGAATACCATGACAGAGAAGGGATAGAGGGTTGAATGGGGAACAGAAGGAGGGAAGGGGGCTTATGGGACTTTCCGGGAGGGAGAAAATGGGAAAGGGGAAATCATTTGTAATGTAAATAAAAACTATAGAAAATAATAAAAAAAAATGTGTGTAATTATAGTTTTAGCAAAATTTAGGATGCCTTGACAGATATTTTTATTTATACTTAGACATTGAAAAAACAGTAAATATGATATAATTTTTGCTTTAAGTATACTAATTTCTTCAACATCCTTTTCTTTTCCTAATTTAAAGTTGTGAATCAAAGTAACAAATAAAATGGCAACAGACATAGTAAAGCTAAGGAGTGAAGCAGAATTTCACATTCTGCCTTTCTTATGAGGAGTGTGGCTGTGACATGCATTTTCTCCCCTTAGGAGGGCAAAGGTGCAAAATGATAGTTTCTTCTGTTACATTGTCTCTCTTAATCTGTCATGGGAAGAACAACTGTGTGGGGAGCTAATGATCTATCTGTTCATACCAGCAACATCCCTTGTTTGCTTTCTTAATTTGTTTAAAGTATCTGACCCAAGACATTATCTATTATTTGTCTTACTTTATAATGTTGTTAATATTTAAAGTTTTTGGAGATTGATTTTTCTCAGTAATAATAACTGCATGAATCATTAACTCCAAAGGGCAGTTAAAAACAAAAAAATCAAACAACAACAAAAACCCATCAGAAACAGGATCAAGGAACTAGAAGGAGAAATTTAGGAACTGGGTATTAGACCAAACAATTGCAATTAGCTCATGAGTGGGTCTCTAAAATAAAGATCATGTTAGAATTAAAATATATATTATACTCACTTTTATGGAAATGTAACCATGATACATTTTTTGGAGACTTACCTACTCTCTTGCAGTAATCAGTCACCCACCTCCCAGCCCAGTTATAGGGTTTTGAGACTTCATGGTTTTTCATGATTCTGCGGTTGTGTGTGTTCAGTCCTGTAGTCCACACCTTCCTACTCTTGATTCTGTATTATTCTAGGACAGGATCAAGGAATGTTGCAGCCTGTCCTATTTTTCTGTCTGTTCTGGAGCTGGGAGACCGTGACTATGCTTTCTGTTTTGTAATATGCTGACTTGGCTATGCTCTGGGAGTGTGAGACCAAAGCAAGGGCTTCCTTATTTTGGCACATTCCCAATATTTATTGTTCTGTTGGGATTTGTAGTCCACTCATGTCAAATAAAACCTTAAGGGAAAATAATATTTTCATACTCCATTAGTAAGTAATGTGTTTTCCCTTAAACTTCAGAGAGTGTACATGTTCTGTGTTGTTCATGGTGCTCACAACATTTTCATAAAAGGCATTCTTATATCTGCAAATCTTAGGAGGTGAACCCATTAATACTTTGGCCTTACTCAAATACATCCAGTAAGCCATACATTATAATATAAATAAGTATATGTCACATTAATCAGCCATAAAATTACATGAAAATGTCTGTTTAATAAAAAGGGAAGGTTTAGTTACACAATCTTAAACTTTATTTCATTTACTATTCTCTGAACGAATAGAAAAGAAGTTAATTATTTTACAAAATTGACCTAGACTCAATCACAATTATCGGAACTTTACAAATATTTTCAAAGTTTTAAAGTAGCACTAAGAGGCAAGAATAACCTGCTTTTAATCCGTGATAAAGTCATGTTTGGAAAAGTGTAAACAGAGAAGACAAAAACATAAAATGTATAGTTTGGAGAAAAAGAGGAGCACTAGGAAGCATGATTACAACCAAAACATGTGCTGAAAAAGAAAATGTAGCTTTTAAAAAATCTTTTATTAATTTATTAATTTATGTATTTTATACTCCAAATTTTAGACCCATCCCTGTCCACCCTCCAACTGTTCCACATCCCATACCTCCTCTCCACTTCCCTGTCTCCATGAGGATGTACCCACCTGACATCTGCCACCCCATTAGACCTCTAAATGAACTGGAGCCTCCAGTCACTTGAGGGTTGGGTGCATCTTCTCCAAATAAACTCAGACCCAGCAGAGGACTGCATGTGTGTTAGGAGGCCTGATATCCTCTAGTGTATGCTGCCTGGTTGGTGGTCCAGTATCTGAGAGGTCTCAGGGATCAAGATTAATTGAGAGTCCTGGTCTTCCTACAGGGTCACTCTCCTCCTTAGCTTCTTCCAGCATTTCCCTAATTCAACCACAGAATTCTGCAGCTTCTATCCATTGGTTGAGTGCAAATATCTGCATCTGACTCTTCTAGCTGCTTGTTGGCTCTTCTATAGTACAATAATGAGAGGTCCCTTTTTGTGAGTGCTCCATAGCCTCAGTAATAATGTCAGGCCTTGGGGCCTCCCATTGAGCTGGATCCCACTTTGAGACTGTCACTGGACCTTCTTTCCTTAGGCTCCTCTCTATTTCCATCCCTGTATATTTTTCATACAGGAACAATTATGGGACAGAGTTTTGAATGTGGGATGGCAAGCCCATCCTTCACTTGATGCCCTCTCTTTCTGCTGGAGGTGGTATCTACAAGTTCCCTCTCCACAATGTAGGACATTTCATCTAAGGTCCCTTCCTTTGAGTCCTGAGAGTTTCTCACCTCCCAAATCTCTGATACATTCTGGAAGGTGGCCCCAACTTCCTACCTCCAGAGTAGCCTGTTTCCATTCTTTCAGCTGGCCCTCAGAGCTTCAGTCCTTTTGCCCCACCAAATTCCAGATCATGTTACACTCTCCCCCTAATCCCCCTTCCCTCCCACATCCCTCCCTCCCTCACCTCTTGTGGTTGCTTTCTTCTCCCTCCCATGTGGGACTGAGGCATCCTCACTTGGGTCTTTCAGCTTGTTGTCCTTTTTACATTCTGTGGACTGTATTTTGGGTATTCTGTAGTTTGGGGGCTAATAACCACTTATTAGAGAGTACGTACCATGCATGGCTTTTGGGGTCTGAGTTACCTCACTCAGGATATTTTCTAGTTCCATCCATTTGCCCACAAAACTGAGGATGTCCTAATTCCTAATAGCTAACTAGTATTCCATTGTGTAAATGAACCACATTTTCTGTATCCATTCTAGTGGGACATCTGAGTTGTTTCCAGCTTCCGGAGTGAGATATCAATGAAGAGATGCCTCCTGCTCTGGACATGAGTAGTGCCCATGGACAGAACCCCATCCAGATAAGTTTTCAACTTGTGAGCGCAGAAAGTCTGAGCCTTTGCTTGCTCCTAGAATCCGTTTGTTTCTACATGTGAAAGTTTCTGATAATATGTTCAAAGGGATCAAATATTCATTCCAAGTTGGCAGTCTAACTTCGCAGTGTTGTTCAAGTGGTATAGACTTTGGAGGCGTGACAGATACAAGAGTGGGTGTTGTGAATTCTAGGTTACAGACATATGCTGTGTCCAGACAAATTGCAGCAATGCTAGAGTTGCTGCAAGAATAAGGTACTGAGAGGACAGAGGCACCAAGGAGCCATTGCATGAAGCTGTGAATGTGAATCCTGATTTACATGGAGCTGTCATGGTGTTGGTGATACTGTAGCTATAAGACAACTGCCAAGGAGAGCTTCATTCAGGGAGTGGAACTAGCTCAAGAGAAAGATCTATGTTTCAGACTGCAAAGCTGGAGGGACAGAGCCAACTAAACCTTGCTGAACTGAAGTTCAAGACATCAGACACGGAACAGTATTTGATGCCTGTTCTAGTAGGTTTGGGTCTTGCTTAGTCTAGTATTACTACCCTGTGCTCCAATTCTTTTCATTATTAAAATGGAATATATATTATGTATGTACATTTTAAATATAAAATTTACTTATTTGGTTCCTTTCTGCTGGAGAAGACTCTTGGCTGCTCTGCTCCAGTGAAGATACCAACTTCTGATCCATCCTAGAGAACGCAATGCACTCAGAGCAGTAGGTAAGACCGCCACCTCTCCCCACCTCTGGAGTCCCAGAGCTGCTACTGGGTGCCTGGTCGACTCAGACCTATCAGCCACTAAAACTCCCACCCTCCCGAATACCACTCCTCTTCCACCCCTTCCTCAGCCAGGTCCTTGCTGCTAGGGCAGACTCTTGGCTGGTCTGCTCCAGTGAAGACACCATATCTGAATCCATCCTAGAGAACCAGGTGCACTCAGAGCAGTTGAGAATCCACTGCACTCAGGGCAGTTGACTCAACAGTCTGAGGCCTCCTGGGAGATCTACTGCAGCCAGGGCAACAGATCAGCACCCTCTCTACCCCTGTGAAGAGCCCCCTCCCTGACAGAAGGCCCCATAGTTGGTCTGCTACAGCCAGGGCTACAGGCCTACAAGGATACCTGAAGCAACCCAGGAACAAAAGAGACAGACTCCAGACAATCACCTAGACTAACAAACACCAGGGATATCCAGATGGAAAAAGGCAAGTGCAAGACCATAAGCAACAGAAGCCAATAACCCGTTCTCCCACTACAGCAAATCCTGAAAGTCAGGAAGCCTACCCAAAATCCTATCTCATGAAGATAATACAGTCCTTTATGGAGGATATCAATAACTCACTGAAAGAAAGAAATATAGGAAAACACAGGAAATCAGGTGAAAGAATTGAATAAGGTGATCCAAGACCTAAAAGTGGAAGTAGAAACAATAAAGAAAATACAAAGGGAGGATAACCTGGAAATGGAAAACCTAGGAAAGATGCCAGGAATTACAGATGGAAGTATCACCAACAGAATACAAGAGATAGAAGAGAGAATCTCAGGTGAAGATATGATAGAAGAGATGGACACAACAGTCAAAGAAATTGCAAAATGCAAAAAGCTTCTAACCCAAAACATACAGGAAATCCAGGACAAAATGAGAAGATAAAACTTAAGGGTAATAGGTATAGAAGAGAGTGAAGATTCCCAAATAAAATAGCCAGTAAATATCTTCAACAAAATTATAGAAGGAAACACCCCTAAACTAAAGAAAGAGATATCCATGAACATACAGGAAGCCTACAGAATTCCAAATAGACAGGACCAGAACAGAAATTCCTACCATCATATAATAATCAAAACACCAAATATACTAAACAAAGAAAGAATATTAAAAGCAGTAAGGGAAAAATGTCAAGTAATATATAAAGGCAGACTATCAGAACTATACCAGTCTTTGCAGCAGAAACTATTTAATCTAGAAGTTCCTAGGCAGATGTCATACAGTACCTAAGAGAATATAAATGCCAGCCCAGGCTGCTATACCCAGCAAATCTCTCGATTGCCATAGACAGAGAAAACAATATATTCCATGACAAAACAAAATTTACACAGTATCTTTCCAGAAACACAGCTCTACAAAGGATAATAGGTGGAAAATACCAACATAAGGAAACTACACCCTATAAAACCATGAAGGTAATGTTACAACAAACTCAAAAGAAGATAGTCACACAAACATAATTCTACCTCTAACCAAAAAAAAAATAATAATAATAACAAGAAGCAGCAATCACTTTTTCCTTAATATCTCTTAACATCAATGAACTCAATTCCTCAATAAAAAGAGATAAACTAACAGACTGTATACATAACAGGATCCAACATACTGCTGCATACAAGAAACCCACCTCAGTGACAAAGACAGTCACTATCTCAGAGTAAAAGGTTGAAAAACAATTTTCCAAGTAAATGGTCCCAAAAAAGAAGGTGGAGTAGTCATTCTTATATTGGATAAAATCAACTTTCAACCAAAAGTTTTCAAAAAAGATAAGGAAGGACATTGCATACTGGTCAAAGAAAAAGTCTACCTATATGAACTCTCAATTCTGAACATCTCTGCTTCAAATGCAAGAGCATCCACATTCATAAAAGAAACTTTACTAAAGCTCAAAGCACACATCACACCCCACACAATAATAGTGGGAGGCTTCAACACCCCTCTCTCATCAATGGACAGATCATGGAAACAGAAACTAAACAGAGACACAGTGAAACTAACAGAAGTTGTGAATCAAATGGATCTAACAGATATTTATAGAACATTTCATCCTAAACAAAGGAATATACTTTCTCAGTACCTCAAGATGACTTCTTCAAAATTGACCATATAATTGGTCACAAATCAAGCTTCAACAGATACAGGAATATTGAAATATTTCCAAGCACCCTATCAGATCACCATGGTCTAAGTGTGGTCTTAAGTTCCAACAAAAATAATGGAAATCACACATACATATTGAAGCAAACAATGCTCTAATAAATGATAACTTGGTGAAGGAAGAAATAAAGAAATTAAAGATTTTTTAGAATTTAATGAAAATGAAGACACATCATAACAGAACTTATGTGACACAATGAAAGCAGTGCTAAGAGAAAAACTCATAGGTCTAAGTGCCTCCAGAAAGAAAATGGACAGAGCTTAAACTAGGAGCTTCTCAGCACACCAGAAAGCTCTGGAACAAAAAGAAGCAAATTCACCCAAGAGGAGTAAACGATAGTAAATAATAAAACTTGGGACTGAAATCAACAAAATAGAAGCAAAAAGAACTATACAAAGAATCAACAAAACCAGGAAATGGTTCCTTGAGAAAATCAAGAAGATAAAACCTTAGTCAGACTAACCAGAGAGCACATAGGCACTACCCAAATTATTAAAATCAGAATTGAAAAGTGAGACATAGTAACAAAAACTGTGGAAATTCAAAGAATCATAAGATCCTACTATAAAAATTTATACTCAATAAAATTGGAAATCTGGATAAAATGGACAATTTTCTAGGCACATACCAGGTGCCAAGGTTAATACAAGATCAGATAAACCATCTAAATAGTCCCATAACACCTGATGAAATAGAAGCAGTTATTAACTGTCTCAAAAAAAAAACAAAACAAAAAAAAACAAAAAACCACAGGACCAGAAGTGTTTAGTGTAGAATTCATTCATAGTTTCAAAAATGAGCTAATTCCAATACTGTTCAAACTGTTCTACAAAATAGAAACACAAGGAACACTACCCAATTCATTTTATGAAGCTACAATTACACTTATACCTAAACCAAACAAAGATCAAACAAGGAAAGAAAACTTCAGACAAACTTCCCTTATGAACATTAATGCAAAAATACTCAATAAAATTCTTGCCAACCAAATCCAAGAACACATCAAACTGATCATTCACCATGATCAAGTAGGCTTCATCCCAGGGATTCAGGGATGGTTCAATATATGGAAATCCATCAATGTAAACCATTACATGAACAAACTCAAAGAAAAAAAAAAACACGTGTTCATTTCATTACATGCTGAAAAAGCATTTGACAATACTCAGCAACACTTCATGTTAAAAATCTTAGAAAGATCAGAAAATCAAGGCCTATACCTAAACATAGTAAATGCCATATACAGCAAACCAGTAGCCAACATCAAACTAATTGGAGAGAAAATTGAAGCAGTCCCACTAAAACGGAAACCAGACAATGCTGCCCACTCTCTCCCTATCTATTCAGTATAGCACGTGAAGTCCTACCCATAGCAATTAGACAACAAAAAGAGGTCAAAGGGATACAAATTGGAAAGGAAGAAGTCAAAATATAACTATTTACAGATGATATGATTGCATACTTAAGTGACCCCAAAAATCCCACCAGAGAACTCATAAAGCTGATAAACAACTTCAGCAAATGGCTAGATATAAAATTAACTCAAACAAATTAGTATTCTTCCTATACTCGAAGGATAAAAAGGCTGAGTAGTTAGGGAAATGTCACCCTTCACAATAGTCACAAGTAATATTACAAACCTTTGTGTGACTCTAACCAAGCAAGTGAATGATCTGTATGACAAGAACTTCAAGCCTCTAAAGAAAAAAATCAAAGAAGATCTCCGAAGATGGACATATTTCCCATGCTCATGGATTGGCAGTATTAATATAGTAAAAATGGCCAGCTTGCCTAAAGCAATCTACAGATTCAATGCAATCCCCATCAAAATTTGGAATCAATTCTTCATAGAGTTAGAAAGAACAATCTGCAAACTCATTTGGAATAACAAAAAACCCAGGATAGTGAAAACTATTCTCCACAAAATAAGAACTTCTGGGGCTTTCACCATCCCTGACCTCAAGTTCTACTATAGAGGAATAGTGATAAAAACTGTGTGTATTTGTACAAAGATCGACAGGAAGATCAATGAAATAGAATTGAAGACCCAGAAATGAACCTATACACCTCTGGTCACTTGATATTTGACAATGTAGCTAAAAACATGTAGAGGAAAAAAGATGGCACTTTTAACAAATGGTGCTTCATCAACTGGTGGTCTGCATGTAGAAAAATGCAAATTGACCCATTCGTATCTCCTTGTATAAAGCTCAAGTCCAAGTAGATCAAGGATCTCCACATAAAAGCCAATACACTGAAGCTTATAGAGGAGGAAGTGGGGAAGAGCCTTGAGCACATGGGCACAGGGGAAATTTCCTGAACAGAACACCAATGGCTTATTCTCCAAGAACAAGAATTGACAAATGGGATCTCATAAAATTTCAAAGCCTCTGTAAGGCAAAGGACACTGTCAATAGAACAAAATGGCAACTAAAAGATTGGGAAAAGATTTTTACCAATCCTACATCTGATAGTGTGCTAATATCCAATATATACAAAGAACTCAAGAAGTTAGACTCCAGAGAATATAATATCCCTATTAAAAATGGGGTACAGAGCTAAAGAGAGAATTCTCCCCGAGGAACCTCAATTGACTGTGAATCACCTAAAGAAATGTTCAACATCCTTAGTTATCAGGGAAATGCAAATCAAAACAACCCTGAGATTCCACTTCACACCAGCAGAATGGCTAAGATCACAAACTCAGGTGACAGCAGAAGATGGTGAGGATGTGGAGAAAGTGCAACATTCTACCATTGTTGGTAAGACTGCTAAGTGGTACAACCACTCTGGAAATCAATTGGGCGGTTCCTCGGGAAATTGGACATAGGACTATCTGAGGACCCAACTTTACCACTCCAGGGCATATATCCAGTAGATGCTCCAACATGTACTAAGGACACATAGTCCACTCTGTTCATAGCTGCTGTATTTATAATAGCCAGAAGCTGGAATGAAACCAGATGTCCCTCAAGAAAGGAATGGATATAGAAAATATGGCACATTTGCACAATGGAGTAGTACTCAGCTATTAAATCAATGAATTCATGAAATTTGCAGGCAAATGGATGGAACGAGAAAATATCCTGAGTGAGGTAACCCCATCACAGAAGAACACACATGGTATACACTCACTGATAAGTGGATGTTAGTTCAGAACCTTGGAATACCCAAAGACCTATGAAGTCTGGATAGATGCATCAGCATAGGGAAACTGAGGGAGGGTAGGTGGGAGTGGATTGGGTGGAGGAACATCCTCATAGAGGCAAGGGAAGGGAAGATGGGTTAGGGATTTTCTGAGAGGTGGGGAAACTGCGAAAGGGAATAACATTTGAAATGTAAATAAAGAATATATTCTCCAAAAAAAAAAATACTTTTCTTTAACAGGGTGTCAGAGTTAAGAAATTCACTTAAACCTCCTAAGAGGCATTGGACTTTTAAGCAATGTTAAGATTGTAAAAGTCTATGGAAACCATTGATGTCGAACTCAATTCATTGTGCATTATAATGTTCTCATTAGCCTCTGGAAAGCAGAGAGTGAAATGTGGTGGCCTGAATGAGAATTGACCTTTATGGATCTTGAAATTTAAGCATGTGATCTCTGTTTCATGGTGATTTTGGGAAAAGGAATAGGACTTGCAGGTTTGCTAGTGGAAGAGGGTAGGCTTTAAGAGTTTATAGCCTCATATATCTTCCAGTTTTCTTTATTATTTGTGTTTGAAAATTTTTTATCTCAGTTTCCTGCTCTGGTTACATTCTACAATGATTACACCATGATTGTGAACACCGAACACTCCATCTAGAACTCTAAGTTGAAGTAAACCTCGCTACCAAAAGTCACATTCAGCAGTGGTATTTAATAATAGAAACTGATGAACAAGGTTGCCTCTATCTTTGGCCTAAAAGCCATCTTACAGTAAAAAGAAACTAGGCTCATTCCTGTTTTTATTATACCTCCAGGATTCTCAATGATTGGGCTATGCACCACCTGTAATCTATTTTTTTTCATATTTTATTTTCTATATTATTTATTTACATTCCAAATGATTTTCCCTTTCCTGGTTCCCCCTTCCCTTAAAGTCCCAGAAGCCCTCTTCCCTCCCCCTGTTCCCCAGTAAACCCCCTCCTGCGTTTCTCTGTCCTGGTATTACCCAACACTGTTACATCCAGTCTTTCCAGGACCAGGGGCCTCTCCTTTCTTCTTCTTGGGAATCAATTGATATGTGAATTGTGTCTTGAGTATTCTGAGCTTCTGGGTTAATATCCACTTATCAGTGACTGCATTCCACTTTTCTTTTGTGATTGGGTTACCTCACTTAGGATGATATTTTCCAGTTCTGAACATTTGCCTAAGAATTTCATGAATTCATTGTTTTTAATTGCTGAGTATCTACAAAAGTTTTCTCACCACTTCTTCCAGGAAATGGCAGGCATATCTTTGTTTCAAATAGTATTTTCGAATTACCTTCTTATAGCCACCTTGTAATCATGCATTTGTTTCAGAAGGTTGTTCTTACTAGTTTCTTATGGTTATGTTCTCTTCTTATAACCCCAGCTGTTTTGCCCGCCAAATCCCACATTTGGAGCTTGCATAACCTGAGTTATAAGAACCTTGTCTTTTTCACATTCAATGCTGAAACCTTGAACACAACTTTTAGAAAGTGACAACCTCTGTACACAAATAAAAAAAAATAACCTGCTTCAATTTATTTCTTGCTCTATTTAATTTGATGATGATGATATTGGTCTTT
Organism: Tokudaia tokunoshimensis; assembly: GCA_036184795.1. NCBI lineage: Eukaryota > Metazoa > Chordata > Mammalia > Rodentia > Muridae > Tokudaia > Tokudaia tokunoshimensis. The sequence continues at coordinate 128,682,937 of BTHU01000023.1, read as the reverse complement.
CTCCTCACATCTTTAAGATAACAAAACACCTCACTTATGTGAAATGCAGAAATAGGGTTATATTCAAAGGAAAGATTTAAGAATGACTAAAGAGGAACTAATAGTAAATATTGATGAACTTCATTAATAGTGTGATTTTTATTGCCCATATTTAGTGTATAATTAATTGTATTTCAACTAGTATACCAATAAATGTTAGTTATCTTGTTTCTAAATGTATTCTACAATAGAAACAGAAAAGCAAAATAAGAGAAGTATTTAAGGGTTGCAAATCCTAACTCAAGTTAATTACAGTTGTTAAAGAATGGAATGTATGCAAATTATAAAAGTAAACCTCAACTTTCTATAGGACATATGAGCTTACATATGTATTAGTAGCCTTCAAGAGTTTATAGTCTATAGTCAGTATCTCAAAGCAGTGGAAATGACTAGCTTCATTTGTATTTACTTTATGAACAGGAATGTAAGGAATCTATTTCATAATTACATGTTCATTGATATTTGCACAATGGTTGTGCAAAAATATAGGTTTTAAAGCAATAAGTCTTCAACTGTCAATAATCACTTTCAGCAATGGCATTTTATAATAGCAACTGATGAAGAAGCCTGCCTTTATCTTAGCCTTGTCCAGCTATCCAGAAGACCACATAATTGAGGACAACAAAAGAGTCATGATTAATATACTGACACTATTAGCAGGATAATAAACAATGAAAATGTAGGTTTGGTAGAATATGAATTATTTAACAAATATATAAATTATTTATTTACCAAAAGAATTTTTTTTACTCAATATGTGACCCCAGCATTGTATTTTACCCAGAGTAATATTTGGCACACACTAATAAGCTGTCTGGATTTGGTAAAGCAAATAGGAGAAATGAGAATTATAGGTAATTAAGCTATAAAAACACAACCAATTTTTGTGCAGGAAACAGAAGTATTTGGCTCTCCTCTGTAGGTTCAATAGCTGTTAGCTAAGATGCTCTTCAACTTACTGTCCAACCTTGGGGACTAGGGCTATTGTTCCCTCAGGGAAAAAATTGACTTTTTTTTTTTACTGGTTTTACTTGTTAGGTCTAGAAGCATCATACAACCTTATACTGTCTCTCACAAACCTTATGCCTTTCTCAGTTGCCCTTCATAAATGTGGAATTTTCTATGATTTGTAAACTCAGTATATCCCTGCTTTTTATCTGTTTCAAAGGAAGGTGATATCTATAATCAAATTATTATTATTATTATTATTATTATTATTATTATTATTATTATTTAGTTTCAAAGGAAACTAAAGGGCAAAGTCTCTTAGAGAAGCAGTGTGAGTATGACTGCAAATCACTTTATAAATTGCTAATGGTCTTGAATAGAAGCAGGAGATCAGTTTAAAGAAAAGCAATAAGGTAAATGGCTATGTTGATATGAGAAGCTATATGCACCCATGCATCAAAGAGATCTTTTTGAAAGAGGCATATCAGGTGTGATGGTTTGTATATGCTTGTCCCAGGGAGTGGCACTATTAGAAGGTGTGGCCTTGTTGGAGGAAGTGTGTCACTGTAGGATTGGGCTTAGAGATCTTCCTCTTAGATGCCTAAAGATGCCCAGTCTGTTCCTGTTTTCCTTTGGATAAAGGTGTAGAACCCTCAGCTCCTCTTGCACCATGCCTTCCTGGATGTTGCCATGCTTCTGCCTTGATGACAATGGACTAAACCTCTGAACCTGTAAGCCAGCCCCAAGTAAATGTCTTTTATAAAACTTGCATTGGTCATTGGTGTGTGTTCACAGCAGTAAAACCCAAACTAATACAGAAGTTGGTACCGGGAGTGGGGTATTGCTGTGATAGGCCTGACCATGCTTTTATTTGGAAGAATGTGGGTTTTGGAACTTTGGATTTGGAAAGTCATGGAATGCTTTAATTGGGGCTTAGTGGGTCAGCCTAGTAGGAATATGGAAGACAGTGGTATTGAGGGTCATTTGAACTGTGTAGGCCTGATGACTCAAAAGGTTTCAGTGGAGAACTTTCATATGTGGTTGAGAGACTTTTTGTGATGTTTTGGTGAAGGACATGACTACTTTTTGCCATTTTCTGAAGAGACTGCCTAAGGCTAAGGAAAAGAGATGTGTGTTAATTGTATTGACAAAAGAAGTATCAAAAAAGCCCAACAGAGACTTTGTTCTCTGGTTAAGTCTGATGAAGAGCATTTTGAACAAAGATAGCAAGCTGAGAAAGGAAACATACAAAATATATAGTTTGAGCGTTAAAGGGACACCAGGAAGTGAAATGGAGCTGAATTCAAGGATATTAAACTGAATTAAGGAAGTAGTGACTTTGAGGCAAGATTCCTCCCATCTAAATTTAGGTTCAGGCGTGGTAGTACAAGCCTTTAATCCCAGGAGACAAAGATAAGCCGATCTCGGAGTTCAAGGCCAGCCTAGAACAGAGCAAATTCTAGGTGAAGAAAAACTTAAGTCCAGGTTTGGTGGATCACACCTTTAATACCAGTGCTTAGGAGACAGGCATGCAGATCTCTGAATTCAAAGTCAGTCTATGGAGCAAGATCCAGGACAGCCAAGTTTAAGCAGTGAAGGAGTTGGAATAAAGGCAGCTAGTGATAAGGTAATAGAACAAGGGGGCCAATGTTTCAGCTCCTGCAAACAGCAGAACTCAGCAGCTTAGGCCATGTGTCTCTGGCTTTATATTCAAGAGGAGATGGAGACTACTGGGACAATTGTTGCTGGTTAGCTGGAGCTAAGAAATTAGTGGTGATTAAGAAAAGACCAGCATCACTTAGGTGATATTTTCTGGGAAGTATTTCCTGAGAGCACAAAGTAGCTGTGTTCCAGAGATAGTGAAGGTTGTACCTCATGTTGCAGCTGTACTTGGTAATGTGTAAGAATAATCCAGGTGGTACTGGTTTTTAAGGCATGAAGGCATCATGAAGAACAACTTAGGTTTGGCACTGTGAGAGGCCATGGAAGGCTATTGGTGAAAGTGCAGCCTCAGTTGTAGTTGACAGTGAAGGACTGAAGTGGTCATGTAAAGGAGTTGAGGCTTGATACTGTGAAGACAGCCTGTGAGAGGTTTTGGTGAAGCATAGTTGCAGTAGAAGACCCTAGCATATTGGAGATGCCAGTACCATGGGATGACCACCAAGAACAGCAGTGGCAGTGGAATGGATCAACTTGAACTTAGAGTGCTACAGAGGGCAGAGCTGGAGAAGTGACACCAGCCCTTTGGAGATGCACAGAAGATCATGTGTGGAACTCAGGCAATGGAACAAGAAGCTGTGAAGCTGAAGTTGACTTGGGGACCACCAGATGTTAAAGATGCCAGAGACACAGGATGCCTGCCAGGAAAGCTGCTAACAGGGAGAGGATCCAGCCCAGGAGAAAGAACCTTGTTACAGTCAACAAAGATGAAAAGCGAGTTGAAGATCTGAAGACTTCTTTGCCATCAGACAGGGAGATGCAGAGTATTGAGACTGCCCAGCTGGTTTCCTGTCTTGCTTTCGGGGTTACAGTTAAGTGATTGGATGAATCTCAGAAGAGACTTTGAACTTTGGACTTTTAACACTGTTGAGAATACTATAGACTGTGGGGACTTTTGAAGTTGGACTAAATGTATTTTACATTATGCTATGTTTAGGTATGGCCCCCATAGACTCATGTTTGAACAAGCCTATGGGGACCAGGGAGTGAAATGTGATGGTATGTATATGCTTGTCCCAGGGAGTGGCACTATTAGAAGTTGTGGCCTTGTTGGAGGAAGTGTGTCACTGTAGGGTTGGGCTTAGAGATCTTTCTCTTAGATGCCTGAGGATGCCCAGTCTGTTCCTGAATTCCTTTGGATAAAGGTGTAGAACCCTCAGCTTCTCCTGCACCATGCCTGCCTGGATGTTGCCATGTTTCTGCCTTGATGACAATGGACTAAACCTCTGAACCTGTAAGCCAGCCCCAAGTAAATATCTTTTATAAAACTCGCATTGGTCATTGGTATCTGTTCACAGCAGTAAAACCCAAACCAATATAGTGCACCAATTTGTCCACATGTCAATTTGTTTCTTGTTGTTTGAGTGACTGTTCTATGTTTCATGTTGAAAAGAACAAATGGTAAAAACTAGGACTTGGGAAGGCTACTGTGTTGTATTCACCAAGTAACACAAGTTGTGCACACCACTGCTACCTCTTAGTTAATAATTGTCATAGTACTGGGAATCTTATGTTACATCACTACCCAAAGAAAAGCTAGTCAACATCTGTATCTGCTTTTATCTAGACTAATGATTATATAATAAGCTTTGAAAAAGCATATCTTCTTTTGGCTTTATTGTTGACCATACCCATGAAAATATCAGTGGTTTTGATGTAGAGTACAATTATTTTGCTATGAAAACACTGACCGTTGATTTAGTTATGTATTGATTGTCAGGTCTTCAAATATAGGGAATTTAAGGTGAATTAAGTACAGTTAATAATGGAACAGAGTTCAACATGCAAGTCCTGTTTTAAAAATAGGAAAAGAAAAATGCCTCTTTGGTTATAAAATCATAGAAGAAACATTGTAAAATGTTTGAGTTGAGGTTAATCAAAGAATGATCAGCTTAGAATTGAGCAGGAGACATATCTCAACTGCAAAAGAAACCAGACTTTGAAAAAGTCCTTAGCTGTTCATCCTTAGCTGTTCTCAAAATAGCTCTTTGCATAAAGTAATCTAACTAAAGAATTACCACATAGAACTGTATACATTCACCAGGGGAACCATAAAAGGTAACACTGTTTTGCTAATTTGAATTATGACAAAGATCTGAAAATAACATTCTCCTGTCTTTTTTTAATTATGGTTCAGAATACTTGTTTTTAAGATGTATTATATACTTCCCAGGAGGCTCCACTGAGATCCACTAAAGAAGTGAACAGAAAGGTGATTTCTAGAACTGATGATTACATGAGAATTTCATTTTCTTGCATCTGATCCAGGATTTTGTTGACTATCCAATTTTTCCAAGTTCTCAAAGTTCCAAGTAGTTCATATTGTGACTAGAGATAATATGTATGGTGTGCATGAGCTCTCATACTTGAAGTTTATTGATATCTGCCTCTTCACCTCAGTTATGGTTACTTTATGTGCCCTTCCCCCAGCCTTCAGCAGGCTAAATAGAGCTTAAGTGTTTGCCACCTTAACCTCAGGTGGAGTCTTCTGCCTTGCAGCACCTGCAATTTTCTACAGGAGTAGACTGACCGCTAAGCTTGCTTTGAAACATAATCCAGCTGAAACAAAGGATGGGGTCTGTGGGCTTTCCCTTTATAACTACAGTGCTGAAAATTAAACTTTGAGCCTTGATCAGAAACTTTGTCTTGACTTCATTCTTCTCTCACACCCCATTCCATCCATGATCATTTCTAGTTGCACTTTCAGTTAGACCCAGTACTCCATGGCTGCTGGACAGCTACAAATTTAGTCTTGCTGATTCTCTAGCCTTGGAATTTGCTGTTCATTTACTATTTTCAACTTCAAATTTTTCATTATTTCACACTCTAGGTAGACAGTTATGTGAGAACTGCTAAAGTATTTCTACCCTAGTGTTTGTCTAGCTGAATATTTACTCTTGAAACTCCGAAGTTAAGGACTGCCTTCCTTGTGGCCTGTGATTGAATTTTTTCTACTCTACTTACCAAATGTAGAGTTTATGGGAGTTTATCTGTTCAGAACTTCTGGGGAACATAAATACTAAAACTCAGTTAATAGTTCAAACTAATTTTTCTACTTCAATTTTGGAAGGGCACACATGAAAAGGATAATTTATGAAATGATGGCATATGGGATAGCTAAATGCAATACAGTATATTTTGTAGGGATAAAGAATGCCCACCAATGAGATCATTTTATGAAACATCAAGTTTCTGATTATTTTATGATTCAGCTGTCAAGTGAGTTCAGTTTTGATATATTTCTGAATGCTTCAAGGAACATTTTCTACCCCAATTTGAGCACAAGAAGCAAAACTGCATTTTATGAGAATGCAAAAATCAGGAAACTTGACATTTATTATCCAAGTCCTAAAATTTATGCCAAAATTCATTAACATTCAAATTATGAATTAGCTACCATATAGGGACTTCTCAATAAACAAATCAAGGTCCTTTCTGAGTCTTAGATGCCTGGTTTTAATTTCAGAGTTTCTGGAAACACATTAGGGACAGTATAGTGTGGCAATGTTTTTAAATGTGTTCTAGTTTATTTCCAATATACATAAACAACTCATAAATAATAATATCCTAAAATAAATTGCATGAGCATCATAACTCTGTAAGGAAACAAAACAGTAAAATGAAAATTGAATAAAGTAAGAGATTCAGTATTATAGGATTCAATTCATTAAATATAAATTTTTCTCTTGTCCTTTGGACTTATTAAAGTGTATTTTACTATTTATATATTTTGATGAATTCTTCATGAACTCATTAAAAATATTATAAGCTTTAATTTTTAGTGCAGGGGTACAACCATAGTATGATGATTGTGTGGAAGTCAAAGGAAAAGTTTCAGGAATTGCTTCTCTTCTTTGACCATGCAAATCTCAGGGATCAACTTCAGGTTATCTAACTTAACAGCAAGTGAGTCACTTTACTCAATTTATTTGTGCTTAACTTTGAAGACAGAGGTAGTGTGACACTATTTCTGGCAAGATGAGAACCAACATCAACTCTCATCATATAAAGAATTAATGACAGACTAATGTAAGGATACCACCATAGTTCAACATGATGAAAAAATGAGATTTATTGGGTTATGTGATGGCTAATTTTGGTTTTCAACTCGATTACATCTGGATTAAAGTAAAATCTAAGCAACTGGGCATGTCTCTGAAGAATTTTTATGATTTGATGATTTAATGTGCGCAGACCCATCCTAAATTTAACCTACAACTTTTTGTGGTAGCCTACATAAAAAGACAATGCTGGGGGGCTTTGTTTTTTTTTTGTTGTTGTTGTTGTTGTTTTGATTCCTGCCTGACCAATGGTGATTGAGGTATTAGTGGCAGATAGGGAAGTTGCTTAGAGCCTTTAACAGGCCTTCCTAGGTGAACCACAAATAAGGGCCTTTGGATTTTGGATGAAGATTCTACTGCTGGCTGCTATTATGTCCTGTTATCTTGCTTAAGCTATGCAGCTTCATGAGGTGCCATTCATTAATTTTTGAATTTAGAGACTGAGCTGTTGGTATGCTATTTGGGAAGTTTTCTCCTGTGCAAATGTGTTTAAGGCAATTTCCTAATTTCCGTATTAGATTTAGTATATCTGATTTCATGTTGAGGTCTTTGATTCCCTAGAACTTGAGTTTTGTTCAGGGTAATAATTATGAATCTATTTGTATTCTTCTACATGTAGACATTCATTTCGACCAGTACCATTTGTTGAAGTATTTTTTTCTTATTGTATGGTTTTGGCATCTTTATAAACAATATTTGTGTGGGTTTATTTCTGGGTCTTCATTCTAGTCCATTGATCAATCTGTCCATTTTTATGCTAATACCATGTGGCTTTTATTACTAATGCTCTGTAGTACAGCTTGAGATCAGAGATAGTTATTCCTCTAGAAGCCTTTTTATTGTACAGGATTGTTCTAGCTATCCTGTTTTTGTTGTTGTTTTTGTTTTTTCAAATGAGGTTGAGAATTGCTATTTCAAGGTCTGTAAAGAATTGTGTTGGAATTCTGATGGGAATTGAACTGAATCTGTAGATTGATTTTGGTAAGATGACCATTTTTACTTTATTTGTTTGTTTGTTTTATTTTTATTATGTATATTCTTTATTTACATTTCAAATGTTGTCCCCTTTCATGATTCCCTCCTCCCCCAAAAATCCCATAAGCCGTCTCCCCTTCCCCAATCCACCCTCCCCCGCTTCCCTGTCCTGGTATTCCTCCACACTACAGCATCGTCTTCCCAGGACCAAGGGCCTCTCCTCCCTTCAGTGTCTAACAAGACTGTCACCTGCTGCCAATGTGTCTGGAGCAATGGGTAACTCCATGTGTACTCATTGGTTGACAGTTTTGTCCCTGGGAGCTCTGGGAGTACTGGATGACTCATATTGTTGTTCATCCTGTAGTGCTGCAAACCCCTTCAGCTCCTTGGGTCCTTTCTTTAGCTCTCCCATTGGGGACCCTGTACTCAGTTCAATGGCTGACTAAGAGTGTCCCCCTCTGTATTTGTCATGCATTAGGAGAGCCTCCCAGGTGATAGCTATATCCAGCGCCGGTCAGTAGATGATTGCCTGCATCCACCATAGTGTCTGGGTTTTGTAACTGTGTATAGGATAGGCCACTGAGTGGGGTAGTCTTTGGATGGACATTCCCTCAGATTCTGCTCAAACTTTTGTCTTTGTATCTCTTTCTGTGGGTATTTTTGCCTCCTTTCTACAAAGGACCTAAGGATCCATACTTCGTTCTTCCTCCTTCTTGAGCACCATTTGATATGTGAATTGTTGCATGGGTATTCCAAACTTCTAGGCTAATGTCAACTTAACAGTGAGTACATACCATGAGAGTTCTTTTGTGACTGGGTTGCCTCACTCAGGATGAAGTTCTCCAGTTTCATCCATTTGTCTAAGAATTTCATGAATTCATTGTTTTAAATGACTGAATAGTACTCCACTGTGTATATATATACCACATTTTCTGTATCCATTCCTCCATGGAGGACCTCTGGGTTCTTTCCAGCTTCTGGCTATTATAAGTAGGCCTTCTATGAATATATGGAGCATGTGTCCTTATTACATGCTGGAGAATCTTCAGAGTATATGCCCAGTTTTCTGAGGAACTGTCAAACTGATTTCCATAGTGGTTGTTCCAGATAGCAATCCCACCAGCAGTGGAGGAGTGGTCTTTTTTTTCTCCGCAACCTCTCCAGCACCTGCTGTCTCCTGAGTTTTTTTGTCTTAGCCATTCTGACTGGTGTGAGGTGAAATCTCAGTGTTGTTTTCATTTGCATTTCCTTCATGACTAAGGATGTTGAACATTTCTTTAGGTGCTTCTCATCTACTCGATATTCCTCAGATGAAAAATCTTTGTTTAGCTCTGTACCCCATTTTTAATAGGGTTATTTCAAACTCTGGAGTCTAACTTCTTGAGTTCTTTGTATACATTGGATATTAGCCCTCTATCAGATGTAGGATTGGTAAAGATATTTTCCCAATCTGTTGGTGGCAATTTTGTGCTATTGATAGTATCCTTTGCCTCACAGAAACTTTGTAATTTTATGAGGTCCCAGATGTCAATGCTTGATCTTAGGGCGTAGGCTATTGATATTCTGTTTAGGAAATTTTCCCCTATGCCCGAATGTTCAAGGCTCTTACCCAGTTTTTTTTCTCTATTAGTTTCAGTGTGTCTGGTTTTATGTGGAGGTCCTTGATCCATTTGGACTTTAGCTTAGTACAAGGGGATAAGAATAGGTCGATTTGTATTCTTCTGCATGCTAGCAGCCAGTTGAGCCAACACCATTTGCTGAAAAGGCTATCTTTTTTCCACTGGATGTATTTAGCTACTTTGTCAAAGATGAAGTGATCATAGGTGTGTGGGCCAATTTCTGGGCCTTCAAATCTATTCCATTGATCTACCTGCCTGTTTCTCTACCAGGACCATGCAGTTTTTTTTTTTTTATTGTCCATGTTCTAGCTTTAATTGCCACACCCTCAATTTAAACATAATTTGCCACAGATTCAACTGATATGAGTCTTGGATAGATTTTAACTTTCTCCCTTCTCAGTGATTTATGACTTTAAGACAACAAGAAAAAGGGGGAGGAGGATAAGTTTCATAATTCTACAAACTATAACACTAAAACATAGTGGCTTATAAAGTCCATTCACACAGGATGCTTATTAGTAAAATTAAATATCTGCCTATGAATACCAGAAACGTAATTTGAAAATAAAGAGATTAGAACAAGGCAAATGGGAGGGGGTGGGGAAGCTGGTCTCAGAACCCATTGTGCCATACCTGACTTTAACATGTGATATTCAAATGAATGTTCACACGCCTTACATCAAATAAATCAAACAAAAATATTCAGCTATGTTGTACAAAATTTTTTTTACATAAAACATCATAACTCTTGAACAGATATATCTATTTCTCTATAGTTCTGCTTGAGGTCTGGGATACAAATTCCCCCAGAAGTTCTTTTACTTTTGAGAAGAGTTTTCACTATCCTGAGTTTTTTGTTATTCCAGATAAATTTGAGAATTTCTCTTTCTAACTCTATGAAGAATTGAGTTGGGATTTTGGTGGGGATTGCATTGAATTTGTATATTGCATTTGGCAAGATGGCCATCTTTACTATACTAATCCTGCCAATCCACAAGCATGGGAGAACTTTACATTTTATGAGGTGTTCTTTGATTTCTTTCTTCAGAGACTTGAAGTTCTTATCATACAGATCTTCCACTTGTTTGGTTAGAGTCAACCTGAAATATTTTATATTGTTTGTGACTATTTTGAAAGGAGTTGTTTCACAAATTTCTTTCTCAGACTGTTTATCCTTTGAGTATAAGATGGCTTCTGATTTGATTGAGTTAATTTTATATCCAGTCTCTTTGCTGAAGTAGTTTATCAGATGTAGGAGATCTCTAGTAGAGTTCTTTGGGTCACTTAAGTATACTATCATATCATCTGCAAATAGTGATAACTTGAATTTCTCCTTTCCTATTTGTATCCCTTTGACCTCCTTTTGTTGTCTAATTGCTCTAATTAGAATTTCAATTACTATATTGAATAGATATGGAGAGAGAGTGTTGCCTAGTCTAGTCCCTGATTTTAGTGGGATTGCTTCAAGCTTCTCTCCATTTAGTTTGATATTGACTACCAGTTTGCTGTATATTGCTTTTACCATGTTTAGATAGGGGACTTGGATTCCTGATCTTTCCAAGACTTTTAGCATGAAAGGATGCTGAATTTTGTCAAATGCTTTTTCATCATCTAATGAAATGACCATTTTTTTCTTCTTTGAATTTGTTCTTTTTCTTTGAATTTGTTTATGTAGTGGATTACATTGATGGATTTCCATATATTGAACCATCCCTGCATCTCTGGGATGAAGCCTACTTGATCATGGTGAATGATGTTTTTGATGTGTTCTTGGGTTTGCTTGGCATCAATTTTGTTGAGTACTTTTGCATCGACATTTATAAGGGAAATTGGTCTGAAGTTCTCTTTCTTTGTTGGATCTTTGTGTGGCTAAGTAATTTTGTAGTTGTAGCTTCATAGAATGAGTTGGTAGTATTCCTTCTGTTTCTATTTTGTGGAATAGTTTGAAGAGTATTGGTGCTAAGTCTTCTTTGAAGGTCTGATAGAATTATGCACTAAAACCATCTGGTCCTGTGCTTTTTTGTTTGGAAGAGTTTTAATGATCACTTCTATTACTTTAGGGGTTATGGGACTGTTTAGATGGTCTATTTGATCTTGATTTAATTTTGGCATTTTGTATCTATCTAGGAAATTGTCCATTTCCAACAGATTTTCCAGTTATGTTAAGTATAGGCTTTTGCAGTAGGATCTGATGATTTTTTGAATTTCCTCAGTTTCTATTGTTATAGCTCCCTTTTCATTTCTGATTGTGTTAACTTGGATACTGTTTCTGTACCCCCTGGTTAGTCTGGCTGTGGGTTTATCTACCTTGTTGATTTTCTCAAAGAACTAACCCCTTGTTTTGTTAATTCTTTGTATGGTTCTTTTTTTCTACTTGGTTGATTTCAGCCATGAGTTTGATGATTTCCTGCCTTCTACTCCTCTTGGGTGTACTAGCTTCTTTCTGTTCCAGAGCTTTCAGGTGTGCCATTAAGCTGCTTGTGTATGCTCTCTCCAGTTTCTTTTTGGAGGCACTCAGTTTTCCTCTTAGCACTGCTTTCATTGTGTCCCATAAGTTTGTGTATGTTGTGCCTTCATTTTCATTAAATTTTAAAAAAGTCTTTGATTTCTTTCCTTTTTTCTTCCTTGACCAAGGTATCCTTGAGTAGAGCATTGTTCAGCTTCCATGTGTATGTGGGCTTTCTGTTGTTTTTGTTGCTATTGAAAACCACCCTTTCTCCACAGTGATCTGATAGGAGGCATAGGATTATTTTCTTCTTCTTGTATCTGTTAAAGTCTGTTTTGTGAGCAATTATATGGTAGATTTTGGAGAAGGTACCATGAGGTGTGAGAAGAAGGTATATTCTTTTGATTTACGAAGAAATGTTCTACATATATCTGTTAAATCCATTTGGTCCAAAACTTCAATTAGTTTTACTGTGTCTATTTAGTTTGTGCTTCCCTGATCAGTCCATTGATGAGAGTGGAGTGTTGAAGTCACTGACAATTATTGTGTGAGGTACAATGTGTGCTTTGAGCTTTAGTAAAGTTTCTTTTACGAATGAGGTTGCCCTTGCATTTGGAGCATAGATGTTCAGAATTGAGAATTCTTCTTGGTTGTTTTTTCCTTTGATGAATGTGAAGTGTCCTTCTGCCTCTTTTTTGATGACTTTATTATGAAAGCCAATTTTATCAGATATTAGAATGACTACTTCAGCTTGTTTCCTGGGACCATTTGCTTAGAAAATTGTTTTCCAGTCTTTTACTTTGAGGTAGTGTTTGTCTTTCACACTGAGGTGTGTTTGCTGTATGCAGCAAAATGCTGGATTCTGTTTATGTATCCAGTCTGTTAGTCTATGTGTTTTTATTGGGGAATTGAGTCCATTGATGTTAAGAGATATTAAGGAGTAGTGATTGTTGCTTCCTGTCATTTTTGATGATATTTTTATGTTTGAGTGGTTATCTTCTTTTGGGTTAGTTGAAAGAAGATTACTATCTTGCTTTTTCTAGGATGTAGTTGCCCTCTTTGTATTGATGTTTGTAGAGAGTCATATTGAAGTGCTTTGTCACATGGCAGCTATCATTCAGCTCCAGATCCCCATAAGCTATACCTCCCCCCACCTGGTGGACCTGGCAGAGCTCCAGGAGACAAGCCTTTTGTAACACCTCAGCCTCCTGAAGAGCAACAGACCCTATGGGGTCAACTTCCTTGAGGAACAGTGGAGCTGAGGCCCTGCTGAGAAGTACTGAGAAGACTCTGCAACCCTGGGAGGGAGGGTCAAACCCACAGTGCATATATTGCTGCGCTTATTCCCCAAGTAAAGAGAGATTTTTTACAGCCATGCACTAATGTCTCTGTGTGTTCTCTTTCTCTTGACCCCAGTTGTTTTACTTCCCAACTCTTTGTCCACGGAAAACCTGCTCGTGTGAAACTCCCCGGAAATTTCAGATGGCGCCTCAAATGTGGGACATGGAAATGGAGAGCACTACTGAGGAATACTGTCTTGGAGGTGGAGCGCCACAGAAATGGAAAGAAGGTTAAGTATCCAGGGCCTGGTAAGCAACATAGAGTATTAATTTTAGCGCTAAAAATGTCAGGTTTTGTAGACTATAGTTGCAAGGGGCAGAAAGAAGGGATACGACAATACTAAATGAATCAGTGTAGCTGGATGCTGAGATCAACTAGGGGTGACAGTGATGTGAAACCGGGAATTCTATTATGCACGTTGTCCGTGGTCTAGAACTGTACTTCAGGCGAGAGAAAATTAGGGCATAAATAAAAGAAAATAAAATAAGTAAAAAACAAAAACAAAAAAGGAGAAAAAAGCAGATTTTAGAAACATGAGAGAGAAAGATAGAAGGAAAATGGATTTTAAAAGTCTCCTAGGCACAAGGAAAAATAAAAAGCGCCCTTCCTTCCCTTTATATGTCTTTGGTGTATGTCTTTTGTTTGTCTGTGGTGCACCAATATGTCCACGTGTCAATTTATTTCTTGTTGTTTGAATGACTGTTCTATGTTTCATGCTGAAAAGAAAAAAAAATGGTAAAAACTTCATCTTCTGGTGGTCCATCTCTTTATGCAGTCTCAGTTTATGGTTATTTATCCTAGAAAAAGCTATATAATTGTGGTTATTGGGTCCAAAGTGCTTTTTCTCTTAAAATTACAGCTAGAAAAAGGAAAAAAATGTGTTTGATTTAAATTTATAAGAATTGTGTAGTTGCTTTATTCGAATTTCTAATTGATATTAAAGATGTAAGTATGTTTAAATATTTTGACTATAGAATATTGGCTCATAAGTTTTTTAAAAGATGTAATGCCGGCAACAAAAAATTAGCTTAAAACTGGTAACTCAGGGTTGGAGCCATCTTAAGCAACACGTGGCATGACCCAACCCAGGAAATACAGGCCTCTAAGATACGTCCAGATTGGCGTAATGTTTTATGTGGATCTGATCCTAAGAGATTAGTCTTATAAGAGACAAGATTTAAAATAATGTTTTCTTAATGAGATATTTTACGTTACACTGTCATGCATTCAAACATGAGAACTGGCAGACAAACTTTAATGTGTGCAAGAAATGTGTTTGCCATTGATTTTAAAAGGAATAGATGCTTTAAAATTGGGCTTTACTTTTCAAAGTTGTAGGTATTTTCTAATATTACAAGAGAAAGTTAAAATTACGTTTAAAAAGTGCAGTTTGCAGTCTAATTAAAGTCTCGTGATTCTCAAAGATAATTTCTAGAGTTTTAAAGATTAAAAACAGCTGTGGTCAGTATAGGCCATTGCTACTTTTTCACAAGTTTATTAGATACAGTTGTAAAGGCAAAATTTTTCCCAAGATTGAAAAGGAGATTTTAATGAGATTTTAGTAAAATCTTTACAGGAGCCCTCAAATTACAATATTGGCTGGCTGCAGGCTATGGTCCTACACAGGCAGGCATGGGGTCTGGCTTTAGACAATAGGCTCAGATTAGAAGGTATTTATATTGGAAATTTATCCAGGTGTGGTTTAAAATACAGTTCAAATTTAATATCTATGAAAGATCAATGAGGCTATGTAGAACTTATGAAGGCATTAAAATTTGGCCTACATGAGCCAAACTCTAATCACCTCTCTGGGCAGTCCTTGGTCTAGATGCTCAAGAGCCCTCAGTAGTTGAAGCACACTTGTGTTGATAGAGCATTGCCAAGAGTTGAACTGTACAAGACACTTAAGCAGTATAGTTATTATTGTTACTATTGCTATTATTATTATTATTATTATTATTATTATTATTACTATAGCATAAGATACTATTGAGGAAGAGCTAAAAAACCTTTTTTTTTTCAGTGTTCTCTAGTCTCCTTCCTTACACTATCTGCCCTCTGGGACAGCTGTCTGTTTAGGGCTGCTAGTCAATGAATAGTAAGAACATGCTTGGCAGGTCAGTGTAAGACAGACATGGTCAATTATACTGGAGGCCACCTGAGGTGGGGCCAGAGCAAAGTACTTTGACTCCACCTGTGCTATCAAAATAAAACAAAAGGAAGAAAATGTAGGAGGAATGTAGCCAAGCAGATACTGCTTCAACCTTCCTCCCTGAGTCAACCAAGTTTCTGCATGGCTAGAGATCCCTGATGCTGAATCAGGCAATGGAGTAAGCCAATGTAAAAGAGACCATTCCACATCTGACTACTTGAGAGCCAATGAGATGCTGCGAATCTTTATAAAGGTTTGCCCAGTTACTGCAATAAATGAATCTGCTTTTGCTACTTGCCTGAAAAAAAATTTGGCCTACAAAATTATTAAAGATTTAAAAGGTTATTTTTGCTTTGCCGATCCAGATAATTGTAAAAACATTTCTTCTAAAGAGTTAAGAAACGGTGATAGTCTTATCCTATGGGAAAAAATGTTTTGTCTCTGCTTTAATACAAAAAGCTAAGACTTTGAATCTTTCAGTATATATTATTCATGAAATTTTATTACAGGCCATTGTTCCTAACAATGGGTTTTTAAAAAAAAATTTTTAGGTATTTATTGCTTCAAAAAGATTCAAACATCATCAAAATGGTAATGGCTTGAGAATAATTTTATCCTTTTAACAGGAAAAGCAACTAAAGATGCTACATTTATTTTTTATGCTTACATAGTCATTGCCTATATTATTGTCTATTCTTAGTGTTCCAACTAAGATTAAAACAAATAATGGAACTAGATATTTATTACAGTCATCAAATATTTGAGATGTTTTTAACAATTTAATGTAATATAATTCTCAAGGACTAGATATTGTAGAACTTTTAAACAATATCTTCTAAATAAAAAAAGAGGGAAATTGTATCCCTGTGCATATTAATTAAATTATACTTTATATTTTTAAGAAAATTTTAAAAATTTGGATGCCAAGGAACTCCTTGCTGAATGTATAGCATTCAGCAACTAGGCCTACTTATGCCTAGGTGAGATGAATGGATCGACTTATTGGCATATGGCATGATTCTGATCAGTTATTTAATATGGGGAAGAAAGCATGTTTTTGTTTTTTCCACAGAATGCTGCAGAAGCATTCTAGCTGCTACAGTGATGAATGTGACATGCTGAAAATAACCTGTGAACTTACTGAGTGCCCTGACAATGGTGACTTTACTTGCCTATGTCCCAGATTAAATACACACTGCCTTGCTGTAAGCTTTAGATCTTGTGGGACAGAGAACAGTGGAGACTGTTAAAACTGACTTAAAAAATTAATCTAAAAGAGGAGTTATAATGACTCTTCTCCTTTTTTTTAATGTGATCAGTTTACTCAATCATGGAGTGGTCTAGAAATAAGTCCAATATTGGGGATTCCAATTATGAAGATGGCTAATAATCTTTATCAGCCAACTGAGTTTATTTCAAACATAGTCTCCATTCTTTCTGAAAAGTAACAGGTCTCTTTTGATTCTCAAAGCCATTCCACCCCCCCCAACACTGGGAAGCTAAGCTTTGTGTTTTAAGAGCTGCTAATTTACAAATGAATACCTTGGACCTTCCAGAGATAAGCTAATTTGCAATTGAACATTGTTTCTTTCCTAACTCTTTATCTTATATTTTAAGCAGATTGTCTTCATCCAGGCTCACCTGAATTGGAGACAGACCTTTCTGTTAAAACACTTGCATGGCATGGCTAATTGACCCTCTGACATCAAAGCCTATACAAGTGGATCTACTTCATGGAGCCACATAGAACTCAGAGCTATGTGTGTCTGCTTACAAGCTGACATGGGCATCAGGAGAGTTGCAGAGCAAAGCATTGCAAGGGGAGGATTTAATTGTCTGTTTCTGAGTCCTTGGAGAGCATGCCTGATTTGAATAGGGGTTGGTGTCAGTCTTCGGACCACCTTACACTCTGTGGGGATGTCCCACTAATTTAAGGCTCTGCCCTTCCCCTCCAAAAGACACCAAGAGCCATCTAAAAGGTGTAAACAATTATTTGTTCTCCACGAGGGGAATTAGGCCTCTGTTCCCACTCCCTGGGTAAAGGCCCACCGTCATGGACAGATTACTATCCACTTGTTTAAACTAATACAGAAGGGGGAGATGTAGAGAGTCATATTGAAGTGCTTTATCACATGGCAGCTATCATTCAGCTCCAGATCCCAGTGAGCTACACCTCCCCCGCACCTGGTGGAGCTGGCAGAGCTCCAGGAGATAAGCCTTTTGTCACACCTCAGCCTCCCACAGAGCAACAGACCCTATGGGGTCAACTTCCTTGAGGAACAGTGGAGCCAAGGCCCTGCTGACAAGCACTGAGAAGACTCTGCAACCCTGGGAGGGAGGGTCACACCCACAGCACATATATTGCCATGCTTATTCCCCAAGTAAAGAGAGATTTTGTACAGCCATGCACTAATGTCTCTGTGTGATCTTTCTCTCGAACCCAGTCGTTTAGCTTCCCAGCTCTTCGTCCATGGAAAACCTGCTCGTGTGAAAATCCCAGGAAGCTTCAGATGTTTTCCGTCTATTATCCTTTGTAGTCTTGGATTTGTGGAAAGATATTGTGCAAATTTGGTTTTATCATAGAATATCTTGTTTTCTCCATACACGGTAATTGAGAGATTTGTTGGGTATAGTAGTCTGGGCTGGCATTTGTGTTCTTTTAGAGTCTGTATGAGATCTGCCCAGGATCTTCTAGCTTTCTTTGTCTCTGGAGAGAAGTCTGGTGTAATTCAGATAGGTCTTCATTTATATGTTACTTGGCCTTTTTCTCTTACTGCTTTTAATATTCTTTCTTTGAGTAGTACATATGATGTTTTGATTATTATGTGACGGGAGGTATTTCTATTCTGGTCCAGTCTGTTTGGAGTTCTCTAGGCTTCATGTATGTTCATGGGCATCTCTTTTTTTTTAGCTTAGAGAAGTTTTCTTCTATAATTTTGTTGAAGATATTTACTGGCCATTTAAGTTGTAAATCTTCACTCTCTTCTATACCTATAATCCTTAGGTTTGGTCTTCTCATTGTCTCCTGGATTTCCTGGATGTTTTTGGTTATAATCTTTTTGCATTTTGCATTTTCTTTGACTGTTGATTCAATGTATCTATGGTATCTTCAGCACCTGAGATTCTTTCTTCTATCTCTTGTATTCTGTTGTTGATATTTGCATCTATGACTCCTGATTTCTTTCCAAGGTTTTCTCTCTCCAAATTTGTTTCCCTTTTCTATTTCTTAGTTGTTTCCACTTCCATTCTTAGATCCTAGACTGTTTTGCTCAGCTCCTTTACTTGTTTGTTTGTGTTTTCCTATAATTCTTTAAGGGATTTTTGTGTTTCTTCGTTCAGGGTTTCTGCCTGTTGACCCATGTTCTCCTGTATTTCTTTAAGTGAGTTTTGTGTTTCCTCTTTATGGGCTTCTATCTGATGTCTCATGTTCTCCTGTATTTTTTAAGTGATTTTTGTGTTTCCTTTTGAAGGGTTTCTACCTGTTGACTCATGTTCTCCTGCATTTCTTTAAGAGACTTATTTATGTCCTTGAAATCCTCTAACAGCATAATGACTTGTGATTTTAAATCCAGGTCTTGCTTTTCTGGTGTATTGGGGTATCCAGGACTTGCTGTTGTTGGAGAACTTGGTTCATATGGTGCCATGTTGCCTTGGTTTCTGTTGGTGATGTTCTTGCATTTGCCTTTTGCCATCTGGTTATCTCTGGGGTTAGTTTGTGTTGCTGTCTCTGATTGTGGTTTCTCTGTGCTTCCGGGAGACCTGTTCTCTCTGTGTACATTGGTATGTACATATTTCTGTGACACCTGCTCTCTTGTGGTTGGATTTGGGTATGTATCTCTGTGGCCCTGATCAACTCTGGGTGCAGGCAGTAATCAAATGCTCCCATCCCAGGCTGATCCTAGTTGTGTCCTCAGGGTTTCCAACTGCTTCCTCTGAGCAGCAGGGGTGGTCCTACTGTACTACCATGCTTCTCTGCACTCCAGAGTGGTTAACTACCTCAGTGTGTCATTTGGATATAGTTCACAGTGGCTGAGGGTAGTCCCAAGCCAGAGAAGGAAACTGGAGGGTTTCTGACAGAGGGTTCAGTACTGGATCTTCTGAGCTGCAGGGAAGGTCTCACCTGTGCTGCCTATCTGCTCTGCACGACTAGGTAGATAGCTGTCTTCTTGTGCCACTCAGAGATGATACTCTGTGGCAGAGGATGGTCCCAAGCTGGAGACAGAAACCAGAAGTGTCCTGCCGGAGGTTACTGATTGGGATCCTCTTAGCTGCAGTGCAGGTCTCACCTGTGCTAACTATCTGCTCTACTCTGCTAGGTGGATAGCTGGCTTCTTGCACCACTTGGCGATGGCATGCTGTGGCAGAGGATGGTCCCAAGCCCAAGACAGAAACAGGAAGGGACATTTTTACTTTGTTAATCTTATTGATCCATGAACTTTGGAGATTTTTCCATCTTCTAATATCTTCTTCAATTACTTTCTTCAAAGACTTGAAGTTCTTGAAATACAAGTATTTCACTTGCTTTTAGAATAACACCAAGATATTTTATATTATTTGTGGCTATTGTGAAGGGTGGTATTTTCCTAAGTTCTTTCTAGGCCCTGTTATCATTTGTGTAAAGAAGGGCTACTGATTAATTTTTTTTGAGTTAATTTTGTATCCAGCCACTTTGTTGTAGGTGTTCCTCAGCTGTAGGAGATTTCTGGTAGAACTTTTGGTAAAATTTGGTAGAATAGTTTGACTTCCTCCTTTTCTATTTATATTCCATTGATCTCTTTAGTTGTGTTATTGTTCTAGCTAGAACTTTGAGTACTATATTGAATACATATGGAGAGAATAAGCAGTCTTGATTACCTCTGATTTTAGAGGA
Source organism: Tokudaia tokunoshimensis (assembly GCA_036184795.1). Lineage (NCBI taxonomy): Eukaryota > Metazoa > Chordata > Mammalia > Rodentia > Muridae > Tokudaia > Tokudaia tokunoshimensis. Next base: position 128,662,767 of record BTHU01000023.1, on the reverse strand, counting down.
AATGCTTTAAATTTATTTCCATTTAATTTGGTGTTGGGTATTGGCTTCATGTACATTGTCTTTATTGTGTGTAAGTATGTGCCTTGTATCCCTGATCTCTCTCAAAATTTTAACATGAAGGAATATTGGATTTTGTCAAAGGCTTTTTCACCATTGAATGAGATGATTATGTGATTTTTTTTCTTTCAGATTGTTTATATGGTAGATTATATTCATTGACTTTCTACATTTAACAATGCCTGCATCCTTGGGATGAAGCCTACTTGACTGTGCTAAATGATGGTTTTGTTCTGTTCTTGGATTTGGTTTGCAAGTATTTTATTGAGCATTTTTGCATCAATGTTCACAGGAATAATTGGTTTGAAATTCTCATTCCTTTTTGAGTCTTTGTGTGATTTAAGTATCAGGGTGACTGTTACATTGTAGAGTGAGTTTGAAAATGTTCCTTTTGTTTCTCCTTTGTGCAATAATGTGAGGCATATTGGTGTTAGCTTTTCTTTGAAAGTGTGGTAGAATTCTACACTAAAACCATCTGACACTGTGGTATTTGTGGGGAGTGGTGGTGGAGGGACTTTTAATGACTGTTTCTGTTTCCTTAGCGTGAATAGGACTATTTATGTTGTTTGCCTGATCTTGGGTAAACTTTGGTGTAAGCTGAATCTATCTAGAAAATCTTCCATTTTGTTTAGATTTTCCAATATTGTAGAGTACAGTCTTTTGAAGTAAGACTTAATGATTCTTTGGATTTCCTCAATGTCTGTTGTAAGGTCACCCTTTTCCTTTTTGATTTTATTAACTTGGATACTGCCTTCTGCTTTTCATTTATTCTTACTAAGGGTTTTAGTTGATAAAATCATCTTGCTGATTTTATCAATGAACCAGATCTTGGTTTTGTTGATTATTTGTATTGTTCCTTTTTGTTTCTAATTTATTGATTTAATCCCTGAGTTTGGTTATTTCTTACCACCTACTCCTCTTGAGTGGTTTTGCTTCTTTTTTTTAAAGAGACTTCAGGTGTGTTTTTAAGTTGTTATTAAGAGATCTCTCCAATTTCTTTAGGAAAACATTTAATGCTATGAAATTTCCTCGTATCATTGCTTCCATTGTGTGACATAAGCTTGGGTATGTTGTGACTATATTTTCATTGAGCTTCCATGGGCTGAACCTAAGATGTGCAGCTTATTCTTCATGTATGTCCCCTAACACTTGGAGGAGGAGCTGTCTCCCCTAACCTTATCTCCTTGCACTAAGCTCAGTTCTAAGTGGATCAAAGATCTCCACATAAAACCAGACACACTGAAACTAATAGAAGGGAAACTAGGGAAGAACCTTGAACAGATGGGCACAGGGGAGAATTTCCTGAACAGAACTCCAATAGCTTATGCTCTAAGATCAAGAATAGACAAATGGAACCTCATTAAATTACAAAGTTTCTGCAAGGCAAAAGACACTGTCAAAAAGACAAAGCGGCAACCAACTAACTGGGAAATGATCTTTACCAACCTTACATCCGACAGAGGGCTAATATCCAAGATATACAAAGAACTCAAGAAGTTAAACTCCAGAGAGGCAAGTAACCCTATTAAAAAATGGGGTACAGAGCTACACAAAGAGTTCTCACCTGAAGAATATCTAATGGCTGAGAAGCACCTAAAGAGATGTTCATCATCCTTAGTCATTAGGGAAATGCAAATCAAAACAACCCTGAGATTCCATCTCACACCAGTCAGGATGGCTAAGATCAAAAACACAGGAGACAGCAGTTGTTGGCGAGGATGTGGAGAAAGAGGAACACTCCTCCACTGCTGGTGGAATTGCAGGCTGGTACAACCACTCTGGAAAGCAGTCTGGCGGTTCCTCAGAAAACTGGGCATGACACTCCCGGAGGATCCGGCTACACCACTCCTGGGCATATACCCAGAGACTTTACCTGCATGCAATAAGGACACATGCTCCACTATATTCATAGCAGCCTTATTTATAATAGCCAGAAGCTGGAAAGAACCCAGATGTCCCTCAACGGAGGAATGGATTCAGAAAATGTGGTATATCTACACAATGGAATACTACTCTGCAATTAAAAACAATGAATTCACGAAATTCCTAGGCAAATGGTCAGAACTTTAAAATATCATCCTTAGTGAGGTAACCCAATCACAAAAGAACACACATGGTATGCAGTCACTGATAAGGGGATATTGACCCAGAATCTCGGAATACCCTAGACACAATCCGCATATCAATAGATTTCTAAAAAGATGGAAGGAGAGACCCCTGGTCCCGGAAAGACTGGATGTAGGGGAACGCCAGGACAGAGTAACGAGAGGGGGTTGAATGGAGAAGAGGGAGGGAAGGGGGCTTATGGGACTTTCGGGGAGGGAAGAAACGGGAAAGGGGAAGTGATTTGGAATGTGAATTAAAAAAATAAAATAATAAAAAAAAAAAAAGAAAGGACGTGTCCTGTCCCATGGTGAGGAGAAGCCTGCCTGCTCCTTCTGCTCTCTGCAGCTTCTTCTTCTTTCCTCTTTCCCTCTGCATCCTGCACATTGCTCTCTTAGGTTTTTATGTTATCTCTAGTTTCTAAGCACTCTGCATTCTCCTTCTCATCTTGCTCTCTCGTCCTGCTCTGATGTCTCCATAATACTCTTACTCTCAAGGCCTTTTCTCCCAATGCTATGACTATACTTGTAAGTTCTTGAGTTCAATTCTGTATAATAAGTGTTCTGTCTAAAAACTTCTCCTCAGCTCAGTTCCCTCTCATCTCAGTTCTTCTCAGCTCAGTCCCATCTCTTTTTTGCTTGTTCTCAGCACTTAAAAATCTTTTAGAATACATGATCACATGTTAAAAAATTCATTACAAGGTCACACAAAAAATCATCTCATAAATTGAATAGAAATTTACAACAGAGAGTGTTTACATGCCTATCCATTAGGAGTAATTATCTGGCTAAACATCCATCACCAGGCACAGCTTCAGGGGTTCCTTGAAAGCTGAAAACCATAACTATGTTATTAGTGAAGTTTTGTATAGATAAATCCAGTCAATATTTTATCTTCTGTCCTGGCACCTATAATAAATCATTAGTTCCATTTTTATGACCTCGAGTTAATTGTTTTACAACCTCTTGGAATGTGATCTGAGTAAGAGAAAGTCTGGTTACTATCTAAAAGCAATTATATGGTGACACATGGGAGACTGACAGAATTCTCATTGCAGTTTTGATTCTCAGAAAAAGTCCTAATAGCAGTCCCACCCTAAAAGAGCTTAATAATCACTGATACAATTTTAGGAATTCTTTTAAGATCATCATTAATACTTAAGAAGTCATATATTTGTCTATATAGCATCACTGCAAGATCATTGGTCTGCAGAGATCTGTTCCAGAGGGGTGGGCTAATACCTAGTTATTGTTATATATGTTTAATAATAACAGTAAAGCATATTAATAGCAGGAATCTTTCCTAAAATGAACTCTCTTAGGCCTTATCTAATAAGAGCAAATCTGGTGCAGAATAATCCAAAGCAGACCATCTTAGGAAGATCACTTGTTAGTTGTTAGCTTGTCCTATTATGGCTCCTGACAACCTCCTTTTAGAACATCCTATTTGTTTTAACCATCTTTCTACTATTCTTAGTCTTAAGTAGCTTCCCTTAAAAAGGGAAGTTTTTAAATTCAGAGAAAACTGTTGAGCAACCAACAGTTTATACATGCATACCCTTATCTTTTTCTAAATAATTGTCTAAGAAGTATCACATACTCTTGTGAATATTCATACTATAATTATGAGAATTATTTGCATATTAGTATTATTGGAGATGATAGGAGACATACATACAGCTATTAAAGGGAGACTTAAGAACTTCTAAAGCAAACTTTTTGATGGACACACTGGAGACATTGTGGTAATAATATTCAAGTATCCAGTATTTATTGAACATTTATGTATACTAAATGTGCTGAAGGCTTTGTGTGCTAAGTCTTATTCAATTTCCCCTACATTCTACCAACCTGAGAGCTTTTAAAATCCCTTTGTTTATAAACAAAAACTGACACTTGTACAGGACTCTTTATTTACAAAAACCATTTATCACATAGTTGTTCAGGATTTAGCGTCTCTGCATTATTTACTGAGAATAGATCAATATGAATATCAGTGTTATAAAATATTGAATATTTATGAAGTGACAGTTGCATGTTAAGTACTGCACTATGTGTTATATTATTTGTTAGATTATGATTTCCTTGTTTCAAGATTTTGTGGTAGTTACTGACTGTATTCTTACCCTGTAGGTATAGAGAAAGAGACTCACAAAGGCCCAAATAGTTAACTGAAATGGGTAATTCAGTGAGAAAAGACAAACTCATTTTCAAAATAAACCTTCTTCCCTTATTCTTTCATTCAGCCTCGGTTTTCTCTATTTCTCCCTGATTCTTCATGTGTTTGCACCTTTCTTTCTGCCTGCAAAACTCATTCTATATGTATTTAAGATGGATTTTCATCATTTAAAAAATAACAAAACAACAAAAAAACTCTACCACTACCATTACCAACAGCAAAAACAAACAAACAAAAAACCAAATAGCAAAAACCACAACAACAAAAATCTACATTTCCCTCAGTCTTGATATTCTGAGACCTTGTTTTTTCTATTTTCATCTTCTTAATGATTATTCTAACTGCTTCCATTTCCATTCCTCATGTATATTCTCCAATTGGAAGTCAACCTTCATCAATTTCTAATGCTGTTCCCTACAAGGTCACAAAACCTGCTTAATTATACATCTAAAGAATTTTCTTGGCTCTCATCATCTTGGACTTCTTTGCTCAGAATGATCAACAGAGACTACTGAGCAGAAAAGAATTGGTTAGTAACTTGGTTGTTTAAATGCATTAGTAACTTGGTTTTTTCAATTCTTTTCTCTTTGTCTTTTCTGCGTTTTGTTTGTTTTCTTTGTCCCCCACCCCCACTCCCCAGAGGCAAGGTATTTGCATTAGGGAGCAGTGTTTCTTAACTGAGATGCACATGAACAGTAGCTCTAAGAATTTTCATTTGGAGATTTGAATATGTATTTTCAATGTTTTCCCACATAACGTGTATTAAATCAGATATTAGGAATAGCCACTGAAAAAAATAGGCTTTCTTCTTTAAAATGTCATACAATAACATTCTGTCTTTTCCTTGATAGAAGCACTTTATTTCCTACATCTATTACTTATCTTTTGTGAGAAGGTGTCTCAGTATGAAGTCTAGTCTGGCCTTGAGCTTTGCTGTGTGCTTGCTATCTGCCAGCACATCCAGGTGAGAGGAGAGAACCCAGTCCAGCTGTGTGTCCTTGGAGCTGAGGAGTCCAGGCTCAGATCTCCTGCCTCTGGAGAATAATCACTGGAGCCTGGAGTCTGTCAATGCAGGAACTTCTTTAATTATATCAATCTTTTGTTTATATGGGGCTGAGAGAGGAGGTGGGGTTCTCTGCTGAGGTAAAATGACATAGAGTGCAGGGGAGGGTGACAGAGGGTATGGGGTGACTGACAGAGTCAATAAAGTTATTCTATGTCAGCAGTAGCTAGGCAAAGGCAGGCCTAGCAGGTCATGCTGAGTCATTCCAGTATGGAAGTGACTGAGACAGGTCTCTAAACTCGAGCAAAGGCTCAGGCTTCCTCACTAGGCCTCATCATCTGACCAAATAAGGCCCAAAAACTGTGGAGTTCATTTCTGTACCATACATCAGTGCTGGGAATAGAGATGTACAGCTTTCATTTGTTCACTTTCTCTGATTTTTGTGGTCTTCCTGTTTTCCTCTCTTTCCTATTTTGATTTATTTTTTACAATTTTATTTAATCTTTTTTACAGTCCAGATTTTATCTCCCTAATGTTCTGCCCTCTCTCTGACTATACCACATCCCATACCTCCTCCCCTCCTGCCCAATCTCCAAGAGAATGTCCCCAACCCCCATGCCCCACCCCAGCAGACCTCCCCTCTCCCTCTTGACCCCAGTCCCATGTGGGTTAGGTTCATCTTCTCTGACTGAGTCCAGACCTGCAGTCCTTTGCTGTATATGTGTTGGGGGTCACATATCAGCTAGTGTATGCTTTCTGGTTGGTGGCCCCATGTCTGGGAGATATCAGGAGTCCGGGTAAGTTGAGACTGCTGATCCTCCTACAGGGTCATCCTCCTTCCAGCTTTTCTCTAATTCAATCTCAGGGGTCACCAGCTTCTTTTCATTGGTTGGGTACAGATATTTACATGTGACTCTTTCAGCTGCTTGTTGGGTCTTTCATAGGGCAGTCATGATAGGCCCCTTTTTGTGAGCATATCAAAGCATCAGTAATAATGTCAGGCCTTGGGGCCTCCCCTTGATTTGGATCCCAAATTGTCACTGAACTTCCTTTTCCTCAGACTCTTCCCCATTTCATCCCTGTGGTTCTTTCAGACAGGAGCAATTATGAGTCAGAGATTTTGACTGAGGGATGGCAACCCTATCCCTTACTTGATGCCCTGTCTTTCTGCTGGATGTGAGTTCTATAAGTTCCCTCTCCCCACTGTAGGTCATTTCATCTAAGGTCCCTTATTATGAGTCCTGAGAGTCTCTCACCTCCCAGGCTTCTGGTACATTCTGGAGGGTCCCCCCACCTCCTATGTCCAGAGGTTGCCTGTTTTCATTCTTTCTGCTGGTCCTCAGGGCTTCAGTCCTGTTCCCCCTACCTAATACCTGATTATTCCCTTCTTCTCCTCCCTGTCCTCTTTCCTATCCAGTTCCCCCACACACCTCCTGTGATTGTTTTCTTCTCCATCCCAATTGGGATTGAGGCATCGTCACTTGGGCTTTTCTGCTTGTTAACCTTTTGGAGTTCTGGGGCTTGTATCCTGGGTATTCGGTATGTCCCTCCCCTCAGCCCCCTTGGCTAATAGCCACTTACTAGTGAGTACATTCCATGCATGTCTTTTGGGTCTAGTTACCTCACTCAGGATGCTATTTCCTAGTTCCATCCATTTGCCTGCAGGACACTTTACTGTTTAAAATTTGTTTCTTTATTTATTGTAGAGAAGTCTGTATATGTATGGGCACCTGGCATTCCTACTTCAGTGAGCCATCTTGTTGGTCCTCTTTATTTTAAGAGCATAGTTATATATTATTTAATTTCCCCAGTGATGCTTTATAGATCCTAGTATTATGACGCTGGTAAAGACAACTGAAGTTTCCAGATATTTCCTATACTATGATTGTAGCTTAAAATAGTAAATAGGATAGTATAAATATAAACTTATTTAGAAGTTTATTAAAACATATCACCATTGAATTTTTCAATGACAGCTTTTTAGAAATACTATGTGATCTAAAAAATATTTTTCATGACAACTTAGTGAGCAAAAATAAAACTACTTATACATTTTCATTTACAAATGGTTTTCTATATGCCACATTTAATTTTAGAATTTATATCATTATATTTCCATACAATAATATAACTGATCTAGTTCTTCAATATTGGCCAAAATGGCTATTGAATATATCATATCCTATTTACTGCAGAAAATTAAAAATTTATACATTGCCTCAAGTGATCCTTTCTCTGGTAACATAAAGGTAATTTCAAGTGAATTAGTATTATGGCTCAAGACTAATTGAGCCAATCTCAGAGAATATGCCTCAGGATAGTTATTGTCATCCTATGAGAACTTGTAGCATTTGATGAGGTCTATAAAGTCAAAATTATTATTTTTTAATTTATTGTACTTCAAATGGTTGATTTAAAGAAATAATTGTAAGTACTGATCTGCATAGATTACTTTTATAGAATAAAAAACTTATTTACATTTTAAATAAATCTTTATCTCATTAAAAAAAAACAAAGAATTTCTTACATGTGTACTGTGGTGACATTGTTACTGCCCCTTTCTCTGTCAATCTCTAACTAGTGGAGTTCATTTGCTGTTGTCATTCTTTTATATTTTGCCTTTTTTATTAGATATTTTCTTTATTTACATTTCAAATGTTATCCACTTTCCTTGTTTCCCCTCCAAAATCCCCTATCTCATCCCCCTTCCCCCTGATCACCATCCCACCCACTCCTACTTCCCTGTCCTGGCATTCCCCTACACTGGGGTATCGATCCTTCACAGTACCAAAGGCCTCTCCTCTCATTGATGTTCAACAAGGCAGTCCTCTGCTGCATATGCAGCTGGAGCCATGGGTCCCTCCATGTGTACTCTTTGGTTGGTGGTTTAGTCCCTGGGAGTTCTGGGGTTACTGGTTGATTCATATTGTTGTTCTTCCTATGGGGTTGCAAAACCCGTCAGGTCCTTTGGTCCTTTCTCTAGCTTCTCCATTGGGGAACCTCTGCTCAGTTCAATGGTTGGCTGAGAGCATCCACCTCTGTATTTGTCAGGCCTTGGCAGAGGCTCTCAGGAGACAGCTATATCAGACTCCTGTTAGTAAGCACTTGTTGGCATCTAGAATAGTGTCTGGGTATTGTAAATGTATGTGGGATGAATGCCCAGGTGTCAGTCATTCAGTATAGTTATGTGTGTATGTGTTTTGGGCTGACCACTTGTGATTGGACAAACTAACAGGAGGGTTATCCTTAGAGAAGACAAATTCTTATCTTTCAGCAGCCATTAGTTGTCGGTACCACTATATATAGAGGTGAAGCACTGTGAAATTTTCACCATACATGATCATATTTCAACTAGAGTTGTCAATTTGCAGGTCTTTCATAGATTAGCATATTCTTAAGATTTCATAAGTACAGCTCCTCTATTATACACAGAAGATAATACCTCATATTAGATTTCCTGGTTCTCCGGCTCTTATAATATCTCTGCCGCCTATTCTGTGCTGTTACCTTGGCCTTAGGTAAAGAAGTTGTATTGTAAATATATCAACTGTATTTAAACACCCCCAGTTAGCTCTTCTTCATATTTTGACCACTTGTTGGTTTCTGTGGTGCTCACTGTCTGCTCCTGCAGATGCTTTTTTGAGGAAGAATTTAAGCCACACATATCTGTGTTTATTACTGCCCCATTAAAGACATCCCCTTGTTTTTCTCATTCCATTTTCATAGTACTTGAATTCTACTAACTCCTCTTAGTAATTCCTTGAACCTCTACCATGATTCCTTTTTTAACTCGCAGTTACTATGGTTAATCTACTTTATATTCTCACACATTTAGATTTGGAGCAAATTTTCTTTGTTTGATCTTAGATCAACATGTGAAAGAACTGGTTTAATTCCAGTATTGAAAAATGTACAATGACAAATATTTATTATAATTCAAAAGTAATGAGTTGAACAACTATGGTAACATAATGACATGTATTTCTATAGTAGCCCTTGAGAGGGTGACCCAGAAGAAGAGTAACTTGGAGTCCACATTAGGAAATATACAAATACCATATTCAGAAAAAAAAACAAATGAATAACAGAAGGAAGATACGGAAGGAGGAAGGAAGAATGAGTAATAGAGTGCAGAGAAAAAATTATTTGACGTCCATTAGTTAGAATATTCAATATAAATACAATAAAAATAAAACATATATGAGTATATACACATCATAATAAAATCTCTGTATCCTGACTATATTTCAGTAAAATAAATTCTTTTGTAGAAGAAACATTTGGGGTTTGTTTTCTGTTCTGTTAGTTTAGATTTGTACAGTCAAGGAATAAGAAACATACTTGATAAATGTGTCTATAAATTCTCAGGGGCCACTCAATATTTGTATTCCAAAATTCCAAGGTAATTTTATGGTTAACATACTCATTTGAGATCATCTTGGTCTCCTACCATTTTAAAGCTGAATAAAAGTGACAATATTCTGGAATACTTTTCATTTAATAAAACGAAAATAGGATCACCAAAGGAAGTCAGGACTGGAACTCAAGCAGGTCAGGAGGCAGGAGCTGATGCAGAGGCCATGGAGGAATGTTTCTTGCTGGCTTGCTCCCCTGGCTTGCTCAGCTTGCTTTCTTATAGAAACTAAGACTAGTGTCCAGAGGGGAATGGCTAGGAGCACACAGGGCATACAAATAATGGAGCAGCTGGGACAAGATCATTCCAACCACCATCTGCACCTGGGAGCCAGGCAGTTCAACAGCCCTCTGTGCATGACCTTCCAGGAGAGACCTGGTTTCCTGGCAGCACTTTCACTTCTGGGCTTGGAGGTGAGTTCTCCAATTTCTCTCCAATAACTGTCCTGAGCAGACCAGCTAGGAGTGTACAGGGCATTAGGAACAGTGGAACAGCTGGGACAGGATCCACTTGGTCACCATCTGCACCCAGTAACTGGGGTGGTTCCTCAGTCATCTGCACACAGATTCTGCCAGAAGAGAGCTGGTCTCCTGGAATGCTGACACAGGCCTACAGGTCAAAAGGAGCAACAAGCTTCAGCCAGAGACAGCTAGACCAGCTAACACCAGAGATAACCAGATGGTTAAAGGCAAGCACTGGAAACCTACTATAGGAAACCAAGGCTACTTGGCAACATCAGAACCCAGTTCTCCCACCACAGCAACACCTGCATACCCCAACACACCAGAAAAGAAAGAGTTGGATTTAAAATCACATCTCATGATGCTGATAGAGGACTTTAAGAGGGACATAAATAGCTACCTTAAAGAAATACAAGAGAACACATGTAAACAGGTAGAAGCCCTTAAAGAGGAAACATAAAAATCCCTTAAAAAAATTACAGGAAAACACAATCAAACAGGTGAAGGAACTGAACAAAGTCATCCAGGATCTAAAAATAGAAGTTGAAACAATAATGAAATTGCAAAGGGAGACAACTCTGGAGATAGAAAACCTAGGGAAAAGATCAGGAGTCATAGATCAACAACAGAATACAAGAGAGAGAAGAGAGAATCTCAGGTGCAGAAGATACCATAGAAAACATACAAAACAGTCAAAGAAAAATGCAAAATACAAAAAGCTCCTAACCCAGAACATCCAAGAAATCCAGGACACAATGAGAAGATCAAACCTAAGGGTAATATGTTTAGAAGGGTGGTAGATTCCCAGCTTAAAGGGCTAGTAAATATCACCCACAAAATTATAGAAGTAAACTTCCCTAACCTGAAGAAAGATACCCAAGGACATACAAGATGCCTACAGAACTCCAAATAGATCAGACCAGAAAAGAAATTCCTCCTGTCACATAATAATCAAAACACCAAATGCACAAAGCAAAGAAAGAATACTAAAAGCAGTAAGGGAAAATGGTCAAGTAACATATAAAGGTAGACCTGTCTGAATTACATCAAATTTCTCACCAGAGGCTATGAAAGCTAGAAGATCCTGGACAGATGATATACAGACCTTAAGAGAACACAAATTCCAGTCCAGGCTACTATACCCAGCAACACTCAATTACCGTAGATGGAGAATCCAAGGTATTCTATGGCAAAAACAAATTTACGCAATATCTTTCCACAAATCCAGCACATCAAAGGATAATAAATGGAAAACTCCAATACAAGGAGGGAAACAACATCTTATAAAAAGCAAGAAAGCAATCTTTCATTAACAAACCAGTAAGAAGATAGCCACATAAATATAACTCCAACTTTAACAACAATAATGCCAGGAAGCAACAATCATTTTTTCTTTTTTTTTAATTTTTTTTAATTTCTTTTTTATTTTCTAAGTTTTTTTTTATTTACATTCCAAATCATTTCCCCTTTCCCGTTTCCTCCCTCCCTGAAAGTCCCATAAGCCCCCTTCGCTTCCTCTTTTCTCCATTCAACCCCCTCTCGCTTCTCTGTCCTGGTGTTCCCCTACATCCAGTCTTTCCAGGACCAGGGGTCTCTCCTTCCATCTTCTTGGAAATCTATTGATATGAGAATTGTGTCTAGGGTATTCCGAGATTCTGGGTTAATATCCCCTTATCAGTGACTGCATACCATGTGTGTTCTTTTGTGATTAGGTTACCTCACTAAGGATGATATTTTCAAGTTCTGACCATTTGCCTAGGAATTTCGTGAATTCATTGTTTTTAATTGCATAGTATTCCATTGTGTAAACACTGGACTCATACCCCAATAAAAAGCCATAGACTAACAGACTGCATATTTAAACAGGTCCCAGCATTTTGCTGCATATAAGAAACCCACCTCAGTGAAAAAGACAGATACTACCTCAAAGTAAAAGGCTGGGAAATAATTTTCCAAGAAAATGGTCCCAAGAAACAGGTTGGAGTAGCCATTCTACTATCAGATAAAATCGACTTCCAACCTAAAGTTATCAAAAAATAAGGAAGGACACATAATACTCATCAAAGGAAAAAATCTGCCAAGAAGAACTCTCAATCCTCACTGTGATGGTTTGTATATGCTTGTCCCAGGGAGTGACACTATTAGAAGGTGTGGCCTTGTTGGAGGAAGTGTGTCACTGTAGGGTTGGGCTTAGAGATCTTCATCTTAGATGCCTGAAGATGTCCAGTCTGTTCCTGGTTTCCTTTGGATAAAGGTGTAGAACCCTCAGCTCCTCCTGCACCATGCCTGCCTGGATGTTGTCATGCTTCTGCCTTGATGACAACGGACTAAACCTCTGAACCTTTAAGCCAGCCCCAAGAAAATGTCTTTTATAAAACTTACATTGGTCATTGGTGTCTGTTCACAGCAGTAAAACCCAAACTAATACACTCACCATTTATGCTCCAAATGCAATGGCACCTATATTCATAAAAGAGACTTTACTATAAAGGCCAAGGCACACATTGCACTGCACACAATAATAGTGGGAGGCTTCAACACCCCACACTCATCAATGGACAGATCATGGAAACAGAAACTAAACAAAGAGTGAAACTCACAGAAGTTGAGAACCAAATGGATTTAACAGATATCTACAGAACATTTTATCCTGAAACATAAGTATATACCTTTTTCTCAGCAACTCATGATACCTTCTCCAAAATTTATCATAAAATCTATCACAAAACAAGACTCAACAGACACAAGAAGATTAACATAATCCCATGCATCCTATCAGATCATCATGGAAATAAGGCTCATCTTCAATAACAATGAAAACAATTGAAAACCCATATATATGTGGAAGCTGAACAACACTCTACTCAATGATAACTTAGACAAGGAAGAAATAAAGAAAGACATTAAAGACGTTTTTCGAATTTAATAAAAATAAAGTCATAACATACCCAAATCTGTGGGACACAATGAAATCAGTCCTAAGAGGAAAACTCATAGCTCTGAGTGCTTACAGCATACCTGAGAGCTTTAGAACAAAACGAAGGAAATACACTCAAGAGGAATAAATGGCAGGAAATAAACAAACTCAGGGCTGAAATCAACCAATTAGAAACAAAAGAACTATACAAAAAATCAACAAAACCAAGAGTTGGATCTTTGAGAAAATCAACAAGATTGATAAACCCATAGCCAAACTAATCAGGGGGTACAGAGACAGTATCCAAGTTAACAAAATCAGTAATGAAAAAGGAGTTATAACAATAGAAAACAAGAAAATAAAAAAGTCATCAGATCCTATTACAAAATCCTTACTCAAAAAACTTGAAAATCTTGATAAAATGGACAATTCCTAGACAGATACCAGGTAACAAAGTTAAATCATGATCAGATAAACCATCTAAATAGTCCTGCAACCCCGAATGAAATAGAAGCAGTCATCAATAGTCTCCTAACCAAGAAAAGCCCAGGATCAGACAGGTTTAGTGCAGAGTTCTATCATACCTTCATAGAAGACCTAATACCAATACTCTCCAAACTATTCCACAAAATAGAAACGGACGGAACACTACCCAGTTTGTTCTATGAAGCCACAAATACTCTGATACCTGAACCACATAAAGACACTGCAAAGAAGGAGAACTTCAGACCAGTTTCCCTTATGAATATTGATGCAAAAATACTCAGTAAAATTCTTACAAACCGAATCCAAGAATACATCAAAATGATCTTCCATCGTGATCAAGTAGGCTTCATCCCAGGGATGGTTAAATATATGGAAATTCATCAACGTAATACACTACATAAATGAATTCAAAGGAAAGAAAAATGATTATTTCATTAGATGCTGGGAAACCATTTGACAAAATCTAACACCCCTTCATGATAAAAGTCTTGAAAAGACCATGAATTCAAGGGCCATACTTAAACTTAGTAAAAACAATCTACTGCAAACAAGTAGCCAACATCAAACTAAATGGAGAGAAACTTGAAGCAATCCCACTGAAATGAAAGACTAGACAAGGCTGTCCACACTCTCCATACCTATTCAAGACAGTATTCAAAGTCTTAGCCAGAGAAATTAGACAACAAAAGGATATCAAAGGGATACAAATTGGAAAGGAAGAAGCCAAAATATCCCTATTTGAAGATGACATGATAGTATGCCTAAGTAACACCAAAAATTCCACAAGAGAGCTCCTAAACCTGATAAACAGCTTCCACAAAGTGACTGGATATAAAATTAACTCAAACAAATCATTGGCCTTTCTCTACTCAAATGATAAGCAGAATGGCAAAGAATTTAGAGAAACAATTCCCTTCACAATAGTCACAAATATTAAAAAATACCTTGGTGTGACTCTAAGTAGACAAGTGAAAGATCTGTATGACAAGACAAGAACTATGACAAGAACTTCAAGTCTCTGTAGGAAGAATTTTAAGAAGACCTTAGAAAATGTAAAGAATTCCCATGCTCATGGATTGGCAGGATTGATATAGTAAAAATGACCATCTTGCCAAATGAAATCTACAGATGTGCAGTCCCCAGCAAAATTCCAACTTAATTCTTCATAGAGCTAGAAAGAGTCATTTGCAAAGTCATCTGGAATAACAAATAAACTCAGGATAGGGAAGACTGTTCTCCAGAATAAAAGAACTTCTGGCAGAATCACCATCTCTGATCTCAAGCTGTACTACACAGCAATTGTGGTAAATATTGCATGGTATTCGGACAGTGATAGGCAAGTAGATCAATTGAATAGAATTGAAGACCCAGAAATGAACCCACACACCTATGGGTATTTGATTTTTGACAAAATACCTAAACCACCCAGTGGAAAAAAGGCAGCATTTTCAACAAACGATGCTGGTTCAACTGGGGGTTATCATGTAGATGAATGCAAATTGATCCATTCTTATCTTCCTGAACAAAGCTCAAGTCCAAGGGGACCAACCACCTCCACATAAAACCAGATACACTGAAACTAATAGAAAAGAAAGTGGGGAACAACCTTGAGTACATGGGCACAGGGGAAAAGTTACTGAACAGAATACCAGCAGCCTATGGTCTAAGGTCAAGAATTGACAAATGGGACCTAACCTCATAAAGTTGCAAAGCTTTTGTAAGACAAACAACACTGCCAATACAACAAAATGTCAACCAACAGATTGGGAAAAGATTTTTAACAATCCTACATCTGATAGAGGACTAATATCCAACACATTTATATATATAAAGAACTCAATATATTAGACTCCAGAGAAACAAATAACCCTATTAAAAAATGGGGTGTCAAGCTAAACAAAGAATTCTCTACTCAGGAATACTGAATGGCTGAGGAGTTCCTAAAGAAATGTTCAACATCCATAATCATCAGGGAAATGCAAATCAAAACAACCCTGAGATTCCACCTCACACCAGTCATATTGGCTAAGATCAAAAACTCAGATTACAGCAGATGCTGGAGAGGATGTGGAGAAAGTCGAACATTCCACCATTGCAGGTGGGATTGCTACCAGGTACAACCACTCTGGAAAGCAGTTTGGCAGTTCCTCAGAAAACTGGAAATAGTACTACTTGAGGACCCAGCTTTACCACTCCTGGGCATTTACCCAGAAGATGCTCTAACATGTATTAAGGACACATGTTGCCCTATGTTCACAGCAGCCTTATTTATAACAGCCAGTGCTGGAACAAACACTGATGTCCCTCAACAGAGGAATGGATACAGACAATTTGGTGCATTTACACAATGGAGTACTACTCAGCTATTAAAAATAAGGATTTCATGAAATTCTTAGACAAATGGATAGAACTAGAAAATATCCTGAGTGAGGTAACCCAATCACAAAAGAACACACATGGTATGCACTCTCTGATAAGTGAATATTAGTGCAGAACTTCAGAATAGCCAAGATACAATTCATAGATCTCATAAAGCTCAAGGAGAAAGAAGAAAGACCAAAGTGTGGACACTTTGGTTTTTCTTAGAAGGGGTAAAAAATACCCATGGAAGGAAATACAGAGAGAAAGTTTGGAGCAGAGACTAAAGGAAAGAACATCCAGAGACAGTCCCACCTAGGGATCCATCCCATATACTGCTACCATACCCAGATACTATTGTAGATACCAAAAAGTGCTAGTTGACAGGTGCCTGATACAACTGTCTCCTAAGAGGCTCTGCCAGTCCCTGACAAATACAGAGGGGGTTGCTCTTAGGCAACCATTGAACTGAGTACAGGGTCCCCAATGGAGGAGTTAGAGAAAGGACATAAGAACTGAAGGGGTTTACCGTCCCATAGGAGGAACAACAATTTGAAACAACCAGTACACCCAGAGCTCCCAGGGACTAAACCATCAACCAAAGAGAATACTTGGAGGGACCCATGGCTCCAGTTCCATGGATAGCACAGGATAACTGGGTCAGACATCAAGGAGAGGAGAGGCCCTTGGACCTGTGAAGGTTCATTGCCCCAGTGTAGGGGAATGCCACTTTAGGTAACTGGGAGTGGGTGTGTTAGTGAGCAGGGGGAGGGTGAATGTGATAGCGGATTTACAAGGGGAAAAGTGGAAAGGGGATAATATTTGAAGTGTAAATAAAGAAGATATCTAATTAAAAAATGAACACCAAAATAGTGTAATTATGCATTTCTGTCCACATTCAAGCCACATTCGAGTAGAAGGGACTTATATAAAATATTACCGCAATAAATACAGAGAAAGATAAAAAGTCATATATGATAGGTAAATTATAAGTGAAGGGGCATTGAGAATTATTTTTCTTTTAGTCTTCTCTCATATGTTATTTCATGAACTCAGTTTCCCGTCCCTATTCTCCTTGAAACCTCTCTCCTTACTTCTCTCTCAGATTCCACCCACATCCAACCTCCCCTCAGAAATGAACACACCCTCTAGGGACATCAACCAAGAATGGCATAACAAACTATGAGAAGACAAAGCTGGACCAAGCAACCTAGTATGGGAAAAAAACATTCAATAAGTAGGCCAGAGAGTCAGGGAACAGTCCCAGCGCTCACTGTTAGGATTTCCACAAGAATACCAAGCTACTCAGCTGTAACATATATGTAGAGGACCTAGGTCAGACCCTAAAGGTTCCTTGATCTCTCAAGTTGGTATGAGTCCCTGTCTGTTGATTATTTGGACTGTGTTACTGTGGTGTGTTCCTGACCCCACTGGTTCCTCCTATCTTTCCCCCAACTCCTCAGCCGGACTCCTGGAGCTCCACCTAGCGTTCAGCTGTGGTACTCTGCAACTGCTCCCATCAGTTGCTTGGTGAAGTCTTTGGTCAATTTGATAATGATTCTATCAGGCTGTGGTCCCAGGCAGTCTACAGGCAGGAAAAATTGCAGGTGGAAGGTTTTGTGGCTCAGTTGGTATCCTTATCTCTCCACCTGAGTCCTTGTTTGATTACAGAAGATAGCTGGTTTAGGTCCTGTGTCCCCTGTAAGAAAGGATTTTCTCTGGCTTTGAGTGAATGGAAAGATGGAACCAATGAGAAAATGAAAACTGAAAAGTTGGATGAAGACTGGATAATACACTACCTGTGTGTCAAGTAGAGTTCAGGTTTTATTACAAGAGGAAAGGAAATGAATTTCTTTTGTGAGAAAATTTTCATCATTGAAATTTCAAAGTTAACTTTCTATATCTAAGAGCCATTGAAATGCTAAGAAAAAATTATTTGTTCCCGACAATTCCAAACTGAAAAACATAGATATTATTTCTTATTGTCAGATCAAGTCAGCCCCTAATACTGTGAGATCTCTTCAGAATCGGTGAATCTAAACCTAAGTGTATCAGATGACTGAAAATAGCCAGAAGCTGGAAAGAACCCAGATGTTCCTCAACGGAGGAATGGATTCAGAAGATGTGGTATATTTACACAATGGAATACTACTCTGCAATTAAAAACAATGAACTCACGAAATTCCTAGGCAAATGATCAGAACTTGAAAATGTCATCCTTAGTGAGGTAACCCAATCACAAAAGGATACGCATGGTATGCAGTCACTGATAAGGGGATATTAACCCAGAATCTCGGAATACCCTAGACAAAATTTGCATATCAATAGATTTCCAAGAAGATGGAAGGAGAGACCCCTGGTTCTGGAAAGACTGGATGTAGGGGAAAGCCAGGACAGAGAAGCGAGAGGGGGTCGAATGGGGAAAAGAGGGAGGGAAGGGGGCTTATGGGACTTTCGGGGAGGGAAGAAACGGGAAAGGGGAAATGATTTGGAATGTAAATAAAAAAAAACCTTAGAAAATAAAAAAAAAAAGAAATCAGAAATTGAAATAAAAAAAAGAGGAAAGGGTTGCTTCACTGACTTCTCTTTGTGACAGGATCTCAAAGCTCTGCTCTATTGACCACTTTATTTTAACTGGTATCTGAGAGTGGAAGCTCTGTTTCAAAGAGTTGGAGTTAAAAACAGAGTAGTGGCTGAAACAACTTTTTACTTACTATCAAAGTTGATTTCCATTTGGGAGAGATGTAAGCTACTTTAATTTCTTATCATCACACAATGGTTTCTATGTGGAAATAAATAACTGGTTTTTATTACTGACTATTCTAAGCTTCATAAATGAACCTTGTATGCATAAGTAAATGGTTATTGCAATTAAATATCTTTAAACAGTTGAAGTAGAAATCTTCTATTCCTTATAATTAAGACACCTCATGAAAACAAATGAATACTATATCAATATTTACCAGAGTCCCCATATTTTATTCAGAATTGGGTATCACAGACATTGTCCAAAGTATAGCTCTTTCTGGAAGACCTGGAAAGATTTAGTAACTATTCTTACAATCTATGGCAACTTTAGTCATATCAATCTAGCAATAACTCCTAGTAATCCTTCAGAAAACAGGATTCTTTTATTCTACACCATATTCTGGCTACTTTAAATCCTTCCATCTGACTTTAGGAACAATTAATAAATATCAAGTCATACTTACTGAACTATCAATCTACTTTTTGATAAAATACAATATACAAGGTACCAAATTAACTTAAATTTGGTAAGGTACACAAAATGTACCTCTTTTTCATTTTGGATAAGTTTGCTAAAATATCATCCATCAACGGGATCAGTCTTTTATACTTCATAGATTCCTTAAAAATTGGTTCATAAGTTTTTTCAGTTGTTCTACAAGCAGATATCAATGTCTAGTTAAAATTTTCCATTGCTTCAGTAGTTGTTTTAATAATGAAAAAGAAATGGGGGAGGGAGTTTTTGTAGTTTAAATATACAACAAACTGAATGATATTAAAAAGTTTCTATAGACAAAAAAACAAACTTTCTTATTTTGTGTTATTTTCCTAGCATGTGTTATTATCTTAAGACAATTTGATTTATAGCTTGAAAACTAATATTACCAACATATATTCATTTTCATAAAATGTTTTCTTCCTCTCCCCACCCCAAAATGCATAAAAGTAGGGAGAATGGTTGCAAGAGGTAAATTAGTCCAGTATCTGGAATAGATAAATAAGTCCACAGCTAAGCTAATATTTATTTAGACTGCAGTTTTTTCACCTGAAACAAATCATACAGAGTTTCTGTAAAATTGGTTGTTTCAAGACCCATTTTATAATGCTTTGCTCATAGAAAGGAAACAAATTATTCCTTAACTCAGAGTAGCATTAAATATTCTACAGGAATGTCTATAATCTATGATGAGCCTACTTACCTTCACCAGAATTTATTAAAATTGCCTTCAGAGAAACTTTGGTATCTAGAACTTATGTATTAAGCCATATTATTATAATGTATTGGGTAGATATAATTTATTCATATATAATCAAAGTACCGTTAGAATTCTCCAAGATTCTTAGAAGTCCAGATTACCTGATCTGGTAAGATAAATCATAAATATTAGCTAACATCAGGAGTAGAATTTTTAATATGGTTTCACTTACCATGAATTGCATACAGTTTCTTCTGACATGTCACTCTGGTAATGTTTATGGGTGAATTATAACTTATAGGGAAGTTATTCTAAATAGTCCATTTAATGTCCTGAAGTTGCTTTAGATGTGTTCCATTAGATCTCTAAGGAGGTATAGAATTTGTTAGATATTTAATATCTTTCTTATTTGCTATGAATGACTTTATCTGTAAAATACAATATCTGTTAATGTTCCTTTACATGGAAAATGAGCTTTTTGTATTAACAAACAGAGAAATTTTTTTCTATCAGAAATGTATCTTAGAGATACAAAACAAAGTAATAATTAGAAATTGAAATAATATATTAGCTGTATTTTCCTTTTGGAGCTAACATGCAGCAAATTATGGATCTCCAGAAAAGATTTGGCAGCACAATTTAAAATCTTTCAAAACAATTTTTGTAAATTATGTACCACTAGGAAAAAAAAACCAGAAGTAGACTTTTCTCTACATTTTTAATTTATATTTTTCAGAGGGGAGATTAATATTTTCTTTCTAAGTACCTGCTGTGTGGAGGCTCCATGGAGACACATGTTTAGTTAAGAGATGGTTTTCAGTTATTTAATATACTACAGTGTTCCATATAATATTTTATATGTTTGCTTTTAAAGTAGTTCTCACATGCTGCTATTAACACTTAGGTGTGACAAGAAATGCAAAAAACTACTTCCTAGGTTGCACACTAGTTAGAATACTTTGCTTTAATTTTGATATATTATTATCATTTCTATTTTATAACAAAACAATAAACAGAAAATGGCATTTATCACAGTATTTTCTAGCTGAAAGACAGACATATTTAAATGTACATGTCTATATTCCAAATCTGTTTCTAACTTTAACAACGTGCATATGTCTTCAGATTGTCAGCCAAATTAGAATATAAGAACATGGTTTAATAACAATTTCCAAAATAAAATAAAACTATTTCCAACAATTTCTGGAATGGCCCTAACTGTACTTTTACCATTTTTTACCATGTATGTGATGTTCTCAGCATTGATGTTTCTAACATCAAAGTACCAATCAACACTGATAGATTTTAAAGACACTCTAGGTCATGTAGTATCAAATGTCTGATTAAGATTTAATTCTCTACATAAAAATAAACAGGAATATCTGTCATATATATATGTATATACATGTGTGTATGTGAGTGTTCGTTTGTGTGTGTGTGTGTGGGTGCGCGCACACAGGTGTGTAGATGTATATGTATCTGCTTGCCACTGTCATGGAATACAACTTAATAATAGAAATAGGAACATATTGAATTTTTTTGCTATGAGCCATGGTCTTATGTATCTTATAGTAGCACTGAATTTGTCCTAGAAGTCCTAATCTTCCTGCTTCTAATTCTGAAGTACTAGAGGTGCTGGGATTATACAAGTGCAATACTACAACTTGTTTATGAAGTGCAGGGTATGGATCATGGCTTTGTATATGCTAAATAGTATTCTATAATGTGAGTGACATTCTTTTTTTATTTTCTATTTTTTTTATTTACATTCTCAATGGTTTCCCCTTTCCGGGTTCCTCCCTCCCTGAAAGTCCCATAAGCCCTCTTCCCTATCCCTGTTCCATATTCAACCCCCTCTCACTTCTCTGTCCTGGTATTCCCCTACAACCAGTCTTTCCAGAACCAGGGGTCTATCTCCCCTTTCTTCTTCTTGGAAATCAATTGATGTGTGAATTATATGTTGGGTATTCTGAGATTCTGGGTTAATATCTACTTATCAGTGACTGCACACCATGTGTGTTCTTTTGTGATTGGGTTACTTCACTAAGGATGATATTTTCCAGTTCTGACCATTTGCCTAAGAATTTCATGAATTCATTTTTTTTAATTGCAGAGTAGTATTCCATTGTGTAAATATACGACATCTTCTGTATCCATTCCTCCGTTGAGGGACATCTGGGTTCTTTCCAGCTTCTGGCTATTAAAATAAGGCTGCTATGAACATAGTGGAGCATGTGTCCTTATTGCATGCCGGGAAGCTTCTGGGTATATGCCCAGGAGTGGTATAACAAGATCCTCTGGGAGTGTCATGCCCAGTTTTCTGAGGAACCGCCAGATTGCTTTCCAGAGTAGTTGTACCAGCTTGCAATTCCACCAGCAGTGGAGGAGTGTTCCTCTTTCTCCACATCCTCATCAGCAACTGCTCTCTCCTATGTTTTTGATCTTTGCCATTCTGACTGGTTTGAGGTGGAATCTCAGGGTTGTTTTGATTTGCATTTCCCTAATGACTAAGGATATTGAACATTTCTTTAGGTGCTTCTCAGTCTATCGATATTCTTCAGGTGAGAGTTTTTTGTTTAGCTCTGTACCCCATTTTTCAATAGGGTTATTTGGCTCTCTGGAGTCTAACTTCTTGGGTTCTTTGTATATATTGGATATTAGCCCTCTGTCGGATGTAGGGTTGGTAAAGATCTTTTCCCAATTTGTTGGCTGCCGCTTTGTCCTTTTGACAGTGTCCTTTGTCTTACAGAAACTTTGCAATTTTATGAGGTACCATTTGTCAATTCTTGATCTTAGAGCATAAGCTATTGGTGTTCTGTTCAGGAAATTTTCCCCTGTGCCCATATGTTCAAGACTCTTCCCTAGTTTCTATCCTATTAGTTTTAGTGTGTCTAGTTTTATGTGGAGGTCCTTGATCCACTTGGAATTGAGCTTAGTACAAGGAGATAAGAATGGGTCAATTTGCATTCTTCTGCATGTTGACCTCCAGCTGAGCCAGCCCCATTTGTTGAAAAGGCTATCTTTTTTCCACTGGATGGTTTTAGCTCCTTTGTCAAAGATCAAGTGACCATAGGAGTGTGGATTCATTTCTGCATCTTCAATTCTGTTCCATTGATCTACATGCCTGTCACTTTACCAATATCATGCAGTTTTAAACACTATTGCTTTGTAGTACAGCTTGAGGTCCAGGATACTGATTCCCCCAGAAGTTCTTTTACTATTGAGAATAGCTGTAGCTATCCTGGGTTTTCTGTTATTCCAGATGAATTTGAGAATTGCTCTTTCTAACTCTACGAAGAATTGAGTTGGGAATTTGATGGGGATTGCATTGAATCTGTATATTGCTTTTGGCAAGATGGTCAATTTTACTATATTAATCCTGCCAATCCATTAGCATGGAAGATTTTTCCATCTTCTGAGGTCTTCTTCAATTTCTCTCTTCAGCAAATTTACCAGTATGCCAGTTGTAGCACATGTCTCTATTCTAGGTCAACATATAGGGAAAATAGTATTTCATGGTTTGACACATTGGAAGGGGCTCAGCATAGTATTTTTTTCATTTATTTGAAATTTTTCATTAATTGGTACTCCTCTAAAGTTAGCTATGTGACTCTTCAAGCTTAAATAATAAAGGCACTTAGCCAACTGCTCTTTTTTCTTCCAGGGATTTTCCTGGGGTTCTTTATGTAACTAGTAGACAGGGTTCTGAGTTAGCAGTAGCATACTCCACCACTTAAGGGGTTTAGAATCTAAGGGAGACATTATTGTCTCCACTTATGCTATTTCTTGTGTCATAAAAGAAAAAAAAAAAAACATTAACTAAAACATAAGAGCTGTCATTACTTGCCTTTTCTGAACTACACAATACCAGAAATAGAAGTCTTAACAATGGCTGTGGGAAGATATCTATATTTAATACGTAATCCAAAATCTAAAAATAATCTAAAAGTTGAGGCTGCTGATAAAAATATGTTCATTGTCATTACCTGTACTATACATTAAAGTAATTTAAAAACCACTTTACATTGAAGGATGAATTAATTCTATCACTTGGTTAGGGGAGCTAAAATGCCTCATAGAGGATGTATTAACAGTTTGTGACGTATTTGTTTTTTGCCTAAGATAACAAAATACCTAGGATTAGTTATTATCATAGAAGAGAGGCTTATCTAGTTCATAGTTTCATTCATTCAGTGGTGCACATTAGATGATGGTCTTCTTGATGATTCATTTTATCCTAAGATATTACATGAATAAATGGGAAAAGGCAAGGTTCAAATGCAATACATCCTTTTTTCTACTCTTTCTCCTGCTTCCTCCCTTTCCTGTTCCTCTTCTTCCTCTTTTCTTTCCCTATCTCTTCCTCTCCTTCTCTTATTCTCTTCTATCTATCTTTTTATGTCTCTCCACATATAGCCATCAGAAATACATTCCTGAAATTATGTTCTTCTGATTTTCTCTAATACTAATTAGCATTCTAATACCAGATCTTCAAATATAGTCAGTACCTTAATTTACTTTTGTTCTGCTGTGGTAAAATGTCCCAATAAAAAACTATCTAAAAGGAAAGAGTTTATTTGTGCTCACAGTTCAAAGGACTGATGAGCCATGGCAGAGAAGTCAAAGAGTCAGGAACTTAGAGCACCTGATCACAGTGCATCCACAATTAGAAACTGTGAGCAATGAATTCATGTTAGCTCTCCCCATTTTATACAGTCCAGGATCACCATTCAAAGACTGGCCATGACCACAATGAAGATGGTCGTCTTAGATAAATTACATTAATCAAAGTAATCCTTGATAGGAATGCCCAGCGTCCATCTTCGAGATATTCCTAGATCTTGTGAAAGTAGCAACACTAACCATCACAAAGTCAAGGTATACTACAAGCTCTCTTTATTTATTGTCATCTTTGAAGATTACTTTTTCTAAAAACCCTTGGGACATACATTTAAAATATATTCAAGCCAGAGATAACTGCATTTGTTCCCAAATAATTTATACTATCTTTGGAACCCAATGTTTCCTGTGCAGTGGAGAAAACTAAAAATCAATGTGGTAAAATTAAGTACCATTATTTATAACCATGATGCATTACACTTCAACAGCTTTTTTAAAATTTATCAAGTTGTTTAACTTTTAATATATATAAATATATATATATATATATATATATATATATATATATATATATATATATATATTTATATATATTATATTATATTTTGGTATTGAGGGGTTTCCTGCAGGGAAGTGAACAAAACATAGAGATAAGAATGAAAACCCTGTGAAAATTGACTTAGTCAACCAGGATCATACAGAGAGGAATCTAATGCCAGGAGGTTCATTGCCAGCATATTTAAACCTCAGTACAATTTGGGAAAAGGTTAGCCCACAACAATAAGTCCAGTCAGTAAGATTTCAGATGCACAATAACGTTTAAGGGGTAACTACATAGAAACTCTTTTACAAAGTACATGTGACATTGAGGATTGGTTTGATCTCTAAAAGACCTAGAATTCAGTGTGGATGCTGACACACAGCATAGAGATCAGTAGAACATAACATACTTGTGATATCTCCACTAAGGATGGGCAATGGTCTAGGGACAGAAGATTCTGGAATAATCTTTTTGGGGAATTTCTTGATGTAACTTATCTGGTGTTATGTTAATGGAGCTGTTTTATGTTATGACTAGGTAAGTTAGAATCCTGGTTACCAGGCTTTCTAAAATCATGTTCTAGAATCCAACAATATCTGAAATAAGGCAGTTTAAGAAATCTTTTTAATCTGTACATATTTGTTGTGGATAGGCCTGGTGCTATTGTTATGAACCAATACCCGAATGAATAAAAGAGCCAATTACCGGGTGAGTAGGCAGGACTTTCGGGTTGGGTGGAAGAAGAGAGGAAGCAGGAAAGAGGGACTCCCCTTTGGAGCTGGGAGAGCAGAGTGGTATCCTGCAGCTGCTATAGTTTTCTAGTTTAATGGCAGATCTGCCAGAATCTGCCAACGGAAGGATCCGTTTTTAGTGAGGCTTACAAGATTAGGTTTTAATTGTTGCACCCAGAGATTGAGTTACCATTGTTTCTGAACTAAATTTGTGTTGCGTTTTCCTTCACGCAGTAGCTCATCTGGTTTCAAGAGAGAAAAGTACAGTGACTAAGCTTGGATTTGCCTGAGGTGGTACACAAGGCTGTGAGGGATTTGAAGCATGGGGTTGGCAGGGGTAGCAGGGGTAGCAACCTGCCACTGGGAACCTAGCAAGCTGGGTGAAGATGTTTCCAGGAGCTCCTGGTCAGTGAATCTCTATGAGATAAAATCAACCAGAAACCCCAGAGCTCCCAGGAACTAAACCACTAACTAAAGAGTATACATGGAGGGACCCATGGCTCCAGATGCATATGCAACAGAGGATGGCCTTGTTGGACATCAAAGGGAGGAGAGGCCCTTTGTCCTGAGAAGGCTAGAAGCCTCAGTATAGGGGAATGCCAGGGCAAGGAAGCCTGAGTGCATGGCTTGGTGAGCAGGGGGAGAGGGAATAGGTTAGGGGGTTTTCGGGAGGAGGGAACCAGGAAAGGGGACAACATTTGAAATGTAAATAAAGAATATATCTAATAAAAAACAAAACAAAGGAAAAAAGAACAGGTAGGCCATTGCCTGCCAGTGCATTGCTGGCTAGACCACTGGTGCAGAGGCACAAGCATGGGACCATGCAAGTTCTAACTTATTTTTTTAATTAGATATTTTTTTTATTTACATTTCAAATGTTATCCCTTTTCCTGGTTTTCCCTCCAAAAATACCCTATCCCATTGCCCCCCTCAACTTTTTAATACTTCCCCAAACACATATTGGATTCATTGGAGCATATATTAACTTATTACAAACAAATCCATTTCATTTTGCTTTTAATTTATATAAGATCAAATTATTTATGAAGCACTGCCATTTCTGGATGAATATAAATTAATGCTTACAAAATTATTTGATTATTTAAATTATTTCTGGTTTTAGTTAGTTTTAGAGCATGAGACCAGTATATAATTTTCTAATATACCAAATGTTTTACACAAATAGAACCAAATACTGTTTTCAATATATGTTTGAAATTTTCTAGCCTCTTTAGAGGGAAATTTTAGGAATCTTTCTTTAGAAAGCAATTTTAGTTTAGACATACTGACAATTCTCCTTACAATTTAATTATGAACTTTTTAACATGCAATCTACTCCAATAACCATATTGTGGGTGTGGGTGTGTGTGTGTGTGTGTGTGTGTGCCTGCACATGCATGCTTCTGTGCTTCATGGAACCATGCAGCCTGTTAATAAATTGACTTTTTGCTATAATTATTTTGCTAAGACAAAAAGGCATAATTCATAATATCATATGTACTTGATAGCCTCCACATAAAATAATTAATTTTTGGTAAAATATCAACTGCTTTAAAAACTGTCCATCAATATAATTCCAGGAATTGTTTCTAGAGTCAATTGTTTACATTTTATTTTGAAACTCAGATTTCTTTGTGTCATCTGCTGTTAAAACAAAGATATTGGAGGCACTTTAAAAGTTTTCTTATAATTAAAAATTTTGTTTACTTGTTGGTTTCTCAAAACATTCACCCTTTTTTCAGGTAGGTAATTATAACTTACTTTCTTTTTTTGTTGTTGTTAATAATGTTCACTTTTTAATGAGATAACAATATCAAATTTTTAGAGTACTCCTTCACATGATTCTTTTTTTTTTAATTTACATTCCAAATCATTTCCCCTTTCCCGTTTCCTCCCTCACCGAAAGTCCCATAAGCCCCCTTCCCTCCATCTTTTCTCCATTCAACCCCCTCTCGTTTCTCTGTCCTGGTATTCCCCTACATCCAGTCTTTCCAGGACCAGGGGTCTCTCCTTCCATCTTCTTGGAAATCTATTGATATGCGAATTGTGTCTAGGGTATTCCGAGATTCTGGGTTAATATCCCCTTATCAGTGACTGCATACCATGTGTGTTCTTTTGTGATTGGGTTACCTCACTAAGGATGATATTTTCAAGTTCCGACCATTTGCCTAGGAATTTCGTGAATTCATTGTTTTTAATTGCATAGTAGTATTCCATTGTATAAATATACCACATCTTCTGAATCCATTCCTCCGTTGAGGGACATCTGGGTTCTTTCCAGCTTCTGGCTATTATAAATAAGGCTGCTATGAACATAGTGGAGCATGTGTCCTTATTGCATGCAGGTAAAGCCTCTGGGTATATGCCCAGGAGTGGTATAACAGGATCCTCCGGGAGTGTCATGCCCAGTTTTCTGAGGAACGGCCAGACTGCTTTCCAGAGTAGTTGTACCAGCTTGCAATCCCACCAGCAGTGGAGGAGTGTTCCTCTATCTCCACATCCTTTCCAACAACTGCTGTCTCCTGTGTTTTTGATCTTAGCCATTCTGACTGGTGTGAGATGGAATCTCAGGGTTGTTTTGATTTACATTTCCCTAATGACTAAGGATGATGAACATCTCTTTAGGTGCCTCTCAGCCATTAGATATTCTTCAGGTGAGAACTCTTTGTTTAGCTCTGTACCCCATTTTTTAATAGGATTACTTGCCTCTCTGGAGTTTAACTTCTTGAGTTCTTTCTATATATTGGATATTAGCCCTCTGTCGGATGTAGGGTTGTTAAAGATCATTTCCCAGGTAGTTGGTTGCTGCTTTGTCTTTTTGACAGTGTCTTTTGCTTTGCAAAAACTTTGCAATTTAATGAGGTCCCATTTGTCAATTCTTGATCTTAGAGCATAAGCTATTGAAGTTCTATTCAGGAAATTCTCCCCTGAGCCCATATGTTCAAGGTTCTTCCCTAGTTTCCTTTCTATTAGTTTTAGTGTGTCTGGTTTTATGTGGAGGTCCTTGATCCACTTGGAATTGAGCTTAGTGCAAGGAGATAAGAATGGATCAATTTGCATTCTTCTGCATGTTGACCTCCAGTTGAGCCAGCACCATTTGTTGAAAAGGCTATCTTTTTTCCACTGGATGGTTTTAGCTCCTTTGTCAAACAAAGATCAAGTGACCATAGGAGTGTGGATTCATTTCTGGGTCTTCAATTCTTTTCCATTGATCTACATGCCTGTCACTGTACCAATACCATGCGGTTTTTAACACTATTGCTCAGTAGTCAGTAGCCTTCCTATACTCAAAGGATAAGCAGGCTGAGAAAGAAGTAAGAGAAATGATACCCTTCACGAAAGCCACAAACCGTATAAAGCATCTTGGTGTGACATCTAACCAAAGAAATGAAAGATCTGTATGACAAGAACTTCAAGTCTCTGAAGAAAGAAATTGAAGAAGACCTCAGAAGATGGAAAAATCTGCCATGCTCATGGATTGGCAGGATTAATATAGTAAAAATGACCATCTTGCCAAAAGCAATATACAGATTCAATGCAATCCCCATCAAAATCCCAACTCAATTCTTCATAGAGTTAGAAAGAGCAATTCAAAAATTCATCTGGAATAACAGAAAACCCAGGATAGCTAAAACTATTCTCAAGAGTAAAAGAATCTCTGGGGGAATCAGTATCCCGGACCTCAAGCTGTACTACAGAGCAATAGTGTTAAAAACTGCATGGTTTTGGTACAGTGACAGGCATGTAGATCAATAACTTACTTTCATGTGTTAAGTATAATTATCACTGAAAGTATCATTAGTCATATGAGGCCAACCTACATTTCTTCTTAGCAATGAATCACCAATAAAATTTTTGAAATATGAACTAGACTTCCAATTATTAAATATTGTTAATAAATATTTAATAAATAATAAATATTGTTAAATAGATTATGATTAAAAAGTAGAAGCTATTCTGGTAAGTCAGCATAATTACTTCAGAGAATCAAGAATATATATGTATGTATATATATTGTATATTATATATGTATATATACATATACATACACATATGTGTATATATACATAATATATATTTATATATATATATATATTTAGTTAATACTAAAGATTTCTGTAAATTCATTTTGAAGTACTATTTGTAACAAAGTTTCTATGGTTTTCTTCAGAGATCCAAATTATTGAGTTATTAGGTTGTAATTTATTTACCACAACTCATTACCTCTTAGTGAAATTAGAATAGCATTCCAATTAGAGATATAGTTGATATAGTCATCACGATGTCAACACATTTAACACAATTTATCTTAACAATGTTTTCTGCTTGGATTTAATTGAGCAGAATTTGTGTCAGATTTTAGCCAGAACAATTATCTCCTAATTATAGTCAGTTTTGTAAATTGTCATTATTAGATATTTGTATATAGATGTAGAAGGCAAAACCACGTCACTTTTATGAAGTGTGTCTATGGGAAGTAGTATGATTTCCTAAAAATTATACTCTATCAGAAGTCTGAAGGGTCTCTTGTTCACATACCTTCATATTTATCTACTGTATTATGCTTCATAGGTCAACATGGCTCAGTGGCATCACTGTAAAATGTGAAACATGTCCAACAAATGTACAAAAATAAGATTAATCGTATGTATGAAGGAATAGGAGATAATTTTCATTATGGAATTCTAAGTAAAACAAGGATACTAATCTTAAGTACAAAATATACATTTACCATCCTTAACCTACTTATTATCTGTTTCACATCAAATTTCATTAATATTTATTTTCTTCTCAGTACCTTTAAATATCTGTCTTTGAAACTGAATTTCAACCCCAACGTTTCAGTCTGTGTAGTTCCTTTAATGTACTTTGCTCTGTATCCATTAACTTTCCAGAAAATATACATAGATGTTTAGTGGTCATTTTATTTTTATATGTAGTAATTACTCATTTTTATTTAATATGCTATTTTGGGTGTTTATCTTTCAATTGTGAAACTAAATCTTTTCAAATAGTCTTCCTTATTGTTGAGTACTAAGTGTTTTGGAAATTTTCCCTTCACTAGACAGGTATTTTGCAAGTATTTTCTGTCATAGTTAGTGGCTTGTCTTTAATTTCTCTAATAGTGTATTTTATAGTGTAAAGGATCTTAATTTTAAGAAAGTCTACTTTACCATTTTCAAGCTACTAATCATGCTGTCTTAAAATAATTTTAAGTATTTTATGTGTATCTGTATTTTACTATCATGTATGTAGGTGTACCATGTGCATGTCTAGTGCCTACAGAGGCAAGATGTCACCAGATACCCTGAAACTGGAATTTGAGATGATCAAGAGGCACCATGTGTGTGTTGAGAATAAAATTTGATTCTATGGATGATCAGACAGTAATATTACCTCTGAGACTCTTCTCCAGCCAATTAGTCATACTTATGACATGTTATTTAAAAAGGCTTTACCAAAACTCATGTTTACTAACATTGGTTTTCTACAATAAACTTTCAAAGTCTTAAAATTCAAATTATGGAGTGCAAATTTAGGCCACTTACATTTTGAACCAATTATTTGTGTAGATAAGAGTGGTGTTTGTGTATGTGTGTGTGTGTGTGTGTGTGTGTGTGTGTGTGTTTCTGTAAAAATGTTGAATCACTGTCTATAATCTATAGTTTTTGGATGTTATAGTCTGTTAGATTTATGATGGCAAGTAGACCCCAATAATATTTTATGAAAGGTTTCAACATTATCTGTCATGTTGCCATTGCGTCTTTGTTAAATAATAATGAAACATATTGCTCTCTTTCTATTTTGGAACTCTTTCTCTTATATTAAAAGTTATTTTATTATTTTGGGAGTATTGCATATATTTTTTTCAATTTATTTTTGATTTTTATTTTTTAAAGATTTATTTATTTATGTTCATGTGTACACGTTCACTCTCTTCAGACACACCAATCCCATTACAGATTGTTGTGAGCCACCATATGGTTCCTAGGAACTGAACTCAGGACTTCTGGGAGAGCAGTCAGTGCTCTTAACTGCTGAGCCATCTCTCCAGCTCTGATATTTATTAATTTTTAGAATTATCATATAATTAATCAGTTATTTCCACTATCCTTTCTTTCCTCCCAACCATTCCATATACCTCTTTCTTTTATTTTTTTTTAAATTTATGGCCTCTTTTTGATTATATGTTGATATATCAAAAATATATGTTGATATATCAAAAATATTGTCAAATATACATATATATATATTTTTGATATTATATTATATTATATGTTGATATATATATATATATATATATATATGTATATATATATAAAAGACAATATTTTTGATTATATGTTGATACAATATATATATTGTCTTAGTCAGGGTTTCTATTCCTCCACAAAACATCATGACCAAGTATCATGTAGGGAAGGAAAGGGTTTATTCAGCTTATACTTCCTCATTGCTGTTCATCACCAAAGGAAGTCAGGCCTGGGACTCAGGACAGATACTTGGAGGCAGGAGCTGATGCAGAGGCCACAGAGGGGTGCTGCTTACTGGCTTGCTCCCCCTGGTTTGCTCAGCTTGCCTTTTTTTTAAATTTTTTTTTATTTTCCGAGACAGGGTTTCTCTGCATAGTCCTGGCTGTCCTGGAACTCGCTCTGTAGACCAGGCTGGCCTTGAACTCAGAAATCCTCCTGCCTCTGCCTCCCAAGTGCTAGGATTAAAGGCGTGCGCCACCACCGCCCAGCTTGTTTTTTTTTTATCAACTCAGAACTACCAGCTCAGGGATGCTACAATGCAAAATGGGACAGGCCCTCTATCCCCATCTAGATCATTAATTGAGAAAATGCCTTAGAGCTGGATCTTTTGTAGGCATTTTCTCAAGGGAGGCTCCATTCTCTGTGATAACTGCAGCTTGTGTCAAGTTGTTACACAAAACAGGCCAGTACAATTTCCATTGTTGTGAAGAAACACCATGACCAAGGCAACTCTTCTAAATGACATTTAATTGGGGCTGGCTTACACTTCAAATATTTAGTCCATTTTCATTATGGCAGTAAACATGGTGGCCTGCAGGCACACATAGTACTGAAGAAGTAGCTGAGAGTTCTATATCTGAATCCATACTCACCAGGAAAAGAAAGTGACACTTGGGCTGGCTTGAGCGTCTGAAACCTCAAAGCCTGCTCCCAGTGACACACTCCATTAAGGCTGCAACTATTCCAGCATGGTTTCACCTTCAATAATGCAATTCCCTATGAGCCTATTGGGGGCTATTTTTATTCAAGCCAATATATATTCAAATGCATGTACAGTCAGGACTGACCATTTAGCATTTGGCATATCCATATATATATATATATATATATATATATATATATGGATAGATAGATAGATAGATAGATAGATAGATAGATAGATAGATAGACAGTCTGATATAATACTACTTGTATGTATGCTTTCAGGACTTATCATTTAGCTTAGATTTCCCCTATCCACATTAATATATTTATTAGTATTGTTCAGCTTAATTTTAGGCAGTCATACTAATGATACTTTATGGGTGCAGCTTCTGACATTATTAAGAGAGAGAATCTTAATGTGAACTCTCTGATTCTCTGACTCTTACAATCATTTTTTGCCACATTTTCTACAGAGATACTGGAAATTTATGTTCCAGAGTTTCTTGATAGATGCAAGTGTTGGAACAGGCTCTGAATATCAGCATTTTGGTTGATTTTATTTTTCTATAATGTCTCTATTGTTGCAAAGTAAAATTTTCTTGATGTGAGGTGAGGACTACAGTTATCTGGGGATATAATATCAGGACAAGTATTTAGAATTCAAACAGAGATCATGCAGATTCAGTAAAGTGGTGGTTATAGATTTTCTTTCAAGATCTATCACTTCACTAGCCTTAGTTTGTTGACTAATTAATTATGTATTTAGGATCTTTAGTATTGATGGTAAAGGGGAATAATGCAACAGCATGGGATAAATGGGATAAGGGATGGAGCAGTACCTAGCAATAAGGAACTTTTTAAAAAGTTGTATTGAAACCCACTAATAAAATGGGGTGAAGGTATCTCTATCAGACATCAGTGTCAGAAATGGCTTATCTCTTTTGTAGTTGTTGGACATTGAGGTCTCATAGAATATACAACATCACTTAAATTTATTAGCTTTTGCAAGTGATTTTGATTACTGTCTAAAATTTGATGGTAAGAACATATTGTTTATGACATTGCATACATAAGCTATGGTACATGGAGACACCAATCTTGGTATTTACTCTTTTAATGCTAAATAAATTAAACCCAAATTTGTAAGAAGAAGAGTCTGTTCCTTTAATAAGACTAAGCCTGTCTTGTTAGTAAGAAAAGTCCTGTTCTGTCCCATGGTAAGGAGATGCCTGCCAGCTTGCTCCTTCTGTTCTCTGTGAAGCTTCTGTTTTCCTCTTTCCCTCTGCATTTTGCACATTGCTCTCTTAGTTTTTTTGTTACCTCTATTTTCTAAGCACTCTGCATTCTTCTTCTAATCTTGCTCTCTCCTCCTGATTTGACGTCACAATAATGCTCTTACTCTCAATGCCTTTTCTCTCAATGCTATGCCTATACTTCTAAGTTCTTCCTCAGTTCAGTTCTGCCTAAAAAGTGTTTGGCCTAAAAGTTCTCTTCAGCTCACTTCCTCTCAGCTCAATTTTTCTTAGCTTAGTTAAGACTCTTTCTCCTCAGTACTTATACTTCTTTCAGAATACATGATCACATGTTAAAAAGTTCATCACAATTTCACACAAAAATCAAATCATAAATTGAAATAGAAGTTTAAAATAGAGAATATTTACATGCATATCCATTAGGGGTAATTATTTGGCTAAACATCTATCACCTGTTTCACAGGTTTATAGAAAGTTGAAAACCATAACTAAGTTATTAGTGAAGCTTTGTTTAGATAAAACCAGTCAATATTTTATCTTCTGTCCTTTCACCTATAATAAATTTTTAGTTCCCTTTTTTGACTTTTGGTTAATTGCTGTACAACCTCTTGAAATGTGCGTTGAGTAGTAGAAAGTCTGGTTACTATCTAGAAACAATTAACTGGTGATATATTGGAGACTGATAGAGTTTTCATTGTAGTTTTGATTATCAGAAAAGGACCTAATAGCAGTACCACTATAAAAGATCTTAATAATCACTGACATAATTTTAGTAATTCTTTAAGATTTTATTTTATTTTTTATTTTATATATGTGAGTACACTGTTGCTGTCTTCAGGCACACCAGAAAAGGACATCTGATCCTACTACAGATGGTTGTGAACCACCATGTGGTTGCTGAGAGTAGATTTCAGGACCTCCTGAAGAGCACTCAGTGCTCTTAACCACTGAGACATCTCTCTAGCCCAATTTTCAGAATTCTTGTAGGATCATCATTAAGACTTAAGAAATCATCTATTTGACTATATAGCATTACTACAAGATAGTACATCTTTGGAGATCTGCAGAGATCTTCTCAAAAAGGGTTTTCTAATACCTAAAGGTTGTTATATATGTTTAATAATAACAGGAAGCATGTATTAATAGCAGGAATCTTTCATAAAATGACTTCTCTTAGGCCTTGTCAATAAGAGTACATCTGTCTTTGATTAATCCAAAGCAGACCATCTCAGGAAGGTCACTAGTTATTAGTTTGCCCTATTATGGCTCCTGACAGGGGTGGATTTGGAAAATGAATTCTATAAAATACCCAAAGGATTATAAACATAATTTGAAAATGTTAAAAAGAAAGTTGGAACAGATGTTTCCTTCATGGATAAGTAACATTGTTTCTAGAAACTGCATGCTTTTTGAAAAGAACTTAGTAAAAATTCTCACCTGTGAGTTGGTGGCTAGAAATGTCTAACATGCTCCCCAAACATATACACTAATTATACCATTCTAAATTGCTGATCAGGATGAATAGGCAATTCCCTATTGCTAAGGACATCACAAATTTTGAGTATAGTACACAGAAATCAAGAAGTAACTGAACTGGAAATTCTACCATGCTGGCTGGCATTCATCAAGCCAGGAGGAAAAAAGTAGTTCATGGAGGGTGTTATCTCATCAACTGCCATATGATATAGACCATATATACCACTATAATGGCATACCAAGAAAGATATGTCAATCGTAAAATAGTTCTGTGAGTATTCTGAGGACAGGTACATATTCTGTGATAGAATTTGGGTCTCATTACAAATGAAAAAATGCCCCCTTGATGCTTGATTCTATAAACCCAGTGAAAAGTTATGTCTGGGAAAGAAATTGGTCCAAAGGGGAAATACACTAACCTTGTTTCTCTAATTGAATCTGTATCAAACTGCTTACTAAATACTTATTGTTATGCCCATAGACAAGTGATACTGTCATCCAGAGACAGAGAAGCTGTATTTACAGGGGATTTCTGTAAGTTGGCCTGACTATCTTTTAGTTCTCTCTGTATCCTCAGCATTGAACTTGAGATTCTCCTACCTCATTCTACCAAGTAGCTGGAATAACAGATCACTTCTACTAGGCCTAGATTTCTTTGTTTATAGTCTTACCTGTTTTCTTTCTCTACTTTTCTCCATTGCTTAGCAGTGCAATATTGCTTTCAATCTCATGTTTTTAAAATGAAAACCAATGTCCAGGTGGTATGAAAAATCTCCCTCATGAATTTTACGTCATTGACAATTTTTTTCTGTCACCGAACCATAATAGCTTCTGTAATTATCAATTATTGAGAATATGTAGTCTGTTATTAATGCAAATATAATATTAAAGGTAGTAAATCAGTTAAAGAAAAAGGTATAATTTTCTGCCATGTTTCTCTTGGGTCATGCTTTTGAGATTTTTCTCAGAGTTAATTGTTACAAAACTGCACTATTGGACTCAATTAGATAGTTCAGGATTGATGCTAAGACATCTAACTTGAGTTCGATACTGAACCTATGTGGTGGAAGGTAAAAAATTATTCCTGAATGCAGTCCTCTGCTTGCATTCTTGTGCATGGATGCTCACACATGCACATGTGAATATACACATATCCACAAGCACAATAAATAAATGTTAAATGATATATCATGTAAATTAAATATTTGTGCGTAAACCAGGCTGGCCTTGATTTTACTGAGATATGCTTGTTTCTGACTCTTGTGCAATGCAAATTCAATTTTTATTCAGTTATTGTTTAAATAACACACATACACCATTTCTCTATAAAGAAACTGGAACAGTGGATGGAGTGATTGCTCAGTGATTAAACTGACTAACAATTTTTTCAGAGTACCTGGGATCAAACCCAGCATGTACATGGGAGCTCAAAATTGTCTCTTATTCCAGTTCCAAGGGACCACAATGCCTTTTACATGCTGGAAAAATGTCTGTAAATTTAGAACAAAATAAATGTCAAAAATAAACAAAGAAGTTGGAACAAAAATGTAAATAATCATATATTGATTTTAAAAGAATAAAATATCATAGATATTAATATTAAAACAAATTCAAGATTCAACACTCCTGTCTGTGCCTATTCAATTATAATCAATTAGCAACTAAAATATTAAAAGGCCTTCAGTTGCTAAGGCTACTCTATATACTGTGTATATTCTTGGCAAATACCTCTTAACTTTTTTTTTTTTCTGCCAAATGAGTCAAGTTGGCTTTGGTTACTGGTTTAGGGTCAAAATAATTAAAAAAATTATATCTTAATTAGCTAAACATGTATTGAATGAGACTCACTAAGAAAATAACCTTACAAAATGAAGAATTAAATTTTTGCTCAATCCAAAAGTTATAGTGACATCGAAGAAGCTATAGACAATGGACGTATGGATGCAATAGTTAACATTCAAAAGCAGACACGTTCACTGTTTTGGAATCTCAATTTATTTTAGATTGAATTCCAGATATATTTGATGATAGGCATTCCTCAAATTTCATTGATTTAGATGTTTATCTAGCCTATAATTTCATAGTGGTATTTGGAATAATATTTGATCATTTGTGCATACCATGGCCTTTCAATCAAGATGTATTTAGTTCCTCATGACACTAAGAATGATGGATTAAACAGTTTAACCTCAGATTGTTTGTTTATTGAACATCTTATAGATAACTGCTTTTATTTTTTGACCTCACACAAAATGAGTTTAGTTTATGTTCATCTTCACTTGGACTGTGAGAGGGCATCTCCCATCATGGAGAGATAAGGATATGGGACACAAGTTGAGACCTCATTGAGTTGACATCTGATGTGGAACTAGTCAACTATACATACATGAATACAAACAGGCACCTCTTTCCTGGGCTTCACATTTTTTTTCCTGTTCCTCATTCTGCATAAGACTCAACTAGTTTCCATTCATACATATGTCATATATATATATATATATGTGTGTGTGTGTGTGTGTGTGTGTGTGAATATGTATATATATATATATATATATATATATATCCTAATCATCACCAAACTTTGAAACTCAAGGCTTCTATTTTTTTTCTTCTCCATCAGTGTCCTTGTTCATTTAAAGCTTTTTATGGTATTTAGACATAGAGAAGAAACATAATTTTAAAGTAACATAAAAATATCTTTACTATCATTTTTCTCTCCAGTATAAACAATGACCGTGATTATGACTCATAATGTCTGACCAAAATTAATTTTTTGGCAACAGTGTAAAACTATAATGCATTATATGGGAAAACAAAAGACTATTTTTATTCATTTGATACTAATAAATATTGATATATTGTATGTACACATCTTCCAAGTTATAGTTCTCTGTGATTTTCACATCTCCCATCTTTTTATATATTTATCGACCATATTTCTATTTTTGTTTCTGAAAGTTTGTCAATTCCATTTCTCTGGTCTTTTTTCATTATTTGGAAAAAGGGTATTTACTACAGCTTCAAATGACTTTTCAAAAACTTGATTGTTTATTATATCATATATATCCTCCACCAGTACATAGAAAAATTTTAAATTATTGACTTGTTTCCTTTAAAGTTTAAGAGGAATGAAGCATGGTAGTATATTATTTGTTACGAAAGAATAGAATATTCTTTGTCCAATGAGCTCTATTTAACTCAGAAGACATTTATATTCAAATAAATACATCAAATGAAAATATAAAATAAATGACAAACTAATGATAGAAGAAGAGCAGATTGATTATGAAAGTGAGGTTGGCTCAGTACAGCAAAAATTCAGGAAAAGTAACAAAGACTGAGCATTGAGCATAATCTGAAATTTATTCCAGGAAAAAAAAGTGATATAGAAAATAATTCAGGTCCTTCTACCCCTCCCTCCTCCTCCGTCACTGCCTGCTCCGTTCATTCTGACGTGGTAGGCCCATGCCAATTCTGCCACAGGGAAGACCCCAGTTCCTGATACTTTATAGAGAACCAGTAGAACACAGGACATTTTGTAAGAACCAGCCCCCACCTCTGGAGGTCCACAGCTGTGGGCTGGGACCCACTACCCAGCAACAACCAAAACCTGCTCTCCCTTCAGATTGCCACTCTCTTTCTCTACCTTCTACCCCTCCCTCCTCCTCTGCCACTGCCTGCCTATTCTTTCCAACGTGGTAAACCCCTGCTAGTTCTGTCATGGGGAAGATCCCAGTTCCTGATACTTTCTAGAGAACCAGCAGCCTGCAGGGAATTCAATCCTTGCCAAGGCTGTCAAAGGGAAGACCCTATCTCCTGATACTTCTGGAGAACCAGCAGTATGCAGGGCATTTGAAAGAAAAGGAATCCCAGGAGTACAGATACACAGGCCTGCAGGACAGAGAAGCCACAGTCAGAGACAGCAAGACCAGTTAACACCAGAGATAACTAGATGGCAAAAGGTAAATGCAAGATCATTACCAACAGAAACAAAGGCAACTTGGCACCATAAAAACCCAGTTCTCCCACAACAGCAAATCCTGGATACTCCATCACATCAGAAAAGCAAGAGCAGGATTCAAAATCGCATCTCATGACGCTGATGGAAGACTTCAAGAAGGACATAAATAACTCCCTTAAAGAAATACAGAAGAACATGGGTCAACAGATAGAAGCCCTTAAAAAGGCAACAAAAAATCCCATAGGGAATTGCTGAAAACATGGGTCAACAGGCAGAAGTCCTTAAAGAGGAACCACAAAAATCCCTAAAAGAAACACAGGAGAATATGAGTCAATGGGTAGAAACCCTTAAAGAGGAAACACAAAAATCCCTTAAAGAATTTCAGGAAAACAAACAAACAAGTGAAGGAACTGAACAAAACTATCCAGGATCTAAAAATGGAAGTAGAAACAATAAAGAAATTGCAAAGTGAGACGTCTCTGGAGATAGAAAACCTTGGAAAGAATTCAGGAGTCATATATATATAAGCATCAACAACAGAATACAAGAGATAGAAGAAAGAATCTTGAATATTGAAGATTCCACAGAAAACATTGACTCAATAGTCAA
The DNA here is from genome assembly GCA_036184795.1 of Tokudaia tokunoshimensis. Taxonomy (NCBI): domain Eukaryota; kingdom Metazoa; phylum Chordata; class Mammalia; order Rodentia; family Muridae; genus Tokudaia; species Tokudaia tokunoshimensis. The sequence goes on along the minus strand of BTHU01000023.1, from coordinate 128,622,477 downwards.
AGAAAATGCAAAATGCAGGAAGTTTTTAACCCAAATCATCCAGGAAATCCAGGACATAATGAGAAGACCAAACCTAAGGATTATAGGTATAGAAGAGAGCAAGGATTTCCAAATTAAAGGGCCAGTAAATATCTTCAACAAAATTTTAGAAGAAAACTTATCAAACCTAAAGAAAGAGATGCCCATGAAGTTACAAGAAGCCTATAGAACTCCAAAGAGACTGAATCAGAGCAGAAATACCACCTGTCACATAATAATCAAAACACTAAATGCACTAAAGAAAGAATATTAAAAGCAGTAAGGGAAAAAGGTCAAGTAACACATAAAGGCAGAACTACCAGAATTATACCGGACTTCTCACAAGAAACTATGAAAGCCAGAAGATCCTGGACAGATCTTATACAGACAATAAGAGAACACAAATGCCAGCCCAAACTACTATACCCAACAAAATTCTCAATTACCATATATGGAGAAACCAAGATATTCCATGATAAAACCAAATTTACACAATATCTTTCCACAATCCAGCCCTACAAAGGATAATAGATGGAAAATGCCAACACGAGGAGGGAAACTGCACCCTAGAAAAAGCAAGAAAGTAATCTTTCAACAAACTCAACTGAAGGAAACTCAGAATTCACCTTTAACAAACAAGATAAGTACGCAGCAATCACTTTTCCTTAATAACTCTTAACATCAATGATATTAATTCACCAATAAAAACCATAGATTAACAGACTGGATACATAAACAGGACCCAACATTTGGTTGTATACAGGAAACCCACCTCAGTGACAAATGCAGTCACTACCTCAAAGTCAAAAGTTAGAAGGTGCACGCCTTTAATCCCAGCACTTGGGAGGAAGAGGCAGGAGGATTTCTGAGTTCAAGGCCAGCCTGGTCTACAAAGTGAGTTCTAGGACAGCCAAGACTACACAGAGAAACCCTGTCTCGAAAAAAACAAAAACAAAAACCAAAAAACAAAACAAAACAAAAAAAAAACAATTTTCCAAGCAAATGATCCCAAGAAACAAGCTGGAGAGGCCATTCTTACATCAGATAAAATTGACTTTCAAGCAAAAGTCAAAAAAGATAAGGACGAACACTTCATACTGGCCAAAGTAAAAGTCTACCAAGTTGATCTCTCAATTGTGAACGTCTATGCTCCAAACACAAGGGCACCCACATTCATAAAAGAAACTTTACTAAAGCTCAAAGCACACATTTCTCCCCACATAATAATAGTGGGAGACTTCAACACCCCACTCTCAACAATGGAAAAATCATGGAAACAGAAACTAAACAGAGACACAGTGAAACTAACTGAAGTTATGGAACAAATTAATCTAACTGATATTTATAGAAAATTCCACCCTAAAGCAAAAGAATATACCTTCTTCTCAGCACCTCATGGTACCTTCTCCAAAATTGATCATATAATGGGTCACAAAACAGGCCTCAACCGATATACAAATATTGAAATTATTCCATGCACCTTATCAGATCACCACAGCCTAAGACTGTTCTTAAGTTCAAACAAAAACAAAGGAAAACACACATACATATGAACTTTGAATAATGCTCTTCTCAACGATAGTTTGGTCAAGGAAGAAATAAAGAAAGAAATTGAAGGCTTTTTAGAATTTAATGAAAATGAAGACACATCATACCAAAACTTATGTGACACAATGAAAGTAGTGCTAAGAAGAAAACTCATAGCTTTGCGTGCCTTCAAAAAGAAAAGGGAGAGAGCTTCTTACACTAACAACTTGACAGTACACTTGAAAACTCTAGAACAAAAAGAAACAAATGTACCCAAGAGGAGTAGATGGCAGGAAATAATCAAACTCAAGGCCAAAATCAACCCAATAGAAACCAAAAGAACTATACAAAGTATCAACAAAACCAGGAGATGGTTCTTTGAGAAAATCAACAAGGTAGATAACCCTAACCCTAACCCTAACCCTAACCCTAACCCTAACCCTAACCCTAACCCTAACCCTAACCCTAACCCTAACCCTAACCCGAGGGCACAGAGGCACAACCCAAATCAATAAAATGAGAAATGAAAAGGGAGAGATAACAAAAGAAACTGTGAAAATTCAAAAAAAATCAGCAGATCCTACTACAAGAGCTTATACTCAACAAAGTTCGAAAATCTGGATGAATTTGAAAACTTTCTAGATACATACCAGGTGCCAACTTTAAAACAGGATCAGATAAACCATCTAAATAGCCCCATAATTCCTGAGGAAATAAAAGCAGTTGTTAACAGTATCCCATCAAAATAAGGTCCAGGGCCAGAAGGGTTTACTGGGAAATTCTATCAGATCTTCAAAAGAAGAGCTAGTTCCAATACTCTTCAAATTATTCCATGAAATAGAAACTCAAGGAACACTATCCAACTCATTCAATGAAGACACAATAACACTTATACCTAAAACAAACAAAGACCAAACAAGGAAGGAAAACTTCAGATCAATCTCCTTCATGAACATCGATGCAAAAATACTAAACAAAATTCTGGCCAACCGAATCCAAGAATGCATCAAACCTACAATTCACCACAATCAGGTAGGTTTCATCCCTGAGATGCAAGGATAGTTCAATATATGGACATCTATCAATGTAATCCACTATATAAACAAACTCAAGGAAAAAAAAACACATGGTCATTTCATTAGCTGCTGAAAAGGCTTTTGACAAAATCCAGCATCCCTTCATGATAAAAGTCTTGGAGAGATCAGGAATCCAATGCATGTACCTCAACATAGTGAAACAATATACTGCAAACAGGTAGCAAACATCAAATTAAATGGAGAGAAAATTGAAGCAATCCCACTAAAATCAGGGACCAGACTATGCTGCCCACTCTCTCCCTATCTATTCAATATAGTACTTGAAGTCCGTTCCAGAGCAATCAGACAACAAAAGGAGATCAAAGGTATACAAAATGGAAAGAAAGAAGTAAAAATATCACTATTTGCAGATGATATGATCATATACTTAAGCAACCCCAAAACTCCCACCAGAGAACTCCTAAAACTGATAAACAACTTCAGCAAAGAGGCTGGATATAAAATTAACTCAAACAAATGAGTGTCTTTCCTCTACTCAAAGGATAAACAAGCTGAGAAAGAAATTAGGGAAATGACACCCTTCACAATAGTCACAAATAATATTATATACCTTGGTGTGACTCTAACGAAGCAAGTGAAAGATCTGCATGACAAGAACTTCAAGTCTCTGAAGAAAGAAATCAAAGAAGATCTCAGAAGTTAGAAAGATCTCCCATGCATTGGCAGGATTAATATAGTAAAAATGGCCATCTTGCCAAATAAAATCTACATATTCAATGCAATCCCTATCAAAATCCCAAATCAATTCTTCATAGATCTAGAAAGAGCAATTCTCAAATTCATCTGGAATAACAAAAAACACAGGATAGGGAAATCTATTCTCTACAACAAAAGATCTCCTGGCCGAAATCACCATCCCTGACTTCAAGCTCTACTACAGAGCAATATTGATAAAAACTGTTTGGTATTGGTACAGAAAAAGGAAGGAAGATAAATGGAATAGAATTGAATATCCATAAAAGATCCCACACACCTAAGGTAACTTGATATTTGACAAAGGAGCTAAAAACATCCAGTGGAAAAAAGACAGCATTTTTAACAAATGGTTCTGGATCAACTGGAGGTTAGCATGCAGAAAAATGCAAATCAACCCATTCTTATCTCCTTGTACAAAGCTCAAGCCCAAATGGATCAAGGACCTACACATAAATCCAGACACACTGAAGCTTATAGAGGAGAAATTGGGGAAGAATCTTGAACACTTGGGCATAGGGGAAAATTTCCTGAATGGAACACCAATGGCTCATGCTCTAAGAACAAGAATCGACAAATGAGACCTCATCAAAGTGCAAAGCTTTTGCAAGGCAAAGGACACTGTCAATAAGACAAAATAGCAACCAACAAATTGGGAAAAGATCTTTACCAATCCTACATCTGATAGAGGGCTAATATCCAATGTATACAAAGAACTCAAGAAGTTAGACTCCAGAGAGTCAAATAACCCTATTAAAAATGGGGTACAGAGCTAAACAAGGAATTCTCAACTGAGGAAACTCGAATGGCCCTGAAGCACCCAAAGAAATGTTCAGCATCCTTAGTTATCAGGGAAATGAAAATCAAAACAACACTGTGATTCCACTTCACACCGGTCAGAATGTCTAAGATGAAAAACTCAGGGGACAGCAGAGGTTGGAGAGTATGTAGGGAAAGAGGAACACTTCTCCATTGTTGGTAGGATTACAAGCTGGAAATCAGTTTGGCGATTTCTCAGAAAACTAGACATAGTACTACCTGAGGACCCAGCTATAACACTCCTGGGCATAAATTCAGAAGATGCTCCTACATGTAATCAGGACACGTGCTCCACTATGTTTATATCAGCCTTATTTATAATAGCCAGAAGCTGGAAAGAACCCAGATGTCCTTCAACAGAGGAATGGATGCAGAAACTGTGGTGTATATACATAATTGAGTATTAGTCAGCTATTAAAATCAATGAATTCATGAAATTCTTAGGCAAATGGATGGAATTAGAAAGTGTCATCCTGAGCGAGGTAACCCAATCACAAAAGAATGCACATGGTATGCACTCACTGATACATGGATGGTAGTCCAAAAGTTCAAAATAAACAAGTTACAATTCACAGACCACAGGAAGCTCAAGAAGAAGGAGAACTGAAGTGGAGGATGCTTTGGTTCCTCTTGAGAAAGGGAACAAAATACCCAGAGGAACAATAAAGGAGACAAAGTGTGGAGCATAGACTGAAGTAAAGGCCACCCAGAGACTGCCCTGCCTGGGAATTCATCCTATAAACAGTCACCAAACCCGACACTATTATGGAAGACAAGAAGTACATACCAAAAGAAGCATGTCATGGTTGTCCCTGGTTGGGGGGGGGTGGGCTGCCAGAGTCTTACACATACAGAGGCAGATGCTAGCAGCCAACCATTGTGTTGGGAGTGGGGTCCCCAATGGAGGAGTTGGAGGGCAGTCCGTAGGAGCTGAAGGGGTTTACAGACCCAAGGCAAGAACAAAGATGTTGGCCAGCCAGATGCCCCAGGACTCCCAGGGACTAAATCATCAACCAAGAGGTACACATGGTTACAGTCAAAAATGTGGCAAAGGAATGCCTTCTCAGGCATCAGTGGGAGGAGTGGTCCTTGGTCGGGTGAAAGTTCAATAGATGCCCCAACAAAGGGAAATTGAGGTGGGGGTGGAGTGGGGAGTGAGTTGGGTGGAGGGTCATATACTTGGAAGCAGCATGTGGGGGGAGGAGTTGGGGGTTTTCAGGGAGGGGGGAAACTAGAAAAGGTTTTTAGTGTTTGAAATGTAAATAGAAAAATATTAAAAATAAAGAAATTAAAAAAAAAGAAAATAACTCAAGTAAGAGATTTTCTCAGGAAGGAAGCACTGTGTCATATAGGCTTGAAGACATACTGCTGAATTAGTGGATATTTAGTAACTTGTAAATTCACATAATGAGTATGATTTTCCTAATCATTAGAGCATCTTGGTCAACCAGTTTTGAGCACTGCAAATTGTCACATACCTGCAGTGTTCATTCTCAGAGAAATCTTGCCATAAAATGATTGCTGTTTTGTTAAAGAGTAATGAAAAGGAGGTAGGCATATCTGACAAGAGACATATCACAAGGTATTATGACACCTACAATGAGGAATGTAGGATCTATTACATAGGTGAGGAGGAATAAAAAAGAAAGATTGTGAATATAAAGTTGCCAAAAGTCAAGTATGATTTCCTTAGTATGAATTTTCAACATTATGTGATATGAGCTAGAGGTAAAAAGACTTCCAGTATAGTCCATCTGGGCAGAGGTTTATCTGAGCCATCAGAAATTTATTAAGTAAAACTACAGACCAACTTAAAAGGATGAATTAATATAGTCATTCAAAGAACATTATTCCAGATATGAATTTGAATTCACTTTCTATGCGTATTTAATTTTGCCCATCTAAAATCTAGTTTACATGTGAGACTGCATTTCATAATGGAAGTGACTTATTACTGACAGCTTACTACAAATCAAATCCACCACACAAAGTTCCAGCAGTTCTTGAAAGACAATTTCTTTGACTGGAAGTTTGTTAAAACTAAGCCAATATTTTTATATTCATAAGGAGATGAATGGTTTTCAATATCACTTCTTTTTGATTAATTTATTTTATTATATGATAATTTTATCCATGTTAAAAGGATATTATATTCACTTCCTCATATCCCTCCTACCTCTGTCATCCATATCTTCTTTCAAAGGTTCTTTTTGCATTGTTTTGTTTTGTAATCCTCTAGTTTTGTCTATAGACATAAACATAAATATTTTAACTGTAGTTTGATGTTATGACAATTTAGCTAAATCACAGTAGTGCGGTCCCCTCTTGTGTCTCTATCTCTCTAGTTACTGTTTTTTTTTTAAAAACTGTTTTTACAATACCAGGCATTTATTCCTTCCTATGGAGTGGGTCTCAAATCAAATAAAAGGCCAGCTGGTTACATTCTAACAATTATGCAATTATTGTACCAGACGATATATCTTTCTAGCAGGTTAACGCTGTAATGGGTAAGATTCAAAGCTGGGTAAAATGATTGATGTCTTATCTTTCATAATAGCACAAATAGTAAACTCATGTATTTTATTTAGAAACATGATTGCTTCACTGAACCTAATAAAAAGGAAAGTATGGTCTGGAGAGATGATTCAGTGGTTAAAAAGCATTGGCTGCTTTTGCAAAGAATCCGTGTTCAATCCCAGCACCCGCATTGGGCATATTACAATTGTGAGAAATTCCAGATCAGGTGGTCTTCTTCTAGATCTGGAAGGCACTAGGCACACATGTGTTATAAATAAATAAATGAAAGAAAAAACACATATACTTGAAATAAAAAATAATTTGTTTTCAATACAGAAAAAGAAATTTCCATAGGTTTCTGTGTCTTGAGGAGCTAATATAAAAGTCTCTGGTCCATTATGAAGGTGCATGTATATGATTCTAAAACTTGCAATATCCACTTCTGTCCATTTAGAACCTCAAACAAATATTTTTTGTTAAAAGAATCTTGTCATTTTCCTCTATTACCTACATTTCATTAGGCCCCTTCTAAGAAAGCTTTTCTTTTTCAATTGCTACAGGAATGAACAAATAGCCAATACATAAGACTAAATATGGATTAGTACCCAATTTACAAAAATCCTACATAGAGTCTCACCAAACAGTGAACCAAAGAGAATTAACCATGTAACACACACTCATATTAAGGCAGCATAATTTAAAATGTATCATGCTTCCCTGCTGTTTTATGAAAAGAAGAATGTGCTGATGTGCTGAGGAGTGTGGCCTGGAAAACAACTTGGATATATATATATATATATATATATATATATATAAAATTATTTTATCTGTGTAAAATAGAATTCTATCTCTATTACTTTAGATTCAGTTACAATAAAGGTTTAGCCATGGCTCTATGCCAAGTTTTGGTTTTGTTTGCTTTGATATTTTTCTGAACTTTAAACAGCAGCTGTGCATGTTTGTGCAATTTCAAAGTCAGGATTTATATATGTAATATTTCAACTGAGGGAAAAAGTTAAAAATATCTCTAATGAATCATATGAAAAGCCACTGAAAGAATTATAATACTGAAGAAGGCTCTTTTCCCCCTTTTTGTTAGCCTACATATTTATAAGATTTATAATGGAACTGCTATCATCCTTTCTTGGAACAAAGCCTGCCTTCCTAAATACAAACTGAGTTAATATTTAATGAAGTAATTCAGAAACCAGTTTCTGAATGTTAGATATGGGAAAAAGGCAGATTTGGCTGGTTTTCTTTTTATGAACAGTGCCTTTCAATTCCTCTCTTCAGGTATATTCTTCTCTTATTCAATTTCCCCCAAATCCAATGCAAGATGCCAAGTGAAGTGATCTTTCATTCTGAGATAAATAATTTTAGAAAAATATAATTGTTTTCCCAGAACAGCCACTTCAACAGCACCCATAGTATACAAGATCAGCATCATTTTCTTTAAAGAACTGTTTCTAGTTGGGGGGAGGGTAAAATACAGGATTTAATATAAGTTGTTTTTTCTTCCATCCACGTTCGATCATTTCCTATGCTGAGATGACCAAAGATGGCTTTCTTGGGCTTATAATAAGCATACATCTGATTCTATGCATCTTTGCACCATTCATCTTTCTTTGCCCTCTTCTCATACCCATATATAAAAAAAAAGGCACCCTTCCTACATAATCTGCAAATAACACTTCATCTCTTTACTCTCACACTTGGAAATTGCTTCAAAGCATAAGCTATCACCTGGAATGCAAACCAAATTCTGCACGGATTCAATACTGCATTACTTGAAAAGGATGATATGCGAGATTGCCTTAGTCCTAGGAAGACATTTAGCTCAATGGGATGCTCTTGATAAAGCAGTTCATGTAGTTGTCTTGCTGTATAAATTCAAGACTCACACCATCTAAATCTTGAGATGTGGCTGTAGTGTTGAGGATTTCTCACATTCATCCTTCTAAAAATAAGTTTTGCCAGTCATGCAGGGAAGGTGTTTTTCTCCTCATTTGAGATCTACCCAGGAAATCTGGCAGAGGGCCGTGGATTGTGCTGAGTAAATAGTACCTTTGCACAGGAATTAGACATACAAAAGAAGTTTTAGCTTCAACGTCCAGAAGAAAGACAAAATAAAACTAATAGAAGCTGGCATTCTCCTAGCAAATTAACTATTTTAGTGAATTGTATTTCATTGATTCATAAAGCAAAAGAAGATGAGGTTTACCTTCAAGGGCATATTTTGAAAAACTCAAAATCTGATTTTTGCCTTACACCTTTACATAAGCAAATGAATAGACTAGAGACTAAGCTAGTTCCCCTCATTAACCTCTATGTCTGAATACATATTACTGTGGCCATGCTGTTCTGTGAAGAGACAATACCCAGTGACTAAGCAGTTGCAACAGATATTTGTTGGATGTTACTTGTCATATATAAGTCTTACAATGATCGTAATGATACATGTATCATTATGATTAAATCATATTTTCAGACAGAGTCTCAAGTAGCAGAGTTGGGCCTTAAACTCACTATGCAGCCAAGTAGCCAAGGATGACCTTACATTTCCTACCCTCCTGCCATTTTATCCCAAGTCCTGTAACTATATGCGGGCATGTACCACCATACACAAACATGCCTTCTTTTATGTGATCATGGGGAGTGAACCCATGAGTTAATGTGTACTATACAAGCCTTCTACCAATTAAGATATATCCTATCCCTGATCAAATCTTTGTAGTAATATATTTGTGATGACAAAATTTGTTAACTTAGTTGGATCTAGAATCAATTATGAGAAAAATACTCTGGTTGGGATATAAATGTATTTTTGAAAGGATTAACAAAAGTGGGAAGGCTATGGCCAAGTGTGGGCCTGATCTCTTCTGTTGTTATCCCAGAGGAGATGCAAGGAAAAAGCTGTTGCTATTTTTCTGACATATTATTTTCCCTCTGCTGAGCATATCTGTCTTGTGCTGCTATTGCTGCTACCAACTTATATTTTCATTTGAAACTAACTTCTTCAGTTTCCTAATGTGGACTGATGTCCTACAACTCTCCAGGAGTTCTCAGACATTTGGATTTATTGCCAGACTGTGATAGTCAGAGTATCCAGCCTCACAACATAAGCAACTATGGAGTTCTCTGGCCCTGAGTGTGATGATGTCATTGTTTGGCTACCCAGCCACCCAGACTAACTAGTATAAGCTAATCTAATAAATCCTCTTTTTAATATAAAAATTAGTCTGTCAAGAAAGATATAGATATATTCATTCAATCAGTTCTGTAGATCTATATAGTCATGAACGCTTATGTTTTTCAGATGAAAATTTAAAAATCTAGGGTTAAAAACAAAATGTTGCACACAATACAAAATTGTGGTTTAACACTAGCAGCTTTTTTACATAAAAGCCAAAAACAAGGCACAAAACAAAATTTACGTGTAAAGTCATGTTCCTACTTGAACAAACCATTTCAGTTTACAAAAGAAATGGTTTCACATAATTTACTTTTTATAATAATAATTACTTTTAAAGATAGAGTGACTATCTGTAGACACATGTGAAACTAACAACTGTTTGAAAATTAAAGTATATTAAGTCAATTCATATAGATTCACAAGCAGCTGCTCTCAATCATAGATTAGCTAAGGTTCACAGGATGTCAATTTTCCCTAGACTCTAACAATCAATGTTGGTTCCTATTTTTACTACTCAGATGCTGACATACTTCAGCATAAGACCTAGCTTTTTCTTGTAAGATTTACACAGTCAGGCTGAACTCTCCTTTTACCTACAAAATGTGCATTGATTTGATGCAAACATTCTCCCACAAAGTTAATGTTGCATTTCATTCCTAAAAACTATTGGCAGATCACTTTCTATTGCAAGGAAATCAGAACTGAAAACTCAATTATTCAATGAAACTTACCCATATTTCAAAATACCAGACTAATCCTTAGCTTTCCTGAAATGCACAGTTGGATTTATGATAGTCTATATCTTTGTACAAAAGCATAACTCCCAAAGCAGGGCTGATAAATTATCCATTCGGTCAAGCATGTTCCAGCATGGATTTTAAAGTATTTTGTTCATATAAAATTATGTGCTAAATCATGCCCTTTACTAGACATTACGCAAAAGTTTACTTTTCTCTATGGATGATAATGAGAGAATTTCTAGGCTGGATTCAAGTTTACTTTCAACTCCAGTTATTATTTTGCGTAGGTCACTTTGTTTCTTCTATATCAGGATGGCATGCTGAAAAGCTTGAGAGATGTCTGAGAAGTCAAGGTTCACTTCTTGGAACTCACATGTTGGCTCACAACCATCTCCAGTTTGAGGGGCTCAGATGCTCTTCTGACATCTATAGGTACCAGACATATATATATGGTGCACAGAGAAATATAGAGTCAAAACATTTAAACAACTAAAACAAATAAATCTAAAAGTTTAAAAAGGAAATTACAAAATGCTTTAAAGCACTTATATGCAAAATGTATGTGAATTAACTTGATGAAAAACTCAGTGATAATGCCTTTAGTTTCATTATGTCTGATCATGGATGCTAGTTGGCATTTTAAGACATGTATTTTCCCTAGTTGCCTGTTGATCTGATTTTCATTCAACTTTCTGTACTCTCACAGTGAATGCATCTATTCTGGTGATCTGTGCATTCTGATATTTAATTGTCTATTGAGATATTTAGTGCATATTTACAACTTATTAGGCTTGGATTCTTATTCTAAAGAAATGTGTTCCTTGCTATCATATATATTCTATGGTCAATTGTAGTAAATAAAAGTAATTATTAGACAATAAATATCCAACTTAAAGTGAGAGCTACACATACTTCTTTTTTGGGTGTTGAATAATGGTGATAAATGGTGTTGGGGTAAAAGGATGAGAAAGGAATTGGATAATAAAGAATAGCAGATGAAATATTTTTATCTAAAAACTGAAACAATCTGCATAGTAAAAAGGTAAAGAAGACAATTTTGGAGAGGGGACAAATTATTAGAATCCATTGCAAAAAGTTACCATAGGTTTCTAAAATAAAAATAAATTGGAATGTCCATTTTACAAATAAAGGGAAAAAATGCAGACTGTGAGTAACTTGTAAATTCTACATGACTGATTCAAAGTCACTCTGATACTACAACTTACACAGTCTACATTTTAAACTCATGCTGTAAACAAAGGCTCATGGATAATGAACAGAAAATACATGGATGAATAGGCTATAAGTCATTCCTTGAATTGAATGATGATGTAAATAGTAGTCATTAAAATATCATCAGTGGCAAAATCTAAACTATGCTTAGTAGCAGTATTTCTACCAGACACATGGAGAACAAGGATAAAGATAGAAGTTAAAAAGAGTGAGAATAAGGACAATTATCCTTAGGAAGAAAATGTAAATATCTGAAATATAATAGATGCATACATGATTAATTGATTATATAAGCTTTCTTATTCCCCTTATTATTGGGGAATAACGATCTACACTCATATATTTTGGTGAAGTGCTTATCGGTTAATTCATGTCAATGAATACATTTAGTTTCTTTTAATCTACAAGCAGTATATTCAATTTTTTTCCAGAATATAGTGAGACTGTGAGACTATAGCTATTATTCAATCACACACACACACACACACACACACACACACACACACACACACATATTCTTATATTCTCCTAAAGAATTATACTTTTGCATTTTTTAATTCAATTAGATATACTAAAGGTATTTAGTCAGAGACATCAAGAAGAATAGAACTGATAAAATGAACACATATTAAAAGTGAATTAACTAGATTAACTTGCATGCTACATACTGGGTAGACAAAGTGGCTGTTTTCACACTGGACAGACTGTGAAACTGTTCAATCCACGAAGCTGGATGTGTCATCAGTCTCAATCAGCTACTGAAGGCCTGAGTAAATGATGGTGAATCTTCTGTCCACATTAGAAAGTTGAAGAGGCTAGGTTCTGATGGTAGTTGAGGGTGGCAACAACAACAACAGCATCATCAAGATAATTACACTTACCACCAAGTGGTGAAGGGAACTAGGTAAAATAGAAAAGATTTTCACTCCTATGTCCTTATATCTGATCCAGTGAGAGAGAGTGTGGCCTACATTTAGAATAAATCTTTACATTGCATTCACCTAATCAAGAAATTCCCTTACAAGTATGTCTATAGGAAAATCTTGTAGAAATAAACTTTCCCATATGTGCCACAAGGCTTGTCTCATGTGTGGTTTTAAAGCCTGTCAAATTCACAATCACAATCAGACACTACATGATTAACAAAAACAACTAATAATGAAATGAACAAATATAACAATATTGTGTTATAAATTTCTGAACACTGCTGTCTTTACATTTGCAAGCTATATTAAGTAAGTGTTACTTGAAAGAGTTTGATATTGACACACTTGCTTTGAAAACTAAAATGGCTAGTAAGCAGCAAGTTGAAAAAATAGTGTGGTCAGAATGGACAAAGAATCAGTTCATGTCCCAGGCAGGGAGATATGTCGTTGTATATTTTAGAAAAATACACAAATTAAATTAAAGGACCTATGTTTCTGTCGTTTTCCATTTACTATTTTCACACCAAACTGAACTTTGTTTAACTAACAAAAACGAAAACTATGGACAAGTCAGACACTACTGGCATTTCCAAACTCAAAATTCTTTGCTACCATGACTACTTTCCCTGCTTAATCAACAACGTTTCAATAACTTTGGTTTAATTTTTTTCTTCATTTATATTTCTGTACTAGAAACTACATGTGGGAGTTTTCAACATTTACAAATTTCTTTTAGATTATCAATAATGAATAAAATGTGATATATACATAAAATATATTACAGTGAAAAGAGCTTTCTTTTCAAAGAAAATGCTTGGTAATGACATCCTACTCTACCATTACTTGCTTTACTGTAAATTGCTCTTCTGTTCACAATAGCTAAGAAATGGAAAGAACCTAAATGTCTTTCAATTGATGAGTAGGTAAGGAAAATGTGGTATATATACACTATAGAAAATCGATCAGTTGTAAAGAAAATGAAATCATGAACACAAAAGGTACATGGATGAAACTAGAAAAGACCATATTAAGTGAGACAACCCAGAACCAGAAAGATAAACATCAAATTTTCTCTCACACTAACACAATTCTCTAAAGATGAGTTGAACAATGACAATGGCAGTAGGCATCCTCAAGTTAGCAAGAGTCTCATTCCTACACAAAGAACTACAAACAAGGAAAGAATGACAAGTGGGAGAAATAGTCTTCTCCAGAAAAGAGCACATCAATTGGTAATCTAATATTTACTAGTCAGCCATGAAAGAAAACATACAAGTGACATTATACAGACTGAGCAGGATATAGTTAGTTTATGTGTATATCTACATTTATGTATATAATAATATTTAATGAAAAATGGGTTGTAAATTCGAAAGTGAGCAAAGAGGAGTCTACAGGAACATTTGGAGTGAGGAAAGGAAAGGTGAAAATTATGTAATTATATTATAATCTCAAAAATAAAAGCCATAATAAAACAAAGATTAAATAAAAAGACTGACTTTGTTTTATAATTTTCAAGATATATTCAGATCATAGATTTTTAGAATGAAAGTACATTTTCCCATATTCAGGTTAATATCTGATTAGTTTTTTAGATTGAGTAGCCATAGTTTTTTCTGTCAGGAGAAATAATTTGAAGAGGATATAATTTTTCATTCCAAATTTACTAGTTCAGTTGTGTAAGTGCTGTTCCTCAAGGGAATCATTATTCTTCAGAATGCATGACATAGGCTTTATATTTGTTTCTATTTTAGAGAAAATATTAAGAATTTATGTGCTCAACAATAAAAGGCAAAAGCTAAGAAATATATTTCATGTTACATTAAAGATATTTTCAAGTGAGATTGTCTCTTGAAAAAGAGAATGTTGGCTTGTGTAAATGTCAACACTATGAAGTGTATAGAAAATTTTCCATTACTGCATGAATTATTTTGACCCATCAAATCTCCTATAAATGTCTGAAGGACATCTAGAGGGCATTGCACTTTGAAAACTCCTCCAATAAAACAACTTTCTTAATGTCAGAGGAATTTTTATACAGTAGGTTAAGAAACAGCAAGTGACTCCTACCTTAACATACATATGGTCTTAAAGAATGTTTATTGTTACATTTTATGATCATTCTTCAGTGTATTGATATGTTAATGATAATGATCCAGCAAAAGAAATTGAAATCAGAACATACATGGTGGCATTTAGGCAGGTGATTGAGCAATAGATGGGAGATAAATCCTGAGCCCTAGGCAGAGAGAGGGAAAACCCAGGTCTAGCATGGACGTGTTTTTACCATAAAGCCCATCCATGGTTACATATTTCCTTCAACAAAACCACATCTGTTCTAACAAAGACATATCTTCTAGTCTTTCTCTGCCAAGGACCAGCCTTAGCATGGAGAAGAGTTCAGTTCTGAGGAAGGGGTGTTTGGGAGCAGTGAAAGAACAATTCAAAGTCAATCATGGGTACAAGTTAACAGCCCTTTTTTCTTCTCAAGACAGCTCTCCAGAGAATCCATACATCTCCAGCTACTGCTAAAATAAATAAATAATTGAATAAATGAATGAATGAGTAAAGAAATACACTAAAAGCTCTCTAGACAGCTCATGGATTTTCGAACAAAGTCAGAAGGGCTGCTAGAAAACATTTTTGAAGTGCTGTGTTAAACTCTCTAAGTAATTCTTGGATTTTCCTTCCAAGGTCAGAAATCCTGCTAGAAAAATTCTAAAAGAGGTGTGTTTACTTTGCAAACAGTTCTCTCTGGGTAATTCTCTCTTGAAGACCAATGCCCAGTCTTAGTTACTTATCACTTTAGTCATTTACTCCAGGTTTCCTTTTAATTATCACAGGAATCAGCACTTTATGGCTTTAGCCCCTCAATTCTTATGAAAAAAGTTGAAAGTGCACTCATTATTTAACATGCCGAATGTGTGCAGAGATCTGCCTGCCTTTGTAAGCACAAACAATAAACTTAGCTGGGTGGGATCTTCCTCTACTATCATCACTCCCCAAATTTCTTTATCTCCTTCATTAATATATTTCTCAGAAGCTGACTCATAGTACAGCTGCCTCTGTTCCTTTAGATCTATGAAGCTCATTATATAATTCATATTACATCCTTATATTTTGCTTAGTTAAGATATTATATGTTCTTGAACTCTTGTTTTCAGAGTTTATTCCCACAGCCTTAAGGGTTATTCTGAAGGTCATAGCATTTACTATATTCCTAAAAACATTAAACATACCCTTGACTCATGGACTCATGCTGCTTCTAATTATCATGAAAGTATTAACCTTGGCAGGAGAACATCTACCAAAGAATGAATATAAAGTAAATTATGTACATTACTATAAAGACAAGCCTTATGCCTAACAACTATCAATACTTGTGGAGGCCCACAACCAGCTAGCTCTGCTTCAGGGGTAATAAATGTGTCATGCTGCTCCTTCTGTAGCAGTCAAGCAGGAATTAGCACTTCTCAAACACTGTTACTCCGTCCCTAATTATTAAGCATTTAAATATATGAGCCTGTTGGGGCAGTTCTTATTAAAACCACCACATGGATATAAAGTTACTGAGTTATTTTTATTGTAATATGTTTTTTTCATTTGAGATGAAAACAATTGTAATTCTATATAAATTATATATCTGTATGTCATAAAAATTTATATAGTGCAAGTTTAGTAGGCTAAGTCATGGTTTATTTAAGTTCATGAACGTTATATATAGAACTCTTAAAACTCTGGATTATTGACCAAACAATGTGTTGTTTAAGGAAAAGGGGATGCTTCCTTCTGTTTTATGGCCCATGGAAAGATATATAACATTTATTCTAGTAGTCTATTCTAGAAGAATTGACATAGGTTTAACTTGCTGATAATCAAAATTGAAGATTTCAGCTAATTAGGGGTAGGGATATCATCTTGGAGACAGAGGTGGAGAGGAGATATGGGATTAGGAACAGTCAGAGTGCAGACCAGGACAGGGATAAAGACTGGACTGTTAAAAAAAAGGAAAAAAGGAAAAAAAAAAGGAGTCTAGTAGAACAATATTCAAATAAATTTAAGTTATTATGATCCCTTAATTTTAGACTCATTTTGCCAAGTGAATATTCTACTATAAAAGTCAAAACAAGAAAGTAAAACAAAGAAAATGAAAATCTACCACAGAGATCCCTGTGAAAATTTAATGAGACACTTTAAAGAATTGACTAATATGTCATCTCGAAAATATGCCTAAATGACATTTTAAAATGTTTCCTCCTCAATAGAAAAGTAAGATGAAAGTTGGTAAAAACCACTTAACTTAATCCAATGAATATTGCATGTATTACATTTACTTAAATTTTATGATTCCCAATTATTTGAAAATTAAGAAAAAGATTTTAGCCTGTGTTTTTTTAGTTCTTATTTTTGCTGTTTTTTTGTTTGTTGTTTTCTTATTTTATACTTTGAGATTATTGTTTTGACCATTATATCTCTCCCCCCAATGCCTTTGTTATGTCTCATTCCATTTTCTTTCAAATTAATGACTTCTTTAATTATTATATAATGTATGTGCATGTGTGCATGTGTATTTGCATGTGCCTGTGCCTTTGCATGTACATATGCATGTATCTTAGAGAGTCCATGTAGTATAGTTCATATTTACATGCATTTAAATTTGGTTGAATTTTGGAGGGCTAAGATCATTTTAATATGTAAGATTTTTTTCTTTTTTATCTTATGCAAAATGTTCTCCTTTTGGGACAATATTGTCTTCCAAAATAATTTACAGTAAAAAGAAAACAAGAAGTTCCTGGTCACTGATTAGGACAGAAATTCTTTAATTTCTTCCAGCATTTAAAAGAATTGATGGTAAACATTATTTTAATTTATTTGTGTATGGAGGGAAGAAATTGGAGATGAATTACATAATTTCATTTTAAACAGGCAGTTTTCCATTTATATTACCAATAGCATAGGTACTGCTATAAGTGTAAACTATAGTTTAAGTAATGTGTCTTATAACAAGATAGAGAAATGACCCCTATGTGTATAACCAAACATGCGCCATCCTTAAAGATATGTAGTCTCTTCCTGGTGATAGTTTTGACATTGGAATGCTTTTGTAAGGAACATATACCAAAGATGTGAGGATGTCCTAGCAGCTAAGGGAAATGACTAGCTTAGGGTCAGCAAGAATATTGGTATGTCAGTCTTACAACTATTTGGAAATGAAGTCTGCCAACCACTTTATGAATCTTAGAAATATATTTTCCCAGAAACAAGGATTGTGAGGGTCTATGTGGCAGAGTAACCTAAAAATTTGTATACTCATGAATCATAAATCGGAAATAATATATATTCTTTTATTTTTCAACATTAGTTATACCAAATTATAAAATGCCATAATTATGACTCTCTGTAACAACAAAAACAAAACCAAGACAAAACAATAAAGCAAAAAACAAAAAAAAAAAAAACCCATTAGGTTATTATGAGTGTAGCCAACTCAAACAAATCTAGCCAATCTCTTAGCTCTTTCTACATACATGTGGGAATCTCCCCTCTTGGCTCTGTATCACTCAGTAATAGCAAAATCCTTGCTAGGTGGATTTAGTACAAATTCCTTCACACCAAAACTTGTCATTTGCCTTTTTTAAAAAAAAATATTTAATCTTTTTACAATCCAGAATTTATAGCCCTCTTAGTCCACCCATCTGATTGTTCCACATCCCCTACTTCCTACCCTATATCTTCTAGGATGTACCCACACCCAACCTGACTCCAGCAGACCTCCCCACTCCCTGGAGCTTCCAGTATCTTGAGGGTTAAGTGTATCTTCTATGACTAAGTTCAGACCCAGGAGTCCTCTACTGTATATGTGTTGGTAGCCTCATATCAGCTGGTATATGCTGCCTGGATGGTCGTCCAGTGTCTGAGAGATCTCAGGTGTCCAGGTTAATTGAGACTGCTGGTCCTCCTACAGGGTCACCCTCCTCCTCAGCTTCTCCCAGTTTTGCCCTAATTCAACCACAGGGATCAGCAGCTTCTGTCAATTGGTTGGGTGTTTATATCTGCATCTGACTCTTTCAGTTGTTTGCTGGGTCTTTCAGAGGGCAGTCATGATAGGTCACTTTTAGTGATCACTCCATAGCCTCAGTAATAGTGTCAGACCTTGGGGCCTCCCCTAGAGCTGGATCTCAATTTGGGCCTGTCACTGGACCTCCTTTCTTCAGGCTCCTCTCCATTTCCATTCCTGCAGTTTTTTCAAACAGGAACAATTATGGGTCAGAGTTTTTGACTGTGGGATAGCAACCTTCTCACTTGATGTAGAAGTGAGCTCTATCTAGAAGTTCCCTCTCCTCACTGTAGGGTGTTTCATCCAAAGTCTCTTCTTTTTAGTCCTGAGAGTCTCTCATGTTCCAGGTCTCTGGTACATTCTGGAGGGTCCCCCCACCATCTCCTTCCAGAGGTTGCCTATTTCCATTTTTTCTGATGGCCCTCAGGGCCCCAATTCTGTTGCCCCCACCCAATACCTCTTTCCCTCCCTTTATTCTTTGCCACCCAGGTCTTTCCCTCCCTCTCTCTCCTGTCATTGCTTTCTTCTCCTTCCCAAGTAGGAATGAGTTATCCTCACTTGGACCCTCTGATTTGTTAAATTTTTTGAGTTCTCTAGATTGTATCTGTACTTTTTGGCTAATATACACTTATTATAGAGTACATACTATGCATGTCTTTTTGGGTCTGAGTTACCTCACTCAGGATGGTATTTTCCAGTTCCATACATTTGCCTGCAAAACTCAGGATGTCCTCATTCTTAATAGCTGAGTAGTATTCCATTGTGTGAATGAACCACATTTTCTGTATCCATTTTTCTGTTGTGAGACATTTGAGTTGTTTCTAGCTTCTAGCTATCACAAACAAGGCTGTTAGGAACATAGTGGAACACATGGAATGGTGGGGCATCTTTTGGGTATATGCCCAAGAGTGGTATAGCTGGATCTTCAGGTAGATCTATTTCTAATTTTCTGAGGAATCTCCAGATAGATTTTCAGAGTGGTTGTACCAGTTCGCAATCCCAGAAGCCATTGAGAAATGTTCCTATTTTTCCAAATCCTCATCAATATGTACTGTCTTCTGAGTCTTAACCATTCTGATTTTAGTAAGGTGGTATCACAGGGTCAATTTGATTTGCATTTCCCTGATCACTAAGGACTTTGAACATTTCTGTAAGTTTTTCTCTTCTCAGCCATTTGAGAATCTTCTGTTGTAAATTCTCTGTTTATTTCTATATTCCATTTTTTGATTGGGTTGCTTGGTTTTTTGGTGTTCAGGTTCTAGAGTTCTTTGTATACTTTGAATATTAGCCCTCTATAGGGTGTGGGGTTAGTGAAGATTTTTTCCCAATCTTCATGTTGCCTATTTGTCCTTTTGACTGTGTCCTTTGTCTTACAGAATCTTTCCAATTTTATGAGGTCCCATTTATCAATGATTTCCAATATGTGATCAAACTCAGTTTATAGTTAAAATTAATTGTTTTCCTATCTGTAAATATGGTGTCATCTATCTTTTGCATGAAGATAAAATCCAAGACCACACAATAGCTAAGCAGATGCTGTACAACTTGACTATATTACTAACCCTCTTGCTTATAATAGAGCAGAATATTATACCTCATTGTTGAATTTTATTTTAAGGATTAGTACTGAGTTTGACTATTTAACAAAATACTTTTCTATCATGCATTTATTATTTTGTGAATTTCCTCTTAACTTTATATTTCCTTTCTAATCATCTAGCTCTTCAAAATCAGGCTCCATATTTTTTTAAAAAAATATTATACAAGTGTTAAAATTCATTTATTATATTTATAGTGTACTGGATAGCTTTATGTCAACTTTGAACATGAGAGTGAGGGAACCTCAATTAAGAAAATATCTCTAGAAGATCAGGTTATAAGAAAGCCTGTAGGGCATTTTCATAATTAGTAATTGATGGGGGATGGCCCAGCCCATTGTGTATTGTTTTATCCCTGGGCTGGTGGTGGTCCTGAGTTCTATAAGAAAGCAGGTTGAGCATGCCATGATAAGCAAGTCAGTAAGCAGCACCTCTGCCAAGTGTGAGTTCCTGTCCTGATTTCCTGCAATGATGAATAGTTACATGTAAGTTTAAAACAGAACAACCTCTTTCTTCCCCAACTTGCTTATGATACAGCATTTCATTATAGAAACAATAACCATAACTAAGACAAATAGCATGTAATAGAAAACTATATCTATTCAACATTCATAAAATGTAACAAGAAATATGTTAGATATATGATATAATATTACATATGTTCAATGCATTAATATATAAATATATAAATAAATACATTGTAAATATTACTGTAATTTTTGTTATGATTTTTATCTTCTTGCTTTATGATGGAACAATGTCAGTAATTTCATGCATTCAACTTTATTTTCCCTGATATAATATTTTAGTACACGTGGATACCTGCTCTTTTCTGAAAGGAAGTGGAATGCAGTAGATACTAGGGAGAATGTAGGTGAAGGAGATTAGAAGGAAGGGTGGGAGGGTAGGTTGTAGTTGGAATGTATAATTTGAGAGAGGAATAAATAAAAAAATAAGAAAGTTATCAGTGATCTAAAGTTTTTCCAGCATTTCTTGATAGCTTGATTAATGCATGAATACTTGACAAATGATTGCATATTTTGTCCAATCTACGATGTTTTAAAAGTTTAGTAATATGCATATATTTCTAACACCATTACCACATCCAAGAAAATAAACATATTCATCATTCTTTCCAATTTATACATGATCCTGATAATACCTACTCTCTCTCTACTATTCCTCCCAAAGCACCTCGTTCCTGTGCTCAGGGACCCACTGATCTGCGTTTGTCACCATACACTCTAGGATCAAATATTTTTCAATGTAAGTGCCTATCTAATTTCATATAGCATGAATCAGCAGTTTCTATTTATGGCCTGGTAATATACAAGAGTAGTTGTACCATTCAAATAGTATATGTTATCAGTCAGTTCAGGGGCGTTTCCTTTTCCAATTTCCATAAGTATGCAGTGATAAAATAATATTGTTTTCATTTTGATTTTCCTGAACCCAAATGATGAGATTTTACAAAGTATTTCCTAGCTTTCTATTTATATTCCTTGTGAAATATCTGTTAGAGGATGATGGGTTCAAGAGTAGCAAATAAGTTTACTATTGGACAGCCAGAGAGAAAATTCAAGAATGAAGTCATAATGTCAGAAGTCAAATTCAAGTGTCAAAGATTGGAAAACTTTCTAGAAAAAATTGTGAATATTGTCTTCTTAATTTTCAGTTTTTTAAAATTATTAGTTTTATATTTCTATTGCCTCAGCTTTCAATGCCTCTGTGTTCATTATGGAATAACAATTATTAGCATCCTTAGTACTTTCAACATTTATAATATTTTGCATATTGAATATCCATAGTAGTCTTCTGTCATAAGAAATATAGTTATTCCAGTTTTAGAGGTTTAAAGTCTGAGGCATAGGAATGTTACATGCCCAAGATACAGAATCTCAAAGAGAACAATATTATATTTCGCTTTGAGGCTTTTAAACATGTAAAGGAGTCATCTGAAACCTTAAAGCATTGTAATTTTCCTTTTTGTTAAGGACTATGTTCATTTAATTTGGTTTTCATGCCTTTTCATTCCCTGTATCCTTGCAAGAGTAATCTGCTAAGGAGTAGTAAGAAAGTGTCCCCAAACTTAGTTACATAAATTATTCACAAAATATTTTAAGATTGGAATTGAGCGTTATGGCCCTCTTTGTTCAACATTAATAAACACACATTTCTCATGGATATTAAAATCTACACTTCAGCAACTGACCTTCATTGTATATTTGGCCTTGACTTTTCCAATCAGAGTTGTAAGACATTGATAAGTTTTCTATTCTTTTTTCAAAGAAAATTCTTATTAATTACTTGATTTATTTATTTATCTCAATACACTCCTTCCTGGTCTCTCCTCCACGAATCCCTTATGCCACTTCCTGTAGGAGACTGCTGGAGTCAGGCATGTTTTTCTCAGGCCTGAGTGGGGTCAAGGTTCAACTTCCCCCTTTGCCTCTAAGAGGATGCTCCTCCATCAACCCACTCATCTACCTTTTGCAACTCACCCCTCTAGCATCCCCATGGGCATCAAGCCTCCATAGGACCAAGCACCTCCTCTTCCACTGATACTAGATGAGGCAGTCCTCTGCTAGGAACCATGGACTGACCCACATATACTCTGGTTGGTAGTTTAGATCCTGAGAGCTGGGGTGGGGTGCCTGTCCAGTTGGTTGATAATTGTTGCAGATAGCCCTGGGGCTACATGTATTTTGATGCTAATTCCATTCTCCTGGGAGGGGCTGTGAACAAGGAATGAGTCAGCACTCAGGTGACTTCCTGTAAACCTTCTTCCCTTAGTTAGTAAAATAAAGGCTAGAGCCAGTGATTGGCAGGAAAAGGAAAGCTAGAGCAATAAGTTTAGAGGAAGAAGAGAAGGAGGGGGAGAGAGAGGATTTCAAAGGCAGAGGTGGAAGGAAAGTGGAGCAGAAGCATGTGGCCTGGAGAAACTGCAAGTTATAAGGGGTCTCTAGATTGGAAAGATGATAGTGTAGTGGTGGAGCTGCCCAATCTAGGCATGCAGTTTGTATTGATACTGAGTTATGTTTTCTTTGCCTGGGTTTATTCGGGTTGGAGATTTCCCACAACAGATACAGAGTTAGGGGATGGACTAAAGGAGCTGAAAGGGATTGCAACCACATAGGAAGAACAACACTATGAACTAACCAGATTCAATTTCCGAAGCAAAATTTTCTTTGAATACACCCCTTCTTTCAATCTAGTGGCAGCTTCACAACACCATGGACATAGCATACACATTATTTCATCAGTATGATATTCTGTTCTTTGTATAAGGAAAGTTTTGTCAGTAGAGAAATGAAGTCAGTACATATCTGTTGATATAGTAACTTGGAGGTTTCTTCTGATTGAAGTGAACAGATTTATTCAGTATCAAATATTATAGAAGTAGATTATGCAAAATCAGTTAGGTCATTAAATATTAAATATACTATACTGAAGATAGGTTTTCCCCATGAAAGTCTTGAGGGAAGATAATGATCCTCTAAATACTGACTTCAGTAGTAACTACATAAGTTCAAAGGGTTGAATGAAGCTTAGCAGATGCCACCATGGAGAAAATAAACTAATCATTTTGGATTAAATCGAAGAGAAATGTACATCTAGGAATTAAAAAAAAAATCAATGGATTAATGTTAGCCAATATAAGGTTAGTCTGAAAATACATTCACATTCATTTTGGCCTTGTTGTTTTAAATAAAATGAACTCTTTGACAGTATTATATTGCACACAATAATTTAGAGGTAGATATTCAGATAAGTTCATACTTAAGGACTAATGCTTTAGTATGAAAAGATACAATGTTCCTTCTCAAGGAAAACCTCACCAGAGAAATTATTTCTGCACTGAGAAAATATTTGTAAATGGGTAATTCCTAAGTGGGATTTGCACACCCAGACTATCTAGAATTCAACAACCTTTAAGCCTCTTTATTTGTTTATACAGAGATCTTTACACACAGATCCAATGATGTTTTAACTCTATCATATTTTCTTTGAAAAAGTTTCAATGAGTGTATTTAATCCTGAGTGAACAACTTATTTTGGTTTAATTGTCTATTTGGATACATATTGAAAATATTTATTTTCACCTTTGTGCTTTTATTTTTTCACTTGAACAAGGATACTATAGGAGAAAGTTGGCATCATTAATGTTATTTGCAAGAAAATATGTTGACAACTTTTGGATTAGTAGCTGTGGACTTCATGTGGAATTTTCACTTATTTGTGTTTTCCCAAGTTATACCAAGAAAGAATTACCTGACAATCAGTTGAGTTTAGTGTTTTCAAGTTACATCATGGGTACAGGTACATTTTCAGGACAAATAGTTCACTGATTCTTACTTGTGATTCTTCATAGGGACAGCATAAGAACAAGTACTACTTGATACAAATTATTTGTCCATACCTTGAAGAACTCTCAATGGCAAATGACACCATCTCTTGGGGTACTGTATCTAATAAGGTAAGAACTATTACTACAGAAATATATCTTCGATAAAAGTATACATGTCCAGAAAACTGATGAATAAGCAACCACTTATTCCATGTTATCCCTCAACAATGTAGAGATAATTCAGTGATGGAGAACATTCGTAATGACTAATTATTTTAACATGCAAAATTGACAATGGGGAACTTATACATTTTCATCTAAGTCTCCAAGTTACAACAGGATCCTTGCAAGTTAGGAGGAATCCTTAAATCTTGTGTAGTTTTTGCACAAAATTTTGGAATGGCAAATGTTTCTTGTGGTTTTGGTTTTGTATAAAGCAATGTTATTTGGGCAAATCTTTCTTTTTCAAAGCCTGTATAGTATTTGGCTTATGAGCGACTAATCAGAAAAGCCTAAAATATGAACAAGATTCAAGTTTGAATAAATTATATAAACACATCTGTGAAAGAAACTTCCTTAAGCATGGACTAAAATATTGCATAGAATACTTAGATTCTCTTAAGTAAAATATCTCTAAAGAATTCTGTGGAATACAGACTCTGGAACATAGTGCACATTACATGCAATGCATGTATTATTTCTTTTAATGTCAAGATCAGTTACAGAAGGCAGGTTGTTACTATGTTTCTTTACTAATGAGAAAATTTTCTTAATTGGTGCTCAGAGTATACAAAACTTCTCTACTCTTAAGGTATAGTTGTCATTTAATATAAAAAATATGGGCATATGGTGCCTCTCAATTTGTAAACAGCATATTGACCACAGAGAAAAAAATCTTATACTCAGGTAAATTCAGCTTTTCTGAGTTTAGTAATTAAAAAGTAAAAGAATTCTTACCTGGCTCCACATAAATCCTACTAGTGTAGTTGAGGCACCAATTCTTTCCTCTGTTTCACTAAGAGAAATATCATTAAGTAATATTCCTACTCATTCCAAGTCTTTTGTCAACAATTTTCATTTCAGATTTAGAGAATAAATCCATTTATCAACATACTACGTAGATTATGTTTGGTCCCTATGTTGAACAATAGATTCACAAATCAGTGCCTCTTGTGGGAAGCACTACAGATAAGAACAAATTTCTTAGGGGTTCTTTAGTAAATATTCACAACCACAATTTAAAAGTATATCATTACAAAATATTATTTGTTCTCCAAAGAAAAAGTTTTTAAAAAATCAATTCTGTGCTTATGATCTCTATTTGAAGCCTATGACACCATAGTATATCAACATTTTATGCTCTTGTATTTGCTCCTGCTTCTAATTTATGCTTTCTGTTGCTCCTAAGAAACAACTGAGTTCATATCTTTAACATGAAATAACTTTGTTCTTTGGGCAAAATTATTCAATGTTTCTAAACCTCAATAGTCCCAAACAGAATATCATTGATGGGATTTCAGTATCTCTAAATGGAGATAAATTACTACATATATGGCCCCACATATATTTAAGCAATGACATACTTTGTCCTCAGCAAAACTCTGAAGAGTTTTCCCCCTATGTAAACCTAGAATATTTTTTTAAAAAGAATACTTTTTTTTCAGTCTGCCCCAATGTCAACTGTACTCAAAATGCTTTTTACTACATCACTAAGCATTTTTGGTTTTTGCTTTTCTTTTAAATTGATCTATCAGTCATTAACAGTTTAAGATATTCTTTTATAAGGATCAAATTTTATTCAACACATCCTTTGAAATTTTAATATTAATATTATAGGTATATATTAGGAAATATATATATATATATATATATATGAAATAATATTTGTGCAGATGCCTTACCTTAATTATCTCAGTTAATCCACCAAGTAGTTCAGTCTACGAAATATTAATACTTTAATTTTATTCATGGTGAAGTTGAGTTTTAGAAAAGTTAAGTAACTTTCCTGAGATTACATAGCTGTTAAATATCTGTATTATGACTTCATCCTAAATATATTGGAAAACAGAACTACTTATTACACCCTCTATTTTTCCAATATGAATCTTAAAACTCACGTTAAATTATAGGACGCTATCAGTATTGTTCCTATTATTTAACAGACCACAGAGAACTAAACTAGAAGATTTAATTATTCTGCAAGAAAGACTACATCCCACCATGCATACAACAACTCCCGAGAAAGAATTGAACATAAACCAAAAGAACTAGGACCCACAGAATTTTAAAGATGTTTGTGAGAGATATGGCTACCATAATCTAATAGTCTAAAGAAAAAGAAATATATAAAACTTTACAGAATCCAGTCCCACAACGGAGTACATGAATTGGTCACAGGAAAAGAAATGCAATGGTAGTTAGGTGACCAAAATATTTTTGTAATATACGCTTGATTTGATTGAACTCTTTTTGACAGATATGATTTTAAAAACATTATAACAAGTAAAATTCCCCAAAAAACAATTTTCTAAAAGTCTGTACACCAAAAGTTCTTAATTATGAGAGTTGGCTACTGACTACCTAACTCCATGCACTCCATGCAAAAAGGTAAGGCAAAATCACTGATGTCAAGATTTTTACATTTTTTTAACATGGGCATTTTGGATTTTTTGACAAGTTGCATATAATTATTCTGAAGAAATTCATATATCTTTTCAAGCATCTGTAAAAGTATAATCATTTAGATAGACGGAAATTGACTCTCAGCTTCACATGTCTTCTCAGCAGCACCTTCTGGAGGTTCAGGTCAATGTGGTGTCCTGTAGCCATATTAGGAACACTCCCAGAGTCCTCTACTTGGGTGAGAGTGGGACTACTAAATTATACTGAAGACAGTTGTTTCAGTTATGAGCCATTGTAAAAACCAATTTGGAATTTATTATGTAAGTCTTTTAATATAGCTTTATGGTTGAGTACTAGGGGAGAGAAACTTTTTTTTTTAAAGGACAGTAGTAAATGCTGTAGAGAAGGTCTTGGCCTTTAAAGAGTCACTGACACATTCTGGTTTGAGCTTGTGCCCTGAGCAGACCCTGGGCACTGGCTCTGTACCCAGTCCTACAACACCCAGAAAAAGTTCGACTCCCAGGGGCTATAACAATCCCAGGATCAGAGGTGAGGAGGCCACAAACTCTGCCCCAATACTTGTATTAAGTGGGTTCCCCAGGATATAGGGACACAGGAATCTCTGCCCAGCCATTGTCACTGATTCCTTCTGATCTGAACCTGTATCTGGAGGAGGACTGGGGTGGGGTTCTGCACCTACTTTTAAAGTAGCCAGAGGGAACCCCACTCCCAGGTGTTCTGAAATGCCCAGGATCACAGAATCACCGAGAAACTTAGACTCCCAGGAGATCAGACACACCAAGGATCACTAGAGCTCTGGCACACTCAAGATCACAACTGAGGTCACAAAATCTTTACCAACACCCAGCATAACTGGGACCGGCACAGGAAAAAGGGAAACAAAAACCCCAGCCCATCCAGAGGCATGGGTTCCTTCCAGCTTGCACCTATGGCCAGAACAAACCCGGGGCTCTGGCTCCCCAACCACCCCTGCAAAACCTAGAGAAAGCTTGACTTCCAGGAGCTCTGACACAACAGGATCTCAGGAGCTTGGTCACACCAGGATTTCAGGATCCCAGAGGCAACTTGACTCACAGGAGCTCTGACACATTCAGGATCTCAGGATCACAGAATGCCATAATCAGAGAATCACAGAGACATCTGGACTGTGAGGAGTGCTGATGCAACCAGGATCACTGGAGGGACAGGCTCCAGTCAGAAACAGCAAGGACAGGAAGCAGGAGAGATAACCTGGCAAGAGGCAAGCATAGGAACATAAGCAACAGAACCCAAGGGTATTGGCAACATCAGAACCCAGTTCTCCCACAACAGTGAGTCCTGGATAACCCATCAAACCAGAAAAGCAAGATTCATATCTAAAATCACTTTTCATGATGTTAGAGGACTTTAAGAAAGACAGAAATAATTTCCTTAAAGAAATACAGGAAAACACAGAAAAACAGCTAGAAGCCTTTAAAGAGGAAACACAAAAATCCCTTAAAGAATTACAGGAAAACACAGCCAAACAGGTGAAGGAATTGAACAAAACCATCCAGGATCTAAAAATGGAAATAGAAACAATAAAGAAATCACAAAGGGAGAAAACCTTGGAGATAGAAAACCTAGGAAAGAGTCAGGAGTTATAGATGTAAGTATCACCAACAGAATACAAGAGATAAAAGAGAGAATCTCAGGTGCAGAAGATACCACAGAAAACATTGATACAACTGTCAAAGAAAATGCAAAATGCTAAAACCTCCTAACCCAAAACATCCAGGAAATCCAGGACACAATGAGAAGAACAAACATAGGGATAATAGGTATAGAAGAGAGCAAAGATTCCCAACTTATAGGGCCAGCAAATATCTTCAACAAAATTATAGAAGAAAACTTCCCTAACCTAAAGAAAGACATACCTATAAACATACAAGAGCCTGCAGAACTCCAAATAGATTGGACCAGAGACAAATTATGAAGTCGAGACTGAAGGAAAAGCCATCCAGAGACTGTCCCACTTGGGGATCCATCCCACATGCCCTGACACCAAACCCAGACACTATTGTGGATGCCAAAAAGTGCTTGCTGACAAGAACCTGACATAGCTGTCTCCTGAGAGTCTTTGCCAGTACCTGACCACTACAAAGGCGATGCTCACAGCCAACCATTGGTCTGCGCACGGAGTCCCCAATGGAGGAGATAGAGAAAGGACTGAAGAAGCTGAAGGGGTTTGCAGCCCCATAGGATGAACAGCAATATCAACCAACCATACCCCTCAGAGCTCCCAGGGACTAAACCACCAACCAAAGAGTACACATGGAGGGACCCATGGCTCCAGCTTCATATGTAGCAGAAGATGAACTTGTTGGGCATCAATAGGAGATGTCCTGGGAATGCTTGATGCCCCAGTGTAGGGGAATGCGAGGGTGGAGAGGTGGGAGTGGGTGGGTGGATGGGGGAACACTCTCATAGAAGCTGGGGGAGGAGGGATGGGATTTTTGATTTCCAGTAGGGAAACCAGAAAAGGGGATAACACTTGAAATGTAAATAAAGAAAATATCAAATAAAAAAATAGTCAGTGACATATGTGCATTCTTGGTTTTTAGATAGCAGAATAAGTGACTCCTTTCCATTCTCATCTCACCTGAAAGATTTTTCGGTATTTCTCTCTTGCTTCACTCTTCATGATGAAGTCATCATCAAATTAATTTTCTCTAAAATAGCTACAAGAGGACAGATGTTAAGATCAGGCTGTCCCAAACCCTGAGTTGTCCCTTCTTGTGAAATCTACACTTTTCAGATGGCGCCTTGCTCTTAGTGATCCCATTCTATAAGTAGCATTTCAGTGTATTTGGAGAACCAAATATGGAAATATGACTGCACACCTCATTCAGCATGTGAGTGGAACATCTCTTTGCATCACCCACACAGCACAGCCAATGCCTTATTCCTGAGAATAAAAAGGATACTACCCTGTAAATTTATTGAAATCAATTGGAACTTACATAAATGCACTAAAATCATTTCAGAAAAACGAGGCCCAAGAGTTTTTCAGAGAGACAAAGAATTGGTTTCAGTTGATCTCTCTCTACATTGTTGACATGGCCTACCAAACCTCTGCTTTCATTGCTCCTGTTCTAGAAATTTTACCTGCCATTCATCTGACTGTTCATTTGTTCATCTCAACATAGTTTTCCTTTCATTCTTACAGCTAGACTAATTCTTGCAGCTCATTTCTGATGCTGCAGTCTAACTCCATGATTACCAGCTACAAATTCTCTAGCCTCTTCCTTGAAGCTGGGTTTGGGTAGGCATCTTTTCAATAAGTATTCTATTTATATTTCTATCAGTGACCCTACTTCTCTGGATTTCTTAAACATCTTGAACTATGCATGCTGTGGCATCTTAAAATGTTGTAGTCACTCGGTAATCTATAAATAGATAATTTATAGACAGGTAGATATACATTTACAGATTTTGCTGTGTGATGTGTTTTATCTGAATATTAACAACAGTAACTAAGATTTATTCCAATTTATTTATTCAAATAAATGAACCTATTTTCACCTCAACTACTGTTATGGAGAAATGTAGGAATATTTAGTAAATTGCTGCCATTTGAACTGCTCTATCTTATGAATTTAATGCTATGCAAAAATTGTAAAACTCTGGCAAGACAAGAACTTGTCTATCTTATGTTTTTGACAGTGTGTGCTCAAGGTTGCCTGTTTAACTCTCTAGATGGCACCATGATCATAGGAGACAGGGACCTAAAAATGAGGTGGACTAAAGTCTCATGAAATAGCCAACATTATTAAAAACATTAGGTAATTTCTACTCTTAGGGTTAAGGAGAATCAACTGCACAAAGTGTCCAATTACAAAGATAGGCTTCTTAAGGCAAAATAATAATGTTTATCCATAGCAGTATATGAATAACACCTGTGGAAACAAACTCACTCTTATCCACTACACCTGGAAGGAGCATAAAATTATACTCTAAAACCAGTTCTGTGTTTTGAAGAAACTGATGTCACAGGATTCTTGTTTTCTTAGAGTTTCCTCACACAGTATTCTCACAACTCTGTTTGTGAACATTTTTCAAAAACATCCCAGTACTAGTCTAAAGGTAAAATTAGAGTGTACATATAAAAGTGTGACCATACACAATAAAGGTCCTTAGAAACTATTAGGAGTTTTACTATATCATGTTTCCATTACATTGCAAGAAATGTCCCAATTCTGGGACTGGCACCAAACATTCTAAAACTGTAGTCACTTGTTCTGGATTTGATTCTTTTCCTTTCGATTCATATAAAATGTATTCATTATGACCAATTAATGTTGAACCTTTTTTTTTTAAAGACAATTCCTTATTGTTAGACAGAAGAAAGCACATTTGTGTATCTTTTATTTAAATTAGCGATTCATTTCATGAGGTTGTACTGAGACTGTAAAGCACCTGGGAGATGAGGTAATTTACTTCCTTTCCTACCAAAGACCAACTAAATTTCAATGGAATTAAATTATATCTTGCCTAAATTTCTTCTTACATTTCAAAATATCACATTTATTTTCATCTCCAAGGAATAGAGAATATGATTTCATAAGTAGAATACTTGCCTCTTTTTGAAAGCCAATACTGAATTTTTAAGAGAGCTATGTTTATCTAAACTATATTATCCCCCATTTGCTTTTTTCTCATTAATCTTGTTTACATGATGTGTTATTAATGGAGCTATGACAATCTTAACAGAAAATTTTCTATATGCTATATAAATTAATGCATTTACTATTTCTAAAAGGTCTCAGTAGTGTTTTGACCATTAATATCAAAGATAATAACAATCTCACTAGGTTTATTCACTAGGCTAATATACCCTAAAAGAGAGTATATGATTGGAATATATCAGATTAGACTTTCTTTCAATAATGGACAAAGATCTGTATTCTCATAGTGTCTAATTAAGTCAATGCAACAGAATGATAAGTAGATTCACTTGACTGGCAATTGCTACACATTTATAAGAAATAAAATCTCTGAAAACAATATCCTCTTCCTGTAGGTATGCTGCTATGTTAAAACTTTAAAAACTTCACCAAGAGCCAGAAAGTACTTCAATGAGATACAAATAAAAATCAATTAAATTCTCTTGCAGCAAAGGCTAATGTGGTAATCTTTAGGCTCCCTCCTTTGATAGATGAGAATAGAATGCTTGCAACACACCCGAGCAGTTTTTAAAATGACTTCTTGAATTGTTCATGATCAACTCCTTTCCTGTGCTTTCAAGTGGCTCAGTGTCATGCTCACTATTCTTAGAATTTAACCACATTCATTTGAACTATGGCATTTTTAAAGATCTATCTTCCTTCTTGTACTAAACACATTAAGGTAAAAGTCGTAATTTTTGGTAATTTATAGGCTCTTGCTTCCTTCCTAAAATTTACAGTGAATGCTTCACTCTCCAGATAATTAGTTTTTCAGGTAGAAACTTAACCAATGAAGGTTATTTTAAAATCACCATTCAAGATAAGGGTAGATGATAAGGCAACACTGGGTAACTAACTAGCTATCTACTAACAAGCATGTAGGCTATTGACTATGAATCTCCTCCCTCATAATCTGTAGTTTATAAAATTAGAAACTGAAATTGCAGGATATTGATTACTAATCAGAAGAAACTAATTTAAGTATTTCTAGACCTAGATTGTGACATCACAATCTGAACTGTCTGGAAGGTATTAAGACTAATATTTAATCAAATTCTTCCTGGTTAAGAATAAATAAAAATCATTGCTGCTTTTCTGAAATAACAAGAAAATATTTCAGATTGCAAAAGAATCCACCATTTGTTATTCCTTCCAGACGCTGATTGTGAATGTTGGTCTTGCTTTTTAATATCAATGTCCTTTAGTTCAGTAGACATAAGACATGATTGGTCATTAAATATGTTTTTCTCATTAATCAACTTAGTGATGTTTAAAAAGATTATTACGGGACAGTGGTACTCTTACCCAAAAAATTTTCCTTTTTTCTTCTGTTTAGAACTGTTCTGAATCATTGTAATATAGTATTATTTAATATGACACGTGTGTACAATACAGTTTAAAAATACAAAAATCAATCTTTACCTGCTTTAAATTACCTATAAAGGAAGATATAAAGAGAAGTTGTTTCAGAAAACTTCAAAATATAATGTGAAGCCTACCTAAAAAACATGTTGCCACAATAGTTTCATTAGTCATTGTCCATGCTCACTCATCAAGTATGCTTCACATTATTCTTTAAGAAACTGTACCTTTGTGTTTTCTGAAGTTTACTCTGTGTGTCTTGTGTGAATTCACTTGATTGATATTTCAATAACCTAGGACAATACAGGAGATGAGAATGTGATCCTAGTAGAATCATCATTAAATCAAAAGTTTTTCACTGAATTCACCAAGGTATATTGAAAAATCACTTGTAATTTAAGGAAATTCTTAATTCAAGATTGAGATAATAAAGTTTTCGGTATTCTCCCATTATCAGAAATTTTGAGGCATCCTATTGATATTACAAAATGTTTCAAGGGAAATCATGATCCCTCTTGATTTTCTAGTTTTACTAACTAAAAAATTTAAGAATGGGACTTAAAAATAAAGCCTGAGAACAACTTCATTAGACTTTAAAAGAAACAGTCAGGGCAATGAGCTACAAATATCAGCATCTTCCTGAAGAAGGAAGATGGAGAAGAGAAAGTGAAATAAGGCATGCCATCTGAGGCAAGTGGGGAGCCATATGGTGGGGAAAGGCAATTTAGAGCATAAGAAATCTGAAAGTAAAAGAAAAAACAATCATTGGCTCTAACCAGCATCTGAAAGAGAGAAGAGAAGGAAAGGAAAAAGTATACATTTCTGAGAAGGTACAGAAATGTAGGCAGACCCAACAGAACTTCCAGGTAGCTTGCCAGGACGGTACTATCTCATTGAAGGGATAATTTCTCCTCCTATATCTTTAACGTGGTTTAAGATAAGCCCATCTTCCCTAGTGGTGGTTTCACTTTCTTGAGACCTTAGTTCCTTTGATAGGACATTGACCCAGGCCAACTGGAATGTTAGGTCTTGTCCCAGAACAGTTATTCATTAAAAAAAAAAAAAAAAAGTCAAGTTTTTCTTTAATGGGCCTTTGCTTGTTTGGCATTTTTCTCTCAATTGATTTGTAAATTTTGGAAACAGAATACATTGTTTAGGATCTTCATCACCAAATATACAGTAATTACATCTTTTAAAAGTAGGTTTTTCTCTTTACTATTTTTAGTTCAAAGGTCTAACTTCACCAATTAATGTGTCCATAGAAGCAGCTTTAGTAGCAATACAGTGAAGCATCCTGATTGATTTATTTTTCAATGAAGTTTAGAGTTAATGAGGTAAATGTTAGGGAAAATGTGTCTGTCAATTTGAGTGTTTGGTCTGATTTTTAGCTTGTTCTGCTATTTTAGAAATTTTGTGTAGGCTGCTATGTAGAAATTTCATTGATTTCTCTTGGAAAGTTATTTCTAACTGCTGCTGTGAGACTGAATATTCAGTAATGTACTATAAAGCATAAAATGTTATGAAATTAATCAAATATTCATATTTTAAATAGAAATCATTGAGAGCTAATATAAGAAATTATTTTGAGATAACATTTGGGTTTCTTAAATAGGTCTTAAAATATACATTTCAAATATGTTTCCTGATATATTTGGAGATAAGAGATTCGTTAGAAATCAGAGACTTTCAGGTCAGACAAGGCAGATTCAAGAACCAACACAAAACTCTTCTTCAGAATGAGCTTTCCTAGTGTAGTGGCTATTCCTGGTTGTTAACTTGACTATATCTGGAATGAACTACAATCCAGAATTGGAAGGCTCACATGTGATCCTAATCTGGAAGTTGGGAAATACAAGTTTTGGACCTGGGATCGTGGTTTGGAGATCTTGAGGCATAGTGGCTATGAATCCCAGAAGATTAAGACAGGGAGATCTCTAAGTTCAAAGTCATCTGGGACAAAGGAAGTCCAAGATCCAGGCATGGTGGCACACAACTTTAATCTGAACCATACCTTCTGCTGGAGACCTATATAAGGACACTGGAAGAAGGAAGATTCACTCACTCTTCTTCATTTGCTTGCCTTGTGGGCCTGAGTAACTGCTAGATACTTGGACTTCCATTCACAGCTGCTAATGACCATTGTTGGGAGTTGAACTACAGACTGTAAGTCACTAAGAAATTCTCTTACTATATAGAGACTACCTATAAGTTCTGTGATTCTAGAGAACCCCAACTAATACACCTAAAAAAGATTACATCTTGACCAGGTTGTTGGGGTGGGATGGCAGGATTGGACCTTGAAGTAGAAAAATCTTGGGAAATGTGAAACATTATACCAGAGGCTGCATGGGGGACTTTAATGGAACAAGGACTGTTCTCTTCCAAAACTCAAAGGAAAACTTCATTAAAAAAGATAGCCTAGTAGATTGGTGGGGAAGAAGAATGGGAGAGGAAAGATACCTGCCATATGCTGCCTCACTGTGCTCACAAATGGAAAGTCCTCAGATCTTTATTTTCTAAGATTTTTTTATTTACATTCCAAATGATTTCCGCTTTCCCGTTTCCTCCCTCCCCGAAAGTCCCATAAGCCCCCTTCCCTCATCCTGTTCCCCATTCAACTCCCTCTCGCTTCTCTGTCCTGGTATTCCCATACATCCAGTCTTTCCAGGACCAGGGGTCTCTCGTTCTATCTTCTTGGACATCTATTGATATGTGAATTGTGTCTCGGGTATTCCGAGATTCTGGGTTAATATCCCCTTATCAGTGACTGCATACCATGTGTGTTCTTTTGTGATTGGGTTACCTCACTAAGGATGATATTTTCCAGTTCTGACCATTTGCCTAGGAATTTCGTGAATTCATTGTTTTTAATTGCAGAGTAGTATTCCATTGTGTAAATATACCACATCTTCTGAATCCATTCCTCTTTTGAGGGACATCTGGGTTCTTTCCAGCTTCTGGCTATTATAAATAAGGCTGCTATGAACATAGTGGAACATGTGTCCTTATTGCATGCAGGGGAAGCCTCTGAGTATATGCCCAGGAGTGGTATAGCAGGATCCTCTGGGAGTGTCATGCCCAGTTTTCTGAGGAACCACCAGACTGCTTTCCAGAGTGGAAATTGCTTGCAATCCAACCAGCAGTGGAGGAGTGTTCCTCTTTCTCCACATCCTCGCCAACAACTGCTGTCTCCTGTGTTTTTGATCTTAGCCATTCTGACTGGTGTGAGATGGAATCTCAGGGTTGTTTTGATTTGCATTTCCCTAATGACTAAGGATGTTGAACATTTCTTTAGGTGCTTCTCAGCCATTAGATATTCTTCAGGTGAGAACTCTTTGTTTAGCTCTGTACCATATTTTTTAATAGGGTTATTTGGCTCTCTGGAGTCTAACTTCTTGAGTTATTTGTACATATTAGATATTAGCCCTGTATCAGATGTAGGGTTGGTAAAGATCATTTCCCAGTTTGTTGGTTGCCACTTTGTCCTTTTGACAGTGTCTTTGCCTTACAGAAACTTTGTAATTTTATGAGGTCCCATTTGTCAATTCCTGATCTTAAAGCATAAGCTATTGGAATTCTGTTCAGGAAATTCTCCCCTGTGCACATACGTTCAAGGTTCTTCCCTAGTTTCCTTTCTATTAGTTTCAGTGTGTCTGGTTTTATGTGGAGGTTCTTGATCCACTTGGAGTTGAGCTTAGTGCAGGGAGATATGAATGGATCTCTTTGCATTCTTCTGTATGCTGACCTCCAGTTAAATCAGCACCATTTGTTGAAAAGGCTATCTTTTTTGCACTGTATGGTTTTAGCTCCTTTGTCAAAGATCAAGTGATCATAGGAGTGTGGGTTCATTTCTGGGTCTTCAGTTCTGTTCCATTGATCTACATGCCTGTCACTGTACCAATACCATGCAGTTTTTAACACTATTGCTCTGTAGTACAGCTCGTGGTCCGGGATACTAATTCGCCCAGAAGTTCTTTTACTGTTGAGTATAGTTTTAGCTATCCTAGGTTTTCTGTTATTCCAGATGAATTTTTGAATTGCTCTTTCTAACTCTATGAAGAATTGAGTTGGGATTTTGATGGGGATGGCATTGAATCTGTATATTGCTTTTGGCAAGATGGTCATTTTGACTATATTAATCCTGCCAATCCATGAGCATGGAAGATTTTTCCATCTTCTGAGGTCTTCTTCAATTTCTTTCTTCAGAGATTTGAAGTTCTTGTCATACAGATTTTTTACTTGTTTGGTTAGAGTCACTCCAAGATACTTTATATTGTTTGTGGCTATCGTGAAGGGTATCATTTATCTTATTTCTCACTCAGCCTGCCTATCCTTTGAGTATAGGAAGGCTACTGATTTGCTTGAATTGATTTTATATCCGGCCGCTTTGCTGAAGTTGTTTATCAGTTGTAGGATTTCTGTGCTGGAGTTCTTTGGGTCACTTAAGTATAGTATCATTTCGTCTGCAAATAGTGATAGTTTGACTTCTTCCTTTCCAATTTGTATCCCTTTGACCTCCTTTTGTTGTCTAATTACTCTAGCTAGAACTTCAAGTACTATATTGAAAAGATATGGAGCAAGAGGGCAGCCTTGTCTAGTCCCTGATTTTAGTGGGATTGCTTCAAGTTTCTCTCCATTTAGATTGATGTTGGCTACCAGTTTCCTGTAAATTGCTTTTACTATGATTAGATACGGGCGTTGAATTACTGATTTTTCCAAGACCTTTAACATGAAAGGATGCTGAATTTTGTCAAATGCTTTCTCAGCATCTAATGAAGTGACCATGTGGTTTTTTTCTTTGAGATAGTTTATGTAGTAGATTACATTGATGGACTTCTTTATATTAAACCATCCCTACATCCCTGGGATGAAGCCTATTTGATCGTGGTGAATGACTGTTTTGATGTGTTCTTGAATTTGGTTGGCAAGAATTTTATTGAGTATTTTTGCATCAATATTCATAAGAGAAATTGGCCTGAGATTCTCTTTCTTTGTTGCATCTTTGTGTGGTTTTGGTGTTAGCATAATTGTGGCTTCATAGAAAGAGTTGGGTAGTGTTCCTTCTGTTTCTCTTTTGTGGAATAGTTTAAAGAGTGTTGGGGTTAGGTCTTCTTTGATGGTCTGATAGAAGTCTGCCCTAAAACCGTCTGGACCTGTGCTTTTTTTGGTTGAAAGACTTCCAATGACCACTTCTATTTCTTCAAGGGTTATAGGACAGTTTAGAACGTGTATTTGATCCTGACTTAATTTTGGTATTTGGTATCTGTCTAGGAAATTGTCCATTTCCTCCAGATTTTCTAGTTGTATTGATTACAGGCTTTTCTTAGTAGGATCTGATGATTTTTTGAATTTCCTCAATTTCTGTTGTTATATCTCCCTTTTTGTTTCTGATTTTGTTCATTTGGATACTGTCTCTGTGCCCTCTGGCTAGTCTGGCTAAGGGCTTATCTATCTTGTTGATTTTTCTCAAAGAACCAACTCCTAGTTTTGTTGATTCTTTGTATGGTTTTATTTGTTTCTATTTGATTGATTTCACTCCTGAGTTTGATGATTTCCTGCCATCTACTCCTCTTGGGTGTATTTGCTTCTTTTTGTTCCGGGGCTTTCAGGTGTGCCATTAAGCTGCTAGTGTATGCTCTCTCACATTTCTTTTTGGAGACACTCAGGGCTATGAATTTTCCTCTTAGCACTGCTTTCATTGTGTCCCATAAGTTTGTGTATGTTGTGCCTTCATTTTCATTAAATTTTAAAAGTCTTTGATTTCTTTATTTCCTCCTTGACCAAGTTATCATTGAGGAGAGCATTGTTCAGCTTCCATGTATATGTGGGCTTTCTGTTGTTTTTGTTGTTATTGAAGACCACCCTTATTCCATAGTGATCTGATAGGAGGCATGGGATTATTTCGATCTTCTTATATCTGTTGAGGTCAGTTTAGTGACCAATTATATGGCTGATTTTGGAGAAGGTACCATGAGGTGCTGAGAAGAAGGTATATTCTTTTGCTTTAAGATGAAATGTTCTATATATATCTGTTAGTTCCTTTTGGTCCAAGGCTTCAATTAGTTTCACTGTGTCCCTGTTAATTTCTGCTTTCCTGAACGATCCATTTCAGAGAGCGGGGTGTTGAAGTCACCCACTATTATTGTGTGAGGTGTGATGTGTGTTTTGGGTTTTAGTAAAGTTTTTTTATGAATGAGGGTACCCTTGCATTTGGAGAATAAATATTCAGAATTGAGAGTTCTTCTTGGTGGATTTTTCCTTTGACCAGTATGTAGTGTCTTTCTGTGTCTTTTTTGATGACTTTAGGTTGAAAGTAAATTTTATTTATTAGGATGGCTACTCCGGTTCGTTTCCTGGGACCGTTTGCTTGTAAAATTGTTTTCCAGCCTTTTAGTTGGTGGTAATGTTTATCTTTGACACTGAGGTTTGTTTCCTGCACACAGCAAAATGCTGGGTCCTGCTAACGTATCCAGTCTGTAGTCTATGTCTTTTTATTGGGGAATTGAGACCATTGATATTAAGAGAGGTTAAGGAATAGTGATTATTGCCACGTGCTATTCTTGACACTATCTTTATGTTTGAGTGGTTATCTAATTTCGGGTTTGATGTAAGAAGGTTGCTATCTCATTTTTTCCAGGGTGTAGTTTCTCTCCTTGTATTGGCGGTTTCCACCTATTATCCTTTTCAGGGCTGAGTTTGTTGAAAGATATTGTGTAAATTTGGTTTTATCATGAAATATCTTGGTCTCTCCATCTATGGTGATTGAGAATTTTGCTTGGTATAGTAGTATGGGCTGGCATTTGTGTTCTCTTAGAGTCTGCATGAGATCTTCCCAGGATCTTCTGGCTTTCATAGTCTTTGGTGAGAAGTCTGATGTGATTCGTATAGGTCTTCCTTTATATTTTACTTGGCCTTTTTCTCTTACTGCTTTTAATATTCTTTCTTTGTTTAGTACATTTGGTGTTTTGATTATTATGTGACGGGAGGTATTTCTGTTCTGATCCTGTCTATTTTGAGTTATGTAGGCTTCTTGTACATTCATTGGCATCTCTCTCTTTAGGTTACGGAAGTTTTCCTCCATAATTTTGTTGAAGATATTTACTGGCTCTTTAAGTTGCAAATCTTCACTCTCATCTATACCTATAATCCTTAGGTTTGGTCTTCTCATTGTGTCCTGGTTTTCCTAGATGTTTTGGGTTACACGTTTTTTGCATTTTGCATTTTCTTTGACTGTTGAGTCGATGCTTTCTATGGTATCTTCAGCACCTGAGATTCTTTCTTCCATCTCTTGTTTTCTATTGTTGATGTTTCCATCTATGACTCCTGATTTCTTCCCAAGGTTTTCTATCTCCAAAGTTGTCTCCCTTTGTGATTTCTTAGTTGTTTCTCCTTCCTTTTTTAGATTCTGGATGGATTTGCTGACATCCTTCACTTGTTGGTTTGTATTTTCCTGTATTTCTTTAAGATATTTTGCATTTCCTTTTTCAGGATTTCTGCCTGTTGACCCGTGTTCTCCTGTATTTCCTTAAGCGATATTTGTGTTTCCTCCTCATGGGCTTCCATCTGTTGATCCATTGTCTCCTGCATTTCTTTAAGCAGGTCTCGTGTTTCCTTTGTAAGGGCATCTATCTGTTGATTCATTTCTTTAAGCACTTTTTGTGTTGCCTCCTTATGGGCCTCCTTCTGTTGACCCATGTTCTCCTGCATTTCTTTAAGCAATTTTTGTGTTTCCTTTGTAAGGGCATCTCCCTGTTGATTCATTTCTTTTTGTGTTGCCTACTTATGGGCCTCCATCAGTTGACCCATATTCTTCTGCATTTCTCTAAGAGATTTTTGTGTTTCTTTTGTAAGGGCTTCTACCCGTTGATTCTTGTTCTTCTGTATTTCTTTATGAGATTTGTTTGTGTCCTTGAAATCCTCTAATAGCATCATGAGAAGTGATTTTAAATCCAGATCTTGTCTTTTGGGTGTGATGGGGTATCCAGGACTTGCTGCTGTTGGAGAGTTGGATTCGAATGGTGCCATATTGCCTTGATTTCTGTTAGTAATGTTCCTACTTTTGCGTTTTGCCATCTGGTTACCTCTGATGTTAGTTGGTCCTGCAAAGCTATTTCTGACCCCTCTGGATTACCGGGATTCCCCTGGCACTGATTTCTGGGGCCTGCACTGCTCCTGAGTGACTTTGGAGCCCTGATGTGCCTTGCCCCAATTGATGTTATATTGGGGAATCCCTGCACATCAGAAGACTCAGTGTAGTGGATTCCTGGAGCAGAGGTTGCCAAAAGGAGGCTGTTGTGCTCCCTCCCTGTGCGGGTGCGCTCTCTCCCAGTACGGGTCCCTCTGCAGGGCAGATGTCCCACAGCAGAGCTGGCACATAGCTGACCACAGAACTGCCCAGCTCTTGGGAGCAGGGAGCACACCAGCTGGCTGAGTCCCAAGCGATATTATGCTTGATTGTTCCTGCGCCTGGAGGTTCCAATTGCCCTGTTGCTGGAGTAAAGATGGCGGAGTGCACTGTGCCCCATCTTGGCACAGATCACCGTGCAGGACAGATGGCCTACAGCAGAGCTGGCGCCCAGATGACCACAGAGCTGCCCGCTCTTGGGCATAGATGGAAGCCTAACAGGCTATGTCCCAAGCGATGTTATATTGGGGAGTCCCTGCGTACCTGGAGGCTCAGTGCAGTCGATCCC
Organism: Tokudaia tokunoshimensis; assembly: GCA_036184795.1. Classification (NCBI taxonomy): domain Eukaryota; kingdom Metazoa; phylum Chordata; class Mammalia; order Rodentia; family Muridae; genus Tokudaia; species Tokudaia tokunoshimensis. The sequence continues at coordinate 128,580,327 of BTHU01000023.1, read as the reverse complement.
TGGAGCAGAGGTCACCAAGGAGGAGTCCTTGGATCTTTAAACTGCTGTGTCTCAGTACCTGTGGTTCCTCCCACAATTCTTACCCCTCCAAAGGCACCCCCCCCACACACACACACATACACAGAGAGCTTGGCTTTTGCTTACCTTCTTCAGCCTGATACCTATATAATCTCATCCATTTTGGCTATTCCACCAGTCTCTTGGTTTCTTGTCATGGGCCAATCCTCTTAGTCAGCAGCTCCTCTTTCATCCTCTGTCCCCTTCTCTCCTACTATGGTCCTGTTTAGTCTTCTGGTCACGTTCAGCCTAGGCTCTTTATCTATTTTCTCCCTTATATCTAAAATAAAATTCTCCGTATTTTAGATGTTGTCCTCTCTTGTTCTGCTTTGTTCCCCCCCTTTCCACACTTGCTCTCACCCACTCTATCTTTCCTCTCAAGGCTCAGTTTAGTCTGGACCCTTCTGGGTACCTCTGTTTGAACTCTCCTGTTAAAACTTATATACTCTATCCAGCCCATATAAAAGAAACACACTCTTGTTCTTTTATTTGCAAGCTATAATCTTAGACTGAGCAGGTATTGAGCTATTCTAACTTATGTCCCAGTTATATGTCCCTTCCTACTTGTTGATTCTTCTGGGCATGTGCTAGTCCATCTCCCCTCATGGTGGCCTCCTCCTCTCTCTGTGTCCTTTTACCTTCTCCCTCTGGTCTTTCCTGAGACCCCCTCATTAGATCATCCTATCCTGCCTTTCTTTTCCTACAGGCTAATCACAGGCTCCAGTCTTTTATTAACCTACTAACTTTAAATTGGGAAGCAGTGATTACATAGCATTATTTGGTGTACATGAGGATTTCCTTTTCAGAAACAACCAGATATCAGGGGCCAGTAAATAGCATTTGAATAATAGAAGCATCAGACCAAACCCCAACACTCTCTTTCATATTTACAGAAATAATTTCTCAGTCATGCAGATAGTGAGTCAACCTATCTGCCTGGGTAAAAGTAGCTTCATTGGTTTATCCACCAATATTTTATATTTGCCTGGTTTTGTAGCTGTCTTTATTCTGCTACATTGTGTTACTGGTCCCATGTAGGAAAATAAATCTGGAATAGCCAATGAACAAAGATCTGTATGACAAGAACTTCAAGTCTCTGAAGAAAGAAATTGAAGAAGACCTCAGAAGATGGAAAAATCTGCCATGCTCATGGATTGGCAGGATTAATATAGTAAAAATGAGCATCTTACCAAAAGTAATACATAGATTCAATGCAATCCCCATCAAAATCCCAACTCAATTCTTCATAGAGTTAGAAAGAGCAATTCAAAAATTCATCTGGAATAACAGAAAACCCAGAATAGCTAAAACTATTCTCAAGAGTAAAAGAACCTCTGGGGGAATCAGTATCCCGGACCTCAAGCTGTACTACAGAGCAATAGTGTTAAAAACTGCATGGTATTGGTACAGTAACAGACATGTAGATCAATGGAACAGAATTGAAGACCCAGAAATGAATCCACACTCCTATGGTCACTTGATCTTTGACAAAGGAGCTAAAACCATCCAGTGGAAAAAAGATAGCCTTTTCAACAAGTGGTGCTGGCTCAGCTGGAGGTCAACATGCAGAAGAATGCAAATTGACCCATCTTTATCTCCTTGCACTAAGCTCAATTCTAAGTGGATCAAAGATCTCCACATAAAACCAGACACACTGAAACTAATAGAAGGGAAACTAGGGAAGAACCTTGAACAGATGGGCACAGGGGAGAATTTCCTGAACAGAACTCCAATAGCTTATGCTCTAAGATCAAGAATAGACAAATGGGACCTCATTAAATTACAAAGTTTTTGCAAGGCAAAAGACACTGTCAAAAAGACAAAGTGGCAACCAACTAACTGGGAAATGATCTTTACCAACCTTACATCCGACAGAGGGCTAATATCCAATAAATACAAAGAACTCAAGAAGTTAAACTCCAGAGAGGCAAGTAACCCTATTAAAAAATATGGTACAGAGCTAAACAAAGTGTTCTCACCTGAAGAATATCTAATGGCTGAGAAGCACATAAAGAGATGTTCATCATCCTTAGTCATTAGGGAAATGCAAATCAAAACAACCCTGAGATTCCATCTCACACCAGTCAGGATGGCTAAGATCAAAAACACAGGAGACAGCAGTTGTTGGCGAGGATGTGGAGAAAGAGGAACACTCCTCCACTGCTGGTGGAATTGCAAGCTGGTACAACCACTCTGGAAAGCAGTCTGGCGGTTCCTCAGAAAACTGGGCATGACACTCCCGGAGGATCCGGCTATACCACTCCTGGGCATATACCCAGAGACTTTACCTGCATGCAATAAGGACACATGGTCCACCATGTTCATAGCAGCCTTATTTATAATAGCCAGAAGCTGGAAAGAACCCAGATGTCCCTCAACGGAGGAATGGATTCAGAAGATGTGGTATATCTACACAATGGAATACTACTCTGCAATTAAAAACAATGAATTCACGAAATTCCTAGGCAAATGGTCAGATCTTGAAAATATCATCCTTAATGAGGTAACCCAATCACAAAAGAACACACATGGTATGCAGTCACTGATAAGGGGATATTGATCCAGAATCTCGGAATACCCTAGACACAATCCGCATGTCAATAGATTTCTAAAAAGATGGAAGGAGAGACCCCTGGTCCTGGAAAGACTGGATGTAGGGGAACGCCAGGACAGAGTATCGAGAGGGGGTTGAATGGAGAAAAGAGGGAGGGAAGGGGGCTTATGGAACTTTCGGGGAGGGAGGAAATGGGAAAGGGGAAGTGATTTGGAATGTAAATTAAAAAATAAAATAAAATAAATAATAAAAAAAATAATATTGTATTTGAAAGGAACTTTTTTTTTTACCATCAATCTTATTATCCTACAAAGCTTGTCACTGAGCCTGCCATCCCAGTTAATCCATTGGAAATTTTTGGCTCAGCAAATGGGTGAAGAAATTTCCTACTGAAGACACTCTACGGAGACTATAGAAAACCAGTTATAAAATTGTAGACATAAGGCTTCAAAGGTGACTAAGAACCAGTGAAACATGACAATATTAAAGGAACAAAATAAGGCTCTAGTAATTGACCCTTAAGGAAATGCAACCTTAAAGACTGTGACTATGAACTAAAAACAATCACCATGAAGAAATCCTCAAGTAAGTTTAATGAGAATAAGGAATGTTTTGTTTTTGTTGTTGTTGTTGTTGTTGTTTTTTACAATTTTGCTTTGCAAGTACATAATCATGACCTAAAATCATTTAAAAGTAAGAAAAATCACTTGTAATCATGAAGCAATGAAATGAAAATAAAAGTTGGACCTGAGGACTAATGGCAAAATAAACCTGCAGATAATCATATCTTCATCTTAGTATAGTGTTTGGGAATTGTGCTGATTGCTGGTAAAAATCCTGAATGTAATGACTAAAACATAAACATTCATGTTTATTTTTCTCAGGTTATGATTAGTAGTCATGAAGCTGAGTACTGGCAATTTAACAACAGTACCCAAATATCATCTGAAATTCCAGCCAGCACAAAGACAATCTACACTGAAACACAAGTAGATGAATTCAGTAGATGGACAGATGGAATAAAAGCATCTGCCAGTTAAACCAATTGTTAAGTCCTATACAGAAATCTATGTAACTACACTTCTCCAACTCTACAAATCTTCAGCAACTCCATCTAGCAGGAAGAGAGATGCTCTGAGTATATTTTGAGGAAAACAAGTAGAAACTTTTGACACACATAAAAGCATTTTAAAAGAATCAACAAGCTTGAATAGTGGAGTAAGCATATATTCTGTTTCTACACAAGAAATTGAAAATCCTTCAGCTATTTTAGAAAGCATAAATTCTATACAAGAATCATGGTACTTAAACAAAGCAAATAAAAGGAAACAATTAGAAAACATGTCATGATTTTATTTTATTTTTACTCAAATCTATAATAAAAGAACCACTTAGACTTTCAACCCAGGGTATTCTTTTGGCTTCACAGTTTTAGTAGAGCAATGAGTCTTGTCTACTTCTTTACAGGTCCAAACCTGGACACACAACTAAGTATTTATATAATTTATTAGCAGTGTGCATTAGTTTCTTTTTTTAAATCCAGTTTATACTGAAAGCATAGAAAATTACAGTATGATTGCAAGGCAGGCCATGAATACAATATAGTTTGAAGATTTGGAGACAGAGTAGAAATTAGTATACAAATAATAATAGTAAAAATCTGCGAACAATGATGCACCAAGAGGTATTGCTTAGAATTTTTGAAGGACCAAGAATAAAACTGTAATTATATTATTTTATATAAACCCAGGAAAGACAAGAATTGGGCAACATTAGAAAAATCTAAACAACCAGACTGATTTCCAGAGTGGTTGTACCAATTTATAATCCCACCAACAATGGAGGAGTGTTCTCTTTCTCCACATCCTTGCCAGCATCTGTTGTCACCTGAGTTTTTGATCTTGAAATGCAAATTAAAAAAAATCCAATAAAAATTTTAAAACAAGAAAAATCTGAAGGGTGTCAGTAATTGGAGAAAAGTCTCTTACTCTCCACAGAAGTTGCAAAATCCATGCTTTAAGTATTGAGAACATATGTCAATCATTTTCCCACAAAATAGTTGTAGGAATTGGTTTGGGTGAGTGTATGGGTTTGACAGAGTTAAGGACGTAGTTGCCAGTTGGTATGTTGCTATGAGACATTGAAAAACACACGAGTTCAACCATATAAAGTCACAGACAACATACTTAAGATATGGTTATTTCCAGGGAAAGAGAAGGAATAAAGAAGACATTTTTTTTAATTTTATACTTGTCTCAATAATTCCCCCAGTGACCTTCATACTTTAATGACTGTGAAATAATAAACTAACCTCCATATTAAACTAAATAATAACTGTATATAGGGAAATTAACTTTGTTCTTAAATTATGGTTTAATTTCTATCATTTATTTAATGTTTTTGTTATTCCTATTTTTTTTAGAAAGATGCAGAAGTGCTTTGTAGACACGTTGAAAATTGAAATGCTAACTGTTATAACTCTGAGTTAATGGCATACTTAGGGAAAATGTTTTGAAGTAAAATGAAAACAAATATGTCCCAAGCCATTTTGTTACCCATGAACCTGGATAGTTCTTCTGTTCTGCAGGGCTTTGTCTGTGTGATGAGTCTACATGCTGTTCATGGCATATTATACTGCTTCCTTCTAAGGATTACTTTATGGTCTAATAGACTCCAACCACTGAAAATTGGGAGCTTCTTTTTTCATTCCAGGTACATTTCCTTTTTCTCAATTTAATCCCATTATTTTTAATTATACCATTGAAATCAACTGTGTAATTTCCATCTCTTACTGGGATTTTCAAATACCTAGAGACAGTTTGTACAGAAACTCCTTAGTCATTACTTAGTCAAATGTACCAATTATCCCTTCTTTGATCTTTTCTCTTAATAATTTCCTCAGTAACTCAATTTCCATTGTTTTGGGTGTTCTTTTGCTTTGTAATTCTAATCAAATGGACCTATACCTACTATTTCCTGAGGGCATCAAATAAAATTTCCTTTTACTATTAAACTCTCAATTACTTTTTTTCATGTAGCTTGTGTCTTAAAACTTAAGTGCATGTATGGCTTTTGTCACTGGGAAATCAATAGTTTCAAATGTGAAGAGTGATATTTGACTAGATGGCTTTATTAGGGAGTTCTTTCAGGGACTATAAAGAATACGTGCATTTAAAGGGTATTTATTAGATTGACTTATGCAATATAGACTGAGTATCTCAACCACAGTTTTTTTGTTTGTTTGAAGGCTGAAGAGAAAGCAGCTTCTCAGTCCCTAAGGATAGATATCTCTGCAGACTTCATTCTATTCCAGAAGACCAAAGACAATGGATTTCATTGTCAATGAGAGACGACAGCTGCAGTGGCAAAAACATTCAGGTCATTCACCAGCAAGGACACAAGGCAAGGAAGCAAAAGCAATCTTCTTTTTCCCTTGGAACATTTTATATGCATGCTACCTCCACAAGGTACTCTCCACTCTTGAGTAGAGTCTGGAGGTCTTCCCTCTTAGTTAATCTTTTCTGAAAATACCTTATGCACCTACCCCCAGACACATGTTTTAGTTGATTCCAGATCCAATCAAGTTGACTATCCATATTAAGTTTCTTGTTTAAATAAATTTCTCTTCAACTTTCTTTTGCCCTCTTACTTTCTTTTCCTTTTGAGACATAGTATTACTAAATATCTTATGCTGGCCTTAGCCTTACTTAGGGCAATCATTTTCCTTAGCATCCATTGTTCAGGCATTACATGACTATGTGTGAACCGTCAACCTGGTTTGGAAATATTCCTTTCAATATTGTAATATAAGAGTTTTAAATAAAGATATTGCTTTTCAGTATTTGATCTTTCATTTAAATAGTAATAATTTATTAAAAGGTTTGCTGCACAATCTTCTAATAATTAATGTTTTTTGATTGAATCAGAAATAATCTAAAGGACATGCCCCTATGTATGTATGTAAATGTACATCCTAGAATAACTAATTAAAGGGGAAAGACCCTCCTCAGTCTCAATGGAAAGTGCATTCTCACAGTGAATCAGTTATAAAGAAGAAAAATTTAGGCCTCTTTATTATTCTAGAATCATGTGTTTTTAACTATGTTTATAGTATATTTTGATTGTGTTGCACTTTGCTTTTGGCAGTAGGAATTGTTTCATATTTGTCAATGTTCATATAGTCTTTTATCTTCAATCTTGTCATTTAAAAAGGGTAGGCATGCATCCATAGCATTACTGTATTACAGCTTGTTCAACCATTTACATGTGCAAATCTCAAACTTTATTTTCAGTGAGTTATAAAATAAAATGAAAACAATATAATAGCAGGTCATTAATTAATTACATAGACAAATATTTTAGTATAAAAATTAATACTAATATATTAGACAATGCTTGCAAAATAACCAAATGAAATTTTGTCATCATAAATACTTGTCCTTCTTTTAGAAACTTACCTCAGGCTCTCACTATCTGGCAGTGGGATGCGTCAGTATTCTTTACCACTGTTCATATTTTATTCACCAATGTGACAGTTCTAGAAGGCTGCTCAATACCTTTTGTTGTTTTTCTGCTATATGAAAACTACATTTAAAAATGAATCTTTCTCCTTCTCCAGACTTAAGAAAGCATTCAAAACCCATAGTAACTCACTCTCTGGAGTCTGGAGTGGCAAAAATATCTGAAAGCAAAAAAAAAAAAAAAAGCAACAAAAAAATTCTTCAATTCTTCATCAAGTGCTTCTAGTGATAATTTCTAAGAAAAAAAATGGTATTATCTTTACTTTTATGGATAATACAAATTTAGTGAGTGAAATATAGACCCTATTGTAATACTGAAGTTGTCTTAGGCATATCATTTTACAAAACATACCCTCTCCATTGATGATGTCCAATAAATTACTAAAAGTAAAGAAAAATAAATAAATGTAACTATGTAAGAGAAGCAAATTATTGTAAAAGTTATGTGCTACAAAACAATAGTTTACATTATGGTTGATATTTTTTTTGTTTTTTAGTAAACCAGGAATGCATGGATTAAATACTCATATATCTGTGTTGAAAGGCAAGTCTATTGGATGTTAATGAAGATTGAAACTGAAAGTATTTGTCAAGTATTCAACAGAAGTGCAAAGGGCACACACAAAAATTAAATTGTATTTTAGCATTTTTGGGAAAGTACAAAGAAGAGGGGATATTCATTTATTTATATATATTTAAAATTGTGTGTGCTTGTGTATATGTGTGTATGTCTATGAGTGTGTGTGTCTATGAGTGTGTGTGTTTGTGTGTGTAGGTTTATGAATGCATATTGTGTACAGAATACATATGAGGTCAGAGCACAAAGTATGGGATTTGTTTCTCTCTTTCACCTTTTTGTGGTTGGGTCTCTCTTCCTTCTGCCTCTGAGCAGCATATTGCAGTCTAGCTACCCTATGAAGTTCCAGTTGATTCTCCTCTCTCTGCCTCCCATCTTGCTATAGGAAGTATTGGAGTAATAGGTACTCACCATAACATCCTGTTTCTTATGTGAGTTCCAGGGAGGTAACTCAGGTATTTGGCTTATAGACAGCAAATTCTTTTACCTTCTTACTGAGTTACCTCCCTGGCTCTTCAATCAAATGTATTAAAATTATACTTACAATCATCACTATGACCAAATATAAAACTTTGAAGTATGTGGAAAATTTTTGTGTGACTAATTGTGAAGCTTTTGATCTTCTTAATAACCCACTAACTTAATGTTATAATGGCAATGGTAGACATAAGGAACTTGAAAGACATACTACGTTACTTACAGTCACACAGTAGCACTTGGTAGAATAGTATAATTCTTTATAACTTTTCTTCCAGTCCTTGTTTTACTTATGGTCTCAAATCTGTACTTTTAATAGTCTAGAGTGATAATGCCAAACATGATTCTTCCTGAGCTGGAGATCACTCATGCAACAACTGAGAGGTGCTTCAATTTCATAGAAATTATTAGTAGAACAAATAGAAAAGAGTCATCTTGTCCATGCTGCAGGATATGGCCCTACCCCCATGTACATAGAGAAACAAAAATGAATGTAATGAGCTATTAAAATAGGACATAAAATTACAATAATTTAAAAGGAAGATACTGAAGGTGTAAGTAGAAAAGTATCAGCGGTATTAATTGGCATGTATTTACAAACTAGTTAAGGCCTAGAAAATTGAGAGAGTAGTATTTAATCTTCTTAATAACCCAAATGATTTAAGTATTGCTGTTATGATTAGGGCAGAGATGAGGAAAATGGAGGGCAATGGCCTGGCTTACTTGTTTTTGGTCACTCAAGTGATCTATGATGGAATATTCCATTTCTTTAACCACTTTTGCTTCCTTCTCTGATTTTCTCACAATGTTTTCGACCTGAGAACCATCCCTATATTGCTGTGATAGATCCTTTCTATAAGCATTAGAAATTGGGGATAGTTTCAAATTCCAAGATGAGTGTATTGTGGTTCATCTGTGATATACTTTAGATTTATATCTATGATATAAATTTTAATATATTTTAAATAAAGAACAATGTCAATATCTTAATTTCTTAGTGAATTGATATGATGCAGGGCAGTGGCTATGGCACGGATTGTGAAGTTAATGGTGTACCTTGTAAAAAGTGTCACTCATCAGGATTCATAGAGAATTCTCTTTGTGCAGTTAAGATTAATTCACAGACAATTCACTGAATGAATCCATTGAGGTTTAACAACAGACTTGAATCTGAGGAATTAGAAATTCCTTTATTATTTCCTTTATTTTTGTTTCACCTCTTCAGTGATTTTTTTATTATCTACTTCCTAAATGTCAGTGTCCTATAAAGTTTTAACCATGATATCTTGCCTGTAGTCCTCTACTGGCTACCTGACAAAACATAATGTGAAGCCAATGCTTATGGTACATGTGTTTCCCCTATCCCTAGTTTGATAACTAAGGCTATAATTTTCACTGCTTGTGTATGTATGTCATTTCAAAATACAAAAGCAGAACTCATCTATTCATTATTTCAGGCTAAAAGACTCATAGTCATATCATATTCATTCCACTACATTACTACCTACTTATTCAATTGCCTCTGCTTCTGAAATGTATTTTCTATTCACATTCTGCACTAATGCTTTTCAAGCTCTATTGCAAACCATTGCCATTTTATATGACTATTACAATACTCTGCCTTACTTCTCTAAATTCACATTTCAAGCTGCCTGTTGATATTACCCATTGATACTCACTCAATAATCTTAAAACAATGCTTCAAATTCTCTAAGGAATGTTAGTGGATGATACATTTTCATGAAGAAAGTTGTTTTTAAATTTCCTTATGAAATGCTTTTCTAAGTCACCTAAAATTTTGTTGTAAAATATTTCTGAGCCTACATAATATAAATTTATGAGTTTTAAAAGTTTATATCCCAGAAACTAGAATTTTCTTTCCATCTCTTTGAAATATTTGTGGAATAGGTACATGGTGTTCGTCACATAATGGACAACAAATTAGTACATTTGAATAAATAAACATCAGGTTTCATGAAGATAATTTTCATTTTTCTTTGAATATAATGAGCTTTTATCAAGTTACATCTCAAATGAGCAAAATATTGCCTGTGAAACATTGGTCTAGAGTTTCTGAGACCTTTCACAAGGGTTATTTTCTGCCAGAGAATTCTTCTCCTTAGAGATATTGTTTTTGTCAATGTAAAATATTTAGCAAGTAATTTCACAAGGACTGTTGGCTACTACCTTCTTGTTGTCAGGAGTACAAACTCATCTAGGAAAACAGGAAGTGAAAGTTTTTTTTTAAATTTTAGATACATTTTTTCTTTGAGAAAAACATCTGGATTCTGTTATGGTAATTGCAAACTTTAAGGCAGCCTGAAAGCCACTGATCCAAGGCACCTTACTTGTCTATGTTATAGCAACATGCCTGGATCCTTTGTCCAACATTAAACATAATACTAAAGGAGCATATACAAATCAGGGAAAAGATGGAAAGATGGATGTAAAGTCTCCTTATTTTGGGAGGAAATTTTGAAGCAAAAACTAAAAAGTACCATCAACCTTATAAGCTTTAATCCTACCTTTGTTCTTAGGAAATCATGCTTCTGCATGCAATAAGGACACATGCTCCACTATATTCATAGCAGCCTTATTTATAATAGCCAGAAGCTGGAAAGAACCCAGATGTCCCTCAACGGAGGAATGGATTCAGAAGATGTGGTACATTTACACAATGGAATACTACTCTGCAATTAAAAACAATGAATTCATGAAATTCCTAGGCAAATGGTCAGAACTTGAAAATATCATCCTTAGTGAGGTAACCCAATCACAAAAGAACACACATGGTATGCAGTCACTGATAAGGGGATATTGACCCAGAATCTCAGAATACCCTAGACACAATCAGCATATCAATAGATTTCTAAAAAGATGGAAGGAGAGACCCCTGGTCCTGGAAAGACTGGATGCAGGGGAACTCCAGGACAGAGTAACGAGAGGGGGTTGAATGGAGAAAAGAGGGAGGGAAGGGGGCTTATGGGACTTTCGGGGAGGGAGGAAACGGGAAAGGGGAAGTGATTTGGAATGTAAATTAAAAAAAAAAAAAGAAAAAAAAAAGGAAATCATGCTTCTGAAGTACTGTGGTCAAAATACCATAAAGAAATGGAAATATATAATAGTATTATTTCAGTTTAACACACACACACACACACATACACACACACACACACATGCACATACACACAAACACTCATTCTCACAGAGAGAGACAGAGAAACAAAGAGAGACAGAGACAAAGGACACAGAGACACAGAGAGATAATTACAGACACTGACTGCAAAAGAGAAGACTTTTGTACTCTTATATCAAGAAAGAGTATAAGCATAATGGGAACAAATTATCAATATTTCTTAAACATCATTCCAATGGTAGCCATGAATATTTATATTGTTTGAATTACTTGCTTACTAAAATATTGGAAGCTGTATAGATAAAAATTGAAATATAAAATTGGTTAGTCTGTACTATATTGTTTTACATTTACTCAAATCTCTTAAAATAAAAATTATTTATACTTGTCAAAATCTTGTTCTGTTTAATGGTTCATAATTAGGAATTTAGCAAATACATTTAGAATAATTTTTGCTTAAAAGACATCAAGATCTTGATTCAGAGAGGAATGGAATTTTGAAACATTTTCATTTATTGATTAATTGAGTCATCAATTTTGAGACAAGTCCAGCTCTGTTTATCTGACTGACGAGGAATATATACACATATTCAGATGCTGCCAGTCTACAAGAACTCTCCTGCCTTTGCTTTTCACATGTTGAGATTACAGGCACAAGCCACTGTGGCTAACTACTTTATATTTTTTTTGTGTGAGGGATTTTATCACATAAATTTATATGTTAAAAGGAACTATTCATTGGTTGTGTTGCATTAAATTTTCATCTTGAAAGATGTTTCTCAATACTTGATATTGCTCATTGAGATGCTACATACATACAAAAATAATGTTATGTTTGATTACTAATGTCTGTTTCGTGCATAACCCTAGATATCTAGTTTGTAGGACAGGAAAATTCTGTGCTAGATGTATATTTTCAAGCTGTTACTAAGAGTCAAATTCAGAATAGTCTATTTCTGATGTAATTGAAATCATTAACCTAATTCTCTTAATATATTATCCATAGCTTAAAATAAAGCCAAAATGTGTCTTTAAATACAGATTTTTCCATATCATCTTATAGTCTAAAATTTGTACATTTCTTTCTTGTTTTATCTTTATGTCAGTATTTTACATACATATATTTTTCACATAAATTAATACTGTGTATTTATCTTTTTTCTTTGATATTTTTTATTATATTTTTTTATTTTCTATACTTTTTATTTACATTACAAATGATTTCCCCTTTCCTGTTTCCGCCCTCCCTGAAATTCCTATAAGCCCCCTTCCCTCCCTCTGTTCCCCATTTAACCTCCTCTCGCTTCTCTGTCCTGGTATTCCCCTACATCCAGTCTTTCGAGGACCAGGGATCTCTCCTTCCATCTTCTTGGACATCTATTGATATGTGAATTGTGTCTCGGGTATTCCGAGATTCTGGGTTAATATCCCCTTATCAGTGACTGCATACCATGCGTGTTCTTTTGTGATTGGGTTACCTCACTAAGGATGATATTTTCTAGTTCTGACCATTTGCTTAAGAATTTAGTGAATTCATTGTTTTTAATTGCAGAGTAGTATTCCACTGTGTAAATATACCACATCTTCTGAATCCATTCCTCCGTTGAGGGACATCTGGGTTCTTTCCAACTTCTGGCTATTATAAATAAGGCTGCTATGAACATAGTGGAGCATGTGTCCTTATTGCATGCAGGTAAAGTCTCTGGGTATATGCCCAGGAGTGGTAGAGCCGGATCCTCCGGGAGTGTCATGCCCAGTTTTCAGAGGAACCGCCAAACTGCTTTCCAAAGTGGTTGTACCAGCTTGCAATCCCACCAGCAGTGGAGGAGTGTTCCTCTTTCTCCACATCCTTTCCAACAACTGCTGTCTCCTGTGTTTTTGATCTTAGCCATTCTGACTGGTGTGAGATGGAATCTCAGGGTTGTTTTGATTTGCATTTCCCTAATGACTAAGGATGATGAACATCTCTTTAGGTGCTTCTCAGCCATTAGATAGTCTTCAGGTGAGAACTCTTTGTTTAGCTCTGTACCCCATTTTTTAATAGAGTTACTTGCCTCTCTGGAGTCTACCTTCTAGAGTTCTTTGTATATATTGGATATTAGCCCTCTGTCAGATGTAGGGTTGGTAAAGATCATTTCCCAGTTAGTTGGTTGCCGCTTTGTCTTTTTGACAGTGTCTTTTGCCTTGCAAAAACTTTGTAATTTAATGAGGTCCCATTTGTCAATTCTTGATCTTAGAGCATAAGCTATTGGAGTTCTATTTTTAATAGGGTTATTTGGCTCTCTGGAGTCTAACTTCTTGAGTTATTTATCTTAACCAATCATCTCTCAAATACAATCATTAAAATGAATGAATTTTACGAAGAATATAAATACATGTCAATTTTTTGTACTTAGACTTCTGTTCATTTTTAAAGAATTTGTAAGGAACAAAACTCTTTTTTAAAAATGTGTACAAATTAATTTTTGATATGTGTTTGTATGTTTGCACTTATGTATACATTTCTAAGTATCTTTGTCAAACACACAGTCATATTTTCATAATTTCTTAACCATTACTTTGTAGAGACCTATCTTATTGACTATCTTTAATGTTGCTTTTGTTCATCATAAATTGGCATCTCCTTCTAAGGAGATGTATATTTTCAAGCTGTTACTAAGAGTCAAAAAGGCAGAGCCCTTAGCTATAATATATACTTCGATGATTACTCAGTTGAAATCTCATGTGGCAGAGCCAGCCCTCCATATCTTAATATTGAGGTTGTGCTTTAATCTGGTTCCAGTTATTAATCCTTTCCACTTATGAGAACCTACCCTTCTCACTCACTGCTGTCTCAAACCCTCAATAGAAGTTGCATTGCCACTTACTCATCTTATGTTGATTTTCATTCCTTGAAACATTTTATGTTCTTCCAGTCTTGCACAAATTCTGCAAGTGCTTGAAAAATTTCTCTAAGTAACCTAATCCTTAGAGATTCCTTCAACTTGCTTGGCTTGCTGTCAAATTAATTTTGTAACTTTGCAGTTTTATTTATTTCCTGTATTATCCACAAGGGCAAAGAACTCAGTATAAATTTTTTCATTCACGCTAGCTATCACTGAATTCTAAATTCTCAAACATGATAAGTGTTTTTACTTCTTGCTGCAATCTGGAATGACATGTTCAAATATTATGAGTGTGTCTCAAGAAGATGGAACATCATTCTATGCCTTTGATGGATTTTAAAGTTTCTAATGCAGAGGCACTGTGGTTGCCTCTGGGCTGGCTGTTCTGGTAGCACAGCGGAGATTATTAGTCCTTATTGGAAGCTGAAAAAAAAAAAGACTGTATTCTCTTCCTTCGTGTACAATGAGTGATATGTTTCAAATTAAAGGACAGGAAACCCAGGCAGATGAAGAACTGTTAAAATTGCCATGGACTAACATATCCCTCACATCTATGGCTGTCAATTGGTTAGCAGCTGAGACTGCTAAATACAGATGCAATTTTCTGTAATTATATGAATTTTAAAATGCTGTCAACTATTTAAGGCGCAATAATGAAATTTAAATCAGATATTATTCTGAAGAAATATCCCCTGATCACCTCTTTTCATACCTGTAAAACCTCTACATAGATTTCCTCTTTTGCTTATTTATACTGTGTGACAGTCAGCTGCAACTTTCTTATGGAAAAACTCAATGGACAATAGTGTGACATTTATGTCACCACCTCTAGGGTTGACTGATGTGAAAAAAAGATGTAGGGGAATGTTTTTCTATTTTTTCCAGAACTATATGGTGCTATGAATTTTATTTGCATATGGCTTAGATGTTGCTTCTAAAGGTTAATATTTTAAAAGTTTGATCCTCACTGTCAAATGTCAAGAAAATGTCTGATCTTTAATGAGTTTGGCTTAAGCAAAACTTCCAAACATGTCATCCATCCTTCAGTTAACAGTCAAACAGAACACTCACCAGAGACTATACAGATATGGTCTCATTATTTGCCATTATTGTTTCCAAAACTGTGAAGTAAATAAGCCTCTTTCCTATACAAGCACACAACTTTAGATCTTTTGTTATAGCAGTGGAAAATAGATTATAACATGAAGAAACTCATACCCACAAAACATTTTCATTGTCTAGGCTTCTTGTAGACTCTTTATTAGTGTTCACTGGAAGAACTATGTTGTTCTCAGATCTACTTGGAACATGGCAAAGTGTGAGAAGGTGTCAATCCTACCATAGTAGAGTATAAACTCTTTGGAGGAGTCTTTTGTTATAAATTTTAGTAATATTCCATTTAAATTTTTTCTATGATGAGTATTTACTATTTTAGCTATAAATTAGTGTAATAATTAGTAACAATTGATATTGAAACGCTAAGATCAATTGTACAATCTACACAGACTTTACTATGTATAAATGGTTGGAATGATTATCATCATGTATATTTTAGGGGAACATTTAAGTATGGAGAAGCTATCAATGAGATTTGTAATGTAATAATCACAAAAAAGAAACTTGTATAGTTTTCTATATACCATATGTTGTATAAAATATGATAAAAATAATCTTTTAAATTAATAATCTTCCCATGTTTGTATCTCATAGAAATTATCAATGCTAAGGTGTAGAATTCTTTGTTATTAAGTATAAGATTATTATTCATTCCTTGAGTTACATTCTGGGGAAGAATTTTTTAAAAAATGTTTCTATACAGAGTCAAATGGCCAATAAACTTACAACATCTAGTGCCCTTGTTATAAACCAGAGACAGGCAGATCCAGTGAGTTCTGAGACATCCAGACTATATAGAGTTCCAGACCAACCAAGACAAATGAAAATAAAAGCAACAAACAAAAGACAACAAAGAAACAAAAAAATCAATAATCCAGGAAGCCTTTTGAGATGTATCCATATATGAGTGTTATAACTTATAACTAATGATTCTATATCTATTACATATTCTCATGTTATGTTTGCTTTGTTAGTATGTGAGTAGAAAATTTCAAATTGTTTTACATAGTAACACCATTAACAAAACCAAATAAGACAAATAGATATAGAAGAAATCTACATTTCAGGTGGTTCCTGGATCTCATGTGTACCTACTTTCAAATGCCACATGTATGAACTGGTGTTTGGTCAACAAATTGGATTACAAAATGGAAAAATTAGAAAGATGAACAAAGCAAGATTTGCAAAACATCCTGATGTAAATTTTATTTAGAAAAGCATTGCATTATTTATTTTTACTACTTCTTATGTTTTGTCTCAGTTGGTTACAAGTAGTCTTTGTTAAATATTTGCCTTCCATTAGATACTAATGGGATCAGTGGATATCATAGTATAGTCCTTATATGTCAGCCACCTAGAAATATAATTCAATTTGGTTTAAATGTATGATTTGGTACAGATGTAAATAGGTTTTAAAATAAAATATTTGCAAGTATATTAAAAACTTATTTTCTGCAGAACTTCTCTGGTTCATTATTAACATGAGTTTTTTGTTTTGTATTATTTGTAATGACATTGATGTCTGCAACTGGCAAAAGATAGTAACATGATCATCCTCCAGATATATCAGTGAAGTAAGAATTTTAACAGATGATATGAAGGAAAAAAAAGATAAAACAGCTTTCTGAAAGTTATATTTTCAATAGGTAGCAGAATCAGGACATTACAGTCTGTCTGACAATTGTACTGTCTTTATTTTCTTTTCTTTTTTTTTTATTTTCTATATTTTTTTATTTACATTCCCAATGATTTCCCCTGTCCCAGTTCCTCCCTCCCCGAAAGTCCCATAAGCCCTCTTCCCTCCCCCTGTTCCCCATTCAACCCCCTCTCGCTTCTTTCTCCTGGTATTCCTCTACATCCAGTGTTTCCTATATAGCATGTATTCATGTAATTTATATTTTCACAAATTTTAGTAATTCAGTGTAATATATTATTTATTTGGTTTACTACTGAATATATTGACTAGTTAGAACTCCATAGTGGATAAGTTTAATTTAATGGATTTATAATAAAATGTGCTTTCAAATCTGGAATAATATAATTTGATCAATTAGAAGTAAATATTAATTGCTTCAAGCCCATGAATTTTCACTCAGACCGAAATGAAGTTTATTTATTTATTTATTTATTTATTTATTTATTTACTTATTTATCATGAAGTCACTATTTCTCATTTAATCTGATAAAATTAGCCTAATTTATATATCATGTTTCTATCATGCTGTTTTTCAAATTATTTTTTCATTCAAAAATTGATAACCTCAGTAGTGACTTGGCATAGTGTGTTCCAGATTCATCCCCTCTCTGTCTCCCTCTTCTTCCTCCTCCTTCTTCTCCTCCTCCTCTTTCTATTTCTTCCTCCCTCTCCCTCCTCCCTCCTCCCTTCCCCCCTTCTCTCTCTCTCTGTAGCCATTCCTAAGAGAATGTTGGGTTTTATAGAACATTAGAAACCATATTTGTTTCTTCAAATGTAAACTCAAGATGAGATATTTCTATATATAATAGAAATTAATTAAATATTTCCCAAAGCTATAACAGTTCAAATTCATGCTAGTTTTTAAGATATATTTCTGAATCAAAGTTTCTAAATATTTTGTTTTAGTATCTGAAATTATAGGCAATACTTGTTTTATAGTTTGACATGCCAAATATATAACATTCATTGATTCATTTATCTAGTCAGGAAATACAAATCTAATAAGGGCTTGATACATATTTATGAACAAGAAGTCCATTGGCTTTCTGACCTAAAATCTGTCTGAAAGAATGTCACAGAAAAGAAAACTGACACCTATGGTCTAAGCAATATGTTTGGAAGCAGTAATTTCATTTCTCTGATCCTAAGGAAACATGTTCCATAAGACATGAAGGTATCTGAAATGAGCTAATCACGCATAATTTTCACAAGAAAGCCACTTATAGTTTAAGTTATATACTTAAGTATATAAGTAAGTTGAATTAATTATTAAGTATATAATAAAGCTTTTCAATTTACTTGTATTTGACAAAAACATGCATTTGTGTGTGAATGTATGTGTGTATTGTGGAGGGGTTGTATGGGTGTGTATTGATAAAAAATAAATAAATGAAAATGAATTTTTTATTTGAGAATTCATTTACTTTACAGCCACAGTTCCCCCCTCTCTCCTTCCCCCACATACGCTGTCTTTACTCCACTCCTCCTCCTTTTCTCTTTAAAAAGGTGGAGGCAGTTCATGGATAGTAAGTAGTCTTAGCATATTAAGTTACAATAAGACTAGTAGCATCCTCCCCATTGATATTAATCAAGGCAGTCCAGTAGCGGAAAAGGGCAATGGCCTTAGAGACAGCCCCTGTGCCTGTGGTTAAGAGTCCTACATGAAGACCAAGCTACAAAACTGTTACATATGTGCAGAGGGCCTAGATCAATCTCATGCATCCTCTCTAGTTGTCAGTTCAGTCTCTGTAAGGCCCTATGGGCCCAGGTTGTTTGATTTAGTGTGTGTTTTCTTGTAGTACCCATGACCCCTCTAGGTCTTGCAATTTTTGATTCCCATCTTCCAGGATTCCATAGACTCTGCCTGTTTGGCTGTGGGTCTCTGTATCTGTTTCCATTATTCATTGGATGAAGCATCTCTGATGACATCTATTCTAGGCTTCTTTCTGCAGGTATAGCGGAATATCATTATTAATGTCAGGGGTATGCTATCTCTCATGGCATGGGTCTCAAGCTGGACCAGTCATTAGTTCGCCATGCCCAAAATCTCTTCTCCAACTTTACCCCTGCATATCATGTAGACAGGAAACATTGTAGATAGGATGTTTTATGGTTTGGATGTTTGGTATTCTTGCCTCTTTACAGGAGATGGGCTGTTCAGTCTCCATATCCTCCACTGCTAGGAGTCTTACTAGGCTCACCTTCACAGATTCCTGGGAAATTCCTTTGCTCTGTGTGTCTAGCTTGTCCCAGAGATGTGCTCCCTACTTTCCAATTGTTTCTCCCAGGTGTCTCTTTATCCTCCTACAACTGTTTCTATATCCACCTCGCCCTCATTCACTCCTCCCCCTTCTCCCCACCATATCTATTTTATTTCTCCCTTCTTAGGTAAGATTCAAACATCTCACCCCCAATCTTGAACAGTCCTTCTTACTTAGGTTCTTAGGGTCTGTGGATTTTAGTATGATTATCCTGTACTTTATGATTAATTTCCACTTACAAGTGAGTACATGCCATATTTGACTTGCTGAGTTACCTCCTTCAGGAATACATTTTCTAGTTCTATCAATATGCCTGCAAGTTTCATGATGTCATTTTTAATAGCTGAGTAATACTCCAATTTACCACATTTTCATTATACATTCTTCAGTTAAGGGAGATCTAGGTTGTTTCCAGTTTCTGGCTATTATGAATAAAGCAACTATGAACATAGTTGAGTAAGTGTCCATGTGTTATGATTCTTATCTTATTTACTTTGCAACTGATGGCTACAGGATTAGAAACATTTGGTTCCTGGTTAAAAAAATGAAAAATAAAATGCTTATATTAGTTTAAACTTCTCTGATCTTAGCTAGGTGGTTTTAGGAGAGGTCATTTGTGATAAAAATCAATAAAAGTTGCCACCCCCAATCAGCATATTTTATCTTTTCTATTTTGGACAATTTATGACTAATATGTATTTCATACTGCTAAATACTGACTCCAGAAGTTCTGTTTTGGAAACATTAATATTCATTACTAGTCTTTCCTTCAAGAGGAAAAAAACGAGAACTGTCAGCAATTGCAAGTTATCCTATTTAATAGTTCTTCTGTTCTAATTATTCTATTAACTACAATAACACTTCAGATATACTACAAAACTCTTATTGAATAACACACTACCAAAACTCATTTTGTACTAGTGTCTGTCCCCCCAAAACAGAATTATTATGCACCTCCAAATGTTATTGTTCCTCCATCAACTGTAGTTGTTTACCATCTTCAAGGGGTATACACTTCAGAAGAATGGAAATTGTATTCCACTTTCCATGTTAAAGTACTAAGTACTTTGAAATATATTGATACATAGTAAAATTTTAGTTTTTCTATACACTGTATAAGCTTAGTTGGAAGACAGTCTCATGAATTTTACATCTATTTAAGGTGATGGAAAACATGAAACAATTATAGTATTTATGTGCCAGGGATTCCTCTGGACAAAGCAATGAATTAGATGGTATTACCAGTTTAATTTATTGATCATGGTTATGAAGGAACAGAGATCTGTATGATTTGTCCTACATTTCACAAAGAGCATTGGACTTGAACCTAGAATAATGACTTATGAAGTCCATGCTCTGAAGTGCAACATTATACTTCCTCTCTAAGTTCACCATAATAATGCTCATTGATTAACAAAATAATCATATTTATTTTGTTTAACAAGCTCAGTACATCCAGTGCCTGCCATTCTGAATAAGAAGGAACTTAAGCACACTGCAGTAAGGTATACATGCTTGGATAAATGAAGGGATAGAAGGATGGTTTATCATTATTTTTTATATTGTTTTCATACATAACATTTTAGGTAAAAGCATCTGTGAATATCACATTGCAATTATTTTTGATGCAGCTATGAATACTTCTTGGAGGACAAGGAAGTGCACTTGTGAAATCTCATTCAGCATGTATAATAGTCTCATTCCTTAAGATTTATACTGTTGCTTTAAAGGCTGATTTTAATGTATTTATGATGTTATCACATAGAAAAAAACATTTCATACTTCTCTTTGGGGACATGATATTACTTAGCAGAAAAAAAAAGTCAGCAACTTTTGCCATGACTTAGAATAAGAGTCCATAAAAGAAAAGGAAAGTCTTGCTCCCATTTGGATGTCTTTTTTTTCTCATCTGTGAAAATTTTCCAGTTCTTAAAACCACTGTTATAGGATGTTTGGATAGAGCTTAAGTAGTACATGTATTCACAGAAGTTTCATTGATGAATTAAATAAACTTGATTTCAAGAATCTCTCTAGTTCTTTTCAAATAACCAGTAGTTCCAGAACATATTTGTTAAGTACTGATGTACTGGTCTCACCTTCTCTTTCTTCAGTAAAATTTGCTTGATATGTAGATTCCACTGGAACATGAAAACCATTTTTAAAATCTTAAAACAGAAAGTAAATATTTTAAGATTTAAAGGTCAGAACAGTTGGAATAAATGCAGAATTTTTAAAATATAAAAGAGTGAATGCTTTTTAAATACATCAATTCAAAAATGTGGGATTTTTATGGAGAAGATAAGGTTGAGGGACTAATTTAAGTAAATATTCAAAAGGGGGAAATTAGATGAAAAAGTCTAATTCCCCAGCTTGGAAATGTCTGCAGATATAGCAAATACTTACTCAGCAGATCTCTATTTTTATCCAAGCAGCTTGCCAAGAAATACAGTGGCTGCAGTTTTCTCTCATCTCTTATGTGAGCTGCAACACAGCTAGGAATTCTGAAAATGGATGCCCATCCTTTAATGTGCCTGAGTGGGCAATGGGCAACATGCAGGTCAGCAGATTTGCCTCTAGCTTGCTACTGTGGGAATTGGCCCAGTTAAAAAAGGCAAACTGGGTTAGGTCTGGGTTGACAATATATTGCTGCTATTTGAATGTGCTTCATCAACCTCAAGTCTAAACTCTCTTAGAAAATCAGTGTGCTATATCCTGGCTTCCTATTTGTCTTAGAAAGCAATTCTGTAGGTACATATTTTACTGTGAGATCCAAGAATGTTATGGTCTAAAAAGTCACTATGAATATTTTATACCTTATATGATGGCTCTGTATCAAGTATGCCTTAACTATCCTAGTTCTTTTCTAAATGAAAGCCAAGGCTATTTGTGTTTCAGGTTCAAATACCAGATTCCCTCTAATAGTCAGATTTATATTGCAATATCCACAAGGCCCTTACAGACATTTGCATTAAGCAGGATTATGCTCTCCAGGTCTGTTATAGTATTTTAGCTCTTATTGAAAGGTCATGGGCTAAAATAAATTCTACTAGTTTATGTTATGTACTAGTTTGTGTTTGATCTAGCTAATTAGATCAGGAGTTTCTTGAGATTTCCACATCATCTTTCTATTCTATGCTGCTTTGATGGTATTTATAATGGAATTAGCTGCATAATGTATATTGGCATGTAAATAAGAAAGTATCAAGTAAATTAATATTGAATACAATCCATAGTTATTATTCCAGTTTTAAAGAAATAAATCTTAAAGGTAATAGTAATTATTAAAAGTATACTCTTAGAAGCTATACACATAAAGTCTCAGCAAAATGACTGCCTGAACATAAGCTGAACAAGGACAATAAAAATCGACTTGCCTAGTATATGGGAAAAAGACTATGAGGCTTCAACTTTACACAAACAACTAGAGGCAAATAGGAAATGCCAAGATTGGGAGAAATAGTTTCCCTCAAGGAAGATAATCCTAGTTGGATACGAAGTATTAAATGGTCAGTCCTGAAAACATTACATAGCCTGAGCAGATCATATTAAGGAATATATATATATATATATATATATATATATATATATATATATATATGTATATATATAGTGAATATGCACATAACTGCAATTAATTGAAAAACAGGTCATAAATTTAAAAGAGAACAAGCTGGTGTATATGGAGGGTTTTGTGGTAGGAAAGGAGAGAAATGAAAAAATTATATTATAATCTCAAAAATAAAGGAGTATAACAAACAATGATATATCTTGTGCATGCTATACTACTTCATCAAACACTTATGTAAATTAAATGTGATTTATAGTATCACTTTCTATTTGGAGATGAAATAATAGAGGCACATAGCAGCCATATAACTTCCCAAAGAAATAATTCACAAAAGTGGCATTTTTAAAACAAACTCTTGAAATTAAGAGGTTAAAACAAAAGAACTGCTTTGAATTTAAATCTATCCTTGGCTGCATAGTAAGACTTTATCTCCAGCCATGCAGTGGTGGCACATGACTTTAATCTCAGCACTTGGGAGGCAGAGGCAGGCAGATTTCTGAGTTCAAGGCCTGCCTGGTCTACAGAGTGAGTTCCAGGATAGTCAGGGCTACACAAAGAAACCCTGTCTGAAAAAACAAAAACAAACACAAGCAAACAAGCAAACAAACAAACAAAAAATGAAGACTGTTATCTCCAAATGCAGAAGAGGGGAGCACAGACTCTGGGAGAATACAATATAAGAAATCAACAATATTATTTACAGTGAGAGTATAATGCTAAATAAGAAAGTGTAAAAATGAAAAAAAATAGCATGTTCTTGTATGTCTCTTAATATTAGCATTGAATTAGATAAACATTTTATGTATTTAAAAAGAAACATTCATGGTGTATAGTAACTTATATGTGGATATCAGTCATAAAATTCAGGTACCATGTTACACTTAACAGATCCAAAGAAGCTAAACAAGAAGGAAGGTCCAAGAAAAGAAGCTTGAATCTCACTTAGAAGGGGAATATAATAGTCATAAGAGCTAGATGGAGTGAGTGAAGTGGAAGGGAACAGAAAAAAAGGAGAGGATGAGGGGTTTTGGATCACGTGTAGGGAAGGACGGGAGAGATGGTTAGATGGCCATGAAAATTAATGGAAATCTGCAACCAACAGGGTGAGGAGGTGGGGAACATCTCCAGGAAAAGAGATATAAGATAAGGGAGGTGTCCAAGAATCAATGAGGGTGTCAGGAACTGTGACTCACAACACTGGGGATATGGGACCTGAAGAAGCTACTCCTTGTGGCCAGGCAGGGACCCCAGGGAGTGATATAGACACCAATCCACTCACAAATTTTTTAATTTCTCAACCAAAACCCAAATTTCATCCCATCTACAAGTAATGCAGGCATGGGAGAAAGAGCAGAGACTGAGTCAATGGCCAATCAATAACTGATCCAAATAGAGACTCATCTACGTGCAAGCACTAGCCCCTAACACTATTAATGATACTCTGTCATGATTGCAGACAGGAGCATGTTATCCTCTGAGAGGCTCCACCCATCACCTGACTCAGAAAGATGCAGACACTAACAGCTAAAGAGTGTATGGAGCTTGATGTCTCTTATGAAAGAATAGGAGGAATATATTGTCAGTAAATTAAAGTATATTTAAATCAAAACATCTGCTTGCTAGCTAAATACAATTTTATTGTAAAGATCTGGAGTTTTGCATAAAATTGATAAATATTTCAAGTTTACAAAACTTCAATCCATATTTCCTACAGGTACATATGGATCCCCTAGTTTCAAACGCCAACAATTCCTGGTCTTTCATACTCTTTTTCTTTTTCATTTATTTATTGATTGAGTTTTTGGGACAGGATGTTGCCATGCCAACTAGCCTCAAATTCATTCTTTTTCAGATTCTCCCCCTAAGTAAGTGTTGTATGACAGTGTTTCTGTGGAAACTGGAAAAAGTATATACTCACCCCAATGACACATAAAAACAAAGATAACACTGAGATCCAACTTGAAGAGCAAATGTGTTTGATTGGGGTTATTCACAGTGATGTGGATGAGGAATCAAGTATAAGAACAGAAATTACTTAAAGATATCTATATCACCAAAGTCTGCTAGTGATCATACTGCACAACCTTCAGGAAGCTCAATGGATTGGGGAATATCCTGTCCAAGTGACTCAGCTATTCTTAAACTCCTCCAGGCAGCTTAGCTGATCTGTTTCTTTCAGAGAGTTCAGCCGGACTTCGCTTTTTCCAGGGAGCTTAGATGATCTGTTTCTTACTGATGGCTCTACTGCTATGGTAGTTTGAATAAGATATCCCTTCAATTCTCAGGTAAATATGTTATTTTGTTCTCAGTTGGTGGTTGTTGGAGGGGGATTGGGAAATGTGACCAGGCTGAAGGAAGCATGGCACTAGGGCTTGTCTTTGGGAGTTCAAATGTCATGTGCTAGCACTTTCAGCTTCTTTCTAGTGATTCTAAATGTGAGAACGCTCAGCTTCCAATCTGTCTGAATGTTTGCTGCCTGCCTTCACCACTGCTCTTGACCTTAACATCCCAAAACCATAAGGCCAAAATAATGTCTTTCTTCTGTAGGTTGCCTTGGTCATGTTATTTTATCACAACAATAAAAAAGTAATTCCAGCAGTTGAACTGATCCTTTTCCAGACAGTTCAGCTTACCTAAAAGCTTCTGTTAGCACTCCTTTGTGTTTATCCATGCTTAGGGATTAAGGAGCGTGAGGACTCTGGTCAGTTTTAGGGATTTCCTGAAGTTGTTTACCCTCTGAGCTTAATAAGTTTAATTAAAGAATGGAAGGTTTCACTATTCCTTACAGCATTCTATTTTTTCCAGTCTGGGTAGCCATTTTGAGCCTTAATGGGGGAATTCTAAGATGGGAGGAGTCGGGGGAAACTACTACACAAAACCAAGGTACTATTAATCATTCTAAACATAGGGAGGTGCTACAATGAGAAAATATAGAATAACTTTAAAATGTAAAGGTAATCCTTGGGAGCTACAATAACATATTTGATATTCATATTCTTGAGACTGAAGTTTCAATGTGTACATATTCTTTATTTGTGTTGTTGCATAATATTTGTTGATATGCATGGGGTATAATATGATGAATCAATACTTATATACAATGTATAATGATCAAATATGGGTAACAAATATTGCTCATTTTCTATGTAATAAGAACTTTCTTACTTTTCTATTTATCTGAACAAGTACTTACCATATTTCCAACAAAATAGAACTCCTATAGAATTGTGTTTTGTGTCTTTCATTTAATTTCTTCTTTCTACCTTTTTTATAGATTTCTATCATTACACCCTATTCTTCTATGACATTAGCATTACTCTTTCCACATGTGAACAGATGCTTTATTTCATTTTATATAACAATGTCTAATTCCTTACATTTCCCAGCAAATGAAAATATTTGAACATTTTTAAGGGCACATAATATTCCATGGTTTAGATATGACATATTTTCATCATCCAGTAACTTATTGGTAGGTGCTTTGGCAATTGTGAATACTGTTATAATAAATAGGGGAGTACAAGCCTGATGGAGGGACGCATGCCTTTACTCTCAGCACTTAGGAGACAGAGGCAGGCAGAAGTCTGGGGATTTGAAGTCAACCTAATCTACATAGTTAGTTCCAATACAGGCAGAGCTATACAGAGAAAGTCTTTTGAAAAAAAGAAATAAAAAAGAACAAAACAAACAAACAAAAATTACTATACCTGGGAGTGATGGCACATGTCTTTAATCCCAGCACTTGGGAGAAAAAGGCAGGTAAATGGATCAGTGAGTTTGAGGTAAGCCTGGTCTTCAGAAAGAGTTACAGGACCTACACACTGTCTCAAAAAAGAAAAGGAAAAAGAATCAGAAAAAGAAAAATAAAAAGAAGGAAGGGGATGAAAAAAGAGGAAGGAAAAAAAATAAAACTGAATAGCAAAAACATGGAAGTAAAATAATATATCTTTGATAAAATATTAAGCAAAAATATTGGCTCTGGCCAGGGAACCAGGTAGCCTAACTACAGCACTCCACCTCTCTCCACATTCTTCTAAATCTCATCCCTCATCTTCTACTGTAGAGAAGACTACCTGCTAAAGCCTCCTTCTACCACCCATCTCCAGAGGATCACCTAGATCTTCCCTGCCAAACTGCCTCCTCCCTTCTCAGGCTCATTACTTTAGCCCATACCCCAAATCCAGCAGAAACTCCCTGGGAACCCGAGAACCAGTAAAGCAGGTATCGAAATTACAGATCTTCATGTTTCAATCTGTTTTTTCCATGTCCAATCCATTAATACTCTAACTGCAGGTCTAAATCACTCCCTCTTCTCCTAGAAATACAATTTCCCAGTATCATTCCCATTTCTCTAGCGGACAACCAGCTGGGGGCTCCTTTTTCCACTTTGCCTCCAAATTCAGCAGATTACACAGATTTTCTCCAACCTTTATATCTACTTATCCTTTTATCCCAGCCCTCAACTCTAACAGGCTTCCTCTGGGAAACAACCAGCCAGGTCTGACAGAGAAGTAGGCCAGCAAAGCAGGTAAACAAGCTTCAGGTTTCCTCTATTCCTCCTCTTTTTCATATCCAATCCCCCAATCTCATCCCCAGCTCTATAGTAGACTACTTTATACAGTAGTCTTCTATATTCATTCCCAGGAGACTAAGCAGATCAAGGTGGAACAGCCCACTTTCCTCCTTTAAGTGAATCTACTCGCCCCTCTCAAAGCCTAATCATATTTTAAAGTGTCATCTCTCAATACCTAAGAACAAATTTTCCCATGAACCCCCAGTAGCCATATCCCAGAAAAATTTTCTAACAGGCAACAGACACTACAGTCTTACAGGAACCAGATGGGACAATATAATCCAAGGAGTAAAGTAACCAATCATCAAAGAGAATACCAAATATCAATATCCAGCATTATAATTTTCTAGATTCCAACATAAAAACAGAATCAGTAACAGGACAAAAGGTCTCCACTAGGGCAGCAACATTAACACAGTAGGTTCTAAGTATCGCAACATAGCTGAAGCACAAAACAAAGATATTAAAATAGATTTTATGAATATCATAGAGACCTTTAAACAAAAATAAGCTCGAAGAAATCTATGAAATCACAAAACAGACACTAGAAAGAAAAGAATAAAACAATTTAAGACCTTAAAGAATAATAGAAAATAAATAAAAGTCAAACAGAGGTGAATCTGAAAAAAAGAAAGAAAGAAAGAAAGAAAGAAAGAAAGAAAGAAAGAAAGAAAGAAACTCAAACATGAACTTCAAAATAAGCCTTACAAACAGGAGAACGAGAAAATTTCAGGCATTGGAGATACAATATAAAAAATAATTACCTTAGTCAAAAAAATGTTAAAACTTAAAAAAAAATGGGAACAAAATATTCAGGAAATATTACACAATGGGAAAAGACACCATCTAGAAATTAAAGGAATAGTGGAAAGAGAAGATACACAGATCAAAGATGCAGAAAATATTTTCAATAAAATCATAGAAAAGAATTTCCCTAATTTAAAGAAAGAGATGCCTACCAATGTACAAACTGCATACAGAACACCAAAGAAACTAAACCAGAAAAGAAATTCCCTTTGGAACATAATAATCAAAACACTAAATGAACAGAACAAGGAAAGAATGTTAAAACATAAAAGGTTAAAAGGACAAGTACCACATAAAAGCAGATCTATTAGAATAACACCTGAATCTAATAGTCAGACAGGCCAAGATAGATGTTCTCGATAGTCTCATAGACAACAATTGCCAGACTACTCTATCCAGTAAAACTTTCCAACACAATAGATAGAGAAAATAATATATTAAATGATAAAACCAAATTGAAGTATTATCTATCTATATGTCCAGTTCTACAGAAAGCACTAGAAGAAATACTCCAACCTAAAGAAGTTAATCACACCCACAAAAAGACAAAAAATAATCCCAGACCAGCAAAATTAACACACACACATACAGACACACACATAGAGCACACACGCAAGTATGCATACAAGCAAATCACAACTACCACCACCACCACCATCACCACCAACAAAATAACAGTAATGAACAAACAGTGATCACTGATATCTTTTAATGTCAATTGTCTTAATTCCCCCATAAAAAGACACAGACAAACAGAATGAATGCAAATACAGGGTCTATTCTCCTGCATACAAGAAATACATCTGAAAATTGAAAATATACATCACCTCAGAATGAAAGGATAGAAAAAGATATTCCAAGCAAATGGACTTAAGAAACAAGTTTGTTTATGAATTTTATTTTCTGAAAAATAGATTTCAAGCCAAAACTAATGAGAAGAGATAGACAACTCAAACTCCTCAAAGGAAAAGTATACTAAAATGGCATTGCAATTATTAACATTTGTGTACCAAATAAAAGGGCATCCAAAGAAAGACATCTACAGCTTAAATCACAGTACTCCACTCTTGCCAATGGATCATCTAAATTGTAACTAAAGAGAAATTCTGGATCTAACTGTCATTATAAGTGAAATAGACCTCACAGATATTTATCCAACATTTGACCCATACATACACACAAAAGTACCTTCTTATCAGCACCTCATGGAACCTTCTCCAAAATTGATCATGTACTATAATACAAAGTAAGTTTCAACCAACTCAAGAAAATTGGAATAATGCTCTGCATCTCATGAGACCACTATGAACTAAAGCTGAGTTTCAACAACACCAGAAAGCATACAAGCTCATGGAAGCCAAATAACTCACTACTAAATGAAAAAAGTGTCAAGACAGAAATTAGTAAAACTTTTACTAATTAGTAAAAGATTTTCTAGACTTGAATTAAAATAAGTATACAACATATCCAAATGTATGGGACACAACATGGTTCTAAGAGACAAAATTTACAACATTGAACACTAAAAATTGGAGAGATCTTGTACTAATAGCTTAACAGCACACTTTAAAACTCTAGAAAAAAAAAGAAATCATACTCAAGAATAGTGGAGAGCAAGAAATGATCAAACTCATGACTGAAATCAATAAATGAGAAAACAAACAAGTAGAAGATGGGGGGATCCTCCAGAATGTGCCAGACACCTAGGAGGTGAGAGAATCTCAGGATTCAAAGGGAGGGACCTTAAATGAAATGCCCTATAGTGGGGAGAGGGAACTTGTAGAGCCCACCTCCAGCAGAAAGACAGGGCATCAAGTGAGGAATGGGGTTGCCATTCCACAGTTAAAAACTCTGACCCTCAATTGTTACTGTCTGAGAAAACTGCAGGAACAAAAATGGAGAAGAACTTGAGCAAAGGAAGGGCAAGCAACAGGTCTAAAGTAAGATCAAGCTCAAGGGAATGCCCCAAAGACTGACACTATTACTGAGGCTGTGGAGTACTCACAAAAACAGAACCTATCATGACTACCCTCTAAAAGCCCCAATGAACAGCTGAAAGAGTCAGATGCAGATATTTACACCCAACAAATGGATAGAAGCTGCTAACCCCTGTGGTTGAATTAGGGAAAAGTTGGAAAAAGCTGAGGAGGAGGGTGACCCTATAGGAAGACCAGCAGTCTCAATTAACCTGGAACCCCAAGATCTCTCAGACACTAGACCATCAACCAGGCAGTATACACCAGCTGATATGAGTCCCCCAACACAAATACAGCAGAAGACTGCTGGGACTGGGTTCAGTCAGGGAAGATGCACCTAATCCTCAGGAGACTAGAGGCCCCAGGGAGTGGTGAGGGAGTTGGAAGGAGGTATGGGATGTGGAACAGTCAGAGGGTTGACTGGAAGGGGGATAAAATTTAGAGTATAAGAAAACAAAGACTAAATAAAATTTTAAATTTTAAAAAAAGAAATAAAAAAAAAAACAAAATCAATACAAAGAATCAAAGAAAGAGAGTTAGTTCTTGAAAATCAATGGTTGATAAACCATTATCCAAACTACCCAAAAGACTTCTGCCCTTGGGGTGTCCAGGCACCATTGCAAACTGGGCTGGACTCTCAAAGGAATGAACCTTCCAGCAGGGTGGATGGCTGGCATAAGTGCAGGAGAAATAGCCTTCTTCTAAGATGGGCCTTTATTGGGGATAATAAAGGAATAATAAACCTTGGGAAATGGGATGGGATGGGAGGGTATTTTTTTTGGATGAGCATACATTATTTGCTAGTGCTAAGATGCTAAGAATGGTTCATTTGCATGTAGAATAATTCCACATGCTTACTGGACATGTCTTGACAGGGAGAGAGGAAGTTTAACGTATAATTTAACCACCAGACTATACGTCAAGGGTGACATAGGTGGGAATCTTAAGGCTTACATGCACTGGGACATACAGATCCATAGCAAGGAGGAAAACTGTCGTATTCCTTCCATTCTGAGGATGAGATTTGCAGTGGTTGGACACATCTCAACCTCACTCTTGCCCTGGACTGGCTCCCCCTGTCACACAGCTTTCTGGCAGCACGTTTCCCTGTTTTTGTTTTAAAAAGGGAAGATGTAATCATTATCATAAGTGTCTTATATTGGAAATGGTTTGGTATTCAACCAGAACCTGATTGGCACTGATTATTTTGCAATGCTACTTATCTGTCATATTAGTAATTGGTTGAGACAGGGTGCCATGTGAAGTAGGGCTCTAATAGCCAGTATGGGGCCAAGGAATGCAAGAAGCCAAGCTACCAGAAGATTTCAGTACTATGGAATAGGGATGCTGGGTACATAGAGTGCCTGTAAATCTCACCAAAGATCTTTGAGCATGTTTTGTTCCACAAGCCCAGATTCACTGACATAGAAACAGCATTCCTCCCCCAACACAAATCAGTCCCTGACTGTTCCTCTTCAGCAGTCCTTTTAAGTCCAGGGCTCCCTAGCTTTGGAAAACAACCTCTGCTGGCAGGGCCTGGGGGGTGATCTGTCACTGGAGGGACTCAAGACAGTCAATGGTGGAAGCCTGACCAACAGCTTGCATGCAACATGCAGCCTGAACCCAGTACTCTAAATATAAGTGTCTTGTATACTAGTGACAAAACTAGCAATTGCACTAAAATCAGGAGGAAGATGATGTTGGTCATCTTCTACATACCTATTCAATATAGCATTTGAAGTTTTAGCTGCAAGAGTGAGATAATTGACTGGGATCAAGGGGATAGACACTGATGTGTTTATATAAAGATTATTAAAGAGGTAAGATGTGTTCAACCAAAGTGTGGTGAGGTATGGGAAAGGGGGTGCCTCTGCGGGCCCATGCTGATCTCTTTCCACTGAGGGACTAACCACATGAAGTCAGTATATTATAGAATAGAGTTGATTCAGGGAATGGGAATGGTAGTCAGGAGGATAGTAGAAGCAGAGAGGGAGAGAGAGGGAGAGAGGGAGAGAGAGAGAGAGAGAGAGAGAGAGAGATAGAGAGAGAGAGAGAGAGAGAGAGAGAGAGAGAGAGAGAGAGAGGAGCAGAGGTCCACCATCAGCACATGGGAGAGCTATGGGGGAGAGGAATGGGGAGAGAGTGGGAGCAGGAGGAAGGCAAGAGCATTAATAAGAGAGCAAGAGAGAAAGGAGGGGATAAGCATCCACTTTTATAGTGAGGCGGCCATACCTGGCTGTTGCCAGGTAAATGTGGGGTGGATCTTAGACAAAATGCTAATAGATACTATTACTTCTCTTTTGTGATATATGTGAATTCAACTCATCTGAAGTCATTTTCTTTGTTTTGACTCAGTCCCTTTGTAAAAGCATAAATTACATTACATGTATTATCATCCCAAAAATGTGCATGTATATGGATAGTAATATATGATTATTTATGCAAATTTAAACATAAAAAAGGAGAAATTACAAAATAATATAATGGAGGCATCACATGCTACAGCACGAAGGTCAGAGCAACAAAATTAAGAGAGGTTTTATTTCTTCTTCCAGGTAGGTTCCAGGGATTAAACAGATGGCCAGACTTTCATGATAAAGACTTTTTTCTGCTACACTGTCTTGTGAGCCTAACATCATGGCATTTCAATAGTCATAGTATTTTTTTACTTCTATAAAATAGCTTCATTCAAAATCTGGTTTCTCGCTTCTGGTTTCCACCTGTGCCCAGATCTGACCCTGTGCCACAGCTCTCCATACACAGGTCCCGCCAGGAAAGAGCTGGTCTCCCAGGAGTGCTGGCACACATTTGAGCACATGAAAGACTACAACTTCTGCTCCAAGGGACCCAGCTGGAACCCTCAGGACAAAGGAACAGAGAAGCAGCCTGGGACAAGATACTCCTGGTTTCGATCTGTGCCTAGAGCAGAACCTGTGCCCCAACTCTCCTTACCCAGATCCTGCAGAGAGATCGGTGGCCTCCCAAGAGTGCTGACATTCCTGAGAGCATAGGTGAGACCACCACTTCTGCTCAAATTCCTGGCCTAAGAGGGATCTGCCCAGAGATATCAGGACACAGGAATCAAGGAACAGCCAGGGACAGGATTCTGCTGGTTTCCATCTGTGCCCCAGAGCTGACTCTGTGCCACAGGTCTCCATACCCAAACTCCTCCCTGAGAGAACTGGTCTCCCAGGAGTGCTAACACACAGGCTTATAGGAAAACACCAAACAGGTGAAGCAATTGAACAAATACATCTAGGAGCTAAAAATGGAAATAGAAACAATAAATAAATCACAAAGGGATACAATCATGGGGATTGAAAACCTAGGAAGGAGATCAGGAGTCAGATGCAAGCATCATTAACAGAATACAAGAGATAGAAGACAGAATCTCAGGTACAGAAAGACACCATAGAAAACATTGACACAACAGTGAAAGAAAATGAAAAATGCAAAATAAAAAAAGTTCCTAACCCAAAACATCCAGGAAATTCAGAACACAATGTGAAGACCAAACTTAAGGACAGTAGGTAGAGAGTGAAGATTCCCAACTTAAAGTGCCAGTAAATATCTTCAATAAAATTGTAGAAGAAATCTTCCCTAACCTAAAGAAAGAGATACTTATAAACACATAAGAAGTCTGCAGAGCTCCAAATAGACTGGACCAGAAAAGAAATTCCTCACGTCATATAATAGTCAAAACACGAAATGCACAACACAAAGAAAGAATATTAAAAACAGTAAGAGAAAAAGGTCAAGAAACATATAAAGGCAGACCTAACAGAATTATACCAGTCTTCTTACCAGATACTATAAAAACTAGACAGAACAAAAATGCCAGCCCCAGCTACTATACCCAGCAAAACTCAATAGCCATGACAAAACCAAATTTACACAATATCTTTCTACAAATCCAGCCCTACAAAGAATAATAGATGGAAAACTCCAACACAAGGAAGGAAACTATACCCTAGAAAAGCAAGAAAGTAATCTTTCAACATACTCAGATAGTCACACAAGCATAAAAATAACAGCAAGCAACAATCACTATTCCTTAATATCTCTTAGCATCAATGGACTCAATTCCCCAATAAAAAGACATAGAATCACAGACTAGATAAGTAAAGCATTTTGTTGCATATGATAAACACACTTCAGTGTCAAACCAGACACTTCCTCAGAGTAAAGGAATGGAAAACAATTTTTCAAGCAAATGGTTCCAAGAAACAAGTTGGAATAGCCATTTTAATATTGAATAAAATCAGCTTTCAACCAAAAGTTATCAAAAAGGATAATGAAGGACACTTCATACTCATCAAAGGAAAAATCTACCAAGAAGAACTCTCAATTCTGAACATCTATGCTCCAAATGCAAGGGCACCCACATTTATAAAAGAAACTTTACTAAAGCTCAAAGCACACATTGCGCCTTATACAATATTAGTGAGAGACTTCAACACCAGACTCTCATCTATTGACAGACCATGGAAACACAAACTAAACAGAGACACATTGAAACTAAGGGAAGTTATGTAACAAATGGATTTAACAGATATCTACATAACATTTCATGCTAAAATAAAAGAATATGCCCTCTTCTCAGCACCTTATGGTACCTTCTCTAAAAGATTGAAATAATCCAATGCTTCCTATCAGATCAGTATGGATTAAGACTTGTCTTCAAGAACAGCAAAAGCCAAGAAAGCCCACATACACATGGAAGCTGAGCAACAATTTACTCAATGATAATTTGGTCAAGCAATAAACAAAGAAATAAAGACTTTTTAGAATTTAGTGAAAACGAAGGTACAAGATACCCAAACTTTGGGGACACAATGAAAGTAGTGCTAATTTAAATACTCATAGTTTTGAATGCCTACAGAAAGAAACTGGAGAGAGCATACATTAGCAGCTTGACAGCACACCTGAAAGCTCTAGAACAAAAAAGAAGCAAATACACCCAAGAGGAGTAGAAGGCAGGAAATAATCAAACTTAGGGCTGAAATCAACCAAATTGAAACAAAAAGAACTGTACAAATAATACACAAACCAGTAGCTTGTTCTTTGAAAAAATCAACAACATAGATAAACCTTTAGTCAGACTAACCAGAGGGCACAGAGACAGTATCCTAATTAACAAAATCAGAAATGAAAAGGGAGCTATAACAACAGAAACTGAGGAAATTCAAAAAATTATCAGATCCTACTACAAAAGCCTATACTCAACAAAACAGGAAAATCTGATGAAATGGACAATTTTCTAGACATAAACCAAGTAACAAATTTGAAACAGCATCAGGTAAACAGTCTAAACAGTCTCATAACCCCTAAAGAAATAGAAGCAGTCATTAAAAGTCTCCTAACCAAAAAGGCCCAGGGCCAGATGAATTTTGTGCAGAATTCTATCAGACCTTCAAAGAAGAACTAATACCAATATTCTTGAAATGATTCCATACAATAGAAACAGAAAGAATACAATCTAATTCATTCCTTCTATGAAGCCACAGATATGCTGCATATTCTCCCTTGGAGATGAAACGTTTTCTGTCTTATCAGGAACTTGTCACAATTTCCTTTCATAGAGGACTTCATAAGAGATTGATTTTCTACTTCTATCATGCTTAATGTTCCAAATAGACATTAAAAACTGGTTGAGTTCATGTTACTTTTAATTTCAGAAGATGTCATTGTATATTTAAGAGGCATTTAACTCTTATAAACTATTTTGATGACTTTAAAATGTCAATTAACAATGAGTTGTATATTTTAAAATAAATTTTATTAGTGTAATAAAATAAAAATATCTGGTTTCTCTTCATTTCAGCATAGTTTTCCACGGAAAGCAACACATTTATTGCTTTTTTAATTAACATGAGAATACTTTTATTATACATTCATTTTAGAAGGATAAATTTTCTCATTTTTTGATTTCTAGTTGATAAATGACTACTTTTATTATTTTGAGTACCATTTGACTCATTAATAAATTCTTCTATTTATTTTTATTAACATCCTGGCCATCGTTTCTTCTCCATCCTCTACTCCTAGTCTTTTCCCTATACGTCTGCTCTGTCTCTCCCATCGACTTCTCCTCCATTTCTCTTTAGAAAAAATCAGACTTCTCATAGATATTAACCCAACATGACATATCAATTTTCAGTATGACTATGCATCTCACCGCATATTAAAACTGAACAAAGACATCCATTATGAGGAAAATTGCCCCAAAACTGGAAAAAAGAGTCAGAGACTGGTCCTGCTTCCACTTCTATGAGTTTCACAAGAACACCAAGCTACACTATTGTAACATACACAGAGGCTTTAGGTCAGTCTCATGTAGGCTCCTTGGTTGGTGGTTAAGGCTCTATGTGCCCCTATGAGTCCAGATTAGTTCATTCTGTGCATTTTCATGTGGTGTAGTTGATCTCCCTGGGTCCTATAATCCTCCCTGTCCCTATTCCACAGGATTCCCTAAGCTCTGCCTAATGTCTGGCTATGGGTCTCTGCACGTGTTTCCATAAGTTTATGGATGAAGCCTCACTGATGACAACTGAGCTAGACAACAATTTATAACTACAGAAGGAAAGACCAGAGACAACTGAAACTGGGGTACATCTTTGGGACAATCTGGAAACCTAGTGCAATGGAAACTCTAATGAATTTACAAGGACGATCCGAACTGGTATTGCTTACAATGGGGAATATCGGGCATAAATCCCTGAACTGGCCATCTCTTATACGCAGTCAAGACTTCCAAAGGAGGGACTGAGACACCAACCCAGATAAAAAATCTTCAACCCACAATTTGTCCTGTATCCAAGATGTGCTCCAGTAAAGGTGGTGCAGAAATTGTGGGCATGACCAATCAATGACTCGTGCAGCTTAAGACCCATATCATGAGAGGTAGCTTGCCCCAGACACTGTGTGGAGGATCAGGTACCTTTGGCTGGCTAATCAAGAGACCAAGGATACAACTAAAAAGTTCTGGGCTATACAAAAAAAAAACCAAAACAACAAAACAAAATAAAATGTCAATAAAATGTTGGTTAATGAGACTCTTTTATTTTTAATAATGTATTTCATAATGGAATTGGGATTCCCTTCTAATTTTTGATTCTGTATCTCTTGTTAGATCCAAATCTCATTTTTTTTTTTGTTCTTTCAGCATTCTGCTTCAGATGTATCTGTCTGTGAAATTCTGTTTATTTTTACTGGAGGTGTTTTGTTTGATTCATTAAATTTGTTTTTCTTATTTATTTCTAATTCATCCATTCTTTCTGTATGTAGCACGTGTTAGTTCTTGTGTTTAATGATGTCTCAAATTTCTCTCTCACTTGATTACCTATATATTTTCCATGCTTTCAGGTTGCATACTTTGTAATGGTCAATCTCAAATTTTCTGAGTTCTGTTTGTTTCTACTGCCAGTTAATATATAATGTTGGTGCCCTACTGTGTTACTTTTTATCTACTTGAATCTTTCTCTTTCATTTATAAAGAATAAAAACATGATTATTTAATAATATAGGATATACTGCAATATTAGATAAGAAATTGCTCTCAAGGTTCTACACTCATTGAATTACATTCGAATACTGGATAAAGAAAACACTATGAGCTCCAGCTGAGCCAGCACCATTTGTTGAAAAGGCTATCTTTTTTCCACTGGATGGTTTTAGCTCCTTTGTCAAAGATCAAGTGACCATAGGAGTGTGGATTCATTTCTGGGTCTTCAATTCTGTTCCATTGATCTACATGTCTGTTACTGTACCAATACCATGCAGTTTTTAACACTATTGCTCTGTAGTACAGCTTGAGGTCTGGGATACTAATTCCCCCAGAGGTTCTTTTACTCTTGAGAATAGTTTTAGCTATTCTGGGTTTTCTGTTATTTCAGATGAATTTTTGAATTGCTCTTTCTAACTCTATGAAGAATTGAGTTGGGATTTTGATGGGGATTGCATTAAATCTGTATATTGCTTTTGGCAAGA
The DNA here is from genome assembly GCA_036184795.1 of Tokudaia tokunoshimensis. Classification (NCBI taxonomy): domain Eukaryota; kingdom Metazoa; phylum Chordata; class Mammalia; order Rodentia; family Muridae; genus Tokudaia; species Tokudaia tokunoshimensis. The sequence goes on along the minus strand of BTHU01000023.1, from coordinate 128,542,135 downwards.
TGGTCATTTTTACTATATTAATCCTGCCAATCCATGAGCAACATGCAGAAGAATGCAAATTGACCCATTCTTATCTCCTTGCACTAAGCTCAATTCCAAGTGGATCAAGGACTTCCGCATAAAACGAGACACACTGAAACTAATAGAAAGGAAACTAGGAAGAACCTTGAACATATGGGCACAGGGGAGAATTTCCTGAATAGAAATCCAATAGCTTACTCTCTAAGATCAAGAATTGACAAATGGGACCTCATTAAATTAGAAAATTTTTGCAAGGCAAAAGACACTGTCAAAAAGACAAAGTGGCAACCAACTGACTGGGAAATGATCTTTACCAACCCTACATCTGACAGAGGGCTAATATCCAATATATACAAAGAACTCAAGAAGTTAAACTCCAGAGAGTCAAGTAACCCTATTAAATAATGGGGTACAGAGCTAAACAAAGAGTTCTCACCTGAAGAATATCTAATGGCTGAGAAGCACCTAAAGAGATGTTCATCATCCTTAGTCATTAGGGAAATGCAAATCAAAACAACCCTGAGATTCCATCTCATACCAGTCAGAATGGCTAAGATCAAAAACACAGGAGACAGCAGTTGTTGGAAAGGATGTGGAGAAAGAGGAACACTCCTCCACTGCTGGTGGGATTGCAAGCTGGTACAACCACTCTGGAAAGCAGTCTGGCGGTTCCTCAGAAAACTGGGCATGACACTCCCAGAGGATCCTGTTATACCACTTCTGGGCATATACCCAGAGGCTTTACCTGCATGCAATAAGGACACAGGACACATGCTCCACTATGTTCATAGCAGCCTTATTTATAATAGCCAGAAGCTGGAAAGAACCCAGATGTCCCTCAACGGAGGAATGGATTCAGAAGATGTGGTATATTTACACAATGGAATACTACTCTGCAATTAAAAACAATGAATTCACGAAATTCCTAGGCAAATGGTCAGATCTTGAAAATATCATCCTTAGTGAGGTAACCCAATCACAAAAGAACACATATGGTATGCAGTCACTGATAAGGGGATATTAACCCAGAATCTCGGAATACCCTAGACACAATATGCATATTAATAGATTTCCAAGAAGATGGAAGGAGAGACCCCTTGTCCTGGAAAGACCGGATGTAGGGGAATGCTGAGGCAGAGAAGCGAGAGGGAGTTGAATGGGGAAAAGGGGGAGGGAAAGGGGCTTATGGGACTTTCAGGGAGGGAGGAAAGGGGAAAGGGGAAATGATTTTGAATGTAAATAAAAATATAAAAAAGAAAAAGAAAGAAAACACTTTGAGAAAGTTACTTAGTCCTCATTTGCTCTGAAAATGAAGCAATATCGTCACTGATTTCTTTCATGAAAAATAGATTACAGGAACAAATTTATACTTAGAAACATTGAGAATTTCAGTTTCATCCCACAGGCAATTTGCAGAAATTGACAGACATTCCATTGTATTCCAGATAAAATTGTCTCAAGCAACAATATAAAACTGTGTAAATGAATAATCAAGGGGTCTGTAGAATAACCTGCTACACCATTCACATCTATACCATCATTTAAAGCCATCAACCAATTGCACACTCTTACATATTAAATGAACATTTACTTAGCCAGAGCAATAAAGCAACATTTAACTCAAAGGCCAGAGCAATGTCATCGGAAACAAGAAAGTTAAACACAACAACCAAAAATGGAGAAACAGCAGAGCCACCACTATCCACTATTTCACCTGATATATGAGTTAAAAGAATACTGACTCATAGCAGAAACTTTTTATTCAGTTTTCAACCTAGCCATTGTTCTGTGATACATAACCATTTCCATGCACTCTTTCAAGCTATCTTGGTTCCCCTGTTCCCTGACTTATGTAGCTGGAAAAAGGGAGGAATATTTTTTTAATTTGATAAGATTATTTTTATTATTATCCATTAATTCTGCCTTCTATGTTCAGATGGAATTGTACTTCTTGGTCTTGGTGTTGATGAGTGAAACTGCAACTATTTCTGGTAAACTTAATTGTGTGTGACTCTTAATACATCTCGCTTTGGCAATACATATAATAATTTTTTTCAAATACTATCTACTCTGTCAGAATACTGTCAGAATAATGAGTATTGCAAGAACTCTCAGTCAACCTGAAATAGAATGATAGGAAGAACAAGTACTAATGCATGCAACTTCATATTAAACTATTTATGCTTTCAAGTTTTTGTTACTGTATCAGATATTATCTTAGTTTAATTTACAAATAGCTAGCTCTAACCTGAAGGCCTTAGTAATCTAAGTTGCAGTTTCTTTCTAAAATGTTGGTATATACAACTAGTCCTGATAAAATAGGAAAATGTTTCTCCTACTCAACTGAAGGTTGATGAATTCCCTGGCCTTCATACAGATGAAGGATAATTCCAGTTGCAATACAATGATAGAAATATAGGTTACAAGCAAAACACATTTTTTGCACTATAACTATGATGTTATGTTTTGAAAGATTCAAGGCATCTTTGTATAATTTGAGGAATGTATCAGTAACCTGAACATGTCAATCTTACACCTTGTTCATTGGAGAGAGAGAGAGAGAGAGAGAGAGAGAGAGAGAGAGAGAGAGAGAGAGAGAGAGAGAGAGAGAGAGAGAGAGAGAGGAGACAGAGACAGGAGAGAAGAGAGAGATCACAAATAAGGAAGGTCATAAGTACTTTATATTTTAACTATTTCATGTTATTATTGAATCATACAAATTTGAAATTCAATGGAAACTAGAAGATTAAAAAAGCCAATGGAAATTTCTGGGAGAAATTGATGCTGTAGTATGAAACTTAATTTCTTCTCTGACATGCCTTATGATGTGATATCAAGATCTTCAGTTGATTCGATGAAGTACACATACATTAATAAAGATAATAGCTTTATTTGCAATAAGTAGGAAAAATAAATTTACAACTCAAGAAAAAAATGATGAGGATGATTATTTTTCCTTGGTAAACTGATTAATAAAATAATTTCTGCTAGGATATTTTCCAAAACATAAATTTCACATTACTTACTTGTTAATAAGCCTTCTGTAAACTTCTACCTTAATACAGAGTTAACATTCCTTAGCCACAAATGTATCCTAATATGAACTATTTTATTAAGCCTTAGTCTCTGCATAAATGCTGTAACTGCATCAAGAACATGCTGATAATTTTAGGCAGTGTGCTGATTCCGTGATTGTAATGTATTTTTGACTCCATGATTTTGCTTTCTATTTACTGTGATGATCATTCCCTGATTTTTCTCATGAGTAAAGGCCTTGTTCTTCAAGCCTTATTTCCTCAAAAAATTTATCAATTTCTCAGGTAATCAGTCATTCCTATATGCAGGTAGTTCTGTGATGATATAATCCTTTATGCTATTTTTATCTATTCCTTTCTGAAAAAAAGATGAAATTCTTGAGGCAAATGTTTATAATATTCCTCTCCTTTAGCAGGTGACTGTATCATTGCATTTTCTCTGAGAATTTGTAGATAAAAACAATGTTCTGTCAAAAAGGAAGAGAATGGGAGATATAAGAGATGAATAATGTGGTGTAATATGTTTTCTTTTGTTATAAAAGACCTTTAAATTCCCTATCAAAACATGTTTATATTTTAGATAATTATTTCCCTAAGTCGTTGTTTGATCTCATGGTATTCTTTGTTTTTATTTGACTATTATTTTAGTTGGATCTTGAATTTGAATGCCTCATGCTTTTAAAAGCAGAAGAGTCCAAAATTTGTTTTTATGTGGGTTTTGAATGCAGAAGAAAATGACTTCTTATTACTTATGAAATTTGTAACTTTATTTCAGACTTAAAGGTAATTATTTATTCAAATGAAAATGTATATAAAAGAACACTGTTAGGGTTTCTATGGCTGTGATGACGCACTATGATCAAAAGGAAATTGGGAAAGTAATGGTTTACTTTTCTTATTCTTCTATATCATGGTTCATCAAGAAAGCAGTATAGAAACTCAAACAGGGCAGGAACCTGGAGACAGGAGCTGATGCAGAGACAACAGAGGACTGTGACTTACAGGCTTGCTCTCCATGGCTTTCTCAACCTGTTTTTCTATTGAACCTAGGACCTGAGTCTAAATTTGTTTCCACCCACAGTGGACTGGGACTTCTTCTACAAATCACTAATTAAAAAAATTCCTACAGCCTAATCTTATAGAAACATTTTGTCAATTGTGTTTGGTCTTGTCAGATGTTTGTAGCCTCTGTGAAGTTGACATAAAATGAGCCAGCTCAGGAATAAAATATATATATGTATATATATATATATATATATATATATATATATATATATATATATATATATATATATATAGTGAGTTCCCATATTTTCTGGTTCTCACTGACATCCTATAAATCAGCATTTCCATTTCCATGAATATTTTCTTGTTGGAAAAATAAATCTGATTATTTATAATCACTGATACAACATACCTGTTGTTATTGTCAAAATCAATTTAAAAGGTAGAGAACTTGAGACAAATGTAAAATGAATCATTTTAAATTGCTTTCTGACTCTGATATTTGAATTTTAAAGTTGAAGAGGTCATGTTATTATCCTAAATTTTACAACTCCTTTATTTACATGTTTGTACAGAATGTTGAATAAAATTACTAAATATTTTACTACTCAGAAATTGCTTTTATTCCATTTGTAACATTTTTGAAAATAATAATTCAAGATACATCTGTTGAAGGTTTTAATTAGTCATCATTTTTTATATCTATAAGGAATTTAATATCCCAATATTCAATAGTTGTGAAAGTTATGTTTCTGTCATTTATTGCACGGCCCTCCTCACCTAGTTATATTAGTATTACAGAGTTCAAACATAATTAAAAGTGTGTGTGTGTGTGTGTGTGTTCATGTGTGTTTATGTGTGTGTATGAGAGAGAAAGAAACAGAAAGAAAGACAGAGACAGGGAGAGACTTTTTAATTTTTTTATTAATAATTTTATTTTTTTTACATTTCAAATTATATCTCCCTTTCCAGTTACCCCTCTACAATCTTCCCATCCCATTCTTTCTCTACCCTTCCCCGTTTGCCTCTATGAGGGTGCTCCTCCACCCACTCACCCACTCCCTCCTCACAGCTATAGCATCCCCTATGCTGGGACATCAAAGCTCCCCATGATCAAGGGCTTCCTCTCCCTTTGATGTGAGATAAGGCCAGTCTCTACTACATAGATATCTGGAGCTATGGATTCCTCCATGCATATATTCATCGGTTGGTGGTTTTGTCCCTTGGAGCTCTGAGGGAGGTCTGGTTAGTTGATATTGTTCTTCCTATAGGGTTGCAATCCCCTTCAGCTCCTTCCATCCTTCCTCTATTAAATTGTCAAAGCAAAAATATCTAGGAAACTCTAGTGCTATAGATGATAAGCCTTCGTAATTATGTCCAGTTGGTGGTGGAAAGCCCTGTGATTAAGGTCATAGTCCACCATGGTCAGACTCCTTTCTTTCTTATTCTTCATCAATATGATGAACAAATACATGGCTGAGAGATGGATAAAATAGTAAAATAGAGTGGATCATGTGCAATGGAGAGAAGTGGAACCAGAACTCTAGAAGTTGCAACAGTAGTAAGGAACAGGCTGATAAAAGTGGCCTGAGATGAGGCTATGGAGAGATCATAATGAACTCTGCCATGAAGGACCATATCTGAGAGCTGAGGCTCTGCTGCTGTTCATGGTATGTGCTACTGTCAAGTCAAAGGTCATATATAGTTGGTGAGTCTTTGCTTTTTCTTAAAGATAGATACAGTCAAGTGATTGACTTTAATCAGGAAAGTATGTTTCATTTCTGAATGCTTATAAAATATGTATACATCATCGTATTTCAATTTCTCCTCATAAAAGGTGGAACATTATTTGGTTTCAAGTGCTATGTACAGCACAGCCACATAGTACATTCCTGATTAACTCACAATAGTGATAGAGGTATATGAAAACCTGTGTACTATCAGTCACTGAGGTTCACAGTGTCATTGTCATTACTGCATGACCTAGCACCTGACCCATTTTGTTGTGCCCTTCAACTATATGACCATATGTCTCCAATGACAGAATATTAGGAAAATATTAAATAATATTTATCAAGGAATTGAAATTATAGGATTAGGAATATGAGAAAAATGAATGGGATTCAATAAAAGCTGCTATTTAAAGTTTTATTTTGTCTTAAAATATATTTCAAGGGATGTGTTTTGCAAACCAGTCTTATATAACTAATAAGAAAGCCTTAGAAAATTTCAAAAATATTAAATATTATTGAGAATCAGGTTCCTGTTATTTTTATGACAGATATCAAGCCTGAGCAAATCTTGTATCAACTATAACTTCTGTTTATTCTGAGAATAATTTATGTTCTATTTCTCCCATTTCTAACATGGCCATCTGAGAACTTTCTCTTTTTATGGAACATCTTCTATTATCTGTCAAAGAACTGGAAGAAGACAGCTGGTACCACGGCTTTACAGAATTAAAGAACTTGATAATTATTGCTCAATTACTCTGTGTGAGGCACTATGTCTTGAGTACACTGTCCAACATGGGATGAATTACAGGGTAACACTGACAAAGCATTGCCTAAATTCATCAGGTGAGCAAAAGTGTCTCATTCAGAAAAAGTAAATTTAACAAATGTATCATGAAGTAATGAAAATGTTATACAGTCCTCATATACAAATCTATGTTCAAAATTTAGTCTTGGTATAACAAATGCTTCATTAAAACAATTTTCAAAAAGTTAGATATGTATACATCATTTTCCCTACCAAGAACACTGGATAAATAGATATATAAAAAAAGCACTCTTCCCAAAGAAGATAATGTACCAATGAATAAATGTAAGTAAGGTAAAAGATGAATTACATAAACTAAAATTTCTTGAGGATTTGTACAGCTGTTCATAAGAACAACTAAATATCTCTTGGAAGAACTCATTGAAAAATGAGAAATTCTGGAAGAAAACATTGAACTCGGCATTATCATCAGTTAAGGGTGAAAGGAAGAAAACATAGAATGAATTTCAAACAAAAACACAGAATTAGCAATACACAGCTAATGAGTACAAATATTCTTGTAGCACATATTTTAATTCAGTTAATTGATAGTGCATTAACAGAATTAATAAACATTCAATTTAAAATGAATTGAAGCCTCCCCTTTTCACAGTTGTTCTAAGTAAAATCCATTGTAATAGTAAGCAGCTTGTGATTCTTCATCATCTGTTTGAATATATACAGTAGTAAATTTGGAAAATTATATTTCTAGAACCTATAGACCTACTGGTCTTTCAATCTAACATACAAAATTATATATACATATAATGTGTGTGTGGTATAATATATATATACACACATGCATATATACATATTCATATATCATATATACATATATCACATACATATATCATATACACCATGTACATTACCATCATATACATATATAACATATACATATATCATATACATAATTTACATATACATCAAAATCATATACACATACACATATACATCATATACATACATATGCATATGTATATACACATACATATACATATTGAGCTCTTTGTCAGTCAATAAAAGCTTATTCTTTCCGTATTTGTTTACCTAAACTTGGGGAATAAAAGGGTTTATACTGAATAGATAGCAAACAAGTCAAAATCAATTCTAATTTCAAAATTACGTATTTTCTCCTAGATAGATGTCTGATATTCCTTTAGGTGACAACCTATAGTAAATTTGAGATAGTGTCTGTTGACTTCTATGCCTACTGGGATCACATTCTTCTTATTTGAAACAATGAATACCATCATCTCAGGATATTCAATGTCGCAGGAAAGTTATAGTAAAGAGAAAGTTCCCAACACATGCATTTTCTTTATACATTGACATGCTAGGTAATTATGGTTAAGATATGATGATATGTTCTTTTAGCCAAAATCTTTATCATATTTCTTATAAAAATTTATGGCTAACACTAAGTAGGAACACTTCTCTCACAAGCAATCGTTTGTTGAAGGGTTTTGGGAGTGTACATTTTTTTTATGTTATCCTGATAACCTGCTTCTCTATAATATGAACGCATTGATCTAACACAAATGTTTTGAATAGCTATCTTGACTTGCCAATTCTTGTTTTGCATGTAAATAGTTTGCTCCTAATGCAATCTGGCCTTCTTTATAGAAAAGAGCTTGTGAAGTCCTATAGAGACTAATGCTCAAAAAGTCTCTACTTCTGATTTGATATTCTGCTATCACTATCTTGAAATTCTTAATAATGTATCAACAGGAGTTCTCATATTTTGATTTCATACAAATCATGCACACAATTCCTATATAATACAGAATTTCAAATACCCTTCACTGTCCATGCATTTCTTCTGGAAAAGTATCAAATTGTAGACATATCACTTCTCATGCACTAAAATTCTCTAAAAAACATCCAATTTAATAGGGAAAAACCTTTTGTATCCATTCAGAAGTGGGGAGGGGACAGAGAGAGAGAGAGAGAGAGAGAGAGAGAGAGAGAGAGAGAGAGAGAGAGAGAGAGAGAGAGATCAATGTCTTAGCCCTTGTTCTGATAACCTGTGTTTTCAAATAAATTCTAATTGGTCCTTGTTAATAGCCAGTAAGGCTTAGAAGTAAGTAAGGTTAGCTATCCTACCCCAAATTGATTTCCTGATTATAACAGAATCTAATCTAGGAGCAAATTTTCAAGCATACCAACAGTTGTAAAGGGGACAATTATTATTAGTAATCAGGCAAAAATCAGTTTGTACCACCTGTTTTAAATCTGATCTGCCTGCTTTATATGGTCATACCTTCAAAATAAAGATATAAAGACTCAAGAAAATGAATCCAGTTAGGAAAATTGGAACCATTCTAATTATTTAAAGAGGTGTTATACTGCAAAGATTCATTTCCACAGAAAATAAAATAGCTCAACTGCCAGACTCAATAGTAAAAATACTTGGGATTAACCTCTTGTGCTAGGAGAGGAGAAGACATAGTGGTTCTGAGTTCGGTAGTGTAGAATAATATGTTTTTGAAACCTAGTAAGATCTGAAATCAGAACCAGACAAATTTACTGTTAGCAAAGGCAATAATATTCTTTAGATTTTAACCTTACACATGAATATTTGTGCTTAAGCTGTAAAATATCTTATTATGCATACATATCCTAAATGTTTATATTTCAACAGTACTAATGTTTCTAATGTCTGCTGTCATAACTGGTTAATCACTTTCTCCTGTGCTGCTCATAAAGACAACAAAAAGTCCAAAGAGACTTTATGACTGCATGAGCTTTTCTGTCAGAAAAATGTCCAATATGCAACATTTTACATAAGATATTAGTTACTTCTAAAGTATGCCTTTGGTTAGTTTAAAAATCTTTTCTTTCCCACCCTTCTACCTATAGAAATAACTCGCCATTATCTCCTAATTTCCATTTATCCAACTTCTGCTGACAATGGTAACCCTCATACATCTCAAGGACATCTTTCTGAATGCTTGAGAAGATATCTGTTTTAGCCTTTCAGATCCATTCACACTCTGTATAATTGCATCAAAACATATCTCCACAAATGTCTGATTCAAACTAAATCCACAACACTCCTTTATATAATTGGTAAATAGGTTGAAAAAGAAATTAGAGAAAGAATATCATTGAAAATAGCCACAAATAATATGAAGTATCTAGGAGAAATTCTAACCAAGCAAGTGAAAGATCTGTATGACAAGAACTTCAAGTTCTAGAAGAAATTGAAGAAGACCTGAGAAGTTGTAAAGATTTCCTATGATCATGCATTGGTAGGATTAATACAGTTACATGGCCATCTTACCAAAATCAATATGCAAATTCACTTCAATTCCCATCAAAATGTCAACACAAAATTTTAAAGACCTTGAAAAAGCAATTCTCAGCATTATATGGCAAAATAAAAAACCCATGATAGCTCAAACAATTATCGACAATAAAAGAACCTCTTGAGAAATCACAATCCTCAAGAATTACCTCAAGCTGTACTATAAAGTGTTTATTTCAATTTAAAAATAATGACTATGTATTTATGGATTACAGTCTCTTTATATATCAGAGAGATACATGAAATCTTTTCTGTATCGTTTTCAAATCCATGTTCATCTCCTTTAAGTTTGTTATTTCCTTCTCCCTCCCAAGTGGGACTGAGGCATCCTCACTTGGGCCCTTCAACTTGTTGACCATTTTGAGTACTGTGGACTGTAACTTGGGTACTCTGTACTTTATTTTTTGGCTAATATCCACTTATTAGTGAGTACATAACATTCATGTCCTTTTGGGACTGAGTTACCTCACTCAGGATGATATTTCCTAGTTCCATCCCTTTGCCTGCAAATCTTAGGATGTCCTCGTTCTTAATAGCTGAGTAGTAGTCCATTGTGTAAATGAACCATTTTTCTTCATCCATACTTCTGTCGACATCTAGGTTGTGGGGAAGAAGGGAGAGATGGAGAGGCCTGGGAGGGAAAGTAGATGAGGCAGTGGAGAGGGAGGGAATTGGGGAAAGGGGAACCTGATCTTCGGGGAGGGAAAAGGACTGAAGCCCTGAGGCCCATCAGAAAGAATGGAAACAGGCAACCTCGGGAGATAGGAGTTTGGGGGGCGGGGGCTTCAGAATGCACCAGAGACCTGGAAGGTGAGAGACTCTCAGGACTCAAAGGGAGATGAAATGCCTCACAGTAGGGAGAGGAAACTCATAGAGCCTACATCCAGCAGGAAGACAGGGCATCAAATGAGGTTGATGGGGGCCATTCCACAGTCAAAACTCTGACCAATATTTGTTCCTGTCTGAAAGAATTACAGGGATGGAAATGGAAAGGAGCCCGTGGAAAAGAAGGTCCAGTGACAGGCCCAAAGTGGGATTCAGAGCAAGGGGAGGTCCCAAGATCTGACACTATTACTGAGGCTATGTAGTGCTCACAAAAAGGGACCTAGCATGATAGCACTCAGGAAGACCCAACAAGCAGCTGAAAGAGTCAGATGCAGATATTTGCACCCAAACAATGGACAGAAGCAGCTGACCTGTGCTGCTGAATTAGGGAAAAGCTGAATGAAACTGAGAGCGACCCTGTAAAAGGAACAGCAGTCTCAATTAATCTGAACCCCTGGGATTTCTCAAACACTGGACTACCAAACAGGCAGCATAAACCAGCTGATATGAGGCCCCCAACACACATACAATAGAGGACTGCTGTGTCTGTGTTCGTTCAGAGGTGATGCACCTAACCCTCAAGAGACTGGAGGCCCCAGGGAGTTTAGAGGTCAGGTGGAATGGGAGTTGGAAACATCCACATGGAGACAGGGGGAGGGAAGGAGGTATGGGATTTAGAACAGAGGGTGGACAGGGGTTGGCAGGGTGGGGAATAAAATATGGAGTGTATGAAAACAATTAATAAAAAACAGGAAAAAAGTTTGTTGTTATCTTTCAACTAATAGATATGAGCATTTCTTAACCATTGCTTTGTGTTAGATGTGAGTTCTAGGTATTCTAGTGTAATTATCATCCAAGTTTAAAAGTCAAAGATATAGGGATGTTATTGGGGGGTACATCTTAATCTAAGGGCATGAGATGATGCCATCTCTAGAAGCTGTTTAGAAAGAGAAACATCTTCCGTTCCTGTAATTTTTGTTCTCATCAGGGCCTATAGTGATTGGACTGTGTTTTCCCATACAGGGCATTAAAATCTATATTACTGAGCTCAGCAAACTAAATGTTTACTCTCTTTTTAAAAAACATACTTGGACATACACTTAATCTAAGCAATATGACTTAGTCAATGAAATATGCAAAATTAAGAATCATATATATTAATGAGCATGCTTGGAACTGGGATGTCCTTGGGTATTGGTGAATCATATAAACTTGCCTTGCTGTTCCTTAAAAACCTAACTTTGAGTTTATTTTATGTAACTGAAATAAGGGTTGGAGTAGGGGCAAATTGTAGCTTCCTTAAAAATACCTCTTTTTATTTCAAAACAAAATTTCTTTTACAAATGAACATAGTGAACTCTATTTATAGTCTAAGGTTTCCATACTTATTATTTATCGCTATCTATTGGTACATATTGTACATTTAAATAATCAAGTAACATATATTTGTACATATACATTGAGCCCTAGTGCTATGTCATATTTTATATTTTGAATGTTTTCTTCTCTAAAATATGGACTATGTAGTAATCTTGTACATAAGAAAAATATAATAGTAAACAAATCATTCTTAGAACTGACTGAATCACTAGTGTTTTATGACCTTATCTAGATGATTTTTTGTAGCATCAATGATGATATTCTCATTGAATCAGCATCACAAAGCAGAAGCTTAGGTGAAAAAGTTGTTTGACGGAGTAGTGTTTGAATGATGTTTCAGTACGATAGAGATTTCTGTTAAGTATAAGAAGATAAAATAATGTGGATTTCCTTAGAACTACAAACTTGCTACCTTGGACCCTACTTGTTATTATTTCTTCATAAGATTTGAAAATAATTAGGTCAACAGTTGTGGATTGTAGTTTAAATAAAAAAATCATTGTAATTTAACAAGCATGTAGAAAGGCAAAACCTTTTGTGAAGATTACAGAAGAAACTAAAGCAGCAAAACATGAATACATAAAAAAAAGAACAAGTAAAAAATATGTTGGCTATGTAAGGAACTGTCATTAATGCCTGTATTCTTTTTTTCATGTTTAATGAATTTTTATTTTTTATTATTTATTTATATTATTTTTTATTTCTATATTTTTTATTTACATTCCAAATGATTTCCCCTTTCCCATTTCCTCCCTCCCCGAAAGTCCCATAAGCACTCTTCCCTCCCCCTGTTCCTCATTCAACCCCCTCTCGCTTCTCTGTCCTGGCATTTCCCTACATCCAGTCTTTCCAGGACCGGAGGTCTCTCCTTCCATCTTCTTGGAGATCTATTGATATGTGAATTGTGTCTTGGGTATTCTGAGTTTCTGGGTTAATATCCCCTTATCAGTGACCTCATAACATGTGTGTTCTTTTGTGATAGGGTTACCTCACTAAGGATGATATTTTCCAATTCTGACCATTTGCCTAGGAATTTCGTGAATTCATTGTTTTTAATTGCAGAGTAGTATTCCATTGTGTAAATACACCACATCTTCTGAATCCATTCCTCCGTTGAGGGACATCTGGGTTCTTTCCAGCTTCTGGCTATTATAAATAAGGCTGCTATGTAAATGGTGGAGCAAGTGTCCTTATTGCATGCAAGGGAAGCCTCTGGGTATATGCCCAGAAGTGGTATGACAAGATCCTCTGGGAGTGTCATGCCCAGTTTTCTGAGGAACCGCCAGACTACTTTCCAGAGTGGTTGTACCAGCTTACAATCCCACCAGCAGTGGAGGAGTGTTCCTCTTTCTCCACATCTTCGCCAACAACTGCTGTCTCCTGTGTTTTTCATCTTAGCCATTATGACTGGTGTGAGGTGGAATCTCAGTGTTGTTTTGATTTGTATTTCCCTAATGACTAAGGATGTTGACCATTTCTTTAGGTTCTTCTCAGTCATTCGAAATTCTTCAGGTGAGAACTCTTTGTTTAGCTGTGTACCCCATTTTTAATAGGGTTATTTGGCTCTCTGGAATCTAACTTCTTGAGTTCTTTGTATATAGTGGATATTAGCCCTCTGTCGGATGTAGGGTTGGTAAAGATCTTTTCCCAGTTTGTTGGCCGCTGTTTTGTCTTTTTGACAGTGTCCTTTGCCTTACAGGAACTTTGTAATTTTATGAGGTCCCATTTGTCAATTCTTGATCTTAGAGCATAAGCTATTGGTGTTCTGTTCAGGAAATTATCCCCTGAGCCCATATGTTCAAGGTTCTTCCCTAGTTTCCTCTCTATTAGTTTCAGTGTGTCTGGTTTTATGTGGAGGTCCTTGATCCACTTGGAATTGAGCTTAGTGAAAGGAGATAAGAATGGGTCGATTTGCATTATTCTGCATGTTGACCTCCAGTTGAAACAGTACCATTTGTTGAAAAGGCTATCTTTTTTCCACTGGATGGTTTTAGCTCCTTTGTCAAAGATCAAGTGACCATAGGAGTGTGGATTCATTTCTGGGTCTTCAATTCTGTTCCATTGTTCTACATGCCTGTCACTGTACCAATACCATGCAGTTTTTAACACTATTGCTCTGTAGTACAGCTTGAGGTCTGGGATATTGATTTCCCCATCTTGGAAAGATCAGGAATTCGAGGACCATATCTAAACATAGAAAAAGCTATTTACAGCAAACTGGTAGCCATTATCAATCTAAATGGAGAGAAAATTGAAGCAATCCCACTAAAATCAGGGTCTAGACAAGGCTGCCCTCTTTCTCCATATCTTTTCAATATAGTACTTGAAGTTCTAGCTAGAGCAATTAGACAACAAACGGAGGTCAGAGAGATCCGAATTAGAAAGGAAGAAGTCAAACTATCACTATTTGCAGACAATATGATAGTATACTTAAGCGACCCAAAGAACTCCACCAGAGAACTCCTACAGCTGATAAACAGCTTCAGCAAAGTGGCCGGATATAAAATCCACTCAAGCAAATTAGTAGCCTTCCTATACTCAAAGGATAAGCAGGTTGAGAAAGAAATAAGAGAAATGATACCCTTCACAATAGCCATAAACAATATAAAGTATCTTGGTGTGACTCTAACCAAACAAGTGAAAGATCTGTATGACAAGAACTTCAAGTCTCTGAAGAAAGAAATTGAAGAAGACCTCAGAAGATGGAAAAATCTGCCATGCTCATGGATTGGCAGGATTAATATAGTAAAAATGACCATCTTGCCAAAAGCAATATACAGATTCAATGCAATCCCCATCAAAATCCAAACTCAATTCTTCATAGAATTAGAAAGAGCAATTCAAAAATTCATCTGGAATAACAGAAAATCCAGGATAGCTAAAACTATTCTCAAGAGTAAAAGAACTTCTGGGGGAATCACTATTCTGGACCTCAATGCCTGTATTCTAAGGAGACAATTATTTCTCTCAATCTGATTATCAGACTATTGAAACCATGGACCCTGAAGAAATTAAAATTTCTCCAGGAGACTTATGCTTCGAAGAATGAAAACATCCGAGCCAGACGGGGAACATGTATCTAACACCCCTTCAGATCATCTTAGAGAATAAGAATGAAGCCCACGTAATTATGGATCAAATTTAGCAGGAAATCACACTGACATGGTCAGCATTTTGGGCTTCCCAGTCTCTGCCTCTGTTTGGAGAGTGTCTGTTTAGAGAATGTCCCTGAGTACAGGTGGCTGCCCTTGTTTGAAAAGTGGCTTTGTATAGAGCTCTCTGCAAGACTGTTTAACTCAGCATGTACCTCTTTCGCTGGCTTTCTACCTACATAATAACTATGTGGTTTTTATAACCAATCAGCTCTCCCCACACACTTTATGCCATGACCATTTAGCCCTTTCCAATCATAGCCCTAAGAGCCCTTTTATATCTTATGCCTGAAGCAGTAACTTAGAATCATTTAGCTGTAATGGTCTCTGAAGGTCATTCCATCATACTCATGTCCATCCATACCCTGTACTTTGATTCTACTTCCTTTGTCCTCTCAGGGTGGTGGCCAACAGCCTCCAGGGAAATGGAGGGTGGACACAGAATGTTTTTCTTTATAAGTGTTGCTGTGAACTCGGTGTCTCTTCATAGCAACAGAAATCCTTACTAAGAGAGAAGTAGGTACCAGGGACTGGGATATTGCTGTAATAGGTATGATCATGTTTATGTTTGGAGGAATTTAGAATTTCAAACTTCCATTTCAGAAAACAGTGAAATACTTGAAGTGGGGCTATACTAGTAGGAGCATAGAAGACAGTGGAGCTAAGGGTTATTTGAATTGTGGGGCTCTGGATCAAGAGGTTTCAAAGGAAAGAATAATAATATGTAGCATAGAGATTGTTCTTGTGATATGCCAGTGAAGAATGTGGCTGCCTTTTGCCTTTGTCCAAATCAAGCAAACAAAAAATAACCAAACAACAAACAGAACAAAACAAAAGAAAACAAGCAAAAAAACCCAAAAAACAAAAAAACAAAAAAGATAAAAAGAAAAAGAAAAAACACCTGCCTGAAGATAAATGGAAGAGTTTTGGATTGTATCCTCCCCTGCAGAGACATTGATAAGTGAAATAGATTTGGCAGCACAATGTATGTAATGCCAGATAGGCCCTTGGTTACATAACCACACCTTGATTAGCTGAAAAACTATATTATAAGTTTATGTACTGAAAAATAATGTTAGATCTGCATCCTCGTGCTGGTCTCTCGAGTATGAATTCTGAGATACTACCTGGGCTCTATCTCTACTTTCTCCCACTGGTTCCTGTTCCCACACTATGGTTACAATACTATAGGAGTGGAATGACCTCCATAGACCAATGTGTTTGAATACTTGGCCCGTAACAAGTGGCATTATTAGAAGGTGTGGCCTTGTTGGAGTAGATGTATCTTTGTTGGAAGATGCATGTCATTAGTGTATTGGTTTAGAGGTTGAAAGAATCTTAAGCCATTTCTAGAGGATCACTGTCTTTTCCTGCTTCATGCAAATTCAGTTGTTGAACTCTCAGCTACCTCTTCAGCGCTATGTCTGCCTTTATGCTACCATGTTTCCTGCATGACAAAAATGAACTAAGCTTCTAAACTGTAAGCCATCCCCAATTAAATGTTTTCATTTATAATAGTTGCTGTGGTCATGTTGTCTCTTCACAGCAATAGAAATCCTAAGACACTTGGTTACTTTTTAATGTTAGATGTTTCTTTTTATTTTCAGACAGTGTCCCATTCTATCTCATTCTGATGATAAATCAATGGAAATCGTCATGTCTCTGCCTACAAATTGCTGGGATTGTAGAAGTAATCCATGATAGCTGGTCCTTGGGTTTATCTTAATCCATCTTAATCCACATTACAGAAATGGCTCTACTTCACATGTAAGTTTTATATTTCATTATTTTCAGTATCAGGGATGGACACTGCACTCTTTTATCAGCAAAGATAGCATTGTGATCTTCATATATATAATACTCTATCATTCATAAATGGGATTCCTAAGGAAAATGGCTGAGTCTGTTATATTACACTGAAAGATAAATATAGATATCAGAAATAATTACTGTTCTGGAAGGCTCTTTATTCCTATTTTCTAGGTTTAAATTGCATATTTATAGGCAGGTAGAGTCAGTCTCAACCATATTTCATGAACTGTATTACCAATAGGAAACATATTTCTGTGAAGAGAAATACAAATATTTACTAAATAAATTAATAATTTACTTTAATGTTTGTGACAGCTTTTTATATAGATACTAATAATTTTATAAATATGAATTGAGTCTTATGAAATCATCTAATGTACTAATCATTACATGAATATGAATGGTTTTAATTAGTCTCTAATGATTTAGAGACTAAACCTTCTATATTCTCCATCCTTTTTTTTTTTTGATTACTTGCTTAGATATATATTCAACTAAAATATTTTGCTGAGGCCTACTAAACCAAATAACTTCTAATGTAATTAATACTTTTTTCATTTTTATTTTTTACTTTTAATAGATTTGGTGGTATGATACTTTCCATAAAATCAATTAGAAACTTCAACGGTGTATCATACTCAAGGGGTAACTTTAATTTTATAATAATTTCTTCCTTTTTATTTGCTTTACCAAGTTCATCCTCCATTTGAGAATTAAAGCCCAATAACCACGCAAATTCATCCCCCTTTCTACTTCTTAAGGTCTTCATTCTACAGCTTGTCTTCTGTCTTCTACTCCATCATTGTGTCAGCTCAGTTGCATGTAATGTTTTATTTGCAATTCACCCTATTTACACAGTTACTGTGGCCCTCTTTACACAACCTTAATATGTAGAATTATTCATCTTTTCATTATTTATTCTTTCTCATTTTATATTTTTCTATTTGTTAGAAGTATTTGTAATGACATTTTAAGAAAAAAACTAACTAGTATGCATATATCAATGTAAGAAGATGAGCTTGTCTTAAGTTAATAAATAATATTCTTATTTCTCTTTTATGATCAACATTTTGTTTCCTAATATTGTTCCCAGTGAGCTGAAAGAAATCTATTATGTCTCCATATATGCTTCTTAATTAGTTTCTTCTTATGATGTGTCAATAAAAATGTCTCTGATATCTGGTACAGCTTATCAAGAAAGCAGATATCACTGAAAGCAATTAACTCATAATATTTAACATGGGAAATGAGGTGCTTACAAATAAGTTAGAGGAGTGGAAAATAAGATAACCAAGAAAACTACTACTTTTACATTTTGGTTCACATTAGTTTTCAGAGATTGTGAAGTTGGTGCATCCTCCCAAACATTCTCTTGTACTTTGGTTCTCATATCAGGAATTATTGACCAGGAAAATAAAGAAAAGAAAAAGAAAAAATGACTACCAGAAAATACAGTCATGACAGTCTGTTATGTGACAGACTTTTCCTGGGGAGACAAAATTTACAAATTTTTGCTCACCCCAGATATGGAATTAACATCATATCAAATTATGAATACTACTAAAACTGTAACATTTTGAACACATTAGTTGTACTAGTGTTTGTTACAGAAACAGAAGGAACTCAACAAATAGCTGTATCATCAAAGTCCACCCTAACACAGGTGAGAGCTCACAATATCTGGGAACCTGGAGCCCACTGCAAAGCCTATAGCCAGCTCAGTGGATTGGAGAGTGTTCTTTAAATGTAGATCAGTTTGTCTGAGCTCCTTCTAAGCAGTTGAAATGATTTTAGATATTTTGTTTTTAAATTTGCTTGGTCTCTGCAACTTTAGTCCTGCTTGGTTATTCTCTGTTTCTTTATAGTTTGACTACTTTGAGAAGAATTATCAGCAGTCTTTACTGTTTAAATGATTTTTGGAAGTGCAGGCCATTTGAATCTGGTTAGTTTCAGAAACTTCCCAAAACTATTTTGAATTGCTTGCTTCTTGTCTTAATGGAGTTTGTCTGTAGGATAGAGTATGTCACCCCCATTCATAGAACATCCTGTTATTTCATTTACTTTTAAACACTCTGTATTAAATTATCTTGTAATTTTACTTTCCCTCCAAGAAAGAAAGTTTGAACCTAACCTGTATAAAACTGCTGCAAAATAAGGCCAGCTTCTATTAAGATAAACTTGAATAAATGCATAAAAATTACTGAAAAATATTAAATCTAGTTCCCAGTGATTGGCAAACTTCTACACTGAAGTGATAAATGGGATGGCATGTACTTCTCCTCTGCCTTTTACATGCCAAGACATGATATCCATTAGTAGAACCTAAGTTGTATTATGAAGAGTTCTGAAAATGATGTGTTGGATATGATGCTCCCATGTTCCTAGGCTGTACAGGTCTGGGGAGAGTAGAAAAAGAAACAGTAAAATAGTTTCAAGTTTCAGAAGTCAGGGTTACTATTCTCTCTGAAGTTTCATGTATACATCAAGATGTGTAAGAGTGGACTTTATTTCGTATTTTTTTCTCCATCAGATTCATGAACATGTTCAAATAAAAAAAATTCATGTAATAGAAGACTAATGAAATTGTTAGATATAACTTAAAAAGCAGAGATATAAATTATCAAATAAAAAATACTATGTGTTCAGATTCTCTGTTGAGAAAACAATGTTCTCCAATAGTTTGAGTTGCACTGATAATTTATTGTTCTAGTAGTATTCAGAGACATAATGTTATAGTTCTTTATTTACTCTTTAAATAGTTCTATGAAACAGATTCGGTAGTTATTTCTATTATGTAGATTTGACATGTTAGGCTCTGTACTTCAGTAGATTATTTAAGGTCACTTAAATTCTAAAGGGATAGGCTATAAGTGAAACCCAGCTTGCAATCTCATCCTCTACTCAGTCATCTTCAGCTAAAAGAAGGAGAGAGATTTTTGGAATTGACATTTCATAGATTGTCAGGAGTCACAATAGGATTAGATAATAACTAGCAGGTGATCTTCCTGAGATGATCTGCTTCAGATTAATAAATGAGACAGAGTTGCTCTTACAGTTATGACCTAATAGAATTCATTTTAGGAAAGATTCCTGCGACTAATATGCTTTTCCTATTATTGTTAAACATATATAATAATCACTAGGTTTTAGCTCACCCCATTTGGCATATCTCTGCAGATTTACAAAGATGTACTGTCTTGTAGTGATGCTATATAGACAAATATATGACTTCTTAAGTCTTAATGATGATCTAATAAGAATTCCAAAAATTATATCAGTGATTATTAAGCTCTTTTAAAGTGGGACTTTTCTGGTCAAAACTGCAATGAGAACTCTTTCACTCTCCTGTATGACACCAGGAAATTGCTTCTATAAAGTAACTATACTTTCTACTACTCAGAGCATATTCCAAGAGGTTGTCAAAAAATTAATCAAAGGTCATAAAAAGAGAACTAGCAATTTATTATAGGTGCTAGGACAGAAGACAAAAAACATTGACAGGGTTTATCTATACAAAACTTCACTAATAACAATTATGGTTTTTGACTATAAATGAACCTGTGGAGCTATGACAGGTGATGGATGTTTAGCCAGATAATTATTCCTTTTTTTTTAAATTTTATTTTATTTTCTAAGTTTTTTTTTGATTTATTTTATTTTATTTTTTTTTAATTTACATTCCAAATCATTTCCCCTTTCCCGTTTCCGCCCTCCCCGAAAGTCCCATAAGCCCCCTTCCCTCCCTCTCTTCTCCATTCAACCCCCTCTCGTTTCTCTGTCCTGGCGTTCCCCTACATCCAGTCTTTCCAGGACCAGGGGTCTCTCCTTCCATCTTCTTAGAAATCTATTGAAATGCGGATTGTCTCTAGGGTATTCCGAGATTCTGGGTCAATATCCCCTTATCAGTGACTGCATACCATGTGTGATCTTTTATGATTGGGTTACCTCACTAAGGATGATATTTTCAAGATCTGACCATTTGCCTAGGAATTTCGTGAATTCATTGTTTTTAATTGCAGAGTAGTATTCCATTGTGTAGATATACCACATCTTCTGAATCCATTCCTCCGTTGAGGGACATCTGGGTTCTTTCCAGCTTCTGGCTATTATAAATAAGGCTGCTATGAACATAGTGGAGCATGTGTCCTTATTGCATGCAGGTAAAGCCTCTGGGTATATGCCCAGGAGTGGTATAGCCGAATCCTCTGGGAGTGTCATACCCAGTTCTCTGAGGAACCGCCAGACTGCTTTCCAGAGTGGTTGCACCAGCTTGCAATTCCACCAGCAGTGGAGGAGTGTTCCTCTTTCTCCACATCCTTTCCAACAACTGCTGTCTAATGTGTTTTTGATCTTAGCCATCCTGACTGGTGTGAAATGGAATCTCAGAGTTGTTTTGATTTGCATTTCCCTAATGACTAAGGATGATGAACATCTCTTTAGGTGCTTCTCAGCCATTAGATATTCTTCAGGTGAGAACTCTTCCTTTAGCTCTGTACCCCATTTTTTAATAGGATTACTTTCCTCTCTGGAGTTTAACTTCTTGAGTTCTTTGTATATATTGGATAATAGCCCTCTGTCGGATGTAAGGTTGGTAAAGATCATTTCCCAGTTAGTTGGTTGCCGCTTTGTCTTTTTGACAGTGTCTTTTGCCTTGCAAAAATTTTGTAATTTAATGAGGTCCCATTTGTCTATTCTTGATCTTAGAGCATAAGCTATTGGAGTTCTGTTCAGGACATTCTCCCCTGTGCCCATATGTTCAAGGTTCTTCCCTAGTTTCCTTTCTATTAGTTTCAGTGTGTCTGGTGTTATGTGGAGATCTTTGATCCACTTAGAATTGAGCTTAGTGCAAGGAGATAAGAATGGGTCAATTTGCATTCTTCTGCATGTTGACCTCCAGCTGAGCCAGCACCATTTGTTGAAAAGGCTATCTTTTTTCCACTGGATGGTTTTAGCTCCTTTGTCAAAGATCAAGTGACCATAGGAGTGTGGATTCATTTCTGGGTCTTCAATTCTGTTCCATTGATCTACATGTCTGTTACTGTACAAATACCATGCGGTTTTTAACACTATTGCTCTGTAGTACAGCTTGAGGTCTGGGATACTGATTCCCCCAGAGGTTCTTTTACTCTTGAGAATAGTTTTAGCTATTCTGGGTTTTCTGTTATTCCAGATGAATTTTTGAATTGCTCTTTCTAACTCTATGAAGAATTGAGTTGGGATTTTGATGGGGATTGCATTGAATCTGTGTATTACTTTTGGTAAGATGCTTATGTTTACTATATTAATCCTGCCAATCCATGAGCATGGCAGATTTTTCCATCTTCTGAGGTCTTCTTCAATTTCTTTCTTCAGAGACTTGAAGTTCTTGTCATATAGATCTTTCACTTGTTTGGTTAGAGTCACGCCAAGATACTTAATATGGTTTGTGGCTATTGTGAAGGGTATTATTTCTCTTACTTCTGTCTCAGCCTGCTTATCCTTTGAGTATAGGAAGGCTTCTGACTTGCTTGAGTTGATTTTATATCCGGCCACTTTGCTGAAGTCGTTTATCAGCTGTAGGGAGTTCTCTGGTGGAGTTCTTTGGGTCGCTTAAGTATACTATCATATCGTCTGCAAATAGTGATAGTTTGACTTCTTCCTTTCCAATTTGTATCCCTTTGACCTCTTTTTGTTGTGTAATTGCTCTAGCTAGAACTTCAAGTACTATATTGAAAAGATATGGAGAGAGAGGGCAGCCTTGTCTAGTCGCTGAATTTAGTGGGATTGCTTCAAGTTTCTCTCCATTTAGATTGATGCTGGCTACCGGTTTGCTGTAAATTGCTTTTACTATGTTTAGATATGGGCCTTGAATTCCTGATCTTTCCAAGACCTTTAGCATGAAAGGATGCTGAATTTTGTCAAATGCTTTCTCAGCATCTAATGAGATGACCATGTGGTTTTTTTCTTTGAGATTGTTTATGTAGTGGATTACATTGATGGATTTCCTTATATTGAACCATCCCTGCATCCCTGGGATGAAGCCTACTTGATCGTGGTGGATGATCGTTTTGATGTGTTCTTGGATTCGGTTGGCAAGAATTTTATTGAGTATTTTTGCATCGATATTCATAAGAGAGATTGGCCTGAGATTCTCTTTCTTTGTCGGATCTTTGTGTGCTTTTGGTATTAGTGGAATTGTGGCTTCATAGAACGAGTTGGGTAGTGTTCCTTCTGTTTCTATTTTGTGGAACAGTTTGAAGAGTATTGGTGTTAGGTCTTCTTTGAAGGTCTGATAGAATTCTGCACTAAAACCATCTGGACCTGTGCTTTTTTTGGTTGGAAGGCTTCCAATGACAACTTCTATTACTTCAGGGGTTATAGGACGGTTTAGATGGTCTATTTGATCCTGATTTAATTTTGGTACTTGGTATCTGTCAAGGAAATTGTCCATTTCCTCAAGATTTTCTAGTTGTGTTGAATACAGGTTTTTGTAGTAGGATCTGATGATTTTTTGAATTTCCACAGTTTCTGTTGTTATCTCTCCCTTTTCGTTTCTGATTTTATTAATTTGGATACTATCTCTGTGCCCTCTGGTTAGTCTGGCTAAAGGCTTATCTATCTTGTTGATTTTCTCAAAGAACCAACTCCTCGTTTTGTTGATTCTTTGTATGGTTTTATTTGTTTCTACTTGATTGATTTCAGCCCTGAGTTTGATGATTTCCTGCCTTCTACTCCTCTTTGGTGTATTTGCTTCTTTTTGTTCCAGGGCTTTCAGGTGTGCCATTAAGCTGTTAGTGTATGCTGTCTCCCGTTTCTTTTTGGCGGCACTCAGGGCTATGAATTTTCCTCTTAGCACTGCTTTCATTGTGTCCCATAAATTAGGGTATGTTGTGCCTTCATTTTCATTAACTTTCAAAAAGTCTTTGATTTCTTTCTTTATTTCCACCTTGACCAAGTTATCATTGAGTAGAGCATTGTTCAGCCTCCATGTGTACGTGAGTTTTCTTTTGTTTTTTTTGCCATTGAAGACCACCCTTATTCCATAGTGATCTGATAGGAGGCATAGGATTATTTCTATCTTCTTATATCTGTTGAGGTCCGATATAGGAATGTTACTAACAGAAATCAAAGTAATATGGAACCATCCGAACCCAACTCTCCAACAGCAGCAAGTCCTGGATACCCCACCACACCCGAAAGACAAGATCTGGATTTAAAATCACTTCTCATGATGCTATTAGAGGATCACAAGTAGGACACAAATAAATCTCATAAAGAATTACAGGAGACCATGAATCAACGGTTAGAAGCCCTTACAAAGGAAACACAAAAATCATTTAGAGAAATGCTGGAGAACATGGATAAAAAGATGGAGGCGCACAAGGAGACAACACAAAAATCACTTAACGAGATGAATCAACGGGTAGATGCACTCACAAAGGAATCACAAAAATTGCATAAAGAAATGCAGAAGAATATGGGTCAACAGACAGATGCCCATAAGGAAGCAACACAGTAACTGCTTAAAGAAAATGAATCATCGGTTAGATGCCCTTACAAAGGAAACATGAGAACTGCTTAAAGAAATGCAGGAGACAATGGATCAACAGATGGATTCCCATGAGGAGGAAACACAAAAATCGCTCAGAGAAATGCAGGAGAACGTGGGTCATCAGGAAGAAATCCTGAAAGAGGTAATGCAAAAATACCTTAAAGAAATACAGGAAAATACAAACAAACAAGTGAAGGATCTCAGCAAATCCATCCAGGAACTAAAAAAGGAAGTAGAAACAACTAAGAAATCACAAAGGGAGACAACTTTGGAGATAGAAAACCTTGGGAAGAAATCAGGAGTCATAGATGCAAACATAAACAATAGAATACAAGAGATGGAAGAAAGAATCTCAGGTGCTGAAGATTCCATAGAAAGCATCGACTCAACAGTCAAAGAAAATGCAAAATGCAAAAAACGTGTAACCCAAAACATCCAGGAAATCCAGGACACAATGAGAAGACCAAACCTAAGGATTATAGGTATAGATGAGAGTGAAGATTTGCAACTTAAAGGGCCAGTAAACATCTTCAACAAAATTATGGAGGAAAACTTCCCTAACCTAAAGAGAGAGATGCCGATGAACGTACAAGAAGCCTACAGAACTCCAAACAGACTGGACCAGAACAGAAATACCTCCCGTCACATAATAATCAAAACACCGAATGTTCTAAACAAAGAAAGAATACTAAAAGCAGTAAGAGAAAAGGGCCAAGTAACATACAAAGGAAGACCTATCCGAATCACATCAGACTTCTCACCAGAGACTATGAAAGCCAGAAGATCCTGGGCAGATCTCATGCAGACACTAAGAGAGCACAAATGCCAGCCTAGACTACTATACCCAGCAAAACTCTCAATCACCATAGATGGAGAGACCAAGATATTCCATGCTAAAACCAAATTTTCACAATATCTTTCCACAAATCCAGCCCTGCAACGGATAATAGGTGGAAACCTCCAATACAGGAAGAGAAACAACACCCTGGAAAAAATGAGATAATAACCTTTTTGAATCAAACCCAAAAGTAGATAACCACTCAAACATAAAGATAGCATCAAGAATGGCAGATGGCAATAATCACTATGCCTTAATCTCTCTTAATATCAATGGTCTCAATTCCCCAATTAAAAGACATAGACTAGCAGACTGGATACGTAAACAGGACCCAGCATTTTGCTGCATGCAGGAAACGCACCTCAGTGTCAAAGACAAACACTACCTCAGAGTAAAAGGCTGGAAAACAATTTTACAAGCAAATGGCCCCAAGAAACGAGGTGGAGTAGCCATCCTAATATCAGATAAAATTGATTTTCAACCTAAAGTCATCAAAAAAGACACAGAAGGACACTACATACTGATCAAGGGAAAAATCCACCATCAAGAACTCTCAATTCTGAATACCTATGCTCCAAATGCAAGGGCACCCTCATTCGTAAAAGAAACTTTATTAAACTCAAAGCACACATCGCACTGCACACAATAATAGTGGGTGACTTCAACACCCTGCTCTCTGAAATGGATCGTTCAGGAAAGCAGAAACTAAACAGGGACACAGTGAATCTAATTGAAGCCTTGGACCAACTGGAACTAACAGATATATATAGAACATTTCATCCTAGAGCTAAAGAATACACCTTCTTCTCAGCTCCTCATGGTACCTTCTCCAAAATTTTCTAAGTTTTTTTTATTTACATTCAAAATCATTTCCCCTTTCTCGTTTCCTCCCTCCCCGAAAGTCCCATAAGCCCCCTTTTCTCCCTCTTTTCCCCATTCAACCCCCTCTCGCTTCTCTGTCCTGGCATTCCCCTACATCCAATCTTTCCAGAACCAGGGACTTTCCTTCCATCTTCTAGGAAATCTATTGATATGTGAATTGTGTCTAGGATATTCCGAGATTCTGGGTTAATATCCCCTTATCACTGACTGCATACTATGTGTGTTCTTTTGTGATTGGGTTACCTCACTAAGGATGATATTTTCAAGTTCTGACCATTTGCCTAGGAATTTCGTGAATTCATTGTTTTTAATTGCAGAGTAGTATTCCATTGTGTAAATATACCACATCTTCTGAATCCATTCCTCCGTTGAGGGACATCTGGGTTCTTTCCAGCTTTTGGCTATTATAAATAATACTGCTATGAACATAGCGGGGCATGTGTCCTTATTGCATGCAGGTAAAGCCTCTGGGTATATGCCCAGGAGTGATATAGCCGGATCCTCCAGGAGTGTCATGCCCAGTAACCGATGCACCAGCTCTGCTGTGGGGCTTCTGCTCTGCAGAGGGACCCCTGCTCTTGGAAAGATCACACACACCCCGCACAGGGCTGGAGCCTACAAGCTTCCTTTTGGCAACCTCTGTTCTGGGATCGACTGCACTGTGGAGACAGGTACCCAGGTTCTCCCCAATATAACATCGCTTGGGACACAGCCTGTTGGGCTTCCATCTGTGCCCAAGAGCGGGACAGCACTGTGGTCCTCTGCGTGCCAGTTCTGCTGTGGACCATCTCCCCTGCAGAGTGATCTGCACCGAGAGAGTGCAGAGTGTACTCTGCCATCTTTGCTCTGGCATCAGGGCAGTTGGGACCTCCACGCTCTGGGACAGACAGGCATAATATCGCTTGTGTCTCAAGCAGCTTGTGTGTACCCTGCTCCCAAGAGCCGGGCAAATCTGCAGTAACCAGCGTGTCAGCTCTGCTGTGGGACTTCTGCTCTGCAGAGGGACCCCCCTGCTCTGGGACAGATCACACACCCCCGCACAAGGTAGGAGCCTACCAGCCTCCCTTTGGTGACCTCTGCTCCGGGAATCCACTACGCTGAGCCTTTGGATGTGCAGGGATTCCCCAATATAACATCACTTGGGGCAAGGCACATCAGGTCTCCAAAGTCACTCAGGAGCAGGACAGGCCCCAGAAATTGGTGCCAGGGGAATCCTGGTAATCCAGGGGGATCAGAAATAGCTTTGCAGGCTCACAGGAGATCCAACCAACAGCCAGTGACAGAAGGACCAACTAACACCAGAGGTAAGCAGATGGCAAAAGGCAAACGTAGGAACGTTACTAACAGAAATCAAAGTAATATGGCACCATCCGAACCCAACTCTCCAACAGCAGCAAGTCCTGGATACCCCACCACACCCAGAAGACAAGATCTGGATTTAAAATCACTTCTCATGATGCTATTAGAGGATTTCAAGAAGGACACAAATAAATCTAATAAAGAATTACAGGAGATCATGAATCAACGGTTAGAAGTCCTTACAAAGGAAACACAAAAATCACTTAGAGAAATGCAGGAGAACATGGGTCAACAGATGGAGTCCCACAAGGAGGCAACACATAAATCTCTTAAAGAAATGAATCAACGGGTAGATGCACTTTCAAGGGAATTACAAAAATCGCATAAAGAAATGCAGAAGAATATGGGTCAGCAGATGGATGCCCATAGGGAGGCAACACAAAAAATTGCTTAAAGAAATGAATCAACGGATAGATGCCCTTAAAAAGGAAACACGAGAATTACTTAAAGAAATGCAAGAGACGATGGATCAACAAATGGAAGCTCATGAGGAGGAAACACAAAAATCGCTTAGAGAAATAAAGGAGAACTTGGGTCAACAGGCAGAAATCCTGAAAGAGGAAACGCAAAAATACCTTAAAGAAATACAAGAAAATACAAACAAACAAGTGAAGGATCTCAGCAAATACATCCAGGAACTAAAAAAGGAAGTAGAAACAACTAAGAAATCACAAAGGGAGACAACTTTGGAGATAGAAAACCTTGGGAAGAAATCAGGAGTCATAGATGCAAACATCAACAGTAGAATACAAGAGATGGAAGAAAGAATCTCAGGTGCTCAAGATACCACTGAAAGCATCGACTCAACAGTCAAAGAAAATGGAAAATGCAAAAAACGTGTAACCCAGATAATTATTCCTAATTGATATGCACATAAATATTGTTGTTAACTTCTATTTCAATTTATTTTTTGATCTTTTGTGTTAACTTTTGATTATATTTTAATATGTGATCATGTATTCTGAAAGATGTATGAGGACAAAGAGATGAGAAAAGAATTTTTCCCTTTCCCCACTTGGTATATTTCTGCTTTCCTCATTAGATATCCTTCATAGGAAACTTTTTACAACTTAGTAATAAGTGCTATAATCACTTTTCAAAGTATCCCCTTTTTTCAGTGACTTCTAATAGCTGGCTAAAAGTTATAGCCACACAGTTCCTACTGAGATAGAACAAAGGCCACAAAGAAAGGTTTCAGGAATTTTTAGAAGTTATCATGAGCATTTCAGTAAGATTAGAGAGCTAGAACCTCAGACCCTCAGACTTTAAAGCCATACCAATGTCCTTCTCTGTGCCCCCACCATTACCCTCTCAGGAACAGGAGGCCCCTTGTAATAGTTTATGGGATTTATCATGACCCCTTTTTTAAATTCAAATCCAGTTTTCTTATAAATTCTTAAATTGCATCAGTTAAAAATTTCTGCCTTGCATTCAAGACATCAAGGGTTCTTCCATTCCTCTTGTTGTTGTTGTTGTTTTATCAAAATTGAGACACAGTATTTAACATCTTCCCTCTTGGCTCTATGAGGACACAACTCCATTTAACAGGTTACTGGGATACAAATCATGGTTATTTAGTAGAATTTCACATTTAAAGAGAGATTGATGAAATGTATTTCTCCCATCTAAGTGATACTCCGTATTTTTAAAACAAATATTTATTGATTCTAGCCACTTGTATTATCATTACAATCTCTGACCAAGGTTTCAGTTTCTACACAAAAGTGAGACCATGTACTATTCATTTTTTGCTTTTTCCCTTTTTTGAAAATAGATTCTTTTCTCATATAATACACCCTGTTTACGGTTACTCCTCCCTCTACTCGTTCCAGTTCCTCCTTACCTTACCTCCCAACTGGATTCACTCCCATTCTTTCTGTTTACAAAACAAACAGGCTTCTAAAGCATAATAATAAAATAAAATATGATAAAACAAAATCTAACATATCGGCTGGAGAGATGGCTCAGTGGTTAAGAGCACCGACTGCTCTCCAAAGGTCCTGAGTTCAAATCCCAGCAACCCCATGTGGCTCACAACCATCTGTAAATAGATCTGATATCCTCTTTTAAGATAGCTACACTGCACTTACATATAATAAATAAATAAATCTTTAAAAAAAATCTAACATATCAGGATAAGAAAAAAACAAACAGAAGGAAAAGAACCTAAGAGAATTCATAAGAATCAAAGACCAACTCATTCGCACACTTGGGATTCCCATAAAAATTCTAAACCTGAAGCCATAATATATAAGCAGGCCCCTATAAGCCATCTGCTTGCTGTATCAGTCTCAGTAAGCTTATAGGTGCCTTTTTCATTTGATTAAGAGAACCTTGTTCTCAATCCTCTCTGACTCCTCTGACTTTTCTACTTCCTTTTCCTTGATTCCTTGAGGTTCTTTGAACTCTGACTGGAGGGATTTGATGAAGATATTCCATGTAGAGGTCTCATTCTCTCTCTCTCTCTCTCTCTCTCTCTCTCTCTCTCTCTCTCTCTCTCTGTCTGTCTGTCTTCCTAGTGTCAAACAAATAATTCTATGTTTTAATTTAAAAACAAAATCAAGTAGAATTGACTTAAATGTTGTTAAATGAACTGCAGGACATTTAGTTAAATTTATACTAACTCACTTGACAGAGACTTTTCCTCTCTTCCTTTTCTAAAATCTCCCATGAATTCAAAAATTAGGATAAAAATGAGAACTCTAAAGTAGTTTTACATATTTCTCATAGATGAAGATATGAGGTACTCAACTTATACATCCTTCAGTAATAAACATTTCTCCATTTTTAAAGATTTATTTATTTATTTTATGCATATGGGTATTCTGTCTGCAGGTATGTCATCAGAAGACAGTAAGGGATCCTGTAGGACTACAGTTATGAATGGTAGCAAGCCACCATGTAGGTGTCAATAGCTGAATTTGGGACCTCTGTAAGAGTAATCAGTGTTCTATTTTTTTTTAATTTTTATTTTATTTTCTAAGATTTTTTTTTATTTACATTCAAAATCATTTCCCCTTTCCCGTTTCCTCCCTCCCCGAAAGTCCCATAAGCCCCCTTCCCTCCCTCTTTTCCCCATTCAACCCCCTCTCGCTTCTCTGTCCTGGCATTCCCCTACATCCAGTCTTTCCAGGACCAGGGGTATCTCCTTCCATCTTTTTGTAATCAGTGTTCTTAACCACCGAGCTGAGGAACCTTTCTAGCCCACACTTCTACATTTTTGAATTACTATTGTCTATTTGTCAATTTTTGATATATGTTAAAATGACCAAGATTAATTATTTTTAATTGTAGATTTCTTGATCTAACCTCTAGAAATTTTAATTTAACAGATTGAGACTAAAACCCATAATGCACAAGATCATATTGCACAAAGACAACATGCAGGGATTGGTATGAATCCTGCTAGACCCCCAATACTGTCTCATCATTCTTTATAGCTGCTCTGAGTATCTAATTCCTATTGCCATCCTCTACCCTGAAAGTGCCTGTAATGCCAAATCTCATTATACATCAATGGAATATCAAAGAAATTGTTCTTCGGTATAGTTTTATGTTTAAGTTATAATTAACACTTTCCATTTTTATTTGAGGGTGTAATATGATAACTCAATACATGTATACAACATAAAATGATAAAATCTGAGGAATTAGTATCTTTATTATTTCTAGCATTCATCATCTGCTACCCATTTATTAAATGTCTTTTATATTGTGGAAATATTTCAAGTTGTGCCAGGATTACTTTTGGGACTAAGAAGGCTGTATAAATTATTGTGACATTTCCAAAGCAGGAAATAATAAAGACTCCTTATAGTTTATTTAATAAGGGTAAAATCCTGGCATTTTGTTTTACGTAATTTTAAGACATGGTCTCAACATGTAACCCTGGCTGTCCTGGAACTCACTGTGTAGGCCAGGCTGGCTTTGAACTCATAGATATCTGACTGATTCTTCCTCATATGTGCTAGGATTAAAGGTGGTTACCGCCATGACTGGTCAAGGTTAGCAATTCTCAATATTTAAGCAATTTCTGGAAATAAAAGTTAGTAGTAAAGAATAGTGCTTCCAATTGACTATTTTTAGATGCTGAGGGTTTTTTCTCATTAAAAATCATAATAGTTGTTAATGCTTAAGTAAAATTGAATACCCTGAAAGATGACAAAAAATAACAGTTTCATAAAATTTCCATTGCTTAAAGATAAAGCATGCCAAGCTATTGTCTCTAAATCTCATCACTGTAATAGTACATATACTTAGCCATTTGAGATAGTGTTTTATAGACAATTTAAATATTATTTTTTCACTTAAAATATACACTCGATACACTTGAGGTCATATAGCCAACTTATTTCAATGATTTGAGTTAAATTATTTTCCTATGAAAGGAAGACTTTCAGAAGTATGAAGATCATTAAAAGTAAAAATAAACACAGATATTGTTTAGTTTTGGAAGCAATTAGGCCTTCCTAAAGTGTCAGAGGGGCAGAGTCATCTGTAGCTGGCAACTTAGAATCTTATTAAGCAAAAGTCAATTTTTAGATAATTTGCCCTCTGGCACCCCACATGTCTGGCAGTACAAGTGCCCCTTTATTTACAGAGGTATACAAGTGGACATAGACAAATTGATAGAATAATTTGCATTCCTCTGCCATCTTCAAATTATTGTGAAGCTTTGTTGAAAAAGATGGAATTGAAGAATGGTGTGAACATAATTCATATTATTGACAATTGTCTTTCTCTAAATGTTTTGTTGCATGCAGCATAGAGTCATTTTTCTCCAGGACTTGATTTGGCTGAATGCCTCATGACATCACAAAGAAATACTTTATTTTCATTTCTGCTCAGTCACAAATTTCTAAGAACATTCTCTGGAGGTAAATTAAAATCTGATAATAGCACAACTGTGCCTCTGCACTGAAAAATACTATATATTAAATATGCAGTGAAATACTTTGGAAAAGAACATGATTACTCTGAAACCATTTCAGACTTGCAGTTGTGTTGCTAACAAATTGAAATCTTCTAAGAACAGTTAATATTTTAGTCTTTTTGGATCTATTGCCGAGGGACAACCTTTATTATGTGTTGTAATGACAGCAAGGTACTACCTTATAGATATGAGACCAAATCAAAAAATCACATTCCTCTTCTAGGCACCTTATTTTCAAAAGATATTATATTTTTTATATGATGAAGACAACTTTCAAGGGTGTGCTTCTAAGCCACAGTATAGCAGTCCTCTTTGCTCTCCAACCTGATAACTTTAGAAAACAATCAACATATTAATTAACATAACAATGTTGGGTTTGATAACTGATCCAAGATATTATATTTTCCACCTACAATTTAAACCTAAGGCAAGTCATATTAACAGTTTAGGTAATGATTACTGTTTTTTTTTCAATAATGGTATTAAACAGAGTCATTTAAGAATTCTTAAAGTATTGAGATGAGCAACAATTAAAATTACAGAAATAATTATTAGAATAAAATGCCTGTCAAGAGAAACCAATTTTTCTATTAGAAATAAAGTAAAAATAATGATTTGAGTGCTGAGAAAATGAAGAATTGTTCTTAGTCTCCCATCTATTTTAATAAATTCTTGAACTTTAGTGCATCACCTTGTTTCTGATGGAGAGAAAATATGAGAGAAATAAAAGATGCCAAAAATCAAATAACTAGAGCTAAGGTTTTTTTTTTTCTTATTTTTCAAACACTTATTTTTTATTAGATATATTCTTTATTTACATTTTAAATGTTGTCCCTTTTCCTGGTTTCCCCCCTGAGAATCCCCTAACCCATCCCCTGTCCCACTGCTCAGCAATCCACCCACTTTTGCTTCCGTGTCCTAGCATTTCCATATACTGGGGCATCTAGCCTTCTAAGGATCAAGGGCCTCTACTCCCCTTGATTTCTAACAAGGCCACACTCTGCTGCATATGCATCTGGAGCCATGGGTCCCTTCATGTGTACTCTTTGGTTGGTGGTTTAGTCCCTTGGAGCTCTGGGGGTACTGGGTGGTTCATATTGTTCTTCCTATAGTGCTGCAAACCCCTTCAGCTCCTTGGGTCACTTCTCTAGCTTCTCCATTGGGGACCTTGTGCTCAGTCCAATGTTTGGCTGAGAGTATCCCCCTGTTTTCAACAAACTGTGCTGGTTCAACTGGCAGTTAGCATGCAGAATAATGCAAATCAATCCATACTTATCTCCTTGTACTAATCTCAACTCCAAATGGATCAAGGACCTCAACATAAAAGTAGATACACTGAAACTAATAGAAAAGAAACTGGGAAAGAGTTTTGGACATATGGGCACAGGGGAGAATTTCCTGAACAGAACACAAATAGCTTATGTTCTAAGATCAAGAATTGACAAATGGGACCTCATAAAATTACAGAATTTCTGTAAGGCAAAGGATATTGTCTATAAGACAAAATGATAACCTACAAATTGGCAAAAGATCTTTACCAACTCTACATTCAAGAGAGGGTTAATATCCAATATATACAAAGAACTCAAGAAGTTAGACTCCAAAGAACCAAATAACCCTATTAAAAAGTGAGGTACAGAGCTATACAAAGAATTTCCAAATAAGGAATATTGAATGACTAAGAATCACCTAAAGAAATAGTCAACATCCTTAGTCATTAGGGAAATGCAAATCAAAACAACCCTGAGGTTTCGCCTCACACCAGTCAGAATAGCTAAGTTAAAAAACTCAGGAGACAGCAGGTGCTGGCAAGGATGTGGAGAAAGAGTAACACTCCTCCACTGCTGATGGGATTGCAAGCTGGTACAACCACTCTGGAAATCAGTTTGGCAGTTCCTCAGAAAACTGGGCATAATGCTACTGGAGGACCCTGTTATACCACTCCTGGGAATATATCCAGAGGATTCTCCAGCATGTAATAAGGACACATGCTGCACTATGTTCATAGCAGCCTTATTTATAATAGCCAGAAGCTGGATAGAACCCAGATGTTCCTCAACAGAGGAATGGATACAGAAAATTTGGTACATTTACACAATTGATTACTATTCAGCTATTAAAAACAATGAATTCATGAAATTCTTAGACAAATGAATGTAACTAGAAAATATCACTCTGAGTGAAGTAACCCAATCACAAAAGAACACATATGGTATGCCCTCACTGATAAGTGAATATTAACCCAGAAGCTTGGAATACCAAGATACAATTCACAGATCAAATGAAGCTCAATAAGAAGGAAGAAGAAAGTATGGATACTCTGATCCTTCTTAGAAGTTTTTTTTTTTTTCTACATGTGAATTTACACAGAAAAATAGGATAAAAATTAAGTGGGCATTAAAACATAAGTAAGCCATTTTAATCCTAGCTAGTATCTGTAATTCACAAAGAAAAACAAGCATCTGGTTATTTGCATAGTGTTGATTACAGAAACAAAGCATGGATCTACATCCTTGGAACAAAATAAGTAAGCAAAAGGTTGTCACTCAGGAAAGACTGTGATACATGTGTAATTGATCTGATATTGGTGTAATATACACAGGGCTTTCTATCAAGTGTACATAATGAATACTTCATTTTGAATAGACTGCTATATTTCTCATTATTTATTAACTTCATATTTCAATTGTAGCGTCCCCTCCCAGGTCCCACTAACACAGGCCCTCCTACCATCCTTGCTCCCTTTCTTCTCTGAGAATGGAGAGACCTCCCTGGGTAACAACCTTCCCAGGCAAACCAAGTCACTGCAGGACTAGCTACACAGTCTCCAACTGAGGCCACACAAGGGAGCCCAGTTAGGGAACAGGATTAACAGGCAAGCAAAATAGACATGGAGAGTCCCAATTCCCATGTTCATAAAGACCAAGTTGTTTGTCTGCTAAATATTTGTGGGGGCCTAGGTCCAGTCAACGTATGCTCTTTGGTTGGTGTTTCATTCTCTGGAAAGTCCCAAATGCTCCAAGTTAGTTGAGTTTTATGGAATCCCTATCCCCTCAGGTTCCATCAATCCTTGCCACAACTCTTCTTAAAGACTCTCAGAGCTCCCTCTAATGTTTTGCTGAAGATCTCTGCATCTGTTTTGGTCAGCTTCTGTGTTCAGCTTCTCAGAGGAGAGTTATGCTAGGCTCCTGTCTGCAAGTATAACAAAGTATAATTAATAGTGTTTGAGATTGGTTCTTGCCCACAGGATGGGTCTCAAATTGGGCCAGTCAAGTTGGTGTCCTTATCCCACTACTAGGAGGTAACTATAGGAGGTAGTCATTTTAGGCTCCATATTGCCCATTTCTCAACTAGAGTCACCCTCATAGAACCCTGGAACCTCCCCCATTCTAAGCCCCTGGAACATACAATATATTCCACCCACCCTGCCTGCCTATATCTGTTATTTTCCTAGCTCTCCCTCTCACCCTTCTAATCTCCTTACTTTCCTCCCACTATCCATTTTGTATGACTGTTTTATTTCTCCCGAGTGAGATTCAAGCATCCTCCATTAGACCCTACTTGTTACTTAACTTTTTTGGTTTGGTGTATTAGCATGGGTATCCTGTACTCCATGTTTAAGAATGCAAAAGCATGCATATTATTCACCCTGCACAAAACTCATGTCCATGTGGATCAAACCACATGGATCAACATAAAACCAAATACACTAAATCTACTAGAAGTGAAAGTAGGGAATGACTTTGAATTCATTGGTACAGGAAGTAACTTCCTGAACATAATACCAACTGCTCAGAAACTAAGATCAAGCATTAGCAAATGAGAAAATCTTCCATAAGGCAAAGGACACTATCAATAGGACAACATTACAGCATAAAGAATGGGAAAAGGTTTTCACAGATCCTATGGCTGACAGAGTGCTAATATCAAAAATAGACAAAGAACTCAAGAAATTAGACACCAGCAAACCAAATAACCTAATTAAAAAATGGGGTACATATCTAAGCAAAGAATTCTCAACTGAGGAATCTTTAATGGCTGAGAAGCACTTGAATGTTCAACATCCTTAGTCGTCAGGAAAATGAAAATCAAAATGACTCTGAGATTCTACCTTAAGTGCAAGCAAATGGCTAAGATTAAAATCTCAAACTAAAGCACATACTGGCAAGGATGTGGAACAAGGGGAACACTCCTTCCTCACTGGTGGGTTTGCAAACTGTTACAACTACTCTGGAAATTAATTATACCTGAAGACCTAGCTATACCACTCCTGGGCATATTCATAAAAGATGCCCCACCATACCACAAGGATATATGCTCACTATGTTCATAGCAGCTTCATTAATAATAGCCAGTCAATAGAAACAACACAGATGTCCCTCAACTGAAGAATGGATACAGAAAATGTGGTTCATTTACACAAAGGAATATTATTTGCCTATTAAATCAAGGACATCGAGAAATTTGCAGGCAAATGGATAGAACTAGGAAATATCTTGAGTGAGGTAACTCAAACCCAAAAGGACATGCATGGTATGAGTCTGTTATTTTTGAACTGTGTGACTTTGAAATAATTTTCTAAATTTCTATGTCTCAGATTTTCTCTATGTAAAATGAAAACAGAACATGTCAATCTTCTGTAATTGTAGTTACTTGACAATGTGAACCATTTGGAGATGACTGGATTCAAGCACATTTTTTGTAGGTAATCTAATCTCCTCAAAATTGCATAGCTAGTTAGTAGTAAATTTGGGTATAACAGATATCAGGAAAGGCTTCAATGTGCATTTGTCCTGACTTCCTTTCTAAAGAATTACTCATCCTAAAGTGTAGAAATGTGCCTAGCCAAAATTTTACCTTTTAAGCATCATTAGTTATATAGGTATAAAATATGTCCAGTGTTTCATAATGAGAAAAATAGTAAACATAATATGTGTGAAGGCTAAAATTACCTATGAAAATTGGTCATGTTCAGCTACCATGAATACTGTATTCATTCATGCATGAACCTAAAAATTGTACAATTGTCTAACACCCATCTTTAAAACCTACTTAGAACTGTCCCTAATCAGCAATAATGACAGCAGCAACATAAGAACAACAGCGGCAACAATAACAATAAAACAAAACTCTATAAAACTAAAAAAATAAATAAAGATAGAATCTGACAGATGTTCCTGTGGAGAAACTCTGAAACTGTGCCAGCCTTAGATTATGAGTGTCCAGACTCATTGTTCCCTAAAAAAAAGTTTTTATAAAGCTAGAGAGATATCTTAGTTCTTAAGATCACTTAGAAGTTTTTATAAAGGACCAAATTCCATTCCCAAAATCCATTTAAGGAGGCTTGTACACTCCAGAAACTGTAGTTCCATGCCGTCTGATGCCCTCTTTTGAACTCTTCAGGCACCAGAATGCATGTGGTATATATATAGAGAAGCAGGAACATGCACAAGTTGTGTTTTATAAAAATAAAGAGAAGAAGGGCTATGTTTGTAGGAGGATTGGGGGTGTGATAATGTGTAGAGCAAGTGGGTGCATCTGCAAGCCCATGCTGAGGCATCCCTTTCCCCTAAGGGACCAGCCACATATGGAATAGGGAATACTGTAGAATAGATTTTATTCAGGGCGTGGGGAGGGAAGTTGAGAGGGTGGTAGAGACAGAGAAAGTGAGTGAGAGAGTGAGAGGAAAAGAGAGAAAGAGAGAGGGGAGAGAGAAGGGAGAGAGAGAAGGAGGGGAGAGAGAGAGGGAGGGGGGAGAGAGAGAGAGAGAGAGAGAGAGAGAGAGAGAGAGAGAGAGAGAGAGAGAGAGAGAGAGAGAGAGAGAAAGAGAGAGAGGAAGAAGAAGAAGAAGAAAAAGAAGAAAAAGAAGAAGAAGAAGAAGAAGAAGAAAAAGAAGAAGAAGAAGAAGAGAAGAGAAGAGAAGAGAAGAGAAGAGAAGAGAAGAGAAGAGAAGAGAAGAGAAGAGAAGAGAAGAGAAGAAAGGAGGAGGAGAGACCTGCCATGAGCACATGGAGAGAGAGGGGGGAGGGGAATGGGAGAGAGGAGGAAGAGGGAAAGGGAACAAAGGCAGGACAGCAAGAAAGAGAGAGGAGGGGGCACGCAGCCCCTTTTATAGTTGCCAGAAAACTGTGGGAAAGAGCCTAGACTAAATACCAACAGCACATATACAATTTTTAGTTAAAATATTTTGATTGTTTAAATAACTGTAGCCAGGTTTAGGTTTTCCAGTTGAACCCAGATACAACCTATATATTAGGATTCAAACATCCAGGAATCTCTCAGCCCAAGTATTTTGTGTGAGGTCCTTAAGTACAAAGCACTGCTTATTCTGCCTTTTGTCCTATTTTTAATAGTTTTTCTGCCCTTAGTTCAGATAATTAATTTCTTGGAGGGAATGGGCAGTATTTTGGCTACCTTTTCGCAAACTTTCTATAAGTTAGAATTATATGGGAAAAGGAAACTCACTCAAGAATATGTTTCCATAGGTATGTTCTTGGGAGCATTTTCTTGATTAATGATTGATGTGGAAAGTCTTAGCCCAATGTGAGCATTGCCACCAATAAGTTCAGGATCTTCGATAGTATACTTTGAAATCAGGAAGAACAAGTTATAGTCAGCAAGCCAGTAGAGATCATTCTTTCATGGCTTCTGTTTCAGTCTCTGCCTCTAGGTTCCTACCCTGACTTTCTTCAGTAATGAATTATGATGTACAAATATAAACAAAACAAAACCCAATCTAAAAAAACACAAAAAACAAAAACAGAAAAAACAATACAATAACAACAAAAATAACTTTATTGCTCACATTTCTTTTGGACCTGGTGTTTTACAATAGGAAAAGAAACCTTAACTAAGTCAGGTTTCTTTACATGAACTATATAGTGATTGGACAGAGGCTAGCAATAAAGACCTGTGCTGTTCAGTATGGTCATGCTGTTATTATAGTGAAACACAAGGTATTCAATTTTCTAATGTACTAAATCTTAAGACAAAAGTATCTGTTATCCAACGTAGGCAAAACTGTTTGATTCATAAAGGAATTGGTGGCCCTCATGTAACATGTTGCACCAAATATTCTTATTACTGACTATGAAGACAAAATATATTCCCTAGTTCCTTATCTCTAATGGTGCAGATTATGTTAAATATTTAAAATAATTTCAATAGTATACTAAGTAGAAAATAATGGTACATACAGTTGCTATTACCTCTATTATTTCTGAAATGCCAATCGTTTATTTTGTTGTTGTTGCTCTTGAATCTTCACAATGAGTAAAACAGGTGTATAGTCAGACAGGTAGTACAGACTAAATTTATCATTTATAAAATATGTCATTCTATAAAAAAAGTCAAATAAGCCATGTTTCCCATTTTGCTTGAAAAGAAGATATTTTGGTCGCTACTTCACTGAGTTGTGGGTGGATATTTGTGGACTCTTAAGTGAGATACTTATATAAACTTTCAGCATAGCATAAACATTCACTGAAATAAACCTATTATATTTTAAGTTAGTAATTTTATTTAGATGCTGTCTCCAAGTGTCTCTTTAAGGCTATTTTAGAGACATCATTTTTCAAATTCCACTCTGTACATGTATTTCCATCATCATCATTGACTTGGCATATTTTTTGAATGTATTAATAAAGTGTCCCTTGTGTGCTAGTTAAATACTTTTATTAATTTGATGATAGTTTTGGCTCATTGTTCAAATGTGCATGTAGACATTACTATAAAGGTAATTTAGCAGTATTATTAACATGTATAAGTAGCTGATTGTAAGTAAAGTATATCTTCCATGATATGGATGAATTTCATGCAATCAGTTGTAGGCACTAATAGCAAAAAATAAGGATATTTTTTGAAGAAGAAATTCTATCTCAACATTTTACCACAGAGACTTTTCTATCTTTCTTATACTTCCAGCTAATCAGTTGTAAAACTTTCACCCTGTGCATCTTGGCAATTGTGTGTGTCTATTATTCAGAGAAATAAATAATACAAAATTTTGCATTATATATTTTATCTTGGAGATTATTAGATTTGTTGCTCTGCCATCGTTGCTCCAGTGATAGACCAGACAGGGAATCCAGGTACACAGAGCTATCCCGAGTATAGCATCTCTTGGGACACAGCCTGCTAGGGTTCCGCCTGTGCCCAAGACCTGAGCAGCTCTGCGGTGTCTGTATGCCAATCCTGCCATGAGACATTTGTCCTACAGGGTGACCGATCTGGAAGCCTCCACCATCTTTTCTCCAGTGACAG
This sequence comes from Tokudaia tokunoshimensis, assembly GCA_036184795.1. Classification (NCBI taxonomy): domain Eukaryota; kingdom Metazoa; phylum Chordata; class Mammalia; order Rodentia; family Muridae; genus Tokudaia; species Tokudaia tokunoshimensis. Next base: position 128,501,249 of record BTHU01000023.1, on the reverse strand, counting down.
ACCTGACAGAGACAACCAGGTACACAGAGATATCCCGAGTATAACATCACTTAGGGTAAGGCACACCAGGGCTCCAACGGCACCCAGGAAAAGGACAGCCTCTGAGTAATCTGTGCCAGGGGAAACCCGGTCATCCAAGGGTGTGGAAATAGCCTTGCAGGCTCACAGGAGGTTCAAGCTCCAGCCAGTGACAGCAGAACCAACTAACTCCAGAGATAACCAGATGGAAAAAGGCAAATGTAGGAACATTACTAACAGAAATCAAGTCAATATGGCACCATCTGAACCCAACTCTTCAACAGCAGCAAGTCCTGGATAACCCAACACACCAGAAAGGCAACATTTGGATTTAAAAATCACATCTCATGGTGCTATTAGAGGATTTCAAGAAGAACATAAATAAATCTCTTAAAGAAGCACAGGAGAACATGAATCAATAGGTAGAAGCCCTTACAAAGGAAACACAAAAATTGCTTAAGAAATGCAGGAGAATATGGGTCAACAGATAGAAGTCCATAAAGAGGAAACACAAAAATCACTTAAAGAAATACAGGAGAACTTGGGTCAACAGGCAGAAATCCTGAAAGAGGAAATGCAAAAATGTCTTAAAGAATTACAGAAAAACACAAACAAACAAGTGAAGGAACTGAGCAAAACCATCCAGGACCTAAAAGTGGAATTAGAAACAACTACGAAATCACAAAGGGATACAACTTTGGAGACAGAAAACCTTGGGAAGAAATCAGGGGTCATAGATGCAAACATCAACAATAGAATACAAGAGATAGAAGAAAGAATCTTAGATACGGAAGATACCATAGAAAGCATTTACTCAACAGTCAAAGAAAATGCAAAATGTAAAAAGTTTGTAACCCAAAACATCCAGGAAATCCAGGACACAATGAGAAGACAAAACCTAAGGATTATATGTATAGAAGAGGTGAAGATTTACAAATTGAAGGGCCAGTGAATATCTTCAATAAAATTATAGAAGAAAACTTCTCTAAAGAGAGAGATGCCGATGAACATACAAGAAACCTACAGAACTCCAAACAGACTGGACCAGAAGAGAAATACCTCCTGTCACATAATAATCAAAACATCAAATGTAATAAACAAAGAAAGAATATTAAAAAGCAGTAAGAGAAAAAGGCCAAGTAACATATAAACGAATACCTATCCGAATTACACCAGACTTCTCACCAGAGACTATGAAAGTTAGAAGATCCTGGGCAGATCTCATACAGACTCTAAGAGAACACAAATGCCAACCTAGATTACTATACCCAGCAAACCTCTCAATCACCATAGATGGAGAGACCAAGATATTCCATGATAAAACCAAATTTACACAATATCTTTCCACAAACCCAGCCCTGCAAAGGATAATAGGCGGAAATCACCAAAACAAGGAGGGAAACGACATGCTGGAAAAAGCAAGATAGTAACCTTCTTTCATCAAACCCAAAAGAAGATAACCACTCAAGCATAAAAACAACATAAAAAATAACAGGAAGCAACAATCATTATTCCTTACTATCTCTTAACATCAATGAACTCAATTCTCCAATAAAAAAACATAGACTAACAGACTGGATAAGTAAACAGGACCCAGCATTTTGCTGCGTACAGGAAATGCACCTCAGTGTCAAAGACAAACACTACCTCAGAGAAAAAGGCTGGCAAGCAAGTTTACTAGTAAATGGTCCCAGGAAACAAGCTGGAGTAGCCATCATAATATCGGATAAAATTGACTTTCAACCTAAAGTCATCAAAAAAGACATGGAAGGACACTACATACTGGTCAAAGGAAAAAATTCACCAAGAAGAACTCTCAATTCTAAGCATCTATGCTCTAAATGCAAGTGTACCCTCATTCATAAAATATCCTTTACTAAAGCTCAATGCACAAATTGCATCCACGCAATAATTGTGGATGACTTCAACAGTCCACTCTTCTCAATGGACCGATCAGGAAAACAGAAACTAAACACAGACAGAGTGAAACTAATTGAAGCTTTGGACCAAATGGTTTTAACATATATATATATATGTATATGTATACACATATATAATATTTCATCCTAAAGCAAAAGAATATACCTTCTTCTCAGCACCTCATGGTACCTTGTCCAAAATTGACCATATAATTGGTCACAAAACAGATCTCAGCAGATATAAGATTGAACTAATCCCATGCCTCCTATCAGTTCACTATGGACTAAGGGTGGTATTCAATAGCAACAAAAACAACAGAAAGCCCACATACACATGGAAGCTGAGCAATGCTCTACTCAATGACACCTTGGAAGACACCAATGACTTCCTTGGTCAAGGAAGAAATAAAGAAAGAAATAAAAGACTTTTTAGAATTTAATGAAAATGAAGGCACAACATACCCTAACTTATGGGACGCAATGAAAGAGGTGCTAAGAGGAAAATTCATAGCCCTGAGTGCCTCCAAAAAGAAACAGGAGAGAGCATACACTAGCAGTTTAATGGCACACCTGAATGCCCTGAAACAAAAAGAAGCAAATACACTCAAGAAGAGAAGAAGGCAGGAAATAATCAAACTCGGGGATGAAATCAATCAAGTAGAAACTAATAGAACCATACAAAGAATCAACAAAACTCGGAGTTGGTTCTTTGAGAAAATAAACAACATAGATAAACCCTTAGCCAGACTAAACAGATGGCACAGAGAGTATCTTAATTAACAAAATCAGAAATGAAAAGAGTGATATAACAACAGAAACTTAGGAAATACAAAAAAAAAACATCAGATCCTACTACAAAAGCCTATATTTAACACAACTGGAAAAATCTGGAGGAAGTGGACCATTTCCTAGACAGATACCAAATACCAAAATTAAATCAGTACCAAATAGACCATCTAAACAGTCCCATAACCCCTAAAGAAATAGAAGTGGTCATTGAAAGTCTTCCAATCCAAAAAAAAAAAAAAAAAAAAAAAAAACCCACAGGACCAGATGGTTTTAGCTCAGAATTCTATCAGAACTCCAAAGAAGATATAACACCAATACTCTTTAAACTATTACACAAAATAGAAACAGAAGGACCCTACCCAACTCATTCTATGAAGCCACATTTACATAGATACCAAAACCACACAAAAATCCAACAAAGGGAATTTCAGACAAATTTCTCTTATGAATATCGATGTAAAAATACTCAATATAATTCTTGCAACTGAATCTAAGAACACATCAAAATGATTATTCACCACAATCAAGTAGGCTTCATCCCAGGGATGCAGGGTTGGTTCAATATAAGGAAACCCATCAATGTAATCCACTATATAAACAATTTCAAAATATTCCAAGGGACTTTCGGGGATGGGGGAAACGGGAAAGGGGAAATCATTGGGAATGTCAATAAGAAATATAGAAAATAAATAAAAAACAATCTCAAAGGAAAAAACACATGGTCATTTCATTAGATGCTGAAAAACCATTTGACAAAATTCAGAATCCTTTCATGCTAAAAGTCTTTGAAAGATCAGGAATTCAAGGTCCATATCTAAACATAGGAAAAGCAATTTACAGCGACCTGGTAGCCAACATCAAACTAAATGGAGAGTAACTTGAAGCAATCCCACTAAAATCAGTGACTAGACAAGGCTGCCCTCTCTCTCCATATCTTTTCAAAATAGTACTTGAAGTTTTAGCTAGAGCAATTAGACAATATAAGGAGGTCAAAGGGATACAAATTGGAAAGTAAGAAATCAAACTGTCACTATTTGCAGATGATACAATAATATACTTAAGTGACCCAAAGAAGGTAGATCAATGGAATAGAATTGAAGACCCAGAAATGAACCCATTCATCTATGATCACTTGATCTTTGACAAATGAGCTAAAACCATCGAGTGGAAAAAAGATAGCCTTTTCAACAAATTGTTCTGGTTCAACTGGATGTCAGCATGCAGAAGAATGCAAATCAATCCATTCTTATCTCCTTGTACTAAGCTCAATTCCAAATGGATCAAGGACCTCCACATAAAACCAGACACACTGAAACTAATTAAAAAGAAACTGGGCAAGAGCCTTAAGTACATGGGCACTGGGGAAAATTTCCTTAACAGAACCCAAATAGCTTATGCTCTAAGATAAAGAATTGACAAATGGGACCTCATAAAATTACAACGTTTCTGTAAGGCAAAGGACACTGTCAAAAGGACAGAAAGGCAGCCAACAAATTGTGAAAAGATCTTTATCAGTCCTACATGTGACAGAGGGCTAATATCCAATATATACAAAGAACTCAAGAAGTCAGATGCCAGAGAGCCAAATAACCCTATTAAAAATGGGGTACACAGCTAAACAAGGAATTTTCACCCGAGGATTATCGAATGGCTGAGAAGCACCTAAAGAAATGTTCAACATCCTTAGTCAATAGGGAAATGCAAATCAAAACAACCCTGAGATTTTACCTCACACCAGTCAGAATGGCTAAGATCAAAAACTTAGGAGACAGCAGGTGTTGGCGAGGATGTGGAGAAAGAGGAACACTCCTCCTCTGCTGGTGTGATTGTAAGATGGTATAACCACTCTGGAAATCCGTCTGGCAATTTCTCAGAAAACTTGGCGTGAGACTTTTAGAGGACCCTTTTATTTTATTTTATTTTATTTTTATTTTTTGAAGGTAGAAGCAATAGTTTATTATGCCATTGTCCTGCTTTATCAGAAGGTCAGATTTCTATTAAACATTTCTGAGAAAAAAAATATTTTTTATCAAAAACCTGAAGGCTTGAGCCATTTTTATTATGCAAAGAATCTTATTTATAGGAGAGTAATTGTTCCTGTGTTAGTTTTAGTTCTAAAGTTAAGACCATAAAATAAATAATTGAATACATCAAATTCTCACCCATATATTTCTTTTTTTTCCACCCTTAACCAAAGCATTTATTTTTTTCTAAGTTTTTTTTATTTACATTCAAAATCATTTCCCCTTTCCCGTTTCCTCCCTCCCCGAAAGTCCCATAAGCCCCCTTCCCTCCCTCTTTTCCCCATTCAACCCCCTCTTGCTTCTCTGTCCTGGCATTCCCCTACATCCAGTCTTTCCAGGACCAGGGGTCTCTCCTTCCATCGCACTTCTTTAATCCCAGCACTTGGGAGGCAGAGGCAGAAGGATTTGAGTTCGAGGCCAGCCTGGTCTACAAAGTGAGTTCCAGGACAACCAGGGCTACACAGAGAAACCCTGTCTCGAAAAAAAAATAAAACAAAAAACTGCTGACACGCTGTCCTGTGTCTACTGAGACCTATAGGACTTCGAGAAAAGACCCTACTTTATTTAGAGGACCCTTTTATAACACTCTTGTGCTTATACCCAGAGGACTCCCAGCATGCAATAAGGACTCATGCTCCACTATGTTCATAGCAGCCTTATTTATTATAGCCTGAAGCTGGAAAGAACCCAAATGTACCTCAATGGAGGAATGGATACAGAAGATATGGTATATTTACGCAATGGAATACTACTGGGCAATTAAAAACAATGAATTCTTGAAATTCTTAGGCAAATGGCCAGAATTGGAAAATATCATCCTAAGTGAGGTAACCCAATCACAAAAGAACACACATGGTATGCATTCACTGATAAGTGGATATTAACCCAGAAGCTTGGAATACCCAAGACACAATTCACATATCAATTGATTCCCAAGAAGAAGGAAGGGGAGGTCCCTGGTCCTGCAAAGACTGGATGTAGTAGTGTTGGGGAATACCAGGACAGATAAGAGGGAGGGGGTTGACTTGGGAAAAGGGGGTGGGAAGAGGACTTATGGGAGTTTCAGAGAGGGGGGAACTGGGAAAGGGGAAATCATTTTGAATGTAAATAAAGAATATAGAAAAAAAGAAAATTCTATGTGATAGGCCTTCCTTCTAATATAAAAGTGGGTCCTTGAAAAAAGTAGCTTTCTTTTGATTGTTCTGAAAATTCTGCTGAGAACTTTATCTGAGTTTCTGATATTTCTCTTGAGTAATAGGGGTTGAGCAGCTCTAGTGCTATGGCTGATGTGTCCGTGGTTTTGTTTTTTGTTTTCTCTTCTGAAATCTAGCTCTTCATTCTCCTTTCACAGTTAATTTACAATTCCCTACAGCCTCTCACTTCAAATTTACCACTTCTCTCCACCATACCTCCTGGGAGTTTCCACTCCAGTAGCTTTCTATTTTCTTTTCCATCCTTCCTTGTGGCTATCTTGTCTTAACACACGCATTAATCATGGAAATCATTTCACAAATCAACCTGAGAGGAACCTCACATCCATTGGACAATAGCAGTGGAAAAAAAAACCCAATGTAAAATCTTTACAACAAAATCTTTCAATAGTGCATCACTGATTTTCTATCCTCTGGACAATTTGGAGGAAATTACAGATTTGTTAACAGTCTGCAGGCATGTGGGGAGGTTCAAAGGATTAGATGTTGGGCTCCAGGGAATCCCAAGGGACTTAATAAACCATGCCAAGCCATTCATTACAGCAGGAGCTGCCATCTCCTCTGTTTCTGAACAAAGTGCTTGATTGCTTAACCATGGATATCAGTATCCTAAGAAATTCTCATCTACTACAGCAGGTACTGCTCACAGAAGCCAATTAGTTAAACTAGTTTTCCAGCTGATATATTGATGCATTGCCACTGTTTCAGGAGTATACAAATTAGAAGCATATTGTGTCTGATGGCCTGCTCATCTCTCACTGTTGTCTCTAATTTGCTAGAGAGGTTGAGGGAGAGGAAAAAGAAACCCAAAAGCAAAACGCAAGGAGATGAGTGATAAAATGATACATAATTTTCCCATACTATGTGACCAATTGGATGTTATTTATGTTACCACAATTAAGGATCAGAGAAATTCTATGAAAAAAGATTTTAGTATTGTCTCAGTTTTATATGTAGGGAACTACCTTTAGAGAGGCTGAATGACGTGCTTAATGATATAGAGCTATTTAAGTGCGGGTACAAACAGTGATAAACAAATATAAAACCATAATAATAACAGCAATGTTCTGACTCTCCACACAACAGTTCAAATTTTCTGTGGATCTGTTGACTCTTAGTATGTCTTCTTTCAATCCACTTTTTTCTTTCCTTCTGTAATTCACATCACATCAAGGAGCCTTTTTGTAACTGTGATAATAGATTATACTCTGTAGATCTTCCATTCTTTTGTGTCAATTCCAAATACTAAAGGATGTACTGAATCAGAGTGATAGCAAAATGAATACACTTGCAAACTTCCCACAGTAGGAGGGGCAAGATCCTTCATAATAAAAGTACTAGAAAGATTGCTGCCTACTTTCTTGGTTGCATTTGATGAAGCCAAAGATCTTTGAAGTGCAGATCCTTTGATCCCAGCTGCTCTATAGATGATACTTCCAGGTTTCTTTGAAGTATTATACCTACTGCTCCCTATTTATAGGACAAGGAATAGAATTCGAAGACTAGGGGCCCAGTTAGGTGTCTGTTGCTAGATCTGCGTGAATCTGGAGTAAAAGACAAAGTAAGTGGAGGTGCAAGGAATAATAGATATGGTAGATTCTAAAAGGTTAAATTTCATTGCATGTAGTAATTTGCTGAAACGACATAAAAGGAAAGGCAGTTTTAAGATGATTCATTAATTCATGTTGACTGAAATTGAGAGTAAGAGTTTCATTCACAGTTTAAAAACACAGTAAAAGGAACATACATTTCAGTTCCACTGCATAAAGATCTGAAAAGCCACAGTAGGAAAACAAGTTAGGTATAGGAAACAGAAAAAAAAAAGATGAAGAAGCAGAAATAGATGAGGTCTATAAAATAATACTTGGATGGGTGTGATTGTGGAATGACATTCATTTGACAATGCATATCAAAGTATAAAGTGAGGCCAGTAGGGTAAGCAGGCACTAGATCCAGAAGCGCTTCAGTCCTACTGAGAACATTTGCCTTCATTATTAAAAGAAACATTATCATGAATATAATGTGTTTTTAATATAATGTGAATTTTGAATGGAAGTTACTAGATTGCAGGAATTTTAATTTAGAAAATTCTATGTTTGGTACAGTGAGCATCATTGAAATGTGGATAATGCAACTGGTGGAAATGTTGAAATAGGATGGTAATTGGGACAGTAACTTGGAATAAGGACAAGGGTAACAAGCAAAATGTCTGGCATTTCAATAATTGTGTGGAAACCTACTGCTATAGAAGCTTCTAAAATATGCATACACATTACAGGAATCGAAATACAATCACTAAATAATAAGGGAGACAATTTCCCAATTAGATACTTTTTAAAATGAATTATTTTCTAATATAATGTATCCTAATTATAGGTTTTCCTCCCTCCCTTGGCCCGCAGATTCTTACAACTGCCCCTACTATGCACATCTATTTCTTTTCTCTCTCTTATTAGAAAAGTGCAGACTAGCCGGGAGGTGGTGGCGCACGCCTTTAATCCCAGCACTTGGGAGGCAGAGGCAGGAGGATTTCTGAGTTCGAGGCCAGCCTGGTCTACAGAGTGATTTCCAGGACAGCCGGGGCTACACAGAGAAACCCTGTCTCGAAAAACCAAGAAAAAAAAAAGTGCAGACTTCTAAGAGATAAGAACAAAACCTACAAAATAAAATATGTAATAAAGTTCAACAGAAGCCATCATATCAAAGTTGAGCAAGATAAATCAGCAATAGAAAAAGCGACCACAAAGCCACAAAAATCAGAGACCTTTTGTTCACACAGTCAGGAATCTCATAAAAATCCAAAACTGAGGCATAATACATACACAGAGTACCACATGCTAACCTCAGCAGGTTCTGTGCTTACTCCTTCAGTCTCTGTATGTTTATACGAGCTTTGTTGAGTTGATTTAGAGGTTCTTGTTTTCCTAGACTTCTCTCTCCCTTCTGGCTCTTTTATTCTTTCTGCTTCCCCTTTATAGGAATACCTGAACTCTAAGGGGAACCAAATAATTCAAATAAAAGTAGGGTATAGCTTTAAAAAGAGAATTATAAATAAAGAAAACTTAAGTATCTGAGAGATACGTAAAAAAGGTTCAACACCTTTAGACATCAGGGAAATGAAAATCGAAATTACTTTGCAATTTCATCTTATGACCATCAGAATAACTAAGATCAATAAAACAAGTGAAATCTCATGTGGAATAAGGGGAACTCTCCTGCACTTATTATAGGAGTATAACCTTGTATAGCCACTATGAAAATCAGTGTGACAGTTCCTCAAAAAGGATGAGAATATATCTACCTCAAAATCCATCTATACCACTCTTAGGCACATATCCAAAGGATGCTTCATCCTACAACAAGCAAACTTGTTCAATTATGTTCATTGCTGCTCTATTCACAATAGTTACAAGTTGGAGACAACCTAGATATGCTCTAACTAGACATGTTATGCCATCAATTAAAACCTCCTGTGCCAGTCATTGATTACTTCTTGTTGGGTCATTTTCCAATTGGCCCAATAAAACTTGCCAAACATTACAGGATATTATGAAGACTACTAGCTATTTTCCCTAAGTTGATGGTAAGACTCTACCACTAAAGATAACACTTACTTATGTTACTGAACAAAGAATAGTCAAGTTACTGGCCTAGTAAAAGTAGAAACTTAACTACCTACTGACTAGCATTATTCATGGTACTTGAAAGTAATCTTTATAGTACTGGAAGAGAAAGATATCCATCAATACCACTAGCTATGAATTCTGTAATTTTCAACAGCCCTCTAGAAATGATGATGTAATAGAGGCATAAATTTTATAAGAAATCACTTCCTCAATATATTTAAGGTCTACTCCACAATGGAACCCATACCTGACACTGCTAAATTAGCCAAGAACCTGAAACTAGATAGGTCATAAATCTATAAGAAAACCTACTAGTATCATTCTGCTATAGAAATATTGTAATAAAATGACTCCCAGTGACATATTACACCAATAGATCAGAGGACCAATCTCTCATCAGAGAAGTTTTTTAGGCATTATGTGGAAATAAACAAAGAGATTCACAACTGCACAATTTTGTAGAGAATGATAGACTTTGTAGTAAACATTACTACAAGGATTGTCTTTATCAACCCATTACTCTCAAGGCTCAAGGGTCTGCGTACAAGACACTCAAAAATTGTAAGAGGAGAGGTGATTAATGACTCTAAACAAACAATGTTTTTCAATTACAATAAGACCAATGCATACATGAACCCACAGAGAATATGGTAGTTCACATAAGACCTGCACAAGTTCAGGCTACATGAGTTCCTAGTACTAAGAGGGACATGTAGATAGACATAGGAACTCATCTTTGCCTAGCAAAGAAGCTATCTGTGATTAGAAAACTCTGGCAAAGAAAAGAAAAAATATTTTCTTCAATGGAGTATCACTGGGTGTTTCAAACACACTTCAGTGCAGGCCCCATGCTTGGGCATAGCAGACCAAGACAAAAATCAATTCAGTGGTATTTTGCTTACTCTTGTCCCCATTTTGCTTTGTTTTGGCATTATCTTAGTCTTGTTTTGATTGTTTTAATTTCATTTTGATGTTATTTTTTCATGTGTCTTGTTTTTGTTTTGTGTATTTTTTAGATTTTCTGTTTGTTTTGTTTTGTTTATATGATGTTAGAGGAATTAGGGTAGGGGAAATTGTGATCAAAATACATTTTATGAAAAAATTTAAAAACATAACTGAAATAGGATATTTTCAAAACAAAAAGGGAAAGAGTTGTTGATGCCTAAAGTGTAGAAAAAAGGATTATTTCTGTTTTCAGATTTGGCTACTACATTGATGTAGTTATCAATCAATAATAACATATGGTTTAGTATATGTTTCTGTCACCACAGATCATACTATAAGAAATACTGTAGAATATCCACTAAAATTAATTTCCACACTACAAAATACTGCTGTCAGCACATACTCTTGCACTTAGGCAGTTGATACATTAAATTGTATGCCAGTTTATCTATTTTCATAAGTTGAGGACTTACATGTGACAATATTCAGCAACATTAATCACAATCTAGTACTTCAGAAGTAGACATGTTATATAGGCATATTTGGCCTTTATCTTAATGTTGTAAAATTTAAGAGACTATCCACCAAACAAAAGACACATGTTAAGTGTTTAAATTAAATGAAATTTCACTTTGGAAATTATTTCCTTGCTTCAGTCACTTTACATTTTAAGTGTGTATATTTTTAGGGAAAAGTAAAACTTTACTGAACTGGTGTACTTAACAACTTCTATGTAATATAATTCATACAGGTAGACTTAAAGATACATAACAATTTAATGATCCAAATCCAAATATAAATTCAGGTTTCTAAAGACAATGAGAGGACAAAGCATCCAACAAGCTACACACACACACACACACACACACACACACACACACATACACACACACACACACACACACACACACACAATCTAATGGTCAAAGGTCTCAGGGACATTAAAAATATAGAACACAAAATTAACCTTTGTGCATGTTGTATGCAAATACAGGGCATGATGTTGACCTAAAGTTTATAATAGAAACATTCTCTTTCATCATTGACATGCTTATTGATCATATTTACAGAAAACATGATTCTTTATTTTATCTCACTCCCAAGTCTGTTGTATAACACTAACAACATAGGTAACATTGCATCTCAAAGTAACATTATTTTTTCAATATTTAATAATCATCCTGTATGTTGTTTCTGCTATTAATGTCTTCCATTTCATGATATTTTAACAAATGATTAATAGTATATAGTGAGGACATGGTACACTTGTCATAATCACTCTTCTTGTCATAGTGTTGTATAAATGTCACTTTTATTCTCTAGTAGTAATCGTTGCTTTGGAGACTTACAGCCTCAGTTGGCTAACCTAGGTCTAGTTCGGGAAGCTTCTATCTTCCATAAATCTAATCTAGGCCTGAAATATTTTCATCCCCTGAAACTTACTGCTGAATAAACACATCCTGTCTAGTTCTTTCTGAGCTCTGGCTGGCTGGTTGAACTTAGCTGTTCTGGCTCAAATTCTCTCAGCTGACTGATTCAATCTAGCTTCTCTCACTTTTTTACTGAATTTCTCTGCTTGGCCTCATAATAACTCTGACAATCTACTTTAATCTTCTAGATCCTGATCATTCTCTGCATCACTCTGCCTTTTCCTGTATCTAGCTCTTTCTCTGTAACCTGACCCTCTATAACTGTCCTGGTAGAACTGCCTCCTTTCTCTCTCTCTCTCTCTCTCTCTCTCTCTCTCTCTCTCTCTCTCTCTCTCTCTCTCTCTTCCTCTGCTATTCCCTTAAGTAGCTTCCCTTTACTCTCATTTCTCAAGAAATTTGGGCATGTCCTATTCCATCAAATCTTTTTTTAATTGATCACTTTGTCTGCTACTCAAATTGACATCACTCTCATACATGGGTGCTTCCTTCTACAAACTACGTTTACATTCATTGTTTGAAATTTAAGATGTATAATACCACCTCCATCTACCAGGCCTGCTGTACCTTGAAAATCCAGGTTATATTCCCCCATTTCCCTGCACATCCAGTCCCCCAGTGCATGCTGAGATGGCTTGAGATGCTTGATATCCTAACTCCAAGTTCCATTGTCCAGCCAGCATTCTATCTGCCTTCTCCAGACATGCACCACCAGGAACATCCAGGTTAAACCCTTTTCTCAGCCCATAATACCCTGCACAACATGTTTTCTGTGGCATACACAGTTGCTCTGAGATGTATAGTGTCCCCTTGAATTTCACTATCACAAGGCTCCCTACTAGAGGCCTTCTTCACCAGGAACATCCAGGTTAGGCTTGCCATCTTAGACTAGGAACATCCAGGGACAACTAGATGGTCAAAGGCCAGCATAAGAACATAATCAAGAGTCACGGAAATATGATTGCTTCAGAGTACAGCAAGTCCTATATATCCTAACCCAAGCAAAACGTGAGAAAATTACTTTAAATCTAAGCTTATATATATGAGACATTTAATGAAGAAATGAATACAGCCCTTAAAGGAATAAAGGAAAATACAGTTAAACTGGCAAAGGAAATAAATAAATCTGTTGGAGACCTGAAAATGGAAATAGATGCAATAAATAAAACACAAAATGATGAAATTCTGGAGAGAGAAAAACCTAGGGAAGAGAACAGGAACAAAAGAGGCTAACATCAGTGACAGAATACAGAAGATAGAATCTCAGGTGTAGAAGTTACAATAAAATAAATTGATATATCAGCCAAAGAAAATGTTAAATATAAAAAAAAAAATCCTGATACAAAACATCCAGGAAATCTGACGTACTATGAAAAGACCTAACCTAAAAATAATAGGAATAGAAGGAGGAAAAGAATCCTTTCTCCAAGGCCCCGAAATTATTTTCAACAAAAGCATAAAAGAAAATTTCCCCAAACTAAAGAAAAAGATGCAAATAAGCATACAAGAAATATATAGAATACCAGTGAGATTAGACCAGAAAAGAAAATCTTCCTGCCACATAATAATCGAAGCAGTACATATGCAGAACAAAGAAAATAATTAAAAGACTTTGTAATATACAAAGTCTGACCTATCAAAATTACACCCTACTTCTCAACAGAAATTGTAAAAGCTAGAAGGGCCTGAACAGATGTCTTGCAGCCTTTTAAAATCCACAGATGCCAACCTAGATTACTATATCCACCAAAACTCAATCACCACAAATGAAGAAACGAAGTTATTCCATGACAAAAATAAATTTCAACATTATCTACCCAGTCCTAGAGAATGTAATAGAAGGAGAACTACTCAAGGACATTTACTACACCCAAGAAATCATAGGAAATACATAATTCCATACCAGATAAAACAAAATAAAGGAAGAAGGACACACACAGAAACACACACAGACATTAAAATAATCAATATCAAATTAACAGGAATCAACATTCATTGGTCATTAATGTATCTCAAAATCAGTGGACTCAATTTACCAATAAAATATAAAGGCTAACAGAATAGATGAGAAAACAGGATCCATTGTTCTTTTGCATACATGAAACTGTACATCAGCAACAGAGATAAACACTATGGCAGAATAAAGTGCTGGAAAAAAAAAAGGTTTCCAGGCAAGTAGACCCAAGAAGTAAGCTGGATCAGACATTTTATATTTAAAATTTAATAAAATAGATCTTTGCTCCAGTGACTGGGAAGTTGGGAGAGCCAGGTTCTGAGACAGACAGGCTTAATATCACTTGGGTCTCGGGCGGCTTGTGTGTGTGCAGCTCCCAAGTGCTGGGCAGATCTGCAGTAACCAGCGTGCTAGCTCTGCTGTGGGACTTCTGCCTGGCAGAGGGACCCCGCACTGGGCAGGAGCCTACCAGCTTTCCTTCCGCGACTTCTGTTCCGGTAGACTGCACTGAAGAGACAGGTACCCCAAGCTCTCTCTCCCCAATATAACATCACTTGGGACACGGCCTGTTGGGACGTCTGTCTGTGCCTGAGAACGGGTCAGCGCTGTGGTCATCTGGGTGCCAGATCGGCAGGCCATCGCATCTGCAGGGTGAGCGGCGCCACGGAGAGTGTGCAGAGTGCCCTCCGCCATCTTTGCTCCAGTGACTGGGAAGTTGGGACAGCCAGGTTCTGAGACAGACAGGCATAATATCCGCTTGGGTCTCTGGCGGTTTGTGTGTATGCAGCTCCCAAGTGCAGGGCTGATCTGCAGTAACCAGCGCGCCAGCTCTGCTGTGGGACTTCTGCCTGAGAGAGGGACGCCCCCTGCCCCCCCCCCAGGCGAGATCACACACCCCTGCACAGGGCAGGAGCCTACCAGCCTCCCTTTGGCGACCTCTGCTCCAGGAATCCACTAGGCTGAGTCTTTGGATGTGCAAGGCCTCCCCAATATAAGATCACTTGGGGCAAGGCACATTAGGGCTCCAAAGTCACTCAGGAGCAGGCAGGCCCCAGAAATCGGTGCCAGGGGAATCCTGGTAATCCAGGGGGGGGCAGAAATAGCTTTGCAGGCTCACAGGAGGTCCAACCAACAGCCAGTGGCAGCAGGACCAACTAACAGCAGAGGTAACCAGATGGCAAAAGGCAAACGTAGGAATGTTACTAACAGAAATCAAAGTAATGTGGGACCATCTGAACCCAACTCTCCAACAGCAGCAAATCCTGGATACCCCACCACACCCGAAAGACAAGATCTGGATTTAAAATCACTTCTCATGATCCTATTAGAGGATCACAAGAAGGACACAAATAAATCTCATAAAGAGTTACAGGAGACCATGAATCAACAGTTAGAAGCCCTTACAAAGGAAACACAAAAATCGCTTAGAGAAATGCGGGAGAACATGGATCAAAAGATGGAGGCGCACAAGGAGACAACACAAAAATCGCTTAACGAGATGAATCAACGGGTAGATGCACTCACAAAGGAATCACAAAATTTGCATAAAGAAATGCAGAAGAATATGAGTCAACAGATGCCCATAAGGAGGCAACACAAAAATTGCTTAAAGAAATGAATCAACGGTTAGATGCCCTTACAAAGGAAACACGAGAACTGCTTAAAGAAATGCAGGAGACGATGGATCAACAGATGGAATCCCATGAGGAGGAAACACAAAAATCGCTCAGAGAAATGCAGGAGAACGTGGGTCATCAGGAAGAAATCCTGAAAGAGGTAATGCAAAAATACCTTAAAGAAATACAGGAAAATACAAACAAACAAGTGAAGGATCTCAGCAAATCCATCCAGGAACTAAAAAAGGAAGTAGAAACAACTAAGAAATCACAAAGGGAGACAACTTTGGAGATAGAAAACCTTGGGAAGAAATCAGGAGTCATAGATGCAAACATCAACAATAGAATACAAGAGATGGAAGAAAGAATCTCAGGTGCTGAAGATTCCATAGAAAGCATCAACTCAACAGTCAAAGAAAATGCAAAATGCAAAAAACGTGTAACCCAAAACATCCAGGAAATCCAGGACACAATGAGAAGACCAAACCTAAGGATTATAGGTATAGATGAGAGTGAAGATTTGCAACTTAAAGGGCCAGTAAACATCTTCAACAAAATTATGGAGGAAAACTTCCCTAACCTAAAGAGAGAGATGCCGATGAATGTACAAGAAGCCTACAGAACTCCAAACAGACTGGACCAGAACAGAAATACCTCCCGTCACATAATAATCAAAACACCGAATGTTCTAAACAAAGAAAGAATACTAAAAGCAGTAAGAGAAAAGGGCCAAGTAACATACAAAGGAAGACCTATCCGAATCACATCAGACTTTTCACCAGAGAATATGAAAGCCAGAAGATCCTGGGCAGATCTCATGCAGACACTAAGACAGCACAAATGCCAGCCTAGACTACTATACCCAGCAAAACTCTCAATCACCATAGATGGAGAGACCAAGATATTCCATGATAAAACCAAATTTTCACAATATCTTTCCACAAATCCAGCCCTGCAACGGATAATAGGTGGAAACCTCCAATACAGGGAGAGAAACAACACCCAGGAAAAAATGAGATAATAACCTTCTTGAATCAAACCCAAAAGTAGATAACCACTCAAACATAAAGATAACATCAAGAATGGCAGATGGCAATAATCACTATGCCTTAATCTCTCTTAATATCAATGGTCTCAATTCCCCAATAAAAAGACATAGACTAGCAGACTGGATACGTAAACAGGACCCAGCATTTTGCTGCATGCAGGAAACGCACCTCAGTGTCAAAGACAAACACTACCTCAGAGTAAAAGGCTGGAAAACAATTTTACAAGCAAATGGCCCCAAGAAACGAGGTGGAGTAGCCATCCTAATATCAGATAAAATTGATTTTCAACCTAAAGTCATCAAAAAAGACACAGAAGGACACTACATACTGATCAAGGGAAAAATCCACCATCAAGAACTCTCAATTCTGAATATCTATGCTCCAAATGCAAGGGCACCCTCATTCGTAAAAGAAACTTTACTAAAACTCAAAGCACACATCGCACTGCACACAATAATAGTGGGTGACTTCAACACCCCGCTCTCTGAAATGGATCGTTCAGGAAAGCAGAAACTAAACAGGGACACAGTGAATCTAATTGAAGCCTTGGACCAAATGGAACTAACTGATATATATAGAACATTTCATCCTAGAGCTAAAGAATACACATTCTTCTCAGCTCTTCATGGTACCTTCTCCAAAATTGACCATATAATTGGTCACAAATCAGACCTCAACAGATATAACAAGATAGAAATAATCCCATGCCCCCTATCAGATCACTATGAAATAAGGGTGGTCTTCAATGGCAACAAAAACAAAAGAAAACCCACGTACACATGGAGGCTGAACAATGCTCTACTCAATGATAACTTGGTCAAGGTGGAAATAAAGAAAGAAATCAAAGACTTTTTAAAAGTTAATGAAAATGAAGGCACAACATACCCTAATTTATGGGACACAATGAAAGCAGTGCTAAGAGGAAAATTCATAGCCCTGAGTGCCGCCAAAAAGAAACGGGAGACAGCATACACTAACAGCTTAATGGCACACCTGAAAGCCCTGGAACAAAAAGAAGCAAATACACCAAAGAGGAGTAGAAGGCAGGAAATCATCAAACTCGGGGCTGAAATCAATCAAGTAGAAACAAATAAAACCATACAAAGAATCAACAAAACGAGGAGTTGGTTCTTTGAGAAAATCAACAAGATAGATAAGCCCTTAGCCAGACTAACCAGAGGGCACAGAGATAGTATCCAAATTAATAAAATCAGAAACGAAAAGGGAGAGATATCAACAGAAACTGAGGAAATTCAAAAAATCATCAGATCCTACTACAAAAACCTGTATTCAATACAACTAGAAAATCTTGAGGAAATGGACAATTTCCTTGACAGATACCAAGTACCAAAATTAAATCAGGATCAAATAGACCATCTAAACCGTCCTATAAGCCCTGAAGAAATAGAAGTTTTCATTGGAAGTCTTCCAACCAAAAAAAGCACAGGTCCAGATGGTTTTAGTGCAGAATTCTATCAGACCTTCAAAGAAGACCTAACACCAATACTCTTCAAACTGTTCCACAAAATAGAAACAGAAGGAACAGTACCCAACTCGTTCTATGAAACCACAATTACACTAATACCAAAAGCACACAAAGATCCGACAAAGAAAGAGAATCTCAGTCCAATCTCTCTTATGAATATCGATGCAAAAATACTCAATAAAATTCTTGCCAACCGAATCCAAGAACACATCAAAGCGATCATTCACCACGATCAAGTAGGCTTCATCCCAGGGATGCAGGGATGGTTCAATATAAGGAAATCCATCAATGTAATCCACTACATAAACAATCTCAAAGAAAAAAACCGCATGGTCATCTCGTTAGATGCTGAGAAAGCACTTGACAAAATTCAGCATCCTTTCATGCTAAAGGTCTTGGAAAGATCAGAAATTCAAGGCCCATATCTAAACATAGTAAAAGCAATTTACAGCAAACCGGTAGCCAGCATCAATCTAAATGGAGAGAAACTTGAAGCAATCCCACTAAAATCAGGGACTAGACAAGGCTGCCCTCTCTCTCCATATCTTTTCAATATAGTACTTGAAGTTCTAGCTAGAGCAATTAGACAACAAAAAGAGGTCAAAGGGATACAAATTGGAAAGGAAGAAGTCAAACTATCACTATTTGCAGACGATATGATAGTATACTTAAGCGACCCAAAGAACTCCACCAGAGAACTCCTACAGCTGATAAACGACTTCAGCAAAGTGGCCGGATATAAAATCAACTCAAGCAAGTCAGAAGCCTTCCTATACTCAAAGGATAAGCAGGCTGAGAAAGAAGTAAGAGAAATAATACCCTTCACAATAGCCACAAACCGTATTAAGTATCTTGGCATGACTCTAACCAAACAAGTGAAAGATCTGTATGACAAGAACTTCAAGTCTCTGAAGAGAGAAATTGAAGAAGACCTCAGAAGATGGAAAAATCTGCCATGCTCATGGATTAGCAGGATTAATATAGTAAAAATGAGCATCTTACCAAAAGTAATACACAGATTCAATGCAATCCCCATCAAAATCCCAACTCAATTCTTCATAGAGTTAGAAAGAGCAATTCAAAAATTCATCTGGAATATCAGAAAACCCAGAATAGCTAAAACTATTCTCAAGAGTAAAAGAACCTCTGGGGGAATCAGTATCCTGGACCTCAAGCTGTACTACAGAGCAATAGTGTTAAAAACCGCATGGTATTGGTACAGTGACAGACATGTAGATCAATGGAACAGAATTGAAGACCCAGAAATGAATCCACACTCCTATGGTCACTTGATCTTTGACAAAGGAGCTAAAACCATCCAGTGGAAAAAAGATAGCCTTTTCAACAAATGGTGCTGGCTCAGCTGGAGGTCAACATGCAGGAGAATGCAAATTGACCCATTCTTATCTCCTTGCACTAAGCTCAATTCTAAGTGGATCAAAGATCTCCACATAAAACCAGACACACTGAAACTAATAGAAAGGAAACTAGGGAAGAACCTTGAACATATGGGCACAGGGGAGAATTTCCTGAACAGAACTCCAATAGCTTATGCTCTAAGATCAAGAATAGACAAATGGGACCTCATTAAATTACAAAGTTTTTGCAAGGCAAAAGACACTGTCAAAAAGACAAAGCGGCAACCAACTAACTGGGAAATGATCTTTACCAACCTTACATCCGACAGAGGGCTATTATCCAATATATACAAAGAACTCAAGAAGTTAAACTCCAGAGAGGCAAGTAACCCTATTAAAAAATGGGGTAGAGAGCTAAACAAAGTGTTCTCACCTGAAGAATATCTAATGGCTGAGAAGCACCTAAAGAGATGTTCATCATCCTTAGTCATTAGGGAAATGCAAATCAAAACAACCCTGAGATTCCATCTCACACCAGTCAGGATGGCTAAGATCAAAAACACAGGAGACAGCAGTTGTTGGCGAGGATGTGGAGAAAGAGGAACACTCCTCCACTGCTGGTGGAATTGCAAGCTGGTACAAGCACTCTGGAAAGCAGTCTAGCGGTTCCTCAGAAAACTGGGCATGACACTCCCGGAGGATCTGGCTATACCACTCCTGGGCATATACCCAGAGGCTTTACCTGCATGCAATAAGGACACATGCTCCACTATGTTCATAGCAGCCTTATTTATAATAGCCAGAAGCTGGAAAGAACCCAGATGTCCCTCAACGGAGGAATGGATTCAGAAGATGTGGTATATCTACACAATGGAATACTACTCTGCAATTAAAAACAATGAATTCACGAAATTCCTAGGCAAATGGTCAGATCTTGAAAATATCATCCTTAGTGAGGTAACCCAATCACAAAGAACACACATGGCATGCAGTCACTGATAAGGGGATATTGACCCAGAATCTTGGAATACCCTAGACACAATCCGCATATCAATAGATTTCTAAGAAGATGGAAGGAGAGACCCCTGGCCCTGGAAAGACTGGATGTAGGGAAATGCCAGGACAGAGTAACGAGAGGGGGTTGAATGGAGAAAAGAGGGAGCGAAGGGGGCTTATGGGACTTTCGGGGAGGGAGGAAACGGGAAAGGGGAATTGATTTGGAATGTAAATTAAAAAAAAATAAAATAAATAATTAAAAAAAATTATTAAAATAGACTTTCTATATCTAATATGTAATAAAAAAGACTTTCAACCAAAGTTAGTAAAAAGATGGGGAAGGGCACTACATATGCATCAAACAAGCAGTCCACCAGGATGACATCTCAATTCTGAACATCTATGCAAGGGCACTCACATTAATAAAAAAATCATTACTGAAGCTCAAATCACATATAGAACCACACACATTAATAGTGGGAGATGTTGGTCCACCACTATCACCAATGGAAAATCATCAAGACAAAAACTAAACAGAGAAAGGATGAAAATAAATGACCTTATGGATCAAATGGAACTAACAGACACCTACATAACATTTCACAAAACTCAAATGAATATACCTTCTTTTCAGCACCTCATGCAATCTTCTCCAAAATTAACCATATAGATGGTCATGAAGCAAGCTTCAACAGATAGAAGAAATTTGTAATGACCACTTGTATCTTATCAGACCACTATGGATTAAACCTGACTTCAACAACAACATGAACCACAGGAAGTCTAGAAACACATGGAAAGGGAACAACTCTCTACTCAGTGATCACTGGGTCAAGAAAGAACAAAGAAAGAATTTAAAGAATTTCTAGAATTCAATGAACATGAAGGCATACCATACCCAAATTTATGGGAAATACTGAAAGGAGTGCTAAGAGGAAAGTGTATATAGTACTATGTGCGTTCATAAAGAAATTGAAGAGATCTTGTAGTAGCAACTTAATGGCACACCTAAAAGCTCTAGGATAAAAAGAAGCAAACATACCAAAGACGATTGGATGGCAGATAATAGTCAAATTCAGGGATGAAATCAATTAGAAACTAAGAGTACAATTCAAAGAATCAATGAAACCAAGAGCTGGTTCTTTGAGAAAATCAACAAGATCGACAAACCCTGAGCCAGTCTAACTAAAAAGCAGACAGACAGAATCCAAATTAACAAAATCAGAAATGAAAAGAGAGACATAATAACAGACATTGAGAAAATTTAAAGATCATCAGGTCTTGCTTCAAAAGCCTGTATCCCACAAAATTCGAAAATCTATTCAAAATGGATGATTTTCTACACAGATATCACTTACTAAAGTTAAATCATGATCAGGTAAACTATGTAAAGAGCCTTATAACCCCTAAGGAAATAGAAACAGTCATTAAAATCTCCCCTCTCCAAAAAAACCCAACACCAGATTTTGAAAGTAGAGTTAATACCATTATTCCTCAAACTATTTTACAAAATGGAAACAGAAGAAACACTGTCAAACTCTTTTATGAGGCAACAATCACACTTAATTCCTAAACCTCACAAAGATACTCACTCAACAAAGAGAGAATTTCAGACAAATTTCCCTTATGAATATTGATGCAAAAACACTCAGTAAAATACTAACAAACTGAATCTAAGAACACATAAAAAACATTTTGCATAATGATCAAGTAGGCTTCCTACCAGGTATGCAATATATGAAAATCCATCAATGTAAACCCCCATATAAACAAACTGAAAAAAAAATCACATGATCATTTCATTACATGTTGATAAAACCTTTGACAAAAATCAAACACACATTCAAGTTAATAGTCTTGCAGAAATCCAGGATACATGGTGCATACCTAAATAGAATCAAAGCACTATAGAGCAAGCAAATAACCAACATCAAATTAAATGAAGAGAAACTTAAATTCTACTGAAATCAGGAACAAGAAAAGTCAGCTCATTCTCTCTGTGTCTATTTGATATGGTATTGAAATTCTAATTGGACCAATAAGACGTCTAAAAGAGATCAGGGGAATTCAAATTGGAAAGGAAGAAATACAATATCACTACTAGAAGATGATAAGATAATATACATCAGTGACTTCAAGATTTCTACTAGAAAACTGCTATAGGTGATAAACACCTTCATCAAAATCTGCAGATAAAAAAAATTACAAAAACAAAATACTACACCCCAAACTTCCCCCCCAACAACAAAAAGAGTAATAGCCCTCCTTTACGCAAAGAATAAATGGGCTGAGAAAGAAGTTAGAGAAAAAATATCCATTACAATAACCATAATAAGCTCGCCAGTGGTGGCGCACGCCTTTAATCCCAGCAATTGGGAGGCAGAGGCAGGTGGATTTCTGAGTTCAAGGCCAGCTTGGTCTACAGAGTGAGTTCCAAGACGGCCAGAGCTATACAGAGAAACCCTGTCTGGCAAAAACAAAACAAAACAAAACAAAACAAAAAAACCAAAAAAAAAAACAAAAAAAAAAACAAAACAATAACCATAATAAACTTAAAGAACGCAAAAAGTTAGACACCAAAAAACCAAATAACTCAATTGGTATATGGAGTTAACCAGAGAATTTTCAATAGAGGAATCTCTAATGGCGGAGAAGCTCTTCATGAAATGTTCAATGTCATTAGCCACAATTGGAATAAAAATCAAAAAAATCCCTGAGATTTCATCTTACACCTTTCTTTTTTTCTTTTTTTTAATATTTTCTAAGTTTTTTTATTTACATTGCAAATCATTTCCCCTTTCCCATTTCCTCCCTCCCTGAAAGTCCCATAAGCCCCCTTCCCTCCCTCTCGCTTCTCTGTCCTGGCATTCTGCTACATCCAGTCTTTCCAGGACCAGATTTCTCTCCTTCCATCTTCTTGGAAGTCTATTGATATGAGAATTGTGTCTAGGGTATTCTGAGATTCTGGGTTAATATCCCCTTATCAGTGACTGCATACCATGTGTGTTCTTTTGTGATTGGGTTACCTCACTAAGGATGATATTTTCCAGTTCTGATCATTTTCCTAGGAATTTCGTGAATTCATTGTTTTTAATTGCAGAGTAGTATTCCATTGTGTAAATATACCACATCTTCTGAATCCATTCCTCCGTTGAGGGACATCTGGGTTCTTTCCACCTTCTGTCTATTATAAATAAGGCTGCTATGAACATAGTGAAGCATGTGTCCTTATTGCATGCAGGTAAAGCCTCTGGGTATATGCCCAGGAGTGGTATAGCCGGATCCTCCGGGAGTGTCATGCCCAGTTTTCTGAAGAACCGCCAGACTGCTTTCCAGAGTGGTTGTACCAGTTTGCAATCCCACCAGGAGTGGAGGAGTGTTCCTCTTTCTCCACATCCTCGCCAACAACTGCTGTCTCCTGTGTTTTTGATCTTAGCCATCCTGACTGGTGTGAGATGGAATCTCAGGGTTGTTTTGATTTGCATTTCCCTAATGACTAAGGATGATGAACATCTCTTTAGGTGCTTCTCAGTCATTAGATATTCTTCAGGTGAGAACTCTTTGTTTAGCTCTGTACCCCTCAGTAGCCTTCCTATACTCAAAGGATAAGCAGGCTGAGAAAGAAATAAGAGAAATGATACCCTTCACGATAGCCACAAACAATATAAAGTATCTTGGTGTGACTCTAACGAAACAAGTGAAAGATCTGTGTGACAAGAACTTCAAGTCTCTGAAGAAAGAAATTGAAGAATACCTCAGAAGATGGAAAAATCTTCCATGCTCATGAATTGGCAGGATTAATATAGTAAAAATGACCATCTTGCCAAAATCTATATACAGAATCAATTCAATCCCCATCAAAATCCCAACTCAATTCTTCACAGAGTTAGAAAGAGCAATTCAAAAATTCATCTGGAATAACAGAAAACCCAGGATAGCTAAAACTATTCTCAAGAGTAAAAGAACTTCTGGGGGAATCAATATCCCAGACCTCAAGCTGTACTACAGAGCAATAGTGTTAGAAACTGCATGGTATTGGTACAGTGACAGGCATGTAGATCAGTAGAACAGAATTGAAGACCCAGAAATGAATCCACACTCCTATGGTCACTTGATCTTTGTTTGACAAAGGAGCTAAAACCATTCAGTGGAAAAAAGATAGCCTTTTCAAAAGATAGAGCTGGTTCAACTGGAGGTCAACATGCAGGAGAATGCAAATTGACCCAGTCTTATCTCCTTGCACTAAGCTCAATTCCAAGTGGATCAAGGACCTCCACATAAAACCAGACACACTGAAACTAATAGAAAGGAAACTAGGGAAGAACCTTGAACATATGAGCTCAGGGGATAATTTCCTGAACAGAACTCCAATAGCTTATGCTCTAAGATCAGGAATTGACAAATGGGACCTCATAAAATTACAAAGTTTCTGTAAGGCAAAAGACACTGTCAAAAGGACAAAGTGGCAACCAACTAACTGGGAAATGATCATTACCAACCCTACATCTGACAGAGGGCTAATATCCAATATATACAAAGAACTCAAGAAGTTAGACTCCAGAGAGCCAAGTAACCCTATTAAAAATGGGGTATAGAGCTAAACAAAGATTTCTCACCTGAAGAATATCTAATGGCTGAGAAGCACCTAAAGAGATGTTCATCATTCTTAGTCATTAAGGAAATGCAAATCTTACACCTTTCAAAATGGCTAAGATAAAAATTTCAAGTGACAGCATATGTTGTTGAGGATATAAATCAAGGGGAACATTAATCCATTCCTAATGGGACTGCTAAATCATACAAAGATTTTGTAAATCAATCTCAGAAAATTAGAAATAGTTCTACCTGAAGATTTCTCAGAAAATTGGAAATAGTTGTACATGAAGACCCAGCTATACTGCTCCTGGCTATATACCCAAAAGATATTCCACTATACAACAAGGGCATGTGCTCCACTATGTTCATAGCAGCTTTGTTTATAATAGCCCAAAATTGGAAACAACATTGATGTTTCTCAACTAAAGAATGAATAAAGAAAAAGTGGTAAGTCTATACAATGGAATACTATTCAGGTATTACAAATAATGGCATCATAAAATTCTAGGCAAATGAATGGATCTAGAGGTCCCAGGGAGTTTAGAGTTCAGGTGGCTGGGAGTGTTAGGTGCATCATCTTTGACCAGAGATCCAGCATTCCTCTGCTGTATATGTGTTGGGGGCCACATGTCAGCTGGTGTATGCTGCCTGTTTCATGATTCAATGTCTGAGAGATTAATTGAGACTAATTAATTGTCTCAATTGAGACTGCTGGTCCTCCTACAGGGTTGCCGCCCTCCTCAGCTTCTTTCACCCTTTCCCTAATTTAGCCACAAGAGTTAGCAGCAGTTTCCATTAGTTCCGAGCAAATATCTGCATCTAACTCTTTCAGCTGATTTCAGAAGATTAACACCCGTTTGTTAAATAGCAGAGGATTAAGTAAAGGAGTTCTTTGTTGTTTCTCCACAGGTTCCGGATGCCCTGTGACCTTAGACTGGGTGTTTATTAACTCCTTTTCAGTGAGAGAAAGTCACAGAAAGAAACACTCACTTTGAAAAGAGAATCTAATCTTAATTTTGAGATAAAAGGTTGGGGGGATACTTTCTTTTGCCATGAAGAAAATAACTGTCTGTTTCTATTCTTTAAGATAAGATACATTCATCTATTGCCATTATTCTCAGTTATTATTCTTTCTTGGGATACATAATTACATGTTATTTCAAGTATATTTGTTCAAAAGTTCACAAGTTCAAACGCAAATTCAAATCAT
Organism: Tokudaia tokunoshimensis; assembly: GCA_036184795.1. Classification (NCBI taxonomy): domain Eukaryota; kingdom Metazoa; phylum Chordata; class Mammalia; order Rodentia; family Muridae; genus Tokudaia; species Tokudaia tokunoshimensis. The sequence continues at coordinate 128,475,025 of BTHU01000023.1, read as the reverse complement.
TAATAATATATTACAACAGAAAAGCTTACATGTGTATGCATTAACACTAGTTATCTAATTAAACATTAATTACATGCTACTAGCTCTACAGGATCAAGAGTTTAAAACAATAATTCTTATATCTAAGTACTGTTTTGTCAAGAGACAAATCAACTGCCTTATGTCTCATTATAATTGAAGTTTTGTATAGATAAACCAGATTATATATATTTTTTTGTCCTTGGACTTGCAATAAATTGTTCATTCCCTTTTATGACCTTTAGTTATTAGATAATGATTTTACAATTTTCCTAGAAGGAATGTTTTCCCTGGACATAAATTCATTTCAAAACCTGCTTTCTATTTTATAGTAATTAGCTTGTGACACATGAATGTTTGCAAAGTTCTAATTATAGCATTTCTTATAGAGGACCCAAAATGACTTGTAAAAATTTAGGAATTCTATAGAATCATTATTAGGAACTATGAAATCATCAATTATTCTATATAGCACCACTACGGTGATAATATGTAGAAAATCTTCTTGATCTGCAGAATAATTGATTAATAGAATAGACAAATTCCCAGGTATCATTACATTATATAATAGTGACAGGAAAGGCATATCAACAAAAAGAGTCAATGCTGAGTTAAGATTTCTGAAAGACTTGTAGTTCAGAATATTCATTGCATCCTTGCAAAACGTTATGTAATTCCCAGGAAAGTTCACTTGCTTTCTCTCCTATATGGCTCCTGACATGTGTTGGGCATCTCTTGGACTAGATAGAGACCCAGGGTCTAGGGAAGGTATGGGGAAATTATGGGGGTGACCCTAGATGAGGCTCCTACCAGTGGGACATATAGAGATTGAAGTGGCCACCTCCTAGAGCCAAGCAGGACTTCCAGAGGAAGGAGGGCAACATCAATCCACCCATAAAGTCTTCAGTCCCAAATTTGTCCTGTCTACAAGATGTCCAGGGACAATAATGGAGCAGAGAATGGGAGAATTGTCAACCAATGACTGACCCAACTTGAGACCAATCCCATGTGTGAGAGTTAATTCCTGACACCATTAATGATTCTCTCCTCTGTTTCTAGACAGGTACCTAGCATAACTGCCTCTTGAGAGGCTTCATACAGTAGCAATGGAAGCAGATGCAGAGGCCCACAGCTAAACATAAAAACTTGGGGAGTCTTATGGAAGAGTAGAGGATAGATTTGAGCAAGCTGGAATGGTTAAGGAAATCACAAGTAGATCTGCAGTGTCAATCAACCTGGGCCCATAGGGCCTCAGAGTGACTGAACCACCTACTAAAATGTATGCAAGGACAAAACCTAGGCCTCTTATATGTTTGTAGCAGATGTGCAACTTGTACTTCATGTGGACCCCCTATCAATTGGATTGTAGGCTATGTCTGACTCTTTGGCCTTGGCCTGTCATTGGATCCTCTTCCCCTAACTGGTCTGCCTGTTGGGTCTCAGTGAGAGAGGATGCACATAGTTATGCTGCTGCCACTAGATATCCTATGGCAGAGTTATGCTCAAGGGGGACATCCTAAAGAATTAATGACAAAAATAAAAATGAAAAAAGCAGGTGTGTACAAAGGGTGTGTCTGTATTCCAACAAGAGGTATTATAGATGTGTGATAAGGGTGGAGCAACACTAAGCCTAGAAACATTTTTTTTCAGTAAATCCCTCAATCTCTGGGCTCATAGTGTTATCAAATATCCTGCAATAATGTGGAACATAAATGTTCGAAACACAGGGATACAGACTATATGATTTAATAGGGTAGCCATGATTGTTTCTTCATTTTAAAACAAATTGAAATATTTTTTCCTCATTTTCTCATTTTTCAAATCATCAATATCAAAAATTAAAAATCTATGATGATGTTGACTAAGATTGGTTCATTTTGAGATGCCCATCTAACGAGTAAAGAACTTTTCTTATTCATTACAATCAAGCAGGCAAATATATGTAATTACACTTGTATGAATGCAAAGGCTCTATAGTTTTATTTCTAGGGCCACAACAGTGAAATCATCCATATATTGATCATCTAGTACATTTTTTGATAAATTGGTGCCACTTGTATTTCACTGGAATACTGATTCCTGAACATGTCTAAGGTAGTAAATATTTTATTGAAGTAGAATTGTGAATACTAATCTAAAAGTGAAGTTTGAACTAGCTTTTACCAAAGAGCAATAATTTGTTCTTTTGTATTTTTAAGAACTTGCCTCCATTTGATACTTTACTATGAAAACAAGCTATATAATTTTCAGGCATTTAAAAGACTGAATAATTTTATTCATTTAAGGAAAGTAAAAGCTGGGCAGAAGAGATGCCCTAACAGTTAAGGGTGCTGATACTCTTACAGAACAAGTGGGTTAAATTCCTAGCACATATGTGAGGGCTTAAACCCATTTGTACCTCCATTTTCAGGGAATCTGATGCCAACTTTTGAGATTCATAGGAACCTGGAGCATCATACCTGTTTTATAGACATGCATGCAGGCAAAACACTCATATACATAAAATAAAAATATTGTAACATAAGAGAAAATAAGAATAATTTATAAGTCCATAGTTCTTGAATGAATTAAAAAATTGTTAAATAATTAGTACTATTTAATTTACACTACTGGCAAATATTTACAAATTCAAGTACTAGTGTTCTTACACTAAACTCTATGATAATAGTGACAATGTAAGAATTATACAATTCAAAAGACATTGGATATTTTTAAAGCTGTATATTTACACTGAAGGGAGAGAATATAACAGGAAAACTGTAGAAGATAGGGTTCTGAAAATCATAAGATAGTTGGAATTGGGACATTAAATAAAAGTATTCAATATAAACACAAATGTTCAGATATTTTAGATGTCATAAATGTGTCCCCAAAGAAAGAAAGCTAAAGAAGAATTTGACTGGATGTGTCAGAACATCTGATAAGTCATACTTTTCAGATAGTTTTAAAATATTCTCTGCATAATGGGTCACATGGTATGAAAGAAAGGCTACTACAGTGCACACATTGTAAAAATCCTAAGAAGTAGAGAAGCTGATAGAAATTCAAATAGAATCCTTGTTGATAGGATTACTAAAAAATTAATCTTCAGAAAAGAAGTTGGAGAAGATGCAGCACCTAGCAGTAAGGCTTCTGTGCTTTAGGGTTGAAAGTGAAGCTGCTGAGGCATAAGGTCAGGACTGCATGAAGATAAGGAAATAAAAAAGAATAGATGAATGGATAGATGGCAGGTTCAGAGGATTAATATTAAGAAGGGCAGAGAACAGTTGCATAAGTAACATCAACAGTGGGAAAAGAATTAAAGCTCCTTTTAATGGTATGAATGATAATGGAACCCACAGTGCCATATATTTGAATTTTTGTTCCTCTGTTAGTAGAATTTTGAGAAGTATTAGAAGGTATGGAATTCCTGCATTAGGTGTGTCACTGGGGATAGGCTTTGTTTCAAAAGCCACTGAAATTCCCTGTTAGCCTTTTCTCACCCTAATTCCTATGTAAGATGTAAGCTCTAAAATAGTTACTGCCAACCCATTGTTGTGCTATCCTCCATGATGGTCATGGACTCTAATCCTCTGGAACTGTGAAAATCAAATTATTTGTTTTTATAAGTTGCGTTGGTAATGCTGTCTTGTCACAGCAATTGAAAAGTGTAGCTAATATAGAACTTGGTACCAGGAGGTAGGCTTTTCTTTCTCAGTCTGACTATGCTTCTTTTTGGAGTAATGAAAAAGGTTTTGGGAATTTGGATTAGGAAACTGGTTTAATGCTATATGCAGATCTTAAAGGACTATCACCATAGGAGCTTGAAATACAATAATGCTGAGAGCTGTATGGACTATGGAGGCCCAGATGGAGAGATTCAAAAAGGGATAATATTAACAACTGGACTAAAAACAATTCCGATATTTAGACAAAGAAGATTGTTTGGCACTATGAGAGCCCAGGAAAGGTCATTGGTGAAGGTGCAGACTTAGTGTCAATTGAAGGCCCAGGACTGAAGGAGTCAAGAAAAGAATTTGAGTCATGGCACCACAAAGAGATCTTGTGGGAGGCTATTGGTAAAAATGTAGCTTATTTGCAGCAGAAGACACCAGCATATTGGAGATTCTAGTACCATAGGATGACCACTTAGAAAAGCTGCAGCAGTCAATTGGTGTAGATCAGAGCCTAAGATACATTAGAGGACATTTGAACAAGAAACTGTGAAGTAGAAGTTTCCTTGGATTCCCCAAGATGTTAGATATGCCAGAGCTGTGAGATACCTGCTAGGAAAAGCTGCTAACAGTGAGTGGAACCAGCATAAGAGAAAGAATTATTCTGAAGTCAACAAAGCTGAAAGGAGTTAGACATCAAACATGGAGATTCAGAATTTGGAGCTTTCCCAGGTCATTTTTAGTCTTGCTTTGGTCTGCTCTTGCCTCACTATCACACTTTGGAATGGTAATGTACATCTTGTGTTGTGGGAAGTACTTTTACTTCCTTTGGTTTTGATTGTATAGGGGACTATAGCTAAGACAGAGAAGGAATTTCAAAAGACACTTTGACCTTTGGACTTTTAAGTATTGTTGAGATTGTGATAGTCTATGGGGACTTCTGAAGTTGAATTAAATATATTTTGCCTTATGTTGTGACTAGGTATAGCCCCCATAGACTCATGCATTTGAACAAGCATATGTGTTCCAGGGAATGATTAGAATGTGCTTTTTCAATAAGCGTGGTCCTTAGGAAGTGGCACTCTTAGCTGGTGTGGCCTTGGTGGAATAGGTATGTCCTTGTAAGAGAAAATATGTCATTGTGGAGGCAGGTTTTGAGTTTTTGCAGTGCTCAAGCTCTGCATTTAAAAAAGAAATCCTCCTCCATGTTGCCTATACAAAGTATCTTTCTGCCTGCCTTAGGCTCAAGATGTAGAATTTTCAGCTCCTTCTGCAACACCATGTCTGCCTGGATGCTGCCATGCTTCCCATAAAAATGAAAATGGACTGAACCTCTAAAACTGTAAGCCAGCCTAAATTAAATACTGTCCTTTATAATAATTGCCTTGGTCGTGGCATCTCTTTATTGGAATGAAACCCTAGCAAAGATAAGAATGAAAACCATTAATTCTTCAGATATACTCCACGTTCCACACCAAATTATGACTATTAACTTATTTAACTTGTTGAACTGAGAAGTTGTCAGCTAAATCTCAACACCTCCAGCCTACCCAGAAGACATTTTTAGACCACCCAAACTGTATTATAGAAGCTGATCTGGTAAATACTCTTTGTAAACTATGTTCACCCCATCATAAATGTTCTTCTAGAGAACCTTCCTGCAATATATTCACCATGTTGAGATTGTTTTAAAAATAGGTATTTCCTAAAAGAATAAAAAGAATGTTGCAGAAAGGAAAAAGTTCTTCCTATTTTTTTTCTTTTTTTTAGATATTGCAACTTGCCTGAATGGGACCAAAAATTTCATCTTTTTTTTTCTAAGTGTTTTTATTTACATTCCAAATCATTTCCCCTTTCCCATTTCCTCCCTCCCCGAAAGTCCCATAAGCCCCCTTCCCTCCCTCTTTTCCCCATTCAACCCCCTCTCGTTTCTCTGTCCTGGCGTTCGTTCCCCTACATCCAGTCTTTCCAGGATCAGGGTCTCTCCTTCCATCTTCTTGGAAATCTATTGATATGCGAATTGTGTCTAGGGTATTCCGAGATTCTGGGTTAATATCCCCTTATCAGTGACTGCATACCATGTGTGTTCTTTTGTGATTGGGTTACCTCACTAAGGATGATATTTTCCAGTTCTGACCATTTGCCTAGGAATTTCGCCTATATTCATAGCAGCCTTATTTATAATAGCCAGAAGCTGGAAAGAACCCAGATGTCCCTCAACAGAGGAATGGATTCAGAAGATGTGGTATATTTATACAATGGAATACTACTCTGCAATTAAAAACAATGAACTCATAAAAATTTCATCTTAAAAGACTTTTAGTAATTTTCCTAAAGAAAAGTAATAGAAAATAAGATGATATAATAGTAGCAAGTGAGATAGGAACTAGGCTACCTCTGCCAATACAAGTGAAAATTAGTCTTTCCAATTCTCTATTTCACAGAATGTACCTGAAATAGGAAAAGAAGATGTATTCCTAAGGAAACAGTTTCTACTCTTCCAATTAAGAAAAAAATTGAAGATAATTTGAGAAAATTGTACATAAATCCACATATGTGTCAGTGCCTGGTGGAGAATGGATATGCTAGACCAAAAGAAAAACAGAATAGGTGCAAGAGTCAAAGGTGAAGGTTCATTTCAGTGCTTTATCTTCCTGATGACAGAAAAAGTAGGGGCACAAAAAACTGTGCAAGATCATAATTGAAAATAAACAAAAGATGCATTCTTGTGTTCACTTCAGCTTTCTCTTGTCATTTTGACTTACTGTTCTAATGCAGCATCATTTGGTACTGTAGGTCTTATTTTTTCCTTTCTTTTATTCCTCCCTCCCTTCTTTGTTTCCTCTATCCCTCTCTCCCTTCTTTTCTTCCTTCCTTCTGTCCTTTATAATTAAGAGTTACCTCAGGGAATAGAAATTTGAAGAATCTACAAGACAGCATCCAAAGTAAAGCAGGCACTTAAAATTATTAGTTTTCTACCTGTGTACTTCATTCCCAGCACTCAGTGCCTCCCCTTATGTCTTCTTCTTTCTCATTTTGCCTGATGTAGCAGATCAAATAAAGATATGATACATGTGACCTGAAATACGATTTCTTGTGAAAAGTACTCTGCAGGCCTGGATTTTCTTCTGAATATGCACTCTCCCACATTAGCTTGTCCTGAATTTACAACTTCCTAGTCTTCTATAATAATTAACATTTCATTCGATAATTGTTTAATGCACTTGTTAAGTGAGTAGTCTGTGGCATACATTGCTTTAGATGCTGAGAATTTAATGAAGAACAGATTGTATCCTTGCCAACAGGGAGTTGTGTCCTGAGAAAGTTTAAATAAACTCACTTTCAATATTACCTCTGGAGACCATGATTTATTTTTGTACAATGGGCATAACCACAATTTTAATTATCTTATTCTGAGTAGAGTTTTTTTTTTTTTATTTAATTAAACCCAAATACAGCCACTGAAATCTGGACTCCTGACCACATATTTGAAAAATTTAGAACACATTTTCTTTTCAAAAATATTATAGAAATTTATTAAATTGGAATTCAGAGTATAATTCAAAAGATGAATTTTAGAGGGTCTGAATTTTAGTTATATGCTAAGATAGACCCTGAATTTTATTTTATTTTTTAAAATTTTTATTAGATATTTCCTTTATTTATATTTCAAATGTTATCTACTTTCCTGGTTTCCCCTCTAGAAACAACATATCTCATCCCCCCTACCCCTACTCACCAACCCACCTACTCCAGCTTCCCTGTCCTGGCGTTCTCATATGGTGGGACATCCAGCATTCTCAGGACCAAGGGCCTCTTCTCCCTTTGATGTCCAACAAGGCCATCCTCTCTTGGAGCCATGGATTCCCTCCATGTGTACTCCTTGGTTGGTGGTTTAGTGCCTGGGAGCTCTGGAGGTACTGGTTGGTTCAAATTGTTGTTCAGCCTATTGGACTGCAATCTCCTTCACCTCCTTCGGTCCTTTCTCTAGCTCCTCCATTGGAGACTTTGTGCTTAGTCCAATGTTCAGTTGACAGCATCCACCACTGTATATGTCAGGTACTGACAGAGCTTCTCAGGAGACAGCTATAAGAGGCTCCTGCCTGTAAGCACTTGTTGGCATCTATAATAGTGTTTGGGTTTGGTGGCTGTATGTGGGATGGATCCCCAGGTGGGGCAGTCTCTGGACGGTCTTTCCTTCACTCCCTGCTCGACACTTTGTCTCTGTATCTCCTCCCCCTTTGTCTCTGTATTTTCTTCCCCCTTCTAAGAAGAACCAAAGGATCCATCCTTTGGTCTTCCTTCTTCTTGAGTTTTGTTTGGTCTGTGAATTGTATATTGGGTATTACAAGCTTCTGAGTTAGTACCCACTTATCAGTGAGTGTATATCATGTGTGTTCTTTTATGATTTTGTTACCTCACTCAGGATGATATTTTCTAGTTCCATCCATTTGCCTAAGAATTTCATGAACTCATTGTTTTTAATAGCTGAGTAGTATTCGATTGTGTAAATGTACCACATTTTCTGTATCCATTCTGTTGAGGGGCATCTGGGGACTGTCCAGCTTCTGGCTATTATAAGTAAGGCTGCTTTGAACACAGTGGAGCATGTACCATTAAAACATATTGGAGAATCTATTGGGTATATGCCCAGGAGTGGTATGACAGGGTCCTTCAGTAGTACTATGTCCAATTTTCTGAGGAAACTCCGGACTGATTTCCTGAGTGATTGTACCAGCTTGCAATCCCACCAGCAGTGGAAGAGTGTTCCTCTTCCTCCACATCCACACCAGCCCCGGCTGTCACCTGAGATTTTGATCTTAGCCATTCTGAATGGTGTAAGGTAGAATCGCAGGATTGTTTGATTTGCATCTCCCTGATGACTGAGAATGTTGAACATTTCTTGGTGCATCTAGGCCATTCGGTATTCCTCAGTTGAGAATTCTTTGTTTAGCTCTGTACCTTGTTTATTTTTAACAGGGTTATTTGGTTCTCTGAAATCTAACTTCTTGAGTTCCATATATATATATATATTGGATATAATCCCTCTATAAGATGTAGGGTTGGTAAAGATCTTTTTCGAATGTATTAGTTGCTATTTTGTCCTATTGACAGTATACTTTGCCATACAGAAGCTTTTATTTTCCAGAGATGATCAAAGTTTTATTTTTTATTTTTTATTAGATATATTCTTTATTTACATTCCAAATGATTTCCCCTTTCCCGCCCCCCCCCCAAGTCCCATAAGACCTCTTCCCTCGCCCTGTTCCTCAATCAACCCCCTCCTGCTTCTCTGTCCTGGTATTCCCTTACACTGCTGCATCAAGCCTTTCCAGGACCAGGAGCCTCTCCTTCCTTCTCCTTGGGCTTCATTTGATATGTGAATTGTGACTTGGGTATTCTGAACTTGTGGGCTAATATCCACTTATCAGTGACTGCATACAATGTGTGTTCTTTTGTGATTGGGTTACCTCACTTAGGATGATATTTTCCAGTTCCAACCATTTGCCTAAGAATTTTATGAATTCATTGTTTTTAATTTCTAAGTAGTATTCCATGGTGTAAATATACCACATTTTCTGTATCCATTCCTCCGTTGAAGGACATCTGGGCTCTTTTCAGCTGCTTGCTATTATCAATAGGGCTGTTATGAATATAGTGGAGCATGTGTCCTTATTGCATGCTGGGGAATCCTCTGGATATATGCCAAGGAGTGGAATAAAAGGGTCTTCCAGAAGTGTCATGCCCAGTTCTCTGAGGAACCTCCAAACTGATTTCCAGAGTGGTTGTACCAGGTTGCAATCCCACCAGCAGGGGAGGAATATTCCTCTTTCTCCACATCCTCTCCAACACCTGCTGTCTCCTGAGTATTTGATCTTAACCATTCTGACTGTTGTGAGGTGAAATCTCAGGGTTGTTTTGATTTGCATTTCCCTAATGACTAAGGATGTTGAACATTTCTTTATGTGCTTCTCAGCCATTCGATATTCCTCAGGTGAAAATTCCTTGTTTAGCTGTGTACCACATTTTTTTTTAATTGGCATTTTTTTTTATTTTATTTTTTTAATTTACATTTCAAATCATTTCCCCTTTCTCGTTTCCTCCCTCCCAGAAAGTCCCATAAGCCCCCTTCCCTCCCTCTTTATTTTTAATAGGGTTGTTTGGCTCTCTGGAGTCTATCTTCTTGAGTTCTTTGTATATATTGAATATTAGCCCTCTGTCAGATCTAGGGTTGGTAAAGATCTTTTCCCAATTTGTTGGTTGCCATTTTGTCTGATTGACTGTGTCCTTTGCCTTACAGAAAATTTGTAATTTTATGAGGTCCCCTTTGTCAATTCTGAATCTTAGAGCATAAGTTATTGGTGATCTGTTCAGGAAATTTTACCCTGTGCCCAGTTGCTCAAGGCCCTTCCCCAGTTTCTTTTCTATTAGTTTCAGTGTGTCTGGTTTTATGTAGAGATCCTTGACCTACTTGGAGTTGAGTTTAGCAAAAGGAGATAAAAGTGGATTAATTTGCATTCTTTTGCATGCTGACTTCCAGTTGAATCAGCACCATTTGTTGAAAATGCAATCTTTTTCCCACTGAATGGTTTTAGCTCCTTTGTCAAAGATCAAGTGACCATAGGAGTGTGTATTCATTTCTGGGTCTTCAATTCTGTTCCATTGTTCTACCTTCCTGTCGCTGTACCTATACCATGCAGTTTTTAACACTATTGCTCTGTGGTACTGCTTGAGGTCTAGGATACTGATTCCCCCAGAGGTTCTTTTACTGTAGAGAATAGTTTTAGCTATCCTGGCTTTTTTGTTATTCCAGATGAACTTGAGAATTGCTCTTTCTAACTCTATGAAGAATTGCGGTGGGATTTTAATGGGGATTGCATTGAATTTGTATATTGCTTTTGGCAAGATGCCCATTTTTACTATATTAATCCTGCCAATCTAAGAGCATGGAAGGTTGTTTCCATCTTCTGAGATCTTCTTTGATTTCTTTCTTCAGAGACTTGAAGTTCTTGTCATACATATCATTCACTTGCCTGATTAGAATCACAACAAAATATTGTATTTTATTTGTGACTTTGTGTAGGGTGTCATTTCCCTAATTTCTTTCTCAGCCTGTTTATCCTTTGAGTATAGGAAGGGTACTGATTTGTTTGAGTCAATTTTATATCCAGCCCTTTTTCTGAAGTTGTTTATCAACTGTAGGAGTTCTCTAGTGGAGTATTTGGGGTCACTTAAGTATACTATCATGTCATCTGCAAATAGTGATAGTTTGACTTCTTCCTTTCCAATTTGTATCCTTTGACCTCATTTTGTTGTCTAATTGCTCTGGTTAGGACTTCAAGTACTACATTGAATATATAGGGAGAGAATGGCTAGCCTTGTCTTGTCCCGATTTTAGTGGGATCACTTCAAGTTTCTTTCCATTTAGTTTTATGTTGGCTACTGGTTTGCTGTATATTGCTTTTACTATGTTTATGTATGAACCTTAAATTCCTGATCTTCCAAGACTTTTAACATGAAGGGATGCTGAATTTTGTCAAATACTTTTTCAGCATCTATTAAAATGACAATGTGTTTTTTATCCTTGATTTAGATTATGTAGTGGATTACATTGATGGATTTTGACATATTGAACCATTCCTGGATCACTGGGATGAAGTCTACTTGATCATGGTGAATGATCATTTTGATGTGTTCCTGAGTTCAGTTTATGAGAATTTTATTGAGTATTTTTCATTGATATTCATAAGGGAAATTGGTCTGAGGTTATCTTTCTTTGTTGGATCTTTGTGTGATTTTGGTGTCATCTTAATTGTGGCTTCATAGAATGATTTGGGAAGTGTTCCTTCTGTTTCTATTTTGTTGAATTGCTTGAAGAATACTAATATTAGGTCCTCTTTGAATATCTGATAGAATTCTGCAATAAAACTACCTAGTCCTGGGGTTTTGTTTTCTTTCTTTCTTTCTTTTCTTTTTTTATTTTCTGTTTGGGAGAATTTTAATGACTGTTTCTATTACTTGAGGGATTATGGGACTGTTTAGATCATTTATCTGATCCTGATTTAACTTTGGTATGTGGTATCTGTCTATAAAATTGTCCACTTCATCCATATTTTACAGTTTTGTTAAGTATAGGCTTTTGTAGAAGGATCTGATGATTTTTAGAATTTCCTCAGTTTCTGTTATGTCTCCCTTTTCATTTCTTACTTTGTTAACTGTGATAGTGTCTCTGTACTCCTTGGCTAGTCTGGATATGGGTTTATCTATCTTGCTGATTTTCTCAAGGAAGCAGATCCTGGATTTGTTGATCCTTTGTATAGTTCTTTGTGTTTCTACTTGGTTGATTTCAGCCCTGAGTTTATTTATTTCCTGCCATTTATTCCTCTTGAGTGTATTTGCTTCTTTTTGTTCTAGATAAAGCATTAAGGTGTGCTGTTAAACTGCTAGTGTATTCTCTCTCCAGTTACTTTTTGGAGGCACTCAGAACTATGCGTTTTCCTTTTAGCCCCACTTTTATTGTGTCCCATACATTTGGGTATGTTGCACCTTCATTTTCATTAAATTCTAAAAAGTTTTTGATTTCTTTCTTTGTTTCTTCCTTTACCACGTTATCACTGAGTAGAGCTTTGTTCAGCTTCCATGTGTATATGGGCTTTCTGTTGTTTTTGTTGCTATTGGTGACCAAAATTAATCCTTAGTGATCTGATAAGTGAGTGGCACGGGGATTATTTCCATCTTCTTACATCTGTTGAGATCTGCTTTGTGACTGATTATATGGTCAGTTTTGGAGAAGGTACCATGAGGTGAGACGAAGGTATATGGTTTTGATTTATGTTGAAATATTCTATAGATATATAAAACATTTGGTCTATAACTTCTGTTAGTGTCACTGTGTCTGTGTTTATTTTGTGTTTCTCTGATCTGTCCATTGATGAAAGTGGAGTGTTGAACTCCCCCAAAATTATTGTGTGAGTTACACTGTGTGCTTTGACCTCAAGTAAAGTTTCTTTTATGAAAGCGCGTGCCTTTGCATTTGGAGCACTGACATTCAGAATTAAGAGTTCTTCTTGGTAGAATTTTATTTTGATGAGTATGAAGTGTCTTTCCTTATCTTTTTTGATGACTTTTGGTTGAAATTTGATTTTATCTGAAGTTAGAATAGCTACTACAGCTTATTTCCTGGGACCATATTCTTGGAAAATTGTTTTCCACCCCTTTAACTTAAGGTAGTGTTTGTCTTTGAATCTGAGTTGTGTTTACTGTATGCAGCAAAATGCTGGGTCCTGATTACTTATCCAGTCTGTTAGTCTATATCGTTTTATTGGGGAATTGAGTCCATTGATGTTAAGAGATGTTAAGGAATAGTGATTGTTGCTTCCTGTTATTTTTATGTTATTTTTATATTTATGTGGTTATCTTCATTTGGGGTTTTTGAAAGATTATTTTTTTGCTTTTTCTGGGGTTTAGTTTCCCTCCTTGGTAGGGCTGTATTTGTAGAAAGATATTGTATGAATTTGGTTTTGTCATGGAATATCTTTGTTTCTCAGTCTATGGTAATTGAGAGTTTTGCTGGGTATGTTAGTCTTGGCTGTCATTTGTGTTCTCTTAGGGTCTGTATGAGATCTGCCCAGGATATTCTAGCTTTCATAGACTCTGGTGGGAAGTCTGGTAAAATTCTGATAGGTCTACCTTTATATGTTTCTTCACCTTTTCCCTTACTGCTTTTAATATTCTTTTTTTTATTTAGTTCATTTGGTGTTTTAATTATTACGTGATGGGAGGAATTTCTCTTCTGGTCCAATTTATTTGGAGTTCTGTAGGATTCTAGTATGCTCATGGGCATCTCTTTCTTTAGGTTAGGGAAGTTTCCATCTATAATTTTGTTGAAGATATGTACTGGCCCTTTAATTTCTGAATCTTCACTTTCCTCTATACCTATTATCCTTAGGTTTGATCTTCTCATTGTGTTCTAGATTTCCTGGATGTTTGGGGTTAGAAGATTTTTGCATTTTGTATTTTCTTTGACTGTTGTGTCAATGTTTTCTATGGTATCTTCCGCACCTGAGATTCTCTCTTCTCTCTTGTATTCTGTTTGTGATACTTTAATCTATCACTCTTCATCTCTTTCCCAGGTTTTCTATCTTCAGTGTTTTGTCCCTTTGTGATTTCTTTTTTGTTTCTATTTGCATTTTTTGATCCTGGATTGTGTTGTTCAGTTCCTTTACCCGTTTGTGTTTTCCTGTAACTCTTTAAGGGATTTTTGTGTTTCCTCTTTAAGGGCTTCTACTTGTTTACCTGTGTTCTCTTTTACTTCTTTAAGGGAGTTATTTATGTCCTTCTTCAAGTCCTCTATCACCTTCATAAAATGTGATTTTAAGTCTGAGTCTTGATTTTCCTGGTGTGTTGAGGTAACCAGAGCTCACTGTGGTGGAAGAACTGGTTTCTGATGATGCCAAGTAGCCTTGGTTTCTGTTGTTTATGTTTTTGTTTTTGCCTTTAGCCATCTGGTTATCTCTGGTGTTAGCTGGTCTTGCTGTCTCTGACTGTTACTTGTCTGTCCTGCAAGCCTGTGTGTCAGTGCTCCTGGGAGACCAGTTCTCTCTGGGAGGAATTTAGGTATGGAGAGCTGTGGTACAGGGTCAGCTCTGGGGTTTAGATAGAAACTGGAAAGTTCCTGTTACAGGCCCCCCTTAGGTTCCTGTGTGCTGAGGGTTCAGGTTGAGTTTCTCTGAGCAGCAGTCATGGTCCTACCTGCTCTCACAGGCCTGTCTGCACTACAAAGTGTCTAGCTATCTCCCTGTGCCACCTGGTTATGGAGTCCTATGACAGAGGACCAGTTCTAGCTGCAGACAGAAGCTAGAAGGCCCCCCTTCTTTCCTGATGTTGTTCTCATTAGTAGATTTTTTTTTGCTTCTAAAAATCTAGAAGACTTTACTGTTGAACTCATTTAAAACTTTGGAGTTTTACAAATTATAAATTCAATTTGATTTCTGGTTTTAAAAAAATGCAATTGTATAAATTTAAGGAGATGAAGAATTATTCTTAATTTTCAGTATATGTATAATACTATAATGGTCTTATTACTAGTAGCTGCCACATTTTAGTTTATGCTATTTGTTAAATAAAATCCTGGTTTTATATTGTGTGACTTAGCTATCAGAGAAAAGTCTGAAAAGTTGTCCATTTTACAAGTTAAATATGTTTGTAATAATTTACCCAACCAATGGTTGGAAGCCAGGGACCCTTGTGGTTGAATTGGGTCAAAGTTGGAAGAAGATGAGGAGGAGGGCAGCCCCGTGGGGAGATCAGCAATCTCAACTATCCCAGACCCCTGAGTTCTCTCAGACGGTGAACGACCAACCAGGCAGTATACATTAGCTGATATGAGGCTGCTGACACATATACAGCAGAGATCTGTCTGGTCTGGTCTCAGTGAGAGAAAATGCACCTAAACTTCTAGAGACTTGAGGCCCCAGGGAGTAGAGAGGCCTGGTGGAATGGGGGGTGGTTGTAGGGACATATTCTTGGAGACTTGTGGGGAGGAGCTATGGGATATGGTGCAGTCAGAGGACACAGAGAGGGATGAAAGCTGCACTGTAAAAAAGGATTAAAGAATAAAAATTAATAAATTTTAAAAAGAAATAATTCAGTTTAAAGAATGACATTTTTCACTGTAGAAGCCACTCAATTCTATGTTGTATCTTATGTAATGATGATCATATTATTGATACATGACTATATTCAATATAAATGGACACTTGATGAACCAATTCAGGAAATGTATGCTAAAAGAATCGGTTTTCCTTCAAAATAAAGTAACTACAAAGAAAAATTTGAAGTCTTCAGCCATTAAGTTCCTCAGAAAAGAAAACAACTATTCAATAGACAAATAGAAAGGGATTTATTTTTTCAGTATATTTTGATGAGATCTAGAGATCTAGAGGTTGGTCACTATGATTCTTATTCCCTTATTTTATTACACTTAGAAAACAAAAATAAAAATGTATCTAATGGTTCTGAAATTAAGCAACATAACTGGAATATCTCAATATTGAACATTTTATTATTGTTTTCTCAGTGTATGTGTGTGACAATGTTCTGAAGACCCTCAGTGTTTTTATAATTTTGCTTTCCCATTTCTACTCATTGAGCATTCTACTTTCGAAATAAGAGAAATGCTTTGATTTTTTCTGCAATTGCTGAATTACAATTCAGACATGATTAACTATTATACTTATTGAAATAAATCAAATTGTTCCAATTACTTACTAATAATTTAATCAATTAATTAAGATAGCTTAAACCGTAAGTTACTTTATTGGCTCTAAAATAGTCTGTTAAATTTGAATTTTTATTCTTATGGCTCAATATTTCATTTTGAACTTTTGTTTTATTAAACTAAATTTATTTAATGAACAAAATATTATTATCTGCATTTCCTGTTGAACAAAATATATTTTTCTTTATTCAAATTTCTCAGAATTTTACATAGATGGCTTGTCATATTAAAAAGATAAGTACTTATAAATATGGTCATTTCAAGCCAGTCCATTATTTCTGTTTCTATCCTTTGAATATATTCTGAACCTTGTCACTGCTGTGCCCATATCAACAATACACATTCACCCAGGATTTCACGCACTCAAGGGACTTCTTTTTCTCTACATCTCTAACTGAAACAACTAACTATAAAGTGGTTTGTTCAAGGTTATGCCAAAGATTCAAGAACTTTATTGTATCTTGTACATACTTCTTTAAAGTGATGTTTATGGCATCCCAAACAAAGTAAGGCAAGGTGATAAACATGGTATTGGAAATAGATTCACTGAGTTGGAAGGAGATATTTAACATCTTCCGACATCTTGTCATCTGCCCCAGCTTCAGATATTATTTTCTTCTTGGCTTTTTGTTGGAAATCATTTTTATATATTCCTGTTGATGGTAAATATTTCTGAGATTTTTTTGAGCCTTCTAAGTTTTCTGTTTAATTATCCTCCCAACAAGAAATTGGTGCTCATAGAAAATTAAACGGTTTTCTAAGGAGTTCAGGACTGGAATTTTTAAGTACTGGAACTTTATCTTTGACCAGATTTACTCCCATTCTTTTGTCACCAGCCCCACTCTAAACTGGGGGCAGGTGATGGGATTTCTACAACTTGTTCACCTTTCTTGAATTTTTTCTAAAGTGGATGGAGCTGAGATTTGTACAGCTACACAAAACAGAGGAGAGCAGATTCTTGAGAATGTTTACATTTTCTATTTTCTGGTGCTTATAATATACTTTCTGGTAGATTTGTGTGGGTTTAACCTCAAGTCTTCACACTTGCATGGAAAACTTTATGTCACTGAGTCATCTTCTCACCCATTTTCTGTTTTTTTTTAAATAAAACAGATATTTAGTATATTTTCATGACAATATTCACTATTTGTATATTCTTCCTGTTACATGCCCATTTAAATTTCCTACCCATTTTATTTGAGTTTTCTTTCCCTTGTGTTTTTTTGGAAGCAATGGAATAACTCCAAAAACTTGATGAAAGTCTCATAACTTTTGTAAACTGTTATATTTTGTCTGTTATTAAATACTATTATCAAATGGAGTACCTCAAACTGTTCAAAAATCTTATACTGAAAAATTTTGATGCTAATATTCCTAAGCACATAAATAAATGTATTTAAAGTAATAAACTCAATAATAATTAGATGACTTTCTTGTAAGAACCTTGAATTAGATATTGGAGAAGTGGAGCATAAGGCTACAGAGATGACTTAGCAATTGAGAACTTTTTTGCAAAGGACCAGAGTTTGGTTCCCAATACCTATATCAAGGGCCTCAAAGCTCTAGAGAGCCCAACATCCCCTTCTGGTTTTCACAGACCACTGCATACATCTTCATATATCCACACAGAGAAATACACATACACATAAATAATTTTTAAGAGAGAGAAGGGTGGAGTAAGTTTAAAAAATAAAAAGCAATGAAATATGAAATATAGCCAAAGCTTTCCAAGACAGGGCCATGAGGAATAGACCATATTTAACATAGACAGCAATGGAAAGCATTGACCATCAAAATTTTAGATATAGTAATCTTCTTTTTATTGTTACCTATGTGTATCAGAAATGTTGGTTATTAAATCTCCTTGATTTTTTTCAAAATCCACTTTTATGGAATATTTATGGAATAATTTGGCCTCAAACATGGAAATTTCACTTAATCATATTCAAGAGATAATGTTTCAGGATATTTTTGGGTACCTATTTATTCCTCTTTTATCAGCAGCCTATAATGTTACCATATTCATGGTAATAAATTTTCTGATATTTCAGTTTTAATAAAGTATATATAGTAGATTTAGGGATACATTTTTAACTTGTGTATCTCCTGATTATATATACTGTTTCTTAGCATTGCGTTTTAGGTCTATTTATGTTGTTTTATTTAAAGTATCATATTTTATTTTTTTGTGACTATATTTTTACATATAATTACTGCTATGTGAACTTAAAATTGCCAATTTTAACATCATACAAAATATTTTAGTTAGTTAATTAAATACATATTAAATTACTACTAAATGATATTTAACTTTTATAATTGTAATTCAACTAATATTTTGATAATGCCAATGAAGTGATTAAACATTTCTAAAAATTTTAATGAATAAAAGCAGTGTGGTTATTCATATATGCCTTTTTGCGTTTGACTTAATTAGTATGGAACAAGATTTATCTGTTGAATAATTATGTTTCAAGTCATATTTTTAAATGCATCATTTGAGCTCCAGGCACTTAGTGGACCTGATTAGTTAGAAAAGTTATCTGGTAATTCTTGAAATTTTGCTTTGGGGTAGTTTCTAAATTGATTAAATTCTCTTCTTATCTCTGTGGCCTCAGGCATATTTTTTCCCCTAGCTGAAAGACAAAGCTACCACATGCACCTGACTGGATTAGATTGAGAAAAGTAGAGGCTTTCCTCAACTGACCTTAATACTCTTTGTAAATGACTTGAATATCCTGCCTGCCATAAAGCTGTGATACTGATTGCTGACAGCTTGTTTTTCCAGGTGAAGCAAGCAGTGAAATTCAGCTTGGTTAACATATTAATGTTTTATTTATAATAGATGAAATCACATTTTTGTGCAGTATATTGTGAACATATTCACCTCTATCATCTTTTCCTCTACTCCCGACTCCAAATGACCCCGTCTTTGTCAAGCTTGCCTTGCCCCTATGCTCATCTCTTTTATGTGTGTACATAGCTTGTGCAGATGATCACAGATGCTAGGTTTTCATGATTGCAGTAACCACTGCCTGTCCAAAACATAGCGTTTCATGGTCCACTTCAGTTCCCACATTACTTCCATTCCTTCTTCTATGAGTAATATAGATGTAATATGCAAGGGCTTCACACTTCTCAGTAACTTATTCCCTGCACTTTGACTAGTTGTATGTTTCAGCACTAACTGTATAAAAACATTTTTTCTGATGGAGGCTGAGAATTGCACTAGCTTATGTGTATAAATATAAACATTAGAAGGCTGTTTAACTGTATGTCAATTAAGCAAAATAGTAAAAGTAGGCATATCTCTATTACTTGTGATTCCCACCACCAAAGGCTTTGCATCAATTTTCCCTCCTGTGGAGTGAATTTCAGATCCAGGGGAGAAGTGGTTGATTATTCTTGTAACATCCATGCTACTATAATTCAACAGAGGAAATTTCTTGCCTGTGAGGTTGATATTCTAGCACACAGGGTCCAAACCTAGAAGAAATCAATGGTGATTTTCTCCTCCAATAACCTGTACTTTTGTGCTCTGTGTTAGCAAACAAAGAAGCAGGGTCTTGGTTGATTTATCTGTGTTACATTCTGATGGTTTGAAGAATTACCACCCCCATACACTCATATATTTGAATGCTTACTCATCAGGCAGTGAGAATATTTGATAGGATTTGAAGGATTAGGCCATGTAGCCTTGTTGGAAGAAGTGAGTCATATAGATTTGCATACCAGGCCCAGTCCCTCTCTGCTTGCAGATAAGAACATAGCTCTCAGTTACTGTTCCAGCACCATGATTGCTGCCATGCTCTCTGCCATGATGATAATGGACTGACTCTTTGAAACTGTAAACAAGCCCCTAGTTAAATGATTTATTTGTAAGTGTTCCCTTAGTTTTGGTGTCTTTTAACAGCAAAAGAAGAGTTACGAAGGCATACTAATATATAGTCTATGAGTGGCATATCAGTATTGATTTTTTTTTGTTTGTTTGTTTCATGTAGGACTCTCACAAGGGAGAGCCATAGACATTTTATGACAGGCAGAAGAGTAGAATATTTGATTTTACTAGCCAAAATATTTCTTTCTCTCTCTCTCTCTCTCTCTCTCTCTCTCTCTCTCTCTCTCTCTCTCTCTCTCTCTCTCTCCTCTCTCTCTCTTTCACACACAAACATACAATCACAAAACCACAGATACACATAGTATGCTCCAACTTTTGGAAAAGCACATATATTTTAAAATGCTAAACATTTGATTGTCTAATTTTTGTGGAACAAAGAATTATAGTCAATTTTGAAACTGTGACTAAAATAAACAAACCAATAGAAGTCGAAGTTACTGGCTTTCAGCAGTCCTTGGTTACTATCACAGAAAATGCCGACTTCCCTAAACCGCTCATTTAGGATATCTTGAGAACTTACTAGTGTAACATCTTGAAAATCCCCATTTTTTTCCAGAGATGAGACTTTGTTTCATTATATATTTGTATATTTGTTAAAGTCTGTTGCTCAAAGATTCATTGTCCCTTGAATGGAAAGATTCTCAATGATGGTGAACTACAGAATTTCAATACTAACTCAATCCTGTGTGTTTCCAATTTTCCTTGTTGACTGTGCCACTGCTTTCATCCACACATACATTTGGAATTATTTTGTAGCTGATCTTTCCTAGTCACTGTCTGTGTTGTTATACTTTACAAAGCTTCTTTCTTGTGAAGAAGAGATGGGTGACATCTGGTCAAATAGAAGTGAAGGAAATAATTCAGTAGATTGGGGAAAGTGGGCATTTGTAATCTGTGCTGTAGCAGTATGCTGTGCTTCATATCTACCAATCTTACTTAGAGCTGGAGCGAATGGTTCCAGTCATTTTGATGGGGATGAAAATACTACCTGTGTTGATTCCTGGTTATCACTTAAACATACTAGTTTCTTTCCATTGGCACTCAAGTCCATTTTGGAACATCTATATTTTCTATTATTGAGAGCAACCTTGATATACTATTCATTTATTTGAAATTTTTTCCTACGTCTTCTCCATTTTAAAAGGAATTCAAACTCTTTCCATCAGCATGTGTCTTTTTTTAAAATTTTTTTATTTTTTATATTTTTATTTACATTCAAAATCATTTCCCCTTTCCTGTTTCCTCCCTCCCCGAAAGTCCCATAAGCCCCCTTCCTTCCCTCTTTTCCCCATTCAACCCCCTCTCGCTTCTCTGTCTCAGCATTCCCCTACATCCAGTATTTCGAGGACCAGGGATCTCTCCTTCCATCTTCTTGGAAATCTATTGATATGCGAATTGTGCCTAGGGTATTCCGAGATTCTGGGTTAATATCCCCTTATCAGTGACTGCATACTATGTGTGTTCTTTTGTGATTGGGTTACCTCACTAAGGATGACATTTTCAAGTTCTGATGTCCCTCGATGGAGGAATGGATTCAGAAGATGTTGTATATTTACACAGTGGAATACTACTCTGCAATTAAAAACAATGAATTCACGAAATCCCTAAGCAAATGGTCAGCATGTGTCTTATATAGTTGACCACTCTCTCAGTTTTGAAAATCTCTTTGTCTCTGAATTGGATGATTGGATTAGACTGGAATTACTCGTGGTTTTCCTTTTATGTTAGAGGTTATGCCTCAAAGTCATTTTTGTTCCTTTCCTTTTGTGCATAATTCATAAATATTTGTGTTTCTATGGATCCTGTCACATATGCTCTAGATATTCCAATACTACTCCTTGAGTCATGTTACCTTATGACAATGCACAATTTTACAATGTTATAATAAATTAGAGAGCTATGTTTATAGTCCAGATCTTTTTCTGAACCTCAGTGTAACCTACTTACCAATACCATTATATTTTAAAATGGTTAATGGTGTCAGTTAGTATACAGTTAGTATACAAAACTATTTTGATAGAACAAATATGTCTTCCTGGAAAAAAAGAAGAATGCTGCGAACTAAATCATCTTTTCCACTGAAAATTCATACACAAAGCCCAAATCCTTAATGTGAATATTTGGGAATGGGACATTGGGTTCAGGTTAAGAAGATATCTTAAGAACAGAGTTCGAATCCAGTTCTGTTGCTTGCTCTGTCACTGTCTTTCTCTTCTTCTCTCTCTCTTCCTTTCCATTTTTCACCACCACAGCAATAAAGTAGCATCTGAAAAACAATCCACTAACAATATTGGCACTGAAACCTAAACTTAGACTTCCGCCCTCTACAATTTTGCACTGATACATTTAAACTGAGTGATATATACATTAGATGACATTTGAGCAGTCTAAACTGCCCAGTATCAGAGTAGATCTAATGATTCTCCTCTAAGTACTCAGTGGACTTTTGTAGGCACATATTCTATAAACTGATTCAATTTGGAAGCCCTGGTTCTTTCAGTGGTACCACAATCCTGTTATGTAACCAAACTTGGCATTTTATTCATCTTTGTCTTGTATCTGAGAATTCTTTCACCAAAATCCCCTTTCCAGAAAACTGTTTTGTGTTCTCCCCTATTTACCCACTGATCAATGGGACCCCTCACAAGATATGATTTTCTACCAAAATTAGGATGCATAAATGGGGGTGTCTCTTCATAAGTCATTAATTTACATAGTTATGACAGGACCATGAAAGGTTTCTCAATCTATTTGCACTATAAGAACAAAAACATGATAGACTGGATAATTTACACTCAGCAGAACCTCACTGCTTAAAACTATGGAGACTAAAAAGTTCACTATCAAAGTTTTGGTGGGTTCATAATCTCATGAGGATTAGTACAAAATACCATTGTTTTGCTGCCATCTGCACATTGTTGAAAGAACAAGGCATCTCTCTTCAACCTTCTTTTGTAATCTCTGTCATAAAGGTAGAACACTCTTAATTGCTTCACAACTACTCCTTTAATCCTACTAGATTGATAATTAACTTTCAGTGCAGGTATTTGAGGGACACTTTCAAAACCTAGCATTGGCTAATCACAAGGAATAATGCAGGAACTTAAATCTAGCTGTCAAAACAGTAAGAAAAAAAGGATTTGAAAGAGAATGAATTACATATATTAGGTTTCTCTAGAGAACATATCTTAAGTTGAAGAATGAAACAAGTGCAATGAATCCTCAATATGAGCAAACAGGGAGATACTCCTGCCAGGGCTCCTCATTGACCAAACAAAACTGAAAAACAGAGGACTGAACTTCCTATGTGTATAATTCATATAGATCTGTCTGACCAAGTACAAGCTGGATGAAACGGGATAAAAATGGACAGAGAGGAACATACTAAATTCATAGTACAATACAACATATGGTTCCATACTTATTTTCTTTCTCTGCTAAGATAAACCCAAGATTATAAGCAACTTGTGGAGAAAGGGTTTCATTTCATCTTATAGTTGTAGTTCATCACTGACAGAAGTCAATGTAATCATTCAACGTAGGACCCTAGATGTAAGATCTAAAACAGAGACCTTGGAGGAATGCTGTTTATTACCTTCATCTCCATAGCTTTATTAGCTTGCATCCTTATACCAACCAGGACTACCTGGCTGATGGTAATACTAAACTAGTAGGCTGCTCTCTCCCACATCAATCATTAATAAAGGAAATGTCCTGCAGATTTATCTACAGGTCAATCTAATAAGGGGAATTCTCAACTGAGATTCCATCTTCTTAGTTATGTCTACTTTCATGTCAAATTGACAAAAATTAACCAGCACAGTCTGTGTGTAGTGGGGATTTTGCTTTCCTTAAAAATGCAGAGGTATTATGAGAAAATATTTTTATTTTAATCTCAGATATGGGATATGGGGCTGCTTTAGATTGTCCACAGCAGCTGACTATGATTTGCCTCACTGACAGGACATGTTTTTGCCAGTTGCAGATAATTTTTGCAAGTGTGCAATGTTTGGAATTATGGGATTTTTTTCTGAAGAATTATAATTGCTAGGGCCCTAAGAGTTGGGGTTTTGTTGGTTGTTGTTGTGCGGGTGTTTGGTTGTTAGTTGGTTGCTGTTGGTCACTTTTTGTTAAGGAGTCATGCACAAAGAAGAAAGAAAAAATTAGATATTCTGATAGCAAAGAGCAAACTTGCCCCAAAGATCTTGACACCCCTAAACAACAATAAGTCTTCTATTGAAAACAACACCCACTTGAAGTAGAAACTTAAGGGTTCTTTTTAATGTCAGTTGTGTTGGATGGTGTTTTGCTGGTGCAAACATGTGACAAAATATTTAACTGAAGCAGACACAGGTGAAAGGATATTTTGCTAAAGCAAGCATGTGAAAGGACACATGTGAAATTGTGCTCCATTTGTTCCAAAACCTGGTGGTATGCAGAGATTTCCTTGGACTTGGGCCCATTGCCAGAGTGATGTCAGCTGATAGACTCACATGGAGTTTTGCTAAGTCAGAATCACATGCTGAGACAAGACCATGAAGGACACGTGGTATTTGGAGGGAGTATAAATAGGACTCAATGGACAGTAATCAGAGCTTGGTTTGCTTGCATAGCTAAACAATTCTTGGTCTCCCTTCTTTGCTGATGTTTGCTTCATTGAGGTGAGCCAGGCAGAGACCTTCTCTCGTTGTGTTTGCTGGTCCAAATTCCTCTAGCTGACTCCAGCTGATTTGGCTGAGGCATGGCTGTCTCTGCTAGGCTGCACTACCACTGATGCGTTACAGACACTACTGAATTTGACTGCTGGTGTATCTGTGAAGTGTTTGCAAGCAGATCAAGCTGCTGCTGCTAACCTGTGAACTGAACTGCTGATTTCCTGACAATGCAGAAAGGATTGGTTCTAAAGAACCATTTCACTATCATCCTTCCTTTCCCACTACCTCTACTGAGTGGTTGGCTAGAAGAGAGGATAAAGCTTTTAAGAACCATCATTAAAAGTAGGCTTTGAGAAAATTAAATCTATATCCCCTTTTCTCTATATTCTTTCCCTCCCCTATCTAGTGTTTAGGAGTCTTAAAGGGTGAAGAAAGGGGGTGGAAAATGCAGAAGAAATAAGAACCTCCAAAGTAGCCAAATATCCAGCTACTTTTGCATGTACATTTTTTTCTTTGTATAAACAAAGAAAACTACTACAGCTTCTAATAGTATTTTGCATGCATTACTTTCCACCTTCACCCTATAGGTCATTTTGTAATAATAGACATGGTTGTTATAATTATGTTGACTCATTCACTCTTTTATTAATTCAAAAAATTATTTAGCAGCACTTCTTTGATCTGAGCATTTTTTGTAAGGGTTCTTCAGTCCATGATTCACACCTTGCCTCAGGTCTTATATTTTACAGTCCATGGGAAAAGACTGTTGCCACTTTTTACAGAACTCAAATGTGCACACATTATGATTTCAATATTGATTTTATCAAGGAATATTTCTGGAGTTATAATCAAACTAAAATCTAAAAATTAAATAGCAGTTAAGAAAAGGTGAAAAAGAAACTTGTTCTGGTAACAGGGAAGAATATGTAGAACTCTTTTGTTAAGTTTTTTTTTTTTGTTGTTTTGTTTTTTGTTTTTTGGTTTTTTTTTATTTTCTAAGATTTTTATTTGCATTGAGTGGCTTAAGCAATGACTTGACAGGGAGCTTGCTGAGAGATTTGTGGATGACTGGTGAGGTGCCAGTTCAACCTGGCTTTAACAGTGAATTCCAAGGACTTTTCTACTTATCTCATAATCAATAAGAATGCTTTGAAAAAAATTCACCCTGACTTTTGTTATATTGATAGCTCACAATGAGCTGCTAGTCCCTGCTAGGTAACATTCCTCTATCTTTATCTCCTTTTCCATTTACTTACATTCTAACTCCATAGACATTTAGAAGTACATTACTCATTGATCTTCTATATGTTTTTTATCTTCATTAAACATATATTGAACTCTGATTGTGATCTATGGACTATCTCAGACACATCATGTATCAAGAAGAAAATAGAAATCCCTGACATCATAAGTTTTACATTCTAACTACATTTCATCAGTGTTATGTACATACTATTTAAGACGTAGACAATAAAACATGTCATTGGAGGAAAGGAAAGTGAAAAATAACTTTAAAATTTTTATTTTATTATATAGGACTTTTGCTATAGATAACTGTGTTAATATTATAGCTATTTGACAAGAGGAGAAAAAGAGAATCTTTGGAATTTTGAAATATCTTGGAAAACAAGCTTCTCTGTTTTCTTTTTTTTTTTTTCATTTATTCGATCTGTATCTCCATAATCTCTTTCACTTGCTATAAACTACCTTGAAACTCATTTTATTTTACACATTTGGGGGATTTTAATACTGAAATTTGCCATAGGCTCAGATATTTGAATACTTGGTCCACAGTTAGTGGTGCTGGTTGGGGGAGATTTGGAATCATTAGGAGGCAAGGCCTCTCTGGAGGAAGTAGAATGGGAGGAGGGCCTTGTCCCACTTCCAGGTCCTCTTCCTTTCAGGCCCTTCCAGGTTTCTGCTTCCTGATGTGATGAGCCAAATTTCTACTGAAGTCACCTGCTGCTGTGCATTCCCTTAATAACCTCCCCATCTGCAACTCTACATCAAAATAAACTCCTTCCATAAATTATCTTTGCTCATGACATTTTATGACAGTAACAGATAAGTAACTAATACACTGTCAGTTTTTAGTGTTTGATTATCTTTTCTTTACACTTCATTTATATGCCAATTCAAGTTTCATTCAATCTATGCTACACAAATATCATACAGTACATATACTGTTATGTTTAATTTTAATTTCACAAGTGACAGATCTATATGAAAAAAAATTAGAATAAAAAAGAAAATCGAAGAAAATAAAGTGTTTCTATCCTTTTATTACTAGTAAATATTATTCTATGAAGAGAATAATATCGCAGAATTTGGTGTGTATTCTCATTATCGACTGAATAGCACATCTTTTCGCATATTTTATATTCTCACTACATTCTTTCCTAGTTGTCACTATCTACAAACCTCATTAACATTTCTTACATATTTAAATTCTGAGAATGCATATGTGGCTGATTTATGTCCGCATGAACACTCTCTTAAACTCATTAACCTGTCTATGACTTCTTGATAATGAAACAGCGCTTTGTTTTTATATGATATTAGTACTTGCAATCGGAACAGATAATGGTTAATTTGATTAACATAATGTCTACACACAAAATAAAATGCATTTCCTAAGGAGGCAGGAAATAGCTTCAAGATATAAAAGACTTGATTATTGACTACTATGTAATTAATAACAATAAAAATGACCCAAAGTACTATGTAATTTCAAATCAAAATCAGCATACTTTGCTCGTATGAATACAAAGCATATAATCTCTTTTTTCTGAATTAATTTTGTTACGTTGATTTCCTATGTCGAATGTAGTATACTTTATCTTAAATGTCTGAACATGAACACCTTTTTTCATTTTTTCTTGAAAACTATCAAAAATATACTGTAACTTTAACTTTTTTAAAGTCTACTTTTTTAATTTAATTTTATTTTCTAAGTTTTTTTTATTTACATTCAAAATCATTTCCCTTTTCCCGTTTCCTCCCTCCCCGAAAGTCCCATAAGCCCCCTTCCCTTACTCATTTCCCCATTCAACCCCCTCTCGCTTCTCTGTCCTGGCATTCCCCTACATCCAGTCTTTCCAGGACCAGGGGTCTCTCCTTCCATCTTCTTGGAAATCTGTTGATATGCGAATTGTGTCTAGGGTATTCCGAGATTCTGGGTTAATATCCCCTTATCAGTGACTGCATACCATGTGTGTTCTTTTGTGATTGGGTTACCTCACTAAGGATGATATTTTCAAGTTCTGACCATTTGCCTAGAAATTTCGTGAATTCATTGTTTTTAATTGCAGAGTAGTATTCTATTGTGTAAATATACCACATCTTCTGAATCCATTCCTCCGTTGAGGGACATCTGGGTTCTTTCCAACTTCTGGCTATTATAAATAAGGCTGCTATGAACATAGTGGAGCATGTGTCCTTATTGCATGCAGGTAAAGCCTCTGGGTATATGCCCAGGAGTGGTATAGCCGGATCCTCCGGGAGTGTCATGCCCAGTTTTCTGAGGAACCGCCAGACTGCTTTCCAGAGTGCTTGTACCAGTTTGCAATCCCACCAGGAGTGGAGGAGTGTTCCTCTTTCTCCACATCCTCGCCAACAACTGCTGTCTCCTGTGTTTTTGATCTTAGCCATTCTGACTGGTGTGAGATGGAATCTCAGGGTTGTTTGATTTGCATTTCCCTAATGACTAAGGATGATGAACATCTCTTTAGGTGCTTCTCAGCCATTAGATATTCATCAGGTGACTTTTTAATCATGGTTCTTACAATGCTCTCTTTTAACCCACCACCCACCAGAGTGGAAAAGAGGACCTGATTAGAAATTGTTCTTTGGAACAACTCCCATCTGTGTTGCCTGGAAAACAGCAGTTCAGTTCACAGGTCAGCAGTGGCACCTTGATCCATTAAAAGACTTCAAGGATATATCAGCAGTCCAGTTCGTTGAGTTGGGATAGCAAAGAGGAATCAGCTTTTGTAGCACTACCTTGCAGAGGCAGCCATGCCTCAGGCTCTGCAAGAATCAACAGGAAGGAGCCAGATAAATGTCAGGAGTTCTCAGCTGTGCCTCTCTCAGTGACCAACAAACACTGAGCAGCTAGCAGTATCAAAAAGCCAAGTTCAGCTTCTGTCACTGTCCATCAACTTCCTCCAAACATCACGTGTTTTCCACAAGTCTTGCCTCACCACTTATCTTGCCTCAGCATGTGTACCTCTCTCGCCTCTCAGCTCTGCCAATCAGCGAGTGTGGGGAAAGCAGCAAGAAACTGCAGCTCACCACCAGAAGTTTTGTGTGTGTGTGTGTGTGTGTGTGTGTGTGTGTGTGTGTCTATGGAGTCCTGACAAATGAAACTCAACTAAGCAATGTAAGGCAGACCAATACATGAATGTTGTAAGGGAAGAATCCTTCATCACCTGCCCTTTCATATGCTTGCTTAAGTAGGACATCCTTTCACATGTGCCTGATGTTTTTCTATATTCTTTATTTACATTCCAAATGATTTCCCCTTTCCAGGTTCCCCCCTCCCCGAAATTCCCATAAGCCCTCTTCCCTCCCCCTGTTCCCCATTTGCCTAAGAATTTCATGAATTCATTGTTTTTAATTGCTGAGTAGTATTCCACTGTGTAAATGTACATGGAAAATATCTCTGTTAAAATTGAACAAATATATAGAAAAACACGTTAAGATTGACTGTTTCATGGAAAAATTATACAGATAAAATGGTAGGCATAGAAATATTCCTAAGTTGATTGAAAGTGGAATTATAAACATTTTCTGATAAAATTGAAGATCTACAAGGAAAATATTTCTGATAAAACTCAATAAATATAGAAAAATATGTTAAAACTGACTATTTTTTGAAAAATTATACCGATAAGATAGTAGGCATAAAATATTCCTAAATTGATTGAAAGTAGAATTAAAAACATTTTCTGATAAAATTGAAGATTTACATGGAAAATATCTCTGATAAAATTGAAGAAATTTATACAGATAACTGTACAATTTTTCCATGAAAATCTTCAATTTTAGTGTTTTTCCATACATTTTTTCAATTTTATCAGAAATATTTTCCATGTAAATCATCAATTTTATCAGAAAATGTTTATAATTCTACTTTCAATCAACTTAGGAATATTTTTATTCCCACTTGTGTCTGTTTTAATGAAATGATTCCTCAAGAATCTGCCATAGCCTTCACCTGTGTCCACTTCAGGAAAACATTCCTTCATGTTTGCCCCAGCAAAACACCATCTAACACATATGCTTTTCCAAAGAACCTTTAAGTTTCTACTTCAATATAAGAATATGTATATATATACATATATATATGTATATGTATATATATATACATATATATATGTATATGTATATATATATATGTGTGTGTGTGTGTGTGTGTGTGTGTGTGTATGTTACTTTAAATAATTTCTGCATAACCAGTTTCCATATTTAAAAAATGAAGTTTGGTTATTTACCTCTGATTTCATGTTTTACCTTTTTATGGAAAAGTTTAAGTTAATGTCATTCTTCATAGTATTAAGTAATCAATTCTTCTGAATGCATCTCTAACTTGTGAGGATGTTTTAAAACATATTCACAGTATTGTGCTCACATTTCAAAATTAGCAATTACTTAATGTCATCTAAAACTCAGCCCATATGTAGAATTCTATGGTTGCCAAAAAATGTAGGTTCATAATTGTCATTTAAAATTAATTTTTAAAGTGATCCCCAATGTCCAATTTTCCAGTCTCTAAATTGGGAAAGAAAACTACTACTTTGTTTTACAGAAAGGCTCACATCCTGAATTTTACTGATACCCACTGTTGGATGTTTATCATGGATTTCCTGAAAGTTACAGGAAGCGTGATTTGAATTTTGGGTAAGAATGCTTCAGGCATGGTTTGTTTTTTTTCTTGTAACAAAAGATAAGATACTTAGTTTCCCATTTTTCCATTTATAGTGATTTCTATATTGGTCAATACCTTCAGGTTTATCAGCCTGAACCCTCTATTTTGAACTTTCAATCAGTATTTAATCTATTGGTTTTAGCAAGGTTGATGATCATTACATTGTTCAATTAGTGGTGTCTCCTATAACACCAGAATTTTAACATTAGTAGTCAGATAGTATTTGAATTTTTGAAGTTGTATTACTACATTTATTTACTTATTTATTTATGCCTCCTTTTAGTTTTTATTATTATTATTATTATTTTTATTATATTACAGTGCAATCATTACCCCTCCTCCTCCTCCTCACTGTCACGAAAAAGATGTCCCCAGCACCACCAAGTCTCCCCACTCCCTGGAACTTCAATTCTCTCAAGAGTTAGGCACATTTTCTCACACTGAGGCCAGACCTGGTAGTCCTCTGCTGTATATGTATTTGGGGCCTCAGATCAGTTCATGTTTGCTGCCTTGTTGGCAGCTCAGTTTCTGAGAGATCTCAAGGGTCTGGTTTAGTTGAGACTGCTATTCTTCCTATGGGGTCTCTAGCCTCCTCAGCTTCTTCCAGCTTTTCTGTAATTCAACCACAGGGGTCACCTGCTTCTGTCCATTTGTTGGGTGTAAGTATTTGCTTCTGTCTCAGTCAACTGCTTGTCAGGACTCTCAGAGGACAGCCATGTCTGTATGCACACCATAGCATCAATAATAGTGTCAGGCCTTGGAGCCCCCCTTTGAGATGAATCTAAGTTGGGTTGGTCAGTGGATCTCCTTTCCCCCAGTCTCTTCTCCATTTTTGTTCCTGCAGTTCTTTTATACAGGAACAATTCTGGGTCAGAGTTTTTGACTGTGGGATGTCATCCCCATCCCTCCACGTGAAAGTTTTAAATAAGAAAGTTTTTCTATTAAAATATATTTTTATTCAGAGTTTATGGGGCTAACAAAAATGTTACTTTAGAATGGCTAATGGCATATTATGGAATGACTAGCACTCTAGGTAAGGTGATTCTTATTTTAATCACTTGGTTTTTCCCGAGTAAGGGATTATTTATAGTTCCTAACTATTGAATACATCAGAAGAATTCTAGCTCCATTTGGGTCCCACTCTGTGTGCCTGACTGCTCCTATAGAAATGTGTTTTCTAGATTTTATTGCTAGCTTAATTTCCATTAAATAAATTCATAATAACTTTTATATTTGAGATTTATCTTTCATACAAAAGATGTAATTTTGTCTGGGTTCACAGTGTTGAAGTTATATAGTTTTGAGCAGATTATTTTGCTCAATAACTATACTTTAAGGGAATTCACTGTTCTGTCACCAACATTCTCGGAATCTGGTAAATGGAAGCAATATTTATAATACCCCTTTGAAGGGACAAGTGATTTTCAAAATGACCTTCATGTGAAAATAGATTTTTCTGGCAGCTCCACACAAAATCTTTCTGAGAGCAGTTATATACATACAGCATTAATGATTGATATATGCACAGATTTCAAGCAATTGCAATATCGTATTTTAATTTTAACCCAAGAGTGTACAAACAATTTAACAATAAAATTAATCACTTTCTTTGAAAATTGTCTTGGAACATACTAAGGATTTTTCCCTTTTACAATGAAAATCAGCACAAAGTTATGTCAAAAGTATTTTGTAAATAGTAATATCAGCATATACTTATGATCACCCACAGAAAGATTAACAAAAGTAAATCATTTTATCAGAAAGCTTGGAATCATCAAAGCTGAAAATATATACTATCTGCAATTTTTTACATAATAAATACTGGTTTTGACATGCTATGTGAGTATTCACAACATTAATGTTCTGAGGAAGCTAGTATGAAAATACATCTTCCTAAAAAAAAAATAACAAAATATTTTCTTCAAAGACAATTCTTGTTGTGTTGCCAGGAAGAGTTTTTTATGTTTGTTTTCCCTAATGGTACATCCCCAACTGTGGTAGTATATCCAAAGTGATTCATTAAGTAAATGAAAATACAAATGAACTTTGGTTTATTAGTTTTCGTGTTTGGCTAAACAGTGGAAACCACTATTAAATTCTTACTTTCACAGCTGTTTATATTAAATGATGACTGTTTGAATACTATAAATTTTCTTTTAAAATATGCAGTGAAGCATACTAAAAATATTTTATAGACAAAATTTTAAATTATTATTATTGCCACTTATTAAAGACATTAAATCTCAACAAAAACCAGGTAAGAGTAGGCATTTTTCCTTTGGTTATTTCTATAGAAATATGCCATTTCAGAAACACTATTTACACATGCATTCATGAGCAAAAATAAATCACTTGATTTCTATTCAGTTTGTCTGACAAACATTGCAGTTAAGGTTCTTGAGAACCCGGAGATCTCCTTATTTACCTTTATAAAGAATTCTGTGCAAAGTTCAATTGTCTATTTGTTTCTGACACTTGGGAAGATTCCAAACAATTCAAGAAGGTGAATCCTGAAATTCATGTACCTTATGTTGTTCAAACTAAACATTTTTGAATGTTCCTTTCAAACTGTCTTACAAAGTGAGGTGACAAAAGAATAATTTCATTTCTTATGAAAGTGTATCTGTATCCTCACAACTAAACCTTTGTAAACAGACTGGTGTACCCATTACCTGCAGTTGACCTTTTCTGCCCACTAGTCGCCACTCCCTTTGTGCTTCACTTCTGCTGGTTTATCAATTTAATTTTGGTAAAAGCATGAACACATATCAAGCACTTGTCTGAGGCAAGTTGGGTACAATTTGCAGATCAGTTAATCGTAGTGAGCAAGAAGTTCCTTTAATAATCCCAAGATGGGTGTGTTTTCAGTCATGTTTACCATTAAATTAAAAATAAATGTTACACACATCTGTCCCTCCTGTTGGTCTCTTATTGACTTTTAAAGGAGTTAATCTTTAATTGCTTTGACTTCCTCCCTATCTGATTGAGTTCCAAGAAGATTCTTTTAAATTATTTTCACTGCTTATATATTCATAGCCAATTATTACTTTGAGCCTCATTATTTTTCTAGTGTCATTGGTTTGGGTCTAATAAATATGGGATATACAACAGAGATTAAGAGTGAACATATTTTGGAGACTTGCTTTTGGCTAGCAATTGAACAATTCCATATCTATGTTTACTCAGCTATAAAATCAGGAATGATAATACTATAAGTATCACAGAATAAGTGAGATGATTAATAACATAAAGCAAATTAAGAATGGGTATTTGATACAGCTTTTGGCACACAAAACACCTTATAAAAATTGTGTTTCATCATTATCAGACCACCCAACTAAATATTTGATTTTTTAGTTGTTTGAGGAAAAAAATACACCACACCCTTTCAACTCTAGATTATCATTGGTTATTTCTCCGATTTCTGAAATAAAACTGCCGCACATATAATTCCAACTTTTGTTAGTCATGACAGTTATTGTCACTGCATCATGTGGACCTCAGGTTTGCCATCCTTTTCTTCCTACTGATTCCCACTGACTCTTAAAAATCTTATCTAGAGAGAATTCATAATGATTCAATTCACTTCCATTGATATATCAATGTCCAGATGAACAAATGACATCTTTTCATACTGTTACAGCATGAAAATCTAAAAGGCATTACAATGTGACTGTGTTCTGTGTAGTGTTCACTGGGAAAGCAATACTGATGCACTCTTCTTCTTTTTCTGACTCTTCAGACCAGATTGAGCTCTATCTCATACAGATTTGACTGCCTCTGCCTCCTTAGTACTAAAATGAATGTCATGTGCCACTATGTCTGGCATCATTATTATTCTTATGTTAATAATTTTTTCAATACTTAAAATTTTATAGACCAATGTAATAACATGGAGAAATATGACCAGCTTCTCAAAAGCTTCCTAATAATTGTTAATTCTTACATAACGTTTTAAACCAAACACATACTTTTTAAAGTTAAAAAAAAATAGAAAAACCATGTCTAGTGTTTTCAATTAAATTAATATATTCAGGCTCAGAGAAAACTCATTTCACTTATAATTTTATCCCCCTTTTTATTAATTTCATGTTCAATAAGTTATACACTGTGTGAAGTTTCCTATCTGGTGACAGACAACAACAGGAAAGGTTCTTCAGTTTACAGCACTTAACATTTCTTGTTCATGTTCTTTATCTTCCTTCCCTCCTTCCTTCCTTTCTTTTTCCTTCCTTCTTTCCTTCCTTCTGTCCTTTGTTCTTCTCCTTCTCCTATTTTTATCATTATATTAGTTAATATTATTTATTAAGTAATAATTTTAATAATTAAGAAGTCATGAATGTGGGAGGGAGAAGTAATCATAAAGAGAAAAATGGAGGGGTAGGAGCAGAAGCAGGTGTGCAGAGAGACAGGAGAGCGACCCAGAGGTCCAGGGGAAGGAATGGAAATCTGCAGCTGGTGGGAGTTGGGATGTGGGAGAATATTTAAGCAGTTCCAGACACTTGAGATGGCAGAGGATCCCAGGAGTCAATGCAAGTGACATTAGCCAAGATACCTAACAGTGGGGAGATAGAACTTGAAAAGGCTACCTCTTATAGCCAGGACTCCCTGTGAAAGGACACCAACCCTCCCACAAAACATTCAAATCAAAATTTGTTCTGTCTAAAAGCAATGCAGGGACAAAGATGGAGTAGAGATTGAAAGAAAGGTCAACCAATAACCAGCCCAAAGTAAAACCCATTCCATGGGTAAACAGCAATTCCTGACTTTAGTGGTACTCTGTTATACTTGTGTACAGGGGACGAACATACATGTCCTCTTAAAGGCTTTACCCAGTAGATGACTGAAATAA
The DNA here is from genome assembly GCA_036184795.1 of Tokudaia tokunoshimensis. NCBI lineage: Eukaryota > Metazoa > Chordata > Mammalia > Rodentia > Muridae > Tokudaia > Tokudaia tokunoshimensis. The sequence goes on along the minus strand of BTHU01000023.1, from coordinate 128,439,740 downwards.
ATGCAGTTAGTCACAACCAAACATTGGATGGAGGTCTGGGACTCTTATGGAAGAATTGGGGGAAGGATTGTGAATGTGATGGAAATCCTACAGGAGAACAACAAAGTCAAATAACCTGGGCCTCTGGTAGCTCTCAGAGATTGAACCACCACCAACCAATGAACACATACAGTCTTGAATGAGGCCCCTGGAACATATGTAGCAGATGTCCAGCTCAGTCTCCATTTGTGCCTCCCCCCCCAACAACTGGAGTGGAAGCACTTCCTAAAGGTGTAGCCTGTCTGTGGTATCTGTTTCTTCACAGGACTGCCCTTTCTGGTCTCAGTGAGAGAGAATAAGCCTACCTTGGTAGAGTCTTGATACACCAGGATGAGGGCATAACCAGGGAGCCCATCCTCTCAAAGGAAAAGGGGATGGGGGGAGGACAGTATTTGATATAAATAATGAATAAATTTTAAGTAAATAAGTATATACATATAGGAAGCATGAAATGTTTTAAATTTACTTCAAAATTGAGGAAAATGATATCTTATTTACCTCAAATATATTGAACAAATGTTTATATTTGCTTGCTATGATTCAAATATATTTTAAAACTAAGATATATATATTTAACATGATTGAAATTACTTTCATAGCTTCTAGGCCTATATTAAGCAATCCCTTATTTTGTTTGATGTATGTTTTCATTATGTGAAATGTTATATATGCCATAACAAATAATAAAAATGATAGATTATTTTTTGTACCTACAAATTTTACAAAGTGCTAAATGCATACTTTTATATAAAGAGATCATTTCATTTTAAATATTATATTTTTGTAGGCTTTATCCAGTTTAAAGTATAACTAATTAGATTAATAGGTAACTAGACAATTGGTCTATCCTTTTTAGCTGTAATAAACCAAATACACCATCTGTTAATTTGTGAAATTTATATGCAAACTTAGTTCAATTGCAATTAAAATCCCCAAAGATTTACTTTGGAAAACATAACTGTTCTTAAATTTTTACACTCTAAAATAATTGAGAAAATGGAAAAAATGAAATTAATATGTGAGCAGATATATGTGCACAATACAGAACTCCTGTGTTGGAAGAATTAAGGTTTGGGTCAAGACCAGACAGGTAATTACTAGGAATATGAAGTTTATCAGTGCTTCTGATATTTTAATTATGTGGTAAACAGTTCAGTTTTTTTCAGAAATAATTTTTACCTACACAATTCAAATATAACTGGAAACTCTGGGGGAAAATATTGGTTACAGAGCCTTACCATTTCAAAGTACACTTTAATAAATTCCATTGTCATAATGCTTACATAATTAACACATATAATACTCCCACAATCTAAATGTATAATGTGAGGTTTGTAGAAATAAAGAATGAAAGCCCAAAGACCATCACCAAATAAGAAATATATTTGATAAGAATTAAATATCATGAGTCCCTAACAATATTCACAGACCAATGAAATAAGTGGAAAAGAATCCCCTCTCCAAACAAGAAAGAAGGCCCATGTGAGGATGCTTGAATCTCACTTAGTAGAAGTAATAAAATAGTTATAGGAGGCAGATGAAGGGAGGGAAGTGATTGGGAGAGGGGATAGGGAAGGGAATAGGGGTTGGATTTAGGATCAAGTATGGGGAGGGACAGGAGAGATGGCCAAATGGCCATGAAAATGAATGGAAATCTGAAAATGATAGGCGTGGGTAGGTTGTAGAGGTACATATCTAGGACAAGACAGAGAACTGGGATAAGGAAGGCACTCAAGAATCAATGGCGGTGACCATAGTTCTGACTCACATAATTGGGGATATGGAACCTGAATTGGACACCTCTTGTAGCCCAGGCAGGTATCCCAGTGAAGAGAGAGGGACAACCCACCCATAAAACTTTCAACCCAAAATGTATCCTGACTATAAGAAATGCAGGGATAAAGATGGAGCATAGACTGAAGGAATAATAACTGGTCCAACTTGAAACCCATCCCATGGACAAGCACCAATCCCTGACACTATTAATTATACTCTGGTATGCTTTCAGACTAGCATAACTGTCCTATGAGAGGTTCGACCCACCAACTGACACACAGATGCAGACACACACAGCCAAAGAGTGACTGGGGCTTGAGGACTCTTATGGAAGAATAGGAGGAAGGATTGCAGGCCCTGAAGGGGATAGGAACTCCACAAGAAGACCAACAGGGTAAACTAATCTGGAGTCTTGGGGCTCTCAAAGACTGAACCATGAATGGAAGAACATACACTGGCTAGACCTAGACTTCTCCGCACATATGTAGCAGATATGCAGCTTGGTCTTTATGTGGGTCCCTAACATCTGGAGTGGGGGCTATCTCTAAAACTGTTGGCTGTCTGTGGGATATATGCTTCTAACTAGGCTGCCATGTCTGAACTCAGTGGGAGAGGATGTGCTTAGCCTCACCCAGACTTGATATACCAAGGTGGAGTGATACCCAGAAGGGCCTCCACCCTCTCAGAGGAGAAGGGGAGGGGGAAAGGAGAAATGATTGTTGGAGGTGTGAATTGTAAGGGTGGCAGTGAGCAGGATGTAAACTGAATAAGTAAAAATAAAAGTGTAAACAAATATTTGGATTGTTTATTATACAAAGAATTCCTATAAATTTATATGAAAATATAAGTTATTTGAGCATAAAATGTCCTGACAAAGAGTAATAACACCTTACAAAAAACTTCAAATTGCCAAATGATTAAAAGAATGACCAAAATTTACATAAACTTCTTTAGTGTAAACCTGTAATCGTCATTTTATACCCATTAAATATATGCATACTAGAGAAATTATATATTAGCAATGTAAAATTGAAAAGTTTTATATCTCTATCTGATAACTATATTAATCCTTTGTTTATCAAAGCTTTTTACAAGATCATAACTAACAAGACACTTATGCAGTATTTAAAAATAAAGCATTTTAAATAGCCTATTAGCCACTTAAGGAACACATAAATTATTAGTATCTATGTGATGAGATCATTATAATAAATTGTGAAGTGACTATAAGAAAGAGAAACGAAGACAGTAATTGTGCGATCTATCTCAAAAGTGTCTTCTTTTGACACACAGTAATAGTGGTTTTATACTCAAATGGAGGTTTGTTTGTTTGCTACAAAATATCAGATATATTCTAGAGCATTATCAATCAATAGATCTAGACCATGGCTGTAAAATCTCTCTTCTTGAACTAGCTAAAATGACATTTTTCCTTGATTCATTGAAGGTGGTTATACTCAAGGAACTTCAGAATTTTCAGTAAGGTACAGCCATGGCAATATCATCAGAAATTGTTGACAGTTACATGGGTACTCATATTTCAAGCCTCAAGGAACAAGTACAAGTTTTCTGTATCCCATAGAGAATCAGACTGAGTTTCAGGAGATAATGGCCAGATTATCCAGGTGAGACCAAGAGCAATTACCTCTCAATTTATTTAAAAATGTCAGGAGTGTACTTTAGGAAAATTAAAAGGATATCCAGACTCTTCTTGAGATAAATTCTATGTAGCTGCATTTAGAAACGAGTTTTTTGCTTTGGTTTGGTCTGCTCTGTTCTGTCTTGTTTTGTTTTGATTTTCTCAGGATGAGGCTGGTACTTTGATGCTTTGGAAAAGCAAGCCATCTTGCCAAAAGAAATATACAGATTCAATGCAATCCCCATCAAAATCCCAATTCAATTCTTCATAGAGTTAGAAAGAGCAATTCAAAAATTCATCTGGAATAACAGAAAAACCACGTTAGCTAAAACTATTCTCAAGAGTAAAAGAACTTCTGGGGGAAATCAGTATCCCAGACCTCAAGCTGTACTACAGAGCAATAGTGTTAAAAACTGCATGGTATTGGCACAGTGACAGGCATGTAGATCAGTGGAACAGAATTGAAGACCCAGAAATGAATCCACACTCCTATGGTCACTTGATCTTTGACAAAGGAGCTAAAACCATCCAGTGAAAAAAAGATAGCCTTTTCAACAAATGGTGCTGGTTCAACTGGAGGTCAACATGCAGAAGAATGCAAATTGACCCATTCTTATCTCCTTGCACTAAGCTCAATTCCAAGTGGATCAAGGACCTCCACATAAAACCAGACACACTGAAACTAATAGAAAGGAAACTAGGGAAGAACCTTGAACATATGGGCACAGGGGAGAATTTCCTGAACAGAACTCCAATAGCTTATGCTCTAAGATCAAGAATTGACAAATGGGACCTCATAAAATTACAAAGTTCCTGTAAGGCAAAGGACACTGTCAAAAGGACAAAGCAGCAACCAACAAACTGGGAAATGATCTTTACCAACCCTACATCGGACGGAGGGCTAATATCAAATGTATACAAAGAACTCAAGAAGTTAGATTCCAGAGAGCCAAGTAACCCTATTAAAAATGGGGTACAGAGCTAAACAAAGAGTTCTCATCTGAAGAATATCTAATGGCTGAGAAGCACCTAAAGAGATGTTCATCATCCTTAGTCATTAGGGAAATGCAAATCAAAACAACCCTGAGATTCCATCTCACACCAGTCAGAATGGTTAAGATCAAAAACACAGGAAACAGCAGTTGTTGGCGAGGATGTGAAGAAAGAGGAACACTCCTCCACGGCTGGTGGGATTGCAAGCTGGTACAACCACTCTGGAAGTCAGTCTGGCTGTTCCTCAGAAAATTGGGCATGATACTCCCAGAGGATCCTGTTATACCACTCCTGGGCATATACCCAGAGGTTTCCCCGGCATGCAATAAGGACACATGCTCCACTATGTTCATAGCAGCCTTATTTATAATAGCCAGAAGCTGGAAAGAACCCAGATGTCCCTCAACGGAAGAATGGATTCAGAAAATGTGGTATATTTACACAATGGAATACTACTCTGCAATTAAAAACAATTCCTAGGCAAATGATCAGAACTTGAAAATATCATCCTTAGTGAGGTAACACAATCACAAAAGAACACACATGGTATGCAGTCACTGATAAGGGGATATTAACCCAGCATCTCGGAATACCCTAGACACAATTCACATATCAATAGATTTCCAAGAAGATGGAAGAAGAGACCCCTGGTCCTGGAAAGACTGGATGCAGGGGAATGCCAGGACAGAGAAGCGAGAGGGGGTTGAATGGGGAACAGAGGGAGGGAAGGGGGCTAATGGGACTTTTGGAGAGGGAGGAAATGGGAAAGGGGAAATCATTTGGAATGTAAATAAAACAACTTAGAAAATAAAAAAAAAATAAAAAAAGGAAAAGCAAGCCACATTTGAAATTTGAAGTCTGATGATTTTAACTACTGATATACTTGCTGTACTTAGGTATTTCCAACAGCGCACAGACTCAGTCTCAGTATCAGAATTTCAAGAATGAAACCCAATATTCTACAAGTTCTCACAGAAGTTTCTCCTTATTATTATCTTTAGGAATAAGTAATTGAGACAGCATCATTATCTTTACAGTTGTTTACTTTGAGATGCCATTATTGTCTCATAATTTCTCCTTTAGTAATTATCTGAGGAAGTTTCATTCACGTTGTTCAAATTGGGCCACCTTCCATGCTGTAAAAGTTTGAGCTAAGTACAAATGTCTGATGAGTCATATTAAACAGTGCAAATGAGACATTGGAATAAAGAGAAAGTACTTTGCCTAGGATTTAGTAGAGCCTCGAAGTTAATTATATTGTCTTATTCAACGTTATAGCCTTCTTAGGACGAAATCTGATGCATCTTCACAGCTTATCCAAGAATACCTATAACATAGTGGTGTTTGTCGCTCTCTGTTACACTGGAGAGCATTTTGAGAAAGGAATTAGTTATATTTTTCATTAGCAAAACCCGTATATGAAATCATATCCTAAAATCCAGTTATTCTCAAAAGAGTACAACTAAAGTTGACTGCCTGACTCCTGTCTATGATTCATAAGCCGTTATTTCTTATTAGAATGGAAGAGAAACGTGTCTAATTGGTGAAAACATGCAGAGCATAACCAGTTTTGATATATGTACCAAGTGTCTTTTAACCCACAGGCAATATTATGATCCAGTACTATTGTTATTTGTGTTTTTTCACTGCAAAATGAGGTTTAAAGAACATGCTCAAATATTCCCAGATGTTAACTGTTTAATCTGTCAATGGGATTTAGATTAATTATGTAGAGTCAATTCACATCACCATTATTACCACTACTAGAGCCACTACCACTACCATTATACATTAATACATGCATGTGCTTGCAGTTTATAAGAATTGGATATTATCAATTAATAGATGATATAATAACTGTAATCGATCCACATCCACCAGTCACCAGAGGTACCTCGAATGGGAGTCTGGGAATTAAAGAACATAGGCGAGAGAAGAATGGAGCCAAGGCAAAGTACTGATCAAACCTTAACTTTATTGCAAAGCAGCAGGCTTATAAAAGCAAAAACCATAAGCCCAACCCCTAGACGTGACTGATGACATAAATCGCTTCATGCTGGCAGCCAATGGTACAAGTTTCCATTTCTCAACACAGGTCTCTCTTATCAGGCCAAAAACAGAACTCCCAACAAGTGCTGTCATAGCAAAAATAGCTGATATGGCAATTCCTGCTGTGCATGTCAGGGAAGAACCTCCATAAATAATTATTCAACAAGTAATAAAATATTTAAGTATAAATGTAGATAGCTAAAACTTTTAGTGACATTAATCTCAGTTAAGTAGAAGAATGTAGAAAGTCAACATATTTTAAAAAGTTTGAATGTATTAGTTAATATTGATCAATTCTTTGGAATTTTTATCTGTAATATGGAGTCTGATACTAAATATAACAGAATAACTAACAAAAAAATATAAGTATATGTAATCAAGAAAGGTTAAGTATATTACATGTTATGCATTTAATTCATAAATATCAATGATAAATTGGCAAACTAGTGAAATACAAATATTGCATTTAATATTTTAGTACCTTTATAAACCAAAACACTGATAGGTATTAAAACTCAATGGGAAAAACATATAATATATATTTTTGTAAAAAAATGTATAAGGATACATTAGTTACAGTCCCGTAAGTGGCCATTAAATGTATGAAAAGAATGTTTCATTGAGAAGATGTAATGGCTGAAACTGTGGTAGTAGTTGAGAAAATTGAGATACGTGGACAGATATGGAAGAGATATTCAAAGGTTTCGGAAGTAATATAAAACACCATAACCACTGACTGTTAGAATCTGAGTAATAAGAATGCAAATGAGGTTGAACAATTTTATAATAATCGCTGTAATAATATATCCTTTACTGAGAAGGGAGAACTAGGAAAAGGCAAAGTTCAGGGGGATGATTAAGTACTTTTGAGTATATCAAATTTTATGAGTAAAAATTATGATATGGTTTGGGCATGGGGAGGCTCAATGTGATTTCAGTATATCCAATCTGACTTCAGAGTCACCATCATCCTGTCTCGGTCTCCTGAATTTTGGGATTACTTGTAGGTACCATCATACTTAGTTTTAAGATACATTTTCATGAATTTACATATGCATGTTAAAAAAGGCACTTTGATAATAAGTAGAGTTCTAAAGGAAAGTCAATGCCCGCCATAGGTTTATGTATCATGAACTGTATATTATGTTTAAGAATATAATACTAAATTATTTAAGGAATGGTAAATTTGTCAATATATAAGAACAATTTCACCTAGATCAGTGACCATAGAGAATATTGAGTCAAAAGTAAACATACATTGAAAAATGGATGCGAACAATAGTTGTAAAGTGGTACACAAAATGTAATATAATATTAATGCAGATGATCGGGATTAAATAATCATTTCCCACACAGTAATAAAGAATAATGTTATACTTATCCACACCTCCTTTAAAATGCAAATTTAATATTTGAATTTCTTACTAATAACATCTTGAAAAACTAAAATAAATCATGTGAAAAAACATGAATAGAGGCTACTTAATTTTTCTTGATAATATAATATTTTATTAATTCTTTAAGAATGTCATACATACATACAAAATATTTTTATCATATTTAATCCCCACACCTTCCCCCAAGTTCTCACAGTTCCCAGTCCCTAAACTTTGTGCCATTTTAAGAAACAAACCACTAACTTTAATTGGTACTACCCGCATGATCATGCACATGGGGTCACCAATAGCACATGTCAGCCCACCAGGGGTCATGCAATCAAATGAAATTGAGTCTCCCTCTTTTAGACACCATCAGTGGTCAGAGTCAGTAGGTCCTGAGCTAGATGTAGTATCTTAAGACCTCATTCTCCCTCCATCTATAACATTTCCTGCTTTGATATTGTGCAAGTTTTGCACATGTAGTCATAGCTACTGTGAATGTAACAGTGCAGTGGTTCTTTCGTGTTCAACATATATCATCTCACTATGGACCTTCTCAACCTATGGCTCTTAACAATATTTCTACCCTGCTTGCAAAAGTGTCCCTGTGACTGAGGGTGAAGAAGCATTATAAATATCCCATTTGCAGCTGAGCATCTCATAAACACGTATTCTGTGTTTTTTGACTAGTAATTTACTGCCTTAGTCACTGTCCACTTCACAAAGAAATTTCTATTATGAGCATTAACAATGGGCAGAGGGATACTAAATTAGAGAGCAGTTTGATTCTATACCCATTTAGCAAAATGATCCTAATAGCTTCAACAACGCATCTCCTTCATCTATGGCTCAGGGAACATGCATAAGAAAAGGTCAAATAGTATAAGAGCAAGAATATCTGGAATTCTGCTGTGAACTAGACTTCCTAGATATAGCAGCATAAACAAGAAAAGAAAAATGTCAGTGTCAATGGATATGTTAGTGTGGTAGGGGAAATTTTTGCAGTGTCCCACTGTCACACAAAGAACTTCTGAGAAGAGAATTAGCTTGTTCAATACAGAGTGGTCATTCTTGAAACCATATATATATATATGTATATATATACACATATATATGTATGTATATATATATACACATATATGTATATATATATATACACATATATATGTATGTATATATATACACATATATGTGTATATATATATATATATATATATATATATACAAACAACACAAATTCACATAGCAGGATGCATTTCTATATTTGTGCATACATACACATACACTTATAACAATAATAACCTTAGTCTTTTGTATTTCTTCTGAGAACTCTGTTCAGTTTTACAATACTCTTTTCTTGGTTTTGGCATTTTGAGATATTTTTTTGTAGCTACTAACCCTCTGTCAAATGTGTAACTGACAAATATTTTCCCATTCTGTAGTCATCCTCTTTAGTCAATTAATAGTTTTCTTTGCATTACAAAACCCTTCAAATTTTATGCACTCTTTATTAGTGAATTTTTATATATTTTTGGCAAATAGCATCCTATTGAGAAAGTCCTCAACTAAATCTATATTTGGAAATGTACTCCCTACCCTTGATTTTCTAGAAATTTTAGAGTTTCATTTGTGACATTCATATAATTAATCCCATTGGAATAGATATATCATCATTTTTTTCTAAAGACAGTATTTATCTTTCATTTCAAGTTATGTTTCTTGGAGACAGAAAAAAGGCAATTCTCTTTTTTGATGATCCTCTAACAATGGTGTTTTTATTATTAACTTATTTTATTTATTTGCATTCCATTCCATGTGTGACCCCTTTCCTCATCTCCTCCCTGAGTTCTTACTCCCTACCCCTACCCTTTGTTTTTGAGAGGATATTCCCACCCACCCTCCCACCCCATCATACTCCAGCATATCCATTCCTTGGGGCATCAAGCCTCCAAAAGACCAAGCACATCCCCTCCTACTCAGGCCAGACAAAGCAATCCTCTCCTACATATGTGCCAGGTGCCACACCATGGACCAGACCATGTGTGCTCTTTGGTTGGTGCCTTAGTTTCTAAGAGCTCCCATGGATCCAGATTAGTTGATATTGTTATTCTTCCTATGGGGAGGTAATTCCTTTCAGCTCCTTCAGTCTTCCCTCCACCTCTTCCAAAGGAGTCCCTGACCTCAATCCAATAATTGGCTATAAGTATCTGCATTTGTCTGTGTCAGCTGCTTGTAGAGCATCTCAGAGGACAGTCATGTTAGGCTCCTGTCTGCAAGCAGAACATGGCATCAGTAATAGTATCAGGCTTTGGTGGCTTCCATGGCAATTCTCTCTCTTTTTTTAATCCATTCTCTTAGTAAATGACTTTTCATGTGTTAATGGAAACAACTAGACTCAAAATTATTGTTTATTATTTTTCTCTTTAATACTCAGTCAAGTGTGTTAATATTTCTCTTCAGATAGGAATTTATGATCTAATATTTTCTGTAGAGCAGACTTGGTGGTCACAAGACCCCACCTCCTTTTATCCTGAAAAGCTGATTTTTAGTTTCACTGTCAGTTGTGACATGTAACTTTCCTAAGTATAGTAGACTACATTGAAAATCGTTATTTTCTGGAATTAAAGAAAAATCAGTCCAAGTCCTTCTTGCTTTCATGGGTTTGAATTATGAAGTCAGAAATTATTCTGATGGAATTTTTTTTTTGCATCTTTCAATATACATTTTTGTTCTCTCTATTTAGTGTTTTAGTGATAATATGATGTGGAAAGTTTCTCCTCTGCCCTTCTCTCTTTGGTTTTGTTTTATCTGTACTTCTTATACATGGATACATCCCTCTTTCCTAGAGTTGGAAATGTTTCTTCTATAATTAAAAACTATTTTATATACAATTTGCATACAGTTCTTCATCTTGTGTTTTGAAAATGAAGTTTTATCCTTTTATGAAGTCCTATATACCTTTAGTTTATTAATACATTTAAAATTTTTCACTAGTCACTTTCTCTAATTTGTTTTCATACTTGGATATCCTATATCTTACATGAGCTATTGTACTAGTAAGAATTTTCCACTGAATTTGAAGTATTTCACTTTACTTCTATTATCAATTTGGTTTAAGGTTTCTTCAGTATTTCTATCTCTTTATTAAAGCTTATTCTTATGTCATGAATTGTCTACCCTATTGCAATCAGATGTTCATGTTTTATTAGAAAATATGTCTTCTTCGTCTCGTTTTTCTCATTTTCATAACAATACTTTTGACTTCTGCATCTGGAATTCCATCCAAGTCATTTAGAACGAATGTTGGTATTTTTTGGAAGAAACTGGCCATCTTAGTTTTTCCTATTATTTGTGTTCTTGCACTGGGATCTGTCATTCTTGGCCCATATCTTTGGTTAAGATGCTGTTGTTATTCATTTAATTCAGAATTCAGGTTATCTTTATTCTTTCTGTAGACATACTATCAGAATATGGCAGTAAGTAGGTTGGAGTATAATTGTAGTTATGCCTTCATCTCATAGGTTGATATTCCAATATTCCAGGTACTAGGTTCTATCTCCAGTCTACATACTTTGAGTTGAATACTGGGAATATCCAGTAGTTAACTCACCCTGATAATAATGTAACAGATCATAACAAAATAGGTACTCATTAAGTACTAATTAGTTTCAGGAGTAAAGGAACTATAGCAGTACCATGCATATTAATATGATGATATGAGTAGAAAAAATGAAAATAAAAAGAACAGTTAAGCTATCATTATAGTGAGACTCATGGTGAGTTACAGTTTCTTCCAGTGACATACATAGGAGTGTGACAAATCAAGGCCAAAAAAAAAAAAAGAAAAAAAAAAGCTCGCACAAGCCTGCCTCAGGACCTCCACCTGAAGTAACCCCTCAAGACATTAGGAAGCTTTGTAACCACTCTGGAGCCTCTCAAGTCTTGGACCAAGTAAAAATAAAGATTTTTGAGACAGCAAAAAAAGAAACAAGAAACAAATGGGGCAGATATATGGTAGATTTGGTTAATGGTAGAATAAAAAGTGAAATTAAAGGTATGTAATAAGATATTTTAAAAATGATCAGTCAGTCTCTGGACTTAAAAGACATAGCAGAGGAATTGATATGTGATAAGAGACAGAAAGTAGAAGAAGAAGAAGAAGAAGAAGAAGAAGAAGAAGAAGAAGAAGAAGAAGAAGAAGAAGAAGAAGAAGAAGAAGAAGAAGAGGGGGAAGGGGAGGGGGAAGGGCAAGGGAAGGGAGAAACAAAAATCATGAACATTAGGAGAACATGTTTACTTTTCTGTATTATATAAACAATACTAAATAGCTCTAGGAAATAGGGAGAACTCAGTAGAGATGTAAGAAACTGAGATAATTTCTTCAAAGCTGATTTCCTCTCGCTGGATGATCTACCAACATCTTAGTATGTCATCTCCAGGCCAGTTTTCTTTTGCTACTATTACAAAATTGTAACTTTTCAAAAAGTTCATGCTTCTTCCTTTAGAGTGAAAGCAAATGTTTATGATAGTACACAGAAATCATAATGATGGAATTTCTTGTATCTTTGATATTGTGGCAATTATACTGGGCTACAGATATTCTTCAAAAGAGACCCCATACTTACCCAATTTTACCAATTTTGAGTTGTATTTCTGGGGGTTTAATGATATGTTATAAAGCTTAGAGAAACTGGATGAAGTATACAGAGGATCTGTCTGTACTGTATCGTCTAATGACACTATAATTATTTTAAAATAAAAAAATAAAATCTATCTCCATGTCAGAGCCAACTAAGTAGAGAACAAAAATGTCAGAATTTGTGAACACAATGTCTTATTACAAAACTGGTTGCTTCTTTTCTCTATGATTTTTGTCTACCATTTCTGTTCTTTATGTAGTACTTTATTAATACATATTCTCCCTTAGTTCAGAACAGATTTTTTTCTTTGATATTTCTTTGTGCCCCCTCATAATACCTAGGAGAATGTGGTGCACACAAAGGATTTTGTGAAATAAGAAAAATATAGTCTTATTTATCCAACTAGAACTTTTTGTTTCATCAGGGCTGAAGCAAAACAAATATATGAAAAGCTAAAAATCCTCATAGCTGCAAAATATCAAACACAGTAGGCATTCTGTTAATGTTTTAAGAAGTCATAAATGAAATGTTATAAAAATCAGTAAGGATTATTGTTATTAACATTTTAAAGGCTTTGGAAGTCATTTATCGAAAGAAAATGTTCATAATTTCCATCGACCTCGTTTTGTTGATTCTTTGTATGGTTTTATTTGTTTCTACTTGATTGATTTCAGCCCTGAGTTTGATGATTTCCTGCCTTCTACTCCTCTTTGGTGTATTTGCTTCTTTTTGTTCCGGGGCTTTCAGGTGTGCTATTAAGCTGTTAGTGTATGCTGTCTCCCGTTTCTTTTTGGCGGCACTCAGGGCTATGAATTTTCCTCTTAGCACTGCTTTCATTGTGTCCCATAAATTAGGGTATGTTGTGCCTTCATTTTCATTAACTTTCAAAAAGTCTTTGATTTCTTTCTTTATTTCCACCTTGACCAAGTTATCATTGAGTAGAGCATTGTTCAGCCTCCATGTGTACGTGGGTTTTCTTTTGTTTTTGTTGCCATTGAAGACCACCCTTATTCCATAGTGATCTGATAGGAGGCATGGGATTATTTCTATCTTCTTGTATCTGTTGAGGTCTGATTTGTGACCAATTATATGGTCAATTTTGGAGAAGGTACCATGAGGAGCTGAGAAGAAGGTGTATTCTTTAGCTCTAGGATGAAATGTTCTATATATATCAGTTAGTTCCATTTGGTCCAAGGCTTCAATTAGATTCACTGTGTCCCTGTTTAGTTTCTGCTTTCCTGAACGATCCATTTCAGAGAGCGGGGTGTTGAAGTCACCCACTATTATTGTGTGCGGTGTGATGTGTGCTTTGAGTTTTAGTAAAGTTTCTTTTACGAATGAGGGTGCCCTTGCATTTGGAGCATAGATATTCAGAATTGAGAGTTCTTGATGGTGGATTTTTCCCTTGATCAGTATGTAGTGTCCTTCTGTGTCTTTTTTGATGACTTTAGGTTGAAAATCAATTTTATCCGATATTAGGATGGCTAAAAATCAACAAGATAGATAAGCCCTTAGCCAGACTAACCAGAGAGCACAGAGATAGTATCCAAATTAATAAAATCAGAAACGAAAAGGGAGAGATAACAACAGAAACTGTGGAAATTCAAAAAATCATCAGATCCTACTACAAAAACCTGTATTCAACACAACTAGAAAATCTTGAGGAAATGGACAATTTCCTTGACAGATACCAAGTACCAAAATTAAATCAGGATCAAATAGACCATCTAAACCGTCCTATAACCCCTGAAGAAATAGAAGTTGTCATTGGAAGTCTTCCAACCAAAAAAAGCACAGGTCCAGATGGTTTTAGTGCAGAATTCTATCAGACGTTCAAAGAAGACCTAACACCAATGCTCGTCAAACTATTCCACAAAATAGAAACAGAAGGAACACTACCCAACTCGTTCTATGAAGCCACAATTACACTAATACCAAAAGCACACAAAGATCCGACAAAGAAAGAGAATCTCAGGCCAATCTCTCTTATGAATATCGATGCAAAAATACTCAATAAAATTCTTGCCAACCGAATCCAAGAACACATCAAAACGATCATCCACCACGATCAAGTAGGCTTCATCCCAGGGATGCAGGGATGGTTCAATATAAGGAAATCCATCAATGTAATCCACTACATAAACCATCTCAAAGAAAAAAACCACATGGTCATCTCATTAGATGCTGAAAAAGCATTTGACAAAATTCAGCATCCTTTCATGCTAAAGGTCTTGGAAAGATCAGGAATTCAAGGCCCATATCTAAACATAGTAAAAGCAATTTACAGCAAACCGGTAGCCAGCATCAATCTAAATGGAGAGAAACTTGAAGCAATCCCACTAAAATCAGGGACTAGACAAGGCTGCCCTCTTCCTCCATATCTTTTCAATATAGTACTTGAAGTTCTAGCTAGAGCAATTAGACAACAAAAAGAGGTCAAAGGGATACAAATTGGAAAGGAAGAAGTCAAACTATCATTATTTGCAGACGATATGATAGTATACTTAAGCGACCCAAAGAATTCCACCAGAGAACTCCTACAGCTGATAAACGACTTCAGCAAAGTGGCCGGATATAAAATCAACTCAAGCAAGTCAGAAGCCTTCCTATACTCAAAGGATAAGCAGGCTGAGAAAGAAGTAAGAGAAATAATACCCTTCACGATAGCCACAAACCATATTAAGTATCTTGGCGTGACTCTAACCAAACAAGTGAAAGATCTGTATGACAAGAACTTCAAGTCTCTGAAGAAAGAAATTGAAGAAGACCTCAGAAGATGGAAAAATCTGCCATGCTCATGGATTGGCAGGATTAATATAGTAAAAATGAGCATCTTACCAAAAGTAATACACAGATTCAATGCAATCCCCATCAAAATCCCAACTCAATTCTTCATAGAGTTAGAAAGAGCAATTCAAAAATTCATCTGGAATAACAGAAAACCCAGAATAGCTAAAATTATTCTCAAGAGTAAAAGAACCTCTGGGGGAATCAGTATCCCAGACCTCAAGCTGTACTACAGAGCAATAGTGTTAAAAACTGCATGGTATTGGTACAGTAACAGACATGTAGATCAATGGAACAGAATTGAAGACCCAGAAATGAATCCACACTCCTATGGTCACTTGATCTTTGACAAAGGAGCTAAAACCATCCAGTGGAAAAAAGATAGCCTTTTCAACAAATGGTGCTGGCTCAGCTGGAGGTCAACATGCAGAAGAATGCAAATTGACCCATCCTTATCTCCTTGCACTAAGCTCAATTCTAAGTGGATCAAAAATCTCCACATAAAACCAGACACACTGAAACTAATAGAAGGGAAACTAGGGAAGAACCTTGAACATATGGGCACAGGGGAGAATTTCCTGAACAGAACTCCAATAGCTTATGCTCTAAGATCAAGAATAGACAAATGGGACCTCATTAAACTACAAAGTTTTGCAAGGCAAAAGACACTGTCAAAAAGACAAAGCGGCAACCAACTAACTGGGAAATGATCTTTACCAACCTTACATCCGACAGAGGGCTAATATCCAATATATACAAAGAACTCAAGAAGTTAAAAACAGAGAGGCAAATAACCCTATTAAAAAATGGGGTACAGAGCTACACAAAGAGTTCTCACCTGAAGAATATCTAATGGCTGAGAAGAACCTAAAGAGATGTTCATCATCCTTAGTCATTAGGGAAATGCAAATCATTACAACCCTGAGATTCCATCTCACACTAGTCAGGATGGCTAAGATCAAAAACACAGGAGACAGCAGTTGTTGGCGAGGATGTGGAGAAAGAGGAACACTCCTCCACTGCTGGTGGAATTGCAAGCTGGTACAACCACTCTGGAAAGCAGTCTGGTGGTTCCTCAGAAAACTGGGCATGACACTCCTGGAGGATCCGGCTATACCACTCCTGGGCATATACCCAGAGACTTTACCTGCATGCAATAAGGACACATGCTCCACTATGTTCATAGCAGCCTTATTTATAATAGCCAGAAGCTGGAAAGAACCCAGATGTCCCTCAACGGAGGAATGGATTCAGAAGATGTGGTATATCTACACAATGGAATACTACTCTACAATTAAAAACAATGAATTCACGAAATTCCTAGGCAAATGGTCAGATCTTGAAAATATCATCCTTAATGGGGTAACCCAATCACAAAAGAACACAGATGGTATGCAGTCACTGATAAGGGGATATTGACCCAGAATCTCGGAATACCCTAGACACAATCCGCATATCAATAGATTTCTAAGAAGATGGAAGGAGAGACCCCTGGTCCTGGAAAGACTGGATGTAGGGGAACGCCAGGACAGAGTAACGAGAAGGGGTTGAATGGAGAAAAGAGGGAGGGAAGGGGGCTTATGGGACTTTCGGGGAGGGAGGAAACGGGAAAGGGGAAGTGATTTGGAATGTAAATTAAAAAAATAAAATAAAATAAATAATAAAAAAAGAAAAAAAATTTCCATCGACCTCACCTTTTTTTTTAATGTCTTTTATGTTTTAACATAACTGAAAGAACACATTTTTAGCAAGGTCACAAAATTTTGTATGCAAGCCTATAAAATTATCCAATTTTCTCAAATTGAAAATTATAGTCAAAGCTATTCATTCTTGCAATTTATATTATGCACAGATTCTAGGTGGCTTTAGCCAAAGTTTTACACCTTTTGAAAGTGAACTAATGAGATACTTGGAATTTGAGGAGAAATCTTTTTAACAAAGTTTGTATTACCCACCAAGTACCAAGTTTCTGTCATACTATCTACAATATAATCTTACTAAATTTTTGTCATAAAATTATTTGAATAATTATTCATTTCTCCTTTCAAATTGTTATAGCATTGATCCACTGTTGCTCCTGCAAACCTTCATAGGGGATGCTATCACTTTTTAAATTTTCTCATTTATCTTTTTGCCTTTAAAAAGTATAATTATGCCGATTTGCATAATTCTCATCCTTTTATGACTAACTTGACTATCCTAAGTTTAGGTGAATGAATAGGCTTCTTTAGTTATGAAACTGTAGACTTTTGATCATATCTAGGAATTATTTGTAACTTTCATAGGTTTTTTTTTATATTAGAAAGACAACATATTACAGACAGTATGGTTTTATTTATATGATCATCCAAAATGATTAACAAACACAATAGGGTGTTGGCTTACAGAATAAATCAATAATGCATCAATGATAATGCATCAATGGAATATGGCTGGCATGAAATTTCTGAGCTTTAATTAATTTAATGTTTAAAATGGAAACAGAAATGTGGATCATCTTTGAAGCTCAAAGGAAAGCCTGGTGATTAATTATATACAAAATTACATAGTAGGGATAACAGCAGTAAACTGTTAAATTCAGCATAATAAAGCCTTTCTTAGAATTTCCTATGGTTCTTAGTTATATTACTCTATTACCTGCCACCTTATTCTTTTGAACCTGGAGCTTGGCTGGTGGCCAGAAACTCCCACAATCTCTCTACCTTCATCTTTGACTTATGACCTGATTTTTATGTTGATTCCAGGGATTTGAACTCAGGTTTTCATGTATGCACAGCAAGAATGTACAACCACTGTCAATAACATAGCATTTGTGGTTTATAATGAGTACTTTTAATAAGTAGGACTATTAAGAAAGAATTATCACAGTTTGGTCCAATTAATACATAAATTTACACAGAATGGCATCTCTCCAACAAGTAGGTGTGTTTATATCAACATCATCAATTGCATGTGAGTGATGTGTTGTGCTGTGATGTCATAGAGTGAAAAGAAATATTCAGCTCCATTTTCATGGAATTACTACTGAATTTATAGTTCACTGTTTACTAAAACACTTATGAGCTGCCTGACTGTTCTACAAACATTATTTCTTCAATATTTACTTCGTGTCTCTTATATAACCTATATACAAAGCCTATATTCTTATTAACTTGCCTATTGATATTTGCCTGTATCAATCATTTTCTTCTCATATTAATCTTCTATACTACAACAGATTTAATGCTTTTCTGCCTCTTGGCTTCTAAAATTATTATCTTCTCCTTTTCTTACTACTTATTTCTTTCTTTTTAGCTCCTTAGTTTGCTCATCCATTATATGTGCTGCTTCTCAATGTTCTGTACAGCTACAATTCATCTCGGGTTAAATCTTGTTCATGGTGTAAGCTAGAGATTCAATTTATTTTCTGGCAGTTTTTGCAATAGCATTTGTTGAAGAAACTGTCCTTCCTCTATGATGTCTTCTCACTACTCTTTTCAAAGTTGATATGGCTATACATATTTTATTTATTTATTTGCTTTTAAAGCAATGTATATACACTATTGTGGTATTTTTCCATATATCTATATATCTATATATCTATATATCTATATATATATATATATAGATATGTGTGTGTGTGTGTGTGTGTATATGTGTGTGTCTGTGTGTGTGTGTGTATACATATACATATAAACACACATATTTATACATATACACACATATATATTTATACATACACACACATATATACATGGGTGTGTATGTTTTTCTGTATGTAAAGCACTTGAAAGCATGTCTGAAACTCACAGATGTCAGACAAGGGAGTCAGATGCCCTGGAAGTGGAGTTATGGATAGTTATAAGCTGCCATATGGTTGGTAGGAACTGAATCCAGGTCCTCTACAAAGGCAGCAAGTGATTTTTTAACTATTTATTTATTTACTTATTTATTTATTTATTTACATCCCAAATGTTGCCCTTATTCCCAGACCCACCTCACAGAGTTCATACCCCCAATCCCTTCCCTTCTTCCTCTGAGAAGGCAGCCCTCTCAGTATTCCCCCTACCCTGGTGCTTCAAGTTTCTACAGGATTAGATGCATCATCTCCCACTGAGGTCAGACATGGCAGCCCTTTGCTTCATATGTGCTCAGGGCCTTCGACCAGTTTGTGTATGACTTTTGGTTGGTGTCTCAGTCTCTGGGAGCTCCCAAGGGTCCAGGTTATTTGACACTGATGCTTTTCCTGTGTGTGTGACATCTTATTGAGGGCCTTCAGTATCTTCTCCGTTTTTGTTCCTATAGGTTTTTTTTTTGTTTTTTTTTTTTTTTTTTACACAGGAACATTCTAGGTCAGAAATTTTGATTGTGGGTTGGTAACTCTGTCCCTCCACTTGGGGCCCTGTATATCTACTAGAAGTGGACTCTTTGAGTTCCCTTTCCCTACTGTTGGGCTTTTCATCTAAGGTCACTCTCACTGAGTCCTGAGAATCTCACATCCTAGGTCTCTGGGATATTCTAGAGGGTCTCCCTACCATGCATCCCTAGAAGCTGAACATTTCTACTAAATCTGCTGGTGCTCTGGGCTTCTCTCATGCCTCTCTGCACCCATAGCTGATCCTGTACCCCTTAAATGCTTAGAAAATTAGGAAAAATTTCAACATTCATTATTTTGCAGAACTTTATATTATTTTTGACTAATCTGTCATTTATCACCAATGAAATTCCCTCTGCATGAGGTTGCAATTCTGAATTGCTGATGGGTGTCTTAACAACATGTGGCTAACATTTTCAGTTCAGAAATCTAAATCAGATCAAATGAGTCCAGTGTCATGCCTTTCCCAGAGTCTTTCTTCAGATTTTCCCAATGGGTCAAAGAGTAACAACTATCTGGAGATGGAATATTCTTCAGGATTAAAAACTCACTCTATCCTATAGAGCCTGTGACAATGGAACTAGCACAGAGTTCCTTGGTTTTATTGAGCTGTAGTATCAGTAAGATTAAAATTTAGTACCAGTAAGATTGAGGCAGTAATCTTTCCCTGGGTTTCAGAAAGACTTTTATTAATTTGTTACTTTTTGTCTTTTCTTTTCTTCTTTTTGAAAGAATTTTCACTAATTTTCGAAAAGAGTTAAATTTTAATGGTTTTTTCTTTTATCATTTTAGAAATGACTCTATCCTGGATATGCTTCAAAATCAGATCTACTGATGCTACACATGACACATATTTCATAATGTATTGTCCTCATTTGATTTTGCTTAACCCTAATGTGTTTCTGGATCTATCTTCATTTTCTGTTTATTTTTCAAGTGATTTTACATCAGATTGGCATGGAATTATTATGGAATAGTAGAGAACATCATTTTCATTGCAGGTTGTCATTGTTTTATAGTGTTCAAAATGTAGGAGGTATAATAGGTGATCTTAAATGTACCTTTTAATAAAACTATGATGTTATTTTGATTGACTTTTTGTAACTGAAGTTTCATCTACACTGCAGATTTCTTGGGATTGCCAAAATCGGACCTATAGGTCTGATTATGACAAATGGCAGAAAGCTTTTTGAAAAGGAAAATGTGATAGAAGTGGGTGGATGCCCTAATAAAGTTCTACATTTATAAGTAGGGCACTCTGTGCTCTCTCTACAGTGATGACTTTTAGTAATGTCACTGATGACATTTCAACCCCATCCATTAAGAATGGAACACTTTCAATCACTTACTTTTCCCCATTTAAAATCGGAAATTCAGTTCTTTTAGCTGACAGCTTCAGAAGGACAGGCAATTAGATCATCTGATGAGTGGTTCCACTGTATTACAATGAAATGCATGGGCTTTCATAAAGAGCTACACTGGCAAATATGCCTCCAAGAAACTGGGTTAGAAACTCACAAGTGAGAAATAAGTTCTTGGCCCTCTGTTGAAGGACCTGGATACAGGTGAATTGTTAAGATTCTCATTCTTACCACTTGCAGAGAGCCCTAGCAGCATCTAAGGAAATTATGTCACACTTGCTCAAATCAACTAATTTCTTTACCATCAATACATTTTTTTTTATTCACAGAAGAATTATTTCTTCCAAGGAACCTATTGTCTTCAACCTTGCTGGAACTTGAAGCAAAATGAAAACTTGTTACTGCATTACACAGTTTATGGAGTTATTGGAGGCCAATGATCATATAAGGACAAAGCATAATGCTATGGAATGTTCAATAACAATTTCCTTATGTGTTCAATGTGTAAACTACCTTTGCACTTGTATAACTTTATAGGAGGCAAAATAGAAAATGGTTATGGGGACAAATGCATTATTTCAATACTAAGCATTGAAAAGGTATACACAGGAACATATGTTCCTGTGTTCCCTATTTATATACTATCCTATTCATTAACATTCCCCAAAGGCATCATTAAATGTACATTATGCTGAATCTCAGTAAAGAGATTTGAACCTGGGAAGCATAAAGTAATCAGAAGAAACTGGACTTAGAAATGCATTATAATGTTTTGTTGAGTTTGTGAATGCTGCTGTGAGATGAGGATGTACTGCTCTAAAATCACGAAAACATTAATGTGCACTGTACTACCCACTTCCATCCTTTATAAAATTAAAAAATATATATTTAAAAGTAAAAATAATTAATAGACCTTTTGGATGGTCTAATAACTAACGTATTAGAAGATGAAAAAATACAAACCAAGTACACAGCTTGATGATGAAGTATTTGTAGAATTCTCTCATTCTCATTCTAAACCTAATCAGTACTTCTTACTACAAACTAGTCAGAGTTCTCCAAACTTTTTACATAGATTGACCTTCACAAAACTTGGCACTTTAAGAATTTCTCCTGTAAGTTTAAAGTGGGAAAACTCTGCTAATTAATGTTGAAGTCCACCATGACTAGATAGCTTCTGGGCTTGGTTGCAATATGAGAATTTCTCTTTGTTAGCAGAGCTTCTTATTCTCTGACCTTCTCTGGGGAATTCTAATCCCCCAGATCTGCCTCTACCTAAGGAATGTCACATAGACTCAATTAGATTGTAGAATTGATTTCCTTTCTCCTGGTAAACCTGTTCAGCTAGCACCAGAGATTCCTGAAATGCTTCTCCATGGTAATTAGGCACTTCAATGCCCTAAACCTTCATCCAATGACTTTTGTCCATCATGGATGTTCTTATGCTCAGTGCCCTAAAACTTTATAAGCCTTGAATCACCACTATAAGTAAAGTTGATCTGCCTCCTGATAGCTGGTCCTTGAGTGTTTACTCACAGGGCTTCTGATCTCCCCTCCCTTTTCATCTCTTTACTCCCACTATCTTGGCTTAAGATTCATGAGAGCAGGAAGAACCATAGGTTTAACTTTTCATTTTTTAGGCAACAAAACTGAATTATAACATGACTGATATAATTCTTTTAACATACTAATGGAAGTTCTATATATTATTTTATTTATTTCAATAATATGGAGCTTGATTGATTTGTTTTTTGCACTGTATCATGTTTGCTTCAGTTTCCTTTATCTGCTTTTTAGTAATGTTAGTAGAAACAATGAAATTTAAATTTGTTTTTGTGTATTCAGTATTAAAATTTGTATTTTCTGATTTCTAAAACATACCTGTGTGACTATATTGAAACATAGAGATTAGCTTCCTAAAGTAGATTTTCAGGTAATTGCATACTCTACAACTTATATCGCTTTCAATTGTAAATCAATTTTAATGATTTATATATTTGCAGTAAATAATATAATCTAGATTTCAATTTAGTTTAATGATTTTATATTAATTCCTGTTACTATTAATATCAGCATCTAAAATTCTTTATCCTATATAATTTGCAGGTTTATGCACTTGTAATTTGCCACCTCTTTCCTTATATCAGTATTCTCAATTCCTGGTCTTTTTTAAACACAAGTAATAATTGAAAATATTACATATTTATTTATTTATTTATTTATTTATTTATTTATTTATTTATTTATTTTCTTTTTTGGAGACAGGGTTTCTGCGTATAGCCCTGGCTGTCCAGGACCCCACTCTGTAGACCAGGCTGGCCTCAAGCTTAGAAATATGCCTGCCTCTGCCTCCCAAGTACCGGAATTAAAGGCAGGCACCACCAATGCCAGGCTCACATATTTATAGTTGTTAATTTTTTTGCATTATTAATCATTTATTCTTATGATGATGTATTTCAATTTATTACTATTCATTAAATATGACACTGGAAATTTTGGAATCTCATCAGAGTTGACATATCATATTGGGGAAATCAGAATTTTGTCTTGGGGTTCTTAATCTCATCAATAAAATAGTTTAGGGATGGGCAGTAATAGAAGCTCAAAGACAATTTTACTGAAGCTTAAAAGTAAAAAACTCATGGCAAAGAAGCTATAAATCTTGGTTGCTACCAGGAGGAAAATGGAGAAAAGAAGGACAAAAAGTTGTGCCCCCTGACAGGAAGGTTGGTCACCTTGTGAACAAGTAGCCAACATGAATCAAAGTATAAGCAAAAAGTATACTTGGCTCTGCATCTGAAAGAAAGTCAGAAAAGTAGACATAAAGAAAAAGTAGGACTCACAAAGGTGGGACGACTATAAAGAACATCATGGTGATTGGTAAAAGCCCATTTAGAGAGTAAAAATACATAATTTCATTAGTGGACACTTCTTTTATGCCCTTAGCAGCACTTAAGACAAAGCCTCCTTGCTAATGAGTGGATCCTTAGTCAGCTGATTAGCCTGTCCAGCCTGGATGCTAGACTTCCAGCCAGACCAGAGATCTCTATTTTCCAGAATGAATAAGTTTTCTCTTAACAGGCCTTACTGGTAATGTGAAATTTATTAAATATTATTTGCTTATTTTCATTCTTCTACATACAATTATATAACTTTTCATGGCAGCATAGCTTCAGAGATAGAATTAGTCAAATCAAGTTAAATATGTTTTATATTTCATCTACAATATTCTATTTTAATTTAGTTTGCCAAAAAACACAAAATAGTACACAAAAACTTTGTTGTATGTTATAATTTTAGCATCACACTTTTTGTACTCTTAATTTTCATTTCTTGTACAACTTGATTTTGCATATCTTTCTCATTGTTTGGTCTGTGTCTTCATGTTTATGTGAATGTGTGAGACAAAGTTTATTGTCCAGCTACAGAGTAAATAATTTCATATAGAAATATGACATCATTAATTATTTAAAATAATTACATGTGTTTTTCTTTTCTGCTTACTTGAATTGTTATTAATTACATGAGTTGAAGTCTATAAAATAATTTTTTCCATTTCTCCCTATTTGAGAAACGTTGCTCTATGAGTTTTTATGCTGTATTATTCACACATAAAATTTCAGCACTTCAAATATTCTTTGTCATGTATTGTACCAGTTTCCTTTTTTGTATATGTCTGACCTGGCGCCTCTCTCTTTCTCTCTCTCTCTCTCTCTCTCTCTCTCTCTCTCTCTCTCTCTCTCTCTCTCTCTCTCTCTGTCTGTCTGTCTCTGTCTCTATATCTATGTCTCTTTCTCTTTGTCTCTTGTCTGTCTATCTTGTCTGTCTATGTGTCTGTCTGTCTGTCTGTCTCTCTCTCTCTCTCTCTCTCTCTCTCTCTCTCTCTCTCTCTCTTTCTCTCTCTCTCTGTCCCTTTGAAAAAGTTAAAATGGCTCCACATAGAATAAGCAAACATCCATTTCAGTGTTGGAAGACATTTTTATTTCAATTAAAATTGAATTTTTACTTGATATACAAAACATGACATTTGCTTATACTAATGATTACTTATGGTAACTTTTGAAACATACAAATTGTGAAAAGATTAAATTGAGTTAAATCCATTTTGATACACAAAATGAACACTTTGTGGCAAATATCTTCATAATTTGCTCCAGTTCTTTAAAATATATAGTACAAAATCATATTCCATTTTACAGTACAACAGAACTTTCTGCTATCATACTATAACTTAGTTTTTATTGATCAACCTATTCCCATGCATCCTTTTCTTTTTTTTAAATGTTACATTTTTTATTTTCTAGGTTTTTTAATTTATATTCCAAATCATTCCCCCTTTCCAATTTCCTCCCTCCACAAAAGTCCCATAAGCCCCCTTCCCTCCCTCTGTTCTCCATTCAACCCCCTCTCGCTTCTCTGTCCTGGTATTCCCCTACATCCAGTCTTTCCAGGACCAGGGTCTCTCCTTCCATCTTCTTGGAAATCTATTGATATGCGAATTGTGTCTAGGGTATTCCAAGATTCTGGGTTAATATCCCCTTATCAGTGACTGCATACCATGTGTGTTCTTTTGTGATTGGGTTACCTCACTAAGGATGATATTTTCCAGTTCTGACCATTTGCTTAGGAATTTCATGAGTTCATTGTTTTTAATTCCCATGCATCCTTTTCATTTTCTCCAATCCTTGTTAGCAAAATTTACTGGCAACATCCATAAGGTTAAACTTTTAAGATTGCACCTATGAGTGAAAACAAACACGACTTTCCCTATGTACAAAATGATTTCCTCTTTTTTCCATATTATCACAAGTGACAAGTGCCCATTGTATCTTATTACTCAACAGTATTTTATTTTTAAATGTACTATATTTTCTATATTCATTCATAAATTGGTAGAAACTAAAGTTTATTCTATTTCTCTTAGGTTAAAATTTGCTTGTATAGTATTGATTGTAGTAATTTCTAACAATATTTTATAATTTCTGTGGTATCAATTGTAATGTGTACATTTCACTGCTCTTTCTATTTTTTCTTTCTTTTTTTTTCTTTTTTTGTTTTATGGTCTATTTCATTTTTCTATTCTGATTTTTAATATTTCTATTCTTCTATTCATATATTTTTCTAGTTCTTTTAGAGAGCCTATTAATTTGGTCATTTATATGCAAGTTTTCTACTCTTTGCACATGGATATTAATTGCTATAAATTGCTACAAAACAGATTTTCTATATTCCATAGCCTTTTGTATGTTGTGTATTCATCTTAACTTGTTCCAATAATTTTTAACATTTTCTGCATGATTTCTTCTTGTTCTAGTGTCAACTATACTTCAATGAGAGTTTTTGAATGGACATCCAATCTATAACAATAACAACTCTTTATTTGATGATGAAAGCTGTGTGTGTGTGTATGTGTGTGTGTGTGTGTGTGTGTGCACATCGTGTGTGTATATGAATGTATACATGTAGGTACATATACTTGTGGGACCATGTATGGAAACAGAGCTTGATGCTAATTATTTTCTCAATCAATCTCTATCATATTTTTGAGATATATTTAATCATAGAAGAAAATGTTCCCTAACCTAAAGAATGAGATAATTATAAAGGTATAAGAAGCTTAAAAACACCAAATAGATTGGACCAGAAAAGAAAATACTTCCATTACATAGTAATCAAAACACTAAATATACAGAACACAGAAATTTTAGAACAACAGGCAGAAAAGGCTAAGTAACATATAATTTTTATCTAACATAATTGTACCCAATTTCTCATCTGAGACTCCCAAAGCTAAAGGATCCTGGACAGGGGTCTTTCAGACCATAAGAGACCACAGATACCAGCCCAGAATATTATACTCAGCAAGATATTCAATCAGATGGAGAAAACAAAATATTCCATGAAAAAACCAAAAACAATATTTTTTACTAATCCAGTCTTGTACCGTATACTAGAAAGAAAACTTGATTTTTCAAGTCCTGTTTGGTTCTACCTTAGGTCTCTGAGCTATCCAGCCTCGAGCTCCTGGTTATCTTAGACCTCAAGTTAGACTAGTCATTGGTTGGCCACTCCCACAAATTCAGTGCAACTATAGCCCTAGCCATCCTGCAGGAAAGACAGATTGCTGGTCAAAGGATTAGTGGTTGTTTTCCCAGTCCCACCACTCAAAGTTTTGCCTGATTACAGAATGTGGTCTGTTTAGGCTCCGTATCCTCCATTACTCAAATCCTCCAAGGGTCACTCTCATATATTCTAGGCAGTTTCTACTGCACTGGGCTTCCACATTATTCTTCAAATGCCTTCCAATTCCAGTGATCTTTTCCTGTACTTTCTCCTTCTACCACCCCCCACCCAAACATTCTAGTTTAATTAAGGATAAAGATTTTATTTTATTTTTCTTACTTTTTTTCCCTTTTTAAAAATAGAAGTATAAATCAAATTCAGGACTTTGCAAGGGCTAGTCAAGCTTTCTATCAATAAACTATATCTGGACATGCTTTATATTATTTCATTTTACAATGAAACAAAGTCTCACTTAGTTCCCAGGCCTGTTCTAGAATATATTTTGTATGGCAGGAAGGCATTGAATTTTTGATCTTCTTATCACAGTCTCCTGAATTGCTGAGATTACATTCCTACATTACCAAGACTTGTGAGTTTTTCACTTTGAATATGTTTCCATCATATTATTATTATTCTTTATTTCTTGCAGTAACTAATATAAACATAGTATAGATATGCATATAAAGGAAATTATTTTATTTTTTCTGTGTTAGTTCTCTCAATAAGTATATATTGATAGTGTCATGTCAAATCAGTCAAAAAAGATAACTGATCCAACCAACAAAAAAAGAAAAATTTACTTTCTGCTGTGGCAGAATCTTGGCAGGTCTGCCACAGTGAATTTCCATCTCCTGATACTTCCTAGAGAACCAGCTACTCAGGGAAGTTGGTAAGAACCCCCCTCCCACTTCTGGAGGCCCAGAGCTGTCACCAGGGGCCCGTCAGGACTCACTACCAAGCAACCACCAAAAGACCCACCCTTCCAAATAGCAGTCCTCTTCTGATCCTTCTCCCCTTCCACTGCCATGAGCCCTTTCTGCTGTGGCAGAACCTTTCCAGGTCTGCCACAGTGAAGATTCCATCCCCTGATACTTCCTAGAGAACCAGCCACTCAGGACATTTGCAGTCCCTTTTAGATCCTTCTCCCCTTCTGCTGCCAGCACTTTCTGCTTTGGCAGATCTATGACAAGTCTGCCAAAGTGAAGAAACCATAACCTGATACTTCTTTGAGAACCAGTCACTCAGAGCATTTGAGAACCAGCCACTTGGGGTATTTGCCCTTTCTTTTGTAGCAGAATCTTGCCAGGTCTGCCATGGTGAAGATACCACCTCCTGATTTTCCTATAGAAACACCAGCACTCACATTTGAGAACCAGGTGCACTCAGGTCATTTGGAGTGTGGAGAGGCTGGGGAACACAGGAGAGCTGGTCTCCCAGGAGAGCCTACATACCTGTGTGCACAGACATAATGGGAATCTCAGGAGTACATATACACAGGCTTTCAGGACAGATAAGCCAAAATCAGAGAAAGAAAGACCAGCTAACACCAGATAAAAATAGATGGCAAAAGGCAAATGCAAGATCACTACCAAAAGAAACCAAGGCAAAATGGGATCATCAGATCCCAGTTCACCCACAATAGCAAACCCTGGATACCCCAACACACCAGAAAAGCAAGAGCTGGATTTAAAATCATATCTCATGATGCTGATAGAGGACTTCAAGAAGGACATAAATAACTCCATTAAAGAAATACAAGAGAACATGGGACAAGAGGTAGAAGCCCTTAAAGAGGAAATAAAAAATCCCTTAGGGAATCATGGGAAAACATGGGTCAACAGGCAGAAACCCTTAAAGAGGAAACACAAAAATCCCTTAAAGAAACACAGAAGAACATGTGTCAACAGGTAGAAACCCTTAAAGAGGAAACACAAAAATCACTTAAAGAAACACAGGAGAACATGTGTCAACAAGTAGAAAGCCCTTAAAGAGGAAACACAAAAATCCCTTAAAGAATTTCAGGAAAACACAAACAAAGAAGTGAAGGAACTGAACAAAACTACACAGGATCTAAAAATGGAAGTAGAAACAATAAAGAAATCAGAAAGTGAGACATCTCTGGAGATAGAAAACCTTGGAAAGAATTCAGGACTCATAGATGCAAGCATCAACAACAGAATACAAGAGACAGAAGAAAGAATCTCAGGTGCTGAAGATACCATAGAAAACGTTGACTCAACAGTCAAAGAAAATGCAAACTGCAAAAAGCTCACAAACCAAAACATCTAGGGAATCCAGAATACAATGAGAAAACCAAACCTAAGGATTATAGGTTAAGAAAGATATGACCATGAACATAAAAGAAGACTACAGAACTCCAAACAAACTCGACCAGAACAGAAACTCCTCCACACATATAATAATCAAAACACCAAATACACTAAAGAAAAAATATTAAAAGCATTAAGGAAAAAAGTCAAGTAACACATAAAGGCAGATCTATCAGAATTACACCAGACTTCTTACTCTAATCTATGAAGGCTAGAAGATCCTGGGCAGACATCATACAGACCCTAAGAGAATATAATTGCCAGTCCAGGCTACTATACCCAGAAAAACTCTCAGTTATCATAAATGGAGAAAACAAGACATTCCATGAAAAAATAAAATGTACACAATATCTTTCCACAAACCCAGTGCTTCAAAGGATAATGGGTGGAAAATACAAACACAAGGAGGGAAACTACACCTTAGATAAAGGAAAAAAGTAATATTCTTTCAAAAAACCCAAAAGAAGATAACCACACAAACAGAATTCCACCTTTAACAACTCAAATAATAGGAAGCAACAATCACTTTTCCTTAATATCTCTTAACATCAATGGTCTCAATTCCTCAATAAAAGACAAAGACTAACAGACTGGATACTTAAACAGGATCCAATATTTTGCTACATACAAGAAACCCACTTCAGTGACAAAGACACTCACTACCTCAGAGTCAAAAGTTGAAAAACAGTTTTCCAAGCAAATGGTTCCAAGGAACAAGCTATTGTGGCCCTACTTATATCCAATAAAATAGACTTTCAACCAAAAGTTGTCAGAAAAGATAAGGAGGGACACTTCATACTTATCAAAGGAAAAATCTACCAAGATTAATTATCAATTCTGAACACCTATGCTACAAATGCAAGGTCACCCACATTCATTAAAGAAATTTTACTGAAGCTCAAAGCACACATTTCACCGCACATAATAATAGTGGGAGACTTCAACATCCCACTCTCAACAATAGACAAATCATGGAAACAAAAACAAAGCAGAGACACAGTGAAAATAACTAAAGTTATGGAACAAATGGATCTAACAGATATTTATAGAACATTCCATCCTCAAGCAAAAGAATACACCTTCTTCTCAGCACCTCATGGTACCTTCTCCAAAATTGACCATATAATTTTTCACAAAACAGGCCTCAACAGTCGCAGGAATATTGAAATAATTCCATGCACCCTATCAGATCACCACAGCCTAGGGCTGTTCTTAAGTTCAAACAAAACAACTGAAAACACACATACAGATGGATGCTGCACAATGCTCTACTCAATAATATCTTGGTCAAGGAAGAAATAAAAGGAAGAAATTAAAGACATTTTAGAACTTAATGAAAATCAGGACACATCATACCAAAACTTATGGGACATAATGAAAGCAGTGATAAGAGGAAAACTCATAACTCTAAGTGCCTCCAAAAAGAAAATGGAGAGAGCTCAAACTTGGAGCTTGATAGCACACCTGAAAGCTCTAGAAGAAAAAGAAGCAAATATGTCCAAGAGGAGTAGATGGCAGGAAATAATTAAACTCAGGGCCAAAATCAATCAAATAGAAACAAAAAGAACTATACAAGGAATCAACAAAACCAGGAGATGGTTCTTTGAGAAAATCGAACAGATAGATAAACCCTTAGCCAGACTTAAGCAGAGGGCTCAGAGGCACTACCCAAATTAATAAAATCAGAAATGAAAAGGGAGACATAACAACAGAAACTGAAAATTCAAAAAATCATCAGATCCTACTACAAGAGCTTATATTCAACAAAATTGGAAAATCTGGACGAAACTGACAATTTTCTAGATACATACCAGGTGCCAAAGTTAAAACAGGATCAGCTAAACAATCTAAGTAGTCCCATAAGTCCCGAGGAAATAGAAGCAGTTGTTAATAGTCACCCAACAAAAAAAAAAAAAGCCCAGGACCAGATGGGTTTAGTGGGGAATTCTATGAGATCTTCAAAGAAGAGCTAATACTGATACTCTTCAAACTATTCCACAAAATAGAAACACAAGGACACTACCTAATTCATTCTATGAAGCCACAATTACACTTATACCTAAACCAAACAAAGACCAAACAAGGAAGGAGAACTTCAGACCAATTTCCCTTATGAATATTGATACAAAAATTCTCAGCAAAATTCTGGCCATCTGAATCCAAGAATGCATCAAAACAATAATTCACCAGGATCAAGTAGGCTTCATCCCAGAGCTGCAGGGATGGTTCAATATACAGAAATCCATCAATGTAATCCACTACATAAATAATCTCAACGAAAAAAAAAAAACACACAGTCATTTTATTAGATGCTGAAAAAGCTTTTGAGAAAATTCAGCATCCCTTCATGATAAAAGTCTTGCAGAGATCAGGAATTCAAGGCTCATAAGTAAATATAGTGAATGTGATATACTGTAAACCAGTAGCTAACATCAAACTAAATGGTGAGAACTTGAAGCAATCCCACTAAAATCGGGGACCAGACAAGGCTGCTCATTGTCTCCCTATCTATTCAATAAAGTACTCGAACTCCTAGCCAGAGCAATTAGACAACAAAAGGACTTCAAATAAATGAATTGGAAAGAAGAAGTCAAAGTATCACTATTTGCAGATGATATGATCATATACGTAAGCAACCCCAAAAATTCCACCAGAGAACTCCTAAAGCTGATAAACAACTTCAGCAAAGTGGCTGGATATAAAATTAACTCAAACAAATAAGTAGCCTTCCTCTACTCAAAGGATAAATGAGCTAAGAAAGAAATTAGGGAAAATTTACCCTTCACAATAGTCAGAAATAATATTACATACCTTGATGTGACTCTAACTAAGCAAGTGAAAGATCTGTATGACAAGAACTTCAAGCCTCTGAAGAAGGAAATCGAAGAAGATCTCAGAAGATAGAAATATCTCCCATGCTCATGGATTGGCAGGATTAAAATAGTAAAAATGGCCATCTTGCCAAAAACAATCTACAGATTCAATGCAATCCCCATCAAAATTCCAAATCAATTCTTTATAGAGCTTAAAAGAACAAGGTACAAATTCATTTGCAATAACAAAAAAACCAGGATAGCAAAAATTATTCTCCAAAACAAAAGTTCTCCTGGGGGAATCACCATACCTGACCTCAAGCTCTACTACAGAGCAATAGTGATAAAAATCTGTATGGTATTGATAATGAGATAGGCAGGAGTTCCAATGGAATAGTATTGAAGACCTAGGTATGAACCCACACACCTACTGTCACTTGATATTTGACAAAGGATCTAAAAGCATTCTATGGAAAAAATACAGCATTTTTAACCAACAGTGCTGGATCAACTAGATGTCAGGATGCAGAAAAATGCAAATCGACCCATTCTTATCTCCTTGTACAAAGCTCAAGTCCATGTGGATCAAGGACCTCCACATAAATCCAGATACACTGAACCTTATAGAGGAGAAAGTAGGGAAGAACCTTCAACACATGGGCACAGGGGAGAATTTCCTCAATAGAATACCAATGGCTTATGCTCTAAGAACAAGAATTGACAAATGGACCACAAAGAAACTGCAAAGCTTCTGTAAGGCAAAGGACACTGTCAATAGGAAAAAATGGCAACCAACAAATTGGGAAAAGATCTTTACCAATCCTACATCCAATAGAGGGCTAATATCCAATACATACAAAGAACTCAAGAAGTTAGACTCCAAAGTGTTAACTAGCCCTATTAAAAATGGGATACAGAGCTAAACAGAGAATTTTCAACTAAGGAAGCTTCAATGGCTCTGAAGCACCTAAAGAAATGTTCACCATCTTTAGTTATCAGGGAAATGCAAATCAAAACAACCTTGAGATTCCACCTCACACTGGTCAGAATGACTAAGATGAAAAACTCAGGGGACAGCAGATGCTGGAGAGGATGTGGAGAAAGAGAAACACTGCTCCACTGCTGGTGGGATTGCAGGCTGGTAAAACCACTCTGAAAATCAGTATGGTGGTTCGCCAGAAAATTTGACATAGTCATACCCGAGGACACAGCTATACCCCTCCTGGGCATATATGCAGAAGATATTCCAACATGTAATAAGGACACATGCTCTACTATATTCATAGCAGCCTTATTTATAATAGCCAGAATCTGGAAAGAACCCAGATGTCCTTCAACAGAAGAATGGATGCAGAAACTATGGTATATGTACACAATGGAGTACTATTCAGCTATTAAAAACAATGATTTCATGAAATTCTTAGGTAAATGGATGGAAGTAGAAAGTGTCATCCTGAGTGAGGCAACCTAATTACAAAAGAACACACATGGTATACACTCACTGACAAGTGGATATTAGCCCAAAAGCTCAAAATAAACAAGTTACAATTCACAGACCACTAGAAGCTCAAGAAGAAGGAAGACCAAAGTGTGGGTGCTTCAGTTTTTCTCAGAAAGTGAACAAAATCCTCCCAGGAACAACTATGGAGACAAATTATGGAGCAGAGACTGAAGGAAAGGCCACCCAGAGACTGTACTACCTGGCAAATTATCCTACAAACAGTCACCAAACCCTGAACTACTATGGATAACAAGAAGTGCCTACTGAAAGGAGCCTGTTATGGTTGTCTTTTGGAGGGGCCTTGCCAGAGCCTTACAGATACAGAGGCAAATACTAGCAGCCAGCCGTTGTACTGAGTGCGGGGTTCCCAGTGGAGGAGTTAGAGGGAGGACTGGAGGAGCTAGCGGGTGGGTGCAGCCCCATGGGAAGAAAGATGATGTTGGCCAACCAGACTCCCCAGGGCTCCCATGGACTAAACCATCACCTAAGTGGTGCACATGGTTCCAGCCAAAAGAGTGGCAGAGGAATGTCTTGTTGGGCATCAGTGGAAGGAAAGTTCCTTGGTCCTGTGAAGGCTCGATAGATGCCCCAGTGTGGGAAAATTGAGAGGAGGTCATGAGAGTGGTTTGGGTAGTGGAGCATATTCTTGGAGGCAGGGGTTAGGAGGATTGGTTGGGGGTTTTCAGGGAGCGGGGAAACCAGGAAGGGGTATAATATTTGAAATATAAATGAAGAATATATTCAATAAAAAACGAAAATAAAGAAATATTAATGGAAATTTAGAAATAAGGGATTAACTTTATATATATATATATATATATACTTTCATTACTTGTCTCTATTACCTGCAGTCATTCCGTCCTCATAAGCAAAGAAACACAGAAAAATATATTTGATAGTAAAAGTGTAAAATGCAATGTGAAAGTCCACATTTTCAGAATGGCTTTTATAACTGTATAAAAGTTCAAAGAGATATATGGTCATTGTATCTGGTTAATTTTGTTATGTAATGATTATATCTGTAAGCTTTTATAAAGAAGTTTATTAATTAAAAAAGGTGCGTTTTTACGCAACCTCTTTAAACGTAATTGTCAAGTTATATTTAAAAATGCTGACCAGAATTTTAACAACAAATGCATATTTTATGTGAATAAAAGGCATAAAATGAAGGTTTTTTTTTGACAAACTACTGGGGATATGGTAACTAAAAATATGTATTTTGAGTTAAATAACAAACTAGACCTCTATTAGGAAGAAAAATCAAAGAACACATCTGGACATGCATGCATAAAAATAGAAGATGGTGGGTAGATTGATCAATGGAGGCATATTCAGTAAAAACCAGATTTATTAGAAAACTGACAGGGCAGGTAAGGCTGATAAGAACTGAGAAACAGAAAGAATATTGCCAGTTAACTGTGCTATGAATACTTTGCTAAATCAGTTAAAAATGTAAACATTTTTTTCCGTAAAATACTGTAGTGACTATTCCTGGTTTTCAACTTGACTAAATCTGGAAAGAACTAGTCAAGAATTGCAAGGCTCACCTATGATCCTAATATGGAGGCTCAGAGATACAAGTTATGGACCTGGATCTTAGCATGGAGATCTTGAAGCATAATGACTATGAATTCCACAAGATTAAGATAAGGATATCTCTGAGTTCAAGGTCATCTGGGATTAAAGGTGTGGTGGCACACACTTTTAATCTGGGCCATACCCTCTCCTGGAGACCTATATAAGGACATTGGAAGAAGGAAGATTTACTCTGACTCTTCCTAGCCTGCTTTCCTCGTGGGACTGAGCAACTGCTAAATCCTTGCACTTCCATCCACAGCTGCTTCATGGGACTGAGCAACTGTTAGATCCTTAGACTTCCATCCACAGCTACTGCTGACCATTGTTGGGGAGTTGGACTACAAGCTGTAAGTCATTGACTAATACCCTAATTATATAGAGATTACCCATACGTTCTGTGAATCTAGAGAAGCCTGACTAATACAGAAGTTGGTACCAGGAGTGGTTCTAGAGGAGCAGAAGTATAAGGATGAATATTTTAAAAATCTGGAGTTGGTTTGGTAATTCATCAGCAGCTTCAACTATTGAAACTTCTCCAGATTCTCTTCCTCCTGGGAGTTCAGAGAATATCGAAGACCCATGGTTGAAACTATATTGCAAGCTTAAAGAAGCTAATGTCTTTGAGTATCTTGATGAATTAGATGATTCAGTGGTGTACAATACTTTCTACAAGTTGGGGAAAAAAATCAGAAAATGATTTTGCTGGCTGGTTGCTCTTAGCATCTCAGGAAAAAACAGTGAAGGAAAGGAAGTTGTGTGATAAAGTCGAACAGCTCCAGACGCAAGTAAACAATTCAAAAGTTGCTAAGCGTGCCCTTGAAGAGAATCTTCTCTCTAGCAGCCATAGAGCTCAAGTTGCAGAAAATCAAACTGAAACCCTCATTATAAGATTGACTGAATTACAGCAAAAATTCAGGTCTCAGCTTTAGAGGGTGTCAGTAGTTAAAGCAAGGGCATTACTTGGCAAAGAATGGGATCCTATAACTTGGGATGGGGATGTGTGGGAAGACACTGTTTTCATAACTGAGAACTTTGAATCTTCAGATTTTCAAGGATTTGCCCCACCTGAGGAAGTAGTACCCTCAGTCCACCCCTTGAAATAATGCCTTTTCCATATAAGGACATTTATCCCTCAGAGTCTGATAAACCAACAATGACTTTTGCTGAAGAAAATGCCAGACAAGACAATACTGATGTTTCTCAAGGCCTACCAATAGTTCCTTCTAGACCTATAACCAAACTCAAGGCAAAACAGACCCCTAGACTGGAGGTAGAAAGTATAGTCCATGAAGAAATACACTATACTAATAAGGAGCTTAATGAGTTTGCTAATTCATTCAAGCAGAAATCTGGGGCATATGCATGGGAATAGATAATGGTGGAAGGAATGTAAAACTAGAGCAGGATGAGTTTATGGGTCCTCTGAGTGGAGATTCTAGGTTTAATATGGAAGTTCGCACAGTTAAAAAAGGTGTCAGAAGTTTGTTTGTGTGGTTGGCTGAAGTGTTTATCAAAATATGGCCTACTGAAAAGGAGTTGGAGATGCCTGATATCCCTTGGCTTAGTATTGATGAAGGGATTTTAAGGCTTAGGGAAATTGCAATGCTAGAGTGGATACGTTGTGTAAAACCTAATCTTCCACAATGGGAAGGTCCAGAAGATATGCCCTTCACCAGTCCTATAAGATGCAAACTCGTGAGAGGGGCACCAGCACATTTAAAGAGTTTTGTTTTTGCCCTTTTCCTCATGCCAGACCTTAGGATTGGAGATGCTGCTGCTCAAATAGATGAATTAAATTCAATGGATTTAACTGGGCCCCAAGGTAACAAGGGCCAAGTGGCAGCACTGACTCACCAGAGACAAGGTGATCGTAGTTATTATAATGGATAGGGTAGACAAAATAATTTTTATAATGACATACACCATAATAGTCAGTACAAGAGAGGTGGAATTTATAATGGCCTGACTCGTTTGGACCTTTGGTACTGGTTAATCAATCATGGTGTTTCCAGCCATGAAATAGATAAGAAATCTACTGCATATCTGTTTGATCTGTATAAGCAGAAAATTTCTCAAACAAGTGAAGAAAAGCTTCATTGGATCATGGCAAAAGGCAATCTTGGCCAGTGAATCAATTTCCAGATTTGAGCCAGTTTGCAGAGCCAGAAACCCTTGAATGAAGGGGTGGCCAGGTTCCTCTGAGGAAGGATCTTGATAAGACACCTAAAAGTTTTGCTGTTAGTCTTCCACCAATTCTTCCCCAGAGGGACCTACGACCTTTTACAAGAGTAACTGTACACTGGGGGAAAGGAAATAATCATATTTTCCAGTCTGATTGAATACTGGTTCTAAACTGACACTGATCCCAGGAGATCCCAAGAAACATTGTGGCCCTCCAGTTAGAGTAAGCTTATGGAAGACAGGTGATTAACGGAGTTTTGACTGATGTCTGATTCACAGTAAGACCAGTAGGTCCCCAAACACATCCTGTGGTCATTTCCCCAGTTCCAGATTGTATAATTGGGAGGGATATACTCAGAAATTGGCAGAATTCTCACATTGGTTCCCTGACCTCTGGAGTGAGGGCCATTATAGTTGGAAAGGCAAAATGGAAGCCTTTAGAGTTGCCTTTGCCAAAGAAAATAGTGAATCAGAAATTACTGCCCACTATCAAGGACTTGAAAGATGCACATCCACCACATCTCCCTTTAACTCTCCTATCTGGCCAGGGAAGAAGACAGATGGATCATGGAGAATGACAGTTGACTACTGGAAACTAAATCAGGTAGTAACTCCAATTGCAGCTGCTGTACCAGATGTAGTTTCATTACTTGAGCAAATTAACACATCTCCTGGAACCTGGTATGCAGCTATTGATCTGGCAAATACCTTCTCAGTACCTGTCCATAAGGACCACCAGAAGCAATTTGCTTTCAGCTGGCAAGGCTAGCAGTATATATTACAGTTTTGCATCAAGGATATGTTAAATCTCCTACCCTGTGTCATAACTTAGTTAGAAGGGATCTTGATCGTTTGTCTCTTCCACAAAATATCACATTGGTTCACTATATTGATGACATCATGCTGATTGGACCAAGTGAGCAGGAAGTAGCAACCACTTTGGATTCATTGGTAACACATATGCATATCAGAGGATGGGAAATAAATCCAATCAAAATTCAACGACAATCTACCTCAGTGAAATTCTTAGGAGTACAGTGGTGTGGGGCATGCAGAGATATTCCTTCTAAGGTGAAAGATAAGTTATTGCACCTGGCCCCTCCCACCACCAAGAAAGAAGCACAACGTTTAGTGGGTCTATTTGGATTCTGGAGACAGCACATTCCTCACCTAGGTGTGTTACTCCGGCCTATTTATCAAGAGACTCAGAAAGTTGCTAGCTTTGTGTGGGGCCTGGAACAAGAGAAGGCTCTTCAACAGGTCCAGGCTACTGTGCAGGCTGCACTACCACTTGGATCATATGATCCAGCAGACCCCATGGTACTTGAGGTGTCAATGGCAGATAGAGATGCTGTTTGGAGCCTCTGGCAGGCCCCTGTAGGTGTATCACAGCAGAGACCTTTGGGATTTTGGAGCAAAGCTCTATCATCATCTGCAGACAACTATTCTCCCTTTGAAAAACAGCTGTTGGTCTACTATTGGTCCTTAATGGAAACTGAACATTTGACAATAGGACACCAAGTTACTATGTGATTTGAACTCCCCATCATGAGCTGGGTGTAATCAGACCCTCCAAGTCACAAAGTAGGATGTGCACAGCAGCAGTCTATTATCAAATGGAAGTGGTATATACATGACCGGGCCTGAGCGGGTCCTGAAGGAACAAGCAAGTTACATGAAGAAGTTGCTCAGATGCCTATGGTTTCTACTCCTGTTACAATACCATTTGCTGCCAAGCTTGCACCTATAGCCTCATGGGGTGTTCCCTATGACTGGCTGACTGAAGAAGAAAACACTAGGACCTGGTTTACTGGTGGCTCTGCATGTTATGTAGGCACCACCCAAAAGTGGACAGCTGCAGCATTACAACCCCTTTCTAGGACAAACCTAAAAGATACAAGTGAAGGAAGATCTTCACAGTGGGCAGAACTTTGGGCAGTACACATGGTATTACAGTTATTTTTAGAAGAAGAAATGGCCAGATATACGATTGTTCACTGACTCATGGGCTGTATTCAATGGATTGGCTGGATGATCGGGGATGTGGAAAGATCACAATTGAAAAACTGGTGACAAAGACATCTGGGGAAGAAGTATGTGAATAGATCTCTCCAAATGGCAAAGGATGTGAAGATATTTGTGCCCCATGTAAATGCTCACCAAAAGATGACTTCAGCTGAAGAGGAGTTCAACAATCAAGTAGAAAAGATGACCAGTTCTGTGGACAGTCAGCCTCTTCCCCCAGCCATCCCAGTCATTGCCCAC
The DNA here is from genome assembly GCA_036184795.1 of Tokudaia tokunoshimensis. Lineage (NCBI taxonomy): Eukaryota > Metazoa > Chordata > Mammalia > Rodentia > Muridae > Tokudaia > Tokudaia tokunoshimensis. The sequence continues at coordinate 128,399,992 of BTHU01000023.1, read as the reverse complement.
TGGGTACATGAACAAAGTGGTCATGGTGGCTGAGACAGAGGTTATGCTTGGGCTCAGCAACACGGACTTCCACTCACCAATTTGACCTGGCTACAGCAGCTGCTGAATGTCAGATCTGCCAACAGCAGAAACCAACACTGAGGCCCAGATATGTCACCATTCCTCGAGGTGACCAGACAGCAACCTGGTCACATTGGACTACTTCCCCCTTTGAAAGGGCAACGTTTTGTTCTTACTGGATTAGATACTTATTCTGGTTATGGATTTTCCTTTCCTGCATGTAATGCTTCTGCCAAAACCACCATCCACGGACTCACAGAATGCCTTATCTATCATCCTGGTATTCCACACAGTATTGCTTCTGACAAAGGAACTCAATTCACAGCCAGAGAAGTGTGACAGTGGGCCCACGATCATGGAATTCACTTGTCTTACCATGTTCCCCATCATCCTGAAGCAACTGTTCTGATAGAAAGATGGAATGGCCTTTTGAAGACACAGTTACAGTGCCAATTAGGTGACAACAGTATGGAGGGCTGGGGCAGAGTTCTTCAGAAGGCAGTATATGCTTTGAATAAGCATTCAATATATGGTATACAGTTTCTCCCGTATCCAGGATCCATGGGTCCAGGAATCAAGGGGTGGAAAAGGGAATAGTTCTACTCACTATCACTCCTAGTAACCCTCTAGGAAAATGTTTGTTTCCTGTCCCCACAACTTTAGGTTCTGCTGGCCTAGAAGTTTTGGTTCCAGATAGGGGAGTGCTCCTACCAGGAGCCACAACAAACATTCCATTGAACTGGAATCTCAGACTTCCCCCTGGCCATTTTGGGCTTCTAATGCCCTTAAACCAACAAGTGAATAAAGGAATAACAGTGTTAGAAGGGGTGATAGATCCAGATTACCATGGGGAAATTGGATTGCCTTTCAACATTGGAGGTAAGCAGGATTATATCTGGAGTGCAGGAGATCCCTTAGGGTGTCTCTTAGTACTACCATGTCCTGTGATTAAAGTCAATGGCAAACTACAACAGACTAATCCAAGCAGGACGACAAAGGACACAGACCCATCAGGAATGAAGGTATGGGTCAATCCTCCAGGAAAAGAGCCAAGACCTGCTGAGGTGCTTGCCAAAGGTGAAGGAAATACAGAGTGGGTAGCAGAGGAAGATAGTTATAAATACCAGCTAAGGCCACTTAACCAGTTGCAGAAATGAGGATTATAAGTAATATGAATTCTTCTGTCTTATTTTATTAAGGACAAATTTGACTTTCTTCCACTTTCTTTAACATCAATTGGTATTGAGACACTTAAAGGAGGTTCCCAAGGGACATTTGCCATTGTAAATTTACAAATGCGTTTGCTATTATATGAGGAATATTTATATCATGTTAGGCATATTCATGACCTTGTTATTGTTTCACGTGGACATGAGATATTATTTGTGTGAAACTGACAAGGGGTGGATTGTAGTGGCTACTCCTGGTTGTCAACTTGACTAAATCTGGAATGAATTAATCTATGATTGGAAGGCTCATCTGTTATCCTAATCTGGAGGCCCAGAGATACAATTTTCTGACCTGGATCTTGGCATGGAGATCTTGAAGCATAGTGACTATGAATTCCAGAAGATTAAGATAAGGAGATCTCTGAGTTCAAGGTCATCTGGGATTAAAGGTTCGGAGGCACAAGCCTTTAATCTGGGCCACACCCTCTGCGGGAGTCCTATATAAGGACATTGGAAGAAGGAAGATTTACTCTGATTCTTCCTGGCCTGCTTGCCTCATGGAACTGACCAACTGCTATATCCTTGCACTTCCATCCACAGCTATTGCTGACAGTTCTTGGAGAGTTGAACTACAAGCTGTAAGTCATTGACAAATTCCCTAACTATATAGAGACTACCCATACATTCTGTGACTCAAAAGAACCCTGAGTAATACAGATACAAAACCATCTCTGATAATGACAGCCATCTCTAATAAAGATACCAGTCACTGAAGAGCTGAAACAGAGAGATATTGCTGTTTATCTCCTGAATGAGAAGTGTTCTACTTTCCCCCTTTCCTCAGGAGCTGCACTCACAGTACAGAAAGATATTGATATCCCCACCTTCTGTCTAATTTTTACCTGTCATTCAAGAAGACACAACAGAGAATAAATCAGAAAAACTGAATATTTTATATATGCCACAGTAAATAGGATGATTTTTATGGACAGAAAGAAATTGGCACTAGATGCCATGGGGAGAAGAACCTTTTAATACTTCATGCACTCCTGTTTTAATCAAATTGAAGTTGTCATTTATATTTAAGGGCTATAAATATATCATTCAATATGATGTTGATTTACATTTTGTTCCTGTGCAAATACAGCAAAAATTATGAAAAATTAAAAAAATTCAAAGTCTGAACTTTGCATACTAAGAAGCCATTTTAACTGACTACATAACACAATCAGTGTTTCACCTCTACCATCAAAAATGTAAATCTCAAGTTTTGAGAAGAGGTTAATTATTTATATTTGGGACACTTTCATCCATTAAAAAATCTAGCATATTAACATGCATAACTTCCTTCACACCAAAGTAATTTTAAGACATGAGATGACGGAAATACCATACATAAGATTTTCAAAACTTCATTTTTGGAGTTAAAGAATTCTCTGGCAAGTCAAAAAATCCTGCTTTAATCAAAGGGCTTTCATGTTTATATGAGAACTTAAACTAATTCTGTTTGTGTTGCCTGGCTGTAGAGCTTGTATGACTAAATGCACCAGGTTAGTGTATTGATTTTACATATTGGTCATAGGACTTTCACATCATTCATTGGATATTTTGATATCAGTGCCCTGAAGCAGAGATGTTGCACCCAGTGTTCAAATAGAGCAAAAATATGTATAGCATACTAGTCACTCAATAAAGTACATTTTATTATAATATGTGGACACAAAAATTGTGATTCTGTGTTTTTAGACTGAGATGGTACTCTGAGCTTATGGAATAAAATTGTGGATATATAAGAACATACAATAATTTATAATCAAATTTAATAGTGCCCCTTGTTCTTTAAAATTGCATCCAAATTACTAACCATTAGACAACCTTTCATCACCAGTTAAAATATTATTGTAGGAAATTCAACCTCCCAGTTCAACAATGAACATAGCACCCAGATAAATCATTAAGGAAATGACAAACTTTAACAATATTGTGGTTCAAATAGAGCAAAAATATGTATAACATTCTAGCCAAAAAACAGCAAAGCATGCATTTCAAGCACACATAGAATAGCCTTAGGAATAGATCTAAATTTATAAACCTAGACATTCAAGGAGAATGAAATCCATATAAATTGTTTTCCAAATCCATGGTACTGGAAAACTCACAGATACATTGAAATAATCATATCTTTTTTTTCCTAAAGCAAAGCCAACCCAAAAAGCAAACAACAACAAAAACCAAACAAAAAACTTGAGAGTAAAATATTTCAAAATAATGACAGAAAAAAGATAAATGGAAATATATTTTGAAACTTATGGAACATAACAAAACATGATATTTAAGATGTTGTAATGATGTTCTATATCAATAAAGTTAAAGCAGTTGTGTGCTAACACATTAGTAATGAAGGCAGGAGGATGCTGAATTTGAGGCCATCTGGGGTACATAGTAAGATTTTGTCTTTCTCATCTCCTGTCCCCCCAAAATTCTCAAAACAAAGACATTAGTTTCTATACAATAAGAATTTAGAAAAGGAGCAAAAGGTGTTCAAATTGAAATAAAGAGAATAAAGATGATCAAAACATAATAACAAAGACACTAAAAAATAACAGATTTATTAATATCATAATACATGATTTCACTTGGAACAAATTGATAAAGTTCCAATTCACACTGGATAAAAAGACAGCACCTTCAACAAATGGTGCTAGCAAAACTGGATGGCTAGCAAAAGAATGCAATTAGATCCATACTTATTGCCCTGCTCAAAAATCAACTGTAAATGTGTCAAAAATATCATCATAAAATCAGATACACTGAACCTGAGAAGTTGGGAATACCCTTGAACTCATTGGCACATGAAAAGACTTTCTGAAGAGAACACTGCTAGCAGAGAAGCTAAAATCAACAGTCAATAATTGGGACCTGACGAAACTAAAACTTCTGTACAGAAAAGGACATCATCATTAGAAGAAAGCAGTAGCCTACAAAATTGAAGTCAATTTTTACCAGGCACATCTGACTGAGAGCTAATATCAACATAGAACTAAAAACAACAACCCCCCCCCAAAAAAAAACAAATATCAAGAAAAAAGTATGGAGTACAGATCTAAACAGATAGTTGTCAAAAGATGAAACTCAGATGGATGAAAAAATCTTAAAGAAAAGTTCAACATTCTTAGTCATCAGGGAAATGCAAATCAGAGTTACAAGATTTCATCTTCCACCTGTTAGACTGGCTAAGATAAATTTAAAAAGTGACAGCTCATGCTTGCAAAGATGTAAAGCAAAAGAAAATACATCCATTGCCACTGGTGTACAAATATATACAGCCACTGTGGAAATCAGTGTGGTAGTTCCTCAGAAAGAGGAGAATTTATTTACCACAAGATCTGGCTATACCACTCTTGGACATACACCCAAAAGTGGCTTCATCCTACTACAAAGACACTTGTTCAACCATGTTTTTTGCTGCTCTATTTATAATAGCCAAATTTGAAAGCAATCTAGATGTTCTTTAAAATAAAAATTGATAAAGAAATTATGATACCTTTACACAATGTGAAAAGACAGAAGATCCAACATAGGTCTTCAGAGGAATTTTATTAGGAGGATGTAACTTAGGAGTATAGTATGCCTATTCTAACTGAGGCTGTTTGCTCATAAAACAAACAAACAAACAAACAAACACGTTTTTCTGTGGGTTCAGCATAAGCATAGACAAATAAGTGTAATAGGATTGTTTGGGGTGATAAGAAAATGAGTGAATCACGAACATGACATAATTACAATGTGGTACTTATCCCTTTGAAGTGAGTATCTACAAATTTGAATTAAAGTAAGTGAGAAGTTTCACATTTTTCTCAAGCCAAATACTATAATGCATGTTTAGGTAGACACACTTGATCTGGTTTACTGAAACTGCAATTTTGCCATGAGTACAATAAAACAAGATAATGATAAGGGAGTTGTTTGTCTATATAAGTAATTCAATATAAACTACATTGATAAATTGTCATCTCTCAAGCTTACTGAAAGCCGATTCTGGCAACAAGGAGATCCTCACTTATCCAAGACTCTACCACAAGTATTTAAAGTGTCCTCCAAGATAATCTTTTCTGGAGCAGGCTAGCTCCCTGATGCTATGATAGGGAAAATTGCTAAAGGAGAACCGCTAAACAGTAAAACATTAAGTTCTTTAGAGCCATTAGAAAGAAAACCATTTTCAGCATTGGTTACTATTATTTACCCTATTGTATGAAATTGCTCAAAGTAGGAACAATGATCTAGAAACTCATCCATGGAAAAACAAAATAAACCAAAACCTCTCTCAAATAGGAACTCTGGATGACTGTCTCAACAGGGCCTCCATTATTCCTTCAGTGTACTCTTAACCTGAATTTGAAAATGATACTTTTGCTCCATAATCTGGCTATTTCAGTAGGCATTTGGATATTTTAAGTCCCTAATTTGATAATAATTTGCAGTGCAGTTTTTGCTGCTTTAGATGCTAGTTCTTTTACATTTGCTTGCTATATGTTTGATAGATTCAGTGATTGTAAATGCAAAGTATGACTAACAGATTATTCCTGAGACTCTACAAAATGATGAGTGATCATAATGGTATGCTATAAAATAAGGAAAGAAGAGACATCAAAAGGAAAAGGCAATAAAAGCAATAAAAGTACCAATCAATTAGAAACTAGTGAGATCAAAGTATCATTTAAGTTAAACAAATAGAGAGAGTAAAATTTTAAAATGGAAGGTATTCAATAAAGAATACGGTGACTAACACTGATGTTATTTACTAGTTATATTTATTGATAATGTGATTGTTTATAGTACTATCACGAATGTTCCCATTGGGGGAGGAACTTTAACACAGGCTTTCTTTGTGTGGCCTTGGATATCCTCTGCCTCAGTCGGCAGACCAGGCTAGCCCTGAACTTACAAAGATCCACCTGCCTCTACCTCCTGAGTGCTGAACTTAATGGCACGCACCACCACCACCCATCAAATGTATTTAGGGAAAGAGTATTGGAAAAAGAAGAAACATATTGAATTTAATTGAATTGTTTGTTATGATGATAGTCTATTGAGTACCAAAATCAGTAATTTTTACATATATAGCATTGCAGTTCATAGATCAAGAAGCAGTACTTCTAAGAATAAAGGACATTACTTTGCCATATTAATCAATCTCTGTTATATAGAAGGGACAAGGATTTATTGATTGACAAAGTGTACTCAATATTGAATAATTAAAAAGAATATTTGTCTGTAATGGTAAATGTTATGGACATCCTAATTTTATAGAGCTGGTTCAAAGATAGTTGGATCAGCAAAAAGAAGATGGTAGGTGAAGAGATGACCACAGAAGATTACTGCTTTCCTGTAAAGCCAAAATGCTTAAGAGAAAATTGGTAGAAAATAAGAGTTCTTATTGAACATATATCAAGAGATTTAGCATGGTGAGCAGAATGGTCCCTTTGACCCAATCAAATAAGAGATTATATCAGAAAAGAGATATACCACAAATGGAAATAATGGAATTCAGTGAATATAGCATGTCACATGATATATGGCTGTTAATGGAAACAGGTATAAATAAATGGAAAGCACAGCCAGGGTTTTCTAGAGGCAAAATATTGAAGTACAAGTATGGTGAGTAGCAATATAAGCTTGCAGAAACAAATTACATTTTTTCTTTCCTTTTTCTCTTTTACATTTGTAGGCAAGAACAGGGTCAGAGCACACAAGAGTATCAGAGCTTCCTTAAAAATAAATCTTAATGAAAGATAGTTCCTTATTCCTTAGAATAATATCTCTGGGGTTTCTTCTTGAAACATGAAGATGGAGGTACAGATACAGGTTAAAGATGCTGCTTGCCCTTGACAACCAAAATCACAGAAGTCATAGGAAAGGCAGTTATAATTCAATGGTCTGAAACTCTCAAAGGGAATAAAGCTAAAGTAATAGAAGCCTGGAGCAATGCAGTTTAGGCTATCAATGACAAATTATTTCACTGAATAAGCAAAATAGAATGCATTAAATAAAATAAATGAAGCTTTACATGAACATCTCTAATTTAAAAAGGACTTTGGAAGAAATTATAAAGAAAGGCATAAGATCAAGGACAAACAGCTCAAATGCTTTAAGACGAGTGATTACTATATTTTGGCAATGACAGTGGGAGGCTAGAAAAAGGAAGTGTACATTTGACCAGTGTATGTATGCTTGCACATAAATTGTCACACTGAGCATCATTCAAATTTTCAGTTTACAGATGTTAATAAGGATAATAGAAGCTCTGTATCTATGAGAGTGCTAAGCATGGATAGGAGGGACTCTGAAGATAGAAGGTTAGAATGCATGTGAAAATCGAGTTGTGGTAGGGACTGGGAAATAATAATCTCATGAATTAAGGCAGATCAGATCACTACTTTTATACCACTTTAATAGTTAACAGAGTCAATTTATTGAGAAGACCAAAACATAGAATACATTTCAACACTGATTTAAACAACACATGTCTTCTGAGTGTCAGATAATATCTTTGTGGGATAGTATCTTAGAGGCCTGAGAATAACTTGAGTGAAAATTTACCTAGGAGCTTGCAACTGCAATTTTGCAGTTGTAGTATAAAAATAAACTTGGAAGAACAAATAGAGAGGGAAGCTATCTTAAAGTCCTGCAAATAACTTTTAAGAACACATAAATGCAAGTTTATAAAGAGTAGAGTGTGAGGCTGAATGTGAAAAGCACAGCTGATAGTTCTTAAACTCTGTACAGATATGGATTATTTAAAAATTGAGAGGTACAATCAACTTACTTCAGTAGCAGCTCACTGTAAAATGAAGTATTGATGGAAGGTACAGTAGAATCTTCAGGTCAGCAGAAAGTAGTAAGAAAGAACTCTTTTACCTGGTGATTCTACACAACTCTATTCATTATATATCCATAGTGTTTCCAAGATATAGAATGGATATAGGAATATTACTCTAAAGATGTGTGCCAAACTGCCACAAAAAAGCATAGCCAGGCATTTGCTTTTTAGGGATAGAATCAAATTTTACTTGGAGATAAAGTTAGGTCTAAATAATATTTGCCAGTTTATGTAACTTAATGTCCACAAGTATTAAATAGCTCTAAAATAGTAAATGAGCAAGATGTTCCATTTGTACCTACAGAAATAACTGTTTTCACCAGTTGGCACTATTTTTTCATGTTTTCTTTACTCGGTGACATTTTATGAAGAAGATAACCACCAGAAGCATCAGGACTCTAACCTAACAGCTTGACTATTTCTCTAAAAACCTTTAGAGAAACTGTTTCTGGTATTTTTGGTCCAAGTGTTGACACTATCTTTTAATTGGAGCACGCCAATTAATCTGTTTGTCAATAAGTCATTATCATCAAGGCAAGTTGTCTTATTCAGGGTTTTGGTTCCTGAACAAGTTGGAGAGGAAAGGGTTTATTCAGCTTACACTTTCCACATTGCTGTTGATCTCCAAAGGAAGTCAGGATTGGAAGTCAAAAAGGTCAGATTGCAAGAGTTGATGCAGAAGCCATGGAGGGATGTTTCTTACTGGTTTGCTTCCCCTGGCTTGTTCAGCCTGCTCTCTTATAGAACCCAAGACTACCAGCCCAGGGATGGCACCACCCATAATGGGCCCAACTCTCTTAATCACTAATTGAGAAAATGCCTTACAGCTGGATCACATGGATGCATTTCCTCAAGGGAGGCTCGTTTTTCTGTGATAACTTCAGCTGTGTCAAGTTGACACACAAAACCAGCCAGTACAGAAGTGCTGCTCGTTTTTAGATCACATACCTACCTCTGGAGTTGAAAACTATGTACTGATTAATAGTAAAGGACTAATGTGAAATGTCACATATCAAAGCAAACTCAAAATCTACCATTTTTTTTCATCTGGATAGTAACAAACATAGTAAATAAGTAAAGACAACTGTGTCATTTATGGAATGTTTTCATGTAATAAGGGATTTTTTTCTGAGTTGTCAAAGATGTTATAATAGTCACAGAGGAAGAGAGGAGAAAATAAATAACTAGAAAAATGCATAGAAAATGCAATGCACTCTCAAAGAATATGAAACTTACTAGTTCAGTTTGGTCCATGCCTGCTTTCCTTGCCACATTTATACTATTAATGCAAGTGCAGTGGGCAGAGTGTGTCAAACTAGTTTTATTGGTAGCAACAGCCTTCTATACTTATTACACCTCCACATCTCCTGCCACATCACTTTTAACTGCTGTGCTTACTCTGTAAGCAGCCATGTTTTTATTCTCAAAGAGATTCTATCAAATACAAAGGTGGAGTATCTCAGTTGATAGAGTCTTGTCCATGTAATTTTTATCCACAGAACCCACAACATTGAGAAAGAATCTACTCCTAAAAGTTGTCTTCACACACACACACACACACACACACACACACACACACACACACACCAATAAATGTAATTTAAAAGAAAAACAGAAAGAGGTTGTGATGGCTAGTATTTCTTGTCAAGTTGACAACATCTGAAATCAACTAAAACCCAAGGAGCTGGGCATGCCTGTAAAAGTTTTCTTAACTGAATCATTTGAAATAGGAAGACCCACCTTAAATCGAGGCCACAAATTTTGGTAACAGGCCACATCAAAGAAGTCTTTACCTTTTTGCATGCTTTCCCTCACTCTTATTAGCAAGTTCATATATCCTGTTGCTGAAACATTCTTTCACTGATATTACAACCTACTCTTTTGAGATTCTAAAATAGACCAAAAGTTCTCTAGGAATTCCTGATTCCAGCACCAGATTGGGACTATTGAGAAATTCAGTCTTAAGTGAATAACTACTGCATTCTTGGCCTTTCAGTCAAATGATAGCTATTTTTTGAATGTGCAGATCACAGCCTATAAATCATTTTAATAAATTCCTTTAACACACACACACACACACACACGCACACACACACACACAGACACACACACTCACTTGTTCTTTTTGATTATAAAATAACCTGGCAAAAGTTATTTAGCAGAAGAAATGGTTTATTTTGGGTTATAGTTCCAGAAGTAAGGTATCATGGTAAAGAGTGCAGGGTTTCAATAACATGAGGCAAGTGTATCACATTGGATCAGAAATTCAGAATCAGAGAGCAAACAAACTACAAGTAGGATCAAGTTACAAAATCTCAAAACCTACCTTCAGTGGCATACTTCCCTCAGCAAGTTGCTATCTACTAAATGTACCATAACCATACCAAATAATATCAGCAAATCAAAACCAAATGATCAAATACATTAGCCTTTGAGGGACATTTCAAATGCAAATCATTGTATTCTACACCCAGTCCCCCTAGATTCATGATCACCTCAGGATATAAAATGTATTTACTCTAAATTTAAATGGTACCATAGTCTTTTTACAATACAAACCCTCAGAATGTCTTCTAAGATTTACGAAATCTCTTAACCATGACCCCTCTAAAACTGAAAATAAAAATGAATCATATGCATCCAACATACAATGACACAGAATATGCATTCCCATTTTAAAAGAGAGGAATGGAGGCTTGTGAGTTATTATTGGACCAAAGAAATACCTAAACTCCATCAGGAAAAACACCAAATGTTATAACATCATGTTTAGCATTGGAGGTTTCAGTTCCAAAGGGTTTAAGTAGCTCTTTGTAGTTGTACAACATACACATCAGTTTTGGGCTTGTTGTATCCCCTGTATCTGTTCCCCACTCCCCAGCAGACAGGTCAACAGTTGGAGACCAATTATTCAATTACATAAGGAAATGGAGGACATTTCTCATTCAAACCAAAACAGAACGTAAGGCACTTCAAGCTGATTGCAGATATAAGAGTGAGCCCAGCTAAAATGAACTGTGCAAAGTTGAATTCAGTTGAACATTTGGGGAAGAATAAGCTATGAAAATGTTTATAGATTTATGATGCTAAGATTTTGCTTCATTGGTATGCAGTGCTATTTGAATTTATTAGTAACTAAAATGGAAATAAATGTCCAAGATACAAGAGAATGGGAAGGACATTATTATTTTCACAAATATATAGAAGGTAAAAAAAAATAGAAACATCAACCATTTGAGTTCAAAGCATCAAAGAACATACATAGCGAAGACAGCAGAAACTACCTAATGATTTTTCACTTCTTTTTCAAGAGGTGAAAAGTATAGATAGCAATGTTAGCGATGACGATTATTTGAAATTATTTTCAGAATAATTTTATTACATTCTATCCATGCAGAATGAATTTTGTCATAGTAACAGGAAGCAATGAATGTACCTTCAATGAGGGATGTTCTCCTTTATAGAGAATGGGAGTTGATGTTGAAGCATCAAGGACCTTGCTGACACAAATAATATGAGAAGAAATAAAACATAAAAAATGAATTGACGAGTGAAGTACAATAACATCCCTATAGCATAATAGGTCATCAAGAACTACTACTAAACATAGCAAACCAAGAATGGAAGTTTATGTATATGATGTTCTGCTATGAAGGGAAAGAATGTAATAAAACTTGATTCTATGCAGTCTTCTGGTAAAGAAAAGACATCAATTGTCTTAACCTAGTTCTGAACTCTGCAACTACAGTAATGAACTGTCAGCCAAGATATAGCCATTGTTTCAGTGGTTACATAACAGTAATGGGGATAACCAACCGCTTTTCCTTTAAATATGAGGCCTGCTCCATAGGCAGGATTTTATGACTGGTACTATAATGCTAATCAAAACCCATGACTGAGGAAAGCTTAGGCCCTACATGGTAAGCTACTGTTGCTGTTTTGCTAAACCCGCATGCTGTCAAACTGCCTTCTAAATATCTTTGATTTTGTTTATATACATAAATTTGTGTTGCCATCAAACTTGGTCAGAGAGGTTCCTTTTGCATTGGTTAGCAGCTAATGTAGAGACATAACTTGTCCAAGTGTCATGTATGACTGCTGTGAAGTGGATGGATCACTCATGTTAATCTCCCCTCACATCCCTCCCTGTAGCCCATGAATACCACAAAGGAGGAGACAGAAAGAATGTCCTAGGTGGCAAATGTGGAGAAATGCTATGGAATATAACTTTGGGACATGACCATGTGTGTTTCAACTCACAGGATATGTGGTTACTTGCATAATATTAAGTCAATTAAAGTTTTATCATTGATGAGGAAAGGTCACATGAAGTGCCATTTTTAGTGGAAGATCTATTATTTATTGATAGCTGCTAAGGGAGGGGAATCATTCTCTCTTGGTTTAAAGGTGTTGATAGGTTGACCATGGCCCTATAACCATGTACATATAAGCAGCATCTTTCTTACTGGGGGTGATTAAGACCAACTTTAAAAAGGAAGATATAAAATTGGAAGAGAAATAAGGTGTGAAGACTGTATAGTAAGAAGTAGAAGAACAAGACTGTAATATTTTCACTGGAGTGTTAATGTCAAACACAGATATCTGCAAAGCAAGCAAAAGGGTAGGGAACTCTTATTCTTATCACCGATGTTCTTGTCTGCCACTATGATCACACAAATTCTTGTCTGCCAGTATTATCTCTCAAAGTCACAAAACTTTTCCTTAGATGGAATGGTTCTGCTGGAGAGAAACTCATTGTGATGAGTTATATACTACAAGTTTCTGGTATTTGCATGGAGAATGGATTTAGAGTCACAGATCCAATTTAGGAAATGGTTTAATTAGCTCATGAAGAAAATGTTTCTGTGAGAAAGGAAATCATTGTTCCACTCATTGAATCTCCATTCTTGTTTCCTTCCTTGTTTTCTAGCACAGTTATTACACAGGAAACATTTTCATGATATACTAAACCAATTAAAATTATTTATGCCTCTTTTCTTAGATTGAAATCAGAGAGACAATGTGATTTCACTTGAAGGCACCTCACCGTTGTTAGAGAGGATAGATGTTTTGATAAATTTTGAAAATCTGTCCTGAGGAGGAGAATGAAACACATAGCACCTTTAGCACCTTTTAAACTAATAATAAGAAACTGATTGTTCCTGTGTGTTTGTGTGTGTGTGTGTGTTTCCATAGGGAAGAGTGTATCTCGTAGAGTGGGATTTTTTTTGTTTGTTTTGTTTTTGTTTTTTCGAGACAGGGTTTCTCTGTGTAGCCCTGGCTGTCCTGGAACTCACTTTGTAGACCAGGCTGGCCTCGAACTCAGAAATCCTCCTGCCTCTGCCTCCCAAGTGTTGGGATTAAAGGCATGCGCCACCACCGCCCGGCTTAGAGTGGGATTTACAAGTAGGATTTATGACCGGATTTCTGACTGGAATAATTCCTAAAAGCCACAGAAATTCATACTTTATTTTTACATAATTTAAAAATACTAATGTTACTCTATGCAGTCAGATAATAAATTTCTTCTCTATATGTGGTAAGGACACAGAAAGATGAGGATAAAGGATCAAAGCTACATAGTTTCTTGCCTACTTTTATATTAAAGGACCTTAAAGCATGCACGAGAGTGAATTTTTCGGCTAGTACAGATTCTTCAAAATAGTTAAAGATTTTGTATACTAAAAAAAAAAAAATCCTACAGTCAGATTAGTATATTTTACCCAGGAAGAACTGTAGATAATATAAAAGTTTACACACTAGAGAAAAAGAAAGCACACAGAGTTGACATTAATAGGTGCAAAAGGAATCTCTGGCAATATTTCCATGTTGAATTATTCAATTTATGGATTGGTATAAGGCTACAACATAGCAACTAAGAACACAGGTTCTGTATACCATTTGGATTCTAATTTTGCCTCTGCCAAACAGAGTTTATGTAGTTTTCCCATGTTGATTATATGATTTATCTTGCTTGTGTTTCACTTTCCTCATTTATAAAACAATGGTAATCCAAATATTGAGCACACATTGCTATTGTAAAGATTAAGATAAAATGCTCAAGGGTCTGGAGAGATGGTTCAGCAGTTAAGAGCATTTGCTGCTGCTCTGGAGGATATAGATTCAGTTTCTCACACCCACATGGTAGCCCAAAATTTTATGCATCTGTAGTTCTGGGCAGTATGACACTGTCTTATAACCTCCATGGCACCAGGCATGCATGTGATACACAGACACTCATGCAAGCATGGTATTTTGTTATGGGTCTGAGATTGCTCAATAGTTCACCTGAACAATAACCATGACTAAATTGTGACAAATAAGAGGCTTTACTAAGTTCTGGATCTGGATACTCATGCTGCAATGACTACATCTAGATCACTTTCAAGATGCAGTAACTTGCCATATTTTCCCTGAGTTTATATAGACAGAAATCACAACGTTACAAAGTTGCATGTTTTCAAGGGTCTAATTAGCTCATATCCTGAAATGTCTAACTTCTACAATACATATTCTGTTGATGCCTCAGTTTTCTCTAGCAAGCAAACTTTTGCTTTATAGAAGCAAAACTAGCAATTAGTTCCCAGGACCCATTGTCTTGCAAGAACAATAGAGAGTAAAATTTACAAAGCTAGGCAGTTTCTTAAGATTAGCTCAACTATTCTGGGAAGTTATGTGTCTTGGACAATTTTACTGACAGGGTATGTATTATAAGATAGCAGCTTACAAGCTGAAACAATTTTTTTTCATGGATTCTTTTAAGTACAGCCATCTTTAAAAATTTAAATATGTAATTCACTATCAAAATTTATACACACAAAAAAGTTTTAAAATGCTTAAAACAGAACCTTAAATATATTTAAATGTTGTATACTTTTGTACTATAATAACTGCATGACCTTATTTATAGAATGCAGGTCAGAAAAATTAATGACCTCTCAAAGGCAGCTTGCACTAAGAACTATTTACCTAAAGTACTTGTATTTCCTTTGGATAGCATAATTTCTTAAAATGAGAAATGTTGTTTCCACAGAGAAGTTGGCTAAATGTCTATTTCCATCCTGATGCTTGCACCAATGCAAGAGGTAATGGATATGGAATTGGCAGAGATTCAAATGCTCTAGAAAGTACATGGAAACCTGGATAGTGATGATTTACTCTTGAAACCTGCATCTAAGATTTTTCAGTTGGGAACTCTAAATAAATGCCATTCAGCTTTATCATGTGAAATGACTGTATATATATATATATATATACACCTTATCAAGCCTTTGTGCATTTATTGATGCTGCAGGAAATGGCAGATTGGATGAAGTTAAGTACAAGAGCACCATTCTTCCTGCATTGTTATGAGCTTTTTATTTCTGTAATCTTTATCAACTGTTTTTGCATAGAGCCTTTGTTCTCATCTCATTACCCAAAAGAGTATCTGTACTGGAATAAAGATAATAATAAAAGCACAGACCCTCCAAGTCATGAAAAATCATCAATTGCTCTCTCTCTCTCTCTCTCTCTCTCTCTCTCTCTCTCTCTCTCTCTCTCTCTCTCGCTCTCTGTCTCTCCCTCCCTCCCTCCCCTTTATTGTAAGAGAGGGTCATTTATGTTAATAAGCAAATAATGTATTGTAGTTGGGTAATTACAGTGAGAGGCAAATTGAAAAGTCAATTGTTATAATTAGCCTCTGATACATGATGGCTCAATGATTTTCATGCAATAGAGAACGTTCTGTCTGGTAAGATATATTAAAATGATATCCAGTTAATCAATATCAAATGTCTTACATTAGGTTCCTTCAGATTTACATAAATTAAAGTAGTACAAAGAAGCTTCTGTTACTTACCACAGTAAAGTTAACTAAAAAATTTAACATACTAATAACCATACCACATCTTTCACTATTGGTTTTGAAATATGTGATATGTTACAGGTGTTTCTAAGTGTCATGACTTTTGAAACCTGTAACATTGCTTTCAGCTATGATACACATATGTGTCATAAGAAAGAATGGCTCACATTGTACGTTTGAGTGAGATATTTGTTTTAACTTGTGAATATGAAATTTAAGTTCATTTTGGCTATTTAAAAACCAGAACACTGGAGAGTCCATAGAAACATTCAGACCTTGCAACTAACTGCTGGCATTGTTCAGAAAGAAAAAGAGCTGCTCTTACAGCTAAATTATCTCTTCTCACTGTTTCTACCTTCACTGTGCCCCAATAGATACCTTAATATGACAGTAATAATTGTCAGAAAAAGTCCTCAGTTGTATCTTCTTAGTGCTGTCATTCATACTTCAAGCCAATTTACTTTGTATCTGTTATTTCTGTATCAAATAATGCCTTGACATAGTTATTAGGTGCACCTGCTCTACCTTTACAAAACTTCCCTTTCACACTCTCAATCACACTAATTTAGTAGCTCTATAAAACAACATCAACAAAATCATTCATTACTGACTGCCCCTTTCATTACTAATGTATGTGGAAATTCCTTGCTTTTTTATGTTTACCATTTATATATTCATTTTTGCCATACTATCCCCCTCCCACTATAGAAAATCTCATGATTTGGGATGGGCTCGTTATCCTCTAGGGCATTTTCTTTATATTACATTTTGCATTCCAAGTTTACTGTATTATTTTATCATAGAATTTTTTTCTATTTTTATTGAATAAATTTTCATTTACATTTCAAATGCTAAAATCTTTCCTGGTTTCCCCCTCCCCGAAAACCTCCAACCCCTCCTCCCACCCCTGCCTCCAAGTATATGACCCTCCACCCGACCCACTCCCACCCCCCCCTTGATTTCCCTTTGTTGGGGCATCTATTGAGCCTTCACTGGACCAACGACCACTCCTCCCACTGATGCCTGACAAGGCATTCCTCTGCCACATTTTTGGCTGGAACCATGTGTACCACTTGGTTGATGGTTTAGAGCCTGGGAGTCCTGGGGCATCTGGGTGGCCGACATTGTTATTCTTCCCATGGGGCTGTAAACCCCTTCAGCTCCTCCATACCGCCCTCCAACTCCTCCATTGGGGACCCCACGCCCAGTCCAATGGTCGGCTGCTAGCATCTGCCTCTGTATGTGAAAGGCTCTGACAGGGCCCCTCCAGAGACAAACAAAATGTGAAGCAGAGACTGAAGTAAAGGCCACGCAGAGACTACCCTAACTAGGCATTCATCCTATAAACAGTCACTAAACCCCGACACAATTATGGAAAAGAAGCACATACCAAAAGAAGCTTATCAAAGACATTTTTGCCTAGTCTTACTTTATTTTGTTAGGCTATGTTCCATTGATATTCTTTGGAGGCCTACTCTTTTCTGAAGTGAAATGGAGGAGGAGTGAGTTTGAGGAAGAGGGGAGGTGGCGGAGACTGGGAGCAGCAATGGGACAGGAAACTATGATTAGCTTGTATTGTATAAAAGAAGAATAAATAATAATAAAAATAAATGCAACAATTGGTTTATCATAAAGATAATCACACTGCATGTTGAATTGTTACAAGTGAAGCACACCAGTACTTTCTGCAACCGTTACATAGAGTATCATTCAATTATGAAGTAGGCACATTCTGCTCTGAAGGAAACAGATACGTCTAGGCAAATTGTCTATTTCTAACATCTTTTCATTTCATTAAGTGAAATTGATTCATATGTAGGTTGAGGCAGAAAAGAACTTCAATAAAACATTTTGATTGATTGGAAAATTATACAATTTTGAGTGAATTCATGAAATAATTACTCTATTGAAGAAACAGTAAAAGAAGTAATAGAACAGCAAAGATTTAGAAAGAATAAATAAAATGCCCTT
Source organism: Tokudaia tokunoshimensis (assembly GCA_036184795.1). Taxonomy (NCBI): domain Eukaryota; kingdom Metazoa; phylum Chordata; class Mammalia; order Rodentia; family Muridae; genus Tokudaia; species Tokudaia tokunoshimensis. The sequence continues at coordinate 128,382,066 of BTHU01000023.1, read as the reverse complement.
ACAAATACAGAATCCATAACCATATGCTGAAATAAGAAACAGACATCTGCACCTAATTGCAAATAATTATGCTGATTTTAAAAAGGGGGAAACTATTGATGTATCTTAAGTGACACCCAATGGTGCTCAGGGTAGTTTTACCAAACCCTAGAGTCCAACTCAGAAAACATATTGAGATTTTGTAATTCACAACAAATTCAAATCCAGTAATAAACCACAGATATCCCTATTCTGGCCACATGGTTCCAACTTCACTAAGAAAAAGTAATATCTCTATAAAATGAGATATGTCCATAAAATCCAGGGCTCAGGGAACTCTGAGGAAGACAAGGAAGAAAGAGAAGAGCCAGAGAAGATGGGGCACACTAAGAGAATAAGGCCATTAATATCAACTGAGCAAAGCTCATATGAATTCACAGAGACTGAAGCTTCAAGAATATGGCTGACATGAGTCTGCACTAGACCTTCTGCATATATAGTATAGCCATTAGCTTAGTATTTTCATAGGCCTCCTGAGTGTAGTGTGTAAACAAGCAGGTCTCTGATTCTTGCTTCTTATATTGGATTTATTTTTTAGCAATTGTTTAATCCACTTCTTACATTAGCTTTTGTTTTGCTTTATTTTATTTTATTATCACTAAGAAGCCTGTTTATTCTCTAATGAGACACAGAATGGGGTGTATCCAGATACAGGTGGGAAGGAATGTGGAAGAATAGAGGGGAAGAGAAAACATAATCAGGATATATTATGTGGGAAAAATACTTTTTATAAAAAGAAACAAAGAACAATCAGAAGTATGTGGTAAATGGTGGCATTCTTAACTTATTCAAATGCATTAATATCCTAAGTTCTTATAGGTTCTGTCATAGATATGTATAGCTTGTCCTTCTGAGATTCCCTTCTAGTATGGGAGCTAGTCCTAGAAGATAATAATATATACAAAATTAAGTTAACTATAGTGCTGATCACTAAGTAGTTACTTCCAAGTTCCCTATTTCTTTTTTTTTTTATTTTTGTATTTTTTATTTTATTAGATATTTGCTTTATTTTAAATGGTATTTACATTTCAAATGGTATTCCCTTTCCTTATTACCCCTCAGAAAAGCCCCATCCCATCCCACCTCCCCCTCATTACCAACCCACCCACCCACTTCATGACACTACATTGGGCCATCTAGCCTTCACAGGACCAAAGACCTCTCCTTTGATGTCTGAAAAGGTCATCCTCTGCTACATATGAAGCGAGAGCCATAGGTCCCTCCATGTGTACTCTTTGGTTGGTTGTTTAGTCCCTGGGAGCTCTTGGGGGTACTGGTTGGTACATAAAATTGTTCCTCGTTCAGTACTGCAAAACTCTTTTTTTTTTATTTTATTTTATTTTTTTAATTTACATTCCAAATCACTTCCCCTTTCCCGTTTCCTCCCTCCCTGAAAGTCCCATAAGCCCCCTTCCCTCCCTCCAAACTCTTAAGCCAGAGAATAAACATCCTTTCTCTAGCTCCTCCATTGGGGTCCCTATGTTCAGTCTATTGGTTGGCAGTGAACCATGGATGTTTTGATCCACCTTCTAAGAAGGATCAAAGTATCCATACATTGGTCTTCCTTCTTTTTTTTTTTTTTCCGAGACAGGGTTTCTCTGCATAGTCCTGGCTGTCCTGAAACTCACTCTGTAGACCAGGCTGGCCTCGAAATCAGAAATCCACCTGCCTCTGCCTCCCAAGTGCTAGGATTAAAGGCGTGCGCCACCACCGCCCGGCGGTCTTCCTTCTTCTTGAGCTTCATGTGGTCTGTGAATTGTATCTTGGGTATTCTGAGCTTTTGGGCTAATATCCACTTATCAGTGAGTGCATACCATGTGTGTTCTTTTGAGCTCGGGTCACCTCACTCAAGATAATATTTTCTAGTTCCATCCATTTGCCTAAGAATTTCATTAATTCATTGTTTATAATAGCTGAGTAACACTCCATTTTGTAAATGTACCAGATTGTCTGTATCCATTCATCTGTTGAGGGACATCTGGGTCCTTTCCAGCTTCTGGCTATTATAAATATGCTCTATGAACATAGTGGAGCATGTGTCCTTATTACATGCTGGAGAATCTTCTGAGTATATGCATAGGAGTGGTATAGCTGGGTCCTCAGGGAGTACTATGTCCAATTTTCTGAGGAAATGTCAAAGAGATTTTCAGAGAGGTTTTACCAGCTTGCAATCTCACCAGCAAAGGAGGAGTGTTTTCTTTCTCCAAATCCTCTCCAGCATCTGCTGTTCTCTGTGGTTTTGATCTTAGCTATTCTGACTGGTACAAGGTAGACTCTCAGGGTTGTTTTGATTTACATATCCCTGATGATTAAGGATGTTGAACATTTCTTTAGGTGTTTCTCAGCCATCCAGTGTTCCTCAGTTGAGAATTCTTTGTTTAGCTCTGTACCCCATTTTTATAGGGTTATTTAACACTCTGGAGTCTAACTTCTTGAGTTTCTTATTATTATTCCTTATTATTCGATATTAGCCCTCTATCAGATGTAGGATTGGTAAAGATCTTTTCCCAATCTGTTGGTTGTCATTTTTTTCCCTATTGACAGAGTCCTTTATTTTACAGAAGACTTGCAATTTTAGGAGGCCCATTTGTCAGTTCTTTATCTTAGAGCATGAGCTATTGGTGTTCTGTTCAGGAAATTTTCCCCTGTGCCCACGTGCTCCAGCTTCTTCCCCAATTTCTCTTCTATTAGTTTCATTGTACCTGGTTTTTTGTGGAGATCCTTGATCCACTTGGACTTGAAATTTGTACAGGGAGATAAGAATGGATCAGTTTACACCATTCTACATGTTGACTGCAGGTTGAACCAGCACCATTTGTTGAAAATGCTGTCTTTTTTCCACTGGATGGTTTTAGCTCCTTTGTCAAAGATCAAGTGACCATAGGTGTATGGGTTCCCTTCTGGGTCTTAAATTCTATTCCATTGATTTACCTGCCAATCATTGTACCAATATCATGCAGTTTTTTTCACTATTGCTCTGTAGCATAGCTTGAGGTCAGGGATGGTGATTCCACCAGAGGTACTTTTATTGGTGAGAATAGCTTTTGCTATCCTGGTTTTTTTTGTCATTCTAGATAAATTTGGAATTTGCTCTTTCTAACTTTATGAAGAATTGAGTTGGAAATTTGATGGAGATTGCACTGAATCTGTAGATTGCTTTAGGCAAGATGGTCATTTTTACTATATTAATCCTGCCAATTCATGAGCATGGGAGATGTTTCCAAATTCTGAGATCTTCATCAATTTCATTCTTCAGAGACTTGAAGTTCTTGTCATACAGATCTTTCACTTGCTTGGTTAGAGTCACATCAAGATACTTTACGTTGTGGGCTTGCAAGCCTGACTCAGCATGCCTGGGAGACCAGCTTTCCCCTGGCACAGAGGTCTGTGGCTCAGCCCAGCTCCTAGGTATAGATAAAGCCTAGAAGTTCCCTGTCCCAGCTCCTCTGGCATTCCTGTGCTATTTGTGGCTATTGTGAAGGGTATCATTTCCCTAATTTCTTTCTCAGCCTCTTCATCCTTTGAGTAGAGGAAGGCTACTGATTTGATTTAGTTTAATATCCAGTCATTTTGCTGAAGTTGTTTATCAGGTGTAGGAGTTTTCTAGTGGAATTTTTGGGGTCACTTAAGTATACTATCATATTACCTGCAAATAGTGATAGTTTGACTTCTTCCTTTCCAATTTGTATCCCTTTGACCTCCTTTTGTTATCTAATTGCTCTGGCTAGGACTTTGAGTACTATATTGAACAGGTTAGGGAGAGAGTAGACAGCATTGTCTAGTCCCTGATTTCAGTGGGATTGCTTCAAGTTTCTCTCCATTTAGTTTGATGCTGGCTACTGGTTTGCTGTATATTGCTTTTACTATGTTGAGATATGGGCATTGAATTCCTGATCTTTCTAAGGCTTTTATTATGAAGGGGTATTGGATTTTGTCAAATGCTTTCTCAGCATCTAATAAAATGACCTCGTGTTTTTTTCTTTGAGTTTGTTTATACAGTAGATTACATTGATGTATTTCCATATATTGAATCATCCCCAAATCCCTGGGATGAAGCATACTAGATCATGGTGGATGATCATTTTGATTTATACTTGGATTCAGTTGGCAAGGATTTTATTGAGTATTTTTACATAGATATTCATAAGAGAAATTGGTCTAAAGTACTCTTTCTTTATTGGCTCTTTGTGTAGTTTAGGTATCAGGGTTATGGTGGTTTCATAGAACTAGTTGGGTAGTGTCCCTTCTGTTTCTATTTTGTGGTATAGTTTGAAGAGTATTGGTATTAGGTCTTCTTTGAAGGTCTGATAGAATTCTGCATTAAACACATCTGGTCCTGGGTTTGTTGTTGTTTTTGTTTTTTGATTGGAAGACTATTATTGACTTCTTCTATTTCTTTAGGTGTTATGGAATTGTTTAGATCATTTATCTGATCTGATTTAATTTTGGTACCTGGTATCTGTCTAGAAAATTGTCCATTTCATCTGGATTATCCAGTTCTGTTTAGTAGAGGCTTTTGTAGTTGAATCTGATGATTTTTTTTGGATTTCCTCAGTATCTGTTGTTATGTTTCCCTTTTAATTTCTGATTTTGTTGATTTGGGAACCATCTTTGTGCACTCTAGTTAGATTGGCTAAGGGTTTATTTATTTATTTATTTATTTATTTATTTATTTATTTAAAAAAAACCAGCTCCTGATTTGGCTGATTCTTTGTGTAGTTCTTTGTGTTTCTACTTGCTTGATTTCGGTCGTGAATTAGATTATTTCCTGATGTCTACTCCACTTGAGTATATTTGCTTCCTTTTGTTCTTGAGCCTTCAGATGTGCTGTCAAGCTGCTAGTGTATGCTCTTTCCAGGTATTTTTTGGAGGCTCTCAGAGCTGAGTTTTCCTCTAAGCACTGCTTTCATTGTGTCCCATAGGTTTGGGTATGTTTTTCCTTTACTTTCACTATTTTTTTTTAATTTTTTTATTAGGTATATTCTTTATTTACATTTCAAATGATTTCCCTCTTACGGGTTCCCCCCTCCCCAAAAGTCCCATATGCCCTCTTCCCTCCCCCTGCTCCCCAACCAATCCAAACCTGCAGCCCCTTCCTGGTATTCCCCTACACTGCCACATTGAGCCCTTCCAGGACCAGGGATCTCTCCTTCCTTCTTTTTGGTATCCTTTGATATGTGAATTGTTCCTTGGGTATTCCAAGCTTCTGGACTAATATCCGCTTATCAGTGAGTGCATATCATGCGTGATTTTTTGTGAATGGGTCACCTCACTAAGAATCACATTCTTCAGTTCCACCCACTTACCACATAATTTCATGAATTCATTGTTTTGAATAGCTGAGTAGTATTCCATAGTGTAAATATACCACATTTTCTGTATCCATTCCTCCGTTGAGGGACATTTGGGTTCTTTTCAGCTTCTGGCTATTATAAATAAGGCTGCTATGAACATAGTGGAGCATGTGTCCTTACTACATGTTGGAGAGTCCTCTGGGTATATGGTATAGCTGGGTCCTGCAGTAGTATTATGCCGACTTTTCTGAGGAAACGCCAAACTGATTTCCAGAGTGGTTTTACCAGCTGCAATCCCACTAGCAGTGGAGGAGTGTTCTTCTTTCTCCACATCCTCACTAGCACAGACTGTCTCCTGAGTTTTTGGCCTTAGCCATTCTGACTGGTGTGAGGTGAAATCTCAGGGTTGTTTTGATTTGCATTTCCCTGATGACTAAGGATGTTGAACATTTCTTTTGGTGTTTCTCAGCCATTCGATATTCCTCAGGTGAAAAGTCTTTGTTTACCTCTGTACCCCATTTTTAATAGGGTTATTTAGCTCTCTGGAATCTACCTTCATGATTTCTTTGTATATCTTGGATATTAGCCCTCTGTCGGATGTAGGGTTGGTAAAGATCTTTTCCCAATTAGTTGGTTGCTGTTTTGTCCTTTTGACAGTGTCCTTTGCCTTACAGAAACTTCATAATTTTATGAGGTCCCATTTGTCAATTCTTGATCTTAGAGCATAAGCTATTGGTGTTCTGTTCAGGAAATTTTCCCCTGTGCCCATGTGCTCAAGGCATTTCCCCAGTTTCTTTTCTACTAGTTTCAGTGTTCCTGGTTTTATGTGGAGGTCTTTGATCCACTTAGACTTGAGCTTAGTACAAGGAGATAAGAATGGTTCCATTTGTATTCTTCTGCATGTTGACCTCCAGTAGAACCAGGACCATCTATTGAAAAGGCTATTTTTTCCCACTGGGTGGTTGTAGCTACTTTGTCAAAGATCAAGTGACCATAGGTGTATGGGTTCATTTCTCGGTCTTCAATTCTGTTCCATTGATCTACCTGCCTATCACTTTACCTATACCATGCAGTTTTTAACACTATTGCTCTGTAGTACAGCTTGAGGTCCAGGATACTGATTCCCTCAGAAGTTCTTTTACTGTTGAGAATAGTTTTAGCTATCCTAGGTTTTTTGTTATTCCAGATGAATTTGAAAATTTCTCTTTCTAACTCTGTGAAGAATGGAGTTGGGATTTTGCTGGGAATTGCATTGAATCTGTATATTGCTTTTGGGTGAATAGCCATTTTTACTATATTAATCCTGCCAATCCATGAGCATGGAAGATCTTTCCATCTTCTGAGGTCTTCTTCAATTTCTTTCTTCAGAGACTTGAAGTTCTTGTCATTCAGAGCTTTCACTTGCTTGATTAAAGTCACATCAAGATATTTTACATTGTGGGCCTGCAAGCCTGTCTCAGCACCCCTGGGAGACCAGCTTTCCCCTGGCACAGAGATATGTGGCTCAGCCCAGCTCCTAGGTATAGATGGAGCCCAGAAGTTCCCTGTCCCAGCTCCTCTGGCATTCCTGTGCTCCCTGTGCTCCTGGACGTACCCACTTTGGACAGTCATAAGAGAGAAAATGGTGCTCCCACCTTCAAACCCAGGAGTCAACGCTCTCCCTGGGGACCAGATCTCCCCTGGCAGGACAAATGCTCAGATGACTGTGGAGCAGCCCAGCTCCTGAGTGCAGATGGAGCTCGGAAGGCCCCTTTCCTAGCTGCTCTGCCACTTCCCTATTTCTTTAAAGTTATATTTTCCTGGAATATTCATTTTGAAAAGTACAGTCTCTTAGAAATCTATTGATATGCGGATTGTGTCTAGGGTATTCCGAGATTCTGGGTCAATATCCCCTTATCAGTGACTGCATACCATGTGTGTTCTTTTGTGATTGGGTTACCTCACTAAGGATGATATTTTCAAGATCTGACCATTTGCCTAGGAATTTCGTGAATTCATTGTTTTTAATTGCAGAGTAGTATTCCATTGTATAGATATACCACATCTTCTGAATCCATTCCTCCGTTGAGGGACATCTGGGTTCTTTCCAGCTTCTGGCTATTATAAATAAGGCTGCTATGAACATAGTGGAGCATGTGTCCTTATTGCATGCAGGTAAAGCCTCTGGGTATATGCCCAGGAGTGGTATAGCCGGATCCTCCGGGAGTGTCATGCCCAGTTTTCTGAGGAACCACCAGACTGCTTTCCAGAGTGCTTGTACCAGCTTGCAATTCCACCAGCAGTGGAGGAGTGTTCCTCTTTCTCCACATCCTTGCCAACAACTGCTGTCTCCTGTGTTTTTGATCTTAGCCATCCTGACTGGTGTGAGATGGAATCTCAGGGTTGTTTTGATTTGCATTTCCCTAATGACTAAGGATGATGAACATCTCTTTAGGTGCTTCTCAGCCATTAGATATTCTTCAGGTGAGAACTCTTTGTTTAGCTCTGTACCCCATTTTTTAATAGGGTTACTTGCCTCTCTGGAGTTTAACTTCTTGAGTTCTTTGTATATATTGGATGTTAGCCCTCTGTCGGATGTAAGGTTGGTAAAGATCATTTCCCAGTTAGTTGGTTGCTGCTTTGTCTTTTTGACAGTGTCTTTTGCCTTGCAAAAACTTTGTAATTTAATGAGGTCCCATTTGTCTATTCTTGATTTTAGAGCATAAGCTATTGGAGTTCTGTTCAGGAAATTCTCCCCTGTGCCCATGTGTTCAAGGTTCTTCCCTAGTTTCCCTTCTATTAGTTTCAGTGTGTCTGGTTTTATGTGGAGATCTTTGATCCACTTAGAATTGAGCTTAGTGCAAGGAGATAAGAATGGGTCAATTTGCATTCTTCTGCATGTTGACCTCCAGCTGAGCCAGCACCATTTGTTGAAAAGGCTATCTTTTTTCCGTTGGATGGTTTTAGCTCCTTTGTCAAAGATCAAGTGACCAAAGGAGTGTGGATTCATTTCTGGGTCTTCAATTCTGTTCCATTGATCTACATGTCTGTTACTGTACCAATACCATGAGGTTTTTAACACTATTGCTCTGTAGTACAGCTTGAGGTCCGGGATACTGATTCCCCCAGAGGTTCTTTTACTCTTGAGAATAGTTTTAGCTATTCTGGGTTTTCTGTTATTACAGATGAATTTTTGAATTGCTCTTTCTAACTCTATGAAGAATTGAGTTGGGATTTTGATGGGGATTGCATTGAATCTGTGTATTACTTTTGGTAAGATGCTCATTTTTACTATATTATTCCTGCCAATACATGAGCAGACCCCTGGTTCTGGAAAGACTGGATGTAGGGGAACGCCAGGACAGAGTAACGAGAGGGGGTTGAATGGAGAAAAGAGGGAGGGAAGGGGGCTTATGGGACTTTTGGGGAGGGAGGAAACAGGAAAGGAGGGTTGTGGAATGGAGAAAGCAGAAGTCAGGAATGTTGTTGGTGATGCTGTCGGGGGCATGGAAGAGAATGAGGGCCCAGGAGAAGAAGGGCCTCGGAACCGGACCAGCAGAGCTGTTAACTTGGATTGACTTGTTACTAAGCAATAGAGTGATTTCATGCCCGATCTTAATGGTTTTTCCTGTGGTTTCCTCTGTGTACTGGTAGACCTGAGGAGAAATGAGATGTGGAAGGGACCCTGGGTCAATTAGCTGAGATAAGCTTCCTCCTTCAGCAGAGTCTTTAGCCTACCCCAGTCTGCTTTCTGTCTGGTGGATTTCACTTCCTGTGCTTTCTGGCAAATTCACTTCCTGTTTGGGGTTTAAGTATTCCAGGGGAGGCATCACCTGCCTTCCTCTTGCTTCCTGGCCTGTGGTACTGGCCCTGAGGGTACTCAGCTTGAGCCCTAAGCTGTTCTTCTAGTAGAACAGGGGCCTGAGAATCAGGAAAGCCTGCCTGTTGTCAGCTACCACATCCTGACTCACCGGGAATGCTAGAACCTCATGGGATTTAGTCCAAATATTTTTTTTTAAAGCCTCATTATTAACTTGGGCCACACCCCTCATAAACAGGTTTACACGCTGGCCCATTTATATAAGTGAAGGGCAGAAGTTAAATAATTGCAGCCTATAGCACACACAGCAGCCAGCAAGACAGTGTTGTCAAAGAGGGCGGCTTTCACAGCCTAAGTACTAGGCTGGGCATCTGATAGTTTCGTTTTGAGACAAATATGGGTTTTTAGGGGGGAAAAAAAAAGTACAGTCTCACAGATGAAAACTAAGGCTCCATTCCATGCTCATCTTCTTAGAAGTCTCATTTAGCTCTTCCTCATCTTTGACTTTTGCTTAAATTGAATTCTCTCTTTATCTTATATTTTATCCTTGTGCATGGAAGAAGTAATTCTAGTCATTCCCTTGATTTATTCTAATGTATATCTTAAGGTATACATTTGAAGAATGTTGAAGATTTATATACAACCTACTAGAGATTGCAAGCTCTTCTTATACAAATGTGCTAAATTCATAGAATTATTTACTAATAGAAGTAGCTCCCTAACATATCTATCTTTCAGAAGCTTGTCCATATTTCTCATCTCAATTACTAGAAGTTTTATATCATCACTTTGAAATCTCTCTAGAATATCAATAACTCTTTTCATTTTGTTACACTGGATACACCAGCTCTTTTAATTTATCCCCTTTAGTTCATAATGAAAGAATACACAAAATTTTAGGAACTAGTGGCAGATTTTATTTAACTAATCAAGCTATTTATCCAAACGTGAAACATTCTCTTAAGTAGACACTAGCTAACTAATTTGAAAATATATTATCTCTTCTCTATTATATGATGTGTCAAGAAGAAAAACATGTGCATAGGAAAAAGTACAGGATGAGCAATTACATTGAATGGGTCTTCACAACAAAACTGACATGACAAATTGAGTTCAACACTCAAGAATAAATAAGAGTTTTCTAAATAAAGAGTAGAAAACTGGCCTCACAAGTAGGCCTTGGTTTCTGTGTTCAGTGTTCTGCATGGGAATATGTCCAAATTGCCCCACAGTCATTACTCATCCCATTCCCATTCCTTGCTGTTGATGCCATTTATGAGGATATATTTAAGACATCATTCATTGAACAAAGAAGGCAAGACATTTTAAACAGTGAAAAGTCAAAGCTCATGGAAAACATACTGTGGGGACTGGGCTTTATTATAATTCCCTGAGAGAACAGGGAAGCAAAAGCTCTTTATCTGGATGAAGATGAACTCTTTTGGCAAGTGTATTCATAGTTATATCAACAGTTTATATCCAAATATGATCTTAGAGAGCTGATTTCAACCATGTGGAGTTAACATTGTGTTTAAATTAAACAAATGATTCTGGAATCATAAGAAACTGTGTGGTTTTATTTGCTCACTTTTGTGGTACTAGAGATTGTGCCCAAGATTACATTATTCATACTAGGTAAGTGCTCTATCTTTCAGTTACATTGCCAGTATGAGAATTATATATTTAGTACCACCTTATTGGTTTGTTCTATTTTGTCATGCTATGTAAAAAAAAAAGGTGATGCTAACAGAAAATGACAATACTATAAAAGTACAGAGATGAATATATCAAAACCACTCATAGGAAAAAATAAACTAAAATTGATTTTAGCCAGGTGTGTAGCACGCATCAGTAATTACAGCATTCCAAAAGCAAAAGTAAAATGATCAAAATTTTAGTCTTTCTTCCATTATATGGTAAGTTCAGGGCCATTCTTGGCTATGTGAGATGAGAATTCAAAAACATATACATAAATCATCCCATTTCCTGTTGCTTTTAATTTATTGCTATTTCTGAAAGTAACTTGCAATCTCATAACTTAAGTTTATCCCTTAAGTGACATTACAAATATAAACATCATAAATCTGTCCTTATTATTAGACTTCATTGTTTTAGTTTGTTATTGGATATTTTTAGTTAATTTTATACACTCCATATTTTATTCCCCTTACCCCCATCCACCCTCACACTGATCCACATCCCATACCTCCTCCCCATGCCCTGTTTCCATGTGGATGTCCCTACCCCACCCTCCCACCTACCCAACCTGACCTCTAAACTCCCTGGCACCTCCAGTCACATGATGCTTAGGTGCATCATCTCTGAATGAACACAGATCAGGCAGTCCTCTACTGTATGCGTGTTGGGGCCTCATATCACCTGGTGTATGCTGCCTGTTTGTTGGTCCAGTGTTTGAGAGATCTCAGGGGTCCAGATTAATAGAGACTGCTGGTCCTCCTACAGGATTGCCCTTCTCCTCAGCTTCTTTCAGCCTTCCCTAATTTAACAACAGGGATCAGGTACTTCTTTCCATTGTTTGGGTACAAATATCTGCATCTGACTTTTTCAGCTGCTTGTTGGGTCTTCTGAGGTGCTGTCATAATAGGTTCCTTTTGTGAGCGCTCCATAGTCTCAGTAACAGTGGCAGACCTTGGGACCTCCCCTTGAGCTGGGTCCCACTTTGCTGCTATTGCTGGACCTTCTTTTCCTTAGGTGCTTCTCCATTTCTATTTCTGTAATTCTTTCGGACAGGAACAATTTTGGGACATAGTTGTGACTGTGGGATGGCCCCCCTCTCCATCATTTGATGCAAGTCTTCTTGCTGGAGGTGGGCTCTATAAGTTCCCTCTCCCTACTGTGGGGCATTTCATCTAAGGGCCCTCCTTTGAGTCCTGAGATTCTCTCACCTCTCAGGTCTCTGGAACGTTCTGGAGAGTCCCCTCAACCTCCTATCTCCTGAGGTTGCCTGTTTCCATTCTTTCTGCTGGTCCTCTGGGCTTCACTTCTTTTCTCTCACCCAATACCAGATCAGGTTTCCCTCTCCCCTGTACTACCTCTTGCTGTCCCATTCACTTTCCCTCCCAGGTCCCTCCCTCCATTTGTGATTGCTTTCTTCCCCCTCCCAAGTGGGATTGAGGTGTCCTCACTTGGACACTTCAGCTTGTTGAAGTTTTTGAGTTCTGTGGACTATATCTTAGGTTCTCTATATTTTCTTTTTCTTTCTTTTCTTTTCTTTTCTTTTCTTTTCTTTTCTTTTCTTTTCTTTTCTTTTCTTTTCTTTTTTTGCCAACAACCACTTATTAGTGAGCATATACCATGTGTGGGTTTTTGGGTCTGAGTTACCTCACTCAGGATGAAATTTTCTTGTTCCATTCATTTGCCTGAAAAACTCAGGATGTCCTCTTTCTTAATAGCTGTGTAAATGTACATTTTCTGTATTCATTCTTCTGTAGTTGGACATCTGCGTTGTTTCCAGCATCTGGCTATTACAAATAAATCTGCTATGAGCATAGTGGAACACGTGCCCCTGTGGCATGGTGGGGCATCTTTTGGGTATATTTCCAAGAGTAGTATAGCTGGGACTTTAGTTAGATCTGTTTCCAATTTTCCGAGGAACCTCCTGGTTGATTTCCCGAATGGTTGTACCAGTTTGCAACCCCACCAACAATGGAGGAGTGTTCCTTTTTCTCCACATCCTCTCCAACAGGTGTCATCAACTGAGGTTATGATCTTAGCCATTCTGATTAGTGTAATGTGGAATTTTAGGGTCCTGATTTGAATTTCTTTGATCACTAAGGACTTTGAATATTTTTTAGGGGCTTCTCAGCCATTTGATATTCCTCTGTTGTGAATTCTCAGTTTAGTTCTATACCCCAATTTTGGATTGGGTTGTTTGTTTGTTTGTTTTTGGTGATTAGTTTCTTGAGTTCTTTCTTTACACTTTTTTTGAATAGTAGGTCTCTATTGGATTTGGGGTTAGTGAATATTTTTTTTCCCAATCTGTAGGATGCCGATTTCTCTTATTGATCATGTTCTTTGCTTTACAGAAGATGCTTTCCAGTTTCATGAGGTCCCATTTATCAATTCTTGCTCTTACAGCATGAGCCATTAGTGTTCTGTTTAAGAAATTTCGCCCTGTTCCAAAGAGTTTAAGGCTTTCTCTTCTATTAGGTTCAGTGTTTCTGGTTTTATGTTAGGGTTCTTGATCCACTTGGACTTGAGGCTTTGTGCAAGGTGATAAATACGGGTCTATTTTCATTTGTCTACATACAGACCACCAGTTAGACCAACACCATTTATTGAGGATGCTTTCTTTTTTCCATTTTATATTTTTGGATTCTTTGTCAAAGATCAAATTTCCATAAATGTGTGGTTTTATTTCTGGGTCTTCACTTCTATTCCATTGATCAGTGTGTCTGTCTCTGTACCAATACCATGCAGTTTTTATCACTATTGCTCTGTAGTAAAGCTTGAGGTCAGGGATGGTGATTCACCCTGAAGTTCCATTATCGTTAAGAACTGTTTTATTATTCTGGGTTTGATGCCTTTCTAGATGAATTTTAGAATTGCTCTTTCTATGTCTTGGAAGGATTGTGTTGGGATTTTTATGGAGGTTACATTTAAGCTATGGATTGCCTTTGGTAGAATGGCCATTTTTGCTATGTTAATTCTGCCATTCATGAGCATGGGATATCTCTCCATTTTCTGAGACCGTCTTTGATTTCTTTCTTGAGAGACTTGAAGTTATTGTCACACAGGTCCTTCACTTGTTTGGTTAGAGTTACCCCAAGATATTTTAATATTATTTGTGGCTATTGTGAAGGGAGTTGCTTCCCTAATTTCTTTCTCACCCTGGTTATCATTTGTATAAAGGAAGGCTAACTGATTTATTTGAGTTAATTTTATGTCTGGCCACTTTGCTGAAGTTGTTTATCAACTGGCGAAGCTTTCTGGTAGAATTTTTGGGGTCGCTTATATATACTAACATATCATCTGCAAATAGTGATACCTTTATTTCTCCTTTGCCAATTTGTATCCCCTTGATCTCTTTTTGTTGTTTTATTATTCTAGGTAGCACTTCAAGTATTATGTTGAATAGATATGGGAAGAGTGGGCATTCTTGTTTTGTCTGCAATTTCAGTGGGATTGCTTAAAGTATGTCTCCATTTAATTTGATATTGGCTGTTGGTTTGCAGTAAATTGCATTTATTATGTTTAGGTATGGGCCTTGAAGTCCTGTTCTCTCCAATATTTTTGACATTAAGTGGTGGTGTGTTTTGTCAAATGTTTTTTCTGCGTCTAAGTAGATGATCATGTGATTTTCTTCTTTGAATTTATTTATATAGTGGATTATGTTAATGGATTTTTCATATATTAAACCAGCCTTGAATCCCTGGGATGAAGCCTACTTTACCATGATGAATGATGGTTTTGATGTGTTCTTGGATTCAGTTTGCAACATTTTTTTGAGTATTTTTGCATCTATATTCATAAGCAAGATTGGTCTGAAGATCTCTTTTTTGGTTGGGTCCTTGGTGGTTTAGGTATCAGCGTAATTATGGCTTCATGGAAGGAGTTAGGTTGTGTTCCTTCTCTTTCTATTTTATGGGGTAGTTTGAGAAAAATTAGTATCAGGTCTTCTTTGACGGTCTGGTAGAATTCTTCACTAAATCCATCTAGCCCTGGGCTTTTTTTTGGTTGGGAGGTTTTAATGACTTCTATTTCCTTTTGTCATATGGGCCTGTTTAGACTGTTTACCTGCTCTTGATTTAATATTGGTACACGGTATATGTCTAGAAAGCCATCTATTTCATCTAGAATTTCCAGTTTTGTTGAATATAGGTTTTTTAGTAGAATCTGATGATTTTTTTTGAATTTCCTCCATTTCTCTTGTTATGTCTCCCTTTTCATTTCTGATTTTGTTAATTTCGATACTGCTTATCGGCCCTTTAGTTTTTTTGGTTATGGGTTTATCTATCCTGCTGATTCTCTCAAATAACCAGCTTCTGGTTTTGGTGATTCTTTGTATTGTTTTCTTTGTTTCTATTTAGTTGATTTCAGCCTTGAGTTTAACTATTTCTTGCCTTCTACACCTCTTAGGTGAGTTTGTTTCTTTTTGTTCTAGAGCTCTTAGGTGTGCTGTTAAGTTGGGGCATAGATGTTCAGAAGTGAGACTCCTCTTGATGAATTTTCTCCTTCATGAATATGAAGTATCTTTCTTCGTTATGCTTGATAACTTTTGGTTGAAAGTCTATTTCTTGAATATAAGGATGGTAACTCCTGCTTGTTTCCTGGGACCAACTTTTGGAAGAACTTTTTCCATTCTTTTATGCTGAGATAGTGTCTGTCTTTGTTATTGAGGTGTGTTTCTTATATGCAGCAAAATGCTGGACCTGCTAAACTCAGAGCAGCTGAGGACCCACTATACACAGAACAATTGAGGACCTGCTGCACTCAGAGTAATAGAGGGCCTGTGGCACTCAGAGAAGTTGAGGATCAGCTGCACTCAGAACATTTGGACATGTTGACTGCTTCATGAAAGACCCAACAATCAGAAGGCCAACCAGATCTACTGAAATCAGGGCAACATATCAGCAGCTTCTCTGACCCTGTGAAGAGCCCCCAATTGAAACATCCCACAGGTTGTCTGCAACAGTCATGGCTGCAGACCTACCAGGAGACCTGAAGCAACTCAGGAACAAATGAGGCAGACTCCAGACAGGCACCCAGATGAAGAAACTCCAGGAATATCCAGATGGCAAATGGCAAGCACAAGACCATAAGCAACAGAAGCCAATATATGTGGGCATCATCAGAACCCAGTTCTCCCACCACAGCAAGCCCTGAATAAAACAACACACCTGAAAATCAGGAAGCTGATCTAAAATCATATCTCATGAAGGTAATAGAGTCCTTTAAGAAGGATATCAAAAATTTACTGACAGAAATACAGGAAAACACAGGTAAACAAGTAAAGGAATTGAATAAAGCAATCCAAGACCTAAAAGTAGAAGTGGAAATAATAAAGAAAACACAAATGGAGGCAAACCTGGAGATGAAAAACCTAGGAAAGAGGTCAGAAATTACAGATGTAAATATCACAAACAGAATACAAGAGATAGTTTACTTTAGTGACCCCAAAAACTCCACCAGAGAACTCCTAAACCTGAAAAACAACTTCACCAAAGTGGCTGTATATAAAATTGACTCAAAAAATTCAGTAGCCTTCCTCTTCTCAAAGGATAAACAGGCTTAAAAAGAAATTTGGGAAATGATAACCTTCACAGTAGTCACAAATAATATTATAAACCTTGTTGTGACTCTAAAAAAGCAAGTGAAATATCTGCATGACAAGAACTTCAAGTCTCTGAAGAAAGAAACTACAGAAGTCTCAGAAGAAGAAAAGATCTCCCATGCTCATAGATTGACAGGATTGATATAGTAAAAATAACCATCTTGCTAAAAGCAACCTACAGATTCAATTCAATCCCCATCAAAATTTCAACACAATTCTTCAAAGTGATAGAAAGAGCAATATGCAAATTCATTTGGAATAATAAAATCCCAGGAAAGTGAAAAGTATTCTTGACATTAAAGAACTTCTGGGGGAAATCACCATCCCTGACCTCAAGCTGTATTACAGAGCAATATTGATAAAACCTGTATGGTATTGGTACAGAGATACGCAGGAAGAACAATGGAATAGAATTTAAGACCCAGAACTGAACCCACACACCTATGGTCACTTGGTATTTGAAAAAGGGGCTAAAACCATTCAAGAGAAAAAAGATAGCATTTTCAACAAATGGTGCTGGTGGAACTGGAGGTCAGCATTTAGAAGAATGCAAATAGATCCATTCTTTTTTATTTATTTATTTATTTTAATTTACATTCCAAATCATTTCCCCTTTCCCATTTCCTCCCTCCCCGAAAGTCCCATAAGCCCCCTTCCCTCCCTCTTTTCTCCATTCATCCCCCTCTCATTTCTCTGTCCTGGCGTTCCCCTACATCCAGTCTTTCCAGGACCAGGGGTCTCTCCTTCCATCTTCTTAGAAATCTATTGATATGCGGATTGTGTCTAGGGTATTCCGAGATTCTGGGTCAATATCCCCTTATCAGTGACTGCATACCATGTGTGTTCTTTTGTGATTGGGTTACCTCACTAAGGATGATATTTTCTAGTTCTGACCATTTGCTTAAGAATTTAGTGAATTCATTGTTTTTAATTGCAGAGTAGTATTCCACTGTGTAAATATACCACATCTTCTGAATCCATTCCTCCGTTGAGGGACATCTGGGTTCTTTCCAGCTTCTGGCTATTATAAATAAGGCTGCTATGAACATAGTGGAGCATGTGTCCTTATTGCATGCAGGTAAAGCCTCTGGGTATATGCCCAGGAGTGGTATAGCCGGATCCTCTGGGAGTGTCATGCCCAGTTTTCTGAGGAATCGCCAGACTGCATTCCAGAGTGGTTGTACCAGCTTGCAATTCCACCAGCAGTGGAAGAGTGTTCCTCTTTCTCCACATCCTCACCAACAACTGCTGTCTCCTGTGTTTTTGATCTTAGCCATCCTGACTGGTGTGAGATGGAATCTCAGGGTTGTTTTGATTTGCATTTCCCTAATGACTAAGGATGATGAACATCTCTTTAGGTGCTTCTCAGCCATTAGATATTCTTCAGGTGAGAACTCTTTGTTTAGCTCTGTACCCCATTTTTTAATAGGGTTACTTGCCTCTCTGGAGTTTAACTTCTTGAGTTCTTTGTATATATTGGATATTAGCCCTCTGTCCTTGTACAAGCTTAAGTCTCAGCAGATCAGGGACCTCCACATAAAATCAGATACACTGAAACTAATAGAGGAGAAAGTGGGGGAAGATCATCCAACACATGGGCACAGGGAAATTTTCTTGAACTGAACACCAATTGCTTATACTCTAAGTTCAACAATAGAACAATGGAACCTAATAAGATTGCAAAGCTTCTGTAAGTCAAAGGACACTCTCAATAGGACAAACAGCAACCAACAGATTGGGAAAAATT
The DNA here is from genome assembly GCA_036184795.1 of Tokudaia tokunoshimensis. NCBI lineage: Eukaryota > Metazoa > Chordata > Mammalia > Rodentia > Muridae > Tokudaia > Tokudaia tokunoshimensis. Next base: position 128,363,893 of record BTHU01000023.1, on the reverse strand, counting down.
CTTTACCAGTCCTACATCTGATAGAGAGCTAATACTCAATATATACAAAGAGCTCAAGATGTAAGACTACAGAGAATCAAATAATTCGATTAAAAATGGGGTACAAAGCTGGTTGGTAAGCAGGGTTGGTAAGATGTTTTCCCCAGTCTGTAGATTGCCACTTGGTCCTATTGACAGTGCCTTTTGTCTTACAGAAGGTTTTCCTTTTCTAAGGTCCCATTTGTCTATTTTTGATCTTAGAATGTAAGCCATTGGTGTTCTATTAGGAAACTTTCCCCTGTACTGAGGTGTTCAGTGCTCTTTTCCACTTTCTCTTCTATTAGTTTCAGTGTATCTGGTTTTATGTGGTGGTCTTTGATCCACTTATATTTCAGCTTTGTAAAAGGAGATAAGAATGGATCTATTAGCATTCTTCTATATGCTGCTGGGTGTTTTTGGCTTCTTTCTCAAAGATAAAGTGACCATAGGTGTGTGGTTTTATTTCTGTGTCTTCAATTCTGTTCCATTGATCTACCTCCCTGTCTCTACATGAATACCATGTGATTTTTATCACTATTGCTATGTAGTACAGCTTGAGGTCAGGGATAGTAATTTCCCCAAAGTTCTTTTATTGTTGAGAAAAGTTTTTACTATCCTAGTTGTTTTTGTTGTTGTTTTTGTTGTTCTTGATGAATTTTTGAATTGATTGTTCTATATCTGTGAAGAATTAAGTTGGAATTTTGATGGGGATTACATTTACTGCATAAATTTCATTTGGTAAGATGGCGATTTTTATGATGTAAATCTGTTGATCTATGAGTATGGGAAATCTTTCCATCTTATGGAATTTTCTTTGATTTAGTTTCTTCAGAAACTTGCAGTTCTTGTCATACAGACCTTTCACTTGGTTGCTAAGAGTCACACCAAGGTAATTTATATTATTTGTGACAATTGTAAAGGGTATTATTTTCCTAATGTATCTGAGTAGAGGAAAGCTGATTTGTTTGAGTTAATTTTATATCCAGCCAAGTTGCTGAAGTTGTTTATCAGCTGTAGGAGTTCTCTGTTGGAATTTTTGGAGTAGCTTATATATACTATCCTTAGTCAGGGAAATAAAAATCAAAATGATCCTGAGATTCCACCTCACATTAATCAGAATGTGTAAGATAAAAACTGAAATGACAGAAGATGCTGGCAAGGATGTGGAAAAAGAATAGCCCTCCACTGCTTGTGGGATTGCAAGCAGGTACAACCACTCTGGAAAGCAATCTGGCAGTACCTTAGGAAATTGGAAGTAGTTCTATCTGAAGACCTAGTTATACCACCACTGAGCATGTACCCAAAAGATGCTCTAATATATAACAAGGACACATGAGCAACTATGTTCATAGCAGCTTTATTTATAATAGCCAGAAGTTGGAAACAAAACAGATGTTCCTCAAGAGAAGAATGGATACAGAAAATGTGGTATATTTACACAATGGAGTACTACTCAGCTATTAAAAACAATGAATTCATGAAATTCTTAGGCAAAAGTATAGAACTAGAAAATATCATCCTGAGGTAACCAAATCACAAAAGAACACACATAGTGTGTACTCACTGATAAGTGGATACTAGCCCAAAAGCTCAGAATGCCCAAAATACAGTCCACAAACCATATGAATCTTAAGAAGACCAAAGTTTAGATTCTTCAATCCTATGTAGAATGGGGAATGAAAAAATTCACAGGAGGTAGATGGAGGAAGGTACCTGGGAAGGAGAGAGGATAGGGAGAGAAAAAATGGGGAAGCATGATAAAGTATGGGAAGGGACAGGAGAGAGGTACCAAGGGTCAGGAAATCAAATAGAAATATGTAGCAGTGGGCATGGAGAACAGGGGTTGGTCACTAGAAAGTCCCAGATGCCAGAGGTTCCCAAGACCTGAGGGGGATGACATTAGGGAGTAGACTATATTCAGTGGTTAAGTATAGCCTCCTGTTTGAGGGAAGGGGCAACCCAGATTTGTTCCTGTAATGGAAGAGCTAGGGGAAGGACTGAAGGAGCTTAAGGGGATTGCAACCCTAAAGGAAGAACAATGTTAACTAACAGGACTAACCAGGGTTCTCAGAGATGAATCCACAAACCAAAGAGTATACATGGAGTGATCTTTGCCTCCAGATACAGAGGCATGTAACAGAGGATGACAGTTCCTGGCATCAGTGGAAGTGGAGGTTCTTGGTCCTGTAGATGCTCAATGTCTCTGTGTAGGGGACTGCTAGAGAGGTGAGTTTGGAGTGGTCGAGTAGATAGAGGAGCACCCTCATAGAGGCAAAGGGGAGTTAGTAGAGGGGATGGAATGAGGGGTTTTGGGAGGGAAAACTGGGAAGGGGGATATCATATGAAATGTAAGCAAACAAAATAATTAGTAATAAAAAGAACAGATGATTGTGTTTGCAATGTTATTAAGCAAATAACATGTGGAGATGAGAATTCCAGTATGGTTATTTCATCATACATGAAGGAAAGAAAGGTCTCTCAGTCCACATTAGATTCTAAATTTGATTTGGTTAGGATCTTTTTCCCTATTTCTCAACAATTGAAAAGTACCAATAAAATGTTGGACACACCCTAGTAGATAATAAATTGACATCTGTTTTCCAATTTGCAAAGAGGGCATAGCATGAATAAAGCAGGCCCACACACACACACACACACACACACACACACACAAATAAGATGTCACATTTAAGATGTTAATACAGGATATTTAATGCTGAACCACACCAATGAAAGAAGTAGTGTAGTAATACAATAGATGTACTGTGAAAACAGCATAAATTTATGTGGAACAAAGAAACAAAGAAAATGTTAAGTTTATTAAAAATTATTTTTTCCCTGTGCCACAGCTCTCCATACCCATGTCCTACCAGAAGAGAGCTGGTCTCCCAGAAGTTCTGACACACCTCTGAGCACAGGTATCACCACCCCTTTTGCTCTGAGTGACCCGCCTAGAACCCTCAGACACAAAAACCAAGAAGCAGCCTTCAACAGGTTCCTATCTGTTTCTGGTTTCCATCTGTACCTGGAGCATACCCTGTGCCACAGTTCTCCATAGTCAGATCCCGTTGGGAGACAGCTGGCCTCCCAAGAGTGCTGACATTCCTGAGATCACAGGTGAGACCACCACTTCTGCTCAAACTCTTGACCCAAGAGGAACCCACCCAGAGCTTTCAAGGCACAGGAGCCAAGGAACAGCCAGGGACACGATCCTTCTGGTTTCCAATGGTACCCTGGACCTAACCCTGTGCCTCAGCTCTACATACCCAAATTTCTCCCTGAGTGAAGTAGTCTCCCAGGAGTGCTGACACACAGGCTTATAGGAAGAAGAAGTCACAGTAAGAAGCCTTTATATATAATACTTTGTTACTGATCTCTTTGTACTTGCTGGTTTTGTGTGTCAACTTGACACAGGCTCGGGTTATCACAGAGAAAGGAGTTTCAGTTGGGAAAGTTCCTCCCTGAGATCCAGCTGTGGGACATTTTTTCAATTAGTGATCAAGGGAAGAGGGCCCCTTGTGGGTAGTATCATCCCTGGGCTGGTATTCTTGTGTTCTATAAGAGAGCAGGCTGAGCAAGCCAGGGGAAGCAAGTCAGTAAGGAACATCCCTCCATGGCCTATGCATCAGCTCCTGCTTCTTGACCTGCTTGAGTTCCAGTCCTGACTTCCTTTTGTGATGAACAGCAATGCAGAAGTGTAAGCTGAATAAACGCTTTCCTCCCCACCTTGCTTCTTGGTCATGATGTTTGTGCAGGAATAGAAACCCTGACTAAGATGCTCTTCTACTTTGACTCAGAAAATTTACATTTATTATAAATAATATTTTGTCTAGATTTTTGTGCAACATTTTCTTGGTAATACTTTATTGTGATAAAAATAGAAGAAAGTGCATAAAACAAAAACAAGAACAAAGAAGAAAACACTTGGAAGATTTCTTCATTTTCTAGTTTTGGGAACATTTCCCCTAGTGCAACAGTAGTTGATGCTATAAAAGTTTAGTAAGAGTCAACTGTGAAGCCATCTGTACAAGATGAGGTTTAGTGAGATTTGTTATTTGACAGTTTTATTTCTCCTATGATATATGTTTTGTTTAGATTTCCTAGACTTTAAAATACCTGTCTTGAATTTATGTGCATATTTCTTTGCATGGCATTTAGAAAAGCAGTCATATGAGTCTTTTGCTTTGTTTCCTATCAGGAGTGTTTTCCAGTTAGTAGTCATTACTGCATATATTTGTACTTTGTATTATTTATAAGATCGCCAATGAGCTGAGGAGAGCAGCTCATGATTAGAATGTAAGTCTCTGAGTTACACTCCCAGTGTTCAACTCTCAATGTTTATGAAAAAAGATGTTCAATAATTTATTGTTTATTGATTCCTATTTTAAGAGGGAAAAGGACCCTTGGATTATTTATTCTTTTCTTCTCTATTTTCTAAATATCGATGTAGTTCAGGCCTTTTTCATAGATTTAATTCTTTAACTTTATGTTATATATTGTCATTCCACTCTTGGGTGCTATATTCATTCTTTCCATTTTACTTTCTCATTACATTATATTGTAGTTTTACAAATTTCTGGAGACATTTTTAAAACATAATTAATTCTTTCCTTGGTCAAATTCAGTCTCTTAAGGAGCCTAAGAAAAGGAGTCTTCATTTCTCTTGAAGACTCTATTTTTTAACTCTAACATTTTGTTTCCCCATTCATTTAAATATTTCTTCTTACACTGTTATTACTGATATAAATCCTCCCATTGGACTTCCCAGCACATTCATGCTTTTAGACCTCTGATATGTCAGGTCTACTGCATTTGTTCTTTTTCAGTCTAGTTATAATGCTACATTTGTCTATGCAGATATTTATTGTATGACTTGTTATTTTTGTTTTTGTTTTTATTTAGAAAGGCAAGAATGAATTAGCAAAATAGAGTTGAAGTAACATTTAGAATAAGTTTACATATTTATCTGACTAAAGTTTAGGCTATTTTCTGTTTTCTTTCTGTTGGTTTCAGAAAATACATTTTTTTCTGCCTACCCTGTAAGTTTTTATTTATGCCATTTTAGAAAATAGCTTGATAATTTTATAGATACATTTGTGTTTTGATCAAATAAATCCTTCATTTCCTATCCTACAATTCCAACTTGATTCTTCCCACTAATTGTCCCTCTCAATTTTGTTTCTCTCCTATCATTTATTTATGAACTCATTGAATCTACTTACTGCTGTCTATATGTGCACAGGTGTAAGAGAGTCTACTGGAACATGGGGAGCACCTCAGGTGTCTCTTCCCTAAGGATAATTGGCTCTCTATCCCTACAGCAGCTAAAAAATTTCAATACTCCCTCAGCTATGGGTCAAACTTTATGATTCTCTACCCCCAAAGACATCTATACTTGGTCATAAAAGTATACTTCAGTCATAAGACAATGGAGAGCTCAAGGTGGTATGGTCCTAGAACTTTCCTCTCAACTAGTTAGCTTTTCTAGTACCATGCAGACTGTTGGGAGAGATAATGGACAATTTTTGAACCATTACATCTAGCAGGAGAACTGATATGGTAAGATATGTCCCTTGATACAATAGGGGTATCAATATTGTGGAAGTAACTAATCACTTTCTGATTGTATTTAAGCCTTTCTCCTGAAGATTGGAATCATGCCTAGTACTGTTATCATAGCTAAGACCTTATAGTTGGGTAGGTCATAGGCCCAAGGGACATACCGGTGGCCACTGCTCTGTCCCATTTTTCCATTCCTTTTCATCTTTGTGTTTCCCTGAAGTCTTTAAATATTAAAGATCTCAGAAAAGCAACTTTTCAGTTATGTTTACTGTCATTTTTACAGGGCACCTACAAACAAGGCAGCAAAGAGTGGGAGAGAAGAACCCTTTTCAACACTGCATGATTGTATCTCAATCATTTTGTGTACCTGATCTGTGATTTCATAGATCCCTTCTCAGAGAGAAGGGAGATTGTTTGGGACATGAATTTGAGAAATGCTTTCACCCATTTAAAATAGCACATGCTAGAGTTAAGAGAATTTTTCTCAGTACAGATTACTAATTAGTCTCCAGTAAATTTCCTGTTGGTTAGAGGTTGGATTCTGGTAAAGTAATAGCACTTGAATTTAGGCTTTAGGAGCACACACACATGCACAATTTCACAAATCTACATATGTAATTATTTTTCAGAGCATTGCAAACACAGATACACTTACACATACAGTAAAATCAAATAAAATATAAGTTACCTCCTCTGTCACATGAGGATATCTATGGTAATAACTTTTTTTTCATAGACATTTTTAATTTTGGGGCTTTTTTTTTCGAGACAGGGTTTCTATGCATAGCCCTAGCTGTCCTGGAACTCACTCTGTAGACCAGACTGACCTCAAACTCAGAAATTTGCCTGCCTCTGCCTCCCAAGTGCTGGGATTAAAGGCATTCGCCACCACTGCCTGGCTTGGTAATAATTTTATAGGGTGTTTACATGATTGAATGTTTGTAAATTATTGGCCACTATCCAACACAGTAACTCTCAGGTCTGATTTTCCCCATCAACTCCCAAAACTAAAAAAATACTAGGCTTAAGGCAAATTATATGGCACTAGCATGCAATAGTCACCACTTTTTAAATAAAATTATATCTCGTTAAGAAATGAAAGCCAAATGGATTGTATTCTCAGAGACTAGTATGCACCTACATATGTGTAGTGGTCTTAAAACTTCATTTTTACTGGAAAGATGGTTCAGCAGATAAAAGCACTGGCTGCTTTTCCAAAGGTCTTTGAGTTCAATTCCTAGCAGTCACATGGTGGCTCACAACCAGCTGTAAACTGATTCTATGCCCTCATCTGGTATGTCTGAAGGCAGCTACATTGTGCTCATATACATAAAATAAATGAATCTTTAAAAAAATCCTTCATTTTCTCATTTTAAAATTCTGAACAATAGTTGGAGGAAGCATTTTAAGCTTTAACTACTCAGAGAATACCTAATTTCTACATCTTATGTACTTATTTTAAAATTCCAGGTATTTTTCTTATGCAGATATCTGTAGCAAACAGCTAATTGTAGCTATACTTTAATCTCTCAAGCAAAAACTATGTCAATATAGATATAGTAGGGATCATTTCTATGATTATTATCCTCCTATTGGGTTCTGGTACAAGACTCAGCTAGATTACAATTACATTATATTGCTATTGAAGGAGACATATGTTAAAGTTTGAAAATTTTCCTCAATGATTTTGTTTCTTAATGTTCTCCACATGATTGTCATTGAGGAAAACTAATAGTCAACTTCCACACTTACACTAGACTGGGAAAATTGTCTCAACCTCTCAATCCAGATTAATGACCTTCGGGTATATAACTTATAGCTGACAGCAGTAAGTAACAAAGAATCTTTAGGCTCACTAATGCCCATGACAAAGCTTGCCAAGGATACTATATACTACTTCACTCACATTTCATCTTCCAAAGATATCATCAAATGTGCATCTTATGTTTTGGATCTTCACCCCTGGTTAAGCTTTATAGCTCAGTTAGATCAACACTTCTCTGAGGAACTCTGTCTACTCATATCCATTTATATCAGCTCAAAGAAGCTAGAGTGTCCAGCTTCTAAACTCCTAATAACAGAGTCTTCTGAGAGGCACTAGAAGTTAGAAAGCTGGTCTCATAAGAAGACAGATAGGGTGAAGAGGCCTGACAAGAGAAAAATAGTAAACTGCTGAGAGAGCTGGTTTTGTCCTTTTCAAGATGGCTGGCATCTTCTGTATGCAAAGTGTTCTGGGATCCAAGCTTGGGTGCTTCAAACAAAACCCTTGTGAGTATTTTTATTCCATCTGTAAGAGTACCCCTCCCCTGATAATGGAGACAGATTAGTTTAAGAGCATATCAAGGCATGTTTACACAACATCTGTGGGCCAAACAGCCATCCTGTCTTTTGTTCAGAATGATGACTGATGGTAAATGAAGGGAGAAAGTTACTTCAAAGACTTTAAATATACTAGCCCTAAAGGAAAGACTAGATTCTTAGCCTTCAAAAGCTCTTTCTCCTTTGCAGTCTTTCTATGTGTACTGGCTGTGTGTTTGTTCATGTTTTCTCAGCCCTCATAAACATTTTTCTCCACTAATTAAAAAAAAGGTTCATCCTTTTTAAAGTCTAGTGTTAAGAACCTTTATGTGTTAAATCCTTCTTAGATTCAAATGTATACCACTACCTGCTATATATAGCTTCCAGGACATACTTTCTACTCCATAAGAAGAGTTTCAGGATGATGATATATAACTCACTGTTGTTCTGTAAAGATTAACACAGACCTTATGAATCAATTTGTGTGAGACCTTACAGCTCATACTAATGATGTGGAAGGAAAATCAAAAACAATGGTCTTTAAACACACCCTCAATTCTTTTATAAGGACTCCAGAAACCTTGTAATGAGAACTTTGTGGAGTTTAACGATGCTGTTCAAAGAGAATGTCTGGCCCAATGTATTTATCTTCCTTATTTCGCTTTCACCATAACATGCACAGTTGTACATACAAAGAATGAAGGCAAAGGAACACCTGTTAGAGGGCCATCTGCACATTTAGGAAAAATGTATCTAAAAATCAATACCACCACCAACAACAAAAACAAATACAAAGAAACAAACAACAATCACAAAATCAACCTGATCTAAGGAGCTAAAAATCACAATGCTATTTAAATCCTCTTTCTACTCAAAACCTCCCATCTGAGGCTGGCAAAGACATATTATTTCTAAAAATATTTTGTAGAAAGAAGGCTGTAACTTGACAAATATAAGGGAATTAGGCTCACCTAAGTAACTGTTTCCAATTATTGAAAATAAATCCAAGAACTTATCCATCTGTGCAATTAAGATATTTTAAAAAGTTTTCAGGCTTCATTTGACCCAGGTTAGGAGAGAACGTAGGAGCTACACAGGACAGGCCATTATGGTCATTTATAATCACATTCTGTTCAAGACTCCTTCACCTGGGCCTGTACTTTCCTATCAGCAGAAGGTCTCATAGACCTTGGACAGCAGGAAAGAAACAGCCAGATCTCCCTGTACTTGACTAGCATCCCAATTTTCTTAGGATCACCAAAGATCCTAAGCCAGCAGGAAGCAATCTCAAGAAGATAACACTCTAACCCCATTACACATTCCTAATTCCTTATTTTCATTTTTTTAAAGGGGAGGAATGTTAGCTTATAGATAATTCCACCAAGCCCCTTCCAGAGACCTAGAAATAGCTAACATCATCATCTGCTACATCCAGGTGCTTCAGGTATGGGTTACATATAAAGGAACTGCCTACCACCCCAGATCTCTCTCTATTCTTGTCAGTTCCCACTGGTCTTTCTCTCCCCTATTCTGTCCTTTTCTGCCCCCCTTTCTCTTCTTTCATGGCTCTGCTCCTATCTGTTTGCATGTCTACATGTCTACTTATCTGACTCTACCCCTATACAGGACCTCAGTTCTCTCCCCATCCACCGATAAACCAACCCCTTTATACAATAATTAATTAATTAAAATTATATGCTATATGGCAGTCACAGCTACATTCAGACTCATAATGTTCTATTGTTTAGTTAGTCCAAAGTTACATATAAATGTTACAGCTCTTTCAGGATCTAGCTTCAATACCACTGACTTTTACTGACCTTTATGATCAAAATAGTGCATATGTATACATCATATATAGATAGTTTAGAATGATTTCCAATTTTCTCTGAACATTAATTATATCTGTCTCTCCTACTACTGAAGGGAATTCCTGACAATAAATATTGAGTTTGAGAGTATTTGACACATTTTACATGCACACACACAAAAATTTACATGCTATCACATAGGCAGGACATGTATATCAATTCTGTTTGAGTTTTAGTGCATATTAGAATTTAAAAAGTTTGTTGTAACACAAGTCACTGCCACACATCCCACCCTTATATTACTTTACAGGACTTTAAAATGACAGTCTGTCTCCCTTGTATGTACTGTGGTAAAAATCTAGGAGATGAGTTCAAGCCTTCACTATTTGCATGGATTCTCTTATTGAGTTTTACAGAGAAGCCAGAGTCATAGTGCAATGGAAGTTTGTTTTGTCTTGTTCCATTTATTTAAATATGTACTTACTCTTATTGCTGCATGTTCATTTTACCTAGTACTTTGCACCAAAAAATACAATTTCTTTCAAGTATACTATGTTCTATTCCCTCTGATCTTTTCCCCTTGACCCTTCTAGTAATTTCCTGTGTTTTCCCAGACCCTCTTTTATTTTCATGCTTTCATTTTTTAATTAATTTTATTTATTCACTGTACAACCCAATATCTGCTATTCTTATCCTGCCAGCACCCTCATGTAAGTCCTCCCACCATTTCCCTGAGAGGAAGAAACTCCCTTACGGAAATCAAATCCCCAAATTTCCCTTTCACCCACTACCCTACCACCCTACTTCCTGACCCTTCACCTCCCAGAACCCTGCACAAGTTGTTTCTTGACTAAGAACATACTCTCCCACTAAGGCAAGACAAGGCTGTCCATTTAGGGATGCGGGAATCACATTCAGGCAGGGAGGCAACAGGCTCAGAAACAGTCCCTGCTCTAGTTGTTTGGGAAACTCACATGAAAACCAAGCTGACCATCTGCTACATATATGCCAGGGCCTAGGTCAAGTGCATGCTCACTCTCTGGTTGGCAATTCAATTCTGAGAGACCCCAAAGTTCCAGGTTAGTTGACTCTGTTCTTCCGGAGAAGTTCCTGTCCTCTTTATGTTCCTCAGTCTTTCTCCAAATTATTCCTTAAAGTTCCCTGACCACCATCTGCTGTTTGTGTTTAAGTCTCTGCATCTCTTTCCTTAGGCTGTTAGATGGAACCTCTGAGGTCAGTATTGCTAGGTTCCTGTTTACAAGCGTAGCGCAGTATCATTAATACTGTTAGGGATTGGTTCTTGCCCATTGGATGGGCCTCAATTTGGGGCAGTCATTGGTTGGCCATTCTCTCAAACTCTATTTCTGTTACAATGCTAATACCCAAAATATACAAGGAACTCAAGAAATTAGACATTCTGGCTGTGGTGGCGCACGCCTTTAATCTCAGCACTTGGGAGGCAGAGGCAGGTGGATTTCTGAGTTCGAGGCCAGCCTGGTCTACAGAGTGAGTTCCAGGACAGCCAGGGCTACACAGAGAAACCCTGTCTCACAAAACAAAAAAAACAAACAAACAAAACAAACAAACAAAAACAAACAAAAAACAAATAAATTAGACATTAACAATCCAAATAGCCCAATTTAAAAATGGGGTACAGAGCTAAACATACAGTTCTCAACAGAGAAATCTAGAATGGAAAAGAAGCACTTAAAGAAATTTGTTCAATGTTCTTAGTAATCAGGGAAACGCAAATCAACACAACTCTGAGATTGTACCTTACAGTCATCAGAATGGCTAAAATTAAAAACTCAAAGGACAGCACATGCTGGCAAGTTTTCTGAGCAAGAGAACATTCCTCTCCTGCTTGTGGGAGTACAAACTTGTTAAACTACTCTGAAAATCAATTTGGCAGTTTCTTAGAAGATTGGGAATAGTTCTACTCCAAGACCTAGCTATACCACTCCTGAACATATAATGAAAAGATGCTCCACCATCCCACAAGGACACTTGCACAACTATGTTCATAGCAGCTTTATTCATAATAGCCAATAACTAGAAGCAACCTAGATATCTCTCAACTGAGGAATGAATACTGAAAATGTGGTATAGCTATATAATGAAATACTACTTAGCTATTAAAAATAAGGACATCATGAATTTCACAGGCAAATGTATGGAACTAGAAAATGCTATACTGAGTGAGATAACCCATATCTAAAGGACATGCATGGTATGCATTCACTGATAAGTAGATATTTGCCATAAAATACAAGATACCCAAACTATAACCAACAGACCAAAAGAAGCCAAATATTACATGAAGATCATTGAGTCTTTCTCAGAAGGGAAAATAGAATAGATATTGGAGGTTGGCGGAAAGAGGGAACTAGGTGGAAGGTGGAATGGGGAGGGGAGGTCAGTGTGGGGGAGTCATCTGTAGAGAGAGAGGGGAGAAAGAAAGGAGATTGCCTGGAGGTAGGGGCAATCTTTAGGACATATCAGAGACCTGGGATAGGAAGAGGCTCCAGAGGATCTAAAGGGGCCATTCTAGCTGAGATTCCTAACAGTGGGGAATATAGATCCTGATGTGACCATTTCTGTAGCCAGGCAGGACTCCAAGTAGAAGGGTCAATGCAGCAACCCACCCATAAACTCTTTGACCCAAAATAAGTCCTGTCTACATGGTAATATTTTGTTATGGTGTTAAGAACTTTTATACTGATTTTCATGGTAGCATTACTAATTTGCATTTCCACTATCAGTGTATAAGGATTTCATTTCTTCTTGCATTCTCACCAACAATTTTTCTTATTTATTCTCTTAATGATATCTATTGTATGAAATCTTGATGTTGATTTAGTTTTCATTTTTCTAATGGATAAAATATTAACCTTTTTTTCTTTTATTTGCTGAACATTCCTATTTCCTCTTTTGAACACCATCTATCATTTCATTAGACCATTTACTCGAAAGGATACTTGATATTTCTAAATTTACGTTGTTTGCTCTTTACATAACCTAGTTATTCATCCTTTACTTGATATATGATTTGCAAACATTTTTCTTCCTTTCACTTGATTATTTTTTATCTATGTAAAAACTTTTTAATTTATTTCATGCAGTTACATTTGTTGATCCTTGTCATTACTTCTCAAGCTGTTAAGAGTCATTTTCAAACTCAAGGAATTTTATATGACCTCCCTGAAAATATGAAAAGGATTTAATATTTCCCAGGATTGTGAGGAGGAGTATGGAATGTAGTTCATTGTGTGCTTTATAGATGTGCTAATATCACCTCCATTGGCATAATGGGAAAAGGCAAAACTAGATGGTGAACAAACATTCTCAGATATTAAAATTTCATTAAAAATTATAAAAAGTCATGTTTTGTAACAAGCAGATATTTTTAAAAGTGAAAAGGAAAAATACATGAATGTTTCTCCTAAAATATAAAACCTTAATTATATTCTATTCTTATGGGGAATTACTGCTTTCTATGTATTTCTGTAAGAAAAACAATTGGAAATGCAAGCAATTATTGAGAGTTTTTTTTTAAGTTATAAGCATGTCACAATGTTATCATCACTTATATTCAAAGCAAAGGGAGAAAATGAACACACACACACACACACGGGGGAGAGAGAGAGACAGACAGAGAGAGAGAGAGAGAACAAACAGGTAGGAAAAGATAAGGGAAGGAAGCAGTACAACCTAAGTTTAAATCCAGTATACTTTGTAGGAAATTGTACTAGACACCTTGTTGGGAAAGGTTATCTCTAGCTTGTCTTTAGAGTAGTGATTTTAAGATAAGTTGTGTAAAACTTAGGGTAGTGGCTTTAAGATGGGTTGTATTAAAAATTATTGGAAGCCTTGAAGAAGTATAGATCACTAGGCCCAGTCCCAGAATTTCTGGTGTGAAAGGTGTTAATAGTGAAATATTTGAATGTGTAACCTATATCTACATATTGTCAAAATAGAAAAGAAGCACAGAAAATATTTTGTGTGTGTGAAAACATTTTGTGTTGAATAAACATTGCTGCTGATTTCATGTTGTGTTTGTGCACTTGTGTGCACTGTATCTGTGCACATCTACGTGAAGATGGACCCTCTTGTATACTCGTGAAGGCCAGAAGAGAGCTTCAGGCATCCTATTCTTTAGCATTCTACATTATTTCCTTAATACAGGATCACTCATTGAACCTGAAGCTAGGATGGTGACCAGGAAATGCTAGTAATCCTCCTTCTTTACGTTCTCAATGCGGGGTTTACTGTCAAGTAATTGTACAGACATATTTGGCTTTAATATTTGTGCTAGGAATTTATACTCAAGTATTCATAATTCACATTCAGCAAGTATTTTTATCCTCTAAGTCCTTCCCTAAGCACCTCATTGCTGTATCTACATAGCTTAACTAAATTCAGTTTATTCTTAATCTTTCCTATTTGTACGAAAAATATACATTGTACAATTTACTGTATAAAAGAATATTTTACTTTAATTTTTGTTTGTGATTTATAATGGAAAAGAACTAACCTCACATTAAAATATCCCTGAAGAATTATTAAGAATATTAAATGTATAAATATATTTCATGAATGTAAATGAAATACTTCTTTGGCATCATTATAATGAAAATGTCAAGATAGCTAGATTAATTTGGTGCCCTATTACTGGATTATAAGGAAGGCAGATTTTCATAATTCCAAGATTCAAAAAATGTCTCATTTCATACTGGTAAGGGAAAATAAACCAAGATGAACTCTCAATACTTAACATCTATGCTCCAAATGTAAGGGCACCCACATTCATAAAACAAACTTTACTAAAGTTCTAAGCACATAACACACCCCACACAATAATAGTGGGAGATAACAACACCCTACTGTCAGCAATGGACAGACTGTAGAAGCAGAAATTGAACAGTGACACAATGAAACTAACAGAAGTCATGAACCAAATGGATCTAACTGATATTTATAGAATATATCATCCTAAAGCAAATGAATATACCTTCTTCTAAGCATTCATGGTACCTTCTCCAAAACTGACCATATAATCAGTCATAAAACAGGTCATCTCAATATATATAAGAAGATTGAAATAATCCACGGCACTCTATTAGATCACAATGGTCTAAGGCTGGTTTTAAATTCCAGCAAGAACAACAGAAAACACACATAAACATGGGAGCTGAACAATCCTCTACTCACTGATAATTTGGTCAAGGAAGAAATAAAGGAATTAAATACTTTTATAATTTAATGAAAATGAAGAAATATCATACCAAAACTTATGGGACACAACGAAAGCAGTGGTAAGAGGAAAATTCATAGCTCTAAGTGCCTCCAAAAAGAAACTGGAGAGAGCTTACATTAGCAGCTTGATAGCATACCTGAAGGATGTAGAACAAAAAGAAGCAAATACACTCAAGAAGAGTAGAAGGCAGGAAATAATCAAACTCAGGGCTGAAATCAACCAAATAGAAAAAAAAGAACAATACAAAGAATCAATAAAACCAGGAGATGGTTCTTTGAGAAAATCAACAGATTGATAAATCCTTAGCCAGACTAACCAGAGGGCACAGGACAGTATCCAAATTAATAAAATCAGAAATGAAAAGAGAGACATAACAGAAACTTGAAATTCAAAAAATCATCAGATTCAACTACAAAATCTTATACTCAAAAAATTGGAAAATATGGATAAAATGGATAATTTTCTGGATATACACCAGGTGCCAAAGTTAAAACAGGATCAGATAAACCATCTAAACAATCCCATAACCCCTGAAGAAATAGAAGCAGTCATTAATAGTCTCCCAACCAAATAAAGCCCAAGACCAAATAGGTTTAGTGGAGAATTCTATCAGACCTTCAAAGAAGACCTAACAGCAATACTCTTCAAACTATTCCACAAAATAGAAACAGAAGGAACACTATCAAATTCATTCTATGAAGACACAATTACACTTATACATAAACCTAAAATGACCAAAGAGAAAGAACTTCAGACCAATTTCCCTTATGAACATTGATGCAAAAATACTCAATAAAATTCTTATCAACCAAATCCAAGAATACATCAAAATGATCATTCATCATGATCAAGTAGGCTTCATCCTAGGGAATGTAGGAATGGTTCAATATACAGAAATCCATCAATGTAATACACTACATAAACAAACTCAAAGGAAAAAAAACACATGATCATTTCTTTACATGCTGAAAAAGCATTTGACAATATTCAGCATCCCTTCATGTTAAAAGTCTTGGAAAGATCAGGAAGTAAAGGCCCATATCTAAACATAGTAAAAGCAATATACAGCAAACCACTAGTAAACATCAAACTAAATGGCAAGAAACCTGAAGCAATCTCATTACAATCAGGGACTAGACAAGGCTGTGCAATCTATCCCTATCTATTCAATACAGTACTTGTAGTTATAACTAGAGCAACTAGACAACAAAAGGAGGTCAAAGGGATGTAATTTGGAAAGGAAGAAATAAAAAATTTCACCATTTGCAGATGATATGATCATATATTTAAGAGACCCCCAAAATTCCACCAAAGAAATCCTAAAGCTGAAAAAAAAAAACTTCAGCAAATTGGGTGGATATAAAAATAACTCAAACAAATCAGCAGCATTCTTCTGTTCAAATGATAAAGAGGCTGAGAACGAAATTAGGGAAACAACACCTTTCACAATAGTCACAAATAATATTACATACCTTGGTGTGACTCTAAGCAAACAAGTAAAAGATCTGTATGACAAGAACTTCAAGTCTCTGAAGAAAGAAATCAAGGAAAACCTCAGAAGATGGAAAGATCTTTCATGCTCATGGATCAGCAGGATTAATATGGCAAAAATAGACATCTTGCCAAAAGCAATCTACAGATTCAATGCAATCCCCATCAAAATTAGATCTCAATTCTTCATAGAGCTAGAAAGACTAATTTGCAAATTCATTTGGAATAACAAAAAACCTAGGATAGCAACAAATATTCTCAACAATAAAAGAATTTTGGGGGGAATCACC
The DNA here is from genome assembly GCA_036184795.1 of Tokudaia tokunoshimensis. Lineage (NCBI taxonomy): Eukaryota > Metazoa > Chordata > Mammalia > Rodentia > Muridae > Tokudaia > Tokudaia tokunoshimensis. The sequence continues at coordinate 128,347,166 of BTHU01000023.1, read as the reverse complement.
ATCCCTGACCTCAAGCTGTATTACAGAGGAATATTGTTTAAAACTGTATGTTATAGGTACAGAGGCAGACAGAAAGACCAATAGAATAGAATTGAAGACCCAGAAATGACCCCACACACATATGGCCACTTGATATTTGACACAGGATCTAAAAACATGCGGTGGAAAAAAAAAACAGCATTTTTATTAAATGGTGCTGGTTCAACCGGAGGTCAGCATGTAGAAAAACGCAAATCGACCCATTCTTATCTCCTTGTACAAAGCTCAAGTCCAAGTGCATCAAGGACTTCCACATAAAATTAGATACAGTGGATCTTATAGAAGAGAAAGTGGGGAAAAGCCTCGAACACATGGGCACAGGGAAAAATTTCCTGAACAGACAGAATACAAACGTAGTATGCTCTAAGGTAAAGAATCAACAAATAAGACCTCATAAAATTGCACAGCTTCTGTAAGGAAAAGGACACTATCTATAGAACCAAATGACAGCCAACAGATTGGGACAAGATCTTTACCAATCCTACAGCAGATAGAGGGCTAATATCCAATATATACAAAGAACTCAAGAAGTTAGACCCTAAAGAACCAAATAATCCTATTAAAAATGGGGTACAGAGATAAACAGAGAATTCTCAACTGAAGAAACTCAAATGGCTCTAAAGCACCTAAAGAACTGTTCAGCATACTTAGGCATCAGGGAAATACAAATCAAAACAACCCTTAGATTCCACCTCACACCTGTCAGAATGACTAAAACCAAAAACTCAGGTGACAGCAGATGTTGGCAAGGTTGTGGAGAAAAAGGAACACTCCTACATTGTTGATGGAATTGCAAACTGGTACAATCACTCTGGAAATCAGTCTGGTGGTTCCTCAGATAATTGCACATAGTACTACCTGAGGATCCAGCTATACTACTCCTAGGCATATACACAGAAGGTACTCCAGCATGTGATAAGGATACATGCGCCACTATGGTCATAGCAGTCTTATTTATAATAGCCAGAAGCTGAAAAGAACCCAAATGTCCTTTATCAGAGGAATGAATACAGAAAATATGGTATATTTACACAATCGAGTACTATTCAGCTACTACTATTCAGCTACTAAAAATGATTAATTTATGAAATTCTTAGACAAATGGATGGTAGTAGAAAATATCATCCTGAGTGAGGTAATCCAGTCCCAAAAGAACTCACATGGTATGTACTCACTGATAAGTGGATATTAGTATCAAAGCTCTGAATATCTAAGATAAAATTCACAGACCACATGAAGCTGAAGAAGAAGCAAGACCAAAGTTTGGGTGCTTCAATTCGTCTGAGAATGGGAACAGAATACTCACAGGAGCAATTATGTAGATAAAGTGTAGAGTGGAGACTGAAGGAAAGGCCATCCAGAGAATGTCCAACATGCAATTTATCCCATATATAGTCACCAAACCCTGACACTTTTGTGGATGCCAAGAAATGCTTGCTGAAAATGAAATGGCTGTCTTCTGATAAGCCCTGTCAGAGCCTTACAAATACATATGCAGATGCTTGCAGCCAACCATTGGACTGTGTGCTGGGTTCCCAAAAAAGGTCTTAGAGAATGGACTAATGGAGTTGAAGGGGTTTGCAACCTCAAAGGAAGAACAACAAAGTCAACCAACCAGATCCCCCAGAGCTCCTAGGGACTAAGCCATCAACAGGGGGTACATATGGCTCCAGCTGCATATGTAGCAGAGGATTACCTGGTCAGACATCAATGGGAGGAGAGGCCTGGGTCCTATGGAAGCTTGAAAGATGCCCCAGTGTAGTAGAACCAAGGGCGGAGAAGGTGGGAGTGGTGTCAGTTGAGGAACACCCTCAAAAAAGCAGCAGGATGGAGAATGGGATAGGGACTTTCCAGGAGAAGGGAACCTGGGAAAGGGGATAGCATTTGAAATGTAAATAAAGAATATATCCATTAAAAAATTACATTAAAAAACAAAAATTATCTCAGATTTAGAAATCACTATGGTAAATTTCAATTATATTCAAAAGAACTTTAAGAGCAGAACAATAGGAGTGATTAATGTATCAACTACAGACACACCTGTAGGGTCCAAGAGGTATAAAAGTCAGGTTTAGAGGCTGACTCATTTGAAATTTTCTGTCTTGTTGTGGAGAAGGAAGCCTATAAAAATAACTTAAGAATGTAGGCATGAAATGAAAGGAGGTGAAAGGAAAAAAATGAGGCCAAGGAATGCTTGGTTTCTGGCCAAAAAAAAGAACCATAATTAAGAGTGGAAATACATGTTGAAGCAATTTTCAGGAAGGACTAAAAGTGCAGTGGGAAACTGTATTCCTTACACATCAAAAACAGCTCCAATAATCTTCAGAAAAACAAACAATCCTACAGGATGTTCTAGGAGCCTAATTTCATTTTATATTTTATTCTTGTGTATATCTTATGATATTCTAATCATATTATGAGAAATCTCCTTAGATGTTATACATACACTATGAAAGAAAGTTACAGAGCTGTCACCGCCTCTCATGTCCTTTCTATATAGTATATGGATAAAAAATAAAGACATTTATAGGAGAAATCAAATATTTGGAAGACTTCAATTTCAGGAAATCCAACTACATTGCTTGCTCTAAACATTGGGATATCGTTCTCCTATGAGTAGCCACATAGTAGGGTAAAAGAAAATCTAAAATTTAACGTATAGCAACTTATTCAGCCACAGTTATGAAAAATGTTTGAGAAAGACCACAATATTTCTGTTATTTTTAGCAATGCTTTTTACTTGTTCTTTCAAGTTTAAATATTTCCATGGGCTTTTCTTATCATGGCAACTTCACTTCTATCTCAGTTGAATCTGCTATATTGTGTTTTCATTGTACATGAGATTCAATGTTTGTCTATTTTTCTTTTATGAGAATATCTATCAGTCATATTGAATTGAACGTTATCTTAGTGAATTTGTGTTCATGTGACTTCATCTGAAATAGACCTGTAAAGATGCATTAATAAGAAGCAGAGGTTAGGACTTTGACATTTCTTTCCAGGGAACATAGTTTGATCCTTAATAGTATGATCTCCCTTGGAAGTCATTTATCACCATATATTTCAAGGGAAAAATTCTACTTCAGCTCTCAGTAATCTTCCAAATTACATAAAGCAACATCTGAGTGGGTGTGATAAGATGTGAAAGTAAACCTAGTAAGATGACTTTTAAACCTCTGCTCACATGGATAAGGTTTTAACATGGAAAGTAAGAATTTTCTCTCATGCATTCTAAAGTTTATCACTTGTTTAAAGAACTATTGGTAAAAATCAGTGGCAGTATATTACCCTTTCATCAAAATGTCTTTATGTATAACTGCTGCTGCTGAATAGAATAATGACTGCAAGTCATTAAAGTCCTAACAAGAACTACCATTATTTGGTTTACATAATTCTTAGAAGTAGTTCCTTCTTGCATACAACAATCTAGTGTTTCTCATCAAAGTAGGTCCTGTTTTCTTTACAAATTTAAGATATATTTTATGAATTTAAGATTTTTTTATGTATTTGAGATATTGTTTGAATTTAAGTTAATTTGAACATCAACAATTTTTCTTTTGTTTTACATTATGCACCCTTTTAATGAAAGGGAATTTGACAAGAAAATGTTGCTGATTTCACAGTCTTTAATAATAAATTACTTAATTAATTAGAATATATTTAACAGGTTATAAATCATACTTGAAAATGAATTAATAGATCACAGAGAGGTTTTGTAGCATGCACTGATTTTTTTTCTAAAAAAACATTAGATAAATTTAGGTATCATGGCAAGCAAATTGGTGTGATTAAATGACCCTCCCAATTGCTAAAATCAAGTGTCTATGATGCTTGCTACTATGAGCCAAAGTTAGAGTGAGGATGTGACTGAAAAGAGGCTTGCTTAGAAGTTTTATTAGACATATGTATGTTAGCGATACCTTTATCTTAACCATGCTGGGAAACTTTAATCATGGTTTTGAATCCTGATGCCTATAGGAAACCAACCTAGTTATGATTTAGCTGAGCTGAACAACACTATCATAAGGAACTGAAAGGGATGGCATGGAAAAATGAACTTTCCATAGAAAGGACATTGCATACAAGGTTTCAACATACACGAATATCTCAAAGAGATCATTCTAGGAGTTGCATGTATTTCTGTATGCTAAGATTATGTAAAATAACTGTGGAAAATTATAAAACTGAGGATAGATTTAAGGGAGAATTTTAAGAAGTAGATTGACATTATGTCATAAAATTCTCATATCATTACAAGATAATTTTGGTATTACATCAATAAATTAAGACTGCTTGACAGGTTAAAATCAGAGTTTTAGAAACATCCTACTGTATATGTACATAATGACTTCTAATTAGAATCTGCATGCTAATTAGAATAGTGCATTTTCCAGTGTGGAGCATAAAGTTCCAACATCAAGAGTAAGTTCAAATATGTAAGTGATACTATTGAGGATGAAATCTGAAATCTAAGAGTTAACAATGAAGAAACAAGACAACCCAATCAAAAAAATGGGGTACAGAACTAAACAAAGAATTCACTACAGGAGAATCTAAAATGGATGAAAAGCACTTAAAGAAATGTTCAAAGACCTTAGTCATCAGGGAAATGCAAATCATAATGACTCTGAGATTCTACCTTACGCCAATCAGAATGGCTAAGATCAAAAACACAGGTGACAGCAGATGCAGGCAAGGATGAGGAGAAAGAGGAACATTTCTCCATTACTGATGGGATTGCAAACTGATAAAACCACTTGAAATCACTCTGAAGGTTCCTCAGAAAATTGGAAATAGATCTACCTGAAGACCCAGTTATACCACTCTTGGGTGGTATACTTAAAAGATGCCCCAACATGCTACAGGGGCATGCATGTTCCACTATGTTCATAGCGAGAAGCTGGAAACAACCCAGATGTACCACAATAGAAGAATGGATACAGAAAATGTGGTTGATTTACACAATGGAATATTACTCAGCTATTAAGGATGAGGACATCATTAGTTTTGCAGGTAAATGGATGGAACTAGAAAATATCATCCCGAGTGAGGTAACTCAGGCCCAAAGGGATTTGGGTGGTATGTACTCACTAATAAGTGGATATAAGCTGAAAAATACAGAATACCCATGATACAATCCACAGAACTCAAGAAGGCTAACAAGCCAAAGTGCCCAAGTGAGGATGCCTCAGTCCCACTTGGGAGGGAGAAGAAAGCAATCACAGTAGGGGGGAGTGATGGAGGGACTTGGGTGGGAAGCCTGACAGTGAGGGGAAGAGGAGTACATGATAAGGTATTGGGTGGAGGGAACAGGACTGAATGAAGCCCTGAGGACCAGCAGATATAATTGAAACAGGCAACCTGAGGAGGTAGGAGATGGTGGGGGTCCCCACTAGAATGTATAAGAGACCTGGAAGGTGAGAGACTCTCAGGACCCAAAGGGAGGCACCTTAGATGAAATGCCCTAAAGTGGGGAGAGGAAACTTGTAGAGTACATCTCTAGTAGAAAGACAGGGCATCAAGTAGAGGGATGGGGTTGCCATCCCACAGTCAAAAACTCTGCCTCAGACTTGTTTCTGTCTGAAAAAACTGCAGGAACAAAAATGGAGAAGAGCCTGAGGAAAAGAATGTCAAGTGACAGACCTAAATTGGGATCCAGTTCAGGGGGAGGCTCCAAGGCCTGACACTATTACTGATGGTATGAAGTGCTCTCAAAAATGGACCTATCATGACTGCCCTCTGAAAGACCCAACAAGCAGCTGAAGGAGTTAGATGCATATATTTACACCAAACCATTAGACAAAAGCTGGTGACCCCTGTGGTTGAATTAGGGAAAAGCTGGAAGAAGTTGAGGAGGGGGGCGACCCTGTAGGAAGACGAGCAGTCTCAACTAACCTAGATCTCTGAGATGTCTCAGACACTGAACCACCAACCAGGCAGCATACACCACCTGATATGAGGACCCCAGCACATATACAGCAGAAGACTGCCAGGTCTGGACTTAATCAGAGAAGGCACACCTAACCCTTGAGAGACTTGGGGACCCAGGGTGTGGAGAGGTCTGATGGGGTGGGAGTGGGGGTGGGAAAATCCTCTTGGAGACTGGAGATAAGGAAGCCAGGGATTCAGTTTTTTAGGGTAGATATTTTCTACTTTACATGGATATGGGGAAAAACAGAATGAGACCTACCTCCAATGAAATTAGAGGGTTTTTCAAAAGGTGTTTGGCATGTGTTCCTTGAGGTCACTTTGATTATTATCTGAAAGTTTTGGGTCTTAAAGAATCATGTGTTAAATTAATCTTTGTGTGTGCAAAATAAGAATGAAATACCTTTCGGTGAATGGCCTGCTCTTCTGGAGTTTTTTCACACAAAACAAACAAACAAACAAACAAAAAAAACCCAGGATTTTCATTCCTCCACAGGTGAGATTGGATGCATCTGGAAAATTATTGCCTTGATTAAATCTACAAAAAGGTCTAAGTCTTCAGTTCTAAGTATACCAACATAACAACATCTAGTTATCATTATGTTCACAAATATAACTTGTTCCTTCATTCCTTACCTTCTTTGCACCATTTTACCGAGAGATCAGAGATCAGTCGGGAAGAAGAAGTAGCATGACAGCAGTCAGTCATAAATTAATCAAATATCTCTTGAATGCAGTGCTTTGACATGTTCTTGAAAAGAATGCTGTGCAACATTGACAACAACAACAACAACAACAAAAACCCAACAAAATCACTTTCTTGTTAGGGTTTGAAAGTGGTTGAATTCAAATAAAACATTCCTTCTATTATATGGCCAGTATAGTTTGAACTGAAAGGCTCACAGGTAGAAATGCTAAAAGATTTGGTTCCTAGAGAGATGTCTGGTTTGTACAAGTTGAGAAACCTTTGGACATGGAAGGACATCTTACTAAAATGTGTCACTGGGAAAAGGCTTTTGAAGGATTTATCCAAGACTACCTTCCAGTTCTGTTATCTGCTTCCTAAATCAGTCATATCACTTCAGAATACATTGCATTTCTAAGTTGTAATTTATGTAAATAATAAATGTAATATTGTTAAATTGTTAATGTTTATACCTAGCTTTCTCTGATTACTATGGTTTTTGAAAGAGATATTTATGCATTTTCATAAACATATATTCATTCCAATCTGTTTTCTCATATGAGCGCAAGGATTAAATCAAACACATATTTTGCAACGATCTAATTTTATAACATCTCCTCAGATCATATTTGGTCCTGAATGAATTAATTAAAGCATGATGTCAAGTAGAAAATAGAAACCTAAATGGATAGCATTATACTACAAGCAGATCTTCATGAAGTCAAGGCCTAGGACTGCAGTTCTCCCAGTAGGCACTGTGACTCAGGTAGCCTCCTGAAGGGAGATGCCCTAGTTGTTTGCTAACACACACATCTGCAGCAACAGCATTCCAGCAGAGCTTCAGAACTGTACTATCCTTATCAACAACCTGAAAGCTACTGCCCACAGAGGAAACTGCTTTCTCGGAGATGATGCTGTAGCCTGTTAAAAATTTCATCAATTTCTAGGAGTATGCCATTAATTTGGAAATTGGGCAGAGGTTGAACTTAAATAATTAAATTGATAATACATCCAAATTAAAATTACTAGAGATTCACTGATTGCATTGGGTTAATATTTGGGAAATCAGAAACTGGCACTGAGCTCCAAATATTTGTGTTTTTTATATACTTTGCTTTTAAGCAGGCTCCTAATTTTGTGCTTTTACTGATAATGTCTATATCAACACTTAAGGTGACTTCTTACAGTTCTTAGTTCTCATTCTCTTCTACATATACAGTTCACCATTATAGGGGCATGATTAAAAATATGACATTCTAAGTTTTTCTCAGATCTCCTTAGGCAGAAACCTCCCAAGTAATTATATATTATATGAGCAAAAATAAAATTCCCTTAAACCTACAGGAAATTCTATTTTGTAATCTTATTGGAATTTTTAGAATCACATTCAATTTCTATCTAAATTTGTGGGGCAACAATCATTAATTCATACCATGAAGTGTAAGCTATATGGTAGATTTGATAGACAAAACTCTTAGTACAGGATGAGTCACATGATAGATGTTAAATCAAGACTATAAGTACTTTTGTTATATTGCTGTAGTACACATTTTAGTTTTAGAAATAGATAGTAAAGGATATTGCTAAATTGTGTTCACTTCACAGTTCCAGAATTTACCAGGTAGCGTTTGAAACCTAGGAGATTCAGGTGGACATTTAATAAATGAATCACTGTAGGTATGCCCAGTGGAAAATGATTCTATGATTTATAGTAGGGTTTTATCCATCAGTCTACATTGTTAGTAACTGTTTCTCTTTTTCATATTTTTATTGGTTATTTTATTTATTTACATTTAAAATGTTATCTCCCTTCCCAGTTTCCTCTCAACAAGCCCCCTATTCCCTCCTCCTTCCCCCTACATCTATAAGGGTGCTCCCCCACCTAGTAGTAGGTGGCTACTACTGCCTCAGTGACCTATGGTTCTTCTATCCTGGGTCATCAAGTCTCCACAGGACCAAGGACTTCTCCTCCCAGTGATGCCAGATAAGGCAATCTTCTGCTACATATCCTGCTGGAGCCATGGTTACACCTTGTGTACTCTTTGGTTGGTGGCTTAGTCCCTGGGAGCTTTCGGGGGAGTGTGAATGTTTGATATTGTTGTTCTTTCTATGAGGTAGCAAACCCTTTCAGCTCCCACAGTCTTGCACTAACTTCCCCATTGGGGTCCTCATTTTCAGTCCAATGGTTGGCTGTTTGTATCCACATCTGTATTGGTCCGGCTCTGGCAAAGTCTCTCCAGGGACAGCTGTACTGGGCTCCTCTCAGCAAGCACTTGACATCAGCAATAGAGTCTGGGTTTGGTGTCACCAGATGGGATGGATGCCTAAATGGGCAGTCTCTGGATGGCCTTTCCATCAGTTTCTGCTCCAATCTTTGTCCTTGCATTTCCTTTTGACAAGAGGAATTCTGGATTAATATTTTTGAGGTGGGTGGGTGGCACTATCCCACAACTGGGGGACATGCCTATCCACTGGATATGGTCTCCCCTTTGTTGGTTATTTCAGCTAAAGTCTACCTTGTTGGGTCCTGGTAACATGTTGGGTCCCTGGCATCTGGTAATATCTAGTGGCTACCCCAGTTCCCCCTCCTTGATTGATACATGCCTACTTTCAAATTCCTGACCTCCCATCTCTTCCCATATCTGAACTGGTCCCCCTTTTGCCTCCCCCTCTTCTCTCTCTACTTTCCAAAGATTATTCTCTATCTCCTACTGAGTAGGACTGTAGCATGCACACTTTGATGTGATCTTCTTTCTTCTTGGGTTTCATGTGGTCTGTGAGTCCTATTGTGGGTATTCAGAGCTTCTTTTTGGCTAATATCTACTGATCAGTGAGTACATATCATGTGTGCTCTTTTGTGACTGGGTTACTGCACTCAGGATGATATTTTCAAGTTCCATCCATTTGCCTAAGAATTTCATGAATTCATTGTTTTTAATAGTTGAATAGGAATTCATAGTGTAAATGTTCCACATTTTCCGTATCCATTCCTCTGTTGAGGGACATCTGGATTGGTTCCAGCTTCTGGCTTTTATAAATAAGGCTGATATGAACACAGTGGAACATGTGTCCTGGTTATATGTTGGAGCATCTTTTCAGTATATTCCCAGGAGCAGTAGAGCTGGGTCCTCAGGTAGTACTATGTCCAATTTTCTGAGGAACATCAAGACTGATTTCCAGAGTGGTTGTACCAGCTTGCAATCAAACCAGCAATAAATAAATGTTCCCCTTTCTCCACATCCTTGTTAGTATCTGCTGTAACCTGAGTTTTTGAACTAAGTCATTCTGACTTGTTTGTGGTAGAATCTCAGGGTTATTTTGATTTGCATTTCCCTGATAACTAAGGATGTTGAACATTTCTTTAGGTGCTTCTCAGCCATTTTAGATTCATCAGTTGAGAATTCTCTTTTTAGCTCTGTACCCCATTCTTAATAGGGTTAATTGGTTCTCTGGAGTCTAACTTCTTGAGTTCTTTGCATATTTTAGATATTAGCCCTTTATCTAATGTACAATTGATAAGGATCTTTTCCCAATCTGTAGATTGCCATTTGGACCTATTGAGAGTGTCCTTTGCCTTACAGGAGCTTTTCAGTTTTATGAGGTTCCATTCATCAATTCTTGATCTTAGAGCATAAGCCATTGGTGTTCTGTTCAAGAAATTTTCTCCTGTGCCAATGTGTTTGAGGTTCTTTCTCACTTTCTCTTCTATTAGATTCATCCTATCTTGTTTTATGTGGAGTTCTTTGATCCACTTGGACTTGAGCTTTATACTAAGAGATAAGAATGGGTCAATTTGCATTCTTCTACATGCTGTCTGCCAGTTGAACCAGTACCATTTGTTGAATGCTTTCTTTTTTCTACTGGATGATTTTTACTCCTTTGTCTAAAATCAAATGACCATAAGTGTATGGATTCATTTCTGGATCTTCAGTTCTATTTCATTGATCCACCTGTCTGTCTCTGTACCAGTAACATGCGGTTTTCATCACTATTGCTCTGGATTATAGGTTCAGGTCAGGGATGGTGATTACCCCAGAAGTTCTTTTATTGTTGAGAATGGTTTTTGATATCCTGGGTTTTTTGTTATTCCAGATAAATTTGAGAATTGCTCTGTCTTAACTCTGTGAAAAATTGTGTTGGAATTTTGATGGGGTTTGCATTGAATCTGTAGATAGTGTTAGGTAAGATGGCCATTATTACTATGTTAATCTTGCTGATCCATGAGCATGAGAAATCGTTCCATCTTCTGAGGTCTTCTTCAATATCTTTCTTCAAAGACTTGAAGTTCTTGTCATATAGATCTTTCACTTGCTTAGTGTCACACCTAGATATTTCATATTATTTGTAACTATTATAAAGGGTATTGTTTCCATAATTTTTTCTCAGCTCATTTATTCTTTGAGTAGAGGAAGGCTACTGATTTGTTTGAGTTAATTTTGTATCCAGCCACTTTGCTGAAGACATTTATCAGCTGTTCTCTCATGGAATTTTTTGGGTCACTTATGTGTACTATCATACCCTCTGCAAATAGTGATATCTTGACTTTCTTCTTTCCAATTTGTATCCCTTTGATCTCCTTTTATTTCCTAATTCCTCTGGCCAGAACTTCAAGTACTATATTGATTGGATAAGGACAGAGTGAGCAGCCTTGTCTTGTCCCTGATTTTAGTGGTATTGCTTTAAGTTTCTCTCCATTTAGTTTGATGCTGTCCTTTGGCTTGCTCTATATCGCTGTTTCTCATTCTAAAAATGATTTTAACATCATTTTTGTTTGTGTACATTCATATATGCAGTTGCACATGCACCCACATATATGTAGGTCAGAGAAAAACTTTCAGAAACTGCTTCTCTCCTTCTATTGGATTTTGGAAATCAAACTCGTGCTATTAGCCTTGGTGGCAAGTATCCTTTTTGGCTGAGCCATTTAGCCAGACCAATCAGTATAAGATATTCTCTTAAATATCTTTGCTCTTTTTTCCATATGTTAGGGTTCTGTCTAAGTTCCACCCCACAGTTACCTGGCAACTGCCAGGTATGCCCCTCCCCACAGTTACCTGGCAACAAACAGTCAGGTAGGCCTGGCCTATTATGAAAGAGGGTGCTCGGCCTCTTCTCTCTCTTATACTCTCTTGCTGCTCTTTCCTCTGGTCTCTCTCTTGCCCCTCTTGGGCTCTCCTCCCCTCCCCCCCATCTCCACGTGGTCATGACCAGCCTCTACTTCTCTACTCTCTCCCTCTCTCTGCCTTTCTCTGCTTCCACTACCCCCCTTAACTCCTATCCTCTGCCCTGAATAAGCTCTACTCTATACTATGTCAGTGTGTGTCTGGTCCCTTAGGGGAAGGAATGCCTTGGCATGGACCCACTGAGGTACCCTCTTCCCCCACACCACCATATACCATATTCTCTAAAACCTCTTTCCCTTTTTATGATCACAACACCATAGTTTCCAACGACATTGAATCATTGTCAAATATTTCAGTCCTATGTTCTCTACCAATAAAAATGAATTATAAGAAATGTGTTTTCATTGTACAGTGATATTACTATACTTAATATAGAATGTTTATTCACTGATTGCTCTATAAAACTATAGTTACCAACTCTCCCAGCATGCAGTCACTATTTCTATTAATGACAGAGTATTGGGTCTGATTCAGCATAGCTGAATAAAAAGAAAGTCATTTTTGTTTGGGTGCCTTCCTGCTTCCCAAATCCCTCTTGACTTTCATGCTGCCTCTCCTTCAGTAGTATTCCTTATTCTATCCTGTGGGTTTTAAAAGAACATTTAGAAGGACACACTATCTAGCTGAAAGCCTAGCACTCCTTGGTAAAATAGTGACTCAGATGCTGGAGGCTTGACATGTTTGTATCACTCCCCACAGAGGTGGACTGATTCTTTCACTGGAAGTCATCATCCTTACAACTAGCATTTTGGTTTTAATCTCTTGTCTCCTGAGTCCAATCTTCATAATGATTCCAGAATTATATCTGTACAAGAAAGGCTGTAACTCAAATAATGCTTCTTAAATCCTTTCAGTGACTACCATTTGTTGGCATTTCTTGTACTTTTGACAGCATAGCTTTGTGACCTCATTTTTCCTACCTCTTACAATCTTCTTCCCATAGGCTCAATCTGTCACCAATGTACTCTCTTTGTGCCAGTGTTAACACTTTCTGATTATGTCTCACAGGATACATGATATTTTCCTCCCACCTTCTAGTTTCCAAGTCCCTAGTGGAGAGCATGGAAACATGTTTAGCACGTAGAATGAGCACAATAAACATTGTTTGCCTTTATTCTGATAATATAAACTTTTCAAATTGTACTTTGACACAGAAAACATTCTTTTTATGAATGAATCTGTTACTAAAATCTTCTACATTGTGTGAAGTCTGGCAAAAATTTGGTACATGATCCCATTTTATTTTCAATTCCAAAGTTTTTCTCTTGCCTGTTTGTATTTGAAACACTTGGGTCATACATAAATATGTGCATATTTTCTAAATTAATAATACCCTGACACTTCATAGTAATGCTAAACCCAAATCTCATTTAGAGTGATGGACTGTGAATGATTTAGTTAGGTTACTACTGGGTCAGAAAATAACAAATAGTAAATCCACTTCTAAGTAGCATGCTCTGATTTCATCGTTTAAGACACTGAAACCAAGAAGGATTTAGAGCAAAGGATTGACTTGGAAGGAAAGAAAATGCAGCATCTTGGGCATCTCAGCACATGACTGGGAGAGAGAATATTTTTAACATCACATTCTTGAAGAGACCAAAATAGAGTTTTAAATTTGAATCATGCATTTTAAACAGAGGTTGTGATGTGTATTCATTCTTGTAGTTCATAAACACAATAGCTGCAAAGCACACATAAACTGCTGGAATTCCCCCTATTTATTTATGCTGCTATTATATTTATAGATTATAGAAGAATTTTCTTACATTTTATTTCTTCTCTAAAAAACACTCCAGACTTTTGTTTTAATAAGGAAGCACAGTTGTTAACTGACATATTTAAGGAAACTTGAATCATAATTTTAGAAAACCAAGATCTGAATCCCTACAACATTTGAATAGATTAACTCCATTGTATTTATGGAGCCTGACACAGATTTCACTTCAGAATTTGAACATCAAAATAGCTCTAAAGGAAAGTGATATTACATTCATTTACCAATAAGATCATTGAGACTAAGGAAAGAGTGATTCTTTTAAAATACAAGGTAGCATTAGAACTGATATATATTATCCAGTGGTTATATATTAATCATATTCTCTATTCTACTCTAGGTTTCTGTCTTTATATCATATATTTGATTCTGGATGTGAGTACAAAGATTGAGAAAAAGTTTCATTCTATTTTTAGTACGTATAAATATAATAAGGAAACAGGTAAATGAATGATCTTGGATGGAAAGAGTTGGACAAGTTACTCAATTATAACTGACTGTTGGCATTCATGTGTAAAAGTATGGAAAATAACTGGATATTTTAGAAATAAGTCAGACTGTGTCAAGATGGGGTTAGACCAAAATAAATCCTTTTGAAATTTATCTATCTGGAATAGGCATGATGGTTCCCTTGATATAGGAACTTGATACCCATCGTGGTGACCTGAGTGTGATCCTTGGTGATTACATAGTGGAAGGAAAGAACTATTTCTAAAAGTTGTCCTCTGATGACCACGCTTATTTATTTATTGTCACCTACATGCATAGATATGTACACACATATATACATACATACATACACACACACACACACACACACACAGAGAGAGAGAGAGAGAGAGAGAGAGAGAGAGAGAGAGACAGACAGACAGACAGACAGACAGACAGACAGACAGACAGACAGAAACAGAGGAGTAGAGAGAGAGCATAAATGAGTGTGAAAAAGTATATTGACATTAAATCTTCACATGTTTTTCTAAAAATGCAGTCTGCCATGGACAATGCTTCATATGCATATGCCTGGGTGTGAGCTTGAATATCACATATTTCTTGCAAATGGACTTTAAGGTTTCTGGAGATTGCAACAAGGAACATGATAACTCTAATACTATTGATTGAAAACCAGTATTCTAGTATCATTGAAGTTTGAAATCTTTACCTAAGGTTTCAGCTTTTGAAACTGCCTGCAGTTTCATACGAATGGGTTATCAGGTTCTCTGGACGGAGAACTTCAGCTAGAAAATGACAGAGTGACAAGAGAAATATGGAGTCAAGGCAATATTTCCTGCTCAAGGCTCAAAGTTTAATGGACTTTTCAAATATATAGGTGGGAGGAAACTCTTTCCCCCCAAAGACTGGAACCAGCTCTGCAGAACTGGTCTGGCTGTTCACTGGTGTCAATGCCACTGCTTGGGCAGCTGGATGGGTCACCTGCTTAAATAAGGAATTCGTAGACCTGGAGGAACAAATAACTTCACCTTTACTCCACCCTAGGTGGAGCAGGATTGTGAATGGGAAAGGAACTTCACCTTGGTCAATGTCAAGTTCCTGCTAGGTGACGTGACACCCCAATATGGCTCTCTGCAAGCTTTGAGAAGAAAGAACATATGCTAGGAAACAAAGAAAGGACTGTCATCTAGGCTACATCATTATTTTAAAAGATTAACTTTATTTAATTTTTTAAATATTTTTTTTTATTTTATTTTATTTTTTTAATTTACATTCCAAATCACTTCCCCTTTCCCGTTTCCTCCCTCCCCGAAATTTTTAAATATTTTTAAATTACAAAATTAGTTTCATTTGCCCACTTGACATGTCTGTGAAGAGAAAACCACAATTGGGCATCTCTTCCATCATATTGGCCTGTGAACATAACTTTGGGCATTTTCTTAATTGTTGTTTGATGTGGGAGGTCCCAGAACACTTTGTGTGGTACCATCCCTGAGCTGATGGGCCTAGGTTATATGAAGAAAATAGTAGTCTTTCATGGTCTCTATTTCAGTTCCTGCCTCTATATTCTTGCTTGGATTTCTGCCCTGGCTCAACTCATAAAATGTGATATGAAAATGTAAACCAAATATCCTACCACCAAGCTGGTCTTGGTTGTTATTTTAATTTAGCAACAGAAAACAAACCACAAACTAAGACAGCAACTTCATTAATTTAATCAAATTTTAGTATCCGTAGGATGGCAGAAAAGACAGCCAAGTTTTTCTAAAATGCTTATATCTATTCTGAGAAGAGTATAGATTTGTTATAACTCAGTCTCACAAATATTTTTCACATCCTTTTCACACAGAACCCATCTATATGCCTCCTTGTCATACCAATTTATTCTTGTACCTGACTTCAACTCTAGTTATCAACATAGAGCAATCTCCAACATCCCTAAACATCATTTTTGAAATCTGTAGTCTTTTTATACCAAAGGTGCAGGTGCATTTTAGAAAATTAAACAAAACAAAATACAGTGTGTGTGTGTGTGTGTGTGTGTGTGTGTGGCCATGTGTGGGAGTGTGTGTGGAGGCGGTGCGCAAGATCACCCACATGCCCTAACTATTCTTGACATCAAGTTGGCTAAGCCAAAATTAACTCAAATAAAATATTCCATTTCTGTGTAACAAATTGCAACAAAGCAACCATATTTGTTTGATACAATAGATACTTACTCTTTCGGTTTCTGTTGTGAGCAGGAATTTTGGACAATTTAGTAAGTAGTCTTAGAATCCATTTTCTTATTAGCTAAGATCAAGCAGTCTTTTCCAATGCATTCACCTGATAGTTTGACCAAAGCTAGAGCATCTCCTTTACAGTTGCCTTACTGTCCAGAGACTATCCCAACATGGTATCCATCTCATGAGAGAACATCAAGTCCTAACACTATCACTGATGCTATGATGTGCTTACAGATAGAGGCCTAGCATGGTTTTCCTCTGAGAGAACCAGCAAGCAGTTGAAAGAGTCATATGGGCAGATATTTATACCCAGCCATTGGGCTGAATTTGGGGACCAAATGGAGGAAATAGAGGAAGGGTCAAAGGAGCTGAAGGAGGGGGTGAACCCGTAAGAAGACCAGAGGTCTCAACTAACCTGGACCCCTGGGAGCTCCTAGAGACATAGCCACCAACCAGGGAGCATACACAGGCTGCACCAAAATCCCTGGCACATATATAGCACAGGACTGCCTGGTATGGCCTCTGTGAGAGAGGATACATCTAATTCTATAGAGATTTGAGGCCCCAGGTAAGGGGGACGCCTGGTGGGGAGTGAGGGGGGAAGTGCTCTCTCATAGGCAAGGAGGAGGGGAATGGGATGAAGAGGGAGAGGGGGGACTGGGAGGGGCAACATCTGGAATGTAAATAAATATAATGGCTAGTTAAAAATCAAAATAAAAACTTAAAGATGGCATGTTCAACTCAATACCTATTGGCAGAGGGCTTCTAATCCTTATTATATGCGTGAATCTTTTTATAGGACTATTCAAAATACAACAGTTGACTTCTATCATATCAAATGATTCCAAAGAGTGAAATAGATACCTAATGTCATTAATAATCAAGGCTACATTATTCCAAAATTCTGTAATTTTATTATTCATTCTTTAAGTGTTCATACAGCATGGAGAGATATAAAAAGACTGTCAATTCTAGAAAAGAGATGATCATTAGAACTATTTTGGAAATCAGTAGTCACATAACAGCATATGCTTTCATATGCTTTTTTAGAGACAATGGGTCCCCTAGGGAAGAGCTTAGATTTCTTATATCAGGAAAATACTGATGAACAAGAAAAGAAAGTTGTAAAAACCCTGAAATCTTGTTTATCAGTTTGGAGTTTGGGTTCTATTTAATGAACTTTGAAATCATTGTCCTACATAAGATAACTAAGATATTTTCATCAAGTATGCTCTGAAGACATACTTGATATGACAGATAAATAAGGGAGATGATAGAGAGATGGATAGATAGAGAGATGATTGTGCCATAGATATACTATAGAAAGATAATAGAGAGTATATGCAGCTTATTGCATAAAATTCACACATATACATATACATATATATATATCACAATTAAGAAAATTACAATGTTTATATTCTGCTATCTTGTATGAGATATAGACATAGGTAAAAACATACATTTTCCCAGCAATAAGGCTGGGTCTTCATACTATTCCAAAACCATAAGGTGCTTGAATTATAAAAGAAGTACATACATTGACATTCTTGTTCAAGCATATTCCAAGACTGCTTAGCTACACAAAAGTAAACTTTTATCTGACCTATGTTTCAGCAGTGCATGGTAATTTTAATTGCATATATCTAGAATTTGAAATAGTGTTTTATACAATGTTTTAGTAATTCATTTTTGCTACTTAATCTATTGTCTAATGTCTCTATTTTTCATAAACTATTTTGATTCACATTTTAATATCCACTAGAATGCTATTTGTGTTAATGTTAAATATAATCCAACTACTCTTCTTTGGGATATGTTAATAGGTTATTTAAGCCTCTGCTGTTCCAATGGGAATCAATTCTTATTATAGTTCTAGAAGACTAAGGGACTTTTGAAAAGATTTTGAGGTTTCTACAGGAGTGTTATCAGCATATCCTCAAGAGGTCCTGGGTACGTGAAAATCTTCTGCATTAGTAAATGGCATGATATTTTAGAGATAATCCTACTGTGGATTGCTGTCTGTATGCAGGTGAGGCCAGTTGAAATCTTAATTAGTCAGATAAGGCTAAAGCCTGTGATTGGCATTGGAAAAAGAAGGTGGAGCTGAAAGTTTTAGAAAGCTGACAGAGAGAGAGAGAGAGAGAGAGAGAGAGAGAGAGAGAGAGAGAGAGAGAGAGAGAGAGAGAGAGAGAGAGAGAGAGAGAGAGGAACAGAGAGAAACAGGGAGACAGAGAGAAGGAGATTGAGACTGGAAAGACAAGATGGCATCTGAAGGAGAGGGTGATAAGCCAGGACCATGTGGTCCTAGGAGCCATAAGTAACAGGGGATTTCTTAGATAGATGATTGAGTAATGTAGGGCATATTTGTCCAATCTAGGTGTGCAGTTTGTATCTACACAAATTGAGTTTTGAGTTCTTTGTGTCGGTATTTGGTGGGGTTGAGGATTTACTGTCATAATTCTGGCTGGAAATTACAAGCCTCTGGAGTTGTTTTGTTTTGTTTTGTTTTGTGGGCCTAGGGGATCAGAGGGACTGCAGCAGTTTCTGCAGGCTAGCCACAGGGGGCGGTTGACTTGGGAATCTCGAGTGGTTCAGCAGCAGCTGACCATGGGAACCTGGGAAGACTGCTGCATGCAGCTCCCCATGGGGGTGAGAAGACTACTGTTGTAGATGCCTAGCCAGCCAGCCATGCTACATAATCCTGTCCCTATTTGGCTTGGGGTAAGATAGTGCTCTTCAGTTTATTAAACATTTTATTCATGTGCTTTGTGAGGGTAAATGCATATTCCACTGCATGTGGTAGAGGTCACAGAGCAACCTGTGACTGTCTCGTCTGCCCTTTTATCATGTGGATCCTTGGGCTCACACTCTGGTTGTCCTGCTTGGTATTAGGCACTTTATCATTTAACACACCCATGTAAGCTTATTCCTTTTTTAAATTAACTAATTTATTTATGTTTCAAATATTGTCCCCCCTTCCTGGTCTCCCCTCTGCAAACCTGCCACCCCATCCTCCATCACCTTTGTATCTAAAAGGATGCTCCACAACCCCCCCACCCACCCCCTTTTGCCTCACCCCTCTAGTATCAAACCTTCACAGGACCAATACCTCCCCTCCTATTGATGCCAGATAAGGCATCTGCTACATATGTAATGGGAGCTATGGATCCACTCATGTATACACTTTGGTTGGTGGTTTAGTCCCTGGGAGCTCTGGCGGTACTGGTTGGTTCATATTGTTGTTCCTCTAATGGGACTGCAAACCCCTTCAGCTTCTTCAGTCCTTCCCCTAACTTTTCCATTGGATTCCCCAGGCTCACTCCAATGGTTTGCTGTGAGTATCTGCATATGTCTTAGTCAGGTGCTGGCAGAACCTCTCAGAGGATATGTATACCAGACCCCTGTCTACAAGCACATCTTGGCATTGGCCATAATGTTGGGGTTTGATATCTGTGGATTTTGGTGTCTGTAGATAGGATGAATCCCAAAGTGGGGTGGTCTCTGAATGGCCTTTCCTTCCGTCTCTGCTCCATTTTTTTGTCCTTGCAATTCCTTTCAACAGGAATAATTCTGGGTTAAAATATTGAGATGGGTGGTTGTCTCCATCCCTTTTCTGGGGGCCATGTCTATCGAGTTGAGGTGGTCTCTTCAGGTTCCATCTCTCCACTGTTAGGTATTTAGGCTAATGTCATCTCCTTTGGGTCCTGGCAACCTGTTGTATCCCTGGCATCTGGGACTTTCTAGTAATCCCCCCCATACACACACTTCTACATATTTCTATGTATTCTCCTGAACCTCTGGTCCAGACCCAAAAAAGACACACATGGTATATGCTTACTGATAAGTGGATGTTAGCCCAAAAGCTTAGAATACCAATGATACAACTCACAGACCATATGAAGGTTAACAAGAAGGAAGACCAAAGTGTGGATGTTTCAATCCCACTTAGAAGAAGGAACAAAATAATTAAAGTAGAGGAAGAGAAGGATCTGGGAGTGTGAGAGGAGGGGGAAGATAAAAGAGGGTCAATATAACGTATGGGAAGAGACAAGAATAAGTGTATTCTTAATTCATGTAGATATTCAAACCTTTATTTAGAAGTTATGCTGCTGTTGGGACTAATGCTTGTATCTCACAGTATGCACAGTTTTTCTAAACACCTCTGTTGTTTGTATCTGTACTTTAATATACATGGACAGTGATTTTTCCTGAATTGCCTTAAACTGATAATTATAAGGGTATCTATACCACAGAAATAAGCAAATAATGCCAATCGCATTTAAAATACTCATCAGAACAGTTATTTTTAATGAACATGAAAACTAGTCATAGAACAGTAATGTATCTGGAAATCAAACTGAGAATGGCTGCCCCATTATTGTTTGGGAATGTTTTATCTCATTTTTGCAGTGGGGGAATTTTGTGACAGTAGTTATAATGTTCTTTGAACACATCTATTGTTCTCACCCCCTGTCCCTTATTTTTTGGTTTAAATGAGAATATCCCCTACAGACCCATATATTTCGATACTTGGTTCCCAACTGGTGGAACTATTTAAGAATGATTAGTGGTATATCACTGAGAGTTGGCTTTAAGGCTTCCAAATCTTATGTCATTCCCTGTTACCACCCTCCCCCTGCCTCTGCCTTGTACTAGAACAATCATAAGCTTTCAGATACTGCTCAAGTGCCATGCCTGCCTGCTATCAATTTCCCTGCTGTGACGATCATGGCTTAACCTGTGAAAATGTGACCCCCCCCCAATAAATTATTTCTTCTATGAGTTTTCTTTGTTGTGGAGTCTCTTAACAGTAATAGTAAAGTAGATAAGACACACCTCATATTTTTTTTGACTTTGGATTTAAATTTGGTATTCATTTACTCATAATATGTTTAGTGATGTCAAATATGTGGGCTCTGTAAACAACTTATAAATTATATTATATAAGAGCATGTGGTACTGCTGTTACTCTTAGTGCCATCTCTACTCAAACACAGTAACATCATTTCAAAACTGTTTCTGGATATAATTTCCAAGTTTATGCCCAGATATGCTCTCTGTTTCTCTCACTTTACCACCAAACTATGCTCATTTCCATCAATGACCATAAGATTTGTCTACAACTGGTGTCTAAAGTGCCAGTTCATATTTTTATAGATAATCTGCAAAACAAATGTTCTACTCTCTGACAGTCTAGAATAGCAAAGTCCAAAATTATGAAAAGAATTTTAAGTTAAAATATTAAAACATTTGCTATAATATATTTATCAAAATCATGTAGCTATGAATTTATACAGCAGAGATTAACTAGTGATGGTTTAAACATTTCAAATATGGTACATAGATTTTTTTCTAATATCTTGGAGATTGTCTTTGGAAAATTGGAATTAAATATTTATATAGCTAATTACTTTTGAAGAAAAGAAAATGCATAAATCCCGAGTTTCTTGGATGCTCTGACAATATAGGACACTGTTCTGTTTTGGTTTTCAGAGCCTATATCCTTGATCTATCTCTCCTAGATGACCTGAGTACATTTTGCTGTTGGTTATAACAAGAATTTATTCTGTTTGACTCAGCCAACACTTTAAGAGTTTGCATATATTTTAACATCAATTTCTATTTCTGAAAATGCAAATACATTATTTCATGCTTCAAGAGGATTATTTGAGATGCAATTGTTATTTCCAACTTGGCTGTACTGCTATTTAATTTTATGTAACTACACAAGCACAGGTATGTGTTTGCTGATATTTTGTTTATTTGGATGAAAAAAGAAGAAGAAGAAGAAGAAGAAGAAGAAGAAGAAGAAGAAGAAGAAGAAGAAGAAGAAGAAGAAGAATCATTTCCAGAACAGCCAACATTTACCAGCTCTCAAGACCAGGGACTGGATCTCACTCACCTTTTTCTTTTTTTTTTTTTTTTTTTTGGTTTTTTTTTTTTTTTTTTTTTTTTTTTTTTTTTTAATTTTATTTTATTTTTTTAATTTACATTCCAAATCACTTCCCCTTTCCCGTTTCCTCCCTCCCCGAAAGTCCCATAAGCCCCCTTCCCTCCCTCTTTTCTCCGTTCAACCCCCTCTCATTACTCTGTCCTGGCGTTCCCCTACATCCAGTCTTTCCAGGACCAGGGGTCTCTCCTTCCATCTTTTTAGAAATCTATTGATATGCTGATTGTGTCTAGGGTATTCTGAGATTCTGGGTCAATATCCCCTTATCAGTGACTTCATACCATGTGTGATCTTTTGTGATTGGGTTACCTCACTAAGGATGATATTTTCAAGTTCTGACCATTTGCCTAGGAATTTCGTGAATTCATTGTTTTTAATTGCAGAGTAGTATTCCATTGTGTAAATATACCACATCTTCTGAATCCATTCCTCCGTTGAGGGACATCTGGGTTCTTTCCAGCTTCTGGCTATTATAAATAAGGCTGCTATGAATATAGTGGAGCATGTGTCCTTATTGCATGCAGGTAAAGTCTCTGGGTATATGCCCAGGAGTGGTATAGCCGGATCCTCCGGAAGTGTCATGCCCAGTTTTCTGAGGAGCCGCCAGACTGCTTTCCAGAGTGGTTGTACCAGCCTGCAATTCCACCAGCAGTGGAGGAGTGTTCCTCTTTCTCCACATCCTCGCCAACAACTGCTGTCTCCTGTGTTTTTGATCTTAGCCATCCTGACTGGTGTGAGATGGAATCTCAGGGTTGTTTTGATTTGCATTTCCCTAATGACTAAGGATGATGAACATCTCTTTAGGTGCTTCTCAGCCATTAGATATTCTTCAGGTGAGAACTCTTTGTGGAGCTCTGTACCCCATTTTTTAATAGGGTTACTTGCCTCTCTGGAGTTTAACTTCTTGAGTTCTTTGTATATCTTGGATATTAGCCCTCTGTCGGATGTAAGGTTGGTAAAGATCATTTCCCAGTTAGTTGGTTGCCGCTTTGTCTTTTTGACGGTGTCTTTTGCCTTGCAAAAACTTTGTAATTTAATGAGGTCCCATTTGTCTATTCTTGATCTTAGAGTATAAGCTATTGGAGTTCTGTTCAGGAAATTCTCCCCTGTGCCCATATGTTCAAGGTTCTTCCCTAGTTTCCCTTCTATTAGTTTCAGTGTGTCTGGTTTTATGTGGAGATCTTTGATCCACTTAGAATTGAGCTTAGTGCAAGGAGATAAGGATGGGTCAATTTGCATTCTTCTGCATGTTGACCTCCAGCTGAGCCAGCACCATTTGTTGAAAAGGCTATCTTTTTTCCACTGGATGGTTTTAGCTCCTTTGTCAAAGATCAAGTGACCATAGGAGTGTGGATTCATTTCTGGGTCTTCAATTCTGTTCCATTGATCTACATGTCTGTTACTGTACCAATACCATGCAGTTTTTAACACTATTGCTCTGTAGTACAGCTTGAGGTCCGGGATACTGATTCCCCCAGAGGTTCTTTTACTCTTGAGAATAGTTTTAGCTATTCTGGGTTTTCTGTTATTCCAGATGAATTTTTGAATTGCTCTTTCTAACTCTATGAAGAATTGAGTTGGGATTTTGATGGGGATTGCATTGAATCTGTGTATTACTTTTGGTAAGATGCTCATTTTTACTATATTAATCCTGCCAATCCATGAGCATGGCAGATTTTTCCATCTTCCGAGGTCTTCTTCAATTTCTTTCTTCAGAGACTTGAAGTTCTTGTCATACAGATCTTTCACTTGTTTGGTTAGCGTCACGCCAAGATACTTAATATGGTTTGTGGCTATCGTAAAGGGTATTATTTCTCTTACTTCTTTCTCAGCCTGCTTATCCTTTGAGTATAGGAAGGCTTCTGACTTGCTTGAGTTGATTTTATATCCGGCCACTTTGCTGAAGTCGTTTATCAGCTGTAGGAGTTCTCTGGTGGAGTTCTTTGGGTCGCTTATGTATACTATCATATCGTCTGCAAATAGTGATAGTTTGACTTCTTCCTTTCCAATTTGTATCCCTTTGACCTCTTTTTCTTGTCTAATTGCTCTAGCTAGAACTTCAAGTACTATATTGAAAAGATATGGAGAGAGAGGGCAGCCTTGTCTAGTCCCTGATTTTAGTGGGATTGCTTCAAGTTTCTCTCCGTTTAGATTGATGCTGGCTACTGGTTTGCTGTAAATTGCTTTTACTATGTTTAGATATGGGCCTTGAATTCCTGATCTTTCCAAGACCTTTAGCATGAAAGGATGCTGAATTTTGTCAAATGCTTTCTCAGCATCTAATGAGATGACCATGTGGTTTTTTTCTTTGAGATTGTTTATGTAGTGGATTACATTGATGGATTTCCTTATATTGAACCATCCCTGCATCCCTGGGATGAAGCCTACTTGATCGTGGTGAATGATCGTTTTGATGTGTTCTTGGATTCGGTTGGCAAGAATTTTATTGAGTATTTTTGCATCGATATTCATAAGAGAGATTGGCCTGAGATTCTCTTTCTTTGTCGGATCTTTGTGTGCTTTTGGTATTAGTGTAATTGTGGCTTCATAGAACGAGTTGGGTAGTGTTCCTTCTGTTTCTATTTTGTGGAACAGTTTGAAGAGTATTGGTGTTAGGTCTTCTTTGAAGGTCTGATAGAATTCTGCACTAAAACCATCTGGACCTGTGCTTTTTTTGGTTGGAAGACTTCCAATGACAACTTCTATTTCTTCAGGGGTTATAGGACGGTTTAGATGGTCTATTTGATCCTGATTTAATTTTGGTACTTGGTATCTGTCAAGGAAATTGTCCATTTCCTCAAGATTTTCTAGTTGTGTTGAATACAGGTTTTTGTAGTAGGATCTGATGATTTTTTGAATTTCCTCAGTTTCTGTTGTTATCTCTCCCTTTTCGTTTCTGATTTTATTAATTTGGATACTATCTCTGTGCCCTCTGGTTAGTCTGGCTAAGGGCTTATCTATCTTGTTGATTTTCTCAAAGAACCAACTCCTCGTTTTGTTGATTCTTTGTATGGTTTTATTTGTTTCTACTTGATTGATTTCAGCCCTGAGTTTGATGATTTCCTGCCTTCTACTCCTCTTTGGTGTATTTGCTTCTTTTTGTTCCAGGGCTTTCAGGTGTGCCATTAAGCTGTTAGTGTATGCTGTCTCCCGTTTCTTTTTGGCGGCACTCAGGGCTATGAATTTTCCTCTTAGCACTGCTTTCATTGTGTCCCATAAGTTAGGGTATGTTGTGCCTTCATTTTCATTAACTTTCAAAAAGTCTTTGATTTCTTTCTTTATTTCCACCTTGACCAAGTTATCATTGAGTAGAGCATTGTTCAGCCTCCATGTGTACGTGGGTTTTCTTTTGTTTTTGTTGCCATTGAAGACCACCCTTATTCCATAGTGATCTGATAGGAGGCATGGGATTATTTCTATCTTCTTGTATCTGTTGAGGTCTGATTTGTGACCAATTATATGGTCAATTTTGGAGAAGGTACCATGAGGAGCTGAGAAGAAGGTGTATTCTTTAGCTCTAGGATGAAATGTTCTATATATATCAGTTAGTTCCATTTGGTCCAAGGCTTCAATTAGATTCACTGTGTCCCTGTTTAGTTTCTGCTTTCCTGAACGATCCATTTCAGAGAGCGGGGTGTTGAAGTCACCCACTATTATTGTGTGCGGTGCGATGTGTGCTTTGAGTTTTAGTAAAGTTTCTTTTACGAATGAGGGTGCCCTTGCATTTGGAGCATAGATATTCAGGATTGAGAGTTCTTGATGGTGGATTTTTCCCTTGATCAGTATGTAGTGTCCTTCTGTGTCTTTTTTGATGACTTTGGGTTGAAAATCAATTTTATCCGATATTAGGATGGCTACTCCACCTCGTTTCTTGGGGCCATTTGCTTGTAAAATTGTTTTCCAGCCTTTTACTCTGAGGTAGTGTTTGTCTTTGACACTGAGGTGCGTTTCCTGCATGCAGCAAAAAGCTGGGTCCTGTTTACGTATCCAGTCTGCTAGTCTATGTCTTTTAATTGGGGAATTGAGACCATTGATATTAAGAGAGATTAAGGCATAGTGATTATTGCCATCTGCCATTCTTGACGCTATCTTTATGTTTGAGTGGTTATCTACTTTTGGGTTTGATTCAAGAAGGTTATTATCTCATTTTTTCCAGGGTGTTGTTTCTCTCCCTGTATTGGAGGTTTCCACCTATTATCCGTTGCAGGGCTGGATTTGTGGAAAGATATTGTGAAAATTTGGTTTTATCATGGAATATCTTGGTCTCTCCATCTATGGTGATTGAGAGTTTTGCTGGGTATAGTAGTCTAGGCTGGCATTTGTGCTGTCTTAGTGTCTGCATGAGATCTGCCCAGGATCTTCTGGCTTTCATAGTCTCTGGTGAGAAGTCTGATGTGATTCGGATAGGTCTTCCTTTGTATGTTACTTGGCCCTTTTCTCTTACTGCATTTAGTATTCTTTCTTTGTTTAGAACATTCGGTGTTTTGATTATTATGTGACGGGAGGTATTTCTGTTCTGGTCCAGTCTGTTTGGAGTTCTGTAGGCTTCTTGTATGTTCATCGGCATCTCTCTCTTTAAGTTAGGGAAGTTTTCCTCCATAATTTTGTTGAAGATGTTTACTGGCCCTTTAAGTTGCAAATCTTCACTCTCATCTATACCTATAATCCTTAGGTTTGGTCTTCTCATTGTGTCCTGGATTTCCTGGATGTTTTGGGTTACGCGTTTTTTTGCATTTTGCATTTTCTTTGACTGTTGAGTCGATGCTTTCTATGGAATCTTCAGCACCTGAGATTCTTTCTTCCATCTCTTGTATTCTATTGTTGATGTTTGCATCTATGACTCCTGATTTCTTCCCAAGGTTTTCTATCTCCAAAGTTGTCTCCCTTTGTGATTTCTTAGTTGTTTCTACTTCCTTTTTTAGTTCCTGGATGGATTTGCTGAGATCCTTCACTTGTTTGTTTGTATTTTCCTGTATTTCTTTAAGGTAATTTTGCATTACCTCTTTCAGGATTTCTTCCTGATGACCCACGTTCTCCTGCATTTCTCTGAGCGATTTTTGTGTTTCTTCCTCATGGGATTCCATCTGTTGATCCATCGTCTCCTGCATTTCTTTAAGCAGTTCTCGTGTTTCCTTTGTAAGGGCATCTAACCGTTGATTCATTTCTTTAAGCAATTTTTGTGTTGCCTCCTTATGGGCATCCGTCTGTTGACCCATATTCTTCTGCATTTCTTTATGCAAATTTTGTGATTCCTTTGTGAGTGCATCTACCCGTTGATTCATCTCGTTAAGCGATTTTTGTGTTGTCTCCTTGTGCGCCTCCATCTTTTGATCCATGTTCTCCCGCATTTCTCTAAGCGATTTTTGTGTTTCCTTTGTAAGGGCTTCTAACCGTTGATTCATGGTCTCCTGTAACTCTTTATGAGATTTATTTGTGTCCTTCTTGTGATCCTCTAATAGCATCATGAGAAGTGATTTTAAATCCAGATCTTGTCTTTCGGGTGTGGTGGGGTATCCAGGACTTGCTGCTGTTGGAGAGTTGGGTTCGGATGGTCCCACATTACTTTGATTACTGTTAGTAACATTCCTACGTTTGCCTTTTGCCATCTGGATACCTCTGGTGTTAGTTGGTCCTGCTGCCACTGGCTGTTGGTTGGACCTCCTGTGAGCCTGCAAAGCTATTTCTGCCCCCCCCTGGATTACCAGGATTCCCCTGGCACCGATTTCTGGGGCCTGCCTGCTCCTGAGTGACTTTGGAGCCCTAATGTGCTTTGCCCCAAGTGATCTTATATTGGGGAGGCCTTGCACATCTAAAGGCTCAGCCTAGTGGATTCCTGGAGCAGAGGTCGCCAAAGGGAGGCTGGCAGGCTCCTGCCCTGTGCAGGGGTGTGTGATCTCTCCTGGGGGGGGGAGGGGGCGTCCCTCTGCCAGGCAGAAGTCCCACAGCAGATCTGGCGCGCTGGTCACTGCAGATCAGCCCAGCACCTGGGAGCAGGTTACACACAAGCTGCCTGAACCCGAAGCGATATTATGCCTGTCTGTCTCTGAGCCTGGTGGTCCCAACTACCTGGTCACTGGAGCAAAGATGGCGGAGGGCACTCTCCGTGGCGCTGCTCACCCTGTGGTCACGATGGCCCGCCGATCTGGCACCCAGACGACCACAGCGCCAACCCGCCCTCGGGCACAGAAGGAAGCCCCAACAGGCCGTGTCCCAAGTGATGTTATATTGGGGGGAGAGCCTGGGTACCGGTCTCTCCAGCGCAGTCCGCGGGAACAGAGGTCGCGGAAGGGAAGCTGGCGGGCTCCCTCCCTGCGCAGGGTCCCTCCACCAGGCAGAAGGTCCCACCGCGGAACTGGCGCGCTGGTTACTGCAGATCAGCCCAGCACCTGGGAGCAGGTTACACCCAAGCTGCCTGAAACTGAAGCGATATTATGCCTGTCTGTCTCTGAGCCTGGCGGTCCCAACTACCTGGTCACTGGAGCAAAGATGGCGGAGGGCAGTCTCCGTGGCGCCGCTCACCCTGTGGTCACGATGGCCCGCCGATCTGGCGCCCAGACGACTACAGCGCCAACCCGCCCTCGGGCACAGACGGAAGCCCCAACAGGCCGTGTCCCAAGTGATGTTATATCGGGGGGAGAGCCTGGGTACCGGTCTCTCCAGCGCAGTCCGCGGGAACAGAGGTCGCGGAAGGGAAGCTGGCGGGCTCCCTCCCTGCGCGGGGTCCCTCCAGCAGGCAGAAGGTCCCACCGCGGAACTGGCGCGCTGGTTACTGCAGATCAGCCCAGCACCTGGGAGCAGGTTACACCCAAGCTGCCTGAAACCGAAGCGATATTATGCCTGTCTGTCTCTGAGCCTGGCGGTCCCAACTACCTGGTCACTGGAGCAAAGATGGCGGAGGGCAGTCTCCGTGGCGCCGCTCACCCTGTGGTCACGATGGCCCGCCGATCTGGCGCCCAGACGACTACAGCGCCAACCCGCCCTCGGGCACAGACGGAAGCCCCAACAGGCCGTGTCCCAAGTGATGTTATATCGGGGGGAGAGCCTGGGTACCGGTCTCTCCAGCGCAGTCCGCGGGAACAGAGGTCGCGGAAGGGAAGCTGGCGGGCTCCCTCCCTGCGCGGGGTCCCTCCAGCAGGCCTCACTCACCTTTTTCTATTCTTCATAATTTAGAAATGTGGCTTTTACAGGAAGTTGTACTGAGTATCATGGTTGCATTGAATTGTCCTTTATAATCAGGTATCCTCAGTGAAGATACTGTATTCACATTCAAACACATTGAACATCTTTAATGCATTATTATAATTTGAAACACAATGAATTGTCATGATGAGTTCACTAAGTTCTTTATAATGCCATTAGAAAAAAAAGAAAATATTACTCTATCACTTTTAGTGCTTATGTGACTGTACACTTTTGTGCCCTTATTATAGACAGCACACTGATGTCTTTACATATAAACATTACTTCAACCCCTGAGAATAAAAGTGATGTTTACTTTAGTAAAGACTTACTTTGACTTCAGTTACTCTGGTGGTGCTTCTGTCGAGACTATTCCTGAACATCAACCTTTTATTTTTTATCCTCTCTGAAACTGTGTATAAATTGTTTTTCACATGGTATCTTCTCTTCCTGTTTTCTTACACAGACCTTTCAAAACATCTCTACATGACCAAGCCTTCTCTAAAAATTCAATCATAGATAATAATGTTACATTGTCTTTTCTTTGTAAAAGAGCATACTAGTAACTTAGTAATATGTTTTAGAG
The DNA here is from genome assembly GCA_036184795.1 of Tokudaia tokunoshimensis. NCBI lineage: Eukaryota > Metazoa > Chordata > Mammalia > Rodentia > Muridae > Tokudaia > Tokudaia tokunoshimensis. Next base: position 128,317,161 of record BTHU01000023.1, on the reverse strand, counting down.
AAAAATGGACATGTATTGATATTAAATTTTTACAGATTAATTCATTATTTGGGGTTGCCATAGCAAGGTACATATTAAATACATAATTTAAAAAGAAAAAAATATATTTACTCAGATTTATGTGGGGTTGAAGTCCCAAATCAGATGCCAGCAAGCTTGAGTTCTTCATATGACTTCCTTTCTTCATTTGGATATCTTGATAGGGCTATATATTTGTCTGTGAATCTGTGTCTAAATGTCTTCATCTTATGGAGGTATCACTCATTTTGAAGTAGAGCCCTCTCCAGTTATTTCATTTAACACATACACTTTGGGGAAGTACTATTTTCTGTTTGTTTATTTGTTGTGTGCTTTTCCCCAAGATATTGACTTCATTAATTTTTAACTTTTTAATTAAAATGTTTATTTCAAGTGTATACACACTTGTCCCCAAGTATGCATGTTTGACTCATGCATGCATGGTGCCTATGGAGGGCAAAAGAGAGGTCAGTTCCATTGGACCTGGTTCTTAACTAGTTTGGGTTCTGGAAACTGAACTCAGGTTCTCTATAAGATTATTTGCTGTTGCCTGCTAAACCATCTCTGTGCAGTTAATTCATTTTATCATAGTTATCTCCATAAAGATGCTGTTTCTCAGTAAAGACAGAGGTGAACATACTACTAGAATTTCATCTTAAAATGTTTGTGTGATGTACTTGATCCTATAACAGAGTACATATGAAAAAGAAACATGCCTAAAAAAGTTGTGTAACTTCCATGTAGTATATTAGTGCCACCATCAGCAAAATATCTAATTGAAACTGTTTAAAGGGGCATAGGATTATTTTTTCTCATTACTTAGAATTTTTATATTAGAGTGGGCTTCATACGATAGAGAGTAGCTCTCCTCATGCTTCTTGGGAGTTTAAGATGGCCAGTGTTTACATAGCACAGGATAGGAAACCAAGACTGGATTACAGGTCTAGAACAAATAATTTAGTTGCATTAGCTAGGCTCCATTTGCTACAAACTGTGTATTCTTGAAATTAGAGTGACAAGCTATAGAGTGAATATTCAAAATATAGGCTTGTTGTAGATACTTCATATTAAAACCATAAACTTTCACCCCTGGTCCTCATAGACTCACTGCTATTTAATAATGCAAATTACATGACATTCAGTCCTACTTCAAGAGTCCTCATAATTTTAATAATTCCAAAATTGTTCAAGATTTCAGTCTCTTCAGAGACTCAAAGCAATCTTTTAGTTATAAGATCACATAAAAGAAAAAGAAAAAAAGAAAGGTACTGCACATTTCCAATATACATCATGTTAAAATATCCATTCCCATTCCAATTGGGAGGAACAAGAAGATAAGAAGGAAAAATACGAATAAAAACCAGCAGTCCAAGCCCTATACCCTTTCTGGTATGACTGTGACACTTGTGTAGACATTCAGCTTCTATTTCATGCAGGCTTATCTTTGTGCTTTTCTAATTTCCTGAACAGACATTCCATGATTCTGACATTTCCAACATCCTGAGGTCTCCATTGCAATTCAGGTGTTTACCTTCATGCCTTCATATTTAGACCACTCAGGTAACCCAGTTAGGGAACTAGTCTTACTACTTGCCCAGCCTGAGGCTTCTCTCTGAAATCCTGGTGAAAGCATTCACAACCCTATAAACCTTGTATTCTTCATGCTTGTGAAACCAACATGAAATAGACAATGCTAAGTTCTGCTAGTTTTAGGTGGATTTCCTGGGCAGCTAAACCTAGAAAATCACTTTTGTATATGGTCATTTTGCAATATGTTTCCTAGAAGGTTTGCTTTCAAGCTATGGAATTTTTATAGCCAATATCCTTTCAAGTGAATGGCTATGCTCTAAAGAATTTGGCAGGTTCTTACCCTGGATTCCTCAGCGGGTGCACCCTTGACACCAAACAACATTCTCTATAGTTTCAGTCCAAAATTTGAGACTTATATTCAGGGGCACCAATTTATTTAACAATCATTCTGGCCTTGTCCAAACTTTCTCTGACTATGACAATAAATGTATTCAAATACATTTGTGGCCAAACCACACATGTTTCACATCTTCATGTTCTTCATATTGTTCTTGCTTTCTATTATAAACCTATGCAAAAGCAGCCACAACAACCATGCTAGTCTAAATGTTATGCTGTATATAAGTTCCTCCTTTCATTAAATTAGTCTATTAATTTCAACTCAGTCTCTTTCAGATAGTTGTGACACAGGCCAAATGAAGCCAGATATGTTACTTGGATATAACATGGTTTCTAGGCCTGATAAGTTCTTATTCTCATCTGAATCTCATAAGCACATCACTTACAATCTACCATTCTATTATCATTGTGTTTTGTGAACTATCAACTGAAGCACTATTAAGCATGATTTATAGCCTTCTAGGGTTTCTCTATCCTGCATTTCAAACTCTTCCACATTTTTCCCACAAACCACAGCCAATGTTCCCAACATGTTTTGTTGAAAATTTATTACCTCAATGACTCCATGATTCTCAAACTAATTTTCTGGATAATTTTTTGACACTGTGACCAAAACATTTGACAGCAACTATTTAAAACAGGATAGGCTTATTTTGGTTAAGAAATTTCAGTCCCTTCTGGTGGAGGAAGCATTAGGAAAGGAGCTCTTATAACTGCTCCTACTCACATGGTATGGATCAAATAGCAAATACCATGGATAAGTAAAACTTACAAAGTTTTGCAAATAACCGTCTACTCCTTACAGAAATACCTGAATTTGTAATATTTTGTGGCCTTCAATATAATGCCAAATTTTGTCTACAGCATTCAAACCATGAACTTATTGGAATATTTGCAATTAAAATGGCAACAGCTAGTAAAAAAAGAACAAGACTCTACTATAACTAACCAAAGGATTAAATGATTTGCAGTTTATATTCTTTATACTTTCCAGGTTATCTGAGTTGGTGGTCTAAAAGCCAAATTCCAATATTGAGTGTAGAACAAACATCCTTATATTTATATGTTCTGTGTCTTCTGATTCTTGTACTGCATCAGAACTTGAATTTGCTTTTAAAATCAGGGGAAAAATCCCATTGAAAAAGACAGCTTCAAAAAGAATATTCTCAGTTGTTAATTTAGTGAGAGTAAAGTTATGTTAACTCATTGAAATTTAATTGCTAATGGGTTATAAGATCTTTGGAACTACAGGCCTAGCATCTGTCTCTTTTTAGTGTCTCAATTATCACCACAATAATTTAATGGCATCCTGTTGAAGAAGTGTTTCTGACATGTTAATGAATGGCACCCTGCTCATTTCCATGAACTTCCATTCCCACAGTGATAATTTTCAGTGATGCATTTTAGATTTCATTATCATTTGGCCATACAGACTTAAAGGAAGATCAAAATCATACATTAAAATGCTTAGTAATAAATGACAATATCCTAAAGTATAGTCACTTAGAGTTTTCTAATTCTTCAAAATCAAGTCTAGTCATAAGAAGTGGCATATTTACTACCTTATTTAATCATGTTGCTTTTATATTTATGCTCATCTGTTCAGTTGTTTTTTCTTCATTTTAAGACTGTCCACAATTAAATGTTTTTCTCTATTTAATATTTATTTTTATGTTCATTTTTTTTCAGATTGCATTTGCCTTTTACTGATTATATTCTCTTTTACCTATATGTAACACTGCAGTAAGACATGGTAATAACATTGAATAAAAAGATCTTGGGTATATTTTTGACACCTTGCACATGAAGATAGAAGACATAACCAAATGAATGTATAAAGACATTTATTTCTTCTCATAACTTCCACACATTAAAATAGTTATGTGCTTCACAGGAGTTTTATAATAGATTTAGAGAGATAAAGAAATATTTCAAGCTACCATGATTTTCCTAGAAAAAACTAAAATAACATTTTTAGGATTTGTTTATTTTGTGTGGATATGTGTGTGTGGGCATGGTTGTATGTATGTGCATTGTGGTTCTCTCTGCCATTGTCAATCATTATCAGATATGGTCAATTTGGGCAAAAGGAGCAAAGACAAGTAAGAGGTAAGCAGGATTCAGACGCCCTTTAAGTACATTCTGTGAATGACCACACTGAGACTGGCTATATGGAGGGAGATCAGCTTTACTTAAGGTGATTTAAGGCTTATAAAATTTTGGGAAACTGATGTTAGGAACATCCAAGATGGGCAGAAGTCATTTGCTGAAGGCCTAGATTATTGAAATGCCTTCTTAGTATGGGGACACTTTCAGGAATCTCAGGTGTTAACTGAACAGAAAGAAAATTGATCCTGTAATCTAACTAAGGCTATGTGGCATTCCTCAGGTAGAGGCAAGTGTAGTAGCTTAGAATTAACCAGACAAAGTCAGAGAAGACCCCCCTCCAATTGAAGGGAGTTTCCCAATTTGTGCTGTGTTCAGAGGCTATCCAGTCAATGGTGGACTTACTTCTAACTTAATTAGCAGATTTTTCCCACAGTGTGCGACAAACATGTATACACTGCTCGCACAAGACAGCAGATAACTTCACCAGTTACAGTGGACCTAGAGTTATATAAGCAGTTGTGAATTACCCAATGTGGGTGCTGAACCCAAGCATAGCCCTCTGTAAGAACAGCAAATGCTACTAACATCTAAGTAATCTCTTGGCTCCTAGAACATTGTTTAAACACAGATAGATGTACACCTAAATTACCATTATGATTAATTTTGAGAAGACTTTAAAAGCCGTTGCAAAATAAAAATCTGTGTAGTCCAAAATGAGAACAGGGAAACAAAGAAGAAATCACAGGCAGAATTAGTTAAGTGAAATTAAAAACTGATTTCTTGATTGTGAAGTTCACTCAGTTCTAGTGGAAGATTTTTAAAATTTCCTGCCCTTCAGACCTTGAAAAAGAATATAAATACCAATTTATCTAAACATATTTCCATGACATCCTGTCTGAATTTGGTCAATTAGGTGATTAGATGTCCCCTTGTGATTGGGAGCAATTGCTGAAATTGTAAACAAGATAAAACTTCTCTCTCTTGGAATATTTGTACTGTAATCAGTGAGTGCAATTTGAGCTTTATAGAGAAAGTTTCAACTTTACACAGTGCTTGAAGGCTGTGTATCCAGGCAACACAGAATCTTGATAAAAGGGATATGGTCTCAATTATCTGAACAGCTTCCAATCTAAAGAAAATCCATTTTTCTGGCTCTCCAAAGCAATGGAATGAAAGAGTCAGTCGATGATCTATAGAGCATTGTTGATCCTATGAAGAACGTCAAGCTGCTTCTCTTCATGAGTGATAGAAACTAGAGAAAGAAAATACTATCAGAGTCCATGTGTTCACAGCTAACCATCTTTACACCTACAGGAGTCTGTAAGTTCTATGAATTACAGTGGAGCCCAAGCAACTGTACCCAAGATGTAGAGGTGCCTTGTCCTACTAACAGCAAAGTAGAATTCATGTTGGTCTACCATCCTTGAAGAAATTACACATTAGATTTCCTACATAGTGCTACTTATTATTCTCTCCTTTTTAGGAGGAGATAAACCCGTTTATTCTTCTTAGAGATAATGAAGTGAGTATAATAAATTTAATTGTTACTATTAAATAATTGAATAAAATATCTAGAAAGTATCATATGCAAATGCATGCATTCTGTAACAGAACAACTGAAAGTATAGGCAATGGATCCATTTCTCCCTGAACAAAAATGTAGCTAGCTAGAGATCAGTATCAGAGCTTCTGACAAATAATTATATATGAAAATAACCTTATTTGACCAAAAATAGGTGCTTGCTAGTGTTTATATTCACTTAAACTAATAAAGGCTACAAACATACTACATTTAAAATATTGTACCATATTCTTTGAGAGATATAGTGATAAATATCTATTTGGGGAAGATTTATAATTTTGTCATGGAAAACGTTAACCTAACATTTGTTGAAACTTAACTATACAGCACATATGGTGCTATGAACCTTACATGTGTCATCTTATTTAATCTCTGAAATTAAGTGATAAATGATATCATATATGCATTCATATTATACTTCATTAGTATATTACATGTGTATGTATGATATTTGTTTAAAGAGACATGGACCCAAGTGTGGTTATACTTATACATAAGATGGCCCATGTGTGGGGTTCCAAGAACAATTGTTTGTTTCAGTTATTTCCTTCTCCTTTTTTTGAGATATATTATCTGGTCTCAAAAGCTAAAATTTCTCTTGCCTTTAACTTCCATATGCATATACATGTTCTGGAATTACAGGTGCTCACACTGAGGTATCCAATTTTTACATGTGTTCTTGGTATCAGAGTCAGGTCTTCACATTTTTTGTTTCTACCCGACGATACTGAGACTTTAAGATGTGAGACAACTTGCCCCAATTCTGCTTTTGATAAAAGCAGGTTACCAAAAAGACAATTATAGCCTGGAAGGTAATGTGTCTCTTACCTGGGAAAAATAATTAAAACCAATTATTTCTATGAATTTATTCCCATTGGCACAGCTATACAGTTCAGAGAATCAGTTCTAATCTGTCAATATGTTGCATCTCCCTTGTTTCAGGGACTTACTCTGTCTCAATTTTTAACTCAAAAGAAGACCTTCATATTTCATGTCTTCTGAATTTCACTAAACAACAATTCTATTCTTATAGACCAAGGTGCCTATATCATTCCATGAATCTTTTCTATCTTAAACATCCCATGCTTACACAATAACAATTCCTGAAGGCTCCACTCACATAATATTTAAAGTTCAAAGTCATCCACATAGTTATCACTCTTCCCAGCCACCACCACATGTTGTACTCTATGTGACAGGCTTTGAATGAGCCTAAACTTGTTTGTTTTTGTATACCTTCAATTTCTTCTCTGTAGAATAGTTATAGAGATTCTGATAATGTATCTTATGTCAGCTGTTGAACAGGGAAATTTATTTCCTACCATTTGCATTTCCCTAACTCAGTAACGTGCTTTCATGGTGTTTATTCTTCTCAAATCCAACTAAGCCATGGTATCAGTTTCCAACAGCCTACAACACTCTACCCACAAGAGGAACATATTTTTATACCATGCTTACATTATTTGAAATATCAGTTATTACTCTAAGAACCCTTTCTAAGGGAATAATACAAATGTATATGGGAAGATATATAGATAAATATATAAAAGCACTAAATAATTAATATACTACTAATGTATAGGTGAAATAAAATGGCAAGTACTATAGATATGTTTAAATATGTGATGGAATATTAATGACATAAGTGTCTATTCATACACTGAAAACAATGTAGGTAAATGATAGGTGACCAAGATTGTAGCAAGTCAGCATTTAGCAATATACCTGTTACAAATAAATGGACAAACAAGCCACGTGACTCTTTATATGACTGAAAATGACAAGGAAAATAATGAAATTGAGAAAATAATTTTTCCAAGTGTCTTTCAAAGACACTACAATTTGGAGGAAGTAAATCTTTTAATATAATAATTGGGGTGGGTGTGGATTAGTGGTTGAGATGCTCAGGGTTATGTTCTGGTATAAAACCCTTGCTATAAAATTTCTACTTGTGGTTGGAATCCCAAAATCCTTCTGGTTAGCACTTCCTCTGGCACTCACAACAGATAGGCATGCCTACACCCTAATCCCACACCTCTGCCTGTCTCTGGTAAGACTGCTTTAACCAGGGACATAGGTAATTAATCAAACCAGCAGAAACCACCAGACCTGAACTCTGTCCCATCTGTTGAGCCACAATCCCTCCCATTTCACATCTCCAGTTGTGTACCCAGGCAGATTGGTGTCCCTCCTACCCCCAATCTCTGCCTGCATCCCAGGATGCCTGCTCTAACTCAGGACACAGACCTCCACTTCCCTATGGGGAGGCCTGCTCCAATCGGGGACATCCAGCCTGCTAATGCCAGAGACGATCAGATGGTGGAAGGTAAGCTCAAGATCATAAGCATCAGAAGCCAATGTAATTTGGCACCACCAGAACCCAGTTCTGCTACTACAGCAAGCCCTGGATACACTAACAAACCTGAAGACCAGGATTTTGACTTTAAATCCCATCTTGTGAAGATAACACATGCCTTTAAAAAGGACATAAATAATTCCCTTAAAGAAATATGGGAAGCCGGGCGGTGGTGGCGCACGCCTTAATTCCCAGCACTTGGGAGGCAGAGGCAGGAGGATTTCTGAGTTCGAGGCCAGCCTGGTCTACAAAGTGAGTTCCAGGACAGCCAAGGCTACACAGAGAAACCCTGTCTCGAAAAACCAAAAAAAAAAGAAATATGGGAAAACAGAGTCGAATAGAAGCCCTTAAAGAGGAAACAAATAATCCCTTAAAGAAATACAAGAAAATATAAGCAAACATGCGAAGGAAATGAGTAAGAATCCAAGATCTAAAAATGGAAAGAGAAGCAATAAATAAAGCACAATCGAGGCAACTCTGGAGATGGAAAACCTAGGAATGAGAACAAGAACTACAGACACAAACATCACCACAGAATGCAAGAGATGGAAGAGAGAATCCTAGGCATAAAAGATACCATAGAAGATATTAATACATTAGTCAAAAACTGCCAACTATAAAAATTCTCTAACCCAAACCATCTAGAAAATTTGAGATAACTATGAACAATAAAAGAACTTCTGGAGAAATCACCTTCTCTGACCTCAAGCTGTACTACAGAGCATTAGTGATCAAAACCTGATGGTATTGGTAAAGTGACAGGCAGGTAGATCAATGGTAAAGAATTGAAGTCCCAGAAATGAACCCACACACCTATGGTCACTTGATCTTTGACAAAGGAGCTAAAAACATCCAATTGAAAAAAAGTTAGCATTTTCAACAAATGGTGCTGGTTTAACTGGCAGTTAGCATGTAGAAGAATGCAAATAGATCCATTCTTATCTCTTTGTATAAAGCTCAAGTCCAAGTGGATCAAGGACCTCCATATAAAACCAGATACACTAAAACTAGTAGAAAAGCAAGTGGCAAAGTGCCTTGAGCACATGGGCACAGGAGAAAATTTCCTGAACAGAACACCAATAGCTTATGCCCTAAGATCAAGAAATAACAAATGAGACCACATAAAATTACAAAGCTTCTGTAAGGCAAAGGGCACTGTCAATAGGACAGAACAGCAGCCTACACATTGGGAAAGACCTTCACTAACCCTACATACAATTGAGGACTAATATCTGAAATATTCAAAGAACTCAAATGTTAGACTCCAAAAAACCAAATAACCCAATTAAAAAATGGGATACCAAACTAAACATAATATTTTTAACAGAGGATTCTTGAATGGTCAAGAAGCCCTTAAAGAAATATTCAACATCCTTAGTCGTCAAGAAAATGCAAATCAAAATGTCCCTAAGATTCCTCTTACACATATCTGAATGGCTAAGATAAAAACTCAAGCAACAGTACATGTTAGCTAGAATGTGGAGAAAAGGGAACACTCTACCATTGCTGGTGGGATGACAAACTGGAGCAAGAACTCTGGAAATTATCCTGGAGCTTCATGAGAAATTGAAAATAGTGTTACCTAGAGACCCAGCTATACCACTCCTGAGAATATACCCAAAAGATGCTCTGCTGTCCCACAAGTACTCATGTTACACTGTGTTCACAGCAGCCTTATTTGTAATAACCAGAAGCCTGAAACAACCCTGATGTCCCTCAATGGAGGAAGGGATATAGAAGGTGTGGTTCATTTACAGAATGGGATACTATTCATCTATTTAAAAATGAGAACATTATGAATTTTGCAGGCAAATGGATGGAATGAGAAAAAATTGTCCTGAGGGAGGTAACCCAGACCCAAAATGATGTACATGGTATGTACTCATTGATATGTGGATATTAACCCGAAAGTACAGAATGCCCATGATACTTAGACCCTAAGAAGTTAAACAAGAAGGACGACCCAAGTGAGGATGCTTCAATCCTACTTAGAATGGGCAACAAAATAATCATCAGAGATAAAGGAGGCAGTGATCTGGGAGAGGGAAGGCAGAGGGGAAAAGGGGGACTATGATCAGGTATGGAGATATACAAGAGTGAGGCCCAGAGGGCCTGGAGATTGAATGGAAATATGCAGCTGCTAGGTAGGGAGTGGGGGGAACCTCTAGAAAGTCCCAGCAACTTGGGATGGGGTAGGCTCCCATGACTCAATGTGGGTGACCTTAGCCAAAATGTCCAACAGTGGGTATATGGAACTTGAAGAAACTACCTCTAGTAGACAGGACTGCCTGTGGGGGAATGGGGGACAACAACACACTGACAAAACTTTTAACCAAAAATTGCTCCTGTGCAAAAGTATTTAATGCAGGGAAAAATGGAGCAGAGTCTGATGGAATGGCTTACCAGTGACTAACTCAACTTGAGATCCATCCCATGGGTGAGCACCAATTCCTCACATTACATCTGATTCTATATTATGCTTGCAGACAGGACCCTAGTATGGCTGTCCTCTGAGAGTCTCTAACAGCAGCTTGCTGAGATAAATGCATATATTCACAGTCAAGTAATAGACTGAAGTCAGGTACTCCTATAGAAAAATTTTGGAATGGAAGGGAATGAAAACCACATGGTAAGACCAATGGTGTCAACTAGCCTGGATCCTAAGAGATCCCAGAGACTAAGTCACCAACCAAAGAGCATATATGAGCTGTTCCAAGGCCTCTGGCACATAATGTAGCAGAGGGCTGCATTGTCTGGCCTCAGTGGAAGACTGTACACTTAATCCTGTACAAACTTGATTCCCTACGGTGGGATAGTAAGCAAAGCAGGGGTACTCTCTCAGAATTGAAGGGAATGGGGGGTGGGGGAAAGAATTCTGGACTCTGGAAGTGGCAACTGACCCGAAAGGAGGGCAACATTTGGGTTGTAATTTAATAATAATAATAATAATAATAATAATAATAACAACAACAACAAAAACAAAAACAAAAACAACAACTTCTATTTAGCTATATTAGATCCACTTGAGAATACTGCTTTCTTTGGAATCACCGATGTACACATGTTTGGGACCTATTCAAATGGTTCTTGGAATATCCATTCTTAAGAGGTTCGAGTATAAAGGAGTGAAAATTTTTCAATATTCCTAGGCATGTATCTATCACCACAGGATATATGAATTAATTTTTACTATAATAAAATAGCATTTTATTTTGATTTTCAAGGTATTTTTGGTATTGGCTTGGCACAAATTAATGTTTCATTTTTCATTATAATGTTACTAAACTAAAAGAAATGACATAAATTATATAAGAAAAAGATAATATGCATTATTGCAAAGGCAGATGTTTAACACTGAAATGCATTTAATTCAAATGGGACAGAAGAAAAGCAATAAGGTTGGAGAGTGGTTCTCAGTGGAGACATCAAAAAGTTGTATAGCTTTGTGGCTAGGGCAATTCTTCAATGCATGGGGTAGTAGTAAGTAAAGGGAATTTTAATGAAGATGAATGAAAAGGTGACTGAGTATCATTGAGGATAACATTGCCTTTTTTGAAATACTGATTGATAATTAATTGGATCTAGCAACAACTAGAAAAATAAATCACACATTGTCAACCAAACATTTATATACTTGTGTTATGTCAGATACCACATGAAACAATTAAGGAATCATAATGATTTTATTCCTCACACTTTATAAGAGCAGCTAAGTGTAGTGTTTCAACACACATTTTATGAGTAAAACCTGAGAAACAAAGGTCAATAATAGACCTGTAATAACATAGTAAATAGTAAATAGTTTTCAGATAGGAGGGTTAAACATTTGAATGCACCATGATCATTATAAATATAGCCACTTACATTGGAATATAAGTATAATAGAGACAAGAGTTTGACAATTTGATTACCATACACAGAGAAAAGAGGATTGCTACCACAAAAATCAAGAGAAGCAGAATTCTGCAAAGATGGAAGGGGAAGGGGAAGCCTTAAAGCCCATGAGACTAATAGGGAAATATAATTATGAAAATGGAATATACACAAGGAAATTGCCAAATCTGATGTGAGAAGGTGATGCCTGGGAGTACATAGCTCAGAGGAATAGTGCTTGCTCAGAGTGATAAAGTTACTGGGATAATGTCTACATGAATAGCTTTTTCCTAATAATAACCCTTGCATAGAGAACTTAAAATTAATGACTATTTTAAATTCTGTAAACTATAAAATATTGTAAAAATATCCAAATTGTTATGAGTCCTAATAATTTATTATATACACACATAGCATTATTTTACTGCTTTGCTTGTTTTGTATCACTGTATAACTAAAATCAAGATTATTTGACTTGACCTATCTTCTAAATAAAATGATTCTCTTTGCAACATTGATTATATCATGTACTGGTCACCAAGATCTCACCACATATCAATCAAGATTTCAATGTATTTAAATAGTTCAAGCAGTTAGAAGTTCTTATATATTCATTTTTATGTGTTTGCTTTTATGGCCTGAAATATATATATATATATATCCTAAAACTCATGTGCTCATGTGGTTAAGCTCTAACCCCTTAACAGACTCTTTTTTATGTAAATAGGTAATTAAAATAAACCAAAATCATTGTAGGTTTATTCTGTTCTGACTGATATCCTTATAGGAAAATATGATTGGGTTACAGAAAGAACATTTCTTTTGTTTAAACATCCCATGTCTGATACTTTGTTATAGAAACATTAGCAAGGTAGTTTACTTATTATGTCCTTCCATATACTGATGCTACTTCTGTTATTGTGTATATTACACGTGTTCTTCCTTGAAGTCATGATAGGCTTTGACATTTGAAAACAGTTGTCATGCCATTCATCAACTGGAACTAGCATTAATGTATTGCTTTTTCCCTTAGTTAAAGTATCATAATTCCATACTTTCAAAAATTATGCTGAAATGTTGTTTCATACAATCACAATATTTTCATAAGAGTTCCTCTCAATGTAAATTAAAGAATCCTATTTCTATTACAAATGCTCTCTTACTCAGCTTATGTTCAGTTTGAATATCATGCACTTTTTAGGCATATGGTTGCCAATAACATGGCTGACTGAAATGAAGACTAACCTCTTGTGTAGAAGTGGTAAAGCATTAATAAAATTATATTCAATTCTGTTCTTCAGGATAACACACAACTGTTATTTTTATCCAAGATACATTCTACCATTTGGTGTATACCCTCATATATGGTTTTACCTTCTCCCATTCCATCAATTAAATATTATAATGAAAATTGAAAAACCCTAGATTCATGGTCTCTATAATACTATTTTATTATTTTTGTCTCTATAAGAAGGATTCTTATTTATGTATTGATAGGTTTTAATCCACTTTTTAACATGTTAGTTTCAATATAGACTTCAAAATTTTAGCTTAAATCTATTTCTTCAGGGATATTGTTTCTTATTCTCTTGCTATGCTTCCTTTTTTAGTTTACACTTTATGATTTGTTTTTCATTTCATCTTCACCTTCTGTTCATGTCATTGATAACTTGTATATGTCGACCCTTATCCATATTACAAATGGTCTTTAACCAGGAAAGATGTTTATATGTTTATGTATCTATCCTCATTCTATAACACAAGCATATAAACATATGCACACATACACATATATTCAGAAGATACACATACACACACAGAGCATTGAAAGCATAGGGAGATCAGTGTTCATAGAATTGATATAAGTTTTGATTTGCATTTCCCTAATGACTAAGGATGATGAACATCTCTTTAGGTGCTTCTCAGTCATTAGATATTCTTCAGGTGAGAACTCTTTGTTTAGCTCTGTACCCCATTTTTTAATAGGGTTACTTGCCTCTCTGGAGTTTAACTTCTTGAGTTCTTTGTATATATTGGATATTAGCCCTCTGTCAGATGTAAGGTTGGTAAAGATCATTTCCCAGTTAGTTGGTTGCCGCTTTGTCTTTTTGACAGTGTCTTTTGCCTTGCAAAAACTTTGTAATTTAATGAGGTCCCATTTGTCTATTCTTGATCTTAGAGCATAAGCTATTGGAGTTCTGTTCAGGAAATTCTCCCCTGTGCCCATCTGTTCAAGGTTCTTTCCTAGTTTCCCTTCTATTAGTTTCAGTGTGTCTGGTTTTATGTGGAGATCTTTGATCCACTTAGAATTGAGCTTAGTGCAAGGAGATAAGGATGGGTCAATTTGCATTCTTCTGCATGTTGACCTCCAGCTGAGCCAGCACCATTTGCTGAAAAGGCTATCTTTTTTCCACTGGATGGTTTTAGCTCCTTTGTCAAAGATCAAGTGACCATAGGAGTGTGGATTCATTTCTGGGTCTTCAATTCTGTTCCATTGATCTACATGTCTGTTACTGTACCAATACCATGCAGTTTTTAACACTATTGCTCTGTAGTACAACTTGAGGTCCGGGATACTGATTCCCCCAGAGGTTCTTTTACTCTTGAGAATAGTTTTAGCTATTCTGGGTTTTCTGTTATTCCAGATGAATTTTTGAATTGCTCTTTCTAACTCTATGAAGAATTGAGTTGGGATTTTGATGGGGATTGCATTGAATCTGTGTATTACTTTTGGTAAGATGCTCATTTTTACTATATTAATCCTGCCAATCCATGAGCATGGCAGATTTTTCCATCTTCTGAGGTGTTCTTCAATTTCTTTCTTCAGAGACTTGAAGTTCTTGTCATACAGATCTTTCACTTGTTTGGTTAGAGTCACGCCAAGATACTTAATATGGTTTGTGGCTATCGTGAAGGGTATTATTTCTCTTACTTCTTTCTCAGCCTGCTTATCCTTTGAGTATAGGAAGGCTTCTGACTTGCTTGAGTTGATTTTGTATCCGGCCACTTTGCTGAAGTCGTTTATCAGCTGTAGGAGTTCTCTGGTGGAGTTCTTTGGGTCGCTTCTGTATACTATCATATCGTCTGCAAATAGTGATAGTTTGACTTCTTCCTTTCCAATTTGTATCCCTTTGACCTCTTTTTGTTGTCTAATTGCTCTAGCTAGAACTTCAAGTACTATATTGAAAAGATATGGAGAGAGAGGGCAGCCTTGTCTAGTCCCTCAGGATGGCTAAGATCAAAAACACAGGAGACAGCAGTTGTTGGCGAGGATGTGGAGAAAGAGGAACACTCCTCCACTGCTGGTGGAATTGCAGGCTGGTACAACCACTCTGGAAAGCAGTCTGGCGGGTCCTCAGAAAACTGGGCATGACACTCCCGGAGGATCCGCCTATACCACTCCTGGGCATATACCCAGAGACTTTACCTGCATGCAATAAGGACACATGCTCCACTATGTTCATAGAAGCCTTATTTATAATAGCCAGAAGCTGGAAAGAACCCAGATGTCCCTCAACGGAGGAATGGATTCAGAAGATGTGGTATATCTACACAATGGAATACTACTCTGCAATTAAAAACAATGAATTCACGAAATTCACGAAATTCCAGAACATAATTAAGTTCATCAATGTTGGCAGCAAATACCATTCTAGATGGACTATTTATTTCTTTTTTATTAATTGTATTTGCTTACTTACATTCCGATCACAGCTTCCCCTCACCCTTCTCCTTCCAGTCATTCTCTATCATTTTGTACCTGCCATCCACTTCTCTTCCCTTTCTTCTTAGAAGATGGGAGATCATTTTATGAGGTCCCATTTGTCAATTCTTGATCTGAGAGCATAAGTTATTGGTGTTCTGTTCAGGAAACCATGTTTCCCCTTTGCCCATGTGTTCAAGGCTCTTCCCCCAATTTCTTTTCTATTAGTTTCAGTGTATTTGGTTTTATGTGGAGGTCCTTGATCCACTTAGACTTGAGCTTTGTACAAGGAGATAAGAATGGATAGATTTGCAGACTTCTACATGTTAACTACCAGTTGACCCATCACCATTTGTTGAAAGGCTGTCTTTTTTCTCACTGGGTGATTTTAGCTGCTTTGTCAAAGATCAAGTGACCATAGGTATGTGGGTTCATTTCTGGGTCTTCAATTCTGTTCCATTGATTTACCTGCCTGTCACTGTACCAATACCATGCAATTTTTATCACTATTGCTCTGTAGTACTGTTTGAGGTCTGGAATACTGATTCCCCCAGAAGTTCTTTTACTCTTGAGAATAGTTTTAGCTATCCTGAGTTTTTTGTTATCCCAGGTGAATTTTAGAATTGTTTTTCCTAACTTTATGTAGAATTGAGTTGGAATTTTCATGGGGATTGCATTGAATCTGCATATTCCTTTTGGCAAGATGGCCAATTTTACTATATTAATCCTGCCATTCCACAAGCATGGGAGATCTTTCCATCTTCTGAGGTCTTCTTCAATTTCTTTCTTCAGAGACTTGAAGTTCTTGTCATACAGATCTTTCACTTGTTTAGTTAGAGTCACACTGTGATACTTTATATTGTTTGTGACAATTATGAAGGATGTTGTTTCCCTAATTTCTTTTTCAGCCTGTTTATCCTTTGAGTATAGGAAGGCTTCTGATTTGTTTGAGTTAATTTTATATTCAACCACTTTGCTGAAGTTGTTTTCAGCTGTAGGAGTTCTCTGGTGGAGTTTTTGGGGTTGCTTAACATACTATCATATCATCTGCAAATAGTGATAGTTTGACTTCTTCCTTTCCAATTTGTATACCTTTGACCTCCTTTTGTTGTCTAATTTCTCTAGTTAGAACTTTAAATCGTATATTGAATAGATATGGAAAGAGAGGGCAGCCTTGTTTCTGTGAGCCAAAGGACTCTGGCAATAAAAGAAAAGAACAACCAACAAATTGGAAAAAGAGTTTGACCAACCCTATATCTGACAGAGGGCTAATATCCAATATATACAAAGAGCTAAGAAGTTAGACGCCATAGAACTAACTAACCCTATTAAAATGGGGTACAGAGCTAAACAAATAATTTCCAATTGAGGAATTCTAAATAGTTGAGAAGCACCTAAAGAAATGTTGAACATCCTTAGTCATCAGGGAAATGCAAATCAAAACAACCTTGATATTCCACCTCACAGAAGTCAGAATGGCTAGGATCAAAAACTCATGTGACAGCAGATGCTGGTAAGGAGGTGGACAAAGAGGAACATTCCTCCACTGCTGGTGTGATTGCAAACTGGTACCACCACTCTGGAAATCAGTTTGGGGGTTCCTCAGAAAATTGGACATAGTACTATCAGATGACTCAACTATACCACTCCTGGGCATATACACAGAGGATTCCCCAGCATGTAATAAGGACACATGCTCCACTATGTTCATAGCAGCCTCATTTATAATAGCCAGAACCTGGAAAGAACCCACATTTCCGACAACAGAGGAATGGATACAGTAACTATGTTCATTTATACAAAGGAATACTACTCAGTTATTAAAAACAATGAATTCATGAAATTCTTAGGCAAATGGATGGAACTAGAAAATATCATCCTGAGTGAGGTAACCCCATCACAAAAAAAAAACATACAGACAGTGTGCACTCACTGATAAGTGGATATTAACCCAGAAGCTTGGACTACCCAAGATACAATTCACAGACCAATTGAAGCTCAAGATGAAGGAAGACCATATTATAGATACTTCGGTCCTTCTTATCAGGGGAAATAAAATAGCCATGGGAGGAGATACATAGACAAAGTGTGGAGCAGAGACTAAAGGAAAGGCCATCCAGAGACTGACCCACCTTGTGATCCACCCCATATACTATCACCAAACACAGACACTAATATGGATGGCATCAAGTGCTTGCTGACAGGAGCTTGATATAGCTGTCTCCTGAGAAGCTCTGCCAGTACCCAACAAATACATAGGTGGGTGCTCCCAGCCAGCCATTGGATTGAGCAGAAGATCCCCAGTGGAGGAGCTGGAGAAAGGACCCAAGGAGCTGAAGGGGTTTGCAGTCCCATAGGAGGAACAACATTATGAACCAACCAGTACCCCCAGAGCTCCCAGGGACTAAACCACCAAACAAAGAGTACACCTGGAGGGACCCATGGCTCCAGCTGCATATGTAGTAGAGCATGGTCTTGTTGGACATCAAAGGGAGGAGAGACCTTCAGCCCTGAGAAGGCTGGATGCCCCATTTTAGGGGAATACCAGGACAGGGAAGCGAGAGTGGGTGAGTTGGTGAGCAGGGGGAAGGAGGGGGATGGGATAGGGTGTTTTTGGATGGAAAACCAGAATGGGGATAACATTTGAAATGTAAATAAAGAAAATATCTAAGAAGAAGAAGAAGAAGAAGAAGAAGAAGAAGAAGAAGAAGAAGAAGAAGAAGAAGAAGAAGAAGAAGAAGAAGAATACAGGAGGTCTTCCCTTGATATCAACCAGCCTTGGCATATCTATGGGCAGTAAGACTTATCGTCTCCAATTGAGCCTAGACAAGGCAGCCTCATTAGGGGAAAGTGATCCAAAGGCAGGCAACAGAGTCAGAGACAGTCCCTGCTCCTGCTGTTTAGAGTTCCACATGAAAACCAAGCTATATAAGGGTTACATATGAGCAGAAATTCTATGTCAATACCATGCATACTCTTTAGCTGGTGGTTCAGTCTTTGTGAGGCCCAATGGTCCCAGGTTAGTTGATTTTGTGAGTCTTTTGTAGTGTCCTTGAATACTCTGGCACCTATAATCTTCTTCATCTTCTGCAGAATTCTAAAAGATGCACTCAGTGCTTGGTTATGGGTTTCTGCATCAGTTTCCATCAGTTGTTGGATAAAGTCTCTTTAATGATAGTTATGCTTGGCTCCTCTTTACAAATATAGCAGGATATCATTAACAGTGTCAGTGGTGGTCTCCTTCGCAAGGCATGAGTCTTAAGATGGACCATTCATTAGATGACTGTTCCCTCAATTTCTGCTCCATATTTACATTTGCTGTACATTGTGAAAGTAGGAAATAATTGTACATTAAAGCTTTTGTGGCCATGCTTAAATCACAGTCAGGACTACTATTTATAAAAGAATAAAAATCAAAAATTTAACTGATTCTGTAGGTACATTTGGTAATATCATTTAGAGATGGGAAATATTTGCATACTATATATGTATATATATATATATATACATTTACTGCATATGGATATGTACATATATCATACATACAACAATAGAAATTTTGTACTGTTTATAACTTTAGAAAATCAGTAAAATTAAAAGAATCACAAATCTTACTGGCTTATATAAATGTGCTGACTATTCTCTTTGCCCTGCTTTTGTATTTTACCAGGATTGTGTTTCTGACAGTTGGAGCAATTTCAAGTTTCCTACTGAATCTGAAGACTAGTGTGCTTGTACCAATATTTGTAGAAGAGACTAAGATTTTCCTTTGCTGTGTAATAAAAGAAGAAGTGAACTCAATTTTGAGTGATGAAATTAAGATAAAACAAACAAATGACTGAAATACTTTGAAACACTTATGAGTTGATAACATATCCAATACTTTTGAACTGGTATTACCTTACTCTGACTGATAATTGTTTTTAGCATCTCTAAATTTTAGACTTCAACAGGAAGAGGAGAATTTCAGTCTTTTGTGATTATAAGGTCTATAAGGTTTTGGGGTGTGTGTGTGTGTGTGTGTGTGTGTATGTGTGTGTGTGTGTGTGTGTGTGCATGTACCACTGAGTCACATACTAGCCAAAATGTTTTTCATAGAAAAAAATAAGATGCCAAAAAAGTAGATAAAAAGTGGTAAATGTAGGAATATTGATGAACAGAGAATGGGTTTCTAAGAGACTTTGACAAGACTGGATCATGTTTCAAAGAAGGATGCAAGAGCAACAGAAAAATGAAGTATATCATATTCCTAGTACCAAAAGCAACTATGCAGGTTTCAATAAGGGAGGTAATCAGCAGTCCAACCAAGCTGTGACACCAATGAACCAGGAAAACAACTATTATGGAACAATAACCCTAAGGGTGCAGTAGTGACATGCATGCCTTGACAGTAACCAATAGTGCTCCAGTTGAACTTAAGAGGGAAATTGTGCCTGGTACTGAAAAATGTAGGCAATTTCCCAGGGCTAGGTCAGTCATGGATCTTGGAGAAGAATGTACAACTGTTACTTTATTAAATCAGTTGAGAGTGGAAAAAAATAGTCCTCCCCAAGGAAGAGCACACCAGTTGGCTATCTAATACCAAATAGTCAGCCCTGAAACAAATATATAAGTAGCATTATACAGACCAAGAAGGTGAAGATTGCATTTAGGAATATATATATATATGACAGCATTTGATGAAAAAGACCAGGAAATTGAAAGGCAGAAAAGAGGGAAAATGGAAAAGCATGGAGGGAGAAAAAGGAGGTTATCTCCAAAGTATATTATAATCTCAGAAACAAAGAGAAATAATTTAAGCATGTTTTAAATAGTGACAAAAATGTTTTGGATAAGCAGATTGTTGAGATTATATGTTTCCATAATGATGATGAAGTGCTTCCTGCACAAGTGTGATGACTGGACTCCAGAATTTTACCAGGTATGTAAAGCAAGGAGATATGGTGGCCTGCTTACAATCCCAATGCTAGGGTAGGAGGTGGATGCAGGGGCTCCACAGAGAAAAATAGACTAATCTGTTGAGCTCCAAACAAATTAAGGAGGAGAGCAATTAAGGAAGACATAAAAGGTCAACCACTGTTCTTCACAACCATGTGCACCTGTGTATCTATACCTTGATATCCTTATGTATACACATATGTGAACATATATACACATATGCACACCACACACACATACTAAAAAATAAAAACAGAAAACCTCAAATTTCAGAAGAATCGATGAAGTTCAAATTATCATTATCATTTGTAGCTTTTTCTTTTTGCTATTTTTTTATGTATCTGAATAATTATGTCTCAGAGTTTTAGACATGTTCTTTTTAGGGATGTGGTTAAGTGAGTAGCCACTGGAGTGAGAATGACCGTGCAATTAGACTTGTATTTAAACAAATGTAAGAGGTTCCAAAACAGCTGTGGGGAATCCTAATTAATTTAATAACAAATGGTTGAGCTGCCAATAAACAAATCCAAGAAGACTGCTTTTAGAAATATTGTCAATGAAGCAACAAGAAAAATAATCTTGGGCTCCATTTAATAATACTAAACAACAGCATTTCATGTTGGCACAGAAAATTGCATGGAAGACTGGACTAGGAATTGTCTTTTCCTCTGAGAGTCTTAAATTTCATAGCTATGAAGAATAGAATCCAAGACACTGGCATAAATATTTTAGTGAAGGCAGTGCAATCTGAGGCCAACACTTAGTCATAGTACCAGATGTTTGCAAAGTCAAAACAAATTTTCACTTCATATGGAAAGACCTTATTCAAGACTTCTATTGTGCTTTGATGTTAAGAATGTTCAATTCATTCTGCTAACTCTCAGGGATTCTCTCCTACCTCACCCCATTCCCATACCTGATCATGTTCCCCTTCCTCCCTCCTCCCTCTCCCACTCAGGTCCCTCCTTCCCTCTGCCTCCTGTGATTGTTTTCTTCTCCCTCCTAAGTGGGATTGAAGTATCCTCACTTGGGCCCTTCTGCTTGTTAACCTTGAGTTTGGTGGATTGTATCCTGTGTATTTTGTACATTTTTGGCTAATATCCATTTATTAGTGAGTATATACCATGCATGTCCTTTTGGGTTTGGGATACCTCACTCAGGATGATAGTTTCTAGTTCCATCCATTTAACAGCTAAACTAATTATGTCCTCATTCTTACTAGTGAAATAGTATTCCACTGGGAGGTAGGGGGACCCTCTAGAAAGTACCAGAGACCTGGGAGGTAAGAGAATTTCAGGGCTCAAAGGGAAGTACCTAGATGAAATGCCCAACCGTGGGGAGAGGGAACTCATAATATCAACCTCCAGTAGAAAGACAGGGCATCAAGTGGAGGGATGGAGTTACCATCCCACAGTCAAAAATTCTGACCTCGGATTGCTCCTGTCTAAATGAACTTCATGGGAAAAAACGGAGAAGAGACTGAGGGAAAGGCTATGGGAGGACTAGGAGGGGGTCAATGACTAGACTGTAAAAAATAAAAGTACTTTTTAAAAAAAGAATGTTCAAGTATCAATATAAAACATAAGTCTTTTCCTTTATAGAGAAATGTGCTTAGGAATTGATGGGAGATCAGAAAGTGAGAGCAGGTGAACAGACTGTATTCAGTACTTGTTCAAGCTTGTGAATAATCATAGTACAGAGTCTTATGTGCATCCAGACAGACTTAAAACTCATGGTGCAGTTGAATATAGAATCAATTATGTGTTCTTCTTGCCTCTATGTCCAAACTGTTGAGATTATAGGTATGCTACCTCCATGTGTACCTACCTATACAATTCTTAACAAAAATCTTTTTGAACCAGACATAAAACAAAAGAAAATTGAATTTTCATGAAGACACATTTTATTTGAAGTATTCGCATAAGCTGAAGCTCAGTTTCCCACAGCTTCATTAGTCAATTATATTCAATGTTAGAAAAACTTTATGAACATTTTCTCTCTGAACTTAATCATCTTGATAGTTATATTTAGCAAAATGTATTCAAATGTACAGTTTTGCTGTTGTCTCTTGGAGATTTGCTCTTTTCTGAAGAGGAAGTTGATGGGGAATGGATGTGGGGGAGAGGGGAGGAGGGGTGAGAGGAGGAATTGATGGAAGGAAAACTGTGGTAAAGATGTATTTTATGAGAGAAGAATCTATTTTCAAAAGAAAAAAAACTCAAAAGAATAAAGACTGTTTTATACTTTATTTAGTTACAAGTACAAAAACAAAACTTTCTACCAATCTTAGAAATAAATAGAATGTTACATAGTCACTAATGACATTGTTTTACAAATATACAGCTAGCTTGTCTAAGCATATTGACAAAACTCATAGGAGGAAACCAACACTTTAGTTCCAGAAACTATATTTGATGAGAGTTAAGATTATGACAAAAAATTCTCAGAAAACAATGAAAAGGAACTTCCATATAGCAAAAAGAATGTATATCACACACACACACACACACACACACACACACACACACACACACACACACATACACACACAGACATCCCTGTTTAATTGGAACATAGCTAAAGTTTTCATCATATCTGGACTAAAACAAAAAGTCAATAATCTCATCAGCTCTATTTAACATTTTCTGAAGGACTTCAACAATATAAAAATGAAAGCTAGTGTATGTTAAATTAATCTATGGCAAAGCTGCATAATAAAACAGTCAGAAAGATTATCATCGGTAACACATACTGGACCAATTAGGAATCTGTGGTTTTGAGTTCTGTTTCCTCCTATGGGGTGTTCAGACACTACTGCACATCTGGTGGGGAAGGATCAAGCAGAGATGGAGAGGGTAGGGTCTTCAGGATCCCAGTCTGGCTGTGTGAAAGCTGGGGGTGGATCGAAAGAAGGCCTTCTTTAAGGATTTTAGTGTTACAACCCTCAGGTGATATTCAGTGAAACAGCTGGCTTAGAGGATATAAAATAAAATAGCTTTCATTCATAAACTTTATTTGGGGTAAACAAGGAATATATATGATCCTTGGAGAGTGGGACAGTTTCTAGGTGAATGTAGTTCATTGGTTGGAGCTGAACGCTATTGGAAATGCCTCATTTTCATGGAGAGCCATTCCAAGATTTGCACGTGCTTGTTGATCTGGAGAGAGGAAGTAGAACCTGTAATTTTGCCAAGAACTATGTGACATTCCTCAGGGAGAAAATGTGGGGGCTGGGCTTCCCAGATAAGACAGAGAAGAATAAACCTTACTAGAAAATGGAGTCCTCTATTTTGTGCCCAGCGCAGGGGAGCTGTCTAGATATCATGGACTGACCTTAAATAGCAGGATCCAATAGGAATTTTCATGAAAATATATCGCATTGGTATGTAAAACTGAAATTTCAGCTCTATAAAATTGAAAATAGTTAAATATTTGATAGAAACCATAGGAAAAATTGTGTCATATAGAGTAGGCAACTTCTTGTTTGACAGGATTCTAAGTAACATTTTCCACACATAAGTGATGATGAGAAAATAAACATTATTATAATTAAGACTTGGACCTGAGAGGCTAGGGAGAGAAGTCAGGAGTTAAGAATAGGAGTTGTATTTACAGAGGATGTGAGCTTAATTTTCTGTACCTACAAGGTTGCTCACAGCCAACTGTAACTCCAGGCCGATGGGATCCAATGCCCTCTCTGGCCTCTTAGGCACTGCATGCATATGGTGACATAGAGGAAAAATGTAAAGGCTAATAAAATATTTTGTAAAAAAATGCACACACATATCAACATATGAGAATTCTTATGTGGAATATAAAAACTTTCAACTTAAGAAAAGTATTTGGAGGTGGGATCAAAACTCCAAATTAGGATACTTATCTTGCATGCATGAGTCACTTAGGTTTAACTGCCAGCACTATCAAAAAGTAAATTTTAACTTAGATATGGAAAGCTTATAAACTTCTTGTTTAAAAGAATAAAGAATTAAGCCTCAGTGTGGGAGAAAACACTGTGTGTTCTTGTGTGTGTGTGTATTTACATATACATAATATGAATATATATATATATATATATATATATATATATAACATGAGAATTCTTTATTTTATTTTATTTTATTTTTTTTAATTTACATTCCAAATCATTTCCCCTTATATATATAACATGAGAATTCTTACATGTAGTACAAACACTTCTTTCAAAGGAAATTTCGAAGGAAATAGTAAGATCATTTAAGCAATATTACAAAAGTTTCATTCCAAATTTCATTTATTAATTGGAGAAAGAATGCATGCCACAATGAGCATGTGGAGATCAGGGGTCACTTTCAGGAGTTGGTTTTGTCCTTCCACTCAGGTCATGACACCTGCATAGCAAAAACTTTTACCAGCTGAGCCATTTCACCAGCTCACAAAGCTATGCTTTTAGTTGTAAACTAAATACAGGTGTCTAAAAGGAACATATGAAACTTCTACATCAGTGGTTATCTACCTTCCTAATGCTTTGGCCCATTTACATATTTCCTCACATTCTATTAATGTCTAATCATAAAATCATTTTGTTACTGCTTCATAATTTTAATTTTTCTACTGGTATAAATATTAGATGAAATGTGATTATTTGATATGTAATCCCCCAAAGGAGTTGTGCCCCACATGCTGAGAGCCATGGTTTCAGATATACCAAGGGAAATGGATGCCTTACATCTCATTTAGGAAATGCAACATAGTAAGCCCATTACATGTAGCAAAAACATACTGAAATATACATTTCCACAATTTCTTCCTTTCTTTCTGGTTCCATGAACATAACAATTAAACCTAACGTAAACTAACAACTTAACAATTAATTATTTTGAAAAAGCAGAAGCATTTAGTATATTCACAGTGTTCTATAACTATCATCACACCTTTCTACTTAGAAAACATTTTTGTCACTCTAAAAGGAAATTCCCTAGCCACAACCATTTAAACTTAATATTGTCAAATACATTTTGAATATGTGTGCACAAAATACATATTTTGGATCAAAATTGATTTTACTTTAGAATCTGTTGGTTTGGTATCCCTTTTATTATTTCCATAACCCTGGCCTTTTCATGAAATATTTCAGACATGCATTTGACCATTTAATTTATTTGGAAGTGGACAACGACTAGGTAAATGCAAATAGAGTGTTTAATCACCTTGTTTCTAGCAATGAAAGCATTGTGGAGAACTCAGTTGTTTTAGTTTTCTAACCTAAGGGGTTTTTATATTCAGAATACACAGCACCTTCCTCTCACGCCCATCCTAATACCACATAACCCCCTTCCAAGCCCCTGACGGGCAGATTATGTTTCACTGTGAAGCTAGACGATTTAGTTGGAGAAAGGAATCTCTATTGGATTTAGCTAGGGAAGCATCTCTTTGTTAACTGGCAGGGCTTTAGATCTCACAGTTCTGAAAATCCTTCCACAAGGGCCTTGCACTAAAATAGTTTATTAATTGGTATGCTGCCACTAGGGTTTGCTAGAATGGTAATGTACTCTGGTGGTATCTGTGTAGGAAGGGATTTCCTTAGGAGTGATAATTCTCCTTTGGAAACAAGAAGTGCACAGGAAAGTGAAAAATATAGTTACATTTATTTACACTAACCCCCTGTCTGCTAATCTCATCAGCCTGTGTAATAGGATCAGTGCTCTACCAGATTTTGTTCTCGTAATGGAGAGTAACAGAGGCTCTGCAGACCATTAATTCTTCATTCCACTCCTCATTTCTTCGTGCTAATTTCTCATTCCATTTTAATTCTCCCAGTCTGTCTCTATCTAAATGGCTTCAGATTCCAAGCAAACACATATTTCTTCTGGGGTGTATTTGGTGTGTCTAATTAATGCCTTATGTTTTAAAGCTTAACAAAAATGTAGCTAAACTTACTTTTCTCCCCACTGTGAGTAGGGTACAAAGTGTGGGGAACTTGAGAATATATTTATACTTGTTGTGATTTAGATTTACGTCTGCTCTTGAAACTTAGCTATTTAATGCCTCACAATTATAAAGCATCTAAGAAACTACATAGTAAACGAGATTTACTTTGTGCCACAATTTGTCAAATTAAAGGGAAACTATTTCCTAGAATTACAGAATCTTAACATATTTGAATGCATAAAATTCAAGCTTCTTATTTAGGATTTTGGAAGAAATTTTGATGCCAAATATAGTCGGAAGTTGGTGAACATTGCACAGAAAGAACAAAGATAATCTGTTGTAGACAATTCTAGCTGTCTAAAGACCTGATTTGACACCTATGGGGAGCATAAATGATATGACGCTGTAGACTATGCTTGTAAAGCACACATTAACAATGATTTAGGCATTATTTCAGACATTCACAAAACATTTGTTGTCTTCACTGTAGTGAATAAAATACAGCTAATTTATGATTTCTATTTCACAGATAAAGAAATAGACGAAAAGAACAGATGTATGATTGGACCAAGGTGCTATAGATAGAAGTAGCAAATTCAGGTTTTCAGAGTTTGAGTCACGAATTATATTTCCACAGAGCATACTGCTGAAGATAGCCCCATAGAATTAGGAGTAATCATGTGGGAGTACATGTATTCAAGGTCAAAACAATCTGTAGAGAGAACAGAACATGGCTAATATGAAAGCCAAGGACAGCAGAGTGATTACATGGTAAACCATAAAACAGGAAGAATCAGAGATGAATAAGAGACAAAGGAGGGAACCAACACAAAAATCTAAAAGAAAAAAATGACCTGATCATTTTGTATGAATTCTAGCTTCTTGAGCAGTGGTTTTGGTGACATCTCCCTATGCCCTTATAATTGACTTATTTTCTTACATTTCTGCTACTTATTCCTTGAAACTGGAGGTCCTTGAGCTAGATAAAAATCCTAAAATGTTATTTAATACTACAGACAACTATTTTCTAGTTTCAATAAAGAAATACTTGAGTTTGTATACTATGACAAAGTGATTTTCTTAGCTGCTTTAAAAATCTATGCCATACGTTACATTGAGTGAGTTCTGTTAGCTTTCCCTTGATGGAGGCATTCAGGGTTGAGTGTGCCTACAAAACAACATATTGAATTACAATACGAAGGAGCCTCTGAGTAAGAACAAGGCTGATGGCAAAGGTTAATTTCCATGTTGCTTCTTTTTGTCTGCTTGTTTATGCTGAGAATTAAACTCAGAGCTGTAAACGTGCTAACAGTGACCTATATGTCTAGGCCACTTGTGGTATTTTCTTGTGTTTGTTTTTGTTTTTCTCTTCTAATACCATTCATATGAATCAATCATATCTTTGGCCTTCACATTCCATATTCTTTTTACAATGAAAAATCCATTTATTACATTCTAATTTATCTTACAATATGAACTCTTTCCAGCATCAACCAAAAATCTAAATCTTAAGTCTCTGATACTCAAGGGGAAACATTTTATATGAGGGCCTGTAAACTAAAAGGTAAAAGAAAATCTACTACTTACCTACTCAAATACATTTTCTACTTTCCTTTCCTTTTACAAAGAATTTTTGTACTCATGTCTTGAGATCATCTGTCATGATTTGGAAGCCTTATGCTCCTATTGGAACTCTGGTTCTAGAATCCACCAAATGAGCCACTCAGCTGCCTTGGTGATCTTTATCTTTCACTCACTTGGCTGCTGTTCCATATCTTTATTCAACTCTTTATTTCTTAAACCTTAGTTTCACCAAAGTCATGAAACAAAACTATCAATCAAATGTAAAACACTAATTATAACAAAACAACAGATTTGGCACATACACATACATAACACACACACATGCACACATATATATGCTCGCACACATGCAATATATATGCAATATGCCATAGAGCACTCCCTTTCTTCTTTTACTCTGTGGTAACAATAAGAAAATGACAACCTGTCAACTAAGAAGACAATTTAAACAGACATCAAATCTGCTAGTGATTTACTATGGCTTCCTTCTCCAAAGAAGAATGGCAAGCAAGTATATATATGTTCTAATGAACAACTTGGTGTCTTGGGATTCGTATTGCAATCCAGACACTTTTCATGTTAATATCTGTGTGTAAAGACAGCTAATTTGGATTTACACTGCTTTCAGATTACCTTTTTTATTAAATAGTCACACAATGCCAGTCGTATTGAGTGAGACAGGTAAAATATTTCCATTTTGATAATTAAAGTGTTTGGAAATTTATATGCTTAATTTTAAGAGCTTCTTGAGAAAGAGATATTTGTTTGTTTGTATCATAAAAGTAACCAGAATATACTGAGTGTTTTATGTTTAAAAAATATTTTGGAAATAATTTCATATGCTAATAAGCAAAGAAATAATAAAGAAATTCCACAATAAAGTGTTTTGCCAAACCTGTCCTGATATTACAAGACAAGACTAATTATAGCACTAAAGAGTCTAAATACTAGTACGGCCCCCTGCATTATATAAGGCTATATATGCTCAGGTGGAGACCCCTTTCTTGTGTATAAGAACTAGAGCCTTTTAGGCACAGTCTGGTTTTTTGAAGGTATTTTTAAGAACACTACATTTATTTTAAGGAAATTCTACAGATAAGCATTAAAAAGATATACAAGAGCATAGTGGAGTCATGAATAAAAGTAATTGGACATTTTAAAAGCAAACAAACCTGAATTTATACATCCAAATGAGGGTTATCCTTCCAAGTAGTCCTCTAGGGAAGATATACACATATTCCAATGATAGAACCATTGCTCAATCTGCACTTGAGACTCATCAATGGGAAATGATGTTTATGTCAGATGGTAGAAACTCCATAGGAAATTCAAATACTTTAGTTTATCCAAGCTCTTGATATAAACACAAATACTTGTAGACACAGCACACTATAAAATGCCATGTTAAATTCTAATTAGGCATCCCTATTTAAAAAAAACACCATGAAATGCCTCTAAATTACAAAATGTAGGTTGCAAAATTAATAGCTCCTTTACACAATTGGAAGCCATTGTAGAACCTGATAAATCACTAAAAAATTAGAAGTGGCTGATTTAGAAACAATGAAAAAACCTTATGTTATTTTGTTATAGTTTCTAGAAACATTAAAGCACCAGAATCCTAGTTTTATAGTGATGTGCCTATCATAAGGTTTTTAGAATTAACTGCTGCTGTATTCTTCTAATCTATGGATGACGGCTTTGGGCTGTTCTTTTAAAGATGAGCTTAGATTATTAATTTTGACCTTTATTATGTTTTAAGAATTGTACTTCAGTATCATCTATACCAGGAGATTTGCAAAATTTTCTTTATAAATTTGATTTTCATGTTTTTTTCAATTTGACAATTATTCTAGATTATTTCCAATGCATGGCTAAAATTTAAAAACAGATTTATACTATTTATTCTCTAAAAATGTACATGTCTATAATAAATATTTCTTCCTCACCTATTCCTCAATCCCTCATTCCACCACCACAACACACCTCCCTCCAAACTTCATGTCCAATATGTGCATGAATGTGGAATACTGGTAACCCTCTAATGTCAAACTTCGTCAAAGAAAAGTAACTCTTTCTCCTTATGAAACCATGAAATACCAACAACAATATATGTGTCTGTCTGTCTATCTATCTATCTATCTATCTATCTATCTATCTATCTATCTATCTACTATCTATCTATCTAGTACTTTTTATGTTGGTCAAGAGATACCCTGTTGTAGTTAGTAAGAATAAATACAAAAAAAAAAATGATGGACACTGTACCAGAATAGTTAGAGTAAGAAAATGAGCTCCCTGGAGGTGATCTACTGTCTGGCTCAGCTATGATGGATATGCCCTGGAAAGGCATGGTCCTAGAGAATTAATTCTAGGATTGTTTTTTTGCAACTGATGTGCCTTCACATGTTTGTCATTGCTATACTCCTCATTCATTTGGCTTGGTGTTAGTGGACACTGGAGAACCCACAGTGCCTACAACATGATGTTGATTAATTCCTGGGTAATAAGCCCACTCTGTTAGGCAAGTTTCCTGCATATATACATATATACATATATACATAAACCATAAACCAAAATAAACCTTTATTTCTTAAGTTGCTTTGGTTAGACTGTTTTATCACAGTGACATAAAACTAGTACAAATATTGATATCAAGAGATGTGGAGCAGTTGTTCTAAAGAACTTGGCCATTTTGACTTTTGGAAGAATGTGGAAGACTTTGGGACTTTAGACTAGAAAACCTGCTGAATGCTGTAAACAGAGTTTAATAGGACATTTTAGTAGAAATCTGAAGACAGAATTTTTGACACATGGACAGAGGAAGTCCAGATGAAAAGGTTTGAGAAGTTAACAGGAAAGAACTAGGCTAGAAGAAATATGTGTGATACATATTTGGTAAAGAACCTTGCTATATTCTGACAGTGACCAGAGAACTTGCTTGTCTGCTTGACGCTAATTAAAAGGTAATAATCTAATTTCTTTACTGAGGGGAATGTTCAATGTATAATAACATTGAGTTTATTGTATGGCTATTAAAATTACTTTTTGGCAGAGCTGTAAGGAAAAAGACTAAAAAGTGAGACAGAAATAAATTTTAAAACGACATACAGTTAGAACAGAACATTGTAGAGCTTAAGACTGCACCAAATACATGCACTAAAAGTAGACAGTAATTGAAAAAGAGCATAACACATTGAAGGGAAACTTCCTGCTTTGTTCTGGAATGATAAGAACAGTATAACCCTGGCAAGAGTTCACCAACACAAAGCTCTAATCTGTGAAATATAAAAAGAGCATAAGGGATTCCATGCTCCTAGAAACGACTTTTTGGATAAGCAGATTTAACTACCACCCGAAGGTCAAGGATCCAACCCAAGGTGGCAGGTAAATTTTGCTATGTCATCAATATGGTACTGAATTTGAAAACAAACGAGGAGTTGGTTCTTTGAGAAAATCAACAAGATAGATAAGCCCTTAGCCAGACTAACCAGAAAGCACAGAGATAGTATCCAAATTAATAAAATCAGAAACGAAAAGGGAGAGATAACAACAGAAACTGAGGAAATTCAAAAAATCATCAGATCCTACTACAAAAACCTGTATTCAACACAACTAGAAAATCTTGAGGAAATGGACAATTTCCTTGACAGATACCAAGTACCAAAATTAAATCAGGATCAAATAGACCATCTAAATTGTCCTATAACCCCTGAAGAAATAGAAGTTGTCATTGGAAGTCTTCCAACCAAAAAAAGCACAGGTCCAGATGGTTTTAGTGCAGAATTCTATCAGACCTTCAAAGAAGACCTAACACCAATACTCTTCAAACTGTTCCACAAAATAGAAACAGAAGGAACACTACCCAACTCGTTCTATGAAGCCACAATTACACTAATAACAAAAGCACACAAAGATCCGACAAAGAAAGAGAATCTCAGGCCAATCTCTCGTATGAATATCGATGCAAAAATACTCAATAAAATTCTTGCCAACCGAATCCAAGAACACATCAAAACGATCATTCACTATGATCAAGTAGGCTTCATCCCAGGGATGCAGGGATGGTTCAATATAAGGAAATCCATCAATGTAATCCACTATATAAACAATCTCAAAGAAAAAAACCACATGGTCATCTCATTAGATGCTGAGAAAGCATTTGACAAAATTCAGCATCCTTTCATGCTAAAGGTCTTGGAAAGATCAGGAATTCAAGGCCCTTATCTAAACATAGTAAAAGCAATTTACAGCAAACCGGTAGCCAGCATCAATCTAAATGGAGAGAAACATGAAGCAATCCCACTAAAATCAGGGTCTAGACAAGGCTGCCCTCTCTCTCCATATCTTTTCAGTATAGTACTTGAAGTTCTAGCTAGAGCAATTAGACAACAAAAAGAGGTCAAAGGGATACAAATTGGAAAGGAAGAAGTCAAACTATCACTATTTGCAGACGATATGATAGTATACTAAAGTGACCCAAAGAACTCCACCAGAGAACTCCTACAGCTGATAAACGACTTCAGCAAAGTGTCCGGATATAAAATCAACTCAAGCAAGTCAGAAGCCTTCCTATACTCAAAGGATAAGCAGGCTGAGAAAGAAGTAAGAGAAATAATACCCTTCACGATAGCCACAAACCATATTAAGTATCTTGGCGTGACTCTAACCAAACAAGTGAAAGATCTGTATGACAAGAACTTCAAGTCTCTGAAGAAAGAAATTGAAGAAGACCTCAGAAGATGGAAAAATCTGCCATGCTCATGGATTGGCAGGATTAATATAGTAAAAATGAGCATCTTACCAAAAGTAATACACAGATTCAAAGCAATCCCCATCAAAATCCCAACTCAATTCTTCATAGAGTTAGAAAGAGCAATTCAAAAATTCATCTGGAATAACAGAAAACCCAGAATAGCTAAAACTATTCTCAAGAGTAAAAGAACCTCTGGGGGAATCAGTATCCCGGACCTCAAGCTGTACTACAGAGCAATAGTGTTAAAAAGCACATGGTATTGGTACAGTAACAGATATGTAGATCAATGGAACAGAATTGAAGACCCAGAAATGAATCCACACTCCTATGGTCACTTGATCTTTGACAAAGGAGCTAAAACCATCCAGTGGAAAAAAGATAGCCTTTTCAACAAATGGTGCTGGCTCAGCTGGAGGTCAACATGCAGAAGAATGCAAATTGACCCATCCTTATCTCCTTGCGGATCAAAGATCTCCACATAAAACCAAACACACTGAAACTAATAGAAGGGAAACTAGGGAAGAACCTTGAACATATGGGCACAGGGGAGAATTTCCTGAACAGAACTCCAATAGCTTATGCTCTAAAATCAAGAATAGACAAATGGGACCTCATTAAATTACAAAGTTTTTGCAAGGCAAAATACACTGTCAAAAAGACAAAGCGGCAACCAACTAACTGGGAAATGATCTTTACCAACCTTACATCCGACAGAGGGCTAATATCCAATATATACAAAGAACTCAAGAAGTTAAACTCCAGAGAGGCAAGTAACCCTATTAAAAAATGGGGTACAGAGCTACACAAAGAGTTCTCACCTGAAGAATATCTAATGGCTGAGAAGCACCTAAAGAGATGTTCATCATCCTTAGTCATTAGGGAAATGCAAATCAAAACAACCCTGAGATTCCATCTCACACCAGTCAGGATGGCTAAGATCAAAAACACAGGAGACAGCAGTTGTTGGCGAGGATGTGGAGAAAGAGGAACACTCCTCCACTGCTGGTGGAATTGCAAGCTGGTACAACCACTCTGGAAAGCAGTCTGGCGGTTCCTCAGAAAACTGGGCATGACACTCCCGGAGGATCCGGCTATACCACTCCTGGGCATATACCCAGAGACTTTACCTGCATGCAATAAGGACACATGCTCCACTATGTTCATAGCAGCCTTATTTATAATAGCCAGAAGCTGGAAAGAACCCAGATGTCCCTCAACAGAGGAATGGATTCAGAAGATGTGGTATATCTACACAATGGAATACTACTCTGCAATTAAAAACAATGAATCCACGAAATTCCTAGGCAAATGGTCAGATCTTGAAAATATCATCCTTAGTGAGGTAACCCAATCACAAAAGAACACACATGGTATGCAGTCACTGAAAAGGGGATATTGACCCAGAATCTCGGAATACCCTAGACACAATCCGCATCTCAATAGATTTCTAAAAAGATGGTAGGAGAGTCCCCTGGTCCTGGAAAGACTGGATGTAGGGGAACACCAGGACAGAGTAACGAGAGGGGGTTGAATGGAGAAAAGAGGGAGGGAAGGGGGCTTATGGGACTTTCGGGGAGGGAGGAAACGGGAAAGGGGAAGTTATTTGGAATGTAAATTAAAAAATAAAATAAAATAAATAATAAAAAAAAAGAAAACAAAAAAGATACAGGATTAAAGAGTTTGTGGATTAGTATCCTTGGGTTCAAAAAGCCACTCGAACCAAGCAATGTGACAGGTCAGAGTCCCTGAAAGAAGTGTCTAAAATGCCACTGAGCAAAAGTGTCATAGTAAAGCATACATCTCAGTGACCCAATGGTGTTTGAGATACAAAAGCTGTGCAGCAAGTACTAAGGAGAGTCGCATACTGGGAATGGACTTTGAAAAAGAAAAAAAAAACTATATGTTGAAGGTATATATATATGTGTGTGTGTGTGTGTGTGTGTGTGTGTGTGTGTGTGTGTGTGTGTGTGTGTGTGTGATTTTACAGGAATTCACTGTCAAGGGAATGTCTTAAGTTTCAGAAGAGAAGAGGTTGCAAAAGTCTTCAGGAACTTTTGAAGTTGAACTAAATGGAATTGTCATTAAGATGTGGCCATGAGTCTATGAAGACCAGTGGCCTAATGTGATGGTTTAAATAAAAAATGCCTTCCCAAAAGCTTCTGAGTTTGAATACTTGGTCCCCAGTTGGTGATGCTGTTTGGAGAGGTTATAGAAGCTTTAGGACAAAGTCTTGCTAGGGAAATAAATCACTGTGGAAGGCTTTGGTGGTTTATATTCTCACCTGATTTCCCATTATTTCTCCACGCATGCATGCAATGTATATGAAAAAAACAAAACTTGATAAGACAGTTCCCTACTCCTACAGTTGAATATCCTCTGGCTCCAAAAAACAAAATAAATCCATTCTTTCTTAGTTTTCTTTTGTTCAGAGTGTTTTGTAACAGCAATGGAAAAGTAATTGATATAGCACATATTAAAATATACACATACAGTAAGATATATTCATCAAAATATGTATTGTCCCTGGAAGTATGCCTCTTGCAAAAGTTTATATTTATTCAATTTATGCTGCTTTTCTTCAAATCTTTTCTATAGCTAATTCCAATAGCCATATAAAACTTAAAAATAGTTATTTTGTACTATGATATTATTTTGAGACCAAAAGTAGTAATGATTTCTAGTGGCTACTGCCAGTTTCCCCTCCCCTACTGCTACTTTCCTCCTTTTAAAATCATGACTCTCTGTACTTCTCCTGTATCTGAACCACCCCTTTTCCCTCTCCCTCCTCTCTCCCTCCTAGATCCCTCTCTTCCTCTACTTCCTGATATTGTCTTTCCCTTTCTGAGTAGGACTGTAACATCCACACTTTGGTGTGGTCTCTTTCTTCTTGTATTTCATATAGTCTGTTAGTTGTATCATAGGTATTCTGAACTTTCTTTTAGTTAATATCCACTTATCAGGAATTGCATACCATGTGAGATTTTTGTGACTGGGTTACCTCACTCAGGATGATATTTTCAAATTCCAGATGCCAGAGACCCAAGAGGTTCCTGGGACCCAACAGGGAGGACTTTAGATGAAATACCTAACAAAGGGGAGATAGAACCTGTAGAAACCATATTCAGTGGATAGGCACAGCCCCCACATTGAGAGATGGGGTCACCCACCCATCTCAAAAATATTAATCCATAATTACTGCTGTCAAAAGGAAATGCAGGGAGAAAGAGTGGAGCAGAGACAGAAGGAAAGGCCATTCAGAAACTGTCCCACCTAGGGATCCATCCCATCTGCTGATACCAAATGCAGACACTACTGCTGATGTCAAGAATCACTTGCTCACAGGAGCATGGCATAGCTGTCTCTTGAGAGGCTCTGCCAAAGCTGGAACATTATAGATATGGATGTATGCAGACAAACATCAGACTTAGCATAGGGACCCCAATTGTGAAGTTAGGGCAAGGATTGAAGGAGCTGAAGGGGTTGGCAAACCCATAGGAAGAACAGCAATATCAACCAACCATATCCCTCAAAGCTCCTAAGGACTAAACCACCAACCAAAGAGTACACATGGAGGGACCCATTGCTCCAGCTGGATATGTAGCAGAGAATTGCCTTATCAGGCAACACTGAGAGGGGAGCCTGTGGTCCTGTGGAGGCTTGATGACCCAGGATAGGGGAAAGCTAGGGCACTGAGGCAGGAGTGGGTGGGCAGGGTGGGGGGAACACCTTCATAGAGGCAGGGGGAAGATAAAAGGATAGGGAGTTTGTGGAGTGGAAACTGGGAAGGGGGACATCATTTGAACTGTCAATAAGTGAAATAACCAATAAAAATGAAAAAAAAATAGTGATGATTAACTTAGCTGATAACGTATTTGGAGACAAAGTTCAAGTTTATTTTGGTTGCTAAAAATAACCTATTTCCCAGCTACAAATGGCAATGTATGACATGAAGACTATTCAATAGTATGCAAATTATTTTGTGAATGGGATTCCTGAAGTTTTATTCAGTGCCAACACAGGTAGAAAATATTTGAGTTTCTAATCTGACTGCTTTTTGACAAAGAAATGCCTCACTCATTCACATTATTGTTCATCACTTTTATACTTTCTTGCCAAACTTCGTATATCTTTAGTTTTGGCTCTCTCATGAAATTGGGTACAAAATCATAGAGTTAGGGTCACACTTATTTCTTTCAAATATTTTTCTTTAATTATCCCTAGGCATTGTCTTGAACAATGGATCTCCAGATCTAACCAGGAGGACAACAAAAAACAACAGTAAACTAGGGTTTCATGTTTCTACTAAATTTAGTGTCTATATACCATTTCTTTTGCTGAAAAATAATATACAATGCAAAGTTCAATGTGAACGGACTCTCTCAAAAGCACTTGTTAGATATCAAAAGAAAGATGAAATATTTTCCACAAAACTCCAGCAAAATGTTTCTGTAGTTTTAATGGAGACCCCTGTGATGGCTCAAGCTGCTCATCAAAGATGCTACCAGAGTATTATTAGGTGAATCATCCATGGCAGCTCTAATGTCAAGACAAGAAAGATGCTATCCACACTTAACAATCTGTCTTTGACAGGTCCCAGACAGTCTGCTTCCTCTGTGTGACTTATGGAGTGTTAACAAGTTTTTTTTGCTACCTTCATCTGCTTAGCTTTTAGCTCTGCTAGTTTCTCAGTCAGTTAACACTCACAGCTATCGCTTGCTTGAACATCTTGACACTTTCCCCAAAGTATAATGTGGTCTCCGAAAATCAAAACACATTGGAAATGTGTTGCATTAATGACTTCCTTGAATAATTATATCTATCTTACCATGTCAGAAGAAGTAATGTTGATCTCTAAGGAAATATTCACTGCTTTTGCTCACTGGATTTACAAGCACTTCTGAGAATACAGGGTAGGGAAAGAGAGTTAGAAACCATTCATTTCACTCTACTGACACACACAAAAAATAAACAGTAAATATAATTTTGAAGAAAATCTATGGAATCCTGGAAGACATATTTAAAAACATTTATGAAGTTTCAGACATCAATTTTGATATTCAAATAGGGTAAAAAAGTCTAGTTCAGCATTCTTCCTCTCAGATATATTTGACTTATTCTGCCTTAAGTGGTTGTTTAAGAGAAAGACATTATTTTTCTCATTTATTCTCAATAAAGGTACAAAGTCAAGATAACATAATTCAATGACTGGTATCTTTGGAGGCCTCTCTTCCTTCTATGTATACTGCCAATTTCTCTGAGTCCAGAGCCAGTGAGAGAGAGTAAGAGTGAGAAGATTGAGTGAGTGAGTGCGAAATCGGGCAAGAGGGAATAAGAGATGGTATGTAAATGAGAGAGAGAAAGAGAGAGAGAGAGAGAGAGAGAGAGAGAGAGAGAGAGAGAGAGAGAGAGAGAGAGAGAGAGAGAGAGAGTACTTTCTGTTCTGCAGGTAATCTATTAAATCAGAGTCCCACTTATGAGATCTCAACAAAGGCCATATTACCCAAGACAGTCAGTCACATTGTGGATTTGGGCTTTAAGAGTATGTGAGTTGGGGGAATAATTTTATAGCAATATCTTTCACTCTCTCCTATGTAAGGCACTAAGCTATTGTTGTGAAGAATTAAATCTTAAATTTGATTACCTTGATGAAAACAACCTCTTCTGCTTCAACTACTAACGTAGCAGAAGAGGAAAAACACAGTTCAGAAGCATAAGGGGAAAACTCTATATTCTAGAATATGAGAAGCTACTTTTCTTTTTCCTCTAGAAAGGAAGATTAAGATCTATAAACAGTGCTTTAATTTTTAACAGGTCTATTCGAATTTTCTCTCAATAGATATTGCTATTCAAGATTAAGATTGATTACAAATGATTCAAAATGCTTTAGCAGCTAGCAGAATCCTACTAGTGTTGTCACTTGTCTTTGGAATTTGATTCGCAAAATGCAGTAACATAGTCATCAGTATCTTCTTTTTGTAAAGGGCAGAGTAATAGGATTTTTATAAAGAGCACATAATGTTCACAAACCTATTTATTCTTAGAGAAATATATTAAGAGTTCTCATGATCTTCTCTAGAATCCAATCTGATTATTTTTTTTCCGTTAATGTCAAGCCTGGTTTTCAATGTCTAAGAATTGTTTCCTCACACCACAAATTATGGAAGATTCTCCTTTACTGTGGAGATTCCAACAGTTCTTTGTGTGCACTACTCCCCTTGCTCCTTTAGTGCATTAAACTGTAAACAAACACTTATAAGCTTTCATTGTAATGCCAAGAGGCTTGTGTATAATCATAATAGCAATCTTATATTTTATTTTGAGATAGGTTCTCACAATGTAGCAATGGCTAGATGGAAAGCCATACAGAGCAGAATGTGTTTAAAATCACAGATCCATCTTCCCCTGAGTCCTGAGTATGTGAGATTAAAAAATTTTCTATAATGCCTTTCCTGAGTGCTGAGTACCACACTGCCCAACCAGAAATGCCGGCCTTATTACACATCATATTCCTGGTGAGTAGTAGAATACTCCACAGAACATAATAATTATTTGTTGGATTACTATATGAGTATTAATATTTAATGTAAGAATTATTCAGTATTGCTTAACTTTCAGATACCTTGCAAAGGCATAATAAGAAAAATAAAAATAAAACATTCTCATGGCATTTACATTTTACTTGGAAAAACAAGTTGCAAAAGAAGAGGGGAAAAACATATAACATGGTTGATAAGGATATCAAGGAGAAAACAGTACAGCCAAGGAGGACATAGATGTTGTTTCTAGGGTAGGTGATATGGTTCAGTCAAAAAAGTGTCTGACACAAATGTTAAAACCTTACTTCAGATCCCTAGCACCCATGCATAGGGAATAACTCCTGTAACCAAGCATAAGATCTCAAAAAATAAAAAATAAAAAAGATGACATGGAACAAAAAGCTGAAATTAGTGATGAATTTAAATAAGACTGAACTCTGAGTAGGAGAAAAAATGATAACAGAAAAGAAAAATATATTCAGAAAAGAACTCCTGTATCTTGACCCATTCAAAGAAGTGAAAAGATAGCCACAAAGCTAGTAGTTATATAATTGAACAGTTCTTAAAGCAACGTCAGATAAAGAAACTGTCTCTGGTGGTACAAGGGCTTTCAAGGAAAATGAAGAAGTATGACAGAGTAAATAAAATAATTGCTTGATTTCTAGCACAATACTTGAGAATCCACAAGGCACTGGAGTTCATTGAATCACTATCTCAGTACTGTTGCTTCTTAGTACTTTTGCATGGGAAATGGACATAAATTGATCAACATTTCTATTGATAAACTATCAGCACTAACTTCCTCACACAGTGTACCTTTAATGTGACTGAAAAATATGATTTGTAAACCAGTGTTGAGGAGAGAGAAAAACATACTTATTCTATTCTTTCAGTTCCAGTTTATGTTACTAAACTATCTCATAGAGGAACTTTCCCATTAAGTTTCCAGTTCAAGAATAGGATGACACACATAGAAATAATGAAACCATACATTTTAACTGTGAAGGGAGTTGGCTCTAACCTTTGAATTTAGGTATTTAGTGTTTACCTAAGACATTTGAAACAAAAATTGTAATATACAGTAAATAACTCATTAACTTTCATAATCCTTTAATAGAATATTTGGCATGTGACAAGAAAAATGTTAAATTTAGTGAATTATTACTATGTTCCTTTGAAATATTTGTTAAATACCAAAACTCAGTCAAAAATTTGCTAGCTAGAGTTCTAAAAAAAGATGTAGGGTAGAAAGACAATTCTACACTCACATATATGTCATCTACAGATGAGAATGAGTGCAGTTGCATACAAATGTTTTTCCCATAATGTATCTGTTTAAGAATCAGAAAGATATTTTATAAATATCCATTACCTGTATTTATGTACAAATGGAGATGTTGCCCAGTACGCATATAAGAAATTTTAAGTTCTCTTACAAATATACCACATGTAGTGTCCAATCTAATAAACTAACCTCCCAAAAAAACAATGTGGTGTGTCTTCATGACAAATTGAGGAGGAATTGGAAAATAATTAATCAAATGCATTTTTATTAGTCATATTTATTCTTAACTTATTATATCATAGCTAACATTTATGTCCTGCCCTTTTCTACCTCATCTTAGGGACAAGTTTGTGTTTCCAAAACCTACTTAATGAATGGATATGGAGGCTCAGTGTCTGAGAGATCTTGGGGGTCCAGGTTAGTTGAGACTGCTGGTCTTCCTATGGGGTCACCCTCCTCAGTTTCTTCTAGTCTTTCCTTAATTCAAGCACAGGGGTCAGCAGCTTCTGTCCATTGGTGGGGTGCAAATATCTACATCTGACTTTTCCAGCTGTTTGTTGGGCCTCTTGGAGAGCAGCCATGCAGCATACAACGTTCAAGTCATATGCCCTAGCAGAAATACTATCATGCTGATAAGCTGACACAGTATTAAAATATTTTTATATTATAAACAAATGTTAATTGTTTTCAGGCTAAAAGTTCTCAGATTAGGGTGGAATGTTTGTGATCTTCTCTATTCTACTTGCTGGGATTTGGTCTGACTTGGGCATATAGAAAAATTTTAAATAAACAGGATTTCTTTTTTTGTAATCAACCACTGATTTTGGCTCTTACAATCTTTCTGTTCCTTCTTCCACAACAATCCCTTGGCTTCCATGGTGGGGAGGACACATATGTTATATTTAGAAGTGAAAATTCTAATGTCTCTTGTTCTCTAATCCTTTGCCAATAAGACACTATGTTAATAACAGTCAATAGAAGATAAAAGTTTTTCTTATGAGGGTTGAGCAATACTTTATTCTATAATATAAAAATTATTTCTAATACTATTTCAATTTAGCAGCATGATAGTATTAGGTACTCTGCTAGGGCATATGACTTGTATGAGGATCTTAGCCCTGTATGATTTCCATCCTGTGGAGCAAGATTTCAAAGCAATCTGAAAGTTGCTAGTTATTCTTGTGATGTTCATGCCACTACTGTACAAGTGGTCTTTTCAAGCCATACATTGTCATGGTTTTCAGGGTTCATAGCTGGGCATGACCGATGATTACTTTTTTCCTCCAGTAGATTTCATAAGCACCTGCTAGCACTGTGAAAGATAGCTATTGGGACTGAAGATTCCAGGTTTGCATAAGCTTGAGTAATAGAACACAGCAAAACCAAATATATTTTCAAGAATTACTAAGTACCAGGAACAGTTATGAGAGAAGGTGATACAATAGTGAGGGGAAAACATTCTTATTTATAAAAAAAGGAGCTAAAATAAAATTAAAAAATAATATATCAAAATAATTAATGGATATGAAACTATATAGACAACAAAAGGTAAACAGGAAATATTGAAGAAAATGATGAGATAAAAAGGACATGCATGGAAGGCCACATTCACTTCCTTTCCTAAGAAATGTGTCCTGATAAGGCAACAAAGCTAAAAGAAAATGTACCAGTCACACTAGCATATCAATCATGTGAAACATAGGAAATATCACAACCAAGAATAAGGACAATAAATGACAAAGTTAATCATGTACATGTCCAGTGGAGAACAGGAATATATTATATAGGTAGAGTCCATGTTTGAAATGCTTTGTAAGAGATATATAGCTCAGTGGTAGACCACATTCTTATTGAATACTTATAATAAGAATTTGAGGTGAATTTATTTTTGCCTTGATTTGGAAGATGAGGAGTCTCATATTCAATGAAACTGAGTCACTTACAAATTACAGATTTTAAGCAGCAGAGCTATGTGAAAAGGTAATGATTTTTCTTCACCTCATTTTTATTTAGCATTCAATTAGAGTCTGAGACAGTATATTTTATTGAAATAAACAGCTCAGTTTTCTTTGTTCCCAAAATATATTAGTGTTTATATTGAAAGTTCTAATTGATTTATAAGAACCTCACTAAAAATAAGCAAAAATAACAAGGTCTCCAGAGATAAAGCCAAATTAGAAAATAAAATCAATCCTGCTTCTGATTACTACCGTCAAATAATAAGAAAATACAATTTTAAAAGATCTATCTTGGACACCAAAACAAAATAAAATAACTGTGGAAATATTTAACAATAATTCAAAAGAGCTCTAAGCTGAAATTACAAATTAAATGGAAAAGGATTAGATAATGATAAATGGAAATATTTACCACAATAAAACATTGGAAGAATCAATACTGACTTATTAACCTCAGCATAGTTTGGTAAAAATTGACTTTAAAATTTGTATGGAATAACAAAATTAATGAACTATATTTTTAAAATAAAAACAAGAACAATTCAAACTTTTGTATCAAAGATTCTGCAAACAAGGCTAAAAGAAATATGATCTACAGAATAAAATATGAAATCCATGCACTGAGGAGTGAATCAATGCTGTTTTGAGGCCAACTTGGTCTACAAAGAAAGTTTCTAGGTAGGGAGTACTAGGAGACACTGTCTCAAAGAAAAGTTAAAGAGAGAAACTAAAAAATTTACCTATTCATTATGATACAGATTGAATTATACTAATGTGGCTGAAGAGAATTAATGGAGAAACTGAAGTTGTTTCTTTCTATTAGTTCTCAAATGAAATTAATACTAATTCCTATCTCAGAAACACTTAAAAAAATTTATCATACGTCAAATATGACATAATAAAATTCTAAGGTGAGATGAAACTATCTGTTGGGTACATTACAATTTGCTTTTAATTGATCATTATGTTTCTTTGCTGCATGCTACTTTGATATGTAAGATTTTTTTATTTTTAATTTTTTATTTTATTTATTTATTTACATTTATTTGTTTATTTTCATTTCATATGTTATCCCCCTTCCTGGTTTCCCCTCCACAAGTCCCCTATCATCTCCTCCTTCCCTGTGCCTCTACGAGGGGGCTTTCCCACCCCCACCCACTCCTGCCTCAGTGCCTTAGCATTCTCCTATCCTGGGTCATCTACTCTCCACAGAACCACAGGCTCCCCTCACAGTGATGCCAGATAAGACAATCATCTGCTACATATCTATCTAGAGCCATGGGAAACCCTGTGTACTCTTTAGTTAGTGGTTTAGTCCCTAGGAGCTTTGGAGGGCTGGTTGGTTGATATTGTTGTTCATCCTATGAAACTGCAATCCCCTTCAGCTCCTTTAATCCTTCCCCTAGCTCTTCCATTGGAGTACCCGGGCTCAATCT
The DNA here is from genome assembly GCA_036184795.1 of Tokudaia tokunoshimensis. NCBI lineage: Eukaryota > Metazoa > Chordata > Mammalia > Rodentia > Muridae > Tokudaia > Tokudaia tokunoshimensis. Next base: position 128,273,191 of record BTHU01000023.1, on the reverse strand, counting down.
GATGGTTGTTTGTGAGTATCTGCATCTGTACTTGTCAGGATTTGGCAGAGACTCTCAGGGGACAGCTATATCAGGTTCCTGTCAGCAAGCACTTCTGGGCATCAGTAATAGTTTCTGGATTTGGTGTCTGCAGATGGGCTGGATCCCTAGGTGTGGCAGTCTCTGGATGGTCTTTCCTTCAGTCTCTGTTCCTTTCTTTGTCCCTGCATTTTCTTTTGACAGGAGGAATTCTGGATTAATATTTTTGAGGTGGGTGGGTGGCACCATCCCTCAACTGGTGGCCATGTTTATACACTGGATTTGGTCTCTATTGGTTCTCTCTCCCTTTTGTTGGTTATTTCAGCTAAAGTCCTCCCTATTGGGTCCTGGGAACTTCTTGAGGCCCTGGCATCTGGAACTTTTTACTGGCTAACCCATTTCCCCTCCCCCAAGAAGAATTTTTACATGCATATATTTGTACTTCAAATCTGTTTTTCATAGTCCTGTAGTTTCTCTCCCATATATTAGTATTTCCAATGAGCTATTGCTGTATTTCTAGAGCAAAAGTTCCTAACTTTCCTAATGCTGCAACCCTATAATGCAGTTCATCATGTTCTAGTGACTCCAAACCACAAAATTTTTCCATTGCTAAGTCATAACAGTAATTTTGCAATTTGCTACTCTTATGAATCTTTTTTTCTACTATCCATTTTTATTGAATATATTCTTCATTTACATTTCAAATGTTATACCCCTTTCTGGTTTTCCCCTTCCCTGAAAACCCCCAACCCACCCTCTCACCTCCTGCCTCCAAGAATATGTTCCTCCACCCAACCCATTCCCATGACCCCCACTCGATTCCCCATACTGAGGCCTCTATTCAGCCTTCACAGGACCAAAGACCTCTCCTCTCACTGATGCCCGACAAGGCATTCCTCTGCCAATCTTTTGGCTGTAACCACATGTACCCCTTGACTGATGGCTCAGTCCCTGGGAGCCCTGGGGCTTCTGGTTGGCCAACATTGCTGTTATTCCCATTGGGTTGCAACTCCCCCCCTCCCCGTCCAGCTCCTTCAGCTTGCCGTCCAACTCCTCTATAGTGAACTCCACACTCAGACAAAAGGTGGTTGCTAGTATTCACCTCTGTATCTGTAAGGCTATGGCGGGGCCCCTCTAAAAGACAACCATAAATGGCTCCTTTCAGTACACACTTCTTGTCATCCATAGTAGTTTCGGTGTTTGGTGATTGTTTATAGGATGAATTTCCAGGTAGGTCAGTCTCTGGGTGGCCTTTCCTTTAGTCTCTGCTCCACTCTTTGTCATTCATTTTTAATAGGGTTATTTGACACTCTGGAGATTAACTTCTTCAGTTCTTTGTATACATTGAATATTAGCCCTCTGTCGGATGTAAGATTGGAAAAGATCTTTTCCCAATCTGTTGGTTGTCATTTTGTCCTATTGACAGTGTCGTTTGCGTTACAGAAGCTTTGCAGTTTAATGAAGTCACATTTGTAGATTCATGTTCTTAGAGCATAAGCCATTGGTGTTCTATTAAGGAAATTTTCCCCTGTGCCCATGTGTCCAAGGTTCTTCCCTACTTTTTCCTCTATAAGCTTCAGTGTATCTGGTTTTATGTGGAGGTCCTTGATCCACTTGGACTTGAGTTTTGTACAAGGAGATAAAAATTGGTCAATTTGCATTTTCCTGCATGCTGACCTGTTTATCCAGCACCATTTGTTGAAAATGCTGTCTTTTTTTCACTGGATATTTTTTATCTCCTTTGTGAAATATCAGGTGATCATAGGTGTGTGGGTTCATATCTGGGTCTTCAATTCTATTCCATTGATCTTCCTGCCTGTCTCCATACCAATACCATACAGTTTTAATCACTATTGCTCTGTAGTAGAGCTTGAGGTCAGGGATGGTGATTTCTCCAGTAGATCTTTTATTTTCAGGAATAGTTTTTGCTATCCTGGGTTTTTTGTTATTCCAAATGAATATGTAGATTGCTCTTTCTAGCTCTATGAAGAATTGGTTCAGAATTTTGATGGGTATTGCATTGAATCTGTAGATTGCTTTTGGCAAGATTGCCATTTTTACTATATTAATCCTTCCAATCCATGAGAATGGGAGATCCTTCCATCTTCTGAGATCTTCTATGATTTCTTTCTTAAGAGGCTTGAAGTTCTTATCATACAGAACTTTTTTTTTCTAAGTTTTTTTTTTATTTACATTCCAAATGATTTCCCCTTTCCCATTTCCTCCCTCCCTGAAAGTCCCATAAGCCCCCTTCCTTCCCTCTGCTCCCCATTCAACCCCCTCTTGCTTCCCTGTCCTGGCATTCCCCTACATCCAGTCTTTCCAGGACCAGGGGTCTCTCCTTCCATCTTCTTGCAAATCTATTGATATGTGAATTGTGTCTACGGTATTCTGAGATTCTGGGTTAATATCCCCTTATCAGTGACTGCATACCATGCGTGTTCTTTTGTGATTGGGTTACCTCACTAAGGATGATATTTTCAAGTTCTGACCATTTGCCTAGGAATTTCGTGAATTCATTGTTTTTAATTGCATAGTAGTATTCTATTGTGTAAATATACCACATCATCTGAATCCATTCTTCTGTTGAGGGACATCTGGGTTCTTTCCAGCTTCTGGCTATGATAAATAAGGCTGCTATGAACATAATGGAGCATGTGTCTTTATTGCATGCCGGGGAAGCCTCTGGGTATATGCCCAGGAGTGGTATAGCAGGATTCTCCGGGAGTGTCATGCCCAGTTTTCTGAGGAACCATCAGACTGCTTTCCAGAGTGGTTGTACCAGCTTGCAATCCCACCAGCAGTGGAGAAGTGTTCCTCTTTCTCCACATCCTCGCCAACACTCGCTTGGTTAGAGTCACACCAAGGTATGTAATATTATTTGTGACTATTTTAAAGGGTGTCATGTCCCTAATTTCTTTCTCAGCTTGTTTATCCTTTGAGTAGAAGAAGGCTACTGATTTGTTTGAGTTAACTTTATATCCAGCCATTTTGCTGAAGTTGTTTATCAGGTATAGGAGTTCTCTGGTGGAATTTTTGGGGTCGCTTAAGTGTATATGATCATATTGTCTGCAAATAGTGATATTTTGGCTTCTTCCCTTCCAATTTGTATACCTTTGACCTCCTTTTGTTGTCTCATTATGCTGGCTAGGACTTCAAGAACTATAATGAATAGATAGGGAGAGAGTTGGCAGCCTTGTCTGGTCCCTGATTTTAGTGTGATTGCTTCTAGTTTCTCTCCATTTAGTTTGATGTTAGCTGCTGATTTACAGTATATTGCTTTCACTATGTTTAGGTATGGGCCCTGAATTCCTGATCTCTCCAAGTCTTTTATCATGAAGGGATGCTGAATTTTGTCAAAAGCATTTTAAGCATCTAATGAAATGACCATGTGTTTTTTTTCTTTGAGTTTGTTAATGTAGTGGATTTCATTGATGGATTTCCATATAATGAAACATACCTGCATCCCTGGGATGAAGCCTACTTGATCGCGGTGAATTACTGTTTTGATGTATTCTTGGATTTGGTTGGCCAGAATTTTGTTGAGAATTTTTGCATCAGTGTTCATAAGGGAAATTCTTCTGAAGTTCTCTTTCCTTATTTGGTCTTTGTTTGGTTTAGGTATAAGCATTATTGTGGCTTCATAGAATGAATTTGGTAGTATTCCTTGAGTTTCTATTTTGAGGAATAGTTTGAAAGGTATTGGTATTAGCTCTTCTTTGAAGATCTGATAGAATTCCACACTAAACCCATCTGATCCTGGACTTTTATTTGTTGGGAGACTATTAACAACTGCTTCTATTTCCTCAGGCCTTATGGGACTATTTAGATGGTTTATCTGATCCTGTTTTAACACTGGAACCTGGTATGTGTCTAGAAAATTGTCCATTTCATCCAGATTTTCCAATTTTTTGAGTATAAGCTCTTTAGTAGGATCTGATTATTTTTTGAATTTCCATACTCTTATGAATCTTAATGTAAATATATGATATAAAGAATATATGGTATGTAACCAAAAGTGTTACAACCAACATATTTAGAATTATTTTCTTAGAGAGTTTTTTTACTTTCATGTCTTATGTATAATTCAGTATTTTGAATCTGCATAAAATCTAGGAGTGCCACATTGTGACACATGTATTTATGAGACTGAGTATAAAGCTCAGTATTATTTGTTTCCCAAATCTGTTTAAGGTTCTGAAATCATTTCCCATTATTTCAAAAAATAATCTTAATATATAAAGTAGAAATCAATTCACTCTTTATATCCCTTTTCTCTAAATATATAATATATGGACTAATTATATTCATATACAGATAAAAAATGTATATGCATTGATGTAGACACACACACACACACACACACATATATATATACTATATACTGTTGTCTTAGCTCTTAGCTGCCTTTCTATTTGTGTGAAGAAACATCACGACCAAGGTGAATTATAAAATAAAGAACTTATTTGGGGTATGCTTACAGTTGTAATAATGTGGCCAAAGAGATTTAATGGAGAAACTGAAGGTTTTTCATTCAATTAGATAGTTCTCAAATGGAAGTAAACATCAATTCTTACCTCAAACATATTTAAAAATAAATGTATATGAATAATAAGTGTAAATATGACAGATGATGAAACCTTGACCACCATGGCAGGAAATATAGCAGTAGGCAGGAAGACATGGTTCTGGAGCAGTAGCTTAGAGCTTACATCTGACCTGCAAACTAGAGGCAGAACATGAAAGAGAACAAACAGGAAATGGCTTGGGTGTATGAAACCTCAAAGCCTACCTACAGTTACTTACCTCCTAAAAGAAAAAAATAAGCTACTCCACCTAATCCTTCCCAAATAGAATACTAACTGGTAACTAAAATATGAGCCTGCAGGGCTATGCTCCTTCACACCACCACAAGAATGTGTTTTCTATCTATTTATGGCACCCATGTACAGGTATAGAAACACTGTATCTGTCTACACAGATACTTTAAACATACAAATGTATAGAAAAACACACAACTAGAATTTGTAACATTAAAAAAATACACTTTTAACAGCTGAAACTAACTCCATCAAATCTGTGACCAAATTTTGTATTCATATTAATGTCAAAAAGAAACTTCACACAATGTTGAACACCAATATCAATCTGGGCAAGCAAGGCATACTTAAAATAATATCATGAACAGGCAGTTTATATAGCTGGAGGAAGATGCATATTTGATAACAGTTTTTTTTTTCTTTCAAACAACTCTTTGACTTCAGAAACTGAGTTTTTAGGGGACCTTGCAACCAAGTTAATAATATACCTTGAGACCATTTAAAATTATGTATTCATTCTGTTTTCTACTGTGTTTTCAGTCTTTTCAAATTTAATTTGCCTTTAAGAAGATAATGAGGCAAACTTTATTATGCCCTAGAATTCTCACGTAATCGGCATTTACAACCTGAGACAAATGTATAACTTTAATATTAAACTATATATTTTGAGTACTTCTGACCCACTATAATATATGTGTGTTGCTGTAATCAGAAAAAACAGCCAGCTGATTGAAAGATACATTATAGAAAACAAATATCCCATGAATATCTGAAGGAATATATGTTGATAACTTCTAAAGCAACACAGGTTGATAAAATCTGTTTAATATTTTGAATGTATTCTAAGTCAATTTAGGTGAGTAATATAATTTCTTCTCTTGCAAACCTGTGAATTTTTCTGTAGAAACTAAATCCTTATCTGTTCCTTAACCTTTATTTATATGCTGTAAAATAAATGCAAGCAAATCTAAGGAGAGACCACAGGAACAGGCAGATATCAGACACACATAGCAAACAAATGACAGAGAATACACAGACCAGAGAAAACAGATGGAAGGCACAGAGATAAGAGGATATTTCATGCTTGGTCTTACTCTTGGTCTAAAATACTGCAAGATAAAGAATTTATTTTTATTATTTAATGTGTTGTTATTGACACTGGTGTAGAGCATATATCTTTAAAGGAGTAATACCCAAAATACATAAGGATCCAAATGACCCAATTTCAAGAAGACAAACAAGATGATGAAAATAATAGTGTAAGTCACCATTTTGGTCATTATTTTAATCAGAAATAAATATAGCAAAAGGATAGCTATAAGATAAGGCCTAGAATGGGCTACCTAGAATTTTGGAAAACAACCTGGTGTACACAAATGGACTCTGTCTCAGAAATGAACACAAAAGAAAAATTAAATGAAACAATAGCAAAAGTAGATGTTTATATATATATATATAATGTTCATCTAAATTAATCATTAGGAAACTCCTTACAGTTTTAGTCCCTATTTCTTAGTTCATTCATTCTTGTGAAATCCAATATTGAGTCATGGCTTATATAAAGCACATTAATAAGTATCTGCATCTGTCTCAGTGAGCTGTTGGTAGAGCCAGTAGACAGTCTCTCCGTGGACAGACTTGCTGGGCGCCTGCTTGCAACCACAACATAACACCATAGGTAGACCAATAGTGACAACTAACCTGAGCCCATGGGAGCTTCTAGAGACTAAGCCACCAACCAAAGAGCCTGGTTCATGGCTCCTGACACACATGTAGCATAGGATTGCCTTGTCTGGCCTCAGTGGGAGAGGATGGGTCTAATCCTGAGGGGACTTGATGCCCCAGGGAAGGGTGATGCAGAGAGTGGGTGGGTGAAGTGGGGGTGGGTTGGTGAGAGAAGTGGATAGCTGGGTGGGTGGGAAAAACCCTCTCAGAGATAAAGGGGAGGGGACAGAATAAAGAATTCTTGGAGGGAGGACCAGGAAGTGAGACAACATTTGGAATGTAAATAATTATTTTTTTTTAAATTTAGAAAAGAAAGAAAGAAAATAATGTTCCATAAAAAAAGAAAAAGAAATACACATCACTCAATATTTGTATAGCAGTAGAGATATATACATGTAATGTTTTACTTTGATCTTGAAATATCTTTTTCTTTTTCTTTTTTCTTTTTGGTTTTTCGAGACAGGGTTTCTCTGTGTAGTCTTGGCTGTCCTGGAACTCACGTTGTAGACCAGGCTGGCCTCGAACTCAGAAATCCTCCTGCCTCTGCCTCCCAAGTGCTGGGATTAAAGGCGTGCGCCACCACCGCCCGGCGATCTTGAAATATCTTAATCATTCCTTAAACAGACCTTATGGAAATCATCAATGCCAAGCTTTTCTTTTTTATATAATTTATAAATTACTGCCTTTATAATGCACTTTTTGTTAAACCACTGTATTGATTTTAACTATCAATTTTATGTTCCCTTTCTGTATTTGTTTTTAAATTGTGACGTTTTATGTATTTCATACAGATCATTATTGGTTTCAACTTATACTGTTTTTATTATTGTGATGTTTTGAAATATTCTTAAAAGATAATCAGAAACATTTTGATGGTAGCATTTTTCTTTTATTGACCATCTTTCACACTTAGGTGTCTCAGAATCTCAGCATAACTCCCTCCTTTTAACTTATCTTTTTTGTTATAATCATCTTCTAAAAGCACATGCTTTTAGAGAATAAAGTTCATTTTATTAACCATTCCTCCACCCCCAATTAATTAAAGCTCCTATTTATGAAAAGAGGAGGCATTGCCACTAGGGTATTATGATGCTTAGAAAACAAACTTTCCCTTGCCCACTGCAGCCTTGTTTATTGTAGCTGTCTTCTACTTTATACATATCATTTGGAGTTAAGAAAAGTTAATATAATTTATAAATTATTTTCTTCTTATTTCCTACATATTTTTTTTAAAATGGATATGATTCTTTCATCTTCATGCAAGTGATATTTATCTTGATAGTTCTCAATATATGCATAGTTATTGCTGTATTAAAATTGCATAAATACTCCAAATGAATTGGTTAACTTGTCTGTTCTTTATACTTAACTTTCTTGTATATTCTTTTCATGTCATGATTAAGAAAATTTTATAAAAGGGTAAGAATTATAAGACCACTAAAGATCTAATCACATTATGCTTATCTGTTATATGGCATTTCATGAATGTTTTTTAAAACATCTTTTATAAATATGAACTATAGCTCACATTATAAACAATGATGACTATAAAATCTTGCACCTTCTATACCTCACAGTCTCACATATGAATCAGAATCCAACAGGTAAAAAACAAACAAAGGTAACTTAATGAACATATATGGGTACATGTACATTTTTTAACTTTATTCAGAAGAAGTTATTGTAATTGATTGAAGAACTGATAAAACATTCTTCCTGAAAAAGAAGTGTTAATTGGTAACAATTCTCAGAAAAAGGTTTAAATTTAATAGCTTGAAATACAAGATTATATTAAATCAACAAACATTTTCAAATAAAGATTTGAAATGCCAAGATAAGACAAGAAAGGGAAAATTAAATTTGATCTGACAAAACTAATAATACTATTATAAATAACTTTCACAGGACATTTAAATTTTTTAAAGTTTTAATAATATTAATATCTCTTCTAGTATTTATAAACATATTTAATACTAGTGGTCACAAGCAATAAAATTTACTAGGAATTTGGGCCAGTGGAATTCCACAGAATCACGAACATATCAGTCTATTGTCAGTATTCTTAGTCACCCTCCAGAAATTTATGTTAAGTTTCTATTTCTGAGGAGACTATATAATTGAATCATACAACTTGGAAAAACCAAGCTGGTATTGATCTAACAGCTTTATCCCAACTAGCTAGCTTTCATGAGGCTAGACAATTCTACACTAAAATGGGAGAGAAGTAATCACCAATCTTACCCAGCCCTGAACCCTGTAAACAATAATGACCTTCCTTGTAAGATATTCCCATTGATGCAATAATGAAAAGAATACCATGAGCGTCACCAACCACTAAGCCCTCTTTGTTACTAGAGCTTCTCTAAGGTCTGCAAATTGTAGCATAATTATCCTTTACTTTACAACTAATATCCACTTATATATACAATGTACAGGTAATATCCACTGAGTAATACAATGTTTGTCTTTCTGAGTCTTGGCTACCTCACTCAGTATGATCTTTTATCTAGTTCCATACAGTTGACTGCAAATTTCATGATCTCATTGTTTTTGATGGATGAGTAATACTCCTTGTGTAAATATTTCACCTCAGAAGATACATGTTAAAGTTGAGCCTTCAACTTCAAATAATTTATTAAGAAAATAAATCCCTCACAGATGTGCCTAACAGCCTTAAGGATGGCAGCAAGTCTTAATACTCACTAAGATGATGAAAGTTGCTAGACCCAGTAATCTCAAAAAGTTTTAATCTACAAAACTCCCTTTGGCAAGGACATAAAAAAACAGTAAACACATGTCTGTGGCAGGGCTGTTTGCAAGTTAGACTTGAAGTTTCAGGGATGCACATTTCCTGAGCTATTCATTACCCAGGTTGGTTTGGCCTTTTCAGCTGACTCAGAGTCATCCATGCTCCTGTAAGTAACTGCAATAAACTTGACCTGAGTGGAATATATTTGAGCTACTGATATCCTATCTGGGCAAAGAGGCATTTCTTCAAGTCATAGAATGATAAATGCCTAGAGAGTTATCATGTTTCTTAGACCTCATTTAGACTAGGCTGAGGATTCCAGATCAGATATTTCTTAAGTGTCTCACATATGTGCAAGGTGAAAACACAATTATCTTGGAAAAATTTACCTATATAAATACAAAAGGAAAAAGAAATGGAACAAGCACAGAGTACAAATTTTCCACTAAAATTAATGATAAGAGAAAGAAAAGTAAGATTCATTAACAATGAAGTTGCATGGGAAATGATACACAAATATACTTCTAGAGGCAGAAATTGTTCGTATTCACAGTAAACATATGCAATATCATGCAGAATCATGTGGCAGAGTCCTACAGTTGAAGCCCTTTTCCCTCTCTCAAATATATGGAACATCAAAATATTGAGAAACTTGTGGCATCAGTATCCTCACAATGTTACTCTTCTCTAAAACATCCTCAAGCATACCACTTGTGTTTACAGACTTGTGTTATATGTCAGATATTTTAGACCTCCCTTTCTAAAGAGCAGTAGATCTTGAGTTTCCTAACTATATGAAAAATAGCTGGTGCATGGACTTTTGCTAGGAAATGTCAATATCAACACCTACCCATTTTTAGTTAAGGCACTGTCTGAATTCCAGGTCCTTCACCCATAGTTCTTCCCCAATTCTTGCTTCTCTTCTCCTCTGAGAGAGAAGAGGCCCATCTTCGATATCATTCCCCTTACCCTGGCATATCAAGTTTCTTCAGGACTAGGTGCTTCTTTTCCCAGTGGGGTCCGCTAAATTTAGGGGAATGGATTCTACACAGAGGTAACAGCTTTAAGGATAGCCACAGTTACAATTGTTCAGGATCCCATGAAGACTGAGCTGCATCTTCTTCATATGTGCAGGAGACCTAGGTCCAGCCCATGTATGCTCTTTAGCTGGTGTTTCAGTCTCTGAAAGCTCTGAAGGGTCCATGTTTGTTGACTCAGTTGGTCTTCTGCTGGACTTTCTATCCTCTTTGGGACTCTCAATCTTACCCATAAATCATCCTTAAGAGTCTCCAAGCTCTATCCACTGTTTAGCTATGGGTTTCTGCATTTGTCTGGGTGGAGCCACTCAGAGGATATCCATGCCAGGCTCCTATCTGCAAGGATGGCAGAGTACCATTAATAGGGTCAAAGATTGGTACTTGCTCATGGGAAAGGTCTCGAGGTGAGCAGGTAATTGTTTGGCCATTCTGTATGTCTCTGTTCCATCTCCCATCCCTGTAATTTTTTACAGCAGGATAAATTTTGGGTTGAAAGTTTTGTGGATGGGTTGGAGTCCCTATCCTTCCACTGGGGTTCTCCTCCACAGGAGGTGCCCTATTTAGGTTTTTTATCCCTATTGCTATGAGTCTCAGCTAAGGTCATCCCCATTGATTCGTGGGAGCCTTCCTTATTCCAGGTCTCTGGCAAGTCCTCATGATGCCACCACTGGCCAGACTTCTAGTTATTCTCATGGCCATCTGACCATTTCCCTCTTTTTCTCCACTTACCTGGTCCCATTCTCTTCCCCTTCCCCTCTCCCACCTAGTTCCCTTCTTCCATGTACCTCCTACAACAATTTATTTCCTATTCTAAATAAGATTCGATTGTCCTAATTTGGGCCTACTGTCTTGTTTATCCTCATTGCATTTATGGAGTGTAGCATGGGTATCCTATATTTTATGTTTAATATCCACTTATAAGTAAGTAATTACCATGCATATCTTTTGGGAACTGGGATACCTCACTCAGGATGATATTCTCAATTTCCATCCAATTGCCTGAAAAATTTATGATGTCTTTATTTTTAAAAGCTGAACAGTATTCCATTGTGTAGGTGTAAAACATTCCACATATTCTTTATTCATTTTTTGATAGATAGTCACCAAGGTTTATTCCAATTACTGCCAATTTCAATAAAGCTTGTAAGAAGATACTTTTATAAGTGTCCTTATGGTATCGTAGAGTTTCTTTGGGGAGTTGTTCCTTGAGATTATTATCTTAGCCATGCTGAAAGGTGTAAGTTGAAATCTTGGAGTTGTTTTGATTTTCATTTCCCTAATGATATAGAATCTTGAGCAACTCTTTCAGTGTTTTTTTTTTTTTTTTTGGCCATTAGAGATTCCTCTGTTCAGAATTCTCTATTTAGATCTGTACTGCATTTTTCAATTGGGTATTTGGGTTGTTGGTGTCTAACTTCTTGAGTTCTACATATATTTTGAATATTAATATTCTGTCAGATATAGTGTTAGTAAATACTCTTTCCAATCAGTAGGCTGCTGTTTTGTCTTTTTGTCACTGTCATTTGTCTTACAGAAAATTCCCAGTTCCATGGGGCTCCATTTATTAATTTTTGATCTTGGTGCCTTAGATGTTGGTGTTCTGTTCAAGAAATTGTCACCTGTACCAATGTATTCAAGGTTATTCCTCACTTCTTTTACATATAGTATATCTAGATTTATGTTGAGATCTTTGATTGATTTGGATTTGCATTTTGTGCAGGGTGATAGATATGGACATATTTACATTCTTCTACATGCAAACATCATCAGTTAAACCAGCATAATTTGTTGACAATATTTTCTTTTATCCATTGTAGAGTTTTGGTGTGTAAATTTAGTGCTAGAACTTCAATCTATTCCATTGATCAACCTGTCAGTTTTTATGCCAATAACATGAAGTTTTTTATTACTATTGCTCTATAGTATAGCTTGCAATCAGAGATGGAAATACTTTCAGAAGATCTTTTACTGTACAAGATTGATTTAGCCATCCTGAGTTTTTTTGTTTTTCCATATGAAGTTGAGTATTATTCTTTCAAAGTCTATAAAGAATTGTGTTGGACTTTTAATGGGTATTGCATTGAATCTCTAGGTTGCTTTTGGTATGATGGCCATTTTTACTATGTTAATCCTCCAGATCCATGATCCTAAAGAATCTTTCAATCTTCTGATATCTTCTTAAATTTTCTTCTGCAAACATTTGAGATTCTTCTCATAAAAGTCTTTCATTTGTGTGGTTAGAGTGACACCAAGATATTATGTATTATTTCTGACCACTGTAAAGGATATTGATTCCATAATTTCTTTCAGTCTGTTTATTTTTTGTATATTGGAGGGCTGCACACATGCTTTTAATTTTATATCTGACCACTTCGCTGAAGGTATTTATCAGCTGTGGGAGTTTTCTGGGAGAATTTTTGGGGTTGCTCATGTATACTATTTTATCATCTGCAAACAGAGATAATATGACCTATTCCTTTTGAATTTGTTCCCCTTGATCTCCTTTAGCTGTCTTATTGCTCTAGCTAAGACATCAAGTACTATATTGAATAAATAGGTAGAGAGTGGTCAACCTTGTTTTTTCCTGATTTTAGTGGAATTGCTTTAAGTTTCTTTACATTTAATTGAATGTTGGCTATGTGTTTGTTGTATATTGGCTTTATTGTGTTACCATGTGAGTCAGGTATCCCTGATCTCTTCAAGACTTTTATCATGAAGGGGTGTTGGATTTTGTGAAAGACTTGTTTAGCTCCTAATGAGACGATCAGGTAGATTTTTTTTCTTTCAGTTTGTTTATATGGGGAATTATATTGATGGATTTTCATATGTTGAATCACCTCTGCCTCTTTGATATGAAGCCTATTTAATCATGATAGATAATGTTTTATATGTACTTTTGGATTGAGTTTGGAAGTATTTTATTGAGTATGTTCGCATAAATGTTCATAAGGGAGATAGATCTAAAATTTTTTTCTTGGTTGAGTCTTTGTGTGGGAGAGTGACTATGGTACAATAAAATGAATTTAGAAGTGTTACTTTTGTTTTTATTTTGTGGAATAATTTGAGGAGTATTGTTATTATCTCCTCTTTGAAGGTGTAGTAGAATTCTGTACTAAAATCATCTCTTTCTAGCCTTTTTGTTGTTGTTTGTTTGTTTGTAGCTCTTAGGGGTTTTGGTCTATTGAAATTGTTTATCTGATGTTGATTTTACCTTTGGTAAGTGGAATCTAACAAGGAAATCATCCATGTTGAATAGATTTTCCAATTTAGTGGAGTACAGGTTTTGGAAATAAGAACCAATGAATCTTTGCATATTCATGATGTCTATTTTTAAGTCCTCTGTTTTATTTCTGATGTTGTTTATTTGGATAGTCTATTTCTAACTCTTTGTTACTATGCCTAAGGGTCTGTTTTTTTGATTGTTTGTTTTTGTTTTTTCTGGATTGTCTCATAGAACCGAGTCTTTGTTTCTTTGATTGTTTGCATTGTTCTCTTTGTTTCTATTTTATTTATTTAGGCTTGAGTTTGATTATTTCTTGGTGTCTACTCCTCTTAATTTTTTTTCTTTTACTTTTTGTTTATTTTCTTTGTTTGTTTGTTCTACAATTTTCAGATATGCCATTAAATTGCCAATATGAGATCTCATTAATTTTTGCATTTAATTAAAAGCATTTAGTGTTATGAACTTTCCTTGTAGCACTGTTTTTGTCATTTCCCACAAGTTTGGGTATATCACGCAATCACTTTTATTGAATTATAAAAAGATTTTAATATCTTCATTTCTTCCTTGACCCTATAGACACTGAATAGAGAGTTGTTCAGTTTCCATGAGTTTGTAACATTTCAAGTATTTTTGTTGAAGTCCAGCTATAAGCCATGTGGCTGTGATAAGATACAGGGGTTTATTTCAATTTTCTTTTATCTGTTGAGACTTGCTTTCAGACCAAGCATATGGTCAGTTTTGGAGAAGGTTCTTTGAATTGCTGAAATGAAGATATATTCTTTTATGTTTGGGTGAAGTGTTCTGTACATATCTGTTAGTTCCATTTGAATCATAACCACTGTTCCATTATTTAATTGTATGGTTTCTGTCAGGACAACCTCCTAATCATGAGAGTGAGGTGTTGAAGTCTCCCACTATTAATATATGGGATTCAGTATGTGATTTAAGCTTTAGTAATGCTTCTTTTATAAATGTGGGTGCCCAAGCATTTGAGGCATGGGTTTTCAGAATTGAGAAGTCATCTTGGTGGATTTTTCCTTTGATAAGTATGAAGTTTCTTTGTCTCTTGATTTATTATCATTGGAATTCTATTTTAATAGTTATTAAAATGGCTAATCCAGTTGCTTCATGGCTGTGTTTGCTGGGAAAATCTTTTTCCATCCATTAAATTTGAGATAATGACTATCAATCATGATGGGGCATGTTTCCTGTATGTAGCAGAATGATGAATCCTGTTTTTGCATTCATTCTGATAATCTGTATTTTTCTTTTTCTTCTTTTTTTTTTTAAATTGGGGCATTGACTCCTGTAATGTTTAGAGATATTAAAGACAAATGATTGTAAATTTCTGTTATTTTTATATTGGTGGTAGTAATAGTAGCGTAGTAGTAGTAGTAGTAGTAGTAGTAGTAGTAGTAGTAGTAGTAGGTGTGTGTGTGTGTGTGTGTGTGTGTGTGTGTGTGTGTGTGTGTGTGTGTGCCCCTTCTCTTGGTTTTTCTGGTATGAAAATATTCATTTCTTGTGTTTTCTTGTGTATGGTTGACCTCCTTGGGTTGGTGGTTTTCTTTTAGTGTCTTCTGTATAGCTGGGTTTGTAGATAGATATTGTTTAAATTTAGATTTGTCATGAAATATCTTGGTTTCTACATCTGTAATGATTGAGAGATTTTTGGGGTCTAGTAGTTTGGGTTAGCTCCTGTGGACTCTTAGGGAAGAAAGACATCTTCCCAGGACTTTCTCGCTCTTGAGAGTCTCTCTTGAGTAGAATGCTATAATTCTGATAGGTCTGCTGCTTAGGCTCTTTCCCTTGTACTTTTTAATACTCTTTTTTTCCCTGTACATTTAGTGTTTTAATTGTTATGTGGCAAGCTGATTTTCTTTTTTGGACTAATCTGTGTGTGGTTCTGTAAGCTTCTTGTATAGTTGTAGGCATCTCTTTCTTTACATTAGGGACTTTTTCTTCTATTATTTTGTTGAAAATAATTTCTGGGCTTTTGAGCTGGGACTCTTTTTCTCTTGTTGTCCCTTAGATTCCTTCTTTTCATAGTGCCCCAAATTTCCTGGATGTTTTGCTTCAGAAACTTATTAGATTTAACATTTACTTTGAAATCTGAATCAAGTTTTTCTACTGTATCCTCTAAGATTCTATTCCATCTATGCTGTTGGCGATGCTTGTGTCTATAGTATCTGCTTTCTTACCCAGGATTTTCATCTTTAGTATTCCCTGAGGTTGTATTTTCTTTATTGCTTCTATTTCCAATTTTAGGTCTTGAAATTTTCATTTCTTCACCTGGTTGAGTATATTTTTATGTATTTCTATAAGAGATTTACTCATTCACTCATTAAAGGACTTTATCATCTTCATAAGATTGGATTTAATGCCATTTTTGTGCTTGAGCTGTGTTTGAATATGCTTGCTGTAGTAGGATAGCTGGACTCTGCTGGTCCCACATTGCTCTGGCATTTGTTGATTTTGTTCTTATGCTGGTCTTTAGCCATCTGAGTTTTGTGGTTAATATGAATTTATTTGTGGATTTCTGAGTTTTTTTCTTTGTTGGAGGAATATTTTGGGGTGTTGTTTTTCCTTTAGTTTCTGTTTCTTCTCTGTCTACTAGTTTGAGTGGCCTGAATTTCTGGCCTGAATCTTCAGGTCCAATTAGTTGTCTCCCATGGAGATTTTGTGGCCTGTGTGGCCTCTGGGGTCTTGGGTGCTAACCTTGCCACTGGAGTGCCTAGCATCAATCAGTTTTGCTTGGGATGTCTGGCACAAGTGTGGCTTCTAGAAATGCAGGCACAGATATTGGTCAGAAAATTGAGTCCAGAGGGTAGGATACAGTTTAGAGCTGCTAGATATGGTTTAGGTGGACATAGCAGGCAGAAAAGTAGGAGATGAGATCTTCCTTGGCAATGTCTGGTGCCAGAAGGCCTCTGGGTATGCAGACAGAGTTGTGTTTTGAAAAATACAGTGCAGGTGTCAGGGTGCAGTTTGCCCATGGAAAGTGTGAGATTGGATTCCTTAAACTAGTTGTACAACTATGTGTATGTGTGTGTTTGTATGTATATGTATGTGTGTGTGTGTGTTAATTACATAAATTGATTCTATTTAAAAATCATTAAAAATAGAACATATGCAGGCTTTACCTGCATGCAATAAGGACACATGCTCCACTATGTTCATAGCAGTCTTATTTATAATAGTCAGAAGCTGGAAAGAACCCAGATGTCTCTCAACGGAGGAATGGATTCAGAAGATGTGGTATATTTACACAATGGAATACTACTCTGCAATTAAAAACAATGAATTCACGAAACTCCTAGGCAAATGGTCAGAACTGGAAAATATCATCCTTAGTGAGGTAACCCAATCACAAAAGAACACACATGGTATGCAGTCACTGATAAGGGGATATTAACCCAGAATCTCAGAATACCCTAGACACAATTCGCATATCAATAGATTTGCAAGAAGATGGAAGGAAAGACCCCTGGTCCTGGAAAGACTGGATGTAGGGGAATGCCAGGACAGAGAAGCGAGAGGGGGTTGAATGGGGAAAAGAGGGTGGGAAGGGGGCTTATGGGACTTTCGGGGAGGGAGGAAACGGTAAAGGGGAAATGATTTTGAATGTAAATAAAAAAAACTTAGAAAATAAAATAAAATTAAAAAAAATAAAATAAAATAAAAAAATAGAACGTATCAATTTCATAGAGAATAAGTTGATGTGCAAAGTGTAGATTTATTTTTATAAATTTTATTTTGTCTTAAAACTGTGTTTAATAAGTAAAAATATTGATTTGTACCATATAATATTTCAATACATTCATATTTAGTATACAGCCTCGTTTGTATTTCCTTCTGTTTTGCAGAAACCAGTAAAAATTAAGTTTTAGTACTATTAAAATGCATTAAGCTAGAAACTACTACAAAATTTATGCTAATACTTAATATAGAAGTGACAAGGAAGCTATGGCAACCTATCTATGTATTACATATCTAATGTTTATCAAAGGAAGATATGTTAAATTATATTAAATATAAGCAATGAGGAAATTAATAAGGTGAAAAAATATTTGATTTTTATATTCTATGTTGCTTTTTGTGCTTTCTACTTCTAAAAGTCGTGTTCAATATCAGAGTTGAATTTTAATGATGAATGATCCTCAGTCAAATAATGTGACCTCAGGAGAGAAAAGTGCATGAGGCAATATCTCTAAATGTTAATATAGATGGTCATTTGCATAGAAAGACTAATATATAGTGGGGCCTAATGCAGTTCTAAAAGAAATAAATGAAAGGCTACTACTACTGATTCGAATAAATTTTGTTTACTCTCTATTCGCAGTACACTTAACAAAAGCATATGGGAGTATAAGACTTTAATGAAAAGACATTTATCTAAGGAAATATTGCAATGAAGGTGAAATGGCCAACTATACCTGCATTCAAATGCTTATCCATCTTTGAAACTCTGTGACCTTAGGTATTCTACTTCCTTCTGATTTTTATAATGCATATTTCTAATAATACCAAAGATTTATTGTAGCTTACAAGATGGCATAGAGACAGAAATCTACCTGTCTAAGACAACCTCCAGAGAGTAGCACAGAGTATTCAATATAGAATAGCTATTTTGATAGGGGAAGCAAGAATTGTTCCCATTGTTTTAAAATGTGCAGTAGTACTGTGATTCTGTATAATGAGCAAGAGAACTTAAAGTAAGCACCAAAGCACTTGTAAAGGTGACCATTTTAAGCATTTTCTCAGAATAACTTTCTACAAAACGAGTGCTTTGGATTGCTTCCAAATTGGAGAAACAATAGCACTTTTGTTTTATAGTCAAATAACACAGTGAGAATTTAAGTGAATAAAACATTATTCATTTGAATGAGAATGACATCATCCAAATAAATTCAAAGCTCCATTTATCAGTAAGACCCAATTATGACGAACTTTGTATTATAGATGTAATACATATTTATGTTGTTTATGAATATTCTGTAAAATAGTTTTATACTTTTCTTTTTTAACTTGCAAATTTTGAAAAATTAGATTTTCGTGTTTCTACAGTAAAGGCATGACTTTAACTTTTCTCTATTGGAAATATCAGAGTATAAAATATAAAGTGCATTTATTATAACTTGTTCTTGAAGTTCTTAACTAAGTTTTGTCACTGAATACTTCATAGTTCAAAATTAAACATTTAAAGCTTTGTCAAGAGATTTATTTATTTCATGAGGATTATTTTGTTCTTCTAGCACTGTTACCATATTAACATTCCAAGACCTACTTCTCTCATTTGGATCACCGAGGTCGACCTGTAACTTTAGAATGTTCCTGTCACCAGGTCAAATAATGTGCATAGATATGCCAGTAAGATATAATACATGACAGAAAAGATGCCAATGATGTGTCAAATATAGCTGGTACCTTCAGATTGCATTGAAAATAAACTATTAATAAGTCCTGTACCATAGTTGCATATGTGTGTAGGTGTGTGTGTATGTATGTATGTATGTACATGGATGTGGATACGTATGTGTGCACTTGTGTGTGTTTATCAATGGAGAGTTATTAGTCTCCTTAAGCTACTATGATCTTCTCTCCTTCAGCTTCTTCTTTTAAAACTATATTTTTTCCAGTTTTAAGGTTACAAAGGTTTCATGTTTTCTCTCAAAATTCATTTTCATGAATCTGTGAATGTCACAAATAATTTTGAAGTGCAGTATGTACCAGGCATTATTTTATATTATTAACAAGATATGATAGACTAAAGACACGATGGGAAAGATCAATATGTTTCTTGAGAGACATATTATTTTATAATATTAATAAGACATAATAGATTAAAGTACATGGGGGAAAGATCAATTTGTGGTTTTTGAGAGACAATTATGAGGTCTGTGTAATAGAATACAGTTAAAAAGATGGAGGAGTGGGTGGAAAAGTAGCTAGAAAAATAACTCACGGAGATGTGAAGATACTATGCTACATGAGGCCTCATAGGGTCCTGATAAAAATTTTGACTTTTAAAAGTCTCACTGTGGCCCTTTTGGTCAAAATTACTTGATAGAAAAAATTTTCATCTAATCAAATGATAAGAAGTACCAGGCATTAAAAAAGTACATTAGATGAAGACAGAAAGCAAATTTAACTTTTGCACATTTTGATTTTGAAAAGTATTTTTGAAATCAAAGAGAAAATGTCACACTGGCAGTTGAACATATATTTGTAAAGTTCAGGAAAGAGATTTGAACTTGCATTTTGGATTCAGGAGTCAAAAATATTCATTAAGGGCTTAAGTAGACATAAATACAGAAAACTAAGAAATGGTCCTTGGTAGTCATCATTTTACAATAGAAAATATAGTCATAGAGCACTATTGAAAACTTGTACCAGACTGTGGTACATTTTATAATGAAGTACAAAATAATAAATCAGCATATTACCAACAAATGGAAATTAAATCCATAAATTCCAGAACATTTTCCAAGAGACAAATATAATAAAACAAATCTGATAGACAAACAGAAGTTAATTAAGTAAAATGTATTCTGAAAGTTTTCTACCATGCCTCAGAATGTTAAAGTAGCATGTTTAAGGATTACAAGGGGAAACAAAGATATAGGTACAGTTAAGCACTTAAAAGCAATTTAAAGTTGTCTGGAATGCAAAATTCAAGTTGAATAAAATGAGAAATGAAGCTGAAGATATGGGTTTAAATAAGATCAAGTAAGGTCCTTACTAGATTTAAGTAGCCATTGTTAAGGTTATAGGTAGACCCTAGGATTTAAAGCAGCTAGAAGATATGATCAAATATATGTTTTAGAAATGTCATGTTTGCTGATCCATGAAAATTTACTTGTGAATGAATAAGGTTCTGTGAATCACAGAAAATGGTGTTGATTTTGATTGATGGGAGAAACTGGGTGTGGGTTGAACAAAATGTTGCATCTGTATATGGAAAATTCCTTGATTCAAAGAAAGCTAAAAGGAAAGAGTCTTTCTATAATTCTTCTCTAATTTTTAATGAAGATTTAAACATGCATAAATAAAAGTGAAATCAATGAATTAACAAAGATAAAAGGAAAGCAGAAAGAGAATGTAATGGGAGGGGTGGATATGATGAAATGCTAAGGATTAAAGGTTATAATAAAATAGAGAGATGTGATGTAACTAGGTCTTGTTATCAAATCAATCATTTGTAATTAGTGATGTTTTGCTTCCCAGGGGACATGTGACTATGTCTAGAGACAATTTTGCACGTAGAGGTAGGAAGACATATCATTAATGTTATCTAGCAGTTGGAAACCAGGGATGTCATTAAAAATTCTATACTACACAGGAGAACTTCCCACAAATATAAATTATATAACTAACAATGTCAATAGTGCTGAGACTGAGAAACTGTAGTAGCCTAAGTGGACGTTATTGTCAGAAATGATTGGCTTTTAGGGAAAACATCTCAATTAATTGTAGTAGTGGTTAACAGACTTCATACTACAGTGATGGGAAGAAAAAATAAGATTAGACAATTTAAGTTTGTCTTAAAACCCAAATATGAAGGATAAATAACTCTAATCAAGAAAAAGTTTAAAACCATACATTCCTAATAGAAATGTAAGCACATATACAAAACAGAAACACAAACACACAGAGAGAATCATGTGTTTTTTTATGTTTACTAACTTTATGAGAGCTCAAATGCATCTTTTTAATTTTTGCAAATTCTCTTTCAAATCTCATGTTACTCCTGCTGTTTTTCTGCTATGTATTCATGCCAGCATAAAATTGAACAAAGGTATTCAGTTTTTGCTGTTTTTTATTGGTTGCTATTTTAATTACTACTAATTTCATATTTTATGTAAAATAATAAACAACCATTTGTCTCAAATAAATGTAAAATCTATGTATTTCAAAAATACATTTATACATTAAAAAGTAACATACCATCTGCTATTTGTTTGAGAAGATGTATATACTTATGGTGACATGAATATCATACAAAGTATAAATGAATTAAATCCTCTTAAGGTGCCTCATAAATCAATAATTTTTATGGAAATAAGAGAATAAAACATTTATACTTAAGAATAACATTTTAAAATGATTTTGAATGTAAATAAAAACCTTAGAAAATAAAATAAAATTAAAAAAAGAATAACATTTTATTGTTTTATTTTAAGAACAAAGGAGATCTGATAAACTTTATATATTTTATGGTATTTTGAGTTATTTGTCCTCAATTTTGGTCTCAAATTATCACTTCTCTCTTCCTGTTGTTGCTGCTGACCTCTCCTAATATGGATACAGGTAAAATAATAAAAGTTAGCAGGAATCTTTTCAAAATGCCTTACCATATCATATTGTTATATTCTACAGCTCATTTTTGTTTTTACCAAAATAGAAACATTAAATTAAAAATGATGTGTAAACATGGGATATTATATGCCAACTTGCCAACAACTCCAGCAGAAATTAGTTCATACTACCTGCTAAACACTCCTTAAAGCCTATACAACTGTTTTCAATTGCACCCTTGTCTCTGGTCTCCATATCCAGGCTGGTCCACAACTCCAGCAGAAGACTTATGCTTTATCTGAGGCCATGTCCATACCAGGAACCCAAATGACTAGAGAGCAGAATAGGAACACAATCAATAGCAGTAAGGGCAATATGGCACCACCAGTGCCCAGATATCTTTCTACAGCAAGTCATGGATATTCCAACAGGTGAAGCAGAAGAAAATGACCTTAAATCCAATCATATGAAGACCATAGATACCCTTAAAGAGAAAATAAAAAATCATTTAAAGAAATCTAAGAAAAATTAAATAGGTGAAGGAAATGAGTAAAGCTATTTAAGACCTGAAAATAGAAAAAGAACCAATAAAGAAAACACAAACTGAGGGAATCCAAGAGATATCAAATCAAAGCAAGGGAACAGGAACTACAGATTCAAGCATCACCAGGAGAATGTAATAGATGGGAGAGAAAATCTTAGACATAGAAGATACTATAGCAGGATCCTCTGGGAGTGTCATGCCCAGTTTTCTGAGGAACCTCCAGACTGCTTTCCAGAGTGGTTGTACCAGCTTGCAATCCCGCCAGCAGTGGAGGAGTGTTCCTCTTTCTCCACATCCTCGCCAACAACTGTTGTCTCCTGTGTTTTTGATCTTAGCCTTGATCATATACCCAGAGGCTTCCCCTGCATGCAATAAGGACACAAGCTCCACTATGTTCATAGCAGCCTTATTTATAATAGCCAGAAGCTGGAAAGAGCCCAGATGTCCCTCAACAGAAGAATGGATTCAGAAGATGTGGTATATTTACACAATGGAATACTACTCTGCAATTAAAAACAATGAATTCACGAAATTCCTAGGCAAATGGTCAGAACTTAAAAATATCATCCTTAGTGAGGTAACCCAATCACAAAAGAACACACATGGTATGCAGTCACTGATAAGGGGATATTAACCCAGAATCTCAGAATATCCTAGACACAATTCGCATATCAGTAGATTTCCAAGAAGATGGAAGGAGAGACCCATGGTCCTGGAAAGACTGGATGTAGGGGAGTGCCAGGACAGAGAAGCAAGAGGGGGTTGAATGGGGAACAGAGAGAGGGAAGGGGGCTTATGGGACTTTTGGGGAGGGAGGAAATGGGAAAGGGGAAATCATTTGGAATGTAAATAAAAAAACTTAGAAAATTAAAAAAAAGAAGATACTATAGAAGAAATTGATACAGTTGTCAAAGAAAATGTTAAATCTTAAAAAAAATGACATAAAACATCCAGGAATTCTGAGACCCCATGAAAAGACCAAATTTAATAATAGATCTAGAAGAAAGAAAACATTTCCATCTCAAAGGCCTAGAAAATATTTAACAAAATAATAGAAAAAAAGTAGATGGCTATAAACATAAAAGAAACTTACAAAGTACCACATATATTGAACAAGAAAATAAATTTCTTCTCCTACATAATAATTAAAACACTAAATGTACAGAACTAAGAGAGAATATTCAAAGCTTCAAGAAAAAAGTCTAAGTAACACATAAAGACCGACCTATTAGAATTATACTCAACTTCTCATTAAAGACTCTAAAAGCCAGATGGTGTTTTACAGATGTCTTGCAGACTCCAAGAGATCAAAAGAGCCATCCCAGACTACTATACTCAGCAAACCTTTCAATCATCATACATGGAGAAAACAAGACAGTTCATGGAAAAAAGCAGATTTAAACATTATCTATCCACAAATACAGTCTTAGAGAAAATATTAGAAGAAAAACTCCAATATAAGACATTTTGAGACATTGCAATATTATGTCCATAAAAATGCTGGAAATAAGTAATTTCTCACCAGCAAAACCAATAGAAGGAACACACACACACACACACACACACACACACACACACACACACACTACTACTATTACTACAACCACCCACATCAAAATAACAGTAATTAGCAATCATTGGTCATTTATGTCTCTCAATATCAATGGAATCAATCCTCAATAAGAGACATAGGCTAACAGAATAGACATGAAAGCAATATCTATTATTCTGCTGCAGACAAAATTGCACCTCAACAACTAATATAGACATTTTCTCAAAATAAAGGGCTGGGAAAAGATTTTCCAAGTAAATGGATCAAAGAAACAAGCTGGGGTAGCCATTTTAATAGCTAATAAAATAGACTTTCACCCAAAAGTAATGAAAAGAAGCAGGAAGGATACTTCATAATCAAAAAATCCACAAAGATGACTCCTCAATTCTGGACATCTATACCTTAAGTGCAAGGGCACCCACATTAGTCAAAAAACCATGACTAAAGCTTAAATCAAACATCCAATACCACACATATTAAGAGAGAGACTTCAACACCAATGAGCAGGTAATCCAGAGAAAAACTAAACAGAGAAATAATTAAATTAACCATTGGTCTGACTTAAAAGGACAGACATATCTGCAGATTTTAGCCAAACACAAAAGAATACACCTTTTTGTCAGCACCTTACATAAACTCTCCAAAATTGATCATATACTTGTTCAGAAAGCACATTTCAACAGATGAAAGAAAATTGAAATAAGCCCTTGAATCACATCAGATCACTCCTGATTACCACAGGATTTCAAAAACTGAAACAACAAAAAGTCTACAAACTCACAGATAATGAACAACTCTTTACTGAATAATCATTGAGTCAAAGAAGTAATAAATAAATTAACAACTTCCTAGAATTCAATGAAAATGAATGCACAACAGAAGATCTTCCAGAGGTATTATCATCCTTGATTTCAAGCTCTACTACAGAAAAACACAAATAAAAATTACTTGATATTGTCACAAAAACAGATAGGTTCATCAAAGAAATTGCATTGAAGAACCAGACACAAATCCATACTCCTAGGGACATTTGATTTTGACAAAAAATCAAAAATTACATGATGGAAAAAAGAAAGCATTTTCAGCACCAGCAAATGGCCCTTTTCTAACTAGATCTGAGTGTGTAGAAGAATGTAAATAAATCCATATCTATAACACTAGAAAAACCTCAAATCCAATGAATCAAAGACCTCAACTTAAGACTAGATACACTAAATCTAATACAACAGGAAGTGGGGAATAGCCTTAAATGCATAGGTACAAGAGGCAACTTTCTGAATAGAACACCAATTGTGTAGATACTGAGATCAGCAATTAATAAATGGGACCCCTTGAAACTGAAAAACTGCTGTAAGGCAAAGGGCATGATAAATAGAATAAAACTGCAGCCTACAGAATGGGAAGAGATCTTTACCAACCACACAGCTGACAGAGGGCTTTCAAAACACATAGTTTTCCAAATTATGTAAAGAACTTAAGAAACTAGACATCCAGAAACCGAATAATCTGATTAAACATGGAGTGCACATCTAAACAGAGAATTCTAAACAGAGGAATATCAAATGGCTGAGAATAACTTAAACAAAGGTTCAACATTTTTAGTCATCAGTATAAACCAAATGACTCAGATTCCATCTTCTATCTGTCAGAAAACTGGTAATTTATTTATTTCAAGACCCAAGCATACCACTGCTGGGTATATCCCTAATGGTTACTCCACCATACAGCAATGACACTTGCTCAATTATGTTTATGGCAATGTTACTCACAATAGCCAGAAACTGGAAACAACCTAGAAGTTCTTCAATCAAAATACTGGATAAAGAAGATGTGGTTCATTTACATGATGGACTAATACTCAGCTGTTAAAAGATAACATCATAAAATTGCAAGGAAATGGTTGGAAATATAGAAAAAGAAATTATACTGAGAAATATAAAGATGGTATTTACTCACTTATAAGTAGATATTAGGTGTAAAATAAAGGATAACCATACTACAATCCATAGACTCACAGAAACCTAGAAACAAGGTGTGTGTGTGTGTGTGTGTGTGTGTGTGTGTGTGAGTGTGTGGTGGGGAGAAATGAATCTCCCTGAGAAGAAGAAATATAATTGTCATTGAAAGTGGATGGGGCGTGGGAGGGGTGGAAGTAGGTGGGTATTGGAATAGGAGGGATCAGGTGGAGACAGGATCATGGATAAAGTACTTCTAGAGAAAACTGGAATCAGTGGGCATCTCCGGGACAAACTAGAAACTCAGTGCAATGGAAGCTCCAGAGAATTTAAGACAGTGACTCTAGCTAAGACTACTAGAAGTGTAAGATTGTGAGCCTGAATTGTCCATCTCCTGTAAACAGGCAAAGCCACAAAACCTTTGACCTACATTTTGTCCAGCCTACAAGATGTGCTGGGGTAAAGGCAGCACCGAAATCATGGGACTTGCCAATTAATTATTAATCTAGCTTAAGAATCATAACATGAGAGGCAGCCCACCTCTGACACTGCATGGAGGACCAGAACTCCAATGCTGGTAACCCAGAGACCTAGGATAATAAATTATTCCAAATGATATTCTGCTATACTAATAGATTGGTGCCTAGCCTAATTGTCTTCTGAGAGCCTTCATGTCACAACTGAGAGAAACATATTCAGGATCCATATTCAAACATTAGTAGCTGTGGAATCCCATAGAAAAGGGAATGAAGAATTGTAGGAGCCAGAGAGTCAAGGACATCACAAGAAACCCCTCAAAACAGCATGGGTCCATAGAGACTCATGGAGACTGAACCTACAACCAGGGATCCAGCATGGGATTGACCTAGGCTCTCTGCGCATATATTATAGTTGTATAGATCAGTCATCTGGGATTTGTAACAGTGGCATCAGGGGTTGTCTATGACTGATTTACCTGATTTTTGGACCCCCGTTCCTCCTAGGTGCCTAGTCCAGCCTAAATATGAGGCAAGGTACCTAGTCTTAATGAAACTTGATAAACCATGGGTGTTTAAAGTCCCTGTTATCAACCTTTTCCCAAAGAGAAATGGTGGAGGAGTAGATGGGAGTGAGGGGGAGATGGGGGAGGAACTGCAAGGAGAGAAGTGAGAGAAGAGTAGTAAAACTGTAGTTAAGGTATATAAAAAAGAATAAAAATAGATTTATAAAAATTGTTGAAACGATTTATTAATGATACTATTAAGGAAGAATTTATAAATTTTTATTGTGTTGGGTATTTATTGTGTGCCACAGATGATTTTAAAATAGTATGCAAAACCTACTGTAAACTTAGAAGAAAATAAGCCTTAAATAGGTCATATATCTAAGGAATAATCACAATAAACATTGTTTTTCAATGTCAAGCTTTTACTTATTCTTCCAACTGTAATTCATTTTCTAATAATAGAAAGTGAATTGGTTATGACTGATGGAGTTGTCCTTGTTGATGATATTGTGGCAAACAGACAGAAACAATTGCAAAATCATTTCTATTCATACTTCACTGAATTATTTAAGAGTCTCGGCCTACCTCATGTGTTTCTTAGCATAGCCTAGCATTGTACTGAACCTTAATGAAATCATTTTAACAAGAATACTTAATTTTCCACATTTGATCACACTATTCAACCCATACATACTGAACTGGAACTTCTTGGCCTACCTTTGTAGAAGAAACTCATTAGATCTGGCCAAAAAAAAATAAAATAGCCCACTCATACTTTTTTAATCAATCCACTGTATGGCTTCTGGACATGAATTACTGTCCACACTGTTTTGTTTTTCTTTAAGTTTTATTTAATCATATATATGTGTATTAAGTCTTATTTAATCATATATATATATATATATATATATATATATATATATATACATACTCAGGATTTTATTCACCTTCCCAGTCCAACCTCTGACTGTTTCACATCTCATATCTCCTCCCCACCCATCCCTGTCTCCATGAGGATGCCCCTTCTCACTCCCCAGCCCACCAGACCTCCCCATTCCCTGAGGCCTTCAGTCCCTTGATGGTTAGGTGCATCTTCTCTGACTTAACCCAGACCAGGCAGTCCTCTGCTGCATAAGTGTTGGGAGCCTAATATTAGTTGGTGTATGCTGCCTGTTTGGTAGTCCAGTATTTAAGAGATCTCATGGGTCCAGGTTAATTGATATTGCTAGTCCTCCTACAGAGTTGCCCTCCTCAGCTTGTTCCAGGTTTTCCCTAATTCAACCACAGGGGGTCACCTGTTTCTGTCCATTGGTTGGGTGCAAATATCTGCATCTGTCTCTTTCAGCAGCTTGTTGAGTCTTTCAGAGGGCAGTCATGATAGGTCTCTTTATGTGAGCACTCCATAGCCTCGGTAACAGTGTCAGGCCTTGGGGAGTCCCCTTGAGCTAGATCAAAATTTGTGCCTGTTGTTGGATCTCCATTTCCTCAGGAACTTTTCCACTTTTACCAATGCAGTTCTTTCAGACAGGAACAACTATGCATCAGAGTTTTTGACTGTGGGATGGCAACTCCATCCCTCACATGATGCCCTGTCTTCCTGCTGGAGGTGGGCTCTAAAAGTTCCCTCTCTCCAATGTGTGGATGTATGGTATTTCATCTAAGGTCCCTCCCTTTGAGTCCTGAGAGTCTCTCATCTCCTAGGTCTCAACACAATTCCCATCAAAATCCTAACACAATTCTTCAAAGACATGGAAAGAGAAATTCTCACATTCATCTGGAAAGGCAAAAATAAAAAGAACAACAACAACAAAAAAATCAAACAAAAAAACAGAATAGCAAAACAATTCTTACAATAAGAGAACTTCTGGGATAATCGTTCTCCCTGACCTCATGATATGCTACAGAAAAATAGTGATTAAAAACTGCATGGTATTGGTTCAGAGACAGACACATTGATCACTGGAATAGAACTGAATATCTAGAAATAAAACCACACACTTAACAGATACTTTGACAAAGAAACCAAAAATATACAATGGAAAAAAGAAAATGTTTTCAATAAATGGTGCTAGTCTAAATGCAAGTGTATGTAGAAAAATGAAAGTAGATCCATATTTGTCAACTTGCACAAAGCTCAATCCATGTGGATCAAGGACCTCAACATAAAACCAGATACACTGAATCTAGTAGAAGAGAAAATGGGAAAGAGTCTTGAACTCATTGGCACAGGGGGAAATTTCCTAAACAGAATTCCAATGTCTCACTCTCTAAGATCAAGAATGGATAAATGGGACCTCATGAAACTGGAAAGCTTCTGTAAGACAATGAACATAATTAATAGGACAAATCAGTAACCTACAGATTGGGGAAAAAAATCTTTACTACCCCCACATCCATTAGACGGCCAATATCCAAAATATATAAAGAACTCAAGAAGCTAACCACCAAAACACCAAAGAATCCAATCAAAAAATGATTGCAGAACTAAAGTGATAATTCACAAGAGAGGAATCTAGAATGGCTGAGAAGCCCTTCAAGAAATGGTCGTTAGTTATCAGGGAAATACAGATCAAAACAACCCTGAAATTCCACCTTACACCAATCAGAATGGCTAGATCAAAACCTCAGGTGACAGCACATGTTGGCAAGGATATATATAGAGAGGAACACTCCTCCATTGCTGGTAGTATTGCAAACTGGTACAACCACTCTTGAAATCATTCTGGCAATTCCCCAGAAAATTGGAAATAGATCTACCTGAAGATCCAGCTATACCATTCTTGGGCATATACCCAAATGATGCCCCACCATGCCACAGAGGCAAGTGTTCCACTATGTTCGTAGTGGCCTTGAGTGTGAAAGCCAGGAGTTGGAAACTACTGAGATGTCCCACAACAGAATAATGGATACAGAAAATGTGGTTCATTTACATAATGGAATACTGCCCAGCTATTAAGATTGAGGACATCCTGAGTTTTGCAGGATTTGGGTAGAACTAGAAAACATCATGCTGAGTGAGGTAACTCAGACTCAAAAGGTCATGAATGGTATGTACTCACTAATAAGTAGATATTAGCCAAAAAATGTACAGAATACCCAGGATACAGTCCACAGAACTCAAAATGGTTAACAAAATGAAGACTCCAAATGAGGATGCCTCAATCCCACTTGGGAGGAAGAAGAAAGCAATCACAGGAAGAGGGTGGAAAGCAGGGACCTGGGTTGGAAAAAAGAAAAGATGGGAAAGAGGGAAACATGATCAGGTATTGGGTGGGGGAAAATAACTGAAGCCCTGAGGGCCAGCAGAAAGAACGGATAATGGCAATCTTGAAACCCTTCAGAATATACTATCCTCATTGTTGTATTAGAAGTTGTGTCTTAACAGTCTGCTCCAGATCCCAATATAGTGTCCCATTTTCCTACCATGATTCTTCTCAAAGAAAATCAACCTTATCTTTTCAACAGGTGTCAGAATAGTTTTGTTTAACACACATTTCTGTGACTGCATGATTACCACTATTATATACTATAATATTATGTGGAGACGCAGTACATCTGTGAATTTTGTTAACATGTTTTCTAAATTATCAGGGAAAATGAGACTTGTATGCAGGATTTATAGGAGACAAAGATATTTCTTGTGTTTTGTTGGTTGCTTGACCTCTATTTTACATTACTGACTACCTGAGTGAAAGCAATTTTACATATAAGTTATTGCTATCATCTCCATTTAAACTTGATTTTGTCATGTACCTAGAATAATGATATACTGATAAATATTTAATGACTAACTCTCAATCCCCCATAATAATTGTGATTTGTAGTATCTTTTTATCTCCATGGCATAAATATTTCAAACATGGTTGATGTTCAATATCAATTTGGCCTGAGTAATGCAGAGTAAAGGAAAGCTATGTGTAATCAATAAGTTCTCATGATCAAAAACATATAGACTCCAGTCTCTGGTTGACTCAGTCTCCAGCAGGCCTCAGATGCAACAGCTAATTACTCAAACACTTGATGTAGTACATACTTTGTGCTTTGTTATTACTTTCTTCATTGTCATCTTAGAACACAAAATTATTAAGTTATTTTAGACAGGATAACAAATGTTGTAAAACAATAATTAGAAAATAAACATTTTAATTAAAATTTTAATAATTAAAATAAGGAAGTGAATAGAATATGAAAATGTTTATTACAAAATGAATAATTGAATGCTGTCTATTCACTATTTACTTTTTGGGAGATTAATGTCTCAGTAAAAATTGATTGAAAGATTTTATACCTTCTGGATAGAACAAGCAAAACTATGATGTAAAAGAAATAGAAAACACCAAAAGTTCCCATGTCTTCCTGTCATAGGATATAGAAGAGATAGAGGAGGGGGAAGAGAAGGAGGAGGAGAAGTAACAAGAGAAGGAGGAGGAGAAAGAGAAGGAGCAGGAGGAAGAGGAGGAAGAAGAGGAGAATTACAGTAGAGATAAATCTTTAGTTTGAATGTGGTATCCAGGGATAATGATTGACCTCAGAAACATCTAGATAAAACTGGCAATAAAGATCAGATCACTTTAGCCCAGTATTTCTTTCTTCTCTTAGAATCAATTGTTCTATGAATGGTATCATACTGATCTGGATAAAGGCTGCAGAAAACCATTAAAATCATTATAGTATTTACTTATGTTTTTAGTTTCTCCCATGATTCAGAAAGAGTTAGAATATAAGAGAAAGTCTTGGTGAAGATTTTGTGCCAATATCATGTAGTTTTTAACACTATTTTTCTGTAGTACTGTTTGAGGTCCCGGATACTGATTCTCCCAGAAGTTCTTTTACTGTTGAGAATAGTTTTAGCTATCCTGGGTTTTTTGTTATTCCAGATGAATTTGAGAATTGTTATTTCTAACTCTATGAAGAATTGAGTTAGGATTTTGAAAGGGATTGCACTGAATCTGCATATTGCTTTTGGCAAGATGGCCATTTTTAATATATTAATCCTGCCAATCCAGGAGCATGGAAGATTTTTCCAGCTTCTGAAGTCTCCTTTGATTTCTTTCTTCAGAGACTTGAAGTTCTTGTCATAAAGATCATTCACTTGTTTGGTTAGTCACACAAAGATACTTTATATTGTTTGTGGCTATTGTGAAGAGTGTTATTAGAATAGAACTGAAGACCCAGAAATGAACCCATACACCTATGATCACTTGATCTTTGACAAAGGAGCTAAAACCATCCAGTGGTAAAAAGATAGTCTTTTCAACAAATGGTGCTGGCTTAACTGGCAGCTAGCATGCAGAAGAATGTAAATTGATCCATTCTTATCTCCTTGTACTAAGCTCAACTCCAAGTGGATCAAGGACCTCCACATAAAACCAGACACACTGAAACTAATAGAAAAGAAACTGGGGAAGAGCAATGAGCATATGGGCACAGGGGAAATTTTCTTGAACAGAATACCAATAACTTATGCTCTAAGATCAAGAATTGACAAATGGGACCTCATAAAATTACAAAGTTTCTATAAGGCAAAGGACACTGTCAATAGGACAAAATGGCAAAGAACAAATTGGGAAAAGATCTTTACAAACACTACATCTGACAGAGGGCTAATATCCAATATATACAAAGAACTCAAGAAGTTAGTCTCCAGCGAGTCAAATAAACCTATTAAAAAATGGGGTACAGAGGTAAATAAAGAATTTTCACCTGAAGAATATTGAATGGCTGAGAAGCACCTAAAGAAATTTTCAACATCCTTCATCATCAGGGAAATGCAAATCAAAACAAACCTGAGATTTCACCTCACACCAGTCAGAATGGCTAAGATCAAAAACTCAGGAGAAAACAGGTGCTGGAGAGGATGTGGAAAAAGAGGAACACTCTTTGACTGCTGGTGTGATTGCAAGCTGGTACAACAACTCTGGAAATCAGTCTGGCGGTTCCTCAAAAAACTGGGCATGATACATCTGGAGGACCCCATTATAGCACTACTAGGCATATATCCAGAGAATTCTCCAGCATGTAATAAGGACACATGATCCTCTATGTTCATAGCAGCCCTATTTATAATAACCAGAAGACTAAGATGTCAGAAAGACCCAGATGTCCCTCAACAGAGTAATGGATACAGAAAATGTGTTATATTCACACAATGGAATACTGCTCAGCTATTAAAAACAATGATTTCATGAAATTCTTAGGCAAATGGGTGGAACTGGAAAATGTCATTCTAAGTGAGGTAACCCAATCACAAAAGAACACATATGGTATGCAGTCACTGATAAGTGGTTATTAGCCCAGAAGCTCGGAATACCCAAGACACAATTCACATATCAAATGATGCCCAACAAGAAGGAAGGAGAGGTCCCAGGTCCTGGAAAGACTTGATGCAGCAGTGAAGTGGAATACTAGGACATGGAAGCAGGAGGGGGTTGATTGGGGAACAGGGGGAGGGGAAAGGGCTTATGTGACTTTCTGGGAGGGGGGAACCAGGAAAGGGGAAATAATTTGAAATGTAAATAAAGAAAAAAAACAGAAAAAAAAGAAGAGTCTCTGGTAGTGGAGATGAGGAGACCTTACACCTGAATGTTGATGAGCAAAGTAACTGGGGTGGAATAGCAACCTGTACTTTTCCTTTCAATAATTAAATACTTGCTTATGCCAAGTAGGAAGGAACCAAGTAATAGGTACATTCAAATTAAATCAAAACTAAATTCCAGTAGTGTAGAAGTTTTGTGCTTCACATCTGGAATATACCAATGTTCCTCTGTTTCCAAAAGGCACCAGCAATGGAGCTCTCCCAGGTTTGACACCCAGGGCTCACACAGGTTTTCTCCTAGCATCAGTCTAGCTCCACTACACAGCTCATATTGTTCCTGGTGTTCACACTGTTGTACTGGAATCTCCAAAATTCATGGCTCTTCACTGCAAATGGGCTGAACTTCTATCAGGATTTTCTTCTGAGCTCTCTTCAAGGTTTCCGATCCTTCCACGTAGTGCCAAGTCTCAATCACTCTCTGTGATCCCATCAATATGGGAATTCCAGTTCAACTGAGGTTGCAGTCATTGGTGACTTCTCCTGACCTCTTATGGGACCAAACCTCAGCTACTCTTTCTCCAAACCCCCACACAGGCCTTTAAAGCTCATACCAATTGGGATTCTTACATATTATACAATTCCATTGTCAGCACAGGGTACAGTCTTGACTTCCTCTGAATAATAGCTTCTGTGTGATGACCCAGAGGTCACTTCTCAGACTTTTCCCCAGTCATGCTGGTCTCTCTTAATCACAACTGATTCTTCATCTCCAGCTCACCAGAACCATAGAATTTTTTTTTATTTACCTGTGTTTTATTTTCACTCTTGGTCAGTTATCAGAACAAAACTCCAAAAACATTGTTAGAGAGAAAGCAGGCCATACCATTCCTGAGTTGAACAATGAAGTAGGTGCCGAGATTGTTGCTCATCCAACTTAATTTTTGTGTCAATACTGTTTATGTATTTGACTATCAATGTCCAACCATATATTCATCTGGTGATGGAATACGAGACAGGCAACCTATGTTCTTTTTCCCTCATTTTTATTTAATTACTTGAGAATTTTATACAATATAATTTCATCATATTCACCTCCTCACCCAACTATTCCCAATTCCATCTCCTTTTATGAGAGATTTTTATCTGAGTTTGTCATCTTCACAATGTCAGCACTGAAGCATGGAACATTTTAAATTGAGCCCATGCAAGAGGAAGTAATAGTAGCTTAACTTAAATATTGAATTGTCCTTTTAGAATCTTTAAGAGACTTTGAAACATTTCTCTGAAACATCACAAGACATGTTGTCATCATGTACATTACTCTTATCAAAGTTATCCTTGAAGCTCTCATGGAACGGCCACTGATCTCTAAGCACTCAATGGATTTTTCAGTACAGTGTTCAAATGTTAGAAGAATGCTCTGAAAAACATATGGTCAAATCAGTCTCCACAATACCTTGTGAACATGATGCCAATTTCAACCTTATGGTTTTTATTGCTGTGATAGAACACATAACCAAAAACAACTTGAGTAGAAAAATGTTTATTTTAGCTCATAAATTTCAGGTCACACTAACATTGAGGGAAGTCATAGTAAAAACTCATGTGGGGATCTGATGAGAAAAAATTGAAGTAGAGGCCATGGAAAAACTGCTCAAACCTCTTAGCTTGCTAACTTTGTTTTCTTGTAGCATCCAGAACCACCTTTCCAACAATGTCACTGTCCACAATCGGCTGTGCCTTCGCACACCCATCATCAATCAAGAAAATGCTCTACAATTTTGACTACAGGCCAATTTATGAGGCACTTTCTCAAAGATTCCTTCTTCCCAAATAACACTAGCTTATTTCAAGTTGACATAAAATTAGTCACCTCATTAAAGAAACTTTATTTTAGGTAACAGAGACAATTACAAAAAACTATATTTAATCAAGATACTGATAAAAAGAAATCATGGTGTTGCCCACTCCAAGGTGTTCTATCTGCAACACAGTTACTGGACCTAAAACTCAGAGATCACTGTAGAAGAAAGGGAGGAAAGATTGTAAGAGCCAAAGGAAAAGGAAGTTTTTATGAAATTATGTCTTCTAGAAATGTCAGAGAAGCTACACCAATGATGTCTCAGCAACATGTCTAATGAAACAAGAACTGGATAATGAGTGCACCAGTACATATACTAACACAGATGGAAAGGTCACAAGGCATCAACCCTAGACAAAGAACCGCAGGCAACCCAGGAATGCAGTGAGTAGGAGAAATAACTGTCCTAGGGAAGGGGCCCTAAATTATGCAGTCAGTAGTAGTCAGTCTGGTGAAATCATATAGAAATATAATTTTATGGAGCTGAGCTGGATGATTCACATATTTGGAGTATATGTGCATATATAGATGCCATGGACTTTAGAGAAAGCAATGGGAAGGTAGTACACAAGAGGGTTGGGAAGGGTAAAAATTCACCAATTATGTTATAATTTCAAAATTATAGAAAGATCAATCTTGCCACTAACAATAGTATAGGTGAACTTATTTAGAAGATGTATGTTAAGTGAAATGGTTTGGTCACCAAATGACAGTTGTTATTTGATGCCAACATGTATGAGTAATCTATATGTTTAAAAATATAGAAGTTGAATTTATAATGCAGCATATGATGAAGGTGAGATATTTGGAAAATAAAGTATTTAATTAGTCAATTATTTAATAATTATGGGGCAAGATTATTATATCCTGTGAGATGAATGTTTTAGAGATTTTTCTATGAATAATCTATTTATATTTAACAATATTTCTGAACTGCTTAGTAGTAGGGAAGCTCTGTATATATTTATTATAAAAATAAAACTCCAAATTGGAATCAAACACAAAAATCAAATGATCATTTCAGTAAACTGAGAAAAAAATTTCAAAATTCAACATTTCTCCATAATAAAAGTCTGGGGAGATGAGACTAGGAATAAACAGTTCAATGTAAATAAATAAATAAATAAATAAATAAATAAATAAATGCATGGATGCATACATACATACATACATACATACATACATCATGCTTTCTATTCAACTCTTTAAATTCACTCATCTCATTATTTGCTCTAGACATATTCATAAATAATACATTTCCTCCTTATTTAAAAACCGTTTAAAACAAATCTGAAGCAGAAAATTACTGGTTCTTTGGCCGGTCAGTTAGTTCTGTTGGATGGCGTTTTGTTGGGGCAAACACATGAACGAGTGTTTTCCTGAAGTGAACACAAGTGAACACAAGACTAAGCCAGACTTGTGAAGGAACATTTCACAGAAGCAAACACAGGAGAAAGGATGTTCTGCTAAAGCAAGCACATGAAACGACATGTGATGAAGGATTTTTTACTAACAACATGCTTATGCATACATTGGTCTGCCTTACATTGTGTAGTTGAGCAGCATGTCTGACTACTTGGACTTTGGCTGATTGGATGCATGTGCTGAGGCAAGAGTCTTACTGAGGCAAGACATGTGCTGAGGCAAGACCTGTGATATTTGGAGGGTGTAAATAAGACTCGACAGAGTGACCTAGACAGAGCTTGGCTTGCTGGTACAGCTAGCTACGCAACACTTGTGGATCTTGAATATTCACTGATCTTCACTTCCCTGAGAGAGGCACAGCTGAGAATTTCTGGTGTTCCTCCTGGTCCCTACTGCTGACTAGAGCCAAGGCTAAGGCCAGGATGTTTCTGCTAGGTCATGTCACCAGTGTTGCTAACTTGACTACTGAATTGGACTGCTGGCATATCCATGAGTTGTTTGTAAGTGGATAGAACTGCTGCTACTAACCTGTGAATTGAACTGCTGATTTCCAGACAACACAGATGGAAGTTGCTCCAGGGAACCTTTCTAAACAGGTCCTCTTCCCCTTATCCTTTCTTTCCAACTACCTCTGCTGGATGGTGGGCTAAAAGAGAAGGTAAAGTGTTTAAGAACCATCATTAAAAAATAGGTTTGAAAAAATTAAAGATACACAAACCTATAAAAATTTTAATATGAAATAAGGGAAATACAGCATTTCATTTCAAAGTAGTGAGACACAGGTGTCTTAATACCATTGTTTGTTAATGTGGAACTAAAAATCTTAGCCAATACACTGAAACAAAAGAAAAAAAATTAATGGGAACACAAACAGAAGATGAAGAAATGAAATTACATGACCCTGCACTTCAAAGTATATAAATGCTCCTTCAGAAAATAACTAAATCTGTAAACAAGTTCAGAAAAGTGAACAAAAAAGGATATAAAATAAGCACAAAAAATATCACTAGGATTTTTTTATTGAATATAATCTTCATTTACATTTCAAATGCTAAAACCTTTCCCGGTTCCCTCCTCCCTGAATACCTCCAACCTCTCCTCCCACCCACTGCCTCCAAGTATATGACCCTCCACCCAACCCATTCCCCCTTCCCCCCCATCGGTTTCCCTTTTTTGGCTGTATCTATTGGGCCTTCACAGGACCAAGGAACACTCCTCCCACTGATGCCTGACTAGGCATTCCTATGCCACATTTTTGGCTGGAACCATGTGTACCCTTGGGTGATAGTTTAGTCCCTGGGAGTCCTGGGGCAGCTGGGTGGATGACATCTTTGTTCTTCCCATGGGGCTGTAAACCCCTTCAAATCCTCCAGACCACCCTCCAACTCCTCCATTGAGGACCCCACACTCAGTCCAATGGTTGGCTGCTAGCGTCTGACTCTGTATGTGTAAGGCTCTGGCAGGGCCCTTCCAGAGACAACCACGACATGCTCCTTTTGTATGCACTTCTTGTTCTACATAATAGTGTCTGGGTTTGGTGACTGATTAGAGGATGAATCCCCAGGCAGGGCAGTCTCTGGGTGGTCTTTACCTCAGTCTCTGCTCCACACTTTGTCTCCATTATTGCTCCTGTGAGTATTTTTTTCTGTTTCTCAGAGGAACCAAAGCACCCCCACTTCAGTTCTCCTTCTTCTTGAGCCTACATAAAATGTTGGACACAGTGGCATATATTTGTAATCACAGAATTCCTATAGGCTTATAGGTTAAAGTGAGATAGAAGGTACAGACAGAAGAATTTTTCTGAAACTGACATACCAGCCAAAAGTAGGGTAGACACAAAAAGGGACCTTGCCTCAACAAATTGGAAGGAAAAATCCACTTCTCAAACATTATCCTCTAACCTCTATATGTATGCACTAACACTCATATCTCTCACACACAAATATACATACACTCACATACCACACAAATAGACAATAATAATTGAATGGATAAATGAATAAATCATAAGACTATCAACTCCAGTAAAGAATATATCTATAGGATAGAAAATCAGTAAGTAATAATCAAAGGACTAATATCTGGAATTCATAAAATCTCAAAAAATGTAAACTACTAAAACTTATAATCTAATCAGTAAGTGGGGGTGATAAATGAAATGAACAGGCAGTTCCCAAAAGAACACAAACAGATGGCCAATAAAACATAAAGAGTATTTTAAGTATTTTAACTAGTATGAAAATGTACATCTAAACTACATTCAGATTTTTTTTACTCCGCTGAGAATCTGAGTAAATAAATAAAATTATATCAAATTATAGAAGAGATCATATGAGGAAGAATTTATAATGGGTAGTGGGAACATTAAGTAATATAGAACTTAGTATAAAACTTGTAAATGATCCAGTTATACCATTTCTGGATATGCACAAAAGGAGTCTTTGTCAACATACCCCAGATATAGCTGCACATTCATTCAGAGTAACTGCAGCACTAATCTTATCTCACAATTATGGAATCAGTAGTGATAAATTTAAGTGGACTCATTAATAAAAGCTATCTTATGTGTTGTACAATGGAGTATCTTTCAACCTGAAAGAAAACGAAATTTCTGTTGTTTGCAAGAAAATGTATGAAAGTAGAGATTGTTATGTTAAATAAAATAATCCAGATTCAAAGATAATTATCATGTTTTTCACTATAAATGAAATTTAAGAAAAGAAATTGTAAGTATAAAAGCAAATATTCAGTATTTGTAAGAGGAAGGATGGAAACTAGGGAAAAGAGTTCAATACGTTAGGTGAATATGATCAAATATATGTTTGCATTGCAATTCCATAATTTCACCTACTAATTTATATAATTTACATTTATATAAAAGGCTATAAGTATAGATGTACACAAAGAAACTCTGGGAGATGTTGGATAAATATTGATTGTACTTATGAAATTCTCATGATAGCCTCACCAAACTATAATCCTTAAAGTCATGCATTAGTTAATATGGCAATTATAGCAAAATCAAGATGCTGGATGAGATCAGTCGTTGTGTTGATACATCTCTGCATTTGTCTATGAATCATTCCTACTCTAGGTTTTTCCCTCAGATGATTTAAAACATTTTATTCTTTCTTGGGAGACAATAATCCAAGTCTCATGTTAAATTTGTTTTCCTTACCCCTTGTTTCACAATCCATAAACTCCATAATCTGCCTTTACAACTTCAACCTATTCATGGTTAAAAAAAATCACCATCCCCAGTATGCTTATCCTAATCTATATTATTTATTCATTCATAATTTTAGTTTTATTGAACATGACACTGAGACAAAATAGTACCTGCTACTGACAATCAAGCTGGTCATCTGGTAAACTGTTTGCATATTTAATGAGAAAATAATCAAGTCTAATATCCCTTACTGATTACAAATGAATATAGAGTCAAATCATATACTAACCAATCATTAAAAAAATTAATAAATCTCATTTATATACTATGCATGATAGGATAGCTTAGTGTGGATGCATAAACAATGTGAACAAATAGTCTCTATTTTCATCAATCTCTGTTTTGTATGGGAACCAAATAAACACGTATACCCACCACTGCAATGTAGTAATTACAATGTTCATACAAGTTAAAGCAATGGAAATGAGTGATACCAAAGTGTAGAAATAATTTATAAAACATAACCTTACTTAAAATATCAGAAAAGGGTCTCTAGTGATATATCAGTAGGTAAAATGTTTGAGGTCCAAGTATGAAGTTCCAAAGAAAAAGACCAGATAGGAGGGTACACACTTCGTTCTCATAGCTTTATGTTTAGTCAGTCTAACACACTCAGTGAAACTCAGGAACATTCAAAACATAAACATTTATTCTAAATTAAGAAAAAGGTGGAGAGTGATTTGTGAGGACACTTGATACCAACCTCTGACCACCTTAATGGATATCTTTTCATATATAGACACTTATTGGATATGTATATGTATATACTTTATATACTAGAAAGATCAGAGAAGACTTACAGAATGAATTTGCAACCTCATTTCCTTAGTTCAGGTTTCCTACTATAATGCTTTGCACTTTCTGTTCTGCTTTTTAATTTCTCAGTAGCCACATTTAACAGACAAAATAAAAATCTACAAATAATTTTAATAACCTATTTAATGTAAAACAATTTATCCAATTTTTAAAATTCTACACTCAACATGTGAATATAATGAAAAATCTGTGTATATGCTAAATTCCTGGTGGTTCTTTTATATTTAAACCCATGTAAATTCAGATGACTCCCTTTCAGTTGTCCAATAGTAACATGTGACCAGGTGTCACCATACTGGAGAACACAGACAATAGCAAGTCCTCATTGCATAGATTGAAGGATAAGGATCTGAATTAGTCCTTCATTAAGTTGTCCACGGTCAGAGAGCTAATGATTCTTCTGTCTACTATCCTAAACATCAAAATCAGGACCACAAAGAACTCAGATCCATCCATCTGCTACATACTCACGGGTGCATTTTATAAGGCCTTTGACTTCAGCCTATTGAGAAATGCCCCAGTAGTTTCCTGGCTGAATTTCCTCTGAGCCAATATTTCCAATGTAACCCCTGACCCTAGATCTCAGCACCCCATTTCTGTATGGCGTGGTACAAAGGATAGCCATCTGTCTGACAGGTGGTTACTTCTTTGGGTGGTTGCATGTCAGCAAGGAAAAGGCCATTCTTCTGGCACTGACTGTCATTCAGGATTTTTAGAAACAATAATCTGTTGAAAATAATATGTTCTGGGTGATTGATAGTGATTTCTATTCTAATGTTTTGTTTAATAAAAATGAAGTGTTGATTGGTATTAATTTGACTACCACTCCAGGATTTTAGATCATTCCTATCTTTTTTTTTTCGTTTTTTTTGGTTTTTCGAGACAGGGTTTCTCTGTGTAGTCCTGGCTGTCCGGGAACTCACTCTGTAGACCAGGCTGGCCTCGAACTCAGAAATCCACCTGCCTCTGCCTCCCAAGTGCTGGGATTAAAGGCATGAGCCACCACCGCCCCGATCATTCCTATCTTGTAGGCAGAGTTGTTTTAGAACATCAGGTCATGGACTTCAATGAAACAGCCACTCCCCCTCTCCACACACACACATACCACCTCCTTTAAATAGGAGGCCAATTAGTTACAGTGAGGGTTATTGTTTACTTTGAATAGACTGTTTTGGCTGCGTTTGTGCAATTGCTTTGCAGCATATCTATGAAATCAGCTGGTTAAGTGAATGCATTAATCATTTATGGTACATAAAATAACCGAATCTGCATAAGAAGATGGGAAATCTACCTAGTGATTTGTACTCTTTCTTGAGTACAATGGTATTCAGAAATGTTTGTGTCATGAACTAGGTCAGTGGATGAAG
This sequence comes from Tokudaia tokunoshimensis, assembly GCA_036184795.1. Classification (NCBI taxonomy): domain Eukaryota; kingdom Metazoa; phylum Chordata; class Mammalia; order Rodentia; family Muridae; genus Tokudaia; species Tokudaia tokunoshimensis. The sequence goes on along the minus strand of BTHU01000023.1, from coordinate 128,231,055 downwards.
CTAGTCTTTTTGATGAGAAAGAATTCCTGATGGAACATATCGCATATACCTGGAACACTTTATACGACTAGGTATTCTTTGTCAATATAATTTGTAAAGGATGTCTCAAATATACATCATTTGGTAAAATAGCTAATTTATTTTTATCTTTATTCTGTGAACAAACATCTTATGTGTTGGATTGGCAACACTAATAAGAAAGTCATAGATAATAATTGTTACTCATCTAAGATTCTAACAACAGAGAGAGGGGGCAGAAGTTGGACAAAGCAGATGGGACTGTTTGTAATGTTAAAATATTAAGTGAAGAAGTAATATTATAAAAGACAGTAACATGAGCTTGGAGGAGTGCAAAAAATTCTAAAAATAAGAAGTCTTCTTCGTAAATGAAAATTCTTGTGGATTCCTAAATGAGATGTAATTTCTCAAAAGACATAGAGGGGAGACAAACAATTCAAGCATATATAAAAATTTCTCTACATTAGTATTAAAAAACCAAGGTAAGGGCAATTATGGTATTTAGTATCAATATCTAAAACCTGGTGTCATTTACATATATGAACAAAACATAACCCCAATATAAAAATCATTATCAGGAAAAATACTTAGAAGTAGGTCAAAATCTAATACAAATAACATTCTAGAAACTCACAAAAATAAATGCAGAAATATACCCTGTTGCTGTTGATATGCAATACTCCCTAATTAGTATACAGATTCAACGAATGTACAACCAAGGATGCAGATAGTTGCAAGACATACCCAAACCAAAATTAAAAGTCATATGCAGTTTAAGATCTCCAGAACAGCACAAATAATGCCTTAAAATTAGAGCAAAGTATAATGACTGATACTTTGATATGTCAAAACTTATAACAGCAGGGATGACCTTAGCTAAAATACACAACAAAAGGGAGAGAGAACCTATAGAGACCATATGGAGAGGTGAGGCATGGCCCCCAGGTGAGGGATTGGGCTACCCCCTCTTCTCAAAAATTTTGACCCAAAGCTATTCCTGTCTAACGGAAATACAGGACAAAGAGTAGAGCAGAGATTGAAGGAAAGGCCATCCAGGGACTGCCCCATCTGGGATCCATCCTATATACAGTCACCAAACCCAGACACCATTGTGGATGCCAAGAAGTGCTTGCTGACAAGAGCTGGAAATAGCTGTCCCCGAGAGACTCTTTCAGAGCCTGAACAATACAGATGTGGATGCTTGCAGTCAACCATTGGACTGAGCATGGGGACTCCAATGAAGGAGTTAGGGGATGGACTAAAGGAGCTAAAGGGGTTTGAAACCCCATAGGAAGAACAATACCAACCAACCATACACCCAGAGCTTCCAGGAATTAAACCACCAACCAAAGAATGCACATGGAGGGACCCACGGTTCTAGCTGCATATGTAGCAGAGGATGGCCTTATCTGGCATCAATGAAAGGGAAGGTCCTTGATCCTGTGAAGGCTTGATGCTTCCAAATAGGGGAATGCTACGGAGGTGAGGCGGGAAGAGGTGGGTGTGTGGCAGAACACCCTCATAGAATCAGGGGAGAGGGAGGGTGAGATAAGGGGTTTGTGAAAGGGAAACTAGGAAGGGGAATAACGTTTGTAATGTAAATAAATAAAACAGCCAATAAAAGAATTAAAAAAAAATACATGAGTATGATGCAGACATAAGTTCATCCATGAGATAATGGCCTGGGATTTAATTTGATAAATAAATTGATAGATTTTTGCAGAATTGAATTTAGACAAGGGTCTCAACATCATTCAATAGGAAAAGTAAAATCTTTCTTTAGCATGAGCTTGGGCTGTTTAGGGCTCCCCATGGAACCCTCTTAGCCAACAAATCAAACAAATGGAACTCATTCCAACCACTGGAAGCCTTGCCTGTTTACAATAAATAGCCAGTTCAGACTCTATATCCTTCTTTACTAGGAGTCCTATTCGTGGAAGTTTCAACTACACTGGGTTTTCATTCTGCCTGCCCCCTTTATTTTCTGGCTCTATTCTTCTCCCCCACGTGATCCCTCTTACTCCCATTCTCACCAACTACCAGTGCAACTGCAATATTTATTCTATTTCTCCTTCCTAGGGAAATCCATGCACTTCAACCCCTGCACCACCGACCCCTCCTCTTTGCCTAACCTCTCTTGGTCTGTGGATTGTAACTCGATTATCATATACTGAACTGCTAATAATCATGTATAAGTGAGTATACACCACATTTGTCTTTCTAAGTCTTGGTTACCTCACTCTAGATATTTCTTTCTAGTTGCATCCGTTGCCTGAAAATTTCATGATGTCATTTTTTTACATGTATCACATTTTGATTATGCATTCTTTGAGGCACATAGAAATTGTTTCCAGTCTCTGGCTAATAAGAATAAAGCTGCAATGAATATGACTGAACAAGAAATGGGTTTTCCCTCCAAAAACATTCCACATTGCTGAGAAAACATTCACATAGCTCATTGAACATAAAGAGGTCAAACTAGTTCCTGCATCTAACCTTCATCCCTATATTTTAGTCTTTTGGGGGATGTGGAGGTACTCTGTAGGACATATAAAGAAAAATCTGGACACCAACCAACCTACAAAACTCTCCACATATAGTCTGCCATATGTGCTGGAGCAGTAGTAGGGAGAACTTATGGGGGTATGCAACCAATATTTAGTTTTACTTGAGGCCCATGCCTTAAAAAGGAGCTAATGTTCTATACTACCTGAATGGTCAGGAATGGAAGACAGGATAGCCCAGAGATCTAGGGTAGAAACTAACACACTGATCAAAAATGTCAATGATAAGTTGACTAATTATATTCTGCACTACTCATAGATCAGTGCTTTGTCCAGTTGTCATCAGAGACAGTTACTCTAGCAACAGATGAGAACAGGTCCAGAGACCCAAAATCACACATTAAACAGAGACTCTAAATTGGACATTTCCATAGGGTTTTCTCACAAGGAATAAGGGGAGGGATGAATGCAGAATTCATAGGGGATAAAGGATACCATGTGAACATGACCACTGAATCAACTAAGCAGAGCTCAGAGAGAAGGAAACATGAGGCCTACAGGGTTCTGTATCAGGTCTTCTGTGTACATATGTTATAGCTGCTAGCTTGGGGTTTTGGGGGATTCATAACAATAGAATCATGTGTCTTTGCCTCTTTTACCTGCTTTTGGGATTCATTTACTCCTATTAGATTGCCTTGTCCATATTTTTCCCTGTCTTGTATCTTGTTTTGTTCTGTTTGGCTGTAGTCTTTTGGAGGCTTGCTCTTTTTAAAAAGAGAAAAAAGAGGGGGAGTATAATCTGTGGGAGATGAGAGCTGGAGGGAAGCTGGGGGGAGTGGAAATTGCGGAACCTGTGGACAGGATATATTGTATAAGCAAAGAATCTGTTTTCAAAGTAAATTTAGAATAAAAAATTAAAAAAAAATATTTTCCAGAAATGTTGATTGGAAAATTGAGCATCCATGAGCATCAATGAATAAGGTTAGAAATCAGGTTGTGTTTGTTAAAGTTGTCAAACCTGCAGAGAATCAATTTTACTCAGTATTTTATTCCACACAGAGTCCTATATCTCATCTAAAACTAGACTTGGATGTTTTAAGAAATAATATGAATCAAAGTTGAATAAGGGAATCTCAGTCTCCACTGAACTCTCAATGCTCCACAAAAGCATTGAATCTCTCATTATTAGTGTTTGAAAAGATGCTAGGTAGCTTTTATCATTGATAGTAGGTAAGCATATATTTTAACTGGATGATATAGTGACAATTCAGAAACAAAATATGGATAATTTACAAAGCAATATTATGAATTTTTCTCTAGAGAAAATAATTCACCATTTTGTTCATAATTTTTTTAAAAAAATGCTGACCATCTGTAAAATGCATTTTCTACAAATTTAATATTATTTATATCCTCATCCTGCATATGCTATGCAGAATTTCAGGGAAAAAAGGGAGAATTATGAATTTTTTCAATCTGTCCCTCAGGCAATGGCTATGGGGATTACATTTTGAAAAGGCATTTTCTGCAAGAAAATGAACAACATCTCAGTTTTGTGAGTTATTATTTTTCAGTGAAAAAGTATTTTCTAATTTACAGGTGCCAAGGCATCAGCTTCTGAAGCCTACTGTGTGTTGTTAACTATGTATTTTATTAATATGATAGCTTGACCTCCCATTTGGAAATTGTATTCCTAAGTTTCTGTAAGGCAAAGGACACTGTGAAAAGGACAAAGTGGCAGCCAACAAACTGGGAAAAGATCTTTTCCAACCCTACATCCGACAGAGGGCTAATAGCTAATATATACAAAGAACTCAAGAAGTTAGACTCAAGGGAGCCAAATAACCCTATTAAAATGGGGTACAGAGCTAAACAAAGAGTTCTCACTTGAAGAATATAGAATACCTGAGAAGCACCTAAAGAAATGTTCAACATCCTTAGTCATTAGTGAAATGCAAATCAAAACAACCCTGAGATTCCACTTCACACCAGTCAGATTGGCTAAGGTCCAAAACACAGGAGACAGCAGTTGTTGGCGAGGATGCGGAGAAAGAGGAACACTCCTCCACTGCTGGTGGAATTGCCAGCTGGTGCAACCACTCTGGAAAGCAGTCTGGCGGTTCCTCAGAAAACTGGGCATGATACTCCCAGAGGATCCAGTTATATCACTCCTGGGCATATACCCAGAGGCCTCCCCGGCACGCAATAAGGACACATGCTCCACTATGTTCATAGCAGCCTTATTTATAATAGCCAGAAGCTGGAAAAAACCCAGATGTCCCTCAACGGACGAAAGGATACAGAAGATGTGGTATATTTACACAATGGAATACTACTATGCAATTAAAAACTATGAATTCACGAAATTCTTAGGCAAATGGTCAGAACTGGAAAATATCATCCTTAGTGTGGTAAACCAATCACAAAAGAACACACATGGTATGCAGTCACTGATAAGGGGGTATTAATCCAGAATCTCGGAATACCCAAGACACAATTCACATATTAACTGATTTCCAAGAAGATGGAAGGAGAGACCCCTAGTCCTGGAAAGACTGGATGTAGGGGAATACCTGGACATAGAAGTGAGAGTGGGTTGAATGGGAACCTGGGGAGGGAAGAGGGCTTATGGGACTTTCGGGGAGGGAGGAACCGGGACAGGGGAAATCATTGGGAATGTAAATTAAAAAAATATAGAAAATAAAAAAAAAAAAAAGAAATGTCTACAGTGGATTCCTCTGGTTCTGAATTTACATTTCAGAAGACACAAAGGCTATAGCACTTTCATTTTCTTTAGGATTGTGTTGTCAGTTCTTGTTGTGTTTTTAATAATAGTTGTCTTCCCTATTAGCAACAGACAAGGTAACTATGTAGTTCACCACACATTAGGTCCCAGTACTACTGACCCAGTTAAACTTCAGGAATAAATACATCTCCCCAACTGGTCCAATTAGTACTCCTCTTAGCACTTTGGTTCCACATAGAACAAAAAATACATTCTCTTTCATCTGAGCATGATAAGATGTGGAAACTGGATTTTCAGGCTTTCTGTTTCACTTTTCTCACACAAGCATAAATAGTAAGTGTTTGCTGTCCTTCCTTAATTGTCACTGAAGTCCAAAGAGCCCTAACAGGACCATATGGGTGTTATAAATTTGTTTTTTCCTTAGAGTTTTATGTTGGCTACCTATTGACTATTGAGGAAAAAAAAATTCTTATGTTACTCTTTCTATATGGCAGTCTCCTCCTGGATAGCAGTGACAATTCTCTCTTCATCCTTTTAGGACTAGAGACGGCAAACCTCACTGTCACTAAACCCTGGGTACTCCTTTTCCCATTCTACAAGTTCATATTTCAGCCAAAATTATGTAAATATTTTGACTTAAAATAAACCATCTTTACTTGATTTGAATGTGCTTCCTAGCACCTGCAGAGATTCTGAGAAATATTCTTGTATCTTATGTCTCAGGATCAGAAAATTATCTTTCATGGCTGGGATTCCCTAGGTAATCTGAAGAATCACTTTCCCAGGAATGCAGCCTGATATCTGAAAACTGTAAAGTTAGATAACTGAACAGAATTCTTCATGAAAATGCCTTGCTGTTTTTATCACTTCTACTTTCCCTTGCTCCAGTAAGTATATTAACTTTGGTTACAAATTGAAAAAGCTGAATAAAAATGTGAGTGACAAAAAAGTATATCCTGTTGGCTGACTTAAGTTGAAGAAAGGGGCTTTAACTTCATTTCATATTCAGAGATTGGAGTACTATGTTCAAAGAATAATGCACTACTTAATAATGACTGTCAAAGACAAAAGGTCTAAGTTACTATTTGATGCAAATGTAGTAAGCAAAATATCTAACAAGAACAACAATGAAATGAAATTGTTAAATTTGTTGCTTTTTTTGTAGCACTAGTTTGCTCTCATCATGAGAATTACTTCAACTCATGATGCTAAAATGAACCTAGAAAAGTAGACGAATTTTGCCTTAATTCTGTTCTGAGGTAAGAAACAGTTTGAGTGTTCTCTTACCACACATTTGAGGCCCTGTGTTACAAAAATACTCATATAAAAGTTTCTAGAGAAGTGCCACACTCAAGACTGAAACATGATGTCTTATACCACAATCTCAGGAGCAAGGGAGGGCTAGCATAGGAAAATGAGCTTACAAATAATGTCCTGGAGAGGATACCTTTGAAAAGTAGATAGAGTGGTTATGTTTTAAAGATTCAGAAGACTACCAGAAACACTTACTTTTGCATTAGCTGTTTATTGAAAGTGTTGGAGGAGACAGAAGTATTAAAAGGAGCCATAAATGAATGAAACCCATGACATGCTGTTTGCAGATTCATGAAGATCAGTGACATCCTTTCGTATATAACAGAGATTAGTGAAATTTTGGAAAATCTCATGCTCTAGGAGTTTGGAGATTTATTGATTAGGCACACTTGTTCATTTACATCATTTAGCCTGATATATTCCACAGTTCTTCAAGGCAACTGTCTTGACTCTTTTCCATATGGCAGCCTTTGTGAGCTCTATAATACTTTTGGGACTAAGAATAAGCAGACATTCTTGGTTAGAGTGCAGCTATGTGCTCTTGAAATCCTTGTTAGTGATTATAGTTGAACTAATCGGTTATTCCGAAATAGCTGAAGTCAAGCAAATATAATGTTATAGATATGTGTTGATGCTTCCTTAAAAAACTTTTAATTTGCTCCTCTTTGTCTTTTTCAACATGCAAACATATTGCTTCAAGACTCTCTTTCATATGAATTCATTTATATTTTTATAAATCCAAAACTCTGACCACCATTGGTTTACCCTCTGTTATAACTGTTATCTAAAAGCAATTTCATATAGAATATGAACGTGAATTCACTCTTATACTAATTATCCACTTTGCAAACATGGACCCCCTTCATTAATACAAGCAAATAACCTATAATATCATGGTGTAAGTCTAATAAAGCAAATGAACGTTCCATTTTCCTCTAATTCCATTGTGACCTTTTGCAGTCTTCTTGACCTTCAAATCTAAGCCCAAGTAATCACTTAACATCCATCTATAAAGTTAATTATCCTTTTGTTTTACAACTGCATGCAGATGAAGTTGTAAGGTCACATATAGTTAGAGTACTGTGTCTGCTTTCTTTCACTTATGTTGATTTTGAATTTCACCCATATGGTTGCATATATTATTGCTTCTTTCCTTTTCATTTCAAAATCGTATTTTATTGTGTGGAATACAAACTAGTTTATGTATTCATTAATTAGAGAGCATTTGGGTTGTTTCCAGGTTGTGGTTTGCCTGTTCATCTTTTTAATTGTCTCTTTTGATTAAGAAGTTTGTAATTTGGATAAAATCCAATGTATCATTTAAAAAATATTCCTTTCTTTATCATCATTTCTAAGGAATATTTGCCTTTCTGAAGGTCACCAATATTTTTTCTTGTATTATTCTTAGAAAGATTATCATTTTAACATTTTAATCCCTTTAATCCTTATTACTCATTTAACTTTGTTTACACCTTGGCCTATTCATACCAGGCATGTGGATATACATATATATGAATGTGATGTATCGTGGTGGGGAAGTCACAGCTGTGAGAATGCCTTGGACTGTATGGACAAACAGGAAAAATAATGCTAGTACTTAGATGCTCTTCTCTTTATCCTAACTTTACTTAGTCTGGAAAGACAGTCCACAAAATGTATCTAGCTAAATTCATGGTAGTTATCAAACTACAATGAAATTTCTCTGGAAACACATTCATTGAAACATATCAAAGTGTGCCATATTAATACAATCGTGTTTTGTTATTCAATTAAGCTGACAACCAAAATGAGATATCTCAAATCATTTAATCAGAAGTAGTTTATTTTTTTTATACCTATCAAGAAACTTGCCACTATTATACTAGTGGGCATGTCTTTCCTGCCAGGTCATTATTATAGCATGGTCCACCACTGGATAAGAACATTGATATAGTTAGTCTCCCAAGCAACTTTCATAGCACCTTCCAAAAGTGTCAAGGTTAGTCATGTGGGAGAGTTTCCTGACTAGCTAAGATGGATTTCACTATGTACTATAGCCAAAGTGTGTGATATGTAGAAATGGCACCTTATCATCTTGTTATAGTGAACAATCAAAAATAATAGAATTAACCCGTAGTGTTTGCAGTACTTCTTAGGGCCCCTGTGAGCAAAAACACATGGACAGGCAACCCATAATCTGTTTCTTGAAATAGTATTGTACTCTCAAGTAGAATACCACAGTACAATCCCTAAATATATTTTAGCTTACTAACAGTTTCATAAGGCTTCTTTATACATTGTTAAGTGTACTCAATCTGCTGCATATGCCTCCTTTCCTCACACTCTTTCATTAGAAGATTAGCTTACAATATTCACCATGTTTTTACACATTAGCCTACTACTGTTTTATCTTATACTTTTAGTTGGATTGTAAAATCATATGTTCCTACCTTCTTGATTTTTTAAAATTAATTAATTTTTTACTTATTTACTTTACATCCCACTAACTGCCCTCTCCCAGCCATCCCCTTCCATTACCCTTCCCCAACGTTCCTTCCCTTCTCTGAGCTGGTGGAGCACCCTAGGGTATCCCCCCTACCCTGATACTTTAAGTCTCTGTGAGGCTAGGTGCTTCCTTTCCACAGACCCCAGACACATCAGACCAGCTAGAATATCATAGAGACCCTAGCTCATCTATGACTATAGCAGATTTATATGTAATAGACAGAAACTGGAAACAACCTAGATGTCCCTGCACTGCAGAATGGCTAAAGAGAATGTGGTACCTGTACACAATGGAATGCTATTCAGCAATGAAATGCAAAGATATGAAATTTGCAGGCAAATGGATGGAACTTGAAACTATCATCCTGAGTGAGGTAACCCTGACCCAAAAAGGACATGTATTGGATATACATACTTATAAGTATATATTAGCCATGAAATACAGATACCATATTGTACTCCAAAGACCCAGTAAGGCTGAAAAGAAAGAAGGGCACAAGCAAGGATTCTTGAGTCTCACTTGGAAGGGGGATGGAATGGTTACTCCCTTCTTCATGCATACGTCACACTTTCCTGCTCTCTCATTACTTCATCTTCATTATTCCACTTGCCTGTTTTCATTGTTGCTGCTTTTTAGTTTCAGTTCATCTATATTGTAATATTTCTTCCTCCTAAATCCATTCCCCATCAATAACTTCCATAACTTCTACAAGCAGTTCATAATAAATACTTAAAATATTTGAAGCTATACCACACATACAAGAAAGAAATATATTTTTGAGCCAGGGTGACATCATTCAGTTTAACCCAGACTATAATCGGTAAGAAATGAGGATAAAATAAATTCCCTGATGCAGGCTGCATTTGATTAGACATGAGGGTATACATAAGACAATTTGTGTTTTCTGAGAGATACACATTATGCAATGTGCTATCTAAAATGGGTCGATCCCCTTATAGAAGATTTTCTGTTACTCATGTTTTTGAACCCCTCAGAAGTATTGTAGAGTGACAAGCTTCGTTCATAATTCAACAGGAAAGCCAGATTTCTATAAGTGGAAATACTAGGTTTTGAATTTTGAGGAGTGATGTTGAAGACAGACTTATAGGGTAGCATAAAATGGTCTTACAAATACTCAATAACCAAGGCTGACCTTGAACTGATAGGTAATTCTTCCACTTCAGAATGTTGAGTGTTGAAGAGTGTGGATGTGATCTATTTATATGTACCTTGGATTTCATGTTGTTGATGGGTATTCAGAACACCTTTCTTTAAATTAAGCATACACCCTGAGTACCATGTATAGCCTTATAGAAAGAGGTTCTATAAGAAGGTGCTACGAGATTCCAAGGTAGCATGAATTACTCAACTCTTTGCCTCATTGATTTGGACAGGAAAAATATTGATATAAGAGGATATTCCATGTATACTGTTGGTTTGATTCCTAAATATATTAGATCACAGTTTCATTTAATAAACTTACCTTAATTATCTTTATAAAATCACTAGCTCCAAATTAAAGCCATACTAAGGATAATACACCAGTTTTACTGTGATTTATAACAAAGGGAAAACATGAAAACTATTGATATAATCACATTCATGTTACAGTGGATTTGAAATCAATCACACCATAGTGCAAGGAGAAATTCTTCCTTGATATGAATTAGTCATAACTAAGAAAAAACAAATTATTAGAGGGCCACAAGCTGTACCTGCAGTGTATTATTTGAGCCTAATTGGCAATCTCTACAGGGCATTCTGGGACTGAACAGTCATGTAATATAAATTATTTTCATGATGACAAATTTTGTAAGAAAGAAGCGTTTGCATGAACAGTGAAATACTCTCAGAGTAGCAGGAGATACCAACAGGTGAGACATATTAAGTCAGCACACTGTATATGCATATATTCAAATACTAATATAAATTTATTAACTTTTAAAATTAGTGACTATATAACTGGTTTTATCAGGAAACTTTTTCATATATTTATATGTATTTCTTATTCGTCCTCACTGCCTCCTTGTCTTCCTTTCCTGTTTAAACAATGTCTTCATACTCTCAACAAATATTCCCATATATACTTTCTTTTCATATAAATGAAGATATAGGTATGTGCATATGTACATATTTAATATGCATTCTGAACATAGGAAAAAGTTTATTTTGTCTTTTCTTCATTCACTCTTCCTTGATAATGCCTTATTAATTTCTTGTAATATTAATAAAAAGTTGTAATACTTATCTTTATTTTGTTTATTTTTATTTATATGATGTTCTACCATGCTATACATTTTATACAAGTGACATAACTTTATCCTTTTTAGAGCCAAATAAAATTCCATTATCACAAAACATGCACACACACACACACATACACACACACACACACACACATCACATCACAATATCTTTACCTACTGATTTCTCCCCAATAGATGTTTAACATCAATATTTTGATGTTTAATAATGTTCTAGTTTTAAATGATTCTTTAGGGCAAGTGATATTATTTGGAAAAAGCATTAACAAACTCATTACTAAGACTAATTTCTGAAGACTTATTTTATCATACATGTATGTGCAAGTATTACATTTATGAATGTGCATCATATGTGTGCCAGGTGACTGTGAAGTCCAGAAGAAACTTTTAGATTCCCTAAACCTGAAGCTTTTGGTACTTTTGAGTCACCATGTGGTGAACCAAACTCTCATTCTCTGCAAGGACAGCAAGTGGTTATAACTGCTTAAACATCTCTCCAGTCTCTAAGAATAAATTTTAATGGAAGAAATTCCTAATATATTTATTTATTATCTTTATTTTTATTCATTTCTTTTTAGCAATAAACTAATAGCTACAGGATATTTACTATGTCCTATGCATTGTGATAATTTGTATCATTAATATTCAAAAGCTTATGAGAAAATGATTCCTATATGACAAAATTCTCATTTCAAAAACTATCAATTCTGTCATAGTAAAAATGGTAGTGAATAGTAGTAGCATTTAGTGTGTTATACCACAATAATTATATCTTTCATTTTTTACATTTTAATTAAAACATAATTATAGTCCTATCATCTTTCTTCCTTTCAGCACCTGTCAAGTTACACCCATTGCCAAGCCACTGCTTAATTTGATAGTCTCTTTTTATTTGATTACTATTGCTACACATACACAAAAATGTATATTTATGCAAAAATACATAAATGCAACCTGATGAATCTTTTTTTGTTGGTGGTGTATATATGGTTTCAGGGCTGATCACATTATATTAGACAACCAGTTTGAAGTATCATTCCTGGGAAGAGTTAATTCTCCTTTCAGGAGTTATTAGGTACCTGTAATTTTTTATGTAGGGGTGAGAATCCACAAAAAATTTTCCAAAACCACATTAGCATGCATATTGATATTACCATTGTTTCAGTCTTATCTGTGCAGTTATTTCTAGGAGAGATTGTTTCATAGTAGTCCTCTTGATTTTCGGACTCTTACAGTCTTTCCACCCCTCCTTCAATGTTCCCTGAATCACAGTTGTAGGAGCAGTGATGTAGATGCATTCAGTGGGGCTGGATTCCTCACAAATCGTATTGATGTCTATATCATTCCTACATATTGTTTCCAGGGATGGTTTCTCTTTGTGTAAAGAGAAGCTTCTTTGATGAGGGATACACATATTTGTGGGTAAAATATAATACTTAGATTTTAGAAAGAATAAGGCTGTTTTTAGCAAACTGATAGTGGTAGACTCTTTTCAAAGATTGTGTTTTACCTATTTACCAAATGCATACAGTCTCTACCTGTTATTCTGAGCCAGAAATTTGACTCATATAGACAACATTAAGGCTCAGGATATTCTGGAGTTTCATTAGTGTTTACATGGTTGGACATTCTCCAAAGGCAGTCTGATTGAGCGAGGTTAGCTAAAGGTATTAATTTACATCTAAGTCATTTATAAGCAATTAGCTGTATTGAAATATAAAGTCTCTGTTTTCCCCTTCTTTCAAGACATTTAAGTAAACCTTTCCTGAGTTCTGTGATTAACCTTTCTGCTTAGTACTGGATTTATTTGCAGTCTTCTTCTTTTCACACTTATAGATAAAATGGCACTTGTGATTATCCCAATTTGAGCAATACATCTCTTCTGTTTTGTGCTTTATGGTTCTTGCCAGTACCTTATCTTGCATGCATGTAACAGAACTTGTGATAAGCTTTCTTCTTATATTGATTTGTTTCTGAGATACTTTTCTGTTTTACTTTTCTTTATGGTAGACACTAAAGCGACACAACCAATGCATTTAACGTAGCATTAAGGATAAAGTAGAGGCCTCAAACAAGCTCTTTCCTACTTAAACTGTTGCTGTTTCTTCTTAGCACTCACAACTACTATGTCGGAAGTCCAATATAGAATTTTGCATCCATCTTCATGAAAAGCTCAGGGTAAACCCTGTTTCTTGTCTTAGAGTGATGCCTTTTCTGAGGGTCTTTTAGCATTTCTATATATTCTATTCAAATGAAACAAATATTTTAAGGAACCCAACATTGTTTTTGTAGCAAATTATTTTGTCTCTATTTTATATTTGTGCTCCAATCCATGTAATTCTTAAGAAACACAAAGCTGCAGCTCAGCCTTCTCAAGGGCCTGCTTCCTTTATAAACATTCTGGTAACTGAGCCCAGGTGATAGGCAGAAATAAAAGAAAAGAGAGTGATTCTGTGTTTAAAAAAAAAAAAGGACCATAATAACAGGCTCCATTCCTTTAACTGTTCATCACCACTATCAGTGGATAGAAATGCATCAGAAGTGAAATATCTTCTGTATTCCTGCTACATCCAAGCTATTAGGTTTAGAAAATTCAAGCTGGCAGCCTAAACCTGCAACTGATTTTTGTATGGTGTCCTAAGATATACTTATCTAGAAATTAGCTATTGTACTGCTTCGTACAGCTTGCCAGGTAAGATTGCAGTAGAGGACAAGTGGAGGACACTGGCATCAGGATTCCTCCATTTCACAGACTATTAAAAAAAAAACAGAGAGAGAATTCCAGTGTATAAGGTGAACTGAGATGATTTTTACCAGCAAGGAAATTCCAGATAAAACTGAAGTCCATGCTATGCTCCACAGATTTCTGTCATCAAAGAAAGATATGTTTTATATTTTGAGCAACACTCTTGATTTATTTTCAATGTGTGACATATTTTTGGTTCTCTGTAAGCTCTGATAATACCACCCCATTTTGTATTTTCCTTAAGCTTTGTTGCTCGAATAATACTTTCAGATGAACAGATTATTGATGAAGACATCTCACTAAATGTACTCACAGAGTACAAAGAGTGTGCCCATAAAATCTGTCACATAATATTTCATGTATGTTTCTGTCAGTAGAAGAGAAATCATACACAGGAAATCATAAATATGTTAAGAAAGGTGCTTCATTAGTATACAAATACTTATCCTCATGTAAAACCTCATACTCACAAAAGCTATAGAGTTCTTTCAAAAACCCCAAAGACAATTAATTCATTTTTCATAGAATATGACACTGTGAAGAGACTACAGCTTAGAATCCAAATGAACACACTATCCCTCCCTCTTTTCCCCATTCAACTCCCCTCTCGCTTCTCTGTCCTGGCGTTCCCCTACATCCAGTCTTTCCAGGACCAGGGGTCTCTCCTTCCATCTTCTTGGAAATCTATTGATATGCGGATTGTACTTTATAGGGTTATTGTCCCAGGCTAGTTGTTTTTATGAATCATAGATGTCATACCTGGTTAGGACTCTTGATGGTTTCCTTACTGATTTTATACCTGCAGGTAATTGAAGTCCTAATTCCTCCTTAAAGTAACTTCTTTGCAACAGATAGAGACAATTACAGAAAACCACACCCAACCAAAATACAGAATTATGGAGCCTAGTCACAATAATTATTTCTTCAGAATATTCTCACACCTAATAGTCAGAAAAGATTTATAACATGAAGCTGAGGAATTGTAAAAGCCAGCACATCAGGGAGTTTTCTGTGCAGTTGTGTCTCTTAGTAACATTAGCAGTTACATTCAAGTAGTCTCACCAATAGGATTACTTTAACATCAACTGAACAAGGATGGCACCAATATACCTGTCAAAGTGGGCAAAGAAAAGAGCAGGCAGTCTCAAAGCTACAAGAAGAACTACAAGCAATTAAGGATGTTTAGAGTGGGAGAAATAGTTTTCTTCAGGAAAGATCACTCCAACTGGTTATTCAATACAAAATTATAAGTCTGAAATTTTATATATATATATATATATATATATATATATATATATATATATATATACATGTATATGTATATATGTATGCATATGCATATGCATATGTATATGTATATGTGTGTGTATGGTTAAACATACCAAACAGTCCATATTTAGAAATATCTATGCATATATGCATATATGTATATATGTATATGAATGCAATAATAAGCTATATAGAAGGCATAAATTTGAAAGTGAAAAAGTAGGGATATGTGGAAGTGTTTGGAGGAGGAAAAAAGGAGAAATGATGTAAGAATATCCAAAATAAAAGAAAATTAAAAAGTAGTTAAAAGTCTAAATTCCATCAGTTGTTACCAATTCATACAAGGTATTTTTAAAAGTAAAGAGCAAGAAATATATAGAAAAACTTGTTAAAACTGACTATTACAGATAAAATATACAGATAAAATGGAAGGTACAAAAACGTTCCTAAGGCCTTCCAGCCGCCATCTGCAGTAGGGAACCAGGCAGCTCCAAAGCCTTCTGTGCTTAACCCACCAGGAGAGAATGATCTCCCAGCAGCGATTTCACTTCTGAGTGTGGAGGTGAGATCTCTATCTTCTCTCTGGAGGGGTACAGCTAGGAGCGCACAGGGCATAAGATCAGAGGAGCACCTGGGACAGGAATCTTCCCTTCCAGCTGCCATTTGCAGCAGGGAACCAGACAGCTCCACAGCCTTCTGCGCACAGACCCTGCCAGAAGAAAGTTGGTCTCCCAGGAGTACAGACACAGGTTTACAGGCAAGCTCCAGGCAGAGACAACAAGACCAACTAACACCAGAGATAACCAGATGGCAAAAGGCAAGGGCAAGAACCCTACCAACAGAGACCAAGCCTACTTGGCAACATCAGAGCCCAATTCTCCCATCACAGCAAGTCCCGGATGCCCCAGCACACCGGAAAAGCAATCGTTGAATTTAAAGTCTCTTATCATGATGCTGTTAGAGGACATCAAGAAGGACATAAATAACTCCCTTAAAGAAATACAGGCGAACATGGGTCAAATGGTAAAAGCCCTTAAAGAGGAAACACAAAAATCCCTGAAATAAATACAGGAGAGCATGGGTGAACAGATAGAGGCCCTTAAAGAAGAAACACAAAAATCCCTTAAAGAATTACAGGAGAACACAAACAAGTGAAGGAACTGAACAAAACCATCCAGGATCTAAAAATGGAAGTAGAAACAATAAAGAAATCACAAAGTGAGACATCTCTGGAGATAGAAAATCTTGGAAAGAATTGAGGAGTCATAGCTGCAAGCATCAACAACAGAATACAAGAGATAGGAGAAAGAATCTCAGGGGCTGAAGATACCATAGAAAACATTGACTCAACAGTTAATGAAAATGCAAAATGCATTTTTCTTCAATTTTGTCAGAAGTATTTTCCATGTGGATCTTCAGTTTTATCAGACAATGTCTATTATTTTACTTTCAATCAACTTAGGAACATTTTTATACCTTCCATTTTATCTGTATAATTTTCCATGTAATAGTTTTAACATGTTCTTTTATATATTTCTTTAATTTTTTCAGGAATATTTCCTTCGCAGATCTTCAATTTTATCAGAAAGTGTTTATAATTCCACTTTCAAAAAACTTAGGAATATTTTTATGCCAACCATTTTATCTGTATAATTTTTCCATGAAATACTCAATCTTAACACGTTTTTTATATATTTCTTTAATTTTATCAGAGATATTTTCCATGTAAATCTTCAATTTTATCAGAAAATGTTTATAATTTCACTTTCAATCAACTTAGAAATATTTTTATGCCTACCATTTTATCTGTATAATTTTCCATGATAATTTTCAATTTTAATGTTTTCCCATATATTTTTTTCAATTTTATCAGAAATATTTTCCAAGTAAATCTTCAATTTTATCAGAAATTATTTATGATTCTTTCAATCAGCTAAGGAATATTTTAATTCCTACCAATTTATCTGTACAAATTTCTTCAATTTTATCAGAGATATTTTCCATGTAAATATTCAATTTTATCAGAAAATATTTTTACTTCTACTTTAATCAATTTAGGAATATTTTTATGCCTATCATCTTATCTGCATAATTTTTCATGAAATAGTCAGTTTTAACGTGTTTTTTTCTATATATTTCTTGAGTTTTATCGGCAATATTTTCCTTGTAGATTTTCAATTTTATCAGAAAATATTTATAATTCCACTTTCAATCAATTTAGGAATATTTTTATGCCTACCATTTTATCTGTATAATTTTTTCATGAAATAGTCAATCTTCACGTGTTTTTCTATATATTTCTTCAATTTTATCAGAGATATTGTCCATATATATTTACACAATGGAATACTACTCAGCAATTAAAAACAATGAATTCATGAAATTCTTAGGCAAATGGGGAACAGGGGGAGGGGGGGCACAAGGAAAGGGGAAATCATTTGAAATGTAAATAAAGAATAAAAATATTAATAAAAAATGAAAAAAAGAAATAAAGTTGGATGATTCTTTAAAAAAAAATGTTCCTAAGTTGATTGAAAGTAAAATTATAGACATTGTCTGATAAAACTGAAGATCCACATGGAAAATACTTTTGACAAAATTGAAGAAAAATACAGAAAAATATTAAAATTGAAGATTATCATGGACAATTATACCAACAAAATGGTAGGCACAAAATCATTCCTAAATTGATTGAAAGTGGAACTACAAACACCCCCCCCCGACAAAAGCGAAGATCTACATGGAAAACACCTCCGACAAAATCGAAGAAATACACAGAGAAAATGTTAAAATTAAAGATTATCATGAAAAATAATACAGTCAAAATGGTAGACACAAAAACATTACTAAATTGAAAGAGGAGTCACAAATATTTTGATAAAATCGAAGATCCACATGAAAAACATCTCTGTTAGACTAATTTTTTTGTTGGGGAAATGAGTCTTTTGACATTATAAGAGATTAAGGAATAGTGATTGTTGCTTCTTGTTCTTTTTGATGTTTTTTTTATGTTTGTATGGTTACTTTCTTTTGGGTTTGTTGGAAAAAGATTACTTTCTTGCTTTTTCTAGGGTGTATTTTCCCTCCTCATGTTGGGGTTTTCCATCTATTATGCTTTGTAGAGCTTGATTTGTAGAAAGATATTGTGTAAATTTGGTTTTATCATGGAATATCTTGGTTTCTCCATCTATGGTGATTGAGAATACTGCTGGGTGTAGTCGTCTGGACTGGCGTTTGTATTCTCTTAGAATCTGTGTGAAATGTACTCAGGATCTTCTAGCTTTCATGTTCTCTGGTGAGAAGCCTGGTGCAATTCTGATAGGTTTTCATTTATATGTTACTTGACCTTTTTCTCTTACTGCTTTTAATATTCTTTCTTTGCTTAGAACATTTGGTGTTTTGATTATTATGTGATGGAGGTATTTCTGTTCTGGTCCAGTCTGTTTGGAGTTCTGTGGCCTTCTTGTATATTCATGGGCATCTCTCTTTTTAGGTTAGTGAAGTTTTCTTCTATAATTATGTTGAAGATATTTACTGGCCCTTTAAGTTGTTAATCTTCACTCCCTTTTATACCTATAATTCTTAGGTTTGTTCTTCTCATTGTGTCCTTGATTTCCTGGATGTTTTGGGTTACAAGTTTTTGCATTTTGCATTTTCTTTGATTGTTGAGTCAATGCTTTCCATGGTATCTTCAGCACCTGAGATTCTTTCTTCTATCTCTTGTATTCTTGTATTTGTTGATGTTTGCATCTATGACTCCTGATTTCTTTCCAAGGTTTTCTATCTCCAAAGTTGTCTCCCTTTGTGATTTCTTAGTGGTTTCTACTTCTGTCTTTAGATCCTGCATGGTTTTACTCAGTTTCTTCACTTGTTTGTTTGTGTTTTCCTATAATTCTTTAAGGGATTTTTGTTTTTCCTTTTTCAGGGCTTCTGCATGTTGACCCATGTTCTCCTACATGATTTTTGTGTTTCCTCTTTATGGGCTTCTATTTGTTGAAAGTGTGATTGTCTAGATGTTTTATGTCTGAATCTCTTTAGACTTAACATTTTCTTTGACATAGGTATCCACTTATACTATCTTGTTTTCAGTGCCTCAGAATATTTCTTCCATCTCTTTTATTCTGTTGGTTCCTGTTCAAGTTCCAGTTTTCCTTCAGCTTGTGTTTTCTTTATTTAGTCTATTTCTATTTTCATGTCTTGGGTGGTTTTTAGCATTTTACTAACTGTTGTTTATGGTTACATTTTTCATTCATAGATGCATTCATGTCATTTTGAAGGACACCTAACTTATTCGAAAGTGCTATTTTGAAGTTGTCATCTTGTGCTTCATCTATATGGCATCTTTCAAGGAATCTTATAGTACAGTTGCTGGGCTCCAGTACAGACATATTGCTATGGATATGATTGTAGATTTTATTCTGCTATGCAGGCATTTGGGTTTGAGAAGAATGTAATTCTAGGTGCTGATATCTCATCTTTCCATTATTGGTGGGTGATTCATTCCTTGGTTTCTGTTGTACTCTGTGGTACTTAGGAAACTGTGGTGCCTTTTATTTGGCTAGGAGAGAATTCTTCTGGTATTCTACTGAGGATCTGGATATTTCTGGGTATTTCTAATGCATGTCTATGTATTAGAAACAAACATTTAAAAATGTACATGTGCTAGATGGGGGAAGCAAAGTGAGTTCATGAAAGTGAAGGAAGCAGGATGTGTTGTAGGGATCTGAGTAACTCCTTGAGCATAATGGCATACAGGGATGAGAGGCCACAGAAGATGGTCTTTGATAGAGCTGGAAATAAGACTGAGGGTTTGTATTTGTTGGAGATGAAAGCATGGCATGCTTTGTTCAGTTTCTTTTTTTTTTTAATTTACGAACCCATTTTATTAAACCTAGTATGCAAAAATATTATCAAATAATCAGCTTGTAGTCGGGATAAAAATTACTGAGTTATTTTATGGTCTTGTTTCTGTATTGCGTTTTGGCGTCTGTGTTTGTTTTTTTTTTATTTTTTTATTTTATTTTATTTTATTTTTTTAATTTACATTCCAAATCACTTCCCCTTTCCCGTTTCCTCCCTCCCCGAAAGTCCCATAAGCCCCCTTCCCTCCCTCTTTTCTCTATTCAACCCCCTCTCATTACTCTGTCCTGGCGTTCCCCTACATCCAGTCTTTCCAGGACCAGGGGTCTCTCCTTCCATCTTTTTAGAAATCTATTGATATGCTGATTGTGTCTAGGGTATTCTGAGATTCTGGGTCAATATCCCCTTATCAGTGACTGCATACCATGTGTGATCTTTTGTGATTGGGTTACCTCACTAAGGATGATATTTTCAAGTTCTGACCATTTGCCTAGGAATTTCGTGAATTCATTGTTTTTAGTTGCAGAGTAGTATTCCATTGTGTAAATATACCACATCTTCTGAATCCATTCCTCCGTTGAGGGACATCTGGGTTCTTTCCAGCTTCTAGCTATTATAAATAAGGCTGCTATGAATATAGTGGAGCATGTGTCCTTATTGCATGCAGGTAAAGTCTCTGGGTATATGCCCAGGAGTGGTATAGCCGGATCCTCCGGAAGTGTCATGCCCAGTTTTCTGAGGAACCGCCAGACTGCTTTCCAGAGTGGTTGTACCAGCCTGCAATTCCACCAGCAGTGGAGGAGTGTTCCTCTTTCTCCACATCCTCGCCAACAACTGCTGTCTCCTGTGTTTTTGATCTTAGCCATCCTGACTGGTGTGAGATGGAATCTCAGGGTTGTTTTGATTTGCATTTCCCTAATGACTAAGGATGATGAACATCTCTTTAGGTGCTTCTCAGCCATTAGATATTCTTCAGGTGAGAACTCTTTGTGTAGCTCTGTACCCCATTTTTTAATAGGGTTACTTGCCTCTCTGGAGTTTAACTTCTTGAGTTCTTTGTATATCTTGGATATTAGCCCTCTGTCGGATGTAAGGTTGGTAAAGATCATTTCCCAGTTAGTTGGTTGCCGCTTTGTCTTTGTGACGGTGTCTTTTGCCTTGCAAAAACTTTATAATTTAATGAGGTCCCATTTGTCTATTTCTTAATATGATTATCTCAATATATTTTATTCAAATCATAATGATATAACTTCATCTGTTTTTTTTTCTTTTCTTTTTTGTTTTTTGCTGATAACATTCTGTAGTATTAATCTCAAAAAGAAACATTTTCTAAGACCAAGAATACTAAAGATGATGCTTCATAAAGTATAAAAATGATCAAATTATTGTTTCTTTTTTTAAATTTAATTTTAGGTTTTTGATTATTCAGTTTACATCCTGCATACTGTCCCATTTCCAGTCTCACCCTCTCATAATTCTTCCCTCATCCACCATACTCTTCTCCTCTGAGCCGTTAGGGACCCCCTGGGTATGTCCCAAGCGCTGGGATTAAAGGCATGCGCCACCACCACCCAGCTATTACTAGTTTTCAATTCATAGAGTTCTTTGTGTATTTTTCAAGATAATTTTCTGATGGATTTGTGGTTTTCAAAAGATTTCTTTCTATCTCTAGATCATCAGTTCATTTATTTCCTTTCATGTGCAGAAGCTTGTTAATTCCATTCAACCCACAGTTACACAGATACCTAAACCACACAAAGACTCAACAAAGAAAGAGAACTTTAGACCAATGTCCCTTGTGAATACTAATGCAAAAATACTCAATAAAATTCTCACAAACCAAATTCAAAAACACATCGAAATGTTCATTCAGTATGATCATGTAGGCTTCATCCCAGGGATGCAGGGATGGTTCAATATACTGAAATCCATCAACTTAATACACTATATAAACAAACTCAAAGAAAAAAAATCACAAGATCATCTCATTAGATGCTGAAAAAGCATTTGACAAAACACAACACCCCTTCATGTTAAAAGTCTTGGAAAGATCAGGAATTCAAGACCCATAACTAAACATAATAAAAACAATATACAGCAAACCAATAGTCAACATCAATTAAATGGAGAGAAACTTGAAGCAATCTCACTAAAATCAGGGACCAGAGAAGGTTGATCATTCGCTCCCTATCTATACAATATTATACTCCAATTTTAGCTAGAGCAATTAGGCCAAAAAAGGAGGTCAAAATGATACATTTGGAAAGGAAGAAGTAAAGATATCACCATTTGCAGACGATATATTATACATAAGTGACCTCAAAAATTCTACCAGAGAACTCATACAACTGATAAACAGCTTCAGCAAAGTGGCTGGTTATAAAATTAACTCAAACAAATCTGTAGCCTTCCTCTCCTCAAAAGTTAAATTGACTGAGAAAGAAATTAGGGAAACAACACCCTTCACAATAGTCACAAATAATATAAAATATCTTGGTGTGACTCTAACTGAGCACGTGAAAGATCTGTATGACAAGAACTTCAAGTCTCTGAAGAAAGAAATTGAAGAAGATCACAGAAGATGGAAAGATCTCCCATGCTCATGGATTGGCTGGATTAATGTACTAAATATGGCCATCTTATCAAAAGCAATCTACAGATTCAATGCAATCCCCATCAAAATCCCAACTCAATTCTTCACAGAGATAAAAAGAGCAATTCTTAAATTCATCTGGAATAACAAAAAACACAAGAAAGCCAAAAATTATTCTCAACAGTAAGAGAAGTTTTTATGGAATCACCATCCCTGACTTCAGGCAGTACTACAGAGAAATAGTGATAAAAACTGCATGGATATGGTGCGCAGGCAGATAGGCAGATCAATGGACTAGAATTAAGGACCCAGAATTAAACTCACACACCTATGATCATTTGATTCTTGACAAAGAAACCAAAACCATCCAGTGGAAAAAATACAGCATATTCAACAAATGGTCCTGGCTCAAATTGTGGTCAGCATATAGAAGAATGCAAATTGATCCATTCTTACCTCCTAGTAAAAAGCTAAAGACCAAGTGGATCAGGAACCTCCATATAAATCCAGATACACTGAATCTAATAGAAGAGAAAGTGAGAAAGAGGATAAAATACATGGGCACAGGGGAACATTTCCTGAACATAATACCAATGGCCCAGGCTCTAAGATCAAATATAGACAAATGGGATCCCACAAAATTGAAAAGCTTCTATAAAGCAAAGGACATTGTCATCAGGACAAAATGGCAACCTATAGATTGGGAAAAAATCCTTACCAATTATACATCCAATAGAGGGCTAATATCCACTATATACAAAGAACTCAGGAATTTAAATTCCGGAGAAGTGCATAACACAATTTAAAAATGGGACACAAAGCTAAACAAATAATTCTCAACTGAGGAGTATTGAATGGCCAAGAAGCACCTAAAGAAGTGTTCAGCATCCTTAGTTATCAGGGAAATGCAAATCACAATAACCCTGATATTCTACCTCAAACATGTCAGAATGGCTAAGATAAAAACTCAGGTGACAGCAGAAGCTGGTGACGATGTGGGGAAAGAGGAAAACTCCTCCATTGTTGATGGGATTTCAAGCTAGTACAACAACTCTGGAAATCGGTCTGACTGTTTCTCAGAATATTGGAGACAGTATTACCTGAGGACCCACCTATTCCACTCTTGGGCATATACCCAAAAGATGCTCCAACATATACCAAGAACACATGCTTCACTATGTTCACAGCAGCCTTATTTATAATAGCCAGAATCTAGAAACAACCCTGATGTCTGTCAACAGAGGAATAAATGCAGAAACTGTGGTATATTTACACAATGAAGTACTATTCAGCTATTAAAAAATGATTACATGAAATTCAGAGGTAAATGGATAAAACTAGAAAATATTATCCTGAGAGAGGTAACCCAGTCACAAAAGAATACACATGGTATGTACACATTGATGTGTGGATACTAGGAAAAAAACTCTGAATACCCATTATACAACACATAGAATATGTGAACATCAAGAAGAAGGGAGACCAAAGTGTGAATGCTTCTGTCCTACTTAGACGTGAGAACAAAATCATCATGGGACGTAGAGGATGGGAGGGACCTGGGTAGGAGAGGGAGGGGAGGGGAAGAGGGACAGGATGAGGTGTGAGAGAAGATGGGGGAGTAGTAGAGATGGTCAGGAAATTGAATAGATGTGCGTAGCAGTGGGTGATGGGGAATTGGGGGTAGCCACTAGAAAGTCCCAGATGCCAGGAAAGCAAGAGGCTTCCAGGAGCCAATGGGGATGATGTTAGCTGAAATAGTTAACAAAGAGGATAGAGAACCTGTAAGAGCCATATCCAGAGGTTAGGCGTGATGCCCGGTTGAGGGATGGGGCCACCCACCCATCTCAAAAGTATTAACAAAGAATTGTCCCTGTCTAGAGGAAATGCAGGAACAAAGACTGGAGCAGAGACTGAAGGAAAGACCATCAGGAGACTGCCCCACCTAGGGATCCATCCCATCTGCAGACACCAGTGCTGGACCATTGTTGAAGCCAAGAAGTGCTTGCTGACAGGAGCCTGGTATGGCTGTTCCCTGAGAGTCTCTGCCATTTCCAGACCAATACAGATGCAGATGCTTGCAGCCAACCTCTGGACTGAGCATCCAGATCCCAATGGAGGAGTTAGGGGAAGGACTTAAGAGCTGAAGGGGTTTGCAACCCCATAGGAAGGGCAACAATATCAACCAGCCAGACACCCAAGAGCTCCCATGGACGAAATTATGAACCAAAGAATACACCTCGAGGGACTCATTGCTCCACCTACTTATGTAGCAGAGGATTGCCTTATCTGGTAACAGTGAGAGAGGAGGCCCTTGGTCCTATGGAGACTCAATGCCCCAAAGTAGGTGCAGTGAGGCAGGAGTGGGTGTGTAGTTGGGCAAGCTTCCTCATAGAAGCAGGGGATAGTGGGTATGGGATAGGGGTTTTGTGGAGGGGAAACCGGTAAGGGAGATAACATTTGAAATAAATAAAATAATTAATAAAAATAATAAAAAACTCATTCAATCCTATTTTTCAAATCTTGCTAGTAAATTCTGAGTGATTAAAGTACTGTTTGAGTGTCATTTCACATATTTATTTATTAAAGTATTTTTCTCTAACCATTCAGTTCCAGATAATACACTAATCTTTCTGATAATTAGGAACTGTGTTTTATACAAGGTTAGATATAGGCATCTATGCTCATTCTTCAATGTTTTACCAAGCATATTTGTGGAAGATACTTTTCTTTCTCTAGTTATAGTTGTTTTGCATCTTAAAGAAAAACAAATATTTATATATGGGTAGATTAAATTCTAGAAAATCAGTTATATCCCACAGATCCACTTGTTTGTATGTCAAGTACAATGCTGGTTTTACAACTATGTGTATACATAGTAAATTGAAATCAGTTATGGTGACACCCTCACAATTGTTATTGTTATTTTTTCCCTCAGAGGTACTTTAGCTGCTTGGGTTTTTGCAGGTCTTTATAAGTTTGAGCCTTGTAAAATTTTCTGTGAAGATGTTATATGAATACTGATAAAGATTTCATTACCTCTATAAATTGCTTTGGGTAAGAGAACCATTTTTATTCCAATTCCATTTTTCAATGAACACTTAGGGAGCTTTCTATTATCTAGTGTCACTTGAGCTCTGTTTTAATTCTGAAGTCTGAGTCACATGCATCTAATTTTGATTTTGAGCATCAAATTTAGCAGTTGTTTTAACATGGGCAAGTCTCATAATGAAATTATTTCAGATAATTCATCTATAAAAATAGGACTGATGAATGTAAATTTAATTTAATATTATATAAATTACAATTTCACCACATTAGAATATTCTTGAACATAATTCTTATTCAATTTATTTTTATTTGATATTTTATAAACTTTCTAATGGAGTGCCACTGACAGACCAATACATTTTACCTTTTAAAATCGCTAGGGTATATTGCTTAACAGTCTTGGCCATTGTAAACAATTAGAGCTTTATAGATTGTATTACAGATTGAGGTATTATATTTAAGTCTTAGATCTAAAGGAACACTGACAACATCTATTTGTGTGTGTGTATGTGTGTGTGTGTGTGTGTGTGTGTGTGTGTGAGAGAGAGACTTCAATTTGTGTGCACTTATGACTTGGCTATTCGAATACCTGGCAATTGAGAATTTCCATACTTTTGTGCAAAACAAAGGAAGAATTTGTGTGTGTGTGTGTGTAGACGAGGTATTTGCTGTAAATCTAAGAAGACTATGAGACCAGAGGTCATCAACTATACAAAATAACTGCTCACAAGTTTAGCAAAGAGGCAGAAATTATAACTACTGAAAATTTTTGTTCATCTTAATATTATTTGTTGTCATGGTTTATGCAATTGATTCTTCATGGTTTGGAAGTCAGAAGTCTGAAATGAGTAGCTAGGTGTAAAAATCAAGGTTTTACCCAGGGTTGGTTACATCTAAAGGATTTTGTTATAATCCTTATTTTTTGCCTCTTTCAATTTCTAGACAAGCTTGGTCCTGGCAATGATTTTTCTTCCTGTTTCCTACTTCTCAGGCCTATGTGTTGCTCAGCAAGTATGCTTATGATTAAATCTGGACCAGTTATATATTTTAGCTAAGTGCCCCCTTAACATAAAGCACATTTTAAAATCTGTCCTTTTCATGTAGCATTTATAAGATATAGGAAAGACAATATTAATGTCTTTGACAACCTCACCTGTCAAGTTCTAAAGGGGTATCATTAAATGCAGTAAGAAAAATTCCTCACTGGGAAGTCCTTTTTTTTTTCTTTTTATATATAAGATTTTGAAAGATCTGCTCTTTCATTTACCTTCCCAGCTTAAAATATGAATAATTTCTATTGTCTTCATTTATTTTCCATAGCATGGGGACAGAAGAAGATCATCAGTACAGGGTGGCTTAAAAGAGATTCTGTGGTGATATGTGCACATTTGTGATAATTTGCTCTTGTAAAATCTTAGATAGTTCAAGGTCCATGTTTGAATAGAGGAGGCTCACAGTACATGTCAGATGTATAGGTAACAGCAACATGTGTTTCCATTGACTCTAAAAGGAATACTCTGCAGGAGACAGCAGATGCTAAGGCTGTGAAAGTAAGATTTCTTAGAATGTGTTACATCTTAACATTATAACTCCATAGGACAAGATAGAGCAGTTGTCCTTCAGAAAGTCTTTACAACATGAACACACCCCAATTTATTAAGAAACATTTGAAGGTCAATAAGTGTTATGGTATGGTTTGATGAATTGTATTAATTTGTTCACCTATTAAAGTCAATGACACTTAAATGACACTGTAAGGAGTAACTCCTTCCATTGTGATTAATAAACAGACCTTTTTACCTACTACAACAGGATATCATTTTTCTTCAGAATTTAGGTGAAGGAGAGAGAAAATTAAGCCTGGGTTTAGATATGATACATGATGCTGTACTGTGACATACATTTAATGCAAACTACTGCCTTAACACTTTACATCCATCTCCAATAAATTTAACTCTAACAAGCTCAAGAGATATGAAATATTGTCAAATGTGTTGCATGTGGTGAAGCTAATATTCAGAAAGTAAAGTCATTTGTCACCATCACACAACCAGTAAAAAGGGAAGATAGATTGGATATTTCTAAATTCAGAGCCTGGGCATTACAAACTACAGGATATAATCTCCTTGCTTTTAGTAAATTCTTTTCTCTTAAACATTGAATTTCAGGATGATTTTCATTGAATAAAAATAGTGATCCAATATAGAGCTGTTTCAGGATCATATAGAATAGAAATCATGTCTCATTAGGAATCTAAGCTAGCAAATAGTACCACAGGAAGAAAACTGTTGGTTAATAATTAAAATAAATATATTTATCATTTTAATTCAAGTATTCACTGCCTCATTTAGTTCTCTTAAGTACCTGGAATGGAAGCAGAAACACCATTTTAAAAATCAGTAACTAAAGCTCAGATGAATTAAGGTGTCTCTTCAAGGGCACACAATCAATAGAGTTGGCATCTCTGCAAATAGAGTACCAATGGTGATGAATCTCACTGTGTGAATGCATGTTCCATTCCATCAGTTCTGTTAGTCTTATTCTCTTTGAAAGGATAATGGAAGGTTCATGCAGATCTCTCCCTCTTTCTCTCTTTCCTTGTCTATATACAGTGACTATCTATCTATATCTAGATCTATAGATATAGAATTATGCTGATGGGCTCCATTGTCTCAAGGGAACTCTATAGATATAGATATAGATATAGATATAGACATAGATAGATATAGATATAGATATAGATATAGATATAGATATAGATATAGATATAGATATAGATATAGATATAGATATAGATATATAGTGACAGATACAGATATAGATATATGTATGCATATAGGCATGTGCTATATTGATATATGCATATCATTCTATCTATATCTATCTATCTATCTATCTATCTATATCTATTATTATCTGTCTCTATTTTCTCCACCTCTATTTATATATCTCTCTCTATCTTCATATGTATACATGTACATCATTATCTATAAATGTATCACCTATTTAGCTAGGTCTCTCTATATATAGATATATAGATATATACACATATAGACATATAGGTATATATGTTTATAGATATAGGCTTAGGATTTTTAAAACCTCCTTTAATAGGGTTCTCAAATTCTTTAACCAACCTTCTAGCTCACTATACAAATTATGGGAGAAAAGATGGGTAACAGGAAAATCAGGATGTAGACCTGTTTGGAAGTAATAAATCAGTCCAGATCAGTAGTGTCAGAATACCAACAGTCCAGTTGAAAGGGTGTCACCAAACATAAATTGGCAGCAGCAGCCCTATCCAGCAGAAACAGCCAGGCCTCTGCCAAATCAGCCCAAGTCAACAAGAGCAACCAAAACCAGCCAGGATACTAGAAGTTCTCTGCATTGTGTCAAGGCTAGCTATGCAAGAATGATGTCGCTGCACTGTTTAGTCCTACTTATATTTCTCCAAACATCACATGTTCTCTCATGGGTCTGCCTCAGCAAAACATCACATGAGTCAACTGAATCATGTGACACAGACAGAAATTTCCATTTCATACAAGTACATATATATATGTGTGTGTGTGTGTGTGTGTGTGTGTGTGTGTGTTTAAATAGATATAGATATATAGGTATATGTAGATAGATGTATAGGTATATAGATATATATTTATATAGGTATATATGTGTATAGATGTATAGATGAATAAATGTATAGATGTACAGATATACAGGTACATAGATATATAAGCAGGACAATAACTATATGATTATAATTTATCAGTCTTCTTGACTTATTCTCTGCTATTTGTAAATATGACCTCAAAAACATATGAATATATAATAGAATTATATGATGTATCCAGATACTCAATTAACCTTGTTTCATAATGAGGAAAATATTATCAACAAAGTTTTATTCTGCATTCTTATCATATAGAGAGAAGAAAATGTAACATATACTAAAATTTTGGAAATGTGTTAACGTAACAAACATTCTCTGCCCCTCAGTAGAAGCCCAGGGAAATCTCTGTGGGGTTGCTCATCTTCACAATGTATTGATTCGTACCTTTGTTATGACAGAGTACTTCATTTATACTTACAAAGATTTTATCCATCTGTATTTGGTATAGTACCATTCCCTGTATGTAAATGTATGTCTTCAAACATTTGTAATGAGAATCCTCATTACAAATACATCATACATACCTCATACATCAACCAAAAGAAATTTCCCAGAATATGGGTATCAAAAGAGATAATCATATAGGGGTTTGGTTAAACTAAACATTTCTGAGAAAAATGGATGTTTCTTGAATATGCATAGGAACAATGCTATTTTGGCCAATGCCTCAAAAGGAATGCATAATTTTAAGCATTTGAAAATTGACTTTTTAGAGGGTAAAAACTTTTACTTACAGTTGGACACAATATTAATCTGAGTATAATACATTTTTAATGATTTCAATATAAAAAAATCTATAAAGCTTATCAGTAAGGCTCATATTTCTTTGACCTTAAATTATGGAAAAGTGGCAGAAGAATTAAAATTATGGTTATTTGAAATTAAAGTAAGCGTGCCAGTATATGTGTTGTAAACAAATAGATAAAAATGAAACAAAACCCTTTTTTGCTCAATTCTTGTTTCCTCCTTTTCTTCATGAACTTCCATGCTGTAGTCTTCAGGAACCCTTATACTTGTTTTATTTACATCCTTACCTAAATACATATTGTTGAAGAATTCACATGGTTGTATATCTGCCAGACATACAAATTCATCTGCCTGTTTTACATTTTCCATTTGGATGTTGATATAGGTTGTTTTATGAAAATAAAAGTGATATTTCTGATCTCACACTTATTCTTTTTAGAAGTGTATCACTCTTCCTTTCAGAGGTAATGTCAATGTCTTTTCTATTTGAAATAAGGTAGATATTTTTTATTGTTTTTGCAGGAGAATGTTGCCTAATTAACCCCGTAACTTCTAAGGCTAGGTAATAAAAGAGAATGCGTGATTACACTTACCTTTTTCTTATAAAGGACAACATTTAATTGGACCTGGCTTACAGGTTTAGAGGTTCAGTTCATTATCATCAAGGCAGAAACATGGCAGCATCCAGACAGGCATTTCAGTACATTGTCACAATGAGTTTTAGCTAGCAATGGTTTTACATTTATAATTTCACAGTCTACCTATGTGTTACACTTCCTTTCTTTCTCTTTTGCTATACTTGCCAGTTGAACCAAGGAACAATGTTGTGAAGAAATCTAGGTAACTGAAGAAGTCATCTGTCAGTGCCTTGGCTAGTAGCCCAGACAAGATTCCTACTGAAAGCTAGTAACTCTCAGAAATATAAGCGAAATATTGGAACATTCCTCTAAGTTGAATCTATATTAACTAGGGATTATCAGGTCCACATATAATATGAATATTAGTATCTTTTTAAAAGAGTTTAATTTTTGCTTTTATCTGGATAAGTTAAAATAAACATATATTTCCACAGTTACTTTTCCCTTCTCCACTAGATTATAAGCTCTACCTAGGAAATATTTTTATACTGTTTGCTACCATCTCCCTAGTACTCTATATCTAACGTTACTTTATCTCTATTTCATGCTTTCTTCTGAGCTGCTGCTATAAATGACATTTACCATTTGTCCCTAGCTATGGGTTTTCTTATCACCCAAGTACAAATTCCTCCTTTCACTAGACTATTTAATCAAGTCTTTCTGACCATAAATTCCTTTGCCCTCTAAATGAAGACTCTGGGCTCTTCAGGACTTAGGAAATTAAAATAACACCAGTGCCAAATATATCTCCCTAGCGCTACTCACCCTGCTGAGTTGTATTTTAATTACTTTATCTTAAATTCCCAGACCAATGCAGAGCATTTAGAACGTGTTTTTGTCTAGGAAAGTTTCTAGATCTCCTTCAGTGGTATAGTAAATAAAATGAGTATTTGATGTAAATGATAGTGAACTGTAACTTTTGATATAGAAAGAAAGAAATAATAATATGCAACTGCTGTGTTATAGATGCTAATAAGGTTATTGTAAAACTTGAAACAGTTAATGTTAAATTGTAATTGAAACTGTCATATGCCAGGTAAACAAAAATAGATGCATTTAATAGCACTAGTGAAATATGTACACGGTTTCTTATATATTTTAACAAGAGAAGAATGGTTGACTTTGAAAAATGAAAGGAATTTTCTTTTCCTTTTAATGAAATAGTTCTTTTGATGTGCCTGAGCCACATCTATGTTTCATCTACTAAACCTAAAGTGATGAGAACTGAGTTTGAAAACATAACTGAATTCATGATTTTTGAAAATGGAAGATGGCCTGAGGGATATTACAGAGTGTTAATAGATACACTTTCTTCACTTATAATGAAATAAAAATCTTCTTGATATAAAACATCAATCACAGAACCTTTGGACTTGAAGAGTTCCCTTGAGACAATGGAGCCCATCAGCTTAATTCTCAAGAGAACTTTTATGCAAGTTGTGTCTGACCAAAGAATATTTGGATCATCTGATCCATTAAAGAGCCATGCTTCCAATACATGTCATTAAATTAGAATGTATGAGTAATGGGGTTTTAGAAGTGATACATTTAAGGCTCCATTGTTCATAGTTTTTAGATGATCATGATTTATCTTTGGAATTTTTACTGTTTTACAAATTACAACACTTACAAAGTTACATTTGAGACTATGCACCCAGAAACTGTAATTTTTAGAAGGAAATCATCTTTGTTTTCCACTTAATAGTTTGATTTTTGGTAAATTTTACATTATTATAAATCAATTTCCCTACCTTTATTTTCTATTAGATATTTGCTTTATTTATATTTCGAATGTTGTCCCCTTTCATTGTTACCCCTCTGAAAACCCCCATCCAATCTCCCTGTCCCTGCTTACCACCCCCCCACACACACATACACACACTGTCCTGACTTGGCATTACCCTACACTGGGGCATCGATCCTTCACAGAACCAATTTCCTCTCCTCTCACTGATCGCTAAAAAGGCCATCCTCTGCTCCATATGTAGCTGTAGTCATGTGTCCCTCCATGTGTACTTTTTGGTTGGTGGTTTAGTCCCTGGGAGCTCTGAGGGTACTGGTTGGTACATATTATTGTTCCTCCCATGGGGCTACAAACCTCTTCAGTTTCTTGGGTCTTTTCTCTAGCTCCTCTATCGGGGAACCTATGTTCAGTCTATTGGTTAGCTGTGAGCCATGGGTATTTTGATTCCTCTTCTAAGAAGGACCAAAGTATCCACACTTTGGTCAGAAGTTAGACTCCAGAGAAACAAATAACCCTATTGAAAATTGGGTACAGAGTTAAACCAATAATTCTCAACTGAGGAATACAGGAATGGCTGAGAAACACCTAAAGAAATGTTCAACATCCTTAATCATCAGGAAAATGCAAATCAAAACAACCCTGAGATTCCACCTCACACCAGTCAGAATGGCTAAGATCAAAAACTCAGGTGACAGTAGATGTTGGCAATGATGTGGGGAAAGAGGAACACTCCTCCATTGTTGATGGCATTGCAATCTGGTACAACCACTCTGGAAATCTGTTTGGCGGTTCCTCAGAAAACTGGACATAGCACTAACTGAGGACCCAGCTATACTACTCCTGGGCATATACCCAGAAGATGCTCCAACATGTAACAAAGACACATGCCCCACTATATTTATAGCAGCTTTATTAAGAATAGCCCGAAGTTGGAAAGAGCCCAGATGTCCCTCAACAGAGGAATGAATACAGAAAATTTGGTACATTTACACAATGGAGTACTGCTCAGCTATCAAAAACAATGAATTCATGAAATTCTTAGGCAAAGGGATGGACCTAGAAAATATACTGAGTGAGGTAACCCAATCACAAAAGAATACACATGGTATGCACTCATTGATAAGTGGATATTATCCCAAAAGTTCGGAATACCCAAAATACAATTCACAGACCACATGAAGCTCAAGAAGAAGGAAGATTTTCATGCATTTAATTGAACATATGCTGTATTTTGGCTCTTATGTGTCCTCAAAAGCATATGTCAATAGTTTAGTGTCATGGGAAGGTAGGGAAAACTCTTAATTGGTAGCATTTTAGGCCCCTTATAAATATTATTTATGTATATGATGAAATATGATCCTATCTATGCCCATTTCTTATTTCCAACTCTCTCCTAATTCCTACCCCAACTACTCTCTCATGTTTTGTTCCATTTTTAAAAACTTAACCCACTAAGTCCAACCAACCTTTCCTCTATGTTCAAACATGTAGAGGATTCACTAAATCAAGAGTAACCACTGGAAGCCACACTCTCAAAATAAGATCCCAGTTATCCCCATGCTGCAATCAACTTCCCATAGCTCCTTAATAAGGAGTGACTTTGTTGTTCCTTGTCTATGATAAAATGTTGACTTGTTTGATCTTGTACAGATCTTATGTAGGTAAAGAAAGTACTGCTTGCTTGCAATTGTCTTAGTTAGGCTTTGATGATGAGGCCATAGAGGGATGGTGTTTATTGGCTTGCTTCCCATGGCTTGCTCAGTTTACTTTCTTATAGAACACAGAACCACCAGCCCAGGGTTAGTACTACCCACAATGGGCTAATCACTAATTGGGAAAATAAATGTTTTAGAGGTGGATCTCATGGAGGCATTTCTCCAATTGAGGCTGTTTTCTCTCTGGTGACTCTAGCTGGTATTAAATTGACAAACAAATCAACTAATAGTCCACGTTATGTACTGAAGAATGCATTTCATCATATTCTTCTCCTCAGCTCTCCATCTCCAGCTCTTATATTCATTCTTCCTCCTTTTATGCTGTATTTCCTGAGCTTTGGTTGCATGTTTATGTTGGGGGAGGAGGTAGGGTGGGATGAGTGGTGATACAGTTATCCTGCTTATGAATGAGCAGTCACAGTCTCCTTTTTTTTTTTAGCATTTTGATCATTTGTAAGCATCTGCTTTGACTGCTACATGTTGCAAAATGAAACCCCACTTTTTTTTCAAAGATTGAAAACATATATAAAATATTTAGAAAATAAATATGCAATATAATAATTTATCTGAAGTTTGATCTGTTTGCCATTGATATGTAATTTTACTACTCATATACTTGGTACTTAGTATGCATGATTATTTAAAGCATGTAGTCATAAGTATAATGATGGGATCAAATGATACGCTTCTTTCTTTTTTTATGTTTTGTTAGTATCCCATCCAAAATTGTAACCATGTAAATCCTATCAGCAATGTTTGTGTTTGTTTTGCATCAAATCCTGAACATTATTTTGTATAATTTATTATAATTTTAAAGCATGTATATATATATGCATATTTCTGAATTTTAATTTTTACTGGCAAATAATATTGATCATTTTATTTAAAATATAGTAGCTTTGTATATACATATACAATAGAATCATGAATTAAATGCCCATACTAAGAAAAACATATAACAATTTGGTTCCATATTTATCAGAATTAGAATAAGTTATAGATCTATCCATTTACAAAAGGGAAGTATTTTCCATGACAAGAAATGGGAGACAGTATCTGAAGTAACTGAAAATAAGAATCTAGGCAAATACAGTTTGATTAAAGATATGGCATGTCAAGATGCTCATAACCTTTAACTTCTAGTAAAACAACCAGTCTACAGCCATTCTTTTTGCTTTCCCAAAAGTCTTATGATTTATCTGGAAATGTTAGAATTCATTGCAAAATCAGTATTGGGCTTTATTTATCACATGTAATCCAAGTTTGAAATGTTCCCTCATGGGCTCATTAAATTCATCTGCAACTGCTCACTGAATCTTTTTGTTAAAATATGCACAATGTTTCAAATAAAGTAGAACTAGTAGAAACAAAAAAGTATAATGAAGTCCAGTTTTTGCAATTCAGTGAAGTTTAAGAAACCTTTGTTTCTTTCAGGGAAATCTTATGATTTTGTAAATATGGCATAATGTAGATATGTCAAAGCAGCAAACTTTCTCAAGATAATAGGAGGGTAGTTTTCTCAGTAAAAATTCAGATAAGGAGTGATTCAAAGATTGTCAAAATGCAATGTATACCTTAGGCTGTACATTGCTGAAGTAGCAAAGCAACAAAGATAAGGGTCAAAATGTCTTATTTCTTTCATCTCAGGAGAGGCTATTTTCTACAGAAAGACAGGAACATTTGGCAAAGCAGTGACCAACAAACTCCATAAAGATCCAGACAGTAAATATGTTTGGCTGTGTGTGTAATTAGATTCCTCTCACAACTACGAAAACTGTCAATATAATAAAAAAGCCTGCTGAAAATAATAAACATGGCTATAATTCAGCAAAAAAATATTTATCCAAACAGATGACAGGCGAGATACAGCCCATGGGTCTTAGTATGCTAATTGCTGCTCTAAAATATAACAGGGAAATACATTCAAATTCAAAACGCCTAGGTTTAAAAGCAGATAGAATACAATTAAAACAATTAGCATTAAAAATTAATGATTTTGTTTAAGTATCATGAATAGAAGTAAAACATTTTGGCAAATCTACACAATTCTCATTCTTAAATATGGATTTAAACACTTAAAGAAGCATGGTGCTTAAAATTTGTATTATCATTTACAATTCTCAAAGAAAATAAAGCAAGGTCTAATATTCTGGGTCAAAGAGTGCCACTGATATGAATACACAGTGTCTGTTACCAATTTTTCATAATAAAAAGCTACAAAGATTTAGATGGGCCAGTCAAAACAAAGGGAAGGAAAAGACCAAGGCTAATTAAATTATAAAGAAAAGTAAAAATTATGCAGTCTTATTATGTCATGGCAATAAATTCTATTAAATTTAGAAGAAGAGTTCCAACACATGGATGGCTCATATTTTATAATAGGCTCTATTTAAAGAAATAAACCACAACCCATATAATTCTCTTTATTGTTGGGGAAAAATTGCATTTTAAAGCACCTAAGAAGACCTCATAGGGATGCATGGTTCAGGTTTGTATATGCAGTGAGGATTAATTAGTGTAACAGCTAACTATGTATCCAATACTTACTGTGTGTCAGGAATATTCAATGTAATATCTCCAATTCTCATGAACTTAAATCACAGTTGTTCTACTTACTAACTTTGTGAACAAGGAACATATTAATCTCTTCTGAGGCTTTGTTCCTGAAGGGTTTCTCTGAAGTCACATATTCCAGAGAAATCTGGTTGAAATGGTTAGGGAGAAGATATTACGAATTTTAATTTTTTTTAAAAAAATACTTTTTATGTTTATGCAAGTTTTACTGGCATGTACATATATGAATTAAGCATAGGCTGGATCTCTTATAACTCACACTATAGAATGTTGAGAGCCATCAATAGACACTAAGAAATGAACCTTGGTTCTTCCCAAGAGTGACATGTACTCTTAACCACTAAGCCATGTCTCCAACCCTGTAATGTACCCTTGGAAGAATAATTAGCAGTGATTTAGAAGCTGTGCTAGGTACCTAAAATTACAGTGTATAAGGGCCCTATGTTGAAGCTAGAAAACCTGTTGAAATTCTGAAATCTGGGCAGTAGATATGTATTTGTATTTTAACTGTATTTGATTTAGAGCTTCTATCAAAGATGAGATATTTCTTGCCTACAATTTCTGACAGTGGGCACTGGGAGAAAGCTCAGAAGAAATATAGTATTTTATCTTCTACATGAAGTACCAGAAGATAAAAAAATCTACTGGTCCTATAATATCGTTTTATTTTATATCTTAAAACAAACAAGCAAAGAAACACACAAACAAAATAAAACATCATTTGAGCTTAAGGGAGTAAAACAGTGAAGAAAATAGCTGAAACTTAAGGGCTTCTCTTCATTATTTCTACCAGTATTACCATTTGTATTCAGCTACTCTTCAAGAATGAGAGGACTGAAATCTTCTACAGTGTCATGCTTCATCTTGGCTGTCAATTAAACCACAAAGCAAGTAAGATACGAACTGGGAGATACATATACTTATGAAAAATCATTTGAACTAGTTATTTGATGTAGAAAGGTGCACCATAAATATGGCCAGTTCTTTTCTGTGATGTTAGCAAGCCAGACAAAATAAGTCCAATAGAAAAATTTTGTATTGTATCCCTTTTATTTCAATTCTCATTAGCAAGGTCATCAATCCTATAGTTGCTATTGTTGATGTTGCCATTGCAACATTCTCATGATGATATAAGAAGTCAGTTTACTTGGGTTTCCAACAAAGACTGATTAACAGTTTCTTGCCAGGAATCCTCCAAGTCTCTAGTGTCAAGAAAAGAACTGCTAAAGAAAATAGTTTCATTGACTGAGTAGCTACTAAGCTCTAAGCTTCTCCAGTGTATAGCTATTGTTGAACTATCCAAACCACTTGGACAACATTTTGTAAATCAGTCTAATAGATTTCATTCATATACATCATATAAATACACACACACATGTATATCCTGTTCTGTTACTATATAGCACCTTTACTAACATGATATTTAGTATATAACTATTTGCTACATAGATAACTGCTCTAGCTTTAGACCCCTGTAGTTCTTATTTTATGTCCTTGATTTCATTTTCTCTAAGACAATAATGGTCACCTATGCTCTGACTATATTCCTGGCAATTTTGATTTGGAAAACAATGGCAGTCATTAGATCATTAATTATGCCCTCTGTTGTATGAGAGACACTGCATTATGTATGAGGATTATAGTGAGCACAACACAGGTAGAATCCTGTCCATCATGAATAATATTTAAGGGGTTGTAAAAACATGGACATAATTCAAGCATAAATTCAAGCATACAAATGGCTTTAAAATCCCACTCTGAAGACTATAATAAAGCAGGAATATTGAGGATGGATATTCACAAAGTTTAAGAAATGGAATCAGCTACAAAATTATTTGATTTCTTTTCTATATGCAGTCATTACAATTAGAAATTCATGGTAGATAGAGATGTTTTCACCATGTCACTATAAAAAAAACGTGGGTTCATCAAAAGGAACAGTCAGGTATAGATTGAGAAGGGGATTAAGGAGGCCTTACACAATCTTGCTGAGGTCTTTGCTATTAATAAAGTCAAGGAGTCAAGATTATTGCTTAGTTGTCTAGCCAATAACTTCCAAACCCATGATGATATAGATGATTCAAGGTAAACTCAGTGTCGGAAAGTTAAAACAAAACATAAATGTGGGGAATGGATTTTTAGAGATGAGCAATATTTCACTGGGTGACAGGAACATACCCAAGGATGAGAGAATATATTATAAACACGTATGAAATTGGCAAAGAGCAAATTTAATTAATAAGAAAGAATAGTAGAACATTGAACTTTCTAATACACTATTACAGCAGTTTTACAAATGGGGGCTGGAGAGATGGCTCAGCGGCTAAAAGCACTGACTGCTCTTCCGAAGGTCCTGAGTTCAAATCCCTGCAACCACATTGTGGCTCACAACCATCCATAATGAGATCTGACACCCTCTTCTAGTGTGTCTGAAGACAGCTACAGTATACTTACATATAATAATAAATAAATCTTTAAAACAAAAATAAATGTTGAGCTGAATGTGTCCCAAAGACAAAAATTGTTTGTGACAAATGAAGTAGAGGTATGGATGATAAACAATATAGAAAATAAAATGTTGAAGGGATATCACATTTATAAAACCACTAATTGGTTTGTTGAATATTACATTTTCACTATCAAGATGTTATTGGACAAAGCATGTCACTGAGTAGGGTTTGAGATTTCAAAGTGACCAAGTTAACCCCAATTACTTTGTCTTCTTGATGCCTGCAGAGAGAGATGTAGAAACCTCAGCTCCTTCCCCAGGACCATGTCCATCTGTCTGAAACCAGAATGATAATGGATTTTACCTCCCAAATTGTAAGCCAGCTCCAAATAAATGATTTCCTTTATAAGATTTGGTCATGGTGACTCTTTCACAGCAATACAACACTGACTAAAACACAAATCAATGACAGAACTAAATCTCTAAATCTAGAACTTATAAGCCTTACATCATCTTTCAGTTCATGTGTCTTTTATCTACATCCAGTCCTTCATCATCTAATATTACCTTTTCACAGTCTTCTTTCTAAATTATATACTATCTTCACACATGTATTTGTGTATGTGTGTGTGTGTATATATATATATATATATATATATATATATATATATATATATATATATATATATATATACTTATTCTTACTGGGATTGGATGAGCTCACTTAATATTGTGCTCAGAGGAGAATGGAAAGAAATTAAAAAAAAAAAAAACAAAATGAAGGAGAAGATGAAAGAGAATGAAGGCGGAAAAATGGGGGCTAAGGAGAACAGGAGGAGAGACAAAATGCATGGTAAAGGATCATTTTGATTTACTCTCCAGCTTTGCCAAACATTTTCTGTGTGAATTCAGGTACACTTAGTTGAAAGAAAGAAGATGAAATAACTAGACTAATGGATAGAAAATTCTCAGAACTATGATTATCAAACAACAAAAACCAATTTGTAAGTGTGAACTCTCACGATTATTTTGATGAGAGAATATGCATCTATTCTTGTTTTCTATCGCATATATTGATGCCTTGAAATTTCACTGCTACATAGAAGGCACTTAAATGATGGATGGTATTTCTTAAGAAGTTTAATCAACAGTTACATATGTATTTGTAATCCATAGGAAGATCTAGGCATAGTGAAATTTGTCAATCACCTAATACGCTGGATGATATTGTCTGGGACATTGTTAACAGCTAAGAAACATATAAAATAGAGGATTGTACCATATGGAACAAAGTGAGAAGAAAGAAAATAACAAAAATCAGAAGAGAAGCAGATAAAGGTGGTATCTATAGGATAAAGGTGTTTCTTAATAGAAATGAACTATCATTGTACTCATAAATTAGTACATCCTTCAATAGTAGCGAACATTGAAAAATTTTTCAGCAGGTTGCACTGTAAGCATTCAATATGTACAGTGCCTGTCCACAGCTTCGAGATTTTGCCCCTACCTACATTTCCACTTCATACATGTGCCTTCTCTTTCTTTATAAATTGCATTCTATATCTAATTTCCTTTGCTAAATTTGAATATACATGAAAATATTATTCCTCTGTCTGCTATGCCACTTCATACATGTGCCTTCTCTTTCTTTATAAATTGCATTCTATATCTAATTTCCTTTGCTAAATTTGAATATACATGAAAATATTATTCCTCTGTCTGCTATGCCACTCATATATTTCATAATATCCCTGGTATCAGTCGCATCTTATAGTCAACCATGTCCACTGGATATCAATAGAGCAAGCTATCTCAAAAAATATTTTTCTAAATTAAAAATAAATGGCACTCTTGTTATTGATACATGTGATTAATCACCCTCAACAGACTGATTCAAAGTCTGAAATTAAATGGACAAGAGCCATGTATATATATATACACTAACCTTTTCTTCTCTTTCTCAGTCCACTGGGTCTTAGGGAAAACATTCTCCAGCTTTAATATGCTTCAGAAGTATTCAGTTTACAACTCTAGTACATGTTAGGATTGAGCAGGTGAACAACTTATTTGAACTTGATAAATATTCCATCAAGAAGCACTTAATAATGATATTCACAAGTGACTTTTCAGTCTCAAGGTAAGCAATACTTCCCTCCTTTGTTACAAAATTTTACCCCAAGAATACCTTATTCTTTTTTGGGTTCTGTTTCTAACACTGTTTTTCATGTAGAACATTAGACTGATGTGTCTATGTGACCAGAAATAATGTCTATTTATCTTCATATTTTTTCACTAAACACAGTAATTGAAAGAGAGTAGGTTCTCAGTAAATGCTAATTTAATTATTGGCCTTAAAACCCTTATGACTATGGGCTCAATTCAAAGGTAAGAAATCATGTAATTATTCAGTGTCAATCTTAGTTTATAATAATCTCTCATGATAAATCTAGGAAAGAAAAAAGGCATGGAATCGTTCACTCCTATTTTGTGAATAAAGAACATTTTCATTAAAGTGTTCTGCGTACTAATTAAAAGCAGAAGAAAAAAATAACTATAGGAATCTATTTCTAAAACATATGGTAAAATATCTATGCAACATTATAAGAATGTATCTTATAACTAATCTTCATTGATACATGAATACTGTTTGAGCATCACAATAGAGTTGTGGGGTTTTTTAAATAACTTAGAGGATTTCAAAACAATTTCCAATTGACTTACATCTTTAAAATCCATTAGAACAAATGTAAATTATAATTTTCTGAATGAATCTAAATTTGACCAATTTTACCTGAGATTATGACAAAATCCAACCCAATAATAATTGGTTTTAAGTCTCAAGGAGAGTAGTTGAAGAAGGAAGAATAAATCATGTGCTTAATACTTTTATTTTAATTTTCATATACACAGCAATGATTGTTCTATTTTAACTATATTTTATTTATTCTTTGTATGTGTCTGGGCACATGTGTATCACAGAGTACGAGGGTCAGAAAACAACTCTTGGAAATCAATTGTATCCTTTAATTATGTGAGTCCCAAGAATCAAGCTGAATTCCTCAGGCTTATTAACAAGGACCTTTATTCACTATTTACTGGCCATGTTGTAAAATGTGCTTTGGTAAATGAATTATATGAATGTAAAAGTTCTCTATTTTGTTAGTTCTATGAGAATATTACACATTTTGATTACAGAGAATATTCACCATCCTTTTTCTAACTTCTCATAGCTCTACCTCTATCCCTTACACTGGTACAACTTCATGTTATCCTTTTTCATTAAATACATAAAGTATGGTTTTTACTGTACTTATAATCTTGAATATTTAGCCTTTTGTTGGAATTTGTTCAACCTACCAGTGATTATACTACCAAACACAATGTTCTGGCTATTTTCTAGCAACTATTAATATCCAATGCATTGTTGTCTTGGGATGAGACATCATGATCACCTGCTCTCTATACATAGGGATTTCGTCTGGCTTGACATCACACAATTCATATACATTTTGTAACAACTGATGTGAGTTCCTATTTGAAAACATCCTGTTGTGTTCAGAAAACACTGTTCTCTTCAAGCTATTCATTGCCTCTGGTTCTCACAATTTTTGGGCCACATCTTCCACAATGATTCCTGAGTATTTGGATGGTAAGTAAATTATTCCACTTAGAAATAGTTCTACAGCCGGGCGGTGGTGGCGCACGCCTTTAATCCCAGCACTTGGGAGGCAGAGGCAGGCGGATTTCTGAGTTCGAGGCCAGCCTGGTCTACAGAGTGAGTTCCAGGACAACCAGAACTATACAGAGAAACCCTGTCTCGAAAAACAAAAAAAAACAAAAAAAACAAAAAAAAAAAAAAAAAAGAAATAGTTCTACAGTTTCTGAGTCTCTTCAGGTTGAAGAGTTGTATCTCTTTAATTGCCATCTACTGCAGGCAGAAGCTGTGACGAATGTTGAAAGATAAGTTAATCTATGGGAGCAGTGATAAGTCATGAGTCAGTTTAAAACTAGGCCCATTTAGAAGCACAGTGGTAATAGATTCTTCCTTAAAGCCTAGAACCTATCTAGTTACAGGTTCTTGGTGTTAATAATGGTGCCAACCATGAATTTTAACTTGTAGAGTGTACTTAAATCAATAAGAAATCAGATGGTTACTTCCATGACATTTGTATCACTATTGCCTCAGATTCCTGGTCAAAACTGTAGCTCACAGCGTTCATTGCTAGTATTATGGTAACATTTCTCTTCCAGTTTCATATATGTAAGTACCATAAAAGCTACCCAGTATTGATGAAGCTTCTATGTCAGGAGCCTCCTGGCCTGGAACGGATTGAAATGAGATACATAGTTGGACTCGGGTATGGCTTTAAAGACTGATGTTCTCCAGAAGTTCTAGCTCTCTAACTATACTAAATGCTTGTTAATAGCTTTTAAAAGATCCTAAAAATGTTCTTGCTCTTTCTGACAGTTAAAAAGCTGCTGGATTAGGCAAATAACACCAGTAGTCTAAGGGCAGGTGTGGACAGATTAAGTAAAGGATTAATTGCTAGAGCCTTTCCCCTTTTTCAGACGCCTCTCACCTGTAAGGTTAGGGGGAAGTTTGGAACAATAAACTTCTATTGAACCAGGAGAAGAGAATCTAGCTCAGAAAAACATTTACATAAGCAAATAAGCATATCCTCCCATGAATTCATAAACAGATTCACACATGCACATTTGTATATTTCCATTCAAACCATTTGGGCTGAGTTTCCATACATTCTTATAATCACGTACTTACACACATCCATACTTACTTATGCATATGGAGCAAAAGAACAAGTGCCAGTGCAGAAAGAACTCACTCATTCTGGATGAAAAATGAGCTCCAATCTTTCTTGCATAGAGAAAGAAAGAGCTTCTAATATTTTATTACTAAATGAGCTAAATCCAAGTCTGTACGAAGAAGGATTTGTTTTCTTTAATAAGACTTGATTTAAGAAATCAAGACTTGAGGGTGAGCGGCGCCACGGAGACTGCCCTCCGCCATCTTTGCTCCAGTGACCAGGTAGTTGGGACCGCCAGGCTCAGAGACAGACAGGCATAATATCGCTTCGGTTTCAGGCAGCTTGTGTGTAACCTGCTCCCAGGTGCTGGGCTGATCTGCAGTAACCAGCGCGCCAGTTCCGCGGTGGGACCTTCTGCCTGGTGGAGGGACCCCGCGCAGGGAGGGAGCCTGCCAGCTTCCCTTCCGCGACCTCTGTTCCCGCGGACTGCGCTGGAGAGACCGGTACCCAGGCTCTCCCCCCAATATAACATCACTTGGGACACGGCCTGTTGGGGCTTCCTTCTGTGCCCGAGGGCGGGTTGGCGCTGTGGTCGTCTGGGTGCCAGATCGGCGGGCCATTGTGACCACAGGGTGAGCAGCGCCACGGAGAGTGCCCTCCGCCATCTTTGCTCCAGTGACCAGGTAGTTGGGACCACCAGGCTCAGAGACAGACAGGCATAATATCGCTTCGGGTTCAGGCAGCTTGTGTGTAACCTGCTCCC
Organism: Tokudaia tokunoshimensis; assembly: GCA_036184795.1. Classification (NCBI taxonomy): domain Eukaryota; kingdom Metazoa; phylum Chordata; class Mammalia; order Rodentia; family Muridae; genus Tokudaia; species Tokudaia tokunoshimensis. The sequence goes on along the minus strand of BTHU01000023.1, from coordinate 128,186,142 downwards.
AGGTGCTGGGCTGATCTGCAGTGACCAGCGCGCCAGATCTGCTGTGGGACTTCTGCCTGGCAGAGGGACGCCCCCCCCCCCCCAGGAGAGATCACACACCCCTGCACAGGGCAGGAGCCTGCCAGCCTCCCTTTGGCGACCTCTGCTCCAGGAATCCACTAGGCTGAGCCTTTAGATGTGCAAGGCCTCCCCAATATAAGATCACTTGGGGCAAAGCACATTAGGGCTCCAAAGTCACTCAGGAGCAGGCAGGCCCCAGAAATCGGTGCCAGGGGAATCCTGGTAATCCAGGGGGGGCAGAAATAGCTTTGCAAGCTCACAGGAGGTCCAACCAACAGCCAGTGGCAGCAGGACCAACTAACACCAGAGGTATCCAGATGGCAAAAGGCAAACGTAGGAATGTTACTAACAGTAATCAAAGTAATGTGGGACCATCCGAACCCAACTCTCCAACAGCAGCAAGTCCTGGATACCCCACCACACCCGAAAGACAAGATCTGGATTTAAAATCACTTCTCATGATGCTATTAGAGGATCACAAGAAGGACACAAATAAATCTCATAAAGAGTTACAGGAGACCATGAATCAACGGTTAGAAGCCCTTACAAAGGAAACACAAAAATCGCTTAGAGAAATGCGGGAGAACATGGATCAAAAGATGGAGGCGCACAAGGAGACAACACAAAAATCACTTAACGAGATGAATCAACGGGTAGATGCACTCACAAAGGAATCACAAAATTTGCATAAAGAAATGCAGAAGAATATGGGTCAACAGACGGATGCCCATAAGGAGGCAACACAAAAATTGCTTAAAGAAATGAATCAACGGTTAGATGCCCTTACAAAGGAAACACGAGAACTGCTTAAAGAAATGCAGGAGACGATGGATCAACAGATGGAATCCCATGAGGAGGAAACACAAAAATCGCTCAGAGAAATGCAGGAGAACGTGGGTCATCAGGAAGAAATCCTGAAAGAGGTAATGCAAAAATACCTTAAAGAAATACAGGAAAATACAAACAAACAAGTGAAGGATCTCAGCAAATCCATCCAGGAACTAAAAAAGGAAGTAGAAACAACTAAGAAATCACAAAGGGAGACAACTTTGGAGATAGAAAACCTTGGGAAGAAATCAGGAGTCATAGATGCAAACATCAACAATAGAATACAAGAGATGGAAGAAAGAATCTCAGGTGCTGAAGATTCCATAGAAAGCATCGACTCAACAGTCAAAGAAAATGCAAAATGCAAAAAACGCGTAACCCAAAACATCCAGGAAATCCAGGACACAATGAGAAGACCAAACCTAAGGATTATAGGTATAGATGAGAGTGAAGATTTGCAACTTAAAGGGCCAGTAAACATCTTCAACAAAATTATGGAGGAAAACTTCCCTAACTTAAAGAGAGAGATGCCGATGAACATACAAGAAGCCTACAGAACTCCAAACAGACTGGACCAGAACAGAAATACCTCCCGTCACATAATAATCAAAACACCGAATGTGCTAAACAAAGAAAGAATACTAAATGCAGTAAGAGAAAAGGGCCAAGTAACATACAAAGGAAGACCTATCCGAATCACATCAGACTTCTCACCAGAGACTATGAAAGCCAGAAGATCCTGGGCAGATCTCATGCAGACACTAAGACAGCACAAATGCCAGCCTAGACTACTATACCCAGCAAAACTCTCAATCACCATAGATGGAGAGACCAAGATATTCCATGATAAAACCAAATTTTCACAATATCTTTCCACAAATCCAGCCCTGCAACGGATAATAGGTGGAAACCTCCAATACAGGGAGAGAAACAACACCCTGGAAAAAATGAGATAATAACCTTCTTGAATCAAACCCAAAAGTAGATAACCACTCAAACATAAAGATAGCGTCAAGAATGGCAGATGGCAATAATCACTATGCCTTAATCTCTCTTAATATCAATGGTCTCAACTCCCCAATTAAAAGACATAGACTAGCAGACTGGATACGTAAACAGGACCCAGCTTTTTGCTGCATGCAGGAAACGCACCTCAGTGTCAAAGACAAACACTACCTCAGAGTAAAAGGCTGGAAAACAATTTTACAAGCAAATGGCCCCAAGAAACGAGGTGGAGTAGCCATCCTAATATCGGATAAAATTGATTTTCAACCCAAAGTCATCAAAAAAGACACAGAAGGACACTACATACTGATCAAGGGAAAAATCCACCATCAAGAACTCTCAATCCTGAATATCTATGCTCCAAATGCAAGGGCACCCTCATTCGTAAAAGAAACTTTACTAAAACTCAAAGCACACATCGCACCGCACACAATAATAGTGGGTGACTTCAACACCCCGCTCTCTGAAATGGATCGTTCAGGAAAGCAGAAACTAAACAGGGACACAGTGAATCTAATTGAAGCCTTGGACCAAATGGAACTAACTGATATATATAGAACATTTCATCCTAGAGCTAAAGAATACACCTTCTTCTCAGCTCCTCATGGTACCTTCTCCAAAATTGACCATATAATTGGTCACAAATCAGACCTCAACAGATACAAGAAGATAGAAATAATCCCATGCCTCCTATCAGATCACTATGGAATAAGGGTGGTCTTCAATGGCAACAAAAACAAAAGAAAACCCACGTACACATGGAGGCTGAACAATGCTCTACTCAATGATAACTTGGTCAAGGTGGAAATAAAGAAAGAAATCAAAGACTTTTTGAAAGTTAATGAAAATGAAGGCACAACATACCCTAACTTATGGGACACAATGAAAGCAGTGCTAAGAGGAAAATTCATAGCCCTGAGTGCCGCCAAAAAGAAACGGGAGACAGCATACACTAACAGCTTAATGGCACACCTGAAAGCCCTGGAACAAAAAGAAGCAAATACACCAAAGAGGAGTAGAAGGCAGGAAATCATCAAACTCAGGGCTGAAATCAATCAAGTAGAAACAAATAAAACCATACAAAGAATCAACAAAACGAGGAGTTGGTTCTTTGAGAAAATCAACAAGATACATAAGCCCTTAGCCAGACTAACCAGAGGGCACAGAGATAGTATCCAAATTAATAAAATCAGAAACGAAAAGGGAGAGATAACAACAGAAACTGAGGAAATTCAAAAAATCATCAGATCCTACTACAAAAACCTGTATTCAACACAACTAGAAAATCTTGAGGAAATGGACAATTTCCTTGACAGATACCAAGTACCAAAATTAAATCAGGATCAAATAGACCATCTAAACCGTCCTATAACCCCTGAAGAAATAGAAGTTGTCATTGGAAGTCTTCCAACCAAAAAAAGCACAGGTCCAGATGGTTTTAGTGCAGAATTCTATCAGACCTTCAAAGAAGACCTAACACCAATACTCTTCAAACTGTTCCACAAAATAGAAACAGAAGGAACACTACCCAACTCGTTCTATGAAGCCACAATTACACTAATACCAAAAGCACACAAAGATCCGACAAAGAAAGAGAATCTCAGGCCAATCTCTCTTATGAATATCGATGCAAAAATACTCAATAAAATTCTTGCCAACCGAATCCAAGAACACATCAAAACGATCATTCACCACGATCAAGTAGGCTTCATCCCAGGGATGCAGGGATGGTTCAATATAAGGAAATCCATCAATGTAATCCACTACATAAACAATCTCAAAGAAAAAAACCACATGGTCATCTCATTAGATGCTGAGAAAGCATTTGACAAAATTCAGCATCCTTTCATGCTAAAGGTCTTGGAAAGATCAGGAATTCAAGGCCCATATCTAAACATAGTAAAAGCAATTTACAGCAAACCAGTAGCCAGCATCAATCTAAACGGAGAGAAACTTGAAGCAATCCCACTAAAATCAGGGACTAGACAAGGCTGCCCTCTCTCTCCATATCTTTTCAATATAGTACTTGAAGTTCTAGCTAGAGCAATTAGACAAGAAAAAGAGGTCAAAGGGATACAAATTGGAAAGGAAGAAGTCAAACTATCACTATTTGCAGACGATATGATAGTATACATAAGCGACCCAAAGAACTCCACCAGAGAACTCCTACAGCTGATAAACGACTTCAGCAAAGTGGCCGGATATAAAATCAACTCAAGCAAGTCAGAAGCCTTCCTATACTCAAAGGATAAGCAGGCTGAGAAAGAAGTAAGAGAAATAATACCCTTTACGATAGCCACAAACCATATTAAGTATCTTGGCGTGACGCTAACCAAACAAGTGAAAGATCTGTATGACAAGAACTTCAAGTCTCTGAAGAAAGAAATTGAAGAAGACCTCGGAAGATGGAAAAATCTGCCATGCTCATGGATTGGCAGGATTAATATAGTAAAAATGAGCATCTTACCAAAAGTAATACACAGATTCAATGCAATCCCCATCAAAATCCCAACTCAATTCTTCATAGAGTTAGAAAGAGCAATTCAAAAATTCATCTGGAATAACAGAAAACCCAGAATAGCTAAAACTATTCTCAAGAGTAAAAGAACCTCTGGGGGAATCAGTATCCCGGACCTCAAGCTGTACTACAGAGCAATAGTGTTAAAAACTGCATGGTATTGGTACAGTAACAGACATGTAGATCAATGGAACAGAATTGAAGACCCAGAAATGAATCCACACTCCTATGGTCACTTGATCTTTGACAAAGGAGCTAAAACCATCCAGTGGAAAAAAGATAGCCTTTTCAACAAATGGTGCTGGCTCAGCTGGAGGTCAACATGCAGAAGAATGCAAATTGACCCATCCTTATCTCCTTGCACTAAGCTCAATTCTAAGTGGATCAAAGATCTCCACATAAAACCAGACACACTGAAACTAATAGAAGGGAAACTAGGGAAGAACCTTGAACATAGGGGCACAGGGGAGAATTTCCTGAACAGAACTCCAATAGCTTATACTCTAAGATCAAGAATAGACAAATGGGACCTCATTAAATTACAAAGTTTTTGCAAGGCAAAAGACACTGTCAAAAAGACAAAGCGGCAACCAACTAACTGGGAAATGATCTTTACCAACCTTACATCCGACAGAGGGCTAATATCCAAGATATACAAAGAACTCAAGAAGTTAAACTCCAGAGAGGCAAGTAACCCTATTAAAAAATGGGGTACAGAGCTAAACAAAGAGTTCTCACCTGAAGAATATCTAATGGCTGAGAAGCACCTAAAGAGATGTTCATCATCCTTAGTCATTAGGGAAATGCAAATCAAAACAACCCTGAGATTCCATCTCACACCAGTCAGGATGGCTAAGATCAAAAACACAGGAGACAGCAGTTGTTGGCGAGGATGTGGAGAAAGAGGAACACTCCTCCACTGCTGGTGGAATTGCAGGCTGGTACAACCACTCTGGAAAGCAGTCTGGCGGCTCCTCAGAAAACTGGGCATGACACTTCCAGAGGATCCGGCTATACCACTCCTGGGCATATACCCAGAGACTTTACCTGCATGCAATAAGGACACATGCTCCACTATATTCATAGCAGCCTTATTTATAATAGCCAGAAGCTGGAAAGAACCCAGATGTCCCTCAACGGAGGAATGGATTCAGAAGATGTGGTATATTTACACAATGGAATACTACTCTGCAATTAAAAACAATGAATTCACGAAATTCCTAGGCAAATGGTCAGAACTTGAAAATATCATCCTTAGTGAGGTAACCCAATCACAAAAGATCACACATGGTATGAAGTCACTGATAAGGGGATATTGACCCAGAATCTCAGAATACCCTAGACACAATCAGCATATCAATAGATTTCTAAAAAGATGGAAGGAGAGACCCCTGGTCCTGGAAAGACTGGATGTAGGGGAACGCCAGGACAGAGTAATGAGAGGGGGTTGAACGGAGAAAAGAGGGAGGGAAGGGGGCTTATGGGACTTTCGGGGAGGGAGGAAACGGGAAAGGGGAAGTGATTTGGAATGTAAATTAAAAAAATAAAATAAAATAAAATTAAAAAAAAAAAAAAGAAATCAAGACTTATTAAGAAATTAATATTAAGAAATTAATATTATTAAGAAATTAAGCCTTGCTATTAAGAAAAGACCTGATTTGTCCCATGGTAAGGAGAAGCATGCCTGCACCTTCTGCTCTCTCTGCAGATTCTTTTTTCCTCTTTCTCTCTTCATTCTGCATATTGCTCTCTTAGTTTTTTAAGTTGCCTTACAATTTCTAAGGTATTCCACTTGCATTCTCTTTCTAATCTTGCCTTCTCCTCCTGCTCTGATGTCACAGTAATGCCCTTACTCTCAACAACATTACTCCTAATGATATGCCTTTACTTTTAAGTTCTTCAGTTTAGTTATACCTAAAAAGTGCTCTATCTAAAATGTTCTTAAGTGAAGCAGTGGGAATAGAAAAGGAATAAAGAAATCTGTAACTGGGTGTGATTAATTGTAAACATCCATGGGAGCCTCTCATGGCTGCCCTCCAGGAGGCCCAACAAACAGCTGAAAGAGTCAGATGACTGCCTTGTCTGGCCTTAGTGAGAAAAGAGGCACCTAATCCTCTAGAGACTTGAGACCCCAGGGAGTGGGGAGGGTTGGTGGGGTTGGGGTGGGGGAGTGGGAACAACCTCTGGGAGACTGGGGACGAGGGATGGGATGAGAAACAGACAGGGTGAACTGGAAGCTGGATAACAACTAAACTGTGAAAAAATGATTAAAGAAATAATAATAATAATAATAATAATAATAATAATAATAGTAATAATAATAATAAATTCTACTCAGTTCAGTTCTGTTCTAAGATGTTCTATCTAAAAACATATCCTTCAATGATTATTTTGCTCTACCTTCTAAGTAGGACTGAAGCATCCTGGATCACACTTTGGTCTTCATTCTTGAGCTTGATATGGTCCGTGAGTTGTATTATGCGTATTCTGAGCTCTTTGCCTAATTTCCACTTATCAGTGAGTACATACCATGTGTGATCTTTTGTGACTTGATTACCTCAATCAGGATGATATTTTCTAGTTCCATCAATTTGCCTGCAAATTTCATGAAGTCATTGTTTTTAATAGCCAAGTAGTACTCCATTGTGTAAATGTACATTTTCTTTATCCATTCCTCTGTTGAAGGACATCTAAGTTGTTTTTAGTTTCTGGCTATTATAAATAAGGCTGCTATGAAAATAGTGGAGAATGTGTCCTTGTTATATGTCGGAGCATCTTTTGGGTATATGCCCAAGAGTGGTATAGCTGGGTCCTCAGGTGGTCCTATTTACAATTTTCTGAGGAACCTCCAGACTTATTTCTAGAGTGTTTGTACCAGATTGCAATCCCACCAGCAATGGAGGCATGTTCCTCTTTCTCCACATCCTCACCAGCATCAGGTTGTCATGGGAGGCAGAGGGAGAGAGGGACCTGGGAGTGTGTGGGAGGGGGAGGGGAAACAGAAGGGCAGGATCAGGTGTGGGAGGAGACAGGAGAAATGCAGAGGGTCAGGAAATTGAATGGAGCATAACAGTGGGGGATGGGGAACTGGAGGTAGCCACTAGAATGTCCCAGATGTCACGAAAGCATGAGTCTCCCAGGACCCAACTTGGATGGCTTTAGCTGAAAGACTTAAAAAAGGGGAGAGAGAACCTGTAGAGACCACATCTAGAGGTTACCACCGCCCCTAGTTGAGGAATGGGACCAACCACCCATATCAAAAATATTAACACAGAATTGTTCGTGTCTAAAGGAAATACAGGAAGAAAGAGTGGAGCAGAGACTGAAGGAAAGGCCATCCAGAGACTACCTCACCTATGGGTCTGTCCCATTGTCAGAAACCAAACTCAGTCACTCTTGCTGATGTCAAGAAGAGCTTGCTGATAGGAGCCTGGTACAGCTGTCCCCTGTGAATCTCTGCCAGAGCCTGACAAATACAGATGTGGATGCACACTGTCAACCATTGGACTGACCAATAGGACCCTAATGAAGGAGTTAGGGGAAGGACTAAAGGAGCTGAAGGGGGTTGCAACCCCATAGGAAGAATCACATTTTCAATGAACCAGACCCCACAGAGCTCCCAGGGAATAAGCCACCAATCAAAGAGTACACACATGGAGGGACCCATGGCTACAACTTCTATGTAGCAGAGGAAAACCTTATCTGGAATCAATGGGAGGCAAGGACCTTGATCCTGTGAAGACTCGATGATCCAATGTAGGGCAATGCTAGGGCAGTAAGGTGGGAGTGGGTGGGTGGGTGGCTGAGCTCCCTTATAGAAGTAGAGGGAGGGGATAGGTGGTTTGCAGATGGAAAACCAGGAAGGGTAATAAAATTTGAAATGTAAATAAATAAAATAACCAATAAAAAAGTATTCTTTCTCTTTTTGTCCTCAGCACTTATACATCTTTCAGAATACACGATCCCATGGAAAAAAATTCATAACAAGTTTGCACATGAATTCAAATCCTAAATTGAATAAGAAGTTTACAAGAGAGAATGTCTACATGCATGTCTGTTAGGAGTAATTATCTGGGTAAACATACATCACCTGTCACAGCTCTACAGGTTCATGGAGAGTTAAAAACCATAACTAAGTTATTAGTGAAATTTTATATAAATAAAACCCAGTCAATATTTTATCTTTTGTCCTCATACCTACAGTAAACCATTAGTCCCTTGTTTATGACTTTTGGTTAATGGTTTTACATATTTTTGGAATGTGCTCTGAATAGTAGATGCCTACTTGCTATCTCAGAAGCAATTAACTCATGACACTAAAGACTTGCAGAGTTCTCACTGCAGTTTTAACTATCAGAAATGATTTAATATCAGTGTTATTAAAAGAGCTTAATAATCACTGTAATTATAGGAATTCTTATAGGACCATCATTAAGGATTAAGAAGACAGAACATCTTCATTATTCTGCATAGATCTGCTCAAAGTGGTGGTCTAATACCTAGTGATTGTTGTATATATTTAATAATACCAGTAAAAGCATATTAATAGTAGGAATCTTTTCAAAAATGAATTTCTCCTGTACATTGCTTGGCATAGCTCCATCATAGATTTTAACCCAAGACAAACTCATCTAAGGAAAATCATCTGCTAGTTATTAGCTTCTCCTATGATGGCCCCTGATATTTCTAGATGAGACTCAAATTGAATTCAAATTGAACAGGTGTGTGTGACCTTCTACAATAAGGTCTAACAGTTCTGAGAATGATGGATTTTAAATGCTTCAACCTCCCTTTTAGCCCCCTACTTGGAAAGAAAGGATATGGAGGAAGTGGATCTGTTTAGAAAGATTCTTGGGAGAAACTCCCATCTGTGTGGTCTGGAAACCTGCAATTCAGTTCACAGGTTAGAAGCTCAATCCACTTGTACATACTTCATGAATATATCAGCAGTCCGGTTCAATAGAGTTGGAATAGCATCCATGAATCTGCAATGGTGGCACTACCTAACAGAGACATCCAAGCCTAAGCCTCAGCAAGAAGAGCAGGAATGCCAGGAAAAGTTTTTGGCTGTACCTCAAGCCAAGCTCCTCCTCTGTCACTGTCTGTCAAGTCCCTTTTATATTCCCTCCAAAGTCACTGTCTGTCATGTCCTTTTTATATTCCCTCCAGACATCATGTGTCCTCCATGGGTCTTGCATTAGCATGTATATTGGTTTCAGCTGACATAGTTGCCCATCAGCCTGAGTCTACACACCACCAGAAGTTTTTTGGTGCATTTCTCTCTATGGAGTCCCGACGAAAGGAGCTCAGATAAGCAGTGTAAAGTGGCCCAATACATGTGTATCATTAGTAAATAATTCTTTATCATGTGTCCTTTCACTTGCTTGTTTTAGCAGAGCATCCTTCATGAGTTCCTTCATGTGTCTGCCTTAGCCTTTCACCTGTGTCCACTTTAGAAAAACACTCCTTCAAGTGTTTGCCCCAGCAAAATACCATTCAACACAACTGACATTCCAAAGAACTGTTAAGTTTCCACTTCAGATTTCTTCCTTTTTGTTTCCCTCCCTCCCTCCCTCCCTCCCTTCCTTCCTTCCTTCCTTCCTTCCTTCCTTCCTTCCTTCCTTCCTTCCTTCCTTCCTTCCTTCCTTCCCCTTCTTTCCTTTCCCTTCTTTCCTTCCTTCCTTCACTTCCTATCTTTCTTCTTTTTATATTCTGATCACAGATGCCCTTTTTCCTCTCTTCTCATTTCATCTCTCGCCCCACCTCCTGACATATCAACTCTTATCAGAAATAAGCACATTGTCTCCCTCTGAGTCCAAGGCAAGGTAACCTAGCTAAGGAAAAGGGATCTAAAGGCAGGCAACAACTGGTTCGGAGTCAGAAACAGTCTTCTACAAGACTCTCTGAGCTATGTCTAATGTTTGGCTGTGGGTCTCTAAATCTGTTTTTATCAGTTGCTGAATGAAGCCTCACAAATAACAGTTACATTAGGCTCCTGTCTGCAAGCATAGCAGAATATCATTAATAGTGTCAGGGGTTGGCTCTCTCCCATGGGATGGGTCTCATGTTGGTCAGTCATTGGTTGCCCATTCCCTCACTCTCTTCCCCATCTTTATCCACGCACATCTTGTAGGCAGGACACTTTTTGTGTTGCAGGTTTTGTGAGTAGGTTGTAATGTAAATGTATTTTTTTTTTTATTTTAGAGACAGTAATTCTTCTACCTCCTGAATATTATGATTAAAGGCAGGCTCCACCACTTTACTCAGACTGAATTATTTTTTTTGTTATAAAATTGTTTTATTGGCTTATAACTCATTCTATCTTACAGCTCAACAGTAATTAGGAAACAGATATAACTCCCGGGTCTTTCAGAAGAACGATATCAGTTATTATATTTTTTTAAACACTTGCTAAATGTAGGTATCACATATTTGTATTATACCAATAGCATTTCCTCTAAATAGAATTTATCTAGTTATTTTTCTCAAATGTTTTCTAAAATACTTTATTAGGGTTTAGAAAACAGTTCAATGGTAAACTGATTTGCCTAATATCCTCAAGGTTTGAGCATTACTCCACCGTATTGACAAAAATAAGAAATATATAATAAAATAAAAGAAAATGACATTTAAGATATTTAACATTGTATCAATGAGATAATTCTATATGGTGACCAGAAGACTATCCAAGTAGTGAATGATTAGACAATGTATTTACCAGCCCAACCCACAGATTGCCTTCCAAAGATTTTGGAATGCCGTAGCCCCAGATTGTACCATGACTTAATAATGTCCATAGGTCTATGCCCAGGAACTTCTTGCTGGACATTCAAAACCCTGCTTGAGTTTCTTTGAAAGAAATCAAGAAGTTGTAATGAAGAAATGATTCATTGTTAAAATAATTGCTGCTATTTCAGAGGATCTGGCTTTGGCTTCTTTCACCCTCGCAATAGCTTATAACCATATTAACTTTGTATTTATTGAGCCCAGTGACTTCTTCTTGCTTTCATAAGCACCATATATGTATGAGGTAAACAAACATGCAGACACTATACCCATTTAATAAACATACATGATTTTTACACAAAATACATAATTTTATTTTTGGCAGATTTATTTATTTATTTTTTTAATTTTATTTTTTTAATTTACATTCCAAATCACTTCCCCTTTCCCGTTTCCTCCCTCCCCGAAAGTCCCATAAGCCCCCTTCCCTCCCTCTTTTCTCCATTCAACCCCCTCTCGTTACTCTGTCCTGGCGTTCCCCTACATCCAGTCTTTCCAGGACCAGGGGTCTCTCCTTCCATCTTTTTAGAAATCTATTGATATGCGGATTGTGTCTAGGGTATTCCGAGATTCTGGGTCAATATCCCCTTATCAGTGACTGCATACCATGTGTGTTCTTTTGTGATTGGGTTACCTCACTAAGGATGATATTTTCAAGATCTGACCATTTGCCTAGGAATTTCGTGAATTCATTGTTTTTAATTGCAGAGTAGTATTCCATTGTGTAGATATACCACATCTTCTGAATCTATTCCTCCGTTGAGGGACATCTGGGTTCTTTCCAGCTTCTGGCTATTATAAATAAGGCTGCTATGAACATAGTGGAGCATGTGTCCTTATTGCATGCAGGTAAAGTCTCTGGGTATATGCCCAGGAGTGGTATAGCCGGATCCTCCGGGAGTGTCATGCCCAGTTTTCTGAGGAACCACCAGACTGCTTTCCAGAGTGGTTGTACCAGCTTGCAATTCCACCAGCAGTGGAGGAGTGTTCCTCTTTCTCCACATCCTCGCCAACAACTGCTGTCTCCTGTGTTTTTGATCTTAGCCATCCTGACTGGTGTGAGATGGAATCTCAGGGTTGTTTTGATTTGCATTTCCCTAATGACTAAGGATGATGAACATCTCTTTAGGTGCTTCTCAGCCATTAGATATTCTTCAGGTGAGAACTCTTTGTTTAGCTCTGTACCCCATTTTTTAATAGGGTTACTTGCCTCTCTGGAGTTTAACTTCTTGAGTTCTTTGTATATATTGGATATTAGCCCTCTGTCGGATGTATGGTTGGTAAAGATCATTTCCCAGTTAGTTGGTTGCCGCTTTGTCTTTTTGACAGTGTCTTTTGCCTTGCAAAAACTTTGTAATTTAATGAGGTCCCATTTGTCTATTCTTGATCTTAGAGCATAAGCTATTGGAGTTCTGTTCAGGAAATTCTCCCCTGTGCTCATATGTTCAAGGTTCTTCCCTAGTTACCCTTCTATTAGTTTCAGTGTGTCTGGTTTTATGTGGAGATCTTTGATCCACTTAGAATTGAGCTTAGTGCAAGGAGATAAGGATGGGTCAATTTGCATTCTTCTGCATGTTGACCTCCAGCTGAGCCAGCACCATTTGTTGAAAAGGCTATCTTTTTTCCACTGGATGGTTTTAGCTCCTTTGTCAAAGATCAAGTGACCATAGGAGTGTGGATTCAATTCTGTTCCATTGATCTACATGTCTGTTACTGTACCAATACCATGCAGTTTTTAACACTATTGCTCTGTAGTACAGCTTGAGGTCTGGGATACTGATTCCCCCAGAGGTTCTTTTACTCTTGAGAATAGTTTTAGCTATTCTGGGTTTTCTGTTATTCCAGATGAATTTTTGAATTGCTCTTTCTAACTCTATGAAGAATTGAGTTGGGATTTTGATGGGGATTGCATTGAATCTGTGTATTACTTTTGGTAAGATGCTCATTTTTACTATATTAATCCTGCCAATCCATGAGCATGGCAGATTTTTCCATCTTCTGAGGTCTTCTTCAATTTCTTTCTTCAGAGACTTGAAGTTCTTGTCATACAGATCTTTCACTTGTTTGGTTAGAGTCACGCCAAGATACTTAATATGGTTTGTGGCTATCGTGAAGGGTATTATTTCTCTTACTTCTTTCTCAGCCTGCTTATCCTTTGAGTATAGGAAGGCTTCTGACTTGCTTGAGTTGATTTTATATCCGGCCACTTTGCTGAAGTCGTTTATCAGCTGTAGGAGTTCTCTGGTGGAGTTCTTTGGGTCGCTTAAGTATACTATCATATCGTCTGCAAATAGTGATAGTTTGACTTCTTCCTTTCCACTTTGTATCCCTTTGACCTCTTTTTATTGTCTAATTGCTCTAGCTAGAACTTCAAGTACTATATTGAAAAGATATGGAGAGAGAGGGCAGCCTTGTCTAGTCCCTGATTTTAGTGGGATTGCTTCAAGTTTCTCTCCATTTAGATTGATGCTGGCTACCGGTTGAAATCAAATTGTGGGTGCAATATTACAGCCTATGTTCTGATTGAGATGGCTTTCCAGATTGCTTTCTGTGTTTTGCTCGAGACAGTTTTTTCAGACTGTTCTCTGTGTTCTGCTCTGCTCCAGACAGCTTTCTCTGACTACTCTAGAATCTTTCTGCACAGTTCATCTCTTGCAGATCAAAAGCTCAGGCTTTTATTTATATATCAACTCAGTCTTTGCCCCAGGTTCCCTTTTTATTATCCCATGAATTAGCATCCAATGACTCAAGCCCTTGGATTCATAGAAAGAGAAACCAATCACATGTACAGACAATAAGATAGTTGGGGGGGACCTCCCCCTAACATTACCATTCTTATCATGTCTGGACCTAAATTAGCTTTGTCCAAGTCTGACTTGAATTCAGGAATCTTCCTGCCTTTCTAAGCATAAACAAAAAAACAGCTGGGTGGCATCTTGCCCTGTAATCACCATGCCCTAAATCTCCTTATCTCCTTCCTTTGTATCTTTCTGACAAGCTGGCTCATAGTACAGCTGTTTCTGTTCCTCTAGATATGTTAAGTTTCTTATAGAATTTATATTGGATCCTTAGATTTTCCATAGTTGAGAAAGTATATATTTTCAGACTCATGTCTTCAGCATTCTTTCCCACAGCATTAAGGGCTGTCTTGAAAGACATAGCTTTCTAGCATTTTGGTGAGATACAGACATGGCCATGCCTCCCAGATTCCTGATGTCTCTGATTATCATAGAGTTATTAACATTGGAAGAGAGGACATTCCTCAAAGGAAGAATGTGAAACTATGTACACTATTGTACAAAAACTGTCTGCAGAAACATTGATGGCCCTAATAGCTGCTGATATTAAACATATTTCCATGTAACTATAGAATATGTGCATTTACTTTTTGGCTACTGTCCTTTCAAACTTTTTCCCATTTGCTATTCTTGCTATTTAGTTGTTTGACTTCTTTATAATTTCTGGAAGCAAATCTATTGCACAATATATGACATATTTTATGTAACTTATCTTTTCATTCTTGTATCAACATATCAAAGCAAATAGTTGATACTGAGGTAAAATCCCATTTAACATTTTGATTTTACAGATTATACTTATGGTCTTGTATTAAGAAGTATTTACTAATGCAAACATAGAAAAATCTTTTCTTTGCATAAAGACATTATGGTTTGATATTTTTATTTGTATCTATCAATTGATATTGCAAAAATTTTAAGTTTATTTTATATTAATTTTTCAATGCAGTTTACTAAAAAATTTTTCTCCAAAATGATATCTTTTGAAACTTTATTAGGAAACTAATATATTTCAGTGGATTTATGCTTAATATAGCATTTTGTTTATGATATATACATATACATATATATTCATGACCAATATTACATTGAGTTATTTGTTGTGATGTTATATGTTAATTTTTTAATTTTTTGAAAATTATCTTTAATCTTTTTTTACAGTCCAGTAGTTAACCCCCTACCATTCTGCCCTCCAACAGTTCCTCATCCCCTTTTTTCTTCCCTATCTCCAAGAAGATGTCCCCAAATACCCCACTGCCCCACACCTTAGCAGACCTCCCCATTTCCTAGGGTCTCATGTCTCTAAAGTTTAAGGTGCATCTTCTCTCACTGAGGCCAGACTAGACAGTCCTCTGCTGTATATGTGTCAGGGGCCTCAGACCAACTAGTGTATGCTGTGTGTATGGTAGCTTGTTATCTATCTATGGGGGTCCAGGATTGTTGAGAATGCTGGTCTTCCTATAAGGTTACCCTCCTCAACTTCTTCCAGCCATTCCCTAATTCAATCACAGGTGTCTCTGACTTCTGACCATTGATACAGATACTTACATCCAACCAAGGAGGACAGCCATGCTATGCTTCTGTATGTAAGAACACCATAGCATCAGTAATAGTGTTAGGCCTTTGAGCCTTCCCTTGAGATGGATCCCAATTTGGACCAGTCACTAAACCTCCTTTCCCTCAATCTCTTCTTGATTTTTGTCCCTGTGGTTCTTTTAGACAGGAGCAATTCTGAGTCAGAGTATTTGACTGTGGGATGGAAACTCCATCCTGCCTCTTAATGCTCATTTTACTGGAGGTAGATTCTACAAAATACATCTCCCTACTGTTGGGCATTTCATCTAAGGTCTCTCTTTCTGAATACTGAGATTCTGTTACCTCCCAGGTCTCTGGTAACTTCTAGCAGGTCCCCCCACCTCCCACTAACTGATGTTGTAGATTTCCATTGGTTTCCCCAATAACTGATCATGGTTCCTTTTCCTCTGCCCCTCACCCTCTCCTCTCCTACCCAGTTCCCTTCCTCCCTCTGCCCTCTGAGTTCTTCTCTCTCCCTAGTGGAATTGAAGCATCTTCACTTGGCCCCTATGGTTTGTTGACCTTTTTGAGTTCTGTGGATATCCTCGGTATTCGGTATTCTGTACTTTTTTTGTAGCTGTCCAACAGCCATGAATTAACTGGGTTACCTGAAAGGTGGGGTGTAAATGAAAAAGGACTGGGTGTGAGAGAAGGATGAATCCAAGACAAAAGTTTCGATCAAGGCTCAAAGTTTAATTTTCAGCTCTACATTCATAGAGGGGAAACCCACAGACCCATCCTTTATTTCAACTGGATTATGTTGCAAAGCAAGCTCAGTGGGCAGTCTACTCCTGTAGGAAACTGACTCCACCTGGGCTATTATGGTCCAACTGTGGCAAATATTTAAGGTCTATTTAGCCTGATCCAGACTGGGGGAAGGGCACAATTCCCCCCTTTTTGTTTTTTAAAGATTTGCCTGACGGGGGGGGGGGGGGACAAAAATTACTTGTTTTTCATAATCCCTTCTAGGGTATAGAGTGGCTAGGCAGCTGTGCCTGTCTTAGGTCCGGATCTATATTGCTCCTTCTTACCAGTCTTGGACTAGACTACATATATAGCCTTTTGATGTATGTGTCTGCATACATAGCTTTTGATATATGTGTTTGGCTTAGGTCGATAAGCGTTCAAGAGCGATTGCCTGTCTCTGACCATCAGCCTTCAAGAGCACATTCTTTTCCATTTAGACCAAAGTCACAAAGCACATATGAATATGCAATCTATGTATTTCTTCTTAGAGATAAATAACTGCCATAGTGAATAGCTGAGCTTGCTGAAGGCAACCAAACTGCTTAAGATTAAAAGTCCAAAAGTTAAAAGCAAAAGGATTATAATTAGAAATTAAAGTTGTCTGCAGGGATGTCTCAGGTATTTAATTCAGCTGCTAATTGACAAAGATCAAACACCAGGTCTGGCTACCTGGTATATGGCGGGGGGGGGGGGGTTAAATTTGCTTCTAACACTGTATCCAATAAAGCTTTTGTAATGGAGGCTGCAGTCCCATACTGACCACAGCTGTTTTTAACTTTTATTACTCTAACAATCATCTTAATTACAAATATGAGTGAGTTACAAAAACCCTGAGCCTGTGATCAAACTGCAAACTGTAGCCAATGGAACACTGACAGTTTAACTATAATTTTTAAGTTTCTCTTGCAATATTAGAGCATTACCATAACTTTGGAAAGCAAAATTCAACCTCTGACAAACAATCCATTCTCTCCAAAATCAACACCAAGTGCATCACCCCCATGTTACAAAGTTTTTGGCTGTCAATTCCTGTACACAATAGTGCAGACTCCAATAGCTCAAAGAGACACTGCCCTAAATTCTAGTCTTGTTTCTAGGATAAGAATTACATAAAATGTTATCCCAATTTAGTTTAGAGATCTGTTTTCCTGGGTTGCCTAGTGCCATTTTTTTTTATTGTTGTTTTTGTTTTTGTGCTTATTTTTTTATGACTCCAACACTGAGTTACCAGTTTTAAACTAACTTTCTGTTACCATTATTACAAATTTTGAATACCCCATAACTTGTAAGACAATACTCTATAGCCAAGACATGCAGAACATATTTATACATTTAAAACCAGTCAGAAACAAAAAGGAAGTGGCTACACAAATCTTATATATTTAGACCAAACAAAATTTTTACTTTTTCTAACTATAATTTCAAGAAAGGGGCACCTTGTTATCTGCTGAACACAATAATCACAATTGCAGAGATTTTTTTTAGGAAGAAACAAACATCTTCTTACTTGCCCTAGAACTTTTAAAAGCAGCTTTTCTCTAGCTGTGCTTGACTCCTAGTGAAAGGTGCAGGGCAACTTATTAACTTCTGCTGTGCAAACTGAGACTGCCTTTTTAAACAAGCTAAACTAAATCAAGGGATAGATATCCAGCAGATAAAATTTTAACCATTTTTTTTGAACATGAAATATAGAACAGCAATCATTCAAACAATGAAACAGAAACAGACGTAAGGGCAGATTGGTGCACCAAAGACAAAAAATACACAGAGAGGGAAGAGAATGTGATGTAACCCAAACTAACGATATCTCCAGTAGGAGACAGAGAGGAAGCAGGACATCTCCTGATTTCCTCCTGTCCCAAGGAGAGCTCTAAGATCCATCATCCTTTGGCTAATGTGTCCCAGACAGGGACAACTGTTTTTTTGAAACCTATTCTCTCTCTCTCTCTCTCTCTCTCTCTCTCTCTCTCTCTCTCTCTCTCTCTTCTCATGTCATTTGTATATGTACCGTTCCTACTTCTGAGAACGATGCATCTGAATTTTTTGTTTTTTTTTTTTTATTTTATTTTTTTCTCTTTTTTATACCCTGCTCCTCTCACCTGATGCTTCTTTTGGCTGTGGAAAATTGCCTATATAGAATTCCCCATCCCAAATTCTCTGTCAACTCCTAGGTGAGATCTATCAACACTACTAGGTCAACACTGTCCCAACCAAGCCTGTATCCTCTTTTTATGCAACTTCTGAAACAACAGCCTACAAAAAATGAAATTTATGTCTAGTACTAGCATTAATGCTTTTCGTTGCTTACCACTGTGCAGGATACTGTTACTTTTATTCCATTTTCTGTGGAGCTCCACCCGAGACAGCATTCCTCAGTTGATCGCCCCCATTTTCTTTTTTTTTCTCACCTTCTGTTCTTTATTTCTTTTTTTTATTTTCTAAGTATTTTTATTTACATTCCAAATCATTTCCCCTTTCCGTTTCCTCCCTCCCCGAAAGTCCCATAAGCCCCTTTCCCTCCCTCTGTTCCCCATTCAACCCCCTCTTGCTTCTCTGTCCTGGCATTCCCCAACATCCAGTCTTTCCAGGACCAAGGGGATCACCCCCATTTTCAATCTCCTCATTTGGGTGCCACCTGTAGCTATCCAGTAGCCATAGATGTGTTACTTGAAAGGGGGGCTGGACATGAGAAAAGACAGGGTGCGAAAGAAGAATGAATCCAAGACAAAAGTTTCTGATCAAGGCTCAAAGTTTAATTTTCAGCTCTGCATTTATATAGGGGAAACTCACAGACCCATCATTTGATTCAGCTGGATTATGTGGCAAAGCAAGCTCATCAGGAAGTCTACTCCTATAGGAAATTGACTCTACCTGGGTCATTATGGTCCAACTGTGGCAAACACTTGAGGTCCATTTAGCCTGCTCAAGGCTGCGGGAAGGGCACACTTTTTGGATAATATCCACTTATTAATGAGTACATACAATGTGTGTCCTTTTGGGTCTGGGATATCTCACTCAGGATGATATTTTCTAGTTCCATCCATTTGTCTGTAAATCTCATGATGTCTTCATTCTTAATAATTGAATAGAATTCCATTGTGTAAATAAACCATATTTTCGGTACCCATTCTTCTGTTGTGGGACATCTGGGTTGTTTCCAGCTTTTGGCTATCACAAGTAAGGCTGCTATGAACACAGCAGAACACATGCCCCTGTGGCATGGTGTGGCACTTTTTGGGTATATGCGCAAGAGTGATGGTATAGCTGGGTCTTCAGGTATATCTATTTCCAATTTTCTGAGGAATTGCCAGATTGATTTCCAAAGTTTGGAATGCCATCAGAAATGGAGGAATGTTCCTCTTTACATTCTTGCCAACATGTCCTGTCACATGAGCTTCTGATCTTAGTCAATCTGATTGGTGTAAGGTGGTATCTCAGGGTCATTTTGATTGGCATTTCCCTGATACTAAGGCCTTTGAACATTTCTCTAATTGCTTCTTGGTCATTTAACATTCATTTGTTGTGAATTCCCTGTTTCATTCTACACCCCGTTTTTTTTTTTAATTGGATTGTTTGGTTTTTTTGTTTTTTTGTGTTTTTTTTGGATGTTAGTTTCTTAAGTTCTTTATACATTTTTAATATTAGCCCTCTATCAGATGTGGGGTTAGTGAAGTTTTTTTCCCAATCTATAGGATGCCAATTTGTCCCATTGATTATGTCCTTTGCCTTACAGAAGCTTTTTAGTTTCATGAGGCCCCATTTATCAATTCTTTCCCTTAGAGCCTGAGCAATTGGAGTTTAGATGTAATTGGTTTTTTGACTGTTTACTATGCTCAAACCATTTGTGCTGTTCATGAAAAATATTTTGACTCTTCTATTATTCTTTTCATTCCATATACATTTTCCATAAATTCACATCATCCAGGAGAGATAAATTTCCAGATGTCGACATAAGTGATGAGAATAAGAAGTGATCATGAATCATATCCATCTGTGAATTCTGAGAGCTATAATAACAACTGGACCAATAGGATATGCCCATTGGCACAAAAGTGACATGATTGTTATAAGATCAACCAACTACCTTCTAGTTGAATATAAAGTCTACTCTATGATGTGGAATTTGTTATGTGGAAAAGAACCTGTGGATAGCTAGGTCATAGGACATACAGAACAATTTATTACTTTAATTTGGATTAGTGAATATAGGATTTAAATGACTCCTAATGACTTATTGTTATACCCATAGATCATTATATTTTTCAACTCTCATCTGAGAAGTCCCTTCTTTAGGTAGAAGACAATTAACACAGAAACTCACATCTAGTCTTTGTGCTGAAAATAATAGAGGTCAGAGTATACATTTCTAACTGGTAAATCTGTGTCACTTCTTATCCTTCCAAGGCTCAGGGATAACTATGGAAGAGGTGCTGGAAAGATTCTGATAGAGGTGGTTGATGATTACAAGGAAATGATCTTTTCAAACGCAGTGAAACAATATTACATATGAAATAACAATGATCATGGCAACATGCATAAGGCCTACAAATCAAGCCATATAAAATCACAGTATGGAATGGGGCAACTGTGTGTGAAATTCTATCCATAGTCAAGTAGCAATTGTCTTTTTATAGTTCCTGACAGAGAGATGATTACGTTCCTTTAATACTTCAGAAAAGGGCAAACCACCAAAAATAGCTAAAAAACAAAAACCCAACTGGATGGGTTCTAAAGAAAAAGAGCATGAAGTTGGGTGGGTAGCGGTGACACTGTATTCCATACTGTGGATTGAAGAATGGCAGCGGTTGTTGATAAAACCATAAACGTATGCATATGGTTCACTGAAAAACAATATAAAACAATCCACTTATCAAATATGTCAGCAATTATATTAGAAAACTGCATAAATATCTACTATGTGATCCTTGACTTGAGTTGCTCCTTGAATGTGACATAATTTAAATCAAAAAGAGTCTGAAGTAAATGATAAAACAGTGAAATGAGTTAAAAAAAAAAACGAGTATCACAACCTTCCTTCATGTTTGTTTATTTAGTTTTATGAAATGATAAACTGATGTACTGAGTGTATCCTCTGTAAATTATTTTTCCTTTTCAATAATGATTCATTTCAAAAACACTCCACACACAAAAAAAGAATTGAGTCAAAGTTGAAATCTCATATAAGCCCATCTCCCTTTTTCTTTCTTTCTTTCTTTCTTTCTTTCTTTCTTTCTTTCTTTCTTTCTTTCTTTCTTTCTTTCTTTCTTTCTAGAATTATTCTATCTCATGCTTCAACCTGCTGAGGAAAAATATTTGTGACGTGAAACACTTCTAGATGCCATCATGGTGGCTTTTCTAGTGGTCTGTGTTTGTCTGTCCTGGCCTTGAGTGCCTGTGTTTTAGAAAGTTCTATTGCAGTTCCAATCCCTCCAAAGGAATATGACAGCTCATTCCTCTAGCTGAAAAAATGGTTCTCTGCCCTTAACTCTTTGTGATCTCTGTGTTTCTTCAAACTCTAATTTTCAAAAACATCTTCCTATAAGTGAAGGCACTCTGGTGATGCTGTGTAATGTTAGACATTCAGTATCTAAATTGTGAGATAAATAAACCTCTTTCCTTTATAGAGTGTACAATTTCAGGCCTGATATAACAGAAGATAGATTAATATGCAGGTATAAAAGCAAGTTAAGAGGAGATCATGGGTTGAGTATTACTACTATTTTTTTGAACTACGTGGAAATAAGTTTCATACACCAGACCAAATGCATTTATTGTGCTACTAGAAATAATTTCAAATGTGTTATAAACTAAGGAAAATACTATATGTAACCTGAAATTTAAATATTCTCCTTGTATAGTTTCAGAACCTGTCAATAAACTTGAGGGTGCCTTGTAGAACATCATCAAAGAATATGATTTTACAAAGATACATTTTCAAGGATCTCTCTCTCTCTCTCTCTCTCTCTCTCTCTCTCTCTCTCTCTCTCTCGCTCGCTCTCTCTCTCTCCATCAAAAACCAAAACCTGGAACATGTACAGAATTTATAAATAAAACTTAACATTTCTAAAACTTTCCTTTTAGCCTCTGTATTTCTTATTAATAATTTATTGCTATGAGCACTAAAAATTTCATCTATAATCAGGGCAATTTTTAAAAATGTAATATATCAGTTTTGATTTTGTAATTTATATTTCCTATAAACCTAATCATCTTACTATATAAGTGAAATTATGTATTGTTTTGCTAACATTTCCCCCTTTCTCCAGCACCTCGCTTCTAGTAACTATTATTTTATAAACTACTATAAATATATCATAAATGATATATAATGAAGTATTTATGGCTTTTATCTCCTTTTTCATTTAATAAATTTCTTATAATTTCATTTCATCTTCATAATTATTAATTTCCTTTTATTAAATGCTGAACAGTAGTTAGTTGTGTAGATATAACATTTTTTAATTTATCTGTCAAGAATCATACTACACTTTTCATATTTAGCTATTCTGAATAGAGGTGCTATAAATGTAGGAGCAGATACATATTTTTAATTTTTTTATTTAATTTATATATATACATTCTTTGGGTTTTTTTTTTTTTTTTTTTTTTCGAGACAGGGTTTCTCTGTGTAGCCCTGGCTGTCCTGGAACTCACTTTGTAGACCAGGCTGGCCTCGAACTCAGAAATCCTCCTGCCTCTGCCTATTTTTATCAGCACTTTCTAAGTGATTACTCATATTCAGCCCATTTTAACATTTGTTAGTCACTTTGATGTCCTTGAATAAATGTCTGTTTTGCTTCCTTATTCATATCTTAGTTGCTTTGTTTGTCTTATTCATTGATTTTTTTTCTTTAATTTGTATATGTTGTATAGTTTGCATTTTAACTTTTTAACAGATGAGTGACTGATAATATTTTATCCCACTTAATAGACTGTCATTTGGTTTCTCTCTTTTACTTCATTGCCCTAAGTTTTTTGTTTCTATTCAATTTCCCTGTCATATCTTAAAGAAACTGTAACAGCTGCAGTCTTGTTACTCTGTGAGAAGGAGCAGGAGCAGGAGGAGGAGCAGGAGGAAGAGGTGCAAGAGCAGGAGGAGGCTTATTTGATGAGGTGTGAAAACTACACTTACTTGTGGGTACAATCATAACTATTTAGAATACAGTTAGAAATCATATTTCTTTAGATTAATAAAATTAATCGGATTTCCTCTAGTGTCTATGACATTTCCAATCCTAGTTACTTGGTTGGGTTTTCAGTACCAAGAATGAAACCTCTAACACTGAGCAGCCTTTTCAGTCTATTTAGATAGCTCCTGGTTTGAATCAACATATATTGTCAGCTCTTTGCCAGGAGATAGCTGCAAGGAGAAAAGCCCAGACCTGATCTCTCCAGGACTGAGTGGGATGGTGAGTGTAGGTGATCTGAGAAGAACTGCACCAGGGCTATGAGTCTTGTTGAAGCAGGAACTCACTTTAATGGGGGAGCAATTTGCTTATATAGACAGAGCAAGGAGGTGGGGATAGGGGTATGGGGTAAGATGACGTATGGGGTGGTATGAGATGACAAGGGATATGAGGTGACTTCATGGGGCCTATGAAAAATTTTCCCACAACAGTAGCTAGGCAGAGGCAATTTCATCTAGGTCATGTTGAGCCATTCTCAAGAGGAGGTGAAAGACTGTTCTTGAAAATCGAGCCAGGCTAAGGTTTTTCTTCAAGTCCCAAACTAAGGCCAAGTAGGGCCCAACAATATATCTGTCACTATTAAACTTTTTAGGGTAGTTTGCCAATGTGGTTATTGTTCTGTTTCTCAGGCTTCTTAGTTGGGTAAGACTTCTGATTACATTTCTTACTTGGCAACTTATATAATATTTTCCTCTACAATAATAGCTATATAATATCTGTTATATCTTTGTCGTATGCAGCAACATTTATTACCTTCAGGTATTTTCTCTACATTCCTATTCTCTCCTGGAATTTTTGTATGAAGGGGTTTTCTTTCTACTTCTGAATAGACTTCCCTCCTTCTTCCTTTTGGGAAAGGTCGGGGCAGTAACACAGCTGAAAAAAGAAACAAATTATGGTGTTTATGTTAATCATGGTACAATCAGATATGTGCTTTAAATAAATAAATTTCCTAAAAATAAGAGAAAGTCAAAATATACATCCATGTAGAAATTTCTATAGCTATTATCACTATCAATTATAATTACTTACATAATCCAGCACCAAATAACCTAAGAATATCGAGACGTCTATGAATAGTATGGATTTTTGAGGTTCTGACAGTCATAACAGGTATTGAGAAACTTTCAAAAGAATTCAAGAGAAGAGACTGTTTTACTACAGGGAACTGTTATTTGAGATGAAATTAACTCTACTGATAGCAAACAATGGTAAACTTAAGAAACCAAATTTGAAGGACAGTATTGATTTTAAATGGCCTTTTGCATGAAGTCCATTGAGGGATCCAATGAGACTTCAAATAGAAAGGAACAATGTATTATTGCCAGTAGATAGTCACACATTGAACTGCATCATTTTTAACAACCATTACTATTTTCAAAATAAAGTCTGTGTTGAGTCTTGGAATTCTAGATTAGGCATCTAAATTTAATATCAAAAGAAGAAGGTGAAAACTATCTTTAAAAAGCACTTCATTAAGTATATCTTTCTGTTCATGTTGGTATTTATTCTGAAAATGTAGTTTAAATCTAACACAAAGGAATTCTTGAAACAAAGCAAAGTAAAATTATAGAACAAAGCAACGATGAACAAAATACAACACATTATACAACTTTTTAGAATTTTTCTGTGAAAACTTTCAAAGAGATGTGGCAATTATAGTCATTTCTTTTTCTTGTTTATGTGGCAAATTGCTTTCAGAAAGAAAGTACTGCATTTTATCCTGAATCAATTAAAATTTGGAAAATGACCCAAAGTGGGAATACTTTTACATTTAAAAACAATATTTCTTTGCTGTGTATTGTAACCATCACTAAAGAGAAAGAATATTTAAGAAGAATGTGAAGAAATGATTTATACAGTGTCTTAGGGCTTTATTGCTGTGGACATCGTGATCACGGCAACTCTTATAAGAACAAGATTTAATTGGGGCTGTCTTATAGGTTCAAAGGTTCAGTTTAATATAATCAAGGCAGGAATGCAGTAGAATGCAGGAAGGCATGGTTACAGGAGGAGCTGTGAGTTCTACATCTTCATCTGAAGGCCTCTAGGAGAAGACTGGATTCCAGGCAGCTAGGATGAGGGTATTAAAGTCCACATCCACAGTGAAACACATATTCAAACAAGGCCACACTTAGTCAAACCAGGGAGCACCTCTGAATAGAACCACTCCCTAAGCAAAGCAAACTAACATACATAGCATTACACATGTTCATACAGTTTTTGATACTGTATACAAAGTATTTTGAATATTTTTCAAGTATTATCTTGAAGATGAATTGCCACAAATCATGGTGAAAACTTGAAGATAGCTAAACTTACAAAGTTAATGATGGAGTAATTAGAATTAAAACTTGAATTTGGCTATTTTCAGGGATTATGATTATATTCTTAATGATAGAACTTTAACATATACTGCTCTAATAGGTTCTTGTTATTATCTTCTCTGTTTTATTACTAATTTATTTCAAGTCTTTTAGTTATTTTCTGAGTAATTCACACATTAAATATATTTAAATATACAAGTTTCAAAGCTCACAAAGGAGATATACAGTAACATGAGCCAATAAAATGCATGTGGGAAATGTATCAAATACCTCCTCTGTCTTTTTGTGAAATATATCTAACACCAAGAGTGCTTACAGTTTGTCTTTGAAGATACTTTATACAGAAAACATGGGCTCATATGCTACATTCCTTGTAGTTAGGTATGTGATCTAATTGGAAGGGAAATGGAACTAGTTTATTAAATTACAAAGCACGATATTTCTTGTCTATAAAACATTATAAGCACATCTCATTACCTTCCATTATTTTGTACTAAAATCTAAATCAACTGAAGATAAATCAAACATACTACTCTGACTTGGGCTTTTTTTACATTTATTTTATTATCTTTCTCTTTACTTACATAACTTTTGGTCTATAATGTAACAAGAAATATCTTTTAAAATACAGGTCTGATCCCTCTATTTAGAAATAAATGTTCATGTAGTATGCAGTTGCTTTGGAAATATTAACAATAAACTCAGAATTACCAATGATGCATTGCTGTCCCATTATTGAAAGAAAGCAAAGCACTACCTCTTGCTGTGATTGAACAAAGAGCAATCCTAGATTTGAATTCTCTACATCATTTTCCCTGTGACTTGTACCCACTCTTTGTCTGTTGTATGAATCTGAAACTACCTGCCTGAAAGTTGTTTTGCAAATCTTGTTCCTATGTATCTGTGATTGTCACTCTTTGTGTTTATGAATGTGTATGTACCTAACAAAGTGCTTTGTATCAATCTTATTGAGCAGTATAGATAACATTGGATAGAAAGTAACAAGGGATACGTTTGTAGAAATCTTTTAGTTTTATAAGGCATTATAGATATTTTTGGCTGTCAAGTTATTTTTCTAGAAGCATAATTCAAGTTAAGTTTCCATCATGGTAGGGAAGAATAGTGTAGGAATCTGTGGGGCCATGAAAGGTAGCTTGGTCCCTGGTTGAGCTAAGACTCAAAGCCCTAGAGATCCTGAAGGGATGGTAGGCACTTTGCCTGTTCCCAGGTATCGGGCCTCTGTCACTAACCGCAGCCCCCCATAGATTTGTGGCCATCAGTCACAAAATGTCAATGCCCTAAGCCCCTCCACATGTAAAGGATGTGACCTGTGGTCACATAGCCTCAAGACAGATCTCCATTTTAATGAGGTACCTAGAGGCCTGAAGGGCTTAGCCAATAAACTTTCTTTCCCAGATATTCCTCTCTGCAAAAGGTACTTAACCTCAGACCCACCCTGAGAAATAGGATATAGTTTTTTTTCTAAGTTTTTTTATTTACATTCCAAATCATTTCCCCTTTCCCTATTTCCTCCCTACCCGAAAGTCCCATAATAGGATATAGTTTTACACACCCACTTTCCGACATGACAATAAATGTCTTAAAACCATGGACTGTCTCTTTTCATCAGGATCCACCATGGGGAGCCATGGCGAAGGCCTTTGTCTATAGAGTCGCCATCTAATCTCTTGTAGAAGGCCTCTCTCCAAAGACTCTCCCAGTGAAACCAGCCAGAGCTTCCCCCTTAACCCCTTTTGGCCCTGGGCTAGATCCAGCCTGTGGGCCCCTACTCTATTCTCAGCTTTTTCAAGGCTTCCATTGATGCCTCAATGTCTAAGAGCCAGAGAACCAGACGGTCTTGGCCTCCTTGCAGGCCCGAGGACCCCCTCCCCCCGAACCAGCTCTGGCTGTCCCGCACCTCAGACTGTGCTTTCCTACCCCCAGAGCAGTATCTGGAGCTTCACTACAGCCCAATATCTACCGAGGGACAGAATGGAGTAAGTGCGGTCACTTCCTCCTTTCTGCCTCCCCAAGCGGCCAAGCCCTGTGGGACTCACAACCTTACAGGAATCAGACATGATAGTAGGAACATGAGGCTGAGATATCACCTCTTCAACTGCAAACATAAAAGAGAAAAAGCAAACTGGAAATTGGATAAGGTTATAAACTCTCAAAGTTCACCCTCACTGATGCATTTTCTCCAGCAATGCTATACCTACCTATAATCTCCACAAATAGTGTAGCCAGCTAAAGAGTCAATGTTCAAATGTTGGTTCTTATGAAGCATTTCCACTAAAGCCATCATATACCACATTGAAAAATCACTAGCAAATGTAGTGACACTAAAAATAAATCATATGCTCTATATAGCATCATGGAATGTATTGTCTGGGCATCCTGTTGGTCTAATCTAGGCTCATTTTTTTTATTTTTTTCTTTAATTATTAGTAATTATTCTTTTCATTTACATCTCAAATGATATCCCACTTCCTGGTTACCCTCTCCACCCATCCCACCCATGATACCTCATTTCCTGGTTACCCCTTTACCATCCTCCCCGTCCCACATCTTACCTCCCCCTCCCTTTTGCCTATATGAGAATTCTCCCCATCCACCCATATTCTCCCATTCCACCCCTCCAGCATATCCCTACTCTGTGGCATCAAACTTCCCTGGGACAAAAGGCCACCCCTCCCATTGCTATCATGTGAGGCCATTCTCTGCTACATATGTATCTGGAGCCAAAAATCCCTTTAGGTACACTCCTTGGTGGTGGACTAGACTCTGGGGTGATCAGGCCTGCACATGTTGTTCATCCAATAGAGTCGCAATCCTGTTCTTCTCTTCTAGTCCTTCTGCCAGATCCCTCACCAGGTTCCCTGAGTGCAGACTAATGGTTGACTCCAAGCATTCACCTCCGCTTTGTTAAGTTGCTGGCTTGCTATGAACTGCCATACTTGGTTCCTGTCTGCAAGTGCCTCTTGACCATGGCAACAGAGTTGGGTTTGGTTTTTGCAGACATGATGTATCCCCAAGTGGGGCCGTTCTCTGTTTGACCTGCTTTCAATCTCTGTTCCTTTTTTTGCCCCTGTTATTCCTTTGGACAGGAACATTTCTGGGTTAAAAAGAACAAAAACTTTGAGATGGGTTGTGACTGTTTCTCAAACAAGGTCCATGCCTATCTACTGGAGGTGGTTTCCACAGGTTCAATCTCCCCTTCTCTGTACATTATGTCTAAAGTCAATCCCATTGGGTCCTGGGATCCTCACATTTCCCTGGTGTCTGTGACCTTCCAGTGGCTATCCCCAGTTCCTCATCCTCCCTGCTACCTATTTTTATTCGATTTCCTGACTCTCTGTACCTCTCTCACATCTCCTCCAGATTCTGATACTGGTACTCTTATTTCCTCCTCCACCTTTCTCCCTCCTATCCCCCTCTCCTTCCATGTTCCACCATCATCCTATTTCCCCCTCAATGTAGGACTGAAGCATCCACTCCCAGATTTTCCTTCCTTCTATACTTTGGGTGGTCTGTAGGTTATATCATAGGCATTGTGAGCTTTTGGATCAGAGTTCACTTATTAGTGAGTATGTACCATGTGTGTTCTTTTGTGTCTGGGTTACCTCACTCAGGATGATGTTTTCTTGTTCCATCAATTTGGCTGTGAATTTCATGAAGTCATTGTTTTTAATTGCTGTACAATACTGCATTGTGTATATATACTACATTTTCTGTATCCATTTTTCTGTTGAGGGACATCTGAGTTGTTTCCAGCTTCTGGCTATTTAAAATAAGGCTGCTATGAACATAGTGGAGCATGTGTCCTTATTATATGTTGGAGCATCTTCTGGGTATATGCCCAGGAGTGGTATAGCTGGGTCTTCAGGTAGTACTATGTCCAATTTTCTGAGGAACCACCAGACTGATTTCCAGGGTGGTTGTACCAGCTTGCAATCCCATCAACAATGGAGGAGTGTTCCTCTTTCTCCACATTCTTGCCAACATCTGCTGTCACCTAAGTTTTTGATCTTAGTCATTCTGACTGGTGTGAGGTAGAATCTCAGGGTCATTGTGATTTGCATTTCCCTGATGACTAAGGATGTTGAACATTTCTTTAAGTGTTTCTCAGTCATTTCAGATTCTTTGGTTAAGAATTCTCTATTTACCTCTGCACTCTACTTTTTTTTTAATAGGGTTATTTGAGCCTCTGGAGTCTGCCTTTTTGACTTCTTTATATATTTTGGATATTAGCCCTCTATAAGGTGTAGGGCTGGAAAAGATCTTTTCCAAATCTGTGGGTTGCTATTTTTTCCTATTGATAGTGTCCCTTACTTTACAGATGGTTTTCAGTTTTATGTGGTTCCATTTGCCATTTTTTGCTCTTAAAGCATAAGCCATTGGTGTTCTGTCCAGGAAATATTCCCCTATGCCCAAGTATTTCATGCTCTTCCCCACTTACTCTTCTGTTAGATTCAGTGTATCTGGTTTTATTTGGAGCTCCTTGATCCACTTGGACTTGAGCTTTGTGCAAGGAAATAAGTATAGATCAATTTGCATTCTTCTACATGCAGACCTCCAGTTGAACCAGCACTTTTGTTGAAAGTGCTGTCCTTTTTACATTGAATGGTATTAGCTTCTTGGTCAAAGATCAAGTGACCATGGGTGTGGGGGGTTCATTACTGGGTTGCCAGAGGCCAACCCTGGCATGGATTCTTCTTTCTTGTTGGTTCTTCTTGAGGCAGAAGAGGGGGGAAGAGCTTCGGCAGAGGGTAAGTGTTTGTTTTATGATTTGATTGTAAGACTTTGTCTTATGAGATATTTAGGGTTGCTGTATAATAGCAAAAAGTTTATATATCTAAGTCTAACTCACCTGTTACTGTAGCTGACCTGCCTTTTGTGATTGTCTTCAGCCAGAAATTGCAGTTTCTGGCACTTAGCCTCCTTTCCTAAAACAGCAAAGGATTAAGTAAATAGTCTTTGTACTATCTCAGCAGGAAATGCTGGGCTCTAACTTTAAACCTACTAGTCAGAAGTCCCAAGAAGAAAAAGGGACAAAAAAATCAAATCATAAATTGAAATTGAAGTTTACAACAGAGAATGTTTACATGCATATCCATTAGGAGTAATTATCTGGCTAAACATCTATCACGTGTCACAACTCCACAGGTTCAATGAAGGTTTAAAACTATAATTATTAGTGACGTTTTGTATAGATAAACCCAGTCATTATTTTATATTCTGTCCTAGCACCTATAATAAATCGTTACTTCACTTTTTATGACCTTTGGTTAACTGTTTTACAACCTCTTGTAATGTGCTCTGAGTAGGAGAAAGTCTGGTTACTATCTAAGAGCAATTAACTGGTGACACTTGAGAGACTGGCAGAGTTCTCATTGCAGTTTTGACTATCTGAAAAGCAGATAATAGCAGTTGCATTATAAAAGAGCTTAATAATCATTGATATAATTTTAAGAATTCTTTTTTTTTTCTTTTTTTGGTTTTTTGAGGCAGGGTTTCTCTGTGTAGCCCTGGCTGTCCTGGAACTCACTCTGTTGACCAGGCTGGCCTCAAAACTCAGAAATCCGCCTGTCTCTGCCTCCCAAGTGCTGGGATTAAAGGTGTGTGCCACCACTGCCCAGCTATTTTAAGAATTCTTTAAGGATCCTCATTAAGACTTAGGAAGTTGTCTGTTTGTCTACAGAGCATCACTACTAGACAGTAACTCTTCATGGATCTGCAGAGCTCTGCTCCAAAGGGGTGGACTATTACTCAGTGATTGTTACATATGTTTTATATTAACAGGAAAAGCATATTAATAGCCAGAATGTTTCCTAAAATGAATCCCTTACAGCTTTGCTAAATAAGTATGAACTTGTCACAGATTATATACTAATCTGAAGCAGGCTGTCTCAGGACAATCACCAGGTAGTTAGTAGCTTGTCCCATTATGGCTTGTGACATCTCTTCCCTTAGAATAATATATATATATATATATATATATATATATCCCTTTGAGTAGTCCTTATAGCACACCCTAAGTACTTGAAGATGACTGCAAGAAGAAATGGAAGCAGTATAACTAATCCTATAATAATTCCCAAATTTATAAGAAAATTCCTCAAAGAATTATCTTTAACAAAATTTATGATTGAATTTGAAAAATAGCCAATTCTGCTGCTGAAGAACTCTTCAGTCTGGAATGACTGATGACACTGATCTGGGAATATCAATCATCCATATCAATAGCAAGTTGTGAATTGTTCCACACACCACACAGATGCGCTTGTATCTGTTTCCAGGACATTTCTGATCCATTGTAGGGCAGAGGGGTAACACAAATACATTTATAATTGGTATGACATGAAGTAGTTAAATATCTAATATCTAATATTTTGAACCTTAGTTCCTATGTAAAGGATGGCCTCATCCAAATCATAGTCTATCTGTCAAACCTCTATTAATTTTCTCCTGAGTAATCAGTGCTAAATAATTTTTTTTTTTTGTCAAGGAATCAACATGGTTAGCAGTGTATACCTTCTGGACTAAGAAGGCAGCAGAAGTTGCAACTGATCCTAAGATAGCAATTAAGGACTTAATGCCTAAGATTACTTCAGCATAAATCTCTTATGTCAAGAAAGAGATTAACAGTCTTTACCAAGGCAAACAAAGCTGTGAAAAAGTAGTTGGTGACAAAGTATAAGGTAGCTAGTATAAAATGAGAAAAAGCATTAGACATATGGTGAAGTTATGCAATTGGTCAAATAGCATTCTCATAGCAAATAATACATATAGATTTATATATATTTAAAAATTTTATATCCCCGGTATCCTCTGGGTATAGAGTTAAAAGTCCAATCTGATGCAATCAGGTACCATGTCTTCAGTGTCTTCTTTTGCTGGGGTCTCTGGCAGGAGTGGAGAATCTGCAGATGATGTTGGCTGAAGTGGGCTTGAAGGTAGCGGCAGGTGTGGAAGTCTCTGTTCATGGAGAAGTCCTGGCACAATCAGCTTGTCTGGCATCTAATCCTGCCTCTCTAAACTTGAATTCCCCTACACTGGGGCATTGAGCCTTCATAGGACCAAGGACCTCTCCTCCCATTTATGCCCAAAAATATGCAGCTACAATATGCAGCTGGAGCCATGGGTACCTCCATGTGTACTCCTTGGTTGGTGATTTAGTCCCTGGGAGCTGGCAGGGTGTGTGTGTGGGGGGGGTGTTGTCCTTAATATTTAAAAGACAATGGCTATTGTCACTAGATCTGGTTGTTATGCAAACGTTTCTGGTGTGAGAAAAAAATATTTAAGTTCCTAAAAGTTAAAATAAAATTTGAGGAGAAATCATGAGTGAATATTTTTGTGGAAGTTCAGTCTTGTGATGCCTGGGTTGCCTGTTGCAGCTTCTGAATGGTCCTTCTTCAGCAAATGGATTTGTCACCTGAGACTGTTGAATTATTTCTATATCTTCAGGCGCCTATGGTAGGTTCCACACAAAGTATCCCTGGTTTGATAAGATTTCTGTACTATTTGGCATTATAGTAGCACCAGATAAAGCAGTACCATTTTTATGAAAGTACCACTCTTTACACCAGTGTTACCTTTTCAAACAAGGAGTATATCCAGTTGGATTTCTACTCTGAGTGTGACCAGGAACGTTAAAATTTATGACATCTCCTGCCTTACTGGGACATTGTTGGCTGATATGTCCAGGCTTCTTACTTTAATAACTTTTGCGAGCCAAGACTGATTTATTAATTTTTTTCTGTCTTTGATTAGTAAGATTTTGGACAGTGTTCTGGCCTTGTGATATTGCTGTAATGGGTACACCTTGAAAATATGAAGTAGCAACCTCAACACATGCTTTAAATAAATTTCCAGATTTTTTAATTGTCTTTACAAGAGATTGACAAGTGGGTGTAGCATTCTCAAAGGCCAGATGATTTAAAACAATATCTTTTGTTTCAGAGCTAAGAACCATCCTCTCTACTGCCTCCGTTAGCTAGGATAGAAACTCCTCAAGATGTTCTTCTAGTGTCTGCTTTTTATTAGCAAGCCTTTTAGAATTTTTATCTCTATTAGGCAAGCATCTCCATGCTTCTAGAGCTACAGCTGATATATGTACTAGCACTTTTTTTGGTTTTTATTTGTTTGTTTTGTTGTGTTATTTCTTCAAACCATTCCCCCATGCCCAAAATCATTTCATATGTTAACTATTTCATTCCCTTCTTTTTCCAGACATCTAAGATAACTCTTTTTGAGCCAAGTTCTTTTATATATATATATATATATATATATATATATATATATATATATATATATATATATGGATATAGATATAGATATAGATATATCCATCCACAGTAAAACAAAATTATCTTTAGTTAGATAGGCTCTAGCTAGTTTAAATCAATCATGAAGAGTCATACACAATTTAAATGCCAAGGGTTCCCATAAGTGATCCTTATTCTCTTTGTTATTCTCCATATTCACTGGGAAACAGCCTAACAATTTACCTGTTGCTGAGTTTGTTGCACCAGCAGTAAATCTGATAAGCCCCTTTGATTTTTTTATGTTTTCCAAGGGGTCTTATGGAATGACATATTTAAATGCTGCATGGTAGGCCAGTTATATTTATGTTATTTTGTTAATTTCTTTTCTGAGTCAGATTCCTCCTCTGAGGTTGATTTTCCCCTTCTGGTTTACCACTACCCTCTCCTGAGCTACTTTTCTCAGACTTTTCTGTTGAGGAGTAAACATTATTCTTAGATCCTGAGTGAGACTATAGTAATAGAGTCCCCTTACAAGGTATTGAACCTACTGTCTCCTGAGCACATATGACTCTTTTGTCATCAGCCAATGCCTTCCTAAGCACATTCCAAATAGCAAAGGCTGTAAGGGGCATGCTTAAACTTCCATTCTCTGTAAACAAGTTTTTAATATCTAACCCTACTTTTTCCCATGTATCCACATCTAAAGTTCTCCTTGGAAACCAAGGAGTGACAGTTTTTATAAACTGAAAAAAGTCAGTCAGCTTGCTAGGGCTAACCTCAATGACTTTTTCTTTACGAGTATGCTTAATAATATCTGTGAAGAACTCTCCGTTTCTAGTTTTACTTTCTCCCATCGTGATTCACGTTGGTGCTAGCTGTAGATGTTGGAATCTCTGCTGATAGGTACAAACTATTTACGTTTAACAGGATCAATACCAGATAGCAGGCTAGTGCTTAATACTAGCTAATAAAACTACTATAAGAGACACACAGCTATATATTTATCAATAACCTACTAGATGCCTTCTTTCAGGCCAATTCTTAGAGCTAAATACTTAACAGCAACCGATCTGGGTGGCTTCTTTCAGGCTAAGGGGTAGTGGTGGTGGTGTAGCTTTGCCTTCTTTTCAGGCCTGGTATTGCTTTATTTCAAGCTGGATTTGCCTTCTCTCAGGCCACACATATTAAGATTACTTGCCTGTCCTGAACTGATTTTCACTAATCAGTGGGCTAATATAGCTGAGACTCCTAGCTGTTCTGCAATACACACTGAATTTTTTTTGGGGGGGGTCTTACCTCAAGAAGTCCCTGTTCATGGCACCAAAAGTAATGCCTGAGGCCAGCCCCAGCATGGGTTCCTCTTTCTTGTTGGTTCTTCTTGAGGCAGAGGAGGGGGAAGAACTTCAGCAAACCTGTCAGAGATTATATAATAATCTGAAGCAGGATATCTCAGGAGGATCATCTGCGAGTTATTAGCTTGTCCCACTGGGGCTCTGTGTTAACTTTGTCACAACAATGTGAAGTAAATAAAATATGAAACACATAGAGAAGTGGGTGGGTGAGTGGAGGAGTGCCCTCATAGAAGCAGAGGGAGGGGGGATAGGATAGGGGTTTTGAGGAGGGAAATCCTGGAAAGGGTTGTCAGGAGCCATAATGGGACAAGCTAATATACTAGCAGGTGATCATCCTGAAATAGCCTGCTTCAGATTATTGTATAATCTACAACAGGTGAGTCTTTATTAAGCAAGGCTGTAAGGGACTCATTTTAGGAAGAATTCCTGCTATTAATATGCTTTTCCTGTTATTATTAAACATATATAATAATAAGTGATAGCACACCCCTTTAAAGCAGATCTCTGCAGATCCACAAAGATGTAGTCTTATAGTGATGCTATGTAGACAAATAGATGACTTAAGTTTTAATGATACTATAAGAATTCCTAAAATTGTATCAGTGATTATTAAGCTCTTTTATAACAGGACTGCTATTAGTTCCTGTTATGATAGTCAAAACTGCAATGAGAACTCTGCCAGTCTCCCAAGTGTCACAAATTAATTGCTCTTAGATGGTAACCAGACCTTCTCGTACTTAGAGCACATTCAAAGAGGTTATAAAATAATTAACCAAAGATCATAATAAGGGAACTAGGATTTATTATAGGGGCTAGGACAGAAGATAAAATATCAACTGGGTTTATCTATACAAAACTTTAGTAATAATTTAGTTATGGTTTTAAACCCTAAGTGAACCTGCAGAAGCTGAGACAGCTGATGGATGTTTAGCTAGATAATAACTCCTAATGGATATGCATGTAAACATTCTCCATTGCAAATTCTATTTCAATATATGATTTGATTTTTTGTGAACTTGTGATGAACTTTCTAAGATGTGATCATGTACTCTGAAAGATATATAAGTACTGAAGAAAAGAAGAAAGGGGACTCTCTCTCTCCCTCTCCCTCTCCCTCTCCCTCTCTTTTTACCTTTTCCCACCTAGAAGAATTTTTCCCTTTTTTTCACTTAGGATCTTTCTGCATTTCCCCTTAGACAGCTTTTATAGGAAACTTTTTACAACTTAGTAACAAACTCTATAACCACTTCTCTAAGTGTCCCATTTTCTTCCTGCAACTTCTGACAAGCAGGCTGAAAGTTAGAACTCAGCAAATCCTGCTGAGATAGAACAAAGGCTTATTCCTCCCCTGTTAGGCTGCAAGTGTTAATCACCTAAGCCAGCAGTCTTTTACCCTTAGAAAGAGCAAGAAAGTTTTTAGGACATTTTAGAAGTTATCATCAGCATTTCAGTACAGTGAGAGAGTTAGAAAGCCAGGAGACCTAAAGATCTTAAAGCTATTCATCACCAGAGTCCTACTCCATGCCTCCACCACTACCTTCTCCCGGCTGGGAAGTTCCCGATAGGGCTACTGAATTTGGGTCTTCAATTCTATTCAATTGATCTACTTGCCTATTTATGTACCAATACCAGGCAGTTTTTACTACTATTGCTCTATAGTATAGCTTGAGGACAGGGATGGTGATTCCCCTAGAAGTTCTTTTATTGTTGAGAATAGTTTTCGCTATCCTAGGTTTTTTGTTATTCCCAATGAATTTGAGAATTGCTCTAACTATATGAAGAATTGAGTTGGAATTTTGATGGGGCTTGCATTGAATTTGCAGATTGCTTTCGGCAAGATGGCCATTTTTCCTATATTCATCCTGCCAATCCATGAGCATGGGAGATGTTTCCATCTTCTGAGATCTTCTTCTATTTCTTTGTTCAGAGACTTGAAGTTCTTATTATACAGGTCTTTCACTTGTTTGGTTAGAGTCACACCAAAATATTTTATATTGTTTGTGACTATTGTGAAAGTTGTCATTTCTCTAAATACTTTCTTATCCTTTTTATCCTTTGAGTAGAGGAAGGCTAATGATTTGTTTGAGTTAATTTTATACCCAGTCACTTTACTGAAGTTATTATCAGCTGTAGGAGCTTTCTGGTAGAATTTTTGGGGTCATTTATGTATACTATCATATTATCTACAAATAGTAATAACTTGATGTCCCCCTTCCCAATTTGTATCCCTTTAATCTCTTTTTGTATTTTAATTGCTCTGGCTAGAACTTCGAGTACTATATTGAATAGGTAGGCAGAGACTGGGCAGCCTTGTCTGGTCCCTGATTGTAATGTAATTGCTTTGAGTTTCTACCCATTCAGTTTGATTTTGGCTATTGGTTTACTCTTTAATGCGTTTTACTATATTTAGGTATGCACCTTGAATTCTTGATCTCTCCAATACTTTTAACATGAATGGGTATTGTGCTTTATCCAAGGCTTTTTCCAAATCTAATGAGATGATTATGTATTTTTTTTTCTTTGAGTTTGTTTACATATTGAATTACATTAATGGATTTCCTTATAATGAACCATCCCTGCATTTCTGGGAAGAGGCCTACTTGATCATGTTGGATGATCATTTTGATGTTCGTGGATTCAATTTATAAGAATTTTATTGAGTATTTTAGCTTCAATATTCATAAAGGAAATTGGTCTTTAGTTCTCTTTCTTTGTTGACTGTTTTTGTGGATTAGTTAGCATTGTAGCTGTGCCTTCATAGAAAGAATTGAGTAGTGTTCCTTCTGCTTATATTCTGTGGAAAAGTCTGAAGAGTATTAGTATAAGAACTTCCTTGATGGTTTGATAGAATTCTGCACTAAAGCCAACTGGCCATGGGCTTTTATTGGTTTGGAGACTATTAATGACAGCTTCTAGTTCTTTAGGGGTTACGGGACTGTTTAGATAGTTTATCTGATCCTGATCTAACTTTGGTACCTGCTATCTGTCTAGAAAATCATCCATTTCATCCAGGTTGTCGAGTTTTGTTGAATAGCTTTTGAAGTAGGATCGGATGATTTTTTTGAATTTTCTCATTTTCTGTGGTTGGGTCTCCCTTTTCATTCCTGATTTTGTTAATTTGGATACTGCCTCTGTGCCCTCTGGTTAGTCTGTCTAAGGGTTTGTCTATCTTGTTGATTTTTGCAAAGAATCAGTTCCTAGTTTTGTTGATTCTTTGCATAGTTCTTTTTGTTTCTACTTGGTTGATTTCAGCCCTGAGTTTGATTATTTCCTGCCTTTTATTCCTCTTGGGTATATTTGCTTCTTTTTCTTCTAGAACTTTCAGATAAGCTATTAAGCTGCTAGTGTATGCTCTCTACAGTTTCTTTAGTAGGCACTCAGAGCTATGAGATTTCCTCCTAGCACTGCTTTCGTCGTGTCCCCAAAGTTTGGGTATGTTGTACCTTCATTTTAATTGAATTATAAAAAGTCTTTAATATCTTTCCTCATTTCTTCCCTGTCCAGGTTATCATTGAGTAGAGGGTTGTTCAGCTCCTGTGCCTATCTGGGCTTTCTGTTGTTTTGTTGTTATTGAAGACCAGCCTTAGTCCATGGTGATCTGATAAGCTGCATGAGATTATGTCAATCTTCTTGTAGCTACTTAGGCCTGTATTTTGACCAATTATATGGTCAGTTTTTGAGAAGGTATCACAAGGTGCTGAGAAGAAGGTATGTTCTTTTGTTTTAGAGTGAAATGTTTTGTAGGTATTTGTTAAATCCAGTTGGATTATACCTTCTTTCACACTCACTGTGTCTCTGTTTAGTTTCTATTTCCATGATCTGTTTATTGGTGAGAGTGAGGAGTTGAAATCTCCTACTGTTATTATGTGAGATTCAATGTGTGTTTTGAGATATAGTAGCGTTTCTTTGACAAATGTGGGTGCCCTTGCATTTGGGGCATAGATGTTCAGAATTGATAGTTCATCCTGGTTGATTTTTTGTTTGATAAGTATGGAGTGACCTTCCCCATCATTTCTGATAATTTTTGGTTGAAAGTCTATTTTGTTGGATATGAGGATGGTTACTCCACTTGTTTCTTGGGACTATTTGCTTAGAAATATTTTTCACATACTTTTACTTTGAGGGAATATCTATCTTTGACTTTGAGGTGTATTTCCTGTATGCATCAAAAGGCAGGATTATGTTTATGTATTCAGTCTGTTAGACTATGTCTTTTTATCGGGGAATTGAGTCCATTGATGTTGAGAGATATTAGGGACCAATGATCATTGCTTCCTGTTATTTTTGTTTTTAGTTAGAATTCTGTTTGTGTGTTTCTCTTCTTTTTTCTTTTTTTTTATTGAATATCATCTTCATTTACATTACAAATGCTAAAACCTTACCCTGTTTCCCCCCTCCCTGAAAACCCTCATCCCCTCCTCCCACACCACCCCCACCCCCAAGTATATGTCCCTCCACCTGACCACTCCCACCTCCCCCCCTCGATTTCCCTTTGTTGGGGTATCTATTGAGCCTTCACAGGACCAAGGACCTCTCCTCCCACTGATGCCGGACAAGGCATTCCTCTGCACCATTTTTGGCTGGAACAATGTGTACTCCTTGATTGATGGTTTAGTCCCTGGGAGTCCTGGGGTGCCTGGGTGGCCCCTCCTGAGACAACAATAACAGGCACCTTTTGGTATGCACTTCTTGTTGTCCATAATAGTGTTGGGGTTTGGTGACTGTTTATAGGATGAATCCCCAGGTATGGCAGTCTTTGGGTGACCTTTTCTTCTGTCTCTGCTCAACAATTTGTCTCCATTGTGGCTCCTGTGAGTATTTTGATCCCTTTCTCAGAAGAACCCAAGCAACCACACTTCAGTCCTCCTTCTTCTTGAGCTTCCTGTGGTCTGTGAATTGTAACTTGTTTATTTTTATCTTTTGTGCTAACATCCACTTATCAGTGAGTGCATACCATGTGTGTTCATTTGTGATTGGGTTACCTCACTCAGGATGACACTTTATAGTTCCATCCATTTGCCTAAGAATTTCATGAATTCATTGTTTTGTTTTGTTTTTTTGACTTATTAAAATGCTCATTTTATCATGTATATTTAAAATATTGACATTGATATTTTCTTTTTTTAAGCCAAGTCTATCAATTTCTTTTTATTTTCTAAGTTTTTTTTTAAATTGCATTTCAAATCATTTCCCCTTTCCCTTTCCCTCCCTCCCCGAAAGTCCCATAAGCACCCTTCCCTCCCTCTTTTTCCCATTCAACCCCCTCTTGCTTCTCTGTCCTGGCATTCCCCTACATCCAGTCTTTCCAGGACCAGGGTCTCTCCTTCCATCTTCTTGAAAATCTATTGATATGCGAATTGTGTCTAGGGTATTCCGAGATTCTGGGTTAATATCCCCTCATCAGTGACTGCATACCATGTGTGTTCTTTTGTGATTGGGTTACCTCACTAAGGATGATATTTTCAAGTTCTGACCATTTGCCTAGGAATTTCGTGACTTCATTGTTTTTAATTGCAGAATAGTATTCCATTGTGTAAATATACCACATCTTCTGAATCCGTTCCTCCCTTGAGGGACATCTGGGTCCTTTCCAGCTTCTGGCTATTATAAATAAGGCTGCTATGAACCTAGTGGAGCATGTGTCTTTATTGCATGCAGATAAAGCTTCTGGGTATATGCCCAGGAGTGGTATAGCCAGATCCTCTGGGAGTGTCATGCCCAGTTTTCTGAGGAACAGCCAGACTGCTTTCCAGAGTGGTTGTATCAGCTTGCAACCCCACCAGCAGTGGAGGAGTGTTCCACTAAGTGGAATAGTAATTCCAGTAAGTGGAATTGAGCTCCACTAAGCTCAATTCCAAGTGGATCAAGGACCTCCACATAAAACCAGACACACTGAAACTAATAGAAAGGAAACTAGGGAAGAACCTTGAACATATGGGCACAGGGGAGAATTTCCTGAATAGAACTCCAATAGCTTATGCTCTAATATCAAGAATTGACAAATGGGCCCTCATAAAATTACAAATTTTCTATAAGGCAAAATACACTGTCAAAAAGACAAAGCGGCAACCAACTAACTGAGAAATGATCTTTACCAAACCTAGATCCATCAGAGGGCTAATATCCAATATATACAAAGAACTCAAGAAGTTAAACTCTGGAGAGCCAAGTTACCCTATTAAAAAATGGAGTACAGATCTAAACAAAGAGTTCTCACCTGAAGAATATCTAATGGCTGAGAAGCACCTAAAGAGATGTTCATCATCCTTAGTAATTAGGAAAATGCAAATCAAAACAACCCTGAGATTCGGTCTCACACCAGTCAGAATGGCTAAGATCAAAAACACAGGAGACAGCAGTTGTTGGCGAGGATGTAGAGAAAGAGGAATTCATTGTTTTTAATAGCTGAATAGTACTCCATTGTGTATATATACCACAATTTCTGTATCCATTCCTCTCTTGAAGTACATCTGGATTCTTTCCAGCTTCTGGCTATTATAAATAAGGCCGCTATGAACATAGTGGAACATGTATGCTTATTACATGTTGGAGCATCTTGTGGGTATAAGCCCAGGAGTGGTATAGCTGCGTCTTCAGGTAGTACTATGTTTAATTTTCTGAGGAACGATAAACTTATCTCGAGAGTGGTTGTACCAGCTTGCAATCCCACCAGCAGTGGAGGAGTGTTCCTCTTTCCCCACAGCCTCTCCAGCAACTGCTGTCCCCTGAGTTTTTTATCTTAGCCATTCTGACTGGTATGAGGTGGAATCTCAGTGTTGTTTTGATTTGCATTTCTCTGATAACAAAGGATGCTGTACATTTC
Source organism: Tokudaia tokunoshimensis (assembly GCA_036184795.1). Taxonomy (NCBI): domain Eukaryota; kingdom Metazoa; phylum Chordata; class Mammalia; order Rodentia; family Muridae; genus Tokudaia; species Tokudaia tokunoshimensis. Next base: position 128,143,869 of record BTHU01000023.1, on the reverse strand, counting down.
TTTATGTGCTTCAGGGCCATTCGAGTTTCTTCAGTTGAGAATTCCTTGTTTAGCTCTGTACCTCATTTTTTAATAGGGTTATTTGACTCTCTGGAGTCTAACTTCTTGAGTTCTTTGTGTGTTTCTCTTCATTTGGATTTGTTGTGCAATGATTAATTTCTTGCTTTTTCTTGGGTGTAGTTTCCCTACATGTGTTGAACTTTTCCTTCTATTATGCTCTGTAGGGCTGGATTAGTAGAAAGATATTGTTTAAATTTGGTGTTGTTTCGAAAACTTTAGTTTCTCCATCTATGGTAATTGGGAGTTTTGCTGGGTATAGTAGCCTGGGCTGGCATTTGTGTTCCCGTAGAGACTGTGTGATATCTCTTCCCGTATCATCTGGCTTTTATAGACTCTGGTGAGAAGTTTGGTGTAATTCTGATAGGTCTTCCTTTACATGTTACTTGAACTTTTTCCCTTACTGCTTTCAATATTCTCTATTCTGTGCATTTGATGTTTTAATTATTATATGACAAGAGGAATTTCTTTTCTGGTTCCCTGTTTGGTTTTCTGTAGGCTTTTTGTATGATCATAGGCATTTCTTTCTTTAGGTTAGAAATGTATTATTCTATAATTTTGTTGAAGATATTTGCTGGCCCATTGAGTTGGGAGTCTTTACTCTCTTCTATACCTATTATTCTCATGTTTGGTATTTTCACTGTGTCCTGGATTTCTTGAATGTTTTGAGACAGGAGCTTTTTGCATAATGTATTTTCTTTGACTGTTCTGTCTCTGTCCTATATCCTCTGCCATTGAAATTCTCTCTTCTACCTCTTGTATTCTGGTGGTGGTGCTCGCATCTGTGACTCCCGTTCTCTTCCCTAGGTTTTCTGTCTCCAGGGATGTCTCCCTTTCAGTTGTCTTTAATGATTCTACTTCTATTTTTAGAGATGGTTTTGTTCAATTACTTCATCTGTTAGATTGTGTTGTCTTGTATTTCTTTTTTTAAGATTTATTTATTTATTTTATGCAAGTACACTGTAGCTGTCTTCAGATACTCCAGAAAAGGGTGTCAGATCTTGTTATGGATGGTTGTGAGTCACCATGTGGTTGCTGCAATTTGAACTCAGGACTTTTGGAAGAGCAGTCAGTGCTCTTAACCACTGAGTCATCTCTCCAGCCCTTGTCCTGTATTTCTTTAAGGGATGTATATGCTTCCTCTTTAAGGGCTTCTACTTGTTTACCTGTGTTCTGCTGCATTTCTTTAAGTGAGTTATTTATGTCCCTCTTACGTCCTCTATCATCTTCATGAAATGATAGTTTAGGTCTGAATCTTTTTTTCAGGGTGTGTTTGGGTATTCAGGACTTGATGTGGTGGGAGAACTAGGTTCTGATGTTGCCAAGTCAAATTGGTTTCTGTTGCTTTATGTTCTTATGCTTGCCTCTTGCCATCTGAATATTTCTGGTGATATCTGGCCTCCCTGTCTCTGACTGGATCCTGTACTTCCTGTGATACTGTGATCCTAATGAGTTGAGCTGCAACAGGGGTGTGGGTTGTGTGGGATCAGATCCTGTGCTGGGGCTCTACTCCCAGCCCGTGAAGCTTATTGTGTCTTAATACCTGGTGGCTTGAGCTGCCACTGGTGTGTGTGCTGTGTGGAATCAGGTCTATGTTCACAGTGGTCACAGGTGGGATCCAGAAGGTTCCTGGGTCTTCGGCTGGGCAGGAATCTGATACCCAGTGTGGCAGTGGCCCCAGTATGGCGGGTCTCTGGGCTGGGTTTAAGTTCTCACCTATGAACCTGGATATGTCTGAATTCCTGAGTTGTCGAGCTGTAGCTGGGGTGTTTCTAGGCTCATTTCTATGGCTGAATTTTGTTGAACTTTGCAATTCACCTGATTGAAATCACCTGATCATATTCTTTGTAGTACTGCATCTTTGAGAGTATTACATCTAGTCAAAGCCAGTACCACTGAAGCATATTTAATACTAAATGAGCATTAGGAACTATAATACATATTCATAGAAACAAAGATAATTAAGCAAGATATTTGTATTAATGACCCTTGCATAGATAGGACTAACATATTTGGAAGGGGACAACTTTAAACTGAAAGTATTTCTTTTTTTTTATTATTTATTTTATTTTATTTTAATTTACATTCCAAATCATTTCCCCTTTCCCATTTCCTCCCTCCCCGAAAGTCCCATAAGCCCCCTTCCCTCCCTCTTTTCTCCATTCAACCCCCTCTCGTTTCTCTGAAAGTATTTCTATTTGCTCATATTCTGAAAGGGTGAAGTTTATGAGTCTTGGCCCCATATTCTTGAGTTGAACATCATGGTAGCAGGAACTTCTGATAGCAAAATTTCTTCACCTCATTGTGTACAGCACGCAGAGAGAAAAAAAAGCATAAGAACCCACATTCAAAGGCATGCCTTTAAATACTTTCTTCTTCCAGCTGAGGCTATTTTCATAAAAAATGTATATCTTCCACAAATAGAAGAACCAAATGAGGAGTAAATATTGAATCACATGAGCCTTTCATATTCAAGTCATAACAACAGTAATTTGCAAACTAATATGACTTGGAATTTCCAGGAGGACTTGGATAACTCAAGTTTGTTGGACAGTATCTCTAAAGTTGTTTAGTGAATTTACTGTGGGTCCAAAGCTTTGGCTTTATGACATACTTCCTGATATATCTTTTGGTTCTGAGTTGTGAATTTCACTTTCAGAACTCTGAAGTAACAAATTATGGTTTTTTTCCCGGAATAACTACAAAAGATGTATGTTATTTGGCTTTTGAGTCTCAGTTTCATTATATACACTATTTTAATATAAATGATACTTTCATATTTATAACAAAAATATACCTAGTTTGGGGCATCACAAACAGTAAATGACATCATTATTCTTGATATTGGTAGCAATATTTCCTTCAACTTTCACTTTACTATAATTTTAAATTTAGTAAAACTATTTTCTTCTGTGATTATAATGATTAGCAATATGTAATGGAAATAATATTCTTTGTACTTACTTCAGATGCAGTGTCACTATGAAAACAACCCCACTCCTTTCTTATTAGCATCTTAGTTACCTTTAATTCCTTATGAAACTTTTACTGACTCCCTGATCCATGTAATGCTCCAAGTGCAAGCATTATCATGTAGAACAATACAGTAAAATCTTTTCTCAATTTTTTTGAATCGTTGTGGCTAGAAGACAGTCATGATGAGGAAGGGAGAATAGGAAAGTGATTAAAAACCAAGGATTACACTTTGTTTGTTCTAACTTCTTTTCAACTGTACTACAGGGAAATATTGGCTATCTTAAGAATTACACAATAATACAACATGAATCTTCCCAGGAACCCAATGGAGTCTAATCACAAATCTCATTTGATAACTTACATGAATTTAGTAGATGCAATTGCTGACCACAGATGATACTATTTTTCAAAGCACTCATCATACTGATCGAGGATTCAGTTGTAGTCTGAACTACTCAGGAAGAAATGTTGGATTCATCTATGAATATGTATTGTTCCAGATTTTTGTTTCAAGGATTCTATTATTAATTCAATCTTAATATTGTTCTATTTGGATATTCTATTTCTTCATGATTGAATCTTTGGAGGGTACTTATTTTCAGGAATGTATGCATTTTTTCTGTTATCATACTCACTGGCATATATACATGTTCATAAGTTTCAACACTTTATGTACAACTGTAGTCTCAGTTGTAATGTTTCCTCCTTTATTTGCCTTTATTTGGGTTCTCTTCTTGGCCAATCTAGTTAAAAGTTTCCAACTAATGTTCATCTTTTATGAAGAACAATTTATAGATGTTTTTTATAAAGACCAATTTACAGATGTTATTCAATAAAATTTCCATTTATTTGTGTTGCACTACAAGCATTATTGTTTCATTGCATCTGCTAATTCTAGGCATACTTTCAACTTTTCTAGTTTCTTTGCGTGTATAGGATTTGTTTTTATTAAGCAATACTTCTTTTTACTTAGTATAGATATTCATAACAAAATTCCTTCTTGAAATTGTTTTTGTAGCATTTCCTGTTTACATTTTTGTTCTAATTTTGCTAGATTTTGTTCTACAATTCACTTTTGAATATGCTAACTACATTATGTTAACTACAATAGTGAGTTCTCCTATGATATTTTTATAGATGTAATATATGATTTCATCATATCTGTTTTCCCATTACTTCCTTTAGTTCCTCTCACAGACCTGCTGATTCCTTTCCTCTATCCAATAGCTCTAATTTCAAGCCTTTTTGGAAACTCATTAGATATAATTAGAATTGACTATATGAGCACAGGAGAAAAGTTGTTTACAGAAGCATAAGCAACCTGGCAATATTTATGTCATAGAAGGGAAAGAATTCCATATACTAGTAACCACCTATTACCAACAGCTCTTTAGAAAAAGTGGAAACTGATGAACTTCTCTTGTTTCCAAAGTTAGAAGTTAGTGGGCCCAAACTTGTTTGCTTCTCCTTCAGAGAATCCTAGCTGCTGATAGATGAAGAGGGTAACAGTTAAGTCATGCCCCCAAACTATATTTTACCATTTTACTCTTATGGTGAGAAGAGATGCAATAAATTTTTCACCACTTAATTTTAGTCAATATCCTTAAAGGGCAGTGTGTTCCCTGTGAAAGAAAAAATTTGTTATCTTTTTCCTTTTGCTGTTGATGTTGCCTTCAGACAGTTAATCTTATCCTTTATGACACAGAACTCCCAAGTACATGCAGAGGCACTGATTTTTATATGTTGTAGAAATATTTCTAATCCATGTTCACTTCAAAATTACTTGTGCTAGAAAGATAAGGAAGCAAACCAATGCCTATCAAACAAGAATGGATGAAACAGTAATGGGTAATGAACACAACGGAGAGCTAATTTTTTTTTTTTGTAAAAGAGAAAGGCAAAGATTCTATCATTTGTGATAAGAGAAAGAAGAACATGAAATTAATGTACTTAGATGAAGAATTCAGAAATATTAAGCTTAAATAAAGAGAAGGTTCTTATTACAGGATAGATGGCATGAATCAATAAAGGAAAGACCTGAATTAAGAGTGCACAGGTTTTTAGCTTTGTAAAAAGAATAAACCTTAACAGTTTAGTGAAAGTTACTAGGAATCCTTATCAACTTTCAAAATTTGATAGTAACAAATTTAATTGTTCTTTAAAACAAAAACTAAATAAGCTGTTGGGATCATGGACATATTAAGTAGTGTGACTAAATTTCTCCTTGAGAAATTAGATATATTGTGTGTGTGTGTGTGTGTGTGTGTGTGCATGTGTACGTATGTGTGTATGCATGCTATTTGCCATTTAAAAAAAGGGAAGCTAAAATACATTTTCTGCTACTAGGTGAAAGAAATTATCATATATAAGTGAATTTAATTGTTTCATAAAATTTATATTAACGATATATTGTAATTTTTATCACTGTTACTTACTCTTAGTATTTAAGTTTAGTCACTCCTCAATTTCATGGCATTTTCTACTCTCTTTAATTTTTCTCTATTTTTCTTCAGCTACATCTTTATCAATATGTTAAATTTCTTTTGTATTCTCCTTAGATATAGACTTCCTGAATTTTTTATGCTGAAATTTCCATCAACTCTAATATCCTATATATTAGTCACTTTTTTCTTTCCATTTAACTTTAATTAATTAATTAATTATTAGATTTTGAAGAAATAAGTTATTGTTTCTGTGGTTAACACTTTCTTCTCATTCTTTTTACTTTTTATAATTTTGTTTAATTCAAATTATCTTCCCATTAAGTGTTTTGACACTACAAATATGAAACAATATACAATATTTTTTATTAATTTGATAGATTATTATTATATGATTTTTCTTTTCTTTTTTAGTTAATCACTCCATTCGTTTACATCTCAAATGATATCCTACTTCCCAGTTATCTCCTCCACCAACCCTCCATCCCATGATAACCCACTTTCCTCTACAAACCCCTCATCTCACATCCACCCTCTGCCCCTACTTTGCCTGTACTAGAGTGTTCCCCCTTTCACCCACACTCTCCAGCCCCACCACTCCAGCATTCCACTACACTGGGGCATCAAACCTCCCAGGACCATGGGCCTCCACTCCCATTGCTGTCAGGAAAGGCCACGCTCTGCTACATATGTATCTGTAGCCATGAATCCCTCCAGGTATACTCCTTGGTTGGTGCTCTAGACTCTGGGAGCACTGGGTGCCCTGGCCATCTAATGTTCTTGCATCGACTGGGGTTGCAATCCCCCTCCACTCCTCGAGTCTTTCTGCCAGCTCTCCCACCAGGTTCCCTGAGGTCACTCTGATGGTTGGCTCCAAGCAACCTCATCTGCATTGGTCAGTTGATGGTGGGACCTCCCAAGGAACTGACACACTAGGTTCCTGTCACCAAGTGCCTCGTAACCGTGGCAACAGTGTTATATGACTCTTCTACATAATTTATGGTGTTTCTTCAAGCATTTTGTGGCTACCTCTTCCAGGACCTTTTATTTTCATAGATAATAGTATGAATAAGTATTAATGGATTCCATTCATTAGTTCTAGATTGAGTAAAATTCTGGTGTTTTAAACCTACCACAAAGTATAATACATCTTAGACAGGAAAATAATTTGTTTCTCATATGAAATAAATCCAAAATTTCCCTTGAACACTTACAGATATATACCACCTACATATGAACAGGAAACAAAATACCTCTCTTCGGCATTTACAACATCTGCTAGAACTTCAACCAGTATAGTCCAATTCCATACCAGTCTATATATGACTTATAAATATTTTGAAACAGAAAATCTAATCAAATTAGAATTTCAGGTAAATAATTACTTATTTTCAAAACTATGTCTCAACTGTCCAATATTATTTAAAGTTGTATCCTCTGTTGGATCAGTCAACTCAATTAATCCACAGAGACTAGCATTATAATTTTTAATCTAATCTTTGGGAATAATCATGTGAAATCTCTGTTCTGAAGTTATAGAATCAGACTCATAGGCCAATATGTAATTTCACACTGGCCTTCAAAAATACCAATCAATAATCCTGCACCATTTACTTATAATGAAAGGCTAAGACTGGGAAAATACAGAAAATGGGTATGTCTGGTCAGTACTTTATTACTTTTTACTGTGTTGTTGGAAGTTTAATGCTTTTTCCACATCTGGTTATTTGAGAAATTTTGGTATTGTTAATATTTTTATTTTAGGTGTATAGGCATTGTATTTTCCTGCATGTATGTCTGTATACCATTTATATGCTTTTGGAAGCCAGAAGACGGCATTGGATTTCCTAGAAGTGTTATTACAGCTGGTTGTGAATATGGATGCTGGGAATTGAACCTGGGTCTTCTAGAAGAGAACACAGTGCTCTGAAACACTGAAACATCTCTGAAGTTCTACTTGTTTGTTTCTTGTTTTTGTTTCTGGTGTGTGTGTGTGTGTGTGTGTGTGTGTGTGTGTGCGTGCGTGCGTGCGTGCGTGTGTGTGTGTGTGTGTGTGTGGTTTTGTTTTCATTTTGGTGACTACTTAACACTTTATTTACTGGGTATACTAAAATGTTGGTGTTTCTGGTCATTTAAACTTTTTTTATTTTCTAAGTTTTTTTAATTTACATTGAAAATCATTTCCCATTTCCCTTTTCCTCACTCCCCGAAAGTCACATAAGCACCGTTCCCTCCCACTTTTCCCCATTCAACACCCTCTCCCTTCTCTGTCCTGGCATTCCTTACATCCAGTCTTTCCAGGACCAGGGGTCTCTCCTTCCATCTTCTTGGAAATCTATTGATATGCGAGTTGTGTCTAGGGTATTCCGAGATTCTGAGTTAATATCCCCTTATCAGTAAATGCATACCATGTGTGTTCTATTGTGATTGGGTTACCTCACTAAGGATGATATTTTCAAGTTCTGACCATTTGCCTAGGAATTTCGTGAATTCATTGTTTTTAATTGCAGAGTAGTATTCCATTGTGTAGATATACCACATCTTCTGAATCCATTCCTCCGTTGAGGGACATCTGGGTTCTTTCCAGCTTCTGGCTATTATAAAAAAGGCTGCTATTAACATAGTGGAGCATGTGTCCTTATTGCATGCAGGTAAAGCCTCTGGGTATATGCCCAGGAGTTGTATAGCCAGATCCTCCGGGAGTGTCATGCCCAGCTTTTTTAGGAACTGCCAGACTGCTTTCCAGAGCAGTTGTATCAGCTTGCAATCCCACCAGCAGTGGAGGAGTGTTCCTCTTTCTCCACATCCTTGCCAACAACTGCTGTCTCCTGTGTTTTTGATCTTAGCCATTCTGACTGGTGTGAGATGGAATCTCAGTGTTGTTTTGATTTGCATTTCCCTAATGACTACGGATGATGAACATCTCTTTAGGTGCTTCTCAGCCATTAGATATTCTTCAGGTGAGAACTCTTTGTTTAGCTCTGTACCCCATTTTTTTTTATTTATTTTATTTTATTTTTTTAATTTACATTCCAAATCACTTCCCCTTTCCCGTTTCCTCCCTCCCCGAAAGTCCCATAAGCCCCCTTCCCTCCCTCTTTTCTCCATTCAACCCCCTCTCGTTACTCTGTCCTGGCGTTCCCCTACATCCAGTCTTTCCAGGACCAGGGGTCTCTCCTACCATCTTTTTAGAAATCTATTGATATGCGGATTGTGTCTAGGGTATTCCGAGATTCTGGGTCAATATCCCCTTATCAGTGACTGCATACCATGTGTGTTCTTTTGTGATTGGGTTACCTCACTAAGGATGATATTTTCAAGATCTGACCATTTGCCTAGGAATTTCGTGAATTCATTGTTTTTAATTGCAGAGTAGTATTCCATTGTGTAGATATACCACATCTTCTGAATCCATTCCTCCGTTGAGGGACATCTGGGTTCTTTCCAGCTTCTGGCTATTATAAATAAGGCTGCTATGAACATAGTGGAGCATGTGTCCTTATTGCATGCAGGTAAAGTCTCTGGGTATATTCCCAGGAGTGGTATAGCCGGATCCTCTGGGAGTGTCATGCCCAGTTTTCTAAGGAACCGCCAGACTGCTTTCCAGAGTGGTTGTACCAGCTTGCAATTCCACCAGCAGTGGAGGAGTGTTCCTCTTTCTCCACATCCTCGCCAACAACTGCTGTCTCCTGTGTTTTTGATCTTAGCCATCCTGACTGGTGTGAGATGGAATCTCAGGGTTGTTTTGATTTGCATTTCCCTAATGACTAAGGATGATGAACATCTCTTTAGGTGCTTCTCAGCCATTAGATATTCTTCAGGTGAGAACTCTTTGTGTAGCTCTGTACCCCATTTTTTAATAGGGTTATTTGCCTCTCTGGAGTTTAACTTCTTGAGTTCTTTGTATATCTTGGATATTAGCCCTCTGTCAGATGTAAGGTTGGTAAAGATCATTTCCCAGTTAGTTGGTTGCCGCTTAGTCTTTTTGACAGTGTCTTTTGCCTTGCAAAAACTTTGTAATTTAATGAGGTCCCATTTGTCTATTCTTGATCTTAGAGCATAAGCTATTGGAGTTCTGTTCAGGAAATTCTCCCCTGTGCCCATATGTTCAAGATTCTTCCCTAGTTTCCCTTCTATTAGTTTCAGTGTGTCTGGTTTTATGTGGAGACCTTTGATCCACTTAGAATTGAGCTTAGTGCAAGGAGATAAGGATGGGTCAATTAGCATTCTTCTGCATGTTGACCTCCAGCTGAGCCAGCACCATTTGTTGAAAGGGCTATCTTTTTTCCACTGGATGGTTTTAGCTCCTTTGTCAAAGATCAAGTGACCACAGGAGTGTGGATTCATTTCTGGGTCTTCAATTCTGAAGGCTGCCCTCTCTCCCCATATCTTTTCAATATAGTACTTGAAGTTCTAGCTAGAACAATTAGACAACAAAAAGAGGTCAAAGGGATACAAAGTGGAAAGGAAGAAGTCAAACTGTCACTATTTGCAGACGATATGATAGTATACTTAAGCGACCCAAAGAACTCCACCAGAGAACTCCTACAGCTGATAAACGACTTCAGCAAAGTGGCCGGATATAAAATCAACTCAAGCAAGTCAGAAGCCTTCCTATACTCAAAGGATAAGCAGGCTGAGAAAGAAGTAAGGGAAATAATACCCTTCACGATAGCCACAAACCATAATAAGTATCTTGGCGTGACTCTAACCAAACAAGTGAAAGGTCTGTATGACAAGAACTTCAAGTCTCTGAAGAAAGAAATTGAAGAAGACCTCAGAAGATGGAAAAATCTGCCATGCTCATGGATTGGCAGGATTAATATAGTAAAAATGAGCATCTTACCAAAAGTAATACACAGATTCAATGCAATCCCCATCAAAATCCCAACTCAATTCTTCATAGAGTTAGAAAGAGCAATTCAAAAATTCATCTGGAATAACAGAAAACCCAGAATAGCTAAAACTATTCTCAAGAGTAAAAGAACCTCTGGGGGAATCAGTATCCTGGACCTCAAGCTGTACTACAGAGCAATAGTGTTAAAAACTGCATGGTATTGGTACTGTACCCCATTTTTTAATGGGGTTACTTGCCTCTCTGGAGTTTAACTTCTTGAGTTCTTTGTATATATTGGATACTAGCCCTCTGTCTGATATAGGGTTGGTAAAGATCATTTCCCAGTTAGTTGGTTGCTGCTTAGTCTTTTTGATGGTGTCTTTTGCCTTGCAAAAACTTTGTAATTTAATGAGGTCCCATTTGTCAATTCTTGATCTTAGAGCATAAGCTATTGGAGTTCTATTCAGGAAATTCTCCCCTGTGCCCATATTTTCAAGGTTCTTCCCTAGTTTCCTTTCTGTTAGTTTCAGTGTATCTGGTTTTATCTGGAGGTCCTTCATCCACTTGGAATTGAGCTTAGTGCAAGGAGATAAGAACGGAATACCCTAGACACAATATTCATATCAATAGATTTCCAAGAAGATGGAAAGAGAGATTCCTGGTCCTGGAAAGACTGGATGTAGGGGAATGCCAACACAGAGAAGCGAGAGAGGGTTGAATGAGGAAAAGAGGGAGGGAAGGGGGCTTATGGGACTTTCAGGGAGGGAGGAAATGGGAAATGATTTGGAATATAAATAAAAAAAACTTAGAAAAAATAATAAATAAATAAATAAAAATAAAAAGTTTGAACGCTGAAAAAAAATGGGACAATTTGCATTCTTCTGCATGTGGACCTCTAGTTGAACCAGCAACATTTGTTGAAAAGGCTATCTTTTTTCCACTGGATGGTTTTAGCTCCTTTGTCAAAGATCAAGTGACCATAGGTGTGTGGATTCATTTCTGGGTCTTCAATTCTGTTCCATTGATATACATGCCTGTCACTGTACCAATACCATGCAGTTTTTAACACTATTGCTCTGTAGTACAGCTTGAGGTTCGGGATATTGATTCCCCCAGAAGTTATTTTACTCTTGAGAATAGTTTTAGCTATCCTGGGTTTTATTTTATTCCAGAAGAATTTTTGAATTGCTCTTTCTAACTCTATGAAGAATTGAGTTGGGATTTTGATGGGGATTGCATTGAATCGGTATATTGCTTTTGGCAAGATGGTCATTTTTACTATATTAATCCTGCCAATCCATGAGCATGGCAGATTTTTCCATCTTCTGAGGTCTTCTTCAATTTCTTTCTCAGAGACTTGAATTTCTTGTCATATAGATCTTTAACTTGTTTGGTTAGAGTCACACCAAGATACTTTTTATTGTTTGTGGCTATCTTGAAGGATATCATTTCTCTTACTTCTTTCTCAGCCTGCTTATCCTTTGAGTATAGGAAGGCTACTGACTTGCTTGAGTTGATTTTATATTCGGCCACTTTGCTGAAGTTGTTTATCAGCTGTAGGAGTTCTCTGGTGGAGTTCTTTGGGTCGCTTAAGTATACTATTATATCATCTGCAAATAGTGATAGTTTGACTTCTTCCTTTCCAATATTTATCCCTTTGACCTCCTTTTGTTGTCTAATTGCTCTAGCTAGAACTTCAAGTACTATATTGATAAGATATGGAGAGAGAGGGCAGCCTTGTCTAGTCCCTGATTTTAGTGGGATTGCTTCATGTTTCTCTCCATTTAGATTGATGTTGGCTACTGGCTTGCTGTATATTGCTTTTACTATGTTTAGATATGGGCCTCGAATTCCTGATCTTTCTAAGACTTTTAGCATGAAAGGATGCTGAATTTTGTCAAATGCTTTCTCAGCATCTAATGAGATGACCATGTGGTTTTTTTCTTGGAGATTGTTTATGTAGTGGATTACATTGATGGACTTCCTTATATTGAACCATCCCTGCATCCCCGGGATGAAGCCTACTTGATCGTGGTGAATGATCGTTTTGATGTGTTCTTGGATTCGGTTGGCAAGAATTTTATTGAGTATTTTTGCATCGATATTCATAAGAGAGATTGGCCTGAGATTCTCTTTCTTTGTCGGATCTTTGTGTGCTTTTGGTATTAGCATAATTGTGGCTTCATAGAATAAGTTGGGTAGTGTTCCTTCTGTTTCTATTTTGTGGAATAGTTTGAAGAGTATTGGTGTTAGGTCTTCTTTGAAGGTCTGATAAAATTCTGCACTAAAACCATCTAGACCTGTGCTTTTTTTGGTTGGAAGACTTACAATGACGACTTCTATTTCTTCAGGGGTTATAGGATAACTAACAGATATATATATATATATATCTGTTATTTCCATTTGGTCCAAGGCTTCAATTAAATTCACTGTGTCCCTGTTTAGTTTCTGCTTTCCTGAATGATCCATTTCAGAGATAGGAGTGTTGAAGTCACCCACTATTATTGTGTGAGGTTCGATGTGTGCTTTGAACTTTAGTAAAGTTTCTTTTACAAATGAGGGTGCCCTTGCATTTGGAGCATAGATATTCAGAATTGAGAGTTCTTCTTGGTGCATTTTTCCTTTGATCAGTATGTAGTGTCCTTCTGTGTCTTTTTTGAAGACTTTAGGTTGAAAGTCAATTTTATCTGATATTAGGATGGCTACTCCGGCTCGTTTCCTGGGACCATTTGCTTGTAAAATTGTTTTCCAGCCTTTTACTCTGAGGTAGTGTTTTTCTTTGACACAGAGGTGCATTTCCTGCATGCAGCATAATGCTGGGTCCTGTTTATGTATCCAGTCTGCTAGTCAATGTTTTTTTATTGGGGAATTGAGACCATTGATATTAAGAGAGATTAAGGAATAGTGATTATTGCCACCTGCTATTCTTGACACTATCTTTATGTTTGAGTGGTTATCTACTTTTGGGTTTGATTCAAGAAGCTTACTATCTCGTTTTTTTCCGGGGTGTAATTTCTCTCCTTGTATTGGTGGTTTATACCTATTATCCTTTGCAGGGCTGGGTTTGTGGAAAGATATCATGAAAATTTGGTTTTATCATGGAATATCTTGGTCTCTCCATCTATGGTGATTGAGACTATCGCTGGGTATAGTAGTCTAGGCTGGCATTTGTGCTCTCTTAGTGTCTGCATGAGATCTGCCCAGGATCTTCTGGCTTTCATAGTCTCTGGTGAGAAGTCTGATGTGATTCGGATAGGTCTTCCTTTGTATGTTACTTGGCCTTTTTCTCTTACTGCTTTTAAAATTCTTTCTTTATTTAGTTCATTTGATGTTTTGATTGTTATGTGACGGGAGGTATTTCTGTTCTGGTCCAGTCTGTTTGGAGTTCTGTAGGCTTCTTGTATGTTCATCGGCATCTCTCACTTTAGGTTAGGGTAGTTTTCCTCCAAAATTTTGTTGAAGATATTTACTGGCCCTTTAAGTTGCGAATCTTCACTCTCATCTATACCTATAATCCTTAGGTTTGGTCTTCTCATTGTGTCCTGGATTCCCTGGATGTTTTGGGTTACACGTTTTTTGCATTTTGCATTTTCTTTGACTGTTGAGTCCATGTTTTCTATGGTATCTTCAGCACCTGTGATTCTTTCTTCCATCTCTTGTATTCTATTGTTGATGTTTGCATCTATGACTCCTGATTTCTTCCCAAGGTTTTCTATCTCCAAAGTTGTCTCCCTTTATGATTTCTTAGTTGTTTCTACTTAATTGCTTAGATCCTGGATGGATTTGCTGAGATCCTTCACTTGTTTGTTTGTATTTTCCTGTATTTCTTTAAGGTATTTTTGCATTTCCTCTTTCAGGATTTCTGCCTGTTGACCCAAGTTCTCCTGTATTTCTCTAAGCGATTTTTGTGTTTCCTCCTCATGGGCTTCTATCTCTTGATCCATTGTCTCCTGCATTTCTTTAAGCAATTCTTGTGTTTCCTTTGTAAGGGCATCTATCCGTTGATTCATTTCTTTAAGCAATTTTTGTGTTGCCTCCCTATGGGTATCCATCTGTTGACCCATATTCTTCTGAATTTCTTTATGCGATTTTTGTGATTCCTTTGAAAGTGCATCTACGCATTGATCCATTTCTTTAAGCGATTTTTGTGTTGCTTCCTTGTGGGCCTCCATCTGTTGATCCATGTTCTCCTGCATTTCTCTAAGCGATTTTTGTGTTTCCTTTGTAAAGGCTTCTAACTGGTGATTCATGATCTCCTTTAATTCTTTATGAGATTTATTTGTGTCCTTCTTATAATCCTCTAATAGCAACAGGAGAAGTGATTTTAAATCCAGATCTTGTCTTTTGGGTGTGATGGGGTATCCAGGACTTACTGCTGTTGGAGAGTTGGGTTCGGATGGTGCCATATTACTTTGATTTCTGTTAGTAACGTTCCTACATTTGCTTTTGCCATCTGTTTACCTCTGGTGTTAGTTGGTCCTTCTGTCACTAGATGCTGATTGGACCTCCTGTGAGCCTGCAAAGCTATTTCTGACCCCCCTGAATTACCGGGATTCTCCTGGCACCGATTTCTGGGGCCTGCCCTGCTCCTGAGTGACTTTGGAGCCCTGATGTGCCTTGCCCCAAGTGATGTTATATTGGGGAATCCCTGCACATCCAAAGGCTCAGCGTAGTGGATTCCCAGAGCAGAGGTCACCAAAGGGAGGCTGGTAGGCTCCCGCCCTGTGCAGGGGTGTGTGATCTCTCCCGGGGGGGGGGGTCCTTCTGCAGGGCAGAAGTCCCACAGCTGAGCTGGCACTTCGGTTATTGCAGACCTGCCCAGCTCTTGGGAGCAGGATATACACAAGCTGCCTGAGACCCAAGAGATATTATGCCTATTTGTCCCTGAGCCTGGGAGTCCCAACTGCCCTGATGCTGGAGCAAAGATGGTGGAGTGCACTCTGCACTCTCTTGGCGCAGATCTCTCTGCAGGGGAGATGGCCCACAGCACAGCTTGAGCCCAGATGACTGCAGCACTATCCTGCTCTTGGGCACAGATGGAAGCCCAACAGGCAGTGTCCCAAGCGATGGTATATTGGGGATAACCTGGGTACCTGTCTCCTCAGTGCAGTCAATCCAGGAACAGAGGTCGCCAAAAGGCTTAAACTTCTTTAATTTCCTCCTAGCATATAGAAAAATTGTCTATCTTATTTTCTGTGTCTCTGACAGAAACATACTTGCTTGAATTTTTTACAAAATGAAATAAATCATGACTCATTTATTTACTTCAAAATTTACATAATATTGGTTTGAAGGACTAAGTGTGTGGAAAGGTGATATGTACTATGTAAAATTATTTTAACTCAAGTTTTAAAATAGTTTATCTTTCCATAATTTTAACTATTTAATATTATGTTCTCTCATTTTCATTGATTTTTTTTGTAGAGTTTGCAAAATTATTTTGTAATACCATTTAATTTAATTATACCATTCAATGGCTTAGTTTATATTTAAATATTGATGAAATATCAAGATAATCACTATAATAGAAGATAAGAATTTGCTTTATTCAGACATTCTAAATAATCAAGTTCATTCTATCCTCTAAATTCTGTGAGAGCTAATGTCTTTTTTCAATAGAATGCCATTTGTTACATAGAAGCTACATCAAATTTACATCCATAGATAACATAATTTTTAATGTGGGGTGATTGCTGTGACTCATACTCAATGTACCCTAAATCTGAAACCACACACTACTGCTTAATAAATTTATTTCCCTGGTCTGCTTAGTTTTTGATTCCCTGTGCTCTAAAAGGACTTGATTAGCAATCACTTGCACACGTCTATCTATCATGAAGACTCCTTCTAGGAAATCCCAACTGAAGATGTCATATATAGTGACATTTTATTATTTACCCGATGTTAAATTTGTGGAAATAATGACAACAGGATATTAAACTTTTGATGTACTTTTAGTGACAGGGACCTGAAAATAGCAGCACTATAATAGCATTCATCTTCAGCCAAAGCCAAAATTGGTTTTGGTTTTGTGATGACCGAAGGTCAGTAATGCAGAAAGGGCATCTTATTTTTTATGTTTCATTTCTTAAATGAATAACCCTGTCTTGATGTTCTACAGGATGGTTTAAATGAAACTCCAGTTCCTGGATCTGTCCTTCATGGTTGGTTTTAGATCTCATTTCTCCTGCTTCTTTCATAACACTAGAAAGGTAAACATAATATTTGCCACATAATATTTTCCACTCCTGATCTCCTGACCAGTTAGACCTTCTAACCAAAATAATTACTCTGACCCAAAGTAGAGATATGACATCTTTATATACTAAAATGGATAAAATATTGCATACTTATAATCTAGGTGAGCTCATCAATCACCTGGCCAAAAGATCTCAGGATTACTGATCCATCTGAAGTCAGGCTAAATAGATGAGAAAAATAATTATCCCCTTAGTGTGATGATACATTTATCCATCCCAGGAATTCATCTTATGGATGAATTCTCTATGTTGCATGATGAAGCAAAACTTCTTCTTTTCTGTCTTTCTACAACTTCTCTTGTATAAGGACCAAAATCCTAAGCATGCTTTCCATGATACTAGTCTCTCTCACTCTTTCTTTGATGCACTCCCTATATTTCTACTATTTAGCTGTTTTTCAACCCTCATTGTTGAACTTCCTTGCTTTCTTGGAGTCTAACTCAAAAAGCATAACTATTATTTTTTTCTTTACTCCATGCCCCTCCACCCTCTTGGATGCCGCCAAAATGTGCAGCTTATTGGTTCTATAGCTTTTAAACTTTAAGAAAATTGTTCTCAAACTTCCTTGCAAATCAGTGTCTAAATTACTTTATTAACTAAAAATGGACCTAAACTGGAGCCCCAAGTTTCTTAGCTATAACATTTCTGGGTAGGTATTATCATCCACATATTAAAGGCAACAGTCATGAATCTCTTTCCTGGCATTTTTGGCACTACTAGATAGAGGAATTGGTTATAAATCAATTAACCCTACTATTAGAATGTAGAATGGGAATAATAAAAGTTATTCTTACCTTTAAAAAGACTACATCCAAATAATCAAATGGCCTTTTTTAAATTTTTTTTTCTAAATGGTAGACATAGTTGAATTACACTTTGTATAAAAGAAAAATAGTTTGAAGACTGTTGCGGGAAATATTAAAGAACGAACTGGCATATTCCTGGGCTTGTGCTGGCAACTCTTTGCCCTGGGGGCCTGGCCAGACATGCACTGGTGGCAATGATTGACCTGTTTTCATGTAATGGAGACTCTGACTCAGAACTCCACAATCTCTCCACCCAACTCCCTAAGTTCCCACTGGCAGGTCACTACCCCACACCTCAGGGTGACCCATGCTTTGCTGCTATACCTTTCTCTCTTGAACCCAGACAAGGAAAACACAACACAAACATAGTTCAGAAATGACAGTAATTCAATTGCTGGGCACAGCAGCTAAAACCCTAATCTTGTAAGCCTTATTAAATGTAAATCCTCCAGTGGTGAATCCTGATGGATCCACAATTGAAGCCAGGAGACACTTGTAATTACATCTTGTCCTCATGCTATCTGGGTCCAAAAGGACCTGAAACCATCCTGCTTCCTCTCTTCCTCTGGCCAACCCAGCAGTCCCTCTTACTTGCCCAGTGATTGGCTCCTTTATTCATTAGGAGATTGGTTCACAAGAAGTCACCTGAGTATGTGACTCACTCCTTGTCTGCAGCCCTTCCCAGAAAAGCAGAATTAGCATCACCATACAAACAGCACCAGGCCCATCCACAACAGAAGATTTTAATTTGATTGTGTTTGACCCTATTTCTGAGTTCTTATAGACCTGATTTGAAAGTCTATGTTCACCACTTCAACATAATTTGATCCCTATAATTCTGTTTACGTACTCCTTTGTATTTTCATACTACATTTATAATCAACTTGTTGAGAATCATTTTTAAATGCTTGCTAAGATTTTGTTAGCATTTCACATAAAGAAATAATCTAATCAGAGAGAGTTTATAGTTGTTGGCTATTTTTATGCTTATTTAGAATTTTTCAGCATGTAGAGTTTATTAATATTTGTAAAAAATAGACTTCAGAATTCAGCGGGTATCATAGCAGTTTTATCCTTTAAATTTTATTTTATTTTTAGTTCCAAAGTGTGTGTATGCTTTCGTGTCTATATGGAGTCATATACATATGATTGCTATTGCTTGTCTGCAGAGGTCAGAAGAAAGTCTCAAAATCCCTAATGCTGTGGTTATGAGGGAATTTTGAGCCAAAAGTGTGTTTGTGAAACTGAACTAGAGTCCTCCCCAAGATCAGACTAGGCTTTTAACCACTGATCTTTTTCTCCAGCTCCAAATTTTCATGTTTATTATTTATTTTTGTACTGCTAGAGATAAATGAGCCTAGAGCTTTGTACATGATAGGCAGGCTGCTTTACTGAGGTACACCTATGTGCCTCTATATTTATCATTAAAAGAGAGTCCCACTTAGTAATTACTAGAGAATAGTATCACAATTAATGTGTACATATTGATTTTATGTTACATGTCATTGAATTAATAAAAATCACAATTTTATTCGTTCTAACAATGTAAGTTTATGTTAAGATTTCTAGGTTTGTATGCTTTAGAATTCCCTAATTCTTTCCTCAATAAAGTTTAATTAAGTATTGTTGTTGTTCAGATTTTGCTTTTCCATTAAATTCTTTCCTATAGCTTCTATTTCCATTATTGAAATTGCATAGTTTATACTTTAGACCTTTCAGCACATTAGTTATGATAATATAAAATTCTCCTTCAAATACTGTCAACTGAGGTGAATCTCCTTTTCATAATGCTGGAAAATGGGAAATGCATTCTCTTTTTTTTCTTTTCTTATTTTTTTTTTTGGACAGGGTTTCTCTGTGTAGCCCTGGCTGTCCTGGAACTCACTCTGTAAATCAGGCTGGCCTCGAACTCAGAAATCTGCCTGTCTATGCCTCCCAAGTGTTAGGATTAAAGGCATGTGCCACCATGATGGGGCTGGGAAATGCATTATTTAGGAGAGGTTTTTATTGTGAGTACTTGAAATCATCAACATAAGAATTTGGGGTATATTATCCTCATTCTCATAGCACTAAATATTTGTAATATGATTAGCAAAGGTTATTTTTGATGTCTGAATTAGTTTGCCAGAGAGTTTAGTTTTCAATATTTAATTCAAACTTTAATTTTTAACTTTTGTCTTAAATTTGTGACTTAGAGACTTTTTTCTTTCTTTAAAGTTACATGCTCCTTAATTTTTTCCATGGAAATCCAAAAGGTATTGAATTTGGCTTAGTTTTATTTTGGTTTGCTCTTAAGTATTAGTCTGGGATAGGCATTTATTTAACTTGGTGCTTGATGTTAGATTTTGATTAGGTGAATTACTGTTGTCTTTAACAGGGGTTGAAATTTTGTTTTATAAATATGCATGTTAGTAAATACTTGTCAGTTTTCTAAGCTGGGGATGTCCTGTTTTTAAATAAAAGCAGAGAAGCAGCCATTCTCAGTGAGAAATTTCATACAACATTGTGCCCAAATACAGATGGTTGACTGGACTGAACACAAGGAAATTCCTTTGCCTACTCTTGCTTTAAAGGATGCTTTTTACACCTAAGGTTAGATTTCATGGTCTCTGAACACAATCTCCAGGTATCAATGATGATTATCTTCTTAATGTAGGTCTGAAGTCATTACTATTATTCTACTTCTGGATTCTCTGTTCCACTAATAATCTTATTGTAGAATTGCTCCTATAAAGCACAGAGAAACTCTTCCCCTGAGTATAAAGGTCAGCTTTAGGCTGCAACATCATCACAGAGACTTATGGATCTCCATGCTTCTACCTTGCATAGCCTTTTTCTTCTTGGTATTTTTTATTTTCAATTCTAATTAATTTCTTTATTTTATTAATGGTTTGTCTAATTTTATTGGTGTGTATTCATAATAAACAGCCTTTGGTGTCATGCAAACATGTTCATACAATTGAATCAAGCAATATAACCATGTTCTTTTTATTTCTTTATGCTACTATGAATCTTCTACTTTCTGTTAGCCATAGAGTTCCTATAAGTGCTTTGGCTTCTATTTTCATGCCATGCATATAAATTATGTACAAGTACTAAGTAACTGTCCTAGTTAGCTTTGATTGTCAACTTGACACTGGAGTTATCTGATTGGGAAGTCTTAATTGAAGAATTTTCTTGATCAAATTGGCATATGGACATGTTTGTAAGAGGTTGTCTTGATTATTTATTAGTGTAGAGAACACTATCTCACTGTTAGTGGTATCATTAAAAGGCATGTGATCCCTATTGTATAAGTGAGCCAGTTAAGCATGAACCTGTAAGGGAGACAGAGGGATTACCTTCACTAAACTGATTTTTGATGCATACATATTGCAGTAAACTCCATCTCCTGAATTTTAAGGTACATTTCCTGTTTACTATCTTATGCCTTTGTATGACTGGAAGTGCTTATGAGTGGAATCAGATGCATCATGGGAAGCAATACAAACAGTAGAGAAAAGATTGCATAAGTGAAGAATTTCCCTTCAAAAACTGCCCACTGTGTATGTCTTAGTATCCAATTCTTCATTCTGGACTCCATAAGAGGAAACTCCAAACCATAACTAATCCCTTGCTTCCTCATCCTCAAAGAGCCCTCTCTTTGCTGAATGCGTATTTGATCACTACTCTCATTCTGCTTTCTCATTGCAATCTGGGTGTGCTACAACAATCCCTGTAGAAACCAAACCAAACAAACAAACACAAAATACCTCCTGCTCCACAGAAGCTTTTGTGAAACACAGTGATAACTTAGCATTGCTCGTTATTCTTAAAATTACTTTGGGAATTCAGGAGCATTTTATTTGTTTGATTCTTGGCTTATTTGCTTGCTTGTTTTCATTTGCTTGTTTTAGTATTTCTGTCCCCCCTGCCTTTATTTCCACTTCTGTGAACACTATTATAGGGATTGTTCTATGGTGAATACCTGGAAACTGTAGGTTGATTTTGGCAACATAACTTTTGCCACACTATTTAGTCTATTGAACATTGTTGTAAAACCATAGATCTCACCTCAATGTGGGGTAAGAGAGCCTAATAGGAGTGACCAAATATGAACAAAGATTTAGACTACTACAAATACCATCTTTCAACATGAGTACAGTTTTCTGATGTTTTTATAGTAATAGTTCAGGAGAAACATAAGGTGGGAGAGGTATGCAAATATCTCCAGCATGTTTCTGATATTGTCTGATGAGGTTTTCAGTATTTGAGTAGATTAAAGCTATGAGATTTGTCTGTATATTTTAGTGCACAAAACCTTATCTTCTACAAATATGGATAATTCTGCCTTTCCTAATTTTACTACCTTGATCTCCTGTAGTTGTCTTGTTGTCCTAGCTGAGTCTTCAGGTACTATATTAAGTAGGTATGGAGAGTGGACATCTTTGTCTTATTTCTGCTTTTAATGGACATACTACTTTGACTTCCTCTCCATTTTGGATGATGTTTTAACAGGCTTTCTGTAAACAGTGTTTATTATGGTAAAGTATTTCCCATGTATCCTTAGTATCTCAAAGATATTTTTCCAAGGTTTGATTATTTATATGTTGCTCTTAAAAGCTTAGTATTAACAGGACTCAGACTTAGCAGTAGAAGTTCTCAGCAAGGACAGTCTACGGATCTTTGCAATGTGTCCCTGGCATTTTCCTTTGGCTTTATTCATTCCTTTGAGCAAAAGTTTAGTGCATCTATAGCCTATTCAATACACTTCTCAGTGAATTGTTCATTCAGAGCAATGCACTGGCATTTGTGTTGCAGTGCATGTGGATTAAATAATATGCTGGACCTTGGGTGCTTTGGTCCAGGGTTTCTTCCTATGTTTGAGGACATTCTGATAACATATTGGCAGACATCACCTTCTTTGGAAAGATTGAAAGCCCTTTGGGACTCAACTGTTGAGGCATAGTAGCAACTGTTAGTCCGGGTATATTCCCCTCTTCTAACTGTGGCAGTTTTAATTTTTTCACAGTAACAAAGTTGAGAACACTAAGATTGCCATCGCCAATCCATTCATGAAAAGACTTTCACTCCTTTCTCTAGTTTTCCTTCATCAGCAATAAGAATATCCCTTTACTAATAGAAAGCACACTTGCAAACAGGTGAGATCTTTAAGTCCCACACCCCTACCACCTGGGTGCCCAGCGTGTTTAGCAGCTATGAAGTCTGCCTCATCCCCTCTTCTCTCCAAGTCACAATCCCCAATTTCTTCAGACATCAACAACAACCAGGTAACACATCTGCCTGACTTCCTAGCCTCCTGGCCCTCTGTGTGAACTCAGCATCAGTGATCTCTGCCTTGTTCTCTCTGCATTCCAGTTCCCAGGCTAAAATTCTCACAACATGCCAGGAGGATTTCTGTCTTCCAGGACAAAAAGAGTCCTGCAACATCAAGGATCATTGGCAATATCTGTATTCATGGAGGCCTGCTCCCAACAGGGAAACATAGTTTTAACTACAATCCATGAGGTCTGATGACATCAGGAACTACCAGTTCTCCTTGCAGTCCAATAGGCCTGTTCTTATAAGAGAATCTTATAAGGAAATCCTAGGCCTGCCAATAAGGGAATAACCAGATTGTTAAAATCAAGTGTAATAATAGAATCAACAAACTCCAGAGCAATACGGTACCACTGGAACACAGCTATTCTACTACAGCAAGCCCTGAAAATCCTAAAACCCTTGAAATATTGCAAGACAGAAAGAGGGAGAGAGAGAGAGAGAGAGAGAGAGAGAGAGAGAGAGAGAGAGAGAGAGAGCATAAATGTAATCTTTTGAAGAAGATAGAGGCCTTTAAATAGGAAAATCCAGAGATAGCACCCTGAGCAAACCTTGGGCACTAGCTCCACATACAGTCACACAGCACCCAGAAGAAGCTCAGCTCCCAGGTGCTCTAACATGCCCAGAATGGTAGGTGAGGAGGCCAAAACTTATGCCCCAACACCTTGAGTAACTAGGACCCCGTAGTTCCTTCAAGTCTGAGCCAGTGCTATGATCAGACTTTGGTTGCTGGCTCTGCACCCAGTCTTACAACACTCAGAAGAAGCTCGACTCCCAGGTGCTCTATAATAGGCATAAGAACACAGGTACTCCAACCTGCCCAGGATCGCAGGATCTTATGAGCTTGGTCACACCAGGATTTCAGGCTCCCATAGGCAGTTGGACTCCCAAGAGTTCTAAAACACACAGGCTGTTAGGATCACAGGATTACAGAATGACAGGATCACAGAGAGAGCTAGACTCTGAGAAGTTCTGAAACAACAAGGATCACGGGAGGGACAGGCTCCAGTCAGAGACAGTGAGGTCAGGCAGCACTAGAGATAAACAGAAGGTGAAAGGTAAGTACAAGAACATAAGCAAGAGAAACCAAGGTTATTTGGCATCATCAGAACCCAGTTCTCACACCATAGCAATTCCTGGATACCCCATCACACCAAAAAAGCAAGATTCATAATAAAAAAAACACTTCTCATATTTATGATAGAGAACTGTAAGAAGGAAATAAATAACGCCCTTAAGGAAATACAGGAGAACACAGGTAAACATATTGAAGCCCTTAAAGGGGAAACACAAAAATCCCTTAAAGAATTACAGGAAAATACAACCAAACAGGTGAAGAAATTGCCCAAGACCATCCAGGATCTAAAAATGGAAATAGAAACAATAAAGAAATCACAAAGGGAGACAACCCTGGAGATAGAAAACCTAGGAAAGAGATCAGTTCTAATAGATCCAATCATCAACAACAGAATAAAAGAGATAGAAGAGAGAATCTCAGGTGAAGAAAATACCATAGACAATGTTGACACAACAGTGAAAGAAAATGCAAAATGCATAAAGGTTCTAATCTAAAATATCCAGGAAATCCAGGACACAATGTGAAGACCAAACCTAAGGATAATAGGTATAGAAGACAACGAAGATGCCCAACTTAAAAGGCCAATAAATATCTTCAACAAAATTACAAAAGAACACTTCTGTAACCTAAAGAAAGAGATGTCCCTGAACAGCAAAGAAACCTGCAGAACTCCAAATAGACTGGAACAGAAAAGAAAATCCTCCTGTCACATAATAATCAAAAAACCAAATGCACAAAGCAAACAAAGAATATTAAAAGCCTTAAGGGAAAAAGGTCAAGTAACAAATAGAGGAAGACCTATCAGAATTATACTAGACACCTTACTGGAGACTATAAAACTAGAAGATCCTGGGTAGATAGCATACCGACACTGATCAAAAACGCCAGTCCAGACCAAAACAAATAAACAAACAAAAAGAAAAAGCTGGGCAGTGGTGGCGCATGCCTTTAATCCCAGCATTTGGGAGGTAGAGGTAGGTGGATTTTTGACTTCGAGGCCAGCAGTCTGTTCTACAGAGTGAGTTTCCGGTCAGCCAGGGCTATACAAAGAATCCCTGTCTCAAAAAAGCCAAAAAAATAAAAATTAAAAAAAAAATGCCAGCCCAGGCTAAAATACCAAGAAAAATCTCAATTAGCATAGATGGAGAAACCAAGATATTATATGACAAAACCAAATTTACACAATATCTTTCCACAAATCCAGCCCTACAAAAGATAATAGACAGAAAACTCCAACACAAGAAGGGAAACTACCCTCTAGATAAAGCAAGAAATAATCTTCTTCCAACAAACCCAAAAGAAGATAGCCACACAAACATAATTCCACCTCTAACAACAAAAATAACTGGAAGCAACAATCACTTTACCTTAATATCTCTTAATATCAATGGTCTTAATTCCCCAATAAAAAAACCCAGACTAACAGACTGGATACATAAACAGAATCCAGCACTTTGCTGCATACAGGAAATGTGTCTCAATGACCAAGACAGATGCTAAATCAGAGTAAAAGACTGGAAAAAATTTTCCAAGCAAATGGTCCCCCAAAACAAGAAGGACTACATAGTCATTCAACTATCGAATAAAATAGACTTTCACTCAAAAGTTATCAAAAAAGATAAGGAAAAACACTTCATACTCATCAAAGGAAAAGTCTACGAAGATGAACTCTCAATAATGAACATCTATGCTCCATATGTAAGGGCACACAGATTCAAAAACATAAAACTTTACTAAAGGTCAAAGCACACAGTACAACTCAGAAAACAATAGTGGGAGACATCAACACGCCACACTCATCAGGGAAACACAAACAAAGACACAGTGAAACTAACAGAAGCTATGGACCAAATGGATTTAACAGATATCTATAGAACATTTCATCCTAAAACAAAAGAAGATACCTTCTTCTCAGTACCTCATGGTACTTTCTCCAAAACTGATGATAAAATTGGTCACAAAACAGGTCTCAACATATATAGGAAGATTGAAATAATCCCATGCATTTTATCAGGTTACCATGGACTTACACTGGTCTTCAATAACACCAAAAGCAACAGAAATCCCACATACACATGGGAGCTAAACAACCCTCTACTCAATGTTAACTTGGTCATAGTAAAATTAAGGAAATTAAAGACTTTTTTTAAAATTTAATGGAAATGAAGGCATAATATACCAAAACTTATGGGACACAATGAAAGCAGTACTAAGAGGAAAACTCATAGCTATCAATGTCTCCAAAAAGAAACTGGAGAGAGCATACACTAGCAGCTTAACAGCACACCTGAATGCCCTAGAACGGAAAAAGCAAATACACCCAAGAGGAGTAGAAGACAGGAAATAATCATACTCAGGGTTGCAGTCAATCAAGTAGAAACTAAAAGCACTATAAAAAGAATCAAGAAAACCAGGAGCTGGCTCTTTGTGAAAATAACCAGATAGATATACCATTAGTCATGCAAACCAGAGGGCACAGAGATAGTATCCAAATCAGCAAAGTCAAAAATGAAAACTGAGACATAATAACAAAAATGGAGGACATTAAAAAAAAACGTAGATCCTACTACAGAAGTCTATAGTCTACAAAACTGAAAAATCTAGATGAAATAGACAATTTCTAGACAGATAACAGGTTCCCAAGATATATCAGGATCAGATAAACCACCTAAACAATCCCATAACCCCTAAAGAAATAGTAGCAGTCAATAAAAGTCTCCTAACCAATAAAACAGCCAGGACCAGATGGTTTTAGTGCAGAATTCTATCAGACCTTCAAGAAGACCTAATAACAATACTCTTCAAACTATTCCACAAAATAGAAACAGAAGGAACACTACCCAATTCATTCTATGAAGCCACAGTTACTCTTATATCTAAATCACACAGAGACCCAACAATGAAAGACAACCTCAGACCAATTTCCCTTATGAATATTGATGCTAAATTACTCAATAAAATTCTTGAAAATCGAATCCAAGAACACATCAAGACAGTCTTCCATCTTGATGAAGTAGGCTTCATTTCAGGGATGCAGGGATGCTACAATATACAGAAATCCATCAATGTAATCCACTCTATATACAAAGTTAAAGAAAAAAAAACCACATGATAATCCCATTAAATGCTGAGAAAACATTTGACAAAATTAAAAACCAATTCATGGTATGTTTTGGAAAGATCCGGAATTCAAGTCCCATACCTAAACATAGTCAAAGCAATGTACGCTATGCCTGGAGCCAACATCAAACTAAATTTAGAGATCAATGGAGAGATCAATGGAAGATCAATGGAATAGAACTGTGGACCCAGAAATAAACCCACATACCTATGATCACTTGGTCTTTGACAAATAAGCAAAAACATCCAGTAAAAAAGACAGCACTTTCAACAAATGATGCTAGCTCAACTGGTGGTTAATATGTAGAAGAATGCAAATCGATCCATTCTTATCTCCTTGTACAAAGTTCAAGTCCAACTGGATCAAGCACCGCCACATAAAACCAGATACATTGAAACTAATAGAAGAGAAAGTGGGGAAGATCCTCGAACACATGGGCACAGGGAAAAATTTCCTGAACAGAATACCAATGGCCTATTCTCTAAGATCAACAATAGGCAAATGGGACCTCATAAAATTGCAAAGCTTCTGTAAGGCAAAGTACCCTGTCAATAGGACAAAATGACAACCACCAAATTGGGAAAAAAATCTCTACCAATCTTACATCCGATAGAGGGCTAATACCCAATACATACAAAAACTAAAGAAGTTAAACTCCTGAGAATCGAACAACCCTATTAAAAATGGGGTACAGAGCTAAATAAAGATTTTTCAACTGAGGAATATCGAATGACCTAGAGGCACTGAAAGAAATGTTCAACACCTTTAATCATCAGGGAAATGAAATCAAAACCACCCTGAAATTCCACATCATACCACTCAAAATGGCTAAGATCAAAAACTCAGGTGACAGTAGTTGCTGGCAAGAATGTGGAGAAAGAGGAAAACTCCTCGATTCTTGGTAGGATCACAATCCGGTACAACCACTCTGGAAATCAGTCTGGAAGTTCCATAGAAAATTGGACTTAGTTTTACCACTCCTACGTATATACCGAGAAAATGCTCTAACATGTAATAAGGAGACATGCTCCACTATGTTCATAGTAGCCTTATTTATAATAGTCAGAAGCTGGACAGAACACAGATGTCCCTCAACAGAGGAATGGATACAGAAAGCATGGTACATTTATACATTTATTAAAAACAATGAATTCATGAAATTCTAAGGCAAATGGATGGATCTAGAAAATATCATCCTAAGTGAGGTAACGCAATCACAAAAGAACACACATGGTATGTACTCACTGATAAGTGGATATTAGGCAAAAAGCTCAGAAAATGAAGATACAATTCATAGACTCCATGAAGTTCAAGAAAAGGAAAGACCAAAGTGTGGAAGCTTCAGTCCTTCTTAGAAAGGGGAACAAAATACCCACTGGAGGAGATACAGAGACAAAGTATGGAGCAGACACTGAAGAAAAGGCCATCCAGAGACTGCCCTACCTGGGGCATGAATCCCATATACAGACCCCAAACTTAGACACTATTGCAGATGCCAAGAAGTGTTAGCTGACTGGCACCTGATTAAATATTAAATAAATATTAAATAAATAAGTTATAATAATGAATAGCTATTACTTCTAATATTCTCGTAATGTTACTCCCTACTCAAAATAACATTAATAGTACATGAACTTTATAATAGAATACAATTTTAAACAAAAATGCTTCTATCTAATAAACAGAGTTGTAGGTAACCTTGAACTCTATCATTAGAACAATTTCTTGGAGAATAATTTTCTCAATCACTATGTAATTTAAAAAAAATTCTAATTACACAAGGTCACTGGAAGGATTAAATATATGATGATGTAATCTAAACACAATACTTGACATATCTATGTTTGATAGATAATTTTTCTAAATGTTTCTTCAATATTATTCTACTATACTTTGTAATACAGAGTTGTTGTTACAAACCTTATTGTCAGTCTATTTTAATTCCTTGGTAAGTCATGTGTCTTATTTAGTTTCCTTTTTTTGACTTTTATGTCTCATTTCACTGAAAAATGTCTAGTTGTAAATTGCTTTCAATTAGTTCTATTCATTCTGCTCTGTGCATATTGATTCTTTACTTTTATGTGTTTCATCAGATCTCAAAAACTAAAGATATTCCTTGTATTGCATGCTTTTCAATGTGTTAGTCTATTCTTAACTATAGTTAGACGTTATTAGGCTTTCTATCATTTAACCTGACATATTATAATTACTTCGTATTTCTCCACTGTGTACTATGAATACTTTTCAGATATTTATTCAAAATCAATTATTTTTCTGTTTTACTGTGTCTAATCTACTACTGAAATTCTTCTCAATGAGAAAAAAAATCAGACATACCTCTAATTCTAGAACTCAGAAGGTGATTATGGGAATTTCAGAATTCAAAGCTATCCTTAAAAATGTAATGTTCAGGGTTAACCTGTGATGTGTGACATCGTCTCCAAAACACAATGAAATCTATTCCTAGGATTACCTATAATTTCAACATTTAAGAAATGGATTTGTTTAATAGTTTCTATTGTATTTCAAGCAGTCCTGATCATTTTGAACTTTCTCCTACTAGTCCATATTTTTGAATTTATTTTTTCGTGAAATATTTTCAACAAAGTTATGCTGTATATTAGAGAATTCTGATAAATAATTCTTCTGGTGTTTAATTATGTACACTCTTTATATACTTATGATCTTACATAATGTGTGTCGTTTAGCCTTTTAGGTAATCTTCATTTTAAATTAGGTGAATTTTAAACCATGATAACCTTTATAAATATGTTTTTCAAGGTAGTTTTTGCTTCATTGTATTTGGAGTCTGAAAATTCTACTGAACAACCATGGCCCTCCTGCACCTGTGTAGCAGATGTGCTGCTGGTTTTCATGCAAGTCCCCCAACACATTGGAGCATGGGTTGTCCCTGAATCTGTTGCAAGCATATGGATCCTATACCCCTAACTGGGCCACCTCCTCTGTCCTCAGTAAGAGATGATGTCTCTAGTTCTACAGGTATTCCATAATGGGGGGGGGGCTGTGATCCCCTGTGGGGTGTGCCCCCTTATCAGAGGACAAACGGAGGGGAAATGGGAGAATCTGTGTGAGTTGGAAGGTGGGGGACCAATACAGGGATGTATTTATTTATTATGAATAAATAAATAAGTTGAAAATGAAATAATATAAAAAAGAAGACAAGTGCAGACATAAAACTGGATAGCTAGAAAAGGGTGTGTATTTAGGAGAATGTAAGTGAAATATGAATATCATCAAAATACATTATACAGAATTAAATAATAAAGAAAAAATAACACTGAGAGGATCCCGAAAAAACATTTCAGTGCTAAGGGATCAGAGACTGAAGTATGTGGGACTCTCACTGCCCATTCCAGTCTACTGCTAATTTTAGACTTAGTATAAGACAATAGATCAAAGAATAAGGTGGTGAATGATTAAGGAAAAATATCAACATTTTAAAGTTTTTTTTCTACACACACACACACACACACACACGCATACACACACGCAAGTACATACACTACAAGGAGTAATCATATATTAACTGATCTCCCAAATTAAGTTAGCAGTGTATTTAAAATGCTGATAGAGCCATTAAGTCTATAACCTGTACTGATAGTTCACAGCTCTCTGCTATCTAGATTTAACTAAATAAATCTTAGTTTTTTTTTTCAAAAACCTACATTATTTGTTGTTCTTCAAAACTTTTTCCTTCATTCTAATCCACTGAGCACAGGTAGGGAAGTAATAAAGTTAATCAGAAGAGGGAATTGTGAATCTGCTTAGAAATAGTTGCTCAGGGACATTCCACTCTTCATTGTCAGTATACCAGCAGTCCATTTCAATAGCAAATGCCAATCACAAAATCAGTAGGAGTGGCATGATCTACCAGAAACAGCAAGGCTCCTCGGAATCTGCACAAGTCAGCAGAAGCAGACATAATCAGCCAGAATCAGCCTGAATACTATGAGTTCTTTGGTGCATTTCTCTCCACGAAATGAAGACAAGTGAAGTGCTGCACAGCATAGCAATGCACGAGTGTCCTCTGACTGTTTGTGAGCTTCCATTCATGTTCTTTCGAAACACCCCATGCCATCTCAAGTGTCTGTTTTCAGCAAAACATTGCATGCCTTCTCACAAGACAGCTTCCAGAAAAATCATCTTGTGCACAAATGAGTTGTTAAAGAAACCAAAAATCTCCACTTCATTTACCATTATCAATGTTTGGTTTTATTTGATTGTTTTATGATTTCATACAATCTGCTTATTTGTGATACAAACACATGCACACAAACACACACACACACACACACACACACAGCTACCTAACATACCTGTTTAATATAGTTAAACCACATACAGAATACTTGTTCAACCTGAATTTAACTGCATTTGCAAAGATATTACTGAAATTCATCAAAGTTCAGTCATCTAACATGTGTCACTTTGACTCAATTCACATTCAGAAATAAATTCAGCTAAAGCACTACTAAAGCATAAAAGAGAACAATGAATAGTCAAGTAGTAGAGACAACAAACAGGATAGTAAAAAAAATGTAAAAACAGACATAACAGTGAAAGAATGTGGTGCTATTGGAGAACCATGGCAGTCAGAGCTGTGTTTTTGAGCTGTCATAGCAGTATCCAGAGGGTAATTAGGAATTTGAGTAGCATAACAGGGTAATGGAAGGGGCTAAAGAGAAGTGGAGCAAGGTACAATAGCATATGCCACTCAGAAAAAGGTTCTGCTTTCAGGTTGAAAAATCAATGAAAGAAACCAAATGCTATTAGTGCTTGCGATTGTTGGAAGGCTGACTTCAAGGTGATAGGTGAAGCTGAATCTAGTTGCTGTGAATCAAAGAAAGGCTGACAAATCTTTTCTTCCAATAAGAAAATATTTCATGTCAAGTCTGACTTGCAGATCTACAGAGTTTCAGAGGAACTCTGAATTGAAGTGCATACACAGTCAGTTTTACAATAGCTCTTATTTCTACCTTCATTTCAGCTGGGCTTTTTTTTTCCCTTGATTTGATCCTAGAATGGAAAGAGGGATAAAATCCAGATTCTCACTTGATCTTCATTGTCACCTGCAAAATGTGTAGGTACTTTTAGCTTACTGGGAGGTCTGTACAGATATATCACTGGCTTGGGGATTTTATTATTCTTTATTTATTCTTCACTGAACGTACTTTAGGTATGCACTCATTGCTTCTGAGCTATAATAAAAGTCCAGCAGGTTTCTTCTGATGACGTCTTTGCAAAAAGTTGTAAAAATGTGTTTTTCCTATCAAATTATAGTGCAAGTTGGTTATTTCTATGTGTTTCCAATTGAGACTGTTATAACGAACTCTCTAAGAACTAATAAAAATACACAAGAATAAAGTAAACCTAAAGAGATAAAAGACACCCACATTGAAAACTTTAAGCCACTGTAAAGAGATTGCATAAGACACTAATGGAAATCAATATTTCCTAAAATTACCAAAATAAAAAAATTAAAAATAGCATAAATAAAGTCACACCTCTGTTAAATTTTATGCACAGCTGAGTGACTAATTATAATGTGTCTGTGATTGTAGAGAGCTGTAATATTATAGGCATGTGGTCAAATTGTCGTGGTCTATCTTTAGGTCTATAAACAGTCCTTAATACTACCTGTATATTTGACCTAGCATTATTGTGCTAACTAAATAAATACTTTTTAAAATATACAAACAGACTAACCAAAACTAAACAAAAGAGCTTTAGAGAGACACTACACACACATTAAGCAAAAAATGTCCAAGAGAATACTACAATTTGAAATATTGTCCACCAACACTAAGGCACATAAGTTCATAAATATTACTTCAGCTAAAACCACACATATCTCCTAACAAAATTAAGGTGAACAATTTTAATACACGATCTTGCCAATAGACCAGACAAAAAAACTAAAACACAAAATTCTGGCATTAAATAACACCATGAATCAAAATAATCTAGCACACCTCCACAGAACATTCTACCCAAATACTAAGAATATACTTTCTTCTCAGCAGCTCAAAGAACTTTATCCAAAACTGACCACATACTAAAATACCAGAAAAGTCTCAACAGGCCTATAAAAATCTGAAACAAGCTCTGATATGACCACCATGGATTATAGCTGGATGTCAGCACAATAAGAATAGCTGAAATTATAAAAAAGAAAAAATATACTCACAGAATCTTAACACACTACTGAATAAAACGATATGTAAGACAGAATTCAGGAAGGAAATTATAACCTTTTCAAATTTATTGAAAATGAAAAAGCAATATGCCCAAATATATGGGACAGGATAAAGGCTGTTCTGAGACACATCCATAATAGTAATTGCCTATATAAAGGAAGAACAACCCATCAATAAATTTCTAAGAAGATTGAAGGAGAGTCCCCCCTGGTCCTGGAAAGACTGGATGTAGGGGAACGCCAGGACAGAGAAACGAGAGGGGGGGGTTGAATGGGGAAAAGAGGGAGGGAAGGGGGCTTATGGGACTTTCGGGGAGGGAGAAAACGGGAAAGGGGAAATGATTTGGAATGTAAATAAAAAAAAACCTTAGAAAATAAAATTAATAAAAAAAGAAAAACAACCTGGAGTAAGCCCATATTACTAACTAATGATTTACCTGAAAGCTCAAGAAACAAAATAAATAATAATACCTAAATATATGAAGAAATATCCAAACTCAGGGCTGAAATCAGTAAAACAGAAAAAAAAATTTACAAAGAATCAGTGAAATCAGAATCAAAGTTGTTTCTTTGAGAAAATCAACAGTATTGATAAACCTTGAGCCAAATGAAACCAAAGATGGATCATAAAGATCCAAATAAAGTTAAGTATGCAAGGGGAAATATTAACGATGTTATCTGGAGAATCACAAGGACACACTTTAAAGACATGTCCAAGATCCTTAGTCAACAGGGAAATGCAAATCAAAACAACCCTGAGATTCCACCTCACAACAGGCAAAATGGCTAAGATCACAATCTTGGGACAACAGATGCTGGAGAGGATGTAGGAAAAGAGAAACACTCCTCAGTTGCTGGTGGAATTGCAAGCTGGTAAAATTACCTTGAAAATCAGTTTGGTGGTTCCTCAGAAAATTGAAGATAGTACTTCCTGAGGATCCAGCTATACCACTCCGGGGCATATACCCAGAAGATGCTCCAATATGTAATAAGGACACATGATCCACTATGTTCATAGCAGCTTTATTTATAATAGCCAGAAGCTGAAAAGAACCCAGATGTCCCTCAACAGAGAAATGGATACAGAAAATGTGGTAAATTTACACAATTGAGTATTACTCACCCGTTAAATACAATGAATTCATGAAATTCTTAGGCAAGTGGATGGAGCTAGAAATTATCATCCTGAGTGAGGTAACCCAATCACAAAAGAACACACATGGTATGCACTCACTGATAAATGGATATTAGCCCAAAAGTTCGGAATACGCAAGATATAATTCACAGACCACATGAAGCTCAAGAAGAAGGAAGATCAAAGTGTGGATACATTGATCCTTATTGGAAAGTGGATCGAAATACCCATGACTCACAGCCAACCAATAGAATGAGCATCGGGTCCCCAATGGAGGAGCAAGAGAAAGGACCCAAGGAGCTGAAGAGATTTCCAGCCCTGCAGGAGGAACAATAATATGTACCAACCAGTTCTCCCAGAGCTCCCAGGGACTAAATTACCAACCAAAGAGTACACATGGAGGGACCCATGGCTCCTGCAATGTATGCAGAAGATGGCCATTTCAGACATCAATGAGATGAGAGGCCATTGGTCCTGGGAAGGCTTGATTCCCTAGAATAGGGGAATGGAAGTCAGGAAATTGGGTGAGAGGACGATTATCAGGGCGAGGGGGCATGGGATGGGGGATTTCAGAGGGGCAATGCAGAAAGGGGATACCATTTGAAATGTCAATAAAGCAAATATCTAATAAAGAAAAGAAAGATCCAAAATAAAAGTAAATAAAAATCTGCATTTCATTAAAATATAAAACATAAAAGAAATGAGTGAATGTGTTGAAATATGTGATTTATATAAAGTTGTATCAAGATAAAATAAATAGTATAAGCAGATCAACAACTGCTAGTGGAATAGAAACTTATAATTAAGTCTCCAACCAAAGAATGTATGAGCCAGATAAATTCAGCATAGAATTTTGCCATACCTTCATAGACCTAATGTCAATATACCTCAAATTATTTTTCAAAAAGAAACTGAGGAGACATTTCTTAACTGTCTTTATGTTGTGTTTACTATGCTGATACTGAAACTATATGGATACCACCAAAAAAAAATAGAAAGAATGACAGAAAGAAGGAAAGAGAGAAAGACAGACAGGAAGGAAGGAATGTAGGAAGGAAAGAAGGAAGGAAGGAAGAAAGAAAGAAAGAAAGAAAGAAAGAAAGAAAGAAAGAAAGAAAGAAAGAAAGAAAGAAAGAAAGAAAGAAAGAAAGAAAGGGAAATCACATATTAATATCTCTTATGAACATAGATGCAACAATTCTCAATAAATTGATTGCAAATTGAATTCAAGTAGCATGATATATATATATATATATATATATATATATATATATATATATATATATATATATCCACATATGATCAACAATGATCAAATTGTCTTTATCCCAGATTTCAGAGATGGTTCAAAAGACATAAATGAATGAACTAACCCACTCTAAGAACAGACTAAAATAAAAAATTCACATGATTTTCTTGTTAGATAAAGAAAAAGCTTTTGACAAATTAACATCTATTATAATAAATGTGTATCCAGTTTTGTGTTGGGGTCTTGGATCCATTTGCACTTGAATTTTGTTCAGGGTAATAAACATAGACTATTTTTCTACACTCAGATATCTAGTTAGACCAGCACCATTTGATGAAGATGATTTCTTTTTTCTATATTATGGTTTTGCCTTCTTTGTCAAAAAGACAATTTTCTATAGGTATGTGTTTATTTCTATGTCCATTGATCAACCTGTCTGTTTCTATATCAATACCATGCAACTTTTATTCATATTATTCTGTAGTACAGCTTGAGGTTGGGGATGGTGATACCTTTACAAATTTCTTTTATTGTTTGAGATTGTTTTGACTAACCTGGATTTTTTTTATTTTGTTTTTCTGTATGAAGTTGACAATTACTCCCTTAAGGTTTCTAAAACTGTATGGGAATTTTGATTGGAATTGCATTGAATCTATAGATATCGCTTTTGGTAAGATGGCCATTTTCACTATATTAATCCCACTGAAACATGAGCATAGACAATTTGTCTATTTTTTGATAGCTTCCTTCCTTCCTTCTTCCTTCCTTCCTTCTTTTCTCTCTCTCTTATTGGTTATTTTATTTATTTACATTTTAAATGCTGTCCCACTTTCTGGTTTCCCCTCTGCAACATCCCTCCCATCCCCTCTCCCCTTTGCCTCTATGAGGGTACTCCCTCATCCACCGACCCATTCCTGCCTCACTACTCTAGCAGCCCTTCATGCTGGGGTATCAAGCCTTCACATGAACAAGGGCCTCCCCTCTGCTATATATGTAACTTGAGCCATGAGTCTTTCCACATGTACTCGTAGGTTGGTAGTTTAGTCCTTGGGAGTTCTGGCTGGTCTGGTTAGGTTTTTTTTTTTTAATTATTTATTTTATTTTATTTTATTTTTATTTACATTCCAAATCATTTCCCCTTTCCCGTTTCCTACATGATGTTCTTCTCATACATGTCTTTCACTTGCTTGGTTAGAGTTACACCAATATAGTTCAGAATATTTGTAGCTACTGTGAATGATGATGTCTCCCTAAAGTGTTTGTTAGCCTTTTTATCCTTTGTTTAAAGATGGGATACTGATTTATTTCAGTTTGTATCTAGCCAAACTCTTTAAGGTGTTTATCAGCTGTAGAATTTCTCCTGTCAAATTTGGGATCAGCTGTACACACAATGGTAAGCTGGGTAGTCTCCAGCTATAGACCTATGGCCACATAGCTAAGCCTGGTGAAACTCAACGAAGCATAAAATAGACAATATTGTAGAAAAGGGATTTTTGAGAGAGATTTGGGGTTGGAGAGAAAAAGGGCAGGTCAGGAATGTAAGTAATAAAAACGTATGCATACATGTACAAAACTGTCAGGGAAGAAATTCAATTAATCCAAAATGGAAGGAAAGGAAATAATAATAATAAAAAAACTGCAAAGGGTATGATCACAGTATTAAAAAAGGAAAGACAGAAAAAAACCAATTAGAGATTATGCCAGATAGCCTGCTTCATTGCCTTAGTCAGAAAGAACTTTCTGCATTTTTTCCTTGAATCTTTGTCAGTTCCCTTAATAAATGTGCTCCTTTGTTATATGGCTTGTTGTACAAACATATTTTTTTCTTTCTTCATAGATGACAGTTTAATTGAGGGCAGAAGTACAAATTAAATAAGTGATGATGAATAATTTTATATGTATTTTTGAACACTGGTAAATGCATCTTACTTTATTTACAAGCATCTGGAGATGTTCTGTGCTAGCATCCTTTATTCAATATAAAAGGAGTCATGGAATATTATAGCTGCAAGGGTCACTACAGTTCACGTAACATTTTTCCTACTCTTTAGATCAGAAAACTCAAGTCCATAGAGGATAAGTTACTTATGCAAGGTCAAAAAGCAAGTTAGCAAATCTTCTCACAGTGAACTGCCAATAAATTGTGTTCCCATAAGTTTTCCTCCTTAAAGCACTGGCAATGAAAAAAAAAAATGCTAGTCCTTGTTTGATACTCTAAACTTTAATTTTTAATAACCTTTATTTATAATCTATTTATATTATTAGTCTTCAACCATTGATAATATATTCAAATGGATCTGCATTTAGATAAGTAACATTTATGTTATTTTATAATGGAGCATTTTTGAATAATTATACATTTAAAGGTAAATACTAAAAATACTAAAACCCACTATGTTGTGAATTGTTACAATGTACTTACAAAAACATTTTAATACATTGGGGAAAGAAATATATCCTCTGACAAACAATCATGTGGTGTTATAAAAACCTATTTTATAACATAGAAAAAACATAAATCCAGAAATAATATTTTAAACTGTGAAAAAAGCAGTAAAAATAAACAAATATAACATTAACAGGAATCCTATGAAGTTTATATAAATCACATTTTGTATCCTTTAATAATATTAAACTAAATCTTGGGGTTTTAAATTAGATTTCAACCCAGCACTATGCTCTTCTAACTGTGAAATGCAGCATATCTTCTCTATCATGTATAGTTTTAAATTACTAAGCTTACAATTATATGACTTCTTCAGATATGATCTATTCAAAATGATCTATAGTAAGCAAGAAGAGACACAATACAACCCCTTTCTCTTATGTACATTATATTATTAAGATTTTGATTTCTCTCATAAAGTGTTATTTTCATGCAACCTGAGTAAAAGCTTTGTTATTAATTTAAAAGTAGGTGGGCATATAGGTTTTAATCTTTGCGTGGGTAAACACTTGACAAATGTCTCATCTTTCTCTTCCATCCATATAGTAGTTTTCTTTTTTTTTTTTTATTTTGTAAGTTTTTTTATTTACATTCCAAATCATTTCCACTTTCCCATTTCCTCCCTCCCCGAAAGTCCCATAAGCCTCCTTCCCTACCTCTTTTCCCCATTCAACGCCCTCTCGCTTCTCTGTCCTCGCATTCCCTTACATCCAGTCTTTCCAGGACCAGGGATCTCTCCTTCCAGCTTCTTGGAAATCTATTGATATGCGAATTGTGTCTAGGGTATTCCGAGATTCTGGGTTAATATCCCCTTATCAGTGACTGCATACCATGTGTGTTCTTTTGTGATTGGGTTACCTCACTAAGGATGATATTTTCAAGTTCTGATCATTTGCCTAGGAATTTCGTGAGTTCATTGTTTTGAATTGCAGAGTAGTATTCCATTGTGTAGATATACCACATCTTCTGAATCCATTCCTCCATTGAGGGACATCTGGGTTCTTTCCAGCTTCTGGCTATTATAAATAAGACTGCTATGAACATAGTGGAGCATGTGTCCTTATTGCATGCAGGGGAAACCTCTGGGTATATGCCCAGGAGTGGTATAGCCGGATCCTCCGGGAGTGTCATGCCCAGTTTTCAGAGGAACTGCCAGACTGCTTTCCAGAGTGGTTGTACCAGCTTGCAATTCCACCAGCAGTGGAGGAGTGTTCCTCTTTCTCCACATCCTCGCCAACAACTGCTGTCTCCTGTGTTTTTGATCTTAGCCATTCTGACTGGTGTGAGGTGGAATCTCAGGGTTGTTTTGATTTGCATTTCCCTAATGACTAAGGATGATGAACATCTCTTTAGGTGCTTCTCAGCCATTAGATATTCTTCGGGTGAGAACTCTTTGTTTAGCTCTGTACCCCATTTTTTAATAGGATTACTTGCCTCTCTGGAGGCTAACTTCTTGAGTTCTTTGTATATATTGGATATTAGCCCTCTGTCAGATGTAGGGTTGGTAAAGATCTTTGCCCAGTTAGTTGGTTGCCGCTTTGTCTTTTTGACAGTGTCTTTTGCCTTACAGAAATTTTGCAATTTAATGAGGTCCCATTTGTCAATTCTTGATCTTAGAGCATAAGCTATTGGAGTTCTGTTCAGGAAATTCTCCCCTGTGCCCATATGTTCAAGGTTCTTCCCTAGTTTCCTTTCTATTAGTTTCAGTGTGTCTGGTTTTATGTGGAGATCCTTGATCCACTTGCAATTGAGCTTAGTGCAAGGAGATAAGAATGGGTCAATTGGGATTCTTCTGCATGTGGACCTCCAGTTGAACCAGAACCATTTGTTGAAAAGGCTATCTTTTTTCCACTGGATGGTTTTAGCTCCTTTGTCAAAGATCAAGTGACCATAGGAGTGTGGATTCATTTCTGGGTCTTCAATTCTGTTCCATTGATCTACATGCCTGTCACTGTACCAATACCATGCGGTTTTTAACACTATTGCTCTGTAGTACAGCTTGAGGTTCGAAATATTGATTCCCCCAGAAGTTCTTTTACTCTTGAGAATAGTTTTAGCTATCCTGGGTTTTCTGTTATTCCAGATGAATTTTTGAATTGCTCTTTCTAACACTATGAAGAATTGAGTTGGGATTTTGATGGGGATTGCATTGAATCTGTGTATTACTTTTGGTAAGATGCTCATTTTTACTATATTAATCCTGCCAATCCATGAGCATGGCAGATTTTTCCATCTTCCGAGGTCTTCTTCAATTTCTTTCTTCAGAGACTTGAAGCTCTTGTCATACAGATCTTTCACTTGTTTGGTAATATTTCTGTCAGCTTCCTTCAATGGCTCTTTATCTGACATTCTGGAACAGGTTGCACTGTCTCCTATGAGCTATAACACATCTTCTAAAGAGACTTTTGCTCTAGTGGAAACTCTTCAATGGTATGATTTTGACTTTGCAGCGGAAATGTAAAATAGAGATTACAGGATGACCTTGTACTACAAAATTATTACATAGTTTCAGAGCTATCTTTTGGTTGTGAAATCTGAAGATGGTTCAGATCTCCTTTGTTTTTAATTTTATGTAAGTCGCTGCAATTTTAGAGAATAGATTGGCAGTGGAGACAGGCCAACAAAGAAATAGTTTCTTCCCTGAGCATTTATTAGCAAATTATTGGCTTTTAAAGAAAACTGCCTCCTTCACCCTGCATTAAAAACACAGTGTTCGTTTATAGTGAATTTAGTCCTTAATACCGTAAAGTATTATTATTTGCATCCTTCAATTATTTGCCTTGATTTCAAAGTGTAGCACAAAGTGTTAAAGAAATGATGTTCACATTAGAATGGTTTCTATTTATTCATAGGTTAAATTAGCATTCTGTGCTTTAGATATGCTGTATAGGTGATCAAAGGGCAAAGGTTAATACCATTCTTTTAGAAAAGTCAATAGTAATTTTCAGTGGAATAAGTATACAGAAGTCAAATATGCTTATATTTGGCAGTGTGCATGCCAGCAATTGAGGAAGTTAATGTAGATTCTGTTTAAAGTAAAGCAGCTAAATTAGGAGAAATCTGGAAATCATATATCAAAATAAGTACTTGAAGTAACTGAAAGTGTTTACCCTGAAGACCTGTTGACACGAACAAGATCATTTAACTATGAAGTGTCTGCATATTAAAGGAACTTGCCAGAATAAAAGTGGAAGGGCTATTTGAGGTGAATCACGGCTTTGTTGTGTGTTCATCTTGCAAAGAATGCACTTATTTTCTGTGCAATTGATCAAATGATTAACTCTCAGAACACATTTTCCCCTATTGAAAATGAAAATGATAAACTCAGTAGCACATTACTGTTGTGCATATGAACATCATGCATTTAGTACATAGAAGAACATATAGAAGTAAGCAAGGAACATTTTATTTCTGGATAGCCTGTTCTTGAAAATGTTGCATCACCTGTCTCTTCCACTCACCTCTTCATATTTTGTGATAATATCTCATGTATCTCAGGTAGTCTTGAAATGTTTATGTAGTAAGAAATGATGTTGATATTCATTCTAATCCTCGTATTTCTATCTTCCAAATGCTGAGGTTAAATGCATATCCTACCTAACCTAGTTTAAGTGGTACATTGAGTCCTTGGCTTTCTAGATTCTATGTCATCACTCTATCACCTGAACTACGAT
Source organism: Tokudaia tokunoshimensis (assembly GCA_036184795.1). Taxonomy (NCBI): domain Eukaryota; kingdom Metazoa; phylum Chordata; class Mammalia; order Rodentia; family Muridae; genus Tokudaia; species Tokudaia tokunoshimensis. Next base: position 128,102,253 of record BTHU01000023.1, on the reverse strand, counting down.
CATTGCACATTAATTTCATTTTGGAATAAGGGAAAAGTGAGTGTTTTTTTCTGGATTGGAAATAGAATTTAAGGATGAAAATCAATTTGGGAGCCATGACAGAATGGATTTAGGCCTAGAATCTAGGCAGGAGATCAACATGGCTTAGGAAATCTTTAGAATACTATTGGAGAAAAACAAGTGGAAACCTAGGGATTAAGTCAAGGCATCACATAAAATAAAAAGATAGAAAATCTGTAGCATCAAGGACAGTGGAAATTTTAAAAAAATGTGATACAGAGTTTGAGAGGATAAACAAGGTAGAGAGATTCTGTGGATTGATTGTAGCCACCATCAAAAGAAAGAATTCATAGGAATGTTGTTTTTCATCAGGGTGTACCAAAAAACTGCCTCAAATAGGTATGTTCAATCAATGTTCTTTACTATACATATCTGGATAACAATTATTAATATTCAACCAACAAAATACATATTGCAGGGTCATGTATATGATTGAAATAAAATGAATAAATTGTTTATATAAATTACTTTCTTTTTGTTTCAAACCCTCATGTACTGTTGTCAGTTTTCTGGTAATTGTTTAAATTATATATATTTTCGTGTACATTCAATAAATAATGCTTTTACATTCTCTAACTGCACAATATTAAATTGACTTTGAATAACCTTTTTTCTTCGAAATACCCTCCTATGTATGAGATAACTTCCATACCTGTTTGAAAAATTTCTACCTATGTTATTTTGGCCATGAAATATTTTTGATCTCCTTGTTCATCAAACCCTTCAAAGGCCTGACCAAATGATAGTTTAGATAGAATCAACTCTGAAATATCAGGAAAATGATCCACTTATAAAACGCAATTACTCACTACAGTTAGATACATGCAACATTGCTAGAAATACTATATAAGATGTAAAACTATGTTCAGGAACTCTAGAATCTGTTATTGCAGCACACCTACATATTATATGTCAGTTTAAAGATTGAAAATGTGTTTAGAGTGCTTTAATCCTTTGTCCTGAGATTTTAAACAAAAATTTATTATTTCTTTGACAATTTCATGTAGTATCTTTTGATCAGGTTTAACATGGAGTGGGAAAGTGTGAGTCTTTCTTTAACAGAGGAGCTGTAGATAGTTGATAGAGTCCAAAGGACTAAGAGTCAGCTTTCTTTTACTTTTTCTTTTTTTAACATTTTTATTAGATATTTTCTTTATTTACATTTCAAATATTATCCCTTTTCCTCTTTGGTTGGTGTTTTAGTCCCTGAGAGCTCTGGGGGAAGTGGTTGGTTAATATTGTGATTCCCCCTATGGGGCTGCAAACTCCTTCAGCTCATTCAGTCCTTTCTCTAACTCCTCCATTGGGGACCCTGTGCTCAGTCTAATAGTTGGCTGAGAGCATCCTCCTCTGTATTTGTCAGGCACTGACAGAGTCTGTCAGGAGAAAGCTATATCAGGCTCTGGTACGTTTGCACAAAGGATTACTACTCAGTATGAATTCATGAAATTCTTAGGCAAATGATGGAAATAGAAAATATCATCCTGAGTGAGGTAACCGAATCACAAAAGAACACATGATAGTATGCACTCACTGATAAGTGGATATTACCCCAGAAGCTTGGAATACCCAAGATATAATTCACAGACCACATGAAGCTCAAGAAGAAGGAAGACAAAAGTATTGATGCTTCGGTCCTTATAAGGGGTAACAAAATACCCATGGGAGGAGACACAGAGACAAAGTGTTGAACAGAGACTGAAGGAAAGGCCATCCAAAGACTGTCCCATCTGGGTATTCATCCCATATACAGTTAATAAGCCCAGACACTATTGTGGATGCCAACAAGTGTTTCCTGAGAGTCAGTATTTTTAATTGTGTAGCATTTAGTTGGTTAACCATACTCCAGTGAATGGCCTGACTACACTCAATATGGACAGTGAAAATTGTAATATAATTCTATAAAATAAAAAGAAAAAAGCAGAAATGAATGTGGGGGAAAGTAGGGAGATGGGATATATCTAGGAGTTGTTTCAATCAAAATATATTCTCTTACAGTCTTTTGTTCCATCTTCAGCAATGATCTCTGAGTCTTGGGGAGGATTTTGATACTCATTTGTGGCTGAGTATTACTCAGTCATTTATTTCTATACTTTGTCTGTAAGATTATAAATTAACTATAATCCTTTGCACAAAGAAAAAAATCTTCTCTGAAGACTGATTGTTGTGTTTATTTGTAGGTAAAGAGATATAAATTTTTGCACTGTTTGATACTTTGTCCACTTTGAAAAGTAGTATTAGCAATTTGATCTCTGGGACATAGAACCTCTTCAATCATGTGTGACTGGCCATATGTGAAGTATGTGACATGTACATACATATATACAGACACACCCATACACACACACACACACACATACACACACACACACACACACACACACATATATATATATATATGATATTCATTCTAATATGTTTATGTGTGTATGCATATATGTATGGATGTATATATTCATATTGTTCAGGACTTGAATCCAATGAAAATGTGGTTGGTTACCCCCATGACATTTGTATTACTATTGTATCAATTGGCATCACTTGCTACATCTGTTATGGCTATTCACAATGTTCACATCTGTCTAAGGATAAGTTCTCTCCACAGCACCTTGCATGGCACCATCCAGTACAGTGAATGCTACCTAGTAGGGATGGAGCTTTCTGTTCATCACCACCTTGATTTTTTTCATGTCCTGGGACAAATGCATATGATATCTTCAGCAATAGGGTTTTAACATCAAGTAACCTTGGGCCAGCAAGACAAATGGCAAAAGCCTGTATTGTTTGATGAATTTCCATAATACTTTTCTTGCCATTTATTTATTTATTTATTTATTTACACTCCAAATTTTATTCTACTGCCTTGGTTCACCCTGCGACTGTTCCAAATCCCATACATCCTCCCTAGCCCCCTGTCTCCACAAGAATATCTCCACCAACCACCATCCACCCAACCAGACTTCTAAACTCCCTGTGGCCTCCAGTCTCTGGAGGGTTAGGTGCATCTTCTCTGATTGAACACAGACCCGGCAGTCCTCTGATGTGTGTGTGTTGGGGACCTCATATCAGCTGGTATTTGCTGCCTTTTTGGTGGTCCAGTGTTTGAGAGATCTCAGGGGTCCAGGTTAATTGAGACTGCTGGTCTTCCTATAGGGTCACCCTCCTCCTCAGCTTCTTCCAGCCTTTCCCTAATTCAACAACAGGGGTCAGCTGCTTCTGTCCAGTGGTTGGGTGCGAATATCTGCATCTGACTCTCTCAGCTGCTTGTTGGATCTTCTGGAGTGCAGTCATGATAGGTCCGTTTTTGTGAGCATTCCATGGCCCCAGTAATAGTGTGAGGCCTTGGGACCTCCCCTTGAACTGGATCCTACTTTTGGCCTGTTGCTGGACCTTCTTTTCCTCAGGCACCTCTCCATTATTGTCCCTGCAGTTCTTTCAGACAGGAACAATAATGGGTCAGAGTTGTGACTGTGAGATGGCAGCCTCCTCCCTTACTTGATGCCCAGTCTTCCTGCTGGAGGTTGGCTCTATAAGTTCCCTCTCCCTACTGTCAGGCATATGATCTAAGGCACCTCCCTTTGAGTCCTGAGAGTCTCTCACCTCCCATGTCTCTGGTACATTTTGGAAGCCCCACCCCTAACCCCCGACCTCCGGAGGTTGCATATTTCTATTCTTTCAGCTGGTCCTCAGGCTTAGGTCCTTTTCTCTCACACAATACCATATCTGGTTAAACTCCCCACCCACCCCTCTCCACTTTCTCTATCAGGCCCTTCCCTCCCCACTAGTGACTGTTTTCTTCTCCCTCTCAAGTGGGACTAAGGTTTCTTCACTTGGGCCCTTCAGCTTGTTGAGCTTCATGAGTTCTGTGGACTGTATCTTGGGTATGCTGTACTTTTTTTTGGTTAATATCCACTTATTAGTGAGTACGTGCCTTGCATGTCCTTTTTGGTCTGAGTTACATCACTCAGGATGATATTTTTTTAGTTCCATTCATTTTCCTGCAAAGCTCAGGATGTTCTCATTCTTAATGGCTGAATAGTATTCCATTGTGTAAATGAACCTAATTTACTATATCCATTTTTCTATCATGGAACATCTAGGTTGTTTCCAGCTTCTGGCTATCATAAATAAAGCTGCTATGATCATAGTGGGACATGTGCCCCTGTGGCATGGTGGGTCATCTTTTGGGTATAATCCCAAGAGTGGAATTTCTGGGTCTTCAGGTAGATCTGTTTCCAATTTTCTGAGGAACCTCCAGATTGATTTCCAGAGTGTTTGTACAAGTTTACACTCCTACCAGCAATGGAGGAGAGTTCCTCTTTTTCCATATCCTTGCCAACATATGTTGCCATATAACATTTGGTCTTAGCCATTCTGATTGGTGTTAGGTGGTATCTTAGGGATGTTTTGATTTGCATTTCTCTGATCACTAAGGACTTTAAACATTTCTTTAGGTGCTTGTCAGCCATTCAAAACTCCTCACTTGTGAAATCTCAGTTCAGTTCTATACACCATTTTTTATTTGGCTTCTTTGGTTTGTTGGTGAATAGTTTCTTGAGTTCTTTATATATTTTGGATATTAGGCCTCGATCAGATGTGGGAGTAATGAAGAATTTTTCCTGAATCTGTAGGTTGCCTATTTGTCTTATTGACTATGCCCTTTGCCTTACAGAAGTTTCCAGTTTCACGAGGTCCCATTTATCAATTCTTGATCTTAGAACCTGTGCCTAAGATAGAGCCTGTATCATTTTATGGATTTCCACAACACTTTTAAATTACAAGTTCATGGTAAGTATCTCACGCTTGACACTGTGCTTTTGATTTGGAAACCCATGGTTTCTAGAGTGACCTTAATTTCCTGTGTTGGCTATTATCTCTCTCTCTCTCTCTCTCTCTCTCTCTCTCTCTCTCTCTCTCTCTCTCTCTCTCTCTCTCTCTTTCTCTGCCTCTTTCTCTCTGTGTATCTATGTCTCTCTCTTTCCTCTTTTTCTTTCTCTCAGTGTGTGTGTGTGTGTGTGTGTGTGTGAATTCTCAGTGGCAAATAGAAGAATATTACTATTGATATTTCAATCCTTTCTTATCTAGACTCACTATCCATGTTCCCTTCTTTGTGCCTCTTTTCTTGGTGCTTAATTACAATTTGGGGAATGATGGCTTATTAAACCAAAAGATAGATTAATCATTTTACTAAGTTAAAGCCAATACTTCAAACTATCTGGTATGATATTATGAGAAGTTTGGATACTATGGATAACATTATTTTGAGAAAGTGCAGACAAGTGTGTTTGATTTGTCAAGTTTATATCACTAATTTCTCCATCCTAAATACACCAATGTCTGATTTATGATCTCCTCTCTGACTCTTTTGTGTAAGATTCGGATGAGAAAACATTTTCTGTGACACATTTTCTTCTGTACCTTGTCAAATCACTCCCTTTAAGGCTTTCTACATTTATTAAGGTAAATGTTAAAAATTTTCCACTGTTATTAATGTGATCATGATTAGTAAATGAGATCAAATTACAAGGTCATGCTGCCATGAGTTGTTATCCACAGAATGGCAACCAAGACCTAGATCAGTTTTACTTATAAATCTGTGCACTATTTATTTATTCATTAACGTAGTGTTGGATTTTATTAAGAATAAGCTTTCTTATAGATTTAACTGTATTCATTGAGAGAAGTCAGGAGAGACCTATAGGAGATAGCACAAGCAATTGTTTTCATACTGGCTTCTCAAGAGATACATCACAAAATAGGCTTAAATCAACTATGAATTTTGTCTAGCTATTCACCTGGTCTCTAATATCCTCTCCCTCTTTGCTCAAATGATATTTGTTAATTCTTTTTAAATTGAAGTTACATCGACTGCCCTTCAAGAAGGCACTTAATTTCCTGTGGAGACCTAGTTCTATTTCTTCAAATCACAGAGAATATTTTCTGAAACTTTATTATTACCACATGTACAATTATTACTTTAGGGATTGAACACATTATATGTCTCTGAATCCTTGGATAGATGTCAAGGTCCAAGATATGGGGGTTAGTAACTTAATATTTATATTTTCAAAGGTTTATTTTGCATATAAAACTGTAAATGTTTTCCCTTGAATAAAATCATTTTAACATATTTGGTGTTCCTTAGTTAGCTTGTTTATATTTGAAATATGATCACTACAATTATTCTATTTTTAAAAATAATATAAGATATTCCTAAATATTTTCCACTAATGCTCTGTATTTGTTAAATAAACTAATCAAAAAAATCAAATTATATTATGTTACAAAGAGGACTAAAAGTCATAGTTGCTACACAGTTCAACACAGATGCTGGCATTAAGTGGACCAACATTATAATATGAATCTGCTTTGTACTTGTTGTGTCACTTAATGTCACTAAACTTCTCTGAATTTTATTCATAAAATGTAGGTACAAATCCCTACTTTAATGTGACTTTGTGAATAAATTGTATCTTAGTATGTACTATTACATCTTAGTTATTATTACTGTTTACCAGAAACTTTGACATATATATATATATATATATATATTACCTCAAGCTTTTGACACAAGAAACAAAGAAGTTTTCATCTCCCCAATTTTTTACAGATAAAGGGTATTCCACAGAACAAAGAAAAATGCAAAAGTAAGCAAGTAGAATAATTTAATTTTATGATGAATTTATTCTACATCTCCAGAAATGATGGAAGCCATGCGATCTATTTTAGAGTGGTTTGCATAAGTCCTTGAAGCCCTGTGTACTGAGGAACTAGTCCCTAACATAACTTACTATAGGGAACCAGTGTTGGCTGGATACAACTAGGCAGTTGAAGATATAAAATCACAATATTTATGACAGCAAGCCAGAGCCAATCCCAATGTGGAGGACAACACAAAGTCCTAACTCTGTTCCCAAATTTATTGATAAATTATAGCTGCCACGAGAGAGAAAGTTAACTGGCTTTGAGTCTTTCATAAGAAAGACATGCTCAGTGGATAGCCACACATCCTGGAGTTAACATAATGGGAGTTATGCTAATTGCACTGGATATATTTTTAACAGAAAATTGAAGTTGCATGTGTACAGAATAGAGGTGGATCTTGAAGAGGATGAATATGATCAGAATCTAATTAAACTCCCAAATAATTCTAAAATATTTAAAAGAAAAAACTTTATTCGACATACTAGATATAGTTTATAATGTTTCTAAGTTTAGAAGTTTTTCAGAATATAGTATGAATATATATGTATACTTTAATACATTCATTTCTGTTTATTATTTTGTATGAACCATTTTTTTACACGTGCAACAGATTTTCTGTAAGTACAATTAGTATTCTTTGTGTTTTTTGAGAAACATTTCAGACATGTTATTGGTTTATAAGCTGTGAAGATAAAATGAAACTGTATTATGACTCTGTGGCTAATATAAGATTGATTTGCAAAATATAGAAGGAGCTCAACTCTGAATAGAGAAGACACATATCATGATTTTAAAATAATTAAAACATCAAAAGAGATCATTCTCAAAAGAGGATATAAAAATAACCAACAAATACATGAAAAAAGTTATCACAATAACTATTCTTCAAGAATAAGTATAGCAAAATCATTAAGATCTGTCAATGTGCATATCAAGTCCCATCATTATCTCTATTCTCTATGAGCTCCATGGGCTGTCTCTTTTGTCTTGCCTTGGGACCCTTTTCTTCCTACTTGGTGTCCTTACCCCTCCTTGATATGAGAGTTTGTGCCTAGTTTTATTTGTTACTTGTTGTGCCATGTTTGGTTGTTATCCCCGGAGGACTGCTATTTTCTGAAGGGAAATGCAGGAGCAGTGGATCTGGAAGAGAAAAGGGGGGAAGGTCATTGGAAGGTGTGAAAGGAGGGCAAACTGACATCAGGATATAACTTAGTAGAGAAGAATACATTTTAAAATTGATAAAAAAGAAAACAATAGAGGATGACAATGTCAGTTATAGTATTAAGAAATGGAAATCTTTGGATGATCCTTTCCTTTAGTCTCTGGTCCACACTTTGTCCCAGTATTTCCTTTAGATGGAAGCCCGTTGAATTAAGAATTTGGAAATGAGTAAGTGGTCCCATCCCACAACTAGAGGTCTTGCCTAATCGCAGCATATGTTCTCTTTAGGTTCTCCCTCCCCTTTGTTGGTTATTTCAGCTAATCTCATCCCTGTTGCATCCTGGGAGCCTCTTTCTTTCCTGGCATCTGGGACTGGCATCTGGCATCTGGCATCTGGTTACACATCCCCTATTGCAACATAACTCTCTACAAATTCCTGACCCTCTGACTCCATCTCCTCTCATAACTGATTCTGCTTCTACTTTTCACCATCTCCCTCGAAAGTCCTTTCCACCCTCTCCCTCCCGTGTGTCACCTGGAGATTCATCCCATATACAGACACCAAATCTGACAGTGGGACCACCACTGCCAAGAAATACTTGCTGACATGAGTCTGCTATAGCTGTCTCCTGAGAGGCTCTGCCAGAGCCTGACAAATACAGAGGCAGATGCTTGAAACCAAACATAGGTCTTAGTATGAGATCTCTAATGGAGGGGTTAGAGAAAGGACTGAAGGAGCTGAAGTGGTTTGCAACCCCATAGGAGGAACAACAATATCAACCAACCAGAACCCCAGAGCTCCCAGGGACTAAACCACCAACCAAAGAGTACACATGGGAGGACCCATGGCTCCAGCTGCTTATGAAGCAGAGGATGGCATTGTCTGGCATAAATAGAAGGAGAAGCCCTTGGTCCTGTGAAGGCTCAATTCCCCATTTAGGGGAATGACAAGGCAGTAAGGTTGGAGTGAGTGGGTTGGTGGGGAAGCATCCTCTTAGAAGCAGGAGGAGGGGACATAGGAGAGGAGGGATCTGGAAGGAAAACCAGGAAAGTGGATAACATTTGAAATCTAAATACGTAAAATAGACAATTAAAAAAAACTAAAAACAAAAGAAATGAAAATCTTTGTGCATGTACTGTTCATACAGGGGTATAATAAACTGGTAACTGGAGCACTTGTAAGTCATAGAAAATAGTATGGAGTTTTGTCAGAAGACTAAAGATAGAACTTCTAAGTTAAAATATTATATATATATATATATATATGTATGCATATATACATATATATATGTATATACATATATTTCAAGAAACAGTTTGGATATATATATATATATATATATATATATATATATATATCCAAATATGATTTGGATATATATATATCCAAACTGTTTCTTATATACACACACACACACACACACACATATATATATATATATCCAAACTGTTTCTTGAAAAAAGAGAAAACATAATTTTAGTTACACAAATTCTGTTTTAGGGCCGCTTGTGTGTGTGTGTGACACACATATACATATATGTGTGTGTGTGTGTGTGTGTGCTCTGTATTAGTTTCTCCCTCCAAGTTACTGCTCTATTTGAATTCTTGTCTGTCCTATCTCCCTCCAATGATAGACTATGGTCTGGATATATAAGTCAAATAAACCCTTTCCTATCAAACTTATATTTGGTCATGGTGTTTTTTACAGTTTGTTATAAAACTAAACATGTATAAAGAAATATAAAGGAAAATGGCTGTTATTTGTTATAATTATTGACATTCAATTGAAAGTACTTTGAAGTTATTTCTTGGTAGTATGTATAACATCAGAGCAAAATTTCATTCTGGTTAAATATGCTTTGGTCTGGAGAAGTTCAATAATTCTTTTTATCCTTTCTGCAAGGTAATGTGCTCCTTCTTGACACCTAGCTAAGTGGCTTTCATGCTTCTTGGACTCTATTAAAAACACTAACATTTTATAATCCTAAATCATGACCTAAAAGAAGACATTGAAAAAAATATAAAACAACATGTGCATATTCATAAGAAAGCATTCTTATTTTGAATGTAATAACTTAAATGAATCTCATTATAGCTCAAATCGCTTTATCAAAATAAAAAATAAAACAAAACAAAAACAAACACAAAAGATTTCCGCAGTGGTGGCAGATTGGTCATGCTTCAGAGAAACCCAGTAGGAGTCTGGAAATGAAGATTATATTGCTTCTACACACAATCCATATTTTTGGATAAATTAATATATATGTATATAATATTTGTGCATATATTAGTGAATTAATGTATCACCTTTGTTTCAATTTAATTTATTTTAAATAATAAATGCAAGTATAATTTTTGTAGACTTATGAGCTATAATAGGATGTTTCCCTACATCTATTTATTTCTATGAATTTTAATCAAGTAAACAGATCACTTAAAACATTTATAACTTTATTTTGTTAAAACCACAGAAAAACTTTTTTCTAGCCGTTTGAAACATATAGAATATAGTCATATAATGTCACCCTTCTCTGTATAGTGTGTGAAAATACTGTGTTTCTTTGAGCTGTTCTTCCTGTCTAGAAAGTATAAATTGATGACCAAATTGCTAATTACTTCACTTTATTAGCCGTGCTCTAGTGTAGATAATATTTTTTTTTAAAGATTTATTTATTTACTTATTTTATGTATGTGAGTACACTGTCGCTCTCTTCAGACACACCAGAAAAGGGCATCAGATCCCGCTACAGATGGTGGTGAGTCACTGTGTGGTGGTTGAGAATTGAACTCGGGACCTCTAGAAGAGCAATCAGTGCTCTTAACCGCTGAGCCATCTCTCCAGCCCCTGTAGATAATATTTTAAGGCTCAGAAATTTGAAATTAGGGATCCAATATTTCCTGTGTCATAAAAGGATCATAAATGAAAGAGCTCATTTCATATTTAAAACAAGCTGATTAGTCTAAATCAAGGATCAAAATGAGATATGAACCAAGAATTTGACTCAGGGATATTTCATCTAAATGCAAGATAAGCTTCAAAGCTTCAGTAGCTAATTTTCATGAATTAATCAAGAAGTATATTCATAGTCATCCATGTATGCCTTTTGAAGCCGATTTTTTTTCTGGTGTTCTTTTTTTTTTTTTTTTTTTTTTGGTTTTTTTCGAGACAGGGTTTCTCTGTGTAGCCCTGGCTGTCCTGGAACTCACTTTGTAGACCAGGCTGGCCTCGAACTCAGAAATCCTCCTGCCTCTGCCTCCCAAGTGCTGGGATTAATTTTCTGGTGTTCTTGAAAGAGATAATTATTACTCATTGGTGAAACCTACATGGTTTTTCTTGGATCTAAATACATATATTTTGCATACCAACCAAGTGGACTTAGTTTTCTTCAAAAATGTCTTTGACTTAAAACGATAATTTCTCTCCTAAAACAGGTGTCTTTGCACATAGATTTGTTTATCACATTTTTTTTTCAGAATAGCCCACTGATTTTTTTAGGTTAACAAAAAATATGTTGAGGTGAAGACAAGGTAAAGTTTCCTTCTCAGTATGAAAGAAGCTGGGCTGTTTTCATACTATCTTATGTAGGAAGAAATAAAGGCAAAGCCTTTTTTCTACTTGCTATTTCTTGATAGTTTCATACATTTATACAATAAATTTTCTCATTCCACCTTGGCCACCCTTCTTCTGCTGTATTCATCTCAACAATAGCATCTCTTTAATTTTGATTGCAAAGAAAGATAATATTGTTATGAAACCAAATTATAAATAACAAGGAAAAATGAAAATGTTGATTGCAGTTATTCCATGAAAATATAAATGACTTTATAGGATAGATGAACAGTATAAAATATTTTTTGGGAAAAACTGTAACATAGTAACATACATAATGACAAGCTAGTTATTAATCAAATTTCTACCTGATATATAATTGCTTCCATAATCTGTTATAATCCATACACTATTTGTATTCTGTAGCAATAAATCACTATATATGTTCTAGAATTAAAATTCATTTCTATTTGTCATCACATGAAGATATAAGCAAGATTAATAAGACCATCTTTGAAAATGTGCCTGATCATTATACTTTAGCTACACTGTACAATATCTGTAATGCCCCTCTCTTTTTGGCTCTTGGCTGGCTCTTGCTTGCTGCCACTGCCCAGAAGTAGTAGAAATGAAAAAGTACTGCATACTGCTAGTCCAGAAGATATGAATGCAAAGGACATTATCTGATAAGTGCTTGAGATCTTACTGTACAAGCCTAAATTTTTATCTGTGTGTATTTGGAACAACCACTCCATCTATCTCACTGCAATTCTTTCTATTAGATTAATTCATTAGGGGTATAAAATTATAGTACTAATTTAACCAGCAGTTGTTCAGAAATATCTAGAAAATCCAAGCTGACTGGCTAAAGAGCTGAGAATAATTTACTGTTGAGGAAACATCTCAGTAGTGGGGACAAGTATCCAAAAGTTGGAGCAAGGTGGTAGCATCCCTGCTACCACGAGGGACCACCAGACCAGTCAAAACCAGAGACAAACAGATGGCTAAATGCGAGTGAAAGACCACAGTCAACAAAAGCCAGTGCAATATGACACTTAGGTTTCATTTCAAAGGCCTGTACTCCACCAAACTAAAAAATCTAAACAAAATAGATGATTTTCTAGACAGATACAACAGATACCACTTTCACCAAATACAAGGGCACTGACATTTGTAGAAGAAAAATTACTAAAGCTCAAATCAGGCATCTAACCCCACATATTATTAGTGAGCAACTTCAACAATCCATTCTCACAAATGAACAGGTCATTGAAACTGAAACCCAGCACAACAATTAACTGTTGTTATGAAAAAAATTGGCTTAACACGTATCTACATAATATTTCTCTAAAACATCGAGTAGACTTTCTTCTCAGCACCTCATGTAACCTTCAAAACTGCACATACACTCATTCTCAAAGCTTAACCCTATGTATTTTATCAGATCATCCTGGATTAAAGCTGCACTTCAACAACAAGAGAAATACCAGATTGCCTATAATCTCATGGACATGGAGCAACTGTATACTCAGTGACTACTGGGTCAAAGAAGAAATAAAGAAATCAAACACTTTCTAGAATCCAATGAAAATGAAGGTAAAATATACAAACTCATGAGACACAATGAAAGCAGTACTAAGTGGAACGTTCATAGTACTAAGTCCCTTCATTAATACATTGGAGAGATTTCATACTAGCAACTTGCAGTGCACCTGAAAACTCTAGAACACAAATAAACTCACCCAAGAGGAGTATATGGCAGGAAATAATCAACATCAAGGCTGAAATCAATTAATTAGGAACAATACAAAGAAAAAAAATAAAACAAAACAAAATCAACAGCGAGTTCTTTTAGAAAATCAATAAGACAGTCAAGGACTTAGCCAAACTAACTAAAAAAATGGAATGACCATATCCAGATTGATAACAAGGAAAAGGCAGACAAAACAACAGACATTGAGAAAACTTTGAAAATACTTAGGTCTCATTTCAAAGGCCTGTACTCCACCAAACTAGAAAATCTAAACAAAATAGATGATTTTCTAGAAATATACAACAGATACCACTTTCACCAAGTTTAAACCAAGATCAACTAAACTATTTAAATAATCCCATAACTCCTTAGAAAATAGAAAGTGTCATAAAAGGACCAGATAGTTTTAGAGTAGAATTCCACTCAACATTCAAAGATGGGATAATGCCATTATTCTTCCAACTATTTCACAAAATAGAAACAGAAAGAACATTGCCAAACTTAGTTTTTGAGGCAATAGTCACCCTGACACACAAACCACACTGTTATGGAAAGTATTAATCTACAGTTTCTATCCTACCATTGATAATTTAATTCCCAGATAAAAGACCCAAAACTTTTATATTTGTAATATTCTTTAATAGTACTGGAGCTGCGTAGATATTACCCTGTTTGTTATTTTATCTACTTCCCTATCAATAATACTGAGATATAACTTGCTATGTTCTCTCTGGGCTGCTCTTACTCTGATTGGCTAGCCCTCAGGACCAGTTCTCCATGATCCTTTACTGCATGGTGTCTTCTCCATTTCCTCCCTCTCTTCTTTCTCCTCCCTCCCTTCCTCCCTCCCTCCTTCCCCCACCCCTTTCGCTTTCACTCTCAATGTGCCTTCTCAGCCTCCAAGACACAGAACCCAAAGCCTCACTTCTGACCAACTATACTATAGACATTTTTATATGACTAATACTTTTAAATTAAGGAGCAAGGTTTATATTGCATTATTTAGTGTACATAATCCCCCTGAGGCAACCAAATCTTAGGGGCCAGTATTTAATATTACAATACATAGAAACAGATCAAATCTCAATACCACACAAAGACTCAACAAAGGAAAATAATTTCAGAACAGTCCCTCTTATGAACATTGATGCTAAAATTCTCAATAAAATACTCTCAAAACTGAATTCCAGAATGCATCAAAGCATCATACATCATGACCAAGTCATCTTCATCCCAGGGATACAGGGTGGCTCAATATATGAAAATTCATCAATGTAATCCACCATATAAACAAATTGAAAGAAAACACATACATACAATCATTTTATTAGACTTTTAAAAAGCCTTTGATTACATCTAATATTCATTGATGTTAAAATTCTCAGAGAGATCAGGAACAAGACACATATATAAAACACTCAAAGCAATATACAGCTAGTCAATAGTTAACATCAAGTTTAAAAAGCCACCCCCATAGATGATCAGGAGCCTTTCCTCTCCCAGGACTCCGAATTGCCACACAGATTACAACACCCCTCCACATACACACTGATTCCCCTAATCTTTACCAACCCTCTCAACACTCTTTCCCCACACCTGATTTCTATCCCAGTTTGTTCTCCTCTTTCTCTCTTGCCCAGTTCCCTCCCTCCATCCACCATCATTGTTTATTTTATTTTATCCTTATCTCAATACTGGTACTACATGAATCATAATGTAGTTAAGCAGGAAAATACTTCCAAATTTATTCCAGGAAGAAATAAATTTCTTACTGACAAAAAGAAAAACAATCTAACAAAGTGTGATGGTTTGTATATGCTTGTCCCAGGGAGTGGCATTATTAGAAGGTGTGGCCTTGTTGGAGGAAGTGTGTCACTGTAGGGTTGGGCTTAGAGATCTTCCTCTTAGATGCCTGAAGATGCCCAGTCTGTTCCTGGTTTCCTTTGGATAAAGGTGTAGAACCCTCAGCTCCTCCTGCACCATGCCTGCCTGGATGTTGCCATGCTTCTGCCTTGATGGCAATGGACTAAACCTCTGAACCTGTAAGCCAGCCCCAAGTAAATGTCTTTTATAAAACTTGTATTGGTCATTGGTGTCTGTTCACAGCAGTAAAACCCAAACTAATATAGAAGTTGGTACCAGGAGTGGGATATTGCTGTGATAGGCCTGACCATGCTTTTGTTTGGAAGAATGTGGGTTTTGGAACTTTGGATTTGGAAAGGCATGGAATGCTTTAAGTGGGGCTTAGTGGGCCAGCCTAGTAGGAATATGGAAGACAGTGGTATTGAGGGTCATTTGAACTGTGTAGGCCTGATGACCCAAAAAGTTTCAGTGGAGAAGAACTTTCATGGTTGAGAGACTGTTTTTGTGATGTTTCGGTGAAGAACGTGGCTGCTTTTTGCCATTTTCTGAAGAGACTGCCTAAGGCTAAGGAAAAGAGATGTATATTAATTGTATTGACAAAGGAAGTCTCAAAAAAGTCCAACAGAGTCTTTGTTCTCTGGTTAAGTCTGATGAAGAGCATTTTGAACAAATATAGCAAGCTGAGAAAGGAAACATACAAAATATATAGTTTGAGCATTAAAGGGACACCAGGAAGTGAAATGGAGCTGAATTCAAGGATATTAAACTGAATTAAGGAAGTAGTGACTTTGAGGCAAGATTCTGCCCAGCTAAATTTAGGTTCAGGCATGGTAGTACAAGCCTTTAATCCCAGGAGACAAAGATAAGCAGATCTCTGAGTTCAAGGCCAGCCTAGAACAGGGCAAATTCTAGGTGAAGAAAAACTTAAATCCAGGTTTGGTGGATCACACCTTTAATCCAAGTACTTAGGAGACAGGCATGCAGATCTCTGAATTCAAAGTCAGTCTTTGGAGCAAGATCCAGGACAACCAAGATTAGGCAGTGAAGGAGTTGGAATAAAGGAAGCTAGTGATAATGTAATAGAACAAGGGGGCCAATGTTCCAGCTCCTGCAAACAGAAGAACTCAGCAGCTTAGGCCATGTGTCTCTGGCTTTATATTCAAGAGGAGAAGGAGACTACTGGGACAATTGATGGTGGTTAGGTGGAGCTAAGAAATTAGTGGTGATTAAGAAAAGACCAGCATCACTTAGGTGATATTTTCTGGGAAACGTTTCCTGAGAGCACAAAGAAGCTGTGTTCCAGAGATAGCCAAGGTTGTACCTCATGCTGTAGCTGTACTTGGTAATGTGTAAGAATAATCCAGGTAGTACTGGTTTTGAAGGCATCATGAAGAACAGCTGAGGTTTGGCACTGTGAGAGGCCATGGAAGGCAATTGATGGAAATGCAGCTTCAGTTGTAGTTGACAGCCAAGGACTGAAGGGGTCATGCAAAAGAGTTGAGGCTTAATACCATGAAGACAGCCTATGAGAGGCTTTGGTGAAGCATAGTTGCAGTAGAAGACCCTAGCATATTGGAGATGCCAGTACCATGGGATGACCACCAAGAACAGCAGTGGCAGTGGAGTGGATCAACTTGAACTTAGAGTGCTACAGAGAGCAGAGCTGGAGAAGTGACACCAGCCCTTTGGAGATGCACAGAAGATCATGTGTGGAACTCAGACACTGGAACAAGAAGCTGTGAAGCTGAAGTTGACTTGGGGACCCCAAGATGGAAAAGTTGCCAGAGACACAGGATGCCTGCCAGGAAAGCTGCTAACAGGGAATGGAACCAGCCCAGGAGAAAGAACCTTGTTGCAGTCAACAAAGATGAAAAGCGAGTTGAAGATCTGAAGACTTCTTTGCCATCAGACAGGGAGATGCAGAGTTTGGAGACTGCCCAGCTGGTTTCCTGTCTTGCTTTTGGGATTACAGTTAAGTGATTGGATGAATCTCAGAAGAGACTTTGAACTTTGGACTTTTAACACTATTGAGTATACTATAGACTGTGGGGACTTTTGAAGTTGGACTAAATGTACTTTGCATTATGCTATGTTTAGGTATGGCCCCCATAGACTCATGTTTGAACAAGCCTATGGGAATCAGCAAGTGGAATGTGATGGTTTGTAAATGCTTGTCCCAGGGAGTGGCACTATTAGAAGGTGTGGCCTTGTTGGAGGAAGTGTGTCACTGTAGGGTTGGGCTTAGAGATCTTCCTCTTAGATGCCTGAAGATGCCCAGTCTGTTCCTGTTTTCCTTTGGATAAAGGTGTAGAACCCTCAGCTCCTCCTGCACCATGCCTGCCTGGATGTTGCTATGCTTCTGCCTTGATGACAATGGACTTAACCTCTGAACCTGTAAGCCAGCCCCAAGTAAATGTCTTTTATAAAACTTGCATTGGTCATTGGTGTCTGTTCACAGCAGTAAAACCCAAACTAATACATAAACTAACAATTTTTAGAAAGGAAAAAAAATAAAATTGGGACAAAAGTGTGGAAGAATTACCTTTAGGGTAATTCACATCTTTGATATTTACAAACTAATTTATCACATGTTCTAAGTTAAAAAAAGACAAGACAAATGTATTTTCTCTTTTATTTGAGGGGGGAAATCACAAAAATCTATGTAAAACATTATGCATCTGGAAAGGGTTAGATATCTTCTAAAAATAAACTAGGTTCCATTTGATGTTAAGGAGCATGTATTACAGTACTATGTTTTAACTAAAAGTTCCGCAAAGGTCTTAAGACTCATCTTTAAGTCCCCAAAGCTACCAAATGCAATCCTTTCCCTGGTACTCCACATTTGTTTACAGATTAGTACGTTGTTTTCATCATAGTACAGATACAAGATTTACAACACAAAACTTCCTGATATTTCAACATAGAAAAAGCTGTTCCTTCTCACTGTGAGCTTTTTATTTCTGAGTTATTTCAAGTTTAAATTAATTTTTCCAAATATCTGCATCTCAAGAATTAGTGTGATTTTTATTTTTACATTTTTAAAATGCAAAAGCTATTTGATTTGCTTTTTGCAATTATGTAAGAAAAATTAAAGAAGTTTCTCACCTTTTATTCCCTTTGTATATTTTATTAATTATTGTCCCAAATTACTCCTAAATAGATATTGAGCACAGATATTGCTTTCCGAGGTTATTTCAACTCAAAATCAAAGCTAGAAACAATTTAAGTTACTTAGCTTCTATGTAGTTACTGTTAGTAACCTATACCTATTTTCTATCAAAGTAACAAAAATATTCATTAGCTTATAGAACCTTAAGAGAAAGTAATTGATGTATAGGTAGATATTTAAGTCTATTGTAAAACAAGATATGGAAAATCAGAAAGAATTATGTTTTCCCCAAATCTGTCTTAGAGAGATATCTTTTGTTTGCTTCAGGGAGGTTTTTTTAATTGATTCTTTAGAACTATTGTATTCCTTAAATGATAAATTGTCCCATTTCATTACATCTCAAAAGATAACTCTGCAATCTGGAAAAGTATGCATAAACATCCTTAGGTGGATAAAGAAGAATCATAACTCAGGACATTGTTGTTTCCCATTCCTTGTGTATGTTATATTCATGGGCATATATATATATATATATATTTCCAGCAGATAATGGAATTGAATTCCTTAGTTTATATTGGATTTAATCTTTATTACATATTAGTAATGATATTATATTCATGATATGTTTTCTGTATCTACAAGGAGTTATAATTCTTTATATTGTCCTACTCCAGAGAGATCATCTGAATTTCACACACACACAGACACACACACACACACACACACACACACACACACACATATATCAGATCGCAACATTAGTAATACCTGCCACAGTTGTTGTGGAATAAAATTTCTTTATAAATATTTGTCTTCTTTTCTCAAAATATCTTAGGTGCTCATAGATTTTTGTCTATAGGGAGACTATGAGGTTTTTCTCTCTCCATGTTAGTATATCTAGTGTTGTTCTATTTCTTCAGGTTTTATATCGGCAGCCAGATTCTTAAGTTATCATGGATGAGCCCCTTAATTGGCTATGCAATATAAAGTAGATGGAGCAAATTGTATTTATATATTTAGACACATGCTGGTATATATTTTTCAGATCTATCTATCTATCTATCTATCTATCTATCTACACAATCAGTATTATATGACTCACATACTTCTCATAATTCAAGTTGCACACTTAAAGACTGTAAAATATTTAAACTCTAACCTTGCTTTATATTTGATGTATCCATATTTGTTCAACTTAATAAATGACACTTTAATTTGCTCACTTTGCCTCATAAGTAGGCTCACAAATCTCCAACCCTTGTACTCAAAACTTTCGAGAAGCAGATTTTCTTTAGTAAGATAGGTCTGACTTGTTTGGCATGGACAAAAGATGAAGGGATGTAGTCTTGATGACAATAACATATTATATAAGACTGTGTCTTGTTCGTTTTCCTTGCCGAAAGATCCTTGAGGAAAGGAATTCTATTCAGACTCTTGTGTAGGGGATCTAAATCTTTCTAATGCTGTTCCAGCCCTTTAATGCAGTTCCTCACGTTGTGATAGCATCTCAAATAGAGTCCAAAGCTGAAGGCAGGAACCAATTCAGAATCTACAAAAGGGTACTGCTTATTGGTTTGCTACTCAAAGTTTGTTCAGCCTTATTTTTTATTGGTGATTTTATTTATTTACATTTCAAATGTTGTCCCCATTCCCTCTATCCCTTGCATAAACTCCCCAAGCCGTCCCCTCTCTGTCTCTAAGAGAGTGTTCCTCCACCCACCCACCCACTCCTGCTTCACTGGTCTAGCATCTCCCTACGCTGGGGCATCAAGCCCCCAAAGGACCAAGGATCTCCCCTCCCATAAATGCCAAATAAGGCAGTCCTCTACTACATATGTATCTGGAGCCATGGATATCGCCATGTATACTATTTGGTTGGTGGTTTCATCCCTGGGAGCTCTGGAGGATCTGGTTAGTTGATATTGTTGTTCTTCCTATGGGGTTGAAATCCCCTTCAGCTCATTTAATCCTTTCCCTAACTCTTCCATTGGGGTCCAGGCTCAGTTTGATAGTTGACACTGAGTATCTGCATCTGTTAGGTGCTGGCAGAGCCTCTCAGGGGACAGCTGTACCAGACTCCTCTCAGCAAACACTTCTTGGCATCAGCAATCATGGAACATGTGTCCTTATTGTACGTTAGAACAATTTGGGGTATATACCCAGGAGTGGTATAGCTGGCTTTTCAGGTAGAACTATTTTTAATTTTCTGAGAAACAGCTAGATTGCTTTCCAAAGTGGATGTGCAAGCTTGCAATCCCACCAGTAATGGAGGGAGGAAGGTTCCTCTTTCTCCACATCCTCGTCAGAATCTGCTGTCGCCTGTGTTTATTATTATTATCATTAGGAAAAACATGTATTGGATATTTTATGTATTTACATTTCAAATGTTATCCCTTTTCCCGGTTTACCCTCCAGAACCCCCTATGCTATACCCCCCTCCCCATGTTTCTATGAGGGTACTTCCCCTGCCACCCACCCATTCCTATTTCACTGCCCAGGCAATCCCCTACACTGGGGAACTGAGCCTTCCTAAGAGCAAGGGCCTCTTCTGTTGATGCCTAACAAGGCCATCCTCTGCTACATATGTAGCTACAGCCACTGGTCCTTCCATGTGTACTCTTTGGTTGGTGGTTTAGTCCCTGGGAGCTCTGTGGGATCTGGTTGGTTGATACCATTGTTCTTCTTATGGGGTTGCAAACCCCTTCAGCTCCTTCAGTCCTTTCTCTAACTACTCCATGTTGCCTGAGATTTTCATCTTAGGCATTCTAAATGGTGTGAGGTGGAATCTCAGGGTCGTTATAATTTGCATTTCCCTGCCCAAGACCATTAGCCCAGAGATGGCAACAATGGGCTGGTCCCTCCCCCATCTTTCACTAATTTAATATTTGCTTTATAGCTTGATATTATGGAGGCATTTTCTAAATTCATGTTCTCTACTTTCAGATAATCCTAGCTTGTGCCAAGTTGCCATAAAACTAGCTAGTACACTAGGCATTGACTTCATAAACTTTCAGTGTCCACAGCCATCTGGAAAGAAACTCTGTTGACCTGGATTCATTTACATAGAGCCCATGTTGTGTCTTCCCAAACATAGATCTGTGGGCTACACATTAGCATAATTAAAACAGTAACCCTTCTTTTATTGTATGTACAGAATGTTCCTAAAGCAACTAGTTGTTGTCAGTGAACAAAGTAACTTTAGCTGAAGGTTGAAATTTTCCTTCTTGAATCTCGGCTTTCATTCTCTGTCATTTGATGACTTTATCCATAGTTTTGAGAGCTCTTTTGATTTTTTTCAGTATCATATCTAAGGCACAGTAATGATTTCAAATCAAGTTTAATGTGTTTTAAGGCACTTGCTGGAAGGTGTTTTCGGATTAGAATATATGAGTATAAATCTAAATGAATCTAAAGGTAGATTTTCCAGTTTTTATTTATACTCATGAATATATCATTAATGTACTGAATTTTAGTACAGGTGGAAAAACAATTAGATGAGTGTATTGTCTAGTAATTAACACCATGAAAGAAATTTCCATAAGAAATAATATAATAAACTTATTAAACTGCATACAGACACCTTACATTTTGGAGTGCACAGTAAAAATTTAATTTTAGTTGCTTCTCAGCATTGCTACTGACAGGTTCCATTTTAATGCTGCCTTAATCTAAAGTGGTTTGGTGAACTGAATTTAAATGCTTCTACTAGGCTGATAATACATTATACATTTTGAAACACAAGTTCTGTTGTCTGTAATATTCAAGTTTCACTTGTAAGGAAGATGGAGTGGTTCTATTAGCATTAGATTTATTTCTGGTTGTGAGGACTACCAAGCAACACAGCTGACAACATTTAGTCTGAGTCTTATTCCATTTGAGTCTTATTTTTATAATCTGGTTGTATTTAATTGTACGAAATTGCCTATCAAATGATCCTTTTCCACATGGCTTTCTTTCTTATCATGAAGTAATTACTAAGAACCCATATACATTTTTATTGAAAATATATTTTCCTATATAATATATCCTGATTATAGTTTCCATTGCCTCAATTCCTGGTTCCTCCACACCTCACTCTCCCACTCCTCATCTACTCCCTTTCTATCTCTCCTTAGAAAAAAATAGGTTATAGGAAATAAAATCCAAACATGTTGAAATAAAATAAAATAAGATGAAACAATTGTTTTTATATCATAATGAACATGGCAAAGAATAACAGGGAAAGAAGCCTAAGAGCAGGCAATATCATCAGAGACCAATACATTCCTATAGTCTGGACTTCAATAAAGTAATAAGCTCATATCTGCCATATATAAGCAGAAGACCTAATGCAAATCTGTGTAGGCTCTGTTCTTTCTGCTTCCATCTATATACTCTCAGATTCTCCTGGATTAGTTGATTCAGAGGGCTTTGTTCTCCTGGTGTCTCCAATTCCTTCTTGTTTTTAAAATATTTCAGCATCCTTTTCTTATGGATCCCCTGAGCCCTCAGGAGAGGGATTTGAAGGGAGACCTCCAATTTGGAGTCTCTCTGCATAATGTCTGGCTGTGAGTCTCTCTGCATCTGTTTTCATTTCCTGCCTGAGAAAGCCTCTCTGATGAATGAATAAGGCATTGATCTATGAGTATAGCAGATTACCATTTGCAATCATTTTATTGCTTTTCTTTCTTTGTTTTTACCAGATGTGTTTGGTTTTACCCTAGATATTTGGCTATCTAGTTTCTGGTTCTTAGTTACCAAAACAGTATTGAGTATGAGATCTTTTCTCATAGAATGAGCCTTAAGTGAAATCAACATTGGTTGGTTTCTTAGTCAGGGTTTCTATTCCTATACAAACATCATGACCAAGAAGCAAGTTGGGGAGGAAAGGGTTTATTCAGCTTACATTTCCACACTGCTGTGGATGACCAAAGGGAGTCAGGACTGGAACTCAAGCAGGTCAGGAAGCAGGACCTGATGCAAGAGCCATGGAGGGATGTTTCTTACTGACTTGCTTCCCCTGGCTTGCTCAGCCTGCCAAGCCTAGGGATGGTACCACCCACAAGGGGCCCTCCCCCCTTGATCACTAATTGAGAAAATGTCCCACAGCTGGATCTCAGGGAGGCACTTCCCCAACTGAAGCTCTTTTCTCTGTGATAACTACAGCCTGTGTCAATTTGACACACAAAACCAGCCAGTACAGTTGGCTACTTCCACAAATTTTGTGCCACCATTGCCCCAGCATATTTTGCAGGAAGGACAGATTGTAGATGAGGGGTTTTGTGGCTATGTTGGTATATACATTTCTCTCTCCTTAGTTTGGAGAGAACCTTCTTTGGTGACAAAGAGACTAGAACAAAAATTTGAAGTTTCATGTAGGCATGAGCACAATTTCTCCACTTTCAATGAGTTGTGTGGATGTTGACCTTGGCAATGGGGTCCCACTGTCAGTTTACTGAGAGAAAACCATTGTGTTAGAATTAGCTGGATTATTTGAGAAATTTTGTAGTACCCCCATGACCAACAACTCAATCAAGTTCAATCTATACCCATCTATGGCAACCTTGTCTGGATATTAGAGATAGGCAATCTAGAATCCATACTCCCCATTACTAGGAGGCCTAATGGGTTAGGATCAACTTATAGGTCCCAGGAATTTTTTTCTAAACTAGATTTCCACACTGCCCTTCAAAAGCCCTCCAATTTTAGCCATCTCTCTCAGTATTCTCTTCCTCTAGCCCCCTTAACTTCCAAATTGATCCCTATTGCTCCTGCCCCCTCCCATCCCCAGTATATCGGTAAAATCTATTCTATTTCCCTTTCCCAGGTAGATATATGCATAGATCCCTTGTCTTTATCTAATCTTTCTGGGACTACTGACTTATTTACTTAGCAACTAATATCCATTTACAGGTGAATACATACCATATTTGTCTCTCAGCATCTGGGTTACCTTATTCAGATGACTTTTTTTCTAATTTCATCCATTTGTCTGTGAATTTCACAATATAATAATATCATTATTTTTAACAGCTGAGTAATACTCCATTGTGCAATGGATGACTTTTGTTTTTTAAAGTCCATTTTTTGGTTGAGAGACATTTAAGGTGTTTCCATTTTCTGTATATCATGACCAAAGCCACAATGAATAAGGTTGAACAGGTTGAATAGTCCTTGTGTTAGGATGGAGATGTATACTACTCTTGGCTGTATACACAAGAGTAGTAGTATAGCTGGGTCTAGAGGTAGATTGATTTTCTAAGGAACCAACATATTGATTTCCACAGTATATGTAGAAGTTTATTCTCCTAGCAACAGTGGAAGATTTGTTCCCCTTGCTCCACATCCTTTCCAGGATGAGTTGTCACTTGTATTATTTGTCTTAGCCATTCTGGTATAAGAAAAAATGTCAAAGTAGTTTGGATTGGCATTTCACTGATGGCTAAGAATGTTGAAAATTTCGTTAAATGTTCCTCAGTCATTTGAGATACCTACATTGAGAATTCTCTGTATACATCTGTACCCCATTTTAATTGAATTATTAGACCTTTGATATCAACTTTCCCGAATTCTTTATATATTTTGTTTATTAGCATTACATAAGATGTGGATTTGGTTAAAAAATAAAATAAAATATCTTCCTATTGTGTAGGTTGCCACTTTTTTCTGACTTATGGTGTCTTTTGCCATACAAAAGCTTTTCAGTTTCATGAGGTTCCAATTATCATTCCTGGATCTTAGTGCTTGACACTGAGGAAATACAAAGAATTGTTTTTTTGTTTTTTGTTTTTTTTTTTTGTGATGAAAGAAATTTTATGCGAATCACACTATGAAACATCTGATTTTTTTTTTTTAATTTAATTTTATTTTATTTTTTTAATTTACATTCCAAATCACTTCCCCTTTCCCGTTTCCTCCCTCCCCGAAAGTCCCATAAGCCCCCTTCCCTCCCTCTTTTCTCCGTTCAACCCCCTCTCATTACTCTGTCCTGGCGTTCCCCTACATCCAGTCTTTCCTGATTTTAAGAAAAACCCCTAATTTATCAAAGCATTATCAGAACCATTCTTTTTTTTTTTTTTGGTTAGATTTTTTTTCTTTTTTTTTTTTTAATTTAATTTTATTTTATTTTTTTAATTTACATTCCAAATCACTTCCCCTTTCCCGTTTCCTCCCTCCCCGAAAGTCCCATAAGCCCCCTTCCCTCCCTCTTTTCTCCGTTCAACCCCCTCTCATTACTCTGTCCTGGCGTTAAAAAAAAAAAAAAAAAAAATAGCCTGCACTTAGTTAAGACATTGAAGGTTTTTGTGATAATCTTTTCTACCACTACCACATAAAGGAAAGAAACAGTTCATATGCTATTTAAGAGAGTAATTAAAATTGTAATAAATTTCAAGTGTAGTTTATCACAATTGGTGGCTTCAAGCAGGAGGGCGGGGAAAGACTGAAGTTTCTTTAAGGGGCTAATCAATAAGTGTTTAGCCATGCTCCAATGAGTATATAGGCAACAAAAATTGGAACTGGTATATTTTTCTTCTTTGGACTAGGGGAAAACAAGGATGGCAGGGTAGACCTAGGAGGAGTGAGAAGCAAGTGTAATGAGTATGCATTTTATGAAATTTCTAAGTAATTAAGAAAGACATTGTGTTGGGGGAAATTCATTAAAAAAACAAACCTTTATTCCACCAAATTAGAAAATCTAAAAGAAATGGAAAGTTTTCTCACTAGGCACCACATTCCAAAGTAAAATCAAAATCATATAAACAATTTAACTTGAACCCTCTATAATTTTTATCTTCTTCCTAGATTATTGTTTTCAATACTAGAATGTTCTCTGTAAGTGGAATGACTTGTGGTCAGATGTACCTATATCCTTTAAAACTGAAAGACTCATTGTTTCTATTTTATTACATTTTACACATTTTTTTTTTTGGTTATTTTTTAGACAGGGTTTCTCTGTATAGCCCTGGCTGTCCTGGAACTCACTCTGTAGACCAGGCTGGCCTCAAACTCAGCTATCTGCCTGCCTCTGCCTCCCAAGTGCTGGGATTAAAGGCGTGCACCACCACCGCCTGACTCTTTTCTTTTGTTTTCTTTTTTTTTTTTTTTTGAATTTTACACATTTTAATTATTCCTTTAAAATTCTTTGTTTTGTGGAACTCATATCTATGTAACAGAAAGTAAGATGAGACATAAAAACAATAAAATAAATTATATAGCATGTTTAATGGTAGCAAGACTAAATGAAGTGAAGATAAGTGGCAATGATAACAATGGATTATTTTGAAAGGCAAGTATTTTAGAAAGACTCAAGGGACAAGTGGGTAAGTGAATCATACAGAAGTCACACACATAGTTAGACTAAGACAAAGTCAAGGCAGGACTTCATGAGTCAAGTCAGCAGTTGTATGAGCCCGGAGCAATATTACAAGAAGAAAAGATGTAGTGCTCAAAGACAAAGACAGACATAATACAAAGAAAAAAATATTTCAATCAAAGCTAGCAAAAGCATTTTCTAGGTATAGATGCAGTTAACAAAAGGAATTTGCAGGCAGTGTAATTAGCTAACTTAAGTGCCCATACTGATCTAAGTAAATCATCTTTTCTGTGATTTATGGTACAGAACTGCAGACTTCATTAGTGCTTTGGTATTAAATCAGAAATAGGAAATGACATAACCCTCTGATGATAGAATTAATCCGAAGATGGCACTGTATTAATAGACAGACCAAAGAAATGAGACTTCTTATTGTTACATTGTTGGGAGTAAAAAAAAAAAAAGAGTTCAACAGAACTTCAAATGATTTTCAAGAGAAGTAGGGAAAGAACAGGAAGAAATGGTGAGTCACTGCAATCTAAATACCTCTACAAAAGTGGCATAACAAAAGCTATTGTTGTTTACAGTGAAAACATACATCATTTTCTTTTACACATAAAGTAATCGATTTTGTAAAAGATAACTGCTTTTATATCTTAGATAGCTGTTTAAACTATTCATTATCCAAAAAGCCATGTCAACCAATAAATTAAGGAGATATACCAGATCAGTGACTTGAAAACTGTTTCCTAGAGAAGGTACTTCTAGGGTTCTGCAGGTGTTAAAGTGTTGAGGGGAAAGGGAGAAGATACATTTGCTAAAAACATACTACTCATATGCGGCTTGCTCCTTGTAAGGTTTCACTTAAAGGGAGTTTTCAACATTGGAAATCATATAGAAATTATTGTATCAAAAGAGTGTTAATCAAATTATGAGATATTTTTAACTCAAAGAAACAACATCTAAAAAATAAACCTTTAAAATACTTTCTATGGACTCTAGCTACAACCGGATCACAGAGCATCACAAAAGCTGGCCTCAAATTGCCATTCTAACTGCATGGCAGTTCAGTGGCAGGTATAGAGTTTGAAATTGCTACTTTAATCTAGATAGGTGATGGTTTTAACAGTGAGTTATTTTTTATTAAATTTATTTTATTTAATAAAATTTATTATTTTATTGAAATTATTTTACCAAAAAATCATTGCCATGCATATAAAATGAATGAATAAATTTTCACTAGGCATTTAAATTGAAACAGGGGGCATACTTTAGAACATAATCCAAAAAGTAAATTTTAACCAAATAAAGTATTACCCTATCTTTTTTGATGTATGAAATATCTCAATATTAAGAAAGCTGAATACACTCCATTATCCATTAAAAATTATGTGAATAATAATATTAAATCTGTTTAATATTTAACATTGTTCCTTCTTGAATTATAACTCATAAAGTCTTTCCTTGTAGGATTTTGTATTCATGCAACATATTTCAAGTTCTTTACTAAGCATCAAAATTTTTTTTATTTCATATAAACATAATTTAGAGTGGAATATATATTACATGTTTATTTAAAAATATTAAGTATATATAATTTGTTTTGAGATAAAAATATTATTTATGGTTGAGTTCTGTTTTATACTTATTTAAGAGGATACAGTTGGTTATATAAAACTAATTATACATTTGAATAAAATATGCAACAAAATTAATTCCTGCAAAATGCATTTTAATGAATTAGAAATAAATAAGTTTTTGAATTAGTCTAGATTTCCTTAAGGAAATATTAGTTTTTCTAGAACTAAGTTCATTAGTCATTCAAGTTCTTCTTTCTGGGTTCACATGTGCACTTTGGATAATTGCTTTTATTTGTACATTATAAAATTGAATAGCTATTTTTAGTAATGCCTTTTACTCTTTTGACCTACTTCTTAGATATTATAAAGGTTTATGTCTTAGTCAGGGTTTCTATTCCTGCACAAACATCATGACCAAGAAGCAAGTTGGGGAGGAAAGGGTTTATTCAGCTTACACTTCTGCATTGCTGCTCATCACAAAAGGAAGTCAGGACTGGAACTCAAGCAGGTCAGGAAGTAGGAGCTGATGCAGAGGCCATGGGGGATGTTTCTTACTGGCTTGCTTCCCCTGGCTTGCTCAGACTGCTCTCTTATAGAACCCAAGAATACCAGCCCAGGGATGGTACCACCCACAAGGGGCCCAACCCCCTTGATCACTAATTGAGAAAATGTCCCACAGTTGGATCTCATGGAGGTATTTCCCCAACTGAAGCTCCTTTCTCTGTGATAACTCCAAGCCTGTGTCAAGTTGACACACAAAACCAGCCAGTACAGTTTATTATTTGTTATATGACTTAAGGTTCAATTACTGTGATAAAGCTAAAAGTACAGATGCCTCAAGAACTACAAGGAACACATAATCTAATGGAAGTCTGATTTGCATTGTCAAAAGTTACTAATATCATTTTAGTGTGTACCTGTCGTTAGTGCTTTAGCCATTTTTTATGCCCAGAAGGCAACCTTGTTCTGTGATGTGGGTGGAAAATTGAAAATAGAGCCTTTATTTTATAATGAAAGAAAAGTTCAAGAGTTAAAAGTGAGATGAGTAAACGGAATCAGCCTAGAGCTTACACTAAAGGGATATCAAGTTCTAGAAAGATGATACTTAAAAGGAGATGAACTAAGAATAGATTTTCTTGGAGTAAAAGATACCCAGTACCACAAGTCTTCATGGACATCTATACTGTGACTTCGCAACTGCACTGGAGGGTATCCTATATGTCTTCTCATTTTATGGCCCCAAGGCAGTGATGTATTATTAAATTATAGATCCAAACAATAAAATGAATTTATAATGGCTAAGCATGAAGAGAAACCAGAGGTTTCCCCCTTGTATCTAGATCATATTAAACATTGGTAAATATTGGCATTCCTTAAATCAGTTATTCTTCTTCCCACGTGAATCTGATTGAAAACTCAACTTGAAAATTGAGTTTTCCAGTTTACTTGTAAGTAGATCCAAAGCAAATCAGCCCTGTTTCATGTCTCTTGCCTCCTGATAAATTGAATTGACTTGAGCAGAAATACATTAAAGTGTTACATGAGAAGAATATAGGAAGAGAGAAGTCGCATGATAATTGCCATAGAGACATTGTATTGACCCTGCTATTAGTTTTCAAGTCACTAGTAAAACTGAGAGACAAGCTCATTAGAGTAAACACAAAGACTTATTTTATGTTATAATTCCACTGCTATAGTGTAGAAGAGAAGCATGACACTGCTACATGGATTCTGTGCAGGGTTCTTTAGGTAATTTACTCCAACTATGACACTATGTTGAGATAACAAGAACACACAATTTTCATCACAGGGCTCCAAACTTGTGGCTTCCTTGATTCACAGACTCTAGATTACTTAATCCATGAATGTATTTAGGTACTTTTACTTCTCCTTCCCTCATCTTTCAAGCAGAATGAAGGCTCTTTCACTGTCCATGTAACTATAAATTAGCAAAATAATGTGAGGAGATAACCAGATTCTGCATGTGTGCACTCTGAATGTGTGCCTCAAATTCTGGAGATCTGATAAGTGTGTTATGAAATTTTAATGAAAGAAAGACTAGAATAGAGAAATAAAGAAGAAGGAGCTTTGCAGTCTTGGCAGCTATCTTCCAGTAACTTGCCAAAATGACCAACACAAAAGGAAAGAAGCGGGGCATTCATGTGTTCTCTAGACCTTTTAAGAAACATGGAGTTTTTCCTTTGGCCATATACATGCAAATCTATAACAATGGTGATATTATAGACATTAAGGGAATGGGCACTGTTCAAAAAGGAATGCCACATAAGTGTTACCTCAACAAAACAGGAAGAATCTATAATGTCACCCAGCATGCCATTGGTATCATTGTAAACAAGCAAGTTAAAGGCAAGATTCCAGCAAGAGAATCAATGTGTGGATTGAGCATATCAAGCACTTGAAGAGCAGTGGCAGCTCCCTAAAGCTAGTGAAGCAGAACAATCAGAAAAAAGAAATCCAAGGAGAAGGGCACCTGAGTTCAACTGAAGTGCCAGTCTGCACCAACCAGAGAAGGATACTTTGTGAGGACTAATAGAAAGGAGGCTAAGCTGCTGGAGTTCATTCCATATGAATTCATGGTCTAATGTACAAAAAGAAATAAAGGACCTGGACTGCAAAGTGTTAAAAAAAGAGAGAAAGAGAAAGAAAGAACTGTACTACATTTATAAATGTATGTATAATATATACATGTTTATATTGAAAATATGAAAAGAAAAAGAGGAAAAAATGAAAGCATATATTTTCACTTGTCAATAAGCAGTTTTAAAAATGCAAATAATCATATTGTATCTGGGATTAGGTTAGTGAGTAGTAAAAATCAAGATTTGATAATGATATTTGGAATCTTGACTCTCTAGTTACACTTCTGAAAACAAACTTCTGAGTACAAGGGACTTAGTGACATCCACTGTAGTCTGCTGCCAAGCAGACAAATGGAACAATTTGAAATCTGTGGATGATGTACTAAAAATTGCCCCAGAAAACAGGTTGCTTGAAGTTCAGATCTTGGGATTTCATTCCATAAGTTTTATCTCTGTACTCTTTTTTCTCCTTCCTCCTCCTTTTCTTGAATGTGTATATATGCATCAATAAAGTGGTATATAATTAGTAGTCTAATGAACACATAAATTATGAAAATGCCAAGTTTAATTGATGATATTTATTGATATGAATAAGATCACAATTTTCTTTATTCATTTCTTCAATAAATTATTTTACAGTTATTACTGTATTTCAAGCACATTCACAGGTTCTGAATACCTAATAAGAAATAAGAGGAAACTCCACTCCCAGGCACTCTAACATGCCCAGGATCATAGGAGCAGAGGGGAGGAGGACTTAACTTCTGTTCCATCGCCACTGGGAGTAACTGTGACAAGTTGGATCCAGGGACACAGGAACACTGCCCAACCAGTGTCATGGGTTCCTTCTGGTCTGGGCCGGTTTAATTTGTGAGCAAACTCCCCAGCTAACTCTGCAACACCCAGAGGAAGCTCTGCTTCCAGGTGTTCTAACATGCCCAGGATCATAAGAGCAGAGGTGAGGAGGACTTAACATCTGTCCCAAAACTACTGGGAGTAACTGCGACCACCAGGACCCAGGGACACAAGAAACTGGCCAAACCAGTGGCAGAAGTTCCTTCCTGTCTGGTCTGGTTTGCCTTGGGAGCAATCTCCCCAGTCAGCCCTGCAACACCCAGAAGAAAGTTCACTCACAGGATCACAGGATCACAGGATCAGAGCATCCACATGATCACAGGAGCTTGGCCACAATATGATACCTGGGCCCCAGAGGAAGCTTGACTTCCAGGAGCTCTGATACACCCAGGATCTCAGGATCAAAGGATACCAGAATCACAGGACCACAGAGACAGCTGTACTCTGAAGAGTTCTGACACAAACCCCTTCAGCTCCTTGGGTCCTTTCTCCAGCTTCTCCATTGGGGACTCTGTGCTCAGTTCATTGGCTGGCTAAGAGTGTCCTCTCTGTATTTGTCACAAATTAGCAGAGCCTCACAGGTAACTGCTATTTCAGGCTCCAGTCAACAAGCAGTTGTGGGCATCCACAACAGTGTCTGGGTTTTTTAACTGTATATGGGATAGATTCCTAGGTGAGGCAGTCTCTGGAAGGTTTTTCCCTCAGACTCTGTTCCACATTTTGTCTCTGTATCTTCTTCTGTGGGTATTTTGTTTCCCCTTCTGAGAAGGACCAGAGTATCCATACTGTGTTCTTTCTTCTTCTTGAGCTTCACTTGTTCTGTGAGTTGTGTCTTGGGAATTGCAAGCTTCTGGTCTAATATTCCACTTGAGGAACAACAATATGAGCCACCCAGTACCCCCAGAGCTGCCAGGGACTAAACCATCAACCAAAGAGTACACAACATGTTACCCATGGCTCCAGATGCATAGGCAGCAGAGGATGGCCTTGTTGGACATCAAAGGGAGGAGAGGCCCTTGGTCATGCGAAGGCTACATGCCTCAGTGTAGGGGAATACCAGGAGAGGGAAGCAGGAGGGGGTTGATTGGGGAACTGGGCGAAGGGAGATGGGTTATGGGATTTTCGGGGGGTGGGACCAGGGTGGGGACAACAATTGAAATGTAAATAAAGAATATATCTAATAAAAAATTTAAAAAAGTGTGTGCATACCATGTGTCTTCTTTTGTGATTAGGTTACCTCACTTAGGATAACATTTTCTAGTTCCACCTATTTGCCTAAAAATTTCATGAATTCATTGTTTTTAATAGCTGAATAGTACTCCATTGTAAAAGTATACCATGTACTCCACTATGTTCATAGCAGCCTTATTTATAATAGTCAGAAGCTGGAAAGTACCCAGAAGTCCCTAAACAGAGGAATGGATACAGAAAATGTGGTATATTTCTACAATGGACTACTACTCATGAAATTATTAAGCTAATGGGTGGAACTAGAGACTGCCATCCTGAGTGAGCTAACCCAGTCACAAAGGAACACACATGGTATGTACTCACTGATAATTGGATATTAGCCCAAAAGCTCAGAAAACCCAATATACTATTCACAGACCACATGGAGCTCAAGAAGAAGATATACCAATGTGTGGGTGATTTGGTTCTTCTGAAAAGGGGAACAAAATACTCACAGGAACAAATATGTAGAAAAAAGGTAGAGCAGAGACTGAAGGAAAGGCCATCCAGAGACTGTGCCACCTGGGGATTCATCCCATATTCAGTCACCAAACCTGACACTATCATGGATGCCAAGAAATGCTTGCTGAAAGGTGCCTGATATGGCTGTCTCCTGAGAGTCCCTGCCAGAGCCTTACAAATACAGTGGTAGATGCTCACATCCATCCACTGGACTGAGTGCTGGGTCCCCAATGGAGGAGTTAGAGAAAGGACTATAGGCACTGAAGGGGTTTGCAACCTCATAGGAAGAATAACAATACCAACAAACCAGACCACCCAGAACTCCCAGAGACTAAGCTGTAAAACAAGCAGTATACATGGCTCTAGCTTTATATATAGCAGTCGATGGCCTTGTCAGGCATCAATGGGAGAAGAGGGCCTTTGTCCTATGAAGGCTTGATAGATGCCCCAATGTAGGGGAATTGAGGGCAGGGAGGTTGGATTGGCGTGGGTGAAGGAACACCCTCATAGAAGTAGGGGGAGGGAGGATGGGATAGGGGCTATTTGAGAGGGGGGAACCTGGGAAAGGGGATAACATTTGAAATGTAAATAAAGAATATATCAAAAAAATAAAAGAATGAAAAAATACATAAGAGAGACCTAATACTAAGATGGTCATGATTTTTTTCTCACTGAGCACAAATTCTTACTATGGAGGGAGATATATGTATGTATGTGCAAAGGGGAAGGTTAATATATTAATTATAGAAGCTAAGGAAAATGAGAAATTATGAGTAGCCACTCATTTCCAACTGGGCTCTTAAATTGATAATGTGCCAATTTACTGGGATATTCTGGAGTTCATAAAAGTCTTAGCTTTTTCTTGTTTTTGGGATTCTTCTATCTTGACATAAATGATGTATTCCATTTTAAGTGAATTGAGCTTTTGAGGTTTGTGCTACATCTCATAGTGATATATCTTCATTGGCAGTTTAACATACAGGTCTGTTCAGTGTCTAGTTACCATGCTATCTCCTCAAGGACATTTTTCTATTATTTATCTATCCAGCTCTGATAAGATTATTTTTCCTTATACAATTAAACCTTTATTTTGCAAACTTAAATCAGAGGAGATATTCCTGTCCTTTCTTAGTATCTCTTTTGATATTATATATATATATATATATATATATATATATATGTATATGTATATATACATATATATTATATATATTGTATATATTTTATTATTTTACCATTCAATTAATATTTAGTAAAAACATTTTAATAACTTTGCAGATTAGTAGAGTTAAAAAATAATAATTGAGATTAACACCAGCCCTGTTTTTATAGCATGTTTACATAACCTGAACTAAGCCTGTTGAGGTGGTGCATGCTTGTAAGAGATGGAGAAGGGAGGCAGGAAGATCATGAGGTTGAGATCTGAACACAATTCACACAAATTACTTTTACGTCATAAGTTAGAATACAAAGAGAAACAAACATATAATTTATACATACTACAGAGGGGCTTGTGACAAGGGTGATTTAAACTATCCTGTGCTAAATATGGGTAAATTATGGTACATCAAATGTTTATTCAGTCATCAGTAAGATTATAGTATACTGGATGAGGTTTCAGTTGAGTGCATATAATCAGAAAATTTTAGTAGTTTAAATAAAATGAGAATCAGCTCCATAACTGTTCAACTGTGAAAAGGTAAGAAAAAAATCTAATGCTGTATTGAGATTGCAATTGTTTTTAATTCTTTGGTTTGTTTTTTTGTTTTTTTGTTTGTTTGTTTTTCAGTTGGTTGGCTGGTTTGGTATTAAAAACCTTAGTAGATAGTAATACAGCTCACTAAAATGAAGAACACACAAGAAGGAATTGTTTTCAGTACAGAGGTATAAAGCACACTCAGACATTTTAAGTGTAAGGTTTTCTTGAGACACTCCAACAGAGATTCAGTAGAAAAATGAACATATTAAAGTAGTGGCAATCAGATTTGTCATGCTTGAGCATGGCCAATGATTTTATTCAGATTATGTAGGGAACTTGTGATGCTAATACTAACTAAAGTTGGTCTTTTATAATTCTCAAATGAGTGTGGGGGGATTAGCTCAAATGGTAGAGAGCTCGCTTAGCATGTGAGAGGTCGTGGGATCGATGCCCACATCCTCCAGTTGTTTCCAGTGAAAACCTGGCAATCTGCTTTTCCAATTTCGGAAATTGCAGATTTAAAAAAAATGTCTTATAATTCTCAAATGAAAGTAAGGCCATCCAATTACAGTAACAAAATACTGTTCTCTTCCTATCCCCAGCAACTTTTTGATTCACCATTATATTTGAGTAATGATGATAGTTTAGGAGCTTAAAAAATATGACATAGAGCTACTTACTTTGAAATCATTATTATATAGATGGTCCAAAAAAAAATCAAAGGATTCAGATGGACTGTTTAAGGATGCTCAACATTGAAAGGATCAAACAAAAGGCAGGCCCTTAAACATGATAGAATTTAAGGAGATGGTATAGGATTATAGACTATAAAAAACTATAGAATATTATCAAATATTGTCCTAAACTATAGAAAAACTCTCAGAACTTAAATATGTTATGGAAACTAAAGGAAAAGAGTATTTCAAGAAATATCTAGTAGGCAAATGTCAAGTACGGGAAGGTCTGGGAAATGTGTCCTCTTTTTATTAAATGTTAATTAAGTACTCAGCATCTGCTAAGAAAACAATAAAGAATAAAATGGAGATCTGGTCCGTGAAAAAATTACAGGCAACTGACTAAAACAGATTATAGTTAGTTATAAAACAATATAACAGTTACTAGGGGAAAAGGCATGCAAAACTATTTCTGGAGACACAACATTGAAAACAAATGACAAAAGGTGGACAAGGATGGTGTTGAAGAAAGCTTTATATAAAAATAAATATTAATGGAGAATAATTGTATCTAATATAAAATTAAATACTTGAGGCAAACATTTAATTTAAAATGGCAAACATTAAGTAAAAATGTGCTATTCAAGTAAAGGATGACAGAGGATACAATATCTTTTAAATTTTACATTATTTTTACATTTTACATACAAACATATGTGTGTGTATGGATCTTACCTATATTTATGTAAGTCCACTTTGTGAATTGCTCAAGGAGTCTAAAAGGGTGTCAGATGACCCTTGTAATAGAAATTTTCAAGGACTATAAGTCAACATAGTGCTAAAACCCTGTCCTCTGAATGAATATCAATTTCTCTCGACTGCTGAACTATCTCTCCAATCAGAAAATATCATCTTTTAATGTATACTAATACAATATTTAACATACAACACACACATATACACACACACACACACATTAAAAATGAATGATTTTCAGTTCATACTTATGAAACTAGATAGTATGTTTGACTAATTCTCGAAGGGATTTTATTTGAATGTTATGTTTAATTGGTAGAAATAAAATTAAAACATCTGTATATCTTCACATGAAAATTCTGTTAGTTTAAAAATAAGTTTTCTTTTTAACACACATTCAAATTTTCTCCTTGTAGTTTTCCATATAAAGAACAAATAATTCTCATTGAATGTCCAAGTCAATTGTTCTACCTGCTACTATAAGAGTATTGCTAATTCAAAAACATGATGGACTCAAAGAGGCCCCATTATCCAATTGTGTGTCATGATATAAACATCATTCCCATTGAAACTAAAGTACCTTGGGGGTAAAAAAAGATAAAATCTCACAAAAAGAAACCAAAACCCAGAGAAAAGATATATGTATGCTATAACAATTCTCTGGAGAACTCTACCTCAGTCATACTAAGATGGCCACCTACATGGTGCAATAAGATAATCTTCAAAATCCTGTTCTGCGATTCTGTCAAACCAAACACTGCAAGATAACAGGGAACACAGAAAACCAGTGAATCCTAATGGGTATGGGAAAATTGTTTCTTGTGAAAGATTTTTGCTTCTTACTTGAGGAGATTTACTCTAGATTTGCACTTTTCTTTCTTGTATGCAATTCTTCTACCAAAGCAATTATCTCATCTGTGGAATTACATCATATCTTAGGCACCATCACAGTATCCATTCAGTTTCCTGGTTAGATGCAATGCTGAATGGATACCGTGATGGTGGCTTTCGCTTTTTATCATTAGTAAGGACAGCCATGAGACCTGAGTTACTCCTTGTAAGTATTATTTACATCCATACTGATGATACTAATATATGAAATTCCTGAAAAAAAGAAGCAGTGTTTTTGGTTCACTATACTACTAGATAGAGATGTCTCTTACTGATATTCTTGGGACTTGCACTGTAAAACCCTTCTCTCTACAAGTCAGAAAACCATTATCAACAGAATAAAAGAGATGGTACAGAGAATTTCAGGCATAGAAGATACAATAGTAAAATCAAATATATTGTTGAAAGAAAATGCCAAATCTAAAATGTACATGAACTAAAACATCCAGGAAATTTGGAACACTATGAAAAGACCAAACCTATGATTTACAGGAAGAGAAGAAGATGATTTCCAGCTCAAAGGCCCAGAAAATGTCTTCAGCAATATCATAGAGGAAATTTTCCCTAACCTAAAGAAAGTAATGGCTATAAAGATAAAAAAGTATTACAGAACAGCAAACAGATTAGACCAGACAAAGAAATCCTCCCAAACACATTATAATCAAAACACTAAATGTACAAAGAAATAAAAACAGGTAGGAAAAAGGCCAAGTACCACATAAAGGCAGACCTATCAGAATTGTGCCTGACTTCTCAACAGAGACTCTATAAAAGTCAGAATGGCTTGGAGAGATGTATTTTAGACACTAAGAGACCACAGTTATCAGCCCGGACTATAATACCCAGCAAAATTTTCAATCACCCTAGATGGAGAAACCAAGATATTCCATGATGAAACCAAATTAAAACAATATCTTTCTACTAACCCAACCCTATAGAAGACACTATAAAGAAAACTCCAAAACAAGGAGGGAAACTACACCCAAGGAAAACCAAGAAATTAATCATCTCACAACACACCCAAAAGAAAAGAACCACACAAACAAAATATCACTGCAAACAACAAAAATAACAGGAATTAATACAACAATTAATAGTGGGGAACTTCAATACCCCATTGGCACCAATCATCAAAACAAAATAAGTAATAAATCTAACATATGTTATGAAGCAGATGGATGTAATAGATTTTTACAGAACCATTCACCCAAACACAAGATATATTCTTCTCATCACCTCATGTAATCTTCTATGAAATTGACTATATCCTCCATCACAAAGCAAGTAAACAGAAAAAAAGAGGTTTGTGATAACCCCTTGCATCTTATCATATGTTCATGGACTAAAGCTGGAATTCAGGTCCCTTCTACCAGCTGTTCTTTCTGCTGGGGCAGACTCTTGCAGGGTCTGCTACAGTGATGACAACATCTCCTGATACATCCTAGATAACCTGCTGGACTCAGGGCAGTTGATAAGAACCACATCCCACCTCTGGAGTCCCAGAGTGCCTGCTGGGGGCCCGGCAGGACTCACTACCCAGCGACCACCAGAACCCCAGCCCTCTGGAATACCACTCCCCTTTTGTTCCTTCTGTCTCTTCCTCTGCCTGTCATTTCTGCTGGGGCAGACTCTTGCAGGGTCTGCCAAAGTGAAGACACCATCTCCTGATACATCCTAGACAGCCTGCTGCACTCAAGGCAGTTGGTCCCTCCACAGGAGTGCAGAGAGGCCTGGGAGCACAGGTAAGTCCACCCCTGTTACTCAGAGGAACGCATCCAGAACCCTCAGGCTGGAGATTTCCAGTTTCTGTCTCTGGCTGGGGACCACCCTCTGCCAAAGGCCACTGTATTCAGGTGGCATAGGGAGATAGCTAACTTACCTGGACTGTGGATTCCTGAAAGCCTAGAGTTGGTCCTGGGTCACAGAGCTACATACACAAACACCACCACAGGAGGGTTGGTCTCCTAGGAGTGCCTTCATACCTGTGTGCACAGAGAGAATGGGAATCCCAGGAGTACAGATACACAGACTTGCAGGACAGATAAGCCACAGTCAGAGACAGCAAGACCAGCTAACACCAGAGATAACCAGATGGCAAATGGAAATGTAAGAATATTACCAATAGAAACCAAGACAACATGGCACCACCCAAACACAGTTCTCCCACAAGAGCAAATCCAGGATACCCCAACACACCAGAAAATCAAGAGCTGAATTTAAAATCACATCTCATGATGCTGATAAAGGACTTCAAGAAGGATATAAATAACTCCTTTCAAGAAATACAGGAGAACATGGGTCAACAAGTAGAAGCCCTTAAAGAGGAAACACAAAAATCCCTTAAAAATCACAGGAGAATATGGGGAAATAAGTAGAAGCCCTTGAAGAGGAAACACAAATATCCCTTAAAGAATTACAGGAAAACACAAACAGACAAGTGAAGGGACTGAACAAAACCATCTAGGACCTAAAACCAGAAAAAGTAGAATCAATAAAAAAAATCAAAAAGGGAAATAACTCTGGAGAGCGAAAACCTTGGAAAGAAATAAGGAGTCAAAAATGCAAGCATCAACAACAGAAAACAAGAGATAGAAGAAAGAATTTCAGGTGCTGAAGATATCATAGAAAACATTGACTCAACAGTGAAAGAAAATGCATAATGCAAAAAGCTTGTAACCCAAAACATCCAGGAAATCAAGGACACAATGAAAAGACCAAACTTAAGGATTATAGGTATAGAAGAGAGCAAAGATTTACAACTTAAAGGGCTGGTAAATGTCTTCAGGAAAATTATAGAAGGAAACTTCCTTAACATAAAGAGAGAGATGCCCATGAACAGACAAGAAGCCTACAGAACTCCAAACAGACTGGACAAGAACAGAAATTCCTCCTGTCACATAATAATCAAAACAACAAATACACTAAACAAAGAAAAAATATTAAAAGCAGCAAGGAAAAAAGGTCAAGTAACTTATAAAGGCAGACCTATCAGAACTACACCAGACTTCTCACCAGATACTATGAAAATTAGAAGATCCTGGGCAGATGTCATACAGACACAAAGAAAACATAAATGTGAGCCCAGACTACTATATCCAGCAAAAGTTTCAATTAACATTGATG
The DNA here is from genome assembly GCA_036184795.1 of Tokudaia tokunoshimensis. Lineage (NCBI taxonomy): Eukaryota > Metazoa > Chordata > Mammalia > Rodentia > Muridae > Tokudaia > Tokudaia tokunoshimensis. The sequence goes on along the minus strand of BTHU01000023.1, from coordinate 128,061,888 downwards.
GAGAAAACAAGACATTCCATGACAAAACTAAACTTACACAATATCTTTCCACAAACCCAGCTCTACAAAGGATAATGGGTAGAAAATACCAACACAAAGAAGGACATTACACTGAAGAAAAAGCAATAATGTAATCTTCCATCAACAAACCCTAAAGAAGATAGCCACACAAAAAGAATTCTACCTTTAACAATGAAAATAACAGGAAGTAACAATCACGTCTCCTTAATATCTCTTAACATCAAGAGACTCTAATTCTCCAATAAAAAGACATAGACTAACAGACTGGATACATAAACAGGGCCACCATTTTGCTGCATACTGGAAACTGACCTCAGTGATGAAGACAGTCACTCAGAGTGAAAGGTTGGACAACAATTTTCCAAGCAAATGATCTCAAGAAACAAGCTGGAGTGGCCATTCTTATATCAGGTAAAATTGACTCTCAATCAAAAGTTGTCAAAAAAGATAAGAAGGGACATTTCATACTGATCAAAGGAAAAATCAACCAAGATGTATTCTAGATTCTGAACATCTATGCTCCAAATGCAAGGGCACCCTCATTCATAAAAGTAACTTTACTAAAGCTCAAAACACACATTGCACCTCACACAATAATAGTGGGAGACTTCACCACCACACTCTCAGCAGTGGACATATCATGGAAACAGAAACTAAACAGAGACACAGTGAAACTAACAGAAGTTATGAACCAAATGGAGCTAACATATATTTATAGAACTTTCCATCCTAAAGCAAAAGAATATATCTTCTTCTCAGAACCTCTTGGTACCTTCTCCAAAATTGACCATATAATTGGTCACAAAACAGGCCTCAACAGATACAGGAATACTGAAATAATTCCATGCACCCTATCAGATCATCATGGACTAAGTCTGGTCTTAAGTTGAACAAAAAAAATGGAAAACACACATACACATGGACATTGAACAATACTCTACTCAATGAAAGCTTAGGCAAAAAGAAATAAAGAAAGAAATTAAAGACTTTTTAGAATTTAATGAAAAGGAAGACACATCATACCAAAACTTATGGGACACAATGAAAGCAGTGCTAAGAGTAAAACTGATAGCTCTAAGTGCCTCCAAAAAGAAACAGGAGAGAGCTTACACTAGCAGCTTGACAACACACCTGAAAGCTCTAGAAGAAAAAGAAGCAAATGCACCCAAGAGGAATAGACTGCAGGAAATAATCAAACTCAGGGCCGAAATCAACCAAATAGAAACAAAAAGAACGATACAAAGAATCAACAAAACAAGGAGGTAATTCTTTGAGAAAATCGACTAAGTAGATAAAACCTTAGCCAGACTAACCTGAGGGCACAGAAGCAGTACCCAAATTAATAAAATCAGAAATGAAAAGGGAGACATAACAACAGAAACTCTGGAAGTTAAAAAATCATCAGATCCTACTGCAAGAGCTTACACTAAACAAAATTGGAAAATCTGGATGAAATGGACAATTTTCTAGACACATACCAGGTGGAAATGTTAAAATAGCATCAGATAAACCATCTAAATAGTCCCATAAGTCCTAAGGAAATAGAAGCAGTCATTAGCACTCTCCCAACCAAAAAAAAAAAAAAAAAAAAAAAAAAATCCAGGACCAGAAGGGTTTAGTGGGGAATTCTATAAGATCTTCAAAGAAGACTTAATACGAATACTCTTCAAACTACTGCATAAAATAGAAACACAAGGAACACTACACAATTTGTTCTATTATGCCACAATAATGTTTATGCCTAAACCAAACAAAGGCCAAACATGGAAAGAAAATATCAGACCAATTTCCGTTATGAACATTGATGTGAAAATAATCAATAAAATTCTGGCTAACCAAATCCAAGAATATGGCAAAATGATAATTCACCATGATCAAGTAGGCTTCATACCAGGGATGCAGGGATGATTCAATATACTGAAATCCAGCAATGTAATCCACTACATAAACAAACTCAAGGAAAAAAACCACATGAACATTTCATTAGATGCTGAAAAAACATTTGAGAAAATTCAGAATCCCTTAATATTAAAAGTCTTGACGAGATCAGGAATTCAAGGCCCATACCTAAACATAGTAAAAGCAATATACAGCAAAGCAGTGGCCAACACCAAACTAAATGGAGAAAAACTTGAAGCAATCCCATTAAAATCGGGGACCAAACAAGGCTGCCCACTCTTTCCCTATTTCTTCATTATAGTACTTGAAGGCCTAGCCAGAGCAATTATACAAGAAAAGCAGGTCAAAGATATACAATTTGGAAAGGAAAATGTCAAAATATCACTATTTTTAGAAGATATGATTGTATACTTAAGTGACTCCAAAAATTCCACCAGAGAACACCTAAACCTGACAAACAACTTCAGCAAAGTGACTGTATATAAAATTAACTCAAATAAATCAGTAGCCTTCCTCTACTCAAAGAAAAAACAAGCTTAGAAACAAATTAGGGACATGACACCCTTTTCAATAGTCACAAATAATATTGCATGCCCTGGTATGACTCTTACCAAGCAAGTGAAAGAACTGTATGACAAGAACTTCAAACCTCTGAAGAAAGAAATCAAAGAAGATCTCAGAAGATGGAAAGATCTCCCATGTTCATGTATTGGAAAGATTAATATAGTAACAATGCCCATCTTGCCAAAAGCAATCTACAGATTCAATGAAATCCTCATCAAAATTTCACATCAATTATTCATAAAGTTAGAAAGAGAAATCTGCAAGTTCATTTGGAATAACAAAATACACAGTGTAGCAAAAACTATTCTCCACTACAAAAATTGTTCTGGGGGAATCATCATCCCTGACCTCAAATTCTGCTACAGAACAATAGTGATAAAAACTGTATGGTACTGGTACAGACAGGCAGGAAGATCAGTGGAATAGAATTGAAGACCCAGAAGTGAACCCACGAGTCACCTATGGTCATTTGATATTTGACAAAGGAGCTAAAAATATTCAGTGGAAAAAAAACAGCATTTTAAAGAAATGGTGCTGGATCAACTGAAGGTCAACATGTGAAAGAATGCAAATTGAGCCATTCTTATCTCCTTGTACAAAGCTAAAGTCCAAATGGATCAAGGACCTTCACATAAAACCAGATACACTAGTGCTTATAGAGGAGAAAGTGGGGAAGAACCTTGAACACATGGGCACAGGGAAAATTTCCTGAACAGAACACCAATGACTTATGCTCTAAGAACAAGAATCGACAAATGGAACCTCATAAAATTATAAAGCTTCTGTAAGACAAAGACACTGTCAATAGGACAAAATGACAACCAACAAATTGGGAAAAGAATGTTACCAATCCTATATCTGATAGAGGGCTACCATCCAATATATACAAAGAACTCAAGAAATTACACTCCAGAGAGTCAAATAACCCTATTAACAATGGGGTACAGAGCTAAACAGAGAATTCTCAACTGAGGAAATTCGAATGGCTGTGAAATACCTAAAGAAATGTTCATCATCCTTAGTTATTAGGGACATGCAAATCAAAACAACACTGAGATTCTACCTCACACCAGTCAGAATGGCTAAGATGAAAAACTCAGGTAACAGCAGATTCTGGTAAGCATGATGAGAAAGACAAACACTCCTCCATTGCTGGTGGGATTGCAAGCTGGTAAAACCACTCTGGAAATCAGTTTGACAGTTCCTCAGAAAATTAGACATAGTACTAACTTGGGACCTAGCTATTCCACTCCTGGGCATAAACCCAGATGATGCTCCAACATATAAGAAGGCCACATGCTCCACTATGTTCATAGCAGCCTTATTTATAATACTCAGAAGCTGGAAAGAACCAAGATGTCCTTCAACAGAGGAGTGGATACAGAAAATGTGGTATATGTACAAAATAGATTGCTATTAAGCTATTAAAAACAATTCATGAAATTCTTAGGCAAATCGAAAGTGTCATCCTGAGTGAGCTAACCCAATCACAAAAGAACACATATGGTATGCACTCACTGATAAGTGGATATTAGCACAAAAGCTCAGAATAAACAAGATACATTTCACAGACCCCAAGAAGCTCAAGAAGAAGGAAATCCGAAGTGTGGGTGCTTTGGTTTTTCTGAGCAAGGGAACAAAATACTCACAGGATCAATTATGGAGACAAAGTGTGTTGCAGAGGCTGAAGGAAAGGCCACACAGTCACTCTCATACCTGGTGCTTAGTCCTATAAACTGTCACCAAACCCTTGCCACTTTTATGGTTGACCAGAAGTGTGTGCAGAAAGGAGCCTGTTATGATTGTCTCTGGAGGGGTACTGCCAGAGCCTTACAGGTACAGAAGCAAATGGTATCAGCCAATCACTGGACTGAGCTTGGAGTCCCCAGTGGAGGAGTTGGAGGGAGGACTGGAGGAAATGAAGGGATGTGCAGCCCCACGGGAAGAACAACGATGTTGACCAACTAGAAAGCCCCAGGGCTCCCAGGGACAAAGCCGTCAACCAAGGGGTACACATGGTTCTATCAGCAAGTGTGGCAGAGGAATGCCTTGTCGGGCATCAGTGGGAGGAGAGGTCGTTGGTCCTATGAAGGCTTGATAGATGCCCCAGCATAGGGAAATCAAGGGGGGGGGCAGGTAGGCGGGCGTGGGTTTGTTGGACGGGCATCTTCTTGGAGGAAGGGGTGGGAGGATGTGTTGGGGGTTTTCTGGGAGGGGGGAATCCAGGAAAAGGTATAACATTTGAAATTTGAATGAAGAATATATTTAATAAAATTTTTAAAAAAAGCTGGAATCAGGGGTAAAATAATGCTGCTAACTTTCTCCCTATCAAATATACTTCTTGAATTTCTAGCTAGAGCAATAAGAAAACAAAAGGAAATCAACAGGATACAAATAAATTGGAAAGGAAAAAGTCAAAATGTTGCTATTCACAGATGATATGATAGTATATGTAAGCAACACCAAATTTCTATGACAGAACCCCTACAGTTGATAAACACCTTCACCAAACTGGCTGGATACAAAATCAAAACAATCAATAGGCCCCCCTTTGTACAAGTGATAAATGAGTTTGAGCAAGCCAGCTCAGTCAGTCAATAGGGTATAGAGGGAGGGCATGAAGATTGAAAGAAAGAAAAGAAAATTATACATTATAAAATGACTCCAGCCAGTGCTTTTAAATCATTCTACTTACTTGCAAAGAATATATTTCAGTTCTTAGATCAAAGAAAATGGAATCAAAGAAGGCAATAAACAAATCAAACAAGGCGATAAAAACAGTAAATAAAGCAATAAACAAAGTGCAATAGTTACTATGTCTAGGAGCTTATCAGGTTGACCAAGATAAAAGGAATGCCATACATTCCTCAGTTTTATTTACCTTGAGCCTACTTCCTAGTCCTAGCTCAATGTCAAATCTTGCAAAATTGCTAGAAGCAGCCCAGAAAGCTCTCCATGATAGTTAAGAAATAAATTATGAGAAAATACCCTTCACAGTAGCCATAAATAATATAAAATACCTTGGTGTAACTCTCACCAAGCAAGTGAAAAACCTGTATGACATGACCTTCTTGTCTCGGAAAAAAGAAATTGAAGAAGACATCCTAAGGTAGAAATATCACCCAAACTCATGGATTGGTAGGATTAACATAGTGAAAATGACTATCTTACCAAAAGCAATCTATGGATTCAATGTAATTCCCATCAAATTCTAGCACATTTCTTTATAGACTTTGAAACAGCAATTCTCAACTTCATATGAAGAAACAAAACCCAGGATAGTTAAAATAATCCTGTATAATAAAAGAACTTCTAGAGATATACCCATCCCTGATTTCAAATTGTACTACAGAGCATTAGGCATAAAAATGGAATGGTACTGATATAGAATCAGACAGGTTGATCAATGGAATTGACTCAAAGATTTAGAAATAAACCCATGCACATATGGACATTTGATTTTTGACAAACAAGCCACAATGGAAAAAATGCATCTTAAACAAATGGTTCTGGTCTAACTTGATGTCTATACGTAAAAGAATGAAAATAGACCCATATTTATTACCTTGCACAAAACTCAAGTCCATGAGGATCAAAGATCTCAACATAAAACCTGATACCTGATATGCTAAATGTAAAAGAAGAGAAAGTAGGAAACATCCTTGAACACATTGGTACAAGAGACAATTTCCTGAACCAAACACAAATGGCTCAGGATCTAAGATCACACATACACATATATGTATATGCATATATCACAAGCATGTATTTTAAGGAAGAATAAGCTATTATGACCACCTTTAATTCACATCTTTATACTATTTTCCATAAGACAAAACAAAGCAAAACCTTTAAGCTTCCATAAAGCTGGCTTAGCATTTGTTTTGTTTTCTTTTGTCTGAAACATCCAAATCCTTATTTTATCTGATTGTACTCTTCCCTGAATCCTAGTGTGTCTTTCTGTTTTACCTCCTATAAGTATCATTTTTCATTGAATTTAAAATCAAATGAATCTTTATCTTTGAAACTTGCTTTGAAGTACCTAAATGTATTAACTCTTTGTAAATTTCTCTAATGCCACTGTGCAGTGCTTGTGTTGTTATTTTGCACTTTCCTCATGTTTTTTAATTGCTTAAGAGTGTTTTCTTCTACTGTTAAATTATTACCACCTTTAGAGTATAACTTTTATCTTCTCTGTATGTATCATATGTCTCCCTTTACTTGTTTTGCTATAATGAAATACTGTGGTGTCTTAAATAACAGATGCTTGTTTCTGAAAGTTCATCACGAATGGAAAAGTTTGAAAGCATATATGACACAAGGAAAACAAGATCCACTACACAATATGAGCCTACAGAGATTGAAGCAGCAAGCACAGGGCCTATCTGGGTCTACACCTGGTCCTCTGCACATATATTATAGCTATTAGCTTATATTATTATGGTCTTCTTGACTGAGAAATCATGGGTCTCTGATTCTTGTTCCTGATTTTAGGCTGCTTCGTGCTTTTGGTTTGCTTTCTCCAACCATATGGTAGGTTTTGCTTCACCTTTTTGTAATTTACGTTTTCATGTTTTGTTGTTACCTCTTAGAAACCTCTCTCTTTCTAATGGGAGATAGAAAGAAAGTAGATCTGGAGTTGAGGGGAGATGAATTTACAACTTGGAGTAGTAAATGGCGGGGAAAGTATAATCAAGAAATATTTTATGAGAAAAGAATCTGTTTTCAATAAAAGGAAAAGATGAAAAATGCAGGAATATTCAGTGTCCGATTTGGACTACTTTCATGCCTTTCAAATATTCCTCTCCTTCTATGTCCTTAAATAATATGGAAAGAAAAAGCTCTGATGTCTTTCTCACTATGAGAGCTCAAATTTCCTGACCTCATCTAAATCCAACTACTTCTCAAACCTTTACTACTAACACCATTACTTTCTACAGGGTGGGAAATGATTTTTGTAACACATAGTGGAGTCTATTTGAGCAACTGTTGAGCTGATTGTTGAGTATAAAATAGATTCCCAGGTATCCAAACAAATCTTGTGGATATATGAGTGCACTCCAACTTGAAGTTGATCCTCAACTCTTGTTGCTATACTTCAAATCTACAGTTTCCTTCGTTATGACATTTCTTTGGTCTGAGCTATTCTTAGCCATTAATGAATAACATTAGGAATTTGGAAGCAAAGCAAACTTTGGGAGACTCAGCACTGTTGTGATAGCTGAATGTGCCTTGAAGATTCTCTTCTTGGAACTGTTCAGTATTTAAGACACAGCCATATAGTATTTTTCATCCCTTCTCTTCTTTATGAGTTCTAGATATGAAAGGCAATTCAATGTCTTTCTTCTAGCATACTGTCTTCTATTTCTATGATGAGTAGTATGTTTTAAAATCAATTGCATGAACAATTCCTTATTGGTGTTTGTTTCACAGATGACCTCAAATAATGATAGAGTAAAATTAATCTATGAATCAGATGATAGCAAGATGTTTCTTCTCTCTTCAAGATGACTATGTGCTAACTGACTACTCTGCACTGGCTAGTCCATAAGGAGGCTCATCCTGGGAGAGGTTAATTCTCTTTCTGTTGGGCATAATTTTCTTGGAGTACTTTGTCTATTTTTGTCTATTGGTTGGACCAAATGCAATTTCCCTCCTTCCATGTTACTATGTCTATTGTGTTCTTTTATGTTGAATAATAGCTTAAGAGATATGAACCTTTAATTAATGATTACAATGTGGTCCTTGACTAGGGTCTAATAACTCATCATATTTCCTATAAAGAATGAGAAGTTAAAGAAATAGATATTATAAAAATTTATAAACTTGATATTTGTTCTAATAAAAGTTATATGCAAACATTTGGTGCATATCTTGAGTTTGTGCTTATTTACATCTAAATTTTTTGAAGATAGAAATTAGAAGAAATAAAACTAAATCAAAAATAATGTGGCATAGTAGCTGGAGCACTATCATCTTATATTTCTATTATTACATGTAGATTGGACCCTGACAATATGATCAGCAAATACTTAAAAGGATCTAGGGAATATCTATAAGTAGTTACATATCAGGTATATGCATGAAAATAGAGAATATAAATAATTATAATTATATGTCTGAGTTAGTTTCATTCACCAGAATAAAATGTAGTAAGCGCAGAAATTTTCATGGGGCATTTGTCAAACCTCTTTTTCTTTCCCAAGCTAATATTCACAACAGGATACTAATCTCATATCAAACTCTTTGGCTACAGTAGTCTTATCAGAAAATTAACATGCTTTGGCTGCAAGTCATAGAAAAATTAAGGTGGAAGCGTCTTCTCTAACACTGCAGTTTCAATAGGGTTGAAAGATACTAAACAATTTGTTGGTAGTGAAAAGACCTTAATAGTCCACACAGCTTGGTCCCTGGATGTTGTTACAGTGACATGCCAGGAACAAGGTATGGTTGGTATAACAGTGGGATTACTGCTGTGGTAATAATGAACTGCCTTCTTTATACATTTAAGGCATGCTTTACAAGATGGAATTCATGCTTGATACTATAAACTTCTCCCAAAGTCTATAGATTGGGAGGTCATAGGCCATAGATGATAGCCTATCATTGATATTTTGCTAAGAGGACATGTTTTCAAATTGCATTCTAAGTATTTACATTTATACACAAGGGCTAGTATTGGTTTCTGTATTGGCCAGGGAATCTTCTTGCAGGGTACAGTGGTAATTATGGAGACATATAATGGCAGCAATGGATGAACATAAGTTACTGATACATGTTGACACCCAAAAGTGACATTTAGTCACTACTTCAAAGGCTCATATGAACATAATGAAAGAAGGTTCTGGAAAAATATAAGAGGATATGTTATGGCTCTTAGACTCATTAATTGATTGAAGCTTTAGTTACCTATAAATGTAGCTGCATAGGATTAGGCCCATAACCATGAAGGGGATGGAACTCATAAGGCACAGAGATTAAGACTGAGCCTGGTATGGAATTTGGAAAACTTGAAACCAACTCCCAGTGTCACTTTCTTCAGCATGGCCAGATCAACTCCAACAAAGCCAAGTCTCCTAATCCTTCAAAATTTTTCCTCAACTAGAGACAATTCATGTGAATACATGAGCCTATGTGGAATATTCTTATTTAAACCCCAACTGTTGGGCATATGACTAAAGGATATATCATCCTACCATAGAAAAAACATCCATGTTTCTTATGACTCTATTCATAATAGCTAGAAATGAGAAATAACTTAGATATCCCACAACAAAAGAATACCTAAAGAAAATGTGGGACATCTATGCAATGGAAGACTTACTCAGCTGTTAAAAAATGAAATTGCATAATTTTCCATCAAACAATGGAACTAGAAACCATCATCCTGTGTGAGGTATCTCAAATCCAGAGAAAGAAATATGTATGCATTTATCTATATGTGGATGTTAGCTGTTAAGTCAAAAATAAACAAGGTACATTCTGTAGAGTCACAAAAGTTAAGTATAGAGTAAGTAATTGGCAGGAACAGATATCATTGGGAAAAGGAAATAAAACAGGTAGTTATAAACTTATAGGGGAAGCTGATATGAGGTGAACAAACAGGGAAGTGGTGGCAAGAGGAAAGAAAGGAGTACAATGAAAGCCAGCTAAATTTGGAGACCATTTGAGGGGTAGTATGCAAACTTAATGCAATAGAAACTTCTGGGAGAAAAAGTGTGGAACAGAAACTGAAGGAAAGGCATTCCAGAGACTGCCTCACCTGGGGATTGATCCCATGTACAGACACCAAACCCAAACACTAGTGTGAAGTCCAAAAGGTGATTGCTGATTGGATCCTGATATACCTGTCTCCTGAAAGGCTCTGCCTGAGACTGACAAATACAGAGGTGGATGCTCGAAACTAACCAACCGTAGGACTGAGTATGAAATCCACAATGGGAGAGTTAGCAAAAGGACCAAAGGAACTGAAGGAGTTTGCAACCCCATAGAAAGAACAATGATATCAAGCAAACAGACCGCACAGAGCTCCCAGGGACTAAACTACCAACCAGCGAGTATACATGGAGGGACCCATGGCTCCAGTTGCATATGTAGTGGAGGATGGTCTTGTTGGGCATCAATGGGAGTTGAGGACCTTGGTCCTTTAGAGGCTTGATGCCCCAGTATAGAGGAATGCCAGGGCTGGGAGGCAGGAGTGGGTAAGTGGGTGGGTGGGTGTGGGAGCACCCTCATAGAAGCAGGGTAAGGGGGGATGGAATAGGAGTTTTCCAGATTGGAAACCAGGAAAGGGTATAACATTTGAAATGTAAATAAATAAAATATTTAATAAAATGCAAGCAAATGAAAAATAATAAAAATAGTTTCTTAAAGTATATGCATCTGTGAAGTTGATCTAAGTGAATTCATCAAGTAATGGAGGAGACTAAGCCTCTACTAGCCTCCTTTTGTCACCAAATGAAATTTCAAGTACTGGAACTAGATAACAATTAATTTGTTGGCCAAAGGGGACCCGTAGGAATCTCTGAACAACCCAGCCTGTTGCCATGACTATAAATTGCTCTCTACAAACTTACAGTAAAGAACTGATGCTGAAGTCAATATTTTCACAACTCACTGAATATGGAGAATATGGACTGGTGCATACATAGAAACTTCATCTTTATATTCTATTATCTTTCGTACAGGAATTTACTCTACAAGCTACCAAAAGGGAAACTCCCACAGGTTCAGCCACAAACATTTCGAACATTAATGGTTTCTTGGTTACAAGTAATGCTAATGCAATGTTAGCACAAATCAGGTAAGAATATCTGATTTAAATTAAGGATCATTCCTGCACATGTCTGCATCAATTCCTTTGCATATGTATTATGGCTTTCAGTTTGGTGTTTTGTTTGTATGGGTTCTCTGAGTGTGCAAATGAATGTGCCTCTGTTTCTTGTACATTCTCTTGGTCTCTTATCTTTCTTTCTGTTTGGACTTCCTAATTACAATGTGTTACTTTTTATTTTATTTGGCTTTATTTTTATCCTTTGTTTTCTAAAGAGCTACAGAGAGGTCGTGGATCTGGACAGTAAGGGGGTAAAGTTGAAGGAGTAGTGGAAAGGGACACTGTTATCAGGATATATTATGTGAGAAATCTATTTTAATGGACGAATAAGTTCTGGAAAGTTTAGGAATATGTAGAGCATATCTCAAAATAACAAATCCTATAACTAACATTTTATCAAATGTAGACAAAAGGAGAACATTTGTTCTAAATTCAGGAGCTACATAAACATGTCTATTCTTTTATTCAGCATAGATCTGAAATTTTTAGGTACAGCAATTAGACAAGTGTAAGGCATATAATGTATAACTCTAAGGAGGAAAGAAGTCATACTCTCCCTATGTGCCCATAATGATATTCTTTACTTAGAAGAGCATGTAGAGTCTATTAGAAAGCTCTCAGGCTTAATAAAACTTTTTCCAAAACTAAAATAAAAAAAATGAATTCTAAGATGGATCTTTCTGGTTCAAACAACTGTGCTTTTGAAGAAGGAAATCCACATGGCCTGAGGCTTTGCCAACATAAAAGTTGTGAATCCAAATGGAGACTTCAGTGTAATCTTAACAGGATTCATTTGGTTTTTGACATTTCCTCCTCCTGATTTCCTCCAATTGCTGAGGTGCACTGTGCATGCTCATGTATAAATGAATTAACTTCCTACAGATTCCATTCTATCAGTAAATACTTGGCAAGCTATTAGCTTCAAAGGTGTAAGAAACAGCATGAAATATTTAACAATGATGATAAACTGTCCAATGTTTAGAGTAATTGCAAAAACGAGATCATGCATTTCACCTATAAGAATATTATCATGACCATACTGAGTCTACTTCTGAAATGGGTCATTAAAAAAGGTGTGGAAGTAGAAAATTATGCAATTAAATAGAAAATGAAACAAATATAGTCACCTGCCTCACTAGACCAAAAATATATTTTCTTTCATTCTTACTATAAACAAATTTCCTAAAGAATATATTTTTCTCATCAAATCCCTTTATCACACATATTTATCTACATTTTTCTATTTCTCTAGCCCTCATCAACATTTTAAAGAAACAGACATTTCAACTGTTAGTCCCCATTGTATATTTTAATATACTTCATTTCAGTGTCCCTGGTAGAGCTAAAATACCTTTTTACTCTTTTCCATATAGAGAATAAATTGCTGGTTTTATAACTTCAAATCTAGTATTAGTTCCTGACCCAATACGTAATGCTTTGTCTGGTCTCTTTCCTAAGCCAGACTCAGAATGCTCCAGTGCCTCAAACAGCTTCTGTAAATCTTCGAAGAGCTTTGCAGAACAGAGCTGAGCTCTATTAAAAAAAAAAGTCCGTATTTGGTAATTCTGGTTGTTTTATCATTCCAATACAACCCTAAAGTTATTGCCTCTTACACTTTCTAAATCTTTGAAGTGACTCTGTATTTTTATAAGTTCCAGGGCATTCCAAGCATCCCGAAAAGCACAAACGAGATTGCGGATACTTTTAAACATCACACAAACAGAAACACTGCCACATTTGACTCAGAACAATTCCCAAATATAATCATCATCATACTTATACAAATTAACATTCTTTATTGTATTCATATGATTGTATTTTAAAAAAACTAAAATTTATGTTGTGTGTTATATCAGGCATTATGGTAAGCACAATTAAGTATATTAGCTCATTTACTTTCCCAGTTCTCTGTGGTGAGGAAGAAAGTGTTATATCCACTACACAAATGCCCAGTCTCAGACAAGGAGAAAAGAAGATGATTTTAGTCAAACTTCAAATTTTCCTAGATGTCATGATTTGAATGTTTTACTGAATTCATATGTTAAATTCTTTAAAATTCATCATCTCTCTATTAGAACTGATTTAGTTTCTCTTCTATCCATTTCCTGGCTGATTATTATGTTTTGTGCATTATTTTAAAATATGTCATTTGAAATTTTACTCATTTTCATCTGTGTGCATGTACATGAATGCACATGTGAGTATGTGTGTGTGTATACACATGTATGCATATGTTTGTGAATTTCCACAGAGGATCAGATGAACTCGAGCTGGAATTTTAAGCATTGCTAGGCAACTGATATAGGTGCTAAATTCAACTTCTTTAGAAGAGCATTACACACTCTTAACAGATGAACTAACTTTCTGGCCCCTTGTGTACCTCATTTTGATGTTAAAATATGTTATAGTATTTAATTCATTTTTTAAAATTTTAATTAATTTATTTATTTTAATTTATTTACATTTCAAGTGTTATCCCCTTACATGGTCTACACCCTCCCCAAAACCCCTATCTAATCCCCCTTCCCCCTGTTTCTATGAGGTTGTTCCTCCACCAACCCACATACACCCAAATCCCCACCACCAACTCCCCTACACTGGGGCATTTATCAAACCTTCATAGAACCATGGACTTTCCTCACATTGATCTCTGACAAAGCCATCCTTTGCTCCATATGTAGCCAGAGCCATGTGTACTCCTTGGTTGGTGATTTAGTCCCTGTGAACTCAGGGGGGTGGGTAGGAGAGGGTGTCTGGTTGGTTGATATTATTATTCTCCCTATGGGGTTGCAAACCCCTTCAGCTCCTACAGTCCTTTCTGTAACTCTTCCATTGAGGACCCTGCACTCAGTGAAATTGTTGGCTGTATTTCTGAGGCTCTGGCAGGTCCTCTCCAGAGAAAACTATACCAGGCTTATGTCAGCAAGACTTTCCTAGCATCCACAATAGTGTTGGAGTCTGGTGACTGTATCTGGGATGAATTCCCAGGTGGGACAGTCTCTGGATGGCCTTTCCTTCAGTCTATGCTCTGCACAGTGTCTCCATATTTGCTCCCATGAGTATTTTGTTCCCCTTCCTAAGAAGACCGAAGCACACACACTTTGGTCTTCCTTCGTCTTGAGTTTGATGTGGTCTGTGTATTGTATCACTTTTGAGCTAATATCCATTATCAGTGAGTGCATACCATATATGATCTTTTGGGACTGCATTACCTCACTCAGGATGATATTTTCTAGGCCCATGCATTTGGCTAAGAATTTTATGAATTCATTGTTTTTAGGAGCCGTGTAGTACTCCATTGTGCAAATGTACCACATTTTCTGTATCAATTACTATGTTGAAGGACATCTGGGTTCTTTCCAGCTTCTGACTATTATAAATAAGTCTCCTATGAACATAGTGGATTTAATTTTACATCTTATTTAACATCACATCTCATGATGATGACAGAGAACTTTAAGAAGGACGTGAACAACTCCCTTAAAGAACTACAAGAGAACACAGATAAACTGGTAGAAGCCCTTAAAGAGGAAACAGGAAAAAAAATCCTTTAAAGGATAACAGGAAAACACAACCAAACAGGTGAAGGAATTGAATGAAACCATTCAGGATCTAGAAATAGAAAACAATAAATAGAAATGGAAATAGAAACAATAAAGAAATCACAAAGGGAGACTATTCTAGAGATAGAAAACCTAGGAAAGAGTTCAGGAGTCATAAATGCAAACACTACCAAGAGAATACAAAAGATAGAAGAGAGAACCTCAAGGGGAAAAAACACTATAGAAAACATTGACACAACTGTCAAAGAAAATGCAAAATTCAAAATGCGTATAACCCAAAACATCCAGGAAATCCAGGACACAATGAGAACACCAAACCTAAGGATAATAGGTATAGAAGATAGTGAAGATTCCCTTCTTAAAGGGCCAGTAAATATCTTCAGCAAAATTATAGAAGAAAACTTCCCTAACCTAAAGAAAGAGATACCCATGGACATACAGGAAGTCTACAGAACTCCAAGCAGACTGGACCAGAAAAGAAATTCCTCCTGTCATATAATTGTCAAAACTCCAAATGCTCAACATAAAGAAAGACTAATTATTAAAAGCAGTAAGGGAAAAAGGTCAAGTAGCATATACAGGCACACCCATCAGAATTATACCAGACTTCTCACCAGAGACTATGAAAGCTAGAAGATCTTGGGCAGATCTCACACTGACCCTCATAGAACAAAAATGCCAGCCCAGACTAATATACCCAGCAAAACTCTCAATTACCATAGATGGAGAAACCAAGATATTTCATGACAAAACCAAATTTACACAATATCGTTCCACAAATCCAGCCCTACCAAGGATAATAGATAGAAAACTACAAAACAAGGATGGAAACTGCACCCTAGAAAAAGAAAGAAAGTAATTTTCTTTCAACAACCCCAAAAGAAGATACCCACACAAACATAAAAATAACAGGAAGCAACAATAATTATTCCTTAATATCTCAACACCAATGGACTCAATTCCCCCAATAAAAAGGCATAGACTCAAGTGTATGTTCTGTATGACAAGACCTTCAAGTTTCTGAAGAAAATAATTGAAGACCTCGGGAGATGGAAAGATCTCCCATGCTCATGGGTTGGCAGGATTAATATAGTAAAAATGGCCATCTTGCCAAAAGCAATCTACAAATTCAATGTAATCCCCATCAAAATCCCAACTCAATTCTTCATAGAGTTAGAAAGAGCAATTATCAAATTCTTCTGGAATAACAAAAAACCCAGGATAGCTAAAACTATTCCCAACAGTAAAAGAACTTCTGGGCGAATCAGTATCCCAGACTTCAAGCAGTACTACAGAGTAATAGTGTTAAAAACTGCATGACATTGGTACAGTGACAGACAGGTTGAACAATGGAATAGAATTGAAGATCCAGAAAAAAAAATCACACACCTATGGTCAGGTGATCTTTGACAAAGGAGCTACAATCATCCAGTGGAAAAAAGATAGCCATTTCAACAAATGGTGCTGGTTCAAGTGGCAACTAGTATGCAGAAGAGTGCAAATAGATTCATTCTTATCTCCTTGTACTAAGATCAAATCCAAGTGGATCAAGGACCTACACCTAAACCCATACACACTGAAACTAATAGAAAAGAAACTGGGGAAGAGCCTTGAGCACATGGGCACAGGGGAAAATTTCCTGAACAGAACACCAATAGCTTATGTCCTAAGATCAAGAATTGGCAAATGGAACCTCATAAAATTACAAAGTTTCTAGAAGGCAAAGCACACTGTCAATAGGACAAAATGGCAATCAACAAATTTGGGGAAAGATCTTTACCAACCCTACATCCGACAGAGGGCTAATATCCAATATATACAAAGAACTCAAGAAGTTAGACTCCAGAGAGCCAAATAGCCCTATTAAAAATGGGATACAGATCTAAACAAAGGATTTTCACTTGAGGAATATCAAATGGCTGAGAAGCACCTAAAGAAATATTCAACATCCTTAATCATCAGGTAAATGCAAATCAAAACAACCCTGAGATTTCATCTCACACCAGTCAGAATGGCTAAGATCAAAAACTCAGGAGACAGCAGGTGCTGGAGAGGTTGTGGAGAAAGAGGAACACTCCTCCACTGCCGGTTGGATTGCAAACTGGTATAACCATTCTGGAATTCATTTTGGTGGTTCCTCAGAAAACTGGGCATAATACTATCAGAGGATCCTGTTAAACTACTCCTGAGCATATACCTAGAGGATTCTCCAGCATGTAATAAGGGCATATGTTCCACTATGTTCAGAGCAGCCCTATTTACAATAGCCAGAAGCTGGAAGGAGTCCAGATGTCCCTCAACAGAGGAATGGATACAGAAAATGTGGTACATTTACACTAAGAAATACTACTCAGTAAAATCAATGAATTCATCAAATTCTTAGGCAAATGGGTTGAACTGGAAAATATCATCCTAAGTAAAGTAACCCAATCACAAAAGAACACACATGGTATGCACTCACTGATAAGTGGATATTAGCCCAAAATTTCGGAATACCCAAGACATAATTCACATATCAAATGATGCCCAAGAAGAAGGAAGAACAAAGTATGGATACTCTGGTCCTTCTTAGAAGGGGGAACAAAATACCCACAGAAGGAGATACAGAAACAAAGTGTGGAGCAGAGACTGAGGGAAAGACCGTTCAGAGACTCCCCCACCTAGTGATCCATCCCAAATACAGTCACAAAACCCAGACACTATTATTGATTCCCACAAGTACTTGTTGACTGGACCTGGATATAGCTGTCACCTGGGAGGCTCTGCTAGTGCATGACAAATACAGAGGGGGAAAATCTCATCCAACCATTGAACTGAGTACATGATCCCTAATGGAGGAGCTAGAGAAAGGACCCAAGGAACTGAAGGAGCTTGCAGCCCCGTAGGAGGAACAACAATATGAACCAACCAGTACCCCCAGAGCTCCCAGGGACTAAACCACCAACCAAAGAGTACACGTGGAGGGACCCATGGCTCCAGCTACATATGTAGCAGAGGATGGCCTTGTAGAGCATCAAAGGGAGGAGAGGCCCCTGGTCCTGGAAAGGCTGGATGCAGCAGTGCAGAGGAATAGCAGGACAAGGAAAAGGGAGGGGGTTGATTGGGGAAAGGGGGAGGGGAGATGGCTTATGGGACTTTTGCAGGGGGGGGACCAGGAAAGGGGAAATCATTTGAAATGTAAACAAACAATATATCTAATGAAAAAAAAAAGACATAGACTAACAGACTCGGTATGTAAACAGGACCCAACATTTTGCTTCATTTTCCTTTAAATCACAATAGATCTGAAACTGGGTATTTTACAAATTATTTAAGTGTATTTCTTGGTTTGTGTAGGGCCGAGTTTTTAAGATCTGGCTTGTGCATATATCTAGTAATGTCTCCATTGAATGACAATGAATATTTTATGACATAAGAGAAAACAAAAGAAATAGTCACCTGCAGATGAGACCCTATGATGAGACAGAAGTGAAGATATCAAGATGAAGTCTGTGTTTTTTTTTTTTACTTTTTTATTAGATATTTTCTTTATTTACATTTCAAATGTTTTCAACTTTCCTGCTTTCCCTTCTGAAAATCCCCTATTCCATCCCCCCTCCCACTGTTCACCATCCCACACACTCGCAATTCCCTGTCCTGGCATTCCCTTACACTGGGGCATTGAGGCTTCACAGGACCAAGGTCCTCTCCCCCATTGATGTCCAACAAGGTCATCCATTGTTATATATGCAGCTGGAGCCATGGGTCCCTCAGTGTGTATTCTTTGGTTGGTGCTTTAATCCTGGGAACTCTGGGGACACTGGTTGGTTCATATTGTTGTTCCTCCTATGGGGCTATAAACTACTTTATCTCCTTGGATCCTTTCTCTAGCTCCTCCATGGGGGATCCTGTGCTCAGTCCAATGGCTAGCTAAGAGCATCCACCTCTGCATTTGTCAGTTTCTGGCAGAGCCTCTCAGGAGACAGCTTTATCAGGCTTCCAACCGCAAGCACTGCTTGGCATCCACAATAGTGTCTGTGTTTGGTGTCTATATAGGGGATGGATTTCCAGGTGGAACAGTCTCTGGATGGCCTTTTCTTCAGTCTCTGCTTCACATTTTATCTCTGTACTTCCTCCCATGTGTATTTTGTTCCCTCTTCTAATGTGAACTGAAGGATTCACACTTGGGTCTTCCCTCTTCTTGAGCTTCATGCGGTCTGTGAATTGTATCTTGGGTATTCTGAACTTTTGGGCTAATATCTACTTATCAATGAGTGCATACCATGTGTGTTCTTTTGTGATTGGGTTACTTCTCTCAAGATGATAATTTCTAGTTCCATCCGTTTGCCTAAGAATTTCATTAAGTCCGTGTTTTTAATAGGTGAGTAGTATTCCATTGCATAAATGTACCACCTTTTTTTGTATCCATTCCTCTGTTGAGGGACATCTAGGTTCTTTCCAGCTTCTGGCTATTATAAATAAGGCTGCTATGAACATAGTGGAGCATTTACCCTTATTACTTGTTGGAACATCTTCTGGATATATGCCCAGGAATGGCATAGCTGGGTCCTCAGGTAATAGTATGTCCAATTTTCTGAGGAAATGCCAGACTGATTTCCAGAGTCTTTGTACCAGTTTGCAATTCCACCAGCAATGAAGGAGTGTTCCTCTTTCTCTACATCCTTGCCAGCATCTGCTGTCACCTAAATTTTGATCTTAGCTGTTCTGACTTGTGTGAGGTGGAAACTCAGCGTTATTTTGATTTGCATTTCCCTGATGAGTAAGGATACTGAACATTTCTTTAGGTTGTATTGTTATTTTTTATTTATACACCAAATATGTTTCCAGAAAACTATACAACCAACATCAAACTCTGCAGGCAAAATTTGACATACTTGACTCCTACTAGCCTCTATACATTGAATTCCATCACATTATACTACTGCTAAAATGAGGATTATGTATAATACTTGAGATTTTTCCAACAGAAACCACAATTATCAACATTTTATTTATGATGTTGTATTCCTTTGCTAAGTTCATTATTAACAAAATATCACAGATAGGGTGCATTATTCTATAATTTTCTCATGGTTCTGAAGGTTGGATGTCTATTCTAATGTGTCTATAAGTTAGTTTTTTTTAATAAGGACTTTCATCTCAGCATCCAGATGTTTAACCTATCCATATGTCCTCATATATTGTTAATATGCATGTATTCATGGTCTGCCAGTGTATGCACATTGATTCTTCTCTGTATTTTGACAATTGTGCATTATTATTATTATTATTATTATTATTATTATTATTATTATTATTGCACCATTTAAATAGTCCCATTTTAAAAATTCTTTTATCGAGCTAAATGATGTACTGGGGTTTAGGTTCTCAATTATGAAATTTCTATAGAAAGTCACATTTCATTGCACAACTGATACAGCACAGTTTTATTGTTTTTATATTTGTATGCACATTATAGATATTTAACTTTGGGGCACATTGAGAATGGAATTCCTATATTATAAAGAATACATGTTTATTGTTAGGTGATAAAATTGTTCTTCAGATTGGTTCTACCAAATATTTTGCCCATTTTCAATTTAAAAGAATTTTTTGGCCATATCCTTCCACATCTAATTGTTATACATTTAGAATTCTCATAACCTAGAGGACTATAGTAGATCTCAGATCTTACTGGAGAAATTCTCTTTATATTAAAATTCTTCTGTGTAAAACCCTATACTCACTGTCCTCCTGTTTTTCTTCGGTAAATTTAATCTTCTCAGCCTTTGTCATACACAAAGGATCTTAAATATTACCCTTTATTTACATTTCACATATTTTCCACCTGTATTTATATTTGCATATTATTCCAAAAATTATACCTGAGAAAAGTTTTTTATCTTTTTTGTAGAGAAAATTTCTGTCTTGATGTCAATTTGTTACTATTTCTCTTTCCATTTCCCCGATCTATGTATGTGTTGCTTATAAACTTTTCCTGTAAAGTGTTTGGATAATATAATTTTTATTCTGATTTTTTTGTAATTGTACTTATTAAAACACAATTTTTCTATAATGTTAGCTTCTGTTGCAATTATTGTTACCTGACCCAAAATGGTTTCAAGGTGACCATGCAGCCAAAAATGACCTGAAAATCCATATGTTTCTAACTCTGTCTACCAAGTAGTAGATGTATGGATATGTGTAAACATACCTGTCTATGGTTTATTTTTAGTCTAAGATTTATATAATTTCTAACTACCATATCTGTCATATACTAGCTAGCAACCTATGTTCATAATATTATATGTTTTTCATTGTATCTCTGCTAAAATAGTCACAATGATTTATGTAATATATTTTAACATAAATGTGTATTCACTTTTTCCATTCAACAGTTAAATTAAATAATATGAAAAAGAAGAAAATTATTTCTCCTATGTCAGTCACACAGCCAGTCAGGAGAATTGATAAGGTTTAAGTTATGGTAACTTTATTGAAAAAAAACTCTGACACCATTCACAGTTATATTATCCATTGATGAAACAGTTTCTGAATTTCATACCATTTTCTCCTATTCAATTATCCTTATGATAGTTTGGGTTATTTTAATGAATTCCCTTTGTAATGTTTTGGTAATTAATAAGAACATCTTCCTCTACTTGTATATTTTCTTCACAAATAAATCAATTAATCTCAACACCTTCCTTAATTAAACTGGCTTCTTAAGCTCTATTTAATCCTAGCTGTAGTCCTGTTGTGAGAACATTGTAGTCCTAGATCAATTTTAAAGAGATTAAAATCAGTATGATGTATCTTTCTGAGAATATGTTAAATTTTTAATTTTGAGATTAAGTTTTATGTTTTTCATAACTGTTAAATAAACTTCAATGCTATGAAATTTTCTCTTCAATGTATATTTTTATATATTTAATCATAAGTGTATTGCTGTATTTAGTGGGAGGTTTTAGTTATGGTCTCTTTTCTAATTATTATTGATATATAGAGATATAGATGAATAAATATTTAGATACACCTGGCTTAGTCCATTTGTGTTACTCAAATTCATATGTATACATTTTAGGTTTGGCTTCATATTGAATAAGCAATTAGGGGGTTCATCCTCAGGAAATTCTAATTCATTCCTCCAAGCAGCCATGAATTATCTGTAGGTCTTCTTCTTGGAATGGGTCTTCATAAGATTATTTCATTTCACATTAGCTTGGGAACCACTGGTGATCATTTTGATCAGTTTTAAGGTATAAACTATTAATACTAAATGCATGACTTATGCATATATAAAATAGAGTTTCTTATGATATTCTTATGTCATATATAGTCAATTAACTTATATATACATTAATATTTTATGTTATTTATAATTCTTTTATATAATATTTCTTTTTTGACTCTTATTTATTTAACAAGGAAGTTCAATAGTATACTGTTTAGGGGTGATAACTGAAAGTATTCTTTCTCACTTATGAGTAAATATATCCATTATGAACCTCTGCCTTGACCTTGATGTTTACCCAATGCTGACTTTGACTTGACCTGACCTCAACTTGTAAATGATAGGTCTTAGTCATAATACTGAATATGCCATTTGTTATAGATTAATAATAACAATACAAAAATTAGAAAGTATTACATTACTAGATTATTTATAGCATTTAGTCTATACATGTTTCATATCTGGAATTGAATTTTTTCAGTTTCTACTGTGGACACATTCTCACAAATCTGGAGTAGACACTCCTTTATATAATGATTCATATTTTCTGCAAGTTGAATTAAATATATCAATATTCTATTATATATTATTAAATATAAGTAAAGGCATGTGTTTGTATATTCTTCCTTATTGATTTACTTTATTTTGTGTATATGACTGTTTTTGTCCTCATGAGGTGAGTGTCAGATGCTCTGACACAAGTCTTGCATCCAATTCTTAGCTACCACATAGGCACTGGGAACCTCAGTAAACAAGTGCTCATAATTGCTGAGCCACCTCTCCAGCCCATAATTTTCTCAATTGGATTTCCCCTGTAAAGAGATGCTGTCTTAAGTTAAACTAGTCTAACAAAACAAAGAGGACAACAGTCATGTTAGTTTTCAAAAGGTCCCTTAGACAAATTTGTCCTTAGAACATTAGTAAAAATAGAAATTTTAAAAATGTAGTACTTTATATATTTGTAAGACACAGGGTAGTTCTATGGGGTATGTTTGTCTTCAGTGAATTTATATACCTTGTCAATGTACTCAGTCACACTGCCTTATATAAGAAATCAGTATTTTTTTCAGTCATGTCATTTATATACTTTTAAGAAAGGTGATAAATTTTATAATATTCTCACAATCCTTGTCATAGAAAAAGATCTGTTTTAATGTTTACAATTAGAGCACTTGTTAGCAAGCACAAAGTTTGGGGTTCAGGCCTCAGAGATGAAAAAATATAAGAAAAACAAAAGACTGAATTCTAACAACAAAAAGGGAAATCTTCCTAGTATACTTGGAATTTTTCTGTTTTATTTTCTGTTTAGATTTGCTTTATTGACACTTTTAGTTTGTTTCCTTGCTTCCCTGTGTATGTATGTATATATGCATGTATGTATGTATGTATGTATATATATGTATGTATGTTTTTGTGTTCGTATTTATAAATGTATGTTTTCTGAGACAGGGCTTCTCTATGTAGTCCTGGCTGTCCTGCAACTCACTCTGCAGAGCAGGTTGGCCTTGGACTCACAAAGATCTGCCTGCCTCTGCCTCCCAAGTGCTGGAATTAAAGGCATGTGTTAACACCTCCAAGCAGAGACTTTGAATTTTTATGAGATTTTTATTCTCTCATTTCTGTTATACAGCATTTCTTCTTGCTGTATTTCCATTTGTTCATGGCAAATATTTTATACACACACACACATATATATATATATATATATATATATTTATATGGATATTTTCTTTATTTACATTTAAAATGTTATCCACTTTCCTGGTTTCCCCTTGGAAACCCCCTATCCCATCTCCTTACACCCTGCTCACCATCCCACCCACTCCTGCTTCCCTGTCCTGGAATTCCCCTACAATGGGACATCGGGTCTTCACAGGACCAAAGGCCTCTTCTCCCATTGTTGTCCAAAATGCCATCCTCTGTTATATATGTGGCTGGAGCCATGGATTCCTCCATGTGTGCTTTTTGGTTGGTGGTTTAGTCCCTGGAAGCTCTGGGAGATCTGGTTAGTTGATATTGTTGTTCTTCCTATGGGTTTGCAAACACATTTAGCTCCTTCAGTCCTTTCTCTAACTCCTCCATTGAGGATCCTGTGCTCAGCCTAATGGTTGGCTGAGAGCATCTGCCTCTGTATTTGTCATGCACTGGCAAAGCCTCTCAGGAGACAGCTATATCAGGCTCCGGTCAGGGTGCACTTCTTGGCATCTACAATAGCGTCTAGGTTTGCTGTCTGTATATGGGATGGATCCACAGGTGGGGCAGTCTCTGAATGGAATTTCCTTCAACAAACACTTTTCTCAATATTTTCTATTTTCCTTCTGCCATACAAATCCCCATTGAATGAAAATATGTATTTTGATATGTAGTGGTTTCATCATCATTTTATTCTAAATACTTTATAAATATACCAAATTTCTTGGTATATTTTTAATAGTCACATCTGACATTACCATACTATGATAACAAAATAAAATATGGCTATGTATTGCAAACTGTCTGTAAATGATTATTTTGGGTTGTTTGGTATGTACCAGGCATGTATGAGAAAATGCCACAATCACTCTTTATGTTTCTGTTTTACATATTTTCCTTCTATACAAATTTCTATTCATTTCTGAATATGCAACTATCTTTAAATATTATTAATATTAATAACAATAAATAACAATATTATTAATAATAATTAATATTATTTATATTGCCATGAAATTTAGTATGAGGTGTTCTGGCTAAATATGTAATTTGTCAGTTGACACAAATGTAATTTATACATTCATAAGATGATAATTAGTTAAATATTAGCCATTTGGTAAAATTTTGAAGGAAAATATTAAACCACCAATTTCTTTTTGAGAAGACTGGTTAGTTTACTCAATATTTACAATAGAGGCATAATAATTAATTTACTTCAAGTATAAATATTTGATTAACCAACTTAAAAATAATTCAATTCTCACTGTCACATCCATGTACCAAACTTCGCTAGGTGTTGGTATAAATAAGTTTCAAGCAATTTCTTTCATGGATAGAAATACGATAGTGCATAAGTGATTCTAATAAAAAGGAAAGCAGGCCCAAATCATTTTTTTGCCTTAACTCATTGATTACTGTTGTGTCTGCTAAACTGTGACCACCCTGTCAATGCATATTCATAAATGGGTACTGAGAGACTTGAGAGAGTTGAAGGAGTACTTTAATTCTCTATAGTGTGGCTGAAAATTTTGTATGTATGTGGCCTCATTTTTTTTACTTACCCACACAAATAGGCCTCAAATATCTTTTCATTTACCCACATAAATAATGCAATTTCATGTCAGAAAGGGCCTTACAGTTAAGCTCCATTAGAATGTGGACACCTCACTGAGAAATCACAGATGAAGACTTTCATCCAATAATTATTTATGCACATAAGACCTCATTAAGGAAAATTAGTCTGGGTTACCTTGTGTAGAAACAGAACCAGAAAAGCAAAACTCAGAAATCTTGGAGATAAAACTCAGGATCCCATACTTGTAAAACATGTGCTCTACTACTGAGCAACACCTCCTAATAAGCAAAATCCATGGTCAAAGTAACAGATACTGAACCAATATCTTCTCTAATTATGGCTATTATCATTTCAGTCATCTGAATAAACAAAAATATTTACTTAATTATTTCATATGTTGAGACATAGATAACTACAAAGAATATATTAAAGATTTTAATCTATGGCTGCATGTTAAAACAAAAAGCAATGATAACATGTAAAAAGGCAAGACATATTGGTTTTTTTTCTTTTTTTTTTTTAATTTAATTTTATTTTATTTTTTTAATTTACATTCCAAATCACTTCCCCTTTCCCGTTTCCTCCCTCCCCGAAAGTCCCATAAGCCCCCTTCCCTCCCTCTTTTCTCCGTTCAACCCCCTCTCATTACTCTGTCCTGGCGTTCCCC
The DNA here is from genome assembly GCA_036184795.1 of Tokudaia tokunoshimensis. Classification (NCBI taxonomy): domain Eukaryota; kingdom Metazoa; phylum Chordata; class Mammalia; order Rodentia; family Muridae; genus Tokudaia; species Tokudaia tokunoshimensis. Next base: position 128,035,860 of record BTHU01000023.1, on the reverse strand, counting down.
TACATCCAGTCTTTCCAGGACCAGGGGTCTCTCCTTCCATCTTTTTAGAAATCTATTGATATGCTGATTGTGTCTAGGGTATTCTGAGATTCTGGGTCAATATCCCCTTATCAGTGACTTCATACCATGTGTGATCTTTTGTGATTGGGTTACCTCACTAAGGATGATATTTTCAAGTTCTGACCATTTGCCTAGGAATTTCGTGAATTCATTGTTTTTAATTGCAGAGTAGTATTCCATTGTGTAAATATACCACATCTTCTGAATCCATTCCTCCGTTGAGGGACATCTGGGTTCTTTCCAGCTTCTGGCTATTATAAATAAGGCTGCTATGAATATAGTGGAGCATGTGTCCTTATTGCATGCAGGTAAAGTCTCTGGGTATATGCCCAGGAGTGGTATAGCCGGATCCTCCGGAAGTGTCATGCCCAGTTTTCTGAGGAGCCGCCAGACTGCTTTCCAGAGTGGTTGTACCAGCCTGCAATTCCACCAGCAGTGGAGGAGTGTTCCTCTTTCTCCACATCCTCGCCAACAACTGCTGTCTCCTGTGTTTTTGATCTTAGCCATCCTGACTGGTGTGAGATGGAATCTCAGGGTTGTTTTGATTTGCATTTCCCTAATGACTAAGGATGATGAACATCTCTTTAGGTACTTCTCAGCCATTAGATATTCTTCAGGTGAGAACTCTTTGTGGAGCTCTGTACCCCATTTTTAATAGGGTTACTTGCCTCTCTGGAGTTTAACTTCTTGAGTTCTTTGTATATCTTGGATATTAGCCCTCTGTCGGATGTAAGGTTGGTAAAGATCATTTCCCAGTTAGTTGGTTGCCGCTTTGTCTTTTTGACGGTGTCTTTTGCCTTGCAAAAACTTTGTAATTTAATGAGGTCCCATTTGTCTATTCTTGATCTTAGAGTATAAGCTATTGGAGTTCTGTTCAGGAAATTCTCCCCTGTGCCCATATGTTCAAGGTTCTTCCCTAGTTTCCCTTCTATTAGTTTCAGTGTGTCTGGTTTTATGTGGAGATCTTTGATCCACTTAGAATTGAGCTTAGTGCAAGGAGATAAGGATGGGTCAATTTGCATTCTTCTGCATGTTGACCTCCAGCTGAGCCAGCACCATTTGTTGAAAAGGCTATCTTTTTTCCACTGGATGGTTTTAGCTCCTTTGTCAAAGATCAAGTGACCATAGGAGTGTGGATTCATTTCTGGGTCTTCAATTCTGTTCCATTGATCTACATGTCTGTTACTGTACCAATACCATGCAGTTTTTAACACTATTGCTCTGTAGTACAGCTTGAGGTCCGGGATACTGATTCCCCCAGAGGTTCTTTTACTCTTGAGAATAGTTTTAGCTATTCTGGGTTTTATGTTATTTTTTTTTCTAAGATTTTATTTCTTTATTTACATTCCAAATCACTTCCCCTTTCCCATTTCCTCCCTCCACAAAAGTCCCATAAGCCCCTTTCCCTCCCTCTTTTCTCCATTCAATGCGCTCTCATTTCTCTGTCCTGGCGTTCCCCTATATCCAGTCTTTCCAAGACCAGGGGTCTCTCCTTCCATCTTCTTAGAAATCTATTGATATGCGAATTGTGTCTAGGGTATTCCGAGATTCTGGGTTAATATCCCCTTATCAGTGACTGCATACCATGTGTGTTCTTTTGTGATTGGGTTACCTCACTAAGGATGATATTTTCAAGTTCTGACCATTTGTCTAGAAATTTCATGAATTCATTGTTTTTAATTGCAGAGTAGTATTCCATTGTGTAGATATACCACATCTTCTGAATCCATTCCTCCATTGAGGGACATCTGGGTTCTTTCCAGCTTCTGGCTATTATAAATAAGGCTGCTATGAACATAGCAGAGCATATGTCCTTATTGCATGCAGGTAAAGCCTCTGGGTATATGCCCAGGAGTGGTATAGCCGGATCCTCTGGTAGTGTCATGCCCAGTTTTCTGAGGAACCGCCAGACTGCTTTCCAGAGTGGTTGTACCAGCTTGCAATTACACCAGCAGTGGAGGAGTGTTCCTCTTTTTCCACATCCTCGCCAACAACAGCTGTCTCCTGTGTTTTTGATCTTAGCCATTCTGACTGGTGTGAGATGGAATCTCAGGGTTGTTTTGATTTGCATTTCCCTAATGACTAAGGATGATGAACATCTCTTTAGGTGCTTCTCAGCCATTAGATATTCTTCAGGTGAGAAATCTTTGTTTAGCTCTGTACCCAATTTTTTAATAGGGTTACTTGCCTCTCTGGAGTTTAACTTCTTGAGTTCTTTGTATATATTGGATATTAGCCCTCTGTCGGATGTAAGGTTGGTAAAGATCATTTCCCAGTTCGTTGGTTGCCGCTTTGTCTTTTTGACAGTGTCTTTTGCCTTGCAAAAACTTTGTAATTTAATGAGGTCCCATTTGTCTATTCTTGATCTTTGAGCATAAGCTATTGGAGTTCTGTTCAGGAAATTCTCCCCTGTGCCCATATGTTCAAGGTTCTTTCCTAGCTTCCTTTCTATTAGTTTCAGTGTGTCTGGTTTTATGTGGAGATCCTTGATCCACTTGGAATTGAGCTTAGTGCAAGGAGATAAGAATGGGTCAATTTGCATTCTTCTGCATGTTGACCTCCAGTTGAGCCAGCACCATTTGTTGAAAAGGCTATCTTTTTTCCACTGGATGGTTTTAGCTCCTTTGTCAAAGATCAAGTGACCATAGGAGTGTGGATTCATTTCTGGGTCTTCAATTCTGTTCCATTGATCTACATGCTTGTCACTGTACCAATACCCTGTGGTTTTTAACACTATTGCTCTGTAGTACAGCTTGATGTCCGGGATACTGATTCCCCCAGAGGTTCTTTTACTCTTGAGAATAGTTTTAGCTATCCTGGGTTTTCTGTTATTCCAGATGAATTTGAGAATTGCTCTTTCTAACTCTATGAAGAATTGAGTTGGGATTTTGATGGGGATTGCATTGAATCTGTATATTGCTTTTGGCAAGATGGTCATTTTTACTATATTAATCCTGCCAATGAGCATGGCAGATTTTTCTATCTTCTGAGGTCTTCTTCAATTTCTTTCTTCAGAGCCTTGAAGTTCTTGTCATACAGATCTTTCACTTGTTTGGTTAGAGTCACGCCAAGATACTTTATATGGTTTGTGGCTATCGTGAAGGGTATCATTTCTCTTACTTCTTTCTCAGCCTGCTTATCCATTGAGTATAGGAAGGCTACTGACTTGCTTGAGTTGATTTTATATCCAGCCACTTTGCTGAAGTCGTTCATCAGCTGTAGGAGTTCTCTGGTGGAGTTTTTTGGGTCGCTTTAGTATACTATCATATCGTCTGCAAATAGTGATAGTGTGACTTCTTCCTTTCCAATTTGTATCCCTTTGACCTCTTTTTGTTGTCTAATTGCTCTAGCTAGAACTTCAAGTACTATATTGAAGAGATATGGAGAGAGAGGGCAGCCTTGTCTAGTCCCTGATTTTAGTGGGATTGCTTCAAGTTTCTCTCCATTTAGATTGATGCTGGCTACCGGTTTGCTGTAAATTGCTTTTACTATGTTTAGATATGGGCCTTGAATTCCTGATCTTTCCAAGACCTTTAGCATGAAAGGATGCTGAATTTTGTTAAATGCTTTCTCAGCATCTAATGAGATGACCATGTGGTTTTTTTCTTGGAGATTATTTATATAGTGGATTACATTGATGGATTTCCTTATATTGAACCATCCCTGCATCCCTAGGATGAAGCCTACTTGATCGTAGTGAATGATCGTTTTGAAGCGTTCTTGGATTCGGTTGGCCAAAATTTTATTGAGTATTTTTGCATCGATATTCATAAGAGAGATTGGTCTGAGATTCTCTTTCTTTGTCGGATCTTTGTGTGCTTTTGTTATTAGTCTAATTATGGCTTCATAGAACGAGTTGGATAGTGTTCCTTCTGTTTCTATTTTGTGGAACAGTTTGAAGAGTATTGGTGTTAGGTCTTCTTTGAAGGTCTGATAGAATTCTGCACTAAAACCATCTGGACCTGTGCTTTTTTTGGTTGGAAGACTTCCAATGACAACTTCTATTTCTTCAGGGGTTATAGGACGGTTTAGATGGTCTATATGATCCTGATTTAATTTTGGTATTTGGTATCTGTCAAGGAAATTCTCCATTTCCTTGAGATTTTCTAGTTGTGATGAATACAGGTTTTTGTAGTAGGATCTGATGATTTTTTGAATTTCCTCAGTTTCTGTTGTTATCTCAACCTTTTCGTTTCTGATTTTGTTAATTTGGATACTGTCTCTGTGTCCTCTGGTTAGTCTGGCTAAGGGCTTATCTATCTTGTTGATTTTCTCAAAGAACAAACTCCTCGTTTTTTGATTCTTTGTATGGTTTTATTTGTTTCTACTTGATTGATTTCAGCCCTGAGTTTGATGATTTCTTGCCTTCTACTGCGCTTTGGTGTATTTGTTTCTTTTTTGTTCAGGTGTGCCATTAAGCTCTTAGTGTATGCTGTCTCCCGTTTCTTTTTGGCGGCACTCAGGGCTATGAATTTTCCTTTTAGCAGTGCTTTCATTGTGTCCTATAAATTAGGGTATGTTGTGCCTTTATTTTCATTAACTTTCAAAAAGTCTTTGATTTCTTTCTTTATTTCCACCTTGACCTAGTTATCATTGAGTAGAGCATTGTTCAGCCTCCATGTGTACGTGGGTTTTCTTTTGTTTTTGTTGCCATTGAAGACCACCCTTTTTCCATAGTGATCTGATAGGAGGCATGGGATTAGTTCTATCTTCTTATATCTGTTGAGGTCTGATTTGTGACCAATTATATGGTCAATTTTGGAGAAGGTACCATGATGTGTTTAGAAGAAGGTGTATTCTTTAGCTCTAGGATGAAATGTTCTATATATATCTGTTAGTTCCATTTGGTCCAAGGCTTCAATTAGATTCACTGTGTCCCTGTTTAGTTTCTGCTTTCCTGAACGATCCATTTCAGAGAGTGGGGTGTTGAAGTCACCCATTATTATTGTGTGTGGTGCGATGTGTGATTTGAGCTTTAGTTAAGTTTCTTTTACGAATGAGGGTGCCCTTGCATTTGGAGCATAGATATTCAGAATTGAGAGTTCTTGATGGTGGATTTTTCCCTTGATCAGTATGTAGTGTCCTTCTGTGTCTTTTTTGATGACTTTAGGTTGAAAATCAATTTTATCTGATATTAGGATGGCTTCTCCACCTCGTTTCTTGGGGCCATTTGCTTGTAAAATTGTTTTCCAGCCTTTTAATCTGAGGTAGGGTTTGTCTTTGACACTGAGGTACGTTTCCTGCATGCAGCAAAATGCTGGGTCCTGTTTACGTATCCAGTCTGCTAGTCTATGTCTTTTAATTGGGGAATTGAGACCATTGACATTAAGAGAGATTAAGGCATAGTGATTATTGCCATCTGCCATTCTTGACGCTATCTTTATGTTTGAGTGGTTATCTACTTTTGGGTTTGATTCAAGAAGGTTATTATCTCATTTTTTCCAGGGTGTTGTTTCTCTCCCTGTATTGGAGGTTTCCACCTATTATCCGTTGCAGGGCTGGATTTGTGAAAAGATATTGTGAAAATTTGGTTTTATCATGGAATATCTTGGTCTCTCCATCTATGGTGATTGAGAGTTTTGCTGGGTATAGTAGTCTAGGCTGGCATTTGTGCTCTCTTATTGTCTGCATGAGATCTGCCCAGGATCTTCTGGCTTTCATAGTCTCTGGTGAGAAGTCTGATGTGATTCGGATAGTTCTTCCTTTGTATGTTACTTGGTCCTTTTCTCTTACTGCTTTTAATGTTCTTTCTTTGTTTAGAACATTTGGTGTTTTGATTATTATGTGACGGGAGGTATTTCTGTTCTGGTCTAGTCTGTTTGGAGTTCTGTAGTCTTCTTGTACGTTCATTGGCATCTCTCTCTTTAGGTTAGGGAAGTTTTCCTCCATAATTTTGTTGAAGATGTTTACTGGCCCTTTAAGTTGCGAATCTTCACTCTCATCTATACCTATGACCCTTAGGTTTGGTCTTCTCATTGTGTCCTGGATTTCCTGGATGTTTTGGGTTACACGTTTTTTGCATTTTGCATTTTCTTTGACTGTTGAGTTGATGCTTTCTATGGAATCTTCAGCACATGATAGTCTTTCTTCCATCTCTTGTATTCTATTGTTGATGTTTGCATCTATGACTCCTGATTTCTTCCCAAGGTTTTCTATCTCCAAAGTTGTCTCCCTTTGTGATTTCTTAGTTGTTTCTACTTCTTTTTTTAGTTCCTGGATGGATTTGCTGAGATCCTTCACTTGTTTGTTTGTATTTTCCTGTATTTCTTTAAGGTATTTTTGCATTACCTCTTTCAGGATTTCTGCCTGTTGACCCACGTTCTCCTGCATTTCTCTGAGCGATTTTTGTGTTTCCTCCTCATGGGAACCCATGTGTTGATCCATTGTCTCCTGCATTTCCTTAAGCAGTTCTCGTGTTTCCTTTGTAAGGGCATCTAACCGTTGATTCATTTCTTTAAGCAATTTTTGTGTTGCCTCCTTATGGGCATCCGTCTGTTGACCCATATTCTTCTGCATTTCTTTATGCAATTTTTGTGATTCCTTTGTGAGTGCATCTACCCATTGATTCATCTCGTTAAGCGATTTTTGTGTTGTCTCCTTGTGGGCCTCCATCTTTTGATCCATGTTCTCCTGCATTTCTCTAAGCGATTTTTGTGTTTCCTTTTTAAGGGCTTCTAACTGTTGATTCATGGTCTCCTGTAATTCTTTATTAGATTTATTTGTGTCCTTCTTGTTATCCTCTAATAGCATCATGAGAAGTGATTTTAAATTCAGATCTTGTCTTTCGGGTGTGGTGGGGTATCCAGGACTTGCTGCTGTTGGAGAGTTGGGTTCGGATGGTGCCATATTACTTTGATTTCTGTTAGTAACGTTCCTACGTTTGCTTTTGCCATCTGGTTACCTCTGATGTTAGTTGGTCCTGCTGTCACTGGCTGTTGGCTGGAACTCCTGTGAGCCTCCAAAGCTATTTTTGGCACCCCTGGTTTACCAGGATTCTCCTGGCACCGATTTCTGGGGCCTGCCCTGCTCCTGAGTGACTTTGGAGCCCTGATGTGCCTTGCCCCAAGTGATGTTATATTGGGGAGTCCTTGCACATCCAAAGGCCCAGTGTAGTGGTTTCCTGGAGAAGAGGTCACCAAAGGGAGGCTGGTAGGCTCCTGCCCTGTGCAGGGGTGTGTGATCTCTCCTAGAGTGTGGGGGTCAGGGGGCGTCCCTCTGCCATGCAGAAGTCCCACAGCAGAGCTGGCGTGCTGGTTATTGCAGATCTGCCCAGCACTTGGGAGCAGCATACACACAAGCTGCCCGAGACCCAAGTGATATTATGCCTGTCTGTCTCAGAGCCTGGCAGTCCCAACTTCCCGGCCACTGGAGCAAAGATGGCAGAGTGCACTCTGCACTCTCTCCGTGGTGCTGGTCACCCTGCAGAGGCGATGGCCTGCAGATCTGGCACCCAGACGACCACAGCGCTGTCCCGTTCTTGGGAGAAGGTGGAAGCCCCAACAGGCCGTGTCCCAAGTGACACCGAGAACCTGGGTACCTGTCTTTTCAGTGCAGTCTACCGGAACAGAGGTCCAGACATATTGTTTTAAAGCTCTCATTTTCAGAAGCTTACAGCTATAGATATTGAGTGAACAATAGGGCTTTGTGACCAATAGTTATTCAAACTTAGTCATTGGAATAAATGAGGTAAGAAATAATGTGAGGAAAATTAGTGAAACAAGATGAGTATCCTGCAGAAAATTTGAAAGGCACGTTCCAAGCCTTAAAATCTAAGGCATAGTTTTAAAAGAGAATAGATGTATGACCAGGAAGACTGCAGGAATGCTACCATACTCTCAGATATTACATCATATTTCTAGTTCAGCAGCACATTGTTATTAATTCCACATGATACTCTCAAGTTGAACTACTATTACAACAAGAAAGTAAATTAAAATTAATGGGCCTGAATAATTTAATGTATTAGTATTTTAAGTCTGCCATGTTTTGAAAAGCATAACATTTTGAAAATCGAGTTTGTAAATATGCATGGGCTTCTGAATATTTAAGTATTTCTCAAAATTAAATTTTAAAAATATTAAATATAATTGATCAAGTATATCAAATGTACAGTAATCGTAATAAACAATGAAATTTGTTCCAAATAATACCACTTCTATTTCACGCCCTATCTATGTGTGGCTCATGTTTAATCTAGATAGGGACATATGTAAAATCTCATATATATATTCCAATTATGGCTTATTTTAATTAGTATAATGTCCAACACTTCTACTAATTTTGGTCCAAATAATATAATTTCTTATGTGGATTAATAAATTTTATTAGACACACACATAATACACACACACATACACATACACATTTTTTTCCATTGTTCTACTGAATAAAGTAAAATATACTCACTATTTCTTGATGTACTTCCAATATAGAAAGTTTGAACTTCTTTAACTTCAAGCTATAATGTAAATATTCAGTGAAAAGGACTATGCCCACATTAAAAGAATCATTGAAATTAATGCTAGAATTAAGCATAATTAACTAAAATGCATCAACTATTTGGAATCAAAAATGAAAATAAGTCTAATGATTAATGATTTGTATTTTCCATGTGCTACACTGTACATCAAAAAACTTGAAAGTATGTTTGATATTAGATATTATCTTCTTAAGTTTCATTTTATATTCTGAGATCATGATTTAATTATAATAACATCTTCTTACTTTTCCGTATTCTATACCCTTCCATTTGCCTCTGTTTGGGACTCTTCCTTTTAGTACATATGCATGCACATACACACACACACACACACACACACACACACACACACAAACATTCACATACACAAATGGGTAATGTATATAATGTATATATAATAATATTAAATACATTTATTGTGTAAACATATATATTTTATGTGCTGCGTGTGTGTGTGTGTGTGTGTGAGTGTGTGTGCGTGCGCGGGCGTATAAGATACTAGATTGGATTACAGGATACAGTCCAAGAAGTCAACAATAGCTGACTTATAGTGTAGAGGCCTGAGAATCCAGTAGTCACTCACTCAGTCCATTATGCTGAATATTTCAATCCATATCTGGTTCGAGTGAGCTGTTGAGTGTGTGATAATTTCTAGAGAGATGCTTTTTGTCAGCCTATATTGAAAACCCAAATAAGCTGCTTCTAAAGTGAAGGAATGTTGCAAGATAATAAATGAAGTTACCAGTAAGAATGCAGGCAAACAATTTTTAAAAAGTTTCCTTTTCCATATAGTTTTACCTGAGACTCCAAAAGAAGGTGCCCCCCCCAACATTCTACTTTATATAATCATATTTAAAAATCCTGTGGTTGAACAAGCAGTGTCCACTCTCTAGTGTACTGGACGAAAGCCATGAGGCAAGGGGCATATGTTCACAGAAACTGAAGCAGCAATCCATCTCAATGGGGAGGTCCCAAGTCCTGACACTGTTACTGAGGCTGTGGAGTGCTCACAAAACGGGATCTAGCATGACTGCCCTCCGAAAGACCCAACAAGCAGTTGAAAGAGTCAGATGCAGATATTTGTTCCTAACTAATGGTCAGAAGCTGCTGACACCTGTGATTGAATTATGGAAAGGTTGAAAGAAGCTGAGGAGGAGGACAACCCTGTAGGAGGTGCAGGAGTCTCAATTAACCTGGACCCCTGAGATCTCTCAGATACTGGACCATAAGCCAGGCAGCATATACCAGCTGATATGAGGCCCGAACACATATAGATTAGAGGACTTCTGGTTCTGAACTCAGTCAGAGAAGATGCACCTAACCCTCAGGAGACTGGGGGCCCCAGGGATTTTAGAGTTCTGGTGGGATGGAGGGTCAGGAGTGGGGGCATCTTCGTGGAAACAGGGTGGGTAGGAGGTATAGGATGTAGAACAGTCATAGGATGGACTGGGAGGGCAATAAAAATTGGAGTGTATGATAAATAAATAAATAAATAAATAAATAATTAAATAAAAAGAAGTAACGGTTTTGTGATATATGAGAAGGAGGATTAGTTTGTTCTTTGAAAGTGTAATTTAGGGACTGGAGAAATGGCTGAGCATGAAAGAACACTAGCAGCTCTTCTATAATTCCTGAGTTCAAACCCCTGCAACCACATGATGGCTCACAACCATCTGTTATAGGATCTGATGCTATTTTCTGGTGTGTCTAAAGACAGCTACATGTATTCACATACATAAAATAAATAATTCTTCTTAAAAGAAAAAAGTGCAATGGACATGCATACACAAATACAGTTGACAACATAGTGACAATATAAAAATATATTTTACAATGCCTGTTTTGATAATTTTTAAAAAAATGATTAAATCTTCCCCAGCCATTGTTACAAGTGTGATTTTGATTATTTTCTAGTAGCTTTTCCAATTATATTTACTATGTTAAATTTAATAATAGAAAATATGAAATGGCAAGTGATTACAACTTCTTTGATAGAAACCAAGGAAAGAATATGATTGAAATTGAAGATTTGACAACTATTTTTAAGAACTTGAGATGATGTTCCATCTTTAAAGAAAATTTAAAACCTCTGGTGTTATCAAGTAAAATGTGAAATATTGTGTCAAACCATATTACAGCATTTAGACACAAAATTCCAGTGTTCTTAAAAAAAATCAGAATATCTCTATTCCTCCCTCCTTTCCTTCCTGTCCTGTTAGTTCTGACATGGTAAACATGTGCTAGGTCTGCTACGGGGGAAGACCCCATTTCCCGGTGCTTTCTAGAGATCCAGCAGCAGTTGGGCATTTGGTAAGAAACAGTCCCACCTCTGGAAGCCCAGAGCCACAGGCCACTACCCAGCAACCATCTAAACCCGCCTTCCCTTTGGATCACCATGCCCCTTCCATCTCCTCTACCCCTCCCTTCTTTGCTGCCCTCCTGTTCATCCCGATGTGGTAGACCTGTGCTAGGTCTGCCATGGGGGAAGTCCCCATTTTCAGGTGTTTTCTAGAGATCGAGCAGTAGAGGGGCATTCGAGATCCAGCATCAGCAGGGCATTCAGGATCCAGCATCAGCAGGGCATTTGAGAGACAACAGCAGTGGGCATTCAAGATGCAGCAGCCGTGGGGCATTCAGCCTGTGCCAGGTCTGCATGGGGGAAGCCCGCACTTCCTGAGATCCAGCAGCAGCAGGGCATTCGAGAATCAACAGTTTGTAGGATATTCAACCCTTGCCAAGTCTGCCACAGAGAAGACCCCATTTCCTGATAATTCCTGGAAAACCAGCTGTATGCAGGTTATTTGAAAGAAAGAGAATCCCAGGAGTACAGATACACAGGCCTGAAGAACAGAGAAGTCACAGTCAGAGAGAGCAACACAAGCTAACACTGGAGATAACTAGATGGCCAAAGGCAAATGCAAGATCATTACCAACAGAAACCAAGGCAACATGGCAACATCAAAACCCAGTTTTCCCACAACAGAAATTCAGGATGCTCTATCACATCAGAAAAGCAAGAGCTAGATTTAAAATCACATCTCCCTCCTGGCGCACCAGCCTCCTTGCCGACCTCTGCTCCAGGGATTGACTGCGCTGAGCCTCCTGGTACTCAGTGACTACCCAGTATAGCATTGCTTGGGACACAGTCTGTTGGGCTTCCATCTGCGCCAAGAGCAGGGAAGCTCTGTGGTCTTCTGGGCACCAGCTCTGCCGTGGGCCATCTGCCCTGCAGAGTAATCTGCACTGAGAGGGTGCACAGTGCACTCCGCCATCTTTGCTCCGGCAACAGAGCAATTGGGACCTCCACGCGCAGAGATAATCAAGCATAATATAGCTTGGGACTCAGCCAGCTTGTGTGCTCCTTGTTCCCAAGAGCAGTTCTGCGGTCATCTATGTGCCAGCTCTGCTGTGGGACATCTGCCCTGCAGAGGGACCCGCACTGGGAGAGAACACACCCACACAGGGAGGGAACACACCAGCCTCCCCTTGGCGACCTCTTCTCTGGGGATTGACTACACTGAGCCTTCGGCTGTGCAGGGATTCCCCAATATAACATCACTTGGGGCAAGGCACATCAGAACTACAAAGTCACTCAGGAGCAGGGCAGCCCCCCAGTAATCAGTGCCAGGGGAATCCCGGTAATCCATGGGGGCGGGGTAGAAATAGCCTTGCAGGCTCACAGGAGGTCCAACCATCAGTCAGTGACAGCAGGACCAAATAACACCAGAGGCAACCAGATTGCAAAAGAAAAACGTAGGAACGTTACTAACAGAAATCAAAGTAATATGGCACCATCCGAACCCAACTCTCCGACAGAAGCAAGTCCTAGATACCCCATCACACCCAAACCTAAGGATTATAGGTATAGATGAGAGTGAAGATTTGCAACTTAAAGGGCCAGTAAATATCTTCAACAAAATTATGGAGGAAAATTTCCCTAACCTAAAGAGAGAGATGCCAATGAACATACAAGAAGCCTACAGAACTCCAAACAGACCGGACCAGAACAGAAATAACTCCCGTCACATAATAATCAAAACACCAAATGTACTAAACAAAGAAAGAATATTAAAAGCAGTAAGAGAAAAGGGCCAAGTAACATACAAAGGAAGACCTATCCGAATCACATCAGACTTCTCTCCAGAGACTATGAAAGCCAGAAGCTCCTGGGCAGATCTCATGCAGACACTAAGAGAGCACAAATGCCAGCCTAGACTACTATACCCAGCAAAACTCTCAATCACCATAGATGGAGAGACCAAGATATTCCATGATAAAACCAAATTTTCACAATATCTTTCCACAAACCCAGCCTTGAAAAGGATAATAGGTGGAAACCGCCAAAACAAGGAGAGAAACAACACCCTGGAAAAAATGAGATAGTAATCTTCTTGCATCAAACCCAAAAGTAGATAACCACTCAAACATAAAGATAGCGTCAAGAATGGCAGGTGGCAATAATCACTATTCCTTAATCTCTCTTAATATCAATGGTCTCAATTCCCCATTAAAAAGAGATAGACTAACAGACTGGATATGTAAACAGGACTCAGCATTTTGCTGCGTGCAGGAAACACACCTCACTGTCAAAGACAAACACTACCTTACAAAGTTTCTGTAACGCAAAGGACACTGTCTAAAGGACAAAGCAGCAGCCAACAAACTGGGAAAAGATCTTTACCAACCCTAGATCTGACAGAGGGCTAATATCCAATATATATAAAGAACTCAAGAAGTTAGGCCCCAGAGAGCCAAATAACCCTATTAAAAATGGGGTACAAAGCTAAACAAAGAGTTCTCACCTGAAGAATATAGAATGGCTGAGAAGCACCTAAAGAAATGTTCAACATCCTTAGTCATTAGGGAAATGCAAATCAAAACAACCCTGAGATTTCCATCTCACACCAGTCAGAATGGCTAAGATCAACAACACAGGAGACAGCAGTTGTTGGCGAGGATGTGGAGAAAGCGGAACACTCCTCCACTGCTGGTGGGATTGCAAGCTGGTACAACCACTCTGGAAAGCAGTCTGGCGGTTCCTCAGAAAACTGGGCATGACACTCCTGGAGGATCCTGCTATACCACTCCTGGGCATATACCCAGAGGCTTTACCTGCATGCAATAAGGACACATGCTCCACTATGTTCATAGCAGCCTTATTTATAATAGCCAGAAGCTGGAAAGAACCCAGATGTCCCTCAACAGAGGAATGGATTCAGAAGATGTGGTATATTTACACAATGGAATACTACTCTGCAATTAAAAACAATGAATTCACGAAATTCTTAGGCAAATGTTCAGAACTGGAAAATATCATCCTTAGTGAGGTAACCCAAACACAAAAGAACACACATGGTATGCAGTCACTGATAAGGGGATATTAACCCAGAATCTTGGAATACCCAAGATGCAATTCACATATCAATAGATTTCCAAGAAGATGGAAGGATAGACCCCTAGTCCTGGAAAGACTGGATTTAGGGGAATGCCAGGACAGAGAAGCGAGAGTGGGTTGAATGGGGAAAAGAGGTAGGGAAGGGGGCTTATTGGACTTTCGGGGAGGGAGGAAATGGGAAAGGGGAAATCATTTGGAATGTAAATAAAAAATATAGAAAATAAAATAAAACAATCACATTTCATGATGCTGTTAGAGGAATTCAAGAAGGATTTAAATAACTCCCTTAAAGAAATAAATGAGAACATGGGTCAACGGGTAGAAACCCTTAAATAAGAATCACAAAAATCCCTTAAAGAAATGCAAGGGAATATGGGTCAACAGGTAGAAACCCTTAAAGAGGCAACACAATATCCCATAAGGAACTATGGGAAAACATGGGTCAACATGCAGAAGCCCTTAAAGAGGAATAACACAAATATCTAAAAGAAACATAGGAGAACATGTGCTAACAGATGGAATTCCTTAAAGAAGAAACTGAAAAAAAACTATCCAAGATCTAAAAATGGAAGTAGAAACTATAAAGAAATCGCAAAGTGAGACGTCTCTGGAGATAGAAAACCTTGCAAAGAATTCAGGAGTCATAGATGCAAGCATCAACAATAGAATAAAAGGGATAGAAGAAAGAATCTCGGATGCTGAATATTCCATAGAAAACATTGACTAAACAGGCAAAGAAAATACAAAATGCACGAAGCTGGTAACCCAAAACATCCAGGAAATCCAGGATACAATTTGAAGACCAAACCTTAGGATTATAGGTATCAAAGAGAGTGAGGAGTTACATCTTAAAGGGCCAGTAAACACCTTCAACAAAATTATGGAAGAAAATTTCCCTATCCTAAAAAAGAGATGCCCATGAACACACTAGAAGCCTATAGAACTCCAAACAGACTGGACCAGAGCAGAAATTCCTCCTGTCACATAATAATCAAAACACCAAATGCACTAAACAAAGAATATTAAAAGCAGTAAGTGAAAAATGTCAAGTAACATATAAAGGCAGACCTATCAGAATTACACCAGACTTCTCACCAGAAACTATGAAACCTAGAAGATACTGGGCAGATGTCATGCAGACCCTAAGAGAACATAAATGTCAGCCCAGACTGCTATACCCAGCAAAACTTTGAATTACCATAGACCGAGAAAACAAGACTTTCTATGACAAAAGCAAATTTACACAATATCTTTCCATGAATCCAGCTCTGCAAAGGATAATGGGTGGAAAATACCAACACAAGGCCGGAAAACACGCTGTAGAAAAAGCAATAAAGTAATCTTTCAACAAACCCAATAAAAGATAACTATACAAACAGAATTTCACCTTTAACAAAGAAGATAACAGTAAGCAAAAATCACTTTTCCTTAATATCTCTTAGCATCAATGGTCTCAATTCCCCAATAAAAAGACATGGACTGACAGACTGGATATATAAGCAGGACCTAACATTTTGCTGCATATAAGAAACATCTAAGTAACAAAGGCAGTCAATGGTTGGAAAACAATTTTGCAAGCAAATGGTTCCAAGAAACAAGCTGGAGTAGCCATTCTTATAATGGATAAAATTGGCTTTCAACCAAAAGTTGTCAAAAAAGATAAGGAGGGTCACTGGTTACTGTTTGACCATTCCTTCACTCACTGCTGCCCTCCACATGTCTGTATTACTTGTAGTCAGGATAATTATTGGTTTGAAAATTTTATGGGTGAGTTTGTATCTCTATTTCTTTACTCGGGTTACTCCTTGGCTAGATGTGGTAGTCTCTCAGGTTCTATATTTCCAGTATAGTGATTCAAATCTAGGGCCATCCCCATTGATTCTTGAATGACTCCCTTAACCCAGGTCTAGTCCTGGAGATGCCACCCACAACCTCACCAATCTTAGTTGAATGTTTCTATTCATTTTCACGGCCATCTAGCCATTTATCCTGTCCACCCCCATACCTGGCCCTGAACCACCCCCATTCCCCTTGCAAATCCAACCTTTTTCTCAGTTCCCTCCCTCCATCTACCTCTTATGACTATTTTATTCCCCCTTCTAAGAGAGATTCAAGCTTCCTAGCTTGGCCTTCCTTTTGTTTATCTTCTTTGGGTTTGTGGAGTGCAACATGATATCTGTATTTTATTTTATGGCTAATATCCACTTATAAGTAAGTACATAACCATGCATGTCTTTTGGGGACTGAATTACCTCACTCAGTATGATATTTTTAAGTTCCCTCATTTTGCTTCCAAAATTCATGATGTCTTTATTCTCAATAGCTGAATAGTAAGTATCCCACTGCATATTTGTACAACATTTTTTTTCTCCATTTTTCAGCTGGGGGACATCTATGTTGTTTCCAGTGTCTGGCTAGTATGAATAAAACTGCTGTGAACATAGTTGAACAAGTGTCTTTGAAGGATGTTGGAGCATTTATTGATATATGACCAGGAATGATATAGTTGGATCTTGAGGTAAAGCTATTCCAAGTTTTCTAAGAAAATACCAAACTGATTTCCAAAGTAATTGTACAAGTTTGCACTCTTGCTCCATGTCCTCACAAGCATGCACTATCTCTTGAGCTTTTTTGTTCATAGCCATTGTGATGCCTGTAAAATGGTACCTCATAGCTACTTTGATTGATATTTTCCTGATAACTCAGGACTTTGAACATTTCTTTTGATGCTTCTCAGCCATTTAAGATTCCTCTGTCAAGAATTCTGTTTAGTTGTGTACACCATTTTTTAATTGGATTATTTAGGTTGTTGGTGTTTAACTTCTTGAGTTCTTTCTAAATTTTGGGTATTAGCCCTCTGTCAGATATAGGATTGGAGAAAATCTTTCCAAATCTTTGGGCTACTGATTTGTACTATTGACAGTGTCCTTTGCTTACAAAGCTTTGCAGTTTCATAAACTCCAACTTCTCAATTGTTGAGCTTAGAACGTGAGTCATTAGTGTTCTGTTTAGTAAATTGTCTCCTGTACCAATAGGTACATGGTTATTGCCACTTTCTCTTCTATGAGATTTAGTGTATCTGGTTTTATGTTGAGGTCCTTGATCCACTTGGACTTCAGTTTTATGCAGGATGATGAGTATGGATCTACATTCATTATTCTACATGTGGACATTCTGTTGAGCACCATTTGTTGTAGATGTTTCTGTTTTTCTATTGAATGATTTTGGCTTCTATATAAAAATCAAGTGTCCATAGGTGTGTGGGTTTATTTTTGGGTCTTTGATTCAATTCTATTGATTAACATGTCTGTTTATGCACCAATATCACACATTTTTTTAACACTGTTGCTCTGTAGTACACTTAAGTTCAGGAATGTTTATTCTTCTGGAAGTTTATTTATTGCTCAGGATTTTTTCTGGCTATCCTTGATTGTTGTGTGACCATATGTAGCTGAAAATTGCTCTTTCAATGTCTGTAAAAATTTGTGATGAAGCTTGCTTTATCTTGATGGATGATGACTTTGATATTCAGTTTGCAAGTATTTTATTGAGTATTTTTTCGTCAATGTTCACAAGAGAAACTAGTTTGAAGTTCTCTTTCTTTGTTGAGTCTTTCTCTGGTTTAGGTATCAGGATGACTAGGGACTCATAGAATAAGTTTGGCAGTTCTGCTTATTTCTATTTTGTGGAATATTTGAGGATTATTTTTATTATTTATTCTATGGAAGTCTCATAGAATTCTGCAATAAAATAATCTGGCCCTGGCCAATATTTTTGGGGAAATTTTAATGACTGTTTCTATTTTTTAAGGGTTAGGGGGCTTTTAAAATAGTTTACATGATCTTGATTTAACTTTGGTAAGTGGTATCTGTCTAGAAAAATGTCCATTTTTTTAAGGTTTTCCAATTTTGTAGACTACAACTTTGAGGTTATGATTCTTTTAATTTCCTCAGTGTCAGTTATCTCTCCTTTTTCATTATTAATTTTGTTTATTTACTTTGTCTTTTGGTTAGTTTGGCTAAAGGTTTAGCTATCTTGTTGATTTTCTCAAGGAACCAAATCTGGTTTCCTTGATTCTTTGTATTGTTTCTAACTGATTAATTTCAGCCCTGATTTTGATTATTTCTTGCCTTCTCCTCTTTGGTGTGTTTGCTTCTTTCTTTCATGCTTTTTTCCTAGAGTTTTCAGATATACTTTTAAATTGATGATATGAGAACTTTTTAATTTCTTTATGGAGGCACTTAGTGCTATGAACATTTCTCTTAGCACTGCTTTCATTGTGTACCATAAATTTGGGTATGCAGTGCCTTCATTTGCATTGAATTATATAAATTCTTTAATTGCTTTCTTTATTTCTTCTCTGACCCAGTGATCATTGAGTAGAAAGTTTTTTTAATTTCCATGACTGTTTAGACTTTCCAGTGTTTCTGTTGTTGTTGAAGTCCAGCTTTAATCCATGGTAGTCTGATAAGATACAAGGCACCTTTTCTATATTCTTATATCTGTTGAGGTCTGTTTTGTGAATGACTATATGGTCAATTTTGGAGAAGGATCCATGAGGTGTTGTGAAGAAGGTATATTCTTCTGTGCTTAGGTGAAATATTCTATAGATGTCTATTTGGTCCATTTGATTCATAATGTCTATTAATTTCATTATTTCTATGTTTCGTTTTTGTGTCTGGATTATCTGTCAGTTGGTGAGAGTGGGTGTTGAATTTTCCCATTATTAATGTGTGGGGTTCAATATGATATTTCAGCTTTATCAATGATTCTTTTAAAAATGTGAATGCCCTTGTGTTTGGGGTTCAGATGTTCAGAATTGAGATATCATCTTTGTAGGCTTTACTTTGTTGAGTACGAAGTACCTTTCCCTATCTCTTTTGATTAATTTTGATTGAAAGTATATTTTCTTAGCTATTAGTATGGCTACTCCAACTTTCTTCTTGTCTCCATTTCGTTTTAAAAACTTTTTTTCCAGCCCTTTATTCTGAGTTAATGCCTATCTTTATTGCTGAGATGTGTTTATTGTATATAGCAGAATGATGGATTCTGTTTTCACATGCACTTTTTAGCCTGTGTCTTTAGATTGGGGTATTGAATCCAATGATGTTCAAAGACATTAATGACTAGTGATAGTTATTTTCTGTTATTTTGATATTGGTATTATTAGTGTGTGTTTGTGTGTGTTTGTGTGTGTGTACATGTGTTTGTGTATGTTTTCTTTGGTTTTGCTGATACAGAATTATTATATCCTGTGTTCTCTTGGGTTGCAGTTTTTCTCCTAGTATTTTCTGTAGGAGTGGATTTGTGTATAGATATTGTTTGAATTTGGATTTGTCTTGAAATATCTTGTTTTCTCTATCTAGAGTGATTGAGAGTTTCGCTATATAGTAGTCTATGTTGGCATGTGTCAGTTTTTAGATATTGCAAGACATCTGTCAAGGCCCTTCTAGCTTTTAAAGTCTCTTTTGAGAAGTTGGGTATAATTGTGACCAATCTGCTGTTGTATGTTACCTGAATTTTTTCCATTGAGCCTTTTAATATTTTGTGTTTGTTCTATAGATTTTATGTATTGATTAATACATGCGAGGAGGATTTTCTTTTCTGTTCTAGTCTAATTTGTGTTTCATAAGTTTCTTGTATATTTATAGGCATCTCTTTCTTTAGGTTGGGAAAGTTTTCTTCTATGATTCTGCTGAGAATATTTTCTGGGCCTTGCATTTGGGACATTTTACCTTCTTCTAGTCCTGTTATCCTTAGGTTAGGTTTTTTTCATGGTATCCCAGATTTCTTGGATATTTTGTGTCAGGAGTTTTTTAGACTTAACATTTCCTCTGACTGACATATCAATTTCTTCTATTGTGTCATCTATGCCTGAGACTTTCTCTTCCTTCTCCTATATTCTGTTGGTGATACTTGCATCTGTTGTTTCTGTTCTCTTCCCTAGGTTTTCCATCTCCAAGATACCCTCAGTTTGTGTTTTCTTTTTGGCTTCTATTTCCACTCACATGTCTTGCAGTTTTATTTAATTTCTTCACCTGTTTGATTCTATTTTCCTATATGTTTTAAGGTATTCATTTGTTTCCTCTTTAAAGTCCTATATGTGTTTGAATATATTTTCCTGTATTTCTTTAACAGATTTATTTATTTCTTCTTTAAAGACCACTATAATCTTTATAAGATTGGATTTAAGGTCATTTTATTGTGTTTCAATTGTATTAAGATATCCAGGAGTTGCTGTAGTAGGGTAGCTGTGCTTTGGAGGTGTCATACTGCCATAGCTCTTGTTGAATTTGTTCTTTCAAGGGCCTTTAGCCATCTGGGTGGTTTTGGTCCCTAGATGTTCTTGTTGTAGATGGATTGGGAGTGGGATGGTGAACCTCGATGGTCCTGTTGTGGCAGGCCTCTGATAGGTATCTTTGAACTACATGGCTCTAGACCCATGGTTCTGTATGTTTCAGGAGTTTCACGTGACAGAGAGCTGAACAGAGAGTTGGCAGGAAAATGGAGGTTTCCCTATGCTATCAGGATCCTACAGGGCAGCTTGGCTTTGCCCAAATGACTCAGAGAGGAGGGAATGTGGATGAAGAAATGGAAACTTACCTGTGTGGTTCAGAAGTCTGATGTAGGTGGAGGAGAGGTTTTAGGAGAATGAAGGTCTCCTGGGATAGCAGGCTGCTGATGGCAGCTTGGCATGGCCCAGAGGGCTCAGCCAGCCAGAAAGGTAGTTGGGGGAAAGGAAGTTAACCTGTATAGTTCAGGAGTTTCAGGTTTGATGGAGGCTGGAGGAGAGTCAACTGTGAATGGAGGTCCTCCTGGGATACTAGGCTACTCAGGCAGCTTGGCTTATCCCAGAGGGCTCAGAGAACAGGAAAAATGGGTGAGGATTGGCACACTTGTCTGTATGAATCTGGAAGCTGATGGAGGTGGAGGAAAAGCAGCTGGAGAATGACGGTCCTCTCTGGATTATCAGGTTTAGCTGCTTTTATCATTGTCTTAAGAAAAAGCTTTTTTTAATTTTTAGATTTTTGCTATTTTTGAACTTGTGATGATTTTGACATTTGGAATCAATCTTTTATCTCAGAGAAAGGAGATTTGTTTTATAAAACATTTTTGGGAGGAAAAGAGCACATTTATTTTATATCTTCTAATATTATATTTTTATAATCTATAATATATTTAGTATATTATAATCTGTCAGATGTTATTTCTACTTGCTCGGCCTACTCTAAATCAAATGGAAAATTCTTAAATCTGTCATGTTATTTGTCAAAACTATGTTTTGTTGGGACAAATATCAGTCCCATTCTTGAAGTTATGACCTGAGACTCAGGGCAGTTCTCTAAAATTTGTAAGGAATTCATAAGACATGTGGAGTTATGCAAGGTTAACTCTTCTGATTTTGGAATCCTGTTGTAGACTTCTGTTTCCTCAGTTCCTTTATTGTTAGACATGCTACCAAATCCTGAAATGAACACTATCACTGAATTAAATGTATTTGGATAGTCTTTTTAAATAAAGGTTAGAATATCAGTTAAGTATGCGTCAAGATTCTGTCACAGTTTTAACACTGACTGTACAAATGACATTTTAAGGGCTAGTTTCCTCACTGTCAAATATGTGTATGGACATCTATTTCATGTAAATATTTTAAATGATAAATTATGTGATAAAACTGCACTGATGGAATTCTTTTATACAGACTATAGCTAAAGGTGACTTCTGATATTGTTGTGTTTCCCTTTTTGCATAAAAGAAAAAGAAGCACTAAATCAGGTTTGCCTTCATTTATTAACCCAAGTGATACATCCTGTGAGAGTTTTCAAGTTTTTCTTTGTTTTGAGATTATTTTAACATGATTTTTCCCTTTCCCTTTCTTCACTCTAAGCCCTCCTACATATTTTCTTAGGTTTTGAATTCATGGTTTTTGATAGTATTCACATGCCTATATGCATATAGGCATGTGGCATACATATACCTAAAAGTTACCTGCTCAGTCTGAATAATGTTACTAGTATGTATGTTTTCAGGGATGACCATCATCAGTTGATATACTCTTCCATGGAGAAAACCATCACTACTACTCTCATCAATGGCTAATTGCTTGTAGTTCTTTATGTATGACTGAGGCCTCATGGTCTTTCCTCTGTCATACTTTGGTATGACTATGGGTATTGTCCTGTTTCTTCTCATATTTATGGAATTATGTTGGTGAGACTTTATGGATGTAGATCCTGACATTCCTAGGAAACATTGTTTTACAGCAAACTCCCTGATCCTCTGTCACTTACAATCTTTCTTTCCCTGTCTTCTACAATGTGCTCTAAGCCTTACATACAGTAATATTTTATAGATTTACCCATTGGAACTGGACTCTATAACTCAGAATTTTAAAAGGTTATGATTTTTCTGCTGTGATCTCCATCTGCTGCAATGATAATTTGCCTTGATGGGTAATCAGGATATTTACCTGTCAGTATAGGGATATATTTTTATAGATTATTGTTGGGTTTTATATAGGCTTACTACTTTGTGCTTTTAGAGTTTACTCCAGTAACCATGATTTCACAAGCACTCAGTAGTTTGCTAGGTTTCCATTACCAGAAACAATTTTCCTTTTGTCTAGTAGGACTTAAGTCTAGGTGGAGAGCCATTTGGTAACTGCTAAGGTATGCATACCACTTTTGCACCCTTATGGTTATTGGGCCATAGTTATCATGGCTAATAAGACAATTTGATGTTTACTTCCTTTGAAAGTTTGCATGGTACCTTCAGCAAGGAGATGTTAACAGAGGACCAAACCAGCAAATGTCCTTTACATCACTACAGAACAGTCCTCTAACCCCTGTAGTGAAATAGCTGGATATTTGGCCAATTATGTGTTCATCTCACAAGTCATGTATTCCAACCCAGGGGATTTGATATATACTGACAATATTTAAAATATTTGAAGTTCCAATTTTTTTCTGGAACTTAGAGTTTGCTAAAGTAAGAAACACAAAAAATTATTTTGACATATTGAGAACCAGTTTATGGAGAATTCCACAGAATTCAACAGAAACAGAAAGGATGGACTGAGTAGTAAGGGGAGAAATAATAAGAAAATCTTAAATATTAGTGTTTAAGATGGATCTGAGATCTGAAAACTAATAAAAGTAAGAAGAATATATTCCTGGGAGTAAAGAGAAGTCTTAAAACAGTAATTGGAAACATGTCTGTAAAGCAAATTTAAATAGAATTTTATAAATATGTGTGAGGTTGATCAATTCACTGAATTATTCTGAAAATGTCTGAAAAAACAGGGGTATGAAAAAATCCTTTGAATATACAACATTGTTATTATGAACTTAATATTGTTTTATAGTTTCCCAAGGTTCCAACTTTGATCATTTTCTTTATTTTCTTTCTATTTTGTGTTTCTCACAACACTTCCATCAGATTTGATAATCTATTAAGTCTTCATTCTTGAGTATGAATAAAATATTTGTTGAGGGAGAAGTCAACAAAAATTATTAGGGACAGAGAAAACCAAAGATCCTAAGATCACATTTTTATTTAGCAATCTAACTATGGGAACCTTAGGAAATAAAATCAGAAAATGTAATCTGAGTTTTAAATTTAATGTTTTAAATGGAATCCAGAGACAAACATAGATGAAAATGCTATGCTGTTGATTTTAACAAAGGAGGTGTGAGCCAATGTGTCAACAATATATAGATGTTGAAAAGGAAAATGATACAATATCACCCCTTAAACTTCAAGGAAGAAAGATAGCTTGACAGACAACTTGAATTTAGAGAAATTTGGGTCCTATTTCTTACCCATAGAACTTTACGATAGTAGATTAAAATTGCTAAGGCCAGAAAGATCGTAATATCATATTGTAATAGTAATATGAGGAACAGACAGTGGTGGTATTTGGTGCTGTTGGATATGGTTATGAAATATTAAAAACATTTAGATTACACAATGGTCTTTTTCCTAGAAGGCTGGAAATTTGAAGATATATGACAGATACTGTATGAATATAACTTCCAAACTCTGAAGGATCATCAGAAGTTTGAGGTTTGTCTGATCTAAACAGAAAGTTCTGGACCTTCTGGGCTTCACAATAAGACTCTGCATCTAAACAGCAATAGTAACAATCAATTGTGAAAACAAGAATTGTAAAGTATTCAAAAAATAAAAGTTCATATTAGTTAGTCTCCTTTTCTTTTCTGAGAGTAAGAATAGCCATCCACTTAAAGATAGCACTTTATACTGCAGAAATGCTTCAGCTCAGCCTCTTACATTTATATTCTCTTGAGAGGCAAGAAACCAAATTGTTTAAGTAATGGATCAATGCATTTGGTCTATGTAAACCTCTTTCCATTGCTCTCTAACTGGCCAAGAAAAGTAGTTTCCTTTCCCTAGTGCCAATTCTTTCCAAGCAGATGAAGTTATTGCAACTCTACTTTAGAGAAAGGGCAGCTTGAGAGATATGCTCTGTGAAGTTCAAGATCCTCGGACCAGAGTTTATAATAAATCTAGGAAGCCATCAGACTTTAAAGACTCTAAGGAGCAACATGTCAACAAATTTGATTCAATACAGGAGAAAAACCCTGCATGCCTTACTGCTGAGTGGGCACTCTAGCTAAAGTTACATCCCTCTATAAAAAGCTTTTGCATTATATATTAAAGTGTTTAGCCCACTAGAAATGCTGCCAGAGGCCTTCATATCTGGTGACCTCTAAAAATGGCAATGAGAGTAATGAATGTTATATCCACTTGTTAAAAATAATGTATCTGGTTTGCTAATAAATACTAAATTTTATAGCATCACCCCAAAGACGTGTATGCTAATAAACTCAATGTTTATCTTTCTGTGACTGGTTCATTAGAAGATGAATTGTACTAAATGCTTACAAGCAAAAGCTGAGGGTTATAATATTTTGTTCAGTTGCCTAGAAGCAACATTACATGCACATGGAAAGTAATCTGAAATAATTGAAACTAACATGTAAGTGTTCATCTCTGAATTAAAACCCTTTAGTGACTTCATGACTTTCAGGATACTGTCTAAATGTCTTAACAGGACATACAGATCTCTCCTTAATCTAATTAATGTTTAGTGTTGCAAGCACAGAAGGAAGCACAAATGTAGGTGAAAGAGATACTTACGTGTCTTTCCTTTCTAACCTTGGAGAAAGGTTAAGTCTGCTTGCTTGTCCCTTGATATATCTAACAAACTGACATTTTCTACTTTCATGTTCCTAGGGTTTATTTCTGTAACCTGGTATTTTCTTGTTTAGAATTCTGTATGTTTATATAATTTTCTTAGAAAAATCATTCTGTAATATGATATTTTGATAAGTTACTGATGGATTCAGTATTAAGGGCATGTTTCAGACAATGCACAGTTTGGATACAGAGGATACAGTTCATATAATCAATGAGAAAGAACTTCCAAATCCAAGTCTTCCTTCCCAATGAATAGTGCTTGTTTACTCACAACTTAGTGTCTTTCATCAGCAACTGATCTTCATCATTTCAATTTATTTGTGTTTTGGTTTGTTATTATTGTTGTTTTATGCTTCTGTCTTAAAATACAACAAATCAATTTATTTAAGTGTACATTCTGTAAATATAAATAATTTTATTACCATTCACCGGCAGCTGCTTCACTGCAACCCTCAACTTTGACTCCCGAAACTGGATAAACAATATCATACAATTACATAATGGACTTAATGGAATTGTCAGGGTAATGTAGGGATCTGAGAAATGTTTATAAGATTGCTTGCTCATAAGGAAGTAGTCCTTCTGTTTCCACATAAGCAATTGTACTGATGAAAATAGGTTTTCTGTTTCCAGAAAAACTACGAAAATACTGGGACCATTTAGAATTAAATGTTTTTATAAACTTGGAGTTTTGGAATAAAATGAGAGTATGGTATCTATGCAAAACTATGTTTGTCCTTTTATTTTTATTTTTATATTTGTGACCATATTTAAAACTCAACAGCTATGAAGCACAGATTCTATTACTTCAATTTTGAGTTCGTATGAATTTTATAAAACATAAACTCAGGCTGCACCTAAAAATGAAAACATGTATTGCAAGAGATAGTTTGGTAGATAAGAACACTTGATATGCAAGCATCAAGATCTGTGTTCAAATCTCCAGCCTGTGGGTGGAGGAAAATTGTGCATGACTGCAGGAACATGTCAGCCCAGTGCTGGGGTAAAACAATCACAAAAACAGGAGGACTTCTGGGGATTGCTGACCACAGTTTACACACACTACCTCCACAAAAAGGTAAACTAAAAGAGTTGGAGGCTATATTTCAAAGGAATAGGTGAAAAGTGTAGCACTCCAAATGTTGTGTTCTGTCCTCTGTGTGCATGGTTACACATCTCTGACATGCACTTACATAATTCTGTCACATCCTGACTATGACATGGAACATGTATCTTAGCATTAGAGTGACTCAGTTTTCTCATCCTCACAGTAGTATTTCCTTCATATGTTTTACTGTGTTTTGTTTCTTGATTTGAGACAAGATACAACCTTTGCTGGACTTGAACTTATAATCTGTACATGACCCAGAGCTATATAGAAGTTAGAGTGTTCTTTTTTCAACTAAATGATAACAGTACTTGGTTCAGTGTCTTTCCCATTAAATTTTAAATTTTTAATTTATAGTATTAGTTGTAAATTTCATTTGTTTTCAAAGAAGTTGTCAAAGAATCTTTTCTATAAAATTTAAATGTAGGACATTTTTTATAAGAAAATTAATAATTTCAGTAGTCTATAGACCCTATAGGTACTAACATCCAGATAAATAAAGAAAGTGTCTGAGCAGTAAATGCTTCACTATTCACCTACTCAACTCTTCACTTAGATAACGCTAAATTTAGTACACTTATATTGCTTCACACTCTCAGAATGCTTCCAAGTTTGATTACATGTATCTTAGTTTATTCTAGAGAAACTGGTTAACATTAATCGTTCTAAATCAGGTTCATGAGTTAATCTGATCAAGTAGACAGCTGACTCAGAGACATTGAGAAATGTGTTTTAGAAATTCCAGAAATAGAAAGCACATGGTGATAAAAAGAAAGTGTGTTTTTTCTTCTCACACACATTTTCTCTCATTCCCTATAGACTTGATTTAGAAACAAAGACTAGAATTCTCCCTTTTGGAAGTAGTTTCTGTCTTATTAGGCACCCATACTTGGACAGATTACATCTTTAAGATTAGAAAGGAGTTCATATATCAAATGATATAAGTAACCACTGATACATATTCTATCACATAATGTTTTAATAGATAACAGTTGCTATACCCACTTATAGGTGATAAAACTAATATTACAGAGATGTTAGTAAAGTACTAAGTTTTTAAAAATGAAACTTCATTTTTGTTGATTTTATTGCCACTATGGAAAAGAAATAGCTAATATTAGGAAGCATGAAAAAAAATCAGCTTTGATATTTGCAGTTGACATCAGTGTTCATATATATATATGAAAAGGGACAGTAGATAAAAAGGATTAATTTAGCATAATATGAGGTAACCCTTTAACAAGAGTATAATTTGATTTTGGAATTGCTTTAAAGTTCTTCCTTATAAAAATGTTGAATGGAGTGTAACAATCTTCACAAATTATGATGAAATATGGACAAAAACTTCAAGCCCATGATTAACATGTTCCCTTTTGTAAACCTTCATACCTTTTCAATTGCTAACCCATATAGCTATTTGGAAATACTTGATTTAATAATTTTTCACCTATGAAACTGTTCATAGCATTAGGTTCTCATCACATTTCTCTTCTTCTTTAAGATGAGTATTCATGATGGCATCTGTCTTCATCAAAGCTACGGAAGTGAAATCAAAGCCAAGGAAATATATCCTGTTCTTTCCCTATTATGTGTTGAGATTTTTTGTCCACTTTGGCAGTGTAACAAAAAATTGGGTAGTTTGGACATAAATATTTCTTAATGCAATTATCCTGTATTAAACACATATTATTTGCTTGTCTTATCTGTTCCCTCCTGTGGAAAATATTTTCCAGATTTGTCTTTTTTCTTTACAACCGTCTAAATCCAGGTAGTTGTAAAATATATAAGAAATGTAATTTAAATACTAAAGTAGAAACAGATAAACATAGATGTTTGAGAAATCATTCATTCCTGATTTCTAAAAATGCTTGAATATTTGACACCTATATATATTAGGCACTTATTTTAATTGTGACTAATGATATTAAATAATACCTATAATGAACTATCTTATGAAAAAGTATATTGATATAGAATACCTAATGCAAACAAAATGACCAAGTATTGTTTTATAATCAAAGCACATTCTATTTAATGTTAACTATTGTCCTTAGCTACAGATTGTGGAAAGGAAATTAATTTACATGAACCTTAGTTTATATCTTGCTAATAATTGTATATTCATTTCCACTACAAGTTGCTATGTCATCCTGTAAAATAGGTTTCTACTGCCTGATAATATTCTATATCTAACCAAAAAATGAAGAACATATTTGATTCATATAGTAGTGAACACAGAACATAATGAAAGTCAGTCAGTATTCTAGGATCATCATATATATGTATGGTACATCTTAGCTTTGTGTTTTGTAACATATATCAATCCAACTTCAGATAGAGCATTTAGGATTACCAAGAGAATTGAAATCAAATAACTCACTACCGTTTGGGTGAAAGTATTCTAGCATTTGATTTAATATTGGCCTTGTCACCCCTAAATACTGTGTTCTGAAATTAGTCCAGCACTTTTTTTCATAAAATGCAAAAAAAAATTTTAATGTTTTCTTTTTCATTATATGTATATAAATATATATATATATATATATATATATATATAAATATATATATATAAATATATATAAATATATATATATATATATATATATATATATATATATATATATATATATATATTTATATATATATTGCTTCATGGTTTCAGTCAGACATAGAGATATTTCTATTGGCACCAGTTTTTGTTTTAAAAATATTATGCTGATTTGTTTTCCTTTATATTTTTTATCTGTTTACATATGAAATGCTGCCTCCTGTCCCACCCCATATTCCCTATCCCTTCTCCTCTGAAAGGGTGGGGCCTCTGGTTATCCTCCCCCCATCCTGGATCATCAAGTCTCCAGGAGGCTAGGCACATCCTCTTCCACTGAGGCCAGACAAAGCAGCCCTGTTGCTGAAAGGATTCCACAGATAGGCAATAGATTTAGGGATAGCACCAGCTCCACTTGTTCATGACCCACATGAAAAGTTAGCAGCACATACTCTACATTTATGTGGGGTACCTAGGTCCAGCCCATGTATGCTCTGAGGTTCAGCGTCTGAGAACCCCCCGCCAAGGGTTCATGTTAGTTGACACTGTTGATCTTCCTGTGGAATTCCTTTCCCCTCCAAGGCCTGCAGTCCTTCCTCCTATTGTTCAGTAATAGTCTCCAAGCTTCTTCCTATGTTCAGCTGGGGGTATATGCAATGGTTTCAGTCATTTTCTGGGTAGAGACTTCTTGAGGTCAAACATAACAGAAAATCATTAATAGCTGATTTGTTTTCTAATGACAAAACAGGCATATATTTGAATAAGAGGGGAGAAACTATGAGGAGGAAAGAGGAACAACCATTTATATATATATATATATATATATATGATGTTTTCTATGCTTCATTATTTTTGTTGTTTGTGTGTACTTTGTTATTTTGTGGGTTACAAGGGCAAAGAGCAGATATGACAGGATCATGGGGAAATAAGCAGGACTGAAGTGAATGATATGAGACTCAAAGGATTAATAAAGTGTAAGTATATTATACAAAATCAGTTACATATATATTTTCTTCATGTCAAATCTAAATCTTAATTATCTTTGGCTTAATCAATTAAAAATCTTTAAAAATTGAATACAGCTCAATTGAAGTTTATTTCAGATTTCATGCATTACACATTTATGCCAATGAGAAAATTATCAAAACTATCAAATTGTTTTCAAATATTTCCAGATACCACTTTGTTAGAAATTTCTAAAATAACCATATTGTGCCATTAAAGTTCTAATTCATATCATAGCTTTTTGTCCTGCATATTTTTGTTTTGCAAAACACAAGTATTTCTTTCAAGTTCTCAGTACTTTGAAGATGTCTTGGACCCTAAACAAACTGTACATTTTTAGCACACTGGAATGTCTTGTACTCATTTTTTGATCATTCATTAATTTAATGTGTAAGTTACCCTCAAGTCATTTTCTCCTATTTCAGTTTAGAAAATATTAGAAACCTCAAGCTTGTTAAGCCTCACAGTGGGATAGCTTCTCGGCCTTTTGGGTAAGAACAAGTGTAGCCTCACAGTGGAGATTGTTGAGTTCTCAATGCTATAGCTTATTTATTTCTAAACAAACTGCTATACTATAAAAATATAGTTAGTACAATAAAATGGAAAAATCAACACCCTAAGGTAATCTCTACATTTCCCACTGGTTCCATATGATTCTTTGTAGAGCTTTCCTAATATCAATGGCAATCTTTCTCTTCAGAAGACCTTGAAACTGTTGGGAAGTAACTCTACTGAGGAGGTAGTTGAAGATTTTATCTTAGTTCATCCTTTCTTGAATACAGTGAGAAAATTATAAAACATATTTAAAAAATTTCTTTGAGTAAATATAAGCAAACATGACTTAAATTTCTCAGTAACATGCTTTTGCCTTAGAATTTTCCCTTACTTACTAAATAATTAATCAAAATTTGCCTATTTTCATTTTATGTAATAGACTCTGCATAATGGCTGAATGGAAATGTTAATATGATTTCCTTACTTTATTGTTGTTCTCAATGCTATTGACTGTAATTTTCAGATTATGTTTGTTACTTACACTAACTGCATCCCCAGTTGATATATAAACACCTCTTGATACATAAAGATGTTTACTTTGAATTAAATAATAGGAAGCTCTTAAAATAGAAACTAAGATATAGTTAATTATTCTCATCTCAGAAATTTAAAGCTATTTGATCAGTCATAAATGTCCTTATATGTGTACAAATACAGTAATGGCATATATACTATGACACCATTTCAAATGAGTATATCCAAGAAACAGACTGTGTTCGGAAAGGAATTAAGCATAAATAATTATTTATTTATATATTAAGGCAGGATATATTATTCAGAATATGCAAATAAAATTAACAAATCAACAACAACAAAAACATGAAAGTATGAAATGGGAAGGGGTGGACACATGGCTTATGGGATTTGAATACTTGCTCTTCTTCCAGAAGACATGAGTTCTGTTTCTAGTATCCACTTCACACAACTCACAACTGCCTATAATTCCATATTCCAGGAATCTACCACCCTTTTATGGCCTCTGAGGTTAAATACACACACACACACACACACACACACACACACACACACTCAAAGCATATACTCAGACACAGATACAAACAAATAAAAATAAAAATGTTAAATTGAAAAATGATTTCAAATATATGTATCTACCAAATAAGATATAGAAATGGTCAGGAAACTCATGAAAATTATTGAAAATTTTTTTTTAACAGCTTTATTTTAAAATTTATTCCAAAAATAAAAATCATCATTTGATGTTACCATGAAAACTTATATTCTTGTTTTTTAATTTTATTTTCTAAGTTTTTTTTTATTTACATTCCAAATCATTTCCCCTTTCCCGTTTCCTCCCTCCCCGAAATTCCCATAAGCCCCCTTCCCTCCCTCTTTTCTCCATTCAGCCCCCTCTCGTTTCTCTGTCCTAGCGTTCCCCTACATCCAGTCTTTCCAGGACCAGGGGTCTCTCCTTCCATCTTCTTAGAAATCTATTGATATGCGAATTGTGTCTAGGGTATTCCGAGATTCTGGGTCAATATCCCCTTATCAGTGACTGCATACCATGTGTGTTCTTTTGTGATTGGGTTACCTCACTAAGGATGATATTTTCAAGTTCTGACCATTTGCCTAGGAATTTCGTGAATTCATCAGCTCCTTCAGTCCTTCCCCTAAGTTCTCCTTTAGGAACACTGTGCTCAGTCTAATGTTTGTCAGAAACTGAAGGAAAGTCCATCAAGAGGTATTATCTCTAAGTGATGCCATAAATGCTAAAATAGTCGTGAAGTCTAAGATTTCTAGTGGATAATTATTTTCTTTGTGCAAATGATGTGTGTGTGTGTGTTTGTGTGTGTGTGTGTGTGTCAGAGGGTACTACTTGTTAAAAAAAATTTCATTCCAGCTCCTGTTAAGGATTACTGTTCCTAAAATCTTAAAAGAGAGAAAGGTATAATGATGATGATAATGATGATGAAGAAGAAGAAGAAGAAGAAGAAGAAGAAGAAGAAGAAGAAGAAGAAGAAGAAGAAGAAGAAGAAGAAGAAAGTAAGAAAAGGAGGAGGGAAGAAGTTGAGAAGGAGGAAGAGAAAGAAGAAGAAGAGGATGAAGAAGAAGAGGACAAAGAAAATAAAATCCTTATTTTTTTTTTCTGATTGATGTTTTAAAAGACCGCCCAGGACGTCAGTGTGATTGCAGTGGAATTATCAAGATGAGTGGCAGAAAATTATTCTGAAAAAGTGTTCGATCATGCAGCACTTTGTGAGTAATTGTAACAACCTTTAGCATATAAGTTCTTCTTTTAAATTAAGTCAAATCACTTTATCATATATTTATCATAAATAAACAAAGATGGTTTTGATAAGTAGATTCTAGTTTCTTTGTAGTTACAAGTAACTGTAATGTATATATTCTCATACATTGTAGCTTGGTATATTCTCATATGTTGTACATTGGTATAAAACAAAATTATTTATGAATTCATAAAATATATGAAAATGCATACTAGGAAACACATACACAAAGCTGGCATTATACAATATAATATTATGTATACTAATTTAATGTTTAAGTAAAAATATAGTAAGGTAGGTTTATGGAGATGGTTCAGTCATTAAAGTGCTTGAATCTCAACAAAAGAACCTTATTTTAAAACTTCTGTAATCACATAAGAAGCTGGATGCACCAGCGTTCTAGTTTGCTTACTGTTGTGGTTAATAAACACAGAATAAGGCAACTTTGAGTAGAAAGGGTTTATTTCCATGTCCAGTTCCCAGGGTATGCTTCATCCATGAAGAAAGTCAATACAGGAACTGAAGGCAGAAATTGAAGTCAGAGATTGAATCAGAAACTATGGAATACTCCTTTTTGGCTTCCTTTCTTCTATTTCTCAGGAACCTATCCAGGATTTCCCTGCTCAAAGTAAACTGTTCCCTGCCACATTGAGTGCTAATCAAGGAAATATCTCACACACATGCCCACAAGCTAATCTGATAGGGGCAATTTCCATACTGAGGTTCCCTCTTTGCAGATGATCTAGTTTATCTCAAGTTTACAAAACTTAACCAGCACAAGGATTATTTTACCTTACATGTTATAGTTCATCAAGAGGAAAGGTAGACAGGAGCTTAAGGCTGCAATTGAAACAGAGATTATGGAGGAACATTGGTTTGTTACCAGGCACACATTTAATTATCTTTATTCCTTTTGTTTTAAACATGTTAATTTGTGTTTATTTTATTTTGTTTTGAGACTTTAATACTTGGGCCCTTTTGGAATCAAAGTGTTACTGAGGGATAGGAGTGTACCACTCCTAGAATATTTGGAGAACACACACAAGAAATAGATTGTTTCTCTAGCACTGAAAAAAATCCTGGAGGGGATTTTAATAACAAATTCTTCTTTAAAGACTACCTAAGTGTGTAATTTTAGCCTAGGAAGAATGATAAAAAATAAAAGCATGAAAAATGAATTATTTCCTTATTTTCTTTTATTCCTTTGTACATGACAGCTCTTGTTGTTCTATGGGGTGATATTCCTTCAAATCAATCAGTAATCCATGTAATTCATTCACATTGAATCAATGAAGTTAGATCCTTACATGACAAACTCAGTTCAATAAATTCAAATAATTGGGAAATGAGGTGTTGTAATTTTAATGTCTGCTCTTACCACAATTCTTGCTATATTTTACTTTAATTTTTAACAGCTAAAGTTGTATATTCAAATTTTATTATACATATTTAATGATTATATATGCATATAGAGAGTAAAATCACTATTAAATATTATTAGAAAAATAGTAATACTTTTATAATTTATTTGTGTGGATGTGAAATAAGAATACACAAAATCTACTGTCTTATCTAAAGAACAACATTCAACAAAATATTTTTATTTACAGGTGTTTATTCTGTACTTTAGATCTCTACTTATTTCTAACACCTTGGTCTGTATCTCTCAACTTTCTCCATGTCTCTTTCCATGGTAAGCAAATAATACTAGTAATTCTATCCTGTTGGTATGTGTACCCTTTTTGCCCATACATAAGAGAAAAATTGCAGTTTGCTTCCTTTGAAGTCTTGCTTATTCCACTTAGTACAAAAAAGATATCACTAAATAAAATGGCAAGGCAACCTACAGAATATATCTCATTAGTGCTTAGTATACAGATTATATAAAGAACTTCATATTATACAATAAAAATATAAAATAAAATCTAAATAACTCACCTGAAAACATAGGCAATGAACCTGAAAATATCCTATTTTCAAAAGGATATAAATAAATACCCAGTGAATATGGTAAAATATGCTGAATAGAATAAACCTCAGGAAAATGCAACTCAAACTTCACATCTGTGAAGGACTATTAATAAGAAGAAAAAAAATGAAATGTCCCTGAACATATGAAGAAAATAAAAGATTTTCACACTGGTTTTAGGAGTATAAACCATCATCAACTTTATGAAAAATAAAAGAAAAAGAAATTCTTCATCCCCTATAAAATGAATAGATATATAAATATTATATATTATTTTGCTCCAAGTTGTAAATCACCTGTAGTAAATTACATTGAAGAATTGTTTGCTGTTAAGCAAATGACAGATTCAAATAGATATTTTTATATTTATTTCTGACTTGAAAACCTATTGATGCTACTATTAAAGGCATGTTCCTGGTCAGAAGTTTATATAGATTTTGACTTCTTTTTTAATCCTCAAATATCATTGGTTGTCTAAGTATTACTTCAGACTAAGTAACATATTTATAATCCTATAAAATATATCTTTTCCACTTGAAGATTAAAATATTTTAGTTTATTTTTGGTTTTGATAAAATCAAGAAGTAGTAAGAGATTGGTTTCAAATGCTGGTGGTATTTATTTCTAAGTCAGGTATAGTCTGAGTTCATAGATGACGGCTAATTTAAATTGGACTAAGAATTCCTCACAATGATGAATTCCACTGTTCATTCACAGTAAAAGGAAAAGAAAAGGAAAGTAATTTTTCTTTAAAGAGAAAAATCAATAGACTGAAGGAATGATCAATTGCTGAAGACAAAATCTTAAGAGAACTGATCAAGAGTTTTAGTTTCATTATCATTTTAAAGCTCAGCTTCCTCTTCTGGGGCTAACAGGTTCTTCAGAAAAAAACCCTCGGTATCCTTCCATTGTGTTTGGTCCTGTATATGAGTGTGCAAATAGATGTGTTCTTGTCTCACATTGCTGAATTGTGGATTGCATCTTATTTTCCATCTGTAGTTAATTGATTCATTCTTCCAAACAAGAAATATATTTGTGTACACATGCATGAAGAGTCCAGAGATCATAATGTAGTGCAGTTCCTCAGAAGTTGTCCAGCTTTTTTTTTTCTTTTCAGATAAAATCTCTTGTTGACTTACAGTTGACCCTGTAGCTAAACTGGCTATCAGACCAGCTCCATTAAGCCTCCTCTTTCTGAACCTTCTATGCCAAAATTATACACACACCATCATCCTTGACTTATGCTTGCTCATCAACTCCTTTGCCAAATGAGCTATTAACTCAGCATCAAGAAATATATCATGCATGTATATTAAGATTTAAACATCAAGATGATAGAATATAAACACAAATAAGCATAAATCATGGACATCCACTGGGTATTTGGTGGCAACATGGTCTGAAGACATCAACTCAGATAAGGCCTTAGTAAAACCATGGACCCAGACATGGCCCTCTGTGGTAGCATTGACCAGTCCATCACCATGGCCTTGTGTGGCAGTGCAGGCCACTCAGACTAGTGTGGCTCACAAGAGCATCACCCTCCATAAACATAAGTATGACTTCAAGCTGCAACATAGACTATAAATATCTGTGTGGCCTTTAGCAGTAACACAGGACATCAACACAGAGCCAGCTGCAAAGGACCACAGAACAATACATGTCCCTCCATAGCATCATGGACCTGGAGATCTCCATGGATCCAGGCAGGAGTGCAGGCCACCTACATCAATGTGACACCTGCTGGCAGCTCAGCCCATGAAAACCAGTATGACTTCAGATTACAGCATAAACCCTGGACATCCACATGACCTTAGGTAGAATGGACCACAGATATCAACACAGAGCCAGATTCAGTAGGACCAAAGACACACACATGTCCCTCAGTAGCAGCACAAGACAGGACATCACCCATGGACCTAGATGGCAACAGAGGTCACACACACTTTGATATGACTACCACCAGCAGCATTTTCAGGAGACATTAACATAGCTTCTTTGGCAAAGAGTTTATATACGATGTATGCCATTCCTGGCAGTGGAGGTTTCACTTGGTGGCACAAAAGTTTTAATAGGAGCTTTGTCTCTCCTCTCTTTGGTGAGTCCACTTAGATGCCTTTCAAGTATATATATATTTTTAAAACTTTTTGTTATTTATGGCATTGGGGGGGTGGTAGCAACAATGGTGAGATTTTCTTTTAGTGTATTATAAAAATTGTTTCATAAAGAGGATGTTTCTTGTTCCTGCTACATTAACTTTGAACACTTGGTTAAGGTTAGTTTTTATGGGTTTCTTCACAGTAAAGTTACAATGACTTTTGGATTAAAAATGGTTTGTGTTGTGCTGGAGAGATAGCTCAGTGGTTATGAGCACCGACTGCTCTTCTAGTCAATTCCTAGCAACCACATGGTGGCTCACAATCATTTGTAATGGGGTCTGGTGCCCTCTTCTGGTGTGTCTGAAGAGAGCAATGGTGGTGTACTAATATGTATAAAATAAATAAATAAATCTTAAAAATGGTTTCGGTTAATACTGAGAGAATATGATTTCATTTGCCTAAGCTATTTCATTTGCCTAAGTTACTAAGTGACTTTAGCACTGTGTGTGTGTGTCTGTGTAAGAGAAACAAACATTTCTCTTTCCATTCTCAAGAGTTAATAATACCTTGATTTCATCAAATAGTGAATTATTAGAATAAATTTTTAGAATAATTTTAGAATAATTGAAACAGATTATGTGAGGATAGTTTGGATAATTTATTATCTTTTAAGGTCTTAACGATTTTTGCCAATTATCAGTATTGGATCTGATGACTATAAATACATATTTAAGTGTTGTGAAAATTGACTAAGAAAAGTTTCCATGAATTCTTAGAATAAATTCTTTTTGAATGTGTAATGAGTATTATTCAATTTTACTTGTAAACATAACCATCCATAATATGAAACCAACTTCTTTTAGTTGGATTTAGGAGCTATATCTAATATCATACTGTAGGCAAAGAAGGAAGTCTTGACAGAACTTTCTCTAATTCTGGTATAACACTGATAGTATGCTATGTAGATTTGGTGGGGCAGCTTATATATAGATACAAAATATATTTCTATTCAGTGATCTCCAGTATTCAGTCCTTGAGGCTTAATGTTGAATGGCATTATCCTCTTTGTGTCTATCATCTCAGCTTCCCAGATGCATCAGAGGGCAACTTGGGTCTGTAGTACAAATGCAAATGGGAGTCCTATTTGTGATCTCTATTGACACCAGAAACCATGTGGAAGACCATGAACCATGCTTTTATGTTCCATAAAGAGCAAATAAGTTACTTTTTCAGTGACATCGATGACTAAAGATCCACAGTTTAGAAAAAAGGGACATAGAGGACATCTGTGACAACCCCCACTACGTTCACCTCAAGCCACACCCTACATCCCCTACAAAAATAGTAACAGTCTAGAGAGGAATCCATAGGCGACCTCTCTTAAAAACTGTGATAGAATGCTGGGGTATCATGGTCCACAGTAGATGAGTTCCAGTAGTGATGTGGGAGAGAAAGAATTCAGCTCCATTTAGTGAGTAGACCACTGAGAGTTTGAACATACCCCATTGAATATGTTAATAACTCAAATTGAACTTCTTTGCTGGGGGTGGGGGCAGAAATAACAAGGAGGAGAGGGAGACAGGGAAGGACTGGGGAGTGAATGTGATAGGATTATGTTGTGAAGTCCTCAAAGAATCAATAAAATAAATGTTGGGAAAATTTCTATTTTAGCTATGAGAATAACTATAAAATTTATTGGAATAAAATAAAGGATTTGAATGCTGGGTATCTTACAATAGGTACTGATAAGTGACAAAGACGAACTACCATTCTCAAAGTACATTTCTAACTTTAAAGAGGGTCATTATGAATTCTGAACAAAGGGATGTTAGGTCTTTTTAGTGGAAGAATTCACATATCACAGATGTTAAATGCTAATTTGTCTTTTCCTAGCTTTATTAAGAGGTAGTAGGATTGTTTGATTGAGGATGATTCCCACAGGCTCATATCTTTGAAAATATGTTTCCAGGTTAGTGGAACTATTTGGAAAGAATTAGGAGGTGTGTCACTGGGGACAGGTTTTGAGTTTTTACAAGCCCACTACCTCTCTTTCTGCCTCAAGGTTGCCTCAACATATAAAGGTTAGGATTAAAAGTGGGTCTTTCCACTTCTAATTATTTACTTAAGAAGTGTTTCACAGGTTTATGGAGCTGCTTGGGTATTAGTTAATGTGTTAATTAGTTAATGTGGTCCTGTTGACAACTAAGAATACCTATTACATTCAGCCAGCACTAGAGTAGCTTCCTCTTACAGGAGAGGGGAATATATAAAAAGACCCACAACTAGAAAATAAGTACAGATTGAGATCCTTGGAACATTTAATCCTAAATGGCATGTTTCCATCAAATTCATCCTCTCAGTGCTTAAGAAACTATGTTATAGAGGAGGCAGAACAAGTATAGGAGCCAGTAGAGGCGGAAGACCCCAAGGAAGCAGTGCCATCCAGGCATAGCAGAACTAATACACATATGAACTCAGAAACTGGCAGCATTCACAGGGTCTGTACAAGTCAGGGCCACATGGGGTCCCAGTGCTCAGAAAGTATGTGGAAATCATAACTCAGAAACTATATCAAGTTGAAAATCACTTGCAAATGAAAAAATATTCTCCGTTGGAGTAACACTGGGTTTACACATCAGTTACTAAAGACCCTATGGCCAGCAGTAGATGGCCAACATGAAATAAATTTAATGGCATTTTTGAAATAAGCATATTTTAATCTTACTTGTCATTTGTTTACCTTTATATTTCAAATTTTCTGTTGTGCTGTGTGAGTGGTGTGTGTGTAATCTAAATGTGTATGTTTCCTTTGTTTTTTCCTTTGTTTTTTCTGTTTGTCTATTTGTTGGTTTATTGTATTCTTTTTAATTGGACTGTTTATTTTCTGAAAAGAGGGAAAATAGTGTAGTTGTATGGGTGGTTAGGTGTGGAAGATGTGGTAGGAGATTAGGGAGAAAAATCATATATATGTATGTATATATACATATATATATATATTATATAAAAATATTTTCAAAATAAAACACATTATGTGTTTTCCAAAAGTATAATCCAAATGAAAATTTGAAGCAATCTTCTTATTTACCTCATTCATTTTACTTAATTCATTCTCTCTTTGGTTCTATTTACTTGTGTATTACATTTCATATGCATATGAAAATACTTTGTCACAACTCAAAATCTATTTAAGCAAATACAATATAGTTTGTTTTTGTAAAACAGAAAAATTAATCACTCCATATATTTTTATATATTTACAAATCACAGTTACTGAACATCATTTTTTACTACTAGAGATATATTGCCAATGCA
Source organism: Tokudaia tokunoshimensis (assembly GCA_036184795.1). Taxonomy (NCBI): domain Eukaryota; kingdom Metazoa; phylum Chordata; class Mammalia; order Rodentia; family Muridae; genus Tokudaia; species Tokudaia tokunoshimensis. Next base: position 127,995,867 of record BTHU01000023.1, on the reverse strand, counting down.
GAAGGATTGTATGAGCTATCATTCAGTTTCATCTTTTAAAAAAATGATGTGTGAACTATTGAAATATTTCAGGATGTATGGGTGCTTGCTGCTGATCCTAATTATTTTAGATAGACTCTCTGGACCAACACACTGGAAGAAGAAAAAAACATCAGCACGTTTTACATTGACTCTTACAAGATGTTCTGACATGTGAAAACACACATATGCATACACAGACACACAGACACACACACACACACACACACGTATAAACATACCCCCACAAAATCAATAATGAAAACATGCAATGGAAAGGACTTTTTAAAAAGTAATTGTTTCACAAATTTTAAGAGCAGTGATATATTTCCTTAAAACTAAACTAAAATTGGGTGTTCTATTGTACAAAGTAAAAACACTTTAATAAGTAGTCTTCTAGATTTTTTTTTATTATTTATTTTATTTTATTTTTTTAATTTACATTCCAAATCACTTCCCCTTTCCCGTTTCCTCCCTCCCCGAAAGTCCCATAAGCCCCCTTCCCTCCCTCTTTTCTCCATTCAACCCCCTCTCGTTACTCTGTCCTGGCATTCCCCTACATCCAGTCTTTCCAGGACCAGGGGTCTCTCCTTCCATCTTCTTAGAAATCTATTGATATGCGGATTGTGTCTAGGGTATTCCGAGATTCTGGGTCAATATCCCCTTATCAGTGACTGCATACCATGTGTGTTCTTTTGTGATTGGGTTACCTCACTAAGGATGATATTTTCAAGATCTGACCATTTGCCTAGGAATTTCGTGAATTCATTGTTTTTAATTGCAGAGTAGTATTCCATTGTGTAGATATACCACATCTTCTGAATCCATTCCTCCGTTGAGGGACATCTGGGTTCTTTCCAGCTTCTGGCTATTATAAATAAGGCTGCTATGAACATAGTGGAGCATGTGTCCTTATTGCATGCAGGTAAAGTCTCTGGGTATATGCCCAGGAGTGGTATAGCCGGATCCTCCGGGAGTGTCATGCCCAGTTTTCTGAGGAACCGCCAGACTGCTTTCCAGAGTGGTTGTACCAGCTTGCAATTCCACCAGCAGTGGAGGAGTGTTCCTCTTTCTCCACATCCTCGCCAACAACTGCTGTCTCCTGTGTTTTTGATCTTAGCCATCCTGACTGGTGTGACATGGATTCTAGATTTTTTCAGAGAAGGAGATACATGCTAACAAGGTAATCTGCTTCTACATAGTAACTAGTATATATTTTCATTCAATAACATAAAGATATAAACATCACACACGGAGAGACATAAATAACTTACATTTACTCCTGAAGTTTTGGATATATAATATGAATGTTTACCCTATTTTAACAGGCCTGGCATGAATGAAAATATTCTAAATAGATACTTGTATCTCAAACTCTCAATCAGACAAAGAAAGCAATGGAGCCCAAGGAAATGGAAACTCTGGAAGAAGGAAGAGGCCAGGGCCAGAGAGGAAACTTGTCTCTAATAAAGAGATTCTACACAGTTCTAACCACTTGGAAGGCAACATTACTGAATGCAACTGAAGGCCAGACAATGAAGGGTCAGTGGTGGGCAGGGTCACATGTGACTGTCAGTGCTTATATATGCATAACTCTAGGTTTCTATTTGAAGTTTAATCTCACTTCATCCCCCTTCTACTACTTGGGGATGGTAAATTTGCTGAATCTCTTTTTCTCCTTCCCTATGTGGCCATATTGAACAAATTGATTTTTTTATGCTTTCCAATAATAATTTGACTTTTAACTTTTTTTTATTGAGTTTGAATGGTTGATCTTATTGTAAGGCTCAGCCAGTGAAAACCAGGATCAACAACATAGTTTATTTATTTTTTCTATTTTTTTAGATATTTTTTATTTACATTTCAAATGTTATCCCCTTGCTAATTTATTGACAGGGTATAACTTCAAATATCCTGTAAAGCATTTTGAAGCATTTATGTAATACATCATCATCATAAATTAGAGGTAGACAACATGGTCTTTATTCAAATTTGGATATGTATGATGAAGCATAGTGAGGAAAAGAAGTTCATTTCATGTTACAGATCAATGACTTTATAAAATAAAATTTCTATCCCTTACATTCAAAACGCAGAATTTGTCCTCTTAAAATCTTCTAAAGACTGCTTCCACAATATGAGCAATGGATATTATGGCAGATATATGATATTTTTGAAGGGAATTTCTACTTCAAGAGCAAAGGTGAGCATACTAAGATTGCCTATCAGAGTTTTCATAATTCTCACTTTCCAAGTTACATCTTAATTGCACTACAATAGACATGATTGTCCAGAGCATCTCACTGCTTCCCAGGTAATCTCAGTATATCTCTTAACATGAAAATCCATTCTATAGAAATCTGTCATTACATGAAATTTTAAAAAGTATGTGGAAAAGATTATAGTATGAGCAAACACACCCTATACACACACATTATTATATTTATACATGTTATTGTAGAGCTTCTAGCTATTAATGATAGAAAGGATTATTTCCTGGCTCAATATTGCAATGAGTACATGGTTCTATTGTGAATAAATTACGTATTCCATTGCAATAGCATTTTAGTAGCTTTTGATTGAAAAAATTAGTTATAATTCAAAAATAATTGAGAATATTCTCATCAAAATTGATAAATATATAAAAATGAGCTTTTCTCCATATATTTCTTTTTGTATTCAGATATTTTCTTTATTTACATTTCAAATGTTATCCCGTTTCCTTGTTTCCCCTCCAAAAACCCACTATCATATCTGCCCCCTCCCCCTTCTCATCAACCTTCCCTGTTCTGGCATTCCCCTACACTGGGGCCCTAAGCCTCCACAGGACTAAGGGCCTCTCCTCTCATTGATGTCCAACAAAGCCATCTTTTACTACTTATGCAGCTGGAGCCATGGGTTCCTCTATGTGTACTCTTTGTTTGGTAGTTTAGTCCCTGGGAGCTCTGCGTGAACTGGTTGGTTCATATTGTTGTTCCACCTATGGGGCTGTAAAACCCCTTCAGCTCCTTGGATCCTTACTCTGGCTCCTCTATTGGGGACCCTGTGCTCAGTCAATTGGTTGGCTGTGAGCAGCCACTTTAGTATTTGATAGGCACTGACGGAGGGTCTCAGGAGACACCTATATCAGGCTCCTGTCAACAAGAACTTGTTGGCATCCACAATAGTGTATGGGTTTGATAATTGTGTATGGAATGCATCCCCAGGTAGGGCAGTCTCTAAATGGCCTTTCTTTCACTCTCTGCTACACACTTTGTCTCTGTAGCTCCTCTCACTGGTATTTTCTTCCCCCTTCTAAGAAGGACCAAAGTATCCAAACTTTATTCTTCCTTCTACTTGAGCTTCATTTGGTCTCTGAATAATATATTGGGTATTCCGAGCTTCTGAGCTAATATTCACTTATCAGTGAGTGCATACCATGTGTGTTCTTTTGTGATTGGGTAACCTCACCCAAGTTGATATTTTCTAGGTGCATCCATTTGCCTAAGAATTTCATGAATCCATTATTTTTAATAGCTGAGTAGTACTCCATTGTGTAAATGTACATTTTCTGTATTCATTCCTCTGCTGAGGGACATCTGGGTTGCTTTCAGCTTCTATGATAAATAAGGTTGCTATAAACATAGTGAAGCATGTATCTTTGTTTTATGTTGGAGCATCTTCTGAGTATATGCCCAGGAGTGGTATAGCTGGGTCCTCAGGTAGTACTATGTCCAGTATTCTGAAGAACCACCAAACTGATTTCCAGAATAGTTGTACCAGCTTGCAGTTCCACCAGCAATGGAGGAGTGTTCCACTTTCTCCACATCCTCACCAGTATCTGCTGTATCATGAGTTTTTTGATCTTAGCCATTCTGATTGGTATGAGGCGAAATCTCAGGGTTATTTTGATTAGCATTTCCCTAATAATTAAGGATGTTGAACATTTCTTTAGGTGCTTCTCAGCCATTTGATATTCCTTAGTTGAGAATTTTTGTTTCGCTCTGTACCCCATTTTTAATAGGGTTATTTATTTCTCTGGAGTCTAATTATTTGAGTTCATTTTATATTTTCCCTCCAAAATATCTAAATATCACATAGTAAATTTTATATATATATACATGTTTTATTTTTAATGTGAATAATCAAATTACCATATACTTATAAAGTTTTTAGTGTTTAAATACAGCTATTCTATTTCTTCTATGGAGTTTAACAAAATATCGAATTGATTATCTATATTATTTAAGAAAAATAATTATAATCAAAATTCATTCTATTCTACCTGGATTTGCACTGAAGTTCTAGAAATAAACTCCCTCAGATTTCTAATTTTTTTGGTATTTTTTTATAAGATATACTGTTTATGTATTTTTCAAATGATTTCCCCTTTCCTGGATCCCCCTCTTCGAAAGTCCCATAAGCCCTCTTGCCTTCCCCTGTTCCCCAATCAAGCTCTTCCCACATACCTGTCCTAGAATTCCCCTACACTGTTGCACAGAGCCTTTCCAGGACCAGGGGCCTTTCCTTCCTTCTTCTTGGGCATCATTTGATATGTGAAATTTTGTCTTAGGTATTCCAAGCTTCTGGGCTAATATCTGCTTATCAGTGAGTGCGTACCACATGTGTTCTTTTGTGATTGGGTCACCTCACTCAGGATGACATTCTCCAGTTCCACATACTTGCCTAAGAATTTCATGAAATCATTGTTTTTAATAGCTGAGTAGTATTCCATAGTATAAATATACCACATTTTCTGTATTCATTCCTCTGTTCAGGGACATCTGGGCTCTTTCTAGCTTCTGGTATTATAAATAGGGCTGCTATGAACATAGTGGAGCATGTGTCCTTATTACATGCTGGGGAATCCTCTGGGTATATGCCCAGGAGTGGTATAACAGGGTCCTCCAGTAGGATCATGGCCACTTTTCTGAGGAACCGCCAGACTGATTTCCAGAGTGGTTGTACCAGCTTGCAATCACACCAAAAGTGGAAGACTATCCCTCTTTCTCCACATGCTCTGCAGCACCTGCTGTCTCCTGTGTTTTTGATCTTAGCCATTCTGACTGGTGTGAGGTGAAATCTCAGGGTTGTTTTGATTTGCATTTCCTTGATGACTAAGGATGTTGAACATTTCTTTAGGTGCTTCTCAGGTTTTTGATATTCCTCAGGTGAAAATTCTTGGTTTAGCTGTGTACCCCATTTTTTAAATAGGGTTATTTGGCTCTCTGGAGTCTACCTTCTTGAGTACTTTCTATATCTAGGATATTAGTCCTCTCTTGGATGTAGGATTGGTAAAGATCGTTTCCCAATTTCTGGTTACGATTTTGTCCTTTTGACAGTGTCCTTTGCCTTCCAGAAACTTTGCAATTTTATGAGGTCCCATTTGTCAATTCTCGAATTTAGAGCATAAGCTATTGGTGTTAAATTCAGGACATTTTCCCCTGTGCCCATGTGCTCAAGGCTCTTCCCAAGTTTCTTTTCTATTAGTTTCAGTGTATCTGATTTTAGGTGGAGGTCCTTGATCCACTTGGACTTGAGCTTAGTACAAGGAGATAAGAATGAATCCATTTGCATTCTTCTGTATGCTGACCTCCAGTTGAACCAGCAGCATCTATTGAAAAGGCTATCTTTTTTTCCACTGGATGGTTTTAGCTCCTTTATCAAAGATCAAATGAACATAGCTGTGTGGGTTCATTTCTGGGTCTTCAATTCTGTTCCATTGATCTACCAATCCTGTCGCTGTACCAATACCATGCAATTTTTAACACTATTGTTCTGTAGTACAGTTTGAGGTCCGGGATACTGATTCCCCCAGAAGTTCTTTTACTCTGGAGAATAGTTTTAGCTATCCTGGATTTTTTGTTATTCCAGATGAATTTGAGAATTGCTCTTTCTAACTCTATGAAGAATTGAGTTGGGATTTTGACGGGGATTGCATTGAATCTGTGTATTACTTTTGGTAAGATGCTCATTTTTACTATATTAATCCTGCCAATCCATGACCAGGGAAGATTTTTCCATCTTCTGAGGTCTCTTCGATTTTTTTCTTCAGAGACTTTTTCATAAGAGTTTCTGTCATACAGATCTTACACATTTTTGGTTAGAGTCACACCAAGATGCTTTATATTCGTTGTGGCTATTGTGAGGGGTGTCATTTCCCTAATATCTTTCTCAGCCTCTTTATCCTTTGAGTATAGGAAAGTTACTGATTTGCACGAGTTAATTTTCTATCAGGCCACTTTGGTGAAGTTGTTTATCAGCTCTAGGAGTTCTCTGGTGGAGTTTTTTGGGTTGCTTAATTATACTAGCATATCATCTGCAAGTAGTGGTAATTTGACTTCTTTCTTTCCAATCTGTATCCCTTTGAGTTCCTTTAGTTGTCTAATTTCTCTAGATAGAAATACTAGTACTATATTGAATGAATATGGAGAAGAGTGGGCAGTCTTGTCCCTGATTTTAGTGGGATTGCTTCAAGTTTCTCTCCATTTAATTTGATGTTGGCTACTATGTTTAGGTATGGGCCTTGAATTCCTGTTCTTTCCAAGTCCTTTTACATGAAAGGAACCTGAATTTTGTCAAATGCTTTTTCAACATCTAATGAAATGACCATGTGTGTTTTTTTTTTTTTTTTTAGTTTTTTATTTAGTGGATTGCAATAATGAATTTCTGTATACTGAACCATCCCTGCATCTCTAGGATGATGCCTACTTGATCATGGTGATTGATCGTTTTGATGTGTTCTTGGATTCGGTTGGCAAGAATTTTATTGAGTGTTTTTGCATCGATATTCATAAGGTAAAATGTTCTAAAGTTCTCTTTCTTTGATCTTTGTGTGGTTTTGGTATTAGCTAAATTGTGACTTCATAGACTGAATTGGGTAGTGCTCCTTCTGTTTCTATTTTGTGGAACAGTTTGAAGAGTATTGGTTTTAGGTATTTTTTGAAGGTTTGATAGAATTCTGCACTAAAACCATCTGATCCTGTGCTTTGTATGGTTGTGAGATTCTCAATGACCACTTCTATTTCTTTAGGTGTTATGGGATCATTTAGATGGGCTATCTGCTCCTGATTAAACTTTGGTATTTGGTATCTGTGTAGGAAATTGTCCATTTCCTCCAGATTTTCCAGTTGTGTTGAGTATAGGCTTTTGTAGTAGGATTTGATGATTTTTTAAACTTCCTCAGTTTCTGTTGTTATTTGTCCCTTTTCATTTCTGATTTTGTTAATTTGGATACTGTCTCTGTGCTCTCTGGTTAGTCTGGCTAAGGGTTTATCCATCTTGTTGATTTTCTCAAAGAACCAGCTCATGGTTTTGTTGATTTTTTTTGTATAGTTCTTTTTGTTTTTACTTGGTTGAATTTAGCCCTGAGTTTGATGATTTCCTGCCTTCTACTCCTCTTGGATGTATTAGCTTCTTTCTATTCCAAAGCTTTCAGGTGTGCTGTTAAGCTGCTAGTGCATGCTCTCTCCAGATTCTTTTTGGAGGCACAAAGATCTATGAGTTTTCCTCAAAGCAATGCTTTCATTGTGTCCCATAAATTTGGGTATGTTGTGCCTTCATTTTCATTAAATTCTAAAAAGGTTTGGATTTCTTTCCTTATTTCTTCTTTGACCAAGGTATTATTGAATAGATCACTGTTCAGCTTCCATGTGTATGAAGTTTTTCTGCTGTTTTTGTCAGTATTGAATACCACCCTTGCTCCATAGTGATCTTATAGGAGTTAGGCATGGAATTAGTTCGATCTTCTTAGTTCGAGGTCTGTTTTGTGACCAATTATATGGTCAGTTTTGGAGAAGGTACCATGAGGTGCTGAGAAGGTATATTCTTTTGATTTAGGATGAAATGTTCTATAAATATTTATTAAATCCATTTGGTCCAAAACTTCTGTTAGTTTTACTGTGTCTCTGTTTTATCTGTGTTTCCCTGATCTGTCCATTGAAGAGAGTGGGATGTTGAATCACCCACAATTATTGTGTGGGGTGCAATGTGTGCACTAAGCTTTAATAAAGTTTCTCTTCTGAATGAGGTTGCCCTTGTATTTGTAGCATAGATGTTCAAAATTGAGAGTTCTTCATGATAGATTTTTCCTTTGATAAGTATAAAGTGTCCTTCTGTGTCTTTTTTGATTTCTTTTGGTTAAAAGTCTATTTTATTGGATATTAGAATGGCTACTCCAGTTTGTTTCCTGGGACCATTTTCTTAGAAAACTGTTTTCCAGCCTTTTACTCTGAGGTAGTGTTTGTCTTTGACACTGAGATCTGTTTTCTGCATGCAGCAAAAAGTTGGGTCCTGTTTATGTATCCAGTCTTTTAGTCCATGTCTTTTTGTTGGGGAAATGAGTCCATTGATGTTAAGAGATATTAAGGAAAAGTGATTGTTGCTTCCTGCTATTTTTGATGTAATTTTTATTTTTGTGTGGTTATTTTATTTTGGGTTTGTTTGAAGGAGATTAATTTCTTGCTTTTTCTAGTGTGCAGTTTATCTCCTTTTGTTGGTGTTTTCCATTCACTATCTTTTGAAGGGCTGGATTTGTGGAAAGATACTGTGTAAATTTGTTTTTGTCAGGAAATACCTTGGTTTTTCCATCTATGGTAATTGAGATATAGCAGTCTGGGTTGGCATTTGTGTACCCTTAGTGTCTATATGACATCTGCCCAGGCTCTTCTGTCTTTCATAGTCTCTGGTGAGAAGTGCAGTGCAATTCTGATAGCTCTACTTTTATATCTTACTTGACATTTTCCCTTACTGCTTTTAATATTCTTTCTTTGTTTAGTACATTTGGTGTTTTAATTATTATGTGAAGGGAGGAATTTCTTTTGTGGTCAAATCTATTTGGAGTTCTATAGGCTTCTTGTATGTTCATGGGCATCTCTTTCTTTAGGTTAGGGAAGTTTTCTTTTGTTGAAGACATATACTGGCCCTTTAAGTTGGCAAACTTCACTCTATTTTATATCTATACTCCTTAGGTTTGGTTTTCTCATTTTGTCCTGGATTTCTTGGATATTTTGGGTCAGGAGCTTTTTGTATTTTTCATTTTCTTTGACTGTTGTATCAATGCTTTCTTTGGTGTTTTCTGCATCTGAGATTCTCTGTTCTATCTCTTGTATTTGGTTGTTCATGCTTGAATCCATGACTCCTGACTTCTTTCCTAGGTTTTCTATGTCCTGAGTTGTTTCCCTGTGTGATTTCTTTACTGCTTCTACCTCCATCTTTAGATCCTGGATTGCTTTGTTCAATACCTTCACCTCTTTTGTTGTGTTTTCCCTTATTTCTTCAAGCACTTCTCCCTGTTTACTTGTGTTCTCCTGTATTTCTTTAAGAGATTTATTTATGTCTTCCTTGAAGCCCTCCGTCAGCATCATGAGCTGTGATCTTAAATCCAGTTCTTGCTTTTCTGGTGTGTTGGGGAATCCAGAACTTGTTGTTGTGGGAGAATTGGGTTCTGATGGTGCCATATTGCCTTGATTTCTGTTAGTAATGTTCCTCTGTTTGCCTTTTGCCATCTGGTTAACTCTGGTGCTAGTTGGTCCTGCTGTTACTGGCTGGAGTTTGACCCTCTTGTGTGCCTCCAAGCCTATCTTAGCACCCTGGGTGACCAGCTTTCCCCTGACACAGATTGTTGTGGGGCTGCCCAGCTGCTGGGTGTAGGTCGGGCCCTGGCAGACCGATTCCCAAGTCATCTTACACTCAGGTATTCTCTGTGTTCCTGTCTGCAACAGCCTGCTTAGTCTCAGGAGAGAAGATATTGGCCTCACCTCTACTCGCGAGACTCAAGGCAGAACAGATATCCCCTTGCAGACTAGTTGCATAGATGACTGTGGTGGCTCTGCTTAGCTCCTGAGTGCAGGTGGATCCCTGGCGGGACATGTCCCAAGTGATCTCCTACTTGGGTGATCCCTGCATCCCTGTCTGTACCTGTCTACACAGTCACAGCAGCAAAAATCCAGATCTCTAATTAATATACAGAGTTACAGCATATCTCCATGATGCGAATGTATAATAACAGGTAATATATATTCAAAAAATATAATATTTTGGCTTGCAAGTTGCAAAGGAAACTTTTACAGACAAACAAAGCACTTTTTTGTAAAATCTGTCCTGATAAAGTAATCATGAAAATAAATGAAGGGAAAATTTTGCTGCATGAATAATTGACACTCTGGGCTTCAATTATATCATATTAGGTCCCAAATGCTTAATAGGAAGATGAAGAACAGCAGTGAATATGAGGAAAATGTATTACATACACATATGAAATTTTCAAAAATTAAGAAAAATAATTATTTAAAGAACAAAAAATACTTGCTTCTGCAGTCCCTCTTCTAGAACAATCTATGATTTCTCTATTTTACATATCTTTCCATACTATACTCTCTCCTTCATTGACTGCTAATATTAACTGATATGGCTGTATTTTTACTTCTTCACTATTCTCCATACTTATAGTTAAAAGATTTCTAATAAATGGTTTCTCCTACTTTAAAATCACTTCAGCCATCACTTCTCAACAAACAGAACATACTCCACTTAAATTAAGTACTGTCTTTCTTCCAATATTATACCCTAGCTTCACAGATTCAGTTGAATTACCCCAAGTATACTAACCTTCACAGCACACATGACAGTCCATATCTTCACCAATCACGCCTGTATGTATATTGAACATTAACTTGTTCTTAACAAATACTATATTATTACCTATTAAGACACTTTTAATAATTATTAATTGGAAGAAAGAATGGAGGAAAAATTATATGAATAACAGTAGAATCAAAACAAATTTCAAAGTCACACTTCATATACAAAGTAAGCATAGACAGGTGAACTATAATGAGAGTCAAGAAAGAGAGTTTTTGATGGTACGATTTTCACTCAAGCCAGATAGCTACAGCATCTACTAGATGCTATATTTTACACACACACACACACACACACACACACACACACACACACACAAACAGACATCACTATCCTTTTTCCAAACAATAGAGACAAGAATACATTCCAATAATTCCATAGTATCCTCAAAGTAGATAGTGAAGTCTGTTTCTTAGTAAGTGCTAGTTAATATAGTCAATAATGTCCTTATTCTTGTAAACATAGGTGCTAATTAATCCAGGCGATATCATCCTTATTCTTGTAAATATGGTAAAAAATTTTTGTAAATTTTTTCCTTTAGTTTCATTGATATGGGAGGAGATAGCTGTGTGTGTCTTAGTAGGGATACTTTTTCAGAGATTGGTAATTATAACAATGAGACGATTAGATCATAAGATTAAAATATAAATTCTCAATAGAGTTCTAGTTAAAGTAGCCATTCGCTAATGAAGCCCTGAATGTTGGCTTATCGTGTTGAGTATGAAAACAGTAAAAAATGATATTAGAGCAGATTTTTCACAGCAATCACTGAGAGACTAACATTTTTGAAAGAGAAACATCATGAATGAAAGGCAAGACAAGGTTTTCCCTTCCAGCCACCGTCTGCAGGATGGAACCAGGCAGCTCCAAAGTCTTCTGTGCTTAGCCCACCAGGAGAGAGTGATCTCCCAGCAGCGACTTCACTTCTGAGCACGGAGGTGAGATCTCCACCTTCTCTCTGGAGGGGTACAGCTAGGAGCACGCAGGGCATATAATCAGTGGAGCATCAGGGACAGGAGTCTTCTCTTCCAACTGCCATCTGCAGTATGGAACCAGGCATCTCCACAGCCTTCCTTGCACAGACCCTGCCAGAAGAAAGTTGGTCTCCCAGGAGTACAGACACAGATTTACAGGCTCATAGGAGGGGCAAGTTCCAGCCAGAGACAACAAGACCAACTAACACCAGAAATAAAGATGGCGAAAGGCAAGCACAAGAACCCTACCAACAGAAACCAAGGCTATTTGGCAACATCAGAGCCCAGTTCTCCCACCACAGCAAATCCTGGATACCCCAACACACTAGAAAAGCAAGAGTTTTATTTAAAGTCTCTTCTCACGATGCTGTTAGAGGATATCAAAAAGGAAATAAATTACTCCCTTAAAGAAATACAGGAGAACATGGGTCAAATGGTAAAGGCCCTTAAAGAGGAAACACAAAAATCCCTGAAAGAAATACAGGGGATGATCGGTGAATAGGTAGAGGTCCTTAAAGAAGAAACACAAAAATCCCTGAAAGAAATACAGGAGAATACAAACAAGTGAAGGAACTGAACAAAATCATTGAGGATCAAAAAATGGAAGTAGAAGCAATAAAGAAATCACAAAGTGAGACATCTCTGGAGATAGAAAATCTTGGAAAGAATTCAGGAGTCATAGATGCAAGCTTCAACAATAGAATGCAAGAGATAGAAGAAAGAATCTCAGGGGCTGAAGATACCATAGAAAACATTGACTCAACAGTTAAAGAAAATGAAAATGCAAAAAGCTCCTTAGCCAAAGCATCCAGGAAATCCAGGACACAATGAGAAGACCAAACCTAAGAATTATAGGTATAGAAGAGAGTAAAGATTTCCCACCTAAAGGGCCAGTAAATATCTTCAACAAAATTATAGAAGAAAACTTCCCTAACCTAAAGAAAGAGATGTCCATGAACATACAAGAAGCCTATAGAACTCCAAATAGATTGGACTAGAACAGAAAGTCCTCCCAGCACATAATAATCAAAACACCAAATACACTAAACAAAGAAAGAATATTAAAAGCAGTAAGAGAAAAAGGTCAAGTAACCTATAAAGGCAGGCCTATCAGAATTACACCAGACTTCTCACCTGAGATGATGAAAGCCAGAAGTTCCTGGGCAGATCTCCTACAGACCCTAAGAGAACACAAATGCCAGCACAAACTACTATACCCAGCAAAACTCTCAATTACCATAGATGGAGAAACCAAGATATTCCATGATAAAACCAAATTTACACAATATCCTTCCACAAATCCAGCTCTACAAAGCATAATAGACAGAAAACGCCAACATGAGGAGGGAAACTACCCCCTATAAAAAGCAAGAAAGTAATCTTTTTCCAATAAACCCAAAAGAAATTAACCACACAAGCAAAAAATAACACCAAATATAACAGGAAGCAACAATCACTATTCCTTAATATCTTATAACGTCAATAGACTCAATTCCCTAACAAAAATCATAGTCTAACAGAGATGTTTTTCATGTTGATCTTTGATTTTATCAGAAAATGTTTGTGACTCCTCTTTCAATTTAGTAATGTTTTTGTGTCTACCATTTTGACTGTATTATTTTCCATGATAATCTTTAATTTTAACATTTTTTCAGTGTATTTCTTCGATTTTGTCAGAGGTGTTTTTCATGTAGATCTTCAGTTTTGTCGGTGGGGGTGGGGGGTGTTTGTAGTTCCATTTTCAATCAATTTAGGAATATCTTTGTGCCTACCATTTTGTCGGTATAATTGTCCATGGTAATCTTCAATTTTAACGTTTCTCTGTATTTTTCTTCAATTTTGTCAGAAGTATTTTCCATGTGGATCTTCAGTTTTATCAGACATGTCTATAATTTTACTTTCAATCAACTTAGGAACATTTTTATACCTTCCATTTTATCTATATAATTTTCCATGTAATAGTCAGTTTTAACATGTTTCTCTATATATTTCTTGAATTTGTTCAGGAATATTTTCCTTGTAGATCTTCAATTTTATCAGAAAGTGTTTATAATTTGACTATCAAAAAACTTAGGACTATCTTTTTTTTTTTTTTTTTTTGGTTTTTTTGAGACAGGGTTTCTTTGTGTAGGCCTGGCTGTCCTGGAACTCACTGTGTAGACTAGACTGGCCTCGAACTCAGAAATCCTCCTGCCTCTGCCTCCCAAGTGCTGGGATTAAAGGCGTGCACCACCACTGCCCAGGCTTAGGAATATTTTTATGCCTACCATTTTATCTGTATAATTTTTCCATGAAATACTCAATCTTAATAAGTTTTTTATTTATTTCTTCAATTTTATCAGAGATATTTTCCATGTAAATCTTCAGTTTTATCAGAAAATGTTTATAATTTCACTTTCAATCAACTTAGAAATATTTTTATGCCTACCATTTTATCTGTATAATTTTCCATGATAATCTTCAATTTTAATGTTTTTCCATATTTTTTTTAATTTTATCAGAAATATTTTCCATGTAAATCTTCAACTTTATCAGAAAATGTTTATAATTCTACTTTCAATCAACTTAGGAATATTTTAATTCCTACTGTATGAATTTCTTCAATTTATCAAAGATATTTTCCATGCAAATCTTCAATTTTATCCGAAAATGTTTTTACTTCTACTTTCAATCAATTTAGGAATATATTTATGCCTACCATCTTCTCTGTATAATTTTTCATGAAATAGTCAGTTTTAACGTGTTTTTTCTATATATTTCTTGAGTTTTATCAGAAATATTTTCCTTGTAGATTTTCAATTTTTTCAGAAAATGTTTACAATTCTACTTTCAATCAACTTAGGAATATTTTTATGCCTACCATTTTATCTGTATAATTTTTCCATGAAATAGTCAATATTAATGTGTTTTTCTATATATTTCTTCAATTTTATCAGAGATATTTTCCATGTATATTTATACAATGGAATACTACTCAGCAATTAAAAACAATGAATTCATGAAATTCTTAGGTAATTGGGGAACGGGAGAGGGAAGAGGGCTTATGGGAGTTTGTGGGAGAGGGGGGAACCGGGAAAGGGAAAATCATTTGGAACGTAAATATAGAATATAGAAAATAAAAATTATAAAAAGAAAACAAAAAAAAGAAAGGCAAGACAAGATTGCAATTGTAGGTGATTATGTGTAGACATATTTAGAATAGAAATAACATTAATACTACTGAGTCTTCTCATTTCAAGGCCTTTCATAAAATTTGTTTCACTACTACAAAGGACAGTTGTTCTTTCATTGGAAATGAATCAGGCAGTCATTCATATTTCTTTCTTTTATTAGCCACTAGAAAGCTGAGAGACAATTAGCAAATAGCAAGCATGTGGGACAATTAGGAGACTGACACAGACTATAGCTTTGAAAATAAACAACATAATTTTGTTATCACATGTATTTACATAATTGTGTTATTCCATATTATTTTTTACAAATGTGCATTTTCATAATTATTTGATTAATATCTGTTTCCTTGTATGAATATACATTCTCAGATGACAGGACACATATTTATCTTATTTAATTTTTCACTCAGGTTCTGGTTTAAGTCCTGGAAACTGGCAGATATACAGAAATAGAAATATAAAGATTCAGACTAACCTGGGTAATTTATTTTAAATAGTAACCTTATCTCAAACTCCTAGCTTCACATTACACTCCCCCTCTTTAGCTTTATTTTGTACTATCTTTAACTTTCTTTTAAAAATCAGTTACGCCGGGCAGTGGTGACGCACACCTTTAATCCCAGCACTTGGGAGGCAGAGGCAGGCGGATTTCTGAGTTCGAGGCCAGCCTGGTCTACAAAGTGAGTTCCAGAACAGCCAGGGCTATACAGAGAAACCCTGTCTCGAAAAACAAAAAAAAAGAAAAAACAAAAAAAAATAATAATAATAAAAAAAATAAAGATTATTGTTTAAAAAAAATCAGTTACATTTTTATTATATGTTTACTGGGTATATGTTAATAGCTCAGTGATTGAACATTTGCTTTAGGTTAAATGTCCTGAGTTCAGTATTATAGCAAAAAAGCAGTGTTAATTTGTTGTGCATAAATGTTTGTAACATGTAAGGATAATATATGTGCAAATAGCAATCTCTCTCCTGCTGACAACAATTAAAGACAAACACTAATATGAAAATTTCTCTTTGAGAGCATTATCTAAATCATAATTGTATACGTAAATGCATGAATATGATTATACAACATATGAATTCACTATTTACAAGGTATTTTACTATTGTCTTTAGTTATACATTTTCAATTGATTAAGTACTAATATACAAAATACCTTAATTACTTTTCTTTTTTTTTTTTCGGTTTTTCGAGACAGGGTTTCTCTGTGTAGCCCTGGCTGTCCTGGAACTCACTCTGTAGACCAGACTGGCCTCGAACTCAGAAATCCTCCTGCCTCTGCCGCCCAAGTGCTAGGACTAAAGGCATGCACCACCACCGCCGGGCACAACACTTTTCATTTTAATTTTTTAATTTTCAACATACTTTCTAAAATAGTATACTTTGAAACCGAGTTATAGTCACCTAAGTTATACAAATTGTGATGAGCAAGTCAATGAAGGAAAGACACAGAATGACCTACATCCATATATACTGATCTGATGATGAGGCATTTGAGAAATCATAAAGGATACATCAAAGATTTCTTATCATGGATAGACAGCCCAACTTTTTCTCCCTCTTTATACAATTTTGAAGTCACATCATTTAATTTGACTTGTATGAATTAATAAGTGGAATAGCACCAAAATTCAGTGTTATCTTTTTACTATAGGCAAAATAGCACTTATCTGTACACATGCCAACACACACACACACACACACACACACACACACACACACACACTCACAAAGTCCATGTGACTTGAGAATGAGATTGATGTATGTTATTGAAAGACTAAAAGTATATTAGAATGTAAAGAGGGACAGATTGTGATTACACTGTTCTCCAAGCAAAAACAATGACAATCCTTCTCCAGAATTCTGCCTAGGCTAAGCAGTTCATTTACTTCTGTCTTATCTTATGGAGTACATTGGGAGTATAGGCAGAGATGGAACATGTGGAAACATCTAGAAATAGAGATAATTGGCTTCATTCTGAAAGCAAAATCACACAAGAACATTCTGAGAAAATACAAATAAAGCCTGAAAACCTTGATGTACATAGTTTGTAATATAATCACCTATTTCTAGCAAGACAAATTTAACAAAATATAGGAAGGATCACTTATTATGATAAAATGGATTTGTTCCTGAGATAAAAGGATGCTAAGATATATACAAATAAATAAATGTGGCAAACTATACTAACAGTATCAAAGGATAAAATACTTGATACTCTTTCTGTAAAGTGGAAAATCACTAGACTTTAATATCTTTCATATCTTTCAATACCTTTTCATCATAACATCTTTCAATAAATCAAGTGCAGAAGGAATTTGGCTTAATGTAAGGAAAGCAAGCATCAACCACAGCTTTTATTATACTTCTGTCACCTCTAAAATAGAAACATGACAAGTATGTTCATATTTTATAGCTTCTATTGAAGGCAGCAATTTTCCTATTTCCAGATTTTATGTTTCTACAGGTAGGCAAGCACTATAAGATGTGAGCCAAATTCAAGTTTAGGAAATCAGATGTTTTCTGAGTATGAATAGTATCAATACATGAAAGATGATTTTTCTCTTGGAAATATTATAGTAATTCCAGTCAAATGGCTTACTAGGTAAAGGCTTTTTCTACCAAGGACAATGACCTGAGTTTGATTAATGGGAACAACTCTGTCAAGGAAAATTGTTCTCTTTCTCATGATTGTTTTAGTATATGCATCTCCCCTACTAATCAAATGTTACAATAAATGTTACATATTTAAAAGGCATTACATGGCCTGTAAAACTACCACACTGAGTAAACATGAGTTGTGTAACTACAGTATATAAAAAGAGTCCCAGCTTGCAATCCCACCAGCAGTGGAGGAGTGTTCCTCTTTCTCCACATCCTCGCCAACACCTGCTGTCTCCTGAGATTTTGATCTTAGCCATCATGACTGGTGTGAGATGGAATCTCAGAGTTGTTTTGATTTGCATTTCCCTAATGACTAGGGATGATGAACATCTCTTTAGGTGCTTCTCAGCCATTAGATATTCTTCAGGTGAGAAATCTTTGTGCAGTTCTGTACCCCATTTTTTAATTGGGTTACTTGCCTCTCTGGAGTTTAACTTCTTGAGTTCTTTGTATATCTTGGATATTAGCCCTCTGTTGGATGTAAAGTTGGTAAAGATCATTTCCCAGTTAGTTGGTTGCTGCTTTGTCTTTTTGACAGTGTCTTTTGCCTTGCAAAAACTTTGTAATTTAATGAGGTCCCATTTGTCTATTCTTGATCTTAGAGCATAAGCTATTGGAGTTCTGTTCAGAAAATTCTCCCCTGGGCCCATATGTTCAAGGTTCTTCCCTAGTTTCCCTTCTATTAGTTTCAGTGTGTCTGGTTTTATGTGGAGATCTTTGATCCACTTAGAATTGAGCTTAGTGCAAGGAGATAAGGATGGGTCAATTTGCATTCTTCTGCATGTTGACCTCCAGCTGAGCCAGCACCATTTGTTGAAAAGGCTATCTTTTTTCCACTGGATGGTTTTAGCTCCTTTGTCAAAGATCAAGTGACCATAGGAGTGTGGATTCATTTCTGGGTCTTCAATTCTGTTCCATTGATCTACATGTCTGTTACTGTACCAATACCATGCAGTTTTTAACACTATTGCTCTGTAGTACAGCTTGAGGTCCAGGATACTGATTCCCCCAGAGGTTCTTTTACTCTTGAGAATAGTTTTAGCTATTCTTGGTTTTCTGTTATTACAGATGAATTTTTGAATTGCTCTTTCTAACTCTATGAAGAATTGAGTTGGTATTTTGATGGGGATTGCATTGAATCTGTGTATTACTTTTGGTAAGATGCTCATTTTTACTATATTAATCCTGCCAATCCATGAGCATGGCAGATTTTTCCATCTTCTGAGGTCTTCTTCAATTTCTTTCTTCAGAGACTTGAAGTTCTTGTCATACAAATCTTTCACTTGTTTGGTTAGAGTCACGCCAAGATACTTAATATGGTTTGTGGCTATTGTGAAGGGTATTATTTCTCTTACTTCTTTCTCAGCCTGCTTATCCTTTGAGTATAGGAAGGCTTCTGACTTGCTTGAGTTGATTTTATATCCGCCCACTTTGCTGAAGTCGTTTATCAGCTGTAGGAGTTCTCTGGTGGAGTTCTTTGGGTCGCTTAAGTATACTATCATATCGTCTGCAAATAGTGATAGTTTGAATTCTTCCTTTCCAATTTGTATCCCTTTGACCTCTTTTTGTTGTCTAATTGCTCTAGCTAGAACTTCAAGTACTATACTGAAAAGATATGGAGAGAGAGGGCAGCCTTGTCTAGTCCCTGATTTTCGTGGGATTGCTTCAAGTTTCTCTCCATTTAGATTGATGCTGGCTACTGGTTTGCTGTAAATTGCTTTTACTATGTTTAGATATGGGCCTTGAATTCCTGATCTTTCCAAGACCTTTAGCATGAAAGGATGCTGAATTTTGTCAAATGCTTTCTCAGCATCTAATGAGATGACCATGTGGTTTTTTTTCTTTGAGATTGTTTATGTAGTGGATTACATTGATGGATTTCCTTATATTGAACCATCCCTGCATCCCTGGGATGAAGCCTACTTGATCGTGGTGGATGATCGTTTTGATGTGTTCTTGGATTCGGTTGGCAAGAATTTTATTGAGTATTTTGCATCGATATTCATAAGAGAGATTGGCCTGAGATTCTCTTTCTTTGTCGGATCTTTGTGTGCTTTTGGAATTAGTGTAATTGTGGCTTCATAGAACGAGTTGGGTAGTGTTCCTTCTGTTTCTATTTTGTGGAACAGTTTGAAGAGTATTGGTGTTAGGTCTTCTTTGAAGGTCTGATAGAATTCTGCACTAAAACCATCTGGACCTGTGCTTTTTTTGGTTGGAAGACTTTCAATGACAACTTCTATTTCTTCAGGGGTTATAGGACGGTTTAGATGGTCTATTTGATCCTGATTTAATTTTGGTACTTGGTATCTGTCAAGGAAATTGTCCATTTCCTCAAGATTTTCTAGTTGTGTTGAATACAGGTTTTTGTAGTAGGATCTGATGATTTTTTGAATTTCCTCAGTTTCTGTTGTTATCTCTCCCTTTTCGTTTCTGATTTTATTAATTTGGATACTATCTCTGTGCTCTCTGGTTAGTCTGGCTAAGGGCTTATCTATCTTGTTGATTTTCTCAAAGAACCAACTCCTCGTTTTGTTGATTCTTTGTATGGTTTTATTTGTTTCTACTTGATTGATTTCAGCCCTGAGTTTGACGATTTCCTGCCTTCTACTCCTCTTTGGTGTATTTGCTTCTTTTTGTTCCAGGGCTTTCAGGTGTGCCATTAAGCTGTTAGTGTATGCTGTTACCAACCTTACATCCGACAGAGGGCTAATATCCAATATATACAAACAACTCAAGAAGTTAAACTCCAGAGAGGCAAATAACCCTATTAAAAAATGGGGTACAGAGCTACACAAAGAGTTCTCACCTGAAGAATATCTAATGGCTGAGAAGCACCTAAAGAGATGTTCATCATCCTTAGTCATTAGGGAAATGCAAATCAAAACAACCCAGAGATTCCATCTCACACCAGTCAGGATGGCTAAGATCAAAAACACAGGAGACAGCAGTTGTTGGCGAGGATGTGGAGAAAGAGGAACACTCCTCCACTGCTGGTGGAATTGCAAGCTGGTACAACCACTCTGGAAAGCAGTCTGGCGGTTCCTCAGAAAACTGGGCATGACACTCCCGGAGGATCCGGCTATACCACTCCTGGTCATATACCCAGAGACTTTACCTGCATGCAATAAGGACACATGCTCCACTATGTTCATAGCAGCCTTATTTATAATAGCCAGAAGCTGGAAAGAACCCAGATGTCCCTCAAGGGAGGAATGGATTCAGAAGATGTGGTATATCTACACAATGGAATACTACTCTGCAATTAAAAACAATGAATTCACGAAATTCCTAGGCAAATGGTCAGATCTTGAAAATATCATCCTTAGTGAGGTAACCCAATCACAAAAGAACACACATGGTATGCAGTCACTGATAAGGGAATATTGACGCAGAATCTCGGAGTATCCTAGACACAATCCGCATATCAACAGATTTCTAAAAAGATGGTAGGAGAGACCCCTGGTCCTGGAAAGACTGGATGTAGGGGAACGCCAGGACAGAGTAACGAGAGGGGGTTGAATGGAGAAAAGAGGGAGGGAAGGGGGCTTATGGGACTTTCGGGGAGGGAGGAAACGGGAAAGGGGAAGTGATTTGGAATGTAAATTAAAAAATAAAATAAAATAAATAATAAAAAAATAGATAACAAGAAAATTCTAATACTAAAAAAAAAAAAAAAGAGTCCCTTCCTTGAGTTAATTTCAAATCTAGCCACTTTGCTGATAGGCATAAAAACTTGTAACACCCCTTTAGAAATCAATATGGTGGTTTCTCAGAAAAAAATGTGAATGATTCTACCCCAAGATCCAGCTATACCACTGCTGGGCAAAAGATGTTCCACCATCCCACAAAGGCATTTGCTCAACTATGTTCACAGCAGCTTTATTCACCATATCCAGAAACAAGAAGCAACCTAGATATCACTCCATTGAAGAATGGATGCAGAAAATGTAGTACATTTACACCATGGAATACTATTCAAATATTAAAAACAAAGTCACCATGAATTTTGCAGGGAAACAGGTGAAACTTGAAAATCTCATCCCTAGTGATGTAACCCATTCCCAAAAGGACATACATGGTATGTAATCACTTATAAGTGGATATTAGCCATAAAATGCGGGTACCACATTATACTCTACAAAACCAAAGAAGCTAAACATCAAGAAAGGCCCAAGCACTGAGAAGGGGGAATAAAATAGTCAAAAGAGGCAGATGGAGTGAGGGACATAGGATGTAAGGAGAATAGGGAGGGGAATAGGGAGTTTAGGATCAGGTGTGGGGAAGGACAGGAGAGATGGCCAAGTGGTCATGAAAATGAATGGAAATCTGTAACTGACAAAGATGAAGTGGTGGGGGTATCTCCACGATGAGACAGATACCTGGGATAAAGGAGACACCCAGAATATTTGGGAGTGATGTTATATATGACTCAATTCATTGTGGATATTATACCTGAAGAAGCCACCTCCTGTAGTCAGATAGGAATCCCAGCAGAGCCATAGGGACAACAACTCAACTTCAAAACTTTCAACCCCAAATTCATCCTGTCTACAGTGCAGGCATGGAGGATGGAGCAGAGACTGAAGAAATGGCCAACCAATAACTGACCCAACTTGTGATCCAGTCAATGGGCAAGCACCAATCTCTAACACTATTAGGGATACTCTGTTATGCTTGCAGACAGGAAAACATCCTCTGAGAAGCTCCACCCAGAAGCTGATTCAGACAGATACAGACACCCATAGCCAAACAGAGGATGGAGATTAGAGATGCTTAAAGAATAATAGGAGGATGGAGTGCAGGACCCAAAGGGGATAGGAACTCCACAGGAACACCAACAGAATCAACTAACTTGAACCCCTTTCATTCCCAGACTCTAGGCAATCAACCAAAGAATGGGCTAGACCTAGGCGTCCTGACATATATGTATCAGATATGCAACTGGACCTTCATGTGTGTCCCAAACAACTGGATCCAGGGCCTATATATGGGATATTTTTTACTAGCTGGGGTGCCTTGTCTGGTCTCACTGGTAGAGGAAGTGCCTAGCTTCACAGAGACTTGAAGTGCCAGGGTTGGGGGAATACCCAAGGGACCCAACCTACTCAGAGAAGGGAAGGGGAGAATGGGGGAAGGAGTATGGGAGAAGGTGACTGGGAGGGGGCAGTGAGTAGGATGTAAAAAGAATAAGTAAAAAAATATATTAAAAACAATACCTATGGAGAGTCTCTCCCCACATTTCTTCTCTCCAACACAATATTTTCTGCAATATCTATTGCTCTAAAATACCAAGGAATTGTTGCTTCAGATATAAGACGAAGTTACATTAATTCTAATCACTTAATTGACCCCATTCTATTTCATTACCATTCTTTAATGTGACAGCCAATCAGTCATTAGCTTCTGAGTGCAATGGCAGTAAAATTTGCTCTGAAATATCAGTGAGATGAGGTAGGTCCAAAGAATAAGCTGTGTCTTATGTTCGTTGTGTGTGTGTGTGTGTGTGTGTGTGTGTGTGTGTGTGTGTGTGCATGTGAGTGTGATTTCAGGCTTTCATCCATTTCTTATCCCTAAGCAACCTCAACTAGAAAGGTTGTCAGTTTTATTTGAAACGTGGAAAAACTGTATGTTTTGCCTTTCATTCATGAAATTAACACACACACACACACACAAACCTTCATTTATACAAACAAAATGTTTAGAAATTCTGCAACTCAATTTGCTAAAATTACCTTTTGGAGCATATGGCTTTTTAAAATTTATTTCTTCATTTTATTCCATGTAAGCAATGTGGAAAGGATTTTTCAATTTTAAGTATTTATGAAAATTCTCTCATTTTTTAGGATAAGTGAACTTGTGCTCTACCACTTAGCATTCTCAGCAACATTGATAGACATAGCTAAAAGGAGAGCCAACACTGCAAATGTGATGGGAAATGAAGGAATGAGAATAAGTGAGGATTGGAACTAGAAGGACTGCCACTGAAATAAATGTTCAGGTCAAGATTTCTAGTCAGTGTTTCTTAATCAATGAAAAGATTAGAAAATAGTTGATAGTGTGAGTGTGTGAAGCCACAACTCCTGAGCCTAAAACACAAGATTCCTTATAACTCTGTATGTGCCTGTCTCCACAGCTATTATTCATATTTTGTCTTCCAACATTACAGATTTAAACATACTCAAATTCCCCTGCTTGGAATCTGTATATGTTTGCTTAATCTAAAAGAGCTTTCATTCAGTTGGCTTTTTGAAATAATCTTTAACTCACTAAAAGTGTCACTTCCTCTGAATGAAACTCCCTAACCACT
Source organism: Tokudaia tokunoshimensis (assembly GCA_036184795.1). Taxonomy (NCBI): domain Eukaryota; kingdom Metazoa; phylum Chordata; class Mammalia; order Rodentia; family Muridae; genus Tokudaia; species Tokudaia tokunoshimensis. The sequence goes on along the minus strand of BTHU01000023.1, from coordinate 127,972,104 downwards.
TGTAACAACCTGCTTAACCTGCTTAGTTCTATCTCTAGAATTAATTATTTCCCCTCCCCTTCTACTCCAAAAAGAAGAACCCCTGGGAATCACACACACACACATACACACACACACACAGAGAGAGAGAGAGACAGACAGACAGAGAGAGACAGAGAGAGCGAGAGAGAGAGAGAGAGAGAGAGAGAGAGAGAGAGAGAGAGAGAGATGCACATGAATGCTCACATGCATGCACACGCATGCACATGCATGCATGCATGTGCACAGTCACATCCATCACAGTAGGGCTAGGCCCATCCTCTCCCACTGAGGCCAGACAAGGTAACCCAGTTATGGGAACAGGATCCATATGAAGGCATCAAATCCAAGGAAAACCCCACTTTACTTGTTGGGGGATCCATATGAAGACCAAGGTACACATCTGTTACATATGTGTAGGGGAGCCTAGGTCCAGTCTGTGTTTTCCCTTTGACTGGTGATTCAGTCTCTGGGAACCCTCAAGGGTCCAGGTTAGTTGGTCTTCCTGTGGAGTTCCTGTCTTCTTTGAGCCCTTCAATACTTCTGACTTTTCCACAAGACTCCCCAAGCTCCATCTAATGTTTGGCTGTGGGTCTTTGCATCTGTTAGAGGTAGCTGCTGGATGGAGCCTCTCAGTGGACAGGTATGCTAGAGTCCTGTCTGCAAGCATAACAGAGTATCATTAAGAGTATCAGGGATTGTTTGTTGACAATTAGATGGCCTTGCTTTCTTAATTCGTCAAGCAGGTTCTTGGTAAGATAGTGTTCTTTTCTTCTTAACTGTCTCTGTATTATTGGTCCTAACACAATACACAATAACACAATACATTCTGGTTACTATAAGAAAGTTAATATTCTAAAGTAGGAGATAATTCTGTGATGATGTGGAGTCATACTATTCGAATCAGATCCTTCAAGAATCAATTAGTGAAACAGAGGTTATAACATGGTATCGAGGCATGGCAAACTTTTAACACTGTGCCAAATACTCAAAAAGGAAATATTTACTTTGACTAAGAGTTTCAGAAGTTTTTTTTTATTATTATTTATTTTATTTTATTTTTTTAATTTACATTCCAAATCACTTCCCCTTTCCCGTTTCCTCCCTCCCCGAAAGTCTCATAAGCCCCCTTCCCTCCCTCTTTTCTCCATTCAACCCCCTCTCGTTACTCTGTCCTGGCGTTCCCCTACATCCAGTCTTTCCAGGACCAGGGGTCTCTCCTACCATCTTTTTAGAAATCTATTGATATGCGGATTGTGTCTAGGGTATTCCGAGATTCTGGGTCAATATCCCCTTATCAGTGACTGCATACCATGTGTGTTCTTTTGTGATTGGGTTACCTCACTAAGGATGATATTTTCAAGTTCTGACCATTCGCCTAGGAATTTCGTGAATTCATTGTTTTTAATTGCAGAGTAGTATTCCATTGTGTAAATATACCACATCTTCTGAATCCATTCCTCTGTTGAGGGACATCTGGGTTCTTTCCAGCTTCTGGCTATTATAAATAAGGCTGCTATGAACATAGTGGAGCATGTGTCCTTATTGCATGCAGGTAAAGTCTCTGGGTGTATGCCCAGGAGTGGTATAGCCGGATCCTCCGGGAGTGTCATGCCCAGTTTTCTGAGGAACCGCCAGACTGCTTTCCAGAGTGGTTGTACCAGCTTGCAATTCCACCAGCAGTGGAGGAGTGTTCCTCTTTCTCCACATCCTCGCCAACAACTGCTGTCTCCTGTGTTTTTGATCTTAGCCATCCTGACTGGTGTGAGATGGAATCTCAGGGTTGTTTTGATTTGCATTTCCCTAATGACTAAGGATGATGAACATCTCTTTAGGTGCTTCTCAGACATTAGATATTCTTCAGGTGAGAACTCTTTGTGTAGCTCTGTACCCCATTTTTTAATAGGGTTATTTGCCTCTCTGGAGTTTAACATCTTGAGTTCTTTGTATATATTGGATATTAGCCCTCTGTCGGATGTAAGGTTGGTAACAGCATACACTAACAGCTTAATGGCACACCTGAAAGCCCTGGAACAAAAAGAAGCAAATACACCAAAGAGGAGTAGAAGGCAGGAAATCATCAAACTCAGGGCTGAAATCAATCAAGTAGAAACAAATAAAACCATACAAAGAATCAACAAAACGAGGAGTTGGTTCTTTGAGAAAATCAACAAGATAGATAAGCCCTTAGCCAGACTAACCAGAGAGCACAGAGATAGTATCCAAATTAATAAAATCGGAAACGAAAAGGGAGAGATAACAACAGAAACTGAGGAAATTCAAAAAATCATCAGATCCTACTACAAAAACCTGTATTCAACACAACTAGAAAATCTTGAGGAAATGGACAATTTCCTTGACAGATACCAAGTATCAAAATTAAATCAGGATCAAATAGACCATCTAAACCGTCCTATAACCCCTGAAGAAATAGTAGTTGTCATTGGAAGTCTTCCAACCAAAAAAAGCACAGGTCCAGATGGTTTTAGTGCAGAATTCTATCAGACCTTCAAAGAAGACCTAACACCAATACTCTTCAAACTGTTCCACAAAATAGAAACAGAAGGAACACTACCCAACTCGTTCTATGAAGCCACAATTACACTAATACCAAAAGCACACAAAGATCCGACAAAGAAAAAGAATCTCAGGCCAATCTCTCTTATAAATATCGATGCAAAAATACTCAATAAAATTCTTGCCAACCCAATCCAAGAACACATCAAAACGATCATCCACCACGATCAAGTAGGCTTCATCCCAGGGATGCAGGGATGGTTCAATATAAGGAAATCCATCAATGTAATCCACTACATAAACAATCTCAGAAGTTTTAATCATTGGTAAACTCACTTTACTATTGTGAGCCTGAGGTGAGACAAAAACAGTCAAGTGGAAGGAGTATGTAAAGGAAATGTTTATTTATGTCATGCTAGCCCAAAATAAGAGGGAAGTAACAAGGTGAGGCCAGGGCAAGATGTAAATGCGTTCTGGTAAGAAATGACTGAGAGATTTCCTTTTGAACAGGTCACATCTTCCACAGGTCCATAAAATTCCAATAATCAAACTTTTAATTTATCGTACACTAATCCCCCAATATTCTCATGAACCAGCCATTTTTCTCAAACACTCCTCTGAATATGACTTGTGTCAGGGACAAAGGCTTCAACATTTAAGACATTCTTTTGAACAAGAGAGTTTTGTAAACAAAGCACAGCACTAAAAGAAGGGGAATAAAATGAGTTAATTAGAATTTCAGCAAGGCAGCTAAAGTCAGAATAAATCTGTAACCAGAGCCCAATTTTCCAAACTAGTCCAGCATAATGAAGACTTGAAAATAAAGTAGTACCTTGCTGGGAGTATCTATGACATTAGTCAGGGTCATATAGAAACACAATCCCTTTCAGACACTCTAGGTTGTTGGGGTTCAGGCAATTAATGTTTCTGAAAAGAGTAGGGAGGGTTCTTGAAAACTGATGAAGCAAGACTTATATGCCAGGGCTTTGAGAGTGTGATTGACTAAGGAAATAAAGCAGATAATGTAGGTTAGTACCTTAGATAGCACATCCTGGGATAAACCCTGTAGAGAATCCCCAACTGTTTTCGTTTTACTTCCATACTCTTCAAAATTGGTATGAAAGATCACTTAACTCATTGTAAAGTAGTTAGTGGAGTACTCATTGACCAAAGAAGTTGATCAATTCAAAATTATCATAGTTCTTTCCTTCTCTTTTATAAAGATCAAATCTGTGTACTTTATGTCTTGAGTTTCCCTAATTTTTATGTGTTTAATGATCAAAACACAAGATCCTTCACAGAATCAATAAAGAAAACAGATGTACATTTTAAAAGCAAATATTGAAATATCCATTACTGAGTATTGATGGTGACTATATGCGGGAAAAGGTGTTTTAGTCTCTTCACTAAAAGCTTAAAATGAATGGTATATATTTTTTTAAGAAAACATGCTCAGAAATTTCTTTCTATGGCTACAAAATTCAACTAGAAAAAATAGATGTCATTGAAAAAAATCTCTAAAAGTCTAATCGAGAAATAGTAGGCATGCACTAATTTTTGTCTAGCAAATTTCAGCAGCAAGTAATTCTAAACATCTGTATGAATATTTATCAAGATGAATGCAGTAAGAGAATATGGTATGTTCTAAATACCTTCATAACTAGTCATGAGACAAATTTAGTAGTGCTACTTAATATTGAGAAAAAAATCAACATTTTATATATAAATCACCTGTAAATAATAAGTATTTAAAATCCTTAATTCTTTGTTATCTGGCAAATATTTTGAGTTTTTGTCTTAAGTCAAATGTAATAGCATATCTATACTTTTGTGACATTACTTGAACTAAAAAGAGGGCTATGGAAATGTCTGACCATGAATCCTACTCAAAGCATTGGTATTACTGTCTCAAAACTATATATATATATATATATATATACATATATATGTATATAAATATTAAGCAAGCAGATCAAAAAATCCATTCCATTTGTTTGTATGACACCAAAGGAAACTGCTGAAATATTTTATGTCAAAATAATCACTGAAACCTATAGAATGGCATGCTAAATAATAAAGATCATACAAATCAATGCTGAACATTGATTTTCTAATGGACAACTTTGAACATGTAAACTGCTTCATACAAGTAGAAACCTATATATTCACATATACATATTCTATAACATATACTAAAAGTAGACTTTTTAATTTACTTTTTAATGAAAAAGGAAGTAAAAACATTTTATGATAAAATTAAAGATTTACACGAAATTGTTTGACAAAATTGAAGAAGCATATAGAAAAACACACTGAGATTGACAATTTTCATGGAAAATTAAAGAGTTAAATGGTAGATATAAAAACATTACTAAATTTAAAAAAAGGAAGTAGAAATATTTTATGATAGGATTGAAGATTTACATGGAAAAATTTCTAATAAAATTGTAGAAAAATATAAAATAACATTAAAATTGAAGATTATCATTGAAAATTACATATAAAATGGTAGGCATAACATATTTCTAAGTTGATTGAAAGTGGAATTATAAACATTTTCTGCTAAAATTGAAAATATACAAGGAAAACATTTCTGATAAAATTCAAGAAATATATAGAAAAACATGTTAACATTGACTATTTCATGGAAAATTATACAGATAAGATGGTAGGCATAAAAATATTCCTATTTTGAGTGAAAGAAAAATTATAAGCATTTTCTGATAAAATTTAAGATTTATATGGAAAATATTTCTGATAAAATTGAAAAATATATAGAAAAACATTAAAATTGAAGATTATCATGGAAAATTATACAGATAAAATGGTAGGCATAAAAATATTTCTAAGTTGATTAAAAGTGGAATTATAAATATTTTCTGAAAAAATTGAAGATTTACATGGAAAATATCTCTGATAATATTGAAGAAATATGTAGAAAAACACGTTAAGATTGACTATTTCATGGAAAAAATATACAGATAAAATGGTAGGCATGAAAATATTCCTAATTTGTTTGAAAGTGGAATTATAAACATTTTCTGATAAAATTGAAGATCTACAAAGAAAATATTTGTGATAAAATTCAAGAAATATATAGAAAAACATGTAAAAACTATTTCATGGAAAATTATACAGATGAAATGGTAGGTATAAAAATGTTCCTAAGTTGATTGAAAGTAAAATTATAGACACTGTCTGATGAAATTGAAGATTTAAAAGTTGATTTAAAAAAAACAATGAATTTATGAAATTCTTAAGCAAATGGATGGAACTAGAAAATACCATCCTGAGTGAGGTAACCCAATCACAAAATAATACATATGGTATGTACTCACTGATAAGTGTATATTATCCCAGAAACTTGGAATACTCAAGACACAATTCACAGACCCAATTAAGCTCAACAAGAAAGAAAAACCAATTGTGGATACTCTGGTCCTTCTTAGAATGGGAACAATATGCCCATAGGAGGGGATACAGAGATAAAATATGGAGCAGAGACTGAGGCAGAGACCACCAGAGACTGCCCCTTCTAGGAATCTATCTCATATACAGTTACAAAACCCAGACACTATTTTAGATGTCAACAAGTGCTAGCTCACAGGAGACTTATAGCTGTTATAGCTGTCACCTGGGAGACTCTGCCAGTGCATGACAAGTACAGACACTCTCAGTCAACTATGGAACTGAGCACAGAGTCTCCAATGGAGAAAGAGCCCATGGAGCTGAAGAGGTTTGCAGTGCCATAGGAGGAACAACAATTTGAATGACCCTGTAACTCCTGTGTTCCCAGAGACTAAACCACCAACCAAAGAGTACACATGTAGGGACTCATGGCTCCAGATGCATATGCAGCAGAGGATGTCCTTGTTGGACATCAAAGTTAGGAGAGGCCCTTGGTCTTGAAAAGGCTAGATGCCCCAGTGTAGGGGAATGCCAGGACAAGGAAGCAGGAGTGGGTGGATTGGTGAGTAGGGGGCGGGGGATTGTATTAGGGGATTATTTTTGGAGAGGGGAACTAGGACAGTGAACAACATTTGAAATGTAAGTAAATAATATATCTATTAAAAATATGTTGAGTAATGTAACCTATGGAAGATTCCTGGTATATTCATGTTGCTAGTAAAATAGAAAGGCTATTGAAATAAAACATCCCAAAATTTAGCATTGTATTAATATTATGGTATCAAGAACAAGATGTAACACAGATCATCAGGTTCTAACTTAATGTTCCTGTGATATGATTTGTTGAATCTTTTCTATGTGTTATATTTGCTAGTTTGTATCAAATATTCTATGACAATAGATTCATTTTAAAAAAGAAAAATTAAAATAGGGGGAAAAAGCTAAACAAATAATTATCAACTAAGGAATATTGAATGGCTGAGAAGCACCTAAAGAAATGGTCAATATCTTTAATCAACAGATAAATGCAAATCAAAACAACTCTGAGATTCAACCTCACACCAGGCATAATGGCTAAAGTTCAAAATAAACAAAATGCAATTCACAGAGCACATGAAGCTCAAGAAGATGGAAGACCAAAGAGTGGGTGCTTTGGTTCTTCTGAGAAAGGGAAAAAACACTGGAGTAAATATGGAGATAAATTGTAGAGCAGACTCAATGAAAGGCCATCCAGAGACTGTCTTACCTGGGGATTCATCCTATAAAGTCACCAAACCTCGACCCTATTGTGGATGCCAAGAAATGCTTGCCAAAAGGAGTCTGATATGGCTGTCTCCTGAGGTGCTCAGCCAGAGCCTTACAGAGGCAGATGCTAGTAGTGTGATTCCACAATGGACCAATTAGAGAAAGGACTAAAGGTGTTGAAGGGGTTTACAACCTCATAGGTAGAACAACAGTATCAACCAAACAAATTCCCCAGAGTTCCCAGGAACTAAGCCATCAACCAAAGGGTACACATGGCTCCAGCTGCATTTGTAGCACAGGAATGCCTTGTCAGGCATCAATGGGAAGATATGTCCTTGGTCCTATGAAGGATCAATAGATGCCTCAGCACAGGGAAATAGAGGGAGGGTAGGTGGGAGTGGGATGGTTGGATGAACATTCTCATAGAAGCAGCGGGAAGGAGGGTGGGTTAGGAATTTCTTCGGGGTGGGACAGGGAAATGGAATAACATTTGAAATGTAAATAAAGAATATATTCAATAAAAAAGAAAAAATAGTTAAAAATCCAGAATTCATATATTTCCAAAATATAACTATATATCCAATCACAGTTCTCTAAGAACTCTTAAAGAATATCAATTAGAAAAAATGAACTAAATACACAGTGGTAGCAAAACCTTAAACAGATACTCCAGAGGTCTTCTTACCATTTTCTTCTGGTTCCATCCCTGAGTATGCAGCACTCATATATTTCCTGCAATAAGATTGACAAACAATTTAAACTAGAACACCTCATGTAAAAAGCATGAGCAAAGTTGATTGATATTCTTTGTTATTCTTTTGTCACCAGAAAAAATAAGATTTATAGTTAGTATCTCTTGACTCACCTGGATTTGCCTCCTGAAAAATTAATATTCATTAAAACAACAAAGTCGAGTTACAAGATGTTATTGCATGTTTTTTGAAGGCATTGTGCATCTTTTACAGCAGGATTTCTCAGAGTATCTCTGAGTATATTTTCCTTAAATAATCAAGAGATTCCCCCAAGAAGGTTTCAAACAATTTGTAGCAACTTTGGGAGCGTTTCTCTAAGCAGGAACTTATCATATCTTTAGTTTTTAATTATTTTTTAATTCAAATGTTTAAATCACCTTTCTTCTATGAAATAAAACATTTAGAAATGAAACCGCCAAAACTCAAACTTCATTTTTTTTAAGAATCACCAGCTATAGAACATGAGGGAAGACATAAAAATATTCCTATGTTTTTGAAAGTGGAATTATAAACACTTTCTGATAAAATTGAAGATCTACAAGGAAAATATATCTGAAAAAATTCAAGAAATATATAGAGAAACATGTTAAAACTGACTATTATAAAGAAAATTATACAGATAAAATGCAAGGTATAAAAATGTTCCTAAATTGATTGAAAGTAAAATTATAGACATTATCTGATAAAACTGAAGATCCACATGGAAAATACTTCTGACAAAATTGAAGAAAAATACAGAGAAACGTTAAAATTGAAGATTATCATGGACAATTATACCGACAAAATGGTAGGCACAAAAACATTCCTAAATTGATTGAAAGTGGAACTACAAACACCCCCCCCCCGATGAAACCGAAGATCTACATGAAAAACACCTCTGACAAAATCGAAGAAATACACAGAAAAAATGTGAAAATTAAATATTATCATGGAAAATAATACAGTCAAAATATTTTTCCATGAAATACTCAATCTTAACACGTTTTTTATATATTTCTTCAATTTTATCAGAGATGTTTTCCAGGTAAATCTTCAATTTTATCAGAAAATGTTTATAATTTTAATTTCAATCAACTTAGAAATATTTTTATGCCTACCATTTTATCTGTATAACTTTCCATGATAACCTTCAATTTTAAAGTTTTTCCATATATTTTTTTCAATTATATCAGAAATATTTTCCATGTAAATCTTCAATTTTATCAGAAAATGGTTATAATTCTACTTTCAATCAACTTAGGAATATTTTAATACCTACCAATTTATCTGTATAAATTTCTTCAATTTCATCAGAGATATTTACCATGTAAATCTTCAATTTTTTCAGAAAATATTTTTACTTCTACTTTCAATCAATTTAGGAATACTTTTATGCCTACCATCTTATCTGTATAATTTTTCATGAAATAATTTTAACGTGTTTTTCTATATATTTCTTGAGTTTTATCAGAAATATTTTCCTTGTAGATTTTCAATTTTATCAGAAAATGTTTATAATTCCATTTTCAATCAACTTAGGAATATTTTTATGCCTACCATTTGATCTGTATAATTTTTCCATGAAATAGTCAATCTTAATGTGTTTTTCTATATATTTCTTCAATTTTATCAGAGATATTTTCCATGTATATTTACACAATGGAATACTATTCAGCAATTAAAAACAATGAATTTATGAAATTCTTAGGCAAATGGGGAACAGGGAGAGAAAAGAGGGCTTATGAAACTTTCAGGGAGGGGGGAACTGGGAAAGGGGAAATCATTTGGAATGTAAATAAAGAATATAGAAAATAAAATAATAATTATAAAAAAAGAATAAAAAAGAACATGAGGGAAACTTGTTTTCTGGATAGGGAGGGAATAAAGAACCGACTCACCACACAACAAGATAGTGAAAACTGCCTCTGGCATTCAAAAATGGCCTTTAGTGTTAGGAATTAATCCTTCAGCCACATACAACTCTGATGCTTTATTTTTCAATGCAATCTAATTTGATATTATAGCAGAGCATCTAAACATTAAAAATATTCTCTCAGAGCATGTATGTTTTAACACTGTTTAAGTGTTCTGGCTGTTAAGGAAGATATACTGGGAAAGACTGAACAATTTTCTCTCAGAAAATATATTCAGGTGATAATAAAATAAATGATTTGTCTATGTCTCTTATACAACTCTTACTTTTTTATATAAAGTAATTACTTCAAATAAATGGACCACTAGCATACACTTTAAAGTTTTTCAAACTGTATAACTTTGGAAAATCAAAATATTATCATTCCAGAGAAATTTCATTTGGGGCATTTGATTTAATCTGTATCCCCAGATCTGGTTAACTGTTAATGTAATTTCTGACAACATTAAATTGTTGTATCTCCTAGAATTTTATAAATAAAATACTGTATATATATATATATATATATATATATATATATATATATTATAAAATATACATTTTCAAGATTTGAGACTTTTTTAAAATATATTAATTACTCTTTTAATATATTAAAATTAAATATATATCAATCGACATTTAAAACCAAATTTTATATACAATAGTGTTGTATTTTACAGTGCTTTCATACAATTATATTAGTGTATATGTTAAATAAGATTGTCAGTATATAATTCTAGGAACCATTTAAATGGTGTTCTGCAAGAGCAAATTTTGTGTGAGTGCGTGCATGTGTATGAAGTCATCCAATTTTTATTTTAAAATTTATTGTAGCTTTGCTGTCATCAAATGCATAATTACCTATGCTATTATGTCCAACATTGTGGTGACTATCAATTTGGGATGCTCACAGTGTTTTCTGAGGAGTTTTACAGCAAAGAAGGTAGCTTTGATTTCTAGTTTCACTGAAAATTTACTTAAAATGTGTAAACTGAATTTTTGAAATATATATATATATATATATATATATATATATATATATATATATATATAAAGTCCATTTATTTACTTAAAATTGATAGAGGACTGTCATGCAGACAATGATCTACATTGGTAGGATTGTAATTTCCAAGCAAAAATGAATTCATATATTAAAGATAGTGAGTGGAGTGTTTCATAAATTTTAATTATTATAAATTGATTCATTTTGTTGTATGACACTCCTGCATGTCTACTGATATTCAATCCCATTGCTTTATCATTACAAAGCAAAGAATAAAGTTTACTTTATTTGAAACTATGGATTTTTTATGTCTATTTTATTTGTTAAAAAATAAATTATGTTTTTTTTGTTTATAACTGTGTGGACATGTATGTGTGTGCGTGTGTGTGTGTGTACATGTGTGTATCTATGTTTGTCTGTTTTAGATTTGGTCCCTACAGAGGCCAGATGAGAACATCAGATGCCCTGTAACAAGAGTTACAGACAGTTATAAGCTGTCTGATAAGGGTAATGGGAACAGAAATCAATTCCTCTTAAGAGCAACAAGTACTCTTAACAACAGAACTATCTTTCTAACACCTACCTCTTTTATTTTTGAATGTATATTCCTGTTAATATATAGGTCGTAATTTTACAAATTAAACATTTGGATATTTATCTCTCCTTGATTAAATATCTTTTATATTTTTATTAGATATATTCTTTATCTACATTTCAAATGTTGTCCCCTTTCCTGGTTCACCCCCCACCAAAAATCCCATAAGCAATCTCCCCTTCCCCAAACAGCCCTGGCCTGCTCCCTGTTCTGGAATTCCTCTACACTACAGCATTAAGTATTTCCAGGAACAAGAGCTTCTTCTTCCTTTGGTGTCTAACAAGACCATCCTCTGCTGCCTATGTGTCTGGAGCCATGGGTAACACCATGTGTACTCTTTGGTTGATGGTTTCGTCCCTGGTAGCCCTCGGAGTACTGGGTTACTCATATTTTTGTTCCTCCTGTGGCACTGCAAACCCCTTCATCTCTTGGGATCCTTTCTCTAGCTCCTCCATTGGGGACCCTGTGCTCAGTTCAATGGCTGTCTGAGAGTGGCCTCCTCTGTGTTTCTCATGCACTAGCAGAGCCTCCCAGGTTACAGCTATATCCTACTCCAGTCAACAAGAACTTGTGGGCATCTATAGTTGTGTCTGGGTTTTTATAACTGTATATTTGATGGATCCATGGGTGGACTAGTCTCTGGATGGTCTTTTCCTCAGAATCTGTTCCACCCTCTGTCTTTGTATCTCCTTCTGTGGGTATTTTGTTCACCTTTCTACAAAGCACCCAAGTATCCATACTTTCTTCTTTCTCTTTCTTGGGCATCATTTGTTATGTGAAATGTGTCTTGAGTATCCCAACCGTCTGGGCTATTATCCACTTATCAGTGAGTACATACCATGTGTGTTCTTTTGTGATTGGGTTACCTCACTCAGGATGATAATTAACAGTTCCATCCATTTGTCTAAGAATTTCATGAATTCATTGTTTTTAATGGCTGCATAGAACTCCATTGTGTATATATATATATATATATATATATATATATATATATATATATATCACATTTTCTGTATCCATTCCTCAATTGAGGGATATCTAGCTTCTTTCCAGCTTCTAGCTATTATAAATATGGCTACAATGAACATCGTGGACCATGTGTCCTTATTATATGCTGGAGAATCCTCTGGATATATGCCCAGGAGTGGTATAGAAGGATCCTCCAATGGTATTATGCCCAGTTTTCTAAGGAACTGCCAAACTGTTTTCCACAGTGGTTCTACCAGTTTGCAATTCCATCAGCAGTGGAGGAATGTTCCTCTTTCTACACAACCTCTCCAGCACCTGCTCTCTCCTGAGATTTTTATCTTAGTCATTCTGACTGGTGTGAGGTGAAATCTCAGGGTTGTTTTCATTTGCATATCTCTGATGACTAAGGATATTGAATATTTCTTTAGGTGCTTCTCAGCCATTCAATATTGCTCAAGTGAAAATTCTTTGTTTAGCTCTATACCCCATGTTTAATAGGGCTATTTGGTTGTTTGGAATCTAACATCTTGACTTCTTTGTATATATTGGATATTAGCCCTCTGTCGGACGTAGGGTTGGTAAAGATCTTTTCCCAATTTGTTGGTTGCCATTTTGTCCTATTGACACTGTCCTTTGCCTTACAGAAACTTTGTAATTTTATGAGGTCCCATTTGTCAATTCTTGATCTTAGGGCATAAGCTATTGGTGTTTTTTTCAGGAAATTTTCCCCTGTGTCCATGTGTTCAAGGCTCTTCCCCAGGTTCTTTTCTAATAGTATCAGTGTCTCTGGTTTTATGTGGAGGTCTTTGATCCTCTTGGAGTTGAACTTACTACAAGGAGATAAGAATGGATTGATTTGCATTCTTCTGCATGCTAGCCGCCAGTTGAGAGAGCACCATTTGTTGTAAAGGCTATTTTTCCCCCACTGGATGAATTTAGCTCCTTAGTCAAATATCAAGTGTCCATAGGTGTGTGGGTTCATTTCTGGGTCTTCAATTCTTTTCCATTGATCTGTCTGTCACTGTACCAATACCATGCAGTTCTTAACACTGTTGCTCTATAGTACTGCTTGCGGTCAGGGATATTGATTCCCCCAGAGGTTCTTTTACCGTTTAGAATAGTTTTAGCTATCCTGGATTTTTTGTTAATGCAGATAAATTTGAAATTGGTATTTTTAATTCTATGAAGAATTGAGTTGGGATTTTGATTGCGATTACATTGAATCTGTATATTGCTTTTGACAAGATTGCCATTTTTACTATATTGATTTGCCAATCCATGAGCAGGGGAGATCTTTCTATCTTCTGAAGTCTTCTTCAATTTTTTTCTTCAAAGTCTTGAAGTTCTTGTCATACAGAACTTTCACTTGTTTGGTTAGAGTCACACCAAGATACTTTATATTGTTTGTAACTATATTGCAGTATTTCCTTTCCCTAATTTCATTCTCAGCCTATTTATCCTTTGAGTATAGGAAGGCTACTGATTTGTTTGAGTTAATTTTATAACCAACCACTTTGCTGAAGTTTTTTTATCAGCTGTAGATGTTCTCTGGTGGAGTTTTTTGGGTCTTTTAACTATAGTAGCATATCATTTGCAAATAGTGATAATTTGTCTTCTTCCTTTCCAATTTGTATTTCTTTGACCTCCTTTAGTTATCCAATTGCTCTAGCTAGAAACTCAAGTACTATGTTGAATAGATATGGAAAGAGAGGACACCCTTGTCTAGTCCCTGATTTTAGTGGGAATGCTGCAAGTTTCTCTCCATTTACTTTGATGTTGGCTACTGGATTGCTGTATATTGCTTTTACTATATTTAGGTATGGGCCTTGAATTGCTGATCTTTCCAAGACTTTTAGCATGAAAGGATGGAATGTTGTCAAACACATTTTCAGCATCTAAAGAAATGACCATGTGTTTCTTTTTTCTTTGAGTTTGTTTATGTAATGGATTACATTGATGGATTTTGATATAATGAAACACCCCTGCATCCTTGAGGTGAAGCCTACTTGACCATGGTGAATGATCATTTTGATGTGTTCTTGGATTAGGTTGGCAAGAATTTTATTGAGTATTTTTGCATTGATATTCATAAGGGAATTTGGTCTGAAGTTCTCTTTCTTTGTTGGATATTTGTGTGGTTTTGATATCAGCATAATTGTGGCTTCATAGAATGAGTTGGGTAGTGTTCCTTCTTTTTCTATTTTGTGGAATATTTAGAAGATTATTGGTGTTAATTCTTCTTTGAAGGTCTGATAGAATTCTGCACTAAAACCATCTGGTCCTGTGCCTTTTTTGGTTGGGAGACTTTCAATGACTGCTTATATTTCTTTAGGGGTTATGGGACTGTTTAAATGGTCTATTTGGTCCTGATTAAATTTTGGTATTTGGTATCTGTCTAGGAAATTGTGCATTTCCTCCAGATTTTCCAGTTGTGTTGAGTATAGGTTTTTGTAGTAGGATCTGATGATTTTTTTTGAATTACCTCAGTTTCTGTTGTTATTTCTCCCTTTTCTTTTCTGATTTTATTAATTTGGATACTGTCTCAGTGCCCTCTGGTTAGTCTGGCTAAGGTTTTATCTATCTTGCTGATTTTCTCAAAGAACCGTGTCCTGGTGGTGTACTATACTAACCAGTTTTCTTGTTTGAATACTATTTTACCTTTTATTTAATATTATACTTTTGTGGAGAATTGAAAGCTGTAAACCCTGATGAAAATTTCAGTTATTTTATGCAATAGTATAGATATCTGTGATCTTAAAGAGATAATATATAATTTTATTTGAATTTCTTGTACTCATTTATTTCCCTTTGTTGGTCATATTTGAGTTTTCTTAATACTGTATATTAGCTCAATGGTTCTTTGTTTAGTTGTATGTTTTATAGTTTTTAATAGGTTTCATAGTATTTTAATTGTGGATATTTACTATTCAATTGTGTTGTGATAAAATAATAATGCTATTGTAGAAGAAAGCATGAAATCCTGTGTTTAATTTTTCCTGTTATATGAACTACTTTTTGTTGATCCTAGTTTGATCTATATTAATATCTATATATTTAATATCATATACTTATTTCATTACAAATAAAATGTTATATAAATAAACACACCAGTACAAAGAAATCTCAAATGAAGCATACTAATAATAAAATCTATCATTGATTTATATAATTTTATTCATGAAATATTTGAAAATTCAAATGCAAAGGTAACCCAAAGCACTTCAGTAATACTTCATTGGATTGAGGAAGAGTGAAGGATAGAAGTCATTATCAAGAATCACATCATAATTTGTGTTACGTCTGTTTTTTTAGAGTTTGTATTTTTCTTGTAATGACAATGTTTATAGTAAGTATGAAGAAATCATGATGCCAGTGTGTTTTAATTTAAGTAAAGTCCCATAACTAAATTGGAATATGTCAAATATTTTAATATTTTTAAAAATCTAGATATATTTGAAATAATATCAAATAAGTTTGAGTCAATGTATATTTGCACCAAAAGTAAGTCAATATTCATATAATATGAATGAGTTTAGTTTTATGTAAATGTTTATCAATATCAAATTCATAATAATACTTGGAGGTTTGAAATACTAATGAGGACATAGGCATATACTCACTTAAGGGGACATATGTTTATGGTCTCTGAAATTACTGAACATTTACTACATATGAAACAAATAGAGTACATAAAGCTTATATTTTTTAATCTATTACCGTGTGCCATAATTTAGATATAGAAATATATGAAAATCAATATTGTGTCATGTTTCACAGAACAAGATGTTATACAACAAGAAAGTATTACATATGTGAAAATAGAATATTATGAATCTATCTCAAACACCCTTAAGGCAAGTTAAGCAAAATAGTGTTCAGAGTATTATCCCATTTAAAAAGGAATACAAAGCAATTCTCTGAGGTTGAAGATGAGGACATTATTTTTCTTTCAAAGGATAATTAAGTGATACAACTAGAGAAGTTGATAAAATGATCACATTAAGAAGGCCGGATCTGAGCTCTAAGTGTAGTGAGATTCCATTTGTTTCATTCATCTATATAATTAGTATTCCAAAAATCTTAATATTTGCTATGCCTTGCCATTGTTTCAATGTAGAAGCAATATTATGTCATTTGTGGAAGAAACAGATCAAGAATAAATACACTTAATGGGAAGAAAATTTCACACACTAGGTATGAACTTCACACTTTTAGGTTTTAAAATGCCAAGGACCATTAACCATAATATTTATTGAGCTTCCAAATACTTGCTATATAATTACTTAGCTAAGTGTATTATTTCTGTTTTGTATGTAGTATACAATAAAAATTTATCCAGAAAAATGTTCTATTGATTTTCAGCCAAACAGTTCTAACTTCATTTGCTATTATTGCTGACCATAATTTCTGTTCCAAATAGATTTTTAGAACTTCATTCATTTTCCAATTTGAGTTTATATATTTTCTTGAAATTACAATGGAACTTATTCTCATAATGAGTACATATTTGTTCTTCATAGAATGGACACTTAATGATATGTTTCTTCAAAAAGTGGACATTGATAAATTTTAAGGGACAGTATATTTCTATTTTCCAAAGAGAAACATTTATAGTGGTTTCTGTAGTGCAGATTTTGTTAAGCTTTATATAATCATAAGAGCAAATATTTTATTTATTTTATATGTATAGGTTTTTTTCAATGCATATATAGCTGTATATTATTCGCATGTGTGGTACCCATGGAGGCCAGACTAGGGTATCACATTTCCTGGAAGTGTAGTTAAGAATAATTATAATCCACCAGGTTTGTGCTAGAAATTTAACTGAGGTCCTCTAGGAAAAACAATCAGTTCTTTTAACCACTGAACCATATCTCTAGCCCAACAAAAGAAATATTTTAAAATTTAATTATGGAGAAAAAAATGAATCTTTACACACACACACACAATATACAGAGATCAATGAGAGATTCATGGTAGAATAGTAAGTGACCAAATGGTAATATTAATAATAGGTGATCAAAATTCAAAATTTTGGGTCAACAGCTATTCACATATAAGCAAGAAATTCTACTTTCAAAATTATGGAATTACTTATTTATTCAGTATTGTTACAAGATAAATTGTACTTTGACTTGGTTTTTACATAATGAAATTTTATAATACAAGTAGCAGAACAAAAATAATGGGCTGTGATATAAAGAATATGGATAGAATAGCTGTTTCATTCTAATCCATCAAACTTATAAGAATCTTAGATTCTTCACGTACAAATAGAAATAAAACTTTAAAGGTTACATTAAATATATCTTTTACATGACAAATATAATTATTGTCTTGGAGACTTACTGCTGAATAAGCCCACCCTTACTACATCTTCCTGAACTCTGGCTGGATTGTTCAACTTTACTGTTCTGGTCCAAACTCCTCTCCTCAAACAGACTTTTCTCAGCTTCTGAATGAACTACTTTGCTTGAACTCAAATTAACTTTGGAATTCTGATTCTTTCTTATTCTCTGATTCATTCTGTTTTTACCTGAATCTAGGTTGTATTCTCTCTCTCTCTCTCTCTCTCTCTCTCTCTCTCTCTCTCTCTCTCTCTCTCTCTTTCTCTCTCTCTCTCCCACTCTCCCTCTCTCCTTTTAAGTAGCTTTTTTCCTGTGTTGATCCATGTGAGTTGAGTGTATCTTCTTTTTCCTCTTTTATTAGATATTTTCTTTATTTACATTTCAAATGTTATCCCCTTTCTTCCTTTCCCTTCTGAAAACCCTCTATCCCATCCCTCTGGCCCCTGCTCACTAGCCTACCCACTCCCTCTTCCCTGTCTTGGCATTCTCCTACACTGCAGCAATAAGCCTTCGCTGGACGAAGGGCCTCTCCTCACATTGTTGTCTGACAAGGACCCTCTGCTACATATGTGGATGGAGTCATGGGTCCCTCTCTGTGTATTCTTTGGTTGGTGGTTTAGCCCCTGAGTGCTCTGGTGATTCTGGTTGGTTCACATTGTTGTTCCTTTATGGTACTGCAAACCCCTTCAGCTCCTTCCATCCTTTGACTAGCTTCTCCATTGAGGACTGAGTGCTCAGTCCAATGGATAGCTGTGAGCATCCATCTCTGTATTTGTCAGGCACTGGCAGAGACTCTCATGAGACATCTATATCAGATTCCTGTCAGCAAGCACTTGTTGGCATCCACAATAGTGTCTGGAATTGGTAACTGTACACTGGATGGATACCCAGGTAGAGTAGTCTCTGGATGTCCTTTCCTTCAGTCTCTGCTCCACAGTTTGTATCTGTATCTCCTCTTGTGGGTATTTTGTTTCCCATTATAAGAAGTACCAAAATATGCAATATTTGGTCTTCTTTCATCTTGAACTTCATGTGGTCTGTGAATTACATCTTGGGTATTCCGAGATTCTGGGCTAATATTCACTTATCAGTGAGTGCATACCATGTGTGTTCTTTCATGATTAGGTTACCTCACACAGGATGATATTTTCTAGTTCCATCCATTTGCCTGAGAATTTCATGAATTCATTGTTTTTAACAGCTGAGTAGTACTCCATTGTGTAAATGCACCACATTTTCTATATCAATTCCTCTCTTGAGGGACATCTGGGTTCTTTCCAGCTTCAGGCTCTTACAAATAAGGCAGCTATGAACATAGTGGAGCATGTGTCAAATACTCCATGTTGGAGTATATTCTGGGTATATGCCATAATAAAGTTTTGGAAAGATCAGGAATTCAAGGCCTATATCTAAACAATATACAGTGAACCAGTAGCCAATATCAAACTAAATGGAGAGAAATTTGAAGGAATCCCACTAAAATCGGGACTAAACAAGGCTCCCCACTCTCTCCCTACCTATTCAATATAGTACTCAAAGTCCTAGCCAGAGCAATTTGACAATAAAGGTCACAGGGATACAATTTGGAAAGGAAAAAGTCAAGATATGACTGCTTGAAGGTGATATGATAAAATACTTAAATGACACCAAAAATTCCACCAGAGAACTTCTAAACCTGATTAACAATTTCAGAAAAGTGTCCGGATATATAATTAATTCAAACAAATCAGTAGCCTTCCTATACTCAAAGGATAAATAGGATGAGAAAGACATTAGGGAAACAATACCCTTCACAATAGTCACAAACAATACAAATTATTGTGGTGTGACTCTAACCAAACAAATGAAATATCTGTATGATAAGAACTTCAAGTCTCTGAAGAAAGAATTTGAAGATCTCACTGGATGGAAAGATCTCCCATGTTCATGGATTGGCAGGATTAATATAGTAAAAATGCCCATATTGCCAAAAGCAATCTACAGATATAATGCAATCCCTATCAAAATTCCACATCAATTCTTCATAGAGCTAAAAAGAGCAATCTGCAAATTCATTTGGAATAACAAAAAATCAATGATAGCAAAAACTATTCTCCACAATAAAAAATATTCTGGGGTAATCATTATCCCTGACCACAAGCCCTACTACAGAGCAATAGGGATGAAAATTGTATGGTACTGGTACAAAGACAAGCAGGAAGATCAGTGGAATAGAATTGAAGACCCAGAAGTGAACCCACGAGTCACCTATGGTCTCTTGATATTTGACAAAGGAGCTAAAAACATCCAGTGGAAAAAAAACAGCATTTTCAACAGATGGTGATGGTTCAACTCTCAGTTAGCATGTAGAAGAATGCAAATCAATACATTCTTGTCTTCTTCTACAAAGTTCAAGCCCAAGTGGATTAAGGACCTCCACATAATACCAGATACACTGAAGCTAATAGAAAAGAAAGTGGGGCAGAGCCTTAAGCACATGGACACAGGGGAAATTTTCCCGAACAGAACACCAATAGCTTATGCTCTAAGATCAAAAATTGACAAGTGGGTCCTCATAAACTTGCAAAGCTTCTGTAAGGCAAAGGACAGTGTCAATAGGACAAAATGGTAATCAACAGATTTGGGAAAGATCTTTACCAATCCTACATCCAGTTGAGGACTAATATCCAATATATACAAAGAACTCAAGAAGTTAGACTCCAGAGTTGATTGCATCTTATACCTGAATAATTCTGTCACATCTTTCTCTGATTTGTCACTTTGTCTTCCCCTCAATCAGATGTCACTTCTATAAACTAACCTTGCCTTCATTGTTATGGATTAAAAGTACATACTAATTGCATGTCTATATTGTAGCCAAATCATATTGCAATCCAAGGCACGTTTGCATGTCAGTCAGATCATATCTTTATACTGATTCCTTGTCATTGCTGCCATGTTGCTGTATTTAAATTCCTCTGCAGTGCAGTACTAATTTGAGGTTATATGAACTCCCCTTTCCATTGTATCCTTAAATTTTATCTTTCATACTTCAAGGCTAATTTCATTTTAGAAAGCTGCAGATTGCCTACAAATAGTACCATTTCTTTATTTTATTATATCATGATCAACAATGTTTGTTTCCTTATCTTAGCTACTTTGAACAATATTGCAGTGAATATGAGAGTGCTAATGTGTTCTCAACATCCTGATTTCAACTGTCTTGTATACATACTCAGAAGTGCAAAAATTAATGTTCTGAAAACTCCCTCTTTTTTTCCTAAGATTTGTACTAATATATAATATATTTTTACTTTAAAATCTGCAATGTCACTTGATGATTATCCATGGAATAAGATTAGTTTGAAAATATTAATTCTTATTTAGAAACAAAATTTCTCATCATATGTATTATAGAAATAGTTCTATTCCTATGGAAACACTTTCTTTCTAGCAAGAAACAAATAAACCATAAAACTTTTTTATAACACACACACCCACAAAACACACACACACATACACACTAATGTGATAATAAAACCTATTTCCATGTATGTGAATGATTAAATGATAATAAAACTCTGTAAAAGTTAAAGATACTACATATTTTTGTAACTATTCATTTGAAAAAACTTTTTTTTTGTTTTTTTTGCAACCAGCACTCTGAGTCATCATATTAGCAACATATTAAAATTTCAAACATATATGTGTCTAAGAATCTGGGATTTTTAGCTTATTACATTTATCTGAGATTGCTAGAGTTAATATAAAAGCAAAACCTATCTTTATCTATAAGATCTTCTTTAGATGTAGTGATTTATTTATTTATTAGAAGTATAGACAAAAATACACTAATAAAAATTAAAGCTACATTAGCTATTAATTTCAAACGAAATTAAGAAAATATTGTCATTGTAAATTAAGGTTGTCAGTTCTTATTAATATATATCTGAATGTAAGAACATGAAATTGTCTTACAAATAAATATAAAAAGATAAGAAATGATAACAGATCTATGCATTCTGGCTGTCAAGATTCAAAATATGCAATGCAAAGCAAAACAAAGCAAAACAAAGGACATAACTACAAGAGAAAAAATACATATCCAGTAGTATACTTGGAAATATCAGTACCATTCTGTCAAATATTGGCACATCCAGTAGGAAGACAATCAATAAGGGTGAAGTTCAGCTACAAAGAACTTAACTGTATCTAATTTGAAGTTTATAAAAGTCCTCCTATAACAATAGAAGAAAGCCCTGGGATATATGAATCATCTGACATATGAGACCTTATGTTGGCCTACAAAACACTAAAAACTATAGAAATCAATAAATGAATGATATATGAAAGATAATAAAGTGGACTAAAGAATATACCTCTATATATATCAAAGATAAAATTTTAAGAAATGTAAAAATCTAAACGTTTCAAAATTAAAATGAAAATATCATTTAAATATCCCTTATATAACTCATAATTGTTCCTGTTTAAAGGAAACATAGGGACAAAAAATGGAACAGATACTGAAGGGAAGTCCATCCAGAGACCACCCCACAGTGTGATCCATTTCATCCATAGACACCAAATCCTGACACTATTGCTGATGCCAAGAAGCACTTGCTGTCAGGAACCTGGTATAGCTGTTCCCTGAGAGGATCTACCAACACCTCACCAATACAAATGCAGATGTTCGCAGCCAACTATTGGACTAAGCATAGGACCCCAATGGAGGAATTAGGGGAAGGATTGAAGAAGCTGAAGGGGATTACAATTCCATGGAAAGAACAACAATATCAACTAACTAGAACACCCAGAGTTCCAGGGACTAAACCACCAACATGGAGATACCCATGGATACAGATGCATATGTAGCAGAGGATGGCCTTTTTGGACATCAATGAGGAGAGTCCCTTGGTCCTGTAAAGGCATGGAGAAACCTATGGTTACAGCTGCACAGGTAGCAGAGGACTGCCTCATCTAGGAGTAGGAGGGGAGGCACTTGGTCTGGTGGAGGCTTGATGTCCCAAAGATGGGTGGTACTACAGGAGTGAGGCAGGGGAGGGTGGGTAGGGGAGCACCCTTTTAGAGGCAAAGGGAGGGGAAGGTGTGGGCAGGTCATGGAGGGGAGACCAGTAAAGAGACAGCATTTGAAATAAAATAATAAAAAATACAATATGAACAATGAAGTCATATTACAAGTATAGTTACAGGAATATCAGCAAAATAGAGACCATAGAATTAGACAGTATAAAAACATAATTTGTGTCAATGACCAAATGTAGTAGTACACTTAAGAAAGTCTAGTATATTTTTTTCGGTTAGCTTTTTGTTTGTTCTTATCCCATATTTACATCATGACTGCAGTTTCCCCATTCCCTCCACTGTTCCACTCCCTCCCACACTGTCCCCGGCTTTCTGTGTCCTCAGATCTCTCCACTTTCCACTCAGAAAAAGCAGTCCTGCCAGGGACATCAACCAAAAACTGTATGAGAATCTTGCAGGCACACCATCACATCAAGGCTGAAAGTCTACTCTTTCAATATTAAGTAATGATACAACTTAAACATCAAATTTCTAAAGTAAAAAAAAAAAAATGAAGCCATTGACATTGTATGTTTTTAAAGTAACTTAAAATGTTGTGTAAAATAAAGCAAAGTAAAATGGAATATTTAGAAGACAACATAGAAGGTATTTTAGTTGTCAAATTACATTTGAAATATAATTTACCAATGAAACATTTTAGAATAAATTTTCTTCTATTTGAAATACAGTGTTAAGACATTGTCAAGATAGGCATTTTCTAACATACTTCAATAGTTTCTTATAAAGGAAACATAGTTTTACTAAATTATTACATATTCACATAGCTTAATACTTACTATAAAGAGTTGAAATCATTTTTCCATAGAACTTTTTCAGTAAAAATATTTCTAAATTATAACTTTATTTTTTTTCTTTTATAAATACTTCTATTCTTTCTGTATTTCATGGAACATGTCTTGATTATATTTATTTTGCATATTTATATGCTATATTTTACATATAATATATTTTGGTCTTGATTTTCCACCCCCCTAACTCCTGTCAGGTCCTCCACATACCCTTACACATTCAACTTCATGCTTATTTTCTCACTGTCTTTCTGTCTGTCTGTGTCTGTCGCTCTCCCACCACTCTTTTCTCTTTCTTCCCCAAATAAAAACCACAAAAAAATTAAAACCAAGGCTAGCACAGAAAAAATTGAACAAGTTAAGAAATACCAAAACAAAGCCACATTTAAAAATCTCAAGTGACAAACATGAAGCATTGATAAATGTGGTATGAGGAAGATAATCTGATTTAGGACTGAGTACTCCAAAGATTCTCATTCAATACACTTGGTTCCATTGTGGGTCTCTGTGTTAATACTCATAGATACATTGATAAATTGAATCAAATTGAAGATCCAGACATAATTTCAGCTATACATCTGATTTTTTGACAAACAATCTAAAAACACACACTGGAAAAAATCAGTGGTGCTGCTGTAGATGGTTAAACACCGAAAATTAAAACGGACTCATATTTATTACCATGTACAAGCATCTCTAAATGAATCAAGGACATCAATGTAAGAGAAGATACTCTGAATTGAAAGTTAGTATTTAGAAGAAAAAAGAAAACAACAACAAAAAAACCAAAACTAAGAACAAAAGACACTAAAAAATCTAAAAAAACTGAACATCAAGAATATAAGAATAAAATTATTCTTAAAGACATATTGTTCTATCCATAAATCAGTGCATCATTTAAACCTCAAAGGAGAAAATGCTTATAATGCTCAAAATTAAAAACAACTAAATTGACTTCAATTCATGAATATTGAAAAAATTATATATTAATCATCACTGATAACAAGAGAAGTATTGCCTTATTTTGCTTTCTTTTGCTATGGTAAAAAACACAAACAAAAGCTAGTTGGACAGGGAAAGATTTATTTGGCTTACTCATCCCAATTGCAGTCAATCATTAAAAGAATACAAGACAGGAATTCAAGCAGAATGGGAAAGAACTAGATTCAGCGGTTGAAAGAAAAATCATGGATCAATACTACTTATTGGCTTGCTTTCAACGCCTTGCTATACTTTTTTTTTTTTTTTTTTTTTTTTGTAATGCTACCTGATACAAACTTCTGCCAGGACTGTCATCCACTGTGTGATATGCCATCCCATATTAATAATTAGTCAGAAAAATGCCCTACAGACTTGACTACAGGACCATATAATGGAAGCAATTTTCAGTTGACGCATTCTCTTCCTAAATGAATCTCCTTGCATCAAACTGATAAAAAACTAACCAGATATTCCAACTTTATTACATTTCAGAAAATGTAAAAAAAATGGAAATGTTGAAAAGATTAGTAGGGGTATATGATGAGTTGATACAAGACTGGACACATTTAAGTTAGTGAACCTATGCCCCAAAACAAATATTTTTAAGACGTTATGCATTTGTGAAATTTTGGGTTATACAGTCAATGACTGAAGATTGATTAAATCTAAAGACATCCAAAATTCATCAATATCAATTAATCAGGTGTCATAAATAATTCATATTAACATATCAATTAAAAGGAAACTAGCATGGAAAAAAGGTTGATAGAAACTTCCTATATTATCTGGTTATTTTTATTTTAAGTGCACATTTAACATTGCCCTAACAATCAATTTGATTAATGGAAACAATATTAATACACAGTAAAATTTCTATAGAAGTGATTGAGAAATATCAATCAGAAAATAAAACGTATTCTTTATTCACTACATCTCTATGTAAATAAATATATTCATTTGTGCTCTATCAAAATTCCAATGATTTCTGAATAACATTAATAAGACTTTCATGTTAGTATGCATTTAAATAGCACTTACTGTTCTAATCATAAAGGACTAAAGAAAAATAACAAAATACAAAGCTGACAAAAGCAAAGCTTGTGTTATGATGTACAGAGACCTATGAAATATGAGTGACTAAAGGTCTAAACATAGCGTATGGATTAACAGCATGTCTTCCTACATAAAAGATCCAAATTAGAAGTGGAAATAATATATTTCAAATAAAATGAACAAGCAAACAAATTCCTCACAGGTATGTCTTTCCTTTTTCAGGTTTTATCTCCAGCTGTAGTCAAGTTAACAACCAAAAATATCCATAACATTAGTTCTTAACACAAACACTCTTCTACTAGTGCATCAGACTATAACGAATATTATCTTGTTTAATATAGCTAAAACATGCATTTGAATTCTGAAATGTGATGATGGACAAGAAGTACTCAATGTACTAGTTTGCACAAAATATTTCCAAATTAGCATATCTGACAGGACAATAAATGAGGAATAACAAGAACCTAAGTTTGAACATTTATCATGAGGCTCAAAAAAGTTCTACATTATCAATTAAAATTACCATTTATTTAGTTTTCTAAAATAACAAGTTGGCTTTAAAATTCTATACAGTTGAAAAAATTGAAGAATCTATATTTTTAGGCACACAGTTTCTAAATCTATGTCACAGAACCACACAACCTTTCCCTTTGAAAAATCTTTCTATTTCCTCCATATTATATTTTCACTTTCAGTTCTGAATATGTTGAGCCTCATGAACTCACTTAACCTACCCTAATAATCCAAGGCTACAGAAACCACTGCTTAACAACATTAATTCCATTTCAACCTTATTTTCCTTTTATATCATAATTTAAAATGTTCACATATTCCAAGGGTTCAGATAAAAACAACTATGTGTATGTGAAACATTCAGCTTACTTCTCTTTCCTATATGCATAAATTATATAAATGCTGATTACTATCACACAGTCAAGAATGAAATGAGTGGTAATAGCAAAACAGAGTAAAATGCAAGAGCAAGTAATACAGAAAATGTTGTCATATTTGCATCATACTCTTAAAAGTACTTAAGATTAAAATTAAATGTGAATAATTATAAAGAAACATTGAAACACTTCTAAAAAGTGAGAATCTTTCCATATATAAATGTTATCATTTGTTCCTTTAATTGCTATAGTCAGTGTGGGCAGTTTTGTCAGTCTCTTCTTCCTGAAGTTTAGGCCCTATAGCATAAATAGCTCTGTGAACATCTCGAATGACTCTTCAACCCCTGTAGAACAATGTACAGATTCTTCATTTTGGTATTTTCTAGTTCTTTTTATTGGATATGTTCTTTTTTATTAGAAATATTCATTACTAACATTTCGAATGCTGTCCCCTTTCCTGGTTCGCCCCACTCCCCAAAAATCCCATAAGCTATCTCCCCTCCCTCTGTTCACCAACCAACCCTCTCCCGCTTCCCTGTCCTGGTATTCCTCTACAGTGCTGCATCAAGCCTTCCAGTAACAAGGGACTGTACTTGCTTTGGTGTCTAACAAGGCCATCCTCTGCTGCCTATGCATCTAGAGCCATGAGTAACACCATGTGGACTCTTTGGTCAATGGTTTTGTCCCTGGGAGCTCTGGGAGTACTGGGTGGCTCATATTGTTGTTCCACCTATGGTGCTGCAAACCCCATGAGCTCCTTGGGTCCTTTCTCTAGCTCCTCCATTGGTGACCTTGTGCTCAGCTCAATGGCTTGCTGAGATTGTCTCCCTCTGTATTTGTCATGCACTAGCAGAGCTTCCCAGGTGACAGCTATATCCGGCTCTGGTCAGCAAACACTTGTAGGCATCGATAATAGTATCTGAGTTTTGTAACTATATATGGGATGGATCATTGGGTGGGGAAGTCTCTGGATGTTCTTTCCCTCAAATCTGCTCCACACTTTGTCTCTGTATCTCCTTTTGTGGGTATTTTGTTCACCCTTTTAGGAAGGACCAGAGTATCCATACATTCTTCTTCCTCCTTCTTGTGCATCATTTGATATGTGAAATGTGTCTTGGGTATTCTAAGCCTCTGGGATAATATCCACTTATCAGTGACTGCATACTATGTGTATTTTTTGTTATTGGGTTACCTCAGTCAGGATGATATTTTACAGTTTAATACAATGGCCTAAGAATTTCATGAATTCATTATCTTAATGGATGAGTAGCATTCCACTGTGTAAATATGCCACATTTTCTGTATCCATTCCTCCATTGAGGGACATCTGAGTTCTTTCCAGCTTCTGACTATTAAAAGTAAGGCTGCTATGAACATAGTGGGGCATGTGTCCCCATTACATGCTAGAGAATCCTCTGGGTATATGCCCAGAAATAGTATAACAGGGTCCTCTGGTAGTATTATGGTCAGTTTTCTGAGGAACCTCCAAACTGATTTCCAGAGTGTTTGCACCAGCTTGCAATCACACCAGCAGTGGAGGATTTCTCTTTCTCCACATCCTCTCCAGCATCTGCTGTCTCCTGAGTTTTTGATATTAGCCATTCTGACTGGTGTGAGGTGAAATCTCAGGGTGGTTTTGATTTGCATTTCCTTGATAACTAACGATGTTGAACATTTCTTTAGGTACTTCTCAGCCATTCAATATTCCTCAGGTGAAAATTTTTTGTTTAGTTCTGCACCCCATTTTTAATAGGGGTATTTGGTTCTCTGGAGTCTAACTTCTTGAGTTCTTTGTATATATTGGATATTATCCATCTGTCTAATGAAGGGATGGTAAAGATCTTGTCCCAATTTGTTGGTTGCCATTTTGTCCCATTGACACTGTCCTTTGCCTTTCAGAAATTTTGTAATTATATGAAGTCCCATTTGTCAATTCTTGATCTTAGAGCATAAGCTATTGGTGTTGTGTTCAGGAAATTCTCCCCTGTGCCCATATGTTCAAGGTTCTTCCCTAGTTTCCTTTCTATTAGTTCCAGTATGTCTGGTTTTATGAGAAAGTCCTTGATTCACTTGGACTTGAGCTTAGTAAAAGGAGACAAGAATGGGTCAATTTGCATTCTTCTGCGCGCTGACCTCCAGTTGAACCATCACCATTTGTTAAAAAGGCTATCTTTTTTTCCATTGGATGGTTTTAGTTCTTTTGTCAAAGATCAAGTGACCATAGGTATATGGGTTCATTTCTGGGTCTTCAATTCTATTCCATTGATCTACCTGCCTGTCATTGAACTAATGCCATAATAGTTTTAAAACTATTAAAGTTTAATAGTTTAATAGTTTTTAAAACTATTGCTTCGTAGTACTGCTTGAGGTCTGGGATACTGATTCCCGCAGAAGTTCTTTTACTGTTGACAATAGTTTTAGCTATCCTGGGTATTTTGTTATTCCAGATAAATCTGAGAATTACTCTTCCTAACTCTATGAAGAATTGAGTTGGAACTTTGTTGGGGATTGCATTGAATCTGTAGATTGCTTTTGGCAAGATGGCCATTTTTACTATATTATTCCTGCCAATCCACGAGCATGGGAGATCTTTCCATCTTCTGAGGTCTTCTTCAATTTCTTTCTTCAGAAACTTGAAGTTCTTCTTGTCATACAGATCTTTCACTTGTTTGGTTAGAGTCACACCAAGATACGTTATATTGTCTGTGACTATTGTGAAGGATGTTGTTTCCCTAATGTCTTTCTCAACCTGTTCATCCTTTGATTATAGGAAGACTCCTGATTTGTTTGAGTTAATTTTATATCTGGCCACTTTGGTGAAGTTGTTTATCAGCTGTAGGAGTTCTCTGGTGGAGTTTTTTGGATCGCTTAAGTATACTATCATATCATCTGCAAGTAGTGATAATGTGGCTTCTTCCTTTCCAGTTTGCATAACTTTGACCTCCTTTTCTTTTCTAATTGCTCTAGCTAGAAATTCATGTACTATATTGAATAGATATGAAGAGAGAGGGCAGCTTTGTCTAGTCCCTGATTTTAGTGGGATTGCTTCAATTTCTCTCCATTTAGTTTGATGTTGACTACTGGTTTGCTGTATATTGCTTTTACTGTGTTTTGGTATGGGCCTTGAATTCCTGATCTTTCCCAGATTTTTAGCCTGAAAAGATGGAATTTTGTGAAATCCTTTTTCAGTATCTAATGAAATGACCATAAGGTTTTTTCT
This sequence comes from Tokudaia tokunoshimensis, assembly GCA_036184795.1. Classification (NCBI taxonomy): domain Eukaryota; kingdom Metazoa; phylum Chordata; class Mammalia; order Rodentia; family Muridae; genus Tokudaia; species Tokudaia tokunoshimensis. Next base: position 127,942,341 of record BTHU01000023.1, on the reverse strand, counting down.
TTTCTTTGATTTTTTTTTTATGTAGTGGGTTACACTGATGTATTTCAGTATATTGGACCATCCCTGCACCCCTGGGATGAAGCCTACTTGATCGTGCTGAATGATCGTTTTGATGTGTTCTTGGAATCGTTTGGCAAGAATTTTATTTAGTATTTTTGCATTGATATTCATAAGGGAATTTGGTCTGAAGTTCTCTTTCTTTGTTGGGCCATTATAGAACTAGTTGGGTAGTTCCTTCTCTTTCTATTTTGTGGAATAGTTTGAAGAGTATTGGTGTTAGGTCTTCTTTGAAGGTTTGATAGAATTCTGCACTAAATCCATCTGTTCTTGTGCTTTTTTGGTTGGGAGACTTTCAATGACTGTTTCTATTTCTTTAGGGGTTATGGGACTGTTTAGATGGTCTATCTGATCCTGATTTAATTTTGGTATTTGGTATCTCTCTAGGAAATTGTCCATTTCCTCCAGATTTTCAAGTTGTGTTGAGTATAGGCTTTTGTTGTAGGCCCTGATGATTTTTTGAATTTCTTCAGTTTCTGTTGTTGTATCTCTCTTTTCATTTCTGATTTTGTTAATTTGGATACTGTCTCAGTGCCCTCTGGTTAGTCTGGCTAAGGGTTTATCCATCTTGTTGATTTTCTCAGAGATCCAGCTCCTGGTTTTGTTGATTCTTTTTATGGTTCTTTTTGTTTCTACTCGGTTGATTTCATCCCTGAGTTTGATGATTTCCTGCCTTCTACTCATCTTGGATGTATTAGCTTCTTTCAGTTCTATAGCTTTCAGGTGTGCTGTTAAGCTGCTAGTGTATGTTCTTTCCAGCTTCTTTTTGGAGGCACTCATAGCTATGAGTTTTCCTCTTAGCATTGCTTTCATTGTGTCCCATAAATTTGGATATGCTGTAGCTTCATTTTCATTAAATTCTAAAAAGTCTTTCTTTCCTTATTTCTTCCTTGACCAAGGTATAATCAAGTAGAGCATTGTTCAGCTTCCACTGATGTCTAACAAGGCCATCCTCTGCTACATATGCAGTTGGAACCATGGGTCCCTCCATGTGTACTCTTTGCTTGGTGGTTTAGTCCCTGGGAGCTCTGAGGGTACTGTTTGCTTCATATTTTTGTTCCTCCTATGGTGCTGCAAACCCCTTCAGCTTCTTGGGTCCTTTTCCTAGCTCTTCCATTGGGGACCCTATGCTCAGTCCAATGGTTGGCTGTGAGCATCCCCCTCTGTACTTGTCAGACTCTAGCAGTGCCTCTCAGGAGATAGGTATATCAGGAAATTTTAGTAGTAAGTAAGTTAGTTTTACTGAAAATTTCATCTTACATCCCTTTGCAAATATTGGACAGTACCTAGCACTTCAGCATCCACATTTAAAAATTATTTAAGTTATATACATCCCAAGTGTTGCCCCCTCCCAGTTCCTTCCCAGACTTTTTCAGCCCATTTGCTCTCCCCTTTGCTTCTGGGAGAGTGCCTACCCCGAGAATTCACCTTCTCTGGAACATCAAATCTCTACAGGATTAGGCACATACTTTTGAACTGAGGCCAGAAAAGACAGATCTCTGCTGTGTATGTGCAAGAGGCCTCAGGACCAACCAGTGTTTGTTCTGGCTGGTGCATTAGTCTCTTGGTTCCAGGTTAATCAACACTGTTTTTCTTCTTGTGGGGTTGCCATCCCCTTCAGTTCCTTCAATCCTTCCCCTAATCTCAGTCCAATGGTTGGCTTTAAGTATCTTCATCTATCTCATTCAGCTGTTGGTAGAACATCTCAGAGGACAGCCATGCTAGGCTCCTGTTATGCATGTCCTTTTGGGTCTCACTCAGGGTGATATATTCTAGTTCTATCCATTTGCCTGCAAAATTTATGTTGTTCTCATTTTTAGAACCTAGATAGTATTCCATTGTGTAAACATAACACATTTTGCATATCTATCCTTCATTTGAGGACATGTAGGTTGTTTCCAGTTTTTGGTTATTACATATGAAGGTGCTATGAACATAGCTGACCAGTGTCTTTGTGGTATGGTAGAGGATCTTTTGGGTATATCCCCAAGAGTGGTATAGCTGGGTCTTCAGGTAAAACCCTACATCTGATAGACAGCTAATATTCAAAATATATAAAGAACTTAAGATTTCAAATAACAAATCAAAAATGGGGTACAGAGATAAACAGAGAATTCTCAACAGAAGGATACTGAAAGGCTGAGAAGCCATTAAAGAAATATTCAACATCCTTAGTCATCAGAGAAATGCACATCAAAATGACCCTGAGATTCCACCTTACACTAATCAGAATGTCTAAGATCATAAACTTGAGTGATAGCAATAGCACATGCTGGCAAGGAAGTGGAGAAAGGGGAACAATCCTTCATAGTTGGTAGGATTGCAAACTGGTACAACCATTCTGCAAGTCAATCTGGCTGTTCCTCAGAAAATTGAAATAGTTTTACCTGAATACAAAATTAAAATTTTTAATCATGTTGAATGGTGGTTATACATCTGCCTGTGTTTTGCCTTTTCTTCCCAAGCCCATTAATATACTAAAGCTCACTTCAATCTTTTCAACTCTCAGTATAATATATCCATTCTAGAATTGAATATGGTAGTTCCTAGTTGTTAAATGTATAATCTCATCATTATGAAAAACCCAAATAATCTGTTAACTTATCTAATTTTCTATATGATGACATCTCCCTGTGCTTCTGTATTTACTAAGGGCTTTATTCTTGGATGCTACAGATGTTTACTTTGCCCTCTCAGAATCTGCTTTGATCAATGACCATGAGTGTAATCCAGAATATTTTGAAATATATAGCAAGCCAATATTAAATGTAAATTAATTTCAAAAATTAAACCAAAGCAGTAAATCAAAATCTCACTCTGACTGCTGATTTAAATTTTATTTTTTATAAAATTAAAATGATATTATATGGAAAAACATTCAGGATGTTTAATTTCACTATATTTGTTGAAGATAACTGGTGCTCCAATATTATTATTTAGGAAATTAGTTTGAAAGCAGACCATTTTAATTTTTTCTGTTATAATCTATAGTAACAAACAAATATAGAGCTAAAGCAATTAAAATTACTAAATTGACAAGAGAAATAATATTTTCCTCTTTTAGTTCTAGCATTAACCAAATTTCTATTAGCTAAGATTTTTAGTAACTACTAAGCACAGTCAATTATTATGCTTTTTTCTTCTTTATTATAATTGTTTCTTTTGGTTTAAATTAATTTCATTTTTTAGCATAATGCTGAAAACACATTCATAAAAAGTAATGCAGCTGTCTTAATAAATAATTAGCATCATTATGAATGATCTTTTCTTGGAGTGAATGCTTTTTAAGTTCCTTAGCTTTCTAACTGATCTATTTGGTTCTGAATGGTTTCCAGTCATAATAAGCAAGATATATTTTTAAACCTAGGGAGCATTTGAGAGTCTGAATGCATTTCCCTTCCTAGCTAATTATTTATGAGGAGTGACACAGTAGATATAACTCAACATGAGCTTTATTGAAGCATTACTTCTATTGTTTTCTGTAATGCAAACTAAATATTAAGTGAATATTAATATAAATCTTTAGTGATTATTGGTGACTATGCAGTTAACATAGAGTTCTTAAAGACAATTCTAAATATCCTTCTCAGTTTGGTTGATCTCTTAATTCTGTAATTGTGCAAGACTATGCCAAATTAAGAATACATGATACCACTTATGTGCTCATTCATATTCTCAAGGAACTCAAGATCTAAGGGAAACCATTTTCAATCTACATTTTGATATGAAGGCTGCTAGGAGGAGACTGTACCTCAGGCAGCCAAAAGGAGTCTCTGAATGATACTGTTCAGATTTGAACCTATATAGGAGACCTCAAAGCTCCATCTCCACAGTGGCACACTTCCTCTAATAAGGCTACATCTCCTCCAATCAGGCCATATCTCCTAATAGTGCCACTTCCCAATGGCCAAGCATATTCAAGTAAACACTTAAATACATTGTATTTAAATATCTCCCAAGATGCAATAGTATAGATAGGAAGGAAAAATAGGTCCCTATATCAACTCACTTAAAAATGTTTTAAGAGTCCTAAATTAAAATATACTTTAAATTCAGTGTTTGTGTATGTATTATTAATATGTATCATTATGATATAGTATGGTAGATTTATGTCTTTAGGGAATACTTTCCCTTTGGTTGTACTTATAAAATCGTATATATTCATATCATTACTGGCATCCTATCTATATTCTGTCCATTATCTTTACTGAGTGGATCAAATTTTTCATGAGAAAAACAGGTAGGCTAGATGTCCCCAAGAACTTGGGTTTTGTTTGAAATAAAGAGAAAGTCACCAGGGAAGTCTTGCTCTATTTATAGGACATTTTGAACCTTCACAGCAAAGCAGAGCAAAGCCCCTCCCAAAAAAAAATAGTGCTATGATCACTATTAACAGATCAGTGGTTGCATGAGACATGGGATGGGAGTGGAAAATGTTTTAGGATGATAAAACTAATCCTTACAGTGATTCACGTATACACAGTTAACAAACTGATCTCATTTTACATTTGAAATTATTTAATGTTATTGAAAATATATAACAGATTAGAAAAAAATGTGCCCACATAAGAATTTCTGAAGAGTAAATGATTTTGATATCAAGTTTAACATATAAATATTTGACATTAATCAAGGCAATATAGGGGACAACATAAAACCAAACACAAATGCAAACATAACTTTCAGTATATGAAATGTAAAATATTAATACATATTTAGAATGTTATTAACAAGTGATCAGTTAGCAACAATAGAAATCTTACTAATAAATTTAAAATATTTGAGTAATATTTTCTCATGATATTCAAAATAAAATTGAAATACATCAAATAAAGTACTAAAGTTAGAAAAATATTTTATACTTAAATAAGAAATGGACTTTCAGAAATCCCTGGGATAAAATCAGTAATCTGAGCTGAATTTAAAAACATATTTTGAATTAAATAAATTAGAGAATTTTCTCCTTGTTTATTCCAGATAAAATTATTTTTTACAGTAAAAATGTAATGATTATCTTTAACGATTTTCAGTAACATTAATGAGATTACAAATAATCAGAAATCATGAATACATTTCTTAATGCATATTAAACTTCTGTGCTGTATTATTTAATACACATGCTCAACCTTTTAATTCCCTTTAATATTTCTATATTTTCTTTATTGATTTTATACCTTTCATAAATTCATTTCCATAGTTATTAATTGGTATTATACCTTCTTTTATTTAAATTTGATTCAGTGTAAGTTACTAAATAAATAACCTTCCTTCTACCTAACTGACATTTTTATACTTATGCTACAAATCTCAATTTGTACTAGAATATTTCTGAGGTTTATAAACTCTATTGTCTTATATTCTACTCTATCACCATGGAAATCCTATCGAATTTTGTTACTTATATGTAAAATACCTTTAATGTACAAAATCTTAAGTGTTTCCTTAAATACTTGCTCACAGTATCCTTGAGTAACCACAAGAACTTTTATCCTAAATAAATTTTATAATTATTATATTCATGTATAAAAATGTTATTCAAATTACAATTTAAAATATCAGTTACATTTACATCTCATCAGCATGATTATTTTGATATTCTAGCTCTATATTTTCACCTGTTCATTTATTTGTATGATTAGTAACAGACATACTTTTTTACATAGAACTCTCCCAATTCTGTGGGTAGTAACATGATTGTCATTCAGATTGAATTTTCCCTTTTCATACCTTAAGCTTGATTTGGTTAGCATACAGAAAAGTTATATATGGACATTTTACATTATATATATATATATATATCACATTTATTGAAGTTTAATAACCTATACTTACACACAAACTCAGTTTTATGTGTTAACTTGACTGAAGACAGAGTTATCAGATATTGGTGAAGCAATCTTTTACATGTTTCTTTTAACTATGTGTATTCGAATCAGTAGACTGAATAAAATAAATTGTCAATAAAATTTATGGATTGATAAATTAGCCCTCCAATGCAATAAACTGAATTCCAGAAAGTGGTAAAGGCATGCCCACAAATGGAAAATTCACTTATGGCTATGACCTAATCTGGGACCTTAGCTTTTGTCTTCATACTCAAACTGAATTTTCAATTCTATTGTCATGTCTAACTCGATATATTTTGCATTAAAGCTTATATTGGGAGAAATCCTGGTACTCCCAGGCTTCCATATCTGTGTCTCAACTTGGTCAATCTCAAATCTTTGTTTTCTTAGTCTTCATAAATATAGGAGGTGATAACTTATACGAAATTAGTGTGCATATATATATGTATGTATATATACATACATATATACATTCAGTGTTTCTCTTTCCATGGAGAACTTTAAATAAACACGACATAACATTAGATTTATAATTCTAATTAACAATTTATTCAATGGGAAGGAAATCAGAATATATTCTATTATAGCTAAATATAAATAAAATACAAATATATCTGAAGGAGGAGCTCAATAGTAAAATGCATAACTACCATGCTCAAAATGCTGTTTTCATCTCCTTACTCAGACCAAAAAAGATTAATATTAATAAATTTCATGAAACAACAATGACTACTCATAAATAAACACCATCATCTGAAAATGTGAAATTAGATATTCAATTATTTTTTTCTTATGTATTTATTTTAAACTTCAGATTTTATTCCCCTCTCTGTTCACTCTCCAAAAGTTCCACATGGAATACCTCATCCCCACCCCTCTGACTCCACATGGATGTCCCTACCTACCACCCACCACCCAACCAGACTTCTAAACTCCCTGGGGGCTCCAATTTCTTGAAGTTTAGGTGCATCTTATCTGACTAAACCCAGACTTAGCAGTCCTCTGCTGTATATGTGTTGGGGGTCTCATATCAGCTGGTGTATGCTCTCTGTTTGATGGTCCAGTATCTGAGAGATCTCAGGGATTAAATGAGACTGCAGGTTCTCCTTCGGGGTAGCCCTCCTTCTCAGCTTCTTTCAACCTTTCCGTAATTCAACCACAGGGGTTAGCAGCTTCTGTTCATTAGTTGGGTACAAATATCTGCATCTGACTCTATCAGCTGCTCATTGGGTTTTTTAGAGTGCAGTCATGAGCACTCTTTAGCCTCAGTAATAGTGTCAGGCCTTGGGCCTCCCCCTGACCTGGATGCCAGTTTGGGCCTTTCACTGGACCTTCTTTTCCTCAGGCTACTCTCCATTTCCATCCCTGTGGTTCTTTCAGACAGGAACAATTATGGGTCAGAGTTTTGACTGTGGGATGGTAACTCCCTCCCTCACTTGATGCCCTGTCTTTCTGCTGGAATGAGGAGGGAGGGAGGGACCTGGGAGGGAAAGTGGACAGGGGTTGGGGAGAAGAGGGGAATCTGGTCTGGTATTGGGTGACTGAAAAGAGCTGAAGCTCTGAGAGCTAGCAGAAAGAATGGAAACAAGCAACCTCAGGAGGGAGGAGGTCGAGGATCCCCCAAAATGCACCAGAGACCTGGGAGGTCAGAGGCTCTCAGGACTCAAAGGAAGGGACTTTAAATGAAATGCCCAACAGTAGGAAGAGGAACTTATATATATATATATATATATATATATATTCAATTTTTAAATGAAAATGCCTTACTGATGAAGATGTCACACACTGGTCACAAGATATGGTGAATTCAAGTTGATTCTGAGCAGGAAACTTCCTCTTGTTATGAAGCTTTCCTATTACCAGATATTGTCACATAGACTGTTGTGGGGAAAATTTTATGAACAATCTTCTACAGCTATGAACCATGTGAACTATTCAACAGGGTAATATATTACCCAGGACTATAATAGAGGCATAAATATTATGTCAATATTAATACTCTTTGATTCAATTTCAGGCCTTATCTGCAGGAATAAATGAATACCTGATACTGTAAATACGGTCAAGAAAACATGGAAAGTATCACAGACATCCCAGGAAGTGAATCTACTGCAGATATTATGCTAAATGAACATAGTATCAAACTGCCCTCAAATCTGTTTCTCTATCCATAACTTAGTGCACCTTTCACACATCATAAGGGAAGTTTCTTTGTGCAGTAGGTGCTGCTTATTGTGGAAATTCACAACTTAAAAGTGCAGAGAATGTCTGTAACGTGTTCACCAATAAATAGGACATCTGTATCACAAAATCCTCAGGGACTATCATGGAACAGGGCACAGAAAGAATGAAAGTATCAGAGATCTGGAGGAGCAGTGTGAAAAAGTGTTTTCAAGACTACTATCCTCATGAACTTGTAGCAGCTGTGGGTACCCTTAAAAGAACAAACCAGGTAACCTTTTAGTATTAAGTGGAGTGGGCCTCCTGAGTATCCATCTTTGTTTGAGGAACTATTGACACTTGATATCTTCTTAGGAAAGGAAAGTCAGTTGTCTTTAAATGTATGGCACTAGGTAAGTCAACCGTGTTCCAGAGGATAATCCCATACCCAGGCATATATAAGAAGCACAAATCAAATATGGACTCAGTGTTTACATTTAAAAATTCAGGTACAAAGTGGGTGGGGATAAGAGTGGCAGAAGTATAATTTATGTCTAGAAAAAATTGGGAAGGAGTAGATATGAACAAAATAAAAATGCATCGTATGATGTTCTTAGGAATTAATGCAAATGTCATATTAAAACACTCAATTTTACTATAGTGGAAATATATGACTGTTCTCTAATAAGGATATTTAAATCTAACTTTATTTAGCACACCATAAAGAAATGCAATAACAAGCTTAACTAAGTTAGACTTTTAAAAATAATGACATGTAAAAGATGAAATCCTCATAGCCTATTCTATCTTACCTGTAATTTGCCCACTAAATTAACAGACTGCTTTTTATGTACTTACTGGAAATTAAAGACAGTACTTTTCTGTATAGTTAATATCATGCACATGGGTAGGTACTTAACAGAATAGTTAATGACTGTTTGGCTAATGTGGTGAAAATGAAGATTATTTTTTCTTAGATGTATTTATGGTAATGCTGGTGTTTATAAAAAATAGCATGCATTATTCATAGAGCCATAAAACAAAAGTATCATTGTTGGAAAGCATAAGTTATCATCATTTTTATAGCAAATTGAAAATATAGCAGTGTATAAAAAATGGGTCCTATCACTGGAAATTCTTTCCTCTAATGCTACTAGATTTACTTTAAATAGTGAAAACCCAAACAAATATATGAATGCATAAATATAGTACTTGTGACCTACAAATCAAAAAGACTATTTTTAAAGGCCAATTAAATATAGCCAGGCTGTCCCTTTATGTTTCAATACATAGAACACAGGTATGTTCTTTTAAATATATTTTCAATATGTCACATGATGTATATAATATATCTTATCAAAAAGTTTCTCTATAAGTAGATTATTGTTTTATCCATATTCCAAGTTTTCAGACAAAATTATAATTTTGTCTGCTTTTTATGTCTTATATGTTTTATATGTTGTTTCAAGCTGTAAGAAGTGGATTTTTTCCTGAGCACATAAACTGCTTAAGATCCAATCCCTAACACAACATAAAAGATTTGAAATTTGACTATTAAAACTGAAATAAATAAATAAAACATGAAATAAATCCCATAAAAAGAGTGAAAATGCCATCTAAAAGCTGTGAAAATATATTTCACACAAGTATAATGACAATAAGTTGGCATCATACTTGTGTATGTGTTGCTTTGAATCAAAAGAACAGCAATAGGACCTTACATGCTCAGTCATCAAGAGTAGCACTATTTCAGAAGGATTAGGAAGTAGAGACTTGTTGGAGGAGGTGGAGTCTTTTAGGAGGAGGTGTGTGCTTTGAAGTTTCAAAAAGCCCATACCAGGTCCAGCTTCTTTTCTCTCTAGGCCTAAGGATCAGGATATAAATGTCTCAGTTCTCCACCACCAGACCATTTTTTCCCCGTGGCCATGTTCTCAGTCTTGGTGATAACATTCTAAACCTCTTATACTGTATGTAAATCTTTAGTTCAATACTTTTTATTTTATGAGTTGCCTTGGTCATGGTTGCTCCTCACAGCATTAGAACAATAGCTAATATGTATATATATATATATATATATATATATATATATAATGAACATATATATATTATATGTTATATATATATTATATATAACATATAATATATATATATATATGTTCATAAGTGAACAAATGTAAAACACTAAACTGAAAAACAGAAGTTATAAAGACACAAAAGCCATTTTAATGTCCATCACAGTAACATTTAACATAGAAAAAAATCTAGAAAGCTAAATTTGTGTCAACAAGAAAATGATAAATAAATTATATAACAATACCATAAAATGTTGCTTTCAGTACAACTCTATGTAGGGTTATCACTGGAATTTAAAATAGATATAGTAGATTTAGTACAAAAGTAAAGAAATAGCATGTATGATATGATATAATTTCCAAAAAAGGAAAATTATCTATTGCTATTGGATAACTATTTGATAAAATGTTGCAAAGAGATTGAGTGAATTACAGTATACTTTTAGCGAAGGACTCCAAAGCAGAGATGTGGAAAATTCAAAAGTGCTAATTCTATTTTAATGTCACAATCCCAGAATGTGAAATGCCAAAATTTTTGTGTAGAACATACTTCAATCCTGGGATTGTGAATATATATATTCTAGATCTGTCTAGATCTGGAGTGAAAGGAAATTCTTAGTCATTACAAAAGAGAAAGAGTTTTCTCTATGAGTATATGCTCTGGTAAGGTAAATATGCTCTAGTGAAAGATCATACATTCAAAAATAAGTAAAAAACACTGTTTTTCATTCTAACGATGAAATGGCATCCACCTGCCTCCAAAATACTATGTTCTAATGCCACTGTTGCTCTGATGGTTACCCTTAGTTGTCAGCATGATGGAAACTACAATCACTTTGTTTAGGATTTGGACATCCCTGTGGGAGTTTATCTTAAATGCATTCATTGATGTGGGAAAATGCAGCTACTGTATATGGTGTGTAATATAGAGAAAGGAAGCAGAGAAATGTACATTCATTATTCTCTGCTCCATGATTACAGACTTGATATCACCAGCCACTTCATATTCCTTGACTTTCTTGACATTGATGGACAGTTCTTTGAAATTTAAAGTAAAACAAATCCTTTTCTCCCCTAAGTTTCTTTTGTTTGAATATTTTATCACAGCAAGAAAAGAAACAAAGACAGTTGCCAATAAGAACTAGATAATAATAACTTACTGCTGAAGACAACACATGTTTTGGTTTCAGGACATAGAGAAATGAAACTATAAATGAGCTTGGAGCTTCCTCCCTGCTGGGTAGCTATCATAATACCAGAAGGAATGATGTAGGCAGCTTGAAGATAAAAGTCAATGGTCTTACCCAGCAGTGTACCCTGCGTGTCACAATGCTGACATGCCAGAAAATACGTGCCTGTGGATATGATAGTGGAATGACTATTAGGGGATAATTAACAGCTTTCTGATTCTATTTGAGGATATTTCACGGCAAAGTGTTCCTTCCTTGAATCTTAAACTTCCAAAGTGCATAGCTGTGAAAGCCTAAGTACAATACTATTGTTTTGTGTACTATACTGGTTAATTCGCATACAACAGTGGTTAGTTTATTTATTTATATTTTCTATCAACTTGACATAAGCTAGATTCATTTGCAAGTGGTAGCCCCAAATGGGAAAATATTTCTATCAGATATATTAGCCTGTAGGCAAATGCATAGGATATTTCCTTGATTAATGATTAATGTGGGAAGTTCCAGTCCAGGGTGAATGGTGCCACCCACAGGCAGGTGGTCCTGAGTTGTATAAGAAAGCAGGCTGAGCTAGCAATTGAGAGCAAGCCAGCAAGCATCATTCCTCCATGACCACTGTGTCAGTTCCTTCCTCCTATGTCCCAGCTCTGCTTGAGTTCCTGTCTTGTCTTCCCTCAATGATTGACTGTGATTGGGACATATAATTCATTTTTTTTTTTTTTGGTTTGTGAGACAGAGTTTCTCTGTGTAGCCCTGGCTGTCCTGGAATTCACTCTGTAGACCAGGCTGGCCTCGAACTCAGAAATCCACCTGCTTCTGCCTCCCAATTGCTGGGAATAAAGGTGTGCACCACCACTGCCCGGGGACATATAATTCAAATAAACTTATCTCTCCCTAAGTTGCTCTAAACCATTACCTTTATCACAGGAAAAGAAAACAAATCAGAAAATAAATTGGTACTAAAGAATAAGCACAAAAATATTTTGGGGAAGACTGCAAATGTTTAGAAATTCTAAAAAGTCTATTAGCGATCAAAGCTTAATGAACTCTTCTGTGAGGGTTTGGGACATGTGGATGCTGAGAACAAATCAGATGGTGGAAGCCTCATATTGAAGTGTCAGAAGGAACGAAAAACTAAATCAAGGGCATTTTATGATATATTTAAATTTTAAGTTTAAAGATTGTGATTTCTTGTTATCAGAGGCTGAATAATCAATTGTAATAAACCAACATCAGTGAAGTAGAATCTATGAAGTATTTGCTCGGGGAAAGCAAGTAGAGCGACGACCTGCAGATAGTGAGTATCAAGGAAGCATCTCATGCTGGAAGTCAAAATTTGTAAGGTGTAAATGTCTAAAACATGTCACTGGGCTTGTTGGTGTGAGAGCTTCAGGACTGAAGGGTCTTGGATATTAGCCAGGAATAAAGAGTTCATGGACAAAAGCCTTGCCATGACATCATGTAGCAGATTGGAGTTTCAGAAGAAAGCACAGTAGGAAATTAGTGAATATTCAGCCTCAGTTTTATTGGAGACCTAAATGTTTTAGAGACCAGACAGTAGGACTGGAATATGAGCACAAAGGATAGTGACAAGTATGTAGTTGAGCTTTCCTGAACCTATGAGGTGAATTGAGTGTACTGCAGATGGGAAAGCCGGGGAGGTGCAGCTCTACAAGCCCTTTGGACCCTGGAAGATCATGAATAGGTACTCTACATAACACATTGAGCTATTTATACTGCTTTATTTTGGTTTTGAATTTATTTAACTGTAATTGTGCCTTTGTTCTTCCATGGTCAAATGTGAAGTATATAACCTACGTTTTTCTTAATTTATAGGGTTCCAGAGATGAAAGACTTCAGACTTTTAATAAGATGAATTGATAGATTTTGTTTGTTTGTTTGTTTGCTTGCTTTCTTATTCATTTTCTGGATATGAGTGTTTTGTCTGCATTCATGTCTTATGTCCATGAAGGCCAGAATAGATACATCATATACTCTGGGGTTGTAGTTAGTTAGGATTGTGAACTGCTTTGTAGGTGCTGGAAAAGAAAGCAGGTCCTTTGAAAATATAGCCAGTGCTCTTAACTACAGAGCCACCTCCCTGGGGATGTTGAATATTTTAAAGAGTTTGAACATTTAAGGATTTTTTTTTCCTTTTTTTGTGACTTTGCAGTTAGGTTATGTGTTATATTGTACTGTGGACATAATTGTCTCAGCAATAAATAAAAATAAAGTTTATTGTTAATTATTTAATAATTGGTTTGTTTATTTGTTCTGTTTCTTTGTCAACTTGACACAAGCTAGAGGCATCTCAGAAAAGGGAAACTCAACTGAGAAAATAGTTCCATCACATTGTCCTGTAGGCAAGTCTGTAGGTAATTTTAATTTTCTTGATTAATGATTATTGTGGGAGGGCCCAGTGATTTCCTTCCCAAGTTGCTATTTGTCATGGTCTTTATCACAACAACAGAAAGCAAACTGGAACAGACTCAATGTCCAACTATATCCTAAATATTTATGTTTCTGTCCATACATTAGCGCTGCTTTCAACTTTCCTCAGTGAAGCTTCTTTTAGCTGTGGGAAGCAGTTAATGCAGTGATTCATAAATGGGTAAAGTTCTGAGAATAAGTGACTGTTGAGAGCTCAGTCTTTAATAAATCATCAATAACACCTCACCTCATGTCTCAGAGAACATTAATGGAAGAGGATGCTGAGAACAATGTGAGAGCTAGAAGAATCAGATAAATTCTATATAATGCTGTCTTATACAGATGAGTACTCAATTGCACTCATTAATGTAGAGCATTTTATGCATCAACATTTCAGTTCAGATGGGAAAGTGCCTCATGGGGCTCCACTTTTTGATAAGGAGCTACTGGCAATAATGTTTACTTGTGGAAAAGATTCATTTATTTTTCAGTAGTGGAGTCATGGGTATATTGTGTATTCTCTAGTAAGTAATTACACATCCCTACTAATGTATGCACCTCTAATTAAAATCAGTAAGTAATAAAAATGAGAAGTGGAAATATTTAGGGAAATTGAAGAGTCACAATGAAAGTAGGAGATATATGAGAAGGTTAATGAGAGAAATAATTAAAATTCACTCCCCCTTTCCTCTCCATGCCACCTCTGTCTCTCTCTCCCAGTCTCTCTGTATGTATGTATGTATGTGTGAATATATTTATGTGCGTGTGTGTTTGTCTGTGTATTTGTCTGTGAGTGTGTGATATTTCCAAAACAAATATTTTAAATAATAGTGACATTGAATTAACAGCTATGATAAAAGAATGAAGCTGCATTGGGCAGAAAGAGGAATCAACATATGATACAGTCCCAACATCAGCCAAGTATTTGAATTACTCTGTAGCTATGTTAGCCATTCAAATGATCTCAGATTTACCCAAAATGAACAGAAGCTGTACTTCAACAAGCAGTCACTGACATTGAGGTGTTATGTTGCAGAATGGTGATGGGCTTTCAAATTAAAGTCTCTGGAGCAATGAAGACATTCAAGAGTTATAAGCTCAAGATTGCTTACATGCCCAATGTCTGAGTCAAAAAAGAATTCCTTCAAGAAAGGAAATTGATAGAAACATCATTTTGCCACTTTTATATATTGCTCAATTCAGTTCATGAATGCATGTTATAGGAAGCATTCCTCTAGAATTTTCATAGAAATCGCTGTCTGCAAGTTTGCTGGAATGAACCCCAACTCCCAAGGACTACATATAGTCTTGGTATTATAGTTGATCCTCAGATGCTTGTATTCATTTTCTCTTCTGATTACAAAGTAGAAGCTCTCTACTGACATGATGCAGACCATGACTTATAAAGGTCTGATACTTTTGTCATTATGCTTCTTAAGCTTAGTTTGCTATTTATTATCAGAATGAAGGATGTCAGTAGCAATAGGCACTCTAGAGGATTACTTTGTGAACCTATATATTTTGAGTTGTATGAATACATACCAGTAGCTATGCTGGTTAGTTTATACCAGCATAACACAAACTAGAGTTATCTGAAAAGGTGGGACCTTAATTAAGGAATTTCATTAATCAGATTAAACTAGGGGCATGTGGGGGATATTTTCTTAATTGATTATTGTTGTGGGAGTACTCAGCCCATTGCAAAACATGCCTCCTCCAGGCAAATGATCATGGGCTGCATAAGAAAACCAGCAGGGAAAACCACAGGGAACAAGCTACTAAGCAGCACTCTTCATACTTAGTCTCTGCTTCAGTCCCTGCCTCCAGCTTTCTTGCCTTCAGTTCCTGCTGCAGATTCCCTCAATGATGGACTGTGACCTGTAAGTCAAGTAAATCCATTCCTCCCCAAAGGATGTTTTGGTTTTTTTCACAGCAACAAAGGAAAACTGAGACAGTGCCTAAATGTATGTCTGGGGAATGCTGTCAGTTATCCCCAGGCAAATGAGCATCCTTTCCCTTGTATTTATCTTCTTTGGAGAAAAAAAAATCTCTTCCAAGTAGCTTGGAATATCATGACACTATGCATAGTCTATAATTCTGTAATAACCTGGCCAAATTTCATGGCAGAAATGTCCCTCAATTGGAAGTAAAAATTCCCAACTTAAAAAGTTCCAGATGTGAAGTGATGTAGATATTTTAAAGTTGAATGTCTGGGATAATTTTCTTAATAAAAAGAGCTTAGTCCCCAGCCCCATATCTTCCTCCTTTATCTAAGGACACAGTATAATTTAAGTTTTTTTTTTAAATAAAGACATGGACTGTTTTGTATAGGATGGCCAATATTTTAGTATACTAACTAGTTCCTCTTTATTCTAGTCTAATTTCTATGATGTCATATACCAGCCACTTACTATAATAACAGAAAACTGCTAACATTACTTGATGTAAGTCTTTAAGTTGAGCGAAGAAATTTTTTGTAATTCAATAGTCAGCGAATACTAATAATAAATTGAGTCTTGGGATCACCATAAGTGCACCTTCACCATTTGCCTAATGTGTACATACATACATACATACATACATACATACATACATACATACGTACATACATACATACATATATAAACACCTCTTGCTAGTCATTTTTTACCCTGACACACAAACTAGAGTTACCTGAAAAGAGAGAACTTCGATTTGGAAAATTCCTCCATATGCTAAGTATTTTCTTAATTGATGATTGATGGGAAAGAGCTCAGCCCATTTTGGATGGTGCCAGCTCTGGGTTGGTGATCCTGGGTTCCATAAGAAAGCAGTCTGAGTAAGCTATTGGAAGCAAGCCAGTAAATAGTATTCCTTCATGGACTCAGCATCAGCTCTGGCCTCCATGTTCGTGCTGTGCTTCAGTTCCTGTCCTCACATTTTTTGATGATAGACAGCAATGTAGAAATATGATCTGAATAAGCCCTTTTTTCCCCAATTTGCTTTTTGGTCAGATTGTTTCAAGGCATGAATAGAAATCCAAACTGAAACAATGCTTATTTCAAAGACAGCATAATTCCCTCACCATTATTTAGCATATTTATGATGACATATAGTATACTGATAACATTGCTGAGAAGACCAGAGAGTAAACAATTTCCTTAGATTCCTACAAATAATATGCAAATATTTGGAAAATAAATCACATAAAACTTTTGAGAATCCACTCATCTGAAGATTAGAGGAAAGACTCTTGAGTAGGAGAAAGTAATTTTGCTCATGACAATTTCTGGGGAAATGAGAGGGTATGTACTCACTCCAGATGATGCACCTAGAACAGGTGTACATAAGTATTCTATACGAACACAACTTAGTGAACCAGTGAATTTATTAGGTTTATTTACAGGAACTTTAGTGAGGGGAAGCTTACATCAAGAGTCATCAATTTGATGACTCCAAAACTACTACATTACCACATTGTCATGAATAAGAACCCCACAGAAGTTGCATCATGAAATGGACAGTTCAATTAATCTGCTATGCCCTATGTAATTCCACATCTCTCAAGAGTACTAGAAGCTGGCATGCTTGCTAGAGAAGGGACTCAAGGCACTCTCAAATGAGGGTTGTGTTTCCTTTTTACCTTCTATTTGTAGTGTTACCAGTTCAATTTCCACACTTACGAAGCCAAACATTTCTCATTGTTTTGTTTATTTTACTCCTGGCTATTTGACTAGAGCTATTTCAAATAGTGCCAAAGGGAAAAGCAAAAGAATCCATGAACGTCTTTTATTTTAGGATAATTTAGCTACTTGGACTATATTATATGCATGTAAAGAAGATGTTTTCCAGGTGCTTCTTGTTATACATAGAGCACGACAGAGGCAAATACTAGTAAAGTTTCACTAATACTTCTATGCTTTCTATGGCTGTTGATAAATGGGACCTCATGAAACTGGAAATCTTCTGTAAGGAAAAAGACATAGTAAGACAAATCAGCAACCTACAGATTGGGATAAAAATCCTTACTAGCCCAACATCCAATAGAGGGCTAATATCCAAAATTTATAAAGAAATTAAGAAAACCACTGAAAAAAACAAACAACCAAATTAAAAAAAATGGGGTATAGAACTAAACAGAGAATTCCTAACAGAGGAATCTCAAATGGCTGAAAAGCACCTAAAGAAATGTTCAAAGTTTTTAGTGATCAGAGAAATGCAAATGCAAATGACCCTGAGATTCCACCTTACAACAATCATAATGACTAAGATCAAAATCTCAGACAACAGCACATGTTGTCAAGAATATGTAGATAGAGGAACACTTCTCCATTGAGGGTGGGATTGCAAATTGGTACAACTACACTGGATATCAATCTGGAGGTTCCTCAGAAAAATAGAAATAAATCTACCTAAAGACCCAGAAATAACACTTTTGGGAATATACCCAAAAGATGCCCACCAGGTCATAGGGGTACAAGTTCCACTATGTTCTTATCAGCCTTGTCTGTGATAGCCAGAAGATGGAAACAACCCAGATGTCCCACGACAGAAGAATAAATTCAGAAAATGTGGTTCATTTTCACAATGGAATAATATACAGCTATTAAGAACAAGGAAATACTGAGTTTTGTGGGAAAATAGACGGTACTAGAAAATTTCATCCTGAGTGAGTGTGGGTGAACTCAGACCCAAAAGGACATGCATGGTACGTACTCACTAGTGAGTGGATCTTAGTCAAAAATCAAAAGTACAAAATACCCAAGACACAGTCCACAGAACTCAAAGAACTCAACAAGCTGAAGGGCAAAAGTGAGAATACCTCAATCCCACTGGGGGGTGGGGAGAAAAAATCAATCACTAGGGGACAGGGGGGGAAGGAGGGACCTGAGTGGGAAAAGGGACAGGGGCGGGGAAGAGGGGACAATGATCTGGTATTGGGTGGGGTAAAATGACTGCAGCCCTGAAGACTAGAATAAAGAATGAAAACAGGCTATTTCAGGAGGTAGGAAGTGGGGGGACCCTCAAGAATGCACAAGAGACCTGGGAGGTGAGAGATTCTCAGGACTCAAATTGAGGGAGCTTAGATGAAATGCCCTACAGTTGGAGAGGGAACTTATAGAGCCCACCTCAAGCAGAAGGGCAGGGCATCAAGTGAGGGGTGGTGTTGCCATCTCACAGTCAGAACTCTGACCCATAATTGCTACTGAAAGAACTACATGGATGGAAATGGAGAGGATCCTGAGGAAAAGTTGGTCTAGCAACAGGTCAAAAGTAGGATCCAGCTCAAGGGGAGGCCCCAAGGCCTGACACTATTACTGAGGATATGGAGTGTTCACAAAAATGGACCCATCATGATTGCTCTCAGAAAGACCCAACAAGAAGCTAAAAGAGTCAGATGCAGACATTTGCACCCAACCAATGGACAGAAGCTGCAGACTCCTGTGGTTGAATTAGGGAAAAGCTGGGAGAAGCTGAGGAGTGACCCTGTAGGAGGACCAGCAGTCTCAATTAACCTGGACCCCCGAGATCTCTCAGACATTGGACCACCAACCAGGTGATATGAGGCCAGAACACATATACAGCAGGGGATTGTCAGGTTTGGGCTTAGTCAGAAAAGATGTACCTAACCCTTAAGAGACTGGAGGCCTCAAGGAGTTTAGAGTGTTTAGAGTTGGTGGGGCAGGGGTTGGGGGCGTAGGGACATCCTTGTGGAGACAAGGGGTGGGGAGGAGGTATGAGATGTATAACATTTAGAGGGTGAATTGGGAGGGGAATAAAATCTGGAGTGTAAAAGAAAAAAAAGATTAAATAAAATTAAAAAAAGAAAGTAAAGTCTCAAAGAAGCCTAGAGAGATGCCTTAGCAGCAATGTGTCTGATTTTTATTGTATAAAAATGAAGTTTGGTTCCAAGGATCCACATCATGAAGTTCATAACTCCTAGCATTTCTAGCTCCTGAGCTTCTGATATCCTCTTTTTTCCTTTGCTGGTATCTGTACATACGTGTCATACATAAATGCATGTCAAATACATGTATCCATAAATAAAAAAAATGAATCTTTAAAGAAAACAAAATCAGACTGGACAAACATGAGAGATCTTAGGTTTGAAAGTAAACTTAGCTAATTCTTTATTGATCACATAAAGATCTATGGAAACAGGAGGGTCATGTCTGTCATGTCAAGTATTTTATCATTAAATGGAAATTACAGTCCTTAGAGGTAAAAATAATGTTCAAGAGTGAATTTTAATAACCTAAGTGATTTACTCATACTTCAAATATGTCTTGTCTTAACAGACACTTTTGACTGTATGAGCAATTTAGATGACCAGTTAGCTGCCTATGAAATATAATTATTGAATCACGTTTCACAGGTGTTTTGTAGAATGTTCTGTGTCACCCAAAATAGAAGGCTTAGATATTATAGACACACCATAAAATGACTCTGAAGGTGAATAAAGAATGGAAATTTAACTACACAGAATTTTTGGCAGTCAATTTAAAGAACATTTGTATTAAAAGCATACTCTGAGGCTCTGGAACCAAGTCAGATAGAAATACAGTAAAAAAAAAGTATAGGATTATAGAAAGGAAATGGGGCAAGTGATAGTCTCTTACTGACCAAGAGAAAAAATTCCAGTAAGGCTTCATTTGTTGTGAAGGTTGTACATATATTAATAATACATGATTCATTTTATAGAAGGTTGTTTTAGTTGAGAACATTAAAATACGAATATAATGCCTAAATGAATATGGCTTTACTCCTTTTCTGCTTATAAATCCTAAAATGTCTTTGGAATCTCACAAGAGAATATGATTTTTGTTTGCAGTAAAAATATTAACTTTATTTGCAATGATTGTGACCTAGGGTTTTACTTTATCAGCTGCAATAATATCTAACAAATATTGTCATTTAAAATCATTAATATTCTTCAGCAGCCCTTGAGGATATAATCACAGAACTCACAAAAAATCTTATAGACTACTTTAAAGTGAGTTGAGCAGGACTCTATAGAGAATTCTACATCTGTCTTTTCATATGCTCTGACCTTTCCTTGAAAACTTCATTATCCATTCCAGCTCAAGGTGCAAAAATCACGGATGGAATATTTTTAAAACAAACATTAGCTCTATTTTATATTCTATAATTCTGTAGTTCTTTTCTTGAAAATTCAAGACTTCCTGTTTCATATGAGTGAATGGTTCTGAAAAGAATTGCCAGGCTTGTAGATGACAGCAGGGCACTATGCCACCATTCTGTGATAAGTTACCTCTGGCAAAACTTTTACTTTATTTTCATCTACCTAATAATGCTTGTACAGCTTTCTTTGAATAATCCCTGAAGTTTATTCTTTCTACATCAGTGATCATCTTACCAGAAAATGCCTATTATTTCACAACCAGAGAAGAAGTCATAATCCTTTTCAAGAACAGTGAAAGTTATAGTTTTTTTCTCTGTTGCAGTGATAAACACCATGAACAAAAGAAGATTGTGGGGTAATGTTTCTTTCACCTTAAATTTCCAAGTATAGTTCATTACCTGGGAAAATAAGTAGAAAACTAAAATAGAAACCATGAAGGAAAGCTGCTCACAGACTCTTCCACTGCCTTCTGTTCAGTTATTTTTCCTATATAGCCCAGGTCCACCTGCTTAGCTATGGTATCTTCTAATATTTTCTAGCAGTTGAGATAATCTCTCACAATTAGGTCTATAGTCTAGTCTCATCCATGTGATTCTTTGGTTGAGGTTCTCTATTCCTCTTTTGTTCCAGTTTATGACAACAAACTGACAACAAAAACTAAACAAGATGGTTAACAACAGAATATGGAGAATTCTTTTGAAATATTAATGAATATTTTATTAATTATCCATCAATAATTTCATCATCCATTTCAATGATTTCATAGGAAAAGTAACAGTGAAGACTACATTAGACAGGGCATAATCTCAACAATATGGAACTTCCTTCACCCTAACATCATAGTATGTACCATATTTATAATCAGTTTTTGTGTGATAACAAATATAACTTATTATATGACATAGTCATAAGTGAAACTACCTGCTTACTTGCATAAATATAAATTACAGTGGATTTCTTTCATTTTTGAAACAACAGTATTCTCTATATGCACAGATTGATTGTAATTAAGATTTGGTATTTTACTCATTCATATTTCCAGCATGTATTACCAGTCTTCTTAGAGCAAAGTACCACAGACTACATGTATCAAGCAATAAAAAATATGGCTCATTCTTCTGGAGACAAGAAATGTGTGGTTAAGGAATAGCAAGTTTAGTTTCTTCTGAGCCTTTTGTCCTTTGTTTTAAGATGGCAATCTTCTCAGTATATCTTCAGTCATCTTTCTTTTGTATTCATGGGACATTTGAGTATCTCTTGTGTATCCTAATCATATTAGGGCACATATCATATTAGGTTAAGTTTCAGTCTAGTAACCTCATTTTAAGGCAATTGCCTTTGGTAGAACCGTTCATTTTGAACTACCTGAAATTAGAACTCTAACATTTGAAGTTGATATGGTGTGATTTATAAAACAATATTTATATAATATCTAGTAAGCTGATTCTATCTCAATTGGCATCAACATAATGAGTCAATTCACAGACAAACAAATCAAGTCAAATAACTACCTAGATGTCATCATATAGATGGCTAAACCTTCTAAGATCCAGATATCCTAAGTTACTATATCAGAAAAGCATAATCAGGTAAATTACTAGGGAGTACTTAATGCTTGAAACATAAAATTAGGGGTTGATTTTAGTGTGATATACAGAATACATACAGAATATATTTTTCATGCACTTATAATACTAATGAAATTATATTGTTTATTATGGATGAATTAACATATTTTAATGAATATTAAAGAATCCAAAATATACAAAATAATCTCTCAGTCCAATGTAACAAAAGGAGAAATCAATAATATTTTTATATAAAATATTGAATCTATAGAAGTAATAAAACATGCATGGATAAAATAAGAAACCATTTTGAAAATTATAAAATGTCTAGAGCTGAAAGGCAAAGAAAACATTGCCATTGAAATCTATGTTGTGCAACTGAAATTGAAAGTATTATAAAATGTGTAAGTACTAATGCACATGTTAATATGAAGCAATAGACGCTTTAATTCATTTTAAATCTCTTTTAGTGGGATAGTTGATCACTATACATATTAGATAAAGAATAATTGAAAACTTTCACAAAAACTAAGGGAAGAGATGTGCAAAGATTAATGAAAAATTGCAGTAAAAAATTTAACACACAGTAATACTAGTTTATGCAGAGCAAATAAAACTGCATGTGAGTAAATGGCCCAAGGAATGGGATGACACATAGCCAGGCAATATAGGAATTTTTCTTTTTTTGAATTGGGAATAGTCTGTGGAAACGCTGAAAAAATTCATAATATTGGAAGTAGATTTAATTAATTCAAGATCACTTCAATATAAGTATAAAACATGAATATAAATATACTTATACATTAAGTATATTTAGTATTAATATCAGTTCCAAGTGGATCAAGGACCTCCACATAAAACCAGACACACTGAAACTAATAGAAAGGAAACTAGGGAAGAACCTTGAATTTATGGACACAAGGGAGAATTTCCTGAACAGAACTCCAATAGCTTATGCTCTAAGATCAAGAACTGACAAATGGGACCTCATAAAATTACAAAGTTTCTGTAAGGCAAAAGACATTGTCAAAAAGACAAAGCAGCAACCAACTAACAGGGAAATAATCTTTACCAACCCTACATCCGACAGAGGGCTAATATCCAATATATACAAAGAACTCAAGAAGTTAAACTCCAGAGAGCCAAGTAACCTTAATAAAAAATGGGGTACAGAGCTAAACAAAGAGTTCTCACCTGAAGAATATCTAACGGCTGAGAAGCACCTAAAGAGATGTTCATCATCCTTAGTCATTAGGGAAATGCAAATAAAAACAACCCTGAGATTCCATCTCACACCAGTCAGAATGGCTAAGATCAAAAACACAGGAGACAGCAGTTGTTGGCAAGGATGTGGAGAAAGAGGAACACTCCTTCACTGCTGGAGGGATTGCAAGCTGGTACAACCACTCTGGAAAGCAGTCTGGCGGTTCCTCAGAAAACTGGGCATGACACTCCTGGAAGACCCTGTTATAAGACTCTGGGGCATATACCCAGAAGTCTCCCCAGCATGCAATAAGGACACATGCTCCACTATGTTCATAGCAGCCTTATTTATTATAGACAGAAGCTGGAAAGAACCCAGATGTCCCTCAACGGAGGAATGGATTCAGAAGATGTGGTATATTTACACAATGGTACTACTCTGCAATTAAAAACAATGAACTCATGAAATTCCTAGGCAAATGGTCAGATCTTGAATGGGGAAAAGAGGGCGGGAAGGGGGCTTATGGGACTTTCGGGGAGGGAAGAAATGGGAAAGGGGAAACCATTTGGAAATGGAATAAAAAAACTTAGAAAATAAAAAAAATATATACTTACACATTGTGCCAAATATAGAAACTATAGTTAAAACACTTTTTCATTTAAATTTAGAGATTGAGAGGACAGTACAGTGAGTATTATTAGAAACTGAAAATCTTAAAATGTATAAAATATGCATACCAAAAATCTGAAACAAATATGCCTAGTGGCAAATTTCAGATTTCATGTCAGGACAAGATAAGGATACTCTCTGTACACTAAAAGCATGGGACCTGAGTTTGATCCTCCAAATTCACATATTTTGTAATCTCACCATGAGAAAGTGAAAGTAAGTGGGTCCTTAGGTCTCTGGACCACTGGCTAATTCTCCTGAGTAAATATATTTAGATATTTGTGTACAGCCCTACACCTATGTATACACGCTCACACATACACACCATCATTTCTCCTATATCTTTTCTCTGTAATACTAAAAATGTCTAGATAAATATAACTGCAAAAAATGAGAATAAAGATATTATAAAAAAGCATTTCAAAATTACATTTCAGTGAATTTTCTACTAAAGAAAATAACATGATTCAAATAAGAAGGAATGTATAAGATTTATAGATTAAGTTAGGTATGAAACTTTTTCTGAAATACTTGAGAGATGACCAACATAAAGCGAGAAACAATAATACATTCCAGAAGTAAGGGCAGCTCATTAACAATGACAATTATCACACACATTGATAAAGTAGCATGTCAATCAAAACCTTAGCAACATTTTATTTTTTTCTTTCTTTCCTTTTTTAATTACATTTATATATATATATTATAGTCCAGTTGTTACTCCATCTCAGTTCTCCCAGTCTTGCCACTTCTGGAGCAGTAGTAACTAACAGTACCAGAAGTGGCTTCCATCTCACAGAATAGGCCTTAAATCCAATCAGAGAATGGTGTTAAAATGTTCATGCTGTCAAAACATGCACCACATACCAATGTTCAAAATACCAATGCACCAATACAGTATGAATTGTTTTTCTATTGTTGAAAACATTATTTGGAACTTTATGACTTATAGCAGCACACAATTGTTTTCTTGCTGTGTTGACTAGTCAGAAGTATGTAAGCAGTTCTATTGAGATAAATTCAAACCTTTGGCCGGGCTGTTTCTTTCTAAAACCTCTTGAGTAGAGACTGCTGCACTGTACTTTTTCCTAAATGTCATGATTTTGTTAGCATACGTTCACTATAAAGAGTGACGAGTTACAGGAAAATATTTGAATACATACATTTTATTCACCCCCATCCCATTTTCTCCACCTTTCAGGTATTCTCATTCATTTTCCCTATAACCTGACATCTAATTTCACCCCCAAAAATGCATACAAGTTTTAATGCATCTGTATTAAGTTTAAGATGCACAAATGGGTATAAGCATGTGACATTTAATACTCTGAATTGGTTTATCTCATTTAAGATGATAAAATTCATTTCTACTTGTTTTCATGAATGCTATTTCATTTTTCATTATATCTAAAAGGTCAAAGAAAGGAAAGAAACAAAGAACAATAGAAAGAAAGAAAGACAGAATGAAAGACAGATTGAAAGGAAGGAAGGGAGGGAGGGAGGAAAGAAGGAAGGAAGGAAGGAAGGAAGGAAGGAAGGAAGGAAGGAAGGTATGAAGGAAGAAAACCCAACAAAACAAAACACTATTTTGGATATGTGGCATATCGTCTCCATTATCTGTGGATGAGTATAGAGGATGATTATATGAATTATCTATTTTAACACTGCTACAATAATCATAGACATGAAAGTATCTCTTGTTTATGTTAAATTAGAGTCCTTTAGGCATATACTTGGACATATTATAGCTGGTTCACATGGTAGTTATATTTTTAATATTTTCATACGTATACACAACGCATCATATCACCACAATGACTTCCATTATAGCTTGGCTAATTTACATTTTCAGCAGCAATGTATAATGGTTCCCTTTAATCCATATTCTTGTTGCTGCTTTAATAATGACAGCAAATCTGACTGGGGTAAAATGTAACCTTTTCCTTTAAAATTTTACATTTCATCCATAACTATAGTTGAGTTCAAGAGCTTCTCAGCAGCATTGGTAGAAATTATTCATGTAAACAAACCCCATATAGAACAGGAAAATTTGTTGTTAGCTATACATCAGAGAAAACATTATTATTGAATACATAAATGTAAAACTGCTGAGAAATCAAACAAAACAATCACCAGTGGAGAAGAAATTTTCCAAATGATCTAGTATAAACAGCCAATAATCATATGAAAAATATTCACTATTGTTTATTCCATTGTATATTTTTGCTTCTAGTGACTATACCTAATCCTTGACGTGTGGTCCCTTTGTCATATTACTCCAAACTCTGTTTCCAACATTGAATTAGTTTCTCTTTCAAAGCAGTATCTCTTGTCTGTTTTCTCCACAGGAGATACATTTTATTACATTAGATTCATTTGCAGAAGCAAAGACCTCATTTCAAAATGATTTATTTAATTTTTATTCAAAGACACTTTGACTACATGAGATAAAATGTTCAGAGAGTTTAGGGATTAGAAAGTAAACATCATGGCTGAGCAGCATTATTCAGTTTATTAAACATGATAAAACATCACAATGCCTTATTTTGCTAATGAGTTTTCAAAGTTTCTACTTACTTTCTATAATGTATACCACTGTTTACATGTACATACATATGTATATTTTTAGGAAAAATGGAAGTGACAAGTTGTGTTAAATTATAAGAACTCTTAAAAATATAGTTTTGTACATTAATTCATTTCATTTTTAAGTTGTCCATAATATCATAAAAATGTTAACATTTTCCTTTGCAATATGCATATACCTCACACATTCTTAATGGAATTTTTGTAAGATTTCTAATATAACAAGTATATTATTTTATTTCATTCATTTAAATAAAAGAGAAATTCAAATCCTATGTTATAATAGTTAATATTATTGCTGGACTATGTTTAGTTTATTTTTATTTATTCTCTAGGCTTTTCTTATTTGTTTTTACTTTTTATAAATATATTTTAATTTTTATTTTATTATTGAAACAACAGTTAGCTTTAGATCTAACCGCTTAACAAATTCTAAGTGCAATGTTGTTACTGTGGACAAAATATTATGTGACATATCTCTATTACTTATTCCATTACATAACTAAAACTGAATGTCCATTGCTTAGCAATTAACCATCTATGCCTTTCATGAAATCCACAGAAGTTACTTTTATCTCTCTCTCTTTCTGCTCATATAACTGGAATTATATAATTTTGTGCTTGACTTAATTCACTTAACACAAAATCATAAAGGTTACTCATATCTGATAATCATAGTTTTAATATCAAATAACTGACGTTCTATCTATATACATAAATCATTATTTTTATCTCTTCATCCACTGATATGTTTAGATTCCTTTTCCAGCCTTTTAATTAATGAACACTATGCTTTTCTATTTTTTCAAGACTTTCATTTACATTCTTTAAGATAAATATACAATTATATATTGCTGAATCAAAGAATGGTTCTACTTTTAATATTATTAATTAAGTTATATATTTACTTTACACCTTGATTAGAGCTTCCCTTCCCTCTCTTCATCCCAGTCCCTCTCTCACCTCACCCTACCGCATCTCTTTCTTCTCTTTTTCCTCAGAAAGTGGAGAGCTCCCATTTTTATCAAAGAGCCTTGGAAAATCAAGTTGCAGTAAGACTATGTACATTTTCTATTATTGAGGGTAGACAAGGCAGCTTAGTTAGGAAAAAGGGATCCAAAGGCAGGCAACTGAATCAGAGACAGGTCCAGCTTCCGCTGTTAGGAGTCCCATATAAGGACCCAGATGCACAATTGCTACATGTGTGCAGAAGGCATAGGTCCATCCTATGAATGTTCTCTGGTTGGTGGTTCAGTCTCTATGAGCCCCTATGGGTGAGTAGTTCTATTGCTAAGTGTTGAGGAAGTATTATATTTTCGCATTAGCTATACTCCTATTAACAATGTTCATAATGTTCAATTTCTCTGCATCATCTCCAAAAGGACTTGTGGCATTCATCTTAATAGGAAAAAAGTAAAATCTCAATGTGCGATTTATATGCATTTCCCTATCAATTATTGATGCTTACTGTTCTTTTATTTACTTGTTGACATTTTCAAAACTGAAAACAAGAATATAGAAAAATCAATGAAAGTTAGATTTGTTAAGGATAAATAGTAAAATGACACTGAAAAGCATTGCACTAAATTTTAAAAAAGAATAAAAGAGAAAGGGCAAATTAAATCAAGAAACAAAGATAAGTTTTCCTACAAAGATAAGAATGCATGAAAGATTAGTGTAAATATTTAAAAAAATAATCCATAAAAATTCATAAGTTCTCAAAAATATGCAACACATTGAGTAATTTTGAAGAAACATGCAATTTGAATAGTCTACCAGTAATTAATTAGATAGCAGTACTGATAACTTTTAACAAACAATTCAAGGACTGTCAATTTGAAGCACTATGAAACTCCACCAAAAATCTAAGAAGTGTATATTTTGAAGAAAGTTCACCCAGGTATCATAGCTAGATAAATGACACCACAGAAAAATATAGGTCAGTAATAATAAACAAGCAAGAATAAACAAAGTGATTGAAGAGTGAATAAACAATACATTAAAGAAATTATATGACATGAGCTAGATAAATTTGTCCCTGACATCTGAGATTATATCAACATACATAATAAATTAACATGATGAACCGAAGAAACAGAGTAAGGGGCAATTGCCTTATTTTCTTATAGTTGAAAACATTCATCATTTTCTCCATATTAAAAAACTGAGCAAATATTATATAGAAAATTATGTCAACATAATATGTATCATTTATTTCAAGGAAATGACTAATATACTTATTAATTGTGAAAAACTGAAAGTTCTATGTTTATAATCAGAAT
Source organism: Tokudaia tokunoshimensis (assembly GCA_036184795.1). Lineage (NCBI taxonomy): Eukaryota > Metazoa > Chordata > Mammalia > Rodentia > Muridae > Tokudaia > Tokudaia tokunoshimensis. Next base: position 127,913,154 of record BTHU01000023.1, on the reverse strand, counting down.
AAATTATGAACTCCCATTCATGTGCTTTTTGAAAATACAAAATTGTACATTTTGCCGGAATATTTACACAAGGAAAATTGTCAATATCAGAAAGAAAGAAACTAAACTTACTCTGTTTTCAGATGTCATTTTCTGGAATATAAAAAACCTTAATCACTACACATAAATGTGAAATGACAGTCCATAAAACCCAGAAATCAGTTATATTTCTCTACAATATTATTCAGTAGGAAAGGCAAACTAATATAGCATTAAGCAGCAATACAATGTTAGCCTTAGTGGGTAAAGATACTTCATGGGCAAGCCTGAGGACATTATTTTTGACCCCTGTAGTCATGTAAAGATGGAAGGAAGAAACAGACTCCAAAAAGTCGTTCTGCATACTATGATACCCATGTATGCTTTCTCTCTAGCTCCCACTCTGTAGATATTGTTGCTCTCATTCTTGCTCGCCATTGTTCACTGCATTAACCACCCCGAAAAATCCATGCACACAATAATAATAAAAATGAAGTAAAATTTAAACAATCAAGTTGTTTATAACTAAATTCAAATAAGTTGCAAATCTTTATGTGCTGCACCACTACTTACCCACATATTCTCAATTGTTATCCAATTCATTCTGAATGCATTTCATTCTCCTGAAAAAAAGTCAATTTGATTATAATTAATTGTGTCATATGCTTCACTTGTATCTATGTAGTTAAAGTTAATTGTATAAAACCCCCAAGTATCGGTATTTTACTGATATTTGAGTTTTCACTATTAAGCTAATTGTTCTATAGCCTTTCTTCTTTTTTCCTGCTATTCTTCCATTGACTTTCTATGGTGATAATTATGCATTTTATTTCATTGTGATGATAAAAACAATCAAAAGGAGAAATTCCACATGCTCCTATAAATGTCCCTGTCTTCTTACAATTATCTATGTCTTATATATTTTCTTTGTTACCTCCTATTTCATTGAACAAGACATTATTTCTACCATTTCATGTATCTCATGTTATCTCACATATGAAAAGACTCTCAATATAATTATGTTTTTAATACAATGGCAAGATCCCATCAAAATACAATCTAGAAACTGCTTCTCTTTCATATATTCAGAAAATCAATTCTGCAACCCAGGACTACCAGCCCAGGGATGGTACCACCCACAATGGGCCCTCCCATGCTTGATCACTAATTGAGAATATGCCTTACATCTTGATCTCATGGAGGCATTTCCTCAAGAGAATCTCCATGCACTGTGATAATTCCAGCTTGTGTCAAGTTGACACACAAAACCAGCCAGTACAAATGTAGAAAAAAATATCTGATGTTACCAAACATTGGCAAAGACTCTCTTCTTTCACTAGGTTCCTGAATTTTTGCCTACCTTTACTTTGAGCCAATAAATGTTTCTTTTTGGCTCCCTCTCAAAGCAGTATGCTCATTGCAAGGAAACATGTTCTTTGATCTTTATTTCCATAACACCATTGCCTTCATCTCTCCTATAATTTTCTAACATATCACAAATATAAAGGAAAAACATTTATGAATAATTTTGAAATGCTTCCAGTTCCTAACTTAGAATCTTTCTTCCCATTATGTTTCAGGAGCCATCTAGAAAAAGCTGAGGCTAGCAGGTTGTCTTCCTGTAGGCAACCCACTCTCTTTGCATGGATTATGATGGGTGAGCTATGAGAGGCAAGGACCTAAGAGACTTCATCTCAGGATTGCTTCTTACAGCTAATATGCCTTTCTGGTCACTGATACAGAGTCTATTGATTCCTGGGCAACAGTTCATCCTATTGGACAGATTTACTGCAGGTCAACATGAAGATGAATTTTCATGAATTAATATGGTTTAGATGAAATAATGACTTTATAGAATTACTGATTAGATTAAAATAATTTGTGAAGAAAATTTTTATTAATTAATTATTTTATTTATTTGCATCTCAAATGTTGCCCCCTCTACTCATTTTTCCTTTCAGAGTTCTTTTCCCACTCTCCCTATGAGAGGGTGCTCCCAGGGCATCCCTCTACCCTGGGTCATCAGGTCTCTACAGAATGAGGCACATCCTCTCCCACTGAGGTCAGACAAGTCAGTCCTCTGCTGCACATGTGTCGGGGGCCTCAGATCAACCCATATATGCCCTTTGGTTGGTAACTTAGTTTTAGGTAACTTCTGGGCGTCCAGGTTAGTTGACAATGTTGATCTTTCTATGGGTCTGCCATCCTCTTTTGTCCCTTCAACCCTTCACCTAACTCTTCCATGGGGCTGTAGAGTATCTGCCTCTGTCTCAGTCAGCTGCTAGTAGAATCTCTCAGAGGGCAGCCATACTTGGTTCCTGTCTGCAAGCACAGCATAGCATCAGTAATAATGTCAGGGTTTGGTGACCACACTCAGACAGATTAGTTTTGGAGAAGGATGCATGAAGTACTGAGAAGAAGGTATATTCTTTTGTGTTGGGGTGAAATATTCTGTAGATATCTGTTAGTTACATTGGATTCATAACTTTAGTTAATTTCATTCTTTCTCTGGTTAGCTTTTTGTCTTGATGACCATTCTGTCCTTGAGTCTATTTCTGTGGGGGATTATCTATCTTTGAAACAAGGCCAAATTGGTGAGAATGGGTGACCTTTTGAAAAAATGTGTTCTTTTACTCATCAGGGAGATTGCAATATAGTTCTCCTTTGCTATTGTTGCTGAGTTTTTGCCAGGATTTGAAAAGAAAGACCTTCAGTATCTACATGCCTGACAAATGGTTACTAATGGGAAAGAGGGTAACATTTGAAATGTACATAAATAATATATTCAATTAAAAAAAACTTAAGCATGTATCCTCAACCTGACATGCTGCCCCTCAAAAATAAACAGTTAAAACACAAGATATTCTACTGACTAGAGAGTTTTCAAAAGAATGAAAATAAGTGGCTGAAAATTTGTTTTTCATATTTAGTCTCCACCATACTTGGTCATCAGTGAAATGTTAATTAAAATTACTTTGAAATTTTATCTTACCCCTGTAGAATGGCTAAGATTTTTTAAAAAGTGATTACAACAATGAAATGTTGCCTTAGAAGTGGGGAGAGAAAACATTTATATTTTGCTAGTGGGAGTACGAACTGGTACAACTGATATAAAAATAAATGTGGAATTCTTCTAAAAGCTATAAAGAGAACTAACACATAATCCAGTTATATCATTCCTGGGCATAATTCCAAAGGATTCTATATCCCAGTCAAGAGATACTTGCTTATCCATGCTCACTGCTGCTCTATAAGCAGGAAATAGAAACACCTATATGCCTACCACATGATAAGCAGATCCTGAAAATATGGTATAAACAATGTAATATTTTTTTTATCTGCAAGAAACATTAAGTTAAGAAAGTCACAGGTTAATGGATGTACTTGGAAATCATTACACCACATGAGGAAAACAGCCCCAGAAAAACAAATGCCTCTTATTCTTCTCATATGTTGATGTTAGGTTTGATTTTTTTTTTTTAGATGTATGTGTTTAAGCTAAATTGGAGTGCTCACACAGAAGTCAGGAAACCAGCAAGAATCATAGGAGTGGAGTATTTCAAGAAAATAAAAACAAAACACAGTATGAGAAGGCAAAGGTAAATAATGGGATAGAAGTGGATAAATATGAGGGGAATAAGAGGAAAGGGTAGAAAAAGAATATGGAAAAAGATAAATTACACTGATGACTTTTGAAATAATATATGGCAACCTACTACTCTAGAAATTACTTAAGATATATAGAGAGATAAAAGAGGTTTAACTAGAATTACCCTGTTACTATGTGTTTCAGTTAAAGTTTCTATTGCTGTGAAGAGACACAACGACCATGGCAACTTTTATGAAAGAAAACAATCAGGGGTGTCTTAAAGATCAGAGGTTTAGTCAATCACCAACATGGTAGGAAGTATGACAGCATACAGACAGACATGGTGCAGATGTAGCTGAGAGTTCTAAATATATGTTGTCAAGCATCAGGAAGAGACTGTCACACTGGGCCTATGACCATCTAAGATCTTAATGCTCACACCCAGTGACACACTTCCTTCAGTAATTCCATACCTATTCTAATAGAGCCATACCTCCTAATACTACCACTTCCTATGAGACTATGAGATAAATTTTTCTTCAAATAACCAAACATCTGGGTTCTTTCCAGCTTCTGGCTATTATAAATAAGGCTGCTATGAACATACATGGTATGCAGTCACTGATAAGGGGATATTAACCCAGAATCTTGGAATACCCTAGACACAATTCGCATATCAATAGATTTCTAAGAAGATGGAAGAAGAGACCCCTGGTCCTGGAAAGACTAGATGTAGGGGAATGCCAGGACAGAGAAGCGAGAGGGGGTTGAAAGGGGAAAAGAGGGAGGGAAGGGGGCTTATGGGACTTTCGGGGAGGGAGGAAACGGGAAAGGGGAAATCATTTGGAATGTAAATAAAAAAAACTTAGAAAAACAAACAAACAAAAAATAACCAAACAGTAGAATAGCACCCTCTTAATTAACACAGAATAATACCCAGGGCCATGTATGGGTTACTTCTTTAGAGATTTTAGATACTGAGATGACGTAGACACCCACATACTATATTATGCTTGCTCTTGCTAAACATCAGAACTTCTTGATGATAACCTACTGCTGAAAATACTACATACTTGAATGGTAGGACAAGAAAAATTAAGCTGATTCAAATGTGATAGATCCCTGCTAGCTTTCTGTTGTGGATAGCCCTGGTGGTGTTTGTATTTTGATGCTAATTCCGCTTCCCCAAGAGGGGCTGCCTGGGACAAGGAATGAATCACTTATTCAGGTGACTTCATGTGAACCTTCCCTTAATGAATAAAGATTTCAAGGAATGAATCACAGGGTGAGTGAGTGGGAATTCCTGGTTGGAGAAAGATCAGGAGGAAGAGGAGAGGAGACTTGGCTGGTAGACAGGAGACTATGGAGACAAAAATATAGATAATGGAGGCTCCTGGTTCAGGTTGCAGATAGCAGGATCTGCTACGGGATGATTTTTAACTTAAAATTACTTGAAACATTAGGATGCTAGTTGTTGTGCCCAACGATTGTGTTGCCTTTTGTTTCTAAACTAAGATTGTTTGGTGTTTTTTTTTTTTTCATGCTGTGACTCATCTGAGTTCCTGAGAAAATGTACAGTGGCATAGCATCCCAGCCAGCCACAGGAATTTGGAAGGGTGGGGTTGGCATGGCAGAAGCCTGCCATGGGAACTTAAAGAGCTGGGTGGAGAGATTTTGGATCTCTGAGACAGAGGTCTGCAGGGCTGAGAACAGGCCAGCCAGACTGCTGGTGCCTTGCCAGCGGCTGCATAGGTGCCTTTTTAATATTTCACACTATATGGTCAGGTATGTCAATGTGTTCGAAAACATCACAATCTAGTGGAACTGTTAAGTTCTCTATTCTCAAGGTGTCTACAATTTACAATGATTGCTAGCTTAAACTAAAACAAAACTTAGCCAGTTATTAAGCAGTTCATTGGCATTATGGACCAACACACTTTTGTGTAAACACATGCATCAATCAAGTTTATTTAACATTGACTTGAGTCTCAAAAACATACACTAGAACACAATATATTTCTATTTCTCTCTAGGAAACCCATTATAAGTTTAGTTTTACTCAAACTTGGTCGATATTTGGAAGTAACAGTGGTGACTAGGGTAATTGCAGAGTCCATGCAATTGAATTTTAGATAACTATAGATTCCTGTATGCTTTATATAATGCAAAGAAAAAATTGAATTATTTGTGAGTACAAAGCAATATCCAATTCAAGAATTTTGAATGATTTTATCACAACATTGATGCCTTTAAATTAAAAGAAAGAGGTCAGGATTTTCATATTAAAATTTTATTGAAATTGTATAATAAACTTCATGAAAAATCCTCGATCATCCACAGTAACTGGCATACCATATTCAAATTATGTGACTACTATATGGTTCATTAGCTTATCTCTAAAAGCAAAGAAAATAGTATAAAAATTGCCAGTTATTTTAATGTTAAATATTATATGTAATATGTTGTGGAATGTACCATTAGTGTTTATTTCTATTTGATGTTAGGTATAAAATAAAGCATCCTAAAACTTGATTGTTTAAAGTAACAATATTAAAGAAATGTTGGGCATCAACAACTTTGCTTGGCTTATTTCCAAGATCCTTCCCCTGGATGGGCCTATTTCCTTCATTTTTGTTGCAGTCAGTTAGTTGGTAGCCCCATAGTGACTGGATTCTTTGAAATAAACTCAAATGCTTGGTGGTTCTTTGTTAGGGTTCATAGATCCTCTTCTTCATGACTTTCATTGGAAGTTAGTTCACGTTCATTCACACTGTTCCAATGTACAGAAGATCACAAAAGGAATGACAATGCTTCCTGAAATTTAAGCTCAGAAGTAGTTCATCAGTTTTGCTATATTTTGTTGGCCAGACTATATCATATACCTAATTAGCAGAAATTAAAGATTTGGGGGGTAAACAATTCCTTTTTGATGGTAAAATAAATGTGCCTTGAGATTATTGATAAAATATTAGTGGACTGATGCAGTAAGGAATGAGCTTCTGATGAGCTAGAAAGCAATGGGGGAAGAACAAGAGAAACTGAATGTTTATGTTAAGTAGAAAATAAGTAAGAAATATAGAAGGGCATAAATTTGTGGGAAAGATGGCCTCTGTAGTGGTACAAAACATGTAAAGGGAAGGGAATAAGGATAGTTGTAAATGACATGTTGAAAGCATCTGAGATATTATGAATACTAAAGACAGTGAAATAAGAGCAATATTCATGTTAGGGATGAGTTTCAAAATTATCAGTTTATTGTGATGCAGATGTACATTGATGTGTAGCCCTCACCAGCATTATTCAAAGCCAGTTATAAATGTTAAATAGGAGTAATTGAGTAAAATCAGAGATGGCATGTTTCAGTATAGTTTTGAATGAAGGACAAAAGGGACAAAGAAGTTCAGTGGCTATGAGAATGAAAAAACACTTTTAAAAGACAGATGATCAGGTAAAATTTTGATTTTAAAATAAAGGGAGATTGATTGACAGATTAGTATATACTAAGAGATGTCTGTGAAGATTCCAGGCTAGAGTAGAATATAAGAAAATTAGAATGCTAAAAGCAGAGACAAAGATTTGAATACAAAGTATAGTATGATTAGAACTTGTATGTGATGTAAAGGGCAACATAGATGACCTTGCATTATGAGAAGCACCATTTGAATATTTATCACTTACTATTTTAGACATTTGTACTTTATTTATTAAGAATTTTACATATGAATAGTATATTTATATATTTCTCCCCTCCTTTTTCTCCTTGCAACTCTTCATGTGCCCCCATTTAATCTCACATTCATTACTTCTTATTCTTTAATTATTGTTGGTATGTCTATATGCATATATAAATAAATATGAAAATATAACATATTGAGTTCACTTAACATTGTTTATCTGTATATCTTAAGAATGGCAATTTGTGATTGGATTCAGGGCACATGTCTGTGGAAATGGATGATTCTCCCTTTTTCTGCAGTCACTGATTACCAATAGTTTTTCATCTATGCTTGGGGTCATGGGAGAGACACAGTTGTATATCTGGAGATGGCACTCATAAAGAACAGCTCACCATGCACAATCTCTAACTTTACTCTGAAATCCATTTATTTCCTGACTATGCCACCCTTCTCATCTGATGCTCTTTACTAAAAGCAGAAGGATACTAAGGGAGTACATGGCTAGGACCTATGACAATTCTCTCTTAGTTGGTTCTTTCTAGACCTTTCTATGTTTTTCTTTGTTTAATATTAGAATTTACCACAGTGTAAGTTGTTTATATCTGTTTTCTTTCTTTGTCTCTCTCTGGGTGGCACGTATATAAAGATTAAACAGCATCAGATTCTGAAAAAAAAATACATTCTCTTTTACAGGGATTTTACCCAAATAAGACATTAATGCAATAAATTGTATTTTAGTGTCTGCTTATTGGAAGGACTATAGCTAAAACAACAGGTACCCAAAAACATTCCCGAAATTGTTGGTAATGAGATTTCACATGTAGACTCTCACACTTCCATCTCAAAGCAAGAATGACACAATTGCAATTGGTGTTAAGGGTAGTATTTGGTACACATTAATTGTTCTTATTAAATATTTCATCTTTGATGACCTTGGAAAGATATATTTGTGACAGAATTCTGTAATAGGTACAAGGAGTCATTCATTTGAAAGACATGTGGGAAATAATATATGAAAAGACAAAGAAGTTGGCTAGTTCATGCCAAGTTGTATTGACACAGTGCATATGGATAATGAGAGGTTTGGAGATGTTAACAAGCATTTAAGAGCTTAGTGAAAGAACTGGAGGGTGTCAGTGGTAGAATATAAAGTGGTCCTAGCCACCTGTAACAGAAGGCCAGACACAATCAAACAGCAGGCTGAAAAAGTCATGGTGAGAGTTGTAGAGCCCAAGAGACACCCATGAAGATCGTTTATGAGCAAGTCATGACCATGGTGCAAAAATCTTGTATCCTGAAAAGTTGAAGGACTACATCAATATGACTGTCATGAGGATACTGCCCATACAATCCTCTCAAACTCCACACAGGAACCTACCAGGTCCAATGTAGATTGAACAGCATCTTAAACAACAGTTGAATGTCAAGTGTCATTCTAGAGGTTGCAGAAAACTTTCCCCCCAAGTACAGAAAAAGATCCTTTACTAAGTATTCTTACTTAATCTCTTGCCATCAAAACCTATAACCACAATTATCCCAGTACAAACTGAGTGTGGACAAACTTATATAGATAAGATAATTAGGAGATTGTAAATATAAAAGTATAGGAATTAAGAGATATATGCAAGCAGGAAACTGAAGGGAAAGCCTTCAGACTTGTGTTTTGAGACTGATTGATGGAATTAGAATTGTTTTGATTTGGTTAAATTTATTTTTGAGACAGGGTCTCCTAGGCTAGCCCCCACTTCATCATATTGCTGAGGGTGGCCTTGAATTTCTCATAATTCTACCTCTATATCTCTGTATGCTGAGATTACAGAAATAGGCCATCATCCTTGAAACACACAGTGTTGAGGATCAAATGCCTGGTCTTCCTTTTAGATACTAGGCATGAGTTCCACCAGCTGAGCATCATACACATTGCTAATTTGATTATATTTACAATGCATTTGACCTACCAAGAACTCTAGGGACAATAACAGACTTGTTGATACTGACTCTTAATATTAGTTAAATTGATAAGGGAAATAGGATATATATCAAATCTTACTTAATTACCAAGAATAATATTAAATAGTTTACTAGAAAAGTAAGTAGAGATAGAATAATTAAACTAGATGAAATAAATGACTCTGAAAGACACATTATATGCATATGTGTTCTCTCATTGTTAGAATCTATAAAATAATATAACATAGAAAGACTTATATAATAAGATTTGGATGTAGTGTTCATAAAAAGAGAGGGAGATACAAGATGTTCTATGCGGTGTGTGGTGAGGTGTGGGGGAAGGGGGTGCTTCAGCAGGCTCATGCTGAGGCATCCCTTCCCCCTGAGGGACCACACACATACACACACACATACACACACACACTCACACACACATGATGGTATAGTATAGAATAGAGTTTATTTGGAGCATGGGGAGGGGAGTTAAGAGAGTATTAGAGGCAGAGAAAGGCAGAGAGGAGGAGAGAGTAGTTAAATAGAGGCTGGCAATGACCATGTGGATAGAGGCGGGGAGGGAAGGGAATGGGGAAGGGAAGAGCCCAAGAGGGCAAGAGGAGAGGGAGAGAGAGAGAGAGAGAGAGAGAGAGAGAGAGAGAGAGAGAGAGAGAGAGAGAGAGAGTAAGAGAGAGAGGAGGGGACAAGTAGCCCCTTTCCTAGTGGGCCAGGCCTACCTGGCTCTTGCCAGACAAATGTGGGGATATTCTTAGACAGAATCCTAACAATGGATGCATTAGAGGGAATGCCAATCCTGCAGGGCTTTGGTGAGAACAGAGTGATGTGGTTCCTGCCATTGGGACAAGCCCCCAGAGTGAGCCTCCATGAATGTTAATGGCTGCTATGGGCATAATGCTTATTTGCATAATAATGTACATATTTCAAATTATTCCAAAGAATGTCCTTCCTATTAAAGTTAATAGCTCCCTCATAATTAAAAAGAGCACAAATCCAGGAGTTGAGTGGCTATGTCTCAGCAAAATGGTAAAAACTTGGACCTTCAAGACAGCCCTTGAGGCTATGGAAATAAGCTCTAAATACATGATTTCAAAAATATATAATTTCTCACCTCTGCAAAAAATAAAGTTATTATAAGAATTAAATGAGGAGTTTCATGAATCTAAAGGAATAGAGGTATAGCATACTATGAGCCAGCTTGTCAGAAAGATACAAAGACAGACAGGTACAAATGCAGGAAGATTCCAGAATTCCTGGTCAATCTGAGCCTCAGCTAGTCCAGGTCCAGGTATGATGTAAGTGGTCATCTTAGGGCTGGGTCCCACCCAGCTATCTTATCCTCTGTGCTTAACAAAGGCCGACAGCTCTCTGAATTCTTTTGCTGAGCGCCCTCCTTCCAGTCCCTGTCTTCACACTGTCCCTCTCCCTTCTCCCCTCCCTTTCTCCTTTGATAGCATAGAGACCCCCCCATTTCATCCCCCACCCTGGCATATCAAGTCTCTGCAAGGTTAACACATCCTCTCTACTGAGGCAAGGCATGGCAGCCCAGTTAGGGGAAGGGGGATCCATAGGCAGTCAACAGAGTTAGGAACAGCCCCTGTTCCAGTTGCTGGGGACCCACATGAAGACCAAGCTGCACATTTGCTACATATGTGCAGGGATAAGTCCAGCCCATTATGATCTTTGGTTAGTGGTTCAGACTCTGAGAGCCTCTAAGGGTCCAGGTTAGTTGACTCTGTTGTTCTTCTCATGGAGTTTCTATCCCCTCCAGGATCCTTCCCCCAAAACTCTTCCCTAATAGTCTTCTCATTCCTTCCACTGTTTGGCTGTGGGTCTCCTCATCTGTTTCAGTCAGTTGCTGGGTGGCAATTCTCAGAGGACAGTTATGCTAGGCTCCTGTCTGCAAGCATAACAGAGTATCATTAATAGTGTCAGGGGTTGGGGATTGCCCCGGGATGGTTCTCAAGTTGGGCCAGTTATTGGTTGGCCATTCTCTCTGTCACTGCTCCATCTTTGTCTTTGCACATCTTATAGGTAGGACACATATTGGGTAAAAGGTTTTATGGGTGAAATGCTATCCTTATTCCTCCAGTCCCCATCCCCTCGTGCAGCCAGTTCCCTCCTTCCATCAATATACAATATCTATTTTGTTTTTTCCTTCTAGAAATGTACATCCACCTCTTGTCCACTGTAGGCACCTATCTATTTCCATTTATTCACCTGGGTCCCTGGCCCTCTATCCCTCTCTTCTGTCTTTCTCATACCTGATTCTGCCCCCCATCCCCCTCTTCATCCCACTCCCTCACAGTTCCATCCCTCCATCTGCTTCCTATGACTATTTTATTCCTCTTCTAAGTGAGATTGAAGCACCCTCTCTTCAGCCTTCATTCTTATTTAGTATCTTTGAATCTATGGAGTGTAATCTTGGTATCCTGTACTTTCACAGTTAAGATGTATTAATCCACATAAAATATTTTGAATGTTTTTTATTTCACAAGATACCATCTGATAACATGATTTGGTCTTTGCAAAATAATAATTTTTGTATCCCATTTATGTTTACAATCTAAAAATTAGAAGGATTATTCTTACCATTTCAACAAAGAAACCTTTAAGTGTATAAGAATGTATTAGATTGTGTGACTGCAATTCACATGTTTATTTTTTTGGCCAATTACCATATACAGAATTCTTATTTCTAATCCAACAAAGAAAAAATAATTATTGGGAAATATAGAAAACATTAAATTCTAAAACAACCCAAATTATATGTTTCTGAACTATGGTGATAATAATTTGTCATTCAGGATAGGAAGAAATGGATGAATATTTTCTTGATATTATACAATCATAAGGCTCAATGTAGAAAGTACTAATGTGCTTTGTCTACCTCAAATTGGATTTTTGCTGCCATTATTGAACTTCAGAGGAGTATTATGAATATGTAAATATGAATTTATATCAATATGCATATGCACATACATATATATGTACATAATGTGTAATACACACACACAAACATATATGAATGGTAGATAAAGAGCGCTAGACAGAGGGTTTTCAAGGAAAAGAATAACAGGAAAAAGGAAAGAGTAATGATATCCTCCCACTCTGGAGAATGGTAGAACATACATACATATATATGTATATATATATATATATATATATATATATATATATATATATATATATATATATATAGAGAGAGAGAGAGAGAGAGAGAGGGAGAAAGGGAGGGAGAGAGATTATGACTCATTAATCACATAGGTCTTTTTTGTATGTTTTCACATTTTAAGTAAACAACTATATATGTGTGTATGTATTCATGCATGTATGTATATGTGTGTATGTATGTATGTGTGTGTGTTTTCCAGGCTAAAACCCAAAAGTCTTACTTTAAGTAAAGTGTATTTATTCTATCTGAATGGATTTTCTGTTGATTGTTATATGTGAAAAGTTATTGTCATACTCACTGACATTCAAATTTTCTCTAATGTCTTCTAGGAGTTTTATACTCCTGTCTTATACATTTAGTTTCATGGTTAAATTTTAGTAAATTTTGAATTATCCAGTATTTGTCTAGATTTCTCCTTATTACCTTTGTAGTTTTTCAAAAATCTGCTAATTATGTTTGCATGGCTGTATTTATTTCTGGCCTCTCTTATTTGTATCATTGATCTCTTTATATATTTTCCAAAAATATACCATGCTGAATACTGTGGCTTCATGATAACTCAAAGGCAAGTAGCATTCATCTTCCATATGTTCTTAACTTTCAGTATTGTATGAGATATTCTAGGTCTTTTATTCCCCTTACAAACTTTAGAATTAAGTGTCAATAACCTCAAGAAAACTTTGTCAAATTTAGATTGATATTATATTATTTAGATCAAGTTGTAAAGATTTAACACACACTATGAGTGAATATACACTATTACACCTTCATTCAATGATGTTTTTTTTCTTCAGATTTTTGCAATATTCCTCACACAGATTTTGTGTTTTGCTGTTCAAGGAGTGGAAAAGTAAATGACATTATTTTTCAGTTGGCATATTCATTACAGTACATAGGAAATAAATTGATCATGTATTTTAAACATTGTATCTCAAAGCAGCATTATCACTCATTGACTAAAGAAAGACATTATTATTTTTATGTTTTTTGGATTTTACACAAAGACATTCATGCTTTGGGCATTTGAAGATATTGTTAATTTTAGTGTTTAACCAGTATAATTCATATTATTTCTTTCTAGTGCCTGCAGCTAGGAGTTCCAAGGTAACATTTGAAAAGATTGATAAAACACACATCCTTGATTTATTCTTGATGTTAGTGCGAATTTTTTATATTCAGTAAATTATCTCGTGTTTTATTTTTGTAATTTTTTTCTTTATATTATATAATCTGGAGATGATTTAATGATATTTTTGGAAAAAGAATTAGCCACTAGGGAACACAGTCATATTTACAAGTTCACAACAATATTCCAATCATATCCACTGTTCTTGTGACAACATAGTCATACATAAAAAATGCATCAAATGCCTTTAATCACAACATTCAGGAGGCAGCAGCAGGCTGATCTCTGAGGGTTCGAGACCAGCATGTTCTACAAAACCAGAACATGGCAGCAAGTGATCTGTTACACAGGGCAAATCTGACTCAATAAAACAACAAAAAAAGAGAACCAATATCAATATTATTCACTACAAAACTTAAGTGACTGTTACAATTTATAAAAATGCATAATAATTTACGCAGCACTCAAAATCTAAAAATATTCCAATACTCTTTGAAGGGCTTGATGTATAATCTCAGTTTTCTTCCCTACAAAACCATTTGAATTCACACAAATTTATAATTGAATGATCTAGGGCCTATCACAGATTAAATCATTTTCAGCAACTGTTGGACTGTGAAAGACAGTCCATGTTCTAGTTAAGCTAGGTTTGAACCTCAGCGACCCAGTGGATTTAATTCACTAGAGATGGAAGGCTGTTTGCCCATGCTCCCAGACACCAAGCTGACACCACAAGATCCCAAGCCCTTGGTATTCTGGCTGAACTCCACTCCCACCATTATCTGGCTACAGCCAGGTTTTCCCCACCCCACAGTTACCTGGCAACAGCCAGGTAGTGCGGTCCACTATAAAAGGGGATGCTTGGTGCTCTTTTGCCCTCTCTCTGTCTCTTCTCTCTTGCCCACGCTCTCTGCTCTCTGCCATGTCTCTTGCTCCCTGTTCTCCCTCTCTCCACACTCTTTTCACCTCTTTCCATGTGATCATGGCCAGCTCTCAGCCCTATATCTCTTCTTTCTCTTTTTACTTTTCTATCTCTTTTTTCCCCCTTACTTTTCTATAATAAAGCTTTTTTTTTTTATATTTATATCTTTTTTTTAATTTAATTTAATTTTATTTTTTTTAATTTACATTCCAAATCACTTCCCCTTTCCCGTTTCCTCCCTCCCCGAAAGTCCCATAAGCCCCCTTCCCTCCCTCTTTTCTCTGTTCAACCCCCTCTCATTGCTCTGTCCTGGCGTTCCCCTACATCCAGTCTTTCCAGGACCAGGGGTCTCTCCTTCCATCTTTTTAGAAATCTATTGATATGTTGATTGTGTCTAGGGTATTCTGAGATTCTGGGTCAATATCCCCTTATCAGTGACTTCATACCATGTGTGATCTTTTGTGATTGGGTTACCTCACTAAGGATGATATTTTCAAGTTCTGACCATTTGCCTAGGAATTTCGTGAATTCATTGTTTTTAATTGCAGAGTAGTATTCCATTGTGTAAATATACCACATCTTCTGAATCCATTCCTCCGTTGAGGGACATCTGGGTTCTTTCCAGCTTCTGGCTATTATAAATAAGGCTGCTATGAATATAGTGGAGCATGTGTCCTTATTGCATGCAGGTAAAGTCTCTGGGTATATGCCCAGGAGTGGTATAGCCGGATCCTCCGGAAGTGTCATGCCCAGTTTTCTGAGGAGCCGCCAGCTTTAAAATCATGGGCTGTTTCCTCTTACCTAAATCAGCAGTATTGGAGCAATGGAACAGGCCTCTCAGCTTCTTAACCTGCCAGACCAGACCAAGGACTCCCCCTCCTGGATGGGTTTCCTCCACAGGTACATGTGGCCCACTTCAGAACAGTCTAGCAAGCAATTCTATTTTTATTTTTTTGATCTGGGCTCAGCATGCTTATTATATTCATTTGAAAAGGGAAGTGGTGTTATTTTATACAGCTAGACAGGGAGGCCAGGAAATTACATCCAGATAGTGAAGGAAGCAGGGTTATTTTATACAGACAAAAAAAAGGAAGCAGTGTTGCGGCATAGAACTTAATAAGGATGCCAGTTTAGCTAAGGTTGGTGGGAGCATTTCTGTAGGGGAACAATCTGTAGGACATAAACTTCAAAGGAGCACGGTATAATAGATATTTTCTGCATACACTATCAACATCTGCATGTGCACTCAAGGAAGTCTTTGCTGCTACCCTTCTGAGCATTAGCTGGGAAAGCTTCGCCATTCTCATGAGGCTGAAGCATGGTCCTAGACATGATCATACCCTTATTAAACAATATACCCCCTCAGGATTTCATTCACTCCCTACAGTTGATGATTTAATAAAAGATAGCACAGAATATTTAATATGATCTCCATAAAGCAACAATGAAAAAGTTATGCCTTTTACTTAAAAGCTTTGTGTTGATTCCCAGAAAATAAGAATTCACCCATCCCCTCAAAAGAGTTGCCATTTCTTTCACTTCAGTGGCAACGACAACAGAACACATTTTTAATAATTTCAACATTGAAGAGTGGGGAGCTGAGAGACAGTGGGCTTCTTGCCCAGTGGTCTGACTAGCCTGTCCCATTGATCATGTTTGAAAGATGGTGGAACGTTATGTGGTGAAGAAAGAACAATGGCTGAAGATACATGACTTATATGTTGCCAAAAGACTCAGGTTTGCTTCCTCCTATAGGCAATCATTTCATTAGTTTCATTTTAGTCTTTTAATGGGGGATGGAATCAAGAAAATAAGATAGATTCTTACAAAATAATTGAGCAGAAATTATTATCTGGCTGAAGATGTTCTGAAGACTGCTGATTTTATAAAATGATTTGCAAGACTTGATGAAAGCCCACACTCTTTTATGAAATCCAGCAAATAAATCCATCCAAGATGACCTTCAGAGAAATGATGGAGTTTGTGACTCAAATGTCTTTTCTTTTATTATTTACATTTCAACTGGTATCCCCTTTCCACGTTACCCCTCTAAAAACCTCCTATCCCATTTCCCTGCTCCCTGCTCATCCCCTCCCCCTAATTTCCTGACTTGCATTCCACTATGCTGGGGAATCAATCCTTCACAGGACCAATGGCTTCTCCACTCATTGACGACTGAAATGTTCATCTTCTGCTCCATATGTAACTGGAGCAGTGGGTCCCTCCATGTGTACTCTTTGGTTGGTGGTTTAGTCCCTGGAAGCTCTGGGGGAACTGGATGGTGCATATTGTTCCTACTGCAGGGCTGCTAACCTATTCAACTCCTTGGTTCTTCTCTCTAGCTGCTCAATTGGGGACCCTCTGTTCATTCTATTAGTTGGCTGTGAGCCATGGATGTTTTCATCAATTTCCAATAATGATCAAAGTATACACCACACTTTGGTCTTCCTTCATCTTGAGCTTCAGGTGGTCTGTGAGTTGTATCTTGGATATTCCAAGCTTTTGGGTTAATATCCACTTATCAGTGAGTGCATACTCTATGTGTTCTATTGTGACTGGGTTACCTCACTCAGGATGATATTTTCTAGTTCCATCCATTTGCCTAAGAATTCCATGAATTCATTGTTTTTAATAGCTGAGTAGTACTCCATTGTGCAAATGTACCACATTTTCTGCATCCATTCCTCTGTTGACAGTCGTTTGGGTTCTTTCCAGCTTGTGGCTATTATAAATATGGCTGCTATGAACATAGTGGAGCATGTGTCCTTATTACATGTTGGAGCATCTTCTGAGTATATGCACAGGAGTGGTATAGTTGGGTCCAATTTTCTGAGGAACTGCCAAACTGATCTCCAGAGGGGTTTTACCAGCTTGCAATCCCACCAGAAATGGAGGAGTGTTCCTCTTTCTCTACATCCTCTCTAGCATTTACTGTCCCCTGGGTTTTTGATCTTGGCCATTCTGGCTGATGTGAAGTGGAATTTCAGGGTTGTTTTGATTTGCATTTCCCTGATGATTAAGGATGCTGAACATTTCTTTAGGTGTTTCTCAGCCACCCAGTATGCCTCAATTGAGAATTCTTTGTTTAGTTCTGCAGCCCATTTTTAATAGGGTTATTTGGTTCTCTGGATTCTAACTTCTTGAGATCTTTGTATATATTGGATATTAGCCCTCTATCTTTAATTTCTTTCTTTATTTCTTCCTTGCTCAAGTTATCCTTGAGTAGAATGTTGTTCAGTTTCCATGTGTATGTGGGCTTTCTCTTGTTTTTGTTGTTATAGATGACCAGCCTTAGTCTGTGGTGATCTGATAGGGTGCACGGAATTATTTCAATCTTCTTATATCTGCTGAGGTCTGTTTGGTGACCAAGTATATGGTCAATTTTGGAGAAGGTACCATGAGGTGCTGAGAAGATGGTATATTCTTTTGTTTTAGGATAAAATGTTCTGTAGGTGTCTGTTAAATACATTTGGTTCAAAACTTCTGTTAGTTTCACTGTTTCTCTGTTTAGTTTGTATTTCCTTGATCTGTCCATTGGTTAGAGTGGGGTGTTGAAGTCTCCCACTATTATTGTGTGGGGTGCAATATGTGCTTTGAGCTTTAGTAAAGTTTCTTTAATGAATGTGGGTGCCCATTTATTTGGAGCATATATGGTCAGAATTGAGAGTTCATTTTGGTACATTTTTCCTTTGATGAGTATGAAGTGTCCTTCCTTATCTTTTTTGATTACTCTAGGCTGAAAGTCTATTTTATTTGATATTAGAATGGCTACACCAGCTTGTTTCTTGGGACCATTTTTTGGAAAATTGTTTTCCAGCCTTTTACTCTGAGGCCGTGTCTGTCTTTGTGCCTGAGGTGAGTTTCCTGTATGCAGCAAAATGTTGGGTCCTGTTTATGTATCCAGTTTGTTAATCTATGTTTTTATTGGAGAATTGAGTCCATTGATATTAAGAGATATTAAGGAAAAGTGACTGTTGCTTCCTGTTATTTTTGTTCTTAAAGGTGGAGTTATGTTTGTGTGTCTCTCTTCTTTTTGGTTTATTCAAAGAAGATTAATTTCTTGCTTTTTCTAGTGTGTAGTTTCCCTCCTTTTATTGATATTTTCCATTCATTATTCTTTGAAAGGCTGTAATTGTGGAAAGATATTGTGTAAATTTGTTTTTGTCATGGAATACCTTGATATCTCCATCTATAGTAATTGAGAGATTTGCTGGGTTTAGTAGCCTGGGTTGGCATTTGTGTTCTTTTAGGGTCTGTATGACATCTGCCCAGGATTTTCTGGCTTTCATAGTATCTGGTGAGAAGTCTAGTGTAATTCTGATAGGTTTGCCTTTATATGTTACTTGACATTTTTCCCTTCCTGCTTTTAATATTCTTTATTTGTTTAGTGCATTTGGTGTTTTAATTATTATGTGACAGGAGGAATTTCTTTTCTGATCTAAACTTTTTGGAGGTCTGTAGGCTTCTTATATGTTCATGGGTATCTCTTTCTTTAGGTTAGGGAAGTTTTCTTCGACAATTTTGTTGAAGACATTTACTGGCACTTTAAGGTGGAAATCTTCACTTTCTTTTATACCTATAAACCTTAGGTTTGGTTGTCTCATTTTGTCCTGGATTTCCTGGATGTTTTGGGTTAAAAGCTTTTTGCATTTTTTCATTTACTTTGACTGTTGTATATATGTTTTTTTATGGTATCCTCTGCATCTTCTATGTCTTGTATTCTGTCGTTGATACTTGCATCCATGACTCCTGACTTTTCGCCTAGGTTTTCTATGTTCAGAGTTGTTTCCCTTTGTGATTTCTTTATTGTTTCTACCTCCGTTTTTAGATCCTGGATGGTTTGTTCAATTCCTTCACCTGTTTGGTTGTGCTTTCCTGCAATTCTTTAAGGGCATCTACCTGTTTACCTGTGTTCTCCTGTATTTCTATAAGGCAGTTATTTATGTCCTTCTTGAAGCCCTCTATCAGCATCATGAGCTGTGATTTTTAAATCCAAATCTTGCTTTTTCTGTATGTTGGGGTATCCAGGACTTGTTGTGGAAGAATTGGGTTCAGGTGGTGCTACTTTGCCTTGATTTCTGTTGGTAACGTTCCCATTTGTCTTTTGCCATTTGGTTATCTCTGGTGTTAGTTGGTCCTGCTGTCTCTGGCTTGTGCATGTCTCACCTCTGGGCCTGCAAGCCTGTCTCAGCATCTATGGGTTACTGGATCTCTCCTGGCATAGTGTTCTGTGGCACTGGGTTCAGGTGGAGCCTGGATAGACCCTGTCCCAGCTTCTCTGCCACTCTTCTTTTCCCTGTGCTCCAGGCTCTATCTTCCTGCTCAATTGCTAAAGAGAAGAAGGCAACCTCACCCTCAAAACTGTTAGTCAAATCACTCCCTGTAGAGCAGTACAGGCACAGGTTCAAGTTAATCTATTAAGTGCATGGTTGATATGTGATATATTATAGATCTAAAAGCCCTGTTTCTTTTTTCACGATGACTATGCATATAGAAGAGAAAGTGTAAAGTTTAAGAAAATATAAAGAAATGTTTGCTTGTTACACAATCGTGCTGATTATTTTACATATTCAGTTTCTTTTACTTTTCATGAGAACATACTATTATACCTTTATCATCACATTATAGACAAGGAAAATGAACTTCAAAAATAAATGTTAAAAAACTGACCCAAGGACAGGAGCCCAACCAGTGTCAGCACTAGATTTGAATTATACTATAGATGACTTTAGTAATTGTCCTTGGCAAATTTACTCATGAATCATCACCAATTATTTTTCTGCCAGAACATTTCTATAGGCCATTTGTTGAATTATCATACACTTGAAACAGTAACATTAAACGTCAGATTCCTCTGCTTTAGTTGACTGAGACAATGCACTAGTCTTCAGGTCCATTTGGGGATCTAAATGTATCCTGGCTGTTTATACCCATTTCTTTTCTATAGGTTTGGAATCTTTTCTGATACAAGATCATTGAAAAATAAAATGTCTATTCCTTGTGTCTTTATTTAAGATTCTTCATCTACTCTATAGATTCTTACATGTAGTCTCTTGAATGTGTTCTTGACTGTTTTAAAGTTTTGGTCATGTTCAATAGCATTTGCCTTTATGTATGTTTGAATGTAGCATTATCTCCAGCTTGGTCCCCTATTGGAAATTTATTATTCTGTTTGATCCTATTTGTGAATAAAGATTCTACTATTTTCTTTTAAATTAAATTGATGGGTATTTTCAATAACTTTTAATATTTGAAATTACAGTACACTATATAATTTCATACCTTTAACACCTCTATCTCAAATTCATATAATCTTTTCTTTCAGTTGTTTTTTAACACATAATACACACACACACACACACACACACACACACACACACACATTCATACACAGATAACATGCTCACTCTATATAATGTTACTTATGGGTATATGGTTGATTCTCTTTGTCAAATTTTTATTTGATTCTTTTTTTAGTGTCAGAAACTCTATTGAATTATGTTTCTTCATTTTATTTTTAATTTCTCCCCCAAGTCACTGAGTATTTCATTTACTTTGGTAACTTTCTCATCTAGCATTTGAATTGTCTTACTTCATTCTATTGCTTATTTACTTCCTTTCTACACATATTAATCTTTTTTTAAGGACCCTGATTTTTTTTTTCTGGCACTTCCACTCTTAGTATCTTTGGTTTCTGCTAGTGGAGAATTGTGAGGTTGCTGATATTCCCTGGTGCATTGTTTTCTCTTGTTTTGTTTCCTGTTGTTATCCTGCATCTTTTAGGATGAATGTGTTTTCATTTCCTACCTTTCCAACTTCTCAGTTCCATTGTTACGTTATACGCATAGTCACAGAGGCCTGTTTTTATAAAGAACTATACTTCCTGCTTCTTTTTAAGAAGTCATTTGTATTACTAGCCCAGAATGGTTTACCAGGAATCTGAACATTTGTACTTAGAAAGACAGACCAGTGCACTTGCAACCTCACTGAAACTCAGATATTAGCAGTATCAGGGTACTGCTTGGTGAAAATTGCAGTTTAAAGATTATTTTTAGAGGTAAGGGTATCAATATTTTATTACTGAAATGATCAAGGAACTGAGAAACAGGAAAAAAGTTGCTAATTAGGAGTCAGAAAGAAAGTATGCAGGTTAGAAGTAGGAAAGGTAGTAGGGAGGCTACTATGAATATAGAAATACAAAATGTCAGTTTTATAAGTGTAGGAAAGAGACAATGAAATAGAAGTTAAAGTATGGTAACTTAATATTGATAAACAAGTAAATATTAATAAAAATATAAAAATAAAAATAATAAATATACATGATATGAAACATAAGACATTGTGTCCTTAGTCATAATTTTTTCACCAATGGTATTATATGATATTTCCCCTCCCTTTTCTTGTGATGTGTATCATTTCACAGGTATGACAGGGAGGGGATTGGTAGTCTCATTAATTCAGATAAGTTAAATAACTATGTGCTTTCAGATAAAAAGATTTATGTAGGAGTAGATAAGCTTCTTCAATGACTTCATGGGCAGAGTCCTCTATGTCCAGCAAGTTAACTGCCTTATTCCTAGGGAATTGGGATCTAATGTTTCATAGTCAGGACTTTCTGTTTGGTTTTGGTATCTGTTGTACCACTCACATGAGCAGTTCAGGTCTCCATCAGCAACTGGTTATAGTAGATTTTGGGTGACTGCAACAATGGCTGGTACAACTGAACTTTCGCAGCAAGTCAGATGTTCAGGAGTTTTTTAGAGCAGTGATAGAGCACCTTGTTTTTCACCTCTTAACCAAATTCTTCTACTTACATAAAATTTCTAAGTGCCTTCTTATGCAAAACTCCATTACTATTTATGGAGAAAAGACATCATGTAGTCCAGGCTGAACTCAAATTCAACATGTATCTAAGAATAACCTTAAATTGTTGATCTTCCTGCTTCCTCCTCCTAAGTACTGAAATTACAAGTTTGTGTCACCAGTCTTAGCTAAGTACTTTGCCTCTTTGCAATAAAATATTGGTGTTATAAATTCTAAACATCAGACTCAGACTTAAGATATTAATTTCATGCCATCATAAATGTCTTTATACTTGGTCTTTTAATATATAATCATTTTTACTGAAAAAAATGATTTATACAGTATATTACCACTATGTTTTTCACTCTACCAACTCTTACATGATCCTCTCTACCTCCCTTATGAGCCAACTTCATGCCCTTTCTTCTTCTTTTAAAATAACTAATAAACAAAATGTAAATAACCAATCAGAAGCTCAAGAAACACACGCAAATACAAAATCAGAAATCTAAAATATATATGAGCATAATACCAATAAGGCAAAAAAATGTTTTTACACAGTTATATACAAGAAAAAAGTTTACAGAAATACTCTGGAGTTCAGCTTATATTTCTTGTGGATAGAATCTACTGTCAACTGTGGTTATTATACCAAGTGAGATTTCATTTAAGAAGGCATTTCTTTTTCTTTGCAAGCAAGTACCAATTGTAGAAAGCTTCTTTGTTAGAGATAAGAACATATTTTCACTTCCTCCTCTATACACTAGGACTTTTGTCAGCTTGAATCTAAGTAAGTCCTGTATATGATACCATGGTCTCTGTAAATTAATTTGCACATCAGGACTGTTGTATCTCATTTCCATAACGGCAAAACAGATTTGCACTCTTACTGGCAATAAATAAGTGTTCACCTTCTCCCACATCCTCACAAGCATGTGCTGTTATTTGTATGGTTGATCTCATCCTGTCCAGCTGGTATAAGATAAAATCTCAAAGTTGTTTTAATTTAAATTTTCCTGATGACTATGTATGTTGAACATTCTTTTAAATGTTGCACAGCCATTAGTGTTTCATCTTTGGAAATCTCCCTGCTTAGTTCTGTGCCCCATCTTAAAATTTGATTACTTGTTTTCTTTTTTTTGTTCCCAAGCACAAAACCAAATGCAAAGAGATCCTTTATTAAGCAAGGCAAAGAGTGGCTGAATCTGAATCACATAGAAACACCAGCAAATAACCTTACAGGTTTTGATTTTAAGAGGGAAAAGGTGAGGTCTGTGTTAGAATGAGCTAGTACATGTTGGTAAATTCTGATAGGTTAGTCAAAATAATGAATTTTGATTCCTGGAGCTTGATGTTTTGTTAGTTAGAATTTAATATCTATTTTTTAGTTCTTTTTATATTTTAGATATTAATCCTCTACTGGATATGTAATATGTAAAATACTTTTCAAATTCTGCATGCCAATGTTTTGTCTAAATGATGGCATCTTTTGTCACACAAAAGCTTTTTAGTGTCATGAAGTTTCATTTATTAAATTTCAAGTATCTAATACAGCATGATATTGGTACCTCAAAAATATACTAACATTTGTTAATGAGGTAAATATTTTTACCCTTGACAGATATTTCATAATTATGAGATTGCTGTCATGTATTGCTCATACAATCCAAGTCACCATGTGTGACAGGATTAATTTGTACTCTGTATTAACTTGCAATAAGATTATAATAAAGATTTTGTGATATTCCTTTAAAATGCATAAAAAGAACCTAAGAGTGTGATAACATACCACAAATTATGGAGCATTCTACAAAATAATGAGATGGTGGTCTAAAAGTCTAGTAGTCAAAATACAAAAGAAGAACAGGATTTGCTCCAGATTGAACAAATCAAAGAAAAATGAAAACTAGATGTATTTTGACCCTTAATTTGAAGGATTTTGATGGTTTTGGCTACAAAGAACATTGTTGGTTTGATTTGTGCAGATTTAGTGGGACTCTATTCCTTGAGGTTGGAAATTGTTTCAAAATATCAATAACATAAACTATGTAACATTTTACAATTTAAAGATAAAAGGAAAAGAAGACCTACATTTGAAATTGTATAGAATATTTGCTGTGTACTTTACACAATGCTTGGGGTGCTGTGGATAGAAAGATACTGAAAAACAGATTGCATATTAAGGATAAATGCTTCAAGAAGAAAATTAATCTTCGTAACTGTAGATACTGTGATAAAAATATTAAATCCAAGGAAAAACAGCCATGGTTTTAATACTTCTAACAACATGCACCTCCCCCAAGGTATCCAGGGAAGTTACTAAATAACTACCTCAATTTACTTACCTGACAATCAAAATTATAGAAAAATTGCATTGAGTTTTTTGCAGAGATTAAAGAAAATAGAAATCTAAAATAATCAGTAACATAGATTCAAGTGCTCAGAACGTAAGACACAAGCAAAATATATAAACAGTAATATTGAAATAACCATATTTAATTAAATTTGCCAATAATAAGAGGATAGTTGATATTTGATTATATATAGAACTTGCATATATATGTATACACATACATATATAAGTCAATATGTATATGTATATGTATCCAAAGCTTAATAGGACTAGAAAGAAAAATTTATTTTCTCCAGTTTAGAAGGATTAAAGAGATTGGAAGCTTCAGGTCTGCAAATTGTCCATCTCTTTTTAACAATTTCACTGTTGTAGATCTTAGGAAGAACTCAAGATATTTACCATTCGTAGTAATCCTTTCTTCTCCTTGTGGTCTTATTCTTGTCTCTAAAAGCAAACTTCAGTCTTTAAAAATATGTATTTATTGTCTTATCATTTATTAATTTATTTCTGTTTTAGGTATTTTAGCAGCATGTATATTTGTGTGCCACATATGTGGCTGCTGCCCTTCAATTTTCTTAGAATTGTAGTTATAGATGGTTGTGAACTGCAATTCAAGTGGTAGGAATTCAATCTGAGTCCTCTAGCAGAGCAACAAATGTTTTTAATGACTACAACATCCAGTCTTGAGGTCATGATGACCACAATCATCTCTTCTTTGGGTCTGTTACTTTCCCATTAAATCCCATCCAGATGGATAGAATTATTGACTCAATAACTGACTTTTGTTACCAATAACCTCTCATAACATAACACAGATTTTATTTCCTCTGTTTTTAAACCTAGAAGCTATGATGTTTAGACCAAGAGATGCATATGTCCTTGTGATTTCCTCAGAAATATACAGCTATGTCCTGCTATTATCCTCCTTAAAGCATACTTATGTTTAATGGTTCTTTCATGAATACCGTGTATCTAAACCAGACTTGAACTTTAGAAACATAATTTGCTAGATGCTTCAATTTTAGATGGTGTGTTATGAGTGAGTGTATGAACACTTAAGAGATAGACCTTTGTAGATCGACCTGAATAAGGGGCATTACAGTATTATTGATTAGCTATTATAAAAGGAACAACCAATTGTTCTCCACATATGACTACCAGAGTAGAGAGAAATGTTAGAAGACTTTTCCATGTATAAGTTTAAATGAGGCTCATTTAATGTGCTTATATATGTAGATTCATTAAGGCATACATGTATATGCTATCAAATATGGATGTATATGAACTTCTGAATGGATTCTAGATGAATAAGTGTAAACTAGTACCAGTCTAAAGATATAAAAATGTGAGAAAACATACATTATCTTTGCAAGTCTGGGTATTGTTCTAATAATAGGTAATACATGATTATGGATATGGACATTGGATGATATGCACATCTCTAGCCATATAGGCAACTTTACAAGGTATCTAAATCTTAATGCTTTAAGCCAACTTATACTTCTTATATCATAGAATGAAACTGACACTAATATATGAGTAGAAAGGGATGAATTTGATACTATGTCCCTTTAGTAGAATCATAGCAGTAGGTTCAAACCTAGGGCCTACAACTCCCCAACTATGGGTTCTGAAGCAGATTTACCATGCTAGACAGTTTCCTTATCTAGATGATACCCTAAATCCAATCAAATAGTGGTACTTTATCCACAAAATATTTATGTTACTATTATACTCATGAATGTATTTTACCATGTTATTATTGTAGCCTACAGGGTTCACAGCTGGCTAAGAATGATGAGTATTTTATTTCTCTAGGAACTTGCATACATAGCATCTTACAGAATCATGGGATCTAGCAAGTGTGGAGGAATCTTCTCTATTTACACCAACTAGATTTCTCTGTATCCTATGACCACTGTACATAGTATATTGCACATAGTACACCTATTGCAGTATGTACACATAGTTAAAATATTTTTTTAGTTGCAAAAGTTTGATTCCATTTATATGTATATAAAACTGGATCTTGTAACATAGTACATAGTAGATAAGTAATAGGCTATTACTGTCAAATTCTGGCAATCAAGAGCAGTAGCAATAATCTGTTTTATTGAAGGAGGTCTCTGGGCAGACTCTGACAAACACCTCAGGGTGAGGCACTGAGGATTTTATTTGGCAACCCTGTTTTCTTTGATGAGCATAACCCCCTGCATGGGTTAACTCAAATTAAATTAAAATCTGTTTTTTATTGATTTGTTTGTTTTGTTTTTGTTTTCTTGTGTGTGTGTGTGTGTGTGTGTGTGTGTGTGTGTGCTATAGCTCATAGAATAGGCTCCTGTATGAATTTTCAAAAGCCTTAAGTTTAGCTTTTCCCCCACAATCCTTTTCTCAGTCCCAACATTCTATCCCGATTGATACTTAACCATCCTTCTTCATCATTCTCCTTCCCCTGTATATTGGGTATCTTCTACAACATCTTTTCTTTAAGATTTTTCTGTTTTCCACTTGAATTTAGATTTAAATGTATACTTATTTTAACTTTGAAAAGACATTCTACTTAATAGCATTTTTACCATCTACCTTACAGAAACATGTAAGCATAAACTTAAATTAAGCAGGCAATAAAACTGATCAACCCAGAAAAGAATAATATATGAAGAAAAAAATTAAGGTCAGGAAACAACATTTTAAGGTTGTGAATCTATATTGTAGTTATACACTACAATGCAAAGATATAAATAATGTATAATCCAGCTCTGTAAAGGGCACAAGCTCCTCACCCTTTTATTGGTGCACTTTGTCTCTATTGGAGTCTTTAACCTTGACTGTAAATCAGAATACGTATTTTCCTTTTCCAATATGCTCTGTCCTAAAATGATTCTATGACTTTCTTTTATAAGGTGGAATCTGCTAACAACATGTCACCCTGTTGAGGGAGGGGGGATGAAAATGAAATAGTGGCAAATGATCATAGTCTATGTGTCATTATGAGAAAATTAGTAGTTTTAAATATCTTTTTTGAGAAATTGTCACTTGTATGACTATTTATTCATATACAGTTTGTGAAAGTCAATAATATTTTAATGGTGATTATAGGTTCAATGAAAAGAATTGTCATTTTCAACAATCCTGCTTTCATTAGTTTGATAGGTCTGATGAACAAATAAGGATTTTTTCTTCATAACTGAATATATTTAGAATACTGACTTTGGTTAAAGAGTAAAAACACATCACTAAACATATAAATGTATGATTTTGCTGTATATTCATTAAATTATTCATTGAAGTACTCTATTGAAAATGTAAATGACTCATAAATATTTTATGACCTTGAAGATTCGTTTACATGAACTTAATAGGCAAAGAAAGTGATTAAATAAAAATGACATTTAGTACATTACTAATATGTAGGTATGAAGTTACAAAGGATAACATACACAAAAATGATATGTTCTTAAAACTGAAAAAAATCTGAAAATTTAGATTTAGAAAATTTCAAGTAATTTTCTTATTAGGCAGAGAATATTGGATCTTATAACTCAGGCTAAGCATTTCTATGCTTCCATAGTATAATAAAACTTATGACTTATGAGAGTAACATTAGCATGAAGAAAAAAGAGAAGCCTCAGGCTCCATACTACTCACAGAATTACTAATTAGAATCCATTATAGACTAAAATGCTTAATGAAATTTCTAAGAACCTGAAAAAAACCAAAACAAATTAAAAAGAAACAAAAAACCAAAACAACAACAACAACAAAAAAACAGATCAAAGCCATTCTTAAGCCACTTCTATTATAATTGTAACACCTTTATTTTAAATTTTCTTTTCCTCACACAAGACACAACATTAGCCCTTTAGTAAACGACTCTCCTAGTCATTAAAAATAACCTGGAACACATATTCAGTTTCTCCTGCATTATCAGTTGAAAAGTGGTGCTTCTGCTTTACCTCACTCTACACATTAGAACAATACAGAAAGAAAAATATTTGAAACCAGCTACTTTCAAGAAACGAAAGAAGAGTTTACAAATACAATCATGCATATTTTGGCAGTAGCACTATGTCTCTGCTGGCAGCTATGTACAACCAGAGAGATCAGCCAATGTCTCCAAATGCCTGCAGAGCCAAGCTGGTGATCCTCTATGTTCAACTACCAAGATCAGCTATTTAGGCATGCTAGAATTCTTAACTGAGTCAGATCTGGGCATGCACACAAGCAAAAACCTCACCAAACTGTGAAGCACAGCCTGTAGCCATTATGGATGAAGAAACGGCTTAAAATAGCCCTATGGCTTTTCATCTGTTCTACTTTGAGAACTAACTAGGAACCCCACCTAAAAACAAGGATTAGTACATGACTGACATAACCTTAACATCCAGCTGGCAAGTACACTCAACTGTACCACATACTGGACATCTCAAATGGAAAAGGACACTTTCCAATTCAAAGGAATACTTTACATTTCCACCCTAGAAAGAGGATAAGTTTGCAACCCCAACTAAACACAAATCTGGACATTTATAAACCTTCAGAGGAGCATTCTGATACTCTAAGATTTAAAACTTAATAGCATTGTTAAGACAAGATCTTAGGGCTAGCTGAATGCATATTCTCATAAGTTATATCAATAAGAATACAAAATACAAACCCATATGACAACACATATCTTAGTTATTTTTCTTGTCACTTTTATGTAGTAAATAAATACACAATTTAAGAGAGGAAGGAATATGTTGTCTCAATAAGAAATTGTGTGTGTGTGTGTGTGTGTGTGTGTGTGTGTGTGTGTGTGTGTGTGTGCTTTTGGAGGACAGGGGAGGGCATCAGACCTTTAGAGCTGAAATTATAGGAGTTTGAGAGTTGTCTGACAAAACTTCTGGGAATCAAGATCAGGTCTGCTAGATGAGCAGCAAATGTCCTTAACTATTGTTGGCTCATGACTCAAAGGCAAGTAGTTTACCACTGTGGAAGTAGATTGCAATAGTATTGGTTCCTATCTATATCAGAAACATTATTTGCCTACCTTCACTTGGCAGCTGGACTAGAAAGTTAAGAGGAAACCAGAAGTGGATCTACTCTATAATTCTGAACTTTCATGCCTAAGGCCAGTTAATCCCCATGCATCACTTTCATCACTTCCTAAATATGATCTGAATATGGATAATACCATGGACATGCCAAAGGAGATGGAAAAAAGTACTCAATTTCTCAATGCTACACAAAATTCTATAGGAAACTAAGGATGCTGACAGAAGGAGAAATGGTCTTCCCCAGGAAAAAAGCTCACCAAATGGCTATCCAATAACAAATGATCAGCACTGAAGCATACATAGAAGAAATATTATATAAACTGAACAGGTTATATTTAGAAATATATATATATATATATATGCATAATTCATGAAAAATGGGGCCATAAATTTGAGAGAGAGCAAAAAAGGATAACTGGGAGGAATTAAAAGGACACCAGGAAGCGATAAATGTTCTGTTTAAATTATAATATAAAAATAAGTAATTTTAGAAAGAATCAAGCTTTGATTTTAAAAAACCCATATTTTATTTATGTATGAAATTATCAAATTGCAAATAACAAATAAATAATGGGGTATAATAGTAGATTCAATAAAGCAGAGAATAACATGCAGTAGGGACATCAGGACATTTGACATTATCTTAAAACAACAAGTAAGCAAAGGATGAATGAAAAAATGTGACAAAACTCTATAATGCAGCTTCAAGACAAAAAATATCATACAAAATGAGAATCACAGAAATATGAGTGTGAAAAGTAAAACATTTATCTAAAGAAGATATTTATATCAGCATATTTTGATAAAATTATCAGGAGTCAAAGAAAGACTTTTTCAAAGCAGTAAGGCAAGAGACTTGCCATGGACAAGATGATCC
Organism: Tokudaia tokunoshimensis; assembly: GCA_036184795.1. Classification (NCBI taxonomy): domain Eukaryota; kingdom Metazoa; phylum Chordata; class Mammalia; order Rodentia; family Muridae; genus Tokudaia; species Tokudaia tokunoshimensis. The sequence continues at coordinate 127,882,613 of BTHU01000023.1, read as the reverse complement.
TGATAAAACTATCAGATGATTTTTCCACAAAAGCTTTGAAGGTCAAGAGAGTGTAGATGATTTATTAAACCCAATAAATGATAAAACCTGCCAAGCAAGAGTATTACACAGAGGACCATCCTTATCCCAGATGAGAGAGAAGTGTAGCATTTTCAAACAAATAAAAACTGATGGGATGTATAAACATTCGGTCCACTTTACCAGTAATGTTAAAGGGATTATTCATGCTGACATATAAAAATCTAAAAAATATGAATGATACTCCTTAAAGTGAGTACATTGTCAAGTTCAGACTTTCAACTATTTTGATTCAACTCAAATAACAGTTGAGATACAAATACATCAAATAATTTTAAACACAAGTATCTTCATGGATAAAGACTATATAGATATGAAAATTATAAAAAATCTAACAGGGAGTAAATATATAAGAATTAGGTATGTGAATGTATTAATATATTTAGCAACTTAAACAAGATATTTTATGTACAGTATATTGGCACCTATGATAGTTTCAAATGAGGCCTGTACTTAATACACACACAGATAAAACAAATAATTATCCAAAGCACAAGAGACATCAATGCACATGGGAAGATAGCCAGTAAGGAAGAATGACACACAATCATAAACATTTTATGAATAAAAAAATCACCTGATGGATGTTTAAAACTACAAATTTCTACTCTATCTTTTATATAACATACTTTTTAAAACAAACATTTCATTTATTTATTATATATTTTCTTTATTTATATTTCAAATGTTATCCCCTTTCCTCATTTCCCCTCTCAAAACCCCTTATTCCATCCCCTCTCACCATACTCACTAACTCACCCATTCCTGCTTCCCTGTCCTGGCATTCCACTACACTGGAGTATCGAGCCTTCACATTACCAAAGGCCTCTCCTATCATTGAAGTCCTATAAGGCCATCCTTTGCTACATATGGGGCTTGAGCCATGGGTGCCTCCATGTGTACATTTTGGTTGGTGGTTTAGTCCTTAGGAACTCTGAGGGTACTGGTTGGTTAATATTATTTTTCCTCCTATGGTGCTGAAAACGCCATCAGCTCTTTCAATCCTTTCTATAGCTCCTCCATTGGGGACCCTGTGCTCAATCCAATGGTTGGCTGCAAGCATCCTCCTCTGTATTTGTCAGGCACTTGAAGAGCCTTTCAGGAGACAGCTATATCAGGCTCCTGTCCTCAAGCACTTGTTGGTGTCATTAATAGTGTCTGGGTTTGGTGACTATATATAGGATGGATCCCCAGGTGGGGCAGTCTCTTGATGGCCTTTCTCTCAGTCTCTGCTCCACACTTTGTCTCTGTATCTCCTCCCCTGGGTATTTTGTTCCTTCTTCTAAGAAGGACTGAGGTATCCATAACTTGGTCATTCTTCTGAGTTTCATGTGGTCTGTGAATTATATCTTGGTTATTCTGAGCTTCTGGGCTATAATATCCACTTATGAGTGAATGCATACCATGTGTGATCTTTTGTGATTAGGTTACCTCACTCAGGATGATATTTTCCAGTTCCATCCATTTGCCTAAGAATTTCATGAATTCATTGTTTTTAATAGCTGAGTAGTACTCCATTGTATAAATGTACCACATTTTATGCATCCACTCTTCTATTGAGGAACATCTGGGTTCTTTTCAGCTTCTGGCTATTTTAAATAAGGCTGCTATGAACATAATGGAGCATGTGTCCTTATTACATATTTAAGTATATGCCCAGGACTGGTATAACTGGGTCCTCAGGTAGTATTATGTCCAATTTTCTAAGGAACCACCAAACAGATATGACTGTTTGCAGACGATATGATAGTATACTTAAGTGACCCCAAAAATTCCACCAGAGAACTTCTAAACCTGATAAACAGCTTCTGCAAAGTGGATAGATATAAAATTAACTCAAAAAAAAAAACAGTGGCCTTCCTCTACTCCATGGATAAACAGACTGAGAAAGAAATTAAGAAAACAACACCCTTCACAATAGTCATAGATAATATAAAATATCTTGGTGTGACTCTAACTAAGCAAGTTAAAGATCTGTATGACAAGAACTTCTTGTCTCGGAATAAAGAAATCAAGGAAGATCTCAGAAGATGTAAAGATCTCCTATGCTCATGGATTGGCAGGATTAGTATAGTAAATATGACCATCTTGCCTACAACAGTATACAGATTCAATATGATCCCCATCAAGATTCCAACTCAATTCTTCTTAGAGTTAGAGAAATTTGCTAATTCAACTGGAATAGCAACCCAGGATAATGAAAACTATTCTCATCAATAAAAGAACTTCTGGGGAATTCACCATCCCTGACCTCAAAATGTACTACAGAGCAATAGTGATAAAAACTGCACAGTATTGGTACAGTGACAGGCAGGTAGATCAATGGAATAGAATTGAAGGCCCAGAAATGAATCCTCAAACCTATAGTCACTTGATCTCTGACAAAGTAGCTTAAACCATCGAGTGGATAAAAAAGACAACATTTTCAACAGAGGGTGCTGTTTCAACTGGCAGTTAGCATTTAGTAGAATGCATATCAATCCATTCTTATCTCCTTGTATAAAGCTCAAGTCCAAGTGGATCAAGGACCTCCACATAAAACCAGATTCACTGAAGCTAATTGAAAATAAAGTGGGCAAGAGCTTTGAGCACATGGGCACAGGGGAAAAGTTCCTGAACAGAACACCAATACCTTATGCTCTAAGATCTAGAATTGACACATGGGACTTTATAAAATTGCAAAGTTTCTGTAAGGCAAAGTACAGTGTCAATAGGAAAAAAATGGCAACCAACAGGTTGGGAAAATATATTTATCAATCCTACATGTGATAAAGGACTAACATCCAATATATACAAAGAACACAAGAAGTTAAACTCCAGAGAACCAAATAACACTATTAAAATGAGGTACAGAGCTAAACAAAGAATTCTCAACTGTGGAATACTGAATGACTGAGAAGCACATAAATAAATGCTCAACATCCTTAGTCATCAGGGAAATGCTAATCAAAATAACCCTGAGATTCCACCACTTCATATCAGTCGGAATGGCTAAGATCAAATCTCAGGTGACAGCAGGTGCTGGCAGGGATGTGGAGAAAGAGGAACAGTCCTCCACTGCTGGTGGGATTGCAAGGTGGTATAATATACTTATATTAGCTTAAAATATAGGCTTAAGTGGAAATGTACTTAATATAAATAATAAGTAATAATTTTAATAAACAGATTATTGATTTCTTCATCAAAATTTACAGCATTATAGTATTGATATAAACACATCAGAATATTTAAATAGATTCATTTACTTTATTTTATCTGTATGAGTGTCTTATCTGAACATATGTATATGCATGCCTTGTGCCACTAACGGTCAGAAGAGGTAAGAACTGAAATTTTGGGTGATGTTAGCTATCTTGTGAATGCTGTGTACCAACCATGGGTACTCTAAAAGAACTGTAAGTGCATTTGACTGCTGAGTGTCTTCAACAGCCCCATGCTCCACACTTTAAATATATTATTTACTTGTAAAATATACATCCATACAGCTATGATAAATGAAAAAAAATAAAAACATTTGGAATACATATTAAGTGATAACAAATATTAATTCAACATTTTTATTTAAAGTATGTATTTTAATAGACGCTTTAGAAGCTATAGTGATTTTGTGTAAGGATACACTGTGATCAGTGATGATAAAGTATTATTATTTATTATATTTATAAGTTTATAAAGAAACAGGGCTAAGTATCTTTTTTTATACAGCTGTTTTCATGTATCTTTATTGAGTAGGCTTAAGAAATTTTGACATACAAATATATTTTAAATACAATCACTTTCATAAAAAAATAGCTGGATATAAGATTAACTCAAAAGAAAAATCAGTAGCCTTCCTATATACAAATATCAAATGGATGGAGAAAATCAGTGAAACAACATACTTCACAATAGCCTCAAATAATATAAAATATCTTGGGATAATTGTAACCAAGCATGCAAAATACTTGTATGACAAAAGCTTCAAGTCTTGAAGACAGAAATTGAAGATATCAGAAGATGGGAAAATCTGTAACACTCATGGATCAGTAGGATTGTCATACTAAAAACATTCATCCAACCACAAGCAATCTACAGATTCAATGCAATCTCCATGAAAACGCTAACACAACTCTTTACAAACCTTGAAATAACAATTCTCAAATTCATATTGAAAAACAAAACATCAGGATAGCAAAACAATCCTGTACAATGTAAGAACTTCTAGAGGTACCACAATCTCTGACTTCAAGCTGTAATACTGAGCAATAGTAATATAAACTGCATGTTGTTGGCATAAAATAAAACAGGTTGACTATGGAATTTAATCAAAGACCCAGAAGTAAACACATACACCTATAGACACTTGAGTTTTGACAATGTCAAAATTATGCAATGGAAAAAAGAAAGCCTCAAACAAATGGTGCTGGTCTAATTGGATATCTGCATGTAGAAGAATGAAAATAGACCCATATTCATCAACCTGCACAAAATTCAAGTCCAAAGGGATTAAAGACCTCAATAAAAAACAAGATTTACTGAACCTTATACAAGAAACATTGGAGAACAGCCTTGAATGCATTAGCACAAGACACATCTTCATAAACAGAATACCAATAGCACAGGCAGAAAGATCAACAACTAATAAGTGGTATCTCATGAAAGAGAAAAGCTCTTGTAAAGCAAAGGACACCATCAATTAGATAAAGTGGCAGTCTGTAAAATGAGAAGGTTTTTACCATCTCCACATAATATAGAGGGCTAGTATCCAAAATATATTTAAAGGAATCCCAAGAAACTAGACATCAACAAAACAAATATCCCAATTAAAATTTTGGATATAGATATAAACAGAGAATTCTCAATAGAGGAATCCAAAGTTATGGAGAAACACTCAAAGAAATGTATACCATCCTTAGCCATCAGGGAAATACAAATCAAAATTGCTTTGAGATTCTATCTTATACCAGTCAGAATGGCTAAGATCAAAACCAGAAATGACAGCTCATGCTGGCAAAGATGTGGGTCAAGGAGAATACTACTCCATTGCTTGTAGGAGTGCAAAATTGTACAGCTATTTTAGAATTCAATATCTCAGTTCCTCAGAAATTGGTTATCGATCTTTTGAGACCCAGCCATACCACTCTTGTTTATATACTCAAAGGACCTTCCATCCTACAAGGACATTTGCTCTACTTCGTTCATAGCTGCTCTATTCATAACACCCAGAAACTGGTACAGCCTAGATGTCCCTCACCTGAAGAATGAATAAAAAATATGTGATACATTTACACAGTGAGGCATTACTCATCTGTTATGAACAAAATGATATTATGAAATTTGAATTTAAATTGATGAAACTAGATAAAATAACTCTGAGTGAAGTAAACCACACCCAGAAAGACATATACAATACATAATTACTTAGAAGTTGATATTTTATGCTAAGTAAATGAAAATCAAACTATTCCACACAGCTGGAGAGGCTAAGTAAAGATGCAGGCATAGATTTACCAGGGAAAGGGAAGAAGAGTGGATTTTAAATGTGGACTGGGGGGGTAGATAGAGACAGGAACTGGAGAGATCAAGTGAAGTAAGAAAAAGAATGAGAGACAGCTGGAATTGGGGGTGGCATTTGTGGGGTCGTGTGGAAACCTAGTATAGTGGAAACTTTCTGGAATCTATGAGGGTGAACCAACTGAGGAGGAATGCAACATAAGGATTCTTTTGTAGCCAGATACAGTTTCCAGTGGTGGGACTGGGTTGCATTCAATTGAATTGTTGGCCAAGAGGTTTCCATAGAAATCCTCAAACAACCTAAGCTGTTGCTAGGACAGAGTTATTCTCTGAAAATTGACAGCAGGAACATAAAACCAAAGAAAATATTCACACATCTCATTGAACATACAGAGGTCAAGTTGGTGCCCTATGTTCTTGTATCTTTGGCATGGGAAGGTACTCTGTAGACACAAAGCCCTCAACCTATGCTCTGTCCTGCCTGAAAGATATACTGGGGCAATGGTTGCACAGAACTTGTGGGAGTGGCCAATCAATGTCTGATTTGACTTGAAGCCCATGTCACACCAGAGGAGGAAGCCCATGTCACACACTACCTAGATGACCAAGAATGAGAGACTATATTGACCAGACAACCCGGATGGCCAGGAAGCAGAGGCTATATTGACCAGACTACCTGAAAGACCAGGAACCAGAGAGGCTATATTGACAAGACTACCTGGATGGCCAGGAATCAGAGAATGTACTAACCAGACACCTATTATAGAACCAAACACTACTGGAAAAAATTAATGAAATGATTCCTAATAATATTCTGCCATTCTGCTATACTCATAGATCAGTGCCTTTTCCATTTGTCATCAGAGAGACTTCCTCCATCAGTAGATAGGAGTTAGTACAGAGACCCAGAGCTAGACATTATTGGGAGAGAAACTCTAAACCGGTGGTCCTATCAGATTCCTCTCCTAGGACATCAGAGAACCCTGCTGAAGAGGGAGAGAAAAGATTGTAGCAGTCAGAGATGATGGAAGATACCAGGAGAACATGGCCCACTGAATCAACTAAGCAGGGTTTATATGGATTCAGAGTATCAGGGTTTATATGGGTTCAGAGTATCAGGGTTTATATGGGTTCAGAGTATCAGGGTTTATATGGGTTCAGAGTATCAGGGTTTATATGGGTTCAGAGTATCAGGGTTTATATGGGTTCACAGGGATTGAAGCAGCAAGCACAGGACTTGCAAGAGAGTGCACCAGATCCTCTGCATGTATTTTGTTGTTGCTAGCTTAGCATTTTTGTGAAAGAGGGTATATATCGGGTTTTCTTTTAGGACTCTTTTCCTCCTGGGCTGTCTTGTCCAGCTTTGATATGATGTATTTGGCCTTGTCTTTTATACCTTGTTTTGTTCTGTTTGGTTGCTGTCTCCTAGAGGCTTGTTCTTTTCTGAAGGTAAAAGGGAGGGAGTATTGGAGATCTAGGGCAGAAAGGAGATAGGGAAGATCTGGGAGGAGTAGAGGAAGGGGGAATTCTGTATGAGAGAAAATCTGTTTTCAATAAAAAAATTCCAGAAAAAAAGATTTTGTACATAAAAAAGGTAATTCTTAATCTATTTGATATTAATTTTGGTTTGGAAGACTAAAGTCAGTTCTCGTTTAGGAGACACCAGCGCCTTGTATATGTTAGGCATATGGGTTGCCATACTGTCTCCTCTCTTAGAGTATTTTAGTATAAAATAGATAGCAAAGCAACACGGAAACAGCTCAATAAATGAAGTTAAACAAAATGAATTAAAATATTCTCGATGCAATGTGTTAAACCGAACTCTCTGAATGAAAATTAAAATACAAAATTATAAGCACTTATACAATAGTAATTATAATAGTAATATATATATATATGTATATATGAAAATGGAAAGATTTCTGTCAACACAGAAGCTGTATCAGTCCTTGAATATACAAACACAAATTAATTCAACAATTTCCCAAGTATTTTATTAATCAAACAAAAACAAAAATAAAAGTAATAAGGAAATATTATGAAAAATATCACAGTTTGTTAGTAAATTATTAGATTCCATCTGTTCTGGTAAAATCAAGTAGATATCTAATCAATTTTGTTCATAAACAAATATATATGTAAAAACATTTTGAAAGCAGAAAGTAGGGAAAATTAAGAATTAGGAAACCTTGTACAAGTTAATAGACATTTTCCTTTAGGGATATTAAGATTCAGGAATTTTCAGACTAACATATGAGACACATCTATATTTAAGTAATAAGTACCTTGATCTCATTGGGTATATCCTCTTTATTAGTAATATATCTTTTTCCATTACTTCCACCACCACTACCACCATCATCATCATCATTTTATTATTATTATTATTATTATTATTATTATTATTATTTTATTGACTACAGCTATTACTGTCATTATAACTAACTTGTATTTCAGTATTTGAAATCGTTTTGGTTATTGCTGTTTCCTAATATCAGTACTAGCCACTAATGTTCCTAGTTTAGTATTCATCATTATTCCTTTTTATAATTCAAGATTTACATGGACAAAATAAAAGTGACTGTAAATAATTCTACTAAGTAGTAAGTTTCTGGTTTTATGTGTTTTTTCCTGTATTCAAGATATAATTTCAGCCGGGCGGTGGTGGCGCACGCCTTTAATCCCAGCACTTGGGAGGCAGAGGCAGGAGAATTTCTGAGTTCAAGGCCAGCCTGGTCTACAAAGTAAGTTCCAGGACAGCCAGGGCTACACAGAGAAACCCTGTCTCAAAAAAACCAAAAAAAAAAAAAAACCAAGATATAATTTCAGATGATGAGAAAGTTATAACCAATTGAAAATGTTTCACATTTAACTGATCATACCTTATAAAGAAATTAATTACTAATCCTTGATATGTGTGTAATAAAAATGCCTGGACATAGTATTGATGCAGTATTTTAAGAGATCAGTAATTATTGATGAAACAATAAAAAAAAAAAAAAAAAAAAAAGAAAATCAGGAAAAAAAAAAAAAAAGAGATCAGTAAGGTCACAATAAAAACTGTCTAAAGATATAAATTATTATTAAGTTTTAGCAGCATAAGTACAAACACTTAAAGCTACATCCTGAGAAAAAGTAAGAGTACTGTACCAAGGCGCATTATTGGGATGTGCTGGAGATGCAAAGGAAGGAGGATAGAAATTCTGATTCAAGCCTAAGCTATACTTTTACAGGACTAGTGAGTTGATTTAGCAGGTAAAGGCACTGAAGGCCTGAAATTGACCCCATGATCTACAAGGTGAAAAAAAAAGAGAATTAGCTCCTGCCAGTTGTCTTCTAATCTGCACACATGTGACATGGTATGCATGTCAGCACACACATAAACACATAAATACACATAGCCACAAAATAAATCAAAATGTTAAATTAGAATTAAAAAACAATAAAGAAAATTAATTAATTAATTAGTTAATTAAAATAACTAAAGACCTATTTTTTCCAAATTAGCAGGTGGAATTTTTAACAATACTGCTTAATACTGTAGATTAATGTGATGATGGAGATACAAATTTTCAAGCCCATTCTGAACCTTAATCAAGGAAAACAGTAAGAAAAAACAAGAGAGACGGGGCAAGAAAACAGAGGAGGAAAAAGAGGGACAGGAGATTTTTCAGTTTTGACTCAAAATTTCTCATTGTAAATGGAAAAAATAACATTCCAGAACAAATATATTTATAAAAAAATATTCACCATAATTGTCATGTTACTTTTTTTTTAGTTTAGCATTTCAATTTATCTTTTAGTAGAAGATCTCCCCAATGGCTCTTCATCCTGGCCCTTGATTAGACTTTCTGGGAATATCACTGTGTAATCTCAGTCTACTGAGATTTTAAGACAATCAGTCTGAGGTAGAGTCCAGAGACTTTTTTTTCTATATTCTTTATTTACATTCCCAATGATTTCCCCTTTCCAGGTTCCCCCCTCCCCAAAAGTCCCATAAGCCCTCTTCCCTCCCCCTGTTTCCCAGTTAACACCCTCCTACTTCTCTATCCTGGCATTCCCCTATACTGCTACATCCAGTCTTTCCAGGACCAGGGGCCTCTCCTTCCTTCTTCTTGGAAATCTATTGATATGTGAATTGTGTCTTGGGTATTCAGAGCTTCTGGGTTAATATGCACTTATCAGTGACTGCATACCATGTGTGTTCTTACGAAGCATAACTGATATCCACTCTTATGGTAATATTTAACATTGGTGTACATTACCACTTCATATATTTAATGGTTGCAATGTTTATAAGTAATTATCCATGCTATCATTTGCCTGAAAATAAGGCAAAATATAAATTTGCACATGAAGGAATAGGTATAAGTTTTATGATGCCTAAAGCTTTAATAATTTTAGGTGAGAAATTTATGAATATGAAATTACATAAGCACATGAATATTTACAGTAAGAGGAGAAAATAAAAGTACTTCAATATTTTTAAAGATGGCAAATAACAAAAATATATTGACACTTCAAAAACAGTTTTTCTATTTTTACCATTTGCTATCAGCAACATCATGCAGAATGTTAAAGGTACTCATTCATTTTGGGTAATTTCTGTTTCATTTCTTTCCTATTCAAGTTAGTACAAACATATTCACTTTACTGACACTGTCTTTTAACCCCCTATAAACACAGAAGTTCTCATTATTTTAAATGATTTCTCTTTTCTAGAAGTAATGTTTTAATAAGATAGTTATTGTAATTGTTTTTTTTTTACAATCCAGCTGCTGCAACCCCATTCTCTCTCCAACAGTTTCTCAAACCATTCCTCCTCCTCCATGTCTTCAAGAGGATGCTCCCCTGTTCAACAGACCTCCTCCCTCTCTGTGACCTCAAGACTCTCCAGGATTAGGTGAATCTTCTTCCTTTGAGGCCTGACCAGGCAGTCCTCTGCTATATATGTGTCGGGACCTCAGACCAGCTCATATATGCTACCTGGCTGGTGGCTCAGTCTCTGTGAGCTCCCTGGGGTCTGAGTTAGTTGAGACTGCTAGTTTTCCTATTAGGTTGCCTTCCTCTTCTTCTTCCTTCCTTCCCTTAATTCAACCATAGTGTCCCTGACGTCAGTCTAATGGTTGGAGGTAAGTATCTGCATCTGTTTCAGTCAGCTGTTGGTAGGACCTCACAGAGGACAGTTATGCTAATCTTCGGTCTGTTTGTATAACATAGAATGAGAAGTAGTATCAGACCTTCGTGCCCTCCCTCATTCTGTTAACATTTTAATGTATTTTATAATCATCATTTGTGTATATTATAACATAATATTTTGAATGATATAGTTAATATATAGTATATTAATGCACTCTAGTGAACTGAAAAGTCTGCTGCACAATATCAGCCAAGATGAAGAGGCTGAGTTAAATGGTTCTAGATTCCTGTGTTTTTAACCACTGTTTCTAAGACAAAGAAAGTTATTTAATCTGATGATTCGTTTTGGTAAGCAAATAATTTTAGTTTCTCTTTCCTTTCTTCCTTCCTTCCTTTCTTCCTTCCTTCCTTCCTTCCTTCCTTCCTTCCTTCCTTCCTTCCTTCCTTTCTTTCTTTCTTTCTTTCTTTCTTTCTTTCTTTCTTTCTTTCTTTCTTTCTTTCCTTTTAAAGATTTATTTATTTTATTTGTATGAGTACACTGTAGCTGTTTTTAGACACACACCAGAAGAGTGCATCAGATTCCATTATAGATGGTTGCAAGCCACAATGAGGTTGCTGGGAATTGAACTCTGGACCTCTGAAGAGCATTCAGTGCTCTTAACCACTGAGCCATCTCTCCATCCCGCTTTCTTTCTTTTTCTTTTCTTTTTTTTTAAATATCGAACAGTAGTTGTTCATTTTATTTATCATTTAATTTTAAAATGTCTTCCTTGAGTTCATAGAGTGAAACAAATAATACATCAACATCTTATTTCTAAAAATATTGTCCTATAAAAGTTGGTTTCATGCTGGAAATGTGGTGCAACAGATAAGAGCATTGATTTTTTTTGCAAAGGACCTGGATTCTATTTCCAGCACTCACTTGGTGGCTCATTGCCACCTTTATCTCCTGTTTCAGGATATCTGTTGCCCTCTTCTGACCTCTGGCCTCTCCTCTGCATGGAGTAGGAATACAAGTAGTGCCGATATGCATTCAGACAAATCACCTATGCATAAGAGATATATACTGCAGAGTGTAGCCTTACCCTGACACATGAGTCTATATAGTGCTTTTATCAGAAACACAGTAAGATATCTGTTCAGAGTTAAAAAAATGAGTGGAAGGCAGAATACATGAGTAAATGGAGGTCTAGTTGGCAAGAGAAGATATCCTGAGCCAATCATGGTTGGGGCTTTAGGAAATCATTACTTCTGTAGTAAAGAATTTAATGTTAAACTGTGGAAATTATCAGGTACAAGATTTCATCTTAGTAGTGAGAAAAATGAAGAGTCCCAGACCCTGAAATACTGAAAGCTGGGAGATTACATGGAAGACACAGGAGACCATTCATTGCTGGCAGAGGTTGCATTAAAAAAATCCACACTGACTGCTCAGAGTAGGATTACAGGTATAGGCAACAGACAAAAGTCACCTCCTGTATCCCTGGTCTGCCTTCTCTTGAAGTTTAGGGAGAAGACTCTGACTTGAGGTATGATTCTAAAGCCAACCAACACAAGGCAGTGGGAACAGCATCTCAGGAGTAAACACGAGAACCTGAAAGAATACCAAGAATACCTCTGGAACAAGACATGGGAAAAAAGTATGTGTGCAAATGTTCACATGTGACTGTGTGTGAGTGTGTGTGTGTGTGTGTGTGTGTATGTATTTGTGTTTTTATGTATACACATGCATGTGTGTGCCTTCTGTATCTATTTGAGTTCTACCACAAATTTTGTTGTGCCTGAAAATGAAGTATAAAATTTAGCATCCATATTCCATAAGACTTAACTCTTTTTTTGATTTTTTTAAAGATTTATTTATTTTTTTTTATTTAATGTATATGAGTACATTGTAGCTATCTTCAGACACACCAGAATAGAGCATCAGATCCCATTACAGATGGTTATGAGCCACCATGTGGTTGCTGGGAATTGAACTCAGGACCTTTGGAAGAGCAGTCAATGCTCTTAACCACTGAGCCATCTCTCCAGCCCAAGACTTAACTCTTAGTATCTGAATGGGAAACAGTAGTAAATCTGTCCACTCATGGACTTTTCTGTTCTCTGTACCTCAGTCATCACTTCAGTCTCATTACTCATTTGAGTAACTATTTCCTTACTGAAACAATTTCATCATCTTTTACTCTGATGAAATCACATTTGAAAGTTCTTGCAATGTTTTTTATTTATTTTCATTTCAGATATTATCCCCCCTTCCCAGTTTCCCATCCACAAACTCCTGATCTTCTTCCCCCTCACCCTGCCTCTATGAGGTGCTACCCCAACCGCCCACCCACTCTTGCCTCAGTGCCCTAGCATTCCCCTACTATGGGTCATCGAGTCTCCAAAGGACTAAGGGTCTCCCTTCCCAGTGATGACAGATAAGCTATCCTTTGCTGCCTTTGCAGCTGGAACCATGAGTCCCTCCGTCTGTATTCTTTGGTTGGTAGTTTAGTCCCTGGGAACTCTGGGGAGTCTGGTTGGTTGCTGTTGCTCTTCCTATGGAGTAGCAAACCCCTTCAGTTCCTTCAGACCTTCCCCTAACTCTTCCATTGGTGTCCCTGTGCTCATGTTCAGCTGCATGCATCCACATCTCTATTGGTCAAACTCTGGCTGAGCCTCTCATAGGACAGCTATACCAGACTTCTATCAGCAACCGCTTCTTGGCATCAGCAACAGTGTCTGGGTTTGCTGTCTGCAGATGGGATGGATCCCTAGGTTGGGCAGTCTCTGGATGGTCTTTCCTTCAATCTCTGTTCCACTCTTTGTCCCTATATTTCCTTTTGACAAGAGGAATACTGGATTAATATTTTTGAGGTTGGTGGGTGGCCCGCCACATCCCTCAAATGGGAGCTGTGCCTATCCACTGGATATGGTCTCTACAGGTTCTATCTATCCTTTTTATAGTATTTTGGCTAATGCCCTCCCTGTTTGGTTCTGAGAACATCATGTGTCCCTGGCATCTGGGACTTTCTAGTGGCTACCCCCAGGTCACCACACATACTGCTATACACCTACTTTTAAATTCCTGACCCTCTGCACTTCTCCCTCATCTTCTTTTGTATCTGAACTGGCCCCCCTTTTTCCACCCCTTCCTCCATCACTCCCAGATACCTCTTTCCCTCTACTTCTGAAATTATTTTCCCCCTTCTGAATAGTATTGTAGCATCCACCCTTTGGTGTGGTCTTCGTTCTTCTTGAGTTTTATGTGGCCTGCGAGTTGTATCATTGGTATTCCGAGCTTCCTTTGGTTAATATCAACTTAGCAGTGAGTACACACCACGTGTGTTCTTTTGTGACTAGGTTACTTCACACAGAATGATATTTTCAAGTGCCACCCATTTGTCTGAGGATTTCATGAAGTCATTGTTTTTAATAGCTGAGAAATATTCCACTGTGTAATATACCACATTTTCTGCATCAATTCTTCTATTGAAGGAAATCAGTGTTCTTTCCAGCTTCTGGCTATTATAAATATGGCTGCTATGAACATAGTGGAGTATGTGTCCATAATGCATGTTGGAGCATCTTCTGGGTATATGCCCATGAGTGGTATAGCTGGGTCCTCAGGTAGCACTATGTCCAAGTTTCTGAGGAACCACCAGACGGATTTCCAGAGTGGTTGTACCAGCTTGTAGTCCTGTTCCTAGCCTATTCTTTAAATATTATATTTGCTCTAATTGTTTCAAAGTTTTCAGTTGAGCATTCATATTTGAACTATTTTAACTGCATTTGGGGCATGGTGCTAGATATTGAGTCTTGAACATGTACATGTCTGCTTTTACCATCATCATTTGCTAAAGAGGCTATTGGTGCCACAACACACATTTTGGAACTTTGTCAAGAAACAGATGGCAGTAGTTTTGTGAGTATAATTCTAGCCTTTCATTCTATTTCACTGGCATGTGTATCTTTTTAGGTCAGTACTACACATTTTAGCAACTATTTGTCTTTAGTATAAATAGATATCAGAAGTATTTTAACGCAAGGTGATGTAGTATCTCCAGCACTTTTCTTTTTGATCAATATTTCTGTTGCTACAGGGGGTGCTTATGGTTCTCTTATGAATTAGGGGGTATTTTGCTACTTCTGAGTATAATGCCATTGGAATTTTGATAGTAATTGCATTGCTCATGTAGTTTTAGTTTGCATAGCCATTTTAATAATTATTTACTTCATGTATACAAGGGGACTTTCAAACTTATATCATGTATTATCTTCATTTCCATTTCTTTTTTTGTTCTCTTTTTTATTGAATATATTCTTCATTTACACTTCAAATGTTATACCCCTTCCCAGTTTCCCCCTCCATGAAAACCCCCAACCCAGTCTCCCACTCCCTGCCTCCAAGAATATGCTCCTCCACCCAACCCACTCTCATGACTCCTACTCGATTTCCCCACACAGGGGCCTCTATTGAGCCTTCACAGGGCCAAGGACCTCTCCTCCCACTGATGCCCGACGAAGCATTCCTCTGTCAATCTTTTGGCTGGAACCACATGTACCCATTGGTTGATGGCTTAGTCCCTGGGAGCCCTGGGTTGTCTGGTTGGCTGACATTGTCATTCTTCCCATGGGGCTGCAAACCCCCCACCCGCAGCTCCTCCAGTCTGCCCTCCAACTCCTCCATTGTGAACTCCGTGCTCAGTCCAATGGTTGGCTGCTAGTATTCACCTCTGTATTTGTAAGGCTCTGGCAGGGCCCCTCCAAAAGACAACAATAATAAGCTCCTTTTGGTATGTACTTCTTGTGATCCATAGTAGTTTCAGTGTTTGGTGACTGTTTATAGGATGAATCCCCAGGTAGGACAGTCTCTGGGTGGCCTTTCCTTCAGTCTCTGCTTCACACTTTGTCTGCATAGTTGTTCCTGTGATTATTTTGTTCCCTTTCTCAGAGGAACCAAATCATCCCCACTTTGGTCAAAAAGCTCAAAATAAACATGTTACAATTCACAGACCACAGTAAGTTCTTTTCCATTTCTCCTTATTTTAATGACAAAGTTTTATACTTTTAAGTTGTTATCAGTACACAAAATTATAATATGTAACAAGTTCTTGAGTCTTCATAGAGTAATTTTAATTAAGATAAACTAACAGCAAGTCAAACAATTCCAATAGTACGCAATGTTCTTACACTTAGCAAGAATTAATTACTTTAAGGCTGGCTGATTTCTCAAATAGCTATTACTTTATCATATGTAAAGCTCCTGACATTTAAGAAAGCATAAAGGAAAAGTTATTTAACTCCCTTTTACAAATGGCAGTTGGTCATGTGGACATATGTGTCATTTAGCTTCATCATAGTAGGCTGTGTTACATGAACCCTTGAATGAGGAGGCTACATTTGGTGGAAAATGGTTCATCTTATCTTGTTTCAGGTTTAATTAGTATTGCTACATAATAACATTATCACTTAAAATTGAATCTCCCATCTCAAATATAGGAAGTTGAAGCCATGTTGGCCATAAATTACATCTTCTGATATCTCTAGAATATTGGAGGCAGATATAGGGGAATTCCAGAAACTCAGAAGATGAGTCAAGTTAATACAAGGATGATGGTAATATTTATCCGTGTTTAGAGAAGAGGAGCATGAAAGAACATGGAGATAGCCATTCACTCTCTTCAGAAGAGACTTACCAAAGCCACACCTTGGTGCCAGCACTAGGTTTCTAGAAAGGTGGCAGTGAGTGTTCTAATTGGGAAAATTTCCAGATAAAGAAAGGAGATCAGTATATGGCAACTTTTCAGAACACTCAATATAGTGAAATTTTCTAATTATAGTAATTGTTATAATATGCTATTGGTACCAAATAGTAGGCTTATTATGTTTTCATATATGTAACCAATATATTCTCTCTATATCCACCTCTCTTGACATATTCTAGTCCCTATACACTCCTGTAACCTGCCACGCTCCACACAGGGTCCTAAAAATTCTATGTGTTTTTTTTCCTTAATAATGAATCCAAATATGAGATAAATAAATACTTTTATTTTGGATATTGTTATATCATCACTTAAATGATGATATTAAGATTTCTCTATTTTTCTGAAAATTCCAAAAAACATGTTCATTATCAAGAATGCTATTTATATGTCAAGTTTTATATACTAATTATAAACAAAATTTTGTGTTTATATACCAAGTTCTTTTAATCAATACTTTAATTGATGAGAACCCAGTCTGCAATGAGTGGCAAAATCACAACTCAAATGGAGGCATAGATATTTCAGACACTATTATTTTTTCACTAGCTAAAGTGGCTTCCTTAATACTTACAAAGAATAAAAGAAAATTGTTGATAGATATGTGTCATGGTAACAGTCACATGGGGGAATAGAGTGAAAATTCATTACATTGTGGTATTTTATGTCTAGATAATGGTTATGATTTTCTAAGCATAGCAATTGCTAGTGTATTTGACTAAGAGATAAGAGCCCTACTACTAATTTTCATAATTTCATTAACTCCAGAATGTAAAAAGTATATTCAAAGAATGTTCTGTTTTATTGTCTTTCTATGTCATGAACATTGGCAGGTACTACTGGAACTAAGCCTACTTTAAAAGATGGATTCATAAACAAAAAGTATCATCTAATACTTTGTCACATCTAAAGAAAAGATTCCTGTGGAAAATTGAGGGTTTTTTGTTTGTTTTTTGTTTATTTGTTTGTTTTTATCAAATTATTTATTTCATAACTTGAAATTTTTATTTTCAGTGATCTAGATGAAATGATTAGCTTTATTGATAGATAGAAAAAAGAATGTTAGATTATATCAGCAGAATGCTTTGGTCCTGGCCTTCTTTGGAATTGAATTCATTTATTGAAATTAAAGCTATTTATCATGTTAATGCTCTCACGTCACTTTAAGTTAAAAAAGAAATATTTTCTGTCTTTTAAGAAAAAGCAACAAGGTAAAA
Source organism: Tokudaia tokunoshimensis (assembly GCA_036184795.1). Classification (NCBI taxonomy): domain Eukaryota; kingdom Metazoa; phylum Chordata; class Mammalia; order Rodentia; family Muridae; genus Tokudaia; species Tokudaia tokunoshimensis. The sequence continues at coordinate 127,864,939 of BTHU01000023.1, read as the reverse complement.
TAAGGCATCAACTAGTGACACTAAAAAGTTAATTCCATGGACAATGTTCACATTATATGGAAGACTTCTCAATTAAAGTTTTGCATTAAAATATGCTATACTCTGGAAACAATGATTCATTAAGACTCCAAGAGAATAGCACTCCAATGCACAAACAACCACTGGGCTCTTATTAAGAGGTATGAAGGTGAAGTATAAATACTGCACACTATTTTTTTGCTAATTCTTTAATCAATGCCTAGCCCAATTGTCATTAGAAAAGCTTCCTGCAGCTGCTGATGGAAGCAGAGGCAGAGACCCACTGCCAAAAATTAGACAGTACTGCATGTAATTTTATAATCCATACTTGCTCCTTTTCAAGGACTCAGCCCGTGGTCTCTCAACCTCTCACAGCTAGCTCCACTAGCCTCTAAAGACCGCCTTAGCCTCACTCAGCTCCCATGGCTAGCTAATACATCTACCCCTGATGCTGGTTCTGCTGACTGCCAATGATCAACAACCGCCCAGGGGCTGTGCTCTCTCTCTTGCCCACCTGAGTCATTGAAAGATTGAAAACACTAGACAATCTTAATATTTACAATCATCCAGATTTGGCAACTGCTGGGCACAGAATCTATTGTCCTAAACTAATCGGCTATCTTATGTTGGAATTCTTCTAGTGGTGGAGGCTGCCACAGGTTCTAATAGGCCCCAGGCCTACATGATGTCTGTCTTCTCTCTCCACAGCCTGCCTGAAAAATCTTTCTCTATTTTGTCTTCTCTTTCAACTGGGATCCAGAAAACACACCTCTATATCTTCTTCCAGTGATTAGCTTCTACAGTCTTTATTTACCCAATCAAACAGTTTAGGGAATCTCCCACTAAAAGGCAGAGCATAAAGAACCTCAGAAGAAGGGGAAGAAGGATTATAGAAGCCTGAGGGTCAAGGATTCCAGGAGAGCATGGCTCACAGAATCAACTAATCAGGCCTCATGGAGATTGCAGAGTCCCAATCCAGGAGTCTGAACTGTTTTGCACTATGTCCTCTGCATGTATGTTGGTGTTCTTTAGTTTTCTTTTTTCTTTTTTTATTGCATATTTTATTTACTTACATTTCAAATGTTATCCCCTTTCCTGGTTACCCCTCTGGAAACCCCGTTTCCCATCCTCCCTCCCCCTGCTTCTATGAGGGTGCTCACCCACCGGCCCTCTCCACCCTGGTTTTGCTGTCTATTTTTGTTGAACTTCAACAGGTCAAAGTGAGTTATCTCTGACTCTTTTGACTGTTCATGGTGCTCTTTCTCCTACTCAAGTGCATTTTCTGCCTAGCATTATTGCGTCTTATTATGTTGTTCAGTTGATATCCCTTGAAAGCCTGCCTTTTTCTGAAGGGAAATGGAGGGGCAGTAGTAGATCTGGGGGAAGTAGAGGTGAGGGTGGAAGACTGGGAAGAATTGGGGAGTGAAGGCTGTGATCAAGATGTATTGTGTGAAAGAAGAATAAACAAATAGGATAAAATAAATGAAATAACAACAAAGGTTGGTGAGCCCTATTCATTCCTCATGGGAACATGAACCATTTTAACCACTTTGAAAATCCATGTGCATGTTCAACAAAAATAAAAAATTGGACTTCTTAAAAGAAATAACCCTATTCTTTCCAAGTTGCACACTACTTTTAAAAATACTAGTGTCATGTCAGTCTGTTTTGAACTTTCTCACCTTTAGACAAGGTTGTTCTTTCTCCTTTGAATTTCTCACTTTAAGTTTTATCCTTTCTAGTATGTTTGCTTCTTATTCTATAGAAATATTTCCATTTTCATTTTACTTTTTATTATTTAACCCTAATGTATTACGTGGTTCGGATTTCTATTGGTGTGACAAAACACCAAAAGCAACTAGAAGAGAAAACATTTATTTCTGCCTGAACTTCTACATTACAGTACATCATTCAATGATACCCAGATAGGTACTCAATACATAAACCAAGAGCCAGGAAGAAATGCAGTTTCCAAGGAGGAGTGATGTTTACTGCCTTGCTCCCACTGTTTGGTCAATCTACATTCTTTTTTTTTTTTTTTTTTTTTTTTTTTTTTAATTTAATTTTATTTTATTTTTTTTAATTTACATTCCAAATCACTTCCCCTTTCCCGTTTCCTCCCTCCCCGAAAGTCCCATAAGCCCCCTTCCCTCCCTCTTTTCTCCGTTCAACCCCCTCTCATTACTCTGTCCTGGCGTTCCCCTACATCCAGTCTTTCCAGGACCAGGGGTCTCTCCTTCCATCTTTTTAGAAATCTATTGATATGCTGATTGTGTCTAGGGTATTCTGAGATTCTGGGTCAATATCCCCTTATCAGTGACTTCATACCATGTGTGATCTTTTGTGATTGGGTTACCTCACTAAGGATGATATTTTCAAGTTCTGACCATTTGCCTAGGAATTTCGTGAATTCATTGTTTTTAATTGCAGAGTAGTATTCCATTGTGTAAATATACCACATCTTCTGAATCCATTCCTCCGTTGAGGGACATCTGGGTTCTTTCCAGCTTCTGGCTATTATAAATAAGGCTGCTATGAATATAGTGGAGCATGTGTCCTTATTGCATGCAGGTAAAGTCTCTGGGTATATGCCCAGGAGTGGTATAGCCGGATCCTCCGGAAGTGTCATGCCCAGTTTTCTGAGGAGCCGCCAGACTGCTTTCCAGAGTGGTTGTACCAGCCTGCAATTCAATCTACATTCTTATAGCACACAGAAACATGAGCTCTGGTTTCAAACTCCTGGGGCTGTTTTCTCATTTAAGGTTCTTCCTTCCAAAATGACTCTAGCTTGTATGAAATTGACACGAAGTTAACTAGCATACCTATTTTGACTTTTATATAAACATACTAATCAGAATTTTCATTGTGTATTCAGTACCATTTTTGTCATTGTTCTAGAATCTAGCTAATCTCTACAAGAAAAAGAAGTCCTGATCTTGGCTCACCTGAATAAAACTACAAATGATAATTATACTGCAGTGTTTTTACCATTGTATGAATGAGCACACAATACTAGTACACAAGAAATGTTCCTTTCATGATTTTGTACTATCAGAAGTCTTTTTAAAGAGGCAATATATCTAGAAAACTAAACAATGAGTTGGCCGGAGGAAGATTAAAAGGAAGAAGAAAAATTCTACAAAAAATAAGATAAGACAGAATAGAAACAAATAGAAAAATAAAAAACAAACAAACAAAAAAACAAAACCCCAAAGCCTGAACCAGCTATCATCTGTAGTCAGGCAAGGCTTCCAATGGAGGTATTAGAACAACAATCCAGTCACAGAAATTTCTATCTAAAATGTTCCATGCCGGCAAGAGGAGCTGGGTAAAAGTGGTGCAGTAATTGTAGGAGTAGACAAAAATGATTAGTCAAGCTTGAGATCCATGCCATGAGAAGGAACACACTCCTGACACTGCCTGGAGGACCAGAAACCAGAGATAACCCAACGACCTAGGATAAAGGAAAGCATGACTGGAATGTAAACAGGCAATGAAACAACTCCTAATGATATTCTACTATGCTCAAAGACTGTACCCTAGAATAACCATTATTAGAGAGGCTTCATCCAGCAAACAGAGCAGAAACAGAGGCCTACAGCCAAACATTAGGCAGAGTTAGAGGGGTCAAGGACATCAAAAGAACACTGCTGATAGGAATCAACTAACCCTTCAATGATAGGAATCATCGAAGCTTACTGAGACTGAACTGCCAAACGAAGCCCTCATGGGACAATCAAGGAGGGACTCTACATATATGTTATTGGTTATGTTCTTTGGTCTTCTTGTAGGACTCCTAACATTGGCAGTGGAGCTGTCTGTGAATTTTTTTTTTTTTGCCTGTTTTGTGACCCTGTTCTTTCTAATGGATTGACTCATCCAGGCTTAATATGAAGTTTGATATACCATGTTTGGTGCATAATGCTGGGAGGCCTGCTCTTTTCTGAATGGAAGGAAAGAAAGACAGGGGGAATGGAAGTGATGTTTTGGAGGCCTGTGGAGAGTAGAGGGTGGAGAAACTACAATCAGGATATAGTATAAGACAAGAAAAAAAGGAGAAAACTTCAGTTAACTTTGCTGTTAGCATGAAATGGTGATAAATTTTAAAGGTAGGATAAGGAGATTCAAAGACAACTAGCAGGGCTATGGAGTATGAAGCTGAGTTTTCTCCATAAATTCACGATATTCCAGAAAAAGATCTGGTAGTATGGGATAAATGCTTAGAGGGTGAAAAAACATAGAGGTTTATATGGGGAATGATTTCTTGGCTATGATAATGAGTTATTAGGAGCATGGTTATTTTACAAATCGTGACTTAGACAGGCAATGAAGGCTTAGATGTTAATCCTAGCTTCAGGTCCTAGTAGCTATATAACATTGTTCCAAGTTACCTTTCTCTGGTTCTCCAATAATATACCTAACTTGTTAACTGTCAGAACTGTACAGGGAGTGGAATGTATGAAGAAGTTTCATACAGACAACTATAAGGACCTACTAATGAGTTCACTAAACACGGAACATGCTGAATAGCCAGAAAACAACTGGTCACTACTACTGACACATTTTATGTCACTTGTTTTTCATATTTATAAAAGTCATACTGATATACTTTTTTTGGAAAAATACAACACATTTTTTCTTCTCTCTACAATATCCATTGAATAGTCTATTTAAAATGGTAATTTAAACCAAGGAAGTAGAGTATTATAAATATAAAATCATACTTACATATTTTTACCTCCCTAGAGCTTCTTCTTGAGCACACTTTTTTTTGACATCATAACTACTTCCAGTGTCAGCAGTATGATGAAAATGTATCAGAAACTGTGGTAGGTGATTCTTGTATTTTAGCAAGAAATGAAATGTGTTCTCCTGCCTTAGTTGGGAGGAAGTATCAGAAAATTATAAACTCCTTTGTCATGGAAATTAAATTTCTAAGCTGACTGAAGGAAAACTGCAAAATCTATCATAATCACTCCCAATCCATACATTAGGTCTTTACTTCAATGCTTTGCGCTGATCCTGGATGACTAGCTGAATGATAATACCTGTGATAGTACCTGAAATATATGACATTGGGATAACATAGTAAAATTGGTCTTCTTGAAGGATGCAAAATATAAAAAAAAAACCTATATGCAAAGGAATATGGATTTCTTCTTCCAGTCCTGTGTAATAGAAAATCCTAAAGAAGCTATCTTGATGAAAGCATCATGGCAGACTGGCAGAGAATCATAAAACATCATAACACTTCATTTCTATAGCACAAGAACTATGCTATTAGAATCTAAATTCCTTATTCCAAAAAAAGCAACACAGTGAGAAATGTTTCTCTTTCTCTAGTAATGTATTAATGGTGGAGTATAATGAGGTATTGGTAACTGCTTTTGGAATTACAGAAAATTAAACAGTCTGCAACTTTTCATTTCTGTAACAGACTGCAAGTGTAATCAAGATAGTCAAAATGGATGACTATTTGGAATTAAACTTTTTAATGTGGCATATATACAAAGAAACCCATGCAGCCAAGTCTAAACAAAAAGAAGCTGCAAAATGGCCAACCACATTTCTGTCTGCTTAAGTGCAGCATTCATATTAGCTACACAATAAAGCAGCAAAACAAACATTATCAAAACATTACTTTGCTTTTATTGTGCCTCCAGAAAGGCATTAAAGGATTGTTTCTGGCAACATGTGGCCCTGAAATCAAGCCTCAGCTCTAAGATGTATTGAACTTTTGATCCCAGAAAAATTAACTTATCCAAACCTTTCCTTTACCTTAAAATAAGAATGCTAATGTGCATATATAAATGCATACATAGTAAGACAGAGAAATCTGAAATTATATAACAGAAATAGTTGATGATCTGTTACCCACTATAGAGTATATACTATGTTGAAGGTCAAAGGCATCACTGAAAAAATGTGTAGGAAGACACATCATGATCAGATTTTACTTCATCAAGCAAAGTAAAGAATGTCACATAGTATTTACAAACAAGAACACAACTAAGCAGTTAAGGACATGGAACAGTAACTGGCAGGAGTAGAGAATATGGAAAGACTATAGAATCGAAGGAACCTGCATAGCTGGTTATATAATTCTGTTTGCCATCTGCAGACATCTTCATGTGTTCATAGCTCAGACTGCTGTAGATATCAGAACCCTTATGATCCTTCATCCCAAGAATTCTTACTGGTTTGTGAATCTGGAAGTGTGTTCTGTGCCTGGAGCCAGCCTCAGGTAGGTAGAGCTTTTGTCACTCTGAGCTGGGAATAATTGGCCCCTATGGGGCCTTTGAGAGAACCACTTAGGGAAAACCATTGAAAGGTGGGAAAGAAGGATGCACATAAAATCCAGGGGTATATCTGATTGCTTCTGTGAATATTTATTCTTCATCACATCATGAACCCTGCTCAGAAATTGACCCAATAAACATATTGACTACAGATCCAGATAATTTTTACTTCAATCAGGTAAAATGCTCAAATTATCTGTCAGAACTCATAATGGCCTTGAAATGGATCCTGAGTCACAGTTGATATAGCCCTCAGAATTGGCCAATGTGTGCCTGCTGACAGTACAGCTGATTAATGTGAGATCTTTCCCTCTGCATGCGCAAGAGCATGTCTGGCAGTAGCACAGATGAAAGCTTTGCAGTCCACCTCCTATTAGAATTTCTACTCAATCATTTGTGAACCTTAGTTTATTTATTTAGGACAAGAAATCTCAGTGTTCAATGAGATGACCAAAATCTGATTCATGGATATCTCAGTAAGTGATATGAATGATAATACTATTAACTGATGTAATCTTTGAAAGACAATAATTATTGTAGATTGATTTCCCATCTGTAGGAATTTGATTAGCTACTTTACACTTTACACACATACTCCTGCCAGTTACTGTTCCACATAGTTATCTGTTTAGTTGTGTTCTTGTTTGTAAATACTATGTGACACTCTTTTCTTTGTTTGATAAAGTAAAATATGATTCTTGATGTGTCTTCCCACATATTTTTCTAGGGATGCTGCTGGCTTTCCACATGATATGTACACTATAGGGGTAATAGATTATCAACTCTTTCTACAATATGATTTCAGATTTCTGTGTCTTGCACATGACATTTCCTCAGTTTAGAATGATCTCTCTCCTGTTCTTTTATAAGTAGTTTCTGAAACTATTTTACTCTACGTTTAGTAGTCATCTTTGAGAAAGAACATTCCTGAGCATTATACATTATTTGTCCCTCATTCATCATTATGCCTTACAAAATAATATCACAAAAATCATATTAACATTATTTTACTTGCCTATTCTTTTCCTTAACTATACTAAATACAGTTATATAAATTGCTTATTTTACAATGATTATTTTTTTTTTTTTTTTGCCGGTGGCTAGCCTTTAATACCAGCTCGCAAGGCAGAGGCGGGTGGATCTCTGAGTTCGAGACCATCCTGGTCTACAGAGTGAATTGCATGGATACAAAGAGAAACCCTTTATAGAAAAAAAAAAAAAAAAAAAAAAAAAAAAAAAAAAAAAAAACGCTGCTGGCTGTTTATTCTAGCTTTATAAAAAACAACAACTTACGGACATTTTTCTTAACTCGGCTAGATAGGCCCTTGAAATAACACTAGAAACTAGGCTGGTTAGGGGATCTGGCGTCAGTTATTCCCTCCATGGGAGGAGCTGGCCTTCCCAGGTACACAGCTGCGGCAGTCCCGAACTGGCCACAGGTGACTCAGCGCGAGTCACAGGGCGTGGAACGGCGTCCGGAAGTATTGGCTCAGTCCGGTCCGGAGCGCACGAGGTCCTCTGGGTTATGCCAGCTGGGAGAGCGACACCATTTGAGAAAATGGAGACCTTTTAGCTTCTCCAAACTCTCGTGGTCACTGTGAAAGTTCCCTGCCTCTCCGGGAGCGATCGGCGGCCTAGACTAGATGCTCTCCCAGTAGGATCGAGACAGAGGAAACCGGGGACGAATCCTCCAGCCCAAAGCGACACTAGTTTAGTGGACTCTCACACCCTGACCGCCAGAAGCCACTCTAACTGGAGGCGGTCGTTGGGGGACTATTGCAGGTACGGTCTCCCGGCCAGCCCTCAGCTCCCCCGGTCTTTTCAGACGACCTCGCCGCTGCCCCAAAGCCACAACTCACCATATTTAGTCCTTGAAGTGGTCCGCGAAAACTGAGGAAGCGAAGAGAGGGCGAGGAAGGTCTCCCACTAACAGACTACCAAGGAGTCCGGGGGAGAAGCTGTGTCTACAATGATTATTAAAAATAACAATATCATTATGTAATGTCACAAAACAGAAAGATCCATCTGCAATCCCATTCCTCAGAGAGTGTAAAAATTACATAGAGCATTAGACAGGGTCACATCAATTGTGTGCAAAGACCTAGGCGGAAAAAATAGGAAGCTTATTTGAAGGACCAAACCAAGTTCAAAACACTACAATGTGTAGTGACAAAAATCTCAATCTCCTAGAGCAATATATATGTATAGTGTAACTGAGTCAAAAGCTTTATGTAAATATCTTTACTATTTGAGATGCATGCCAATAAGTTCAAGTATATTCTGTCCTCCTTTCTTTTATGTAAAAGTTGATGTTAGTTATCGCTAACTAAATTAATACCTGACAATACTAAAGAACTCCAGCCATACTGTGAGAAAAACTTACCATGATCTGATTGAAAGTCATAGTCATGAGCATGGGTACTATCTTGTGAGTTAAGGCAATCAAGTAACAAAGATTCTCTGAGAGCATGGAAATAGGAGTACCTGAGGGGGAGGACCCGACCACCTCCACCACTACCAAACAAATGTCTGAGATAACACATAAGTTTCTGTGAGATGCCATGTTGAATGGAAATCTGTAAACCTCTATTCCTGATCTCCACACAAAATGTTATAATCTCATATAATGCTGCCCAGATATTAAAACAAGGGAAGAATGAGAATGGTTCTGTCATCTAGTAAAGTATCTCAACCTCACAACTACCATACCTACCCAAAGAGTAGCTAGAGGTACAAGACAATCACTATCATTGAAATTCTTGTAAATACAATCAGAAAATATGCCAAAGTTTGGGTCAGAAATGTCATTTGAAAATAAATTCTACAGCAGGTTAATTTTATTTTACAGAATAATTTTTACTATCTTGGTGATTTAAAACAAGCCTAGTAAAATATGTCCTAGCTCTCTGTGTCAGTAGCACAAGGGGAATCTATTGGATCCTCTGCTTCATGTTTTGTACTGTGTATTAGTTTGGGTTTTACTGCTGTGAACAGACACCAATGACCAATGCAAGTTTTATAAAAGACATTTACTTGGGGGCTGGCTTACAGGTTCAGAGGTTTAGTCCATTGTCATCAAGGCAGAAGCATAGCAGCATCCAGGCAGGCATGGTGCAGGAGGAGCTGAGGGTTCTATGACTTTATCCAAAGGAAACCAGGAACAGACTGGGCATCCTCAGGCATGAAGGAGGAAAATCTCTAAGCCCAACCCCCCCAGTGACACACTTTCTTCAACAAGGCCACACCTTCTAATGGTGGCACTCCCTGGGATGAACATATACAAACCACTACATACTGCACATGTCATACTTCATAGAGTATTAAGCATAAGAAATCACTTCCCAGATCATTCATCTTATTAAGTCTAACAAATTACTTGAGGATAGAAGATCAAAGCACCATATTTCTGTAAGGTATTTGACTGGAAGTTGCTACCCTGCCTCTGAAGTTTTCCTAAACTTCCCTGCTAGTTGCTTATTTATGCTGAAAATATACAGGTACAGAAAAAAATGGTCACCATTTCACTGGATAACACAGAGAAGGAAAAAATGGGGACTGAATTAGAATCCCACTTAGCATACATTCTATAGATGTTTCTGCCTATCTGATTCTGAATACAATTTAGCTAACTTACTATTGTACAATATTGATAAATATATATAAATGGATGTTTTTAAATAATATATCTCATCTTATATAAGAATATCAAGATTTATATCACCTAATCTTAAGGGATATGCTAATCAACAATGATCTTTCAAGACATCTGCTTGCAGGTTTAATTGTTGTATATTCAAGTTTGCTGCAAGGATTCTCTAGAAATGTGGAGTTGGTTTGATTCACATCTTTTTTATGCTTTCACATTGAAATTTTTTATTATGTAAAATGATCTCATCTTGGTCATAGCATTCACCCAGTTTCCTTATCTACTTCAATATAATCTGTCAACTAAAGTCCCATGTAAGTGAGAGGATGTCTGATTCAAGAGCAAAGCACGCATTAAAGAGTAGAGGCAAAAAAATTGTATGTGTAATATCTATTTTCCAGAAAGTGTCCTTTGAAGTGTCCTTCCTTTCTCACTACAGAAATGTTTAAAATATGATTATTTTTCCCAGAAAATCTGGACATTGAATAGATAATCTCCTTATTGGACTGTATCTATTTTTAATGTTATGTATGGTTTGGAATTCATCCCTTTTTCTCTAGATATAAAATTCAAGTTTGGATTCTTTCTGCTCTTATTAAAATAGGGAGAAATTATAAATACATATTTGCATTAAATCAAATGCAAAAAGAAATTGAAAATGGGTGTCACTGTAACAATAATTTATAAACACAATTTTATTTTAATTTAGTTTTGAAAACAAAAACTTTTCAAAAAATATCAAAATACAGTAGAAAAAATAATTTTGATAGGGTGCCACAGTTAATAAATTGCTGCTTGAATAAGTAGGATAAAAGAAACAGTTTCATAGGACCTGTTATGCATTTTTAGCACTTTGAGAAATGGAATTTATAATAAAATCTCTATTAGAACTAGTAGGCTGACACAAGTCTCTCCAGGAGAGAGCTGGTCTCCCAGGAGTGCTCTCACTTTAGGGCTCAGAGGTGAGATCAGCACTTTCTCTCCAATAACTGTCCAAACAGGACTGGCGAGAAGCAGCTGGGTCTACATCAGTACAAAGGAGATGAGGCTGTTTCACAGCCCTCTGTACACAGGATCTAACACGAAAGAGCTGGTCTCACTTCCAGGCTCATAGGTTCACCAGTTTCTATCCAATAACTGCCCAAAGTTGGACTAGCCAGGAGCACATAGGGCATAGGAACAGTGGAGCAGCTGGAACAGAATACCTCTGGTCTCCATCTGCACCAGGGAGGTGGTCTCCATCAGCACCAGGGAGCTGTGCATAGAGGGTTTCTCAGTCCTCTGTACACAGGTCCTGTCAGAAGATAGTTTGTCTCCCAGGAGTGCTTACACAGGCTTACAGGCCCACAGGAGGGATAAGTTCAAGCCAGAGACAGCAAGACCAAATAACACCAGAGAAAACCAGATGGTGAAAAGTAAGTCCAAGAAACTTAGCAGAAACCAAAGCCACCTGACATCATCAGAACCCAGTACTCCCACCAGAGCAAGTTCTAGATAACCCAAGACACCATAAAAGCAAGATCTGGATTTAAAAATCCCATCTCATGATGCTGATAGGGGACTTTAAGAAGGAGATAAATAACTTCTTAAAGAAATACAGGTAAACACAGGTAAACAGGTGGAATCCCTTAAAGAAGAAACACAAAAATCTGCTAAAAGAATTACAAGGAAACCCAACAAAACTTGTAAAGGAATTGAACAAAACCATTCAGGATCTAAATATTTAAGTAGAAACAATAAAGAAATCACAAAGGGAGACAACCCTGGAGATAGAAAACCTAGGAAAAAGATCAGGAGTCATACACAAGCATCACCAACAGAATACAAGAGATAGAAGAGAGAATTTCATGTGCAGAAGATACCATAGAAAACATTGACACAACAGTCAAAGAAAATGCAAATGCAAAAAGCTCCTAACCCAAACCGTCCAGGAAATCCAGGACACAATGAGAAGAACAAACATATGGATAATAGGTATAGAAGAGAGTGAAGATTTCCAACTTGAAGGGCCAATAAATATTTTCAACAAAATTATAGAAGAAAACTTCCCTAAACTAAAGAAAGAGTTGCCCATGAACATATAAGAAGCTTACAGAACTCCAAGTAGATTGGACCAGAAAACAAATTCCTCCTGTCATATAATGATCAAAACACCAAAACCACAAAACAGAGAAAGAATATTAAAAAGCAGTAAGGGAAAAAATGTCAATTAACATATAAATGCAGACCTATCAGAATTACACCAGACGTCTCACCAGAGAGTATAAAAGTCAGAAGATCCTGGGCAGATGTCATATAGATCCTAAAAGAACACAAGTGCCAGTCTAGGCTACTATACCAAGCAAAACTCTCAATTACCTTAGATGGAGAAACCAAGATATTTCATGACAAAACCAACTTTACACAATATCTTTCCAAAAACCCAACCCTTCGAAGGATAGTAAACAGAAAACGCCAAGAGAAAGAGGGAAACTACACCCTAGAACGAGGAAGAAAATAATCTTTTAACAAACCCAAAAGAAGATGGACACATAAACATAATTTGACTTCTAACAACAAAAATAACTGAAAGCAACAATCACATTTTCTTAATATCTCATAATATCAATAAAAAGACATGGATTAATGGTTATGTTAACAGGATCCAACATTTTGCTGCAGACAAGAAACCTACCTCAGTGACAAAGACAGATACTACCTCAATTTAAAAGGCTGCAAAGTAATTATCTGGAAGAAAAGTTTTTAAAACAATAGCTTTCTGGGTTCTGTCTGCAGCTGGAGAAGATCCTCTACCAATGGGCCTCATACCCAAATAGCACTAGGAGAGCAAATCTCCCAGGAATGTGTACAGGCCTGTGAATGCAGGTAGGATAACCACTGCTACTCTGAGGATCCTGCCCAGAACCCTCAGGACACAGTAACCGAGAGGCTGCCTGGGACAGGAGCCTTCAGATTTCTGTCTGTGCCCAGATCTAATTCTGGTCCACAGAGCTACATAAGCTAATACCACCAAGAGAGAGCTGGTCTACCAGGAGTGCCTACGCACCTGTGAGTACTGGTAAAACCACCACTTCTCGTCAAATTACTGGCCCAAGAGGGACCTGCTCAGAGCCATTAGGACACAGGAACCAAGAATTATCTGGTGACAGGATCCTTCTCGTTTCTGTCTGCATCCCAAATTTGACCATGTACCACAGCTCCCCATACCTAAATTCCTCACGGAGAGAACTGGTCTCACAGGAGTACAGACACACAGGCTTGCAGGAGGGACAAGCCACAGTCAGAGACAGTAAGATCAGCTAACAACAGAGATAACCAGATGATGAAAGGCAAGGTCAAGAATATAAGCAGCAGAAACCAAGGCTACTTGGCATCATCAGAACTCAGTTCTCACACCACAGTAAGCTCTGGTTACCCCAACACACCAGAAAATCAAGACTCATACATAATACTACTGGACCCTGCTATACCACTCCTGGGCATATACCCAGAGGATTCTCCAGCATGTAATAAGTACACATGTTCCACTATATTCATAGCAGCCTTATTCATAACAGCTAGAAGCCAGAAAGAATTCAGATGTCCATCAACAGAGGAATAGATACAGAACATGTGGTACATTTATACAATGGAATACTACTCAGCTATTGAAAACAATGAATTTATGAAATTCTTAAGGAAATGGATGGAACCAGAAAATATCATCCTGAGTGAGGTAACCCAATCAGAAAAGAACACACATGGTATGCGTGATAGGTGGATATTAACACAGAAGCCTGGAATACCCAAGATACAATTCACAAACCAAATGAAGCTAAAGAAGAAGGAAGAACAATGTATGGATACTCTGATCCTTCTTAGAAGGGGGAACAAAATACCCACAGGAGAAGATACAGAGACAAAATGTGGAGAAGAGACTGACGGAAAGACCACCAGAGACTGTCCCTTCTAGGGATCCATTCCATATACAGTAACAAAACCCAGACACTATTGTGAATGCCAACAAGTGCTTGCTGACAGGAGCCTGATATAGCTGTCACCTGGGAGGGTCTGCCAATGAATAACAAATACAGAGGGGGACACTGTCAACAACCATTGAGCTGAGCACAGTGTCCCCAATGGAGGAGCTAGAGAAAGAACCCAAGGAGCTGAAGAGGTTTGCAACGCCATAGTAAGAACAACAATTGGAACCACCTAGTAACCCCAGAGCTCACAGGTACTGAACCAACAACCAAAGAGTACACATAGAGGGACCCAAGGCTCCAGATGCATATGCAGCAGAGGATTGCCTTATTGGACATCAAAGGGAGGAGAGGCCCTTAGTCCTGTAAAGGCTAGATGCCCCAGTATTGGAGAATGCCAGGACAGGGAAACTGGAGTGTGTGGATTGGTGAGCGGGGGTGGGGGGAGGGTATGGGATTTTCAGGGGGGACCAGGATAGGGGACAACATTTGAAATGTAAATAAGAATATATCTAATAAAAAAGAAGGAACAAAATAACCATAGTAGGAGATACAGAGACAAAGTGTGGAGTAGAGAATGAAGGAAAGACCATCCAGACACTGCCCCACCTGGGCATCCATCCCATATAGAGTCACCAACCTAGGATACGATTGTGGATGTCAACAAGAGCTTGCTGACAGGAGCCTGATATTGCTGTCTCCTGCGAGGCTCTGCCAGTCCTTTACAAATACAGAGGTTGATGCTCTCAGCCAACCATTGTACTGAACACAGGGTCCCCAATGGAGAAGCTAGAGAAAGGACCAAAGAAACTGAAGAAGCTTGCACCCCTATAGGAGGAACAATCATATGAAACAATCCATACTCCCAGAATTCCCAGGGAGTAAACCACCAACCAAAGAGTACACATGGAGTGATCCACGGCTCCAACTATATATATAGCAGAAGATGGCATTGCTGGACATCAAAGACAGGAAAGGACCTTGGTCTTGAGAAGGCTTGATGCCCCAGCATAGGAGAATGCCAGGACAGGGTGGAGTGAGTGGGTTGGTGAGTAGGCGGAAGGGGGGAGATGGGATGGTGGGTTTTCGGAGGAGAAACCAGGAAAAGGGATAACATTTGGAATATAAGTAAAGAAAATATCTAATAAAAAAAAAAGAGTCATATGGGACATGTGTACAAGATGAAGACACTGATGCAATGTTGTGCTGTACAATATCAAATATTCTAAATATAAGTAGTTATGTGTCAACTTAAATCTTTGCTTTCTGAAGCTCTTTCAGTATAGCATTAAATCATCATTTGAGATGAGTTTGCATTTCATTTATGTAAATGAAAAGCCTTAATGTTTTACAGTGTTTTAAAAGAGGGAAATGCATTTAATTTTTGGCAAGTTATGGACATGGGATTTAATCCAAAATTTTAATCCAATGTTGTATTCCACTAATGTACTAGATTTCGAGATGACTTTGACATACAGAAACTCATGAACTATTTCTATAGTCAGTAAATACAAAATCTACAAAATACTATTTAAATAATAATACTATTTAAAGTTTTTAAATAGTATACATTGAAGATCTAGAAAATTGTAACTTTCACCAAAGTTTTAAAGGGATTTTTAAGCCAATTAGGTAATACATGAGATTATTTGAAAATGGTTCTCCCTTGAACTATGAATCATTTTGAATAAAAAGAACAATATATTTCTATTACACTGAGGATGAAATGTAAATGGTAAGAGGTTAGTATGATAAAGGAATGATGACCTGTATTTTGGGATTTTTTTTTCCTCTAGAAAACTTTAATTAAAATGTTTTAAATTAATTTGATTTTTCTATTTCCTTTTTGGAAGATTCCATTATGAAACTTCTCCAAGTAATTAAGAAGATTAAAATAAATCATGTATGGGTGCAATCCAGGAAAAATAATTAATTGGAAATGTGATCATCATACAAACATTGAAGATATTCTAATATGAATCAATGTTACATGACTAAGGTGTCCATATACTGAAATGTATCTCTTCAAACAGCCAAATTGGTTTGCAACAATTACTAAAATTAGCTATAATATGGTTATTTTGGTGCAGATACTGGACCAAAGCAGCATAGCAATAAGTGATAACAAATAACAAGTGGGTTAATATTGTAACAGAGCATGTAAACTTTTTATACATTGGGTTTAAAATAATCCATGAATGTATTCTAAACTAGTACAAGTAACTGTACTATTCAATAATTGCCATTCATTTGCTATATCTGTGTTATATGTATGCATCTGTATTATATTATATAAATGTCTCCCCCTGATATATATATATAATATATATATATTATATATAAAATTCATGTTATATATATAATTCATGTTATATATATATATATATATATATATATATATATATATATATATATATTTCATGTTAATCAATTGTAAAATAAATGCCATATTTATTTTTGACACTAGGTTCCTAGTATGTCAGTATATCTATTTAGTAATGAAAATAAGTACTTTAAATCAGAAAAGTGAAAGTGGAAAATACAGCTGTTTACAGGAAGGAACCAGAATATACCATTTTAAGTACCACATGATAAATAAGTAGCAAATATCAAATTACAATATTTATTCTAAGTTCCAGTAAATAATGCATTAGTTGGAGGATAAGAGAAAAAAGGAAGTCACAGAAGTTCCTCTTGAGGCTGATGAGATAGCTCAGCACTTAGGAACATGTTTTGTTCCTGAACTCAGTTCAGATGCTAACATTCACACCCCTCACACCCTCTGGAAGTTTCAGGGCATTCAATCCTATTTGCAGGTACATGTTACAGCTCTCTTCCCTCTCCCTCTCCCTCTCCCCCTCTTGCCCCCTCTCCCCTCCCTCACTTCTCTCTCTCTCTCTCTCTCTCTCTCTCTCTCTCTCTCTCTCTCTCCTGTCTCTCAAACATACACACCTAAATAAAAATAAATCTGACCATAGGTGTCTCATTTTTTTATGATAGCAAGGACAAAAGGGAGTAAGAGACAAAATGTGAAGAAGAAATAACTGGTTGGACCTGGGGGTGGACACTTATTTTGTACAAAATGTTCTCGTATTATTGCAAATAAATGGTTGATTTTTGTCACTATAAAATATCAATTTCTAATAGATGGTATAAAAACTCTACAGGGATGTTAGAGAATTTAGATAATAGAGTTATGCATAGATACAAAATATAGAGAGTAATCATAATCATGCTAAAATTTTTCATAATTTTAAAAGTATGAACTGGTTTCCTTTACAATGATACCATTTTTTTTTTGGGCTTTTTGAGACAGGGTTTCTCTGTGTAGCCCTGGCTGTCCTGGAACTCACTTTGTAGACCAAGCAGGCCTCGAACTCAGAAATCCTCCTGCCTCTGCCTCCCAAGTGCTGGGATTAAAGGTGTGTGCCATCACCGCCCGGCAATGATACCATTTTTAAAAATTTAACAAAATTTACATCTAGTCATTAGATACTTGTAATTTAAATTAATATTATTCTTTTCTGTACCCTATCCAACTCCTATATACAGGTCAAGACTATAATTATTCTAATATGCTTATATTTCTCAGAGTAAAGAAGGACATTGTTATTCAGTAATTATGCATGTTTCTTGCATCAGAGAAGAAATGTAGGTAGGTATTCAGGTTCATATTGAAAACATTTTCTGCCTAAGTTGTAGGATTTTTGTAAACATTCTGACCTCTCTTCATCCAACTTTGTCTCATTTTTCCATAAAATTATTAATATGCAAAATTGAACTTATATCTTTCATAGTACTGAGAATTTAAATGTGTTATAATCTATAGGCATTAACATCAAATTCATTATAATTAGGTAAAGTATATTTAATAATACATATTCCATGTGTCACCACACTACATAATTCTCAAACTGATACCAGGTCCCTTAATAATCTCATTTTTTAATTAAAAATATTTTAAAACAATTTTAATTATAAAAACATGTTGTGACAAAGAACCTCCCAAGCTGGTACCAATATAGACCATATATTACCAAAGGAGACCATGAAACAGATCAATTCGCTACTTTTTTGAATTAATTTTCTTCCTTTAAGATATATTAGTTCCAAGTCTACCATTAGTAATACTGTAGGTTACTGTGGTCTATAATGCATAATGGCTTGTGGTTGTTCTGGGATATATGCCAATTCCTTAAGTAGCTGAGAGTGACAGTTATCAATGGTTTTTTATACAAATCATCCTACTTCCTATTTAACTTTCCTCATTCAGATATGCATGGGATAAATGAATAGTTGTCTTCCCCATTTATTTGAGCAGTATTTGAACTTTGCTGACCTAATATCATTAAGACAAGTTGTTCTCACTTAAGGTAATGTATTACAGGCTACAAGTGAAGTCAAGTAAATGACATATTCCTACAGCATCTTTGGGTTAAATAATCAGCCTCAACCCAATGTCTTTTGAGGTCAACATTATTGTGCAGATTTAATTACCTCATTTCAGCTACAATTGCTTCACATTGTACTCAGAATAACCAAGAATATGGATTTGAAGTTTCAAGGATAAAGGAAAATCATCCTAGCTTCCTGGAAGCAATTCTTCTTCCAACATCATTCAGATGAAAATGTAGAATGCTCAGCACCTCCTGTACCATGTCATGCCTTGATTATAACAGACTAAACCTCTGAACCTGTAATCCAGCCCCAATTAAATGTTGTCCTTATAAGAGGTAGCTTGGTTATATTGTCTGTTCTCAGAAGTAAAACACTAAGACATTGGGTTTCATGCTGTGTATCTGGAAAAAAATTCCAATTAGAATATGCCCATTGGGGTGATAGTGACACAAACCTTGTGGGAGAAACCAAGAAAACTCTGATTGGATTTTGACTTTGGTGCATATTCCAAATGAAATATATTTAGTGGCAGATTGAAAGATAACCTTAAAAAATGAAAGAAGGGACACATAGAGGTTAGAATCCTTTACCATACCCATCCTCCCTATCCACTGAGTCCTCTAGAGTATTCCCAGCTGTCCTGAGCCGTTTGGTATTCCAAGAGGATCTCTATTATTCTGTCACCTCTCTGCTCAACTTCATCAGACCTTCTTATTTGGAAGCATGCAGGACAGATTTACTTCTAGCACCCATCTTCCCTGCCTGCTGAGCTAAGTCTTATGGGGTACCTCTGATTTCCCCTAAGCAGCCTGCTATCCCAACTGGACCCCCATTCTCCCATGACCTCTCAACCCACCTTCACCGAAACTGCTAAATTAGAACCATACATTCCAAGGATACCTATCAGAGGCTTGCCACACCAGAATCATTGAAGTGAGACAACTTCTCAATACCTCCTACAACAGAGTCATGCAGGGACTAAAGACATGGTAAAAGGCCAGATGGGAAAAGGCCTGTAAAAGAACACAATCAACAATAGCTAAGATAATATGACACCTAAAGATCACATCTTCCTCACTATAGACAATATGACACCTAAAGATCACATCTTCCTCACTATAGACAATATAACACCTAAAGAGTACATCTTCCTCACTATAGCAAGCCCTGAATATCCTAACATAACCAAAGAACAAGAAAATGAGTTTAAATAGAATCTTATAAAGATGATAGAAACCTTTAAAGAAGAAATGAGTAAATCTCTTAAAGAATTACAGGAAAATAAAATAAAACAAAATAAAGTAATTAAAATAAAATAGGTAAAGGAAATTAATAGAACTATTCAAGACCTGAAAATAGAAGCAATAATGAAAACACGAAGAGAGGGAATCCTGGACATGGAAAATCTAGGGAAGAGAACAGGAACAACAGATACAGAATACAGGAGATGGGAGAGAAAAACCTTCCCAACCTAAAGAAACAGATGCCTATAAACAAACAAGAAGCTTATAGAACACCAACTAGACTGGAACAGAAAAGAAAATCCTCCCAAGATTTCCAAGAAGATGGAAGGAGAGACCCCTGGTCCTGGAAAGACTGGATGTAGGGGAATGCCAGGACAGAGAAGTGAGAGGGGGTTGAATCGGGAAAAGAGGGAGGAAAGGGGGCTTATGGGACTTTCAGGGAGGGAGGAAACGGGAAAGGGGAAATTATTTGGAATGTAAATAAAAAATCTTAGAAAAAAAATAAAAAAGTAAAAAAGACATACTCAAAAAAAAAAAATCAAAACACAAAATCTAAAAAACAAAAGGGAAAAAGGCCAGGTATACAAGGGCAAAGCTATGAGAATTAAATGCAACATCTCAACAGAAACTCTCAAAGTTATCAGGGCCTGGACCGGTATCTTACTACTTATTAAAAAAAAAAAAAAGCCCACAGAAGCTACCCTAGACTACTATACCCAACAGAACTCTCAATCAAAATTTGGGGAAAACAAAGTATTTCAAAACAAATCCTAATTTAAGCAAAGCCTATGCACAAATCCAGCCTACAGAAATAGAAGGGAAACTCCAAACCAAGGAAGATAACTATCCCCCCAAAAATACATAAAATAGGTAATTTTGTACCAGCCAAAAAGGGAAGAACTCTCACACACACACACACACACACACACACACACACACACACACACACACCACTGACATCCGGAAACAACAATTGCTGGTCATTAATAACCCTCACATCAATGGATTCAATTCCCCAATAGAAAGACACAGGATTATTTAAGTCAAATCCATTATTATTTTTTGAGGAATTAATATGAGTACATTATTCATATACTTTCACCCTTTTCTATCCACATCCAGTTTTTCCTGTGTTTCTTCCACTCCTCAAATTCATGACCTCTTCTTCAGTTATTATTGCTACACATATTTATGTCTGTATATAAAATGTACTGAGCTGATCATATGGCATATTTTGCTTCTTTAAAATTCTATAAAAAATTTAAAGGATATTTAAAAGTCATACATACTGTACAAATATAAGTTAAGAACAAGAAATTAATCCAATAAAAATTTTGATTTGGGGGCAAAAAAAAAGACACAGGATGGATATCAATTATCTGTGTCAATATAAAGATACAGAATGGATATGAAAAAAGTATCTATCATTCCATTGCATACAGGAAACACATCTCAGTAATAAAGATAGACATAACCTCATAATAAAGGGCTGGAAAATAGTTTTCCAAGCAAATAGACCCAAGAAGCAATCTGGATTAGCCATTCTAATAACTAATAAAATAGACTTTCAGCCAAAATTAATGAAAAGAGACAAGGAAGAATACTTCATACTCATCAAGAAAAAAATCTACCAAGGTGAAATCTATCCTGAACATTTATTCCTCAAACACAAAGTAACCCACATTTGTGAATATGACTAAAATTTGAAGTACACATTGAGGCTCAAAAATTAATAGTGGGAGATTTAACACCCCACTCTTACCAATTGACAGGTAATCTCGATAAAATCTAGACAGAGAAATACTGAAACTGACATTATATATCAGATGGTTGTTACAGATATCTACAGACTGTTTTACCCAAACTAAAAAGAACATACTTTTTTCTCAGTACTTCATGGATCATTCTCAAAAGTTCACCATATAGTCAAGTTCAAAGCAATCCTCAACAGATACAAGAAAGTTGAAATAACACCATTTATCATATCATACCATTATGAATTAATATGGACATCAACAACAAAAGAAACACCAAAAAACCTATAGATTAATGGAAACTGAACAACGCATCAGTGAGATTGGGGTCAAGAAAGAAATAAAGAAATTGAATGCTTTCTAGAATACAATGAAAATAAAATCACAGCATACCCAAACCTATAGGACACAATGAAAGCAATGCTAAGAGAAAAGTTAATAGCACTGTGTGATTCCATAAAGAAATAGCAAAATACTCATACCAGAAATTGAAAAGACACCTTAAAGCTCTAGGAAAAAAACATGTAAACACATGGAAGAATAGTAGAAGCCATGAAATAATCCAAATTAGGTATGAAAACAGTCAATTAGATTCAAAGAGAACAACACAAAGAATCAACAAAATCAAGAGATGATTCTTCAGGTAAATCAACAAGATAGGCGATCATTTAGCCAAACTAACCAAGAGACAGAGAGACAGTATCTAAATAAACAAAATCAGAAATGAAAAGAGAGAAATAACAGACAACCAGCAAAATTAATAATCATTAGGTCTTATTTCAAAAGCCTGTACTCAAAATAGTTGGGAAATCTAAATGGAATGGATAATTTCTTTTAGACAGACAGCACATACAAAAGTTAAATCAAAATCAGCTGAACTATGCAAGCAGCTCTGTAACCCCCAAGGAAATAGAAGTAGTCACTGAAAGTCCTCAACCACAAAAGCCCAGGGCCAGAAGATTTTACTGCAGTATTCTACCAGCCCTTCAAAGAAGAACTAATACCTACATTCCTCAATCTAGTCCACAAAAGAGAAGCAGAAGAAACATTTCCAAACTCATTCTATGAGGCCCCAGAAACCCTGATACCTAAACCACACAAAGACACAAGAAATAACAAGAATTTCAGACCAATTTCTCTTATGAACATTGATGTAAAAATACTCAGTAAAATACTTACAAACTGAATCCAAAAAACCATTGAAAACATCATTCAGTATGATCAAGTTGGCTTCATCACAAGAGTGCAGGATTGGTTCAATATACAAAAATCCATTAAGTTAAAGTACCATATTAACAAAATGAAAAAGAAAAAAAAATCACATGATCATCTCATTTAATGCTGAAAACCCTTTGATAAAATCCAATACTACTTCAAGTTAAAGGGGCTTAGAGCGATCAAGGACACAAGCACATACCTAAACAGAATTGGATCAATATACAGCAAACTAATAGTCAACATCAAAATAAATAAAGAGAAAGTTAAAGTAATACCGTTACAATCAAGGACAAAACTCGGCTGCCCGCTCTTTCCCTATCTATTCAACATAGTACTTGAAGATCTAGCTAGAAGTTGGAAAGGTCTCCCATGCTCATGGATAAATAGAATTAACATAGCAAAAAATGGCCATCTTACCAAAAGCAATCTACAAATTCAGAGCTATCTGTATCAAAATTCCAACACAATAGTTGACAAACCATGACAGAGAAGTTGTCAACTTTACATGGAAAACCAAAACACCAGTATATACAAAACAATTCTGAATTTTATAGTGCTTAACACTTCTCAAACTGTTATGTAAATATATTGTATTTTTATTTTCCATTGCTCAGCTAATGAAAAATTAAGCTATTTCTTGTTCCTGGCAATACGCAAAGATGAGCAAGAATCTTATGGGTGTGTCAAAGAGTCGTTTAGTTGGATTATGTAGACTTATTTGAAGCTCCTTAAGGGTATTTCCACACTGATTTTAATAGAAGCTATTCAATTCAGCTGCCCTTAGTTATGTTAAAAATATGCACATTTTTCAAAGACAAACTTTCTATTTTAAACTGGGTTATTTAGACTCCGCCATCTTTGCTCCAGTGGCCCAGGTAGTTGGGACTGCCAGGCTCGGAGACAGACAGGCATAAAATCGCTTGGGTCTCGGGCGGCTTGTGTGTAACCTGCTCCCAAGAGCTGGGCAGATCTGCAGTAACCAGTACGCCAGCTCTGCTGTGGGACTTCTGCCTGGCAGAGGGACCCCCCGCACTGGGCGGGAGCCTACCAGCTTCCCTTCCACGACCTCTGTTCCGGTAGACTGCACTGAAGAGACAGGTACCCAGGTTCTCACCAATATAACATCGCTTGGGACATGGCCTGTTGGGGCTTCCGTCTGCTCCCAAGAACAGGACAGCGATGTGGTCATCTGGGCGCCAGATCTGCTGTAGGCCATCAGTTCTGAAGGGTGACCAGCGCAACAGAGAGAGTGCAGAGTGCACTCCGCCATCTTTGCTCCAGTGGCCAGGTAGTGGGGACTGCCAGGCTAGGAGACAGACAGGCATAATATCACTTGGGTCTCGGGTGGCTTGTGTGCCCAAGAGCTGGGCAGATCTGCAGTAACCAGTGCACCAGCTCTGCTGTGGGACTTCTGCCTTGCTGAGGGACGCCCCCTCCCCCCCACTCTGGGAGAGATCACATGCCCCTGCACAGGGCAGGAGCCTACCAGCCTCCCTTTGGCGACTTCTGCTCCAGGAATCCATTACGCTGAGCCTTTGGATGTGCAGGGACTCCCCAATATAACATCACTTGGGGCAAGGCACATCAGGGCTCCAAAGTCATTCAGGAGCAAGGCAGGCCCCAGAAATCAGTGCCAGGGGAATCCTGGTAATCCAGGGGGGCCAGAAATAGCTTTGCAGGCTCAAAGGAGGTCTAACCAACAGCCAGTGACAGCAGGACCAACTAACATCAGAGGTAACCAGATGGAAAAAGGCAAACATAGGAACGTTACTAACAGAAATCAAAGTAATATGGCACCATCCGAACCCAACTCTCCAACAGCAGCAAGTACTGGATACCCCACCACACCCAAAAGACAAGATCTGGATTTAAAATCACTTCTCATGATGCTATTAGAGGATTACAAGAAGGACACAAATAATTCTAATAAAGAATTACAGGAGACCATGAATCAAGGTTTAGAAGCCTTTACAAAGGAAACACAAAAATCACTTAGAGAAATGCAGAACATGGATCAAAAGATGGAGGCCCACAAGGAGACAACACAAAAATCGCTTAAAGAAATGAATCAACGGGTAGATGCACTTTCAAAGGAATCACAAAAATTGCATAAAGAAATGCAGAAGAATATGGGTCAACAGACGGATGCCCATAGGGAGGCAACACAAAAAGTGCTTAAAGAAGTGAATCAACAGATAGATGCCCTTACAAAGGAAACAAGGGAACTGCTTAAAGAAATGCAGGAAACGATGGAACAACAGATGGAATCCCTTGAGAAGGAAACACAAAAATCGCTCAGAGAAATGCAGGAGAACTTGGGTCAACAGGCAGAAATCCTGAAAGAGGTAATGCAAAAATACCTTAAAGAAATACAGGAAAATACAAACAAACAAGTGAAGGATCTCAGCAAATCCATCCAGGAACTAAAAAAGGAAGTAGAAACAACTAAGAAATCACAAAGGGAGACAACTTTGGAGATAGAAAACCTTGGGAAGAAATCAGGAGTCATAGATGCTAACTTCAACAATAGAATACAAGAGATGGAAGAAAGAATCTCAGGTGCTGAAGATACCATAGAAAGCATCGACTCAACAGTCAAAGAAAATGCAAAATGCAAAAAACATGTAACCCAAAACATCCAGGAAATCCAGGACAAAATGAGAAAACCAAACCTAAGGATTATATGTATAGATGAGAGTGAAGATTTGCAACTTAAAGGGCCAGTAAACATCTTCAACAAAATTATGGAGGAAAACTTCCCTAACCTAAAGAGAGAGATGCAGATGAATGTACAAGAAGCCTACAGAACTCCAAACAGACTGGACCAGAACAGAAATACCTCCCATCACATAATAATCAAAACACCAAATGTACTAAACAAAGAAAGAATATTAAAAGCAGTAAGAGAAGAGGGCCAAGTAACATACAGAGGAAGACCTATCCGAATCACATCAGACTTCTCACCAGAGACTATGAAAGCCAGAAGATCCTGGGCAGATCTCATGCAAACACTAAGACAGCACAAATGCCAGCCTAGACTACTATACCCAGCAAAACTCTCAATCACCATAGATGGAGAGACCAAGATATTCCATGATAAAACCAAATTTTCACAATATCTTTCCACAAATCCAGCCCTGCAAAGGATAATAGGTGGAAACCTCCAATACAGGGAGAGAAACAACACCCTGGAAAAAAATGAGATAATAACCTTCTAGAATCAAACCCAAAAGTAGATAACCACTCAAATATAAAGATAGCGTCGAGAATGACAGGTGGCAATAATCACTATGCCTTAATCTCTCTTAATATCAATGGTCTCAATTCCCCAATTAAAAGACATAGACTAGCAGACTGGATACGTAAACAGGACCCAGCATTTTGCTGCATGCAGGAAATACACCTCAGCGTCAAAGACAAACATTACCTCAAAGTAAAAGGCTGGAAAACAATTTTACAAGCAAATGGCCCCAAGAAATGAGCTGGAGTAGCCATCCTAATATCAGATAAAATTGATTTTCAACCTAAAGTCATAAAAAAAAAAGACACAGAAGGACACTACATACTGATCAAGGGAAAAATCCACCAACAAGAACTCTCAATTCTGAATATTTATGCTCCAAATGCAAGGGCACCCTCATTCGTAAAAGAAACTTTACTAAAGCTCAAAGCACACATCGCACCACCCACAATAATAGTGGGTGACTTCAACACCCCACTCTCTGAAATGGATCGTTCAGGAAAGCAGAAACTAAACAGGGACACAGTGAATCTAATTGAAGCCTTGGACCAAATGGAACTAACAGATGTATATATAGAACATTTCATCCTAGCGCTAAAGAATATACCTTCTTCTCAGCACCTCATGGTACCTTCTCCAAAATTGACCATATAATTGGTCACAAATCAGACCTCAACAGATATAAGAAGATAGAACTAATCCCATGCCTCCTATCAGATCACTATGGAGAAAGGGTGGTCTTCAATGGCTAAAAAAACAAAAGAAAACCAACGTACACATGGAGGCTGAACAATGCTCTACTCAATGATATCTTGGTCAAGGTGGAAATAAAGAAAGAAATGAAAGACTTTTTGGAATTTAATGAAAATGAAGGCACAACATACCCTAATTTATGGGACACAATGAAAGCAGTGCTAAAGGAAAATTCATAGCCCTGAGTGCCGCCAAAAAGAAACGGGAGACAGCATACACTAACAGCTTAATGGCACACCTGAAAGCCCTGGAACAAAAAGAAGCAAATACACCAAAGAGGAGTAGAAAGCAGGAAATCATCAAACTCAGGGCTGAAATCAATCAAGTAGAAACAAATAAAACCATACAAAGAATCAACAAAACGAGGAGTTGGTTCTTTGAGAAAATCAACAAGATACATAAGCCCTTAGCCAGACTAACCAGAGGGCACAGAGACAGTATCCAAATTAATAAAATCAGAAACAAAAAGGGAGAGATCACAACAGAAACTGAGGAAATTCAAAAAATCATTAGATCCTACTACAAAACCCTGTATTCAACACAACTAGAAAATCTCGAGGAAATGGACAATTTCCTTGACAGATATCAAATACCAAAATTAAATCAGGATCAAAGAGACCATCTAAACCGTTCTATAACCCCTGAAGAAATAGAAGTTGTCATTGGAAGTCTTCTAACCAAAAAATCACAGGTCCAGTTGGTTTTAGTGCAGAATTCTACTCAATAAAATTCTTGCCAACGGCATCCAAGAACAGATCAAAATGATCATTCACTACGATCAGGTAGGCTTCATCCCAGGGATGCAGGGATGGTTCAATATGAGGAAATCCATCAATGTAATCCAGTATATAAACAATCTCAAAGAAAAAAAAAACACATGGTTATCTCATTAGATGCTGAGAAAGCATTTGACAAAATTCAGCATCCTTTCATGCTAAAAGTCTTGGAAAGATCAGGAATTCAAGGCCCATATCTAAACATAGTAAAAGCAATTTACAGCAAACCGGTAGCCAGCATCAATCTAAACGGAGAGAAACTTGAAGCAATCCCACTAAAATCAGGGACTAGACAAGGCTGCCCTCTCTCTCCTTATCTTTTCAATATAGTACTTGAAGTTCTAGCTAGAGCAATTAGACAACAAAAAGAGGTCAAAGGGATACAAATTGGAAAGGAAGAAGTCAAACTATCACTATTTGCAGACGATATGATAGTATACTTAAGCGACCCAAAGAACTCCACCAGAGAACTCCTACAGCTGATAAATGACTTCAGCAAAGTGGCCGGAAATAAATTCAACTCAAGCAAGTCAGTAGCCTTCCTATACTCAAAGGATAAGCAGGCTGAGAAAGAAGTAAGTGAAATGATACCCTTCACAATAGCCACAAACCATATAAAATATCTTGGCTTGACTCTAACCAAAGAAATGAAAGATCTGTATGACAAGAACTTCAAGTCTCTGAAGAAAGAAATTGAAGAAGACCTCAGAAGATGGAAAAATCTGCCATGTTCATGGATTGCCAGGATTAATATAGTAAAAATGACCATCTTACCAAAAGTAATATACAGATTCAATGCAATCCCCATCAAAATCCCAACTCAATTCTTCATAGAGTTAGAAAGAGCAATTCAAAAATTCATCTGGAATAACAGAAAACCCAGAATAGCTAAAACTATTCTCAAGAGTAAAAGAACCTCTGGGTGAATCAGTATCCCAGACCTCAAGCTGTACTACAGAGCAATAGTATTAAAAACCACATGGTATTCGTACAGGGACAGGCATGTAGATCAATGGAACAGAATTGAAGACCCAGAAATGAATCCACACTCCTATGGTCACTTGATCTTTGACAAAGGAGCTAAAACCATCCAGTGGAAAAATGATAGCCTTTTCAACAAATGGTGCTGGCTCAACTGGAGGTCAACCTGCAGAAGAATGCAAATTGACCCATTCTTATCTCCTTGCACTAAGCTCAATTCCAAGTGGATCAAGGACCTCCACTTAAAACCAGACACACTGAAACTAATAGAAAGGAAACTAGGGAAGAACCTTGAACATATGGGCACAGGGGAGAATTTCCTGAACAGAACTCCAATAGCTTATGCTCTAAGATCAAGAATTGACAAATGGGACCTCATTAAATTACAAACTTTTTGCAAGGCAAAAGACACTGTCAAAAAGACAAAGCGTCAACCAACTAACTGGGAAATGATCTTTATCAAGCCTACATCCGACAGAGGGCTAATATCCAATATATACAAAGAACTCAAGAAATTAAACTCCAGAGAGGCACGTAACCCTATTAAAAAATGGGGTACAGAGCTAAACAAAGAGTTCACCTGAAGAATATCTAATGACTGAGAAGCACCTAAAGAGATGTTCATCATTCTTCGTCATTAGGGAAATTCAAATCAAAACAACCCTGAGATTCCATCTCACACCAGTCAGAATGGCTAAGATCAAAAACACAGGAGACAGCAGTTGTTGGTGAGGATGTGGAGAAAGAGGAACACTCCTCCACTGCTGGTGGAATTGCAAGCTGGTATAACCACTCTGGAAAGCAGTCTGGCGGTTCCTCAGAAAACTGGGCATGACACTCCCGGAGGATCCGGCTATACCACTCCTGGGCATATACCCAGAGGCTTTACCTGCATGCAATAAGGACACATGCTCCACTATGTTCATAGCAGCCTTATTTTAATAGCCAGAAGCTGGAAAGAACCCAGATGTCCCTCAACGGAGGAATGGATTTAGAAGATGTGGTATATTTACACAATGGAATACTACTCTGCAATTAAAAACAATGAATTCATGAAATTCCTAGGCAAATGGTCAGAACTTGAAAATATCATCCTTAGTGAGGTAACCCAATCACAAAAGAACACACATGGTATGCAGTCACTGATAAGGGGATATTAACCCAGAATCTCGGAATACCCTAGACACATTTCGCATATCAATAGATTTCTAAGAAGATGGAAGGAGAGACCCCTGGTCCTGGAAAGACTGGATGTAGGGGAACGCCAACAGAGAGAAGCGAGAGGGGGTTGAATGGGGAAAAGAGGGAGGGAAGGGGGCTTATGGGACTTTCGGGGAGGGAGGAAACGGGAAAGGGGAAATGATTTGGAATGTAAATAAAAAAAAAACTTAGAAAATAAAAAAAATAAATAAACTGGGTTATTTGTAGCTCAGGTTGGCCTTTCCCTTACTATGAATCATAGGATGATCTTTAATTCTTTATCATCCTGCATCCTTCCCCCACTAAGTTCTAGAATTAATCCTGCACACCATTGTATAGAGATAGAAAATTATCTTTAACTTATATTTCTTCTTGTTTTAAGTTTAACATTCCAAAGCAAATCTTGATTTATAATCTAAGGTAGAAGTTTTAAATGTATCTGTCATACATCATGGAAATTGTAAAGGAGGTAAGATGAAAGTATTTTTCAGTTTAGTTCTTATGAAACAATAAAGTTCAATGAGTCATAACATGTCATGTTGAAGAGAGTAATCTCAATTAAAGTAAATGTACACACAATGATTTAGAATGATTGTTTTCATTTACACTAAAGCAGGACAGAAATGTCAGGTAGTAATGATAGTTGAATTCAGTCAATCTGAATATTAATATATAAATATACATGAGATGTATTTTAAGTCAAATTATAAACCAGTGAATATGTCTTTAAAATATTTTAAATATCATAAGTCATAGGGAAGGGGGCTTATGGGACTTTCGGGGAGGGAGGAAACGGGAAAGGGGAAGTGATTTGGAATGTAAATTAAAAAAATAAAATTAAATTAAATTTAAAAAAAAAAAAAAGAAAAAAAAATAAAAGATATATTCCAGCTGAAAATATAATAATTCTAGGAGTAATTGATAAAATGTAAATCCCTGACAAATGTGTTTAATAGTACAGTATATTCCAAATCTAAGCAATAATGTTTACCAAAAACTTAGGCATGCTCATAAAATTTTGACCTAGCACTCAATTAATGAGTCAACTATTAATATGATAAGATTAGTGTATACCAGAAATACAAGCCTTTTTGATAAGTCCTGAGTATATAATGGCTTCTGGATTCATTAAGTTTATAATCTAATGAGAAAACAAATGAATTTAACTGTATTCAACTGATTTGTCATGACACTTATAGGAGTATTATAAAACCTTAAAAAGAAGTACACGTCCTCTAGTTAAGGGGAAAGAAAAGCTTATCAGGAAAAGTTACAACGCAGTAAACACTAGAAAGAAATAATCAGATGTTATGATAGTGCAAAATAAGGGTGAATGTGGATAAAGATGGATATCAGCAAAGGCCCTGAGGCTAATCAAGAGGCCTAAAGAAACACATAGATGACATTGCTCCATATGGCTGATAAGTAGACCTCTCCTTAAATAAATAAATACTATAGCTAATATAAATTAAAGTCATTTTAATCACATGAAACTATAGTATCTGTGGACTAAACCTCTCAATAATTTGAAGATCTGGAAATAAAAGTCTGTTCATTTTTTTTTTTAAATTCGTCGAATGTCCTTTAGAAACAAGCTGGAAAGATTGCTTTGTCATAGTGTTGTCTTCTTCCTATTAGCAAATACAATGATTAATGACGTCCACATTTCTCTTCTGCTACTCACATAAAACATCTGATGCATCTTTCTTTTGGTTTACAAACAATATCCTTTATACTGAATTACAAACTTTTATGAGATCGAAGTTACTAATAATATCTTTTTTTTTTTTAGTTTTTTTTTTATTTTATTTTATTTTTTTAATTTACATTCCAGATCACTTCCCCTTTCCCGTTTCCTCCCTCCCCGAAAGTCCCATAAGCCCCTTCCCGCCCTCTTTTCTCCGTTCAACCCCCTCTCATTACTCTGTCCTGGCGTTCCCCTACATCCAGTCTTTCCAGGACCAGGGGTCTCTCCTTCCATCTTTTTAGAAATCTATTGATATGCTGATTGTGTCTAGGGTATTCTGAGATTCTGGGTCAATATCCCCTTATCAGTGACTGCATACCATGTGTGATCTTTTGTGATTGGGTTACCTCACTAAGGATGATATTTTCAAGTTCTGACCATTTGCCTAGGAATTTCGTGAATTCATTGTTTTTAATTGCAGAGTAGTATTCCATTGTGTAAATATACCACATCTTCTGAATCCATTCCTCCGTTGAGGGACATCTGGGTTCTTTCCAGCTTCTGGCTATTATAAATAAGGCTGCTATGAATATAGTGGAGCATGTGTCCTTATTGCATGCAGGTAAAGTCTCTGGGTATATGCCCAGGAGTGGTATAGCCGGATCCTCCGGAAGTGTCATGCCCAGTTTTCTGAGGAGCCGCCAGACTGCTTTCCAGAGTGGTTGTACCAGCCTGCAATTCCACCAGCAGTGGAGGAGTGTTCCTCTTTCTCCACATCCTCGCCAACAACTGCTGTCTCCTGTGTTTTTGATCTTAGCCATCCTGACTGGTGTGAGATGGAATCCCAAGAATAGACAAATGGGACCTCATTAAATTACAAAGTTTTTGCAAGGCAAAAGACACCGTCAAAAAGACAAAGCGGCAACCAACTAACTGGGAAATGATCTTTACCAACCTTACATCCGACAGAGGGCTAATATCCAAGATATACAAAGAACTCAAGAAGTTAAACTCCAGAGAGGCAAGTAACCCTATTAAAAAATGGGGTACAGAGCTACACAAAGAGTTCTCACCTGAAGAATATCTAATGGCTGAGAAGCACCTAAAGAGATGTTCATCATCCTTAGTCATTAGGGAAATGCAAATCAAAACTAATAATATCTTATTTGCCTCTCCCATCATGTGCCTAATATAAAAAATAGAAGTATGGTCTAATTGTTGTGACATTATTGCACCATCCCTTCTGAACAATAGAAAGAAAGACTAATATGCCATCATCTTAATCTTCTCAATATCATATCTCAAGGACATGAAGTACTACTAAAAGAATGGTGAGCAGTGATAACAGGAGTTGGATAAAATAATAAATATCTAAAACAGGGGGATGCTCAAGGAAACATAGCTCACTGTCTTTGTTAAATGACCTCTTAATTCTTATTTCCTATACTTCATGTAGGATATGTTGCTGTATGAGATGCTCACATTTTCTGTGATAACTGAAATTCACACAAGAACATACACGTGACATATGGAAACAAACAAATCTGTTTCATATATTGATATCAAATATATTGTTTCTTAATTCTTTGATATTTTTATATAGAAGATGAAGACATGATGGTAATGGAATACACAGGAAAAGGAATGAAGTTAAATTAACATATATATTATATATATGTATACATACAAATATACATTTATACTAGTCGAATGATTTTGGTTTGAAACCCCATAGGAAGAACATCAATATTAACCAACCGGAACCCCCAGAGCTCCCACAGAATAAACCACTAACCAAAAAGTACACATGGAGGGACCCATGGCTCCAGTCATATGTAGCAGAAGAGGGCCTTGTAGGACATCAATGGGAGAAGAGATCCTTAGTCCTGTGAAGGCTTGATGACCCAGTGTAAAGGGAGGCAGGAGTGAGTGGTTGGGTGGGAGAACACCCTCATAGAAGCATGGGGAGGGGAATGGGATGGGGATTTCCAAGAGTGAAACCAGGAAAGGGGATAACATTTGAAATGTTAATAAGAAATATATCCAATTGAAAAAAAAGAAAATAATAATGTTACTAAGTAAAATTATAGATTAAGGTTAATAGATTGCATGCAATAATAAAAATTCTTGCTAATTAATATATCACAAGGCATTTACAATTGTTTTAACTCTTGAAGAAAGTATAGTCTCTTAGGAAATTTTAATATATACAAACAATTTGTATGCTAATAATTACTTAACATTCCTTTCCTGAGATATACAAAGCAAATTTGTTCAGTTTATACAGAGATATAGATTTGCAATAATGGAGACATAATCTGTGATGTGCTAAATAAGTCCCCCAAAGAAAGAATTATAAACATATTTTATAGCTATATCTACATTTATCTCAAGTTATTTATGATAAATAATTTTTAAACTTTTATTTAACAATTCATTTAATATGTGGTATCTGTTAGGTGCTATTCTGTTCACTTTGTAAATATAAACAAAATTAATTATTCTAAGAGCTCTCTGAAATGAAACTGCTATAATTCATGGTTTATAAATGAGAACATTAATACTCAAAGAGACTTAAATAAGTTTTCTAGGGTCATAGATATGACAATTGCTATCATCAAGATTCAGATGTACTCAGATTGATCCCAGTATGCTAACCTGTAACCTCCAACTAAAATCTCTCATATCGCATTCAGTTATCATCCTCTGGTCAAGTTCAAACCAGAAAGAAAAAAAAAAGATGAATCATCACATCACTATTCCAGTGTTCTCTGCCTGAGAAATGTGATCGAATGTGATTAACAACTCCCTGTAACTCCCTGTGCATATTTCACTTGTTATAAGATAAATTCCTAACAACTAGCATTGGTTTTAGTTTGGGATGATTGGATACCTTTGGAGCAAATATCATGCTCTAAATTCTTGTTATGAGTATTTAGTTTTTAGATTAAGTAAATTTACCCTTATGGGAAAATGGCTTAAGTTTGCAGACTATGCACAACTATACACCTATTCCTTGAATATCCTGTTTCTCTTCTTCCCTTCTCTCTTTTGAGGGCTGCTTCTTGTATACCCTTTGGATCCCCACTTCCACTATACCCACCACTATGAACTCTTCATAGAGCCATTTAAGTTCTATACTTGAAACCATCATTTTTCACAAATGTATAGACACAAAAATTTGGCTCTCGTCTCTCAACTCTGTATCTGTCTCTCTGTCTCTGTGTGTCTCTCTCTCCCTTCCTCTCTCTCTCTTTCTCCCTCCCCCCTTCTCTCTGTTTTCTCTCCATGGTAGTACTTGGTATGTTCTTCTCTTGTCTCAGTATAACCTCCCTAATGGAATGGAAGAAACTACTTTCTGTGTGCTCATCTCTATCATCTCACTCTCTAAGCACATCAGAATTCCTTCATAAACATGTTTCTAAATAATGGAGTGAGAGAGGAGTATGATGTCACAGAAAAATACTGGCTCTTGCTGGATACAATAAAAGAGCCAGGCCACTGGTGTGGAACAAAAGTATTTCTGTTAAATGATGAGTGTTTGAACATTCATTTTCTTTACAAGTTGATAATCGAAAGACTCCAGTTGCTTTGCAGGGAGAGAGATTGCCCTCACAGTCAATGAATCAAAACATTTCAGGAATAGCTGACTTCTAAAGGATAGGCTATTCAGCTATTAAAAACAATGACTTCATGAAATTCTTAGGCAAGTGAATGGAACTAGAAAATGTCATACTGAGTGAGATAACCCAGTCACAAAAGAACACACATGGTATGCAGTCACTGATAAGTGGATCTTAGGTCAAAAGTTTGGAATTCTCAAGATATAATTCATTTACCACATGAAGCTCAAGAAGGAGGAGGACCAAAGTGTGGATGCTTCAGTCCTTCTTAGAACGGGGAACAAAATACTCACAGGAGAAATACAGAGACAAAGTATGGAGCAGAGACTGAAGAAAAGGCCAGCCAGAGACTGCCCTACATGGGGATCCATCCCATATACAATCGCCAAACCGAGACTCTATCTTGGATGTCAAGAAGTGCTTGCTGACAGGAGCCTGATGTAGCTGTCTCCTGAGAGACTCTGTCAGAGCCTGACAAATACAGAGGTGGATGCTCACAGTCAGTCATTGGACTGAGCACTGATTCCCAATGGAGGTGTTAGAGAAAGGACTGGAGAAGCTGAGGAGTATTGCAACACCATAGGAAGAACAACAATATCAACTAATCAGACCCCCCAGAGCTCCCAGGGACTAAACCACCAACCAAAGAGTACACGTGGAGGGACCCATGGGTCCAGCCACATATGTAGCAGCAGATGGCCTTGTTGGGCATCAATGGGAGGAGAGACCCTTGGTCCTTTCAAGGCTAGATGCCCCAGTGTATGGTATTGCCACGGCAGGGAGGCAGAGTGGGTGTATAGGTGGGGGAGCAACCTCATATAAGCAGGGAGAGAAAGGATGAGATAGGGTGTTTCCTGAGGGAAAACGGGGAAAGGAGATAACATTTGAAATGTAAATAAATAAAATATCCAATAAAAATAAAAGACAGGCTAATTAATTGGCTGTGTTCTCACTGGCAGTCATTTAAATGAAACTTAAGGTTATTTAGTCAGATAAATAAATAAATAAATAAATAAATAAATAAATAAATAAATAAATAAATAAAAGACAAGATGCCTATCTTCTTATCTTCTGTACTTATCCCTTAAGTGTTTTTATCCATTAAATGAACAGGTAGTTCTCTACTTTCTTTTGATAATCATTCAAACTGTTTATATTTATTGCAAAACCATAACCTTTTTTCTATGTAGCCTGAGTAATACCAGCCATGTTGTTTTCCTTACATCTCATTTTGTATTATTCTGGTGACTTTCAGTGGGAATAAAGTATAGTCTTTATCAGACTGTGGAGTCCCAACCATACTCTATCCTTGCCTTCCACCTTTCCTATGGGCATTCTTGGAT
Source organism: Tokudaia tokunoshimensis (assembly GCA_036184795.1). Classification (NCBI taxonomy): domain Eukaryota; kingdom Metazoa; phylum Chordata; class Mammalia; order Rodentia; family Muridae; genus Tokudaia; species Tokudaia tokunoshimensis. Next base: position 127,828,796 of record BTHU01000023.1, on the reverse strand, counting down.
CTATAGCACTTACACTTATATCTCTCCTTTCAAATGAACAGTACAAAACAAACATTCTTCTGCACTATTCACTCTGAGAGCTTACTTCAATAGATCTTTAACAATCTGGTCCTCCTGAATTTCTCACTCAGTAGGATTGATATCTCTGGAATTAACTGACTGGGACTCCCCTTGTGTGTTCTTTTGGGGTTAGGAACCTAGAATGAACATTTGTTTTTCAGATTTACTTTCCTCTTTAGAGACAGTCAGAATTGATTTTTTCTGCTTTTCCTTCCAGCAGTCATTTACCACCTTTCTTCAAATATAATCAGTCTTCTCTGCAAGATATAGAAAACAGAGTGGGACTTTGCATGCCATTAACTCCACAGTTGCAAGGCCCTTCTCTTTACAGTGTGTTTCCCTAATGAAGTCAGCCATATTAAATGACAGCAACATGCTACAAGAAATAGCTCCCTCTAAAAAGACAAAAAAGTATATTTATGGAATAGAAAAGTGGCTATAAAGACCCTTTTGTCTAAATCTGCTTGGCTAGTGTTCATATGAAGAGAACAGTTTTTCATTATTTTTTGGTAAAGTTATTGGAACATATTACAACTTTTGCTTTAACTTTTTCTATTATCAGAAAAGACAGTTAAAGTAGTAGGTCCTAATATGTGACCAGATATAATGAAAGAAAAATGTATAATACATTAGAAGATGTTTCCAACTCCAAAAACAAAATTCTAGCAAGTCTCTTAGACTGATCACATCCAACTATTCTTTCCTATTTCAAGGATCCATGACATGTTTTTAATTTAATAGTTTTAAAATAATCTTGCAAATGTACTTGTTTACATAAGAGAACATTGTAACATAAAAGCGTTGAATTATTTTGTGGGTCATGTATTATTTCTTGAAAAATATCATTTTCATTTCTTTTAGTCTGACTTAATTATTGACTTTCTACTGTGTGTTGAGCATGCAGGATTCTACATCCTTTGGGTGTAACAATAAATATAAATTGTCCAAATCTTATTTCAGTTGTAATGGGAAATGACAAGTACTAGAGATAATGCATGAAGCATAGTGACTGTACAAAGTAAACTATAACAAGAGTAATTGATTCAAATAGTGGAGGTATGATCAAGAAGACATGAATTACAATTTTAATGAAGATGTTCAAGGCATTTTTAAGCATTAGACTTTTGAGTAGAGAGAGGGCATGAAGGAATAATGAAGTAGTTGTCTGCAAAAGGAGCATTCTCTGCAGAGGGTATTAATAAATAATGTCCTAAGACAACAGTACATACCACTTACAAATGTTCATGAAATACTCAGCTCTTGCCTTATTCTTGAGCCAGATGTGAGTGACCATGGCTCAGAAACACAAATTTAGTTTTTCCAAAATACCTTGTCCCAAGGAGCAATCAACTAATAAACTCCTTATGAAAGATTCATTATTTTCAATTGTTTATGTGTGTTGGAAGGAGTGTTTCTATGTAGATATATGCAAATTAGTTCTGATGCCCCTAGAGGCATGAGGCATAGGCAACATTGAGTTGGAATTAGAGGTGATTATGAGCTGTCCAATGTAGGTATTAGGAATAAAATGAAATAGTCTAGTCATTTTAACCAATGAGCCAAGTCTCCAACCCCCATCACAAACTTTTTATAGCAACATTAAGAAAGTCACAAAATGACACACTTTTATAATACATTGGTGAGTCTATAGGGCAACCAAGTTACAACAAAGCAGGCAAAACCTTCCTATATGACATCATTCTTTGTCCTTGAATGGTGGAAACTAGGGACTAGTTGATGCATTACAAAGAAGTAACCTAATGATTACAAATGTTGTTAAGTCACTTATAGAGGAAGGCAATAAATGACTACTATAAGATCTAAAAATGTACTCAAGACACTTGGCTTTGGACTTGCAACATTCCAACCTCTCCAAATCATTGAAGTTCTAATCAGCCAATCAGCTAGTTCAGATACACTTACTTTTCAAATATTCTCATTCACACAAAGGAATAGTGTAGAAATGATGGAAATATTAGAAAATGAAGTCATAGCAGCCATGGGAGTTACAGGGCTACTAAGCTCATAGTTTGAAGCAAATCAAAAATATATGCAATGTATAAAGACAGCTAAATTTCTGATTTAATGTTATGACCTTATCTAGAAAGAGGTTACCCTGATTGTCCATAGTTTATACAATTGCTTTGATTAAGCATACAACTTTTACAGAATAGAGCAATATTAGCATGATTAGCCATAAAATTCTTATTAGAGGTCATAGTGGGGTAGTTTTGATTTAGTTAATGTAAGAGCAGAAAGAATATTGGTCTGTGGAATATTAATGAAAAAAGTAAAATAATGTCTGAAAGGTCAAAGGCTGTAAAAGTTGTCTTTGTCAAGTGGGGTAGTTTTGATTTAGTTAATGTAAAAGCAGAAAGAATATTGGTCTGTGGAATATTAATGAAAAAAGTAAAATAATGTCTGAAAGGTCAAAGGCTGTAAAACTTGTCTTTGTCAAGTGGAGATTTCTGGTATTAAGCTTTAACATGTGACTGCCAAGTGATCTCAACTAATAACTTGGCCTTCATAGAATGAATAGCTGTTAAGCCCTATAAATTATTTAATCATCTTACCTCATGGTTTCACAGTCTTCTTCTGGTATTAGGACTCAAGAGTGGAATTCATGTTAAGAGTATTCATCAAATGTCATTTAGGGAAAAGATCAATACTGAATATTATTCTGACAGAAAGGTACAAAAATCGAAAAAGCAAGCCCTTTGACTTTGAGTTAAATATGAAGCACTTTTCTGTGTATAAAATCACCCTCTTTTGCAGAGTGCATTAAGACACTCAGCTTAATAGTTTGAAGTACTGCCTGCTTCTAAACTAAAGGCCAACAATGATCGTTATCAAAATTTCTCTAATTGTATTGCAATAGTCAAACACATTTTCTTGTGAAAATTACATTTAAATAAACTGTCACTTAGACTAATGAGATGACACTTACTTAAAACATCCAAATAAAATGCAATTTAATGCTGGAATAAAAGTTATAGAAGTATTTTTCCTTAATTAATAGCTAAATTTTCCAATAAAATAAATTTACTGATTAATTTTATAAACTATATTATTAGAGGTGAACATTGATGTCAATATTGCATTTGTGTGTGTGTGTGTTAACACTTTGTGTTCCATAGTTCCATGCCAACATCTTATGATGAAGTCTTCCAGAGAACTATTGAATATGAGCCATGACAAAGCCAACAATGGAAATGATAGTATCATACATACATGTGTAAAGATCCTGTTATATTTTAGACTCAGGAACATAGGTTCTAAAAGAATTTGCTTTAGATTTTCTCATTTATATTTTTTCAGTGTAATGCCATATGTGTCAGAATATTTGTCACATATATTTTGCCAATTAAGTAATTAGGCTATTACATTATATTAAATCTTTCCCCACTGCAATTATGAGCCATTTTCTTGTTAATTGCAATAAAGAAACAATGTATCAAGTTTATCCAATTAAGGACTACATTGCAAAATATTTTTGAGGCTTGTTCAGATTGTTCATTGCAAATTGCTTCTCAGGAGAAAACACTGCAATTATATAATTCAGGATGAAGCTCATATACTTTACAAATGCTATTTCTTCCATGGGCTTATCTTCCTACTTCAGTTCATTTCAAGGGGTAAAAGTTGGTTGATTCTTAGAAACTTTCAAATCTAGTACCACCTTATAATTTTCTCATATTGTGGCTATACTATCAAACTCTTTAAATCCATAAATCCTTTCATTCTTGTGACATTTTTTATATTACTTTAGATTCCACTTTGCTGTTGTAATGTTATTCTACAGACTCCTGGCATTAATAAAGCTGAGTTGAAGGCACCACTTTGGCTCCTGCCAGAGATTTATACACTCTTACACATGAAAATAAATCCACTCTTACACATAAGAATAAAAGTCTACCAAATTTGCTTCAATTTATGGAATTATTGTTTAATTTTGTAATAGTTCTCCAAATAGTAATAGGAGAAGGAATTTAAATAAACACTCAGAAATGTCACAACCTAGAATTAATTGACAGGAAAAAACGGTGATTCCAGAGGCCATTTAAATAAATAAATTACTGACCACCAGATGATAGGAATTTATCAGAATAAGTTAAAGTAGATAAAAATCAGTAGTTATTGTGTTCATTTGTAAAGTGTTGATAGGAAAAAACAAGCGCAATTAATTCATGCTAAACAGTATATGGAGTCTGACAAGAAAGATGCCTTCAGAAGAGCAATTTTTTCAAGACTAAGACCACTTAGAATAAAGCTATGGTTAGAAAACTAATCATCCAAACAAATGAAGTTTGGTGTTAAATCTTTAATTTTATTTTTTCTAAATTAGTAACAGTAATTCTACAGTGATGGCACTAGGAGAGAGCGCTCAGAATGCAAGCTCAGTGACCACAATAATGACATGCACATCCTAATAATGCAGTGTGATTTACAGTCTGCCCAAGGTAAAGGAATTGTGAATTACTGAACTTTATTGTTATTATTTATGAAAAGTATATAAAATAGCCACTTGTGAGTGGTGATATGCACATCAAATGTTGACATATAATTGTCTCAGACAATGTCTCAGACTGGTGTGTTTCCCTATCTTTGATTATAGACCTAGTGAAATCTTTGACAGAAAAACAATAAACAAACATTTAGAATTTTATATGATTTTAGATCATAGATGTGTACTGGCTGGTTTTGTGTGTCAACTTGACACAGGCTGGAGTTATCACAGAGAAAGGAGCTTCAGGTGAGGAAATGCCTCCATGAGATCCAGCTATAGGCATTTTCTCAATGGATGGGAGGGCTCCTTGTGGGTGGTACCATCCCTGGGCTGGTATTCTCGGGTTCTATAAGAGAGCAGGCTGAGCAAGCCAAGGGAAGCAAGCCAGTAAGAAACATCCCTCCATGGCCTCTGCATCAGCTCCTGCTTCCTAATCTGCATGAGTTCTAGTTCTGACTTTCTTTGGTGATCAACAGCAATGCGGAAAGTGTAATCTGAATAAACCCTTTCCTCCCCAGCTTGCTTCTTGGTCATGATGTTTGTGCAGGAATAGAAACCCTGACGAATACATAGATGTATTTGTTGTTTTAAAATAAGTGGGAATAATTATTTAAAAGAAACAATATTAGCAATAGTAGAAAAATTAATCTCTGCTTTTCATTTAGTAACAATAAATCACTGGGGAAAAATTGCCAATGAATTTTCTCAGAGCTCTGGAAAGAAACACTGTTGGTACAACAGAACATCCAGGTGGAAAATAATATCAACCCTTGAGACATACCATGTTATCTTAATGTGGAGACAGTGGAATAGTTCACTCTTGTTGTGGAAATATAGCAATTATTTAACATCTAAGAAAATGATGATCCCTCAAAATTTAAAGACAAGAATATCATTGGATCTATCAATTTTGATGCCAAAATCATTACAATTTTCACGTAATAAAAATTATAAAAATAAGTTGTGCTACATATATTAGAGAAAATATTATTCATTCATAGAAGTTAGTTACTAGCATATGATGAAAATATAGATTACCTTCAAACACAAAATTCTGAATATTTTATAGCTCTGTTTATATGACATAGTAGAATAGATGAGCCCATTGAAACACAAAACAAATTTGTGTTTACCGTGGTATTAGTTCATGAATGGCCATCGAATGAGGGAATAGGAATTTACTGATTACTACATAAGAAGTTTGATTTTAAATTAATGATCATGTTCTGAATCTAGATAATGGCAATAAGTCTCCAAACTGGAAAAGTAATACATTTAACTAGATTGTTAAAATAATGAATTATGTGCTGCATGAATTTATCCATATTAAATATTGCTATGTACATATATTTTAATTCTAGGTATTTGTGTTTTTATTACAGCAGATTAAAATATGGAAATGAAAAAAATTCCTAGGCTAAGTATTATTCTCCATTGTACGAACTTAATATAAATTACCACCAAATGAAAAAATGGAAAAGTTCTCTGCTAATATATTATCAAAATTTGCAAGTTTTAATATCTGTATCATAGATTGTGAGTCATTCCTATACTCTGGGCATCATATGGAATAACAGCATCCTTACATGTCTATAATTCTTCACGTTTTGCTTACTTTTCTAAGAATCTGTCCTCTAAACTTGAAAAAAGTGGCTAGTGGTATAATGGTGGCTCTACTTCAATTTTGTAATTTTCTTATCTTTACATTATTATATTTATGTCATGTTTCCCTTTTTAATTTCCTCCTTTCAAATCTTCCCTTACACCACTCCTTGTTCTCTTTCAGATCCATGTCCTCTTTTTCATTAATTATTGATACATATACATGTACACATACTTATATGCCTAATCACTTAAGTACAATGTGCTCAATATGTGTAATGTTATACATGTGTATATTTTCAACACTGAACATTTGATATTGAATAATCAACTATGTGCTCTTCTCTCAGAAAGATTATTTCTCCCACCCTCAGCATTCCTTTCTTGCCTGTAGTTCATTGCATAGGTATGAGGTACTATGAGGTTTTCCCTTCTAAATCAGCATATCTTTTCGTGGAGTCCTAGCTCAGCTTATGATTTTTAGGAAGTCATTTTGGTGAGACATTATGGGTGTAGCTTCTGACATTTCTAGAAGATATACTTTCATGGCAAATTCTCAATTCCTCTCACTCTCACAACCTTTTTGACCCCTATTTCCCAATGTTATCTGAACCTTAGGTAGATGTATTTTAGCTTATCTGTTGGGACTGGTCTTAATAAATCTGCATTTTGATTGTATTTTTATGTAGTCTTCTCCATCTGAAGTACAGTTTTCTTGATGAGAAATGAGAACTACACTTACCTGTTGGAATAAGGATATGTATTCAGAACACAGTTAAGGGTTGTGCTACTTCAAGACCCATTGTGGCTACTTTGTTTCCAACTCAATTCCCCAGTAAAAGAAATTTCAACTCAGTCAGTTAACAAAGCAAGCTATAAGCCAGATTGGGCAGATCTCCCACTACACTATTCTATTTCCATCTATATTATCCCATATAACTTGCGGTTTCTCCAGGCCACAAGCTTCTCCCTCTGCAGTCTCTCCATCAATCCCCTGTAGCTCCTCTCTCCTGTTGATCCCCCTTGGCTCCTCCCCTAAACTCCCAGCTCCTCCCCCTTCCTCCTGCCCAATCATTGGCTCAAGACTTTATTTGAAAAGTTAAGGTAGGGAGAAGGTTCACAAGGCAACTCCTCATCTACAGCCCCTCTGAAGAGTGGAATTAGTATCAAAATACAAGTCCAGGGCTATCCATAACCCATGGCTTCACTAACCCTTGGTATGACTAAGTTTCCAGTACCAGGCAGCAATAGGAAAGTTGAGAACTACTTACTGATGTAAGACATGTCATAATCAAAACTCAAGTGACAGCTCACAATGAACGTGGATCAAGGAGCACATGTATTGAAAGGCTTATCTTTCTTGAATTTTTATAGTTTGTCATCTTCCACAAAATTCCAGGAGTATAGTTTCTTTGGTTCATTTCTATGTTTTGTGTTATGCATCATTTTTGGCAAATTCTTCTGCTTTTTTACTATAGCTTTTTAGTATGAATTTAAATCATGTATTATAATTCTTTCAGTGATGTAGGTTTTGCCTATTAGATTGCCCATTTATTTACTAAATTATTATATTTCTCTTTAATTTTTATGTTCTTCATATATTGTAGAAAATAATCCCTTCACATATATAGTTAAATATTTTCTTCCATTCTGTTTACTGTTTCTTAACTGTTTATTGCTAAACATGTAATCCTTTCTTGTTTGTGAATTTTTGCTCTTATTTCCTGAGATGTTGTAAATAAGTATATCCACAATAGAAATCAAGATGACAATTACTTGGAAAACTGGAAATAAAACTGATAATGCATACCTAAAATCCATGCTACCTACAAGGTGAAAGTCAAAGGATGGCAGCAATTCTGACATGACATAGAGCAGTAGTTCTCAACATTCCTGTTGCTGCAACCCTTTAATACAGTTCCTGTTGTGGTGACCCCAACAATAAAATTATTTTCACTGCTACTTCATAACTGTAATTTTTCTAATGTTATAAATCAATGTAAATTTATGATATACAGGCTATCTGATATTGACCCCTATGAAAGGGTTGTACAAAATTCCAAAAGTGTCCTGACCCACAAGTTGAGAACCATTGGTATATTTACTTAAATATGTAGTGTTTCTCAGTCTGGATGTTTGAGATCCCTGACCATAAAATTAGTTTTCACAGTACTTTATATCTGTACTTTTGCTACTATTCTGAATCATAAATATCTGATATGCAGGATACTTGATATGAGACCCCTGTGAAAAACTTATTCTACCACTAAAGGGTTTGCAGCCCACAGGGTAACAACCAGTGCTTTAGAGGATTTATCTCAAATGAGACATGAACATTTTGGATGCTCAACACTGATACTCATAGAAGAATTTATTCATTATAAAACTCTATAATTTCAGATATAAGACAATTCTCTAGACTAACCAAATATTTTTGGTTTTTACTTGTGTCTTGAAGCTAAAATGATTTTTGATGGCTTTAATTTTGCATTTTGAGCCCATGAGAACACACATCAAAAATACATACAACGAAATCAAGTTGAAAAACTGACTTCTTATATTCCAGGACTAATAGGCCCATTCCAATCTTAATTCTTCAATTTAATGCTGAAATGTCTCTCTCTGGAGAACCACCAATTGACAAGCATACAGTGACAAACAGAATGTGTTATCTGTTCTTTGAGTTAATTTGTATTGATCAGCAAAACAATGTCAGTGAAAACTGTTGTTGCAAAACTATTTCAAACTGCTGATGTATTTTATGTTAAAAATCCTAAGTATTGTTTCCAAAAGAAGCAAAAACAAAGTGATGACTTTTAAATGGGAAGGGACGGGAAAGGAGTACAAAGGCTCAGGAAATTGGAAAGAAATATGTAGCAATGGGGGGTGGGGGACTAAAGGTAGCCACTAGAAAGTCCCAGAATCCAGGGAAGCTAGAGGCTCCCAGGAGCCAACTGCAATGACATTAGTTGAAATACCCAACAAAGGGGACATAGAATCTACAGAGAATACATCCAGTAGACAGGCAAGGTCTCCAGTTGAGGGATGGTGTCACCTACCCATCTCAAAAATTTTAACCCAGAAATGCTCCTGTCCAAAGGAAAAATAGGGACAAAAATAAGGTACAGCCTGATGGAAAGACCACTCCACCTAAGGATCTATCCCATCCTCAGACACCAAAACCCAACACTATAGCTGATGTCAAGAAGTGCTACTGACAGGAGCCTGGTATGGCTGTTCCCTGAGAGGCTCTACCAACACATGACCAATACAGATGCAGATACCCACAACCAACCATCAGACTGAGTGCAGGGAACCCAATGGAAGAGTTGGGGGAAGGACTGAAGGAGCTAAAGGGAATTACAAACACATAGGAAGAACAACAATATCAACTAAGAGGACCCCCCTCAGAGTTTCCAAGAACTAAACCACCAACCAAAGATTATACATGGAGGGACTCATGACTTCAGCTACTTATGTAGCAGAGGATGGCCTTATTTGACATCAGTGGGATGGAAGGCCCTTGGTCCTGTGGAGGCTTGACTCCCCAGTATAGGGGAATGCTAGAGTCGTGAGGCTGGAGTGGATGAATGGGTAGAGGAGCACCCTCATGAATGCAAAGAGGAGGGAGGATTCAATGGGGGTTTTGTGGAGGGGAAACCAGAAAGGGGATATCATTTGAAATCTAAATGAATAAAATGATCAATATAAAAGAAAGTGGCAAAAATATATAAACATGGAAAATCTGTTTTCATGGAACTTCATAAATCTTGGTTAAAAAATATCTTTGTTAAATGAATATGAAGTCTGACAAAACAACAACAACAACAATAAAATATTTGTTTGGTTTCTGTATAAAGCAGTAACTATTCTGACAAAATTTTATGCCTGACATTATACATCCTTATTGTGTTTGTATACTTCAGAAATTCCAACACTTGTTATCCTTGCCTAGAGATAGTGAGTATATTCTATTTTTGGCCTGTAAATGTTACCAGTACTTAGACATTTATGTATGCATATATGTACATATATAGATATATTTTATTTTATATATTTCATATATAATTTTGACACTAAAATATGTAATATATATTAGTGTATTATAGATTATACATAAATATACAGGTTTATATATGTAATTTTCTAAATATAATATATATTAAGCATTTGAATAAAAATACATTTACAAACTCCTCATTGTAGATAATCATAGCTAATATACCTTAGAATTCAGGTGATACACAGTACAAAGTGAGTATTTTGGGTTTTTTTGTTGTTGTTTTATTTTTCTTTTTGTACTGAGGATTACTATTTATTGTAATTTATTTAGCATTATAACATGAAAGGAATCATTCATGATTCCTGGTACATTGACATCTTAGAACTTTAAGTAGTCTGTCCTTGCCTTGTTTGTTAAATAAATGTACTTTAATCACAGGACATTTAAGAGGTTTATTTTTAATTATAGATTTATAAACTTTAGAAATTTATACCATTACTTTAGTGAATGTTCTAGTGCTGTGAAGAGATGTGACCACTGCAATTATTTTAAAAGAAAATATTTAATGGGAGCTGGCATATAGTTCAGTGGTTTATTCCATTATTGGCATGGTTGGAAGCATGGTGGCATGCAGGCAGACATGGTGCTGGAGAAGTAGCTCAGAGTTCTACATCTGGATCTGCAGGCAGGCAGCAGGAAAAGAGAGACATTGGGCCTGGGTTGATCATTAGAAACTCCAAAGCACACCACTCTACCAAGACCACACCTACCTCAAACAAGGACACACCCACTCCAACAAAGCTACACCTCCTAATCATTTCAAAAATGGCACTCCCTAAGCATTCCAATACATGAGCCATGAGGATCATTCTTATTCAAAGTCACCATATAATTATCACCATGTTCAAGATCTAAAGCCACTGAAAAATGACAGTTTATTCTTCATCCATTTTATTCTTTCATTTCTCCTGTCCAAGCAACAGAAAATATTTGTCTTTGGCATTAACTTATTAACATGAGAGAAATACTTAAAAATGAGAAAGCTACACTATATCAACAGTCAATTGTTTTGGGTTTTTTTTTGTTTGTTTGTTTGTTTTATGTTTTTCAAGACAGGGTTTCTCTGTGTAGCCCTGGCTATCCTGGAACTAACGCTGTAGACCAGACTGGCCTCGAACTCAGAAATCCGCCTGCCTCTGCCTCCCAAGTGCTGGGATTAAAGGCGTGCATCACTACTGCCCAGCAAAAATGAGTATTTGTTAACTAATGACTTTACAAGTTTCAGTTGTTCGTACATGCATCTTATTTTTCCTGCAAGATTGAATAGAGTTTGGCATTGTGTATCTTAGTTATATCAGAAATTACACCATTAAAATCTAATTAACATGACTCATTAAATATGAGCTGAACAAGGATGACACCAACAGATATACCAAAGTTGACCAGGAGAAATCCACAAAACATCAACACAAGAAAGATAGGCAACTGAGGAAAATTTGGAGTTGTAGACCTGGTATTCCATGGGGAAGAACACACCTATTTCTTTTCCACTGCTAATTGGAAAGCCCTGAAAACTTACACAAAAGTAATATTATATGGAATAAATAGATTATATTTAGGAATGAGTATGTATATACATATGTATGCATGTATATATATATATATATATATATATATATATATATATATACATGCATACAATAAGAATTAGTGGTAAAGGAGACAGTAATTTGAAGGAGAGTGAAGAGTGGTACACAGGAGTGCATGAAGGGAAGAAAAAAACCGGAAAGATGTAATTAAAGGGAAAGATATAAAAGATAAATTAAAAAGAATGATTAATATGTGCTATTTACAAAGTGGTAAATGGTCATAAATAGGAAAAATAAAAACATTTCTGGAACCTCATAAATATTGGTAAAAATATCCATCATTGAGCAGTCCTGAGATGTTACCGACTCTTTTGTTCTTGTGACAGTTTTATGAGTGACAGCTTCATTCAGTGACAAGCTTCAGGAGAATAAAAAATTCTTCTGAGGTAAATCAAACCACAATAGTATTTGGCTGCTTTAAAGTTTCAAGGCCTTCAAAAGTATGCAACTGCTCAAAAAACTGTTCTGACAAGGGCAATACTTCATGTTGCAAAAATTTGGTTACATATTTTGTTTGTCACCCTAAACTGTCAGTTCTTAGTGATCTTTCATAGAGAATGAAACTGTACATTTCACCTATGCAATTCTCAAGAATCACTTCCAAAATTTTGGGCTGAATGTATAAGAATTAGATAGGATTCATAAATTGCGGACCTATTCCATACATTAGTAACAGATTTCCCCAAAAGAAACGTAAAAATGTCATCTGTCCTACCCAAGATCATCTTCAGTTTTTGAAAATAAAACCCTCTTTCATGTGAAGACAATATTTGAATCTGAAGAATTTAACTTGAAGCTAGCAGACATAAATTAGACATTGTCACAAACAAGGAAGTTGTGCTGTTTGTTTTCAAAAATGTCTCACCTTTATACTTTAAAAAACATTTTTTTGGTTGGTGGCTTAGGACCTGGTAGTTCTGGGGCGGGGGATCTGTTTATTTGTTCTTCCTATGGGGCTGCAAACCCCTTCAGCTCTGTCAGTCCTTCCCTAACACTTCCATTGGGGTCCCCAGGCTCAGTCCATGGGTGAGGTGGGAGTGGGTGAGTGGGTTGGGAAGCACCTTTTTAGAGGCAAAGGGGAGAAAAGATGGGATGGGGGTTTTGTAGAGGAGAGAACAGGAAGGGGGACATTTGAAATGTAAATAAATAAAATAAGCAATTAATTATAATAAAAAAAATTCTACATTTCTTTTAGAAGGACTAAAATGAGTTCTAAGAGTGTCTTATCTCCCCGGTCAATGGTACTTTCTAGAGGGTACCCCATCTTGCACTCCATGAGCCTGTTTATTTCCATTCATTCTCTTGGCCCTTTGGGCCTCTCTCCTGTCTCCTCCCCTCATATCTGATTCTGTTCCCCTTTTCCCCTCCTCCTACCCTGTCGCACCCATGTGCCCCTCCCTCTGCCACTCTTGATTATTTCCTTTTCCCTTTCTAAGTGGAACTGAAGCCTCCTCACTTGGGCATTTCTGCTTGTTACACTTCTTAAAGTCCATAGATGACACTTTCAGGACTCATTGGAGGTGACCTTAGGCAAAATGACCAACACTGGGGAAAGGAAACTCAAAGAGTCTACCTCCAGTAGATAGACAGGGCCTCAAGTGGAAGGACAGGTTTACTAACCCGCAGTCAAAATTCCTGAACCAGAATTGTTCCTGTCTAAAACAAATGCAAGGACAAAACTGGAGAAGACACTGAAGGAAAGTAGGTCCAAAGACCAGCCCAACTTGGGATCCATCTCATGGGAGGACACCAAGGCCTGATACTACTATGCTATGATGTGCTTACAGATGGGAGCTTGGCATGGCTCTCCTCTGAGAGGCCCTACCAGCAGCTAACTGAAATAGAGGCAGATATTTACACCCAACCATTGAACTGAAGTCAGGGCTCCCTATGCTTGAATTAGGGAAAAGATTGAAGTTGAAAGGGAGGGATACTCCATAGGAAGACCAATAGTCTCAACTAACCCAGACGCCTGGGAGATCTCAGAGACTGAGATCAGGTTTACTCTGGGCTGTGTTATCCCTGGGGAGATAAGTACGGGTTTTCATAAGAAAGAATGCTGAGCAGGTCATGGAGAGCAATATAGAAAGCAGCATGTCCCTTTTCCCTTCTCTAAGCACAAATTCCACTTCCATGCTTGGGTGTATTAGATACTTTACTCATTTATGAGACATAAATAACTGACAGAAGCAAGTTCAGGAAGAAAGGTTTTTCTCTTCACATTGGAACTGTATTGTCCATCATGACAAAAGAGTCTTCATGACAGGAGATTGAAGCAGTTGCTCTTATTGCATATGCAGTCAGGAGGAAAGAGATAAAAGCCGGTGTTAACCTATTCTTACTACGTTCAACATTTTGAGCCTATTAGATGTTCCTGGATCAATTATTCATTTTGTAAACTATGTCAAACACATGGTCAGAGGACTGTTTTCACTGTGACTTGAAACCACATAAAGATGGAAAATCATAAGCACAAATTACATTGTGCAACCTCTCATCGTGCTTAATCACTTATATCTGAAACCATTCATAGCATAGAACAGTTTGGGTAGCAGTAAAGTACAAATGTACTAACGATACCAAGGACATGTTTAAGGTTGTGATGTGAATTTCTATTATTCAAGTATTGGGATACAATGGTTTGGGGATGTGATGGAATAACCTCATAAAAAAAAGCATCTGCACTGTGTAAAAAGTAAGTCTCAAATTAAGCTTTAATTTTCAAATATTACATCTTGTTTGTTATTCCCCTCAACTATATATCAACGATATATAAAAAACGTTATAAATATATATATATTTATATATATATATTTATATATATAAATATTCCCCTCAACTATATATCAACGTTATATAAAAATTAAACAAAATATTTTACTTAATATACACTTAGAACATTTATTACTCCATTCATTGAACATTTGATTACCACCTATCTTGTAGTTACAATGGTATTAGTTGTTTAATGACACTTCAGGATAATGATCATAAGGAAGCTTTTAATAGAGAGAATCAATAATTTATAAATAAATATGGTAAATGGAGTAGGTAGAGAATGAGGGAGCAGGGAGCATGTTATTGGGTGAAAACCACCAATTCACTACTGAACTAAGTAATACAATTCATGTTAGTATTCTTAGGAAGAGACAAGTAAAGACACTGTAAGGAAAAGGGATGAAAGATGTATAGCTTGAAGTGTATTACTGCACCATAATGAAGACTTTAGAATTTCTTAAATAGGAAAATTACCTAATTTTTCTTTGAAAGTTTTATCTAGTTGAGAACTAGATTGGAAAGTAAGAAGACTGTGAAGGCAAGAGGCTAGAACTAAAGAAACTGAAAGTATTGTTTGTGGAATAATTCACACAATAAATAATACCAACATCAATGACTTTTTCTGATGCTAATTTATAAACCACCACTGTAATAATTTTGATATTCAGAAGTTAACAGACATGTTGGATGTTTAATAACTGCAGGTACAGTAGATTCTTGGTTGCTGAAAGACTATCAAAGACCTTTAAGTTAACAGTCAGTACCATTGACTTTCTTGCCCTACACATCTGGTATTGTGACTAAGGCTAGGGTTAAAATTCTGAGTACTAAGAATGTCTATTTATTTGCTTATTTCTAGTTTACCCATTAGGAATATTTTATTATCAACTCTCTCAAGTAGAAATACTTCATAGGCTTCAAGAGGAAACATCATTTTTGGTTACATTACATGAGTGACAATAAAGTGGTTTTGGATATATATATATATATATATGTGTGTGTGTGTGTGTGTGTGTGTGTGTGTGTGTGTGTAGATATAGATATAGATATATAAAGTTATTACAACAAAATATAATAATAGTAAATGTAGAAGTAAGATTACAAATATATGTGAATTATCTAAGTAACATGGTAGTTAAGTTAAACAAGTTAATTATTTAAAATAAAATTCTTCTGTATATGACATAGCAATTGCAGTCAATTACTTACTGCAACTGCAATTACTTGAAAAAAGTTGTGCATGGGAAAAAAGTCATGAGGCCTTAATCTGAACAGTGAGTGGCTGCTGCGAGTAAGATGGCGTTTTTTTCAGTGCTGTAAAAACATATGAGTTGCACATGCTCAAGTAACTAACTTCCCACTCATGATCATGCAAACAAGCATAATTAAATTGAGTAGGTCACATACGCAAAATGATGAGAATGTAGGAGCACAATGCGGTGGGAGGAAGGATTTCAGCAGGAGGTATAAGTGACTAAGTGAAGGTACTGGGGACAAAGACAACTGAATCCATTATATACACATATAAAACTTCAGAAAGCTCTTCTCATACTCTGGCTCACAGCTCTGTTTGAATTCCCACAGGCCTGCCAGCACCAGGAATAACCACATGAGACCTCTCCCCACCAATCCCTTACCTGCCAGATCCCCTTAGAGTATAGCCCAGCAGCAGTGAACTGCTCCCTATCCTCTTGAAGTCCACTTTCTGGTCTATAGCTCTCCCTGCATTCTCAAAGGCCTGCTGGTATAGGGTGCAACCATTTTAGATTCCTTATCCAAATCCCATGCCTCCCTCATCCCCTCTGGCTAGCCCAGCAACAGTAAACTATCCCATGAACACCATTTACCAACCCACTGCTCTGCTAACATTCAAAAAGGCCTGCCTCTACCGCTACTGGAGGCAAGCAGGTAGAACACTGACCAGGGTCCTTTGCTTGACTGTTCTCCTTAGGGCACAGCCAGAATCAATAAACAGTGCCCTGTCCACTGTACTCTATTTTGTGTTCCACAACACTGCCTGCATTCCCAGAAGCCTGCCAGCACCAGATGAAACCACAGGGCTAGAGATCAGCATAAGAGCCCAGTCAACAAGAGACAGAGCAATAGGGAAACACCAGTCAAGATATCATACTACAGCAAACCCTGAATATCCTAGCACAGCTAAAGCACAAGAAAATGACCTTACATACAATCTATGATGATGATAGATGCTTTTAAAGAAGAAATGAATAAATCCCTTAAAGAAATACAAGATAATATAATAAAAGGGATGAAAAAAATGGATAAAGTTGTTCAAGACTTGAGCATGACAATAGAAGCAATAAAGAAAATACAGAGGGAATCTTCAGAAGGAAAGCAGAAATAAGCACCACTAACAGAACATTAAAGAGGGATATGAGACTCAGAAGAGTAAAGATGTGATAGAACAAATTGATACATTTTCCAAAGAATATGTTAAATCTAAAAAGTTTGTAGCATAAAACATCCAGGAAATCTGGGATATTATGAAAAGACCAACCCTAAGAATTATAGGAACAGAAGAAGAAACAAGGCCCAAAACTTATTTTCAACAAAATCACAGAAGATTTGCCCATCCTTAAAAGAGAGATACATATGAACACACAAGAAGTCTACAGAACATCAAATAGGTTGGAACAGAAAAAGAAAGCCTCCTACACATATTAAGCAAAGCTCTAAATGTACAGAAGAAAGAATAGTAAAATATCAAGAGAAAACGGTCAAGGAACATATAAAGGCAGACCTATCAGAATTACAACCAGTTTCTCAACAGAGACTCTAAAGACTTTCAAAGAAGAGCTAATACCAATACTCCTCAAATTCTTCCATAAATTCAAAACAGAAGGAATACTGCCAAACTCATTCTATGATGCAATAGTCTCCCTGATACCTAAACCAAAGGAAGACTCAACAATGGAAGATATTTTCAGACCAATTTCCAATATGAAAATTGATTTTATAATACTCAAAGTATTTTTGCTCTAATAGCATAGAGGGTGGATATCTGACCAGCTCTTGTGCCATTTAAGGCTTATTGTGAATAAGAAAATTTGAGTGTCTTTTTCCTAGGAACTAAATGGTCAAAGGTGGGGTAAAACCCTAGATTGGGATTAAATTGTTCTATAACAACTCGTAAACTGAATCCAAGAATACATGAAAAACACTATCCAACATGATCAAGTAGAGTGGATGCAGGCATGGTTCAACATATAAAAATCCATCACTGCAATCCACTGTATAAATCTGAAAAAAAAAAAGTCTGGGCAGTGGTGGTGCATGCCCAGCAATCCCAGCCCTTGGCAGGCAGAGGCAGGTGGATTTCTGAGTTCGAGGCCAGCCTGGTCTACAGAGTGAGTTCTAGGACAGCCAGGGCTACACAGAGAAACCCTGTATAGAAAAACCAAAAAAAAAGAAAAAAGAAAAAAATCTGGAAAAAAAATGTGATCATCTCTCTACATGCTGAATAATCCAAAACTCCTTCATGATAAATATCTTAGAGAGATCAGGTATATAAGGAACATACCTAAACACAATAAAGACAATATAAAAGAAGACAATTGCAAACATCAAATTAAGTGGAGAAAAACTTAAAGCAATTTCACTAAAATTAGATAAAATACAAGTCTTACAAATGTCTCCCATATACTCAATATATTTCTGGAAATTCTTGCTAGAGCAATAAGAAGAATAAAGGAGATCGTGAATTACAAATTGGAAAGGAAAAAATCAAAGTATCACTATTTCCAGATAATATGATAGTATATATATAAGTGACCTCACAAATGCTATCAGAGAACTCCTAAAGCTGATAAATGCCTTCAGCAAAGTGGTTGAATACAAAATTAACTCAAAGTAATCAGTAGCCCTCTTTTATACAAATCACAATTTCTCAAATAAAGAAATTAAGAAAACAACACATTTCACAATAGCTACAAATAATATAAAATATTTTAGTATAACTCTAACCAAGCAAGGGAAAGACTTGTATGAAAAGAACACCAAGTCTTTGAAGAAATAAGTTGAAGAAAATATCAGAAGATGGAAAGATCTCCCATTATAATGAATTGACAGGATTAACATAGTTAAAACTGCCATCTTACCAAAACATTCAACATAATTTCCATCAAAATTACAACACAGTTCTGTATAGAAATTGAAAGAAAAAATACTCAGCTTCATATGGAAAAAGAAAAAAAAACAGAATGGGTGCAACACTCCTATACAATAAAAACCCTTCTGGAGTTATCACCATCTCTGATATCAAGCTGTTCTTCAGAGTAATAGTAATAAAAACCACAAAGTATTGGCATAAAAACAGAAATGTTGGTCGATGGAATTAAATGGAAGAAACAGAAATGAATAAAAGAAATAAACAACTACTGACAGTAGATTTTTGACAAGAAAAAAAGGCAAAAGCATACAATGGAAAAAAGAAAGCATTTTCAGCAAATGGCACTGGTCTATCTAGATGTCTGAATGCAGAAGAATGAAAATAGATTCACATCTACCCACAAAACTCAACTCCGAGTGAATCAAAAAGATCAAGGTAAAACTGGATACAATAAATCTGACAGAAGAGAAAATGGGGAATAACCTTGAACACATTGGTAAAGGAAACAACTTCCTTTAGAGAACACCAACAGCTCAGATACTAACATCATCAGTTAATTAAATGGGAGATTATGAAACTGAAAGACTTCTGTGCCGAAAAGGACATTCTCAAAAGGACAAAAATGCAGCCAACACATTGGGAAAAGAACTCAACCAACTCTACATCTGACAGAGGTCTGATATACAAAATATATAATGAACTCAAGAAATTAAACATTAACAAACCAAATAACCCAATTAGAAAATGGGGTGCAGGTCTGAACCAAGAATTCACAACAGAGGACTCTAATGTCTGAGAAGCAGTTAAGGAAATGCTCACCACCCTCAGTCATCAGGAAAGAGAAAATGACAATGACTCTGATATTCTGTCTTTCATGTGTCAGAATGTCATAAGATTGAAAAATTAAGCCACAGCTCATTGTGGCAAGAATATGGAGCAAAGGTCACATTCCTACATTGCTAGTGGGAATATGAACTTGTAGAACTACTTTGAAGATAAATTTGTTGGATTCTCAGAAAATAGTTCTCACCTCATGACACAGCTATACCATTCCTGAGAATATACCGCCAAAATATTCCACCGTTTCACAAGGACACTTACTCAGCTATGTTCTTAGAAACTTTATTTTTAAGAGCTTGAAACTGGAAACAACCTAGGTACCCCCCAACTGAAAAATGGTTAAAGAAAATGTTATATATATCCATAATATATTATTGCTCAGCTATTAAACACAATGACATTATGAAATTTTCAGGCAAATGTATGGAAAAAGAAAAGATCATGCTAAGAAAGGTAACCCAAACCTAGAAAGATATGCAATGCATATACTCACTAATAAGTGGATATTAGCCATAAAGTGCAATATAACTATGGCACAATCCATAGACCCAAAGAAGCTATGTAGCAAGGAGACCCCAAGGGAGTATATTTGAATCTCACAAAGAAGGGTAAATAAAATAGATGTGAATAGTGGAAGGAAGGAAAAAACCTTGTTGGTGGGGAAAAGGATAGATCAAATGTCAGGAGAACAAAGGAAGACAAAACTGAATTTGGTGAGCATCTTTGGGACAAGCTTAAAACCTAAGAAAATCTAAACTTCTAGATATCTAGGAGACTGCACTTAGCTAAGACATGGAGATATGGAGCCCAAAATGACCACCATCTGTAACAGGCAAGACTTCCATTTGAAGGATGGAGACATCAATCCAGCCAAAAATCCATTACCCCTATAGTTTTTCCTGCCTGCAAGATGTGCAGGGATAAAAGGGGTGCAGAATTTGATGGAATGGTTAAACCATGACTGGCCCAACTTGAGAACCATGTGATGATAGCGAACATACCCTTGACACTATTAATGATATTATTTTATACTTTCAGATAGGAACCTAGGATAACTGCCATGTGAGAGATGATACCCAGCAGCTGATGGAAACAGATACAGAGACGCACATCTAGACACTACATGGGACTAGAGGAATTTTGTGGAAGAGAATGAGGAAGGATTGAGGGAGCCAGAGGCATCAAACACACCCCAAAGAAACCTAGGAAATCAATTAACATGGGTCCATAAGGACTCACTGACACTGAACCAGCAAGCAGACAGTGTATATGGAATGGACCTAGGTTCCCTACACATATGTAATCAATGTGCAGTTTGGTCTTCATGTGAGACCTCTAACACCAGGACTTTGTTGCTTGGATTTTGAATCCTTTCCCCTAACTGGCTTGTCTTATCAAGCCTCAATAGAAGGACTAACTGAACCTCCCAGAGCTTCTGGGGACTAAGCTACCAACCAAAAAGTACACTTGGAGGGACTCATGGCTCCAGCTGCACAAGTAGCAGAGGATTGCCTTATCTGGCATGAGTGGGAGGGGACACACTTGGACCTGTGGAGGCTCTATGCACTAGCATAGGGGACTGCTAGAGCAGTAAGGTGAAAGTGAGTGGGTGAGTGGGGGAGCACACTCATAGATGCAGTGAAGGGGGGATGGAATAGGGGGTTTATTGAGGGAAAACCCAGGAAAGGGGACAACATTTTGTTAAATAAATAAAATAACCAAGAAAAAAATGATAAAAAAGAAGAAGATTCACCTAGTCTTACTGCAACTTGATATGTAAAGGTGAGTTGATATTTATGGGAAGCTTCCTCTTCTATAAGGAAAAAGGGAGGGTGGTGAGGGGAGGAGAGTTGAGAGGGAAGGACTCAAAGGAGAGGAGGGTGAGGATCTGTAGTCAGTAAAGAATTAATTAATGAAAAATAAACATTTAATCAATAGGCAAAAAACTTCAGAGAATACAAATAAAATTAAATTAAAAATTTAACAATATATAGTTTGCACAGAATATATATTTACACAAAAGTTTGTTGAAGAAAAAATTGTATGCAGAAAGAGGCCAAAATTATTTTGCAAGAAAACAATGCAACTGTATATCTGTATCTATTTTTGAAGCAAAAGAAATTGGTAAATATAGGATATGTCTCTATGTGATACCTTCCTTTTTCTAAGTGGTCAAATATTTGGTTCATAGTATATTAAGAGCCTTCTATCTTTCAAATTTAATATCTTGACCTTTAAAACTGCAAGAAAATGCATTATTACTTTTGCTGGTCTAATTTCTCATTTGTAATATAAGAAAGGAATTAGCATTTAGTGTTGTCATGAGGAGTAAATGAAATAAGAGGATGAAGATGAAGAGCATATAACAATGAATACATTCTAAAACTTCTACCTTTTTATCTTCTGCAACATTTCTTAGGATATAATACATATTGATTTATTTAACAAATAGCTGAAATCAACATTTAAATTCTTATTAGTATTTTTATATTGATAAAACTTAATTATAAATATATGTTCAGAAACTCTCAAGTACTTGCTTTCGTCAATATTTTCATAGAATATGTTCCTGGAAGTTCAATGTTTGAAAAAAAGATAATAAATCTTTTCAAGATACATTGATTTCCTCAATTGTCTTTCAGTCTAAAGGAACAATTTATAGTCACCAGCAAATCTGAGGGTGTTCAATTTCCCCATGATCTTTGTAATGTTTTTGAACATGGATCATGGAAATCCTTCCAATTTCCTTTCCAATATTGGGAAAAATCCATTCCAAAATCCTTTTAATTTGCATTGTATTACTACTAAAACTTAAGCATTTGTGCTTTGTACTTTGCATTTAGCTCTAAATTTTTGTTCATTTCTTCTTCTTTTTTATTGGAAATACATTGTAGACAATTTTCTCTACTCTTAGTTTGGTTTATATTTTTTAGTACACAGGTAGGTGATATATTTGAGTGACTAAAAGAAAGTTGGGGTTGAAAAAGTAGCTCAGTACAAGAGCATTTACTAACATGTTCATTGCCCTGGGTTCAGTGCCCAGTATAAAACACACACTTTAAGTCATTGTTTTACTATCTACCTCAGCACTATGAATATCCCTAGTTCATTGAATTTTATATGTATAATGGTAACATTAAAAGTCAAAGCAAACTCTATAAAATATAATAATACTGCTTTCTGTATGACACATTTTTGTGGTGATAAATTGAACAATTTTATTATAAAAGGAGATGCTAATTCATCATATTCTTGGCATCAGCAGACCAGTTAGTCAAATTAAGTACCAAGGAATAATCATCTAAAGAAAAAGATATTTATAAAAAAAAATAAGAAAAAAAAACCTTTACAACTGACCCTGCCAGAACTGACACTGCTTTTTATAGTTTCAGGAAAGAATATTTTCTCTTCCGTTTAAAATGGTACTGCAATACAGACTCCTAAAATAGTGCTCAACCATGAGCCCTTTGTTTAATTCTTCAGCATCCTTTTATTGAGCACTTAGTGCTTTCATGAACACTATGCTAGTAAATTTAACTAATATGATAAGCATGGTAGAGGAAATCCTTGGTTATACATACAACAAATAATATTTTAAATGTTTATAAACTTCATATAATATGGTTTTACTATTTTAAAAAATACAATATAAAATGTATCTTACCTGAGCATGGTGTCACATACCTTTAATCTAAGCACTAAGGAGACAGAGGCAGAGGCAGATGTATGCTGTGAGTTTAAGGTCAGCCTGGTCTACATACTAAGTTTCAGGACAGCTTGAGCTGCATAAGGAGACAAATATATTAAATATATACATCTTACATATACATATCATATATATATATGAATATACACACAATCAGCGTCATTTATAATAACCTAGAAATAATCTTTCCAATAGTTTTGAAAGGCAGGTACTTTTAAATTATCCAAAGGAGATAGGAACTTGACAGGAAAACCAACAGTCAACTAACCTGGACCCACGGAGTTTGCAGAGACTGAACTATCAACCAACAAACATACAATGACTGGACCTAGGTCTCCCAGGACATATGTAGCAGATATACAGCTTGATCTTAATATGGGTCCCTCACAACTGGAGCGGTCACTATTCCAAAAGCTATTGATTGTCTATAGGATATGTTCTTCTAGCTGGGTTGCCTTGTCTAGCCTCAGTGGTAGAGGATGCACCTAGCCCAATAGAGACTTCATGGGCCAGGGTAGAAGGATATATAAGTGAGCTCCCAACTCTCTCAGAGAAGAAAGGGAGGTGGGGATGGGGGAAGGATTGTGGGAACCTGTAACTGGGAGAAGAGTCAGTGAACAGGATGTAAACTGTGCATAAATTAATTGATTAATTAAAAATATTTACACTTTTCAAATATAAGGCCTAGAATATATAAAGTGAAATTCTGTGTATCACACATCAAATAGAAAGCTCAATGCATGCTAGAATACATTGAGATGTTTTCTGATTTTTACCCAATATATTTGCTATATTTATTTCATGACTTAAACTTTTTAAAATTTACAATTTTAAGCTCTTACTTTATAATGCATCAGAGTTGATTTAATATGTATCTCACATAAAATATTCATTACCTTCATTTCCTGTGCCTTCCTCTAGTAGAGTCTCTGCTACAGCTTTTCTTAAAAATTCTTAAAAACAATTGTCTGCTTGAGTATCTATAATTATCTTTCTTTATCTATTTCTTAGGTCCCTATGTTCTTGTATATTTCAAACATGGATAAAAGTACTATGTAAATAAAAAACATAGTTTTAGCACCTTAATAAATGTTATGCTATTTCTGCAAGCGGGAACATTGAAAATTTTTCTCAGAGTTAGTTTATGTTTAAAAAGAATTATAATAACCTATGACAGATGTAAAATAGAGAGGAAATGTAAAGAGATGATTTTTGACAATCTGCCTGGAATGAATAATACAAAAATACCTAAATATGCCATAAAAAATAAGTCAAAACTATTTTCATAGTCTACTTATACTGTAGGAAGAGCACACTGTTGTATAATAGCCAAAAGAAAAGATTGACATTTATAACAACTAAAATGTCATTAATAAAATGGAGTTGATTGTTCCACTAAGAATGACATCTGATTAAAAGTTGTTGATGACATGACAAAAGGAGTGTTCTTAAATAAAGTACATTTATTTATACTATGTAAGGTTATTTAACAAACTTTAGCATTTTCTTGTCCATTTGTATGAAAGATAATATAAAATAAAACTAAATTTTCCTGACAACTTAAGAGTTTTGTAAGGTTTTCTGATTTTATCTAATTTGATCTATATGGCAGGAAGCAGTATCAATTAAGAAAAATAAATACTGGCAAGAACGTCTAATATTATTTGTTTGCTTGATGTGACAAGCCTGGAAGCTGTGGAGTTACATATAAGCCTGAAATTGACAGGAAAAAAGTAAAGGACGCTGAAAATATACTATTGTTAACTAATTGTCTATATTTTCCCCAGATAAATAAAAAATGAATCATCTTATAATGATGTCTCTCTTTCTATGGTGTTTTTATTCTGAATTGTTTGCTCTTTTCTCCCAACTGTGTTTGTCTTCATCTGTCAAACAGCTCATTAATTTTCAAAAACAGGCTCAATTGTCAACTTCTTAATGTAGATTATCCATATATAGCCATCGAGAGGCACTAATTGGTAGGTAAGGGTTCTACTTTCAGATACAAAAATTTTTTAATTTAAGGTTTGCCATCTAAAATAATTTAAAACAGAGTAAGAGACATAGTTCTTCAGAATTTTAATTCTTTTCAGTGACTAGTGTAAGAATTACTCATATATATTTTCTGTGGATGACAATTTCTTTTAAGAAAAATCACACGCAAAAGGTACTATTAAACTAAATTTTTATCAAATTCACTATTCAATTTGAACAACAGAAAGTATTTTGAGTCTCAACTTCTGTTATGCATATACATGCATAAATATAAATATTTGCAGATAAATGTTATCACATAGGAAACATGATTATATATAAGTGTTGAATATCCGAGAATGCATTTCTTTTTGTTTGTTGTTGTTGTTGTTATTGTTATTTGTTTGATTGTTTGTTTTTAAGAGAGTTATTCTGTATAACCCTGCCTGTTCTGGAACTCAGTCTGTAGAACAAGCTAGCTTCAAACTAACAGAGCTCTGCCTGCCTCTGGCTCCTGAGTGCTGGGATTAAAGGATTGCACCACCACTACTTGGCCTAGATTAAGTATTAGACAGTAAAAAAGTCATTGGACATAATTATATAAGGATTTGAAATTTGCATGAGAATAGATTATCTTTACAGTGCAGGTTTATCACATTGGTGCTTTCAAATTATGATGGAAACTGTAGAACGTAAAAGAAGAACAATGGAAGGATAAAAGTTCTTAAATATGCAATTCTGTTACAACCATTGTCACTGTTACTAGCCTCACTTATATAGACCCATGTAATGTTCTAAATTAAGGGTTATTCAGAGCCGGGCAGTGGTGGCGCACATGCCTTTAATCCCAGCACTTGGGAGGCAGAGGCAGGCGGATCTCTGAGTTCGAGGCCAGCCTGGTCTACAAAGTGAGTTCCAGGACAGCCAGGGCTACACAGAGAAACCCTGTCTCGAAAAACCAAAAAAAAAAAGGGTTATTCAGCTCCACATACTGAAGAATCCAGTAATGAGTTGAGGATTCAAATCATTGGTAAATTGCTTACCTAACATTCACAAGGCCAGAGCATTAATCTCAAGCACTACAATACCCAAAACAAAATGTCTAATACCAAAACTATGCCAATTATTTATGTGGAGATTAAATTATATAAGAAAACAGTTTCATAATATTGAAAACAGTCTTTGTAAAATAACTTTCTGGGTGTTGTACTTCTACTACTTTCTTTTACCCATTCAATTTCCTAACTTTTTCTCAGCTCAAGGCTAGAGTGAGCAAAGGATGATTCAACTATATAATTAAATTAATCTTTTTAACATGAGCATGATGAGATTTAGGAAAGAGCTCTATATAGACAGTTCAGCTTGCAGATACCTGCAGTCACAAGCATATACACAGACACATGCATGTAGTCATAATTCAAATAAATAAAAATAAATCTTAAATCTTTTAGAAATCAGAAACTAAGTAGATAAGGGAAAGGATGTGTTAGGGACAGCATTGCAAAGAAGCTAGCCATTGAATCAGTTGGATATTCTCTAAATAAATAAAAATGTCTGAAATCTTTCCACTCTATATTCAAAAAATTATTTAAGTAAACATGCATTATTATTGAAAAATGCTAAATTTGTATTAGTTGCATTTCTGTTGTTGTGAAAAACCACCACTACCAATGGCAATTGATTGAAATTGGAAATTGATTTCAGGGAAGCATGGTAGCAGGAGTAGGAAGCTCAGCTCACACCTTCAAACAAAACCATGAAGAAAAGAGCAAGGATGGGGAGGGAACCAAGGAGATAAAGAGAGAGAAAGGAGAAAAAAAGAAAGAAAGAAAGAAAGAAAGAAAGAAAGAAAGAAAGAAAGAAAGAAAGAAAGAAAGAAAGAAAGAAAGAAAGAAAGAAAGAGGCAAGGCAGGAGGGATATATATATATATATATACACACGGGGAGAGAGAGAGAGAGAGAGAGAGAGAGAGAGAGGAGAAAGATGGAGAGACTGAAACAGAGACAAAGAGACAGAAAGAGAGACAGAGAAAGAGAGAAAGAGAGAGAGAGAGAGAAAGAGAACACAGATACACAGATTCACACAGGGTCTTGTTAGGAATCCTCAAAACTCACCCCTAAATACTTCCTCCACCAGGCCCTCTCTAATCAAACCTTTCCATACAGTACCAAGAACTAAGTATTCACATAAGTGAGCTTATGAGGGACATTTTTCATTTAAACCACCACTAAAATTTACTAATATTAAAAAATAAGCATCTCATTGTTTTCTGACATAGACTGTCTCTGTGCTCTCTTGATATTAATGAAATATGTGATACACAAAATGTTCTTATAGAATTGTGACACATCATGAAGCAAAACAATTATTATAGGAAAAATATAGAAAACAGACTTAACAGGCTGCATATGTTTATATATATAGTATATATATACATATATATATATATATATATATTGTACTTATATGTAACAATAAAAATAAAAACAATGAGACCATACATTCGTGAGAGTAAGGAACAAACACATTGAAACAGTTCAAGGGGGAAAGGAAGAAGAAAATGATGCAATTATATTTTAATCAAAATATATATTTAAATAAAAATCTGAGAAGCATTCATTATAGTATGTTTGAAGTATATATAAAGATATGGTCAAAGAATCTTCAGTTCTTTAGTCTGGTGTTCAGGAAAGTGAAGCCTTCTCAGTTCCCAATTTCAGATTTATAGAACCAAATTTTTTAGAACTTTTCCTTTTGTTTTGAAATAGGGTGCCAGGTAGTGCAACCTCTCCTCAATTTCCCTATTAGAAAAGTTTGAATTATGCTCCTATGCCTACTACATATTAGTACCATTATACCCAGATATTTTTATCAGGCTTCAATAACATATACTAGCTTGTGTTAAATATGCCAAATATTTAAAACATGTTAAATATGTTAAAAATATTTTCTATCTGATATCTGCATATTTGTTATCGGTATTTACGGAAATACTAATCTTTAACTTTGTATGAGCATGAAATGCTTAAATTGGATGATTCTTCTTCATTCTTAACATTCCACCATATACCCTCCCACTCCTAAAAGTAAATTAAAAATTAAAAAGCAAACATTTTGTGGCTATATTTACCTTTGATTCTGGAACTAAGCATAACTAAAAATGAATAGATAGTTAAAACCATATTCCGATTAAGAAATCCATATGTGGAATTCAAATATATTTTAACAATTAGTGTCTGTTTTATAATGACAATTTTCATTCATTCATAAACTGACAAAGCTTTAGATTTTTCCTGTCATTGCCAGCATGGTTTTTGGAATGTCACAACATAAAGGGTATATAATACACTGTGGTTTCATTGTAAGGATAATGTTATTGTTCTAATTCTATCCTGGCAACACTTGGGAATTGTATCAATGCATACAAATGCACACAGCTAAAGTAAGATAATGCATATAAACCAACTTGTGAAGAGATTTTTCAAAAACCTGTTTGATCATACCATGTAGATAATAACAAGATGGCTTTGAAATGTAAAATTCCCAGGGATCTCAGTCACTTATTTTAATTCAGGCTTGATGATTACTGGTACTCCCTGTTCATCAGTGATTGCTACTTAGAAACGAAAATACAAACAAAAATAAAAAAAAAAAAAAACAATAGACCAGCTCACCATAAAAATGTCAAGATCATTTGCTACTGGAGAGCAAAAGTGGTGTATATTTTCACATATCCTTCTCTGTCCATCTTGAAATACAAATTTAAGTAATGAAATATATAGAAATTATATCTATAAAAGTTATTTGAGTTTGGATCCACAAAATAACCATTACTTCCTTTGTGTTGCCCTGCTAAAGTCATGTCAATGTGAAGAATGCCATAGTTTTCACTGACCATATCATACCTCTATTGGCATTGTGCTCATACTGTACATAAAGATAAAATTAATAACTTCAATGTGCAGTATATTCAATCATTGACCAGTAAAATGCATGTATGCTCCAAATGTGAGTCACAAAGCAATTTTGCATTTCCTATTAGTGATATTTGGAAAGGAAGATAGAACAAATTCTAGTAACTTTAATTATGACTGGTTATATATACATATATATGTATATATATATATATATATATATATATATATGTGTGTGTGTGTGTGTGTGTGTGTGTGTGTGTATAAAATTTTACTAATATCAATATAAATGGAAAACACATCATTTGATTGTCCAGTGAAAGAAATTCACCCTTGAAAATGTATATACAAGTAACATTATACATAATTGTATAACTGATCATGTTATATTCAAATGTTTGTGTGTGTATGTGCATGTGTTCATTCTGTAAAATGTTGCTTTTATTTCCTCACATAAAGTGATGAGATGAGAGCCATGGGCACGCTGTGAGAACACAAATCTTGGGCTATGCCTAGAGCATTTCTTTCTCTTTTCTAATCACCCCTAGCCCTAGGACTGGAAGCTTCTAGCCTCTATAAAATTTAGTTTCCCAAGATGACAATTCAATCCAGCTTCTCTCTGTTTATGACTGATTAGCTTCACCTGGCCTCATACTAAAATTGGCAATATGTTCTATTTGTCTGGTTCCTTTTCATTCTCTGGTTCATTCTGTCTTCACTTGTGTCTAGCTTGTTCTCTTTGCAACCTGTCTCTCTAGAACTGTCCCAGTAAAACTTCGCTACATACATCACATACAGCAAACTATACCACCTTTCTCTCTCTATTCTGTAAGTAATCTATTTCCAGTATAGTTCATGTGTGAGTTCCGTGTACTCTTTCTGACTCATTCTGTCAAATCTTTCTCTGATTTGTCACTTTGCCTGCCCCTCAATTAGACATCACTTTCAACATGTCTGCTTCCTTCTGCAAACTAATTTTACCTTCTTTGTTAGGAATTAATGGTGTGTACTAAGGGCACATCTGTGTGCAGCCAGATCATGCTATAATCCAGGGCAAGTCTGTGTTCTGGCCAGATCACAATGACCTAGAAGGTCTTTGGATATGATCCCTTGCCAGAGCAGCCATGTTGTTGGATTAGAATTCCTGTACAGCATTCAATAACAATTAGTTTTTAAAAAGAACATTATTTTGAAGGAGAACTAGAAGGAGTATATTGCCTACTGGTGTCCTTATCTCTCCCTTTGGGTTTTTAGGCCTGTTACAAATATGTGTCTGAACTGAAGGGAGAGATGCATAGCCAGACATAAGTGGGTACAAGCAGGATCTTGGTCAACTATGAGAGGGCAAAGAAGAACACACACCCATCAACAGCTTTGGAGAACTGGTTCATGTTTTGGGGGGAGAAGCAAAGGCTATTTAAAGCTTTGGGAGTTGAGTAGATGATTTGGAGTGAGTGTTCCTCATTGGTCTGGACCAGGGTGCTAGGGATATCTCATTTGCATTAGGAGGAATTCCAGATGCTGCAGGATGTGACTTATAAGGGGAGAGGAAGTTTAACCTGGCTACAAGCTATGTGGCCTCCTCTGATAAGGCAATGGTTGGGAGTACAGGGCTATGTGCACCAGGAAATGCAGACCCAGGGCAGAAAGACCCTACTCCTGCCTATCTCAGGATAATATTTCTGAGGTTTCAATAAACCTCAAACCCACTCTTGCTCCACACTTGTTACACCCAGCTCCACTGCTCCCTGGCCCCACAATATATGAGATGTTTTGGAGTGAAGAAAGGAAAGGGAGAGATTTTATAATTATATTATAATCTCAAAAATAAAAAAAAATAAACTTAAAAAGCATGCATAAGATATTTTATTTCTCACTGTTTCTATATCTCTGCATCTTTGGATCTCTTCCACCCCTTTGTATGTTTATTTTTGAGTGTGTACGTGTGTATATGTGTGTGTATGTATGTGTGTGTGTGTGTGTGTGTGTGTGAGAGAGAGAGAGAGAGAGAGAGAGAGAGAGAGAGAGAGAGAGAGAGAGAGAGAGAGATTATGTCAGCCCACGTGGATTTATCTTAATTATTACCTTCAAAATCGAGAGAATAATTTATATTTATGTGCTATGTCATTTCAACTTGCAATATTTCATGTGCTCAGTATTCACCTGGTATGAATGTATGCCATACCTGGAAAATATATCTATGTTAAAACATTCATGACTTCTTTTATAATTGTTGTTACATGCATTTATGTACAAACACATATGATATTATATTATATGAAATAATAATATATGGTATTAAGTATGATGTTACATGAAAATTTTCAGGATGACAAATTGGTATGGGATGACCAACTAGGCCATGGAGTTCTTTTAAAAAGATTTCTTTATTTTTGTTTGTAAAAATACACCGTGTCTTCAGAGACGCAAGAAGGGGCCTCCTAATTCCATTACAAAGAGTTGTGAGGCGTCATGTAGTTTCTGGAAATTGAACTCAGGATCTCTGGAAGTACAATCAGTGTTCGTCACTGCTGAGAAAACTCTCCAGTCCCCAGAACCATTAATTTAAAAGAGAGAAAGGATGGATATATGAGAGAGTTCAGAAAATGTAAAGGGAAGGTGAAAATGATATACTTACATTATCTCAAAAATAAATGAAGTAAAAACAATATTCAAGGACCCACTTGATATTTGCTTTGTGTGGTTTTACTCTTTCTTTGTTCTGAGCATTCCTTGCTATCCTTCCATTCATCCCTTTTGGAGTGGTAATATTAATGTTGTACCACTATATATTGGAAGAATATAGTTGATTTTGATTTCACAAGTGTTGATACTTAAAAGATTAATTTTATTTTCAGATAATATGTAGACTTTAGACTTTTAAGTTGTGTTGGAATTGTTAAAACTTATGGAAACTTCAAAGTTTTTTACCTAAATATATTTTGTATTATGGGGTGACTATAAATTGATGAAGAGAAAGAGAAAAAAGTGATGAGCTAAAAGTGATCCCTGCAACACTCAGGACAGGGGGCCCTGCAACTAGTCTGGACTGCACAATAGTACTGGTCCTGGTTGAGGACACGCAGATGATCCAACCTAGAGGGTGGAGATGACTCTTCTGCAGTGAGGTTGCCTGGGTGTAGTGGTGATGCACCCCTCCACACTTACCATCTGCTGTAGTTAAGAAAGCTAGCCATAGGATCATGAGAGTTAGTATGCTGCCCCTCGCATATTGTATTAAGTTTATGTTTGTCAGGTATTTGTCATAGAAATGAGGTAAGTAATCACCAGAGAAAGTAAATTTCCATTAACATCACAGCAAAGTGGAAATAAATTTCCACCAGACATAGTAGGACCAAAATAAAGAAAAAGCAGCTAAAAATTAGTTAAGTACTACTGTCCATCAGAAACAAATATAATCAAAAGTCTATATTTATATAACTAGTCAAATTCTAATTCATTTTACCATAGTTAAGAACATTTGTATACTTGTGAGTACTCCACCAATTTTCCTCTTTTTGGTCTCTCATGTTCCTTGTTATAAGTTTCTATCATTTTATATCCTGATTAAGTCTTTGCGTCAAAGTTTTCTTCAAATTCATATGAATTTTTTGATTGTTTTTCCTAATTGAGTTCTTTCATCAGTTCTGACCATATGTGTGTTTTGAAATCTACTACATAGTTTTCATGTCCAAAGTATTGCCATAATGTATTATATTACATTTCTTTTTTTTCCTCAGTCTTTCTTTTTTTCACCCTTCTTGTTTATTCCTAGCTTTTCTTTTGGAAAACTTCATTCATAAATCAATTGAATGTCAGTACATCACTTTCTCTCATGATTACTGTCTAGTTTTGTGACTTCATTAGGACAAAAAGATTAAGAATACTAAAATATATGGCATTTTCACAATCATTAGATCACTGTGTTTTTACATACTGAAAGATATGTTGTATTATTGTATAATGAGGTTGATTTTAGGACAATAGCTTTCCTTTCAAAATGTGGTGTGAATATAACTTCCCAGGAATATAGATGATTTTGGTCCACAAGTTCTGTGTTGGGATCCTGTCTTCTCAAAGATGGGAAGTATAGCCTAATGTCCAAGTTGTGGCTGCTGAGAGCAATCTTGACTCTATACTTTATGTTTTTTATTTATACTTATGTTTAGAGACAGAAAAGAAAGATGGAGTTCAATGCTGACATCATAGTTGATGTATGTGAGACTTTTATGAAAATCTGTTAAATTCTAAACTCCATAGCACAGTTGCTTTGCCAAACCACCACAAATGAAAAGAGTGAAGAGAATCAAAAAACCAGACTCAAAGCAGTTTGTTGTTGTTGCTGTCGATTTTTGTTTAAAAAAAAAATCTATGGATCTAAAATATATATTTGATTTAGTCCCTTTGCACAGGGTGACACACATTAAATATTATAATAACAAAATAACCTTGGCGCAAATTTATATTTGAATCATAAAGGGATAGAATGTTTTAACTTTTCTTTGTCTAAAAAGTGACCCTGTAATTTAAGTAACTTAGAGCTGTGGAAAGTCATGATTCTTACTGCCAACAAAATACATAAATCAGTCATGACATATTTTCTTATTTGCTATAAATGTTATCCCATTAGTGTGGCTTCCATTTGTTAGAAAACCTACTTTGTTTTTTATGTGTGCTCTAGTGACAGCACAACACAGAAAGTATATAGGTTCTTACCAAGAGTTTCTTAATTTTTCTTTTGTTGAAACTAGAATTTTTACATACAATATGTTCTGATTATAGTTCCCTCTTCCCCAACTCTTCTAAGATACTCCTCTCTTTCCTCCCTAAATCTGGATTTACACTCTTTTTTCTGTCTTTCCTTAGAAAATGAACAAGCATCTAAGAAATAACAATTAAATGAAATAAAATCATACACCATAAGGACAGATAAACCAGGATAGCATGAAACACTCAAATGAATATAATATAAAGATTCAAAGAAAAAGAACAAAAAGCACATATATACACAAACATATACATTTGCACACACAAGACTACTATAACACATAAAACTGGAAGCCATAAAATATAAACAAAAGGCCTATAAAGTTATAAAAAATGTCCCCAAAAAATTATGAAAAAAAGGGCCTAAAAATCTTTAGAGATACCAAATCAGTCTGGAGGTTCCTCAAAAAATTGTAAATAGATCTATACATGAAGACCCAGCAATACCACTCTTGGAAATATACCCAAAAGATGCCCCACCATGTCACAGAGGCATGTAATGTTCATAGCAACCTTATTTGTGATAGTAAGAACCTGGAAACAGCCCAGATGTTCCACTACAGAAGAATGGATATTGAAAATGTAGTTCATTTACACACTGGAATATTACTCAATTATTAAAAATGAGGATATCCTGAGTTTTGCAGGCAAATGGGTAGAACTAGAAAATATCATCAAAAAGGCATGCATGGTATATACTCACTAATAGATGGATATTTGCCCAAAAAAGTACAGAATACCCAAGACACAGTCCATAGAACTAAAAAAGATCAACAAGATGAAGGGCCCAAGTGAGGACTCCTCAGTCCCACTTGGGAGGGAGAAGAAAGCAATCACAAGTGGTGAGGGAAGGGGACCTGGGAGGAAAATTGGACAAGGATTGGGGTGAGAGGGGCACTTGATATGGTATTGGGTGAGGGAAAATGACTGAAGTCCTGAGAGCCAGCAGAAAGAATGGAAACAGGCAACCTCATGAGATAAGATGTTGGGGGGACCCTTCAGAATGCATCAGAAATCTAGGATGTGAGAGACTCTCAAGACTCAAAGGGAGGGGCCTTAGATGAAATGCTTGACAGAAGAGAGAGGGAACTTATAGAGCCCGCATCCAGCAGGAAGACAGGGCATCAAGTGAGGTTTGGGGTTGCCATTCCACAGTGAAAACTCTGACTCATAATTGTTCCTGTCTGAAAGAACTACAGGGATGGAAACGGAGAGGAGCCTGAGGAAAAGAAGATCAAGTGACAGGCCCAAAGTGCGATCCAGCCCAAGGGGAGGTCCCAAGGCCTGATACTATTAATGAGGCTATGGAGAACTCTTAAAAAGGGAACTAGCATGACCACACTTTGGAAGACCCAACAAGCAGCTGAGTCAGATGCAGATATTTGCACCCAACCAATGGTCAGAAGCAGCTGACCCTTGTTGTTGAGTTAGGGAAAGGCTGGAAGAAACTGAAGATGAGGGCAACCCTCTAAGAGGACCAGCAGCCTCAATTAAGGTGGACCCCTGAGATCTCTCAATCACTGGACCACCAACCAGGCAGCATACACCCGCTGATATGAGACCCCCAACACATATACAACAGAGGACTGCCATGTTTGTGTTCATTCAGAGACGACGCCCCTAACTCTCAAGAAACTGGGGTCCCCAGGGAGTTTAGAGTTCAGATGGGGTGATTGGTGATGTATGGGGACATCCTTGTGGAGACAGAGAAGTGAGGAGGAGTTATGGGATGTGGAACATTTGGAGGGTGGACCGGGAGTGGAGGGAGAATATAATTTGGAGTTAAAATTAATTGAAGATGTCATTGAGGTTGTTTTGTGCTAGTCTTCTACAGCTTGTCTTTGGAGCTGTCCTTAAAAGTAGTTTTTAATGCCAGTAAGACTCCCTTAGAGAAAAATAATTTTTTGCTTGTGGGTGGTTATCATTTGGAGACATGTTCTGGGTTAGGTTTGGGGGCATAGGTCCACTTCTCCTATCAGCACTGGGACTTCATATGGTACAGACCCATGCAAGCACTTTACCTACTCCTACAGTCTCTGTGAGGTCATATGTGCAGCAGCCCTGCTGTATTTAGAAGGCCTAGTTTCCTTGGTGTCCTCCATGCCCTCTGACTCATATTGTCTCTTCATCCATAGGGTTCCTTGAATCCTATGGGAAGGAATTTGATTGAATTATGTCATTTAGGGTTTAGTGTTCTAAGATCTTTCACAATCTGAACATTGTCTGACTGTGGGTCTCTATATTTGTTCACATATTTGCCAAGAAGAAACTTCTTTAAAGGTAGCTGGAAAGACATTGATACATGAGTGTAGCAAAATGCCATTAGGTCCATTTTATTGTAACTTCACAGAGTAGTATTTGGTTTGCCCCAATTACAGGCGTATCTAGTTTCAGGTTCATGGCCACCTGAGCAGTGTCAGGAATGGTTTCAATTTCATGTAGTAGACCTTAAAGCCAATCAAACAGTAGTTGGTTACTATCATGACTTTTGTTGTACTATTATGATAGCATATCTTTCAGCCAGGACACCATTTTAGATTGAAGCATTTGTTGCTGTGTTGGTGTTTACCTCTCTTCTTTGGTAATATGCACAGTACTATTTATAAACATGAACACTAGTCCATAATTTAATAAGAATGGGAGTTTTATTTGGTAATGAGGGCTATCCAGTTGGGGCTCTGTCTCCTCTGTAATTTGGCAATTTCATTTATGTAACCTTTATACATTAACATATTTTAGGAAGTTTCTACAGTGTTAGGTCTCCATAGAATACTGCAGATGGTCATTAGTTTTAGCTGTCTCTGATAATCTTTCCTTATTCCCCTCTTCCATTCCCCTCCCCATAAGATTACCAAATTCTCATTCCCCACTCTATCTATAGATTGCCATTTAACTATTGCCCTTCATAAGAAGATGAATCTCTGACCCCAGTTCCTTATACTATACCCTATCTCTGTGGTTATTCAGATTGCAGCTTGTATATCAAAGGCAACATATTAGCAGATTCATACCATCTGTGTCTTTCTGGTCTAGATCACTTCACTCATGGTGATGTTTTTTCTCATTCTATACATTTGTCTGTGAATTTCATGATTTAATTTTTTTGAAAATGGCTAAATAAAATCCCATTGTGTAATGGTACTACATGTCTTTCCATTTATTTGTTAACAAGACATCTAGACCACTTCCAATTATGAATAAAACATCAATAAAAATGATTGATCAACTGTCTATGTAGTACAGTACAGAATATTTGCATTTATGCCCAAAATTGATAAAACTAGTTCTTGGGGTATATCTCTTATCAGCTTTCTGAGCAACTACTACACAGATTTTCAATTGGGTATATAAATCTTCATTCACACCAGCAATGCATCGGTGTTCTCCTTACTCCCTATCCTATACAGCATAAATTGTCATTGACCATAATTATCTTGGCCATTCTAACTTGTGTAAGACAAGATTTCAAAGCATACTTGATTTGCATTTACTTTATAACTAAAGATGTTGAGCATTTCTTTCAATGCTCCTCAGCCAACTGTATTTCCTTTTATGAGAATTCTGTCTGTTTTAAAATATTTTAGCTACTGAAGGCTGCTGCTTTGTCTGAATGATGTTGTCTTTTACATACAGAAGCTTTTTAGTATCATGAGAGCTCATGTCTTAATTTTTGTTCTTAATGCTTATGCAATCAGTGTTTTGTTCAAGAAATTGTCTCTTGTGTCAATGAGTTCAACTCTAGTCCCCACTTTCTTTTCTATTAGGTTCACTGTACCTGACTTTATGATGAGGTCTCTGATCCATTTTGGGGTGAGTTTTTTTTATTAGATATATTCTTTATTTACATTTCAAATGATTTCCCTCTTACTGGATCCCCCCTCCCCAAAAGTCCCATACACCCTCTTTCCTCCCCCTACTCCCCAACCAACCCCCTCCCGCCTCCCCTTCCTGGCATTCTCCTATGCGCTGCCACATTGAGCCCTTCCAGGACCAAGCACCTCTCCTTCCTTCTTCTTGGGCATCATTTGATATGTGAATTTTTTCTTGGATATTCCAAGCTTCTGGGCTAATATCCACTTAACAGTGAGTGCATATCATGTGTTATCTTTTGTGAATGGGTCACCTCACTCAGGATGACACTTTCCAGTTCCACTTGCCTAAGAATTTCATGAATTCATTGTTTTTAATAGCTGAGTAGTATTCCATAGTGTAAATATACCACATTTTCTGTATCTATTCCTCTGTTGAGGGACATTTGGGTTCTTTTCAGCTTCTGGCTATTATAAATAAGGCTGCCACGAACATAGTGGAGCATGTGTCCTTATTGCATGCTGGAGAATCCTCTGAGTATATGCCCAGGAGTGGTATAGCTGGGTCCTCCGGTAGTATTATGCGGAGTTTTCTGAGGAACCACCAAACTGATTTCCAGAGTGGTTTTACCAGCTTGCATCCCACCAGCAGTGGAGAAGTGTAATTGGGGTGAGTTTTATGCAGGAATCTATTTGCATTCTTTTGTATGCAGCCATACAATTTCACTAACAGTATTTGTTGAAGTTGTTTTTTTTTTTTTGGTGTGCTTTTCTATATTCTCTATCAAAAACCAGATATCCAAAGGTGTGTGAACTCATGTCTGGAATTTTAATTCAATTCCAATGATCAATGTGTATGGTTTGATGTCAATATAATGCTGTTTTTATTATTATAGCACTGTTCTCTTATTTGGGATTGGGCCTAGAGATTCCTCTAGCAATTCTTTATTCGTGATTATTTTAGCTATCTTGCTTTTTGTTTTGTTTTGCTATTTATAATTCCATATGAAGCTTCAAATTGTCCTTTCAAGTTATGTGGAGATTTGTATGGGGGAATTGATGGAGGCTATATCGAATATGTAGATTGCTTTTGTTAGATTACCATTGTTAGTATATTAATCTTAAAATCCATGACTATGATCGATCTTTCCAACTGATATCTTCTTCAAATTCTTTCTAAAATGTCTTAAAGTATCCTGCTAGGTTTCTGAAAATATTTCTCAGCTGGGGGAGTTTTCTTATGTTTTTATTGAACCAATTGTAAATAAATTCGTAAGCCTTTCAAATTCTGTTGGTAAGTCTTGTCTCTGAGATTCCTGTTTGAGTTTCTGCATTTTTCATTTCCAGTTCTCCCTCAGTATTTTTCTTCAGTGATCTGTTCTAATTTCATGTTTGATCTGCTTCTTCATTTAATTACACTGTTTGTGGTTTCATAGATTTTCTTAATAGATTTATTCATAACTTCTTTATGAACCTTGAAAATATTCATAATAGCTATGTGGAATTAGCTGTCTTGTGCTTATGTTATATTGCACTTCTCAGGGCATAGTGTAGTAGGGCTGCTGAGCTATCCTGCCATGGCTATTATTGTGTTTTACACTAGCATCTAGGCATTTGGGTTTGGAATGATTGTTTATATCTGGTTTTTATTGGTTGGGTGTTCTGTTCCTTGGATTTTATTATACTCTCTGGTTCTTACGAGACTGTTTTGGCATATGTAATATTTCAGAAACCCTGACAGGTGTGGCCACTGAGGCCAGGGTAGAATGTGTTTCTGGGTTTTGAGAAATGACACTAAGTACATGGGATGGAGTTGAAGGTTGGTGTCTAAGAAATCCACAAGGGAGAGGAAAGCTGGTTTTCCCATCAAGATCTCCATAGATACCTGGGAATGGAGTCAGAGAAGGAGAGGTCACAGCACATGGTCTGCTGTAATCCTAGCAGTAAGTCTGGGGAATTGGAATTGGGGGACAAAAGGGAAATTGAAGATAGCTTACCTGAAAAACTGGCTGGCATGGATGGAGGTTTTCTAGGGAGTGCCTGTAGGACTTGGGCAGCTGAGAATAAGGAATAGGGTAGTAGAAGAAGGCTGTAGAAGATCTGCATGATCTTTTAGGAAGAGGGGCAGAGGACAGGCTGTAGCAAATGATCTGCTACAGATCTAAGAATAAAAGTAGGGAATTGGAACTGGAATACAGGGGGTCATGGTGATGATGATCACCTTCCTGATTCTCTGGCTGGTATGAGGTTGTGTTTTTTGTTTCTGTTTTGTTTTTATTTTTAACATTTTTTTTTCTGGAGTAAAAGTCAGTAAAGCTACAATCTTCTAAAACATGATAGACAGGAGAAATTCTGTTTTTTTTTTTTTTTGTGTGTGTGTGTGTGTGTGTGTGTGTGAACAGAGTTTTAGATTCACTATATAGTTGATAAAATATCCTGAGGTTTCTCAGAGAATGGGAAAAATTTGTTTCTAAGATAGTAAAGTCCACTCAGAGACAGACGAAATCATGCAAAGGAAAGCATGCTGACTTGGGGTTTATGAATATTTAATAAGCAGAATAAAAATTCAAAAATCAGATTCTACCTGTTTCACTTAGTCATTTATTAGTTTCCCCAGATCACAGAAACATTTTCCAGCTGACCAGCTATTCTACTGTGTCTGTTAAACTCAAAGTCCACACAACTAAGAATATATTTGTAGATTGAAACATTTCTAAAATATACTTTTCAAATCCTAATCACAAGTCACAAAGGATTTTATTATCGTGAAACATATTAGTTAATGTTGATTATACCATGTAATATTTATTCTTCTATTCTTCAATGGAACTATATATCTGCTACTTAAAGGAAAAAATAAAATTGGAATAATAAAAGCAATCATCTGATGAGCCAAGAATTGTGCATTTAGTGTAGAGTTTCAACCTACAACTTAGCATGTGTTCAAGATACTCTTGGCTAGCAATATATATTTCTCATTGTGCTGTATTCCATCTGGCCTTCCCTCATCAATCTCAAACCTTTATTATCCAACTGATTCCATCAATCCCTTCTTCCTTTGTTTGAATCTTATGTTGACTGGTTACCTCAGAATATATATTTTCCTTGGAACCTTAGCTTTCTAAGACATAAAACAGAAACAGTACTCTGATGAGATTGACTCCTACCTGTTTGCCTCATAAGAAAGAGATGTATTTTGAAAAGATGCATTAAAAGAAGATAATTAACTGTTTAAAATATGATATTGAATGTTAAGCTAACAGTAAATATCAACTTCTGTTTATTCATCAGGAATATTATTTTTTATTTATTTAATTTTTTATTTGATGTTTTCTTTATGTATGTTTCATATGTTATCCCCTTTCCCAGTTTCCTCCACTCCTGGAAACCCCCTATCCCATTCACCATCCCCCTGCTTCTATGAGCTACCTATTAATGGGTCATTTAAAGTAGATGGCATAAGTCTATCAAATATTCTTTATATTTCTATTGAGACACAGAAACAGCTCATTAAAACCAAGATCATAGATCATTATTTATATAAAACATAGATGAGCAGAATATGTAGCAATATTGGCACTATGAGATAGCTATATTAGGTAATTCTGTGCAATGAGTGATTTATGATCAGTTGAAACACATGCAACTTTATTCCAGAATTTGTGGTAAAAATAAATATTTCCTGTGTCAACAAGTGTGGCTTGGAAAAAACAATGAATATAAATAAATAAATAAACAAATAAATAAATAAGAAAATCTAGGTATTATAGTTCTTGTCCACAATTTCAGCAATCTTGTGAAAGGGACATTAGAATGAGGAGTCCAAGATCATCTGTGACTATGTAAAAGAGTTTTAAGTCAGGCTAAATCACAAGAAACCCTGTCTGAAACAGCAACAATTTTAGTAGCAGCAGTAAAACAAGAAATTGTATTTTGAGTAATAATTACAAAATAATTTCACAATGTCTTTATGATTTCTTAATTTGAGTCATCTGGGTTTATATGCATTTAATCATGGAAATAATATTTTGTCTAGTAGGTTTGAGTAGCACTTTCCCTGTGTTCAGGTTGTTATTATACATTTAAAACTTATGAAGAACAAATACTATATGGACAGATAAGTGTGCTTCTCACCGATTACCAAAGAAACTTCTCTTTTTAACAGGTGGAGACCATTACACAAAAATACAACTAACCAAAGTACATAGATGTGAAGAACTGTACCAGCTGATACATCTACAAAACAATTCCCACACCTACACTTCAGAGAATATTGCAGATGAAAAGGAGAAAAGGTTTTAAGAGCCTTCAGATCAAAGAGTTTTCTGTGAGATGGTTTCTCCTAGCAATGTTAATGTTGTGCCATTAAAATATCACCAATGTGGCTGCCTGTACATGAGATGAACAAGGATGACATCAAGAGACTTACTAAAGTAGACAGGAGCAAATCCCAGAAGGCATACCAATTGATTATCCAAATCCTATTGATCAACCCTGAAGACATATACATATAAGTTACAGACTAAGCAGCTTATATTTAGGAATATGTATAGGCATACAAATATATTCATGCATTAACTAGTGTTAAAATAAGGATGCTGCTAATAAATGTAAACATTTTGAGTGTTTATGCTTTAATCAAATTTTATATTAATTAACTGATTAAAACAGATTCCTGTGATGCCAAGTTGTATGCACTTCTTGAGATGGTTAATCTGAGTTGTCAATTTGCTCCCAAAGACCAAAGAAGTCAACTAACCTGTACCCCTGGGAGCTTTCAGAGACTGAGCCACCAAGAAAAGAACATACAGAGGCTGGAATGAAGCACATGGCACATATGTAACAGATTATGCAGTTCAGTCTTCATGTAGGTCACCCAACAACAAGAGTGGTACCCTTCCCTAAAGCTGTAATCTAATTGTGGCATCAGTTCTACAATAAAGCTTCCTTGCCTGCCCTCAATGGCAGAGGATGCTCCTAATCTGGCAGAGAATTGATACACCAGAGTGGGGGGGGATATCCAGGGTTTCCCCAAATTCTCAGAGGTGAAGGGGATGGGGAATGGGAGATAGGGGAGTGACTAAGCGGGGAGCAGTATTTGGGATGTAAATATATATATATATATATATATATATATATATATATATATATATATATATATATATGTATAAATAAATAAATAAATAAATTACTTAAGAAACTGCTGAAATGCTTCTTTGGATAAGCCTGTTAGTTTATTTCTGTCAAAGGCTAACTGAGAAGAAAGATTCACTGTGAATACTGCCAGCATTTTTCCATGAGATAAGAGCCCTAGAAGGAATACAAAAGGGAGAAGTAGCCTGCCCCCCTCTCTCAATTCCTTAACCATGCCTCCCCTGGTGAGATCTACTGAACTCTCTGAATCTGTTAGCCAAAATGAATATTTCTTCCCCCTAAATTGTTTTTGTCAGGTATTGTAGCCATGATGAGACAAAACTGTAACTAGTGTAGCTTCTCCTTAAATTGTGTCTGTCAGGGATTGTGGCCACAGTGATAGGAAATTTAACTATTACTGTTTCCCTTTCTTACTAAAGCTGCCTCCATTAAAGTGTTAGAATGTGACTAGTACTTTCCTTCCTGTGAATGTAATGATCAACTCTGCCACTCACTGGCCTCTAATATGTACCAACCCACATCTATTTAATATGCCCTTCAAGCTGCTGTGTAATGTGGAATTATTATTCTCATTTTAAATATAAGGATCTTCAGCTTAATGATATTTCATTACATGCACAAAGGCACATTGCATATATATGTATATATGCAATATGTATACACCTTGCTCACTCTGGTTCACCTTTTCAACTTCTAATATATTGTGCTGTGGGAAAATCAAATTTTATTTGAACCCAGTTTTAACCCAGGGCATATAAGAATATGAAAACAGGGACATAAATAAAAATATGCATGAATATGTATACTTTTATGAGGAGAAATTATTTAAATATGAAAATTTAGAAGTCTATTCTGGGCTATTTACTAAAAGTATTTATATGTAACTGTCTTCCAATGCCCTCCTGGGTTGCTCCTATAACACAAGACCTCTTTAGCTCTACATCTACCAGAACTGAAAAAGGATAGTCCAGTTAGGAGGCTCTGAAGTTTAAGTAGCATGGCTTCACAATAAGCCTGTGTGAGAAGTTTTGGTCTAACATCTTTATCTCTGCTCCAGTTTCTTGTGCAGAGTTGCCTAAATGAAACTTGTTTCCTACTGACAAGTTATTCATCTAACTGTCACAATGCTTCAGCTATTCTCTTTTCCCAGCAAGATAAACCTGCAATAATTGTACATTCTGTGGGACCATTGTTTCAATCATTTGTGAGCCAAAGGGAAGGGCATATTTTTTCAATTAATCATTCCACCTGTTTATATCTCAAATGATGTTTCCTCCTTCCTGGTAACCACTCCACAACCTCCCGCCCCTATCCCACTTCTGCCCTCTCCCAGCTCTGCTTTGCCTCTATGAGGGTGCTTCCCCACCCTCTCCAACCACAACTGCACCAGCATGTCCCTTCACTGGGGCATCAAACCTCCAAAGGCCCAAGAGACTCCCCTTCCATTGATGTCCGACAAGGACATCATCTGCTATATCCTCTGGAGCAGTGGATCCTTCCCTGCACAC
Source organism: Tokudaia tokunoshimensis (assembly GCA_036184795.1). Taxonomy (NCBI): domain Eukaryota; kingdom Metazoa; phylum Chordata; class Mammalia; order Rodentia; family Muridae; genus Tokudaia; species Tokudaia tokunoshimensis. The sequence goes on along the minus strand of BTHU01000023.1, from coordinate 127,784,395 downwards.
TCCTTCGTTGGTGGTCTAGTCCCTGGGAGCACTGGGTGGTCTAGCCAGCTGATACTTTTCTTCCTATGGGGTTGCAATCCCCTTCTGCTCCTCCAGTCCTTCTGCCAGCTCCCCCACCTGGGTCTCTGAGCTCAGTCTGATGGCTGACTCCAAGCATCCACATCTGCATTGGACAGTTGCTGGAAGAACCAACAAAGGAACAGATACATCAGGTTCCTGTCAGCTATTAAAAAAAATGAAATTCACAGGCAAATGGATGGAACTCGAAAATATCATCCTAAGCGAGGTAACCCAGACACAAAAGAATACACGTGGTATATACTCACTGATAAGCCTGATAAGTAGATATTAGCCCAAAAGCTCACAGTGCCCACCATGTAACCCACAGGCCATATGGAACGTAGGAGGAAGAAAGACCAGGGTATGGATGCTTCAGTCCTACATGGAGGGGGAACAGGATGATCACAGGAAGTGGAGGGAGGGAGACTTGGGGGAGATGGAGGAGGGGAGGAAATAAGCAGACAGCATCATGTACTGGATGGGATGGGAGAGAGTTACAAATGTCAGGAAATCAAATAGAAATATGTAGCAGTGTAAATGAGAAACTAGGGGTAGCCTTTGGAGGGTCCCAGACATCAGAGAAACAAGAGGCTCCCAAGACCCATCAGGGAGAACTTTAGCCAAGTGAGTAGAGAAGGGTAGATTAAAGTTGTAGAGACCACCTCCAATACATAGGCATGGCCCCCAGTTGAGGGATGAATCCACCCACCCATCTCAAAGTTCTTAATCTAGAAATGTTCCTGTTGAAAGGAAAGACAGGGACAAAAACTGGAGCAGAGACTGAAGGAAGGGCCATCCAGGGCTTGCCCCACCTGGGGACCCATCCTGTCTGAACCCTGACACTGTTGCTGCTATTGCCAAGAGACATAATTCATTTTTAAGTAGCTTTAATTCATTCAGAACTGTTACAACTTTTCTAACTACTCTTATTCAATAGAGTATAGTATTTGAATATAGTCAGAGAAAAAAATGTAAAGAAATTTTATTAAAAGTAATATAAAATGGTAGCTAAGAAGTAAAGTTGAATGGAAAATATTTCTGATAAAATTGAAAAAAAATATGGAAAAAAACATTAAAATTGAAGATTATCATGGAAAATTATACAGATAAAATGTTAGGCATAAAAATATTTCTAAGTTGATTGAAAGTGAAATTATAAATATTTTCTGATAAAATTGAAGATTTACATGGAAAATATCTCTGATAAAATTGAAGAAATATGTAAAAAATGTGTTAAGATTGAGTATTTCATGGGAAAATTATACAGATAAAATGGTAGGCATAAAAATATTCCTATGTTTTTTGAAAGTGGAATTATAACCACTTTCTGATAAAATTGAAGAACTACAAGGAAAATATTCCTGAAAAAGTTCAAGAAATATATAGAAAAACATGTTAAAACTGACTATTACATGGGAAATTGTACAGATAAAATGGAAGGTATAAAAATGTTCCTAAGTTGATTGAAAGTAAAATTATAGACATTGTCTGATAAAACTGAAGATCCACATGGGTAATACTTCTGACAAAATCTTAGAAAAATACAGAAAAATGTTAAAATTGAAGATTATCATGGACAATTATACCAACAAAATGGTAGGCACAAAAACATTCCTAAATTGATTGAAAGTTGAACTACAAACATCCCCCCGACAAAACTGAAGGTCTACATGAAAAACACTTCTGACAAAATTGAAGAAATACACAGAAAATATCTTCAATTTTATCAGAAAAGGTTTATAATTCTACTTTCAATCAACTTAGGAATATTTTAATTCCTACCAATTTATCTGTATAAATTTCTTCAATTTTATCAAAGATATTTCCATGTAAATCTTCAATTTTATCAGAAAATGTTTTTATTTCTACTAAGCTCAATTCCAAGTGGATCAAGGACCTCTACATAAAACCAGACACACTGAAACTAATAGAAAGGAAACTAGGGAAGAACCTTGAACATATGAGCACAGCGGAGAATTTCCTGAACAGAACACCAATAGCTTATGCTCTAAGATCAAGAATTGACAAATGGGACCTCATAAAATTACAAAGTTTCTGTAAGGCAAAAGACACTGTCAAAAGAACAAAGAGGCAACCAACTAACTGGGAAATGATCTTTACCAACCCTACATCTGACAGAGGGCTAATATCCAATATATACAAAGAACTCAAGAAGCTAGACACTAGAGAGCCAAGTAACCCTATTAAAAAATGGGGTACAGAGCTAAACAAAGAGTTCTCACCTGAAGAATATCTAATGACTGAGAAACACCTAAAGAGAAGTTCATCATCCTTAGTCATTAGGGAAATGCAAATCAAAACAACCCTGAGATTCCATCTCACACCAGTCAGGATGGCTAAGATCAAAAACACAGGAGACAGCAGTTGTTGGCGAGGATGTGGAAAAAGAGGAACACTCCTCTACTGCTGGTGGGATTGCAAGCTGGTACTTCTACTGTCAATCAATTTAGGAATATTTTTATGCTTATCATCTTATCTGTATAATTTTTCATGAAATAGTCAGTTTTAACATGTTTTTCTATATTTTTCTTGAGTTTTATCAGAAATATTTTCCTTGTAGATTTTCAATTTTATCAGAAAATGTTTATAATTCTACTTTCAATCAATTTAGGAATATTTTTATGCCTATCATTTTATCTGTATAATTTTTCCATGAAATAGTCAATCTTAACGTGTTTTTCTATATATTTCTTCAATTTTATCAGAGATATTTTCCATGTATATTTACACAATGGAATACTACTCAGCAATTAAAAACAATGAATTCATGAAATTCTTAGGCAAATGGGGAACAGGGTGAGGGAAGAGGGCTTATGGGAATTTCGGGGAAGGGGGGAACCGGGAAAGGGGAAATCATTTGGAATGTAAATAAATAATATAGAAAAAGAAGAAGTAAAGTTGCTTCTATTTAAAAGTGATGTGACCATACGCTTTGAAGACTGCAGTGCATAAAGAAGACTTTCATATATCATGAAAAAAATTAACAAATTAGCTAGCAAAAATGTGACTCTTTAATACAGTAATTATCATTGTCCTGAAATGAGAAGAATGGTAAGACACAGATATTCCTCATGGTTCAGTAATGGGCTAAATATAGGGAACAACAAGAATAGTACAATTGGGATCCTAATGACATAACACTACCCAAAATATGCCATGTGGGCATGCAAACAGTCCGAAAAATAAATGATAGAGGAAGAATGATCTGAGGCAGAACTCTCATAAAAATTTCCAGTTATATCTCAAGGAATGATTGTGGTGATTTATCTCATAGTTATGTCTGTCATTTACCTCACATGTTCTGTTAATTATGATATTTCTATAGACAAGGTAGAGAGAAGTTGAAAACATTATTCTATGCCCAGTTCTACGGAACTATAAAAAGATCAGCCACTACAAAAACATGCATCAAAACTCTTTTTCTCTTATCATTATTTTGTTTATTCATTTAAACTTTTGTGAACATATATTGTTCTAAGGCATTTTACCAATAAACACAAAGTACTCAACAATCTAAATAAGGTTATACATCTATGGAATGTATTCTTCTTGGTATGGACGTAAACACATGAATGATGTAATAGTTTTCCATTGCTATGATAAAGATAATGGCAAAAAAACATCTTTGGGGGCTGAAGTGGTTTGAATATGCTTGGCCATTAGGGAGTAGCACTGTTAGGAGTTGTGGCTTTGATGGAGGAAGTGTATTACTCTGGGGGTGGGCTTTGGAGGTCTCCTCCTATGCACTGCTTCTACCCGTTGTGGAAGAAAGCTTCCTCCTACCTGCATCAGCATACCATTCGTGTTCTGGCTCCCTTCAGATCAACAAGTAGAATTCTCTTCTCCTTCTCCAGCATTGTGTCTCCCTGGATACTGCCATTCTTTCTGCCATGATGACAATGAACTTAACCTCTGAAGCTGTAAGCCAGACCAAATTAAATGTCCTTATAAGAGTTGCCTTTGTCATATCTCTTCACAGTAATGGAAATTCTAACTAAGACAGGAGTTAAGGTTTTATTTGACTTAAAAATCTTGATCATACACCATCATTGATAAAGCCAAGGCAACAGCTAAGGCAAAGCAGGAACCTGGAAGCAGGAACTGATGTAGGGAACATAGAGGAACTTTGCTTACTTAAGTGCTCTGTACAGGTTACTCAGTTTCCTGTTTTCTACAACACAGGCCATCTGCCCAATATCCTGGATCCTCCCACATTATCAAGGAAATACCAACAGGCTTGCCTACAGGCCAATCTGATAGTCAATTGCGGAAAGATTTGACAGAATGAGTCAGCAGTAGGATATACCAACCCTCGCGAGAACAGACAGGAAAGAGGCTAAATAAAAGCAGTGCAGCAAGAGAGATGAAGTTAATGATGAGTTCAGTTGCATTCGGTACAGCTCAGTTGAGTGCAGTTGAGTTCAGTTGAATTCATCCATTTGGTTCCATTCTGTTCATGTAGTCAATAGAGTTTGTGGAGTTCAGAGGCAGTTTTTCCAAGAAGAGTAAGTCAAGTTGACAAAAGCAGGCAACAACACAAGTGGGTAAATAAATGCACACATGGTGAAATAAATAATAGGAGTTAAGCAGAAGTGGAGAGAGGTCAATTTGAATCTTGCACACAGCTCTTATCTTTTCATTTGAGGAAATAAAAGCAACATTTACCGCAATAGAAAGAAACCCAACTCACACATAAATTTTTGTGTGGATAATTCAGTCTTGTGAGCTATGTGTTAACAGGAACATCACCTCTCTAGGGAAGTTTCTTTACTGCTCAGGCTAAAATAGTCACAATCTAGACTCTACTCAATTACCTTGCTTTATATTTTTCTTTTAAATTTCATAGCATCTACAACTCTACAGATTTCTGCCTACTTACATTGTTTACTTCACCATTTGTTCATGTATTTAACCTCCATCAAAGCTCTTAAAAATACAAAATAAAAATAACCTCACTATCCTTTATAGCACTCATGATTATGTACCCAAAGAAGTAAAAGTCACATTACAATAGAGGTAACTGCACACGCTTGTTAATTGGGGAATTAGTCATAACAAAGTAAGAAAAGTAAATTCAGAAAATAACTAGAAAGGAGGATTATCATATTTTTAAATAACACCACATTCTGTTACATAAATATTAAATGCTTTCTTAGCTATATGAAGTATGTTATGGAAGATGAAGGAAATCAAAAATAGAGGAAAATGTGTGATGAAGAAGGATAAAGGAGAGACAAGAAATACAGTTCAGTTTAGTTTTCTTGCATATTCTTTATTTATACTATCAATGTACACTAATACAAAATAAAATTTTAAAAGTCATGTGAAAGAAAATTCTATATGAATGCTAAGTAGAAGTTATATCAATTATAATCATTGGTGTGAAGTTTTCATTCATATTTCAATTTTTGACTGTATTTTGCTTTAATGTATGAGAAAATAATGTAAATTCTATCCATACTTGAAAACTGATTGAGTAAATGTTAATGATCAGAGAGCCAATATGCAAAAACAATCAACATCCCAAACCTTAATTTATATAATTGTTACATTGCAGATTTCTAAAGTCTACCTTTCACTGAGAGAAATTTCAAAGCATGGGGAGGGGTGAAAAACTATATTATCATGAATGGAGCAAAGTAGCAGTCAGAATGTGTCCTCTAGTTATCTTAGAAAGTGAAATAACCAGGCAAATACTAAAACAACTCTTTTAAATATCATTGATTACGCAAAACAAACCAGCAACACAGTGCATAAGAAGTTAAGAATACAAAGAGGTATTAAGAATTACAGTGAAGAAGCTGAATGAACTTTCTTTCAGAGGTTTCATCTAATCTTAAAATGGAGACTGCTGGAAGCAAAAAGCAGAGCACAGAACAACCAAGAGTAGTGGAATGCCAGATGTCTAGTCAAACGAGCACGTTTTCTGTCAAGACTAAAGCAAAGAGGAAAAAGAAAAAAAAAAAAAGGTCGGAGAAAGATAACAGTTGTAAAACAAAGGAGAAAAAAGCACAGGATCCGGAGAGGTCAGGACACACTCATAGGAATGTACCAGTTCCTCCTTTTCCATAGCGTATGCCCCCAGTGAACCTGATTCACCAAGATGTTTTGCGGGCATGGTGCCAGATGAAGTTGAGCAGCAAAGGCCAGCCCAAATTGACAAATATTCCTGACTCAGCCGGAGGCCAGGTTGAAGATATCTTGCAAAAAAAAATGAAGACTGAACAGGGGGAAGAGTCTCAGGTAACAGTTTCCCCTGGAAATCAGCACTGTACCAGAGGAACAGATATCTGTACTTATTGATTTTCCTATGCTCTATGAGGAAGTCAGCACGATGTTTGTGACTACATCTGCCTCTGAGGCAGTATTGGCATCTTGGGCCAGAATTACCGCCAATGCTAAGAAGTTTGAGGCAGTGCTGTCCAATGCAACATCAGAGACCTATGGGGAAATGTGGTATGTCTTTCATGGGACATGCCTTCTTGGGAACTCAAGTGGTTGGGTTCAGCTACAGTTCCATCCTGGACAGACCTGGATACCTGATGAGAAAGGGAAAGCAAATGCCCTCTTCCTGCTTCTAGCCTGCACATTTCCACCCCCACACCTGGAGGGCAACATGCTGTGCCCCAAGTGTGTTCATAGAAACAAGGTCTTAACTGAAACCTCCCGGGAGTTACACAGGAGCTGGTTCTCTGTGGATGGAGAGATGGGAAAATGAAATGACGGGGACGAGAGAAACACAGAGACACATTAATGCATGGCTGTACAAAGTCTCTCTTTACCTGGGGATAAAAAGCAATACATGGAGTTCTGTTCAGGAAATTCTCCCCTGTGCCCATATGTTCAAGGTTCTTCCCTAGTTTCCCTTCTATTAGTTTCAGTGTGTCTGGTTTTATGTGGAGATTTTTGATCCACTTAGAATTGAGCTTAGTGCAAGGAGATAAGGATGGGTCAATTTGCATTCTTCTGCATGTTGACCTCCAGCTGAGCCAGCACCATTTGTTGAAAAGGCTATCATTTTTCCACTGGATGGTTTTAGCTCCTTTGTCAAAGATCAAGTGACCATAGGAGTGTGGATTCATTTCTGGGTCTTCAATTCTGTTCCATTGATCTACATGTCTGTCACTGTACCAATACCATGCAGTTTTTAACACTATTGCTCTGTAGTACAGCTTGAGGTCCGGGATACTGATTCCCCCAGAGGTTCTTTTACTCTTGAGAATAGTTTTAGCTATTCTGGGTTTTCTGTTATTCCAGATGAATTTTTGAATTGCTCTTTCTAACTCTATGAAGAATTGAGTTGGGATTTTGATGGGGATTGCATTGAATCTGTGTATTACTTTTGGTAAGATGCTCATTTTTACTATATTAATCCTGCCAATCCATGAGCATGGCAGATTTTTCCATCTTCTGAGGTCTTCTTCAATTTCTTTCTTCAGAGACTTGAAGTTCTTGTCATACAGATCTTTCACTTGTTTGGTTAGAGTTACGCCAAGATACTTAATATGGTTTGTGGCTATCGTGAAGGGTATTATTTCTCTTACTTCTTTCTCAGCCTGTTTATCCTTTGAGTATAGGAAGGCTTCTGACTTGCTTGAGTTGATTTTATATCCGGCCACTTTGCTGAAGTCGTTTATCAGCTGTAGGAGTTCTCTGGCTTATGCTCTAAGATCAAGCATAGACAAATGGGACCTCATTAAATTACAAAGTTTTTGCAAGGCAAAAGACACTGTCAAAAAGACAAAGCGGCAACCAACTAACTGGGAAATGATCTTTACCAACCTTACATCCAACAGAGGGCTAATATCCAATATATACAAAGAACTCAAGAAGTTAAACTCCAGAGAGGCAAATAACCCTATTAAAAAATGGGGTACAGAGCTAAACAAAGTGTTCTCACCTGAAGAATATCTAATGGCTTAGAAGCACCTAAAGAGATGTTCATCATCCTTAGTCATTAGGGAAATGCAAATCAAAACAACCCTGAGATTCCATCTCACACCAGTCAGGATGGCTAAGATCAAAAACACAGGAGACAGCAGTTGTTGGCGAGGATGTGGAGAAAGAGGAACACTCCTCCATTGGGTTACCTTAGTGAGGTAACCCAATGACAAAAGAACACACATGGTATGCAGTCACTGATAAGGGGATATTGACCCAGAATCTCGGAATACCCTAGACACAATCCGCATATCAATAGATTTCTAAAAAGATGGTAGGAGAGACCCCTGGTCCTAGAAAGACTGGATGTAGGGGAATGCCAGGACAGAGTAACGAGAGGGGGTTGAATGGAGAAAAGAGGGAGGGAAGGGGGCTTATGGGACTTTCGGGGAGGGAGGAAACGGGAAAGGGGAAGTGATTTGGAATGTAAATTAAAAAAATAAAATAAAATAAATAATAAAAAAAGCAATACATGCTTTGGGGGCATGACCCTCCATCCCAGGGTTGTGAGTCTTCTCAGCGGGGCTTCTGCTCCACTGTTGGAGTGTGTTGATCTCACAGCTCTGCTAAGGCAGGCGCTAGTTCTTTGAAGAACAATAGGTGTCATCTTGGCTCAGCCAGATGGGGGAGGTGTGACTCACTGAGGTCTGGAAATCCTCCTCTCAGAGTGGGGGAAAAATGCAGGCACCTGAATGAGAGCTGTCAGATGATGAGGCACTTCAATATGGCTCTCTACACTTAACTAAGAGTCTTGAAGGACAGATCTCTTAAGTTTGGGCTAGATGCTGGCATTATTCATTCTTGTGGCATGATCAGCAGAACTGCAGCTGACACTGAGACTGATGGAAATCCACATCTATGTCTTTGAAGGTGCCTTTCTCACCCAGAAATTATGGGATATTGTAAGTTAGTTGATACTTTAATACAAGTAGTTTGGAAAAAGCCAGTGAGGCCACTTCTGCTCATTTTGATGATTGACACTGGGAGCGGCCTCCTACTCTTGTGTGAAGATAAAAGAGTGTTATATGTGTTTTGCTGCAAGTAGGTCCTGGAGCAGGAGTATCACATTTCCAGATACAATAGTTGCTAGTCCTGTCACCAGCACAACAGGGTCATAGTCAGGTTAGCGGTCAACTGTGAAGACTTAGCTTGTGCCTGTAACCTCTGTGTGTCCTCTTCCCTGGGTTGTAGTATATTGTTAGTGTATAGTACTCAGGATTGTTTTCTGCTGTTATAAAATATGACACCAAATCTGATTTGTAGCTTTAAAAAAAAGAATTACAATGAGAAAAAAAAATCATGTTTATTGTGCAGGTTAAAATTCTAATATTGAAAATGAAAGATTTACCAGAAAGTTTAGAAGCAGCTTTGATGAGATAGAAGATACTATGGATGAAGATTAGACTATTTTGTGTCTTAGGAGTCAGTCGGATAAGGAATGACCAGCTAAGGAACCTGTGAGACATCATGAAGTAAGCCTTTAAACTGTTGAAAAATCACAAGTCCATATGTGAAGAAACCCAATTAATTCCAATTAGGAGAGCATTTTATTCTGTAAGACATTTGAAACCCCCACCTCAATGTCTTGAAATCATCAAGAAGAGAATACTTTTATACAGGGAATCCTAGATAAAACAAACTGCCAGTTTTTCATCAGTGCAAATAATGCAGTTTGCCAAATAAGGCAATAAAATAATATATGGAAAATTCTCAGAAAAAAAGAAATTTCTACTGAGATTTTTTTGTCACCCAAACTCTCATTCAGAAATTCCAAAATAATCAAATGCTAGAGTTTATTACTAGTAAAAGCACTTTAAAGTAGATCTGTAAGATTAGAATTAAAAGACACAAGACTTAAAGCTACATAAGGAAACATAAGCTTCTGACAAAACTAACTTCATAGGTTATATGCAAGAGTCAGTATCATAGTCATTTCTGGCTTGTAACTCTAGGTTTTATAGTCTACATAATTTTAAAACAAGAGCATCAAATAATAAAAAATAGTATAATAAGGCATAATTTTCAAAGATGTAATTTTTAATATTATCTGCCATGATCTATATAGCTTGGGTCCTAGAATTCTGCTTAGGACTGAGAAGATAAAGAAGACATGAAAGGCATACAGACATATATAAAGTGCAGTTAGAGTCAGGTGAGGTTTTTAACCACCACACATCAAAACTAGAGTGTTTATTATGTATATAATAAAGCACAGAAGTGGTTGACTAGTGTCCATAGGATCTCTGAGGTAAATCAATTTCAGGCTATAAAGATTTATTGAGGAAAGAAACCCCAGTTGCTACTCTTTTACTTGGTCTATTCCATGGCTTCAGGTCAAACATAAGATGAAGATAAGACTTGTGATATCTATTTTGTTTTTCCAACAATTAATAATGTTGTTCTACCAGTGATTAAATAACTGATAATAGTAGTGAATAGAGTTTATTCTAGTATGTAGGTCTTAATAGTAGGTAGTTCTTCTGCCACAATGCAAATTTTGTTTAAACATAATATTTATTTTAGAGATTTGCTTTTTATAAACAGGAAAATTTAAAAGATAGTGTCTGACTCATACAAGACACACAAAATCACATGCAGAGACACACAGGTACACACGCACACACATACACAGAGGCACACATACAGAGAGAGAGAGAGAGAGAGAGAGAGAAAGAAAGAGAGAGAGGCAAAGAGACAGAGAGACAGAGAGACAGAGAGACAGAAGTCTGAATGTCCATGGGAAATTCAATAACAGTTTAAAAGCAGGAAGTCTTTCACGACTTTACCCTTTTAATATACTCATAATATATTTATTTCACAGAACATTGTTTGAAATAACATCCAGTACTACATTTTTCAATTTACTAAGAAACATTTATGAAAAGATCACTGTCTTAGGGTGAATAATTTTAACCATTCAAGGTCCATTTTATTTTTATGAGCACCTGCCTACAGTTCAATTGCCAAGTCTGAACTTGTGTTTTAGTTTTTGGTAGGTCGTGCCACATTTTCACTAACAACTTTGACAGCTTATTAGGGGTTATAGAATCTATAAACATGAAAAAACTAATTAAAATGCAGTAATAACTTTTACCAGACTGCATTTTTCTTATCTCATATGAATTTTGAAGCACACTGTGCACAACTACATAAAGATCTGTATTATGAGAAAACACACATTTGCTGTAGTGATTACTTTTTCAAAAGACATTTTCTGGCAGCTGCAAGCACTCACACTTTTGAAGCATTCTCATAGAAATTTTACTCTATTCAGAATGTAAAACTTTTCTAGAAAGAAATTAGATTTGTTATATAAAATCCTACACAAATTTATGAATAGGAAATAATGTTTACATTTAATGTAGCCAGTGTTAATTGTAAAGATTTTTTATATTTAAATTTGTGATTTGTATCAAAAGTCAAAAGAAATTATAGTTATTTTCCATCTAGATATTTTAACAGATTCCCCACTATATATCAGATACTATGCTAAACACTGAACTTTTCATAAAATACACATAACAATCAATGTATGTTTTTACAAGGCTTATTTCATAAAATATTAGGAATAATCACATGAATACATAATATTCCTAATCAAAAATGGTTCACTGTAGAAAATATGAAGTAAAACGAATCACAGAATGAAGAAATAAATCTTATTTCAGGACCAGAGAAGGATGTCACAAAAGGGGAAAATTTTCTGAGATTTGAAAGATAAGTTCTTCAAAGTGAAGCAATATTGCATACAAGAAGTAACACATGTTTAAGCATTAGAAATAGGGCATCCATTAGCTTACAGATGTACAATAACAAAACAGCATACTTCAGAAGAGACATTGACCTGTTGAGTATAAAAAGAAAGTGAAATTTCAAAATATCAAGATCCAAATCTGGTATGTCTCTTTACAATAATTACATTAAACTATTTTGCTACTGTTTTTGTTTTTATTTTGATGAGTTGATTTGGTTTGGTTTAACATTTCTTGATTTCCTCTCTGACCCACTTATCATTCAGTAAAATTCATTTCCATGACGTTATACATTACAGCTTTGTTTGGTATCTATTTCAAGTTTTATTGTACAATGGCCAGATAAGACATATGAAAATATTTGAATTCTTCTATATTTGTTAAGATTTACTTTGTGTTACAGCATGCAGTTTAGTCTGTGTTAACTAGAATGTATAGTCTTTGGTATTTGAATGGAATACTATATAGATATCTGTTGGCCATAGTTTATTTAAATGTCATTTATTCTGACATTTTTCTTATTTTGTTGTCCAGATGACCTATCTATTGTATTTCTGACTTTTACAAACTCTATGGTAAAATAAGTTTTATATCCCAGGGTTCCAGTTAGTAGTTCTCATTAGAGAATACTTTTTAGAAGACTACTGAATTTTATGGGAGACCTGCTGATTTGTTCATTCATGATTTTTATTTCTATGAAATTTCCTGTTATTCTGGACTTTATTTTTTTATTTATATGTGTGACATGGTCATATGGCTTTCCTTATATTGGAACAGTAAACTTGTACTAGGTCAGGTAAACCTGTTGGATGGATGAGCTATTAAAATCAATCAGGGAAGTGTGTCATTGAAACCATAGGCCTAGTGCTCAACAAGGCAAATGGGGACTCATGAATGAAGAAGATTCATAGCCACATGTCTGGAAATAAGCATTGGGGTTTTTCAGATTGTCAAGAACTGGGTGAAGGGAAAAAGGGAAAAAAATATCTTACTCAAGAAAAGTGGCTCATGCAAAAATATATGTTTGACAGCTGTAGGATTGGAGTTTGGCCAGTGTTTTTGGCAAGTGTACAGAAAACAATTACATTATGAGTAAAGATATTGAAAATATTTAATGTATATTAAATGAATTAATTAATATAGTTTATTAGACATAGTTTTATGGCAGAAAGTGTTTGTAGACAGTAATAAGGACAGAATTACTCTATTATAGCTTCTCAATTTGTCTGAGTTATTCAGTTTATTTCTAGTATTCATAATCTTGAAAAACATAGGAACATATATTGTGAACTTGTCTTTAGATATGTTGTCTAAGCGAACCCCCATGCCTTCATATTGCCCTTGTTTGTACTCCAGTGCTGAAAAATAAGTCTTCATTGCTAAGGACAGCATGAAATTCAGATAGCCTTAGAGAATCTTGAGCTCAAACTGGCTCTGAGGTATAGCTTTTATGATATACCAGAGGCTACCATGTAAGCATCCTAATACAACCAAATGCATTCCAGGACATATTTCTACAGAAACATTCATGTACATGCAACAAAATCAAATCCAAAATAATCTACATAGTGTGGTATAATCATTATAGATAGTGTAATCAATATTTAAAGTTTTACTGCTAATGTCTATCAAAACAAAATAAACAACTGGTAATATATCCATAAAATGAACAAGAGTCACACTGTGACAGAGATTGTTACAAGTAACATGGGAGTTTGAAACAAAGATATTTTGACAAGATTATCCTTCAGAGGATTACAAAAAGGAAAATATTATGAAGAATGGTGCTACACTTTCTAGAGTAGTAAGAAAGAGGAATAGAAGAATAGGATAAAAGATGTAGCAGAAAGATGAAAAAGAGGAGGAGGAGAGTGAAAGAAATATACATCGTGCTATGATTTAGGCAAGAACTATGTCCTAAGCTAATGATATATGAGAAGCAACAAAATGCAATCACAATACAGAACTCTATTAGTTATCTTCTATTTTTACCTACTTATATATGCTCCACTATTTTCTGTGCCTGGGAGATTAAGTCATATGGACATCTTTATATAAAGTCATTGCCCCTCTTCTAGAGAATTTGGATAGCCATGTGTGCAGGAACAGGTAAGTCATCATATTTATTCTCAGCACTCTCTTCCTGAGCAGACATTTTAGTCTGATACTCAGCTGCCAGTCATTGTCTTACAAGTTGCCTTTTGTCTCTTAGTATTTGTGTTCCAGTTAGAATATGTGTTTAGGAAAAGAATCGGTAGTAGAGTCCCACACTGGTTAACCCTCCCTTCTGTTATTTGCAGCTTCCGTTTTACTATTTGTCATATTGCAAGGCATTGTTTTTCAAAGAAAATATAGGGTGATTTATTGGTCATCTTAGTCTGTCTTTAATCCTCTTTCCATTTTTAGTAGGTGAAAAGTCATAGAAGGTCTTCAAGATAGAGAAGACATAGAAAACCCTCAGATAAGTAACACAAGGCAAAGGAAATGGGCTGACATCCATGATACATTAAGGGTCTTTTGTCTTTTTTTTTTTTCAAGACGTGGCCATTGTCGGCACATTCATTCTCCCAGTATAAAAAAGCAACTGGGAGAAGGTTCGTCCCTGTTGGGGGCTGACAGGCCAACTGCCAGCTACATAGACAGGCCGCCCCTCTCCTCGAGTGAAACTCCTGACCTTCCTGAAGGAACATCAAGACCAAGATAAAAATCTGTGATCTTCACCGGAAAAACCACAGAATGTCCCAGGCAGCCGGCCCAGGGCTTGGCCCATAGCTCACTTCCCCCTAGCTCCCCCTCCCAGCTTCCTCATTCCTATTGCTTAAAGCTTGCTGCCTGTGTGACAATAAACGAGACCTTGACAACGGAACCTTGCTTGGTCTCCTTCTTTTCTCCGCCTCTTGACCCTCAGGTAGCGCCTCTTCAGGACCCTGAATAACTAGACCTGCTGGACGGGTCAAGTGGCGCCTGAACAGGAACCCGAAGCACAGCCAACTACCGGACGACAGAGGACCCCCCAGGGTAAAGGAATCGAGGACCTTTCACGCCACATCGCTCGTGCGTCCCTGGAAAGGGAGGTGAGTTTGACCAAATAATTGTTGTCTGATTGTCATGGGGAAATTTTAATTTTATGTTATTTTCTAAGTTTTTTTTATTTACATTCAAAATCATTTCCCCTTTCCCGTTTCCTCCCTCCCCGAAAGTACCATAAGCCCTTACTGCTTTTAATATTCTTTCTTTGTTTAGTGCATTGGTGTTTTGATTATTATGTGCTGGGAGGATTTTCTGGTCTGGTTCAGTCTGTTTCGAATTCTGTAGGGTTCTTGTATGTTCATGGACATCTCTTTCTTTAGGTTAGGGAAGTTTTCTTCTATAATTTTGTTGAAGATATTTACTGACCCTTTAAGTGGGAAATCTTTGCAATCTTCTATACCTATAATCCTTAGGTTTGGTCTCATTGTGTCCTGGATTTCCTGGATGTTTTGGCTCAGAAGCCTTTTGCATTTTACATTTTCTTTGACTGTTGAGTCAATGTTTCCTATGGTATCTTCAGCACCTGAGATTCTTTCTTCTATCTCTTGTATTCTGTTGTTAATGCTTGCATCTATGACTCCTGAATTCTTTCCAAGATTTTCTATCTCCAGTGATGTCTCACTCTGTTATTTCTTTATTGTTTCTACTTCCATTTTTAGATCCTGGATGGTTTTGTTCAGTTCTTTCACTTGTTTGTTTGTGTTTTCCTGTAATTCTTTAAGGGATTTTTTGTGTTTCCTCTTTAAGGGCTTTTACCATTTGACCCATGTTCTCCTGTATTTTTTAAGGGAGTTATTTATGTCCTTCTTGATGTCTTCTAACAGCATCGTGAGAAGAGACTTTAAATCCAACTCTTGCTTTTCCGGTGTGTTGGGGTATCCGGGACTTGCTGTGGTGGGAGAACTGAGCTCTGATGTTGCCAAGTAGCCTTGGTTTCTGTTGGTAGGGTTCTTGCGCTTGCCTTTCACCATCTGGCTATCTCTGGTGTTAGTTGGTTTTGCTGTCTCTGGCTGGAGCTTGTCCCTCCTATGGGCCTGTAAACCTGTGTATGTACTCCTGGGAGACCAACTGTCTTTCTGGCAGGGTCTGTGCACAGAAGGCTGTGGATCTGTCTGGTTCCCGGCTGCAAATGGCGGCCGGAAGGGAAGACTCCTGTCCCAGCAGCTCCACTGATCATATGCCCTTTGCCCTCCTAGCTGTACCCCTCCAGAGAGAAGGTGGAAATCTCAGCTTTGCACTGTGAAGTGAAATCGCTGCTGGGAGATCAATCTCTCCTGGCAGGCTAAGCACAGAAGGCTTTGGAGCTGTCTGGTTCCTTGCTGCAGATGGCAGCCGGAAGGTGATAAATGACTTCTTAAATCTTAAAGATGGTCCTATAAGAATTCCTAAAATTATATCTGTGATAATTAAGCTTTATCTCAAAGCCTTGAGTTAAATGAGGAAATATGTATGGGTTGCTTGGCAAGGCACCTAACTGATCGGTAAATTTTATTAAACTATCATTAACTCATACTCTATTGCAAGAAACATTGATGGCTTAATTTTTTGAAGTGTAAACTATTTATCAATTTATGATACTATAAAACAATTTTTCTAAAATAATCCACTCTCTTCAACAGAAGCATATCAGGATAAACTAAGGATTTCATTAATATATTGCACATGGAATTTCTTGTAATAACCTAAGAACAGGAAAATTGTTAACCTGGCTAAGCGTTTGTTAACTTCATGAATTAACTTCTGGAACTTCCCCCATATACAGGTACATTAAAGAAATGTAGGCTGAGAGGATAACAATTTGCCCAAAGTCACAAGTCCACTAGGTGGCAGAACCAACTTATCCAGTCCAGAGACATCTACTGTGGGTAAATTGTTCATTATTGCACTCTGTTTATATTTGGAAAAGCTTAAACTTAGTATCACCCAATAAGTAATTCTGATCCTGATACTTTGCTCTCTAATGATAACACCTACACCACATTCTTTCTTTAGCATCTCTGTAAGTGATGTAATGAAAATACTTGTTGAGTCCCAGAAATTTATCTGATCATCACCCTCCAAATCTACCACAATTTTCAGTTACAGGCTGTACTTGCCATATTATATTATGACTAATTTACACAGCTAAAATTTCCATGAAGGAGCATTTTCTTCAAATGAAACTTTATGTGGAGATTCTGACCCATTCTAACACTACCATATTTCATCATCAAGGAAGTATGTTCCATTATTTCTAATATTGAAAATGAGTATTCTCTTTTGCATGTTCTTGTGACTCCTTCCCTCTTATTGAGTTTCCTTCTCCAGCCTCACTATGAGGGCTTTCCCCTTGTATTATTGTTTCCTGCTTTATCAAGTTTTGTTGTAATCTCTTGGAGGACTTTTCTTTTCTGAAGGGAAACAGAGGGGGAGTGTGTATAGAGGAGAGGGAGGGTGGTGAGAGTTGTAAGTAATGGGGAGAGGAAAAACTGGTCAGGTTGTATTGTATGAGAGAAGAATCTATTTTCAATAAAAAAAAAACAGGCATAAATATTCTCATGTTTTGTGAAGTTTATCATTTCTCAACACAGTTCTACTATATCCTCCATGGCTTCCATTAACCTAATATACTAAAATAATGTAGAAGTACAGAAAAATATCTTCTTTTATTCATAAATGAACACAAAAGGAGATATACCAATTAAGATTATACATATTCAATAGAAAGAGAGTGCTTAAAAGCCAGGACACAGATTATTATAATCATGACACATTAAGATATTTGTGGGATGAACTCAGAAAGGTCAACACACTGAAGGGCCTGAATGAGTTCTCAGTCCCACTTGAAAGGGAGAAAAATGCAATCACAAGTGGAGAGGGAGGGACATGGGAGGGAAAGTAGACAGGATGTGGGGGTGGGGAGAGGGGAACCTGATTTGGTATTGGGTGAGAGAAAAGGGCTGAAGCCCTTAAGGCCATCAGTAATAATGGAAACAGGCAACCTCGGGAGATAGAAGGTTGGGGAGACTATCCAGAGTACACCAGAGACCTGGGAAGTGAGAAACTTTCAAGATTCAAATGAAATTCCTGACAGAAGGGAGAGGAAACATAAAGAGCCCACCTCCAGCAGGAAGAGAGGGCATCAAATGAGGGAGAGGGTGGCCATCCCATATTCACAACTCTAACCCATAATTGTTCCTGTCTGAAAGATTTACAGGGATGGAAATGGAGAGGAGCCTAAGGAAAAGAAGGTCCAATGACAGGCCCAAAGTGGGATCCAGCTCAAGGGGAGGTTCCAAGGTCTAACACTATTACTGAAGCTATGAAGTGCTCACAAAAAAGGACCTATCATGATCACACTCCAGAAGACCAAATAAGCAGCTGAAAGAGTCAGATGCAGATATTTGCACCCAACTAATGGACAAAGCAGCTGACCCCTCTTATTGAATTAGGGAAAGGCTGAAAGAAGCTGAGGAGAATAGTGACCCTGTAGGAGGAACAGTCTCAATCAACCTGGACCACTGAGATCTCTCAAACACTGGACCAACAACCAGGCAGCATACATCAGCTAATATGAAGGCCCCAACACAGAAAGCTGCTGGGTCTGGGTTCAGTCAGAGAAGATGCACCTAAACCTCAAGAGAATGCAGACCCTGAGTTCTGGTAGGGTGGCAGATGGGGGATGGGGGTATCTTCATGGAGACAGGGGGGTGGGAGGAAGTATGGGATTATTTCAGGATGCCATGTTGCTAAATTTTTGAAAGCTAATGAAAGGTATATGAATGATAATTGTTATTTTCAAATGTGCTAACATTGGTAGCTAAGATTTAAAGTTAGGGATGAAAGAAAATAATGATAAATCAATACTACCCTGTCATGAGAGGAAACATCAGAGTCCATTTGAGTTCCTCATATTTTTATGCCTCACAATTTCATCTAAGAGGCAGGAACCAGTCAATAGATAAAACTGGAACTCTTCTTCAATACTTGTTTCATTAGGACTGCAATCATAACAAAACCTACTGTAATCTTTCACTGCAGAGACATGATGGCTACATAAATTTGAAATTTAGATATCTATTGAGATATTTTAAAGCATTCTTTTAGTTTAATCTGCCATGATTTATGAAATGAGTCATTGTACAATAACTATTCATTCATTTTCAGAATATGCATGCATTGATAATTGCTAATGATTTGCAGGATGCCAAGCTTTGTGAAATATTGGTAGATGTGTGTATTCTCTTGTCCTTTTATATTCATTTAGTAAAAAAATAAACCCTAATTGCATTACTGTGAACAAGCTAATAGGATATGGTAATGGACTTTCATAAATAATAAACATATTCTATAAAAAATTATACCAAATAGATTTTTTTGATGAAATAGCATAATTATTTTACCAAATGCCAATGCTCTCTCACTAGAACAAATTACTTTGGGGGGTTATAATTCATTGACAATTAAATAGCAATCAATGCAGAAATGTATAATATTGTCTATAAAACACATTTTACTAGACACCAATATGTGAAAATTTATAAACAAATTCTACGATGGGTATACTAAGTTCTCTATGTAATTAAATGCTAATAATTAGTGTATAGCTTTTTTTCAATTTAACTTTATAACTTTTATGGATTGAAAGAAAGGCATATCAAGGCATATCCTTATCATCTGATGCTATTGATGTTCCCAAAGTTAATATAGTTGTTTACAAATATTAAACTGGGGAGGGTTTTCATAGTGATTAGAAGATACCATACTTTACAGAAGAAAGAATATAACTGAGAAACTAGAAGTAAGAAGCCATTGATCTGGCCACAAACCTTCATAAAAATTTAAAATAAAAAAATATTTTAAAAAGAATGGCAGCTTCTCTGATAGGACAAACATTTAAGGGAAACAGTAAAGGTTGCCTTCTGCAGTCATCTATATCACTGACTGAAGGGAATAACTAATATAGTAGAAACATATACAGGTGCAGCAAGAATTTAGATGGTCTTCCTAAAAATATTTAGTGCATAAATTGTTGTGAATCTTTGGAAAAGAATGATAAGTTATCTTCTCTAATATTGAGTAGAGAGAAAATTAACACAATGGAAACTTTGCACATCGGAAAAAAGGCCACAAGGAAAAACAAAACCAATTATAGGATTGGAACTTTTCAGTAACTGAGAAACTTTTCTACCCTGGGCACAGATGAAGGCTTTCCATACAATCTAGCCACTCCAAGTCAAAAACTAAGAATGGTAACAATATATAGATACAAACGCAGTAAGTTGGAGTCAAGTAAGAGCATATGTATATAGGGTTAAAATTTTATGGAACAGAAATGGGTGAGTTTCATTAAATTGTGTTATATACATGTATTAAATTCTCAAAAAATAAAAACATATCTTCATTGGTTATTTTATTTAGTCCCCACATACAAGCATAAGATTTTTGTGAACTGTGTTAAGGTTACCCTTCTGTTCTTCAAATACTAATTTCTCTTCCTTCATATTTGTTTCTATCTGGACAGGACATTGTAACCTTTATATCAAGAATCTCACTTAGGATGATATTTTCCAGTTCCAAACATTTGCTTAAGAATTTCATGAATTCATTGTTTTTAATTGCTAAGTAGTATTCCATTGTGTAAATATACCACATTTTCTGTATCCATTCCTCCATTGAGGAACATCTGGGATCTTTCCAGCTTCTGGCTATTATAAATAAGGCTGCTATGAACATAGTGGAGCATGTGTCCTTATTGCATGCCGGGGAGTCCTCTGGGTATATGCCTAGGAGTGGTATAACAGGGTCCTCCGGAAGTGTCATGCCCAGTTTTCCTGACTGATTTCCAGAGTGATTGTACCAGCTTGCGATTCCACCAGCAGTGGAGGAGTGTTCCTCTTTCTCCACATCCTCGCCAACAACTGCTGTCTCCTGAGTTTTTGATCTTAGCCATTCTGACTGGTGTGAGGTGAAATCTCAGTGTTGTTTGGATTTGCATTTCCCTAATGACTAAGGATGTTGAACATTTGTTTAGGTGCTTCTCACTCATTCGATATTCTTCAGGTGAAAATTCTTTGTTTAGCTATGTACCCCATTTTTTAATAGGGTTATTTGGCTCTCTGGAGTCTAACTTCTCGAGTTCTTTGTATATATTGGATATTAGCCCTCTGATGGATGTAGGGTTGGTAAAGATCTTTTCCCAATTTGTTGGTTTCCGTTTTGTCCGATTGACAGTGTTCTTTGCCTTACGGAAACTTTGTAATTTTATGAGGTCCCATTTGTCAATTCTTGATCTTAGGGCATAAGCTATTGGTGTTCTGTTCAGGAAGATTTCCCCTGTGTCCATGTGCTCAAGGCTCTTCCCCAGACCAAGACACAATTCACATATCAATTGATTCCCAAGAAGGAAGGAGAGGCCCCTGGTCCTGGAAAGACTGGATGCAGCAGTGTAGTGGAATACCAGGACAGAGAAGCGGGAAGGTGTTGGCTGGGGAACAGGGGGAGAGAAAAGGGCTTATAGGACTTTCGGGGAGGAAGGAACAGGGAAAGGGGAAAATCATTTGGAATGTAAATAAAGAATATAGGAAATAAACAAAAAAAAAAGTGCTTGCTGCTCTTGCCAAGGACCCAAGTTTAGATCCCAGTATTCTAAAGTTACAGGGAACTCTGTAACTTTAGCCAGAGAACCTGAATCCGTCTTCTGGATTCTGAGGGTACCTACACTCATTCATGAACTCATATACAGACATGCATGAATAAAATATATCTTTATTAAATAAAAATAAAATATATCTTTACTAAAAATAAAATATATCTTTAAAAACTAAAAAAAAGAAAAGAATCTCTTAAGTTTATATTAACAATTCCTACCATTCATTCTCTGCCTTGTCAATAAAAGGTGATCACCCAATGGCTTGGCAGAACAGAGAATAGGGTGAAACAACTACTAGCCAAGAAAAAGAAAGAGGACTTGAAAGAGGGAACCAGAAAGAAGATTCTAGATAAATATAATGAGAAAAGAGTTTGCTCAAGAATGGACTTAAAAAAAAAAGACAAGCAAGGTAAGAATACTGTCTGGGAGGAAACCTAATTAGTTTGGAGGTTTAAAATAGACTAATAATTCAGTATTTGAGTCAAGGCAGTTTTAATAAATCTTTTTTTTTCTTTTAAGTGCATGTTTATTTGCAAAGTAAACTTGTTTTCAGACGAAGCAGAAGCCACATTCCAGGAATATTCTGCAGTTTGTGTTACTCCATTGTGAATCTGGCCTCAGTCTTGGGGGTGAGAAAAAGATTAGGGAGGAAAAAAATAAAAGGTGAAGCAGTTTCAGAACAGCATGTTCAACTAGTTTTGAAAGAGTAAGACATGTTTATAAGTGCACTCAATGGCCTTGCTTGTCCAGGTATTGCTCTAAGATCAAGAATAGACAAATGGGACCTCATTAAATTACAAAGTTTTTGCAAGGCAAAAGACACTGTCAAAAAGACAAAGCGGCAACCAACTAACTGGGAAATGATCTTTACCAACCTTACATCCAACAGAGGGCTAATATCCAATATATACAAAGAACTCAAGAAGTTAAACTCCAGAGAGGCAAGTAACCCTATTAAAAAATGGGGTACAGAGCTACACAAAGAGTTCTCACCTGAAGAATATCTAATGGCTGAGAAGCACCTAAAGAGATGTTCATCATCCTTAGTCATTAGGGAAATGCAAATCAAAACAACCCTGAGATTCCATCTCACACCAGTCAGGATGGCTAAGATCAAAAACACAGGAGACAGCAGTTGTTGGCGAGGATGTGGAGAAAGAGGAACACTCCTCCACTGCTGGTGGAATTGCAAGCTGGTACAACCACTCTGGAAAGCAGTCTGGCGGTTCCTCAGAAAACTGGGCGTGACACTCCCGGAGGATCCGGCTATACCACTCCTGGGCATATACCCAGAGACTTTACCTGCATGCAATAAGGACACATGCTCCACTATGTTCATAGTTTTAATAAATCTTAATCTCTTTATATAGTTGTTGGGGAAATACAGATTTCGGTTCAGGAACTTTTCCACTGTTTCCATGTGTTCAAGGATCTTCCCCACTTTCTCCTCCATAAGTTCAGTGTATCTGGTTTCATGTGGAGATCTTTGATCCACTTGAACTTGAGCTTTATATGAGGATATAACAATGGTTCGATTTTCATTTTCCTTTTTTTGCAAATTTTTTATTAGATATTTGCTTTATTTACATTTCAAATGGTATCCCCTTTCCTCGTTATTCCTCCAAAAACCCCTATCCCACCCCCTCCCACTGCTCACCCCCACAATTTCCTGACTTACATTTTTCTATGTGCTCACCACCAGTTGAACCACCACCATTTGTGTAAAATGCTTTTTCCACTGGATGGTTTTGATCCTTTGTCAAATTCATTTCTGGGTCTTCAATTCTATTCCATTGATCTCTCTGTTTCTGTACCAATACCATACAGTTTTTATCATTATTGCTCTGTAATACAGCTGGATTGGCACCTCATAAAATTGCAAAGCTTCTGTAAGGCAAAGGACATTGTCAATAGGACAGAGCAGCAACCAACAGATTGGGCAAAAATGTTTACCAATCCTATATCCAATAGAGGGCTAATATGCATTATATACAAAGAACTCAATAAGTTACACTCTAGTGAACCAAATCACCCAATAAAAAATGGGGCACAGAGCTAAACAAAGAATTTTCACACTATTATGAATGCCATGAAGTGCTTGCTGAGAGGAGCCTGAAATAGCTATATCCCGAGAGACTCTGATAGAACCTGATAAATACAGATGTGAATGCTTGCAAGGCAACTATTGGACTGAGCACGGTCCCCAATGTAGGAGTTAGAGAAAGAACTGAAAGAGTGGAAGGGGTTTGCAACCCCATAGGAAGAATCAACAATATCAACGAACCAGAAGCCCCAGAGCTCCCAAGGTAAACCACCAACAAAAGGAGGGACCCATGGCTCCAGCAGCATGTATAGCAGAGGATTGCCTTCTTGCACATAAATGGGAAGAGATGCTCTTGGTCCCCAGGTTAGAGGAATGCAGATTGATATGTGGTATGGGGAGGGGGATGCTGATCCAAGGTTGCAGGTAGGGTGTTGACCAATAGGAAGATGGGACTCTGAAAGGACAGGGCAGACAACATGGCTGTTGTACTTGCTGGGGTCCCAGCTGGCAGGGAATTTGAATATGCTTTTCTCACCTGGTTGTTGCAGGTGGCAGCAGGCCTTCTGGGAATAAGGCCTGTGGCCCTGGAAGTGGAGTGCAGATATCAGATTGCAAAACATTATTTTAAAGGTATCACTATTATCCTACAAATTCAGTAACTAAAGTAGGTTAGATCCTTCAGAGGTCTTTATGGATAGTTTTTCATTATTTTATATTTCAGATCCAAAATTACTCTGTCTCAGTATTTAGTTTTTATTTTCTCTTTACCCTTGGGGGGAAAAACACAGATGTATGTACTCTGAAAAGCCACTCTTATGATCTCTAATCACTTGTTACATTTTACTTTTTAGTAGGTATTTGCAACATGAATATTGACGAAGACTTCAGAGAATTTATGCTTTGGCTTTGTTCCCTGTTGTTATGATAAAAAGTAACTTAGGGGAGAAAATATTTATTATAGTTAATTCGAGTTTTAAGTTCATTATAAGAGGGAAGACACAGCTTTAGGTTTTTCAGTAACTGCTATCATTACATTTATAGTCAAGAGTAATTCGAATCAGTTAATGAATGCTCACTTTACTGTCTCCATTAATTCACTCCAGTATCCCTTTTCCAGGGAATGGTGCTACCCCCCAAATGAATGAATATTTCTACCTCATTGAGAATAATGAAGATAATAATCACAGACCACCTGATTTAGATATTCCTTCAATGACTTTCTTTCCAGGGAACTCTATATTATATAAAGTTGAAAATTAAAAGCAATTATCATACTTTCTAATTTTTGCATATCTTTGCTGTTCATATTCTGTATGTGTGTGTGTGTGTGTGTGTGTGTGTGTGTGTGTGTGTGTAGAGAAAGAGAGAGAGAGAAAGAGAGAGAGAGAGAGAGAGAGAGAGAGAGAGAGAGATGCCTCTGTGTGTGTGTGTGTGTGTGTATGTGTTTAATGTATGTGATGTATATGCCAAAATTCAAAGGTACCAGTGACTGTGCATGTACATGTAGACACCAGAATAGAACATCTGGTGTCTTCTTCTATCACTCTCTGCCTTTTCTCTGCCTTATCTGCTTGAGAAAAAGTCTCCCACTAACACAGAAACTCACTGATATTGCTCAGCTGGCCATCCAATGTGCTTACAGGATGCTACTCTTTCTTCTCCTCTGGCTTTTGATTGGATTCTGAGAGGACAAAATCTGGTCTTCATCCTTGAAAAACAAACACTCTTATTCGCAGAGCCACCTTCTAATTCCTATTGGCTTTTCCCTTAACATCAATCACTTTAATTTTGTCATCAACATTCACTGAAATTACCTGTTATGTCAGTGACATTATTTCCAATTATGTATAATGTGTACTGATATTCAATCTAACTTCTTATCAAATTCAGATTCTTATTAATTTCCCTACACTTTGAAGAAGAATTTCTGCAATTATTTATTCTTATTTTACTTTGTTTCATCTATATCTAAATATGAAAATTTTACATACTAGCTCTGCTCCCTTTGGTTTTGCCTAGACAGGGAAATTTCTATCATGTCTGTTGAAAACTTTTGTCTTTTTGGGTTTCTTATTCACATGGGATATTAAGGTTAGAAGTGTATCCCCTTTTCACATGTATTTCTTTCCTGTCATTTTATTCTTCTTTAAAGCACAAAAAAATGGCTTCAGTTGTGCTCATCTCTTCCCTCTGCATATAGAAAAAGGACAAAATTAGGTATTTTTTGAGAATCACTTGTAATTCCCTAATTTTATCTTTTGATAATAAAACATTTTAAATTTTTCTTAACAAATTTTATGTAAGTATAAAATATGGATGCATATAACTGATCTGTAGTTAATATGAAATGTTTATAAAACAAAAAATGATGGAGAAATTAAAAATATTATAGAAGCTTACTATTTCATAGGCAATTTTTAAAAATGGAAAAAGGCAATAACTTTCTGAATGGATTTCTTATCCATTCCACAAGTTCAAACTCATAACTACAACTAATGCTGAAATCAAGAAGCCATGTTTAGACATGTTATAGGCCCTAGAAGAGTACCTTCTATCTACTATTACTCTAGTAAATAGATACAGTATTAAACTGACTCTCAGTCTCTTATCCTGATACCCATAGATTAGTGTATCTATGATCCCTCATAATAGCAATCCTCTTTTAGTAGTAGCTGGTAATTAACACAGTGACTCACAACTGGTCATGGGAAAGAGAACAAGGAACTGTGGACTAATCCCTATCCCTAAATGAGAGATATCACTACCTTTTCTCCCTGTGCTCAGAGATCATTGCAGATACAAGAATGGAAAGACTGTAAAAGTAAGAGACAGTGGACTACTGTAAGGAAGTTATGTTTTATGGGCACAGAAGGACAACTACACATGTGAATTTAAAGCAGTTGAAATAGTGTGTACAAAATCCATGTAAAATCAAAGCAGATAAAATCCCAGCGTAAGGGTGGGCATGAAGATCCAACCCTTTCAGAGGAGCTACTGACAATTTATTTCTACTAGGAGAGAGAGAAATTTTTTTTCTCTAAGAGTGTAGTTTGGGCAAAACAGCCATATTTGATAGCTTCAGAAAAATAAAGACAATACAATGTTTGGTGCATTTGGAAGGAGTGATATATTTGGGGAACAGGTAAGGGGATGAATAGGATTAAAACACATTGTATGATATACACAAAGAACTAATGAATTTCCATTCCTGAAGGGATGAAAAAGTACCTCCTAGAAGCCATGCACTGTGAAACAAAACACCTGTAAAGAGAGTGGTATATACCTTCATATGTCTTGTTGACCCGGGAGCCTTCAAAGCCACCTATTCAAAGACCAATAATAGAGGTGAGTGTATGTCCTCTTGATCTCCCACCCTAGCTAGAAATTAATATCCTTTTGGTGAAGACATCTTCTACCTTGGCTGGATGATACAGAGAAATCCAGGAGAACTGAGTTGGAAGATATTGGCTAGCTTTCATAGATTTAGAAGAGGTATGTAGTTTAGTGTGAGAATAAAACACATTAATGATGTTAATTAACACTATAAACTACCAAACCAACTCTCTCAATAGAGAGATGGCTTAGCAGGTAAGGATGCATATTTCCTAACCTGAAGACTAAAGTTTAATATCTAGGACCCATACAGTAGAACAGTAGAGCAAGTTGTTGTCTGCCCTCTACAGATGTATTGTGGCTCATGTATACAGAAACAAACACCACACACACACACACACACACACACACACACACACACACACACACACATGGCAAGGGGGAGGAATATACGTAAATATGATATTTTTAGCAGGTAAGGAAAATACATTTATTACAGGAAGATTTTTATCAAATGAAAATCCACTGGAAACCCTGCTCCAAACCCAAACTGGAAGTCATCTAGGCATTGGCTAATAAGATATTGCTACTGAAGTGTCTCTACTAGGTAAAATATTTTTCATTGAAATAGGGAGGTATTGTTAATATTTTATTAAGCTGTAACTTTCTCAGAGGATATATTTAATTGAACAAACTGGTAAACTCCAATTAATATAAAATGAAAACTAACACTCATTAAAAAACAATAAAAATTTGTTTAATATAGTTAGCAAATAATTTGTTATCATTTCCACATTTATTAATTTTAATATCTGTATTAATTTCTGAAATTCAAAATCTCCTAGATTCTGATGAATCAATTTGAATTACATCAGACAATATTTGCCAAAAGTTTAGCTAAACAATGTTTTGACTTTTATGAATACAAAATCATTTTTGGCAAACACAGTTCCTTAGATATGTATATAATTTATTCCCTCCAGTCTTCTTGTTCTTCTTATTCAGTGAAGAGCTCTTTTTTTTGATTCTTACTCCTTTAGAGGAAAGGGATTTTCTTTCAGAAAGCTTTATACTATCCCACAACATAATACTAATGATATCAGTTCTCTTTGTTACAGAAACTCAACATTCACTTCACCTTTACAGACAACTCTCTGTGGCTTATAGCCCTCAGATCACTTATCAACTTATAAAACACCCCTACTGTTGTCTGCTTCTGCAATTATGGTCAACAGCAAAGTAAGTACTTCCTGTCAATCTGTTGACTTTAAGAAAAAAATTCTTAGTCGTATACTGGTTCTATGTAATCTACTGTTTCACTTACTAACAAAAACGAGTGAAGGAATACTTGCTATTTGTTGGGAAAGCATTCTCTACCTAAATCTTCAATGAAGAATAAAATTATTTTTTGTAATAAAAAATCAGTGGAATTTTCAAGTTTTAAAACATTTTTAACCATTGTCCTGCATTCAGTTCTCTATGATTAAAGTTATTACTCAACAATGTAATTACTCTGTAGACTGAAGAACAATATTTTTCTCATAGCTCATTAAAAGTTTTGTGTTTTCTATAAGTAAAGAAGATGGGTTAGAGGAGTTTGAAACTGATACCAACATCATTCATTTAAGAAGGGGCAATTGTTTCTACAATTGTGTGTGCTACACAGATTATACTGATTTGTTTATTTTCCCTTGTGAGGAAACAAGATATAAAATTGACACCACTGTAGCCATTCTTCATGATGGATACATATACCAAGAAAAATAATTTAAGAAAATCTGAAATGTCATCTTGGTGTTCTTTTCTTATGAAGATATTATCCAGTATATTATTTATTCTTGCCAGAAGGATAAACATAATGGTTACATTTCAAATAGAATTTTAAGAAGATGTTAGACAATTAACTAAGTTATTGGATTGATTAACCATTTAAAAACATATTATTTTATTATCTACTCAAAAGAACAATTATAAAGTACTGTTACGGTATAGATTAATTTGCAAACATACATATTTATTTTATTCAGAATTATTTTCCAGTTTGATGATAATATATAGAGACAGAAACATGCTTATATATGGACAATTAGTTGTATTTATAAAATTAAAAGAAATAAGGCATCTGTAATATCAACTGAATATTGTAGGATATACAAACCCAAAAAGAGAACAGGCCAAAATACTACTGATACTCAGATATAGTTTCATAAAAGTAAACATTAATGAAATTTTCTGTCAGTTCTCGTTATCTGTAAGAACAGCAACCAGATTTATATGTCATCAAATCTTCATCAGAAATTATCAAGTGGAGAGACTGACTAATCATTCAGTATGCTAAAAATATGATGGGATTGGTTATTGTTCATACCTTTTTCAAATTATTTATATTTTATCATTGCTTACCATAGCATCTAGTTTTGTTGTTGTTTTTACATGCACATTAAATTTTAACAAAGTATATTGCAAATTCATGGTGAATTTTAAGTTGAAAATAAGCAAATTCCCATATAAACAAATAAACAAAAGAAACAAAAACAATGAAAATAGAAAATATAGGAAAGGCACCCCAAATATGTGCCATTTTCCTGATTATCATTCTCTTATATGCAAAATTCAAAACTTTTACCTCTCATTTCTTTGGTAAATATAATTAAGAGTAACCTTTCCTAACCATTAAAAGAAAAATAAAAAATGGAAAACATGTAAATCCTGCCACACAATACACACTGAAGCATCAAACCAAACAAGACACAACAAAACAAAACAACAAAAAATTGACTTGGTTCTCAGGATTGTGGGGATCCCTACATTAATTATGGGTTATTTATTACCTCCATATTTAATATGCAAGAACAAATTAAATGTTATTTCTCTAAAATTAAATCTCAAATGTTTCTTCAACTTTATAGAGCATTGTCTTTAGGTTTGGCTCTCATGACACAAACTGAGCAGTCAGAAGTCCATGGACAAATTGAAAATCCTAAGAGAAAATGTTAGCATATTGTTAGCTAATGTTCTGCAATTATAGTCAACAAAGTAATTACTTCCTATCAATCTGTTGACTTTAACAAAAAAAATCTTAGTTATGTACTGGTTCTATATAATCTACTGTTTCACTTTCTAACAAAAACAAGTGAAGGAATACTTGTAATTTGTTGGGAAAGTATTCTCTACCTAAATTTCTCTGTATAATGCACTGAGTTCAAATGAGCCCCCTCTAATAGAAATAATGAAAGTGACAATCCTACTGCACCCTTTCTATTCAAAACACCTTACTTATAACAAACCCAAGCATTTTTCAGCTGTCAAACATGGAATGTTATCTGACAATCAGCAATGCCTAAAAAGAATAATTGTTTTATATTGGTTACATTTGAAGTTTGCAGAGTATAAGGTATGTGCAAATGTCGAAAACAAAATCATGAGCTTGATTACTATTGATAGTAATGGAGAATGGCCAGAGCTATATATTGTTAGAATATCATTCATCTTAGTGTGTACTGTTTTTCTACATTAATGTGGAAGGTAAATGAATATAATATCCTACTAGATGAATATTGTTTTATGAGTGCTTAATTTACCTTCAGAAATGGTAAGCGGATGGCCATTACATAATGGAAACATTAGGTAGAATAAAGAAGTTGTGTTTCAGTATTTCTCAAAATATTTGGCATATAAATAGAAAACTGAACTTCCTAATTCAACACCATTTCAAAAAGTAGTTTAACCTTAGAGCCGACATTTTTCCTATGCAGTCTAAACCAACAGTGCCTTTCAAGTATCTTATACACAGTGTTCACATTATCTACATCCAAGTGATTATTGTGCAAATTTCCAAAATAAAAACTGTGTAACATAATGAACCGAAAACTTGATAGAGAGATTGCTGAAGTAACCTGTAGAGTTTAAGAAATAATTGCATGTTCTAGTATTTGTGTCTGATATGAAGCAGAGACTAACTGAATATTCTGATTTACATGGTTTATTGGAAAAAATTTTCCACTCAAAAGAGGGGTGAGTTAAGAAGCACAGTGAGGAAGGCAGAGGAGAGCTTAGCACTGGTGTGCTCTCACCTGGAAATTGGTTCTTCCTATACACCATGAACAAGTCCTGGGTCCAGGGTCCATCTGAGATGGCTGCTTCTTTATCAAAATGGGAGAACATTTAGTACTTAATGTCAATCAGTCACTACATGAGGCCTGTGTCTATTCTTGGGAAAAATTCTGCCTAATTGTTAGACCAGCATACTCTCAGTAAGCTTTAGGCATTTCTCTATAAGTAGTCAGCTAAAAGTTGCCACATGCTGCTTCCCAAAGCAGATAAAAGATGTGCATACTGATCAGAAAACAAAATTATCTGAGTGGGATAACAATTGTCCTCTTAGAACCCTCAAAGAAGATGACACAAGCAAATTTTAAAAGGACACTAAAACATAACAAAAACAAAACAAAACAGTACAGTCATTTAGAATACATGTTATCTTTGTACATTTTTCCAGATAAACTGAATCATACGGACTACAAGAGGCAAATATATTGTATTCATTCCCTAGTACTACAATGGCAAAGCACTAAAAAGTCTATAGTTTAAGCAAAAGAATTTGTTATAACGTATCCTTAAAAGCCATAAATATAAAACTCAAGGATTTTATAAGGACATCTCCAAATTTACCCATTTTAAAAGCACACCAGTCATAGCAAATAAGGATCCACTGTTCTTAATTCATTCAGCATCATTAATTTTTTAACTTCCATGTAAGTTTAGAATCCAGGAAAATTGCAAACATTTAAAGTACTTATTTCACCAGCAAGATGACCTGAATTTGGAACCCCAGTACTCATGGAGAAGGTGAACCTGCCTGTATTCTCATCTCTTGGAAAATCGAGTCTGGAGAAACTCTGGGGATTGCTGTCCAACAGTCTTGTGTAATAGACTAGCTTGAGCTTAAATATGAGGATATCTCAGGCAGTAATGTGATCAATAGATCAAGACATCCAATATCTATCTCTGACCTCCAAAAGAAGTCCCTATATGTGTGGCACACCACATATATATGAGCATACAACCACATAAAATATATATACACACAGCAAACAAATAAACAAACAAAAATAATTTCTCCAAATAATTTCACGTTCTGAGTCTTAGGGATTAAGATTTAAGTTAATAAATTTGGGAGAGGGTACAATGTCACTTGTAAAAGTCACTTAGAAAGAAGTGCACTTCAGAGAACTTAGAAAAAAATATTTATCATGTGTAAAATGACCTGACTTCAAAATATGGAAATACGTTAAGTAAACTTCACTCTTTCAGTGGGTTGAAAAAGAGATTCTACTGAATTTACATTGTGCAATAGATCCATAAACCTCTAGACATTTAAGGATAACAAAGGATACAAACAAACTTTGCTAGAAAAAACATTAAGGAACTCACTAGAGAAATATTTTTGTTTATTTCTTATCAAGAATTATTTACATGGTTCTTAAATCTACTTTCAGACATTAAATGTGAACAACCATGGCTTAATAAAAACTGTAATGCAATTACTATAACTATCAAATCATTTAACTTGTCTACGGAGAAGGGTCCACCCAGGATGTTACGAGTTAAAAGACAATTTTTTCCCCATCAATTTTGGCATGACTTTGTTGTTGGCCTTGTTCAGCTCATTTTTAGGCAACCATGTGCGTGAGACTTCATAGATGCTTTTAACATTTCAATTATCCTTTTTTTCTTACTTTTGGAGGAAGGGAAATGGGAATGTACATTCAATTTAATGTGGCTCTCTTCTTACTATTTTAACATTTAAAAAATTAAGTATTGTATTTATTTATATCCCAGACATTGTCTTCACTCCTGGTCTTCCTTCTCAGAGTTCCTCTACCCATTCTTGCTCCCTTTTTCCTCTGTGATGCTGCTTTCCTGACCCTGCATTCCCCTTCCTTGAGGCCTCAAGTCTCTAGAGGATTAGACACATCCTCTCCCACTAAGACTTGACCAGGCAGACCTCGGCTATATATGTGCCAGGGACCTCAGACTGCCTCCTGTATGCTCCTGGTTGGTGGCTCAGTCTCTGGGAGCTCCCTGGAGTCTGGAAAACTTGAACTGCTGATCTTCCTTTGGGGTTGCTCTCCCCCTTCAGCTCCGTCAATCCTTACCCTAATTCCTCCATAAATGTGTAAGACTTCAACTTCAGTCCAGTGGTTGGATGTAAGTATTTGCATCTGTCTCAGTCAGCTGCTAGTAGGGCCACTAAGAGGACAGCCATGTTAGGCTCCTGTCTGTAAGCACATCATAGCATCAGTAATAGTGTCAGGCCTTGGTGATCCCCCATGAGTTGGATGCTAAGTTGGGCTGGTCACTGGATTGGAAGTACTTTCCTTCAGTGTCTTCTCCATTTACTCCCTGCAGTTCTTTTAGATAGGAACAATTCTGGGTCAAAAATTTTGACTATAGATTAGTAACCCTGTCCCTTCACTTGGGACCCTGTCTATCCACTGGAGGTAGTCTCTTCAAGTTCCCTCTCCCCACTATTGGACATTTCTGCTAAGGTTACCCTCTTTGAGTTCTGGGAATCTCTCACATCCCAAGTGTCTGAGACTTTCTAGAGGGTCTTTCAACACCCCATCCCCAGAAACTGCATATTTCCATTCATTCTTCTGGCCCTATGGGTTTCTCTCTTGCCCCCACCATAACTAATCCTGATCCCCTCCCACCCACCCCCATCACCCTCATTCCCTGACTCTTAAAATCTTTCTACTTCTTTCCTTATTTCCTGAGTCTTAGCTGACAAAGTACTTTATAGATTTGTCCATTTGGATAGGACTCAAAAACTGTGAATTTTGATTGGTTTTCTGCGATGGTATTTGTCTGTTGCAAAGAGAATTTTCCTTGCTAATGGATAAGTACTACACTTATCTGTGTGTATAAAGACAAGTATTAAGAGTGTAATTATGTAATTGGAGTGGGGACTATCTCAAAAGCTGCTGCCTGTCTGTGGGGTATGTTCTTCTAGCTTGGCTGCCTTGTCTGGCTTCAGTGGGAGAGGATATAACTAGCCTCAGGGAAAATTAATGTGCCAGGGTCAGGGGAATACTCATGGAGGGTCCCTATCTGCTCAGAGGAGAAGCGGAGGGGATATGGCAGGATTATGTGGGGTTGACTGGGAGGGGAGCAGTCAGTAGGATGTAAATAATAGAATAATTGAAAAATAAAAGGAAAAAGGAAAAGAAATAAATATAGTGAGGGACTGAAATGGTGATTCAGCAATTAAGAGTACTGGCTGTTCTTCCAGAGATGGGAATTCAATTTCCAGTGTTGACATGGAGACTCACAACTTTTTGTTACCCAAGTCCCATGGGATCCAAAACCCTTACACAGACATGCATGCAAACAAAACACCAATGTACATACAATAAAAATAAGGAAATCATTTAAAAAATGAAAGTTAGTGAAAGGATGAATATGTAACCTAGACTACGACAGCTTACCTATCACACATGAAGTTCTGAGTTCAAATACCCAACACAGTATATACTGCAGGTTGTAGTAAGGCATGCCTACAATTCCAGCACTCACTCAGGAGGTCGAAGGAGAGTGAGAAGTTTAAGGTCACCCTGGGATACACAGAAGACTTGAAGGGAGGTTAAGCTATATCCAATCCTGTGTAAAAACATAAAATAAAAAAAAAGAGAAAGAAGAGAGGGAGGGAGAGAAGTATAGAAAATCATACAGTACTTATTAATTCTGGTTATATTATATATATTCTACACATCCATCTTACCGTTACATTCTTCTGAATTTGTCATTAAAAGCATTAAGAAATTAAAATGTATTATTTTTCTTTTAAATGATTTTCATATAAATTAAAGAGAAACATATTTTCAAAAAAAAAAAAAACCCAAAATTTGTAGTTAAGGAAGTGCTGGTAAAATGTGACTGTAAGTTCTCCTCTGAGACCATGGCTGCAATAGTGCTAGGTAGTTTACTTAATTTCCAGTACTTGACTTGATTTCCCTTTTGTTGAGTGGGTCTTGAGTCCAATTAGAGAGCTGAGGCCTTAATTCTACACAAAGAAATACAGGTAATTAAAGATCTCTGGGAATGTGATAAATAGTCTTTCTCAGGGAGAGTCTTACTCATTGGTTATTCAACACCAAATACTCAGTCCTAAAAATGTACACTTCACAAATAACATTACACAGACTGAACAGGTTATATTTAGGAACAACAGCATGTAAAAAACAGTGAAAAAATCGTCCCATGAATTTGAAAGAGAACAAAAAGGGTATCTGTCATGGGTTTGAGGAAAGAAAGGGAAAGAGAAATGATGTAATTATTTTATAATCTCAAAAATAATAGGGAAAAATAAGAAGATAAAAAGAGAAAGGATTATTACATAGAGTTTTGCTCTGTTTGCCTGGGGAAATCATTCTAAAATAAGGCCCTAGGAATATAAAAATTTAATTAAATCAATATAACTATTTTCACATAGCATCCCAAGAAGTCAGTAATAAATTGCATCTAATTTCATTGTTAATCAACACAAAATATCACTTTTAAACACAGAGGAAATAATTAGAAAATGTGTTAGAATTTTAAGATCTACATTACAAGGAAATGGCAGGACAACCTTTGATTGTCTTTAAAATAATAGAGAGCAAGTGTCCACATATTTTTATTTTATGTATGGTTTCATTTAATTCATATATCATATGAGGACCTTTAGAACCACTCTTATTGTCTCAGTGGAAACTGCACGTGATAAATGGCCCTTCTCATCCCGAGTGTCAACCATATCAACAAGCACAGTTGCTGCTTTTCAAATCTTAAGATTATTTTTGTAGTTTCTTCATTTTGTGATAAGTGCAGTCCACAACAGAAAATCAATACTGATGGGTAAGCATAGCAGTATAGTCTGTGTCCTTGAAGATTTTATGATCCTAGGATAAGTGCTCCCAAAAGAGACTGGAAGTGCAGATTAGTCTTTCTTACATAAAGAATATGCTACATTTATATTTAAAACATTGGTTTATAATGAAATTCTGCAATGATATGATACTGAGGATTTGATATTTTATGTTGTCTCATTTGTTTCTGCACAATAAGTGAAGTTTGGTTTCCAATTTTAAAAGACCAAAACAGATACAGAAAGTAGGATGGTAGTTTTTGGTATTAGTGATGAAGAACACAGGTATGTTACTGTATTTGTAAAATTAAACTCATATGCCACAAAGAAATCAATGTGATGACTATCATTCATAATATTGTATATTGGAAATAATCTAAGAGAGTAGAAGCCAAGTGCTAAAATATCAGGATATCATGGTTTTATATATATATATATATATATATACATATACATGGTTTTATATATATGCATATATATATATAATGTTGAACAACACAAGTGCAAGTGTGTACAATTATTAATTGCTGCAAAAAACAAACATTTGTATAAATATCAAACAAACAAAAAATAATGACTTCAAAATGTTGCATTCTATAGAAATGTATTGATAAAATCATCTGAAAATGTCAATAGCAGGAGTAGCTGTTGCTACAAAAAACTTAAGAGATTTATATTTTTTTTAAGTCATTCAATATTTTCATTGTATGATTATTATCATCTTAGCTACACCAGTGGTTTGGACTTTTGCAAGGTGGAGTAGTTTTTCAAAAATTGTGGGTGTCTGTGTGTGAAGGACATACTGAGTTACTTTGTATTGTTTGTTATGTCCACATATGACTACATAATTCTCCCATTTCAAACTTAAGTGTCATAATAGAAGAGACTATTCTATATTCATAGCTGGATCTAAATATAGGCACAAATAAGCAATTAATAGTACTGCAAATATTGATGTTAATTGTCTTTTCCCCCCAAATCCATAAATATGTGGTTGAAAATAATTTAAAATTATAGTGAAGTTTCATGAATATTATATTTCTCTCTGGAAGCATATATAACAAGAATAAATTTATCTTTCTTATGCACGATCAAAATAAGAAAGCCCAGATTAGAAAGAGTGATCCTAAGATTACAGGTTATATCAGAATTAAAGGTTTTGATATTCCATTGTAATATGTATAAGTAGGAAATAAATTAACTGCTGAGAAAAATAGAGCAATAATTAAGAATTTCTGAAACATGCAAATAGCCAATGTAAAAGTCATCTACATTTTTGGAATACAAAAACACAAATTATTTACCTAGAATCTTATGACTTATAACTAGACAAATCATTCATTATAGACTGAATTTCTCATAACTAAAGTGCTTTTTCTAGCCATGTAAAAAGTCACCTTCCACATTCTGAATCTAAAAACAATCAGCACTCTAACACCTTTAACAACAAATCCAGCTGCCTTCAAACAAGGAAACACTGCTAAAATCTACTTGACAGCCTGTAGAAACCAGTTCCCCAATCAGTTTCTGTCTAAGCAATAACTCACACATTAGAGAAAATTGGTTACATGAGAAGAGCTGCTTTCAATTTCCCTCCAGGATTCTACTCCTCAATTTCTGGCAACCAAATCAGTAACAATCCATGTGCATACAGTGTAGTAGGGCAGCTTCACTTCAGTCACATAAACGACTCTGCATTTATCCTAAAAATGTGCTAATGACTAAATCAGTTGCAGGTGCCAATTTCTAATAATGTAGATCCCGAAGAACTACCTGCAAACCCAGGCTTCCTCAGCTACCACAATGGATAGTTCTCAGATGGATAGTTCTTAAATTTTTCAAGTAAGATCACATAAAGTTACATAATAAATAACTAGGTTAAAAGAAAATTTGCACATCAAATGATGCCCAAGAAGAAAGAAGGAGAGGCCCCTGGTCCTGGAAAGACTCCTTGAAGTTGCAGCAGTGTAGGGGAATACCAGGACAGAGAAGCAGGAGGGGGTTAAATGGTGAACAGGGGGAGGGCAGAGGGCTTATGCAATGTTCAGGGAGGGGGAAACCAGGAAAGGGGAAATCATTTGAGATGTAAATTAAGAATATATCTAATAAAAAAAAAGAAAAGAAAAGAAGCAGCATGGCTGCTGTCTTGTCTACAAACAGCTATTCACTCATCCATCACATGAGTGCCTCCAATGTAATGAAGAACGATGTATGTAATATAATATATTAGAAATCCACAGAGCAGTAAACTTAAATCCAGCTGTGTCAGGAATGAAAGGCTATACCTGGCCTGACTCTATTTCTATAAAACTTATAGAACAAGGCAAATCTATACACAGAGAAATTACCAGTATCTCGAGCAGTTGGTGCTCACCTCTCCTACTTGTGATCCCTTAATAAGTTCCTTATGCTGTGGTGAACCTCAACAATAACGTTACAGAGGACTTGTTCTTCTCTGTCTATGAACAAAAGAAAACAATAGATCTCAGTCAGATACAATCCTCGTAAATGTTTAAATTGAGAATTCTTATAACTATCTTTAGGAAAGCATCCTAAGATATCCAGTCCAAAGTATTAACAAAAAATTTGTTTTTCCCTCATGTTAAAGGATCAACACTAAAATAAATGTATGCATTGAAGTTGGATTATTTCTCTTTTTTAAATTGACAATTTAATGGAAAATTATACAGATAAAAGGGTAGGCATAAAAATATTTCTAAGTTGATTGAAAGTAGAAGTATAAATATCTTCTGATAAAGTTAAAGATTTTCATGGAAAATATATTCTGATAAAATTGAAGAAATATATAGAAAAACATGTTAAAATTTAAGATTATCATGGAAAATAGTACAGATAAAATGGTAGACATAGCCCTTCCGGCCGGCATCTGCAGCAGGGAACCAGGTAGCTCCAAAGCCTTCTGTGCTCAGTTCACCAGGAGAGAGTGATCTCCCAGCAGCCATTTCACTTCTGAGTGCAGAGGTGAGATCTCCACCTTCTCTCTGGAGGGGTTCAGCTAGGAGCACACAGGGCATATGATCAGTGGAGTAGCTGGGACAGGAGTCTTCTCTTCTAGCCGCCATTTACAGTAGGGAACCAGACATCTCCACAGCCTTCTGTGCACAGACCTGCCACAAGAGAGTTGGTCTCCCAGGAGTACTGACACAGGCTTACAGGCCCATAGGAGGGACAAGCTCCAGCCAGAGACAACAAGACCAACTAACACCAGAGATAACCAGATGGTGAAAGGTAAGTGCAAGAACCCTACCAACAGAAACCAAGCCTACTTGGCAACATCAGAGCCCAGTTCTCCCACCACATTAAGTCCCGGATGCCCCAGCACACCAGAAAAGCAAGAGTTGGATTTATAGTCTCTTCTCATGGTGCTGTTAGAGGACATCAAGAAGGATATAAATAACTCCCTTAAAGAAATACAGGAGAACATGGGTCAAATGGTAAAGGCCTTAAAGAAGAAACACAAAAATCCCTGAAAGAAATACAGGGGAGCATGGGTGAACAGGTAGAGGCCCTTAAAGAGGAAACACAAAAATCCCTTAAAGAATTACAGGAGAACACAAACAAACAAGTGAAGGAAATGAACAAAACCATCCAGGATCTAAAAGTGGAAGTAGAAACAGTAAAGAAATCACAAAGTGAGATATCTCTGGAGATAGAAAATCTTGGAAAGAATTCAGGAGTTATAGATGCAAGCATCAACAACAGAATACAAGAGATAGAAGAAAGAATCTCAGGTGCTGAAGATACCATAGGAAACATTGACTCAACAGTTAAAGAAAATGCAAAATGCAAAAAGCCCCTGAGCCAAAACATCCCAGGAAATCCAGGACACAATGAGAAGACCCAACCTAAGGATTGTAGGTATAGAAGAGAGTGAAGATTTCCAGCTTAAAGGGTCAGTAAATATCTTCAACAAAATTATAGAAGAAAACGTCCCTAACCTAAAGAAAGAGATGTCCATGAACATACAAGAAGCCTACAGAACTCCAAACAGACTGGATCAGACCAGAAAGTCCTCCTGGCACATAATAATCAAAACACCAAATGCACTAAACAAAGAAAGAGTATTAAAAGCAGTAAGGGGAAAAGGTCAAGTAACCTATAAAGGCAGGCCTATCAGAATTACACCAGACTTATCACCTGAGACGAAGAAAGCCAGAAGATTCTGGGCAGATCTCATACAGACCCTAAGAGAACACAAATGCCAGCGCAAACTACTATACCCAGCAAAACTCTCAATTACCATAGATGGAGAAAACAACATATTTCATGATAAAACCAATTTACACAATATCTTTCCACAAATCCAGCCCTACAAAGGATAATAGATGGAAAACGCCAGCATGAGAAGGGAAAGTACACCCTAGAAAAAGCAAGAAAATAATCTTTTTCAAACAAACCCAAAAGAAAGTAACCACACAAACATAAAAAGAACATCAAAAATAGCAGGAAGCAACAATCACTATTCCTTAATATCTTATAATGTCAATAGACTCAATTCCCCAACAAAAAAAAAAATAGTCTAACAGAGATGTTTTTCATGTGGATCTTCAATTTTATCATAAAATGTTTGTGACTCCTCTTTCAATTCAGTAATGCTTTTTGGGTCTACCATTTTGTCTGTATTATTTTCCATGACAGTCTTTAATTTTAACATTTTTTCTGTGTATTTCTTCGATTTTGTCGGAGGTATTTTTCATGTAGATCTTTGATTTCGTAGGAGGGGGGGTGTTTGTAGTTCAAATTTCAATCAATTTAGGAATGTTTTTGTGCCTACCATTTTGTCAGTAAAATTGTCCATGATAATCTTCAGTTTTAACGTTTCTCTGTGTTTTTCTTCAATTTTGTCAGAAGTATTTTCCATGTGGATCTTCAGTTTTATCACAAAATGTCTATAATTTTACTTTCAATCAACTTAGGAACATTTTTATACCTTCCATTTGATCTGTATAATTTTCTATATAATAGTTTTAACATGTTTCTCTATATATTTCTTGAATTTTTCAGGAATATTTTCCTTGTAGATCTTCAATTTTTTCAGAACGTGTTTATATTTCCACTTTCAAAAAATATAGGAATATTTTTATGCCTAACATTTTATCTGTATAATTTTTCCATGAAACACTCAATCTTAACGTGTTTTTTATATATTTCTTGAATTTTATCAGAGATATTTTCCTGGTAAATCTTCAATTTTATCAGAAAATGTTTATAACTTCACTTTCAATCAACTTAGAAATATTTTTATGCCTAACATTTTATCTGTATAATTTTCCATGATAATCTTCAATTTTAATGTTTTTCAAAATATTATTTCCAATTTTATTAGAAATATTTTCCATGTAAATCTTCAATTTTATCAGAAAATGTTTATAATTCTAATTTCAATTGACTTAGGAATATTTTAATTCCTACCAATTTATCTGTATAAATTTCTTCAATTTATAAGAGATATTTTCCAAGTAAATCTTCAATTTTATGAGAAAATGTTTTTACTTCTACTTTCAATCAATTTAGGGATATTTTTATGCCCACTATCTTATATGTATAATTTTTCATGAAATAGTCAGTTTTACTGTGTTTTTCTGTATATTTCTTGAGTTTTATCAGAAATATTTTCCTTGTAGATTTTCAGTTTTATCAGAAAATGTTTATAATTCCACTTTCAATCAATTTAGGAATATTTTTATGCCTACCATTTTATCTGTATAATTTTTCCATGAAATAGTCAATATTAACGTTTTTTTCTATATATTTCTTCAATTTTATCAGACATATTTTCCATGTATATTTACACAATGGAATACTACTCAGCAATTAAAAACAATGAATCCATGAAAATCTTAGGTAAATGGGGAACAGGGGGAGGGAAGAGGGCTTATGGGACTTTCGGGGAGGGGGGAACTGGGAAGGGGGAAATCATTTGGAATGTAAATAAAGAATATAGAAAATAAAATTAAAAAAATTAAAAAAAACATAAACATAAAACATTATGGAATTAATTGAAAGAGGAATTACAAACATGTTTTGACAAAATTGAAGGTTTACATGAAAAATACTTCTGTTAGTCTATGCCTTTTTATTGGTGAATTGAGTCCTTTGATGTTAAGAGATATTAAGGAATAGTGTTGTTCCTTCCTGTTATTTTTGGTGTTATTTTTATTTTTGTGTGGTTTACTTTCTTCTGGGTTTTTTGAAAGAAGTTTACTTTCATGCTTTTTCTAGGGTGTAGTTTCCCTCCTTGTGTTGGTGTAATTCTGATAGGTCTGCCTTTATAAGTTACTTGACCTTTTTCCCTTACTGCTTTTAATATTCTTTCTTTGTTTAGTGCATTTGGTGTTTTGATTATTATGTGACAGGAGGACATTCTGTTCTGGTCCAGTCTGTTTGGAGTTCTGTAGGCTTCTTGTATGTTCATGGGCATCTCTTTCTTTAGGTTAGGGAAGTTTTCTTCTATAATTTTGTTGAAGATAGTTACTGGCCCTTTAAACTATAAATCTTCAATCTCTTCTATACCTATAATCCTTAGGTTTGGTCATCTCATTTTGTCTTGGATTTCCTGGATATTTTGGGTTACAAGCCTTTTGCATTTTGCATTTTCTTTGACTGTTGAGTCAATGCTTTCTATGGTATCTTCAGCACCTGAGATTCTTTCTTCTATCTCTTGTATTCTGTTGTTGATGCTTGCATCTATAACTCCTGAATTCTTTCCAAGATTTTCTATCTCCAGAGATATCTCACTTTGTGATTTCTTTACTGTTTCTACTTCCACTTTTAGATCCTGGATGGTTTTGTTCATTTCCTTCACTTGTTTGTTTGTGTTCTCCTGTAATTCTTTAAGGGATTTTTGTGTTTCCTCTTTAAGGACCTCTACCTGTTCACCCATGCTCCCCTGTATTTCTTTCAGGGATTTTTGTGTTTCCTCTTTAAGGGTCTTTACATTTGTATTTCTTTAAGGGAGTTATTTATGTCCTTCTTGATGTCCTCTAACAGCATGGTGAGAAGAGACCTTAAATCCAACTCTTGCTTTTCTGGGTGTGCTGGGGCATCCAGGACTTGCTGTGGTGGGAGAACTGGGCTCTGATGTTGCCAAGTAGCCTTGATTTCTGTTGGTAGGGTTCTTGTGCTTGCCTTTCACCATCTGGTTATCTCTGGTGTTAGTTGGTCTTGTTGTCTCTGGTTGGAGCTTGTCCCTCCTATGGGCCTGTAAACCTGTGTCAGTACTCCTGGGAGACCAACTCCCTTCTGGCAGAGTCTGTTCATAGAAGACCTTGGAGCCCCCTGGCTCCCTACTCCAAATGGTGACCAGAAGACTCCTGTCCCAGCAGCTCCACTGATCATATGCCCAGGTGCACTACTAGCTGTTCCCCTCCAGAGAGAAAGTGGAGATTGAACCTCTGCACTCAGAAGTAAAAGCGCTGCTC
Source organism: Tokudaia tokunoshimensis (assembly GCA_036184795.1). Lineage (NCBI taxonomy): Eukaryota > Metazoa > Chordata > Mammalia > Rodentia > Muridae > Tokudaia > Tokudaia tokunoshimensis. The sequence continues at coordinate 127,741,233 of BTHU01000023.1, read as the reverse complement.
TCTCCTGGTGGTCCATGCACTGAAGGCTGTGGAGCTGCCTGGCTTCCTGGTGCAAAAATTGGATTATTTCAAAGATAGTATTTCTATCAATTTATTTATTTATTTATTTATTTATTTATTTATTTATTTATTTATTTATTTTAATCTCCAGATTTTATTTCCCTCCCAATCTCCCCTCCAAATGTTCCATATCCCGTACCTCCTTCCTGCCACCTGTCTCCACTAGGATATCCCGACCCCACAGCTCCACCCCCAGCCAGCCTGAGCTTTAAACTCCCTGGGGCCTATGGTCTCTTGAGGGTTAGATGCATCTTCTCAGACTGAACACAGACCTAGAAGCCCTCTCTTGTATGTGTGTGTGGGGCTTCATATCAGCTGGTATATGCTGCCAGGTTGGTGGTCTAGTGTTTGAGAGATTTCAGGGGTCCAGGTAAATTGAAACTGTTGGTCCTCCTACAGGGTCGCCCTTCTCCTCAGCTTCTTCCAGCTTTTCCTTAATTCAATCACAGGCTTCAGCAGCTTCTGTCCATTGGTTGGGTATAAATATCTGCATCTGACTCTTTCAGCTGCTTGTTGGGTCTTTTCAGAGAACAGTCATGATATGTCTCTTTTGGTGAGTATTCCATAGCCTCAGTAATAGTGTCAGGTCTTGGGGGTCTCCCCTTGAGCTGGATCCCATTTTGGGCCTGTTGCTGGATCTTCTTTTCCTCAGGCTCCTCTCCATTTCCATCCCTGCAGTTCTTTCAGACAGGAACAATTATAGGTCAGAATTTTGACTCTGTGAGGGCAATCTCATCACTCATTTAATGCCCTGTTTTTCTTCTGGAGGTGGGGTCTACAAGTTCCCTCTCCCCAATGTAGAGCATTTCATCTAAAGTCTCTCTCTTTGAGTCCTAAGAGTCTCTCACCTCCCAGGTCACTGGTACATTCTGGAGGGTTCCTCCAACCTCCTACCTCCCAAGATTGTTGACTACCAGGAATTTATAAGAATCTTTTCAAAGGCCTAGAGGAAAGGACTGGTAAAATTGGAAGGAAATCCTCATTGCCTCAGTCAATGGTACTTGGTGGTCTGAATTTTTCCCTTCAGATATCACATAAACATGTCCCTTTCCAGTGAAATTGGAGACTCTTGAATGATGATGTTTGAATGATGTCATTTTCAAATAGCAAAGAAAAGTGCTTTATTAGGTTGTCAAATCTGATTTTGTGTGAGTTTTTTCTTCACCACGTTGCTTTAAAATGTTAGAGTTATATCATATAGCTGCCAATAAATTGTGAATTTCATGAGAAAAGAATTTTCCAATTGAGTCTAGTGCATAATATACAAGTATATGTACACTTGAATGACAGTTTAGTTTAAAATGAAAAGTCATGGCATTTGGAGAAAGGGCAGATAGAATTGAGTCATTCTATGACCTTGAGAACTTTGCTTACATTTCTCTCTGTGAGCTTATAAAATTGAGAGAAAACCAGTAAAATTGCTTGCTAAAATTTCACATTTTAAATCATTAAGTATAGGTCGGTATTGTCAGTGATAATTACTGAATTTATGTCTCTAAATTAATGAGAATTTGGTAAGTAAATGTAATCAATGCCTAGGATATGTCATGCATACAGAAATTCATTGAAAGGTAAAGGGATTCATACCATCCCCAATAACAAGGCAGAAAAGCAAAATTGTTTCTCATGTGCTGATACTGTCCATTGAATCCACGATACAGAAACTTTAAGTTGTACTTGGTACAAAGGAAAATGGAAATATAAGCTGCTGATTCAGTGTTTCTTCTTTGATGTCCTGTGTAATGTCTGCCATATCAGAAGTCTTTTCTTGGCTATGTTACTTCCATAAATTGAAAGTGCTGTGGGAGCAAAATATTAATATATCCAAGAGAAACAGACAGAATCATTTTCTCTCTGGTGACTATGCAAGGTGGATATGGCCAAGAGCACAGGGATCACAGGAGTGACAGAGGAGCTGGGACAGTGTCCTCCCAGATTCCATGTGCACCCAGGAGCTGGGATACTCCACAGCAGTCTCTGTACCAGTCCTGCCAGGGTAGAACTGGTCTCCAGGGAGTGCTTTGACTCCCGGGTTTGTAGGTGAAACAACCATTTTATCTCTGGTGCCTGCAAGACAGGTGCTGGCAGGAGTACAGGGAAAGCAGGAGTGGCAAAGCAGCTACTTCCAGGTTCCATCTGCACCGGGGAGCTGGGCTGAGCCACAGCGTTCTGTACCAGAGTAGAGCTAGTCTCCCAGGGGTGCTGAGACAGGCTTGCAGGCCCACAGAAGAGACAAGCTCTAGCCAGAGACCATGGGACAAACTACAACTAGAAATAACCAGATGACCAAAGCCAAACACGAGAACAGAAACCAAGGCTACTTGGCACCATTCAAACCCAGTTATCCCACAACAGCAAGTCCTGGATATGCCAACACACTGGAAAAGTAAGATTTGGATTTAAAAATCACAGCTCGTGACGCTGATAGAGAACTTCAAGAAGGACATAAACAACTCCCTAAAGAATTACAGGAAAACACAACCAAACAGGTAAAGGAATTGAACAATACCATTTACGATCTAAAAAATGGAACTAGAAACAAAAAAGAAATCACAAAGGTAAACAACTCTGGAGATAGAAAACCTAGGAAAGAAGTTAGGAGTCATAGATGCAAACATCAACAACAGAATACAAGAGATAGAAGAGAGAATCTCAGGGGCTGAAGATACAATAGAAAACATTGACACAACAGTCAAAGAAAATGCAAAACACAAAAAGCTCCTAACAAGAAATGCAGGACACAATGAAAAGACCAAACCTAAGGTTTATAGGTATAGAAGAGAGCAAAGATTTCCAGCTTAAAGGGTCAGTAAATATCTTCAACAAAATTATAGAGGACAACTTCCCTAACCTAAAGAAAGAGATGCCAATGAACATAAAAGAAGCCTATAGAACCCCGAATAGATTGAACCAGAAAAGAAATTCCTCCCATCACATATTAATCAACACATCAAATGCACTAAACAAAGAAAGAATATTAAAAGCAGTAAGATAAAAAGTTCAAGTAACTTATAATGGTAGACCTATCAGAATTACACCAGAATTCTTGCCAGAGACGATGAAAGCCAGAAGATCCTGAGCAGATGTCTTACAGACCCTAAGGGAATACAAATGCCAACCCAGGCTACTATACCCAGGAAAACTGTCAATTAACACAGATGGAGAAACCAAGGTATTCCATGATAAAAACATATTTATACAATATCTTTCCAAATCCAGCCCTTAAAAGGATAATTACTGGAAAACACCAGCAAAAGGAGGGAAAGTAAAGCCTAGAAAAAGCAAGAAAATAATATTCTTTTAACAAACCATAAAGAAGAGAGCCATGTAAATATTACTCCACCTCCAATAACAAAAATAACAAGAAGTAACAATCACTTTTCCTTAATATCTCTTAATATCAATGGACTCAATTCTCCAATAAAAAGGCATATAATAACAGACTGGATAAGTAATCAGGACCCAACATTTTGCTCCGTACATGAAACTTACCTCAGGCACAAAGACAGACAATTCTTCAGAGTAAAAAGATGGAAAACTTCCAAGCAAATGGTCCCAAGGAACAAACTGGTGTAGCCATTCTAATATCAAATAAAATCGACTTTGTTTTTAAAGTAATCAAAAAAGATATGGAAGGACACTTCATACTCATCAAAGAAAAAAATCTACCAAGATGAACTCTCAATTCTGAACATCTATGCTCCAAATGCAAGGGTACCCACATTCATAAAAGAAACTTTACTAAAGCTCAAAGCACACATTGCACCTTACACAATATTAGTGAGAGACTTCAACACCCGACTCTCATCAATGGACAGATCATGGAAACAGAAACTAAACAGAGACACAGTGAAACTAACAGAAGTTATGAACCAAATGGATTTAACAGATATTTATAGAATATTTAACCTAAAACAAAAGAATATACCTTCTTCTCAGCACCTCATGGAACCGTATCCAAAGATGACCATATACTTAGTCATAAGATAGACCTCAACAGTTACAAGATGATTGAAATAATCCCATGTACCCTATCAGATCACTACAGACTAAGACTGGTCTTCAATAACAACAAAAACAACATAAAGCCCACATACACATGGAAACTGAACAACATTCTATTCAGTGACAACTTGGTCAAGGAAGAAATGAAGAAAGAAATAAAAGACTTTTTAGAATTTAATGAAAATGAAGGCACAACATATCCAAACTTTTGGAACACAATGAAAGCAGTGCTAAGAGAAAAACACAGATCTAAGTGCATCCAAAAATAAACAGGCAGGAGCATACACTAGGAGCTTGAAAGCACATCTGAAGGCTCTAGAATAAAAAGAAGCAAATACACCCAAGACGAGTAGACAGTAGGAAAAAATCAAATTCAGGGATGAAATCAACCAATAAAAACAAAAAGAACTATACAAAAGATCAACCAAACCATAAGTTAGTTTTTTGAAAAAAAACCAACAAGGTAGATACACCCCTATCCACACTAACCAGAAGGTACAGAGACAGTATCTAAATCACCAAAATCAGGTATTAAAATGGAGACATAGCAACAGATACTGAGGAAATCCAAAAAACCATCAGATCCTACTACAAAATTCTATATTCAACAAAACTGGAAAATCTAGATGAAACAGAAAATTTTCTAGACGATACCAGGTACCAAAGTTAAAGAGGAATCTGATAAATGATCTAAACAATCACATAACCCTTAGAGAAATAGACGCAGTCACTAATAGTCTCCCAACCAAAAAAAGCCCAGGACTAGATGGGTTAAATGCAGAGTTCTATCAGACCTTCAAAGAAGACCTAATACCAATACTCTTCAAACTGTTCCACAAAAGAGAAACAGAGGGAACTACCCAACTTCTTCTATGAAGTCATAATTATACTGATACTAAAACCACATAAAGATCCAACCAAGAAAGAGAACTTTAGACCAATTTTCCTTATGAGTATTGATGTCAAATACTCAAAATTCTTGCCAACAGAATCCAAGAACAAATGAAAATGATCATTCAATTCTATGAAGTAGGCTTCATTTCAGGGATGCAGGCATGGTTCAACATATGGAAATCCATCAATGTAAACCACTACATAAAAAAAAAAAAACTCGAAGAAAAAAATCCACGTGGTCATTTCATTAGATGCTGAAAAAGCATTTGACAAAATTCAGCATCGTTTCATGTTAAAATCTAGGAAAGATCAGGAATTCAAGGCCAATACTTACATTATAGAAAATCAATATACAGCAAACCAGTGGCCAACATCAAACTAAATGGAGAGAGACTTGAAGCAATCCCACTAAAATCAGAGACTAGACAAGGCTGGCCTCTCTCTCCTTATCTATTCAATACAGAACTTGAGGTCCTAGCCAGAGCAATTAGACAACAAAAGGAGGTTAAAGGGATACAAATTGGAAAGGAAGAAATCAAAGTATTACTATTTGGAGATGATATGGTACTATACTTAAATGACCCTAAAAAATTCCACCAGTGAACACCTAAACTTGAAAAACAACTTCAGCAGAGTGGCTGGATATGAAATTAACTCAAACAAATCAGTAACTTTCCTATATTCAAAGAATAAAGAGACTGAGAAAGAAATTAGGGAAACAATGTACTTCACAACAGTCACAAATAATATAAAATACTTGGTGTGACTCTATTCAAGCAAGTGAAAGATCTGTATGACAAGAAATTCAAGTCTCTGAAGAAAGAAATTGAAGAAGATCTCAGAAGATGAAAAGATCTCCCATGCTCATGGATTGGCAGGATTAATCTAGTAAAAATAGCCATCTTGCCTAAACCAATCTACAGATTTAATGGAATCACCATCAAAATTACAACTCAATTCTTCATAGAGAGAGATAGATAAATTTCCAAGTTTATCTGGAATAACAAAAAACCCAAGATAGCAAATATTATACTCAACAATACAAGAACCTCTAGTGGAATCACCATACCTGACCTAAAGCTATACAACATAGCAATAATGATAAAAACTGCATGGTATTGGTACAATGACAGGCAGGTAGATCAATGGAAAAGAATTGATGACGCAGAAATGAACCTAGACACCTATGGCCACTTGATATTTGACAAAGGAGCTAAAACCGTCCAGTGGTAAAAAGACAGCTTTTTCAACAAATGGTGTTGGTTCAACTGGTAGTCAACTTGTATAAGAATGCAAATTGATCCATTCTTATCTCCCTATACAATGCTCAAGTCCATGTCAACCAAGGATCTCCACATAAAACCAGACACACTGAATCTAATAGAAGAGAAAGTGGGGAAGAACTGGGAGCACATGGGCCCAGGAGAAAATTTCCTGAACAGAACACCAATAGCTAATGCTATAAAGTCTAGAATTGACAAATGGGACCTCATAAAATTACAAAGCTTCTGTAAGGCAAAGGAAACTGTCAATAGGAAAAAACAGCAACCAACAGATTGGGAAAAGATCTTTACCAATCCTACATTCAATAGAGGGCTAATATCCAATACATACAAAGACCTTAACAAGTTAGACTCCAGAGAACCAAATAACCCTATTAAAAATGGGGTGCAGAGCTAAACAAAGAATTCTCAACTGAGGAATACCAGATGGTTGAGAAACGCCTAAAGAAATGTTCAACATCCTTATTCTTTAGGGAAACGCAAATCAAAAAACCCTGAAATTCCACCTCACACCAGTCAGAATAGCTAAGATCAAAAACTCAGTGGACAGCAGATGCTGGAGAGGATGTGGAGAAGGAGGAGCAGTCCCCCATTGCTGGTGGGATTGCAAGCTGGTAAAACCACTCTGGAAAACAATTTGGCAGTTCCTCAGAAAATTGAACAGAGTACTACCTGAGTACCCAGCTATACCACTCCTGGGCATATACCCAGAAGATGCTCTAGCATATAATAAGGACACATGTTCCACTATGTTCATATAGCCTCATTTATAAAAATCAGAAGCTGGAAAGAACCCAGATGTCCCTCACAATAGTTATGGATACAGAAAATGTGGTACATTTACACAATGGAGTACTATTAAAAACAATGAATTCATGAAGTTCTTGGGCAAATGGATGGAACTAGAAAACATCATCCTGAGTGAGATAACCCAATCACAAAAGAACACACATGGTATACACTTGCTGATACGTGGATATTTGCCCAAAATCTCAGAATACCCAAAATCCAACTCACAGACCACATGAAGCCCAAGAAGGAAGACCAAAGTGTGGATACTTTGATCCTTCTTAGAAGGTGGATCAAAATACCCAGGTCTCACAGACAACCAATAGAATGAGCACAGGTTCCTCAGTGGAGGAGCTAGAGAAAGAACCCAAGAAGCTGAAGAAGTTTGCAACCCCATAGGAGGAACAATAACATGAACCATGCAGTCCCCCTAGAGTTTCCAGGGACTAAACCACCAACCAAAGAGTACACATGGAGGGACTCATGACTCCAGCTTCATATGTAGTAGAAGATGGCCTTTTCAGACATCAGTGAGAGGAGAGGCCCTTCATTCTGTGAAGGCTAGATGTCCCAGAGTAGGGGATTTCGAGGTCCCTCAAGTGGGAGAGGGTTTGGTAAGCAGGAGGAGGGTGGATGGGATAGGGGTTTATCAGAGGGGTAACAAGGAAAGGGGATACCATTTGAAATGTCAATAAAGCAAATATCTAATAAAATATAAAAGAATCAGATAGAATCTTGCTAATAATCTCTTTATGCTTTCTGAAATATTATTTTTAAGTACCTGATGCACTGATGTCACAGAGCTTTAATACAAGAATAAAAGCATTAATGAGGAGTACCTTTCATAAAACTAGACCTGATCTGAAGGGGAGTAATTGACAAATGACTTATAATGCCAGGAAGTATGCTGTACTAGCCTAAAGAGGATAGGAAATTTCTGAATATAGATATTTAAGACTACTCTACAAAGGTTAAGGGATTTATGCTGCAGCATGCTAACGTATAGACAAGTTGAAGAGATGATGTAAATAGGATTTATGAGCATTCATTTAATGGATACTCATATAGCTTGACCAGGGATTTCCTGTCTTTTGTGGTTGTTAATAATATGCATAGACTAAAACTTAACTAACCTAAGAGAGTTTGAATAAGTGGGTAGTATGAATAAATAACTGACCTAGAGAGTAGAGTTGATAAGAAGAAAAATGTAGTTGTACTCTCAGTATGAATTTCTCTTACCCAGTACTTTTCCTTTAACTGCAGCATCCTTCCACACTCAAGGAAAGAATAAAAATAATCTCTCTTTTGATATATAATGAGTGTAGGTAGGAGGCTATGATAAGAATAAGTCAGAGATCTTATTATAATAATCTTTTCTTATTCACCTGGTAGGTACTCCGACCTGAAGTACTTAGTGAATATGTCTGCCAATTTGATGAAGGGAATTTACCACCTGCCCCAGAGGGGGGAAATGCCAATTTGTTCTTAGACACTTTTTTCATAGTTTTATGAGAATTAAGATTCTACACACAGGGCAACCTAATGATGTTAGGTTCTAGTGATCTTTGTCATCCATGTCTAAAATAGAGTCAATAGAAATTCTGGCTAAAATCATTAACTTGCTTTATGCATTTAGTCATTGAATTGCCCATGTTTAGAATTAGTTCTACTACTGCCAAATGAATTGGCAGAAATTCAGGCATATAGAATGTCTTTTCCCACTTACAAAGATTGTTAATTATTTCTTGTGACCTTAAGCACCAATATAATTAATAATAGCTCAGATGAAAACTATATTACAAAATATAACAGAATTATACTGAAAATAATACTTAGCTTATTCTCCACATTGTTAGAATGAACAAAGCCTGCCTAACATAATTACTTCTGTAGAATATCCAGCATTGTATTGTGACTACATAAAACTCTTAAATCACAGCTCATCCCCAACCTTCTTTATAAAGGATGCCTTTCTTGTTTAATATTACAGATCCACCTTGAGGATAGCTGCAGAGTCACTGTCAGGTCATTTGTTATAGAATGTGATGAAGAACAACGAAGCAAGCAAGCAACAACATATAAATTTCCTTTAAAACAAAGAAAAACATTGTTATAACAAGGATAGGTGCATTTACTGTCAGCTAGTATTCATTCTTCACAAGTATAAATTAAATAATATCTTTTCAGATCAATATAGATTTTAATAGGAAAATGCAAAAGAAAGCATAATGATTCATACTTGATATTTCTTAAAATTTGTTTTCAAGGTCAGAGATATGAATCAAGTGTCAACTCTTCTGGATATTTGAAAGGAATAAAAAAAACATTTTAGATTCTACTTTGAAACTTAGGGGGCACCTCATAGACTCTGTTAATTTTTTAGATATATAATTCATTCTAAACAACCAAAACAGAGGTTTATTATTTCTGTGATATAACTATTTTACCTTTGAAAGTAATATTTAAAATGCAGTTGCATCATTTTCTCACTCCCTCTGCCTCTTCCCATCCCATGGGATGCCAGTTCCAAATTACATATGCATATATATATATATATATACATATATATATATACTCATCTACATAATATATGGTACTAAGAGAAGGACTATTATCTAAATGAAATCAAATAATAAATATCTGTAATTGTATACCTAATAAATGCACTCATTAAATAAACAGAAAATGTAAACTTGAGTATATAAAGCAGTATTCTCAAAGGAATAAGAGAGACCTAAATTCTAGCTTTTCCAGGATCAGTAATTCTAAAATCTAGCCCCTTTATTTAGACTGTCACAATCTTCTGGAAAAAAAAAAAACCTTACCTATTCCTATTCAGAGAGCTACACTGGCATAACAACAAACAGAAATAATGTGACAACGTCAAATAGTTTCCAATATTCAAGGTATGACTTACAACAATATTTTAGTTATAAATTTATTTTTAAAAGCTTACTTCAATCCACAAGTGCCCTCTGTATCACAAATGAAAAAGTTAAGGATCTGAGAGTATAAATAGCTTACCTAAAATTCACACTTTCAAATGATGGAGATGGGATTAGTGGAAGCTGTGGACTTTCAAATCCATATATCCCTAGTACATAAAAAAGTGTATTTTAGAGAGATTTGGTGAGATAGACATGGTAAGGCACATTGTAATAAAAGTAGATATGTATAGACAAAGAAGCCATTAATACGTGTGAAAGCAAGAGAAGAGGAATAAAAATAGTGTCATAAATAGTCTCCTCAGAGTTCTAACAACTGAAATCGAGAGTGGATAACAATTCACACCCTTTTCATGTGAGAACAGAGTATACTAACTGCAATCAGCTATGGGAATTCTTCATGTAAGCCTAAGACAATGGGGAAATGGTCACTTTTTATTTTGTATTAATGACCTGATTTTCACAAATAAATTAATTTTATTAAAAAATAAGCATTCATGTTCAGATATCATTTTGCCCCTCTTTGTAACAAATAACTATCAAACATGACGCACTTAGACCACAAGATTTTGGAAAGGGGTTGTCCAAGTATAAACCAAAACGAAGTAGTTCTCATGAAAACTGAGAAATACATTCTAAACTGACTGTTCCTTTCTCAAAGAATCAATAAATTGTCACATTGTTGGCCACTAAGAAAATTAATCAATTCTGTTTTTTTTTTTTTGAAGATAAGTTAATTGCTTGTGAGCTAAGGTTCAGGAACCGTGAAAAACAACTCATCCTTAACGTGAATAAGCTCTTTAAACAAGAAACTATGACCATTTAAAGTAATAGAAGGGGAGAACTTATTAAATCACAAATTAATCAAAATATCACTCAGTCTTTTCCTGACATCTTTGGTCATCTTGTAGCTACTATAATTACTTTAATTCATTGATCTTTAGCCTCCACTGATGAACTCAGATTGGTCCTCAGATATGTATTCTGCTTCATGAATAGGAAAATGTCATTACTAATAGTGGATATCGTCTATTTAATTTAGCTAGTGACATCTATTGGAGGATACAGTATGATTATTGCCCTGAAGTTTAGAAGAAATTCATTTCTCTTACAGTTGGAAGCTTTAAGCAATCTCTTTATTACAATTGAATATTGATATAGTTGAAGTTAACCTTTACTATGCACTGAATTTTAAATGTGAAGTTGTAGCACAGTGGTATAGCAACTGTCTAGTATGAATAGGCCTGCATTCCATTTTCAGCATGGTAGGAAAAAAATCTAATTTTGAATCCTTTTATATTCTGGGTTCAACTGACACATTTTATGTAATAAATAACAAACAAATATTTATTTGGATGAGGCAAATACAAAAATATAGTTATAGTTAAGAATTGTCCTCCTCCTACTGATCATGCAGTACGAATCACAACTGATACATCTACAATACAACCCTATACCTATGTCATAGTGAACATTGCTAAAGAAAGTGGGGAATAATAATAAGAGTCAGAGGATCATAATATGAGCTCCAAGATAGTGTCTTCTATATATGAAAAGGAGAGTGCAGTCATAAAAGCTCAACAGTACAGTTGCCTAAATAAGACCCACACAATGACAATAACTGTTGGCATTCTAATGTGGATGAAAGGAGGAAGATCTCTCATGATTTCCTCTGAAGATGCAGCTGCAAGCATTTAATGGCTGCTGAGAAAGAGAAGCAGTCTTCTTTATAAATGAGACTGATAGATGATCAATTGTCAAGTGGTCAATACTAAATATAGTTATATAACCACTTTAAAGGAACTAAGCAGGTTATATTTACAAATACGCAAATATGTATGTATATAAATAAGAAGTAAGGAAAAGGAGGTCATGAATTTGAAATAAAATGGGGTAGGGGCATATGGGAGAAGGGGAGAATTGAGAGGGAAGAGTTGATATTTTACTCATGTATGAAATACTCAAAAAGAACCTTTTATCTAGATTGTTCTTTCAAATAAAAGAGAAAATCATTGCATAATTACTACAAAATTTATTTTATCAGAAGGATATATGAAATAGATATCTAATTTAAATAGGAAAATGTAAGAGGGCATAATTACTCAATGAAAATCTAGTAAAATAAAATGAGTAATTCATGTTCTGTATATATGCACAAAAATAAATTATACAAAGTAAATTTTATAAGATAAAAGAAAGTTATTTATCTGCACATATAAGAATAACTATATAGAATGCAAATATAAACCATATTCCTTTCAAATTGACATAAAAGGTTTTCTTCCAGAATCTATGAACACTTCATATACTAGAAAACAGCATGTGTTGACTTGGGGAGAACACTAGGAATAGAAATGACATACATATAGTGTTCATGTATGAAATTCTTCAACAGATAAAAGATATTTTTACAAAGCAGTTATTTCACTTCTTCACTCATAATACACATAATAGAAATTTTGTTTATTTATACACTTATTTGAATAATATTAAAATCACAAAGTTGTTGCTAGCTTGTGCTAACAGTCTACGATCCATACCAATTGCCTCATCATTTAGCATTTTTGACTATTTATATACAACCATTAATCTGTGCTCATATACATATACACATATGAACACACACACATATATATGCATATATACATATATATACATGTATATATGTATGCATTATGCACATAGTGCATATATACAAATTTTAAAGGAAACACTAATCTGAATATTAAACATATTTAATGGATCATGAATTTTGAAATAATGTCATTTCTATTTTAAAATCAAACACAGTTATTATGATATACTTTAAAACATTTGTGTCTCATTTCTTTGAGCATATTTTATAGCACATTGTTGCACTATTAATAATTATTTTTATTATAACTTTGTATTTTAGAACATTTCTTTATAATATTGTATATATTTGGTAATATATGGAAAAGCAATTAGAAACATGCTTCCATTAATTATTATAAAAACAGAATTTATAAAATTTAATTTACAATTTTTTTACATAAAAAGAACATTACAATGAGACCTAAATGAATGAAATTAGAAGATTGAAATAGCAGTGGACAGGATATTTGTAAGAATGTAGGCAGACTCAGCAGGGATTTCAAAGACAACTTGATCAATGTGGAATTTAGAATTGGGCATAATGTTAAAGAAAGCAGTAATACATGCTGAGGTACCCAGGGACCAGGAAAAAAAGAGAAACTACTGCTACCTCAAAACGTAGAAGTGAAAGGGACAAGAATTGCATTATCGGAGTCTGGTGAAGAGATAAAGGTGAGAAAAGCAAGTTGTGGGACTGGAGTAGACTAATCCATCCATTTCTAACAATGTGATACCAAAACAGGTAAGAGGAAAGTTGTTTACAAGCTTCCATTATCAAAAGCTCTCCTCCTTAAAAGATACCAATCAGAAGACAGAGGGTGCCAACAAGCATTATACACGTCATTTTCTCAAAGATTCCTCTAGGAGTAGTGCTTAAAGGTATTTGTTGCACTTGCAGAGGTCCTTGGTCCAGTTTCCAGCATAGATATGGTGGCTTACACCAATCTCTAATTCTAGTTTCAGGGAAACTGAAGCCCTCTTTTGAGGACTCTTTCATATATATGGACAGATTCACACACATATACATAATTTAAACAAAATAATAGCACTAAATTCTTTTAAAAATCTACATATTGCTGCATATTGACAATTAGCAGATGCTGGCATAGGTGTGCAGAATTGTAATTTCTTATTGACTAGATTATAAAGAAAACAGTGAGAGTCAAAAAACAATTGCTGTAGATACTTTGTAGGAATTGTATGTAGCTAAACAATGATATAAGGTAAATAATTAATCATGTAAATTGGGTACTTGGCAAATCTAATGTCACACATTAAAGAGTTCATGGCAGGATGTGTCTCCCTTAACACATACATCTTCCAGATGTATATACAGTTTAAAAAAAAGTAATCTGGAGGAAACAAACTGATAATTACTACATTTTCATTCCACATTTAGGATTTGCACTTTTTATTACACAAGACTTGACAAATTGCACTAATTACACTCCTCTCGCAAAGGCAATCAATAGTTTTCAAGGACTCAAGAAGCCAAAGTGCATAGGAACCTGTTTGGGGAGGCTTATATCAAATTGCTAAGCTTAAGAGCCTTCATTTCAACCTCAAAACCTATTTGCTATACCTAGGCATTGTACAGCATCCTTCATGTGGCACATTGACTGATTTGAGTAATAAAATCTTGTCAGAGAATTAGGAAGCTTCTCTGTTTTGAGCATGATCACAAACTCAGAAAAAGCTTTTAAGTCTCACTGTGTCATTTTTGTGATTTCCAGTTTGATGTTTCTCACAGTATAATGCATACTAGCATATGTCTGCATACAGTGCACATATAATTCTGGACAAATGCATCTTTTCATTGCATTACAATCACTCTTTTGTGCAGCTGACACATTCTTTTCAAATAGAAATGTAACATCTTTTAATTGAATTGGCAGTGGAGAGACTGTAATTTCTTTTGTCATCTAAATCACTCCATTTAGCTAGAACCTTTATTGCCACTTCAGAACATCTGGTCCAATTAAAGGTTAGCTGTGCCCCTCTCGTTTGAATAGGAGAAGAAGGTTAATTTTAATAGCCCTTAGGCAAAATCTGTTCCATTTTAAATCTGAGAAGGTTTCATCTTATAAAGCGGTCTTCATAATTGATATCAATATGTGTTTTAGAACTTTATCAACATTTTATATGTAGTAACAAACTCTTTCATATACAACCATGGTAAGATAGTACAAAGCATACAAAATCATGGTATGCTATTTGCAAGTGGTATTCAAATAAATGTAACTCTGGCTGGTTGGAACACATTTTGGAAACAGATGCCCTTAAAGAAATATATAAAATAATATCAGAATATCAAGTGAAAAGCCCCCAAATTAAAGTAAAATAAGGAACATGAAAACAAGGGAGCAATCATTCTGATTTTTACCGTGATGGAACTCTATGAGTCTATATGAACAACATAAATCTTGTTGTGCCAGAGTGATAAGCACAAAGTTGAAGGGAAGCCCTCAGTGTCATAGGATTTCCATTAAATCTTGGAGGGAAAATGAATAGAGTGGAAAGAAGAGGAAGTGGGAAATTCTCCACAGAACTGACACATTAACTAGAATATTTCTTGGTATTCCGTGAATATAAATGACAACACTTATAGTATTTGGTAGTACTTCAATTCCATTTGATCATTAAGGTATTTAAAGTATCTTTTATAAATTGAACATTTATTCTCATGATACGAAAAAATTAGCTACTGTGCCACATTTCAGGTATTTTAGTAGTGATAACCAAGGAAGGAGAAATATAGAAAAGACAACACTCCCTGAACAGCAGCTGAGCTGCAAGGGCACACACACACACACAACACACACACATTCATATATATATATATATATATATATATATATATATATATATATATTCAATGTACTCACTATTGTTAACAACTCATCATTAAGTCATGTCAAAAATACCTTCCATATAGTAAAATATACCCAGTACAAGTGAGTTTTGTACCTGTTGACTGCTCAGTTACTGGTGACCTCAAAAAATAGTTCCTACTTATGTAAAAATGTATAGATTCAAAGCACTTCCCACATAGGATCTGTCTCAGTCTTCTCACAAGCTACATATATATGCTATAATGGAAGTTTTCATATATTACACATAAGGTACATCATTCAAAACCACATAAACTGACCAAAAACACTGCCACATAGAAAGTTGCATTGGAAAGAGACAACCCTTCCTGTTTTTAACCAATACCTCCCATGAAGGAGAATTGAACAGGCAGTTTCATATTATTGCAAAACATTTACCATGACATTTATTTCTTCTGACCATGATTTGATAAAAACACCTTTTTATAGAAAAAAAATATAGGGCTGCTTTTAGATTTGTGTTCACAAATAGAATCAAACAAATATAAAATTGCTTTGGAATTATGCTTCTTGTTTTTAGTTCATTCTTTGTTGCCTCAAACTAAGAAAAGAGTCATGAAATAATGTAGTTGCAGCAACCTTCAAAGTGTCTTTGATAATGATAACACTAATATCAATTTTGTGCATCTACGGATTATGTAGGAGCATTCTTTTTTATGTAAAATACAAACTTCTTTCAGGATTTTTCTTACTTTTTGACTCCTACATGTAGGAATCTAAATGTGATAAATTTAAAGCAAAATAACTTTTGTAATAATTTAATGACTTCTAAATAACCAAGATATTATTTTTTCTCTGTGTGTCTCTCTGACTTTGTATCTTTCTGTCTCTCTGTCTCTGTCTCTGTCTCTGTCTCTGTCTCTGTCTCTCTCTCTCTCTCTCTCTCTCTCTCTCTCTGTGTGTGTGTGCATGCGCGCGTGTGTGTGTGTGACACACACACAGAGAATTTAAATGCTCTTTTACCATAGACTTAGCTGAAAATAGAAGATTCTATTTTTCAACTTTATAGAGGAAACTACAAGTAATTAATCATAAGCTCTTCAAGATAGATGGCATACTATTTTCAGGATCAGGAATCTTAGAGACTGTGACCTCATGTGACAACACAAATATATTCTGAATTCTCAAAATCATCATGATTTTTAAATGATGCAAAGTACTTTTAATCTGAAAGAATTGTTAAGTTATCCAAGATGGCCTTTAATCCAAAGGAAACAATAAAAAATTTAGAATCCATAGAAGATATAAAAAAGAAAATAGATGAAAACTCTAAGGCTAAGAGGAAACAGAAAACTGTGAGGTTACCTCAAAAGAAGAAAGAGTTCATACTCTGTTCTAATCTGTCTATGTACGTGGACCAACTTCTTTCAACTTGTTTAGGAATGTCATGCTCTCAAATAAGTCATTCCATAACACTGTATTCAACATTTCAGGATTTTCTCCCTCCTCACATTCAGCATTCGATATACCTTATTTGGATTCTCCATTTCTTAACAGAACACATTATTTCTAGTACAATATATATTCTAGAGAAAGGACCCAAGGAGCTCAAGTGGTTTGCAGCCCCATAAGAGGAACAACAATGTGAATCAACCAGTACCCCCAGAGCTCCCAGGAATTAAACTACCAACCAAAGAATACACATGAAGGAACCCATGGCTCCAGTCACATGTGTAGCAGAGGATGGCCTTGTCAGACATTAATGGGAGGATCGGCCCTTGGTACCGTGAAGGCTCAATACCCCAGTATAGGGGAATGCCAGGACAGGGAGGCAGGAGTGGGTGGGTTGGTGAGCAGTGGGAGGGGGAAGGGGGTTTCTGAGGGGAAATGAGGAAAGGGGATAACATTTGAAATGTAAATAAAGAAAATATCTAGTAAAAATCGTCATGAAAAATACATATATTCTAATGATTCTTTAATATATTTTCTTTAATAATGCGGTTCTGCCTTACTAGATGAAGCACAAGGATCTTTGTCTATTTTTAAGTTTTATTTAATTATGTTTATGTGTGTCAGTTTGTATCTGTTTGTGTGTATGAGAGACAGAGACAGAGAGAAACACAGAGAGAATACAAGGGAATATTCATGAATATATGTGCACATCGCTTCTCGGCATTTTGGCTAAGATCAAGTGTGAATATACGTGCATACATGAACGCAGTGCCTGTGTATGACAGAAGCAAGAACCAAATCCCCTAAAATTGGAGTAACAGACAGTTTGGAGATGTGTAATATGGGTGTTGGGAACAGAATCCAGTTCCTCTAACAGAACAATATGTCCCCTTAACCAATTGAACTGTATTTTCCTCGCATACTGAAGACCGTCTACTATGTAATGTATATTCAGCTCAAGGACATATATACCTTGTTTAAAAATGTTAATAGAACATAGTGGAGCATGTGTCCTTATTGCATGCAGGGGAAGCCTCTGCATATATGCCTAGGAGTGGTATAACAGGATCTTCTGGGAGTGTCATGCCCTGTTTTCTGAGGAACCGCCAGACTGCTTTCCAGAGTGGTTGTACCAGCTTGCAATCCCACCAGGAGTGGAGGAGTGTTTCTCTTTCTCCACATCCTCGCCAACAATGGCTGTCTCCTGAGTTTTTGATCTTAGCCATTCTGACTGGTGTGAGGTGAAATCTCAGGGTTGTTTTGATTTGCATTTCCCTAATGACTAAGGATGTTGAACATTTCTTTAGGTACTTCAGAGCCATTAGATATTCTTCAGGTGAGAACTCTTTGTTTATCTCTATACCCCATTTTTTAATAGGGTTATTTGGCTCTCTGGAGTCTAACATCTTGAGTTCTTTGTATATATTGGATATTAGCCCTCTGTCGGATATAGGGTTGGTAAAGATCTTTTCCCAGTTTGTTGGCTGCAGCTTTGTCCTTTTGACAGTGTCCTTTGCCTTACAGAAACTTTGCAATTTTATGAGGTCCCATTTGTCAATTCTTGATCTTAAAGCATAAGCTATTGGCCAGAAGCTGGAAAGAACCCAGATGTCCCTCAACGGAGGAATGGATTCAGAAGATGTCGTATATCTACACAATGGAATACTACTCTGCAATTAAAAACAATGAATTCACGAAATTCTTAGGCAAATGGTCAGAACTGGAAAATATCATCCTTAGTTAGGTAACCAAATCACAAAAGAACACACATGGTATGCAGTCACTGATAAGGGGATATTAACCCAGAAACTCGGAATACCCAAGACACAATTCACATATCAATAGATTTCCAAGATTTCCAAGATTTCCAAGATGGAAGGAGAGGCCCCTGGTCCTGGAAAGACTGAATGTAGGGGAATACCAGGACAGAGAAGCGAGAAGTGGTTGACTGGGGAACAGGGGGAGGGAAGAAGGCTTATGGGACTTTCAGGGAGGGAGGAACTGGGAAAGGGGAAATCATTCGGAAATGTGAATAAAAAAATATAGAAAATAAAAAAAAACAAAAAAAAATGTTAATAGAATGTCAACTTATAACCAGATAAAAATGATCTTAACATATGCTCACATGGACATAATTATAATAGACAATCATGAACATGAAAGTACTTGCAAGATTATTTTCATACATCTGCAATCACTTAGAAAGTAGTATCTTAGAATTTAGTTGCAATATTATGAACTGTATTATTATCAGAAAGTAATTTTAAAAATATTCCAAAAAACCTTTTGTAAGTTATTACTATTCTTTATATTAGTAGTTTAATTTTTCAATGTTTTAACATATATTCATTCATAATATTTAATAATAACAAAAATTGACATTTCTTGTAAATTAATTATAGAGAAGTTATACATAATAATTAACTGAAAAGGTTAATAGTAAGTTTATTAAAAATATTATATTTCATATAGTAGAATGCATTAAAATATTTTTCTCTTTAAAGCATATTATTCCTAGACTATGAAGAGAAGTAACAGAATGAGAGAAAATATTCAGAAGGAATTTTAAAATAAAAGAACATGTTCAAATACAATATAGCTTAAAACTGAACAGCACAATGAAAATAAATAGATGGATACAAATAAAAGTAGTAACTTGGTTAAAGAATGAACCATATGCATATGCTTCCACCCTGAGAACTATCTTTTATGTTACCAGAAGGCACAATGCAAGTTTCTAAAGGAAATAGACGACCAGCAATCTTACCCAGCTGTGATGTCTATGAACCACATAAACAACCAGCATGACACAATAACCCCAAAGGTACAATGGTGGCACAGGTATTTTGTTAATAACCAACAGCTCTGAAGTTGGTCTTAAGATTCATTGAACAAGAGAGAAGCCATGACAAGTATTGAAAACTAAGCTAACTGCTCAGATCTAGTAGAGTAATGGTTGGGTTATTGGTAGAAAACCTGCAAACACTATTTTATTACACTAGTATAATTGCTAACAACAATCTATTAATACTGATATCAACAGGCAAATGTAATCTTCACTGCTAATTATAGAAAAGGTTTTGGCAACAATAAGTGACCACTATAGAAACTACAACAAATCAAAATGCAAAACTGTAAAGTTTAATCCAAATGGATCTATCCACAAAACACTTCCATACTTGAGAGTTATGAAAAATTGCAGAAGAGGAGGTAGAAAGAGTATAAGAAACAGAGGATCAGGAAATTTGCTGTGAGATTGTAAATCCTGGTAATGTCAGAATCTACATCCATAATTACTCATCAACATGCCTGCCCAAAGATGAGCTGAACAAAGAAGACCCCAATGTGTACAGCAAAAATTTCCTAAGGATTCAACTTTATGCAAAGTACTATAGTAAACAGAGAAATACTAGAAAGGGGAGAATTAGTCTAGCCCAGGGACGATGATGCCAGTTGGTTTCTAATGCCAACTATTAAACTCTGAAAATATACATGCAAATAATACTTTATGGACTGTGTAATTTATATCTATGTATACACATATATAGATATATGCATGCAATAAACATTAATAAAAGAAGAGGCATTGAATTTGAAGGAAAACATGAATGGGTATATGAGAAGGTTTTGAGGTAAGGGCGAAATGTAACGATATAACAAAAAAAAATAATGGTTGGATGCTCTTAACTGATATGCTAAAGAGAATACAATGATGGCAAATAAGTCTGTGAAATGATGGTCAGTATAATACATTATCATCAAAATATCCCTTCAAACTATGAGATACTTCTACACACTTATAGAATGGTCTAATTTCCAAACAATAACAACACAAAATCAATGAGCTATCAAGTCATGAAGTATGGAAGAAATAAAAATGTGAAATTAACTGAAAGAATACAATATATAAAGAACATATACTTTTGATTTAATTATGTGAATTCTTGAAAATGAGAAGTTATGGAGGCAGTAGAAACATTATTGGTGGTAAAAATTTTAGTAAAATCTCTGCATGTCTGCAAAGTTGTAGCTTCACATACACATTTGCCAAATTCCATGAATAAGAGTCAACTAAGCTTTGGCTGATAATGATGTGTCTAGGAATGTCCATCAATTTTAATCTGATAGAAAACATTGATAATATTAGAAGTTATACATGTAGGGAGGCATTGATATGGAAAATATCTGTTCCTCCCTTTCAATTTACTTATGAGTCTAAGCTGCTTTAAATTACGAAGTCTCATTAAAAATATATTAGAAAAGTCCAGTAGAATATTTAAAACTATTCCTTTCTTATGGCTCTTGTCTGCAAAAATGCTAAAATATCCTCACCATTATTAAGCGGAAAAGATTCCTTGTATATTCTTAAGGGCACTATTCTTCCATCATTTCTGAAAACCACTAATCTACAATATTGTAGCTGCATTTCCACACAAATGCTCCATGTAGTCATTGATGTATTAGACATGAATACAGAGGGATAAATAATTAGACAATTTAATTTAACTTCAAAGCAGTACAGGTTAACACATGGTTGCAAAATCAATCTCTGCTTTAAAACAGTGAGACAGTACGATAAGCCACAGTTTGATGAATTATAACATAGGCAAGCAATCAAGAATGTTGATCGCCTTCTTGCTTTTCTGTTTTTACTGCTCTGAATTAGTCAGAAGATTATCTCATTTCTACCTTACTTTTTGAATAATTTTAGATATTCCAAATCAGAGTCCTCACTATAAATATCATGAAAAGCAATGTTTCTTTTGCAGTTATTATCCAGTAAGCCTGATTTCATTTAAGAAAATCAAAGAAAAATAAATATACACACATAAATGTTAACTCAGAGGTAGAATTTCACTAAACACTTCATTTTGCAGCTCCTTTAAGAGTTATGAGCTTTGAACATTAGTATTGCAAATACATATACATTGTTTTCAGTTTACTTCTAAGAAGTACTTTGTCTAATGCCTTTGGCGAGCAAGCAATTCATCATTGGAAGCACAGGCACATGCTGTTTAGGAATTAGTAGGCACTCATCTCCGTCCAATCATCCTGTCCCTGAAGAATTCAAAATTGATCTGCAATCTCATTACCTAATGATGATCATCTTCTTTCCCTTTCTTGAGCTTTATACTGAGGATTTCAGTGACATACAACACTGCAATCTGAGCAATAAATTTGAAGTTATGAACAACTTACTTTTATGGAAATACATCAAACTGAATACATTAAAAGGATAACTTTCATATCAGCTAGTCACAGTTTATTTTTCATGTTCAGCTCTGACAAACACAAATTTAAATAAAATATGCCATTTGATAATGTACTTTTATAAATATTATAAATTATAAAGACAAGTTAAATGAGGAATTCCAGTGAACAAAGACTCGAGGAAAACAAATTTTTTACACTTTTTTCTACTAAAATTGAGCCATAGACAGTGGGTCTTAGTAAGAATGCTCAGAAAATAAGGTCCTAGTTTCCCTGATGTATTTCAATTTCTTTAGCCACAAAACAGTTTTCAAGCTGTTCATCCTCTGTACTAGAATTTAAAATGTACATTTAGTGATCAGCTCCCTAATTTAGGGACTTTAAGGAAGGAAGTCTTTATCTCATTTTACCTCATACTTACAAAAAATCTATACAAACTTTTTCTCATATTCCTGGGACAGAAAAACCTGAACAGAATTGTAACATGTTGCTTATTTAGATCAGAACATATTTGAATTCTGTGTGTTCATTTCCTTTGTTGACCCACTTCCTTAGCGATTTCTCCTTGTCTCACAGGCCAGCAGCTGTCTCCACCTCAGGATTATGTCTCTCTTCTCAGTGTATAGATTTTTGTTTATTTCCAAAAGCTCTTTTCTTATCCAGCTATGGGAAAAAAGGTTTGAAAATTAAAAGGCATGCAGATTCTAGCATTTTAATTTAGTAATTTATCTCCTAAATCACACTTCAGTGAGCATCTCCTTAAGAATCATTTTATAGCAACATCTAAAGGTTGATATACAGTGGTTCTCTATGTCCAAATTTCTGACATTGCTATATAACATCTTAATGTTAGAATACATAGAGAAGTATTCATATCTATCATGACACAGGTGGGTCATGTGCCATACACTAGACATGGCTGATCCATAGTAATCAGAGGTCACAGAGACCATTTAGAAGATAAAAGGACAGTGAATATTATTAGTATATAGATGTCCTTATCTTCTATTTTGTTTAATCCATCCTCCTGTCTAACAAAGGACCTCCTGTCTGTCTGTCTTATGTTATTTCTTATTCCAATAATGATATGACTTACTTAGAGGCTTATTGAAATTTCAAAACTGAGATATATATATATATATATATATATATATATATATATATATATATATAATCACTAATGTAATAACCTTCATGCTAATTACTCAAATTCCATCCCAATGTTTAGTCACATTTCTTTTCATGTCTTTCTTTTTTTGTGATAATTGCTGAATGTATGTGATAACAGAGGTACTGAAATAATCTTGATGAGATCTTATTTTGAAATTTATATATGAATATTTATTGCCAAAGAAACATTAGTGCACAGTAAGGTACCAGAAGATATACAATAAAGCACTGCTAACAAATAGTAAAAGTTAAGACTCTTTCTTACTTAATCTAATACAACCTTTATATAACAACAGGTGTTTGGTCAGAGCAATGGACTTTGTACATTGGAATTTTTTTGCATAATACTATATTGATGTTATGATTCTTATTTAATTTAGTTAAAATATACTTCATCAAAGATAGTATATATTAATTAATATTTCTAAGTACGTATTTTGCCTTGTACCACATAACTTCTAGTAATCACTGGTATAAACAATACAGTTTCCTGTCCCACTGCGATTCTAACTGGATATGATAATTCCACTTTCCATTAAATGTGAGCCAAATTGAAGAGTATATACTAAAGAATATTCCCTCTATAGAAATATCAAGTTCCTGCTAATTCACTTACTCTTTATTTTGAGTAGGATAGAGCATTTACCAGATGAAGTTTACACATTGTAAAATAGATATTAAATATAAAACTAAAACTAAAGTAGAAGCACATAAATCAATTTCCTTGATGAGAAACAAACACACAAAAGAAGAAATAATAATTTCATGTTTCTATTAAGTCCTCTAGTTTTGAATTATTTCTTAGACAATAAGATTAGCATAATTTATTTGAAATACAAACTCAATTACTTTTAATGTTTAGTATTTCTGTTCATGTTACACAACATGAAATGATGATTCATATTCCTACATCAGGGTATTCACAAGCCCGAGTGGGGAGAAGAATTGTATTTTGTTTTTTTTTATTTTTAATTTTATTAGATATTGTCTTTATTTACATTTCAAGTGTTACCCCATTTCCTGGTTTCCCCTCCAAAAACCCCTTATCCCATCCCCCCTTCCCCTGCTTCTATGAGTGTGCTTCCCCACCCACACACCCACTCCCACTTCCCTGGCCTGGTATTCTCCTACACTGGGGCATAGAGCCTTCAAATGACCAAGGGCCTCTCCTCTTATTATTGTCCTATAAGACCATACTCTGCTACATATGCAACTGGACCCATGGGTCCCTCCATGTGTACTCTTTGGTTGGTGGTTTAGTGCCTTGGAGTTCAGGGAGTTCTGGTTAGTTGATACCTTGTTCTTCCTGTGGGGCTGCAAATCCTTTTAGCTCCTTTAGTCCTTTCTCTAACTCCTCCATTGGGGACCTTGTACTCAGTCCAATAGTTGGCTGAGAGCATTCACCTGTGTATTTTTCAGACAGTGGCAGGGTCTCTGAGGGGACAGCTATATCCAGCTCTTTCCAGCAAGCACTTCTTGTCATCCAAAATGGTGTCTGAGTTTGGTAACTGTATTTGAGATGGATCCACAGGTGATGCAGTCACCGCTCCACACTTTGTCTCCATATTTACTCCTGTGAAAATTTTATTTCCCCTTCTAAGAAGGACCCAAGTAACCATACTTTGGTCCTCCTTCTTCTTGAGCTTCGTTTGGTCTATGACTTGTATGTTGGGTATTCCGAGCTTTGGGGCTAATATCCACTTATCAGTAAGTGCATACCATGTGCATTCTTTTTTTTTTTTTTTTTTTTTTTTTTTTTTTTTTATTAATTTTTTTTTTTTTTTAATTTAATTTAATTTTATTTTTTTAATTTACATTCCAAATCACTTCCCCTTTCCCGTTTCCTCCCTCCCCGAAAGTCCCATAAGCCCCCTTCCCTCCCTCTTTTCTCCGTTCAACCCCCTCTCATTACTCTGTCCTGGCGTTCCCCTACATCCAGTCTTTCCAGGACCAGGGGTCTCTCCTTCCATCTTTTTAGAAATCTATTGATATGCTGATTGTGTCTAGGGTATTCTGAGATTCTGGGTCAATATCCCCTTATCAGTGACTTCATACCATGTGTGATCTTTTGTGATTGGGTTACCTCACTAAGGATGATATTTTCAAGTTCTGACCATTTGCCTAGGAATTTCGTGAATTCATTGTTTTTAATTGCAGAGTAGTATTCCATTGTGTAAATATACCACATCTTCTGAATCCATTCCTCCGTTGAGGGACATCTGGGTTCTTTCCAGCTTCTGGCTATTATAAATAAGGCTGCTATGAATATAGTGGAGCATGTGTCCTTATTGCATGCAGGTAAAGTCTCTGGGTATATGCCCAGGAGTGGTATAGCCGGATCCTCCGGAAGTGTCATGCCCAGTTTTCTGAGGAGCCGCCAGACTGCTTTCCAGAGTGGTTGTACCAGCCTGCAATTCCACCAGCAGTGGAGGAGTGTTCCTCTTTCTCCACATCCTCGCCAACAACTGCTGTCTCCTGTGTTTTTGATCTTAGCCATCCTGACTGGTGTGAGATGGAATCTCAGGGTTGTTTTGATTTGCATTTCCCTAATGACTAAGGATGATGAACATCTCTTTAGGTGCTTCTCAGCCATTAGATATTCTTCAGGTGAGAACTCTTTGTGGAGCTCTGTACCCCATTTTTTAATAGGGTTACTTGCCTCTCTGGAGTTTAACTTCTTGAGTTCTTTGTATATCTTGGATATTAGCCCTCTGTCGGATGTAAGGTTGGTAAAGATCATTTCCCAGTTAGTTGGTTGCCGCTTTGTCTTTTTGACGGTGTCTTTTGCCTTGCAAAAACTTTGTAATTTAATGAGGTCCCATTTGTCTATTCTTGATCTTAGAGTATAAGCTATTGGAGTTCTGTTCAGGAAATTCTCCCCTGTGCCCATATGTTCAAGGTTCTTCCCTAGTTTCCCTTCTATTAGTTTCAGTGTGTCTGGTTTTATGTGGAGATCTTTGATCCACTTAGAATTGAGCTTAGTGCAAGGAGATAAGGATGGGTCAATTTGCATTCTTCTGCATGTTGACCTCCAGCTGAGCCAGCACCATTTGTTGAAAAGACCATGTGCATTCTTTTGTGACTGTTTTACCTCACTCAGGATGATATCTTCTAGTTCCATCTATTTACCTAAGAATTTCATGAAGTCATTGTTTTTAATAGCTGAGTAGTATTCTATATTTTAAATGAACCACATTTCCTGTATCTATTCTTCTGTTGAAGGGTATCTGGGTTTTTTCCAGCTTCTGGCTATTATAAATAAGGCTGCTATGAACATAATAAAGCATGTGTCCTTGTTATATGTTGGAGCATCTTTTGGGTATTTGACCAGGAGTGGTATATCTGTGACCTCAGGTTGTACTATATCCAAATTTCTAAAGACCTACCAAACTGATTTCCAGAATGGTTTTACCAGCTTGCCATCCCACCAACAATGGAGGAGTGTTCCTCTTTCTCCACATCCTTGCCAGAATTTGTTGTCACCTGAGATTTAGATCTTAGCCATTCTGACTGTCATTCTAATATCGAATAAAATCTACTTTCAAACAAAAGTTATCGAAACAAGATAACAAAGGACACTTCATACTTATCAAAGGGAAAATCTGTCATGATGAACTCTCACTTATGAACACCTATGCTTCAAATGCAAGGGCACCCACATTCATAAAAGAAACTCTAATAAAGCTCAAAGTACACATTGAACCTCACACAATGATAGTGGAAGACTTCAATACCCCACTCTCTTCAATGGAGAGGTCATGGAAACACAAACTAAACAGAGATGCAGTTAAACTAACAGAAGTTTTTAACCAAATGGATTTAACAGATATCTAAAGAACATTTCATTATCAAACAAAAGAATATATCTTCTTCTTAGCACCTCATGGTACCTTCTCAAAATTGACCATATAAGCAATTACGAAAAAGGCCTCAACAGATACAAAAAGATTGAAATAATCCCATGCATCCTATTAGGCCACCACAGACTAAGGCTGGTCTTTAATAGCAACAAAATCAATAGAAAATTCACATACATGTGGAAGCTGAACAACGCTCTTCTCAATGATAATTTTATCAAGGATGAAATAAAGAAATTAAAATATTTAACTTTTAAATAGAACATAGCAAGTTTAACAACTATGCTATACTATGCAGCATTTGCTATAGAATATCTCCTTGTTGATCTGTTAAAATAAACATTCAATTTTGGGAAACCTATTGTCTTGGTTTCTTCTCCAGTTACTCAAAAAAAAAAATGCTTCAATAAAATCTATTTAAGGGAGGAAAAATTTGCTTTGATTCAAACTTTGAAGTTGGTCTATCATGGTGAGGAAACCTCAGTAGCAGGAGATTGAAATTGCTGGTCATGTTGCATCCCATACGAGAAGACCATGAGTAATGTTTGTACTCAGTTCACTTTCAAATTTGTAAAATATTTATATATAGGTCAGTATTCCAAAGTAGGAAATGCTGCCATTCATCATATGTGGATCTTCACGTCTCATAATCTAACAAGTAATCCTACACAGGTATGCTCAAAGTTCTATCACACAAGTGACCCTACATTTCATCAATCTGAAAATTGAGATAAGCCATCAAGCTTATGCACAAAATACTTGAGGAAAATGTTTAGGAACTATAAGCAAATTCTAGTAAAAGGGCCTCCAACAAATACGTCATAAAATGCCAAAGCACACAATACAGTATATCATGAATCAGTTCTTTTGATAACTTGGCTGAATTTAGAAGCAAATTTTCCCCCTCTAAAACTCAGGATAGATGATACAGACCATCTCACACTGATTTCACATGGATTTCACTCCTAGGAATCCCAGAGAAGTGCTAGCTAAGCCAGTTTTGGATTTATGAAAATCTAAATATCAAAATTGTAAAGTAATAAATATATGTTCTTAAGACAGAAAATGAATACATTAATGATCAACATAGTATTTTTAGAAAATTCAGTGTCTCTATAATAAATATATAGCTTGTAGTACCTACATTAGGCAAAAAGCAAGAATTTCTTTATGACATTGTTATGTTTTGTTTGTACATATATTTAATATCTATATTAATTTTTACATATATAAAATGGCCATTTGAAACTTTATATCCTATGATATGCAATATCTGTCATAGGATATTCTTTCTACTTCTGGGTGGTAAATACTTAAGAAATGGAAATTATTTGCTTGATCTTAAATTTTTTTTGCTATAACATATCAAATCAACTTTTAAAATGGTTACTTTAAATTACATCTGCAATACAAGTTGCATGATAGTTTCTTGTAACATGTCCTGAGGTGTTATCCATCTTTGCAAACTTTTTCTAATCTATATAGAAAAATTGTCATGGAAAAGTTGCATTTAACTGATTACTAGAGAACTAATAATATTAATAAGTATTTATTGACTTTCAAAATTTCCTCTTTCAAAAATTTATCTTTGAACATTTCACAGATTTGTAGTTTACTTACATCATTTTTACACCTTTAAGTTTCCAACTTTTTCATTGCTTCCCTACTTCTCAAATATATAACACCTATAATTTTTGCTGTTACACACAAACACACACACATACATACATACATACATACATACACACACACACACATACACATACTGGGCCTACTTAGCTCACTTTTTTGGTTGCATCCACATGGTTTAGGGTTAACCATTTGGGATTGGATAACATACCAAGGGGCTATTCTCTAGAGAAAACTAATTCTCCCTCTCTCAGGAGAAAGTGATCCCCTATAAGTCTTTATCTAGTGAGAGCATCATGAAATTTTCCCTCTCTACATTGACATATCCGACTGGTATACTGGTTTTGCTGCTCTTGTTTTGACGACCATAGCTTGGAGAGGTTATGGTCAGATCATCTCTGTCATATGTACAAGGTATCTTGCAGCAGTTGCCTTGATTTATGGATTTTAAAATATGTTTCTATTCCACAATGTTCTCTCAACCTTGGTTGCAGGAGTTGTATGGTAAATAATCCAATAATGCATGACTATGGATTTGGATAAGGATCAAATAGACCATCTAAACCATCCTATAACCCTGAAGAAGTAGAAGTCGTTATTGGAAGTCTTCCAACCAAAAAAAGCACAGGTCCAGATGGTTTTAGTGCAGAATTCTATCAGACCTTCAAAGAAGACCTAACACCAATACTCTTCAAACTGTTCCACAAAATAGAAACAGAAGGAACACTACCCAACTCGTTCTATGAAGCCACAATTACGCTAATACAAAAAGCACACAAAGATCTGACGAAGAAAGAGAATCTCAGGCCAATTTCTCTTATGAATATCGATGCAAAAATACTCGATAAAATTCTTGCCAACCGAATCCAGGAACACATCAAAACGATCATTCACCACGATCAAGTAGGCTTCATCCCAGGGATGCAGGGATGGTTCAATATAAGGAAATCCATCATTGTAATCCAATATATGAATAATCTCAAAGAAAGAAACCACATGGTCATCTCATTAGATCCTGAGAAAGCATTTGACAAAATTCAGCATCCTTTCATGCTAAAGGTCTTGGAAAGATCAGGAATTCGAGGCCCATATCTAAACATAGTAAAAGCAATTTACAGCAAACCGGTAGCCAACATCAATCTGAATGGAGAGAAACTTGAAGCAATCCCACTAAAATCAGGGACTAGACAAGGCTGTCCTCTCTCTCCATATCTTTTCAATATAGTACTTGAAATTCTAGCTAGAGCAATTAGACAACAAAAGGAGGTCAAAGGGATACAAATTGGAAAGGAAGAAGTCAAACTATCACTATTTGCAGACGATATGATAGTATACTTAAGCGACCCAAAGAACTCCACCAGAGAACTCCTACAGCTGATAAACAACTTCAGCAAAGTGGCAGGATATAAAATCAACTCAAGCAAGTCAGTAGCCTTCCTATCCTCAAAGGATAAGCAGGCTGAGAAAGAAGTTAGAGAAATGATACCCTTCAGGATAGCCACAAACCATATAAAGTATCTTGGCGTGACTGTAACCAAACAAGTGAAAGATCTGTATGACAAGAACTTCAAGTCTCTGAAGAAAGAAATTGAAGAAGACCTCAGAAGATGGAAAACTCTGCCATGCTCATGGATTGGCAGGATTAATATAGTAAAAATGACCATCTGGCCAAAAGCAATATACAGATTCAATGCAATCCCCATCAAAATCCCAACTCAATTCTTCATAGAGTTAGAAAGAGCAATTCAAAAATTCATCTGGAATAACAGAATACCCAGGATAGCAAAAACTATTCTCAAGAGTAAAAGAACCTCTGGGGGAATCAGTATCCCGGACCTCAAGCTGTACTACAGAGCAATAGTGTTAAAAACCACATGGTATTGGAACAGTGACAGATATGTAGATCAATGAAACAGAATTGAAGACCCAGAAATAAATCCACACTCCTATGGTCACTTGATCTTTGACAAAGGAGCTAAAACCATCCAGTGGAAAAATGATAGCCTTTTCAACAAATGGTTCTGGCTCAACTGGAGGTCAGCATGCAGAAGAATAGTCAATTCCAAGTGGATCAAGGACCTCCACATAAAACCAGACACACTGAAACTAATAGAAAGGAAACTAGGGAAAAACCTTGAACATATGGGCACAGGGGAGAATTTCCTGAATAGAACTCCAATAGCTTATGCTCTAAGATGAAGAATTGACAAATGGGACATCATTAAATTACAAAGTTTTTGCAAGGCAAAAGACACTGTCTAAAAGACAAAGCGGCAACCAACGAACTGGGAAATGATCTTTACCAACCCTACATCGAAAGGAGGGCTAATATCCAATATATACAAAGAACTCAAGAAGTTAAACTCCAGAGAGGCAAGTAACCCTATTAAAAAATGGGGTACAGAGCTAAACAATGAGTTCTCACCTGAAGAATATCTAATGGCTGAGAAGCACCTAAAGAGATGTTCATCATCCTTAGTCATTATGGAAATGCAAATCAAAACAACCCTGAGATTCCATCTCACACCAGTCAGAATGACTAAGATCAAATACACAGGAGACAGCAGTTGTTGGCGAGGATGTGGAAAAAGAGGAACACTCCTCCACTGCTGGTAGAATTGCAAGCTGGTACAACCACTCTGGAAAGCAGTCTTGGGGTTCCTCAGAAAACTGGACATGACACTCCTGTAGGATCCAGCTATACCACTCCTGGGCATATACCCAGAGGCTTTACCTGCATGCAATAAGGACACATGCTCCACTATGTTCATAGCAGTCTTATTTATAATAGCCAGAAGCTGGAAAGAACCCAAATGTCCCTCAACAGAGGAATGGATTCAGAAGATGTGGTATATTTACACAATGGAATACTACTCTGCAATTAAAAACAATGAATTCACGAAATTCCTAGACAAATGGTCAGAACTTGAAAATATCATCCTTAGTGAGGTAACCCAATCACAAAAGAACACACATGCTATGCAGTCACTGATAAGGGGATATTAACCCATAATCTCGGAATACCCTAGACACAGTTTGCATATCAATAGATTTTTAAGAAGATGGAAGGAGAGACCCCTGGTCCTGGAAAGACTGGATGTAGGGGAATGCCAGGACAGAGAAGAGAGCGGGTGTTGAATAGGGTAAAGAGGGAGGGAAGGGGGCTTATGGGACTTTCTGGGAGGGAGGAAACGGGAAAGGGGAAATGATTTTGAATGTAAATAAAAAAACTTAGAAAATCAAATTAAAAAAAATAAATAAAAGGCAAAAGAAAAAAAAGTGTACAGCACAGTCCAAGGCTGTTATGGACAAGAGCAGAGGGAGCACAGGAGTGGCAAAGTAGATGGGACAGGGACCTTCCCGGGTCCATCTACAACCAGGAATTCAGCTGCTCCAGAGCCATTTGTGTACCAGTCCTGCTAAGGAAGAACTGGTCTCCAGGAAGAGCTTTGATTCCTAGGATTGGACGTGAGAACATCATTTCCTCTTAGTGACTATCCAAGGCAGGTATAGTCAGGAGCACTGAGAGAACAGGAGTAGAAGAGCAGCTGGGACAGGATCCTTCTGGATTCCATCTGCACCCAGAAGCTTGACCGACTCAGAACCCTCTATTCCAGGGGATAACTGGTCCCAGGGGTACTAACACAGGCTTGAAGGCCCATAGGAGGGATAAGCTTCAGCCAGAGACAGCAGGACAAGCTAACACCAGAGATAACCATATGGCGAACAGCAAATGTAAGAACATTACCAACAGAAATCACAGCTATATGGCAACATCCGAACTAATTTCTCCCACAAGAGCAAGTCCTGAATATCCCAACACACCGAAAAAGCAAGATTTGGATTTAATATCACAGCTCATGATGTTCACAGGGGACTTCAAGAAGAACATAAATAACTCCTAAAAGAATTATAAGAAATCACAAAACAGCAACCAATAGTTTGGGAAAAGATCTTTACCAATACTACATCTGAGAGAGAGCAAATATCCAATTTATATGAAGAGCTGAAGAAGTTAGACTCCAGAGAAATAAATAACCCTATTAAAAATGGATGCAGAGCAAAACAAAGAATTCTCAACTGAGGAATAACAGATGGCTGAAAAACATTTAAATACATGTTCCATATCCTTAATCATCAGGGAAATGCAAATCAAAACAACCCTGAGATTCCACCTCACACCAGTCAGAATGGCTAAGATCAAAAACTCAGGGGACTGAAGATCCTACAGAGGATATAGAGAAAGAGGAAAACTCCTCCATTGCTGGTGGGATTGCAAGCTGGTAAAACTACTCTGGAAATCAGTTGGGAAATTCCTCAGAAAACTGGACGTACTACTACCTGAGGACCCAGCTCCTGGTCATATACCCAGAAGATGCTCCATCATTTAATGGATACAGAAAATGTGGTACATTTACACAATGGAGTACTACTCAGCTACTAAAAACAAAGAATTCATGAAATTCTTAGGAAAATGGATAGAACTAGAAAATATCATCGTGAGTAGGGTAACCCAATCACAAAAGAACATACATGGTATGCACTCATTGATAAGTGGATATTAGCCCAAAAGCTTGGAACAACCAAGATGCAACTCACAGACCAGATGAAGTTCAAGAAGAAGGAAGAACCTAATTGTGGATACCTTGGTCCTTCTTAGAAGGGGAATCAAAATACCCATGGCTCACAGCCAATCAATGAACTGAGCATAGGGTCCCAATGAAAGAGCTAGAGAAAGGGCCCAAGGAGCTGAAGAGGGCTGCAGCCCCTTAGGAGGAATAATACCAACCAGTCCCCCGCAGAGCTCCCAGGGACTAAACCACCAACCAAAGTGTACATATGTAGTGATCCATGACTCGAGATACATACGTAGCAGAAGATGGTCTTTTCTAACATCTTTGGATAGAGAGGCCATTGGTTCATTGAAGGCTCAATTCCCCAGTGTAGGACAATGCCAGATCAGGAAAGTGGGAGGGGCGTTGGTAAGCAGGGGGGGATGGGATAGGGTGTTTTTGGAGGGGTGATGAGGAAAGGGGATAACAGTTGAAATGTAAATAATGTAAATATTTAATAAAAGAAAAAAAATGTATAGCATTTCATAAAACATCTCCAGGAGAGAATTTGAACAAAGTCAGCAGAAACTATGAGACAATGAAATTATGTCAGCAGGGAGCAAATCAAACTATGTTGCACAAAGGGAACACTAGATAGCTCAAAGACTTCAGAGAAGAGCACATAGAGACATTGGAACTGATAACCATAGTCTTGTATGATGGGAATAGTTGGGTTCTCAGGATCTGAATTCAGCTCCCCCACATACCTTTACATGTTCTGATATATATATATATATATATATATATATATATATATATATATATATATATATATATATAAAATATATAATGATATATAATATAATATTATGTATTATATTATATAACAATATTATATATAATATATAATATATACCATAATATATTATAATATATAATATATTATAATATATGATATTTATATATAATTATATTATATATATTATAATTATATATAATATTTATATATAATATATATAAGTATATATATCTATATTTATATAATATACATTTATATATAATAAATATATATATTTTTTTCTATATTTCCAATGATTTCCCCTTTCCCAGTTCCCCCCTCCCCAAAAGTCCCATAAGCCCTCTTCCCTCCCCCTGTTCCCCAGTCAACTCCCTCCTGCTTCTCTGTCCTGGTATTCCCCTACACTGCTATATCCAGTCTTTCCAGGACCAGGGGCCTCTCATTCCTTCTTCTTGGAACTCAATTGATATGTGAATTGTGTCGTGGGTATTCCGAGCTTCTGGGCTAATATCCACTTATCAGTGAGTGCATACCATGTGTGATTTTTTGTGACTGGGTTGCCTCACTAAGGATGATATTTTCCAGTTCTGATATATTAAGATCTATGTTTCTTCTCTTCACATCAGGGCCTCAGAGAAAGCCTTGATCAATCTGATGCTCAAAGGTATATCTCTATAGTAATGTTGCTTTAGGAAAAGCATAGTTATAAGTTATTCTCTAGGTTCTAAAACCTCTCTAGCCATGGATATTTTCCTAGGCTAACACAGGTCATGATTTACTCATATTGACTGAGTTTTGAAACCAATTTTATGGCTTTTGGTTACCTGCAAGATATAAGTGTCATTATTATACCCTTGGGCTATCTTTTCATCCTCTCCATTGTTGTGATGTATAGGCTTTACAAATATGTTAGGGTTATTAACAGTTTTTCCCCTTGGGAAGACTGCAGAATGCCTTCTGATACTATGAGAGTCAGTTCTCAGTGAGCTGGTGTCCAGATCAGTTCTAGCTTGAGTTTTTCAAGTCCTGGATGACACAACTTTTACTTCATTGGTACATTTAGAGCAATTACTATATACATATACATACACAGACACATACACATACACATATGCATGTGGTTACTGTAGTGGTTAGAACATGCTTGACCCAGGGAGTGACATTGTACTGCTGAGTCTGGATTGGCCATGTAAGTGTTCCTGCCCCTGGAATAGAGCCACCAGGGTCTGGGCCTCCACGAGTGTCAATTGATACAGTGGGTAAAAGACTGGTTTGAATAAAAATGTATATATTTTCATGTTCCTCTTTTGAGGAAAATCCTCTCAGCCAAGACTCTATGATAGACAGCACAAGTCTGGGAAGTGAGGGTGTGGCTAATGTCTCAGCAAAATGATAAAACTGAGACTTGGAAGGTTTGGGGGAAATGCTCTTAAAACAAGTTTGAAAAAATATAATTTCTCAACTACCTAAGATATAAGGATGAAGTATGAATTGGTAAAGGACTTTCACATATCTAATGCAACAAAGGAGGATGCATTATCAGATTTAGTTTTTTTTCTTTTTTTTTATTAGTTATTTTATTTTATTTTTTTAATTTACATTCCAAATCACTTCCCCTTTCCCGTTTCCTCCCTCCCCGAAAGTCCCATAAGCCCCCTTCCCTCCCTCTTTTCTCCATTCAACCCCCTCTCTTTACTCTGTCCTGGCGTTCCCCTACATCCAGTCTTTCCAGGACCAGGGGTCTCTCCATCTTCTTAGAAATCTATTGATATGCGGATTGTGTCTAGGGTATTCCGAGATTCTGGGTCAATATCCCCTTATCAGTGACTGCATACCATGTGTGTTCTTTTGTGATTGGGTTACCTCACTAAGGATGATATTTTCAAGATCTGACCATTTGCCTAGGAATTTCGTGAATTCATTGTTTTTAATTGTAGAGTGGTATTCCATTGTGTAGATATACCACATCTTCTGAATCCATTCCTCTGTTGAGGGACATTTGGGTTCTTTCCAGCTTCTGGCTATTATAAATAAGGCTGCTATGAACATAGTAGAGCATGTGTCCTTATTGCATGCAGGTAAAGCCTCTGGGTATATGCCCAGGAGTGGTATAGCCAGATCCTCCGGGAGTGTCATGCCCAGTTTTCTGAGGAACCGCCAGACTGCTTTCCAGAGTGGTTGTACCAGCCTGCAATTCCACCAGCAGTGGAGGAGTGTTCCTCTTTCTCCACATCCTCGCCAACAACTGCTGTCTCCTGTGTTTTTGATCTTAGCCATCCTGACTGGTGTGAGATGGAATCTCAGGGTTGTTTTGATTTGCATTTCCCTAATGACTAAGGATGATGAACATCTCTTTAGGTGCTTCTCAGCCATTAGATATTCTTCAGGTGAGAACTCTTTGTTTAGCTCTGTACCCCATTTTTTTTTAATTTTTAATTTACATTCCAAATCACTTCCCCTTTCCCGTTTCCTCCCTCCCCGAAAGTCCCATAAGTCCCCTTCCCTCCCTCTTTTCTCCATTCAACCCCCTCTCGTTACTCTGTCCTGGCGTTCCCCTACATCCAGTCTTTCCAGGACCAGGGGTCTCTCCTTCCATCTTTTTAGAAATCTATTGATATGCGGATTGTGTCTAGGGTATTCCGAGATTCTGGGTCAATATCCCATTATCAGTGACTGCATACCATGTGTGTTCTTTTGTGATTGGGTTACCTCACTAAGGATGATATTTTCAAGTTCTGACCATTTGCCTAGGAATTTCGTGAATTCATTGTTTTTAATTGCAGAGTAGTATTCCATTGTGTAGATATACCACATCTTCTGAATCCATTCCTCTGTTGAGGGACATCTGGGTTCTTTCCAGCTTCTGGCTATTATAAATAAGGCTGCTATGAACATAGTGGAGCATGTGTCCTTATTGCATGCAGGTAAAGTCTCTGGGTATATGCCCAGGAGTGGTATAGCCGGATCCTCCGGGAGTGTCATGCCCAGTTTTCTGAGGAACCGCCAGACTGCTTTCCAGAGTGGTTGTACCAGCCTGCAATTCCACCAGCAGTGGAGGAGTGTTCCTCTTTCTCCACATCCTCGTCAACAACTGCTGTCTCCTGTGTTTTTGATCTTAGCCATCCTGACTGGTGTGAGATGGAATCTCAGGGTTGTTTTGATTTGCATTTCCCTAATGACTAAGGATGATGAACATCTCTTTAGGTGCTTCTCAGCCATTAGATATTCTTCAGGTGAGAACTCTTTGTGTAGCTCTAAGCATGCAAATTGACCCATCCTTATCTCCTTGCACTAAGCTCAATTCTAAGTGGATCAAAGATCTCCACATAAAACCAGACACACTGAAACTAATAGAAGGGAAACTAGGGAAGAACCTTGAACATATGGGCACAGGGGAGAATTTCCTGAACAGAACTCCAATAGCTTATGCTCTAAGATCAAGAATAGACAAATGGGACCTCATTAAATTACAAAGTTTTTGCAAGGCAAAAGACACTGTCAAAAAGACAAAGCGGCAACCAACTAACTGGGAGATGATCTTTACCAACCTTACATCCGACAGAGGGATAATATCCAAGATATACAAAGAACTCAAGAAGTTAAATTCCAGAGATGCAAGTAACCCTATTAAAAAATGGGGTACAGAGCTACACAAAGAGTTCTCACCTGAAGAATATCTAATGGCTGTACCCCATTTTTTAATAGGGTTACTTGCCTCTCTGGAGTTTAACTTCTTGAGTTCCTTGTATATATTGGATATTAACCCTGATTTAGGAAGTTATAATCGAAGGTCAAGATCACACCCAGTTAAGTTTATTGTTGTTTATGGTTACAAAGCAAGGTAGATTCCTGAGTTCAAGATCAGCCTGGGACACAGGGAGTTTAGATCCATGCCAAGGTGGTAGGAATTTTAACTTCAGAGTGGGGTCACGCCTATCTATCTTATTTTCTGTGCTTGTGCTTGCAGGTCTCTTTCTAAGAATCAAGGGATTTAGGTCAAGAGATTCTGATTTATTGGATAATCAAAAGGGAACCTGGGGTAATGACTCAACTGTAATGTAAATAAATGCCTGGGCTTTTGGTCTGCAAATAATAAGCTATCCAGAAAGTTGTTTTCTCAAGCAGAAAGCTATATGGAGATCTCCTGAGAAAGCTGATGAGAGAGAGAGAGAGAGAGAGAGAGAGAGAGAGAGAGAGAGAGAGAGAGAGAGACAGAGAGAGACAGAGAGAGAGAGAGAAAGAGAGAGACAGAGACAGGGACAGAGACACAGAGAGAAAAGAGAGACAGAGACACAGAAAGGAGAGAGGGGAGAGAGAAGAGAGGAGAGAGGAGAGATAAACAGAGAGAGTGGAGAAAGGGGAGAGGGGAGAGGGAGGAGAGAGAGAGGGAGACAGAGAGAGAGGAAAGAGGGGAGAGAGGAGAGAAGAGAGGAGGGAGAGGGGGAAGGGTAGAGAGGGGAAGAGAGAGAAGAGAGAAAGGCAGAGAGAGACATATACAGAGACAGAGAAAGAGAGAGACACAAAGAAAAGAGAGACAGAGAGGAGAGGGGAGAGAGAAGAGGGAGACAGAGAGACACAGAGAGACACAGAGACAGGGACAGAGAGACACAGAGAGAAAAGAGAAAGAAAGACAGAGAGAGGGGAGACAGAGGAGAAAGGGGAGAGAGAAGAGAAGAGAAAAAGACAGAGAGAGAGAGATAGAGGATAGAGGGGAGAGGGACACAGAGAGAGAGGGAAGAGGGGAGAGAGGAGAAAGAGAAGAGAGAGGATAGAGGAGGGAGGGGGAAGGGGGAGGGGGAAGAGAGAAGAGAGAGAAAGAGAGAGAAGAGAAGAGAAGAGAAGAGAAGAGAAGAGAAGAGAAGAGAAGAGAGGAGAGGAGAGGAGAGGAGAGGAGAGGGGAGGGGAGGGGAGGGGAGGGGAGGGGAGGGGAGGGGAGGGGAGGAGAGGGGAGGGGAGGGGAAGGGAGAGGAGGGGAGGGAGAGGAGAAGAGAAGAGAGGAGAGGAGAGGAGAGGAGAGGAGAGGAGAGGAGAGGAGAGGAGAGGAGAGGAGGGGAGAGGAGAGGAGAGGAGAGGAGGGGAGGGGAGAGGAGGGGAGGGGAGAGGATGGGAGGGGAGAAAGGAAGGGAAGGGAAGGGAAGAGAAGAGAAGAGAAGAGAAGAGAAGAGAAGAGAAGAGAAGAGAAGAGAAGAGAAGAGAAGAGAAGAGAAGAGAAGAGAAAAGTTCAGTCTGGAAAGCTGTCTCAAGCAGAATATATAACCCAAAATTTGACTTCAAATCATTTGTTTCACCACCCCCAGACACCGCTTCTTTAGAACTCCTCTCCAAGACAAGGCTAGTCTTTGGGATGGTATTGTTAAGAGGTGTGACCTTGTTGGAGTAGACATGGCCTTGTTGTAGGAAGAGCATCATTTTCGGGGTAGACTTTGCGATCTTTCTCCTAGCTGCTTGGAATACAGTCTTCTGATTGCCTTCAGAACAAGATTTAGAACCCTCAGCTCCCCTAGTACCAGGTTATCCTGGAAACTTCCATAATTCCTGCCAAGATGATAGTGGATTGAACCCTGAACCTGTAATCCAGCTCCAAATATATTTGGTATTCTGTAATACAAGATTTGTTTTGTCTTTTGTAAGAGTCATCTTGGCCATGGTATCTCATTATAGCAATGGAAATCTTAAGAGAGTTGTTCATTAATTAATCAAATTTTAGTTCCTATTTGTTCATAATGGTTGCATGACATGACATAAATAGATATTAACACAAACAGGTTTATTTTTCATTTTACATCACTTTGCCTTGTGTTTATCTATCTCACTCCCTATTAAATTAGCAAAACAAGCACACGAGTTAGTACACATAGTGCTGAAACAAGATGCCCTATTGCTAAGATAAGAAAATTACATTTTCTTCCAATTGGGAAGGACGAGAACAAATGCCAGGCTACAAATGAACACTATCAATCCTCATAATTTTCATCTAGATTATTTAAAATTCTTTGTAATGTACATATAGGATTTCCACCCCAATTTTTGTCATATTGATAGATCAATCTTCCTAAAGCACAAGTAAAATTAGGCATATCTTGTCTAAAATTCCACAATGCCCCATATTACTTTTGTTACATAGAAATAACTCTGGCAGAGTTCACTTATTGTTCTTCCTGCATATGTAAGAGAGAATAGAAGGGATAGATTAGTAGTTTCAATGGGAGAGATTGAGATATAAATGATAAACTTTTAGTATTTAAGTATGAAACTCTCAAAAAATTACAGAGAAATAAAAACTGTCAATGTATTTACCTATGTTTACTGGCAACTATAAAAATCCTACTATAGTAGCTGAAATATTAATATAAAACCAACAATGGTCAGGGTTGTGTAAGAGACTCATAAAATATGTAGCTTGTTGCTATTTCCTTTGGTTGCCTTCAGAGAAGGAGGTGGGAGGTAAATCTCTACTACTGAAGTTATCAGGTACTTTACTCACCTTGCCCAGTAGTTCTTAAACTGCAACTAATATAAATGCCTCCTTCCTGAGGAACAGCTTTCTTGAAACCAGGTATTATGCAAGCTTTAATAGGATGGAAGCACCAAGTAGTCCTATACAGCTATGATGTATATAAACAATAGCATTGACTAATATGGTACAGTAAAACTAAGATGTAATAGTGGCATACATACATTGGTGGTAACCACAAGCTCTCTAATTAGAATTGAGACTCATGTAAAAAGGACACCATGCCTGGAACTACAGACCTAGTCAACTATTCAGTGCTAATTGTGCCATAGGTCTATCAGGAAAACAAATTTTATTCAACCTTCATAACCTCTAACTAACTCTAAACATTTATTCTTATAACCACAGATAAGTACAGTCCTCATATCTCATTAAGGAAAATTGTCATTGCAACCAGTGGAGATGACTACAGAAAACCTGAACTAATCAAAATGCAAAATTATGGAACCCAGTTCCATGAGTATACCTATAAAATATGCCTACACCCAAGGCTCAATGAATAATGTAAAAGAGCAGACTAAAAGACCATGAGAACCAGAGGAACAAGAAGTATTCTGTGAGACTGCATCTATAGAAATGTGGGGTGGCATACCCATAAAGTCACAACAACATAGTTCCTCAAATATGACCTGAAAATGACAACAGCAATATAAATGCTAAAGTACACAGAGAAAAGCCTATGATATCTTAATGCTACAAAAAGAACTACAGGCAACTAAGGAATGCTGAGAGTAAGAGAAATATTCTCTAGAGAAAAATATTTTAATTTGTTATCCTATACTAAGGAGTCAGCCCTCAAAACATACATGCATAATAATATTTTACAGACTTAGAAATGTAAACATATACAACACACACACACACACACACACACACACACACACACACACACACATATATATATATATATATATATATATATATATATATATATAGATATATGAGAGGGTTTGCAAAGGTGAAAATTATAATCTCAAAAGAGGAAACAATCAACAATAAAAACAAAGTCATAAATCATAACATATAAGCAAAAGACCTGTAAAACAACAAGCAAAAAAAGCCTCCAAAAGAAAAAGTCTAAAAAAACAACATGGAGCTTGTTTGGTTTTAGTCATTTACTATTACACATGGGGCCTACACTGAAGTGTGGTTAATATATCAAGGCTCCATTGAAAGAAAGGTATAAGGTTTTCTGGGTAGGAAGGTAGGTATGATCTGAGAGGAACTGGAGAATGGTAAACTGTGATTATAATATATCATATGAAACATTTTTTCCAACTAAAAATAGTTTTATTATTTTCTTGAAAAATAACCTTTAAACCTTTAAGAACATGAAGTTGGGAAGATCTGTAACTTATGGTTGATAATTAAAATTACTTAAATAAATAAATGTGTAGTATAGAATTAGATTTATGAATAATATATGAATATGAGGTATCAAATATAGCTGGACATTTAAGTAGATGAACAGACAAACACAATTATTACATATAAACAAAGTGCTTTCAAGCTTTACCAGTATTTGGATGATGCTGAAAATTGATTTTCTTATTATATAAGATAATTTTGCAGCATTGCATTTTTTATCAGACAGTTATTTAAAGACGAGATTTTTAGAGAAGTAGTTCATATTGAAAATGATTATTGGGGATATATTTAGAAACACAGGGATGATATTTAAAATAAGAAACATATTTTTATGCGCTCGAGTATAGTAAAAGATGAGAATACCTCTAATCATGGGTCATGGACATTTGCACATCAGCAGAATGCAAAAAAGAAGACCGGAGGAAGAAGATAGAGGCAAATCAACCAACTGGGAATAAATAAAGTATAGAGGGCACAGAGAGGATGTTAGTAGCAGATCCTCTAGAATAAGATTGGTAAGATCATAAGTGAAAATAATCTGTGAAAATAAAAGAAGTGTATATCTTCAGGCATGAAGTATTAAAGGAGGGTAGCTTCACAGGGAGCAAAGATAATTACACTAGTACATATTTTATGGGCTTACTGTGAAGCACCAACCAGCTAACACTTTTGCAATGGTGATATAAAATGTCAAATATTAAATATCATGCGTAAATTTTGTTTTTAATTACAGTAGAACACATTTGTGAATGATACAATGAATGTTTTTGGAAATGTGACGGTTTCAAAGAATGAAAACTGGAAAGGCACATTAGTGTCATACTGAATTTTTA
This sequence comes from Tokudaia tokunoshimensis, assembly GCA_036184795.1. NCBI lineage: Eukaryota > Metazoa > Chordata > Mammalia > Rodentia > Muridae > Tokudaia > Tokudaia tokunoshimensis. The sequence goes on along the minus strand of BTHU01000023.1, from coordinate 127,698,424 downwards.
AATTTCTCCTGTTATCTTTGATGGTATTGGATGATTGTTGACATCTTAGGCAGCTTGCAAATAAAACCTGAATATGCTTGTACAGTTTTGTTTGTAATATTCTCAGATGAGCATGCAGTAAATAGTGCTACTCCAAATCAATGAATCATGCCACAACAAAAATTACACTGCCCTTTCCCTGTATAGCACAAAGTTAGTTCACAAAAGCTATAAGGAAATAGGCTAATACAACAAGAAATAATGTCAGAATTTTCCTCAAAAACATTAGAGAGTTACTACTGCCATTTTTACTTGAATCTCTTTTAAAAAGTAAATGCTATAAAACATTGAACATTTAGAATATTGGCTGTAATTTGGAATAATATTATTAAGATGGATTTGGTTATGCCCCAGAACAATTGATAGAACAAATAAAATTTATTTTTAATACTAAAAGTAGTAATGTAACAATTGAAACAAAAGAAATATGCAATTACCAGAGAGCAAAAAAATACCACTATTTAAATCATTTTCAGTTCATCTATAATAAATGGCTGATGCCAACTAGACTGCTATTTTCCTGTGTTTAGGCAAATAATTTTTTATCTGATATAAATACCTAAAAATAATTTAGTGCTAAGCTGGTAGGAAATTTTCATATTCTCTATATGAAAATGCACGGGAAGCTGCTATACAATTCCTTTCAACTCCAAATAGAAAATTGTGGCCATTTTTCTGTGTGTGTCATTTTCAGATTCAACTCTAAGTACATGTCCCTAGTTTTCTTATCACGTGTCAATTACTTACCCTAAGGAAGAAAACCAGTTGCAGAAAATCTATATTTTCTCATAGCTTTGGACATGTTTTCTGTGATTATGGCAGTAGGTATTCCCTCACAATTTTGTTTCTGTATATCCCTTGAGTATACCAACTGCGGAAAGTCAGCAGTGATCTATTGAAAAGGGGATTACAAATGAACTCAGTTTGTTCCAGGAAAGATGGTGAGCCGAGTGTGGGAATGAGTATACATGACCAAGAATTGACTATGAGTTGGTAACTGGTAAAGTGAGGTGATATGAACATGAGATTTTTGTACCTTTTTATGTGGCTGAAATTTCCAATAGTCTATCTATAAGTTATTCATAAACATGTAACCTATAAAGAACAATACGCATGTTGACATTGTATTTCAGTATTTAATATCTTCCAGATCTTGTTGTGGGCACTGAGAAAAGACAAGTAAGTAGAACTGTCTAATACAGAAGAGGTAATAAATAAAATTGTGGGTTTAAGATTAAAAAAAAGACTACTGAGAGAATGACTAATTAAGATAGCTTCCATAGTATCTTTATAGTACTCAAAGCAATTGAAATGTTCATTCAACAAATACATATGCACACACACACATACACACATAAACACACACACACACACACACACACACACACACACACACACACACACAAACAATTCTTGAATCATCTCCCAAGGTAAGCTTCCTAAAGTTAGACTAGTATTACAGGAAAAGAGAACACATATTCTGACTTCAAAGGATACACAACATCCTTTAAATCAGCCTGTGATAAATATTTAACATTGTAGAAACTGATTTGTATACAGAAATATAAAATTAAACTTTAAAATTAAACATATTTAATCAAACAGCTATTATTGGGAGGATTTTGTTATCTTCTTTAAATCCTTAATAATTTTCCATTAACAGTAAGAGTAGCTTTAAAAAAAATAACTGACTTGCATGATGCTACACATTGCCAGGATCCTGCCTTACCTCAAGGACAAAGGCAATGAAGCACAGAATGAAACCTCTGAAACCATGACCCATGATATGGCTATATTTCATTTATTTATGTCAGGAATTTTGTCTCTCTCACACATATGAACACAGAGTAACCACAATTATCTCATAATTGGAGGGAATCTAAGATACAGAAGCACAAATTTGGCTAATAAAATAGACATACAGATTTGTGTTTGCTTCGGTTTGTTTTAATCCAATATAAATCCATGAAATTAACATCTTTAATAAAAAATGAAGGCATTCATTTTCAAAGTTGGCATGCATTGTGGATGTAAGACAATGAATGCAGAATGCAAGAGACACAAATGACCTCTAACTCTACAAGTAATCTATGTGCTCAGTATGCTTCAAAAATAAACCAAAACCCCACATAAAGTAGAAAAGATAAAATGTGTTAAATAGAACTGTTGTGATTTATGGTACTTTGGTGTTTTTCTAATTTTATTTTAGTGAGGCTGAAAATAAACCTTGGTCAATTTTAATCTATACTTAATTTATGACAATATCTGATCTAATAGTAAACTTTGTTTTCAAACATCACACAATTCAATAGATTAAACTGCTCTATTCCAACTAATTCCAAAGCAAATCTTCACAAAGGATAAAATCTGATGAGCTTCTTCTCAGTATAAGCACAATTAGGAAAACGCTGTATTTAAAGTGCTTTATTTACTTTTTGTAGAATATTTTATTACTTAAATGTATATCAAATGATACATGTTGCCAAGATGCTTTCAGCAACAGTTGAGAGCTGAAATATTGTTTTTAAATAAGTAAGGAAAGAATAAATATGCAAAAGAAAGTATAATGGATTTATAAGAGATGACAATCCACTTGAACATATCAGAAATTCTGGTACATATACATTTATGCATGAAGAATATCAAATAATAACTTAAAATATAGAATCACAAGCTATTCGTGCACAAAACACAGTATAAATTTAATGCCCATTCCAAAATAATAGAACACTGTACATATAACATTAGGATATCTAAGATGGAACAGATTATAACACAGTGAGAATTCTACATTATTAAATATTCTCTTCATATCCAATGTTAGAGAACTGAAGTGGCATTTGGACAGCCAGATTACAATTTTATGTAGTTCAATGTTATAAACCAGCTTTATCTGAAAATGCATAAATTTCATTTGTTATTTTTTTATTTCCAGGACAAAATGTATTCCACCCACTAGCCTACTTTCTATGATATGACATTGAAAGGGTAAGATGAAAGAGATGTAATTGAAGATCATTTCAGAAAATGGAAAGATCTCCCATGCTCATGGATCAGCAGGATTGACATAGAAAAAATGGCCATTTTACCAAAAGCAATCTACAGATTCAATATAATCCCCATCAAAATTTCAACTCAGTTCTTCACAGAGAAAGAAAAATTCACAAATTCATCTGGAATAATAAAAACCCAACATAATGAAAAACTATTCTTAACAATAAAAGAACTTCTTGGGGGAATCACCATCCCTGACCTCAAACTGTACTATGGAGTAATAGTGATAAAAACCACATGTTAGGGTACAGCGACAGGCAGGTAGATCAAAGAATAGAACTGAAGACCCAGAAATAAAGCCACACACCTTTGGTCACCTGATCTTTGTCAAAAAAGCCAAACATACAAAGTGGGAAAAAGGGCGGTGGTGGCGCATGCCTTTAATCCCAGCACTTGGGAGGCAGAGGCAGGTGGATTTCTGAGTTCGAGGCCAGCCTGGTCTACAGAGTGAGTTCCAGGACAGCCAGGGCTACACAGAGAAACCCTACCTCTAAAAAACAAAAACAAAAACAAAAACAAAAACAAAAACAAAAACAAAACAAAACAAAAAAAAGAGGTAATGCAAAGTGGGAAAAGGAAGCATTTTCAACAAATAGTGCTGGTTCTTCTGACAGCATGTAGAAGACTGCAAATAGATCCAACCTTACATCCATGTACAAAGCTCAAGTTCAAGTGGATCAAGGACCTCCACATAAAACATTTAATAGAAGAGAAAGTGGGAAATAGTCATGAAAACATGGGCACAGGGGAAATTATTTCTGAACAAATCACCAATGGCTTATGCGCTAAGATCAACAATAAACAAATGGGAGCTCATAAAATTGCAAAGCTTCTGTAAGGCAAAGGACACTGTCAATTGGACAAAACAACAACCCACAGATTAGGAAAAAAAATTACCAACCCTACATCCAATAGAGTGCTACTATCCAAAATATATAAAAGAATTCAAGAAGATAAACTATAGAGAACCAAATAACCGTATTAAAAATGGGGTACAGAACTAAACAAAGAATTCTCAACTGAAGAATCTCAAATGGCAGTAAAGCACTGGATAACTAAAAATATTCTCAACAGTAAAAGAAATTCTGGGGGAATCAGTATCCGGGACTTCAAACAGTACTATAGAGCAATAGTGTTAAAAACCGCATGGTATTGGTACAGTGACAGGCAGGTAGATCAATGGAATAGAATTGAAGACCCAGAAATGAACCCACAATCTAATGGTCACTTGATCTTTGAAAAAGGAGCTAAAACCATCCAGTGGAAAAAAGATAGCCTTTTCAACAAATGGTGCTGGTTCAACTGGAGGTCATCATGCAGAAGAATGCAAATCTATCCATTCTTATCTCCTTGCATTAAGCTCACCTACAAGTGGATCAAGGACCTCCACATAAAACCAGACACACTGAAACTAATAGAAAAGTAACTGGGGAAGAGCCTTGAACACATGGGCACAGGGGAAATTTTCCTGAACACAACACCAATAGCTTATGCTCTAAGATCAAGAATTGACAAACGGGACCTCAAAAAAATTGCAAAGTTTCTGTAAGGCAAAGGACACTGTCAATCGGACAAAAGGGCAACCAACAAATTGGGAAAAGATCTTTACCAACTCTACATCTGACAGAGGGCTAATATCCAAAATATACAAAGAACTCAAGAAGTTAGACTGCAGAGAGCCAAATAACCCTATTAAAAATGGGGTACATAGTTAAACAAAGAATTTTCACCTGAAGAAAATCGAATGGGTGAGAAGCACCTAAAGAAATGTTCAGCATCCTTAGTCATTAGGGAAATGCAAATCAAAACAACTTTGAGATTTCACCTCACACCAGTCAAAATGGCTAAGATCAAAAACACAGGAGACAGCAGTTGCTGGTGAGGATGTGGAGAAAGAGGAACACTCCTCCACTGCTGGTGGGATTGCAAGCTGGTACAAGAACTCTGGAAAGCAGTCTTTCGGTTCCTCAGAAAACTGGGCATGACACTCCTGGAAGACCCTGTTATAAGACTCTGGGGCATATACCCAGAGGCCTCCCCAGCATGCAATAAGGACACATGCTCCACTATGTTCATAGCAGCCTTATTTATAATAGCCAGAAGCTGGAAAGAACCCAGATGTCCCTCAGTGGAGGAATGAATACAGAAAATGTGGTATATTTACACAATGGAATACTACTCAGCAATTAAAAACAACCAATTCATGAAATTCTTAGGCAAATGGGTCAGAACTGGAAAATATCATCCCTAGTGAGGTAACTCAATCACAAAAGATCACACATGGTATGCACTCACTGATAAGTGGATATTAGCCCAGAAGTTCGGAATACCCTAGACACAATTCACATATCAATTGATTCCCAAGAAGAAGGGAGGAGAGGCCCCTGGTCCTAGAATGTCTGGATGTAGCAGTGTAGGGGAATACCAGGACAGAAAAGAGGGAGGGGTTTGACTGGGGAACAGGGGGAGGGAAGAGGGCTTATGGGACTTTCGGGGAGGGGGGAACCAGGAAAGGGGAAATCATTGGAAATGTAAATAAAGAATATAGAAAATTAAAAAAATAAAAAATAAATGTAAATAAATTTAAAAAAATAATGAAGATTAAAAAAATAAATAAATAAAGCCCAAGGGAAGCAACCTTATCTCAACGTTAAAAAAAAAAAAGAGAAAAAGAAAAAAAAAGAGAAATGTTCAACATCCCTAGTCATCAGGAAAATGCAAATAAAAATTATCCTGAGATTCTACCTTACACAAATCAGAATGGATAAGATAAAAAAGGAAGGTGACAGCAGCTGCTGACAAGGATGTGGAGAAAGAGAAACACTTCTCCATTGCTGGTGGGATTGCAAGCTGATACCAACTACTTTTGAAATCAATCTGTTGTTTTTTCACAAAACTGGAAATCGTTCTACCTACCTTACATTTTTAATACATTTAAAATAGATGACTGTCATTGATGATGATAATTTGTGACAATATTTAAATAACATTTGCATCATTGTTCCTTTGTATTTCATTTCCCTTTTTGTGAATACTTTGAAATCATCTTTATCATTCATGTTCTGAAGTTCACCCATAAGGCAATTTAGCATAATTTTACTTTTACTTTCTAGTTTGTGTTCATTGAAATTTTTAAATGTATCAGTGTTTACTATTTTAAACAACATAGTTTTAGCAATTATCTTTTCAAATGTATACACATTTTCCATGTCATTCTTTCCACTTCATAGTAATATGTGTATATGTGCTTATATTCCAGGGCTTTTATTGTAAACAGTTTTGATTCTTTTCTTCAAGGGTCCTGCTTTACAATATGATTGTTATTAGTCTCTCTTCTTTTCAACAAAACTCCTGCAATATTCACCAAACTCTCCAAACAATAATTGATGAATTCTTGTTTACAGCATTTGAGGAATGTCCTAGGCCAACTTTTCGAATATTTTTACAACTCCCCTGAAGTCTAAATGCCTAAGAATACCTACTTAGTTCTGAGATAGGAATCGTCTCATTTTCTCCACACCAATCTTCGTCCTTTCATTATTGTATTGCTCAGATAAAATATTAAAACAATGCAACAAATGAAAAAAAATCATTTAATATTACCCCACAGTTCAAGAGTAGAATACATTATGATGTGAATATTACGGTAGGGATAGCTTGGGGAAAACAGTGATCTGAGCATTTATTTCTGTTTTTAGTTTGTGGATATGATATGACCAGATGTTTCAAGCTACTCCTACCTCAATATTTCCAGAAAATTTTATAAATCTTATGTATAATGCCATTTACATGTAATCTGTTTTATACTGAGAAACTTAAATATTTAATGATAATTATTGATAATCCTAAAAATATATGGTATAACTTTTACTGACTAAGACAAATGATGTCCAGCAATTTAAAATGCATTTTGCAAACATACTTTGTAAAGTTGTGTTTTAACATAGATCTGACTGAATACAAAGGACACCTCAGTAATTTCCATAATATATGTTTATCTACCATGTAGCTACAGATAAATCCAGAGATATTTATCGAAAATTGTATGTTTATATTTCATAGAGGGTGGAACTGGCAAGAAATCATTAATGTTAGATTATATTGAGCAAAAGTCATCATAAAATTAAAGCAATTTGATTAATGAATGCATAATTTTGATAATTTTAATGTACTTGGAATTAATTACTTTAAAGAATACTTCTATTGATCTCTTATGGTAATAAAGTTTTGGAATTAATATCATATTTCCTCAAAAGTACTTTCTTAATGAAACTATTTCAGAAAGTAGACAATAAAAAATAAAGGGTTTTGTGCAGTCAAGTTTGACTTGCAGTTAAAGGATATGGTATTAATCTATTACACAAATAATCTGAATCATCGATCACTGTCTTTTGATCTAAGAAATACATATCTTATGATGTTCCTATAGCAAGTGTATAGTATTTAAGTATATATTTGCAATCACTTCATTTTTAAAAATATGAATCAAATAACATAAAATTCAATTGATTTTTAAAAACAATTTGTTGCATAACTTATTTTCATAGCAACCAATGCTAGGAAAGGAAAACAATCAATTTTTCCAAATTTCCAATTTGGAAAGCTAAATCATAATGATTATTTTAAATAAAAGTCGGTGTTTGTGAAAATAATGAGATTAATTTAATTAAATGTACTAATGCTCCCAGTTCCACTTTTGACATGGAAAGTAGGTCAGCATCACATCTCACTTCTGTTCTTCCTGCAAAGAAAATACTGAATAAATTAAGAATGAATAACTTTCAGATAAAATTATAGAACCAAGGTCTGAGGAAAAGCTATTATTGCAAAATTTACTAGAGTAGAAGTCTTAAATGAGAAACAAGCTTACCTGGAATATCTATTATACTAAATAAGTTGCAATAGTTAAGTTGTAATTGAAAAATTGTGGAATTGACTAACATTAAAACAATAGCATTCCTAGGGGCAATTATCCGAAAAGATACCTACAAATTTATCATGATTTATAGAAACTCTATCAAGTTCTTATAATAATTTTCTTAAAATAATCCACTTCTGGGTGAAGAATAACCACTGTGAGATATATCCATGATTTATTCCATTTCAAAAAATAACTCTCTAGGATAAAAAAGGTTGGTCTGTGCTTTATCACTTAACAGAAAGAGATTTGTTTTTTGTATTTTTTTGCTTGTTTGTTTGTTGTTCCCATTCCCTCCACTCATCTTGTCTCACCTCCAAGGGAACAGGCAAACATAATTGAGTTAGAAGTGTCAGAGGCTCAAGAAATAGATTGAAATAACATGTTCAAAGAACAGAAAATAAGAAGATGGAGAAACTACATTGTTATAAAAATATTTGCAATAGTCACATCCAAGCAACCTAGAAATATTAATAGGATAAAATATCAAGAATGGGAAGACCTTAGCTAATAGAGTGCTTCCTTAACATTCATGACACCCTTGTTTCTATCCCAAGTATTTCCATAAACAGAGTGAGGTAACACATGCTTGGAACAGCCCTGCAAACTCAGATCTCTAGCACCCTGAAGGTGGAAGCAGGGGATCAGAAGTTTAAAGTCACTCTCCAGACTTACAAGCAATATGAGTAAGTGAGTCTTTCTCTCTAAATTACACATAAAAATGAGATGCAATTACAACTAGAAAGGGTGGAATGCTCCCCAACCTTACACTTTGCAATCATATCATTGAGATTTTATTATAACACTGAAATATACCTACAATATGTGGAAGACAGACTCTTAGGAGAAGTATCAAGGAAAGAACAAAGTCATCATGGGAAACGAAAATAAGTATGCAAGGAAAAAATCAAAACTTCCTGCAAATACATCTAATGTGAACAATAAATATAGAATAATTCCTACACAGATAAAGAGAAATCCTCATACTAAAGTTACATTTACTATAATGCAAACAATGCAATATGAAATTTCTGATGTTTAAGTTAAAAATAATATACATGACATATAATATCTATATTCTCATTTAATATTTTACACCAAATGGAACAATGCATGCACACACACACACACACACACACACACACACACACACACATACACACACACACACACGCACCATATATAAATATAGCTTTTTGATCTTGATTTAACTTTGGTACCTGGTATGGAGCAGACACTGAAGGAAAGACCATGCAGAGACTGCCCCACCTGGGGATCCATCCCACATATATTTACCAAACCCAGACACTACTGTGGATGCCAAGAAGTACTTGCTGATAAGAGCCTGATATAGCGATCTCCAGAGAGGCCCTGCTAGAGCCTGACAAATACAGAGGGGGATGCTCTCAGCCAACCATCAAACTGATCACAGGGTCTGTAACGAAGGAACTAGAGAAAAGTCTCAAGGAGCTGAAAGGGTTTGCAGACCCATAGGAAGAACAATATGAACCAACCAGTAACTCCAGAGCTCCCAGGAACTAAACCACCAACCAAAGAGTACACATGGGGGGATCCACTGCTCTAGTCGCATATGGAGCAGAGAATGGACATGTTGGACATCAATGAGAGGAGGAGATGCCCTTGGTCCTGTGAAGGCTAGTTGCACAGTGTAGGGCGGGCATGTGTAGGTTAGTGAGCAGGGGAAGGGATAAGGTATCTTGGGAAGAGAAATGAGGAAAGGGAATAATATTTGAAATGTAAAAAAAAAAAGAATGTAATTTAAGTAAATAAATAAACAGTTTTCGGAGGCAAAGAAAGCATAGCAGTTCTTAGTATGAGATAGGAAATTAAAGATAAATATGTTAATAATTCTAGTGAAGCGCTAAGAATAAAAGGCATTAAACATCAGAAATCAGGTTACTTTGAAAAACACACTGGTACACATCAATTGGCTAAGAAGATAATCACTGAATGAAGATAGGGTGTTAGAAATTTCCCAAATTGAATTAATTTTTCTTTTAAAAAATTAGAAAATTCCAGAGTCATATTAAGAATTTCCTAGATTTTTCTCTCCTGTGCCTGACTGTCCAAGGAAGGTACAGCCAGGAGTGCAGGGAGCACAGGAATGGCAGTGGAGCTGGGACAGGGTCCTTCTGGTCTCCATCTGTACCCAGGAGCTGGGCTGCTCCACAACCAGCCATCTATGCACTGGTCTTGCCAGGGGAGAACTGGTCTCCAGGGAGTGCTTTGACTCCTGGGTTTGGAGGTGAGATCATCATTTTCTCTCCAGTGAATATCCAAGTTGGGTAAGGCCAGGAGCAAAGGGAGCACAAGGTGGCAGAGAAGTTGGGACTGGGTCCTTTTAAGCTCCATCTGCACCCAGGACTGCTTCACAGAAATCTGTACCACAGGGAGAGCTGGTCTTCCAGGTGTGCTGACACCAGCTTGCAAGCCTACAGAAGGGACAGGCTTCAGTCATAGACAGCAGGACCAAATAACACCAGAGATAACCAGATGGCAAAAGGCAAAAAAAGAACATTACCAAAAGAAACCAAGGAAACATGTCATCATCTGAATCTAGTTCTCCCATAAGAGCAAGTCATGGATACCCCAACACACCAGAAAAGCATAATTTGGATTTAAAATCACAGCTCAAGATGCTGATAGAGGACTTCATGAAGGACATAAATAACTCCCTTAAAGAAATACAGGAGAACAGAGCTAAACAGGTAGAAGTCCTTAAAGAAGAAACACAAAAGTGCCTTAAAGAATTACAGGAAAACACAACCAAACAGGTAAAGGAATTAAATACAACCATCTAGGATCTAAAAGTGGAAGCAGAAACAGTAAAGAAATCACAAATGGAAAAAATTCAGGAGATAGAAAACCTAGGAAAGAAGTCAGGAGTCATAGACACAAGCATCAACAACAGAATAAGAGACAGAAGAGAGAATCTCAGGTTCAAAAGATACTATAGAAAAACGTTGACACAACAGTCAAAGAAAATGCAAAATGCAAAAAGCTCCTAACCCAAAACATCAAGGAAATACAGGTCACAATGAGAAGAGCAAATCTATAGATTATAGGTATAGAAAGAGCAAAGATTTCCAGCTTAAAGGGCCAGTAAATGTCTTCAACAAAATTATACAAGAAAGCTTCCCTAACTTAAAGAAAGAGATGTCCATGAACATACACGAAGTCTACAGAACGACAAATAGATTGGATCAGAATATAAATTCCTCCTGTCACATAATAATTAAAACACTAAATGCACTAAAGAAAAAAAGAATATTAAAAGCAGTAAGGGAAAAAGGTCAAGTAACATATAAAGGCAAACCTATCAGAATTACATCAGAATTCTCACCAAAGACTATGAAAAACAGAAGATTCTGGGCAGATGTCATACAGACCGTAAGAAAACACAAATACCAACCCAAGCTACTATACCCAGGAAAACTCTCAATTACTACAGAAGTAGAAAACAAGGTATTCCATGACAAAAAAAAAAATTATACAATATTTTTACACAAATCCAGGCCTTCAAAGGATAATGAATGGAAAACACCTACAAAAGGAGGGAAACTACACCTTAGAAAAAGCAAGAAAACATTTTTTAACAAACCAAAAGGAAAAAAGACACATAAACATCACTTCATATCTAATAATAAAAATAACAGAAAGCAACAAATACTTTTCCTTAATTACTCTTAATATCAACAGACTCAATCCTCTAATAAACAGATACAGACTAACAGTCTGGATACGTAAACAGGACCCAACATTTTGCTCCATACAGGAAACTCACCTCAAGCACAAAGACAGACACTACCTCAGAGTAAAAGGATGGAAAACAATTTCAAAGCAAATGGTACCAAGAAAGAAGCTGGACTAGCCATTCCAATATTGAATAAAATCGGCTTTCAACCTAAAGTTATAAAAAAAGATAAGAAAGGACACTTCATACTCATCAAAGGAAAAAATCTAACAAGATACACTCTCAATTCTCAATATCGATGCTCCAAATGCAAGGGCACCCACTTTCATAAAAGAAACTTTACTAAACCTCAAAGAACACATTGGACCTCACACAAAATTAGTGGGAGATTTCAATATCCGACTCTCATCAATAGACAGATCAGGAAAACAAAAAATAAACAGAGACAATGAAACTAACAGAAGTTATGGACCAAATGGTTTTAACAGATATTTATAGAACATTTTGTCCTAAAATAAAAGAATATACCTTCTTCTCAGCACCTCACAGTACCTTCTCCAAAATTGTACATATAATCAGTCACAAAACAGAACTCGACAGATATAAGAAGATTGAAATTATCCCATGCATCTTATCAGATCACCATGGACGAATGCTTGTCTTCAATAACAACAAAAACAAGAGAAAGCCCACATACATATGGAAACTGAACAACACTCTACTCAGTGATAACTTGGTCAAGGAAGAAATAAAGAAAGCAATTTAAAGACTTTTTAGTATTTAATGAAAATAAAAGCACAACATACCCAAAATTTTGGGACACAATGACAGCAGTGCTAAGAGGAAAACCTAATGATCTGAGTGGCTTCACAAAGAAACTGTAAAGGGCATACCCTAGCAGCTTGACAATACATCTGAAGAACAAAAAAGAAGCAAATGCACCAAGAGGAGTAGCGGGCAGGAAAAAAATCAAACACATGGCTGAAATCAACCAGTAGAAACAAAAAGAACTATACAAAAAAATCAACCAAACCAAAATGTGGTTCTTTGAAAAAAACAAGATAGATAAACACTTAGCCAAATTAATTAGAGGATACAGAGAGAGTATCCCAATCAAAAAAATCAGAAAAGAAAGGGGAGACATAACAAAAGATACTGAGGAAATCCAAAAAATCATCAGATCCTACTATAAAATCCTATACTCAATAAAATTAGAAAATCTAGATGAAATGGACAATTTTCTAGAAAGATACCAGGTTCCAAAGTTAAAACAGGATCGAATAAATGATCTGAACATTCCCATAACCCATAAAGAAATAGAAGCAATCATTAATTGTCTCCCAACAAAAACAGTCCAGCACCAGATGGGTTTAATGCAGAGTTCTATCAGACTTTCAAAGAAGACCTAATACCAATACTCTTCAAACTATTACACAAAATAGAAACAGAAGAAACACTACCCAATTCATTCAGGGAAGCCAAAATTACTCTGATACCTAAACCACACAAAGACCCAACAAAGAAAGAGAACTTTAGACCAATTTCCTTTATGAATACTGATACAAATATACTCATTAAGATTCTTGCCAACTGAGTCCAAGAACACATCAAAATGATCATCTACCATGATCAAGTAGGCTTCATTCCAGGGATGCAGGGATGGTTCAATATAAGGATATCCAACAATGTAATCCACTACAAAAACAAACTCGAATTAAAAAAAAAACAAAACATGATCATTTCATTAGATGCTGAGAAAACTTTTAGAAAGGAAGCTAGGGAAGAAACTTGAACATATGGGCACAGGGGAGAATTTCCTGAACAGAACTCCAATAGCTTATGCTCTAAGATCAAGAATTGACAAATGGGACCTCATTAAATTACAAAGTTTTTGAAAGGCAAAAGACACTGTCAAAAAGACAAAGCAGCAAACAACTAACTGGGAAATGATCTTTACCAACCCTACATCCAACAGAGGGCTAATATCCAATATATACAAAGAACTCAAGAAGTTAGACTCCAGAGAGCCAAGTAACGCTATTAAAAAATGGGGTACAGAGCAAAATAAAGAATTCTCACCTGAAGAATATCTAATGGCTGAGAAGCACCTAAAGAGATGTTCATGATCCTTAGTCATTAGGGAAATGCAAATCAAAACAATCCTGAGATTCCATCTCACACCAGTCAGAATGGCTAAGATTAAAAACACAGGAGACAGCAGTTGTTGGTGAGGATGTGGAGAAAGACGAACACTCGTCCACTGCTGGTGCAACTGCAAGCTGGTACAACCACTCTGGAAAGCAGTCTGGTGGTTCCTCAGAAAACTGGGCATGACACTACCAGAGGATCCGGCTATACCACTCCTGGGCATATACCCAGAGGCTTTACCTGCATGCAATAAGGACACATGCTCCACTATGTTCATAGCAGCCTTATTTATAATAGCCAGAAGCTGGAAAGGACCCAGATGTCCCTCAACGGAGGAATGGATTCAGAAGATGTGGTATATTTACACAATGGAATACTGCTCTGCAATTAAAAACAACGAATTCATGCAATTCCTAGGCAAATGGTCAGAACTTGAAAATATCATCCTTAGTGAGGTAACCCAATCACAAAAGAACACACATGGTATGCAGTCACTGAAAAGAGGATATTAACCCAGAAACTCAGAATACCCTAGACACAATTCACATATCAATAGATATCCAAGAAGATGGACGGAGACTCCTGGTCCTGGAAAGACTGGATGTAGGGGAATACCAGGACAGAGAAGTGAGAGGGACTTGAATGGGGAACAGACGGAGGGAAGGGGGCTTATGGGACTTTCGGGGAGGAGGAAACAGGAAAGGGGAAATGATTTGGAATGTAAATAAAAAAAACTTAGAAAATAAAAAAAAAGAAAAAAAGAGAAAACTTTTGACGAAATCCAACAGCCCTTCACAATGAAAGTCTTAAAGAGATCAGGAATTCAAGGCCCATACCTCAACATAAAAAAAGCAACATATAGCAAACCAGTAGCCAACATGAAACTAAATGGAGAGAAACTTGAAACAATCCCTCTGAAATCTAGGACTAGGCAAGGCTGTCCACTCTCTCCCTACCTGTTCAATATAGTACTCAAAGTTCTAGTCAGAGTGATTAGACAACAAAGTCATTCAAATGGATACAAATTGGAAAGGAAGAAGTCAAAGTATCACTATTTGCAAACTATATGATAGTATACTTAAGTGACCCAAAAATTCCACCAGAGAACTTCTATGCCTGATAATCAACTTCAGCAAAGTGGCTGAATATAAGATTATCTCAAAAAATCAGCAGCTTTCCCATACTCAAAGGATAAAGAGGCAGAGAAAGATATTAGGAAAAGGACACCCTTCATGCTAGTTACAAATAATATAAAATACCTTGGTGTGACTCTAACCAAGCAAGGAAAACATCTATATGACAAGAACTTCAAGTCTCTGAAAACAGAAATTGAAGATCTCAGAAGATGGAAAGATCTCCCATGCTCATAGATTGGCAGGGTTAAATAATAAAAATTGTGATCTTGCCTAAAGCAATCTACAGATTCAATACAATCCCCATCAAAATTTCAGCTCAATTCTTCATAGAGTTAGAAAGAAAATTCTCAAATTCATATGGAATAACAAAAAACCTAGGATAGGAAAAACTATTCTCAACAATACAAGAACTTTTGGTGGAATCACCATTCCTTACATCAAGCAATACTACAGAGCAATAATGATAAAAACTGCATGGTATTGGTTCAATGACAGGCAGGTATATCAATGGAATGGAACTGAAGATCCAGAAACGAACCCATATACCTGTGGTCACTTGATCTTTGACAAAGGAGCTAAAACCATCCATTGGAAAAAAAGGAGCATTTTCAACAAATGGTGTTTGTTCATCTGGCAGTCAACATGTAGAAGAATGGAAATTGATCCACTCCTATCACCCTGAACAAAGCTCAAGTCCAAATGGATCAAGGACCTCCACATAAAACCAGACACACTGAATCTAATAGAACAGAAAGTGAGAAAGAGCCTGGAGCACATTGACACAGGGGAAAATTTCCTGAATAGAACACCAATAGCTTATGCTCTAAGATCAAGGATTGACAAATGGAACCTCATATAATTTCAAAGTTTCTATAAAGCAAAGGACACTGTCAATAGGACAAAATGGAAACCAATAGATTGGGAAAAGATCTTTACCAGCCGTACATCCAATAGAGGGCTAATATCCAATATATACCTCAAGAAGTTAGACTCTAGAGAACCAAATAACCCTATTAAAAAGGGAGTACAGAGCTAAAGAAAGAATTCTCAACTAAGGAATACCAGATGGCTGAAAAACAACACAATACATGTTCAACATCCTTAATCATCAGGGAAATACAAGTCAAAACAACCCTGAGATTTCACCTCATAACAGTCAGAATGGCTAAGATCAAAAACTCAGGGGACAGCAGATGCTGGAGAGGATGTGGACAAAGAGGAACACTCCTCCACTGCTGGTGGGATTGCACTCTGATATAACCACTGTGAAAATCAGTTTGGTGGTTCCTCAGAAAATTGGACATAATATTAACTGAGGACCCAGCTATACCACTCCTGAGCATATACCCAGAAAATACTGCAACATGTAATAAGGACACATGGTCCACTATGTTCATAGCAGCCCTATTTATAATAGCCAGAAGCTGGAAAGAACCCAGATGTCCTTCAACAGAGGAATGGATACAGAAAATGTGGTTCATTTATACAATGGATTACTACTCCACAATTAAAAACAATGAATTAATGAAACTTTTAGGCAAATGAGTGGATCTAGAAAATATCATCCTCTGTAGGGTAACCCAATCACAAAGGAACACACATGGTATGCAAATTAAACTATGTTGCACAAAGGGAACACTAGATATCTCAAAGACTTCAGAGAAGAGCACATAGTGACATTGGAACTGATAACCATAGTCCTGTATGATGGAAATAGTTGGGTTCTCAGGATCTGAATTCAGCTCCCCCACATACCCTTACATGTTCTGATATATAAATATATATTTATATATATATATTATGATATAATATATAATATTATATAATTTATATTGTATTGTATTATATTATATTGTATTATATATAAAGCTCGGAATACCCAAGGTACAACTCTCAGAGCACATGAAGCTTAAGAAGAAAGAAGACCAATGTGTGGATACTTTGATCTTTCTTAGAAGGGGAATCAAATTTCCCATGGCTCACAGACAACCAATAGGGTTCCCAATGGAAGATCTAAAGAAAGGACCCAAGAAGCTGAAGATGTCTGTAGCCCCATAGGAGGAACAATAATATGTACCAACCAGTCCCCCCAGAGCTCCTAGGGACTAAATGACCAACCAAAAAGTACAAATGGAGAGACCATGGCTCCAGCTACATATGTAGCAGAGGATCGCCTTTTCAGACATCAATGATAAGAGAGGCTACTGGTCCTGTGAAGGCTTATTGCCCTAGTATAAGGGAATGCCAGGTCAGGAAAGTGGAAGTGTGTGTGGGGGGGTATTGTTGAGTAGGGGGAGGGTTATGGGATAGGGGATTTTGGAGTGGAAATGAGGAAAGGGGATAACAATTGAAAAGTAAGGAAAGCAAATATCTAATAAAAAATTTGAAAAACACAATTTCCCCCAACGACTAAAGAGAACATGAACTAGAAGAAATATTTTTATCTAGCAAAAACAACCTTGCAAAAGTAGTAACAGAAACCAAAGTAAAGTTCTACAAATGTCAGATAACTTTATTTTGGAAAAATGAAAAACAAATACCATTTTTCCTATAACAAATGGTACAATATTCAGATTGTAGAAAACTAAAGACAGACTAAAAATTTGGAAAGAATATAGTATAGACAGAAAATGCCAACACTTACAAGAATAAAATTGTCATAATGACATGTTATTCACTTCAAAATTCTATGGTATGTCTCAATATTGGAAAAATTATTCACATAATTTCCTATTATAATAAGTCAGAGCAATGGAGAGAAATGGTAAATCAAATACTTACTAAACTTTATGAAGGTGCTTATATATACTCATTGCAGCTCACATTAGAACTGATGTTTTTACATAAACACATCTTGGAGTAGTTATCCTCAAAGTTTAGTGTTCATTGGAATCATCCAAGATCCTTCACAGAATAAATCCTTTAGATTGCTCTACTAGTGTTTGAGTGTTTGTTTCGGAGAGATATTCAGAAATATTCATTTTATTAATTTTCCAAGAGATACTGTCTTGGTGGTATATTTATATTTCTTTGAGACTATGTATTAAAGGCATCATCTTTAATTAGTATGAAAAGCAGTGCTGTGTGGTAGTGAAGACAATGGTTTTTAAAATCAGATTGTTTATTAAAAGTTCTTATAGACTTGTTCAACAGATTCATTGAACTAATGCAGCAAATTACTTAGAATAGCATTGAGCATTTGGAACATTTAAGTAATATTATTATTGATGTGTCTTTTACTACTATTGTTTAACATTGCCATTAAAATGCAATTATGTGAGATAGCAAAATAGGAAGCATTAGAAATGATGAGGCAATATGAACATAAGCATTATTTATCATATATTGTGCCTGGAAACAAACTAATGAGCAAAATTCCTTTTAGAAAGATTATAGTACATATTTTATTTAAATACATATATATATTATATATAAATATATATATATATATATATATATATATATATTATATATATATATATATATATATATATATAAAGTAACTTTCTAACTGCACTAAATAAGCAAAATAAGCAATGCCATAGCATATTCTCTATAATAGTAAGTAAAAAGTAAAAGCAATCAGAAATGAATTTTACAACAGATATGCAAGAGATTTTTTGTAGAAAAAATTTAAACTCTCACTTCAAGGACATAATCCTCACATAAATAAATAGAAAAATACATCTTGTCCATGATTAAGAAGACAATATATTACAAAGTTTCAATGTCTTTAATTTATAAATTGATTTCTTTTACCTTCAAAGGTTAACATAACTGTGGGATTTCTAAGAAACGGTATTAAATACTTCTGTAATGAGTATCTGAGCATTTATCTTTATATATAGTTGAAATGGTATGATGTTTTATATATGCTTGGCAAAGGCAGTGGCACTATTAGAAGGTGTGGACCTCTTGGAGCAGGTGTGTCACTGTGGGTATGGGCTATAAGACTTTCATCCTAGCTTCCTGGAAGCCAGTATACTGGTAGCAGCCTTCAGATGAAAATGTACAACCCTCACCTACACCTGCACTATTCCTGCCTGGATCCTGCTATGTCCATGCCTTGATGAATCTCTGAACCTGTAAGCTAACTCCAACTAAATGTTGTCCTTATAATAGTTACCTTGGTCATGGTGTCTGTTCACAGCAATAAAACCCTAACTAAGACAAATGGAGTATCTTAGGGTTTAATTACTGTGAAGAGACACCACAACCATGGCACATCTTATAAAGGAAGTGATATAATTGGTGCTGGCTTACAATTCAGAGGTTTAGCCTATTATCGTCATGGCAGGAAGTATGGTAACATGCAGGCAAACATGTTGGAGAAGAAGCTGAAATTTGGATCAACAGGCAGCAGAAGGAGACTGTGTGGCACACTGGGCCTAGCTTGGGAATTTGAAAACTTAATGTCCACCCTCAGTGACACACTTCCTCCAACAAAGACATACATACTCCAATAAGACTATACCTCCTAATAGTGGCACACACTATGAGCATATAAGAGCCATTTTTTTTTATTCAAACCACCATATGGAGTCTTTATATATGGAAGGTGATAATTCCCCCTAACAACAACCTTTATGCCAGGCATGGGAAATCTCCTTTGTAGTTGTTAGTTGAGTATTCAAGAAATTGTTTAAACAGTATTGACTACTTTTTTTCTCTTGGTTGCTTATCAGAACATGAAAGGAAGATATAATTTTTGGAGATGTCACAATCTGAACACATGAAAGTTGGAAGTGTGATATTTGAACATTCATGGAAACCTCCTCTCAGCAGACTAGCTATCATAGTATCTAAAAGTGCTGTGTATGCTTGCTACCAAGTAAAGAAAAACAATCAGTAGTTCTACCCTGCTGTGAAGCATATGAACAACAACTTTGCCTGGATTTACAGGATATCCTCAGTGGCAAAATATTGGTACAATTGCCTTTGGTGGAACAAACAGCTTTCTAATTAGACTTAAGACTTGCTCAATAGAAAGGAACTCATGTTTTATAATATAAACTTAGCAAAGAAATAGTTGCTAAAGTGGTCATATGCCCTCGAGCACTGGTTGTCAATCTATGGATCTTGACCCCTATGGAGGCACAGTGATCACACATCAGATACACTGTATATCAGATATTTGCAATATAATTCATAACAGTAAAAAAAATCACAGTTATGATGTAGCAAAGAAAATATGGTTAGGAGTCACCACAGAATGAGGAAATGCATTAAAGCATTGTAGCATTAGGAAGGGTAAAAATCACTGTAAAGGATAATCTACTATTGCCATTTCATTAAAAATGCTACCTTTCAGCTTCTAAATAATTATCCTTATACTCACATAAAATTATACCTCTCAGACCCCACCAGGAAAGCTTCTTTCACAGCAAGCAGAAAGCAAGTGAATAGAATCAGTGACTGTGTACTTTTAAACCACAATTGATACCTCCACAATACTACCCCTACATGTAAGACTCAGTAAACATCACAATACTTCTACATATGACAGGAATACAGTGCTCATGAACTAGCAACAACAGGGCTTATTGAATAAGACCTGCCAATTATGATAGTGAAAATTTCACAAAACTTCACTTGTAGATTAAGAGCTACAGGAAATCAATGGTTAATGAAAGAGGAAGTAGAAGTTTTCATTAGCTATGACCTCCTAATAAGTTTTCCAATCACAGTGAGTCTTAAGCACATACATATGTGAGCAACACTAAAACAGAGTATATAATTTTTACACATTTGCCTATATGTATATATGTGTAACAAGAGAGGAAGAGGTCACGAACTTAGGATGTTGGGGAGACATGGGCAGAGGAAGGGAGGAAAACAATGGGTGGATTAAATAATGCCAATACAGTATTCATCAATGAAATTATTAAAAAATAAATAATTAATATAATGAAAAGTAGCCTTTAAGTATAGCTTAGTTTGTAAATTACTTTCTTAAGATACACAAAGCCCTGTGTTTGATCCCCAATATTGAAAAAAAATGGTTTAGGTACTGAATGCCTATTGTCTCAACACTTGTGATATAGTAGCAGGAAGATCATCCATGAAAACTAGTAAGGTTTTGGTCTGTCTCTGCTATATGAGATTCATCATCAAAACAAACACATACATACATACATACATACATACATACATACATACATACATACATACATAAAATAACAAAAGCATTAAGCTGGTGTGGAGAAATTAGGACCATTTATTCATTCTTAATTCCAATATATAAGAGACAAAGACCAGAAAGGAGAACTGAGAAATGTTATTTTTCTGGACAGGACATCTCTGTAATATTAATGAAGTAGCATGAGTCGCAGTTACTTGCAACAGATCAAACTAGTCAAAACAAAACTTATGTAAGGTAGATAGTCTCCAGGCCCCATCCCATTCTGAGGGGCTATTGGCAGTGGGTAATTCCAGGGCAAGGGAAATCATTCATTTTTGAGGAAATAGACACCACTAAGTTCCCTATGCTCCAATGAATGGCCCCATAGTCATGCAGTTATGGGGAACACTAATTAGAATTGCTGAGATTTTTAAAAGCAAAGCACATAAAAGAGATAGAAATGAAGTGGGAAGAAAGAACTGTTGAGGATATACGGAGGAAATTGGAGATGTGTAGGCATAGGCATAATCATTTTATTGTATACATGTATGAAAATTAATGTTTTTGCCTAGTAGTTATTTTTCCAGCAATCTGCTCATCTATCAGGTTGTCTTAATGCTCTCACACAGCTGTTGCTTCAATACTAAATTCCAGTACCTTTTGGAGTTTTTGTGAAATGCTGAATGCTGTTTGGAAAAGAGTTTCTTCACAGTGCTAATCCTTAAGGCTAGCATGGGCTTCTCACTGTAGTCAATTTAAACAGGAGGCCAAATAAAATCAAGCAGAAACTCCGTGATTACTTCAGACTTACTCTTAGATGTTATATATCATTTGTTCTGCCACAGTGGTTTGAAGAAAATAACCTCAGACTGATTCAAACTACAGAAATTATAGGAATAGTCTTAATATTTTAATGAAGAGTAGGCTTCCACATTGTGGGAAGAAATAATGATAGTTACCTTTAAGATAAACTATCACAAAAACAATGCAGCAAAAATGAAAAGTGCATGCTCCAATAAAATTCTTTCAAGGAATACTGAAATACTTAATTCTGGGATGAAGAAAATATTGCTAAATGGCTTAGCAAAAGGAAATGGAGTATGAGAAAGAAAGTGAATATACTTCACTAATGTCCAAAAACCAACAGTAATCACATGAGATAGGCATATATTTGGGTATAATTCCAGAAAGATCGGGAGTCAGCAATGCATCAATTATCATTATGGACTTACTATCCTAGGAGTTATTACCTTTCACAGATGATAGAGACAGTTAGTGGAATGGAAATAATTTATCTAGATGTATAATGAGTGATAAAGTTACATGAAAAATGAAATATAGATTCAATTCTATTTATCATAATTGTTCAATTCTAAGAACACAGAAAGGATTTTACATAATATGCCTGTGCTGATCTTAAAGAAATCAAATTTTGTAAAACTGCTTGCATGTACAAGCACACAATACCAACAAGATGGCTCTGAGAGAACCAAAATGAAAAAATATATACATTAATATATTTTATCACCTCTTCTAATCATTAATAGACTCTTATATGAGTAAAGGAGTGAGTAGGCAATAGGATATGGATCTTAAAGGAGTTAAGAGAAGGAATAGAGAGTGAATATAAAATATTGTACATATGTATGAAATTCTCCAAACTTAATAAAATATTATATTGAAAAGTATAAACCACAATTTACAAAATATTTTTGACTGAGAAGTCTGAAAAACAAACATGTACTTCTAAAGTATATTAGATGCATCTAAACACACTGTAAATATCAATTTTTTTCCTAAGTTTTTTTTTATTTATATTAAAAATCATTTCCCCTTTCCCGTTTCCTCCCTCCCCGAAGGTCCCATAAGCCCCCTTCCCTCCCTCTTTTCCCCATTCAACCCCCTCTTGCTTCTCTGTCCTGGCATTCCCCTACATCCAGTCTTTCCAGGACCAGGGGTCTCTCCTTCCATCTTCTTGGAAATCTATTGATATGCGAATTGTGTCTAGGGTATTCCAAGATTCTAGGTTAATATCCCCTTATCAGTGACTGCATACCATGTGTGTTCTTTTGTGATTGGGTTACCTCACTAAGGATGATATTTTCAAGTTCTGACCATTTGCCTAGGAATGTAGTGAACTCATTGTTTTTAATTGCAGAGTAGTATTCCATTGTGTAAATATACCACATCTTCTGAATCCATTCCTCCATTGAGGGACATCTGGGTTCTTTCCAGCTTCTGGCTATTATAAATAAGGCTGCTATGAACATAGTGGAGCATGTGTCCTTATTGCATTCAGGTAAAGCCTCTGGGTATATGCCCAGGAGTGGTATAACAGGATCCTCTGGGAGTTTCATGCCCAGTTTTCTGAGGAACCGCCAGACTGCTTTCCAGAGTGGTTGTACCAGCTTGCAATCCCACCAGCAGTGGAAGGAAACTAGGGAAGAACCTTGAACATATGGGCACAGGGGAGAATTTCCTGAATAGAACTCCAATAGCTTATGCTCTAAGATCAAGAATTTACAAATGGACCTCATTAAATTACAAAGTTTTTGCAAGGCAAAAGACACTGTCAAAAAGACAAAGCAGCAAACAACTAACTGGGAAATGATCTTTACCAACCCTACATCCAACAGAGGGCTAATATCCAATACATACAAAGAACTCAAGAAGTTAAACTCCAGAGATCCAAGTAACCCTATTAAAAAATGTGGTACAGAGCTAAACAAAGAGTTCTCACCTGAAGAATATCTAATAGCTGAGAAGCACCTAAAGAGATGTTCATCATCCTTAGTCATTAGGGAAATGCAAATCAAAACAACCCTGAGATTCCATCTCACACCAGTCAGAATGGCTAAGATCAAAAACACAGGAGAAAGCAGTTGTTGGAGAGGATGTGGAGAAAGTGGAAATATCAATTTAAAGATGATAGATAATGCATCAGTATGAGTCTTGGATTAATTCATACCACCTTCAGGATTTTCATTTCATTTCTACCAATCTTTAAGCTTTCCAATCTTCTACTCGCCTTCTCCATCTCTATATCAGTTTATGATCTTGCTTCTTTGACTTATCAATTTTAATAGCCAGCTTGCTTGACAATTCTATTTTTATTTATTCAATTTTAACAGAAAACTCATATCATCAATATCCTTAATATTCTGAACTTCTTTTTAGCTAGATAATTTCATCATCTCACTACATAGAAAAGGAGTAATTTAGATGGGCATTGCTAAAACTTTTCCAATAATGTGTTAAAGGTGTAATAAAGTAAGCTAAAGTTCAATGGCACCCACACTTTGTTATGAAGCATTAAGATTTGATTTCTAATCTATCTCTCTTTCTACTTTTCTGAAAAATTTCATCTACTGAAACAGATTATAAGAACAGATAACACAAAGAACATCATCATATATTTAGGTTTCTTTGAGGACAGCAATTAACATTGAGTAGAATAGGGATCACAGCAGACTTATGCCTTTGCCCAGATTTTTTTTCTTTGAAGGTAAGTCTTTATACCAAAACAAAGCAAAACTGAAATCTATAGTAGAACAACAATTCTTAATTAAAAATCAATAGGGACAGAGGTAGAGAGATGACTCCACAGCCATCATCATTATCTGTTCATCCAAAGAACAATTCTCAGCATCTACATGGTAGTTGACAACCATCAGTAAGAAGGTCTGATGCATTCATCTGGCTTCACCTGGCACTTCATACACAGAGTACACAGACATACATGTAATCAAAACACTCCTACACACAATTAAAATAACAAAGGAAAAAATAAAAGAGTAGAGTTACAAAACCATTTTCTTTATTTTAACAAATGAAGAATTTATTTTAGTGAAGAGCTTGAGGTTACAATTCATTGTAAGAGAGCTAGTCATATTGCCTAAGCAGTCAGGAAACAGAAACAGTGAATATTTATGCTCAGTCCATTTTCTAATTTTTACACATTCTAGGATCTCATCCAACAGAATAGAACCATGCATAGCAGAATATTCCTACCTCATTTTTCATAATCAAGATAATTACCTATAGTTCTGCCCAGAGGCCCATCTTATACGTCATTACAGATTTTATCAAGTTGACAGTTAATTTATTTTTTATGATATATTTGTACATTCATTGTGTTTTGAATTTTCTGATGAGTGGAATTAAATTAGTATGAAATAGAAAACTGTTCTATTTGTTTAAGAGAGAGAGAGGCATAAAATTGGGTAGATATGAAGGATGGGTGAATCTAGGACAAATTTAGAGAGAGAAAATTGTGAGTACATAGAGATACAAAATAATGTTCAAAATGTATTGTATGAAAAAATATTAAAAATATTTAACAAAATGTTTATTAGAATATTACTTTGTGTAAGATTTAGATGTTTCAGAAGAAAGAGGAAGATTTACAAGTGATTGTTTAGAGCTAGAATGACTTTAGTTCCCAACACCATCACACTTCTCATTTCACTCACCAGTACTGTGACAATTCTAAATACAATAATACCCTGTTCCATTATAGTTCAGACACAGGCAAACGACACATTTTTGATAGTGAAAAAGTAATGACCTCAACTGAATAAGGCTGATCCCAAAGGATTCTCACACAAGAACTGTACAATAAATACTGCTAATGTGTGACAACCAATTCCTCTTGGAAGACTGTGTGAGATGTTATGTATTACTTTTCTACCAAGTAAGTACAATAGCCTGTATGTGCAATAACTGTCATTACAAATTTTTCAGCCCAACAGAATGACTGTGAAATTCAACTCTTATTTTAATGAACTGAAATTTAAGTCTGGAACTTTAATCAAATGCTTTGCATAGGTGCAAGTTTAACATGTGAAATAGTTCTCCAAATAGTGTCACTGTCACCATTACCACAGTTTGTATTAAAAATCTTTGCCTTTGAAAGTTATTTTCACTTGAGTTCTTGTCAGATTTCTTTACCCTATTAGAAAACTGTTTTAAATCCATAAATCTCACTTCTTATGCTAATCTGCTAAGGAATATTAGAGAATTAGGAGATTATTTTTTACATAATTAATTCTGCTTTTATATATTGCTTAAGAAAATAGCTTTGGCTCTCATGTTTAAAACACTCATTCAAAAACATTTAAAAAATATTTATTATTCCTTGTAGCATTTTTAAGAATATGGTAAGATTTTAGAATGTAACATCAACTTAATATGACAGTTATGGCCTTAAATGATGCCATATGTACTGAACATACATGGCTGGAGAGGAAGAAATCGGAAAAACTAGTCTCAAACTAATAAAGAAAACTATACACTATTTTGTGTAACCATAAAATTTAATTTTCAATGACCCACATCAGTTTAATAGATTTTGAGATATATATATATTCTTAATTAGGTCAGGAACAGTATTTGATTTGAGCCATAAATGTGAGTTTTTTTAGAAGAGGGAAAATGTGATACATACCAACAGAGGAAAGAAAACTAAGGTAGACTCAAAGAAAGAAACTTCATGCTTGGGACTGTGACTCTTAATTGTAATTGAAACCTGAAGCACTGCAATTTGAAGAGAATGAGAAACTGCTCCTGTACCATTGTCCCCACACCCAAATTTTAATGTTAAAGGCTAGTGCTATGCTGCACTGTTAATTATTAAACTTTATTTATTATTTATTTATCTATTTATTTATTTATTGGTTCATCAAATCTGCAACCTAAACAGCTAGGGACTTCATCAAAATTCTCACTCTTCTTTTCTTATCCATATATTTGTCCATTTTTATTTATCATTAACTTTACTAGTTTGCCATTCCTGACAAAGTTCATATAAACAATTTTAGCATTTTTTACTAATTATATCATTCCCTTACAACTTCTTATATTCATAAAATGAATTTTTCTTTTTCTACCCTTAGATTTTCTCTTATATCTTTCCCACCTTTGTGAACACACTCCTTTCCCTAAAAATCAGATTTGTTTTGATTTATGACTCATTGAGTTTATATAAGGCCCTATGCCTGACCACAGATAAGTAGCTATTCACTGCACTTTGTTCAGTTAACAACTAGGTACACAACTTAAGAAAATAAGTATTATTTCTCATAATCTATCAATAGCCAAAAGTTTATCAGGGAAGGATATGGCCCCATGAATTCCTTCCCCATCCATAATTAACTACTCTGGTCATTGTGATAACTGTGTCATACCCAGAAGGTGTCATCTCATAGTGCTTCTCTCTATCTATAGTTATCCAATTCTTTCCTCTCCAGTCTTCCACAATGTTTCCTAAACTTTAGAGAGGGAAGAATAAATGTCTTGCTAAAGGCTGAGCATTTAAACATTATCTTCAGAACCCTTTGTAGCCAATAGTCTTGGCTTTCACTACCATTCACTTCAAAGAAAAAGAGACTTTCCTTATTAAGACTAATAATGAATTTAATCAACATGGATATCAAAAAAGTATGACCCTAAGTTTAGCAAAATAATAATAAGCTCCCCATCTCAGAACCCATCATTTCCCTGTTTTATTAATTAATTCATTAATTCATTCATGTATTTATTTGTGTGTGTGTATGTATGCATATGTGTGTGTCCATGTGTATACATTACAGCATGCTTATGTGGAGGGAAGAGGACAACTTGAAGAAATACTCTCTTTTTACAGCATAGTTTCAAGGAACAAACTTCAGTTACCAGGCTTTGGAAAAATGCTTCTATTCACTGAGTCATTTTATCCACAGATCCATGTATCTTTTTTACTAGCATCACAGAATCAAGGATAAATCATTTCCTGTGGAACAGTTCAAGCACCCAATCAGTGACTTTTTAGTTTCACAAGTGTCTTGTTACTGTAGCATAAGTAGACTCATCCTGCCTGACAGTTTACTAATAAATTGGGATTGTATTTCATAGAATTCACTGATAAATAATACTGTGAAAATGTAGGTAGAGGGGACAAATACTGTGAGCAGAAAAGCTTAAAGATGGAGATGATCCTGAACATGTGTCAAGCAAGGAGACAGGATGGAGAAGATTAACCAAAATGAAGGATATATTTAAAAACCATATGGAAACATTTTTAATTGTAACTTAATTAAAAACATAATTATCATACTTTACGAAGAAAGGGAATATTCTCCATGACAGGATAGTGCTACTCCTGGAAACTATTGCTATAGAAAAGGAAGACCACTGTTACTTGTAGGATGCTTCTATATGTATTGTTGATGAGGGAGGTCCAATAATACCCTTCCCCAAACTAAATTAGAAACTTCTTTTATATTGGCTACTTTTCATGGTTCATGAAGTTGCTATGCTGGCTGCTCAAATAGAAAAAGAATAAACATATAGAATTCTGAAATCTGCTTATCACTGAATACTGAGAAAAGTGTCAAAAACACAAAAAGGTATACTTTTCACTTTCTTCTGCTATTAATTGCACGTATGTCTAATGGTGTGGAAACAGTACTGAGTTTTACAGAACACGTAGATAGGTTTAAATATCAACCATGTTCAATGGTAGAAACAAATATCTTAAGTTATAACTTCCATTTTCTCTGTAGGCTAGAGTTTTATTATTTAATCTATAGAGCTATTTGTGGGATTTAAAAAAGAGATAAGGATTTTTTTTTTAGTTTTGTGTTTTATATGTATTTGATTCACTAAGCACCTCTACTTTATTCTTTTATATTCATTATTATTTCATTTGTCTTCCCAACAGTACACCATACTTTGTAACCTAACTCATCAGTTATTATTTCTTTAGAAATTGCCCCTCATTTCTATTCAACTATATAGTAATATTTATAGGTTTGTATCATGTAGGATCATAATTACAAAATCTCAGTCTTTTTATTATAGAAAGGTAGTAGCTATAAGTGGAAAATAGGTAAGTGGACTTGGTTATCTTTCAATAATTATTCACTCTGAGATAAGAAATTTGAAAAAGAAATATGGGTATCAGCTCTTTTTAATGTTTATCTTAGAAGTCAGACAAAAAGCAATATGAAAAAAGAACATATCCTATTATACTTCCTTCTATAACACATTGTATCTATGTTTCTATTATTTTTATATCTTCTGTGTGAGCCTCATTTTTATCATCTGCATGTACAATCATCCTATCATGTTGTAATTTTATAAAATTAAATTAGGCAAAATCAATCAAGAATGTGATCCTCAGAGTCAGTAACATAGTTCCTTTGGTATGAATACACAGAAGTTGACTATTATTTTTTATTGTTTTTTATTTCTTTTTCTTCTTTATATTTTCATGTTTTCTTCTTTATTCATTTTTCAGGTGATTATTATTCCATAAAATTTCTCTACAAATGATACCTTATGTTAATGTGTTCTATATGGATTACTTTAATTTTCTCTTTACCTATAGTGTTAAATCTTATGTGTTCACTCTATTATCATATTAAAGAGTTATATTAAGATAAACCAGAACACATATTATAAAACACTATATTCTCACTCGTGATCCTTTTCATACAATACATAATATTTTATTTTGGCTCTCTGAGTTAACTAGGCAGGGCTCATATGGGCTCACAGGTATCAAAGTAGCAAGCACAGGTCATAAAAGGGTTTGAAACAGGCCCTCTCTATATATGCTATGGCTGTTAGCTCGGTGGTTTTGTGGGACTCCTAACAGTGGGAGTAGGTGTATCTTTGACTCTTTTGCCTGCTCTTGGAACTTGTTTTCTCCTATTGGGCCTTAGCAAGCCTGAATATGAGGACTTTCACTGTGTCTTATTGTATCTTGTTTTATCCTACTTAGGTGTCATCCCTTAGATGCCTCCTCTTTTCTGAAGAGGAAACAGAAGAGGAAGTATGTCCTGGGGTTAGGGGAAGTAGGGAGTGGAGGTGAAAGGGGAACTGAGTGGGGAAAGTATAGTTCAGATGTATTGCATGAGAGAAAAAACTATTTTCAATTTAAAATTTGAAACAATAGAGTATTTTTAACTTGGAAAATCAAAGATGTTCTGTACTTAGAATTTATCACAATTACTATTGCATTACCATCATAACCTGGGTTTCTTAATTTCTTATATACATGTTACTTAAAAACCCCATTTCAAACTGTATATAAAATATACAGTTTATAATATATTACAAACTGTATATTAAACTGTATATCAAACTGTATATAAAATATACAGTTTGTAATAAGTAAGTTTCACAAAGATGAGTATAAAAATATTACAACCTATTGGACTGAGGACAGTAGACTGAAGAGGATTTTATTATAAGCCATTTGTATTTAGATTTTAAAATTATCACACACCCAGAGTCTATAAGTGTTTTATACATAAGGAAACAGAGACAGAGTGTTTTGGGTAAATTATCCAAGATTACGTAACAAATATGTGGAAGAATTTTCAAAATATACCAAGGTGCATAAGTCTTTAGCACATCATTAATTTCTTTTTTTTTAACTGACTTGATTGCTCAGTGAAAAAGATCAAAATAAAACAAAGAAAAAATGGTCTCAGTAAAATCTGTTCTGTGCTTTGTAAACTGTTGGAAATACAAAGACTGAATTCCATGCTGCCTAAAATGGCCTTTAAGTCATCTTTTGCCTTAAATTGTAATGTCTAGTTTGGATTCGGGAGTTTTACCCCAAAGGTGTCAAAAAGTGAACTAATAAAGTTTTTATGTTCATTTTAATGTAATAAATGATGATACTAAAGTAGTCAGTATTTTATATGGTTTAGTTGCTCTATTAGTTAGGGTTTTATTGCTGTGAACAGACACCATGACCAAGGCAAGTCTTATAAAGGACAAAATTTAATTGGGGCTGGATTACAGGTTCAGAGGTTCAGTCCATCACCATCAAGGTGGGAGCATGGCAGCATCCAGAGAGGCAGGGTGCAGGAGGAGCTGAGGGTTGTATGACTTTATCCATGGAAGCCAGGAACAGACTGGGCATCTTCAGGCATCTAAGAGGAAGATCTCTAAGCCCAACCCTACAGTGACACACTTCCTCCAACAAGGCCACACCTTCTAATAGTGCCACTCCCTGGGACAAGCATATACAAACCATCACATTCCACTCCCTTGCCCCCATAGGCTTGTTCAAACATGAGTATATGGGGGCAATACCTAAACATAGGATAATGAAAAATACATTTAGTCCAACTTCAAAAGTGCACACATTCTATAGTATTCTCAACAGTGTTAAAAGTCCAAAGTCTCTTCTGAGATTCATCCAATCACTTAACTGTAATCCCAAAAGTAAGACAGGAAACCAGCTGGGCAGTCTCCAAACTCTGCATCTCCATGTCTGATGAAAAAGCAGTCTTCAGATCTTCAACTCGTTTTTCATCTTTGTTGACTGCAACAAGGTTCTTTCTCCTGGGTTGGTTCCACTCCCTATTAGCAGCTTTCCTTGCAGGCATCCTGTGTCTCTGGCATCTTTACCATCTTGGGGTCCCCAAGTCAACTTCAGCTTCACAGCTTCTTGTTCCAATGTCTGAGTTCCACACATGATCTTCTGTGCATTTCCAAAGGGCTGGTGTCACTTCTCCAGCTCTGCCCTCTGTAGCATTCTAAGTTCAAGTTGATCCATTCTGCTGCCACTGCTGTTCTTGGTGGTCATCCCATGGTACTGGCATCTCCAATATGCTAAGGTCTTCTACTGCAACTATGCTTCACCAAAGCCTCTCATAGGCTGTCTTCATGGTATCAAGCCTCAACTCCTTTGCATGACCCCTTCAGTCCTTCTCTGTCAACTACAACTGAGGCTGCACTTTCACCAATGGCCTTCCATGGCCTCTCACAGTGCCAAACCTCAGCTGTTCTTCATGATGCCTTCATGCCTTCAAAACCAGTACCACCTGGATTATTCTTACACATTACCAAGTACATCTGCAGCATGAGGTACAACCTTGGCTATCTCTGGAACACAGCTTCTTTTTGCTCTCAGGAAACACTTCCCAGAAAATATCACCTAAGTGATGTTGGGTTTTTCTTAATCACCACTAATTACTTAGCTCCAGCTAACCAGCATCAATTGTCCCAGTAGTCTCCTTCTCCTCTTGAATATAAAGTCAGAGACACATGGTCTAAGCTGCTGAGTCCTGCTGTTTGCAGGAGCTGGAACATTGGCCCACTTGTTCTATTACATTATCACTAGCTTCCTTTATTCCAACTCCTTCACTGCCTAATCTTGGTTGTCCTGGATCTTGCTCCAAAGACTGACTTTGAATTCAGAGATCTGCATGCCTGTCTCCTAAGTACTGGGATTAAAGGTATGATCCACCAAACCTGGATTTAAGTTTTTCTTCACCTAGAATTTGCTCTGTTCTTGGCTGGCCTTGAACTCAGAGATCTGCTTATGTTTTTCTCCTGGGAATAAAGGTTTGTACTACCATGCCTGAACCTAAATTTAGCTGGGAGGAATCTTGCCTCAAAGTCACTACTTCCTTAATTCAGTTTAATATCCTTGAATTCAGCTCCATTTCACTTCTTGGTGTCCCTTTAATGCTCAAACTATATATTTTGTATGTTTCCATTCTCAGCTTGCTATGTTTGTTCAAAATGCTCTTCATCAGACTTAACCAGAGAACAAAGTCTCTGTTGGGCTTTTTTGAGACTTCCTTTGTCAATACAATTAATATACATCTCTTTTCCTTTGCCTTAGGCAGTCTCTTCAGAAAATGGCAAAAAGCAGCCATGCTCTTCACCAAAACATCACAAAAAGAGTCTCTCAACCACATTTTAAACTTCTTCTCCACTGAAACCTTTTGGGTCATCAGGCCTACACAGTTAAAATGACCCTCAATACCACTGTCCTCCATATTCCTACAAGGCTGGCCCACTAAGCCCCACTTAAAGCATTAAAACTTTCCAAATCCAAAGTTCCAAAACCCACATTCTTCCAAACAAAAGCATGGTCAGGCCTATCACAGCAATACCCCACTCCTGGTACCAACTTTTGTATTAGTTAGGGTTTTATTGCTGTGAACAGACACCATGACCAAGGCAAATCTTATAAAGGACAACATTTAATTGGGGCTGGATTACAGGTTCAGAGTTTCAGTCCATCATCATCAAGGTGGGAGCATGGCAGCATCCAGAGAGGCATGGTGCAGGAGGAGCTGAGGGTTGTATGACTTTATCCAAAGGAAGCCAGGAACAGACTGGGCATCTTCAGGCATCTAATAGGGGGATCTGTAAGCCCAACCCTACAGTGACACACTTCCTCCAACAAGGCCACAACTTCTAATAGTGCCACTCCCTGGGACAAGCATATACAAACCATCACAGTTGCCCAATAAATTTAAAATCATATGTTCTCCAGACCTCCTTACAGTGAAATTGCAATTTTCCAGCTACTCTAATTTCATATACCAATATTTCTAAAAAAATACATGTTATCATTGGTGTATTTACATGACTAAATTAACAATGTGAAAGGATCTGGGTGTGGTGTATTAAATTACAATGAATTTGGGGAAATCACAGATGAAAGAAAAGGATAGGGCTTATTACTATATCTATTTATCAGGTTAAAAGTATTAATATTTCCCCTATTACCTAGGATCTATTGAACCACAGGTTTTCAACTGAGTTTCTGATAACAGTTATAAGTTCAGTCTCTTTTTTTATTATTATTATTATTTTCTAAGTTTTTTATTTACATTCCAAATGATTTTCCCTTTCTCGTTTCCTCCCTCACCGAAAGTCCCATAAGCCCCCTTCCCTCTCTCTGTTCCCCATTCAACCCCTCTCGCTTCTCTGTCCTGGCATTCCCCTACATCCAGTCTTTGCAGGACCAGGGGTCTCTCCTTCCATCTTCTTGGAAATCTATTGATATGCGAATTGAGTCTAGGGTATTCCGAGATTCTGGGTTAATATCCCCTTATCAGTGACTGCAAACCATGTGTGTTCTTTTGTGATTGGGTTACCTCACTAAGGATGATGTTTTCAAGTTCTGACCATTTGCCTAGGAATTTCATGAATTCATTTGTTTTTAATTGCAGAGTAGTATTCCATTGTGTAAATATACCACATCTTCTGAATCCATTCCTCCGTTGAGGGACATCTGGGTTCTTTCCAGCTTCTGGCTATTATAAATAAGACTGCTATGAACATAGTGGAGCATGTGTCCTTATTGCATGCAGGTAAAACCTCTGGGTATATGCCCAGGAGTGGTATAGCAAGGTCCTCCGGGAGTGTCATGCCCAGTTTTCTGAGGAACCGCCAGACTGCTTTCCAGAGTGGTTGTACCAGCTTGCAATCCCACCAGCAGTGGAGGAGTGTTCCTCTTTCTCCACATCCTCGCCAACAACTG
The DNA here is from genome assembly GCA_036184795.1 of Tokudaia tokunoshimensis. NCBI lineage: Eukaryota > Metazoa > Chordata > Mammalia > Rodentia > Muridae > Tokudaia > Tokudaia tokunoshimensis. The sequence continues at coordinate 127,664,011 of BTHU01000023.1, read as the reverse complement.
CTGTCTTGAAGTGAGTTTTAAATACATTCAGAAAGTAGTTGGTAATCTATGTAATATTTCAGTCACTTTTACACTGGTAGACACACTTTGGGTAAGCCAAGTGTAATTTTAGCTCTTAGAGTTCATAGTTGGTAAAGCAGTCAATTTCTTTTCTTCCAGAAGAGTGTATATTGAAACTTTCTGCAGTATGAAAGCTAACCAGTAGAGATGATACAAAGTTCTATTCTTTATAGTGAAAGTTTGTGCATCTATTAACTGCAATTTAAGAAGTTGATTTTAGTAATAAATATCAGTTATTAAAAATACCCACATCAGATCAAGGTATAGAGAATAAGAAATTGTGAGCAAAGGTGTCTAAACTGGACATAGATACTATACCTTTCCAAGGCTCCAAGACTATTGTGGTAGAAAGGGTGGGGGAGAAAGAGTGCAAGAGCCGGAAATAGTGAACTACAATAGTATTTGCCACACATACATAGGTCTATTCATTTGAACATTTGAGCACCAGTTGATAATGCTGCATGGAGAGTTTTAGGAAGTGCCATCTTACTAGAGGATGGCTTTTGGAGTTTTAAAGATCCACAGTATTTTCATTTCACTCTGCTTCAAATTTGTAACAAGAGGAAGAGTTCGAAGCTTTCTACTCCAACTGCCATACCTAGCACTAGCTGTCATGATTTCCCACCGTAATGGAATTGTACAGTTTCCTTTAGCAGACAGTCCTTCATCCATGCATATAATGACATCATTTAGTGAAGTCAGTGTTCTTTAAAAAGAGCACATGGAAGGTGTGCATAAGTCAATGGTTAAGAGTACAAACTGATCTTGCTGAGGAAGTAAGTGTACTTCTGGGCCTCCATGTAAACATTCAGAGCATCCTCTTTTCTTCATAGGCACACATACTAATAATGTGTGAACACACATCTCACACACACACACACACACACACACACACACACACTAAAATAAAATCTTTCAAACGAAAGAGCCCAAAGAGATGGGAAAGTGTTGGGAAACATAGTAGAGAAATTAGAGAAGAGTGAGTGGGGCTCAATTTCATCAAAACATACCATACACATATATAACATTCTTTTTTTTTTTTAATTTAATTTTATTTTATTTTTTTAATTTACATTCCAAATCACTTCCCCTTTCCCGTTTCCTCCCTCCCCGAAAGTCCCATAAGCCCCCTTCCCTCCCTCTTTTCTCTGTTCAACCCCCTCTCATTACTCTGTCCTGGCGTTCCCCTACATCCAGTCTTTCCAGGACCAGGGGTCTCTCCTTCCATCTTTTTAGAAATCTATTGATATGCTGATTGTGTCTAGGGTATTCTGAGATTCTGGGTCAATATCCCCTTATCAGTGACTTCATACCATGTGTGATCTTTTGTGATTGGGTTACCTCACTAAGGATGATATTTTCAAGTTCTGACCATTTGCCTAGGAATTTCGTGAATTCATTGTTTTTAATTGCAGAGTAGTATTCCATTGTGTAAATATACCACATCTTCTGAATCCATTCCTCCGTTGAGGGACATCTGGGTTCTTTCCAGCTTCTGGCTATTATAAATAAGGCTGCTATGAATATAGTGGAGCATGTGTCCTTATTGCATGCAGGTAAAGTCTCTGGGTATATGCCCAGGAGTGGTATAGCCAGATCCTCTGGGAGTTTCATGCCCAGTTTTCTGAGGAGCCGCCAGACTGCTTTCCAGAGTGGTTGTACCAGCCTGCAATTCCACCAGCAGTGGAGGAGTGTTCCTCTTTCTCCACATCCTCGCCAACAACTGCTGTCTCCTGTGTTTTTGATCTTAGCCATCCTGACTGGTGTGAGATGGAATCTCAGGGTTGTTTTGATTTGCATTTCCCTAATGACTAAGGATGATGAACATCTCTTTAGGTGCTTCTCAGCCATTAGATATTCTTCAGGTGAGAACTCTTTGTGTAGCTCTGTACCCCATTTTTTAATAGGGTTACTTGCCTCTCTGGAGTTTAACTTCTTGAGTTCTTTGTATATCTTGGATATTAGCCCTCTGTCGGATGTAAGGTTGGTAAAGGGAAACTAGAAGGGAAACTAGGGAAGAACCTTGAACATATGGGCACAGGGGAGAATTTCCTGAACAGAACTCCAATAGCTTATACTCTAAGATCAAGAATAGACAAATGGGACCTCATTAAATTACAAAGTTTTTGCAAGGCAAAAGACACCGTCAAAAAGACAAAGCGGCAACCAACTAACTGGGAAATGATCTTTACCAACCTTACATATATAACATTCTTAAACAACAAAAATATTTTAAAGAGAAAATAGTAAAAAAGCAATTCAAAATTACCATAATTTTAAATTATTTTATTGAATAAAAGATTTATTTTATTTAATATGTGAAAGTATTTGCCTATATGCATGTGTGCTGAATAAATGCCTGGTACTTACTAAAACATGAAGAGGGCATTGGATTCCATGGAACTGGAGTCACAGACAGTTGAAAGTCACCATGTAGCATCTAGGAAATAAATTCAGTTCCTCGGCAAGAGCATCAAGCACTCTTTACTACCAAGCTATCTCTCCAGACCCTGAATGGTCGTAAAAACCATACTTTCTGCAAATATGAAGAGCAGTGTGCGACATTTTTTTTTGGAAATTCCTTTGGCTTCCTGTGAGAAAAGAATAGGGACATATTCAATTTTGCTTAATACTGGATGGATGACTAATTATATGAAATTGATTAATTTTGTTTTGAAGTCATTGTTCTTATTTCACTGTTAATCACTATGGACCTGAAATATGCATTCAAACCTTTGTTTTGTTTTGATTTTACCTTAATAGCTAATGGGCCTAGTGTTTGTGTTTGGGCTTGCTTATCTGCAGTGACTAATTATCAATCACCTCAGTGTAGCTAAATGATCAATTGATTAGAGCTATTGAGCATTACAAGCCTCAATTTGCTAAGTGTTCTCACAGGAGAGGAAGAACATAATAATTGTTTCTCATTAAAAAAGCTAACACCTGAATTTCTATGTTTTCTTTAATATTTATTTATTTTAATTTATTTACATTTCAAATGTTATCCCCTACCTGGTTTCCCCCTTTCTTGGAAACTCACTATCACATCATCACCCCTCCCCCTGCTTCTAAGAGGATATTCCACCTACGAGACTGCCCCAACTTGAGATCAGTCCCATATACGGTTACCAAATTCAGACACTATTGCAGATGCCAACAAGTGCTTGCTGACAGGAGCATGATATAGTTGTCTCCAGACAGGCTCTGCCAGTGCATGACAAATACAGCGGTGGATGCTCTCAGCCCACCAATGGACTAAGCACAAGGTCCCCAATGGAGGAGCTAGAGAAAGGACCAAAGGAGCAGAAGGAGCTTGCAGACCCATAGGAGGAACAACAATATGAACCAACCAGTACCCCAGAGCTCCCAGGCAATAAACCAGCAACCAAAGAGTATACATGGAGGGACCCATGACTCCACCCACATAAGTAGCAGAGGATGGCCTTGTTGGACATCAAAGGGAGGAGAGGCCCTTGGTCTTGAGAAGTCTCGATGCCCCAGTGTAGGGGATTACCAGGACAGGGAAGCAGGAATGGGGGGTTTGTGAGCAGGGGAAGGTGGGATGGGCTAGAGGGTTTTCAGTGGAGAAACCAGGAAAGGAGATAACATTTGAAATGTAAATAAAGAGAATATCTAATAAAAAAGTGCAGAAAGAGTTCAATACATGTATCAAATATCATTTTAGAACTAAAGCATAAGTGTCTTCCTGCTTATATATGTTGTAAATTGCAGCAAAAGAAAGTTTTTTCCCATTAATTTATTTATTCATTCACTTTACATTGCCTTTGCAGACCCCTCTCCTCACTGCCCTCCTCTTACTAGCCCAGTCTCCCCTCTCCCAGCCCACAACTCTAATTCACCTATGGGAATGGGGAGGTCCACCCCGTCAGTGCCAACCTACTCTAGACCACAAGTCACTGCATCACTAGGCACATGCTCTCCCACTAAGGCCAGACAAAGAAGACAAGAGGCAACAGGGTCAGGGTAAGACATGCACCAGTTGTTGAGGGGCCGCATGAAGACCAATCTGCAAATCTACTACATATGAGCAGGGAATCTAGGTCCAGACCATATATGCTTGTTGGTTGGTTGTTCAGACTCTGAGAGTCCCAAGAGATCTAATTGACTATGTTGGTCTTTCCGTGGAGTCCTTATCCCTTCAAGAACCCTCAATCATTTCCCCAATTCCTCCGCAAGACTTCCCAAGCTTGTTCTAATTCTTGGCTGTGGGTTCCTGCATCTGTTTTAGTCAGCTGCTGGACACAACCAGAAGAATGGTTTATTTCGCCAGATTATGGCACTCCATTTCATGATGACAGATTATAATTATTTCAATGAGAAGAGATACATGTCACTAAAAATGTTATGTTGCTGTCATCACAGACAACAAACATCCAATGAAATAGATTCAATGTACTTTGTTTACAAGACTCATGATTGTCCTAAATAGTGATATTTATTAAATAACAGATTTTAGTACCCCCAAAAGCACTACATATGGCATGGTATGAAAACAAAGACAAACAAAAACTGGAAAAAATGCAACAGACTTATACTTACAAAAATTAAAGCTCAACTTTACCTAGCTTCATTACACAGAGATTTGATTCTAGATTATTACATTCCCAACAGAAACCACCACTACAAATCATGCTGTATTTTTCAAGCTTCTGCTATAGAGCACACACCGATTCTCACTATGAAGAAGCACGTGTCCATGAGTCCACATAGAATATATACAGAGCACCTCCATGTTTTAATTGGATTACATTGTTCTAATAAAAATGTGGACAACATAGGAAGCTATTTCAATATAGTCAAGTTCAGATAATGAAGTTACTAGGTTAGGCAAGTCAAGTGTTCTGCAAAATTTCATTAGACGTTCAATTTGCCTTGATTGTGGACTTCCTCATCTCTAGAATAGTGAGAGAGAAAATTTTCTTATTTAAAAGCCACTCATTTTATGACTTTTTTTACACAAGCCAAAATAATTAAGACATTGTTGAGACTGTTCTGCACTGTAAGTCCTAGGCAAAGCTATAGCAATTCTTTCCAATGATATAATCACATACAGTACAGGACATATTTTGATAAATTCACTGCTATTTTCTTTCTACAGAATTTGATAGATTCAAGATTAAGAAAACATCCTTCTTTAGTGAAACGATTTTAAATATTTAATTGGAACTGAGGAGATACCTCAGTGGTTAAGGACATTTGCTCTTCCAGATGACTTAAATTCATTTCACATGGAACAAGGTTTAGTTTCTGGCATCCACATCAGGCAGCTCAACATGGCCTGTATCTTAGTCAGGGTTTGTTTTCGTACATAAAACATCATGACCAAGAATCAAGTTGGAAAGGAAAACATTTATTCAGCTTACACTTCCACATTGCTGTTCATAACTAAAGGAAGTCAGGACAAGGACTCACACAGGGCAGAAACTTGGAGACAGGAGCTGATTAGAGGCCCTGAAGTGGTGCTGCTTGCTCCCTTGCTTCCCCTGGCTTACTGAGCTTGCTTCTTTTTTAGAGAATCCAGGACTACATGCCCAGGGATGGCACCACTCACAATGGGCCCTCCCACCCTTCATCACTAATTGAGAAAATGCCTTACAACTGGATCTCATGGAGGCATTTCCTCAAGGGAGGCTCCTTTCTCTGTGATAGCTCCAGCTTGTATCAAGTTGATACACAAAACTAGTCAGTACACCCTGTAACTCCACTTCCAAGGGACTACAAATCTTCTTGTTACTTTCTCACACAACCACAGAGATGGTATACCATGCATATGTTCAGACACACACACACACACCCCCACACACACACACATACACACACATACACACACACACACACCCCTGTGTGAAAAATAATAAATCCTTAAATTTTAGGTTATATATATTTATTATCATCATCAAGTGTTGCATAAATTTGTATTTTAACTAATTAAACAAAATCCCTAATATCAAGAATGAGAAGTAGCTTTAAAGTCATTGGCAAGGAAAATACAAGAAACATCCAATACATTATAGGATGTTGTTTGTGCCATTTTTGACTCCCAGAAGTTGAAGGTACACCCCTATTAAGGAAGACACTGCAAACTTTTGACAGACGACTCATAGGTTCTGAGTTGTATCTAATCTGAAAGTTGTTTCTCTGAGACTTGCTTTCATGGAAACGGTGTCATGCAGACTTTCAAGGGAGGAAATTACGCAATATTCTGACACAGCTATGGCACCTAGAAATTGCAACAATAATCAGCATGGTAAAATAACTTCAAGGGGGAAGAGTGACATGTATACTTTGGTGGTAATCCATAGCTCTCTAATTGGGCTTAAGACCCACTCAAAAATAGGGAAAGTATGCCTTGTACTGGAAGCCTAGCTACTACTCAATGATGGTACTTTATGGATCTTGGAGGAGAAACAAAAACTGCCACTTTACTAAATGAGCATACGTCCTAATTACATTTTAAAACTTACTCTTATATCCACAGAAAAGGATATGACTCAAACCACATCAAGGAAACTTCTTTTGGCAACAGATAGAGAACATTACAGAAAAATACAACTAGTTAAAATTCATAGATCAGTTAGTTATGGGGTAGCAAGCCTCAACTGATGCATTTACAAAAAAGTTCCTGCACCTAACTTTTGGAGAATAACAACACCGAATAGGGATGGAAACGGTGTAGAGATTGAGAACCAGAAAATATGCTTTGACAATGTACTCATCTTAGTTTGAGTTCCTCTTTCTGTGATAAAACACCAAGACAAACAGCAAACTTTATGAGGAAAGTCAATTTGTAATTAATCATAAAAACAAGTCAGGGCAAGAAAATACAGGAAGGTGGATTGAGCGACTTAAACAAAGTTCATGGAGAAATGCTACGTACTATCCTGTTCTTTATAGCTTGCTCAGCATGGTTTTATATAGCAACCATATAATAACCACCTGCCTTACTTGGCAGCACCAGCCATTGGACTGAGTCCTCCCAAATCAATAATTAATCTAGCTAATCAGGATAGACCTACAGGTAGGCCAGTCTTTTGAGGCATTTTCTCACATTAAGATTCTTTCTTCCCAAGTAAGTCTGTGTCTGCCTCCAGTTGACAAAAACACAATCATCTAGCAGTGACAACAGAGCTTCGCACATGAGGTATCAACACTATGGCTGTCTAAATAAGACCTGGAAAAGTTCAGCACCAATAGACAAGCTAATGAAAAGGAGAAATCTCATGGCACCTGCCCATAGATAAATGATACAACAAAGCACACAACTAAGGAATACTAAGAGCAGGAGAAACAGTCTTACTGAGGAAATAGCCCTCAACTGTTTACACACAGCTATGAAGTCATATAGATGTAAGTAACATTATAAGAACTGAGAAATTATTTTTATATCTTGAAATAAATCTATCAAAATAAAATTAGATTAGATAGATAGATGATAGGGAGATATATTGATTGATAGATGATAGATAGATAGATAGATAGATAGATAGATAGATAGATAGATAGATAGATACACAGATACACAGATACACAGATACATAGATACATAGATACATAGATACATAGATACATAGATACATAGATAGATGATAAACCAGAATAAGCCATCTGTTTGAGAAAAAGAACAGGAAAGGGTATATGAGGATTGGAGGAAAGAACGGGCAGGAGGAAATGATTTAATTACAATTGAATTTCAAAAAATAAAAATAATGAAATGTGAACTCAAAGGAAAGAAAGGAAACAAATTTGGGTAGGTAAGGATGGGGTTTATGAGAATTTGAGAGAGTGTAGGTGAATCGTATTAACATACACTATATAAATTCTCAATGAATTAAAAAAATAATTTTTAAAATATAATTTTTATATTTATTTAAAATATATTTATATCCTCTCCCCTTTCCTCCTCCAATCTCTTTAAACTGTTCACATTACTCCTCAAATTCATGACATCTTTTTAATTTTTTATTTTATATATTGTATATATAAGCATACCCTATACATATATACATAAACACATGTATATATCCTGCTGAATCTGTTTAATTTTGCTTGCATATATGTGTTTTTAAGAATTACCACTGAGCATTGCATTACCAATCATGAGGCTCATACCTGGGAATCTTTAATTCCCCTCCTCTCAACAGTCATAAATTACCTGTATTTCTTTGTTTAGGGTTACTGCACTCTAAGATGTCCCCCGTTCCATGCTAGCCTATCTGCTGGTATTCTCATTTTTCACATCTTTAGTCAGTGATATTGTTAGATATCTTTGATATCTTTGCAATTTCTTGGAGATGAAATCTCACAGACAACATTCTGGTCCTCTTGCTCTTAAAATCTTTCAACCTCCTTTTTCTGTGATGTGCTTTCAGTCTTAGATTAGTTGATCTCTGCATTTAACCACTTGTAGTTTATGCAATGGTTTCATCTATTGCAAAAAGACACTTCTTTGATGAAGGATGAAAACAACACTTATGTGTAGATGTAAGGATAAGTTTTAATTTCATTTAAGAATTATGCTGATCTTATAAAGTGATGCTGATAATAGATTCTCCTCTATGATCTGAAATAATGCTATCCTCAGGTTCTTGGCTTAATTTCTAATACAGGACATGATTTCCCCCTATATATAGTGGCCCTGAAGTTCAATTATATAGTTGCCATCTGCCAAGATTTGAGTACATTTAGAGGTATCTTACAGTGGTTCTCATTGTAGTTCCTAGTCATCACTGCTCGGTGGGACTATTAACTGCCTTTCGTTCATTAAGAGCTTATAGAGCATATTCTTGGTGCTGAACTTTTCCAGGTCTTATAGAGTGTGAACAATAGTCCTCAGGAAGGAGACTTTCTGGTACTATCAGCTGGAATCTTCTGATCCCAATGTCAAAAGTATAAGACTTTCCACTCTGCTCTTCCAGAGGTCCTGAATTCAATTCCCAGCAACCGCAAGGTTGCTCATAACCATCTTTAATGGGAATCTGATGCCCTCTTCTGATGTGTCTTAAGACAGTGACAGTGTATTCACATACATGAAATAAGTAAATCTTAAACAAAGTATATGGAATCTTCAGGAACAGAAACTTAGCTTGCCTCACAGGAAAGGGTGTAATCAAGTGCAAAAGCAATAGCCTGTATTTAGGAAGGGTCACTTGGACTACTCTAAACAACTCAAAAGTTACTCATTCTTGGTATTTAGTTTTTGTTAGACACTCTGTGGCTCTTTTAGGGAGCATTGTCTGTAGGCATAAATTGTTCACAACCTCCTTTTAAGAAGAGTTCAACCTCTTCTATACCCTACCACCCAGAAGAGATAGTGGAAGAGAGAAGTTATTAAGATATGGGGGAAGAGGACCTACTCAGCAATAATTATCTGGGGGAAAGCTCCATCTTCTTTGGTGGCAGTTCAATCCCATGGCAAACACCAAACACAACTCAGCAGCTGAAGACCAGTCCTCTAGGCAGCCAGAAGCCAGGCAAGAATCAGCAGCTAAGATCCAGTTTTTCCAGCAAGCAGACACCAGGCAGCTGTAGTTGAATCCTGAAGAAACCGTCAGGCTTGTCAACCTGCCTGAGATGAGGCCACAAAAGCAGTAAGCTGAAGCAGAAACCTCTCGAGCAGTTCTTTGGTGAGTTTCTCTCAATAGCAGCATTACCACAAGTCGAGCTCAACAATGCTTTGTAGGGTGAACCAATACCTGCACATATTTGGCAAAGAATAGTGAGGCAGTGCAAACCAAACCAAAGTTAGGTGCTCTTCTCCCACTGTCTGTGGGGTCATATTTATACTCCATCAAGAGTCCTTTAATGTGTTTGCTATATGCAAACATCCTTTCACGTGTGTCTACTTCAGGAAAGCACTCTTTCATGTGTTTCCTTTAGCAAGAGGTCCTTTCGCCTATGTGCCCCAGCAAAACATCATTTGACATAAACTTTCCAAAGAACTAGAAGTTTCCATTTCAATTAGCTGCCCAAGTAGTGCAACTTGATATAGCTTAAGGCTTTTTCAAGCATCATTAGTATTATTCCTACCTCTTTCTTCCCTCTCCTCCTTTATTGCTGAAATTGTATACAAGTAAACATTGTACAGTGAACATTTCAAACTGTTTTATTATCAAATAAAATCTGTGCTATTAATACATTACTGGTTCTGATATTGTTGCCATAAATTTCATAATTATTGCTTCCACAATTGTGGTAAAATAATTTTATTCTAGGAATTCCTTCCTTATTTAAACACACCAGTACTCAGATGAATGGCTGCATCTTCTAAAATGTATATAGAATGTCCAAAAATTGTCTAACCCTGAGTCTGCATATTTGAGTTTTTGAGTCAGGCATAAAAATAAACATTTAAAAAAGTACCAAGAGATATAAAATGCAGATTATACTATTTCAGATATAAATAGCATTGGATTCATCTATAATACGTGAAAAGAGATTAAAAATTTCTGCTGTCATTTTGCATCATATTCAAGCATAAAATCTGGCTCCAGATATTACTTTGGAAGGAAAAAGAAATTCTCATTTCAAATTGGGATACACTGTCCTTGAACTTATTTTTTATGCCAAGTAATGATATCTATGTTTCATTTCTAAATCATATTAACCATGGAGTTATTTATGAACTAAAGTGGTTCTAGCATATCAAAAGAGCAGTATTTGCAGAAGGTTTTTCTAGTTAATGAAATGCATGTTTGACCTTCATTTTGGTAAATAATTTCATACAATACTCTTGTTTTTTTTAAAAAAAAACATTGTTGCTTGATCTAGTTTTCTTCCATTAAAAAATTTCTATAAATGTCATTTTCATAATTCAGACAAGAAAGCATACAAAATTTCATGTCTTGAATGAAGTTTCTCAATGAGAATGAGTTTCTATATGTCCCAAGGATTGGCAAAGAAGTACAACAATATAATAAATAAGATTTTTCATGTATTATTATTTCAAAATTACTTCTTATCAAAGACTCAGTGATAAATACCTGCACCCATAGGTGTCAATGTAAACGCCATTGTCAGGCCTACGCAGCAACAGTTATCAAGTTACCATAAAAGTATTCTGTTCCTACCACCACTATGTATTAAATGCCATATTCAAATGTAAATGATATCAGAAGATCAAATTAATCTTTTTGTTTTTTCTGTGGTCATGTAGTTTCCTGAAGACTGTAGTAAGCTTATAAAGGTACAGGCATGTTTTGAAATTTTTTTTTTCTAACTCAGCAGGAAGTGATAAAAGTGGTGAGGGCTTTGGGTGTGTGTGGTATGTATATGTGGTGTGTGTGTGTGTGTGTGTGTGTGTGTGTGTGTGTGTGTGTGATTGGAATGTGTATAATAATTCCATGTATTATTTTTCTTTTTTTGTGATAAACCATAATTACCATGGGAAATTAAAGAGGAAAGAATTTCTTTGAGCTTATTTTTGTGAATGGATAAATGACCACAATATTAAAACTGGCCAGGCCACAATCAGAAGATGACAATCACATCTTGAATGACATGCACCAAGCAGAAAGAAAACTCAAAATGGAAGGAGAAAATACTCAAAGTTCTCCCTTAGTAACACACTTTCTCCAAAAAGACCACTCCAAAACATTCCTAACTGCTCTGCCAACAGGGCACCATGTATTCAAATTCTTGAGTCAATGGGGGATATTTTTTATTCAAACCATTGCATTTCATACCACCACATACCTTTGCATGTTTTTAAGTGCATCTGAATCTATATATCTATAAAAATAACATCATTCTGAGCATAATATGAAGCTGGAAATATTTGTTCTTTCTGGCCATGGAACATCTCAATTGATTTTTTTTTTCATAGGGAAACAACAAGGAAGTGTATTTCTCTTTTAAGGGGAGAAACCTAGTACATGATGCAAAGTCAAATTTATCGGGAGCTTTCTTGGTAAGTAGAGGGAAGGCAAGCTAAAGAATAAATTAATGAATTAATAGAATAAAATTATAATAGAACAGAACAGAACAGAACAGAATAGAATAGAATAGAATAGAATAGAATAGAATAGAATAGAATAGAATAGAATAGAATAGAATAGAATAGAATAGAATAGAGCTATGGAAGTCATAGGCCTTGAGTTGGGGGAGCTTATCACTAATAATTTAACTAACCTTACACAGTGTCAGATTGTCTTCTTAATGTCAGTGGTACTTATTTGTAATGTCTCAAGAGATCAAGACTTTGTACTTTACATAAACTTAAAGAGAGTGAGAAGTGTCAGAGAGTTGCCCAATAGCTATTCTATACTAATCTCCATTAAAATGTAGTCAAGACACAATTCACATATTAATAGATTTCCAAGAAGATGGAAGGAGAGACCCCTGGTCCTGGAAAGACTGGATGTAGGGGAATGCCAGGACAGAGAAGTGAGAGGGGGTTGAATGGGGAACAGAGGGAGGGAAGGGGGCTTATGGGACTTTCGGGGAGGGAGGAAACGGGAAAGGGGAAATCATTTGGAATGTAAATGAAAAAACTTAGAAAATAAAATAAAAAAATGTAGTCAAGAATCACCAAGAAAATTGACTTATCAGTGAAAAAAATGATCTTTGGTTATTATACAAAATAGTGAATCTGGATATTTGGGGAAAGTGTTCTGATGCAATCAATGTTAGACTACTGACTCTGATTATAACTATTACATTTGAGAAGTCATTTATCTTCTGACATGTTAACTTATTTATCATTTAAATGTTGAGATTGAGCCACTTACTGCACAGAATTTTTCGAAAGATGAAAAAAAATATGCAGGTTTCATGGCTTTGCAAACTACAAGGTGTTGTAAACAAGTATGCCTGTGGCAATACCTACTGCAACAAGGACTGAAGCTGCTGTGATTGTCTGAGATAATGCAGATGCAGTGATCCTGTCCTTTGTTGGAGCTTATTTTTCCAGATATGGGTTCCTGTAAACAAATAATTTAACACAGTTGCTCTGATCTTCTGTAGTCATTTAAAAAATAAAATTTCCCCTTTCTAATAATAATAAATTAGCTTTAGCCCAATGACCAAATTTCAGTGTCAGTAACTGTCTTCCTCCCTACTATTTATTAATGGTGGTCAAAAGGTTAATTAGTTGTGTGCCAAATAATAAAGTACTTAATGGAGGTAATTGAGCAAGACAAAAATCAAAATGTACACCTTTTGTGAGTTACTAGATAGATAGTTATTATGAAGAGCCAAAGAACCAACAACTTCTATTAACAGACTCTTAATATATATAAAATTGATTATTTTAAAGGTAAACTTGTGGTACTTTTATTTTAAGCAATAATTTAACATACTTTAAAATTTACAAGCCATTTCAAATAAATAAGGCCTAAATTGTCGATATAATGGATATTTCAAAACATATAATATCCTTGGATTGAAATGAATTGCTAGAAAGGGAGTGTTTCTATTTGTAGTAAGGAAAATAAAAAACTAGGATACTGCTATACTTTAGCATTAAAATATATTTTGCAGTTTTGAGCTGTTGTATCATAGTGGAAATTGTTTCTTGCACATTCAATAATGATACATACATTGGAAATTAATTCACATTATATAAGTAAAGAATATTATATATAGCTACTTTGAAGTAGTGTTCTTATTTTTCAATTTTGGATGTAGAGTTTTTTTTTATTTTAGATACATTTACTATAAGTAAAAAGTGAGATTCTAATAGCAAAACTGTGATAATTTTAAGTGATTAGTACATGAAATTTTCAGCAAATCACCATTAGTTTATCTCTAGGAATGAATATTTTATTTTTGAATGACATAATGTTTTAATCATTTTTTCGTACTAATTGACTATTTTTATTATTTTCTATCAAATTCTTCAATTGTAACACTATTTTCTTTTTCTTATGCAGCAAGTTTTAATTTTACTTTTTGAAACAGCAAAAACACCATTGTAGAGTTTCCAGCAAGCTCTGGTAAGCATTACAGAGATTCTAAATCTTTCTGTGAATTTACTGATAACATTCTTTTTTATTTTTATTATTATTTTTATTTTCTATATTCTTTATTTACATTCCAAATGATCTCCCCTTTCCCAGTTTTCCCCTTCCCCGAAAGTCCCCATGTAAATCTTCAATTTTATCAGAAAATGTTTTCACTTCTACTTTCAATCAATTTAGGAATATTTTTATGCTTACCATCTTATCTGTATAATTTTTCATGAAATAGTTTTAATGTGTTTTTCTATATATTTCTTGAGTTTTATCAGAAATATTTTCCTTGTAGATTTTCAATTTTATCAGAAAATGTTTATAATTCCACTTTCAATCAACTTACGAATATTTATATGCCTACCATTTTATCTGTATAATTTTTCCATGAAATAGTCAATCTTAATGTATTTTTCTATATATTTCTTCAATTTTATCAGAGATATTTTCCATGTATATTTACACAATGGAATACTACTCAGCAATTAAAAACAATGAATTCATGAAATTCTTAGGCAAATGGGGAACAGGGGGAGGAAAGAGGGCTTATGTTTTAATCATTTTATACTACACATACAAACACATATTGTCATATATCACACAACATTGGGGAAAGATTATGAGAAATATGTCATTATTCAAATTTGACATTATTTGTACATATGAGAGTATATATAACTTGTTGGCAGATAGTAAATGTTATACTCCAAGACAATAGGATTGGTCCTATTCTATTCAGCTACTAATCTGTATGGAACACTGTAGGCTACTGTAAACCAATAAGTATTGGTTTCTATAAACATGAAAGAGAGTAAAGTTGAAAATATTGCACAAATGTAAGGTATACCTACAGATAGCCCTAACCGTAACAGGAACTTACAGAATTCCACATACTCCTTGCTGACAGGTAGAGTGAATGAGGAGTATGGAACTATCAGACATTATCATATACTGTTGTATACTTTATAAACATTGCAGTATGAAATAGTGAATCAATTTATATAATTTTAATTATTCACTAAATTAATCCAAGCTCATTTTGAAAAGGCAAAAGCTCAGGTTGAAGTAAAAAAGCTGAAATTTTAGAAGTTCACAAAATAATCATCAAAATTTTTATATCCAAAACTAATACTAACACACACACACACACACACGATATTACTGCCTAATCGAAATACTTGCTTTGCAGTAAACATTGCCCAGGAATTCCTGTTCTGTATATTTGTTTCTCTTCTTAAAATAGTTAGCATTATTCTATTGACCCTTTGTTTAATATGTCAAGGAAATTTTGTGTTTTAGTTTGGCAAGTGAATTATCAATGATAAATCCGTATGAATAAGTTTTCGGAATCTGAGTTATACTTGTTAACTATGGTCATAATATATCGAGTATAATAACAAGAAAAATGCACCTCCATATCAAAGGAAGATATTCCTTAAACTTTGGGAATATTGTTTTCCATGATTTAACTGCAAAATGACATGTTTTTCTTACCCTATTGGGTTACTGATAACTAAAGAATAGACATTTATTGTCACTTTCCTAGTATTTCAATTAACTTGAACCACTTATGCATCATTCAAATGTAAAGAAAGGGTTGGGAGGTGGGGGGAGATGAGTGCTAGAAAGAAATGAAAAAGATAGAAATTCTAAAGAGCTTGTTTCTTGCTGTTGTTGTGGACTGCTTTGAGTCCTAGTGCTTGGAGAACAGATACAATATATATTTTTCTGCAAAGTTTGATTATGATTGGTAGGAGGTTTAAGGAAAGTGTAAGATACAAACTTGATTGGAATGTAGATGTAAATACATTTCTGTTTCCAAATAACATGTAGGCATTTATATGTACTCTAGCATCCTGAGGGCCAGGAGAATCTATATGAAATGTGTTCAACAAAAATAATAATTTCCATATAATTTATTTTAGTCTTTGTATTTCTCCAAGGGGGCTAGTATGTAGCAGGTATCAATAAATGGGAGTAAAAGAAAAGGATGAAAAAAACATGTGTTTTGCAGTAACTATGTGAATACAATTAACTTGTTTTGTGTATATATAAAAATGTCTTCAGAGATTTTAAGGGAAAAGATAAAATACAACCAGCTTAACCAATAGCACCACTTTCTGGCTTGTGAAAAAAATAAATGTGTGCTATATTGGCTACTATTTAATGATAAAATTTGTTGTATTAAAATTTACATAGATATATTTTTCAATTAGACATAATACATATGAAAGCTTGAAAGGACAATACACCAAATTTAACAAAATATTTTAGAAGTATGAATGTTTAACTATTTCTTCAGAAAATATTTAAAGAGTTAGTATATTGCACTATCCAGTGACTCTCATGAAGGTATTCACCTAGGTTTCAAAGGGAACACATATTTTCTTTGTACCACATTGGGAAAAGTTAATGACATGTCTAGAACAAACTAAGTTTTTTTCTAAATTTCTATGGCAAAACACTCCAAATTTTAACTGTGAATTTCTATTCTGTGTCTTCAATGTAAACATATGTTTTATTATTATGAGCTCTCAATATTCACAGGAAAGGTTGTTTACCAAATTAGAGACACAAATTGATAATAGCAGCCTCTTTACAAACTATCTCACCTTGAACAAGACCTTACATGAACTACTAAAATATCTGAAGACACTAGCAGCAGAAACCAATTGACACATCAGGTAGACCAGGACAGAGATGAGGCAAACATGCAGAAGCTAATCAATTTCATAGGCTGAATATCTAAAGTTAGATCAACAGCCAACAGTCTAACAACTAGTGTTCAAATGTCATGGTACACTAGACTTCAAAATAATCAAAGCTTATGTACAAGTAGAAGAATACTCATGTGTATTATAACACTGTATCAATGCATTCTGGTACGTTATTAATTCTACATGACCCATCTGGTGTAGAAGAGCCAAACCATTTCTTAAAATTATAGGGTATGGGAGCTATCCCAAGCATTGAAACAGAATTTAATCTTAGGTATAATTCAAATTGATACTACAAAATGTCTCTAGCAATGATTAGAAAAATTTTACAAACCACACCAGCTTAAGGAAATTATGTCTAGAAATGATTATTCACATATGCCATAGGCTTACAGGATGAGAAGTGGGAATGAAAAACATATTTGTATAGTTTGGGAAGGGACAACAATTAAAAAGAGAAAGCTTCCACTTGGTAAAAATGCCACTTATAATCTCCACGTGAATTAAATTTTAAAGTAGTTCCCAGGTTCAGGTGTTGCTCTCTAGTTATGCTGACCATATTGGATGGCACATGACTAATAACTGCATTAATTCGTACAATTCATCATAAAAATCCTCACAGTCAGAAGCTCAGTGAAGCTGAGGAAAGTGAAAAATGACATTTTTTCCTAAAGAATTGAGTTAAATCTTAATTTTTGCTTTATTTGTAATGACAGACCTAAAATATTTAAATGAACAAAACATCTCCTTGGCTTTTGCTTGAGGGCGCAAGTGGGTTCTTGGCAAAACTTCACATCTCATCAGTGATTTGTAATTGTCCAGAGGATGTTGTTTTCCATTTGTCCCCAGGCTGTGTTGGCCACTGTCCCAGCTGATGGAACCTCAGTGTTATGTAGGTCCTTAACTGAGGACAAGCTGCTGGCATCAACTGTGCCAAAATTATAGAAGAGAAGTGCCATGCATTTTCCTTGCATGCCACTTTGATAGCAATTTTGAAACAATTAAGGCAAAAGAATAAAAAGCATTCAAAAACAATATTTAAGGCTACCCTGGGCTTCTTATCTCAAAAAATTCAGCAACAGCAACAATAGCAGTTCATTCAAGCTTGTTTAAAAGCTGTGACATTTTTGTTATTAAGTTTTCTACTGCTTTTGTTTGTTGCGATTATAATATAATTAAAGCATTTCCTTCTGCTCTTTCCTTCCTTCAAACCCTTCCATACAGCTTCCTCATTCTCTTTCCGATTAATTATAGCCACCTTTTCATTAATTGTTGTTACATGAATACATGTTTAGATGTGTTTTTATTTAATCTTTTATTGCATCACTGAAATGAAGCAATATATAAGTAAAATCAGGATGCTTTGGACTAATCCTAGTAAGTAATAGAAACGTGTCTAGAGCTAGAGCTCCTGGCACACAAGTTGCTCTACCACTAAATATTTTCGGTATAGGAGGCAAGAATATATTCAACAGCAAAGGTCCAGTGTGCAAAAAAATGAAATAACATGGATTTGGGGCTTTTTTAAAATTTCTTTTGTTAAAAACTTTTATTCTTCTCTGATACATTACATACCAACCACAGGTTCCCCTCACTCTATTCTCCCTCTGTCTCTCCCCTCACCTCCGCTCTCCCCAAGATCAACTCCTCTTCTGTTTCCCTTAAAAAGGGTTGGCGTCCCAGGTGTATCAACTGAACATGGATTTGGGGTTTTATTGGTGCTGTCTCCATGTTTGCATCAACCATGGTGCGTGGTTGATAACTTGACTATATTTATTATCATTGAAACAAACTTCTGTGCACTCCTGAAAGCAATTTTCTTAGAGTATTTGAAGCAGGAAGATGTATCCTGAATCTAGGTGACAACCTAAATAAAAAGTACATGAAAGAAGGAATTTTTAATTTCTGCTTGCTTGCCTTCACTCTCACTGACAAGTTCATCTACCCTACTGAAGCATTTCTTCAAGGGTATTACAATCAATGTTTTTTAGAATTTCAATGTTGACTGAGGCTATCCTCTAGCCTTCAATGCAAGAATAGGATTTTGAGGGCAATCTAACCTACTGCCCGATAAACTATTAAATATTATGCCCCTCTAAGATAAGAAACACATTTAGAACTACCAGGAGCACACCAAGTAATCCAATCTAGTAAATTCCATATCCTTAGGAATGCCATACTAGGAATAGAAAGAATGAACATTTAAGAAATAAAATACAAAAAATTAAATGATTGAATATATAAATAACATATATACTATTCATTTATATTTGAACGTATTCATTACATCAATTCCATTCCTTTGGAGAACCCTAATTCAAATGCCACACTTTTTTAAATTTGCAAGACACAAAGTACATATAACTAATTTTTTTACCTTGATGAAGATTCTTAGGTTTAAATAGTTACATAGCATGTGAGAAATCACACAATTAGGCTATTTGGGTTTGGATAAGCATATCTTTCTATCTTATTTTATTTCCCTTGCTCTCTCAGACTTCTTGTTGTTATTGAATCAAGTACTGGTATCATAACCAGTAGAATTTAGAAAAGCCTATGATTGATCTAGTTGGGAACAGTGATGGAGAGCTACATTGATTTCATGCTGTGATATAAAGGCCACTGAGCATTGGAGTAGATATTTTTATAATCAATCAGATGTTCACTGTTGAAATAGGTAGAGGAAGGGGATAATGAGGAGGCATGATTTAATCCTCATGGCAATTATGAAAATAGGGGAGGAGAGAGAGTCCAAATGGACAAAAATGAAGTTTAATGTCTGATCTGAATGTGTTCATTTTGATTTAAAACGTGAGTAGTTCAAGCAGAGATGTAATTCTTGGAATAAAAAAGAATGAATACTTGAAAAATAAAATACAAAGGACTAAATGACCAAATATGAAAATAATAATTGAATCAAGAGCAAGAGAAGCAGATAATACAAATTTTAAACTCTGGGTAACTAAGTGAATAAAAAAATTATACTAATAAACATGGAAAGAAATAACTACAGTTAGAAGTAATATAATAATATTCAAATGAACACTGAACCATGATATATTGGTAGATTGGTAGATTTCTCATTTCATAATAACTTGACCCTGAATACAATTTCACAGTAAACCTCTAGGAATTATATTTCTTTTTAAGTTTCCAGTAAAGTGAACCATCACATGTACAAAATTTAAGTCTTCATTTCTGCAAGTCAAAAAGCCATGGATGATATTCATATGTCTAAAATTTTAAGAAATTTTTAGTGGCTATAAAGAAGATTGAGGAAAATGTGAAAGACATTTCGATCTGATTCTTTTTTTATTGAATATATTCTTCAATTATATTTCAAATGTTATACCCCTTCCCGGTTTCCCCCATCCTCCCACCCCCTGCCTCCAAGAATATGATCCTCTACCCAACCCACTTCCATGACTCCCACTAGATTTCCCCACAATGGGGCCTCTGTTGAGTCTTCACAGGAACAAGGACCTCTCCTCCCACTGGTGCCCGACGAGGCATTCCTCTGCCAATCTTTTGGCTGGAACCACATGTACCCATTGGTTGATGGCTTAGTCCCTGGGAGCCCTGGGGCATCTGACTGACCGACATTGTTGTTCTTCCCATGGGGCTGCAACCCCTGTCCCCCAGCTCCTCCAGTCTGCTCTCCAACTCCTTCATTGTGAACCCTGCACTCAGTCTAATGATTGGCTGCTAGTATTCACCTCTGTATCTGTAGGGCTCTGGCAGGGCCCCTCCAAAAGACAACCATAACAGGCTCCTAAAGGTACACACTTCTTGTCATCCATAGTAGTTTTGAAGTTTGGTGATTGTTTATAGGATGGATTCCCAGGTAGGACAGTCTCTGGGTGGCCTTCCCTTCAGTCTCTGCTCCACACTTTGTCTCCATAGTTGTTCCTGTGATTATTTTGTTCCCTTTTTCAGAGGAAACACATCACCCCCATTTTGGTCTACCTTCCTTTTGAGCTTCCTGTGGTCTGTGAATTACAACATGTTTATTTTGAGCTTTTGGGCTACTATCCATTTATCAGTAAGTGCATACCATGTGTGTTCTTTTGTGATTGCGTTACTTCACTCAGGATGACACTTTCTAGTTCCATCCATTTGTCTAAGAATTTCATGAATTCATTGTTTTTAATAGCTGAATAGTACTCCATTGTGTAGATACACCACATTTTCTGTATCCATTCAGATGTTGAAGGACATCAGGGTTCTTTCCAGCCTCTGGCTATTATAAATAAGGCTGCTATGAACATAGTAGAGCATATGTCCTTATTGCATGTTAGAGCATCTTCTGGGTATATTCCCAGGAGTGGTATGGCTGGATCTTCAAGTAGTACTATGTCCAATTTTCTGAGGAACCACCATACTGATTTCCAGATCAGTTTTACAAGCTTGCAATCCTACCACCAATGGAGAAGTGTTCTTATTTCCCCACATCCTTTCCAGCATCTGCTGTCCCCTGAGTTTTTCATCTCAGCCATTCTTACTGTTGTGAGGTGGAATCTCAGGGTTGTTTTGATTTGCATTTCCCTAATAACTAAGGTGCTTCAGAGCCATTCGAGTTTCCTCAGTTGAAAATTCCCTGTTTAGCTCTGTACCCCATTTTTTTAAATAGGGTTATTTGACACTCTGGAGTCTAACTTCTTGAGTTCTTTGTATACATTGGATATTATCCCTGTATAGGATGTACGATTGGTAAAGATCTTTTCCCAATTTATTGATTGCCATTTTGTCCTATTGACCGTGTCCTTTGCCTTACAGAAGTTTTGCAGTTTTATGAGGTCCCATTTGTCGTTTCTTGTTCTTAAAGTATAAGCCATTGGTGTTCTATTCAGGAAATTTTCCCCTGTGCCCATGTGTTCAAGGTTCTTCCCCACTTTCTCCTCTATAAGCTCCAGTGTATCTGGTATTATGTGGAGATCCTTGATCCACTTGGATTTGAGCTTTGTATAAGGAGATAAGAATGGGTTGATTTTCATTTTTCTGCATGCTGACTTCCAGTTTATCCAGCACCATTTGTTAAAAATTCTACCTTTTTTCCACTAGATGTTTTTAGCTCCTTTGTCAAATATCAAGTGTGTGGGTTCATATCTGGGTCTTCAATTCTGTTCCATTGATCTTCCTGCCTTGTTTTATCTTGTGACATTGAGAAAGAAATATGACTACATAAATGCAATAATACAGAGAAATACATGAGAATAATAAAAACGAACACGACAGTCAGGTAAGAAATTATGTGTAACGAAAATCACTTATGTACATAATTCATACTGAAATTTTTTTGCGTTTAAAGCTTTATGTGCTATAATTACATCAAAGTATATGAAATGACAAAATTTCTATGTATCGTACATAGCACTATATAGCATGTCGTACATAGGTACACAATAATCATTTCTCATGTGGCCGAAAATAACAGATGTATATTATAGGAATATATATTATATCATTGTATATGATTCTAAATAGCATGTGAGTATTACACATAATGTTGTAAATTATATTATCAATAAACTAATTTTCCTTAATATTAAGTAAGTATAATATTAAGAGTTAAAAATCAATAAACAGAAATAAAAGTAATATGCTGACATCTGTGAAAGAAAATCATATATATCTGGCATATAGCAATTAAAAATCAACAGATTTGAGTAAATATTATTCTACATACACATCTGCAAGGTTTTCTTTTTTTTCCTCCTCTTTGTCCCTTTCTTTTGTTTTTTATTTATTTTTTATATATTTTTTATTTACATTCCAAATGATTTCCCCTTTCCCGTTTCCTCACTCCCTGAAAGTCCCATAAGCCCCCTTCCCTCCCTCTGTTCCCCATTCAACCCACTCTTGCTTCTCTGTCCTGGTATTCCCCTATATCCAGTCTTTCCAGGACTAGGGGTCTCTCCTTCCCTCTTCTTGGAAATCTATTGATATGTGAATTGTGTCTTGGGTATTCTGAGTTTCTGGGTTAATATCCCCTTATAAGTGACTGCATACCATGTGTGTTCTTTTGTGATTGGGTTACCTCACTAAGGATGATATTTTCCAGTTCTGACCATTGGCCTAAGAATTTCGTGATTCATTGTTTTTAACTTCAGAATATCACATCTTCTGAATCCATTCCTCCGTTGAGGGACATCTGGGTTCTTTCCAGCTTCTGGCTATTGTAAATAAGGCTGATATGAACATAGTGGAGCATGTGTCTTTATTGCATGCAGGGGAAGCCTCTGGGTATATGCCCAGTAGTGGTATAACTACTGGGAGTGTCATGCCCAGTTTCCTGAGAAACCGCCAGACTGCTTTCCAGAGTGGTTGTACCAGCTTGCAATCCCACCAGCAGTGGAGGAGTATTCCTCTTTTCTCCACATCCTCGCCAACAACTGCTGTCTCCTGTGTTTTTGATCTTAACCATTCTGACTGGTGTGATGTGGAATCTCAGGGTTGTTTTGATTTGCATTTCCCTAATGAGTAAGGATGTTGAACATTTCTTTAGGTGCTTCTCAGCCATTAGATATTCTTCAGGTGAGAAGTCTTTGTTTAGCTCTGTACCCCATTTTTAATAGGGCTATTTGGCTCTCTGGAGTCTAACTTTTTGAGTTCTTTGTATATATTGGATATTAGCCCTCTGTCAGATGTAGGGTTGGTAAAGATCTTTTCCCAGTTTGTTGGTTGCTGCTTTGTCCTTTTGACAGTGTCCTTTGTCTTACAGAAATTTTGCAATTTATGAGGTCCCACTTGTCAATTCTTATTATTAGAGCATAAGCTATTGGTGTTCTGTTCAGGAAATTTTCACCTGTGCCCATATGTTCAAGGTTCTTCCCTAGTTTCCTTTCTATTAGTTTCAGTGAGTCTGGTTTTATGTGGAGGTCCTTGATCCACTTGGAATTGAACTTTGTACAAGGAGGTAAGAATGGATCGATTTGCATTCTTCTTCATGATGACCTCTAGTTGAACCAGCACCATTTGTTGAAAAGGCTATCTTTTTTCCACTGGATGGTTTTAGCTCCTTTGTCAAAGATCAAGTGACCATTGGAGTGTGGATTCTTTTCTGGGTCTTCAATTCTTTTCCATTGATCTACATGCCTGTCACTATACACATGCCATGCATTTTTTAACACTATTGCTCTGTAGTACAGCTTGAGGTCCAGGATACTGATTCCCTCAGAAGTTCCTTTACTGTTGAGACTAGTTTTAGCTATCCTGGGTTTTCTGTTATTCCAGATGTATTTTTGAATTGCTCTTTCTAACTCTATGAAGAATTGAGCTGGGATTTTGATGGGGATTGCATTGAATCTGTATATTGCTTTTGGCAAGATGGTCATTTTTACTATATTATTCCTGCCAATCCATGAGCATGGAAGATTTTTTCCGTCTTCTGAGTTCTTCTTCAATTTCTTTCTTCAGAGACTTGAAGGTTTTCTAAATTTGAAAAATATTACATTTAGTCAGATAAATGCAGTTATTTAAAATTAACAGGTATACCTGGAATAAAAGTCTTCTTGAATGTATTGTAAAAATTTTCTTTAGAGAAGCTGAGGGGAAGTTGTGGGAGGAGGTGTGAGATTAGGCTTGGGAGGCGAGAGGGCCTGCAATTGGGGTGTAAAGTGATTAAACAAATTAATTAAGGAAGAAAATGCCCAAATAACACGTTTTGAAAGTCCCATGACTTATATGCAAAGCAGAAATTAAATAGCCTACATAATAGTGGACAAAACAGTTTCTGAAAATGAAAGACCACTAAAAGATTCCTAACCCAAATCAAGTACCTGAAATTAGATTTAATCATGTACAGTCATTTTATTCTACTATAGCAATCATCTAAACCTACACCTGAAAAGCGTTCTCTTGCCTCATTAAAACACTATCCCTTAGAATATACTGAGGTTTTTGCATACCCACATTGAGTGCAAGAGACTGATAGTATGTTTGAGATCCCGAATGTATTGTTTGCAAATTGGATTATCTAAAAGAGGTTGGTCCGGGTAATACTGTGCAATAAATTATAAGGTAGATAATCCTTATAAAAGTTCAAAAATGGATATCAGTATCATCACTTAATTATATATTAGTTAAGGCACAATTATGATTCATGAAACTAGACAGTAAAAATTTAGACTCTTATTTTAACTCAGAAATGTTCCAAGCTGCAGACTAATGGAAGCCAAGTGGTAATATAAATATAAAATCTGAAAATGGCGAAAGAAAAACTAGTTTGGAAAGATAACAAATGAGAATAGATGATTATATTTAATAGGTTTGAGTGTAAGAAGGAAAAATCAGAGATGATGAATGCTCTGCAGATATAAGGTGAATGAAGATGAACACTATGCTGGCCTCGGTGACAATCAGAAATGAAGCAAAGGAGAAATAAGAGCAGTTTGATGGAATGTTTGGAAGATTCTCCCTCTGACAATATAAAACAAAAGGGACTATGAAAGTGCCTATGCTCACTGGGTGCAAATAAATGGTTAATCAAATATAGTTCCCAATGTCCTAGACCTTAGGAAGTAGAAAACCAGAAGCCATAATGGAATTGTAGGCAAAGCCTGGGAAATCATGTCTGCTGTTTGGTGTGTTTCACTGCCAGAGTCATTTAGCAGATTTCACCAGTTATTAAAGGCTGGCAGATATTCCAGTGCCTAACATTTTAAGCTGATCATCACTGAAGAATAAAGTGTTCATTTTGTTCATATTGTGATTGGCTTTGAAAATGAAGTTCTTGTGACTAGATCTCAAACCAGTGTCATGTGTATTCTCTTGAGGCTCAGTGGAGACTAAAGAGGACTGCTTTGAATACTGATGAAATTACTACCTCAGAATCTTACCAGTGCCAGATGGGAAAGACATCATATTTTAAATATTGCATCATTTCTAACCAAATGCTTTTTAGCCTCAAAAGTTTCTCCTTCTAAGTTTTATTACCTCTGTTAGTGAATTTTATACCTATTTTAGCATGAATTTTAAAATCTTAATCAGGATTTATAGTGAAAGTTTGAGAGTCAGAAATATAGAAATTGATATACAGGTATTTCAAATAAACTTGACAAATTCTTAGATATTTCAAACTATGCCAGGGGACGAATACTGGCTACCTTTTATACTTTCTCATAGTAGTTAATCAATGCTACTTGTTTTGAGGGAAGGAAAACAAACATCTTGGTCACAGACATTAGTATTAGCTGCTGAGAACAATAAAAACCTTACCCCTAAAGAAAAAAAAAATCCAGCTGCCTTTGTGGATTCATTATAAATGGAAGTGCTTGTCACTTGATAATTAAAGAAAAACTGGGGATATTGAATTATTATTTTTTAGACTAAAAGAAGTAAATTTAATTTCACAAATTATTTATATTCTAAATCACCTGACAGCATTTTGGTAATTCTTAGGGAAAAACATTTGTCAAAGGTACTACATTAAGCAGAACTTTTAATGAATATATAACAAGTGGAAAGTGCTATTAAGTCCTATTCCTCCATTTGTTTAGCTTCTAGGAGGAAGAAAAATAATTCTGCTACCTATTTATTGACTAATGTGGAGTTCCTATCACTAAATCTCACAAACAGGACTTTCATTATGAGACATATCACATATTAAGAACAATAGCTAAAGTTTAACAACTATACTAAGTGCAAAATGAAAACCCATTGGATAATATTACAAACCAATCTTTAAATAGTAATAATACATTGGCTAATTAATACATAACAGGAAACCAAATCATAAGCATTAATTCTTTAAGATTAAATGTCTTAATTATAATAAAAATATCAATAGAATTAGTCTTTAAACATTAGAATTAGGTAGAAAAGAGAAAAAATATGAAATTGATAAATAATTTCTTTATTTAACATAAAGAGCTAATAAAAATAATAATTGACATATCCAGCAATGGTAATTAAAACAAGAGGAGAGATGCTTATAGACAATATTACCATATTATAGACCAGATACACTGACATTTCTAAGGTACTATTAAAATTTTACAACTTAAAATGAATTATAAAATAATAAAGTAAGTAAAGTATAAAATAGTATAGTAAATAGAATTCAATAATAGAAATCTAAGACATCATGGATAAAAAGCTAATTATTACAGTAAAAAAGTAGTTTTGTACTTGTTAAATTGAAGAAATATGATATTTAAACTACTCCAAAAACTAGAAGGAAAATAATCTTTACATGTTTTGGTATTATAACCTTGGTAACAAAATCTGATTAAATGAAGAAGGATATCTCCATGTCTTAAGAATAGATCTACTACCCATCCATTATAGCATATATTTTTTTCTCCAGAACTCAGAAAACTGACCTTAGAGGATTGCTACAAATTTGGAATTAGCCTGCTCTTAATAGTGAGTGCCATGTGAGCCATTACTACACAGCAAAACCATCTTAAAATGAATGAAATGAAAGGAAGAAAGAAAAAGACAAAAAAACACGTAAGATTAAACCTCTGAAATTCTAAGTTATAATTAAATGTATATGTATGATTTATTTTCTTTAAAAATAGAGTTAAATTTAGGGAACCCTTTACATCTTTTTTAAGACATAATAATTGCCAAAGGAAAATTAGACATACTTAAGTTATACAAAGTGATAATTTAACATGCATGTAAATTGTACAATGATTATCACAATCAGGTTAATGCAACCTCACAGAGTTACTTTTCTGTGGGAATTATAATTATGATTCAGTCACTTAGCAAATGTCAACTATATAATAAACTACATTACTTATGGTCATCCTAAGAAACACTGTATTCAAGATATTTTTCCTCTTATACTGGAGTTTGCACTCTGATAAAAAAGACTTTTTACTTGCATGTTGCCACCAACATTCTATACACGATAACCATGGTTTAAGGGATCCAGCTCAAGGGGAGGATCTGGGGCCTGACACTGTTACTGGTGCTGTGGTGTGCTTGCAGACAGGAGCCTAGCATGACTGCCCTTCCAGAAGCCCAACAAGCAGTTGAAAGAATCAGATGCAGATGTTTACACCCAACCAATGGACAGAAGCTAGTGACCCCTGTGGTTGAACTGGAGAGAAGCTGGAAGAAACTGAGAAGGGCAGCCCTGTAGGAAGACCAACAGTCTCAATTAATCCTGATCCATGAGATCTCTCAGATACTAGAAAACCAGGCAGCATACACCAGCTGATATGAGGCCCCCAACACATATAGCAGAGGACTGCCAGGTCTGTGTTCAATCAGAGAAGATGTACCTATCCCTCAAGAGACTGGAGTCACCAGGGAGTGGGGAGGTCTGGTAGGATGTGGGTCAGGGGGATAGGAGGGACTTCTTCATAGAGACAGGGTTGGGGAGGAAGTATGGAATGAGGAATGGTCAGGGGCAGACTGGGAGGGGGATGAAGATTGGACTGTAAAAAAGAATTAAAGAATAAAAAAGTTTCAAAAATTTATATTCCATGTAACAGGGAGACAATCATATTATCACTATCCATTATTTTATATTATGTGTCCAAAGTATTGATTTGTATTATATACAATATATCAATATAATATCTTCTCTTATTACACATTTAAAATTATTGCTACTATATTCTTATTACATACTATGGATCAAAAAATTATTATAGATATGTTCTTTTATTTTTACCTTACCAGCTGTTTTATTTTTATTTTTTGTTTATTTTATTTTCTGTATTCTTTTTTTACATTCCCAATGATTTCCCCTTTCCTGGTTCCCCCCTCCCCAAAAGTCCCATAAATCCTCTTCCCCACCCCACCCCCGTTCCCCATTCAACCCCCTTTTGCTTCTCTGTCCTGGTATTCCCCTACACTGCTGCAATGAGTCTTTCCAGGACCAGGGGCCTCTCCTTCCTTCTTCTTGAGCATCACTTGATATGTGAATTGTGTCTTGGGTATTCCAAGTTTCTGGGCTAATTACCACCTGCAAAGGATAATAGGTGGAAATCGCCAATACAAGGAAGGAAACTACACCTTGGAAAAAACAAGATAGTAACCTTCTTTCATCAAATCCAAAAGAAGATATCCACTCAAACATAAAGATAACATCAAAAGTAACAGGAAGCAATAATCACTATTCCTTAATATCTCTTAACATCAATGGACTCAATTCCCCAATAAAAAGACAGAATAACAGACTAGATACATAAACAGAATCCAGCATTTTGCTGAGTACAGGAAACGCACCTCAGTGTCAAAGACAAACACTACCTCAGAGTAAAAAGCTGGAAAACAATTTCACAAGATACGTTCTTATTAATGGATTTGTCCTTTAATTTTTATACTACATGTATACATGACTTACTCAATCTGTAGGTTGCCATTTGTCCTACTGATAGTGTCCTATAGAGTCTTGATGCCTGAGTGAAGGTGGATACCGGGAGCTTGGGTTGGCAGCACATTCTCAAAACTGAAGGGGAAGGTGGATGGCGTGAAGAATTCTGTGAGGGATGGCAACATGTGGGATGCAAATACATAGAATAATTAATTAAAAAGTGACTTCCTCATTGCTACATCAGAGAATTGGATATCTAATCACATATGCTAACTTCACATTCATATATGTTAGTTTGTATTTTACCTGGAAAGGCTTCCTTCAGCATTTTCATAAAAATAAATAAAAAACAAATTCATTAGATTAAACTTATATGACTTGTGTTGAACAATATGCAAAAATATTAAAGGGACACATACAGAAACCATTATTAAAATGTGCTAGTAAAACAAACAAAAATAGCATGCAAACACTAAAACCTAGCGTAAAGTACACCAAAACATTCATTAATCTAAACATAAATGAAGTGTATGAAGGAAGTGAGGGCCAATCTTCAATTCCAGGTTAAATGAATGTTAAGTCATTTAGAAAACACAGTTCTGAGTGTATCTGTGGGGTTATTTTCAGAAAGATTTAGTGAAGAGGGAAGTTCTACCCTGACTGTGAGGGGTACCATCTCCTAACCCAGAAACTTGGAATACCCAAGACACAATTCACATATCAATAGATTTCCAAGAAGAAGGAAGGAGAGGCCCCTGGTCCTGGAAAGACTCATTGCAGCAGTGCAGGGGAATACCAGGACAGGGAAGCAAGAGGGGGTTGAATGGTGAACAGGGGAAGGGAGAGGGTTTATGGGACTTTCGGGGAGGGAGGAACTGGGAAAGGGGAAATCATTAGGAATGTAAATAAAAAAAATATAGAAAATAAAAAAATGAAAAAAATACATCATAGAATGAAAAAAAAAGAGAAAAATGTGGTTTAAATATGATCACTCATCTCTACTTTGTGCCATACCAGAATACAAGTTATTTCGTTATTTGAAACAACTACTAGTATAGCATTTCTGCAAAATGGACTGCATTCCTCCGAACTGTGAACTCTAATAAAGTTTTCTTATCTTAAGTTGGTTTTGTCAGTAAGTGTCTTCTGTTGATATGTTCTAGAAAGATAAAAGAAATGCCTATTTTCCCCAGATGGACACCGGACACAAAACACATTATCATTTCTCCAAAGTCCAACTTAAAGGTCAATAAATTTATTGGGCTTTTTGAATTAAAGAGGAATTTGCTGTTTAATCAGCCATTACTTACTGATTTGTTTGTTCATTTTTTTCCTAATAATAGAAAATAATCATCTCATGATGGCTAGAGTTCCTCTTGTGGTTAACTGTGCAGTTCAGTTGTTTCCACCATATCAGAAGCTTAGGTACACATAAGATGTTGGATCTGCATCTTTTGGGTGTTTAGTCTTTATTATAACCTTAATTTTGTTGTAGTTTAGCCACTTCCCCTTATGGGATTTTCTGGAGAATCATGAGAAGAAATAACCTAAAGGGACTGGCAGGTCTACCACGTTTTTGGAGTGTGTAAAGAGGCTACCTTGTTCTAGGAATGTACTACCCACTTGGCCAATATTCATAAAACATATCAAATTCACAAAACAGAAACCATTGGGTAGATGGCTGTTTACGACAGTCCACTCTAATCTTTGCTGTGCTCTCCTTTGCTTAATAATATTCTGCTTAAAATGTCAAAAATAATAATAAGCCTTTCAAAGATTAGGCAAGTACTCTACAACTAAACAATAGTCCTGGACTTTGTTTGTTCTTTTTATTTTTATTATGACAACATGTCTTACTAGGTTACTCAGGCTGACCTTGAACAGTTATTATGTAGTCCAAGTCCAGACTGGCCTTGAACTTGTGAGCCTTTGACTTCATCAGTTGCATTAGGTCATATCTTTGCTATGTCCATTTAAAACAAGCTAGGGTCATCAGGAAGAAGAAAACATCAAATGAAAAAATGCCTTTATAGGATCTGCCTGTAGGCAATGTGTGGCATTTTAGTGATTAATGATTGATGTGGGAGGGATAACTCATTTTAGGTAGTACTGTCCCAAGTTAGATGGTTCGAGGGTGTATAAGAAAATTGATCAATCCAGGAGGAGCAATTCAGTAAACAGAACTACTCCAGGGCCTCTTAAGTCTGTGCTTGACTCCCGTTCATGATTGACTTTGATGAGAATATGAAAAATAAAACAAACCCTTTAGTCCCTAAGTTTCTTACAAACCTAAGAAAGCTGATACTGGAGGTATATACATCACTTTGGTACACATACTTCTTTAAAAAGCATCATTACTATGAATATGTCAAATTTTTGTTCCAAGATTCACATTTAACTTCACTTTTAACCCTGTCATGATTTTATTCAGGTTTTTATGAATAAATGCACAAAACCAGAGCTTACACAAATAAGAAGCTAAAGAATTGAATGATTTCAAACCCCAAAATGGCATAATAACATAAAAGCATTCTTTGGTTTTCTGTGTTGCATTTCTTTTCACTAATTTACATTAAGGAAAATAAGAAGTAAATAATTTCAGAAATCATTATTTTGAATGTATTTATTAGCTTTAATTTTTGATACAATATATACTTATCCATGTACTTTCCCCTCCCGCAATTCTTCCCAGATTTTCCCCAATTGCCACCCACCCAATGCTCTTTTTCATTTTCAAAAAAAACCAAACAATAGTAGCAAAACAAACAAAAAACAACAGAAAAAAAGCACACAGAAACTAAAAGATAGAGTGTATTTTATTTTAGAGACCTTCTCCTAAATATCACTACTGACCTGGAGTGTTGGTTGATATACCAAGTGTCACACCGTTGAAAAAAACTGACTTTTTAATTTCTCATCAGCTATCAATTGCAAAAGTTTTCTTGATTAAGAGTTAGATTTTGTACCTACTTTCACTTCCCATTGTTCAGATTTTGTATGACTTTCACTTAAGGTCTTATGACTGTAGTCACAAATCTAGACTTCATATTTACATCAGCCCAGTTGAGTCTGAAACACACTATTTTCTCAAATTCACTTGCCACCTTTGGCTTTTACAATATTTCTGCCTCCTCTTTTTCATATTTCCAAGAACCTTGATGTTCGGAGTTTAAAACCTTGAAGTTTGCAGTTTCCTATTAAGCACTAAGGATTCACAAGTGTCTCACTCTCTAAAATTTGTCCAGTTGTGTGTTTCTTGTATGAATTACCATCTACTTCAAGAATAAGCTTTTTTTTAAAATGGAAATTGATATGTGTAGTGATCTAGGAGTATAGCAATTTGTCATTAGGAGTCATTTTATTGCTACATTCTTTTTAGCAGACTAATAGCAATAAGTTTTCTCATAGAGCCCATGATATATCTAGTCAGCTTCTTGGCCATATTAGCAATGTCTGGTGTGGATTCCATCTCAGTCTGTGGGTCTTCAGTCTAATTTTAAAAGTTATTAATTATTCTCATGACATTTGTGTAACATTTTACCAGTATCTCAAAGATGTCATTGTTGTTGGTTGTAGGGCTTTTATCTGAGTGAGAAAGATCAAAACTTCCCCCTCCAATAGTTTGCAAATACGCCCGCTAGTACCTTGAACACTAATCCATAGACATAATGCTTCTAGATGGTTGTCAGCTCTATTTCTTCAAGTTTGATGACATAAGTAGAAGGAATCCTCAGCAAGAGGGCCAGATTATAGGAGATAACCAATAGAACTGACAAAAACTGAAATGCTTGGAAAGAGGTAATGAGTTTCCATATGGATTTTCAAAACCCTGTAGGTTGGTTGTAGTTCTCCATATTAACTCCTTTACACTATCTTCTCACTTCTACTCTTATTAAATCCTCATATTCTAGTTTCCCCTTTGTAACCCTATATTCTATTTCTCCTTTCTTTGAAGATCTCTTCTTCTGTCATCACTTGCATGCTACTTAATCTCTGTGGAGATTCCAGATGAAATATACAAATCTAAAAGTTAAAGTGTGATATATATATATATATATATATATATGTATGTATGTATGTATGTATAAATATAATATATATAAAATAAATAATATATATAATTTGATATATATATGTGTATATGTATAAGAGAAAACATACAATATTTGACTTTGGAGTCTAGGTTATTTTATGCAGGATGAAGACTTTCAGTTCCATAAATTTATGTGTGGATTTCAAAAGTTCATTTGTCATAAAAAGTGATTGTTATAACATTGTGTTAATGCAACACATTTTCTTTATTCATTCTTTGATAGATGCCCAACTTGGCTATTTCTATTTCTGTCTATTATGAAGAGAGTGTGAGTGAGCAAGTATATGTGTAGTGATTTGTAGAGTCTTTGGGTTATAATTCCAAGTATGGTGTCCTGAAACTTGTGTAAGATTTTTCAGC
Organism: Tokudaia tokunoshimensis; assembly: GCA_036184795.1. Taxonomy (NCBI): domain Eukaryota; kingdom Metazoa; phylum Chordata; class Mammalia; order Rodentia; family Muridae; genus Tokudaia; species Tokudaia tokunoshimensis. The sequence goes on along the minus strand of BTHU01000023.1, from coordinate 127,630,537 downwards.
TATTTGAGGAACATCCACACTGATTTCCATAGTGCAGCCAAATTTTTCCTTTCAGCAAAGAAACAATCATTCCATAGACAAAGAGATTGAAGTTTATATCATATAAAATATAAAATAAACATGAATTTAGCATTGTTCTTAAAGTCTCAGTAGTTTCATTATATTTAAAAGTTTGTGTGAATGTGTAGGGAGTAGGTAGGGAATATTCTTACATGCCATTCTGTGTTTTTAGTTGGATAGATTACTGTAATAAAACACAGATTATAGACAAAAATAAACAGAATTTTACACACACACATACACACACACAAACCAAGGGAGTAGTTATTATCTCAACAGATGTCCTAGAGTTCACACTTAAATATCACTGTACTGTAAACTAAAACTGAAGGGTATTTACTACTGGGAATGAAGCTTATCTGTAGCAAGCATTCTTAGCAAAACAGAGGTTCTGGATTCAATTCCTATCACACACACACACACACACACACACACACACACACACACACACCTAGCAAAAAGCAAACAAAAACACAAATAAAAAAGGAGGAAAAGAAAAAGATGTAAAGAAAAGATGGACTAGGAAAAGAGAAAAGAAAGTGAAAAAAGTAAAGAAAGAAAACTGGAAGGTCAATAAGTATGGATAGGAATTTTTCAATTATGAAGTCCTTTTACTATTTTGAATCCTGATTCTTTATTAATGTTCCCTTCAAGTTTAAATCTAATGAAAGAGTTTCTCTTGTGTTTGCAGTTTCTCCAGAAGATAATCAGTTCAAAGTAATACCTACTGAAAAAGGCATTTGCAGTAAAATAATCTTACTTGGAAGGTCATATATTAGATTGACATATTAAGGTTTCATCTAGAAACAAAATCTAAGTTTAAATGGATTTACAAATGTGTACACTTTTATGTTGCATTATGTTATGTTAATAAAAATGTGAAGAGGACTTACTAAGTATTAAGGTTCTACCCATATTTCTTTCATTTAAATGGTTCAGATAATATAAGTACTAACTCTATAAAATTATTAAAGGAAATAGGACTGAAATATATTGTATAACTAATGTGTAGCTTACTTTATTATGTACACTGAAAAATAAAGAAAAAATGGGCAGCACGCAGTTCTTGATTTTGAATTCTCTCCACTTAGGAAATGAAGTCCTCATTAGAGAAAAGGAAACAAATGGTATAAAGATAAAACAACGATTAAACGGAAACAAGAAAAGTGCAATTTTGTGTTTTATCTCATTGATGGTGAACTTGTCAAGTTTATTCAAGACTGTGAGTCAAATCCTACTTTGATAGAAAGAGGGAGAAAAGAGGGATAGGAGGGTGGAAGGGGAGAGGGAAAGAGGGAAAATAGAGAGGAGTAGCATTACAGTTATTTCCATGTCCCACAGAAAACAACTATGGGATGAAATGTGCTGAGATTGGTATTATATTGAATAGAGCAAAAGTTGTTTGATCAGAAATCATCCTACTCCCATTATCACCACATTATTTTGTGATCTTTTGAAACCAATATTATTTGGAATTGATTTATATATCAACTAAGAGCAATAGCTATTATAATTGGCATATGAGTACTTTCAAAATCATGAAGTGCATGCACTAACTTTGGCTATTATAAACAAACTACAGTAACATTATGAAATACAAATTATGGTGAGTGTCATTTGACAATATAAAAAGGTAATGTGTGAGTTTGAAAAGAAGTTGCATAAGCCAAGTTTTAGAAAGTACTACTTGTGTCATGAATTAGAATTCATCACTATGTTCTCAACATTTTCCTCATTGTGTCAACTTAATTTTGAACTTTGATTGTAATGAAAATCTTTATGAGATCTCTATGTTTCATCTCCCCTAAAAGAACAACACTGAAATATTGAAAAATAACTCTGAAGAGTCTTTTGTCATTGTTGCTTTAAATGAACTGTAGATTGCTTAAGTAGGGCAAACAAAAAAATGTCCTACAAACTCTTGCTTCAAGTGGATCTCAGGTCAGATCTATTAATTTGCAGGAGATATTTTTTTTTCTATTAGAAACTTAAAATGAGAAAAGAAAAATGTAAAACCTAGACTGATGAGAATCTTTCTTTATTCATGAAATGAGCTAGGTTCCAGTCTTTATTAAATTTCTTGTCACTTGATGAATTATATATAATTATAATGAACTCACTTGGGATTTGATTATAATCAGTGGGGCTTTTCTTCCAATTATATAGCTCCATATTAACTCTAACATGTAAATGTGTAACCTTTTTCAAAGAGACAAGCGTCACATTCCAGTGACAATTTTACAGAATTTATTATCTTAAAGCATCTTGAAGACTGATAAAAAAGACCCACATTAAGTCAGAACATATTGCTCAGAGGCAGGTAAGTGGCCCCCATTATGATTCATTGACAATGGATGAACATATCCATTGCTGTATTAACTATAAAATGATTCAATCTTTAAAAATGGAGATGGATGGGACTGGAGAATAGCTTAGTGATGAAAATTCATGGCTTCTCTTTCATAGGACCTGAGTTCAATTCCCAGCACCCACATTAGGCAGCTCTCAAATGCCTGTTTCTCCAGCTACAGGGAGGTCTGACACATGTGACACCTATTGACCCCTACATTCCTGTGTAAATACCACCCCAAAATACACATAACAAATGTTAATTTAAAAATAAATCTTAAGAATAATTTTAAGGGAGATATAATTGCAGGAAACCTAATTAGCATGTATGAATTCCACCCTTCGTTCTTCAATACAAACATCTGTGTGTGCCCAAATCACAAAAATATATTTTCATTTGTAAGAAAGTTAACCTGAAGGACATTGTGGTATATGAAATAAGTCTGATAAATAAGGACAAATACTTTATGATCTCCTTTACATATGTTCAGTAGATTAATGCAGATTTTAGATATCATTTGAGAAGTTTGTGCAATGAATGACAGTTATCACAAAAATAGCTGACTAATGTGCAAGAAATAAGCGGCAATGGAGTGCTCAGGAATAAGTAGAATATTTCTATCATATCCCCATAAATCTCTGAAAGAGAAGGCAAAAAGAATTTAAGAGTCAGAGACTGGAGAGGACAAAAATGAAACTGTTTTCTGAACATGACTAAACCCTTATAAAATGAAGTCACAGCAGCTGTAGTTGCCTGCACAAAAATAAAGCCAGTCATCATTTCATTATAGAGTTGGGGGTGGATAATAAGAGCTTATTCCAAACTGAGGAAACCTTGACAATTAATGGCTCCTGGAGGAGAAATAGTCAATTATTTAAGAGTCTGGTCATTGGTTGGATTAGCATTCTCCAGTGAACTGCACATGAGTGACACAGTGGGATGAATCTGAAAGTAGATAGGGTGAAAAGCAAAAGGTAAATATGCTAAATATGTACCATATGGATTTATGAAAATCTGAAAAAACTGATATCAATATATTTAATTAAAATCAGATTAAATAGAACTGAATAAATCTAGATGATTTTGGGGAGCTGAGTGAAAAAGAGACATGTATATTAAAGTATGTATAATTCCTGATAGCTGAGATGATTTTCAAGAACTAAGTAAATCTTGAGGTGAGACATATAGTGGTAATACTATTCTCTGTATTAGAAATGTTCTTATTAGAGTGAATTTTCCATGCTGGTACCAAAAATTTGTTAACAGTAACTATATATGATGGATACTATGATCACTTATTTTTAAGATTACAGTAAATTGAAGTAATTACTCACTATGAACAAAATATTACCGAGAATATATACTACAAAATAAAGATTTAAATTTTCTATGTTGAAAGACAATATTTTTGTGTGTATTACTGAACACATATCCTCATTTCAATTTTGTATAAAGTATCTTAAAACAATTGCAGAAAAGAAAAAAAAATATTTGTGCAATTACCATCCATATGTTTTATATAAAAACTGAAAACAAATTTAATGTTATAATATAATAAAATACTTTGCAAAATATACTGAAAATAATAAAAGAAAATCAAGTTTATTTGTGGCCTTTGTCCAGGAACAGGGGTCAATCCTTCCATCTTCTTAGAAATCTATTGATATGCGGATTGTGTTTAGGGTATTCTGAGATTCTGGGTTAATATCCCTTTATCAGTGACTGCATACCATGTGTGTTCTTTTGTGATTGGGTTACCTCACTAAGGATGATATTTTCAAGTTCTGACCATTTGCCTAGGAATTTCGTGAATTCATTGTTTTTAATTGCAGAGTAGTATTCCATTGTGTAGATATACCACATCTTCTGAATCCATTCCTCCGTTGAGGGACATCTGGGTTCTTTCCAGCTTCTGGCTATTATAAATAAGGCTTCTATGAACATAGCGGAGCAAGTGTCCTTCTTGCATGCAGGTAAAGCCTCTGGGTATATGCCCAGGAGTGGTATAGCCGGATCCTCCAGGAGGGTCATGCTGAGTTTTAGGAGGAACCGCCAGACTGCTTTCCAGAGTGGTTGTACCAGCTTGCAAGTCCACCAGCAGTGGAGGAGGGTTCCTCTTTCTCCACATCCTCGCCAACAACTGCTGTCTCCTGTGTTTTTGATCTTAGCCATCCTGACTGGTGTGAGATGGAATCTCAGGGTTGTTTTGATTTGCATTTCCCTAATGACTAAGGATGATGAACATCTCTTTAGGTGCTTCTCAGCCATTAGATATTCTTCAGGTGAGAACTCTTTGTTTAGCTCTGTACCCCATTTTTTAATAGGGTTACTTGCCTCTCTGGAGTTTAACTTCTTGAGTTCTTTGTATATATTGGATATTGGCCCTCTGTCGGATGTAGGGTTGGTAAAGATCATTTCCCAGTTAGTTGGTTGCTGCTTTGTCTTTTTGACAGTGTCTTTTGCCTTGCAAAAACTTTGTAATTTAATGAGGTCCCATTTGTCTATTCTTGATCTTAGAGCATAAGCTATTGGAGTTCTGTTCAGGAAATTCTCCCCTGTGCCCATATGTTCAAGGTTCTTCCCTAGTTTCCTTTCCATTAGTTTCTGTGTGTCTGGTTTTATGAGAGATTCTTGATCCACTTGGAATTGAGCTTAGTGCAAGGAGATAAGAATGGGTCAATATGGATTCTTCTTCATGTTGACCTCCAGTTGAGCCAGCACCATTCGTTGAAAAGGCTATCTTTTTTCCACTGGATGGTTTTAGCTCCTTTGTCAAAGATCAAGTGACCATAGGAGTATGGATTCATTTCTGGGTCTTCAATTCTGTTCCATTGATCTACATGCCTGTCACTGTACCAATACCATGCAGTTTTTAACACTATTGCTCTGTAGTACAGCTTGAGTTCCTGGATACTAATTCCCCCAGAAGTTCTTTTACTCTTGATAATAGTTTTAGCTATTCTGGGTTTTCTGTTATTCCAGATGAATTTTTGAATTGCTCTTTCTAACTCTATGAAGAATTGAGTTGGGATTTTGATGGGGATTGCATTGAATCTGTATATTACTTTTGGTAAGATGCTCATTTTTACTATATTAATCCTGCCAATCCAAGAGCATGGCAGATTTTTCCATCTTCTGAGGTCTTCTTCAATTTCTTTCTTCAGAGACTTGAAGTTCTTGTCACACAGATCTTTCACTTGTTTGTTTAGAGTCACGCCAAGATACTTTATATGGTTTGTGGCTATCGTGAAGGTTATCATTTCTCTTGCTTCTTTCTCAGCCTACTTATCCTTTGAGTATAGGAAGGCTACTGTCTTGCTCGAGTTGATTTTATATCCGGCCACTTTGCTGAAGTCATTTATCAGCTGTAGGAGTTCTCTGGTGGAGTTCTTTGGGTCGCTTAAGTATACTATCATATTGTCTGCAAATAGAGATAGTTTGACTTCTTCCTTTCCAATTTTTATCCTTTTGACCTCTTTTTGTTGTCTAATTGCTCTAGCTAGAACTTCAAGTACTATACTGAAAAGATATGGAGAAGCCGGGCGGTGGTGGCGCACGCCTTTAATCCCAGCACTTGGGAGGCAGAGGCAGGAGGATTTCTGAGTTCGAGGCCAGCCTGGTCTACAAAGTGAGTTCCAGGACAGCCAGGGCTACACAGAGAAACCCTGTCTCGAAAAAAACCGAAAAAAAAAAAAAAAGAAAAGATATGGAGAGAGAGGGCAGCCTTGTCTAGTCCCTGATTTTAGTGGTATTGCTTCAAGTTTCTCTCCATTTAGATTGATGCTGGCTACTGGTTTGCTGTAAATTGCTTTTACTATGTTTAGATATGGTCCTTGAATTCCTGATCTTTCCAAGACCTTTAGCATTAAAGGATGCTGAATTTTGTCAAATGCTTTCTCAGCATCTAATGAGATGACCATGTGGTTTTAATCTTTGTGATTGTTTATGTAGTGGATTACATTGATGGATTTCCTTATATTGAACCATCCCTGCATCCCTGGTATGAAGCCTACTTGATACTAGTGAATTATCCTTTTGATGTGTTCTTGGATTTGGTTGGCAAGAATTTTATTGAGTATTTTTGCATTGATATTCATAAGAGAGTTTGGCGTGAGATTCTCTTTCTTTGTTGGATCTTTGTGTGCTTTTGGTATTAGTGTAATTGTGGCTTCATAGAACGAGTTGGGTACTGTTCCTTCTGTTTCTATTTTGTGGAAAAGTTTGAAGAGTATTGGTGTTAGGTCTTCTTTGAAGGTCTGATAGAATTCTGCACTAAAACCATCTGGACCTGTGCTTTTTTTGGTTGAAAGACTTTCAATGACATCTTCTATTCCTTCAGGGGTTTTAGGACAGTTTAGATGGTCTATTTGATCCTGATTTAATTTTGGTATTTGGTATCTGTCAAGGAAATTGTCCATTTCCTCAAGATTTTCTAGTTGTGTTGAATACAGGTTTTTGTTGTAGTATCTGATGATTTTTTGAATTTCCTCAGTTTCTGTTGTTATATCTCCCTTTTCATTTATGATTTTGTTAATTTGGAGACTGTCTCTGCACCCTCTGGTTAGTCTGGCTAAGGGTTTATCTATCTTGTTGATTTTCTTAAAGAACCAGCTTCTAGTTTTGCTGATTCTTTGTATGGTTTTATTTGTTTCTACTTGATTAATTTCAGCCATGAGTTTGATGATTTCCAGCCTTCTACTCCTCTTGGATGTATTAGCTTATTTCTGTTCTAAAGCTTTCTGGTATGCTCTTAAGCTGCTACTGTATGCCCTCTTCAGCTTCTGTTTAGAAGCACTCAGAGCTAGGAGTTTTCCTCTTAGCACTGCTTTCATTGTGCCCCATAAGTTCGGGTATGTTGTACCGTCATTTTCATGAAATTCTAAAAAGTCTTGGATTTCTTTCCTTATTTCTTCCTTGACCAAGATATCATTGAGTAGAGCTTGTTCAGCTTCCATGTGTATATGGGCTTTCTGTTGTTTCTGTTGCCATTGAAGACCACCCTTATTCCATAGTGATCTGATAGGAGGCATGGGATTAGTTCTATCTTCTTATATCTGTTGAGGTCTGATTTGTGACCAATTATATGGTCAGTCTTGGAGAAGGTACCATGAGGTGCTGAGAAGAAGGTATATTCTTTAGCTCTAGGATGAAATGTTCTATATATATCTGATAGTTCCATTTGGTCCAAGGCTTCAATTAGATTCACTGTGTCCCTGTTTAATTTCTGCTTTCCTGAACGATCCATTTCAGAGAGTGGGGTGTTGAAGTCACCCACTATTATTGTGTGCGGTGTGATGTGTGCTTTGAGCTTTAGTAAAGTTTCTTTTACGAATGAGGGTGCCCTTGCATTTGGAGTATAGATATTCAGAATTGAGAGTTCTTGTTGGTGGATTTTTCCCTTGATCAGTATGTAGTGTCCTTCTGTGTCTTTTTTGATGACTTTAGGTTGAAAATCAATTTTATCTGATATTAGGATGCCTACTCCACTTCGTTTCTTGGGGCCATTTGCTTGTAAAATTGTATTCCAGCCTTTTACTCTGAGGTAGTGTTTGTCTATGACACTGAGGTGCATTTCCTGCACACAGCAAAATGCTGGGTCCTGTTTACGTATCCAGTCTGCTAGTCTATGTCTTTTTATTGGGGAATTGAGACCATTGATATTAAGAGAGATTAAGGCATAGTGATTATTTCCATCTGCCATTCTTGAAGCTATCTTTATGTTTGAGTGGCTATCTACTTTTGGGTATGATTCAAGAAGGTTATTATCTCATTTTTTCCAGGGTGTTGTTTCTCTCCCTGTATTGGCGGCTTCCACCTATTATCCGCTGCAGGGCTGGATTTGTGGAAAGATATTTTGAAAGTTTGGTTTTATCTTGGAATATCTTGGTCTCTCCATCTATGGTGATTGAGATTTTTGCTGGGTATAGTAGTCTAGGCTGGCATTTGTGCTCTCTTAGTGTCTGCATGAGATCTGCCCAGGATCTTCTGGCTTTCATAGTCTCCGGTGAGAAGTCTGATGTGATTCGGATAGGTCTTCCTTTGTATGTTACTTGGCCCTTTTCTCTTACTGCTTTTAATATTCTTTCTTTGTTTAGAACATTTGGTGTTTTGATTATTATGTGACGGGAGGTATTTCTGTTCTGGTCCAGGCTGTTTGGAGTTCTGTAGGCTTCTTGTATGTTCATCGGCATCTCTTTCTTTAGGTTAGGGAAGTTTTCCTCCATAATTTTGTTGAAGATGTTTACTGGCCCTTTAAGTTGCAAATCTTCACTCTCATCTATACCTATAATCCTTAGGTTTGGTCTTCTCATTGTGTCCTGGATTTCCTGGATGTTTTGGGTTACACGTTTTTTGCATTTTGCATTTTCTTTGACTGTTGAGTCGATGCTTTCTATGAAATCTTCAGCACCGGAGATTCTTTCTTCCATCTCTTGTATTCTATTGTTAATGTTTGCATCTATGACTCCTGATTTCTTCCCAAGGTTTTCTATCTCCAAAGTTGTCTCCCTTTGTGATTTCTTAGTTGTTTCTACTTCCTTTTTTAGTTCCTGGATGGATTTGCTGAGATCCTTCACTTGTTTGTTTGTATTTTCCTGTATTTCTTTAAGGTATTTTTGCATTACCTCTTTCAGGATTTCTGCCTGTTGACCCACGTTCTCCTGCATTTCTCTGAGCGATTTTTGTGTTTCCTCCTCATGAGAATCCATCTGTTGATCCATCGTCTCCTGCATTTCTTTAAGCAGTTCTCGTGTTTCCTTTGTAAGGGCATCTAACCGTTGATTCATTTCTTTAAGCAATTTTTGTGTTGCCTCCTTATGGGCATCCATCTGTTGACCCATATTCTTCTGCATTTCTTTATGCAATTTTTGTGATTCCTTTGTGAGTGCATCTACCCATTGATTCATCTCGTTAAGCGATTTTTGTGTTGTCTCCTTGTGCGCCTCCATCTTTTGATCCATGTTCTTGTGCATTTCTCTAAGTGATTTTTGTGTTTCCTTTGTAAGGGCTTCTAACCGTTAATTCATGGTCTCCTGTAATTCTTTATTAGATTTATTTGTGTCCTTCTTGTGATCCTCTAATAGCATCATGAGAAGTGATTTTAAATCCAGATCTTGTCTTTTGGGTGTGGTGGGGTATCCAGGACTTGCTGCTGTTGGAGAGTTGGGTTCGGATGGTGCCATATTACTTTGATTTCTGTTAGTAACGTTCCTACGTTTGCCTTTTGCCATTTGGTTACCTCTGATGTTAGTTGGTCCTGCTGTCACTGGCTGTTAGTTGGACCTCCTGTGAGCCTGCAAAGCTATTTCTGCCCCCCCCCCCCGGTTTACCAGGATTCCCCTGGCACAGATTTCTGGGGTCTGCCCTGCTCCTGAGTGACTTTGGAGCCCTGATGTGCCTTGCCCCAAGTGATGTTATATTGGGGAGTCCTTGCACATCCAAAGGCTCAGCGTAGTGGATTCCTGGAGCAGAGGTCGCCAAAGGGAGGCTGGTAGGCTCCTGCCCTGTGCAGGGGTGTGTGATCTCTCCTAGAGTGGGGGGGAGGGGGCGTCCCTCTGCCAGGCAGAAGTCCCACAGTAGAGCTGGCACGCTGGTTACTGCAGATCTTCCCAGCTCTTGGGACCCGCATACACACAAGCTGCCCCAGACCCAACCGATATTAAGCCTGTCTGTCTCCGAGCCTGGCAGTCCCAACTTCCAGGCCACTGGAGCAAAGATGGCCGAGTGCACTCTGCACTCTCCGTGGTGCTGGCCACCCTGCAGAGGTGATGGCCTACAGCAGATCTGGCACCCAGACGACCACAGTGCTGTCCCATTCTTGGGAGCAGGTGGAAGCCCCAACAGGCAGTGTCCCAAGCGATGTTATATTGGGAAGAACCTGGGTACCTGTCTCTTCAGTGCAGTCTACCGGAACAGAAGTCGCAGAAGGGAAGCTGGTAGGCTCCCGCCCAGTGCGGGGTCCCTCTGCCAGGCAGAAGTCCCACAGCAGAGCTGGCGCGCTGGTTACTGCAGATCTGCCCAGCACTTGGGAGCCGCATACACACAAGCCGCCCGAGACCCAAGCGATATTATGCCTGTCTGTCTCTGAGCCTGGCAGTCCCAATTTCCCGGCCACTCAGAATATTTTTAAATTCCAGACTTTCTTTTTGTTCTCTTTGACAAAGGAAAGAAACTCATGGCTAAAGGCATAAAATAAGCAAAAATTAAATATGCCTTTGATTTCATTTAAAATTACTTTATGGAAAATTCATTTTGTGTAAATATTTTAAATTCAGAAGATAAAAAACGTAATGTTATAAGACATTAAAATATTTTAGGGAGGTTTATTGTATTTATACTTGGAAATGATGCAAAGATCACTTCTGGACAGACTACCTTTTGATAAAAGTTAGCAATTTGACCTACACACCATTTCCTAAGTCCTCAGTATAAAAATAGTTTACTTTGTCCCTAATCAATGACTTAGAACTTGCTAGAATTATAATTGAAATCAAACACTTACAGTCTCCATGTTGATTATGTGAGACTTGAGGCTCTATAGCAGTATATATTTTGAAAATAATTTGCCTAGGGTTGAAAATGCTTCTAAATTCTACCAAATTAATTTTACATTTCTTTGAAATTCTCTTAATCTGAGCACTGGTAGTGCAGCAAGAAAAGATTTTTCCTTGTTCTTATCTGATGAATTAAATAAAAAACAAATACACAATAGAAAGAAGAGAATTTCTATTTCAACATCATTTTTCATTTTTCTATAGTTATCAGTCAGTGCAGACAATTTCTATAGAAGTAGTAGTAATTCTACAAATTCTGACACACTTTCACTTCTTATCTCGCCTTCACTCTCAAGTTGCTTTTTCTTTAACTGTTTCAAAGATTAAGTACCTGTTGAGGTTGTTTGGTAGTGTTATGTTGACGTGCTGAAATATAACATGACCCACACAAGTTATATTACTAATTGCACATGCTTCACTAAGCTGTGGGAAGCAATCTGGATTAAAAAGGAATTTTGTATCAGTAAATAGCCTGAAATGTTGACATGAGCACAGGGACAATTAGGAAATAAAGTTTCTCTTCCAACTGTGCATGCTATTACATAATGTACAGCAATAGTGGAAGAAAATGGATATAATGACTGGTAAGAACAGCAAGAAATGGGAGACAGTTTTTAAAAAGGCAGATAGTATCAGCCATAGTAGAAACCATGATATGCCGCAGTGAACCTTTGCCCAGGGGACACTTATATCACCTGGCACTAGGATTGGTCACAGATCTTTATTCCAGAAATCTCTGAAAGGGAAATGTGCCTCTACAACCCTTCCTAACCTGCAAAGCTGAAACTATTGTATCACTCTAGAAAAAACCCTTCCAGAAACTTCTCCAAACTCACTACATAACCCATGCAACTTGATATTCTGGACTAAGGCTCTGTGCTGCAGTATACCAATTCAATACTTCATATTTTGTATAAGGATCTAGTTCACATTTTGAACCTCAGAATCAAATTACTACAGATGTACATACTTCCAAGATTGCCTTCTCTACCACAGAGATCTATGCACTAAAGTGACATAAAATATCCTGGAGTTATCACACTACTGTGCTTTATATCTAGACTTTATATAAGTTAGTATGTTTGTCATCAGTGTTACCACCAGAAAAATGTAGTTTTCACTGTGGCCACCTGAGTTGTGCTCTATCTTCTGTCCTCTTCTTTTCACTGACTCAACCACCATGGGCAGTTGTGTTCTACTCAGATCCTGATGCTCCTTCAATTCTCCAAACATTTGTGCCTCATTCTTCACAGCCATATCAGTTTGAAATGTAGCACCTCTGCTGTGGACAACAATATTATTACCACCCCGAAGCCAAAAACTGAACTCTCTCCATGTATATTGATATTTGAATCCTAGGTTCAAGTACCATCCACCATCCACAGAAAGCCTTTTTATAAGTCAATTAAATAGCACAACAATTGGTTTTTCAACGTTAGTCAGCCCTGAGAGTGTACATGCAAGTCCCATTACACAGACTGAGCAGGTTTTATTTAAGAATATACATGAATATATGTGTAAATGTATGTGTGTGTACACAATAATAATTGTGAAAAAAAGAGGGCATAGGATAGGTATACGAGAACATTTGGATGGAGAAAAGAAAATGCTACAAAAAACTTAAGAAAGAAGATATGCTTGGCAGTTAGTACTCTGGTAGTAGAAATATGTTTTTAGACTCAACAGCCATCACTGCCAAAGACCCCAACAATCCACAGTACTACTGTAGAAATCCAAAATGATGATCAATAAGAAATCCAATAATAACTGTTACCACAGGCAAACTTGATGGGCAGCACTACTCTTATCTCCACTGATGCCAGAACAAGAGCAAAGATTTGCAAATGTCATATCAAATAAATATGAAGAAGCATGGAGTATTAACACAACCAGAAGCTGATAGTCAAAATCAGTGGATACTCCGGGACGTCCATTCTTTCAATGGAGAAGGGGAGGAGGAATAGGAGAGGAACAGTGTGATAGGGAACTAGGGAAGCAGTATTTGGGGTGTAAATAAATAAATACATTCTAAAAGATTTTAATAAAACACTGAAATGGTTGTTATCAGGAAACATGATGAACTTTACAATAATGAAGCTAAATAATTCAATTATAGCAGATAATAATTCAAAACAAAACTGATCTTATATCCAGAAAATTTGAAGTTGGATATTTGAAATAAAAGGCTATCTATAGCTCTAATGTTCATTCAGTTAAATAAGAACAAATACACTGTCAAAAGTAAAACTGATATAGCAGGAGAGAAACTAAAAAACTGAGGACAGTTCATTCAATTTCAATCATTTTCCAATAAAAAAAAAAGAAAAGTAGTAAAAAAAAAAATTACAGGATCCCGTCTAGAATTGAAGAAAAAATGCAAAAATTTATAAAAATATTGAAGAAAAAGGATTAAATAACAGCATTTAAATCTATATTTGAAAAAAGTAATGGAGAAAATGTCAAATCTGTAGGATACAAAGGTGTAGAAACAAGAAATTGAAAGGTCTCTCAGATTAAATCACATCAGAAAACATTAAGACATTTCATCAGCAAACAGTGAAATATGGAAAATGACTCTATACTGAAATTGTCATATCTCCTCCCTGCCCCCTGTCTCCAGGAGGATGTCCCCACCCCCACCCAACCAGAATTCCATACTCCACGTGGGTCCCCAGTCTCTTGAGGGTTAGGTGTGTCTTCTCTGACTGAGTCCAGACCCGGCAGTCTGTATATGTGTTGGGTGCCTCATATCATCTGGTGTATGCTGTCGGGTTGGTGTTCCAGTATCTGGTAGATCTCTGAAGTCCAGGTTAATTGAAACTACTGGTCGTCCTACAAGGTAATCTTCCTCCTCAGCTTCTTCCAACCTTTCCTTAATTTAACCATAGGGTTCACCAGATTCTGTTCATTGGTTGGGTGCAAATATCTGCATTTGAATCTTTCAGCTGCCTGTTGGGTCTTTTGGAGGGCAGTCATGATAGGTTTCTTTTTGTGAGTGCTCCATAGCCTCAGTGATAGCATCAGGCCTTGGGCCCTCCTCCTGAGCTAGATCCTATTTTGGGCTTGTCACTGGACCTCCTTTACTTCAGGCTCCTGTTGGTAGCTGTTAACTTTTAAAACTATTTTATTGATGTACATTTCAGACATTGACACCTCTAGGTCCCACACCTACAGTAACTCATCCCATTACTCCACCCCCTTTCCCCCAAGAGGGTGCCCCCCTCTCCCCACCTCAACCAGGTCTCCCCAATCCTGGGGTTCTCAAGTTTCCCAATTATTAGGCACATCTTCTCCCAATGAAGCTACACCAGGAAGTCTTCTGCTGTATATGTGCATGGGGTCTACAAACAGCCCATGTATGCCACATGGTTGGTGGGTAGATCTCTAAGAATTCCCAGGAATCTAAGTTAGTTGAGACTGCTGGTCTTCCTTTGGGGTTGCCCTCTTCTCCTTCTTCCATCCTCCCCTAACTCAATCATAGGGGTCCCTAACATCAATCCTATGGTTGGATGTAATTATTTTCATCTGTCTCAGTGAGCTATTATAAAAACTAAAGGTAAACAGAATCTTTTCCTGAGACATCAAGTTAAGAAAATTCAATCCTATCAAGTCTTTTCTGACAGGAAATCTAAACTGGGTTTATGAAGCACAAAAATGTTGTAAAATTATCTGAATGTGAAATATTCATTTTAAAACTCCTGTATATACTTCTGAGAACTCTAATTAAATAAAGAATCTAATTAAATAAGATGCATCTTAAATGTTAACTAAAAAGACAAAAATATAAAAAACTAATGACATAAAGTTATATAAAATGTAAGATTATAAGGGTATACCATGAAAATATATACACCATAAAATTGGATAACATAGGACTAAAAACCATACTAGGTAAAATAATATAAGAAAAATATTTTAATGCCCTTGCTAAAAATAGCTCACAACAAGTATTATTAAACTCTTATAAGGATATAAAATAAAAATACTTTTAGAGATTATTACTACTGTCATATAAAAACAAAGATATTTTTGGATTAATTATGAAAATTCCAAATCATTATCCCCCAGGAGCACTTATAATAGCACTTGTCAACACTACAACAAATGCCATTCAACAGCTTGTTAGAAAAACAAGAACTCAGCTATTACCAAGAACACAAGCAAATAATAAATACCAGAATGATGTAGCAACATTAACAACAATAACAAAAAAAAAAACATGGCAGGAATGTAAACTAATGTAATCATGATGGGAATCAGTACAAAAGTAAATTAAGGGATTAAAATTTAACATAATATGATTCATCTATGCAAATATTGGTGATAAATTTGAAGGAATATATATCATTGTAAATTATGATAAAAACAAAGCATGACATTTGCAGGAAAAGGGTAGCTAGAGTCTATCTGATTAAGCAAAATGAGATACACTCCAAGGAAATAATGATATTTTTATCTCAAAATTGAGCCTACTGGAATAAAATGGACAAGAATTTTGAGGGGAAAATTTAGAGAACAGGAAAGGGATGAAAATGGTGAAAGAACTCAAGAAGTTAGACTCCAGAGAGCCAAATAACCCTATTAAAAATGGGCTACAGAGCTAAACAAAGAGTTCTCACCTGAAGAATATCTAATGGCTGAGAAGCACCTAAAGAAATGTTCAACATCCTTAGTCATTAGGGAAATGCAAATCAAAGCAACCCTAAGATTCCACCTCACACAAGTCAGAATGGCTAAGATCAAAAACACAGGAGACAACAGTTGTTGGCGAGGATGTGGAGAAAGAGGAACACTCCTCCACTGCTGGTGGAATTGCAAGCTGGTACAACCATTCTGGAAAGCAGTCTGGTGGTTCCTCAGAAAACTGGGCATGACACTCCCAGAGGATCCTGCTATACCATTCCTGGGAATATACCCAGAGGCTTCCCTTGCATGTAATAAGGACACATGCTCCACTATGTTCATAGCAGCCTTATTTATAATAGCCAGAAGCTGGAAAGAACCCAGATGTCCATCAATGGAGGAATGGACTGAGAAGATGTGGTATATTTACACAATGGAATACTACTCTGCAATTAAAAACAATGAAGTCACAAAATTCTTAGGCCAATGGTCAGAACTGGAAAATATCATCCTTAGTGAGGTAACCCAATCATAAAAGAACACTCATGGTATGCAGTCACTGATAAGGGGATATTAACCCAGAAACTCGGAATACCCAAGACACAATTCACATATCAATAGATTTCCAAGATGATGGAAGAAGAGACCCCTGGTCCTGGAAAGACTGGATGTAGGGGAATACCAGGACAGAGAAGTGAGAGGGGGTTGAATGGGGAAAAGGGGAAGGGAAGAGGGCTTATGGGACTTTTGGGGAGAGAGGAACTGGGAAAGGGGAAATCATTCGGAATGTAAATAAAAAAATGGTTATTAAAAAGAGATCAAGGGAAAAAGCAATCATCAATATCTCCCAGCTATGAACATGCAATCTATATTAGTGACATGCCTATAAGATATACTGGTGCAATAGTGAGATATATGTTATTGGTCTTGTCAGTCACTTAGTGGACTATATGTTATGGGTGCTGTCACTCAGTGGGATAGTTATCATGGGTGTTGTCACTTACTTGGTGGGATATATGTTATTGGTGTTGTCACACAATCAGTGGAATATATGTTATGAGTGTTGTCACCAACTTAGTGGGATATATGTTATGGGTGTTGTCACACAGTGGACTATATGTTATTGGTGTTATCAATGACTTAGTGGACTATATGTTATGGGTGTTGTCACTCAGTGAAATATATGTCATGGGTGTTGTCAATCACTCAGCGGGACATATGTTATAGGTGTTATCAATCACTTTTTGATTGGATTTATGGCTCAGTTCATGAGATGGCATCCATACCTGGAACATATTGGTTCATTTTTCAAATGATTAACATTGAGACCTATACAGGAACACTCTACAGAGTGACAGACTATGGAGCACTTTGTCCTAAATGGTATGTATTTATCAAACCCCTCCAAACAAGGCTCAGTAGTTTATGTAGAAGAGGATGTAGAAAAATTGTAAGAGCCAGAGGTGTTAGATGACTCCAAGAAAACAGAGTCATCTATACACAGTAAGACTGGCACCCATATGAACTCACAACTACTTAATTTTTAAGATATTTATATATTTTGTGCACACAAATATTTTGTTTCAACATATGTTAGTATATTACCTGCTAGGAGAGGTCAAAAGTAGCCATTGGGTTCACTCCAACTGAATTATGGATGGGTTTTTTTTTTTTTTTTTTTTTTAGCAAACGTGTATATGTTCTGGAAACTGAAGCTCACTTATATCTAAGAGAAATAAATGCTCTTATCCACTGAGTCCATATGCCTTGAATCCTAAAATATACATATGAATACTATGCAATATTCATATAAATAAAAATAGAACTTTATAAAAATATAAGTACTATGTAAAAATATCATACAGACTCTTCAAAAGAAAGATATTTTCTCACCATGAGACTAAAATATAATGTATGGTTTGCAACCCTCATTATTAAAATAGTGACATACCAAATCTGATTACCAGAACCATGACTGGTACTGCAATAATTTCTGTGAAATGAGATCACTATAAATAAAGTATTAAAAAACTTACATTACTAGAAATAAAATATAATATGTAACATTCCATGCTTCTCATACAGTGATATATATTTCAAACATGAAAAGAAATGATCAAAATCTAAAAATGAAAATAAGACAAATAACAATATTTTTTCATGTGCTGCCTTTCATACTGAAGAGTTTAATCATAGTTAGTAACCACTACAATTATCTTCATTTTCAATGTCTTAATGTGAGTGGTTCATTCAATATTTCTCCCATTATAAAAATATATTTTGCCTTTTGCTGGACAGTATGATTTGATCTTAAGAATGTTCATTTATCTGAATATCATGGAATTATTTGGCATTTACAAAAATCAAATTGAAGATTTGAATACAAGAGAGAAATTACCTCGCGAGCTCAGACTATATTCAATGGAAAGTATACAAATTCAAGTTTCAGTCTTTGAATAATAGAAACTGAAATGCTGTAAAGTATTTTGAATAAAAGTAGTGCTTTCTTGGATCGTTTAAAAGTACATGGTGAAAAAAATGATAGTGCCATAAAAGATCAGCTGTCCACTTGGAGCTGTTAGCCACAGAGAATGTCCACTTGGAGCTGTTAGGCACAGAGAATGTCCACTTGGAGCTGTTAGCCACAGAGAATGTTCACTTGGAGCTGTTAGCCACAGAGAATGTCCACTTGGAGCTGTTAGCCACAGAGAATGTCCACTTGGAGCTGTAAGTCACAGAGAATGTCCACTTGGAGCTGTTAGCCACAGAGAATGTTCACTTGGAGCTGTTAGCCACAGAGAATGTTCACTTGGAGCTGTTAGCCACAGAGAATGTCCACTTGGAGCTGTTAGCCACAGAGAATGTTCACTTGGAGCTGTTAGCCACAGAGAATGTCCACTTGGAGCTGTTAGCCACAGAGAATGTCCACTTGGAGCTGTTAGCCACAGAGAATGTTCACTTGGAGCTGTTAGCCACAGAGAATGTTCACTTGGAGCTGTTAGCCACAGAGAATGTCCGCTTGGAGCTGTTAGCCACAGAGAATGTTCACTTGGAGCTGTTAGCCACAGAGAATGTTCACTTGGAGCTGTTAGCCACAGAGAATGTTCACTTGGAGCTGTTAGCCACAGAGAATGTTCACTTGGAGCTGTTAGCCACAGAGAATGTTCACTTCGAGCTGTTAGCCACAGAGAATGTTCACTTGGAGCTGTTAGCCACAGAGAATGTTCACTTGGAGCTGTTAGCCACAGAGAATGTTCACTTGGAGCTGTTAGCCACAGAGAATGTCCACTTGGAGCTGTTAGCCACAGAGAATGTTCACTTGGAGCTGTTAGCCACAGAGAATGTCCACTTGGAGCTGTTAGCCACAGAGAATGTCCACTTGGAGCTGTTAGCCACAGAGAATGTCCACTTGGAGCTGTTAGCCACAGAGAATGTTCACTTGGAGCTGTTAGCCACAGAGAATGTCCACTTGGAGCTGATAGCCACAGAGAATGTTCACTTGGAGCTGTTAGCCACAGAGAATGTTCACTTGGAGCTGTTAGCCACAGAGAATGTTCACTTGGAGCTGTTAGCCACAGAGAAGGTCCACTTGGAGCTGTTAGCCACAGAGAATGTTCACTTGGAGCTGTTAGCCACAGAGAAGGTCCACTTGGAGCTGTTAGCCACAGAGAATGTCCACTTGGAGCTGTTAGCCACAGAGAATGTCCACTTGGAGCTGTTAGCCACAGAGAATGTTCACTTGGAGCTGTTAGCCACAGAGAATGTCCGCTTGGAGCTGTTAGCCACAGAGAATGTTCACTTGGAGCTGTTAGCCACAGAGAATGTTCACTTGGAGCTGTTAGCCACAGAGAATGTTCACATGGAGCTGTTAGCCACAGAGAATGTTCACTTGGAGCTGTTAGCCACAGAGAATGTCCACTTGGAGCTGTTAGCCACAGAGAATGTTCACTTGGAGCTGTTAGCCACAGAGAATGTTCACTTGGAGCTTTTAGCCACAGAGAATGTCAACTTGGAGCTGTTAGCCACAGAGAATGTTCACTTGGAGCTGTTAGCCACAGAGAATGTCCACTTGGAGCTGTTAGTCACAGAGAATGTTCACTTGGAGCTGTTAGCCACAGAGAATGTTCACTTGGAGCTGTTAGCCACAGAGAATGTTCACTTCGAGCTGTTAGCCACAGAGAATGTTCACTTGGAGCTGTTAGCCACAGAGAATGTTCACTTGGAGCTGTTAGCCACAGAGAATGTTCACTTCGAGCTGTTAGCCACAGAGAATGTTCACTTGGAGCTGTTAGCCACAGAGAATGTTCACTTGGAGCTGTTAGCCACAGAGAATGTTCACTTGGAGCTGTTAGCCACAGAGAATGTCCACTTGGAGCTGTTAGCCACAGAGAATGTTCACTTGGAGCTGTTAGCCACAGAGAATGTCCACTTGGAGCTGTTAGCCAGAGAGAATGTTCACTTGGAGCTGTTAGCCACAGAGAATTTTCACGTGGAGCTGTTAGCCACAGAGAATGTTCACTTGGAGCTGTTAGCCACAGAGAATGTCCACTTGGAGCTGATAGCCACAGAGAATGTTCACTTCGAGCTGTTAGCCACAGAGAATGTTCACTTGGAGCTGTTAGCCACAGAGAATGTTCACTTGGAGCTGTTAGCCACAGAGAATGTCCACTTGGAGCTGTTAGCCACAGAGAATGTTCACTTGGAGCTGTTAGCCACAGAGAATGTTCACTTGGAGCTGTTAGCCACAGAGAATGTTCACTTGGAGCTGTTAGCCACAGAGAATGCCAACTTGGAGCTGTTAGCCACAGAGAATGTTCACTTCGAGCTGTTAGCCACAGAGAATGTTCACTTGGAGCTGTTAGCCACAGAGAATGTTCACTTGGAGCTGTTAGCCACAGAGAATGTTCACTTCGAGCTGTTAGCCACAGAGAATGTTCACTTGGAGCTGTTAGCCACAGAGAATGTTCACTTGGAGCTGTTAGCCACAGAGAATGTTCACTTGGAGCTGTTAGCCACAGAGAATGTCCACTTGGAGCTGTTAGCCACAGAGAATGTTCACTTGGAGCTGTTAGCCACAGAGAATGTCCACTTGGAGCTGTTAGCCACAGAGAATGTTCACTTGGAGCTGTTAGCCACAGAGAATGTTCACTTGGAGCTGTTAGCCACAGAGAATGTTCACTTGGAGCTGTTAGCCACAGAGAATGTCCACTTGGAGCTGATAGCCACAGAGAATGTTCACTTGGAGCTGTTAGCCACAGAGAATGTTCACTTGGAGCTGTTAGCCACAGAGAATGTTCACTTGGAGCTGTTAGCCACAGAGAATGTTCACTTGGAGCTGTTAGCCACAGAGAATGTCCGCTTGGAGCTGTTAGCCACAGAGAATGTTCACTTGGAGCTGTTAGCCACAGAGAATGTTCACTTGGAGCTGTTAGCCACAGAGAATGTTCACATGGAGCTGTTAGCCACAGAGAATGTTCACTTGGAGCTGTTAGCCACAGAGAATGTTCACATGGAGCTGTTAGCCACAGAGAATGTTCACTTGGAGCTGTTAGCCACAGAGAATGTCCACTTGGAGCTGTTAGCCACAGAGAATGTCCACTTGGAGCTGTTAGCCACAGAGAATGTTCACTTGGAGCTGTTAGCCACAGAGAATGTCCACTTGGAGCTGTTAGCCACAGAGAATGTCCACTTGGAGCTGTTAGCCACAGAGAATGTTCACTTGGAGCTGTTAGCCACAGAGAATGTTCACTTGGAGCTGTTAGCCACAGAGAATGTCCGCTTGGAGCTGTTAGCCACAGAGAATGTTCACTTGGAGCTGTTAGCCACAGAGAATGTTCACTTGGAGCTGTTAGCCACAGAGAATGTTCACTTGGAGCTGTTAGCCACAGAGAAGGTCCACTTGGAGCTGTTAGCCACAGAGAAGGTCCACTTGGAGCTGTTAGCCACAGAGAATGTTCACTTGGAGCTGTTAGCCACAGAGAAGGTCCACTTGGAGCTGTTAGCCACAGAGAATGTCCACTTGGAGCTGTTAGCCACAGAGAATGTCCACTTGGAGCTGTTAGCCACAGAGAATGTTCACTTGGAGCTGTTAGCCACAGAGAATGTCCGCTTGGAGCTGTTAGCCACAGAGAATGTTCACTTGGAGCTGTTAGCCACAGAGAATGTTCACTTGGAGCTGTTAGCCACAGAGAATGTTCACATGGAGCTGTTAGCCACAGAGAATGTTCACTTGGAGCTGTTAGCCACAGAGAATGTCCACTTGGAGCTGTTAGCCACAGAGAATGTTCACTTGGAGCTGTTAGCCACAGAGAATGTTCACTTGGAGCTTTTAGCCACAGAGAATGTCAACTTGGAGCTGTTAGCCACAGAGAATGTTCACTTGGAGCTGTTAGCCACAGAGAATGTCCACTTGGAGCTGTTAGTCACAGAGAATGTTCACTTGGAGCTGTTAGCCACAGAGAATGTTCACTTGGAGCTGTTAGCCACAGAGAATGTTCACTTCGAGCTGTTAGCCACAGAGAATGTTCACTTGGAGCTGTTAGCCACAGAGAATGTTCACTTGGAGCTTTTAGCCACAGAGAATGTCAACTTGGAGCTGTTAGCCACAGAGAATGTTCACTTGGAGCTGTTAGCCACAGAGAATGTCCACTTGGAGCTGTTAGTCACAGAGAATGTTCACTTGGAGCTGTTAGCCACAGAGAATGTTCACTTGGAGCTGTTAGCCACAGAGAATGTTCACTTCGAGCTGTTAGCCACAGAGAATGTTCACTTGGAGCTGTTAGCCACAGAGAATGTCCACTTGGAGCTGTTAGCCACAGAGAATGTTCACTTGGAGCTGTTAGCCACAGAGAATTTTCACTTGGAGCTGTTAGCCACAGAGAATGTTCACTTGGAGCTGTTAGCCACAGAGAATGTCCACTTGGAGCTGATAGCCACAGAGAATGTTCACTTCGAGCTGTTAGCCACAGAGAATGTTCACTTGGAGCTGTTAGCCACAGAGAATGTTCACTTGGAGCTGTTAGCCACAGAGAATGTCCACTTGGAGCTGTTAGCCACAGAGAATGTTCACTTGGAGCTGTTAGCCACAGAGAATGTTCACTTGGAGCTGTTAGCCACAGAGAATGTTCACATGGAGCTGTTAGCCACAGAGAATGTTCACTTGGAGCTGTTAGCCACAGAGAATGTCCACTTGGAGCTGTTAGCCACAGAGAATGTTCACTTGGAGCTGTTAGCCACAGAGAATGTTCACTTGGAGCTTTTAGCCACAGAGAATGTCAACTTGGAGCTGTTAGCCACAGAGAATGTTCACTTGGAGCTGTTAGCCACAGAGAATGTCCACTTGGAGCTGTTAGTCACAGAGAATGTTCACTTGGAGCTGTTAGCCACAGAGAATGTTCACTTGGAGCTGTTAGCCACAGAGAATGTTCACTTCGAGCTGTTAGCCACAGAGAATGTTCACTTGGAGCTGTTAGCCACAGAGAATGTTCACTTGGAGCTGTTAGCCACAGAGAATGTTCACTTCGAGCTGTTAGCCACAGAGAATGTTCACTTGGAGCTGTTAGCCACAGAGAATGTTCACTTGGAGCTGTTAGCCACAGAGAATGTTCACTTGGAGCTGTTAGCCACAGAGAATGTCCACTTGGAGCTGTTAGCCACAGAGAATGTTCACTTGGAGCTGTTAGCCACAGAGAATGTCCACTTGGAGCTGTTAGCCACAGAGAATGTTCACTTGGAGCTGTTAGCCACAGAGAATTTTCACTTGGAGCTGTTAGCCACAGAGAATGTTCACTTGGAGCTGTTAGCCACAGAGAATGTCCACTTGGAGCTGATAGCCACAGAGAATGTTCACTTCGAGCTGTTAGCCACAGAGAATGTTCACTTGGAGCTGTTAGCCACAGAGAATGTTCACTTGGAGCTGTTAGCCACAGAGAATGTCCACTTGGAGCTGTTAGCCACAGAGAATGTTCACTTGGAGCTGTTAGCCACAGAGAATGTTCACTTGGAGCTGTTAGCCACAGAGAATGTTCACTTGGAGCTGTTAGCCACAGAGAATGTCCACTTGGAGCTGTTAGCCACAGAGAATGTTCACTTCGAGCTGTTAGCCACAGAGAATGTTCACTTTGAGCTGTTAGCCACAGAGAATGTTCACTTGGAGCTGTTAGCCACAGAGAATGTTCACTTCGAGCTGTTAGCCACAGAGAATGTTCACTTGGAGCTGTTAGCCACAGAGAATGTTCACTTGGAGCTGTTAGCCACAGAGAATGTTCACTTGGAGCTGTTAGCCACAGAGAATGTCCACTTGGAGCTGTTAGCCACAGAGAATGTTCACTTGGAGCTGTTAGCCACAGAGAATGTCCACTTGGAGCTGTTAGCCACAGAGAATGTTCACTTGGAGCTGTTAGCCACAGAGAATGTTCACTTGGAGCTGTTAGCCACAGAGAATGTTCACTTGGAGCTGTTAGCCACAGAGAATGTCCACTTGGAGCTGATAGCCACAGAGAATGTTCACTTGGAGCTGTTAGCCACAGAGAATGTTCACTTGGAGCTGTTAGCCACAGAGAATGTTCACTTGGAGCTGTTAGCCACAGAGAATGTTCACTTGGAGCTGTTAGCCACAGAGAATGTCCGCTTGGAGCTGTTAGCCACAGAGAATGTTCACTTGGAGCTGTTAGCCACAGAGAATGTTCACTTGGAGCTGTTAGCCACAGAGAATGTTCACATGGAGCTGTTAGCCACAGAGAATGTTCACTTGGAGCTGTTAGCCACAGAGAATGTTCACATGGAGCTGTTAGCCACAGAGAATGTTCACTTGGAGCTGTTAGCCACAGAGAATGTCCACTTGGAGCTGTTAGCCACAGAGAATGTCCACTTGGAGCTGTTAGCCACAGAGAATGTTCACTTGGAGCTGTTAGCCACAGAGAATGTCCACTTGGAGCTGTTAGCCACAGAGAAGGTCCACTTGGAGCTGTTAGCCACAGAGAATGTTCACTTGGAGCTGTTAGCCACAGAGAAGGTCCACTTGGAGCTGTTAGCCACAGAGAATGTCCACTTGGAGCTGTTAGCCACAGAGAATGTCCACTTGGAGCTGTTAGCCACAGAGAATGTTCACTTGGAGCTGTTAGCCACAGAGAATGTTCACTTGGAGCTGTTAGCCACAGAGAATGTCCACTTGGAGCTGATAGCCACAGAGAATGTTCACTTCGAGCTGTTAGCCACAGAGAATGTTCACTTGGAGCTGTTAGCCACAGAGAATGTTCACTTGGAGCTGTTAGCCACAGAGAATGTCCACTTGGAGCTGTTAGCCACAGAGAATGTTCACTTGGAGCTGTTAGCCACAGAGAATGTTCACTTGGAGCTGTTAGCCACAGAGAATGTTCACTTGGAGCTGTTAGCCACAGAGAATGTCCACTTGGAGCTGTTAGCCACAGAGAATGTTCACTTCGAGCTGTTAGCCACAGAGAATGTTCACTTTGAGCTGTTAGCCACAGAGAATGTTCACTTGGAGCTGTTAGCCACAGAGAATGTTCACTTCGAGCTGTTAGCCACAGAGAATGTTCACTTGGAGCTGTTAGCCACAGAGAATGTTCACTTGGAGCTGTTAGCCACAGAGAATGTTCACTTGGAGCTGTTAGCCACAGAGAATGTCCACTTGGAGCTGTTAGCCACAGAGAATGTTCACTTGGAGCTGTTAGCCACAGAGAATGTCCACTTGGAGCTGTTAGCCACAGAGAATGTTCACTTGGAGCTGTTAGCCACAGAGAATGTTCACTTGGAGCTGTTAGCCACAGAGAATGTTCACTTGGAGCTGTTAGCCACAGAGAATGTCCACTTGGAGCTGATAGCCACAGAGAATGTTCACTTGGAGCTGTTAGCCACAGAGAATGTTCACTTGGAGCTGTTAGCCACAGAGAATGTTCACTTGGAGCTGTTAGCCACAGAGAATGTTCACTTGGAGCTGTTAGCCACAGAGAATGTCCGCTTGGAGCTGTTAGCCACAGAGAATGTTCACTTGGAGCTGTTAGCCACAGAGAATGTTCACTTGGAGCTGTTAGCCACAGAGAATGTTCACATGGAGCTGTTAGCCACAGAGAATGTTCACTTGGAGCTGTTAGCCACAGAGAATGTTCACATGGAGCTGTTAGCCACAGAGAATGTTCACTTGGAGCTGTTAGCCACAGAGAATGTCCACTTGGAGCTGTTAGCCACAGAGAATGTCCACTTGGAGCTGTTAGCCACAGAGAATGTTCACTTGGAGCTGTTAGCCACAGAGAATGTCCACTTGGAGCTGTTAGCCACAGAGAAGGTCCACTTGGAGCTGTTAGCCACAGAGAATGTTCACTTGGAGCTGTTAGCCACAGAGAAGGTCCACTTGGAGCTGTTAGCCACAGAGAATGTCCACTTGGAGCTGTTAGCCACAGAGAATGTCCACTTGGAGCTGTTAGCCACAGAGAATGTTCACTTGGAGCTGTTAGCCACAGAGAATGTCCGCTTGGAGCTGTTAGCCACAGAGAATGTTCACTTGGAGCTGTTAGCCACAGAGAATGTTCACTTGGAGCTGTTAGCCACAGAGAATGTTCACATGGAGCTGTTAGCCACAGAGAATGTTCACTTGGAGCTGTTAGCCACAGAGAATGTCCACTTGGAGCTGTTAGCCACAGAGAATGTTCACTTGGAGCTGTTAGCCACAGAGAATGTTCACTTGGAGCTTTTAGCCACAGAGAATGTCAACTTGGAGCTGTTAGCCACAGAGAATGTTCACTTGGAGCTGTTAGCCACAGAGAATGTCCACTTGGAGCTGTTAGTCACAGAGAATGTTCACTTGGAGCTGTTAGCCACAGAGAATGTTCACTTGGAGCTGTTAGCCACAGAGAATGTTCACTTCGAGCTGTTAGCCACAGAGAATGTTCACTTGGAGCTGTTAGCCACAGAGAATGTTCACTTGGAGCTTTTAGCCACAGAGAATGTCAACTTGGAGCTGTTAGCCACAGAGAATGTTCACTTGGAGCTGTTAGCCACAGAGAATGTCCACTTGGAGCTGTTAGTCACAGAGAATGTTCACTTGGAGCTGTTAGCCACAGAGAATGTTCACTTGGAGCTGTTAGCCACAGAGAATGTTCACTTCGAGCTGTTAGCCACAGAGAATGTTCACTTGGAGCTGTTAGCCACAGAGAATGTCCACTTGGAGCTGTTAGCCACAGAGAATGTTCACTTGGAGCTGTTAGCCACAGAGAATTTTCACTTGGAGCTGTTAGCCACAGAGAATGTTCACTTGGAGCTGTTAGCCACAGAGAATGTCCACTTGGAGCTGATAGCCACAGAGAATGTTCACTTCGAGCTGTTAGCCACAGAGAATGTTCACTTGGAGCTGTTAGCCACAGAGAATGTTCACTTGGAGCTGTTAGCCACAGAGAATGTCCACTTGGAGCTGTTAGCCACAGAGAATGTTCACTTGGAGCTGTTAGCCACAGAGAATGTTCACTTGGAGCTGTTAGCCACAGAGAATGTTCACTTGGAGCTGTTAGCCACAGAGAATGTCCACTTGGGGCTGTTAGCCACAGAGAATGTTCACTTCGAGCTGTTAGCCACAGAGAATGTTCACTTGGAGCTGTTAGCCACAGAGAATGTTCACTTGGAGCTGTTAGCCACAGAGAATGTTCACTTCGAGCTGTTAGCCACAGAGAATGTTCACTTGGAGCTGTTAGCCACAGAGAATGTTCACTTGGAGCTGTTAGCCACAGAGAATGTTCACTTGGAGCTGTTAGCCACAGAGAATGTCCACTTGGAGCTGTTAGCCACAGAGAATGTTCACTTGGAGCTGTTAGCCACAGATAATGTCCACTTGGAGCTGTTAGCCACAGAGAATGTTCACTTGGAGCTGTTAGCCACAGAGAATGTTCACTTGGAGCTGTTAGCCACAGAGAATGTTCACTTGGAGCTGTTAGCCACAGAGAATGTCCACTTGGAGCTGATAGCCACAGAGAATGTTCACTTGGAGCTGTTAGCCACAGAGAATGTTCACTTGGAGCTGTTAGCCACAGAGAATGTTCACTTGGAGCTGTTAGCCACAGAGAATGTTCACTTGGAGCTGTTAGCCACAGAGAATGTCCGCTTGGAGCTGTTAGCCACAGAGAATGTTCACTTGGAGCTGTTAGCCACAGAGAATGTTCACTTGGAGCTGTTAGCCACAGAGAATGTTCACATGGAGCTGTTAGCCACAGAGAATGTTCACTTGGAGCTGTTAGCCACAGAGAATGTTCACATGGAGCTGTTAGCCACAGAGAATCTTCACTTGGAGCTGTTAGCCACAGAGAATGTCCACTTGGAGCTGTTAGCCACAGAGAATGTCCACTTGGAGCTGTTAGCCACAGAGAATGTTCACTTGGAGCTGTTAGCCACAGAGAATGTCCACTTGGAGCTGTTAGCCACAGAGAAGGTCCACTTGGAGCTGTTAGCCACAGAGAATGTTCACTTGGAGCTGTTAGCCACAGAGAAGGTCCACTTGGAGCTGTTAGCCACAGAGAAGGTCCACTTGGAGCTGTTAGCCACAGAGAATGTCCACTTGGAGCTGTTAGCCACAGAGAAGGTTCACTTGGAGCTGTTAGCCACAGAGAATGTCCACTTGGAGCTGTTAGCCACAGAGAATGTTCACTTGGAGCTGTTAGCCACAGAGAATGTTCACTTGGAGCTGTTAGCCACAGAGAATGTTCACATGGAGCTGTTAGCCACAGAGAATGTTCACTTGGAGCTGTTAGCCACAGAGAATGTCCACTTGGAGCTGTTAGCCACAGAGAATGTTCACTTGGAGCTGTTAGCCACAGAGAATGTTCACTTGGAGATTTTAGCCACAGAGAATGTCAACTTGGAGCTGTTAGCCACAGAGAATGTTCACTTGGAGCTGTTAGCCACAGAGAATGTCCACTTGGAGCTGTTAGTCACAGAGAATGTTCACTTGGAGCTGTTAGCCACAGAGAATGTTCACTTGGAGCTGTTAGCCACAGAGAATGTTCACTTCGAGCTGTTAGCCACAGAGAATGTTCACTTGGAGCTGTTAGCCACAGAGAATATTCACTTGGAGCTTTTAGCCACAGAGAATGTCAACTTGGAGCTGTTAGCCACAGAGAATGTTCACTTGGAGCTGTTAGCCACAGAGAATGTCCACTTGGAGCTGTTAGTCACAGAGAATGTTCACTTGGAGCTGTTAGCCACAGAGAATGTTCACTTGGAGCTGTTAGCCACAGAGAATGTTCACTTCGAGCTGTTAGCCACAGAGAATGTTCACTTGGAGCTGTTAGCCACAGAGAATGTTCACTTGGAGCTGTTAGCCACAGAGAATGTTCACTTCGAGCTGTTAGCCACAGAGAATGTTCACTTGGAGCTGTTAGCCACAGAGAATGTTCACTTGGAGCTGTTAGCCACAGAGAATGTTCACTTGGAGCTGTTAGCCACAGAGAATGTCCACTTGGAGCTGTTAGCCACAGAGAATGTTCACTTGGAGCTGTTAGCCACAGAGAATGTCCACTTGGAGCTGTTAGCCACAGAGAATGTCCACTTGGAGCTGTTAGCCACAGAGAATGTCCACTTGGAGCTGTTAGCCACAGAGAATGTTCACTTGGAGCTGTTAGCCACAGAGAATGTCCACTTGGAGCTGATAGCCACAGAGAATGTTCACTTGGAGCTGTTAGCCACAGAGAATGTTCACTTGGAGCTGTTAGCCACAGAGAATGTTCACTTGGAGCTGTTAGCCACAGAGAAGGTCCACTTGGAGCTGTTAGCCACAGAGAATGTTCACTTGGAGCTGTTAGCCACAGAGAAGGTCCACTTGGAGCTGTTAGCCACAGAGAATGTCCACTTGGAGCTGTTAGCCACAGAGAATGTCCACTTGGAGCTGTTAGCCACAGAGAATGTTCACTTGGAGCTGTTAGCCACAGAGAATGTCCGCTTGGAGCTGTTAGCCACAGAGAATGTTCACTTGGAGCTGTTAGCCACAGAGAATGTTCACTTGGAGCTGTTAGCCACAGAGAATGTTCACATGGAGCTGTTAGCCACAGAGAATGTTCACTTGGAGCTGTTAGCCACAGAGAATGTCCACTTGGAGCTGTTAGCCACAGAGAATGTTCACTTGGAGCTGTTAGCCACAGAGAATGTTCACTTGGAGCTTTTAGCCACAGAGAATGTCAACTTGGAGCTGTTAGCCACAGAGAATGTTCACTTGGAGCTGTTAGCCACAGAGAATGTCCACTTGGAGCTGTTAGTCACAGAGAATGTTCACTTGGAGCTGTTAGCCACAGAGAATGTTCACTTGGAGCTGTTAGCCACAGAGAATGTTCACTTCGAGCTGTTAGCCACAGAGAATGTTCACTTGGAGCTGTTAGCCACAGAGAATGTTCACTTGGAGCTGTTAGCCACAGAGAATGTTCACTTCGAGCTGTTAGCCACAGAGAATGTTCACTTGGAGCTGTTAGCCACAGAGAATGTTCACTTGGAGCTGTTAGCCACAGAGAATGTTCACTTGGAGCTGTTAGCCACAGAGAATGTCCACTTGGAGCTGTTAGCCACAGAGAATGTTCACTTGGAGCTGTTAGCCACAGAGAATGTCCACTTGGAGCTGTTAGCCACAGAGAATGTTCACTTGGAGCTGTTAGCCACAGCGAATGTTCACTTGGAGCTGTTAGCCACAGAGAATGTTCACTTGGAGCTGTTAGCCACAGAGAATGTCCACTTGGAGCTGATAGCCACAGAGAATGTTCACTTCGAGCTGTTAGCCACAGAGAATGTTCACTTGGAGCTGTTAGCCACAGAGAATGTTCACTTGGAGCTGTTAGCCACAGAGAATGTCCACTTGGAGCTGTTAGCCACAGAGAATGTTCACTTGGAGCTGTTAGCCACAGAGAATGTCCACTTGGAGCTGTTAGCCACAGAGAATGTCCACTTGGAGCTGTTAGCCACAGAGAATGTCCACTTGGAGCTGTTAGCCACAGAGAATGTTCACTTGGAGCTGTTAGCCACAGAGAATGTCCACTTGGAGCTGATAGCCACAGAGAATGTTCACTTGGAGCTGTTAGCCACAGAGAATGTTCACTTGGAGCTGTTAGCCACAGAGAATGTTCACTTGGAGCTGTTAGCCACAGAGAAGGTCCACTTGGAGCTGTTAGCCACAGAGAATGTTCACTTGGAGCTGTTAGCCACAGAGAAGGTCCACTTGGAGCTGTTAGCCACAGAGAATGTCCACTTGGAGCTGTTAGCCACAGAGAATGTCCACTTGGAGCTGTTAGCCACAGAGAATGTTCACTTGGAGCTGTTAGCCACAGAGAATGTCCGCTTGGAGCTGTTAGCCACAGAGAATGTTCACTTGGAGCTGTTAGCCACAGAGAATGTTCACTTGGAGCTGTTAGCCACAGAGAATGTTCACATGGAGCTGTTAGCCACAGAGAATGTTCACTTGGAGCTGTTAGCCACAGAGAATGTCCACTTGGAGCTGTTAGCCACAGAGAATGTTCACTTGGAGCTGTTAGCCACAGAGAATGTTCACTTGGAGCTTTTAGCCACAGAGAATGTCAACTTGGAGCTGTTAGCCACAGAGAATGTTCACTTGGAGCTGTTAGCCACAGAGAATGTCCACTTGGAGCTGTTAGTCACAGAGAATGTTCACTTGGAGCTGTTAGCCACAGAGAATGTTCACTTGGAGCTGTTAGCCACAGAGAATTTTCACTTCGAGCTGTTAGCCACAGAGAATGTTCACTTGGAGCTTTTAGCCACAGAGAATGTTCACTTGGAGCTGTTAGCCACAGAGAATGTTCACTTCGAGCTGTTAGCCACAGAGAATGTTCACTTGGAGCTGTTAGCCACAGAGAATGTTCACTTGGAGCTGTTAGCCACAGAGAATGTTCACTTGGAGCTGTTAGCCACAGAGAATGTCCACTTGGAGCTGTTAGCCACAGAGAATGTTCACTTGGAGCTGTTAGCCACAGAGAATGTCCACTTGGAGCTGTTAGCCACAGAGAATGTTCACTTGGAGCTGTTAGCCACAGAGAATGTTCACTTGGAGCTGTTAGCCACAGAGAATGTTCACTTGGAGCTGTTAGCCACAGAGAATGTCCACTTGGAGCTGATAGCCACAGAGAATGTTCACTTCGAGCTGTTAGCCACAGAGAATGTTCACTTGGAGCTGTTAGCCACAGAGAATGTTCACTTGGAGCTGTTAGCCACAGAGAATGTTCACTTCGAGCTGTTAGCCACAGAGAATGTTCACTTGGGGCTGTTAGCCACAGAGAATGTTCACTTGGAGCTGTTAGCCACAGAGAATGTTCACTTGGAGCTGTTAGCCACAGAGAATGTCCACTTGGAGCTGTTAGCCACAGAGAATGTTCACTTCGAGCTGTTAGCCACAGAGAATGTTCACTTGGAGCTGTTAGCCACAGAGAATGTTCACTTGGAGCTGTTAGCCACAGAGAATGTTCACTTCGAGCTGTTAGCCACAGAGAATGTTCACTTGGAGCTGTTAGCCACAGAGAATGTTCACTTGGAGCTGTTAGCCACAGAGAATGTACACTTGGAGCTGTTAGCCACAGAGAATGTCCACTTGGAGCTGTTAGCCACAGAGAATGTTCACTTGGAGCTGTTAGCCACAGAGAATGTCCACTTGGAGCTGTTAGCCACAGAGAATGTTCACTTGGAGCTGTTAGCCACAGAGAATGTTCACTTGGAGCTGTTAGCCACAGAGAATGTTCACTTGGAGCTGTTAGCCACAGAGAATGTCCACTTGGAGCTGATAGCCACAGAGAATGTTCACTTGGAGCTGTTAGCCACAGAGAATGTTCACTTGGAGCTGTTAGCCACAGAGAATGTTCACTTGGAGCTGTTAGCCACAGAGAATGTTCACTTGGAGCTGTTAGCCACAGAGAATGTCCGCTTGGAGCTGTTAGCCACAGAGAATGTTCACTTGGAGCTGTTAGCCACAGAGAATGTTCACTTGGAGCTGTTAGCCACAGAGAATGTTCACATGGAGCTGTTAGCCACAGAGAATGTTCACTTGGAGCTGTTAGCCACAGAGAATGTTCACATGGAGCTGTTAGCCACAGAGAATGTTCACTTGGAGCTGTTAGCCACAGAGAATGTCCACTTGGAGCTGTTAGCCACAGAGAATGTCCACTTGGAGCTGTTAGCCACAGAGAATGTTCACTTGGAGCTGTTAGCCACAGAGAATGTCCACTTGGAGCTGTTAGCCACAGAGAAGGTCCACTTGGAGCTGTTAGCCACAGAGAATGTTCACTTGGAGCTGTTAGCCACAGAGAAGGTCCACTTGGAGCTGTTAGCCACAGAGAATGTCCACTTGGAGCTGTTAGCCACAGAGAATGTCCACTTGGAGCTGTTAGCCACAGAGAATGTTCACTTGGAGCTGTTAGCCACAGAGAATGTCCGCTTGGAGCTGTTAGCCACAGAGAATGTTCACTTGGAGCTGTTAGCCAAAGAGAATGTTCACTTGGAGCTGTTAGCCACAGAGAATGTTCACATGGAGCTGTTAGCCACAGAGAATGTTCACTTGGAGCTGTTAGCCACAGAGAATGTCCACTTGGAGCTGTTAGCCACAGAGAATGTTCACTTGGAGCTGTTAGCCACAGAGAATGTTCATTTGGAGCTTTTAGCCACAGAGAATGTCAACTTGGAGCTGTTAGCCACAGAGAATGTTCACTTGGAGCTGTTAGCCACAGAGAATGTCCACTTGGAGCTGTTAGTCACAGAGAATGTTCACTTGGAGCTGTTAGCCACAGAGAATGTTCACTTGGAGCTGTTAGCCACAGAGAATGTTCACTTCGAGCTGTTAGCCACAGAGAATGTTCACTTGGAGCTGTTAGCCACAGAGAATGTTCACTTGGAGCTGTTAGCCACAGAGAATGTTCACTTCGAGCTGTTAGCCACAGAGAATGTTCACTTGGAGCTGTTAGCCACAGAGAATGTTCACTTGGAGCTGTTAGCCACAGAGAATGTTCACTTGGAGCTGTTAGCAACAGAGAATGTCCACTTGGAGCTGTTAGCCACAGAGAATGTTCACTTGGAGCTGTTAGCCACAGAGAATGTCCACTTGGAGCTGTTAGCCACAGAGAATGTCCACTTGGAGCTGTTAGCCACAGAGAATGTCCACTTGGAGCTGTTAGCCACAGAGAATGTTCACTTGGAGCTGTTAGCCACAGAGAATGTCCACTTGGAGCTGATAGCCACAGAGAATGTTCACTTGGAGCTGTTAGCCACAGAGAATGTTCACTTGGAGCTGTTAGCCACAGAGAATGTTCACTTGGAGCTGTTAGCCACAGAGAAGGTCCACTTGGAGCTGTTAGCCACAGAGAATGTTCACTTGGAGCTGTTAGCCACAGAGAAGGTCCACTTGGAGCTGTTAGCCACAGAGAATGTCCACTTGGAGCTGTTAGCCACAGAGAATGTCCACTTGGAGCTGTTAGCCACAGAGAATGTTCACTTGGAGCTGTTAGCCACAGAGAATGTCCGCTTGGAGCTGTTAGCCACAGAGAATGTTCACTTGGAGCTGTTAGCCACAGAGAATGTTCACTTGGAGCTGTTAGCCACAGAGAATGTTCACATGGAGCTGTTAGCCACAGAGAATGTTCACTTGGAGCTGTTAGCCACAGAGAATGTCCACTTGGAGCTGTTAGCCACAGAGAATGTTCACTTGGAGCTGTTAGCCACAGAGAATGTTCACTTGGAGCTGTTAGCCACAGAGAATGTCAACTTGGATCTGTTAGCCACAGAGAATGTTCACTTGGAGCTGTTAGCCACAGAGAATGTCCACTTGGAGCTGTTAGTCACAGAGAATGTTCACTTGGAGCTGTTAGCCACAGAGAATGTTCACTTGGAGCTGTTAGCCACAGAGAATGTTCACTTCGAGCTGTTAGCCACAGAGAATGTTCACTTGGAGCTGTTAGCCACAGAGAATGTTCACTTGGAGCTGTTAGCCACAGAGAATGTTCACTTCGAGCTGTTAGCCACAGAGAATGTTCACTTGGAGCTGTTAGCCACAGAGAATGTTCACTTGGAGCTTTTAGCCACAGAGAATGTTCACTTGGAGCTGTTAGCCACAGAGAATGTTCACTTCGAGCTGTTAGCCACAGAGAATGTTCACTTGGAGCTGTTAGCCACAGAGAATGTTCACTTGGAGCTGTTAGCCACAGAGAATGTTCACTTGGAGCTGTTAGCCACAGAGAATGTCCACTTGGAGCTGTTAGCCACAGAGAATGTTCACTTGGAGCTGTTAGCCACAGAGAATGTCCACTTGGAGCTGTTAGCCACAGAGAATGTTCACTTGGAGCTGTTAGCCACAGAGAATGTTCACTTGGAGCTGTTAGCCACAGAGAATGTTCACTTGGAGCTGTTAGCCACAGAGAATGTCCACTTGGAGCTGATAGCCACAGAGAATGTTCACTTCGAGCTGTTAGCCACAGAGAATGTTCACTTGGAGCTGTTAGCCACAGAGAATGTTCACTTGGAGCTGTTAGCCACAGAGAATGTTCACTTCGAGCTGTTAGCCACAGAGAATGTTCACTTGGGGCTGTTAGCCACAGAGAATGTTCACTTGGAGCTGTTAGCCACAGAGAATGTTCACTTGGAGCTGTTAGCCACAGAGAATGTCCACTTGGAGCTGTTAGCCACAGAGAATGTTCACTTCGAGCTGTTAGCCACAGAGAATGTTCACTTGGAGCTGTTAGCCACAGAGAATGTTCACTTGGAGCTGTTAGCCACAGAGAATGTTCACTTCGAGCTGTTAGCCACAGAGAATGTTCACTTGGAGCTGTTAGCCACAGAGAATGTTCACTTGGAGCTGTTAGCCACAGAGAATGTACACTTGGAGCTGTTAGCCACAGAGAATGTCCACTTGGAGCTGTTAGCCACAGAGAATGTTCACTTGGAGCTGTTAGCCACAGAGAATGTCCACTTGGAGCTGTTAGCCACAGAGAATGTTCACTTGGAGCTGTTAGCCACAGAGAATGTTCACTTGGAGCTGTTAGCCACAGAGAATGTTCACTTGGAGCTGTTAGCCACAGAGAATGTCCACTTGGAGCTGATAGCCACAGAGAATGTTCACTTGGAGCTGTTAGCCACAGAGAATGTTCACTTGGAGCTGTTAGCCACAGAGAATGTTCACTTGGAGCTGTTAGCCACAGAGAATGTTCACTTGGAGCTGTTAGCCACAGAGAATGTCCGCTTGGAGCTGTTAGCCACAGAGAATGTTCACTTGGAGCTGTTAGCCACAGAGAATGTTCACTTGGAGCTGTTAGCCACAGAGAATGTTCACATGGAGCTGTTAGCCACAGAGAATGTTCACTTGGAGCTGTTAGCCACAGAGAATGTTCACATGGAGCTGTTAGCCACAGAGAATGTTCACTTGGAGCTGTTAGCCACAGAGAATGTCCACTTGGAGCTGTTAGCCACAGAGAATGTCCACTTGGAGCTGTTAGCCACAGAGAATGTTCACTTGGAGCTGTTAGCCACAGAGAATGTCCACTTGGAGCTGTTAGCCACAGAGAAGGTCCACTTGGAGCTGTTAGCCACAGAGAATGTTCACTTGGAGCTGTTAGCCACAGAGAAGGTCCACTTGGAGCTGTTAGCCACAGAGAATGTCCACTTGGAGCTGTTAGCCACAGAGAATGTCCACTTGGAGCTGTTAGCCACAGAGAATGTTCACTTGGAGCTGTTAGCCACAGAGAATGTCCGCTTGGAGCTGTTAGCCACAGAGAATGTTCACTTGGAGCTGTTAGCCAAAGAGAATGTTCACTTGGAGCTGTTAGCCACAGAGAATGTTCACATGGAGCTGTTAGCCACAGAGAATGTTCACTTGGAGCTGTTAGCCACAGAGAATGTCCACTTGGAGCTGTTAGCCACAGAGAATGTTCACTTGGAGCTGTTAGCCACAGAGAATGTTCATTTGGAGCTTTTAGCCACAGAGAATGTCAACTTGGAGCTGTTAGCCACAGAGAATGTTCACTTGGAGCTGTTAGCCACAGAGAATGTCCACTTGGAGCTGTTAGTCACAGAGAATGTTCACTTGGAGCTGTTAGCCACAGAGAATGTTCACTTGGAGCTGTTAGCCACAGAGAATGTTCACTTCGAGCTGTTAGCCACAGAGAATGTTCACTTGGAGCTGTTAGCCACAGAGAATGTTCACTTGGAGCTGTTAGCCACAGAGAATGTTCACTTCGAGCTGTTAGCCACAGAGAATGTTCACTTGGAGCTGTTAGCCACAGAGAATGTTCACTTGGAGCTGTTAGCCACAGAGAATGTTCACTTGGAGCTGTTAGCAACAGAGAATGTCCACTTGGAGCTGTTAGCCACAGAGAATGTTCACTTGGAGCTGTTAGCCACAGAGAATGTCCACTTGGAGCTGTTAGCCACAGAGAATGTCCACTTGGAGCTGTTAGCCACAGAGAATGTCCACTTGGAGCTGTTAGCCACAGAGAATGTTCACTTGGAGCTGTTAGCCACAGAGAATGTCCACTTGGAGCTGATAGCCACAGAGAATGTTCACTTGGAGCTGTTAGCCACAGAGAATGTTCACTTGGAGCTGTTAGCCACAGAGAATGTTCACTTGGAGCTGTTAGCCACAGAGAAGGTCCACTTGGAGCTGTTAGCCACAGAGAATGTTCACTTGGAGCTGTTAGCCACAGAGAAGGTCCACTTGGAGCTGTTAGCCACAGAGAATGTCCACTTGGAGCTGTTAGCCACAGAGAATGTCCACTTGGAGCTGTTAGCCACAGAGAATGTTCACTTGGAGCTGTTAGCCACAGAGAATGTCCGCTTGGAGCTGTTAGCCACAGAGAATGTTCACTTGGAGCTGTTAGCCACAGAGAATGTTCACTTGGAGCTGTTAGCCACAGAGAATGTTCACATGGAGCTGTTAGCCACAGAGAATGTTCACTTGGAGCTGTTAGCCACAGAGAATGTCCACTTGGAGCTGTTAGCCACAGAGAATGTTCACTTGGAGCTGTTAGCCACAGAGAATGTTCACTTGGAGCTGTTAGCCACAGAGAATGTCAACTTGGATCTGTTAGCCACAGAGAATGTTCACTTGGAGCTGTTAGCCACAGAGAATGTCCACTTGGAGCTGTTAGTCACAGAGAATGTTCACTTGGAGCTGTTAGCCACAGAGAATGTTCACTTGGAGCTGTTAGCCACAGAGAATGTTCACTTCGAGCTGTTAGCCACAGAGAATGTTCACTTGGAGCTGTTAGCCACAGAGAATGTTCACTTGGAGCTGTTAGCCACAGAGAATGTTCACTTCGAGCTGTTAGCCACAGAGAATGTTCACTTGGAGCTGTTAGCCACAGAGAATGTTCACTTGGAGCTGTTAGCCACAGAGAATGTTCACTTGGAGCTGTTAGCCACAGAGAATGTCCACTTGGAGCTGTTAGCCACAGAGAATGTTCACTTGGAGCTGTTAGCCACAGAGAATGTCCACTTGGAGCTGTTAGCCACAGAGAATGTTCACTTGGAGCTGTTAGCCACAGAGAATGTTCACTTGGAGCTGTTAGCCACAGAGAATGTTCACTTGGAGCTGTTAGCCACAGAGAATGTCCACTTGGAGCTGATAGCCACAGAGAATGTTCACTTCGAGCTGTTAGCCACAGAGAATGTCCGCTTGGAGCTGTTAGCCACAGAGAATGTTCACTTGGAGCTGTTAGCCACAGAGAATGTTCACTTGGAGCTGTTAGCCACAGAGAATGTTCACATGGAGCTGTTAGCCACAGAGAATGTTCACTTGGAGCTGTTAGCCACAGAGAATGTTCACATGGAGCTGTTAGCCACAGAGAATGTTCACTTGGAGCTGTTAGCCACAGTGAATGTCCACTTGGAGCTGTTAGCCACAGAGAATGTCCACTTGGAGCTGTTAGCCACAGAGAATGTTCACTTGGAGCTGTTAGCCACAGAGAATGTTCACTTGGAGCTGTTAGCCACAGAGAATGTCCACTTGGAGCTGTTAGCCACAGAGAATGTCCACTTGGAGCTGTTAGCCACAGAGAATGTCCACTTGGAGCTGTTAGCCACAGAGAATGTTCACATGGAGCTGTTAGCCACAGAGAATGTTCACTTGGAGCTGTTAGCCACAGAGAATGTCCACTTGGAGCTGTTAGCCACAGAGAATGTCCACTTGGAGCTGTTAGCCACAGAGAATGTTCACTTGGAGCTGTTAGCCACAGAGAATGTCCACTTGGAGCTGTTAGCCACAGAGAAGGTCCACTTGGAGCTGTTAGCCACAGAGAATGTTCACTTGGAGCTGTTAGCCACAGAGAAGGTCCACTTGGAGCTGTTAGCCACAGAGAATGTCCACTTGGAGCTGTTAGCCACAGAGAATGTCCACTTGGAGCTGTTAGCCACAGAGAATGTTCACTTGGAGCTGTTAGCCACAGAGAATGTCCGCTTGGAGCTGTTAGCCACAGAGAATGTTCACTTGGAGCTGTTAGCCACAGAGAATGTTCACTTGGAGCTGTTAGCCACAGAGAATGTCCACTTGGAGCTGTTAGCCACAGAGAATGTTCACATGGAGCTGTTAGCCACAGAGAATGTTCACTTGGAGCTGTTAGCCACAGAGAATGTTCACATGGAGCTCTTAGCCACAGAGAATGTTCACTTGGAGCTGTTAGCCACAGAGAATGTCCACTTGGAGCTGTTAGCCACAGAGAATGTCCACTTGGAGCTGTTAGCCACAGAGAATGTTCACATGGAGCTGTTAGCCACAGAGAATGTTCACTTGGAGCTGTTAGCCACAGAGAATGTCCACTTGGAGCTGTTAGCCACAGAGAATGTCCACTTGGAGCTGTTAGCCACAGAGAATGACCGCTTGGAACTGTTAGCCACAGAGAATGTCCACTTGGAGCTGTTAGCCACAGAGAATGTTCACTTGGAGCTGTTGGCCACAGAGAATGTCCACTTGGAGCGGTTAGCCACAGAGATGCTCACTTGGAGCTGTTAGCCACAGAGAATGTTCACTTGGAGCTGTTAGCCACAGAGAATGGCCACTTGGAGCTGTTAGCCACAGAGAATGTTCACTTGGAGCTGTTAGCCACAGAGAATGGAATGTTCACTTGGAGCTCTTAGCCACAGAGAATGTTCACTTGGAGCTGTTAGCCACAGAGAATGTTCACTTGGAGCTGTTAGCCACAGAGAATGTTCACTTGGAGCTGTTAGCCACAGAGAATGTCCACTTGGAGCTGTTAGCCACAGAGAATGTTCACTTGGAGCTGTTAGCCACAGAGAATGTCCACTTGGAGCTGATAGCCATAGAGAATGTCCACTTCGAGCTGTTAGCCACAGAGAATGTTCACTTGGAGCTGTTAGCCACAGAGAATGTCCACTTGGAGCTGTTAGCCACAGAGAATGTTCACTTGGAGCTGTTAGCCACAAAGAATGTTCACTTGGAGCTGTTAGCCACAGAGAATGTTCACTTGGAGCTGTTAGCCACAGAGAATGTTCACTTGGAGCTGTTAGCCACAGAGAATGTTCACTTGGAGCTGTTAGCCACCGAGAATGTCCACTTGGAGCTGTTAGCCACAGAGAATGTTCACTTGGAGCTGTTAGCCACAGAGAATGTTCACTTGGAGCTGTTAGCCACAGAGAATGTTCACTTGGAGCTGTTAGCCACAGAGAATGTTCACTTGGAGCTGTTAGCCACAGAGAATGTCCACTTGGAGCTGTTAGCCACAGAGAATGTTCACTTGGAGCTGTTATCCACAGAGAATGTTCACTTGGAGCTGTTAGCCACAGAGATGCTCACTTGGAGCTGTTAGCCACAGAGAATGTTCACTTGGAGCTGTTAGCCACAGAGAATGGCCACTTGGA
Source organism: Tokudaia tokunoshimensis (assembly GCA_036184795.1). Lineage (NCBI taxonomy): Eukaryota > Metazoa > Chordata > Mammalia > Rodentia > Muridae > Tokudaia > Tokudaia tokunoshimensis. The sequence continues at coordinate 127,590,115 of BTHU01000023.1, read as the reverse complement.
GCTGTTAGCCACAGAGAATGTTCACTTGGAGCTCTTAGCCACAGAGAATGTTCACTTGGAGCTGTTAGCCACAGAGAATGTTCACTTGGAGCTGTTAGCCACAGAGAATGTTCACTTGGAGCTGTTAGCCACAGAGAATGTCCACTTGGAGCTGTTAGCCACAGAGAATGTTCACTTGGAGCTGTTAGCCACAGAGAATGTCCACTTGGAGCTGATAGCCACAGAGAATGTCCACTTGGAGCTGTTAGCCACAGAGAATGTTCACTTGGAGCTGTTAGCCACAGAGAATGTCCACTTGGAGCTGTTAGCCACAGAGAATGTCCACTTGGAGCTGTTAGCCACAAAGAATGTTCACTTGGAGCTGTTAGCCACAGAGAATGTTCACTTGGAGCTGTTAGCCACAGAGAATGTTCACTTGGAGCTGTTAGCCACAGAGAATGTTCACTTGGAGCTGTTAGCCACCGAGACTGTCCACTTGGAGCTGTTAGCCACCGAGAATGTCCACTTGGAGCTGTTAGCCACAGAGAATGTTCACTTGGAGCTGTTAGCCACAGAGAATGTTCACTTGGAGCTGTTAGCCACAGAGAATGTTCACTTGGAGCTGTTAGCCACAGAGAATGTTCACTTGGAGCTGTTAGCCACAGAGAATGTCCTCTTGGAGCTGTTAGCCACAGAGAATGTTCACTTGGAGCTGTTAGCCACAGAGAATGTTCACTTGGAGCTGTTAGCCACAGAGAATGTTCACTTGGAGCTGTTAGCCACAGAGAATGTTCACTTGGAGCTGTTAGCCACAGAGAATGTCCACTTGGAGCTGTTAGCCACAGAGAATGTTCACTTGGAGCTATTAGCCACAGAGAATGTTCACTTGGAGCTGTTAGCCACAGAGAATGTTCACTTGGAGCTGTTAGCCACAGAGAATGTTCACTTGGAGCTGTTAGCCACAGAGAATGTTCACTTGGAGCTGTTAGCCACAGAGAATGTTCACTTGGAGCTGTTAGCCACTGAGAATGTTCACTTGGAGCTGTTAGCCACAGAGAATGTTCACTTGGAGCTGTTAGCCACAGAGAATGTTCACTTGGAGCTGTTAGCCACTGAGAATGTTCACTTGCAGCTGTTAGCCACAGAGAATGTTCACTTGGAGCTGTTAGCCACAGAGAATGTTCACTTGGAGCTGTTAGCCACAGAGAATGTTCACTTGGAGCTGTTAGCCACAGAGAATGTTCACTTGGAGCTGTTAGCCACAGAGAATGTTCACTTGGAGCTGTTAGCCACAGAGAATGTTCACTTGGAGCTGTTAGCCAAAGAGAATGTTCACTTGGAGCTGTTAGCCACAGAGAATGTTCACTTGGAGCTGTTAGCCACAGAGAATGTACACTTGGAGGTGTTAGCCACAGAGAATATTCATTTGGAGCTGTTAGCCACAGAGAATGTTCACTTGGAGCTGTTAGCCACAGAGAATGTTCACTTGGAGCTGTTAGCCACAGAGAATGTTCACTTGGAGCTGTTAGCCACAGAGAATGTTCACTTGGAGCTGTTAGCCACAGAGAACGTTCACTTGGAGCTGTTAGCCACAGAGAATGTTCACTTGGAGCTGTTAGCCACAGAGAATGTTCACTTGGAGCTGTTAGCCACAGAGAATGTTCACTTGGAGCTGTTAGCCACAGAGAATGTTCACTTGGAGCTGTTAGCCACAGAGAATGTTCACTTGGAGCTGTTAGCCACAGAGAATGTTCACTTGGAGCTGTTAGCCACAGAGAATGTTCACTTGGAGCTGTTAGCCAAAGAGAATGTTCACTTGGAACTGTTAGCCAAAGAGAATGTCCACTTGGAATTGTTGTTAGCCACAGAGAATGTCCACTTGGAATTGTTGTTAGCCACAGAGAATGTCCACTTGGAGCTGTTAGCCACAGAGAATGTCCACTTGGATCTGTTAGCCACAGAGAATGTCCACTTGTAGCTGTTAGCCACAGAGAATGTCCACTTGGAGCTGTTAGCCACAGAGAATGTCCACTTGGAGCTGTTAGCCATAGATAATGTCAACTTGGAGCTGTTAGCCGCAGATAATGTCCACTTGGAGCTGTTAGCCACAGAGAATGTTCACTTGGAGCTGTTAGCCAAAGAGAATGTTCACTTGGAGCTGTTAGCCACAGAGAATGTTCACTTGGAGCTGTTAGCCACAGAGAATGTTCACTTGGAGCTGTTAGCCACAGAGAATGTTCACTTGGAGCTGTTAGCCACAGAGAATGTTCACTTGGAGCTGTTAGCCACAGAGAATGTTCACTTGGAGCTGTTAGCCACAGAGAATGTTCACTTGGAGCTGTTAGCCACAGAGAATGTTCACTTGGAGCTGTTAGCCACAGAGAATGTTCACTTGGAGCTGTTAGCCACAGAGAATGTTCACTTGGAGCTGTTAGCCACAGAGAATGTTCACTTGGAGCTGTTAGCCACAGAGAATGTTCACTTGGAGCTGTTAGCCACAGAGAATGTTCACTTGGAGCTGTTAGCCACAGAGAATGTTCACTTGGAGCTGTTAGCCACAGAGAATGTTCATTTGGAGCTGTTAGCCACAGAGAATGTTCACTTGGAGCTGTTAGCCACAGAGAATGTTCACTTGGAGCTGTTAGCCACAGAGAATGTTCACTTGGAGCTGTTAGCCACAGAGAATGTTCACTTGGAGCTTTAGCCACAGAGAATGTTCACTTGGAGCTGTTAGCCACAGAGAATGTCCACTTGTAGCTGTTAGCCACAGAGAATGTTCACTTGGAGCTGTTAGCCACAGAGAATGTTCACTTGGAGCTGTTAGCCACAGAGAATGTTCACTTGGAGCTGTTAGCCACAGAGAATGTTCACTTGGAGCTGTTAGCCACAGAGAATGTTCACTTGGAGCTGTTAGCCACAGAGAATGTTCACTTGGAGCTGTTAGCCACAGAGAATGTTCACTTGGAGCTGTTAGCCACAGAGAATGTTCACTTGGAGCTGTTAGCCACAGAGAATGTTCACTTGGAGCTGTTAGCCACAGAGAATGTTCACTTGGAGCTGTTAGCCACAGAGAATGTTCACTTGGAGCTGTTAGCCACAGAGAATGTTCACTTGGAGCTGTTAGCCACAGAGAATGTTCACTTGGAGCTGTTAGCCACAGAGAATGTTCACTTGGAGCTGTTAGCCACAGAGAATGTTCACTTGGAGCTGTTAGCCACAGAGAATGTTCACTTGGAGCTGTTAGCCAAAGAGAATGTTCACTTGGAGCTGTTAGCCAAAGAGAATGTCCACTTGGAATTGTTGTTAGCCACAGAGAATGTCCACTTGGAATTGTTGTTATCCACATAGAATGTCCACTTGGAGCTGTTAGCCACAGAGAATGTCCACTTGGAGCTGTTAGCCACAGAGAATGTCCACTTGGAGCTGTTAGCCACAGAGAATGTCCACTTGTAGCTGTTAGCCACAGAGAATGTCCACTTGGAGCTGTTAGCCACAGATAATGTCCACTTGGAGCTGTTAGCCATAGATAATGTTCACTTGGAGCTGTTAGCCGCAGATAATGTCCACTTGGAGCTGTTAGCCATAGATAATGTTCACTTGGAGCTGTTAGCCGCAGTTAATGTCCACTTGGAGCTGTTAGCCACAGATAATATCCAATTGGAACTGTTAGCCACAGATAATGGCACTGGCTATATTAATTAAAGAAGAGTCTTGAGTTCCATCACCTTTAAAGAAATAATAAAGACCTATTCGTACAAGGTTATAAGAATTGGTCCTTTAAAAAAAACAGATCTTATTTAAATTATATATATGTATATACATATGTATACCAAGCTGTAATGTAACTGGAATATAGCAAAGATCAAAAAGGAATAACCCAGGGTATTATAAAGGCAATAATATGCATACTTTGTTTTCTTTTTTCATACTTTGTTTAATTTCATTGTGACCAGATTTTTTATAATCAAAAAACTTTAGTCTGCCTCCATAGTTTCCATAACTTTTACTATCACTCACACACACACACACACACACACACACACACACACACACACATATCTATGGAGAATAATGGGAGACTATTAGGTTCAAGCATAATACAGGTGCATTATTAGAACTATGCTTTTTAAAGATTCACTTTTCTTTTTTCATGTATTTGAGAGATTTGCCTGAATGTATATATGTCTGCCAGGTATATGTCTTCAAACACCTAAAGAGGTCATTATGTATCCTCAAACTGGAGTTAAATGTTGTTGTGAATCATGTTGTGGATGCTGGAAAGCAAACTTGGGCCCTCTGCAAGACTATAATGTACAGGTAACTATTGAACCATCATCACTGGAAGATTAAAGTGAAAACACTATATCTATAAAGAAATGTCATTAAAGAAAGTTGAAGACAAGAATTTCAAGGTTCATATATTCATAGAAATAATAACTTTTCAAAGTCACTTAACAAAACTATTTCTAGATTCAATGCATTCAAAATCAATATCCCCATGACAGTCTTCATAGAAATACAAAAAGCAATATAAAAATTAATGTAGGAACACAAAATAACCCAGATACCAAGACAATTCTGAGCAGGAAAATAAGATATGACAGCAGTTAAGAATACTTACTATTCAGCTGATTGAGACAGATGCAGATACTTACAACCAACCATTGGATTGACATAAGGGATCCCCTACTATTGCTCTGTAGTACAGCTTGAGGTCCTGGATACTGATTCCCCCAGAGGTTCTTTTACTCTTGAGAATAGTTTTAGCTCTCCTGGGTTTTCTGTTATTCCAGATGAAATTTTGAATTGCTCTTTCTAACTCTATGAAGAATTGAGATGGGATTTTGATGGGAATTGCATTGAATCTGTATATTGCTTTTGGCAAGATGCTCATTTTTACTATATTAATCCTGCCAATCCATGAGCATGGCAGATTTTTCCATCTTCTCAGGTCCTCTTCGATTTCTTTCTTCAGAGACTTGAAGTTCTTGTCATACAGAACTTTCACTTGTTTTGTTAGAGTCACACCAAGATTCTTTATATTGTTTGTTGCTATGGTGAAGAGTATCATTTCTCTTACTTCTTTCTCAGCCTGCTTATCCTTTGAGTATAGGAAGGCTACTGACTTGCTTGAGTTGATTTTATATCCGGCCACTTTGCTGAAGTCGTTTATCAGCTGTAGGAGTTCTCTGGTGGAGTTCTTTGGGTTGCTTAAGTATACTATCAAATCGTCTGCAAATAGTGCTAGTTTGATTTCTTCCTTTCCAATTTGTATCCCTTTGATCTCCTTTTGTTGTCTAATTGCTCTAGCTGGAACTTCAAGTACTATATTGAAAAGATATGGAGAGAGAGGGCAGCCTTGTCTAGTCCCTGATTTTAGTGGGATTGCTTCAAGTTTTTCTCCATTTAGATTGATGTTGGCTACCAGTTTGCTGTAAATTGCTTTTACTGTGTTTAGATATGGGCCTCGAATTCCTGATCTTTCCAAGACCTTTAGCATGAAAGGATGCTGAATTTTGTCAAATGCATTCTCATCATCGAATGGGATGACCATGTGTTTTTTTTCTTTGAGATTGTTTATATAGTGGATTACATATCCGATATATACAAAGAACTCAAGAAGTTAAACTTCAGAGAGGCAAGTAACCCTATTAAAAAATGGGATAAAGAGCTAAACAAAGAGTTCTCACCTGAAGAATATCTAATGGCTGAGAAGCACCTAAAGAGATGTTCATCATCCTTAGTCATTAGGGAAATGCAAATCAAAACAACCCTGAGATTCCATCTCACACCTGTCAGAATGGTTAAGATCAAAAACACAGGAGACAGCAGTTGTTGGCGAGGATGTGGAGTAAGAGGAACACTCCTCCACTGCTGGTGGGATTACAAGCTGGTACAACCACTCTGGAAAGCAGTCTGGCGGTTCCTCAGAAAACTGGGCATGACACTCCTGGAGGATCCGGCTATACCACTCCTGGGTATATACCCAGAGGCTTTACCTGCATGCAATATGGACACATGCTCCACTATATTCATAGCAGCCTTATTTATAATAGCCAGAAGTTGGAAAGAACCCAGATGTCCCTCAACGGAGGAATGGATTCAGAAGATGTGGTATATTTACACAATGGAATACTACTCTGCAATTAAAAACAATGAATTCACGAAATTCCTAGGCAAATGGTCAGAACTTGAAAATATCATCCTTAGTGAGGTAACCCAATCACAAAAGAACACACATGGTATGCAGTCACTGATAAGGGGATATTAACCCAGAATCTCGGAATACCCTAGACACAATTCGAATATCAATAGATTTCAAAGAAGAAGGAAGGAGAGACCCCTGGTCCTGGAAAAACTGGATGTAGGGGAATGCCAGGACAGAGAAGCGAGAGGGGGTTGATTGGGGAAAAGAGGAAGGGAAGGGGGCTTATGGGACTTTCGGAGAGGGAGGAAACGGGAAAGGGGAAATGATTTGGAATGTAAATAAAAAAACTTAGAAAATAAAAAAAAGAACACCCAAAACAAACAAACAAACATACAAAAAGGATATGGGTTGTATGTGTGAGATTCCTGAAGTTTCTAGTGGTAAAACAAATAATATTAAAAATTAAGCATAAAAGATCAATGTCAACTTAACTGTTGTAAGAGTAGTGACAGGGACATGGTGTGTAATTTTGGATGGAGTTTATTTTAGAGAGACTAGGAAAACAATTGAAGTCAACACCAACAAACTACCCTTCAGCAAGGTCTTTATTTTCAGTAAGTATATGAAAGCGGGACATTGGCTATAAGAAAGAAAGTCAATGTTCTTTTTAAATATTTTTTCTTTGCTTGATTTTTAATAATATATTGTAAATTTATTATAAAATATATATGATTTATTAATATATTAATTATAAATGATGAGTTCCATTTTGATATTTTTGTATACCATTGAGAATAAATAGAACACAGTAAATAGAACTGAGAAGGAAAACATGTTCATGTGGAAAATGAGAATTGCTACAGGTAATGTCACTAGTGAACATGATTGGGGGCAAGGTTTTAAACATGTTCAGAGGACACAATCATTTTTTTTTCCACAGTAAATATGTGCAACCTCCAAAAAAATCCAGATGAGTAGATAATGTAGAAAGAATTAACGTAACTTTGACCTTTATACATTGGGCAAATCATGCTAAGTTAATGTATACCTTAAGTCAAAATTTCAACCTATGAACAGTGAAGGAAAAACCTCATGGATTTTCTGTGGTAACTACCAGGAATACTACATGTGATGTGTTGTACATGGTACATACAAGGTATTTTCTAATACATGATATACCTCATAGAAAGCATTCTGGAAACTGTGTAGTATCTACTGCCATTTTCTACATTAGCTATATCTTGACCTTTTTTCCTTACCTAAAAAGCAGAGATGATAATCTTTATCCCCTGTGTTAATGATATAAGATCAGGGTAAAATACAATGTCTTTGCTGACATTACTGATATTCTCCTTCAATCCATAAACAAGAGAATCTGTGCTGTAGGCTTTATGGGTTAGAGAGGAACAAGGAAAGACAAGAAAAGTGATAAGATTTTATTCTGTTTCTCAACATAAGGGGATACTTAGCTTTTTCACAATGAGACCCAATTCAAACTAGGCTCTTTCCTATAATTTTCATAAGCCATCTATGTACTACTGTGAAAAAATAACATTCATTCAAATTCCATGTAATATTAGTGTTCATCTGAATAATGTATGGAGAACACTACATTTATTGTTTTTTTAGATATTTGTAGTAGATTTTTTTTTAGTGGAAAAGGAGAAGATATGAAAGATCATGTAAAAAATACCATGTATACACAATTATGGTTTTTTTCTTTTCTTTTACAGGATTTTTTTTTATTTATACTTCAAATGTTATCCTGTTTCCTGGTTTCCCCTCTAGAAACCCCCTATCCCATCTCCCCTTCCCAAGCTTCTATGAGGGTGTCCCCTCACCCACCCACCCACTCCTGCCTCCCTGCCCTGGCATTCCCCTACACTGGGGCATCAAGCTTCCACAGGACCAAGGGCATCTCCTCCTTTTGATGCCCGACAAGGCCATCCTCTGCTCCATATATACCTGGAGCCATGGGTCCCTCCATGTGTACTCTTTGGTTGGTGGTTTAGTCCCTGGGAGCTATGGGGGATCTGATTTGGTTGATATTGTTGTTCTTCCTATGGGGTTACAAACCCCTTCAGCTCCTTCAGTCCTTTCTCTAACTCCTCCATTGGGGACCCCACACTCAGTGCAATGGTTGGCTGTGAGCATCTGCATCTGTATTTGTAAAGCTCTGGCAGAACCTCTCAGGAGGCAGCCATATTAGGCTCCTCTCAGCATGTACTTCTTGACATCCACAATAGTGTCTGGGTTTGGTGACTGTGTATGTGATGGATCACCAGGTGGAGCAGTTCTCTGGGTTGCCTTTCCTTCAATCTCTGATCCACACTTTGTCTCCATATGTATTTCTTCCATGAGTATTTTGTTCCCCTTTCTAAGTAAGAACACTACATTTATAATTTAAATCTAGTATCCCAAAATACTAGTAATTTATATTACATACACACAGGCACATGCACACACTCACACACACACACACACACACACACAAAGTCAAAAGGAGACAGAAATTTGGAATAGGAACAACTAAATGAAGAAACTCCAACAGAAGAAGAGATTTGGCTGTCAATTCTCAGCACAAACTTCAAGAGCACAGTTTGGTATTGGATTAACAGAGTTTTCTGTGTCACTTTCTTCCAAAACAATATAAGCTATCAGAATAGACAGATGCAGAGAGTCAGACATTTAACTGAAAGACATTATGTTCGAGGGCCCTTGTTACCTTTTTGGTTCCTAAGTAAGAGGGATTTTAAAATTCAATTCTAATCCACCACAAACGTGACTATAAAGGTATGAACAAAGTAAGCAGCTGGAAAACTAGCTACAGCCTCAAGTTTATCTCTTTGTTCTGTAGTTTCATTTGGAGAACAATCCTCTTTCTGTGGTGAATTGTCTGGCAACAGTGGATACTCAGTCTGAGAAAGGAAAAAAAAATGAGACACGAAGAGGAAAAGAAAGTTGATTTCAGATAAAAGGTGTGGAAGTGTTCAGTGATAACTGCAAGAGTCTTGCATATTTTATACAGCTTCTACTCAATAAGAGGCCACAAATGGGCTATTTTGAGAAGTGCTTTGTGAATCTTGAGCTGCATTTTTGCAAAATGTCTTAGTTCAGATGAACAAAAGTACCTTCTGCATATATGCAAATAAGAACAAGTATGAACAGAAACTTTTTATTGTAATAAAAATTCAATGTGACACATTGAGCATCTGGATAGAAATTTCTCCAGCTGCATGGCTTGCACTTTATTGTAAGCATAATAATCATTTCAGCCTAAGAAGTGGGGCTCAGAAGTACATAGAGAACATTTAGTGGAACACCACAGGATCAGTTAATGGCCATCTCTTGAATGTCTGAGCAGAAAAAAAAAGACATGTATTTAGACAGTGTAGCAGAATAGCATTCTCTCAGCATCTAAAAGACATAATATTGACCACTTGATTTGTCACTCATTATTTGAATCACCCTCTAAGAATGATGTTATCTTTGGGGTCCTAGATTCCTCATTCAAGAGCTAAGTATACTATGCTATATATCTCCTAGAACTGTTGTCACAAGTATTGAATGTAATAAAACATGTAATGTAGTCCTGATATAAATGAAGCCAGAACACAGCAATCAGTGCTTGTTATTCTACAAGCTCACTAAGGAAGATATTCAGATTGGAATAAACAGCAATTTGTAATGTGATTTGTAGTCCAGTTGCATATTGTTGACACTTCCATTGCATATTTTATGCTGAATTCCTCATATATAGCAAAGATTATAAATTAACATGGGAATAAAATAGTCTAGAAGGATACCAAGAGCATTTCTATCTGAATTGAGTTTAAGTACTGCATTACAGTCTTAGTACCTATAACATGTCTAGCTGCCATCACAAACTACCACAGATACCTTAAAACTGGAAATTTGTACTCTCACAGTTCTGCATGATAGATGTCCAGGAAAATGACATGAAAGAATTATCTTCCTCTAGAGTGTCTCTAGGACTTGCTGATAGCCATTTCTTTCCACCATCTTGCAAGCCCTCCCTTCTCTAAGTGTTTGTATTGTACTCCCTTCTTATAACATCTCCAAGAACTATTCTAGATAATTCATGTTACTTTAATTCTCACTTTTTTGACCATATTAATAAATTTTACCACATTCTGAGTTACTGGATGCTACACTGTCTAAATACATGTCCCGTCTTTCCTGATCACATATTGAAGATATGGCCATTAATGGTTGTGCTCCACTAAATGCTCTCTACATACTTTTAAGTTCCACTTCTTGGGCCAAAATGATTGTTATGTTTACAATAAAGTTCAAGCCATGCTCAGTGTGTCAAATAAAGGTGTGGAAATGTTCAGTGACAAATGCAAGTGCCTTGCATATTTTATACAGTTTCTACTCAATAAGAGATCACAAATGGGCTATTTTGAGAAGTGCTTTGTGAATTTTGAGCTTCAGAATGTCTTGGTTTGCATAGACAAACATGTCTTCTGCATATATATAAATAACAAGTATGAACAGAAACTTTTTATTGTAATAAGATTTTTGAAATTCATAATTCAAGCTTTGCTTTAGGGATAAAAAGTGATACCAGTGATATAATTGGTAGCTATGAACTATGTAATCTTATTTGCAAACATATTTATCAATTTTTGAGAATCCCATAAGTCATGCAAGGCATTCTGATCATCTTCACCCCAACTTTTACCCATAATTCCTTCCACATCAAATCCCCACTCATATACCTTCCAAGATTTCAAGTTTTCTGTCCTTTTTTGTTTGGTTGTTTGTTTATAACTAACTGATTCTTATTTGTACTGCCTATATACTTATAAGTATGGTGCCACTCAACAGAGAGCATGGTCAGCCTACCAAGGATCATTCCCTTAAATGATCACCCTCCCTGCCTCAGAAGCAATTAACTGTCAATAGCTTTTCTGCTAGAATTAAGAGGTTCTTGTGTTCTTATATGCTCCATGCTGAAAAGTTGACTAGTCTTTTATTGATCAAGTGTTATGCTAGCATGCTGACAATATTGTTGCCCCCTTCCATAATGGTCCCTGGAGATTTGGCAAAGAATATGTTATTTAGATGTCCCATTTGTACCTGAGCACTCCACAGACACTAATGCTATTATTCTCCACAATTTGAATAATTTTGAATTGCTTTATTGACAATCATCCGTTACAAAAAGAAAATGCTCTGCTAAGGACTTAAACCAAATGTACAGATAATCTATTTGTATAGAGACAAGAATTCAAATGGCAGCTTGATTCTGCGGCCTTAAACACAGTCAGTAAAGTTGCCCTTATAAGATCCGTGGCACAATGCTTCCTGAGTGTGTGTGTGTGTGTGTGTGTGTGTGTGTGTGTGTGTGTGTGTATCCCAGTTGTTAATTTAGATCACAGAGTTCATAGGTATAAATGTTAACATTTTCCCATTAGCCTGTAAGACACCACTAAGTTTTATGAAAGCTGGTCAGTAGAAAGTAAGGTTCTTATCAGTATAAACAAATATTTTTATATATTTGTTTTAGAGATGAAATGTGAATAAGCTTCAATGTGAATCTCTTATAATGCAGTTGTGATGTTAATGAACATAGTACACATTTTCTGAGAAGTCTCTAGAACACCTAAGACAACAAGTCTATAAGATGCATCCGTACTTTACTCTGATTTTTGTCTTTAATATATGGCTGTTAGTAACATCATTATCTCCTGTTTTACAGTAACTTCAATAACTTCAATTAAACTTGTGCATGTGTGTGTGTGTGTGTGTGTGTGTGTGTGTGTGTGTGTGTGTGTGTGAATGGAACAGAAATGAACATAGATGAGGACATGTCTCTATAGCAGAAAATAGATTCCTTTGAATATATGACTGGGGGTAGTAGAGTTGTATCATGCGGTAGATTAAACTTCCAGCTTTATCAAGGAACATACCCACTGATTTCCGCAGCAGTCACCAGAATGTATTCCTAATAATGTTATACACATTTCTCAAATTTTCACCCATCTGCATTTCTTGTTTTTGTTCCCTTAATTTTGACCATTCTGACAAGAGTAAGGTGAAATCTCATAGTACTTTTAATGTACTTTTAATTTACATTTCCATAATTACCAAGGATGTTGAATGCTTTAAAAATATCTCTTAATTTGCATTTCTTCTCCTCTGTTCATTTTCACATACCTTATATTTACAGATAAATGTAACTCTCACTCCTCATCAGAGAAAATTATTTTTCACAACAGATGGAGTCTATTACAGAGATCTATAAGTGGTCAAAATGTAGGAATAAGTGACTACAGGATAACAAAGTGCAACTGATATACAAGCAACAAAACTCCTACACCTATGGCTCATGGAAAAATTAATGAAAGATGGGTAGAAAGACTGTATGATCAAATGACTACAATGTCTGTTAATGTCTCAACAATAAAATCACCTAAACAAGATTCTAAAGGTGTCAACACCATATGGCATGCCATAACACATGAGAATACAATAGACAGAGGAAATTTCACATAGTCTTACCCTTAAATGGAGAGCTATATGTAGTCAACGGTTGTTGAGAAAAGGAGAATCAATTTTCTTCAGGGATGAATTCATGCACAGTTTGTCAAGTAACAAGTGCTCAGCTTTGGACATTTGTACATACAAGCAATTTTAAATGGACTCAGTGTGTAGTACATAGAAGTGCACACATAGATATATAAATACACTTATGTGTGTAGCTAATAATTAAGGAAAATATCATAAATAAGGGAGTGGGGACTGGAAGGAGTAGCTAGCATGATGTAAATGAAGTGTTCATGAAAGAAGTTCTCAGAAAACAATACCAAAAAAGAAAAACAAACTAAAAAATATCATGTAGAGTCAAAAAATACCTCAATAAAGCTAAAATAATCCTAAAAAAATGAAAACACTGCTAAAGAGTTTAACATAGCTTCAAGATATATTACAGAGACAAATCAGTAGAAGCAACATGGACTTGACAGATAATCATATATATTGATTCAAAGATTAAAATTAAGGTTCCACAAACAAGTGCATATATCTACAGCTCCTAGATCCTTCACAAAAAAGAGAAGAAAACCCAGTGGAGAAAATAAATCATCTTTAATAAATGATGCTGCTGAAAAAGTAAAAGTCTCCATGTAGAAGAATGAAAATTAATCCTGTTTCCCCCACATACATATCAATTACAAATAGATAAAAGATCTGAATTTTAAAACTGTAATTCTAAATCCTCTAGAAGAAAGAGTAGGAAATCCTTTTAAAGTTTGAGGGTTAGGAAAGGACTTTCTGAGTAGGATGCTCATTTCTTAGGAAAATATGAGACTAGGAAATTAGAAATTGACTAAAGCGGCAGTTCACAGAATCGAGAGCAATTTTGGTACCTTGGTGTTGTTCTTGTTTTAAATCTTAACTTGTTTGAATTCAAGTAGAGATTCATCGTGAGATTGGAAACAATCTTGAGATTTCCATCTCTGTGTGTCTGCAGTAATCTCAGTCTATTTTCTTAGCCACACATATATCTCCATACCTGTCTATCTCTTATTAAGACATTTCAAAATCCATCATTGCACCTCACCTCAGAAGATATGAGATGGTTTGTATCACACATATTCTAATAAAGGAAAGCATATCAACATACCTTCTTTTTTTGCTTATTGTATCGGTATTTTATTTAAATCAGTATAATCACAGTCAATATTCCACTGCATTTTGTCTATACATGATTCTCTCTTAATTCTACTGAACTACTACACATAATGGACTCACTAAAATCCTGTTCTCATGGGCATCCTGAAGGCTATCTGCAAGAAATGAGACAATGAATGGCTCTGGTAAACACATTACAGATAGATTTTCTCATTATAAAGCATGTTCAATTATGTCATTTTGCATAGAAATAAAAAGCGTCAGACAAAATAAATAAGAATAAAAAGATGAAAACAGCATAATGTAAAGTATATACAAGCCTGATTTCAAAGTTAGGTATTACAGAATGTATACAGTAGACATGGAAATTGCTAAGTATAAACAGTGATACAGAAATGAGTCTCCAATTGTTTAATCATGGAAATGGCAGGATATATTTTGGTGGACATAACAAACAATCTGATCTGGCTTGTCTCTATCTGACCCTTTGTCTTATTTTGAAGAATAGTCTTTACAAGTGTTTTTCAAGATAAAATATTAGATTCTAGCCTTATTCTTCCTATTTTGTTCATTTAGATTTGAACTTTATTGCATGCTCTAATTAATGTAGCATGAATGTAATTATTTTCTAAGATCACAAACCCCTGTAGGAACATATATTATATCCTGCCCTGTTTTTTTTTAATGCACGTAAAATATGATGGTAATTATAGCATTTGTGCATAAAGCTACCTGTACTTTATAGAGCATGCTCATGCATATTGATCTGCTTATTAACTTTATTTTGTACTCAAAACTAAATCTCCAAGCTAAATTTATTATAGGTTTTACACAAATATCTGAATAATAAAACATGTCAGAGACTGCTAGGTTAATAGTCAATGTTTATTTTCCACTTCTTTTTCAATTCCAAATTTTTTCAGAGCACTAATATGCTTTTCTTATATGCCTAATTTTTAATATGCTATACGAATTTTTTGGAAAAAAAACATATTTTTAAAATAATTAAAAGTAGTTATAGGAAGCTAACATCCATCTTCTTTTCTACTACTTATAGATATTATTTTGTAACTTTATATATCCTTTCCTTGGTTGTTTAAAATCTTAAATATTTCTTACCTATTCTTACCTAGGACCTTGGTGGACGAGGGGAAGGAATGATTGTAGAAGTCAGAGAGTATGGAAGAGACCTGGAGAGCATCGCCCAAGGAATCTAATAAGCAGGGCTCAGGTGAGCTCACAGAGATTGCAAGAGCAATCACATGACATATAGGGGTCTATACCAGGTTCTCTGTGTACATGTATTGGCTGTTAAATTGGTGTTTCTGTGATACTCCTAACAGTGTCCTTTGCCTGTCCTTGAGTTTCTTTTTCTCCTATTGGTTTGTCTTGTCCAGCCTCAATGTGAGGATTTTCACCTTTCCTTATTGTATCTTTTTTTATCTTGTTTGACATTTCTTTAAAGCCTATTCTTTTCTAAGGAGGAAATGGAGTGGAAGTGAATCTAGGGGAGAGACTGGGGAGCAGTAAGGAGTGGAAGGCAAGAAAACTCTGGTTGGTGTGTATTGTATCACAGAAGAATCAGTTTCAAATTTAAAAAATTCTAATGGGAAGAACTGAGTTTCTCTAGTATGCAATACTCCCTAATCACATTGCCACTAGGATAGCTTCTATGGATTTTAGAAAACAACATAATTCCCTTCAAACAGATTTATAATTCATTGGCCGCCCTAGGTACATTTCTTTGAAAATGTATTGCAGTGATTTTGATGGTTTTGTCAAAATTCATATTGAAACATAGTTGACAACATGGTGGGATGAGAAGTGATGAGGTCTTCATGACATACTCTAATTCTCAAAACTCTGCCTGACAACTCTGGCCCTATAGCTTCTTTCTTTAAATTGGGTCCGTATCTACGCTGGCACTTGTCTCTGAACTTGGTGCCAATATTACTTTCAGTCTTGGATAATTAGGAAAAAAGAATACCTGGCATAGTATCCAGTCACTCTGACCTTTAAAAACTGCTTATCAGTTTAGTTGTCTACTTCAATGGAATCTTTCTGCTGCTATAAAAAACAAAACCTATGTGCTATGGAACTTGGTCTTGAAAGACAAAAATAAAATAAAATTAGAGAGTCAAAGTTATAAATTTGTTGCAAATATACATAGGCAGGATACCAAGAAGGAAATACAGAAAGAGATTCATTGATTCATTATTCCTCTGCATTGAGAAAAAAGACTCATGAATGAGATAAGTTGCTATTAACAAACATACTACACTCTGAAACTCAATGGATTATATATAATAGATGTATTCTATGGATTCTACCACACTCCTTAAAAGTGAAGGTACAAATGGAAGAGTAGGGGGAAAGGCTGGTTACTGTGAGCATTCCATTATAGTGAATGACACCAAGAAAAATCAAACCTCAACTATTCAAATAAGATCCTCATGTCAACTGGAAAAGAAATCACTTGTGAGCTGGATGAAAATTTAGGATCTCAGATGCTTCCCCAGGAATTGTGAGAATTCCCATTTTACTGAGAGACCATAGGTGTTTATTATAATTGAGGGCTATAACTTTAGTAAATTGCCTATTCTAGAAAAGTCAAGATTTCTCAATTATGTTCCATAAATTATCAGCAATCCCAAAATAGAGGATTAAGGAGTTAGAGCTGTGTTTTCTACCCAGATTTCTCTACCTGAACTATGAGGCAGAATAGTAAGTTGTCAATGATTATAAGACTGACACTTTAGAATTACACTGCAGTGCAGCAAAAGCAATTAGAATTGTCTAAAAACTGGGCTTACCATTTATTAGTCCTCTGGTGGTAAGAAAGTCACTTAAGCCCTGTGAAACTGTTTTGTTACCTTCACAGTAAGACTTTTACATAACATCAGATGAGAGAGCAGAAATATTAGTACATTGTAAATTGTTACATATATTATTATGTTAATATCTCCATCAATTGTAGACTTGATATGAACTCTTTATTAATGTTAAAATATAAAAGTTACAGCTCTCTTGGTAAGCATCACAAGGGTCAATATATAGTACATGGAGAATCAAATCCAATCAAATTGTTAAGCCAAGAGAAAAATTGAAAATCTGGTTTAAATTAAAACACTGGAATTCAAATTAATTTCATGAAAAGGATAAGATTACAGGGGCTCAGGGTCATATTTGGACAAAGATTGTTTGAACTGAATCAGGATGTCCAGAAATAAACTCATGAAAAACTTATATAAGATATAATACAGTATTGTTTAATAATAATAATAGCTAACCTGCAGGGGAATAAATAATGTCACTCTTACAACAGATTTTTCAATAATTCAAAGAAAAGATACAAATAATTGATATGCAAATGCAGTCTAAAATGGTTTTCTTTTTTTTTATTATTTATTTTATTTTATTTTTTTAATTTACATTCCAAATCACTTCCCCTTTCCCGTTTCCTCCCTCCCCGAAAGTCCCATAAGCCCCCTTCCCTCCATCTTTTCTCCATTCAACCCCCTCTCGTTACTCTGTCCTGGCGTTCCCCTACATCCAGTCTTTCCAGGACCAGGGGTCTCTCCTTCCATCTTCTTAGAAATCTATTGATATGCGGATTGTGTCTAGGGTATTCCGAGATTCTGGGTCAATATCCCCTTATCAGTGACTGCATACCATGTGTGTTCTTTTGTGATTGGGTTACCTCACTAAGGATGATATTTTCAAGATCTGACCATTTGCCTAGGAATTTCGTGAATTCATTGTTTTTAATTGCAGAGTAGTATTCCATTGTGTAGATATACCACATCTTCTGAATCCATTCCTCCGTTGAGGGACATCTGGGTTCTTTCCAGCTTCTGGCTATTATAAATATGGCTGCTATGAACATAGTGGAGCATGTGTCCTTATTGCATGCAGGTAAAGCCTCTGGGTATATGCCCAGGAGTGGTATAGCCGGATCCTCTGGGAGTGTCATGCCCAGTTTTCTGGGAACCGCCAGACTGCTTTCCAGAGTGGTTGTACCAGCCTGCAATTCCACCAGCAGTGGAGGAGTGTTCCTCTTTCTCCACATCCTCGCCAACAACTGCTGTCTCCTGTGTTTTTGATCTTAGCCATCCTGACTGGTGTGAGATGAAGTCTCAGGGTTGTTTTGACTTGCATTTCCCTAATGACTAAGGATGATGAACATCTCTTTAGGTGCTTCACAGCCATGAGATATTCTTCAGGTGAGAACACTTTGTTTAGCTCTGTACCGCATTTTTTAATAGAGTTACTTGCCTCTCTGGAGTTTAACTTCTTGAGTTCTTTGTATATATTGGATATTAGCCCTCTGTCGGATGTAAGGTTGGTAAAGATCATTTCCCAGTTAGTTGGTTGCCGCTTTGTCTTTATGACAGTGTCTTTTGCCTTGCAAAAACTTTGCAATTTAATGAGGTCCCATTTGTCTATTCTTGATCTTAGAGCATAAGCTATTGGAGTTCTGTTCAGGAAATTCTCCCCTGTGCCCATATGTTCAAGGTTCTTCCCTAGTTTCCCTTCTATTAGTTTCAGTGTGTCTGGTTTTACGTGGAGATCTTTGATCCACTTAGAATTGAGCTTAGTGCAAGGAGATAAGGATGGGTCAATTTGCATTCTTCTGCATGTTGACCTCCAGCTGAGCCAGCACCATTTGTTGAAAAGGCTATCTTTTTTCCACTGGATGGTTTTAGCTCCTTTGTCAAAGATCAAATGACCATAGGAGTGTGGATTCATTTCTGGGTCTTCAATTCTGTTCCATTGATCTACATGTCTGTTACTGTACCAATACCATGCGGTTTTTAACACTATTGCTCTGTAGTACAGCTTGAGGTCCGGGATACTGATTCCCCCAGAGGTTCTTTTACTCTTGAGAATAGTTTTAGCTATTCTGGGTTTTCTGTTATTCCAGATGAATTTTTGAATTGCTCTTTCTAACTCTATGAAGAATTGAGTTGGGATTTTGATGGGGATTGCATTGAATCTGTGTATTACTTTTGGTAAGATGCTCATTTTTACTATATTAATCCTGCCAATCCATGAGCATGGCAGATTTTTCCATCTTCTGAGGTCTTCTTCAATTTCTTTCTTCAGAGACTTGAAGTTCTTGTCATACAGATCTTTCACTTGTTTGGTTAGAGTCACGCCAAGATACTTAAAATGGTTTGTGGCTATTGTGAAGGTTATTATTTCTCTTACTTCTTTCTCAGCCTGCTTATCCTTTGAGTATGGGAAGGCTTCTGATTTGCTTGAGTTGATTTTATATCCGTCCACTTTGCTGAAGTCGTTTATCAGCTGTAGGAGTTCTCTGGTGGAATTCTTTGGGTCGCTTAAGTATACTATCATATCGTCTGCAAATAGAGATAGTTTGACTTCTTCCTTTCCAATTTGTATCCCTTTGACCTCTTTTTGTTGTCTAATTGCTCTAGCTAGAACTTCAAGTACTATATTGAAAAGATATGGAGAGAGAGGGCAGCCTTGTCTAGTCCCTGATTTTAGTGGGATTGCTTCAAGTTTCTCTCCATTTAGATTGATGCTGGCTACCGGTTTGCTGTAAATTGCTTTTACTATGTTTAGATATGGTCCTTGAATTCCTGATCTTTCCAAGACCTTTAGCATGTAAGGATGCTGAATTTTGTCAAATGCTTTCTCAGCATCTAATGAGATGACCATGTGGTTTTTTTCTTTGAGATTGTTTATGTAGTGGATTACACTGATGGATTTCCTTATATTGAACCATCCCTGCATCCCTGGGATGAAGCCTACTTGATAATGGTGAATGATCGTTTTGATGTGTTCTTGGATTCGGTTGGCAAGAATTTTACTGAGTATTTTTGCATTGATATTCATAAGAGAGATTGGCCTGAGATTCTCTTTCTTTGTCGGATCTTTGTGTGCTTTTGGTATTAGTGTAATTGTGGCTTCATAGAAATAGAACGAGTTGGGTAGTGTTCCTTCTGTTTCTATTTTGTGGAACAGTTTGAAGAGTATTGGTGTTAGGTCTTCTTTGAAGGTCTGATAGAATTCTGCACTAAAACCATCTGGACCTGTGCTTTTTTTGGTTGGAAGACTTCCAATGACAACTTCTATTTCTTCAGGGGTTATAGGACGGTTTAGATGGTCTATTTGATCCTGATTTAATTTTGGTACTTGGTATCTGTCAAGGAAATTGTCCATTTCCTCAAGATTTTCTAGTTGTGCTGAATACAGGTTTTTGTAGTAGGATCTGATGATTTTTTGAATTTCCTCAGTTTCTGTTGTTATCTCTCCCTTTTCGTTTCTGATTTTATTACTTTGGATACTATCTCTGTGCCCTCTGGTTAGTCTGGCTAAGGGCTTATGTATCTTGTTGATTTTCTCAAAGAACCAACTCCTCGTTTTGTTGATTCTTTGTATGGTTTTATTTGTTTCTACTTGATTGATTTCAGCCCTGAGTTTGATGATTTCCTGCCTTCTACTCCTCTTTGGTGTATTTGCTTCTTTTTGTTCCATGGCTTTCAGGTGTGCCATTAAGCTGTTAGTGTATGCTGTCTCCCGTTTCTTTTTGGCGGCACTCAGGGCTATGAATTTTCCTCTTAGCACTGCTTTCATTGTGTCCCATAAATTAGGGTATGTTGTGCCTTCATTTTCATTTACTTTCAAAAAGTCTTTGATTTCTTTCTTTATTTCCACCTTGACCAAGTTATCATTGAGTAGAGCATTGTTCAGCCTCCATGTGTATGTGGGTTTTCTTTTGTTTTTGTTGCCATTGAAGACCACCCTTATTCCATAGTGATCTGATAGGAGGCATGGGATTAGTTCTTTCTTCTTGTATCTGTTGAGGTCTGATTTGTGACCAATTATATGGTCAATTTTGGAGAAGGTACCATGAGGAACTGATTAGAAGATGTATTCTTTAGCTCTAGGATGAAATGTTCTATATATATCAGTTAGTTCCATTTGGTCCAAGGCTTCAATTAGATTCAATGTGTCCCTGTTTAGTTTCTGCTTTCCTGAACGATCCATTTCAGAGAGCAGGGTGTTGAAGTCACCCACTATTATTGTGTGTGGTGCGATGTGTGCTTTGAGTTTTAGTAAAGTTTCTTTTACGAATGAGGGTGCCCTTGCATTTGGAGCATAGGTATTCAGAATTGAGAGTTCTTGATGGTGGATTTTTCCCTTGATCAGTATGTAGTGTCCTTCTGTGTCTTTTTTGATGACTTTAGGTTGAAAATCAATTTTATCTGATATTAGGATGGCTACTCCACCTCGTTTCTTGGGGCCATTTGCTTGTAAAATTGTTTTCCAGCCTTTTACTCTGAGGTAGTGTTTGTCTTTGACACTGAGGTGCGTTTCCTTCATGCAGCAAAATGCTGGGTCCTGTTTACGTATCCAGTCTGCTAGTCTATGTCTTTTCATTGGGGAATTGAGACCATTGATATTAAGAGAGATTAAGGCATAGTGATTATTGCCATCTGCCATTCTTGACCCTATCTTTATGTTTGAGAGGTTATCTACTTTTGGGTTTGATTCAAGAAAGTTATTATCTCATTTTTTCCAGGGTGTTGTTTCTCTCCCTGTATTGGAGGTTTCCACCTATTATCCGTTGCAGGGCTGGATTTGTGGAAAGATATTGTGAAAATTTGGTTTTATCATGGAATATCTTGGTCTCTCCATCTATGGTGATTGAGAGTTTTGCTGGGTATAGTAGTCTAGGCTGGCATTTGTGCTGCCTTAGTGTCTGCATGAGATCTGCCCAGGATCTTCTGGCTTTCATAGTCTCTGGTGAGAATTCTGATGTGATTCGGATAGGTCTTTCTTTGTATGTTACTTGGACCTTTTCTCTAATCCTCATGTAGCTTCTGAGCTTAGTTAAGTGGTTAATGTAAATCTTATAAATAATGATGTCTGAGACTTAAAATTAACTGTAGAAATTTGAAAATTACAGAACCATTGATAATTACAATGCAGAACAATGACCGTCTCAGAAAAGAACTTAAAATTTAAAAATATTTTAAAATGAGAGAATATGATAGAGAAAGCAAAGAAAGAAATATTATTCTCCTTACTAGTGTTATGAGAAAATAAATATAAAAGATGTAAGTGTTGAAGGATGATGGAAGTTTCCTATAGATGTGAGGTCTTAGCTTTGGCATGCAATCAAGAATAAGGATTCAAAGTTAGCTCAAATAATTTTCTAAAGTAATTTAATGAATGTAATAAGCAAATTTCAAAACCTGCATTATCCCAGTCTAGTTGCATAAACCTGTCACTCCACCTACTCAGGAGGTTGAAGTAAGAGGATGTCAAGTCCTGTAGTCTGGGCTACCAAATACATTTACATATAGCCTGACCATTTGTGCCATATCCGTCGTAATAACAAATAAAACATAAAAATAAATGTCAGTGGGCGAGCACTTTCCTGGCATGTAAGTGTGTCTGGTATAAACCCAGTACTACTGACTAATGAATTACTAATTAATTAAATTTAAGGTAATAAAATTAAAAGGTATAATCCTGAATCCACTAGTTTTCTATGTGTAACAACTAAATGTCTATAGTTTCCAACATACAGTATATGTCTTTTCCTGTTGCTGTAATAAAATACTCTGATAGAATCAACTTAAGGAAAAAGTTTATCTTACCTCAAAATGAAGATAAAATGCACATTGGCAGGAAAGTCAAGAAAGGAGTGTGAGGTCACACTGCATCCAGTGAATAAGAAGAAGGGGATGGCTTTCTTCCCACTCCTCTGCCACTGCCTACCTGGTTCCTTCTGCTGTGGTAGACCCCTACCAGTTCTACCACAGGGAAGGACCAATCTCCTGATACTTTCTAGAGAACCAGCAGCATGCAGGGGATTTGAGAACCAGCAGCACGCAGGGCATTTGACCCTTGCCAGGTCTGCCCCAGGGAAGACCCTATCTCCTGATACTTCCTGGAGACGAACCATATGCAGGGCATTTGAGAGAATGGAATCCCAGGAGTACATATACAGAGGATTGCAGGACAGAGAAGTCACAGTCAGAGACATCGAGACCAGCTAAAACCAGAGATAACTAGATGGCCAAAGGAAAACGCAAGATCACTACCAACAGAAACCAAGGCAACATGGCACCATCAGAACACACTTCTCCCACAACAGGAAATACTGGATACCCCATTACATCAGAAAAGCAAGCGCAGGATTTAAAATCACATCTCATGATGCTGATAGAGGACTTCAAGAAGGAAATAAATAATTCCCTTAAAGAAATACAGGAGAACATGGGTCAATAGGTAGAAGCCCTTACAGAGGAAACACAAAAATCCCATAGGGAATTATGGGAGATCATGGGTCCACAAGCAAAATCCCTTAAAGAGGAAAAACAAAAATCCCTTAAAGAAACATAGGAGAACATGGGTCAAAAGGTAGAAGCCCTTAAAGAGGAAACAAAAAAAATACCTTGAAATATTTCAAGAAAACACAAACAAACAAGTAAAGGAACTGAACAAACTATCCAGGATCTAAAAATGGAAGTAGAAACAAAAATGAAATCACAAAGTGAGACATCTCTGGAGATAGAAAACCTGGGAAAGAAATCAGGAGTCATAGATGCAAGCATCAAAAACAGAATATAAGAGATAGAAAAAAGAATCTCAGATGCTGAAGATTCCATAGAAAACATTGACTCAACAGTCAAAGAAAATGCAAAATGCAAAAAGCTTGTAAATCAAAACATCCAGGAAATCCAGGACACAATGAAAAGACCAAACCTAAGGATTATAAGTATAGAAGAGAGCGAGGATTTACATCCTAAAGGGCCAGTAAATATCTTCAACAAATTTATAGAAGAAAACTTCCCTAACATAAAAAAAGTGATGCCAGAAACATACAAGAAGCCTACAGAACTCAAGACAGACTGGACCAGAACAGAAATTCCTCCCATCACATAATAATCAAAACACCAAATGCACTAAACAAAGAAAGAATATTAAAGGCAGTAAGGGAAAAGGTCAAGTAACATATAAAGGCAGACCTACAAGAATTACATCAGACTTCTCACCAGAAACTATGAAAGCCAGAAGATCCTGGACAGATGTTATACAGACCCTAAGAGAACATAAATATCAGCCCAGACTACTATACCCAGCAAAACTCTCAATTACCAAAGACAGAGAAAACAAGACATTACATGACAAAAGCAAATTTATGCAATATATTTCCACAAATCCAGCTCTACAAAGGATAATGGGTAGAAACTACCAACACAAGGTGGGAAACCACACCCTAGAAAAAAGCAATAAAGTAATTGTCTTTCAACAAACCCAAAAGAAGAGAGCCACACAAACAGAATTTCACCTTTAACAAAGAAGATAACAGTAAGTAACAATCACTTTTCCTTAATATCACTCAACATCAATGGTTTCAATTCCCCAATAAGAAGACAGACTAACAGACTGGGTATGTAAATAGGATGCAATATTTTGCTGTATACAAGAAACACACCTCAGTGACAAAGGCAGTCACTACTTCTGAGCCAATGATTGGAAACAATTTTCAAAGAAAATGGACACAAGAAACAAGTCAGAGTGGCCATTTTTATATCAGATAAAATTGACTTTCAACCAAAAGTTGTCAAAAAAGATAAGTAGTGACACTTCATACTTATCAAAGGAAAAATCTACCAAGATGAATTCTCAATTCTGAACATCTATGCCCTGAATGCAAGGGCACCTACATTCATAAAAGAAACCTTTCTAGGCTCAAAGCACTAATTGTACCCCACACAATAATAGTGGAAGACTTCAACACCCCACTCTCAACAATGGACAAATCATGGAAACAGAAACTAAACAGAGACACGGTGAAACTAACTGAAGTTATGGACCAAATGGATCTAACAGATATTTATAGAACATTCCATACTAAAGCAAAAGAATATACCTTCTTCTCAGCACTTCATGGTACCTTTACCAAAATTGACCATAAAACAGAAAACAGGCCTCAACAGATTCAGAAATATTGAAATTATTCCATGCACCTTATCAGATCACCATGGCCAAAGGCTGGTCTTAAGTTCAAACAAAAACAATAGAAAACATACATACATGTGGACTTTGAACAATGTTCTTCTCAATGATAGCTTGGTCCAGGAAGAAATAAAGAAAGAAATTAAAGACTTTTTAGAATTTAATGAAAATGAAGATACATCATACCAAAATTTATGGGAAACAGTGAAAGCAGTGCTAAGAGGAAAACTGATAGCTCTAAGTGCCTCCAAAAAGAAAATGGAGAGAGCTAACACAAGCAATTTGACAGTGCACCTGAGAGCTCTAGAACAAAAAGAAGCTAATACACCCAAGAGGAGTAGACGGCAGGAACTAATCAAACTCAGGTCCAAAATCAATCAAATAGAAAAAAAGAACTTTACAAACAATCAACAAAACCAGGAGCTGGTTCTTTGAAAAAATATACAAAATAGATAAGCCCATGGCAAGACTAACTAGAGGGCACAGAGGCACTACCCAATTTAATAAAATCAGAAATAAAAAGGGAGACATAACAACAGAAACTGTGGAAATTCAAAAAAAAATCATCAGATCCTACTACAAGAGCTTATACTCAACAAAATTTGAAAATCTGGGTGAATGTATAACTTTCTAGATACATATCAGCTGCTAACTTTAAAACAGGATCAGATAAACCATTTAAATATTCCCATAAGTCCTGAGGAAATGGAAGCAGTTGTTAATAGTCTCCCATCAAATAAAAGCCCAGGAACAGATGGGTTTAGTGGGGAATTCTATCAGATTTTCAAAGAAGAGCTTATACCAATACTCTTCAAACTATTCCATGAAATACAAACTCAAGCAACGCTACCCAACTCATTCTATGAAGCCACAATAATGCTTATACCTAAGCCATACAAAGACCAAACAAGGAAAGAGAACTTCAGGCCAATCTCCATTATGAACATTGATACAAAAATATTCAACAAAATTCTGGCCAGTCACATCCAAGAAAGCATCGAAAATGATAATTCACCATGATCAAGTAGGCTTCATTCCAGGGATGCAGGGATGGTTCAATATACGGAAATGTATCAATGTAATCAACTACACAAACAAACTCAAGGGAAAAAAACATGGTCATTTCATTAGATGCTAAAAAAGGCTTTTGACAAAATCCAGCATCCCTTCATGATAAAAGTCTTGGAGAAATCAGAAATCCAAGCCGCATACCTAAACATAGTGAAAGGAATATATTGCAAACTGGTAGCCAATATCAAACTAAATGGAGAGAAATCTGAATCAATCCCACTAAATTCAGGGACCAGACAAGGCTGCCCACTCTTTCCCTATCTATTTAACATAGTACTTAAAGTCCTAGCTAGAGCAATCAGACAACAAAAGGAGGTCAAAGGTATAGAAATTGGAAAGGAACAGGTAAAAATATCACTATTTGCAGATGATATGATTGTATACTTAAGCAACCCCAAAACTTCCACCCGAGAACTCCTAAAGCTAAAAACAACTTCAGAAAAGTGGCTGGATATAAAATTAACTCAAACAAATCAAATTGAGTATAGCCTTCCTATACTCAAAGGATAAACAAGCTGAGAAAGAAATTAAGGAAATCACACCGTTCACAATAGTCACAAATAATATTACATACTTTGGTGTGACTCTAACCAAACAAGTGAAAGATCTGTATGACAAGAATTTCAAGCCTCTGAAGAAAGAAATCGAAGAAGGTCTCAGAAGATGGAAAGATCTCCCATGTTCACGGTTTGGCATGATTAATATAGTAAAAATGGTCATCTTGCCAAAAGCATTCTTCATATTCAATGCAATCCCCATCAAAATTCCAAATCAATTCTTCATAGATCTAGAAAGAGCAATTCTCAAATTCATCTGGAATAACAAAAAACCCAGGATAGCAAAAGCTATTCTCCACAACAAAAGATCTCCTGGGGGAATCACCATCCTGACCTCAAGCTTTACTACAGAGCAATAGTGATAAAAACTGTCTGGTACTGGTAGGGAGACAGGCAGGAAGATCAATGGAATAGAATTGAAGACCCAGAAAATAACCCACACACCTACAGTCACTTGATATTTGACAAAGGAGCTGAAAATATCCATTGGAAGGAAGACAGCATTTTTAACAAATGGCGCTGGATCAACGGGAGGTCAGTATGCACAAAAACGCATATCTACCCATTCTTATCTCCTTGTACAAAACTCAAGTCCAAGTGGATCAAGGACCTACACATTAAACCAGACACACCAAAGATTATAGAGGAGAAAGTGGGGAAGAACTTTGAACACATGGGCACAGGGGGAATTTTCCTGAATAGAACACCAATGGCTTATGCTCTAAAAACAAGAATCGACAAATGGGACCTCATAAAACTGCAAAGTGTCTGTCAGGGAAAGGACACAGTCAATAGGAGAAAACTACAACTGACAAATTGGGAAAAGATCCTTACCAATACTACATCCGATAGAGGGCACCCATAACAACACATGTTATTGTCATTACTTTTGTTTGCCCACTATAACCAAATTGAAAGGCTCTGTTGCTGAAGACACTACCTACTTTAACAGAAATCAATTTTAAACTGACTAGCAAATTCTCTCCCTCTTGCCTAGAATTCATACTGCTGGCAGATACAATGACACCATTAGAGAAGATATCATTGGTTTTATACTGTGATGAGCCTTATGTACTACAGCAATGAACAACCAGGCAAAATGTGCCTACTGGTTCAACAATATAACGACTGTTAAATAGGACAATCCTGGTTTTTAAAGTTAAATTTGAGAACTGTTCTGCAGAATAGAATTTTATGCCTGGTACTGGAAAACCTGGTTAAAATCCCATAATTGGAGAAATCATAGGCCATAAGGAGTCCTTATTGGTATTGTTTAAATAAATTGTGTCCATTGTCAAAAGAATATTTATGATGATACATATAGATTTGTGCTACCATCCTTGGTCAAAAACACTCCTCAGTTCTCAGTGGTTTACGCAAAGAGTCATAAGCGTTTGACTGTGTAAGAGTCATACTGTAAAAGCTAGAAGATCAGGAATAAAATTGTAAAATGTTGTCTTCTGGATATGGTATGGCTTTTGTATCCATCACCTCACTGTAGATGTAGCTGCCTGAACAAAATATACACATGATTAAGACAGTAAAACTTCCAGTACTAAATGAGAAATTAGAGCATGCTGATTCTCCATCCCTTGAAGAACTATTGGAATTTTATTCACATATCTTTGGGAATGTGGCCAGTGGTAAGTTTTTCATGTCCCTGTTGATAGTCTTCCATACATTCTCATGTCATCAACACTAATAATATTCAATTGGCAGATAATGATAATAATAATGATAAAATTAATAATGATAATAATAATAATAATAATAGAATCTATGAAGTCAGGATGTTGATAGGACTTGAACAGATTTAGAAAAATATAATGGGAAATAAGTAAAATCAAAACAAATTGTGCACATGTATGAAATTTTCAAGTAGTAAATAAAAATATCAAAGAAAGGTAAATCAAAATTTCAAAGAGAAAGTTAGAAATAAAGAAAACTCAACAAATAAATTGGAGGATATAAGTGATGTATATATGCCCCAAAGAATCTGGTGTGTCATATACCACAAATGTATGTACAGAATCATGATTATTCTGATATTATTAACAATATCAAACTTATTGAATCAGTCCAGATGTTCATCAATAGATGAATAAATAAAAATGTTGGTATAGGGCTAGAGAGATGGCTCAGAGGTTAAGAGTACTGACTGATCTTCCAGAGGTCCTAAGTTCAAATCCCAGCAACCACATGGTATCTTACAATTATCAGTAATGGGATCTGATGCTCTCTTCCGGTGTGTCTGAAGACAGCTACAGTGTATTCATGTAAATAAAATAAATATTTTAAAAGATGTTGGTATAAATATAATAGAGTTGTAATAACTTTTTAAAAATTGAAATATAATTAAATCTTTTCCACCCTTCCCCCTATACCCTGCAGCCTCTTCTAGTTATTCTTCCAACAACCCCTTCCATGCCCCATAATCTCAAGTTGATAGCCATTTCTTTGATTATTACTGGTAAACTTGTATACCAATGTATGTTGTATATGTGTATTTATACATGTATATCTAATTTGCATACCTTATTTTTGTTTCATATAAATGGATTTATCCCTGGAAAAAGCTAATTCTTCCTTAACAAGTAGTCATTGGTTGCCTGTAGTGCTTTATCTAGGAGGGGACTTCATAAAAATTTCTCCCTTTCATAAAATGGCCATTGATATTTTCTTTGTTAAAAACTAAACTATGATTGGAGGGATAATATATCAAGCTAGAGAAAATCATGCCATGTGCGTTATGGCTAATTCAGAAAGACACAGATTACAAGTTTACACACACACACACACACACACACACACACACACACACACACATTACACATGTTTATACTTTACTATATGTATATATATATGGGTGTCCTGGCTGGTTTTGTGTGTCAACTTGACACAAACTGAAGTTTGTGTCACCCATATATATATGGGTGTCCTGGCTGGTTTTGTGTGTCAACTTGACACAAACTGAAGTTATCACAGAGAAAGGAGCTTCAGGTGAGGAAATGTCTCCATGAGATCCAGCTGTAAGGCATTTTCTCAATTAGTGATCAAGGCAGGGAGGGCCCTTTGTGGGTGGTACCATCCCTGGGCTGGTAGTCTTGGGTTCTATAAGAAAGCAAGCTGAGCAAGTCAGGGGAAGCAAGCCAGTAAGAAATATCCCTCCATGACCTCTACATCAGCTCCTGCTTCCTGACCTGCTTGAGTTCCAGTCCTGACTTCCTTTGGTGATAAACAGCAATGTGCAAAGTGCAAGCTGAATAAACCCTTTCCTCCTCTACTTGCTTCTTGGTCATGATGCTTTGTGCAGAAATAGAAACCTAAGACAGGGGACAAACCCATTATTGGTTGTGGAATGCCTGGGTAGTTGG
The DNA here is from genome assembly GCA_036184795.1 of Tokudaia tokunoshimensis. NCBI lineage: Eukaryota > Metazoa > Chordata > Mammalia > Rodentia > Muridae > Tokudaia > Tokudaia tokunoshimensis. Next base: position 127,560,320 of record BTHU01000023.1, on the reverse strand, counting down.
AGCTTGTGTCCCTGTTATATGTTGGATCATCTTTTGGGTATATGTCCAGTAGTGGTATAGCTAGGTCTTTAGATGGAACTATATCCAGTTTTCTGAGGAACCACAAGATTGTTTTCCAAAGTGGTTTTATCAGCAATAATGGAGTGTTCCTTTTTCTGTCACCTTCAGTTTTGATCTTAGCCATTCTGATTGGAATGAGGTGGAATCTCAGGAGTTTTTTTTTTTTTTTTTTTTTTTTGATTTGTATTTCCCTGATGACTAAGGATGTTCAACATTTCTTTAGGTGCTTCTCAGATATTGGAGATTCCTCAGTTGAGAATTCTTTGTTTCGATCTTTACCTCATTTTTATATGGTTATTTGGTTCTCTGGAGTCACTTTCTGAGTTCTTTGCATATTTTGGATATTAGCCCCCTATTGGATGGAGGATTGGTGAAGACCTTTTTCCAATCTTTAGGTTGCTGTTTTGTCCTATTGGCAGTGTCCTTTGCCTTACAAAAGCTTTTCAATTTTATGAGCTCCAATTGTTGATCTTAGAGCCTGAACATTGGTGCTCTGTTCAGTAATATTTCCCCTGCACCAATGTGTTCAAGGCTCTTTCCTACTTTCTTTTCTATTAGATTCAACGTATCTGGCTTTTTTATTCAAGTGTTCAGGTTCAGAGAAAGGGAGAGACAGAGGCTCAAATGTAGGATCCTCAACACAGTCCATTTCTCAGGCAAAAGTTCCTCAAGCTAGGTGGTAGCAGAAGAGCTACATCTAAAATTATATTCAATATATATTCAAATATAGTCAATTCAAGCATGGAGTTTGGAAATTCCCCATATCCTACTCTAACCTTTTAAATATCTAAGTGCTTGATAACCAAAGATCTTATCTATGGAGTCAAAAACATCAAGTAGGGGAAAGAGTGGGGGAGGAGGAGAAGGGAGAGGCAAAGACAGAGAGGTATTATTATTATGTTAGGCCACTTTGAAGCTATTTTAAATGGAAACTAATATATCAGAAATGAAGAGTTTCTTTTTATTTTAGTTACATTACTATTTTATTTATCATGTGTTAGAATGTGATGGATGATACTTAAGCTCTCTGAGCCTTAGAATTATAAATTCAAAAGAGTAATGAGGAAGACAGTACTTTCAACTGGGTTATGTTTTAGGATGAAATGAGATCATCTTAGATAAATAAGAACTAATAAAGAGCAACTGACTGGAGGTTCTTCTATAGCATAATAAATGTTAATTCAGTATTATAGCCTCATGCTTAATAAAACAGTCAGCTGATTATTTATAGATTTTACTTCAAAAGAGACAATGAATTCCCATGGAATCCTAATATTAAGAGTTCCTTGACTGGAAACTCTGAATAGCTTGCTATACAAAAAAAAAAATGTGTAAGTGACTCTGATTTATGAAGATCATGTAGTTTAAAAGTGAATATTTAGAAATAAGATTTCAAGAAGTGTTATTTATCTTTTTAGATCCTCTTCTCCTGAAAATATCTGTGTAAATCTTTGACAGCTTTTGAATGAAGATGCTGTTCTTGTAGTGCTTATACAGTGCAATAACAGTTGCTTAGGTGTTGTATGTTCATATATGTACATACATTCTTGAGAACTCAAATTCTGAATGGGTTGAGAAAAAGCTGTATGTATTAACATTTGCATATGTATATACTATATATAGTATATGAGTTCGAGAAGAGAGCATCTGAACTGAATTTAATCAACAGGAAAGCATTTTTCAAGTCATTTTTGGTAGTCTTTCTCTCTTGGAGAGATTTGAAAACCATGGAATGCTTCCATACCCCTTCTCTTATAACTCTCCTTGTAACTCAAATTTCACAAGTCGAACCTTGTGTTAATACCTCCCACACTCTAACCAAAAGTAGATGCTTCTTGAAATAAATTTAATCCAGTTGACATGAGAATCTTTGCTAGTTCCTGGAGTAATATGTCTGAGAACTCTTTGGCAATTAAAAATAAAAAAAAAAGAGTAAAAGCTTTGAAGGTATTTTCTTTCAATAAAATGTTTTGTCATCCACAGTTGATATTTAGGCAAAATTTGTTTCTTAGTATTTTTCTAAGAACTTATTCCATGCTTCAAATGTGTGAATCTTGATGATTTTTTTCACCATTATCTATTCATTGGCAAAGTCAATACTGCCTAGGAGAAGCTAGTTCATGTTATTTTAGAATAAGTGTGTACTAACAGTGCTACATTAAATATTCAGAACACCACTTATAAGATACATTGAAATAACATCAGCAATGTAAATATATATGAGTATTTAAAATTATGATGTCTGAAAAGCAATTCTATAATTATTACACTGAAGGTAAATTTCAAGTAAAATGTTAAGGCCTCTTTTTACAATGAGTAACCTAAGGCAGACATTATTTCAAGGAGTTCTATTTTATGGCATTTAATTGTTTTATATTCCTCAATTTTTATCTTGTCAGCATAATTGACAAAATAAAATGTTATATATCATGGAACTAGTAGTGTTGACTCATTTTTAGAATGTAGAATATAGAATATAGTATAGGTCAAAATGTATTTATCAAATTGTTGATCACTAGTTTTGGTTTCTGGTCTTACCGTGGTCTCGTTAAATTGGCTTATTAACAAACAGTTAGTGTCCTTTAAATAATGACCTAATCATTATCATTCTGAATGCAGCATTCTGTGAGTTTTCTAGTTAGTGGATAATTGCAAGTGTCAAACTCATTTAATATCATCACCTCTGATGGCTATCAGAAAATTAAGGATAGTCAGAAAGATAATGGCTAGATTTGCATCTTCTAATATAAAATCACATTCCATCTAAATTGTTTAGGAAGTTAGTGATGATTAAGAGAAGGCACTGTTCAGTACACTATGACACTGGTGAAAAGACTTATAATTAAAAGCTTCAAGAAAAAAATGTCAACAAAATGTAAAATATGTTACATGTATAAGAGAACCTAGGGATTAGTTGATAAATAGGATGAGTAGAGAGAATATGTTATCAGCTTTGTGGTTTCAATCTTAATTGTTTTGATAATATTCCAGAAAATGTAAGAAATATTTTGCTAAACTATGCAGTTACAAATCATTCTACACTCTGCTTCAAACTAACATGTCATCTTTTCTCTCGGTTGAAAACATTAAAATGCTTCCTGAAGCAAACTTGCCATAAATAATCACTCTCAGGAATACTGGAAAATTATCACCTCTTGTGATAAGTCAGTAAAATATGGGCATGGAAAATGAGCACTCATTGTACATGAATTTAAGATCAGATAGGTGGCTCCATCAGTCAACATTCTATCTCTAGTGGCAGTATGGAGCAAAGGGAGTAGACACACCTCATGATTGCAACTGGAATGTAAGTAACATCTATCAAAATAGCCATGAATCAGGGTCTCATGCATTCCAAACTAGCCTCAGACTCACTGAATATACATCCTGAGCATTGAAATTAGAGATTTTTTACTATCACATCCAGTTTTTGTTTTGTTGTGTTTTGTTTGATCTTTGTTGCTAGGGATGAGATCCCCAGGCTCTTGTATATTAGTCAGGCATGTTTCCAAACCAAGAGCAACCTCAATCCAGAAATAGGAATTGAAAACATTAGAAATGAGGGAGAAAGAAAGTAGGAGTCTTTCTTCCAGGCTTGAAAATCAAAAACCTCTTAATTTCCAGCATTCTTTATTACATTTTATAATTAAAAATATGACTCTGGAATAAAGTTTGATTCCAGGAGGTTGTGGTAGCTCACACCTATAATCCTAGGATTTGTAGGTATAGGTAGGAAAATCAAGAGGTGAAATTTAATGTGGGCTTCAAAAAGAGAATATGCCACAAAATAAAGGTTATAAACATTCAGTTAGTCACTGAGGCTGAGTGAATCTGATAGTGAGACAGGGGATTTTCATTCAAAACAAATAAAGAAAGGGTAAAAACAAAGCATTCTTAAGTTGAATGGCTTTCTTCTAAATGTAAACCAAGAGATTCTTAAATATCACAAAATAGTTGTAATACAATGTTATGTGGGAGGTAATAAAAAGTAGCATATCAATGTTTGTCCTGAACTTTGAGACTTCTGTAACTTTTCAGGGGCATTATGGAAAACATATATAGAGACTTGGAGAAGAAAAAATAAAAGACAAAGAATGCAGAATAGAAACACAGGACAAAAGATCAAAACATATATACATCTAATCATTTCCAGTCTCAAGGACCCTCATTTATAAAAGACAGAAAAATAGATGTCAATAACTATTCAGGAAGAAAGGCATACAGGTAAAGGTTGTATTTATACACTCTAACTACAAAATCAGGTGCATATCAAAACTGTGACTAACAATAACTAAAAAAGTTGTTGAAAATCTGTTATCCAAATAAAAAAAATAATGAGATGACTTCTTTATGGCCAAGTAAATCCCAAAATGGAAAGTCAGGTGAATTAGGGAATCACAATATGTGACCTCAAGCTCTACTACAGAGCAATAGTGATAAAACCTGCATGGTATTGGTACAGAGACAGATCAGTGGAATAGAATTAAAGACACAGAAATAAAACTACACACTTAGGGACACTTGATCTTTGATAAAGAAGGCAAAAATATACAATGGAAAGAAGAAAGCATCTTCAATAAATAGTGCTGATCTAATTAGCTGACTGTAAGTAGAAAAATGAAAATAGATCCATATTTGTCACCTTGCACAAAGCTCAAATCCAAGTGGATCAAGGACTTCAATATAAAACCAGATACACTGATTCTAATAGAAGAGAAAGTGAAAAAGAACCTTGAACTCATTGGTACAGGGGGCAATTTTCTAAACAGAACTCCAGTGGTTCATACTCTAAGACCAAGAATTGACAAGTGGGACTTAATGAAACTAGAAAGCTTCTGCAAAGCAAAGGACATAGTCAATAAGACAAATCAGCAACCTACAGATTAAGAAAAAAATTCTTCACTAACCCCACTTCCGATAAAGGGCTAATATCCAAAATATATAAAGAACACAAGAAGATAAACACCAAACAAACAAACAACCCAATCAAAAAATGGGATATAGAACTAAACTGAGAATTCACAACTGAAGAATCTCAAATGCCTGAGAGGCACCTAAAGAAATGTGCAAAGTCTTAGTGATCTTAGTAATGTAAATCAAAATGATCCTGAGACCTTACACCAATCAGAATGGCTAAGATCAAAACCTCAGGAGACAGCACCTGTTGGAGAGGATGTGGAAAAAGAGGAACACTCCTCCATTGCTGGTGGGATTGCAAATTTGTAAAAAAACTCTGGAAACCAAACAGCAGACAAGTGACTGGGTTATCTCTCCACCAAAAAAAAAAAAAAAAATTAGAGAAAAATATTTCTGTTTTTCCCCACTAAGTTCAGAATCAAACGGTCAGATTATGCTATGAAGCATATTTCTCAACATTCTCATCAGAAGGATTTAAGCATCCTACATGTCTATGGGAATTATGGAAATTGTTCCATGCCAATTAATTAAATCTACATTTCAATCTAATAAGGTTGCAGATGGTATAGATATACCTAAAGTCTTCAATGTCATATACACAGGAATCTTGTAGACCACAATTAAAGTTCATACACTCTAATTTACAAATAATGTTTTCATCTTTATATTCTTTATGTAGATTGTCAGGAAGTGCAGTACCTTATTAATTTGTAGACTAAAAGTATATGATCATTTCTCTGAAGAATTGTATTGAAATTTTTATTTTTATGCAGGCCATGACACACACATACACACATACACACACACACACACACACACACACATACATATACACATATACATACATATACATATATATGTATACATATTGATTTTATTGGGGCAAACATTTTCATAATAGGAATGCTGTATACAATGTATGAAATGTCTAAACTTTCTGGTATCTTCTTCAATTATTCTTTACCATATTGTAAAGTTTTCATTAAAAAAAGTTACACTTTCTAGACTTTAAGGTCTTATTGCTTAAGACAGTACATATTTGAGTGATAAAATACAGACATATCAAGCCAATATTCATTTGTAAGCTTCATCCTTACTGGCTAGAATTTATAGTGTTGGAAATTGCCATGCACATACTACTGGAGTTGAAAAGTCATCATCAATTTCATTCAGCTATGAACCCTGAGAACTACAATATATACCGGCCAGGCAGTATATGTCAAGTGATATAATAATGGTATGAATGTGATAGGAGTAATCAACCACTTTTGTCTTGGATTTAAGGCACATTCCACATAATTAAATTCATACATATTTCTTATAGTGAGGTCAAAAACCTGTGTCTGTAAAGATCATGGGTGCCACAGAAGAACTATTATTATTTGACTAAATGGACACAGTATTACAGCAACTCATAATAACTTACTACTATACCAATAAATTAATGCATCTTTTCCCCTTCAACAAGAAGCTTCTATTTAAGTAGATGTTGATAAAGAAACCAACTAGTGACCAAGATGAAAAGAATAAAAGACTATGAAATGCTAAGCCCAAAATGAGAAATTTCTATCATATTCCTTCCTTCTAAGACACAGGAATCCTTACAGAAGTTGTTGGTGACTACAAGGAAACAATATTTGCAGACCTAGCCAGAAAGCAAACATATTAACTCAGCAATTGAGCTAGCATGCACAAGACTTCTAAAATTTCAACTCAGATAAAATTCTAATGTGGAGAAGGGAGCTGGACAACAAGTCTACCCCACTCCCCAGAAAAGGAGCTATTTTCAATTGTTAATTGCTGTGAGAAAGTGAGAGTCAATTTTCTTTAAGGGTGTGGTCTCTAGTCAGTTGAGCAAGCTTCAGTGGCAGGCCATACATCCAAGAGAATGTGAATTGTGCCAACTGTTCTTGATGGGTTTAAAGAAAAAAAAAGTCACAATATCACAATATTTGCTTGGTAGAAAGGGGGAGATATATGAGAGGACTGAGGAAACAGGTTCTTATGATCAAGATATGTTATATGAAATTCTCAAAGAAATAATAAAATGAGGGAGAACATAGGGAAGCATCATTTTATATATGTTCTTAAAATGCATATCCTCACACTCTTTCACACAGTGTGTGTGTGTCTTAGTCAGGGTTTCTAATCCTGCACAAACATGACCAAGAAGCAAGTTGGGAAGGAAAGGGTTTATTCAGCTTATACTTTGCACATTGCTGTTGATAACCAAATGAAGTCAGGACTGGAACTCAAGCAGGTCAGGAAGCAGGAGCTGATGCAGAGGCCGTGGAGGGATGTTTTGACCCGTCCAGCAGGTCTAGTTATTCAGGGTCCCGAAGAGGTGCTACCTGAGGGTCAAGGGGGGGAGAAAAGAAGGAGACCAAGCAAGGTTCTGTTGTCAAGGTCTCGTTTATTGTCACACAGGCAGCAAGTTTTAAGCAGTAGGAATGAGGAAGCTGGGAGGGGGAGCTAGGAGGAAGTGAGCTATGGGCCAAGCCCTGAATGAGGAAGTTGGGAGGGGGAGCTAGGGGGAAGTTAGCTATGGGCCAGGCCCTGGGCCGGGTGCCTGGGACATTCTGAGGTTTTTCCTGGGAAGGTCACAGATTTTTATCTTGGTCTTGATGTTCCATCAGGAAGGTCAGGAGTTTCACTCGAGGGGAGGGGCGGCCTGTCTATGTAGCTGGCAGTTGGCCTGTCAGCCCCCAACAATGTTTCTTACTGGCTTGCTTCCCCTGGCTTGCTCAGTTTGCTCTCTTATAGAACCCAAGACTAACATTCCAGAGATGGTACCACCCACAAGGTGGCCCTCCCTGCTTGATCACTAATTGAGAAAAAGCCCCGCAGCTGGATCTCATCGAGGCATTTCCTCAAGGGAGCCTCCTTTCCCTGTGATAACTCCAGCTTGTGTCAAGTTGACACACAAAACCAGCCAGTACAGTGTGTAAATAGATATGTAATTTAAATGAAGTTATTCCATTATACTATGTGAAATGAATAATGCTTTCCCCAGTAGCTATAAACATCTAACAGAAATCTCAGCACTGTGCAAGTGAAATCTCTCTTTTAGTTGTTGGTCAGGGGTATCTAGATGACTCCCAACACAATACAAACTTTATCCATAGCACTAGACTGCCTCAAAAACTTAAAGGTAAAACACTGTTGCTAATGAGACCACATATTTCAGACATAGGATTTGGAGGATTTAAGCTGGAACTGACCTGGAAACCTCCTCCCTGATACCTAGCTATTATGATATCTAAAGGTGCTATTCAAGGTTCCAAGGGAGAAAAGCAATCAATAACTCATTCAGAATGTAAACCCTATGTATTGCCACAGTGACTAGTCTGGTAGGATATTCCCAATACTGCAGTAATAACATTTGTTTCTTAAAATAGGCAGCAGCTCTCTAGTTGGAACTGCTCAATAGGCTTGTTCAATAGGACAGAATGTGTGCCTTCTAGTATAACTTAATGAAGTTGCTAGGATGGAGAGATGGCTCAGCTGTCAAGATCACTGACAGCTCTTCCAGAGGTCCTGATTTCAATTCCCAGTAACCACATGGTTGCTCACAACCATTTGTAAGGAAGTCTGATGCACTCTTCTGGTGTGTGTCTGAAGACAGCTACAGTGTACTCATACCAATAAAAACAAAATTGTTTAAAAAATAAATAAAGACATGTGTTGCATACCTGGCTCAAAATTCTTAAAAAAAAATCCTGTGACTGGAGAGGTCATACATACCAGAGAAGAAAACATTTTCCAAAATCAATATAGCTACTACCTACATTCTAAATACTTATCCTTATACCCAGAGAGGAGTGTAACTTTCAACCTTCATTAAAGAATTATATTTCTTTTATCATCAAAAGCAAGCTACTAAGGAAATCCAAAATTGGTCAAAATGTAACACAGTCTAGTAAATCCACAATGTATTTCCTATAGCTAAAACTAAAGGAACATCACCTAGATAGGTCAGAAACTTTGTAAAAACCTGACAAACAGAACATCTACAGTGAAATAGTTTGTTTTCAACATCACAGAGATGCTATAACAATAAAATCAACATGAACTTGAGAGGGAGTCATGGTACATGGGAGAAGTTAGAGGAAGAAAGGGGAGAATGGAAATTATGTAAATATAGCATGTATGTGTGGGAAATTCTTTTAAAATATTTTTAATTAATTTTTGATAAAACTGAGAAACAAAAATAGAATTATATCTCAAATTACTTAATCACTTTTATTGAAGTGCAATATAACTAAAACACATGATATTTTGTTTAAAATTCAATGAGTTTTTAGAAGCATATTTGAGATCTAGAGCTATAAATCTATAGCTCAATGGTAGAGTCTCTGCTTCAATCTGTACATCTTCACACACATACATAGACACACACGCACACACACACACACACACAGAGAGAGAGAGAGAGAGAGAGAGAGAGAAAGAGAGAGAGAGAGAGGAAGAGGAAAAAGAAGAAGAAGAAGAAGAAGAAGAAGAAGAAGAAGAAGAAGAAGAAGAAGAAGTATATGTAACTGTAATATCAGCATCTTTTTTAAATAATAAAATATATCACCACCAATCTGCTCCCATTGTCTTCAACTACCCATCCTCACTCCAGGAAAAAGAATTATCTAACATCTTTTACATATATGAATCACTTTGGATGCTATAAATTCAGCTAAATGAAAAATAGGATAGATATTCTGTTATGTGGTCCATATGTCTACTTATAGAAAGTTGGAAAATTTCTAGTTAAGCTTGTCATCAATGGAGGGTCTCTGCATACTCATATGCAAGTGTCATTGTAAAACAGTTTACATAGGTAAAACCTAAGAGTCAAATTACTAGATTGTGCTCTAAACAAGTATTTAATTTTATACTAATATTCCAAACTATTTTCAAATGCTGTTGTTAAGGACCAACCTCAGCTTGGAGAGGGGTTCTGAGAGAAAGGCTGTCTGGGAGCAGAGAAAAGACCAACTTGAAGTCAAATCATGGATCCAAGTTGAAGACTTGTGTTCTACTTGATACAGCTTTTCCAGTCTACATCTCTCTATGTTCTGCTTTCTCTCTGGAGATCTCTTTGTCTATATTCTGCTTGCTTGCTATTCTAAGAGATCTCTCTGTCTATGTTCTCCTTGCTTGTGTGTGTACGTGTATGTCCTTGTGTGTGTGTCCCTGTGTGTCTCAGTTCTACAAGAGATGATTCTCTCTTTCTATCCTAAAAAATTCTCTGAATTGTTCATCTCCTGCAGAACACAGGTCCAGTCATATTTTATATGTCAATCCAGTCATTTACTCCAGGTTTCCTTTGATTATCTTACAATTGGATTCTTTGGAATCCTTTGATTATTTTACATATCAATCCAGTCCTTTCGTTCTTAGGAGACAACAAGCATACATTCTTTTCTTAACCTTGCAAAAGAATTCAGAGATCTGTCTTCCTTTGTTAAGCATAATCTATAAACTAGTTGGGTGGGACCATGCCCTGAAATTACCATTTCTACAAAGCCTGAGCCTAACTTTGCTCAGTTTTAAGTTGATCCTGATGTCAGGAATCTGCCTCTATAAGAATAAACAGAAGAAACTTATCTGGGAGGGATACCCTGTGATCACCACTCCCTAAATCTCTTTATCTCCTTCCTTAGTAATTTTCTAACAAGTTTGGTCACAGTGCAGCTGATTTTGTTCCTTTAGATTCCTGAAGCCCTTCCTACAATTCATGTTGCATCTTTATATTTTTGCATAGGTGAGAAATTACATATTTTAGAAATTATGTATTTACAGCCCTTCCCCTTAGCCTTAAGAGCTGTCCTGAAATTCCCTGTGTTTACCTTTTGCTGAGACAGAGCCATGCCCTCAACTCCTTGACTCCTGTTGTTTGTAATTATCATGGAGTCATTAATGTAAACAGGGAGGACATTCTTCAGAAATTCTTGAGTCCTCCACTGCTATTGGGTCCAGAAAATGGATACATTATTACACAAAAAAGCCTTCTGCCCACAGCAGTCATAGATACTCATGGAGGCTCACACAGGGGCCCTGTCCCAGGGGCAGGAACCATGTCACTCTGCCCCAACTAGGGCCACGCTGTGCTCAGCATGCTCTTACACAAGTTTTCACCACTGTATTGTACAAGTGTGTGAAATGTATGGACGACTGCCCATAGGCCAGCTTCCTTTACCACTAGACCCAAATGCAGCAGCAGCTCCACAGTTACTCTAGTCTTGAACCCGAACCAGGTCCAAAATCTGTGTTCACTCAAGCCTTTCTATCTCTGTCCATGCACCATGAATGTGTCTTGGCTTCACTCCCGAAAGAGTTCTTCATACTTCCCAGCACCTTTGGATTTTGATTCAGGGAATTGAAAATTCACATCAAAAGACAACCAGAATCTTAACTCCAGATCCCTGACCCCATCACAAAACAATGATGCAATGAACCAAGATAATATGTCCCCTTATAAAACAAACATAAAAAATCTCAGTCCCTTGGTGCTGAAGAGATGGCTCAGTTATTAAAGATCACTTGACACTTTTTTAAAACTACCCTGGTCCAGGACCCTGTATTCACAAGCATCTCAAATTCCAGTTTGAGAGTATCCAATACCAACTTCTGCTGTTCATGAATATCATGTATCTATCTATGCTCATATATAGATGCAGTCAAAATATCCATATTCATAAAACAAAATAATTTTTATTGAGAATGGCATAGTAATTATCCCCAAATATAACAATTTAGATGAAATTCTGAACAGAGAATGAAAAATAGAAATCATAGGAACTGGAGAGTCAATGTCTTTGTGACTGAAAGCAATCACTGATCCATCAAAAGATCTAAGTTCAGTTTGCAGAACCTAGATCCTGTCGATTAAATCACTGATCACTACAGATCTAGGTAATTAAAGACCTCTCTCCTTCTTGTGTAACTGCACTTGCACACTCTCACATACAGAAATTAGGGGACCCATAAGAAAATTTAAAATGAATGTGTAAAGATGAAAAAATAAATAAAATGACATACATACATTTAAAATGTATGGAAATGTTCACTTTGTGTAAGCATTCAAAGACAACATGAATAAACAACCAAATGAACTTAAAGAAGAAAGAAATAAAATTATTGAATTCTAAGAAAAACAGATGGTGTATGAAAGAAATGACACAAATAAGAATATGAACACCAAATTCTCTTGATAGAAACACTAAATAAAACCCTTACTATAAATGAAGCAAGAAATGAAAATGTCCATAGCAACCATATTTATAATAGCCAGAGGCTGGAAAGAACCCAGCTGTCCTTCAATAGAGGAATGGATACAGAAAATGTGGTACATTTACACAGTGGAATACTACTCAGCTATTAAAAACAACAACTTCATGCAATTCTTAGGCAAACGGAAGGAACTTGAAAATATCACCCTGAGTGAGGTAACTCAGTCACAAAAGAACACACACATTAATAAGTGAATATTAACCTAAAAGTTAGGAATACTCAAGATTCAATTCACAGACCATATAAAGCCTAAGATGAAGGAAGACCAAAATGTGTATGTTTCAGTGCTGCTTAAAAGGAGGAACTAAATACTCACAGGAGGAACTATGGAGACAAAGTGTGGAGTAGAGACTGAAGGAAAGGCCACACAGAGTCTGCCCCACCTGAGGATCCATTCTATATACAGCCACCAAACCCAGACACTATTGTAGATGCTGGGAAGTGCTTGCTGATGGAAGTCAGATATGGCTGTCTCCTGAAAGGCTCTGCCAAAGCCTGACAAATACAGATGCAGATGCTTGCAGCCAACCATTGGACTGAGGGTAGGGTCCCAGAAGGAGGAGTTGGAGAAGGGACTGAAGGAGCTGAAGGGGTTTGTAGGCCCATGGAACGAGCAACAATGTCAACAGAGCTCTCAGGGACTGGACCACCAACCAAAGAGTACGTATGGAGGGATCCATGGCACAGGCCACATATGTAGCAGAGGATGACCTTGTTGGTCATCAGTGGGAGGAGAGGCCCTTGGGCCTGAAAGTGTTCGATGACCCAGTGTAGGGGAATGCCACAAGCCAGGGCAGGAAGATAGGAGTGGGTGGGCGGGTCAGAGAGCCCCCTTATAGAGGCCAGTGGAAGGGGGATGGGATAGGGGATTTCTGAAGGGGAGACCTGGAAAGGGGAACCATTTGAAATATAAAAAACAAAATATCCAGTAAAATTTTTAAAAAAGTAAAAAATAATGGAAAAAACAGAAATGGTAATCTTAATAAATCTAATAAAAAGTTCAGTGAAAATCTTCATCTCAACAGAATGGATAATGTAGAAGACTAAATGTTAGGGTTTGAAAACAAACTAGGTGAAGAAAATTACTCAAATAAAATGATATCTTTTTATCTTATTTATTTCTTCATTTCTTTACTTTAGAAATGAGGTCTCACTATTTAGCTCTAGCATTCCTAGGACTCACTGTGCAGACTAGGGTGGCCTTGAACTCATAGAGATCTACTTGCCTCTGCTTCCTGAGTGCTGAGATGAAAGATGTGTGTCACCATACCTGATGATTATGATAATTTTTAAAACTGAAGGCAACATGCCAAAATTTTTGTACAGCATAAAAAAAACAAATTCTACAAATTACTGTGGTATAAGAAGACTTCTGAGGCAAAGGCACAACTAATATTTTTGCTCCAATAATTTAATTTTATTCACTTTAAATCCTGATTACAGCCTCCTTCTCTTCTCTGTTCCCAGTCCCACCCTTACAAATCCCCAAGCTCTACTTGGGTACCACTCTACCCTAGTACATTTAGTCCCAGCAAGACTAGGAGCATCCTTTCCCAGTTCAGGTAGGGGAAATGGGTGGACAACAGAGTAAGAAACAGCCCCTGCTCCAATTGTTAGGGAACCCATATGAAGACCAAGAAGCTGCACATCTGCTACAAATTTTGGAGGGGTCAGATCCAGCACATATATGCTCTCTGGTTGGTCGTTCAGTGTCTGTGAGCCTCCATGGGCCCAGGTTAGTAGAGTCTGCAGGTCTTCTTGTGATGTACTTGCCCTTTCCAGCTAGCTCAGTTCTATATACCACTCTTCCATAAGACTCCTGAGCTCTGCCTGATATTTGATAGTGGGTCATCTGCTGATGGCATCATCTGCTGATGGCAGAAGCATCTCTGAAAGCAGCTATACTAGGTTTCTGTCTGCAAACAGCAGAGTATCATTAATAGTGTTAGACATTGGTTCTCTCACATAGGATGAGTCTCAAGTTAGAGCAGTCATTGCTTGGCTGTTCCATCAGTTTCTGTTCCATCTTTATCCCTGCACACCTTTATAGGAAAAAAAAAGTTTTAGGTTGAAGATTTTGTGGGTTCACTGATGTCTCCTCCCTCCTATGAAAGTCCAATTTGGCTATAGGAGGTGACCATTTCAGTCTCTATGTACCCTATTCTAGAAATCTCAGCTAGGCTCACCCCCTTAGAATCTCCATATCCTCCCTAGTCCCAGTCCTCCTGAAAAATATATGATGTCTTTGTTTTTAGTAGCTGAACAGTATTCCATTGTCTAGATGCAGCACATTTGCTTTATCCATTTAAAACAACTAGAGAATTCCTCAAATCTAGATTCAACTACATAAAATGGGCCCATAGTACAACAAATATGACTAAAAAATCCAATGACATCTTACACTAAAATACTAACAACTAAAGGGTATTAAAAGCTACAAAAGGGAAGAGCCAAATCAGATATAAAAACAGACCCATAACGGTAATAGTTGATTGATATATGAAAACTTTTAAACATAGAAGGACTTGGAAACATGTATTTCTCAGATATCAGAATTGCCAAACCAGACTATTACATCTAGAAAAAAATATTTAAATATAAAGAGACATAAAACATTTCCATAACAAAAACATGTCTAAGGGAATGTACAACTAAGTCAGATCTATAGAGGACACTGAAAGGGATACATTAGAATTAAGGAAGGGAATATATACCAAAGCTGACATAGCTAAAAAATAAACAATACTGGTACAGTTAATCAAATAAGACTGATTTAATAAAGTCCATAAAATGAACAAAATAACAAGTATGATTACACAACTTCCAAAATATCTGATTATCAGCAGTCTCAACTACCCTAATAAGACAAAAGTTAGTACACTGGATCAGAAAATAATATTCATCTTTTCACTGCTTCTACGAAACATACCTCAGGATTAACATAAGGATGCCACTCAGGAGGCAGAGGAAAGCAGATATCTGTGAGTTTGAGGCCAGCCTGGTCCACAAGTACCAAGAGAGTCAGAAATACACCAAAACACTCTGTCTTGAAACAAACACTAACAATCAAAAAAGGTGAAAATTGATAAAAATAGAAATCTCTTCAGTTTCAATGAATGGAAAAAGACTCTCCAGAGGATCTACCACCTTCTTGTACAGTTCATGGGCAACTGCACTTATGTGCACATACCCACATACATATACAGATAAAGGAAGAAATAAAAATGAAAAAATAAAATGAGCTGTGAAACTGAGCAGAGTTCTCCAAGGAAGAAACAGAATAACTAGTAAATACTTAAAAGACAAGTATAGGAAAGGGGCAGGGTAGACATGTGTAGTTGGAATGATGGGAAAAATGTGTAGTATGTATTATCTGCAAGTATGAAACTGACAAAGATCATTATTAAATAAAAAGTTAATTATTATACATGTAATAATAAGAGTTGATGATTGTGAGTGTCATTTTTGGGTCTATTGCAAACAGAGCTTTTCTATACTATGTATTAGTGACTAATTTTCTTTGATTTTTCCAACATCTCTTACAGTTATAGTCCTTATATGTTAAGTCAGTGATACCTTTATATTTGCATGTGTATATGTGTGTATGTGTGATGTATATAACCTATAGAAATTATTTATTCACAAATGTTGGCTTAAAATTATGTTTTCCAACTTAATTACATAGCTATTTTTCCCAAAAACAATTGACCACTAATAGAGTTTTTCTAATCTTTTCTAACATTCCAACTGGTGTTCTAAAAGATAAATGAATATTGTAGATAATTATATGACTACAATCATAACTGTAGCAAGGACAATACAAACATTAAGCCGTGTAAAATGGTATAAAACAGTATCTGGATTTCCAAAAATATTTACATGAATTATTTCTGAGAAAACTAATTGAAATCTAGTTTATTGAATTGAATAATATACTTTCATTTATGTCAATAACACTACTAATTATTATAATTATAGAGCAATTATTCGCTACCATTGACAATGTTGGCCTTCCAAGGGATGTGTCGCAATGTTTCTAAAAACTTTGAGATCAGACAAGTGAGTGGAGATAGTCATGATGATACTCAATTTACAAAAAATACAGATGTCCTCTAACTCCCATAGGACAGCTCCTCATTACAAATACTTAATTCTTAATATTTCAGAAGCTTAAGACTTGTTTAATTTTTGACATGAAATGTTATTTACATATTTTATCTTTAAAAGATAAAAGATTTTCCCTTTATGAGATCTAATTATCTTCCATGTGAATTTTAGAATTGATGTTAACTGAAATTACATTGAAACTTTATGAAAAAAATGTGTGGAAAATCCATTTTAGGCACACTGAGACTAATAACCAAGTCAACCTGAAGGAAGGCTGTATGGTTATTTGTTACTTTAGCTTCCATTAACATATTCTTAGAAACAATGTAGTTTGGGATTATGAATAATGCTTATATTTAGTAATTTTAAAAAAATAAAATCAATTGAAATTTAAGAACTGGTTTATTCTTTGAGATTTTAATATGTGTATATGCAATGTACATTCTTCATATTCATCCCTCATTCCTGTACTTCTCATCTTCTTACCCTTGTGACTTAATTCTGTTACTTCTTGTTGTTGTTACTCTTTTTTTTAACATAATATTTTGGTTGATTATTTGTAAATTTCCCATCATGAACTCCATAAACCCTCATTTCACAGTTCTCAGAGATCTTCCCTCCCCAGCCCAGTGACTTCCCCCTACCAAAAACAAGAAGGAAAAGTTTAAACATTTTTGCCCATGTACTCACAGGAGCATGAGTTTAACTAGTGAAGCCCATAAATACATGAATATACATCTGTTAAAACATGGGAAACCAAGCAGCAACTCTTGCTCCTAACAGTCATTAGCTACCAATAACTCTTCAGTTAGGGGTGGAATCATTAACTTCCAATAACTCATCAGTTAGTGGTGGAATCATTAACTGCCAACAACTGCTCCGTTATGGGTGGAGTCATTAACTGCTAATAACTCTTCAGTTAGAGGTGGGGTCTTATGAGTACTCCTATATCCATGCTGATATCAACTGATTGGCTTCCCTTTAAAGAGTTGTTATGCATGTAATAAGAGATGATTTGTGTTAATGGATACAAAGGTCAGACATCCAGAAAATAGTATTTCATAACAGTCCTTCTTGTACTCTGGGTCTTACAACCTATCTTCTGCTTTTTCTGTGATATTGTCCCTGAGCCATGTGGAAAGAAATTGTGATTTAAATGTCTTATTTAGGACTGATTATTCCAATCTCTTATTTTTTGCACTTGGAACAGTTGTAGGTCTCTGTGTTAACTTATACCCAATTTAAAAAGAATAAAATAAAAATATTTTAAAAGAATATTACTTTAATTTCAAGTTGGCCAATAATTGTGAATTTTATTTAAGTTTCCTCTAAAATAAATATTGAAATGATATGTCTGTGACTAAAAGACCCTGATAGCATCCAATCATTTTGCTTGAAAGAATCTTTTGTTTCTATTTGATCTTTTTAATATGGTAATATAAATTTATTTTCAATACCTTGGATGAATAACTTAATCATGATTTATTTCATAAATTAAATGTGTTAATTAATGAAAGGTAATTTACTCTTTTCTCAATATTTATATCTGTATTTGATTGAGCTCTTGACATAGGATATTCTTTTGTGGAACAATTTTTTTAGATTTATTTGTGATGGTATTATAGAATGAAAATATTTTGATAAAATTCTGTTTTATTGTCATAGTGTTTATTACAGAAATTTCTATCAAATTTACTAGTGACAATAAGAGTTGAGAAATTTCTTCATGATAAAATATTTAAATATTAATTAACATTATTTAATAAGAGCAAATCAATTGATTTTTCAATGCCAAATTATCTGCCATGAAAACAAGCATACAAATAATATTTTATGGACTTAGCAGCTCATATTTAGGAATAGACATGAGTGTGCATATATATGTTTTTATATATATGTATATATGAATGCAATAAAACTTAAGGAAAGATGATGACATTTATTTGAAAGAGAACATGGAAGGATATGGGAGAGCTTGGAGAAAAGAAAAAGAAAGGAGTATTGTATTTTATATTATAATATCAAAACTTACAAAAACTTTAAAATTAAGTAACTGTGGGGAGCCAAACAAGGTCATTCAGCCATGGCTGTCTTATGACCATGAGATTGTTGAACAAAGACCTGCCCAGGAACTGCCGGTACAAAAGGAGTAACTACGGATTGCTCCACCCTTAACCGCCGAATGTCCCTACGTGCGCAGATACCAGATGTCTTCACCAAATGCCCTTTGCGCTTCCTGCTGCCAAGAATATCTCGACCCCTACCTCCTTTGCATTTTGCAAAGGTCACTTCCCCCTAGCTCCCCCTCCCAACGTCCTCATTCAGGGCTTGGCCCATAGCTCACTTCCCCCTAGCTCCCCTTCCCAACCTCCTCATCCCCACTGCTTAAAACGTGCTGCCTGTGTGACAATAAACGAGACCTTGACAATGGAACCTTGCTTGGTCTCGTTCTTCTCTCCCCCCCTCCCCCCCCCCCCGTTGACTCTCAGGGTAGCGCCTCTTCGGGACCCTGAATAACTAGACCTGCTGGACGGGTCAAGTAACTATATTTTCCTCAATTATCTTTATCAATTATTTTTGAAATTTATGACTTTCTAAGTCAGTAAATAAGTAATGGAATATGTTGATGGACAGGTTAAATAATTTTAACAACATATTTTCATATGAAATTCCATTTGTTTCCTGACTTACAACTTTAGTTCTAAATCCTTTCCATGTTACATTTTGTTAGCTTTTTGGTTGTTGTTGGCATTATTGTTTAATTATTTGTACCTGAAAGAGATTTCACATTAGTTCTAACTCAAGTGTTTCCTATAATGTTATTCTTTGTATTTTTACATAGTATATTTGATTACTGTGTATGAATAGAATGTTCCCTAAATCCACACAATGTCTGCCTTGAATCTCTTGTTAATCTTTAAGAAATATTCATGCTTCAGTTCTGTGACTTGTTGCACTCTCTGTGGAATTCCACAGACATCTCTGCTTGACTATAGCAGGTTTCTTCAAGAAAGACAAATGTAGCTTCATAACCTTCTATCCTTTTCATATCGAAAATAATAAAGTCAGATTCAAATGCATCGAATTTAAACCTCATTTTTGATGGGGCAGATATTGAGATAAAGACAGAAATTTTACATTTCTTCTTGCCAACTATTAGAGCATCTGCCTTTGGAATGAATCCAAGGGTCCTACAGATATATTTCTTGAAAGATACTTTCTATATCACCCATTTCGTCTCCCTATCAACTTTTGGATCCAGACAGGGCATATTGTACAAGGCAGAATGTCTTTCAACAAACTGGTGACTTTCTTAATTCCAGAAGTTAGTAAGGTGTTCAGATTTCTTGTCACACTTTTAAATCTGAGCAAATTTTAAAGTTTGCATTATAAATTTCTCTAATATTATTTTAATAATTTCTTCTTATAAAGTTTCCCCCTTATTTTGAAGCACTGTGTGTTATTTGTGTCTTGACAATTATTAAGAAAATTGAATCTCTCTTCCAGAAGCCATCAACCACCAGTAACTCCTTACCTAGTACTAGGTGGGGCCTCAGAAGCCCCTCCATACCCATGCTGAAATGCTAATAGACTTGTTTTGCTTCATGTCTTTTGTAGAAAGTAATCACAACTGTTATAATTTTGCAACAGCTTTGTCCATAACAGAGATTTAATAGTACTCTTCCCAATCCTCCAACTCTTAAAATTATTCTACCTCCTCAACTGTTATGCATCTTGAGGCTTGAAGAAGTTGTATGTATAGACGGCCTTTCTGCAGCTCATTTATTTTTAACTCAGTCACTTGTTTTTATCATTTCAAACAGATCTGATTCCCTTCCTCAGCAATTTCCCACTGAAAAAAAGCATCTGCCATGACTAAGCATGAGAGACTTGCAAGTCTATGGGTACAAACATATTTAGAAAGCAGTTTGACAGCATAACCATTTAACAAACAACAAGATTTATAATCAATCCAGCCATAGTATTTTGACCATGTTTATAGTCCCAGGCATGACTCTTCTCCTGTGTAAATATAAATTATATTTGAGTACTTGTTGGATAAGAAGTCTCTGTGTTTTGTCTTGAGCCTGCTTCTTACCTTTACTGGTCCCAAGATTTTTCTATATTTCTCCTATTTAAGAGTTATAAAATCTGAAAATGTTTCCAGGAAATCTTTAACCTTAAGCAAAAAAAGTCTATGAAATGTTTTCAGGAAGATATGATGAAGTATTTTTACATTATTACCAGGATTTTTACATTGATAGTTACTCATGTTAAAATGTATTTCTGGGCTTAAAGGAACTTTTGAAAATGAAAATGTTTTCATATCATATAAAATCATAAATTTCTTAGTGAATATCTCTAATAGTTCAACAACTCAACCATATAATAATATTTATCAGACAGAGGAAGTAGAAATTCTTGCTAATGTGGCTTAACTTCTAAAAAGCAATAAAAAGGGATAAAAATTCTTTAACTTCATTTCTTCTCTTTTCTTTTACCAGGTAATGAATTTGAATAACAAGTTTCTGCTGATTACAATGTATACTGCCATTATAACAATGGCATAAGTTTGTTACTTTGGAGCTGATGAGATGGTTCAGCAAGTAACTGTGATTTGTTGCTCAAACCTGGTGAACTGAGTTTGATACCTGGAACCAGCAATAAAGATATGAAAGATTCCTCTGAATTTCCTGTGATCTTCACATGTCCACCATGGCACATGTACATACACACTCATACAAATATGCCATACTTACATATATATGCAAATAATAAATATAGTTTAAAAATATTAGGTTGTGTGATAACCAAATCTGGAAAATAGTGGCCTGAAATGATTTGTCTAGCATAAATTTTAGGCAATTTTCTAAATATCACAAATTACTACCATGGTTTCTTTTAGCATATTCTTCCTGGAACAAATCAGACTTAAGCTCTAATTGTTCAAGGTTAAAGACATACACAGTACATGCTTAGACATTTATGTTTTGTCAATAAAATGATTTAATTAGTGCATGGATAGGAATGTAGAGAGTAAAGGGAACTTTACAGAACAAATAATGTTTAATAAAACTTGAAATAATATGTTGAATTCCAACAGTAAAGGAATTATGTATATAATACAGATGAATACAATGATTGATAAACCCTTTGTCTTTCATGGTTAAGTAGATAATAAATGTTGCTTATAAAATAGATATTTACTTCATATTCGGTGAAAGAATAACAACAATGTTAGAAATATGAGCTTGAATGCCAAATGGTAAATATTCTTTATCAATTCAAACTAATTTCTCAAAAAAAATTCCTCAGCTTTCATGTGTGTTGTGTTATATGCCAGAAGAGAGAGTATTGCAGTCCATATTACTAAGCCAATCAGAGGTGTTGACAGAACATCAGAAGGTAAACAAAAGAGGGGTCCAGACAACTTTATAAAAAATAAAATAAAACTTTGCTTCAGATAGCAAGTTGTTGTCAAGTACCAGTTTCCTCTCCTCTGTGGATTTAGATTCTCCCTCTAATTTTAGTTTTACCTGAGTAATTTCACCAAGTGTGTTTTGCTAATTCTGTCTTCCTTCTGTTCTCCAGCAGTTGGCTCTTAGGCTTTTGCATGTTGCTAATCTTAGTTTACATTGGTAAACTCTTTGACTTCTCAGTTCCTCCATTTCCCATGGAAAGAGTTTCAGAATTATAAGCCTTTGATTGAAATATTCATATTCTTTCTGATTTGCCACCTTAAAAGACACTGGTAAAAATGATTAATAATATGACACATCACAGAATGATTCAACCTCTTAAATCAAATGACTTGAGATGAAATCAAGGGGTTATACAATAAAGATTTTGATTACCTTTGGGTATACTGTTTTAGGAGAAAGTGAGATTGCTCTGTAATGAGATATAAACTGAAAAAGTGAAAGCTGCAAACACAAGAAACTTCTCCAAATTCAGCAAAAAAGTTATGTAGTGCAAGTATCCTGATAGGTGGGTATACTACAACAACTGCTATGTACTATCTGTTTTGGGTT
The DNA here is from genome assembly GCA_036184795.1 of Tokudaia tokunoshimensis. Taxonomy (NCBI): domain Eukaryota; kingdom Metazoa; phylum Chordata; class Mammalia; order Rodentia; family Muridae; genus Tokudaia; species Tokudaia tokunoshimensis. The sequence goes on along the minus strand of BTHU01000023.1, from coordinate 127,537,920 downwards.
ATGTTACTTAAAAAGCCCATTATATTCTTTGGATATTTAATTCATTCATTCAGGATTATCTGACCTGAGACTCACAGATCTACAAAGCCCAAAACAACAATATACTGTCACTTTCACCACTACATATCCTATAAAATCAACCTTAGAATATTTTCAAGGAAAACAAGCATGAAAATTACTCAGTATTTTTTTTTTGAGAAGTATAGTATATCTACCAAGCAAGCAATCCAACATAAAAATAGATTGAAAAAAAATATGTTTCACATCAAAGAAAGTCACAATACTTGGTGCACTTGAGATTATATTTAAGATTAAGATTCTGATTGTCTGATTTCTTAAGGAAGACATGGACATAATTTAGAGCACATGCTTTAATGTTCTACTACTCTGAAAGGACAGCATGACTAAGGCTGCTTACAGAATAAAGCATTTAATTGGGAGCTCACAGTTTCTGAGGGTTATTTTGTTATCATCCTGGTAGAAGACAACATGACAGGCAGGCAGCCACAGTGCTGGAGCAGTAGCTAAGAACTTACATTGATATGTAAGCATGCAACAGAGAAATAACTGAGAATGGCATAGGCTTTGAAAGCTCTGAGCCCATCATCCCCAGTGACACACCTCCTCACAAAAGAAGTCCCACCTAATCCTTCCTAAATAGTACACCTACTGGAAAACAAACATTCAAACATATGAGCCTAAGGGCGCCATTCTCATTCAAACCAACCCAGAATATTAACAAGAGCAACACAAAAACCCAAGAGGAATTCAATATCAATAAGAGTTTAAGGTAAGTAACTGAAGATCTTTGGACTTAAGCAAAGGTTGATTTTGTTCCCTTTTTATTTGCTTACTATCTTCCTTCTTTAGCTTCTTTTCTTTTCTTGTGTGTGTGTGTGTGTGTGTGTGTGTGTGTGTGTGTGTGTGTGTGTGTAAGAGAGAGAGAGAGAGAGAGAGAGAGAGAGAGAGAGAGACAGAAACTGGGAAAAGACACAATGTGTTTCCATTCAATAAGTCAGATATATAATTAACTATTGTATGTTATTCATGTACTGGGTACTCAGTCGATTTTTATTCATAAATATTTTTAATTTTCATTGCAATCTTCTTATTATTGTCTTCAAATATGAGGAAATTTAAGATATAAAGTAATCATAAACTATTTTAATCATCATAGCTATTAAGAGAAACAGACAAAAATAATAGATATTTTGCTATTCTGCCTCACCACAAATGCAGAGCCAATAAATGGTCTCAGTTATAAGCAGTGGAGTCAGCTGGTCTCGATATAAGGTTCTGTTTTTAGACTTTGATCTCTAATGAAATTCCAAAATCTTTTTTTTTTCTATTTTAATCTGGCTGTACAAAAAAGAAGAAAAGCATCTAACAAAGCAATAGAACCAAAACCTATACTGATCTCAAGAGGAAGAAATTTGGAATGGAAGAAGTATTGAAATGTATTAGAAATTAAACTGGACTATATAAAATGGGCCCTTGGATTATCTTCATTTTAGGTCTGTGCATCTCCACCTAAACCCATAGTAATGGCTGATACAATACAAACTATCTTACTCTCCTGAAGCCAGGGAGCTAAGAGACCTACCATTGTTGCCCTCATTCTGAAAAATCTATCAATCTTCATGCTATTGCATATCCATTTTTCTTCAAACAAGGATCCACACATTCTTTCCCAACCACATCCTTCATCCTCCCACCTGCATCTTATGGTAGTATCTGCATATCAACATGAACAAGTATTACTTAAATCTTACCAAGCAAGTTAGGCCTGTATCCTGGATTTTCAATTTCTAACTTACTAGATATACAAATAAGTTACAATATTTCTCTTCTAAATTAATATTTGGAATGTAGCAGTGGTATTCTGCAGAAGCAATTTGAACCTATAGCAACTTGCTCTGGAGAAATATATATTGAATTAACATTAATTGATATAGTGCTTGGAATGCTAGATATACAGTCAGATGAAATTTAGACAGGCATCACAGCTTAGTGTTTCCTTGTCAGAAAATTCTTCCTCACATTTTGCCTAAAAATCCCCCATGATGTGATTTACACTCTATTCCCCTTGTTTTGTCCTAGGAGAAGATTGAGACCAGCTGGTGAGCATTATCTTTGTAATAGCTCTTTATACACTTAAATATCATTATTAAATCCCCTCTTGGCCTTCTATTTTCCAAGCTGAACAGGCCTAGTTCCATTAACCTTTCTTCATAGTCCCTATTTTGCAATGATTTAATCATGTGGTAACAGTCCTCTGAATCCTCCTTTGTCCAACAAATCTTTTCAACCACGGAACTCCAGTGTGTATGTGTAACATACATATATGTATGTATGTATATATACATATATATATATGTATGTATATATACACACATATATATATGCTAAAGATCAAGTAATTTCTAAATCTCAGAACAAATTTATATGTTTTAAAATGTTGAGTCATATTGATGCTGTCACTTAAGGATTGAACTGCCAATGTTTACCTATTTATGAGCAGTCTTGAGCAGTTTGATATTTAACTCAATCAAAACACCTAGAAAATTGGCCCTGAACCTCTTTTTATACATAAGATTTCATAAAATGTATGAATATATTTACCTTTGACTATTCTGTTCTTTGTTGAGGGAAATATTAAAAATGAACCAGCATGTTCATGTGCTTGTGCCCACAACTCTGCCCTGGCACCCTGGTTGACCATGCACTGGCGGGCGATGGCCAACCTGTTTTATCTCATGGAAACTCTAAGAACTATGAAATTTCTCTTCCCAGATCACTAAGTTTCCACTGACAGGTCACTACCATGCCAGCCCCTTCCTTCAAATCCCCCATGGCCTTTGTGGTGCACATCAGGCAAACCCCGGCTTTGCCACTGTACCTTGCTCTCTTGAACCCAGACGAGACACATGAAGGAAAGCACAACACAAACTTAGTTCAGAAAAGATGGTAACTCAATCACTGGGTGCAGCAACTAAAATACTAATCTCATAAGCCTTATTAAATCTAAATCCTCCGATGGCAAATCCTGATGGATCCGCCATTAAAACAAGGAAACACTATTAGCTACATCTTGTCCTCATGTTGTCCCTGTCCAAAAGCACCTAATTCTCTCCTGCTTCCTCTCTTCCTCCATCCAACCTAGAAGGCCCACCTACTCACCCAGTGATTGGTTTCTTTTTTCATTGGGGTATTGGTTCATAAGAAGTCACCTGAGTACGAGATTCACTCCATGTCGACAGCCCTTCCCAGGAGAGCAGAATTATCATCAAAATAGCACCATGCCCATTTACAACACTTCCCCCTTTCATTATAAAAAAAATGAAACCTTTTTCTCAAATATAGAGCAAAACTATTACCATTTTGTAATTTATAAGGAAAGTATATGCTAGAACTAACTCTCAGTCCAACATTTGTGTCATTAAGATAGAAAATTGTCCTCTATCCTAACTTAAAGAACTTGTAACTTTATACATGACTTATGTCCTGGCTTTAGATTCTACACCATCTGAAAAACATCCTCTCAAATCTGTTCTCTCAAAGTAAATAGCCTGGCTTGCTTATGAGACTAATTTTTCAAAGCCGTCAGAAATACAAGAATGATTAATATTAACTGAAAATATAAGGGAAGCCTAACAGAGCTTCCAGAACTGAGACAAACTGTAGAGACAGCTGCCTACCTATATAGCCCCAGTAATTCAGAAAGATAGAGCATATCTTCAGCCTTCTGGCCCAGGATCATCTGACAGACCTTGAGAAACAGGAAATTAAGGACTAGCTTATTCTGTCTTGGCAGAACTAAGCTGTCCTAACCTGTAAATTGTGTCCTTTTTCTGGACAGTACAGGTCTGCTGGAAAGATTGGCAATTTTCTGCCCAGTGGTGACCTAGCCACAAATGTACAGCCTCACCTGGAGGTAAGATGCTCAGTTGCTTTTTTGAATCCACAAATGGAAAATTGTTAGGAGCAGATTTATGTCAACAAGTGAATTAATGACATTAAATATCATATTCTGCAGATTTCTGATATTTTGAAAAGCAATCTATCTATATAAAGTGTTGTGGACTGTTCTCCATTAACTACTCCCAGCCATTTCTTTTTAAAATACCTGAAAAGACCCTAGCAATAAACTCAGAGTCATGAATTTGCTATTTGGCCCTTAACTCACAGACTTAAACATCTTAGATCAGTTTATATAACAGTTATAAAGGACTTGTTCTAAGCACTGTACTTTTAAAATTTTATATCAATAGAAGAAATTTATACCAATGAAAACCTTGATTTTGCATCAAAATAAATTCTGTACCAAAATAAGAAATTATGACTTCAACTTAGTAACAATTAAAAAGATTTCTACCAAATGAGATTGTGGCTATTCTAGCTATTCCTCCCTAGAAAGACAACCTATAATAACCTTCTTCAATCCCAAAGCCCAGTGAACTGGGTAGATGATTCTTTATAACTTCTTTAAGCTGAATACGGGTGTTAAGATGTTTTGAAGGTGGGGAAAGTGTAAGGAAAATAGGAGAGTTTGTTGGTCTAAGAAGGCCATACCAACAATTGATTTAGTCTCTGATGTCTGTGTCTTGACTGGATCAGGCTGAAAGTCTAGGACATCAGGAATTCAAGCAGGTCAGTTCATCATGTGTGACAAGGAGATTCACCAATGTTGTATATGCCATAATATACAAATCTCTAAACAAAATTTTAGTATCATCAAGATACATTTCTTTTTTGATTCTCTGTAATCTAGTCCTTTGGGAGGGACTCCGTTTGTATTATCTAATCCATATAACTCTGGAAGATGTAAAAACCCTAATCACCTTTTCTAAATACACAAAGATAAAATCTTTCTCCCAAAATAGTATATCCTTCAGTTGGCAACCAGGAAAACTTGTATATTGCCCTCTCTTCCAGAGGAATAATAAAACCACAAAACTCAAAATCACACCCATTTTGAAAGTTAAAAACATCTAAAACAAATGAAGTAAACTAAAACACTGTATGCCTATGCTTAGGCCTTGTCTATTTTGCCAAGCTGGATAAAAAATCCAAGATTCCTGTGGGGCCCATGTTAGGTAGAATTTGAGCATCCTGTGAGACTTATAAAGCAGTCTTATAACATCTTACAGTTTGGTTCTCTGCCTAGAGCAGCCATCTTGTTATACTGTGTTTTCTAGATTTGGATCTTGTTTTTTCTTCACTATTTGCAGATGACATGATAGCACATATAAGCAACTGCAAAAATTCTATCAGAGAACTTCTCCAGCTGATAAACAACTTCAGCCAAGTGGCTGGATATAAAATTAACTCAAATAAATTAGTAACCTTTCTTTATACAAAGGATAAACAGGCTTAGAAAGAAATTAGGGAAACAACTCCCTTCAAAATAGCCACAGATAATATAAAATATCTAGGGGTAACTCTAATGAAACAAGTGAAAGACCTGTATGACAATAACTTAAAGTCTCTCAAGGAAGAAATTGAAGATCTCAAAAAATGGAGAGAACTCTCATGGTTAAGGGTTGGGGGAATTAATATAGGAGAAATGGCCATCCTACCAAAGGCAATGTACAGATTCAATGGAATCCCATCAAAATTCCAAAACAATTATTTACAGACTTGGAAAGCACAATTCTCAAATTCATCTGGAAAGGCAGCAAAAACAAGAATAACCAAAACAGTTCTTAGCAATAAAAGAATGGCTGGGGGAATCACCATCTCTGACCTCAAGCTTTAGTACAGAGCAATAGAGATTAAAAGCTGCATGGTATTGGCACAGAGACAGACACACTGATCAATGGAGTAGAATAGAAGACTCAGAAATAAAACCACACACTTATGGACACAACCTTTGATAAAGACACCAAAATATACAATGGAAAAAGAAAGCATCTTCAATAAATGGTACTAGACTAACTGGCTGTCTGTATGTAGAAAAATGAAAATAGACCCATATTTGTCACCTTGCACAAAGTTCAAGTTCAAGTGGATCAAGAACCTCAATATAAAACCAGGTGCATTGAATCTAATGGAAGAGAAATTGGGAAAGACCCTTGAACTCATTGGCACAAGGGGAAATTTCCTAAACAGAACTCCAAGGGTTCACACTCTAAGATCAAGAATTGATAAATGGGATCTCATGAAACTAGAAAGATTCTGTAAAGCAAAGGACATAATAAGACAAATCGGCAAAGTACAGACTGGGAAAAAAATCTTCACTAACCCCACTTCCTATAGAGGTCTAATATCCAAAATATATAAAGAACTCAAGAAGCTGATCACCAAAAAACCAAACAAACCAATCAAAAAATGGTGTATAGAATTAAACCAAGAATTTACAACTGAAAATCTCAAATGGCTGAGAAGCACCTAAAGAAATTTGCAAAGTCCTTAGTGATCAGAGAAATGCAAATAAAATTAACCCTCAGAGTCTACCTTACACCAATCAGAATGACTAAGATCCAAACCTCAGTTAACAACACAAGTTGGCAAGGATGTGAAGAAAGGGGAACACTTCTCCATTGCAGGAGGGATTGCAAACTGGTACAACCACTGTGGAAATCAACCTGATGGTTCCTCAGAAAACTGGAAATAGATCTTCCTGAAGACCCTGCAATACTACTCTTGGGCATATACCCAAAAAAATGTTCCACCATGCCACAGGGGCACTTGTTCCATTATGTTCACAATGGCCTTGTTTTTGATAGTAGGAAGCTGGAAACAACCCAGATGTCCCACAAAAGAAGAATGGATACAAAAAAATGTGTTCATTTACACAATAGAATATTACTCAGCTATTAAGAACAAGGACATGCTGCGTTTTGCAGGCAAATGGATGAAACTAGAAAATATCATCCTGAGTGAGGTACCTCAGATCCAAAAGGACATGCACAATATGTACTCACTAATAAGTGGATATTAGCTAGATTTGGATCTTCGGATTTGTGTTTTTAATTTAGAGTACTCCCAGAAGCCAGAAAACTAAAAAGAGTCTATGTGGGGAGTTTAAGGATATGGAATAATAGAAAACAGGTGGTATTCTGAGGGAGAGGGTGATTATGGAGTGAAGGTTCAGGTGTGAAGGAGAAGGCAGTACAAACCAGAGGACATGCTGGATGGAGAGATAACTAACAATGAGGCTGTTTTAAAAGGACATCCATGGAAATTTAAGGTGCTGTAACCATATTATATATGTTAAGAGTATAATTATATATTCTACTTGGAGCAGTGGTGGTAGATAATGTTCCTACCAGAAGCCATACTATATAAAATAAACTTTACAGTGCTAAGTATGAGATATTACAGAGATATTACACTTCAAGTTATTGGTTGGAGAAGGGTTCCTAGATACTCCACAGAACAACATAGACTTACTGACATTGCTTTTTTATTTTTTTGCCCATCAGAATTCGATGCTAATACCATATTCAGAAAATGCTACATACTTTGAAAAGATATGGAAAAATTCAGTTGGTACTGACCAGAAATCTTATTTCTGGGAGCTAGCTTTCAGAGTAACAGAAAGCTGTGTTAGGCTTTGGAGGGGTGGTGTGGATTAACAGACTTAGAGATTTATGAATAATATGAACTACAATATAACCAGCAAGGCAACCATGCTGGTGTGTTCGTGTATACAATAGTAGTACAAATGCTACTGTGTTGACTAAGTGCTTCTATTAGATTTTAGGTCTACTCCACAGAAGGCAACACATACCTGGGAAGAAGAAAGACTGTAAAAGTCAGCTCTCATAAAGGACTGTTGAAAAACAGTGTGTTCCACACATGGCAAAGTTGTTTCATTCATGAACCACAGCTGTTTATATAAGACCTACATAAGAAAAAGGCAGCCAACCAAGCAGAATTGATAAGGAAGGATCTCAGGAAGCCTTACCTCAGCTGAGGAGCTCTTGGCAGTTGCTAATTTCCTGAGGGAGGGGCAGTTAGCTTGTAAGGATGTGACCTATGCTCCAGTGGCTAGATTTGTATGATTATGCACACAGTAGCGGCAAAAATTATACTCTGGGCTAGAAAGGAAGACATGACATAGGAAAGAAGAGGTGAGGATTATGGGGGAGCAACACTAAGTCGATTTTAAACTAAAAATAACTTGAGGACTATGGAAGGAGTTGGAAAGGAGAAGTGGAGGCAGATATTATCTGCAGTTCTAGTATTCAACTTTTAAATGAAGGTTTTTAATCCAGTATATACAATAACTGACAATGTTGTGTTTATTTTTCAAATAGATAACCATTTATTTAAAATGCTAACTTTCCTTTATTTCAGTGTATGTTTTGACATCTTTATTAAAATTAGATGTTCATAGCTTTGTAAATTTATCTGTCTTCTACTATGTTCCATGTTCTTCATATTTAATTTTCTTCTAGTATAATGTTAATTTAGATAGTACAGCACTGTGGTGCAATTTAAGGTCATTTAAATATAATGATTTGGTTCTTACTTCTGAATAGAATTGCTTTGGCTGAGCATGGAGTTTTGTATTTCCATATTAATTTTTGGATTAATTTTTATCCCAAAATGTTTGATATCAATGAAACTGTAGGTTGATTTCAGTAGAAAAATCCATGAGTAGAAAAATACAGCAAAATAATAGACTTCATACATATCTTGATAAAAAAAATCATGATGATTTGGAAAAGAAAAGTGTAGAAAATATTCTAGTCTCTTCATATTTATGTCTAAAACTAGTAAAAAAGAGATTTTGGTCAAGGGTAAAAGCCTGTCTCTCCTGCAGATTGCCATGACTACTGCTTTCCTTCTCAGCAATGACATAACAATTGGTACATGTAGCTGGGCCTGTGAGGTAACTAGTAAGGTAGCACGAAGCCCTGTAGATCTCTTACTAGCCTACTTGAACCTGGAAGGAGCAGTTTAAAGTTTCAGGAACTCTGAATTTTTGCTTTTTTTTTTTTTTACTTTTGCCTATACTTTCTTCCTGAACTTCATCATTTAGACATGGACAAAGATTTAGATTTTGACTCAAATGAGAAGCTGCTTGTCACAATTATGATCACCTGGACAGTATTGCTCTTGTTCCTGATAATATTCTTCATAAAACTGTGTGTTGCTTTCTTCTATTTCATTCGTAGAAGGCGCAACTCGTACAACATACTTTAAACGGAATGTGGCCACTTTGGATACAGCCACATATCAACATTTGTGGAAAACATCAAACTAACGGGTCAGTTTTTATTTGTGTTTCTAGTGAACTCAAAAACTTCTATCCTTTGAAAATATTATTGAAAGGCAGTATTAAGCAGTATGGCATAAATAGCATTATCTTTATGAAACAATTAATAATGTATTGATTTTGCTACCTAATTTATTTCAGAGGTCAGAATTTGAGAAGGATGTAATATAAAATTAAAGGAGAATTTGAGTAATTAAACATATTTCTATTAAAGTATCATAGAATATTTAGTATGTCTAGAAATACATCCTGTTCCTTTTAATAGTAATTGCAAACTTCAGTATATCTGAAACATAATGGGAGAAATGATAGATCATCTATGAAAAAGTTGAAAGACAATTTTGACAATCTTGTAAATTACACAATATGATGTTCAAAAAGAAAAATGTATGTTAACAACAAATGAATGAAAATAAAAGAGTAGTAATTAAAAGATCTTCTTTTCACTGACTATCCTTAAAAAGTACTTAAATAGCAATTGCAAGTATAAATATTTGAAAGAAAATAGCTCAAATGTGATACACATATTTATCAACTTTAAAATATTTTATTTAAAAAGCAAATGCATTTTAGGATTTCTTTAGAAGGCAAATCAAATTTTAAGGAAAATCATATATACTATAAAATGGATTAATGTTAGAAAATTTGCTATACTAGTCACTGATTTTTAAAAAATGAGAAATTTTATAACCATTTGTATTTTATCTTTCTTCACAGGCAAATATGAAATCTAAATAAAACGATCTCACCATCAACTGTTACGTGGATCCATGTACTAAGTACTAGTGATGCTAAACACGATTAAAGTTTAAGTTTTAAAAATGTTTAGCTTAGACAGTATAATTTTAACAACTAAAGCCAAATAGATTAGAATATTTAATGCCTAGATATAAAATTGTGAAAGACCCTCATTTTGAAAATTATGGTAGAAATTAAGCATATATCTATTGGTTAACCCTGTATCCTTTTGTAATGTCTAGTTGCATATTTATTTTATTTTCTCTAACTATTGAATGTTTCACATTTCTAGGCTGTGTGTATGTGTGTGATGTGTGATGTGTGTGTGTGTGTGTGTGTATGCTTGAGGTCCACTGAAAACATCTTTCAAAATTCTTAATTAAAATGCTTAGCTTTATCATCTTATATAGTTTTAAATGTAGAACTATCATTTTAAATTAATATGCAATGTAACAGAATTCATCACAAATAAATGCAATTGTCCCTTCTTCATGAAACTATTCTCCTTGTCCTTCTTTAAACCTGTCTAAACCCTCTTCCCCCAAAAAAATCTTCTGGTACTTTCTCATACACAGATTTAAGTGTGCTTTATGGATGAGATAACTATGCAATAATTTCTTTCCTTTCCTTTCCACATCATACATTATAATGTGTCTGGCCACATTGCTTCAGACCTCTTATTTCTTTCAACACAGAACTCTCCATCTTTAACACAAACAAAATTTTTTTAAAAAAAAGGTTTGTTTTCCTTTTTTTAAATTTTATTTTATTTTCTAAGTTTTTTTTATTTACATTCAAAATCATTTCCCCTTTCCTGTTTCCTCCCTCCCCGAAAGTCCCATAAGCCCCCTTCCCTCCCTCTTTTCCCCATTCAACCCCCTCTCGCTTCTCTGTCCTGGCATTCCCCTACATCCAGTCTTTCCAGGACCAGGGGTCTCTCCTTCCATCATCTTGGAAATCTATTGATATGCGAATTGTGTCTAGGGTATTCCGAGATTCTGGGTTAATATCCCCTTATCAGTGACTGCATACCATGTGTGTTCTTTTGTGATTGGGTTACCTCACTAAGGATGATATTTTCTAGTTCTGATCATTTGCCTAGGAATTTCGTGAATTCATTGTTTTTAATTGCAGAGTAGTATTCCATTGTGTAAATATACCACATCTTCTGAATCCATTCCTCCATTGAGGGACATCTGGGTTCTTTCCAGCTTAACATCTCTACATCTCTACATCTTAGATAGCATGCTCAACAGACAAACCAAAGAAATGTTTCTACATAAACCTATCTTGATGAACCAATTCTCTTACTAGGCTTACAAGAGTATGGATGATTCGTCCATAGATATAAGAATGTAGTTGACTCCCAAACAACTGCATCACTGGAAGGTCTTACCCAGTGTGGAAAATAACTTTCCCCTAGCACCTACATAGGATCCCTCCTTCAGTTAACCTTATATATCCTGTATACACTGATCTCTCCCAATACCACTCACAAGATGATTTTTTCCTTTAAGTCAGTTCTCAATTTCTTCATATATATCATCTGTTCTCTTGCTACTTGTGTGAACTTCCATGGTCTGTAAATAATTATTTTGGAATTTTAATGGGAATTGTGTTGAATCTGTAGATTGCTTTTGGTAAACTTGCCAGTTTCCTATGCCAATCTTACCCATTCATAAGCATGGAAGATCTTTCCAGCTTCTTATATTTTCTTATATTTTCTTTCTTCAAAGATTTGAAGTTATTGTCATACAGGTCTTTCACTTAACCAGTATTTATATGGACTTCATATCAGTCCTCCCTCTTCCTTTTAATTGTTAATAGTTAACTGCCTATATGTCTTTGAGGAAGAGCATGGAATCATGACCCCTAATAGCTATCAGAACCATTAACTGCTTATGAATTCTGAGGAGGTTTGAGGTATCATCTAACTTGATTTTTTTTTTCTGTTCCAACATGAAGTCCAAAGTACCACTCTCTTGATTTTCTTTTAATTTAGGACAGTGACTGCCTCTTTTTTATTCTGTAATTTCTTACAATTTTCACCTTCAAGAAATTTATTAGAGAATCTGTAAGATATTACCTGATTTAAGATGTAATGTTTGGAATATGGTTTTCATGCATGACATAAATATTGTCCCTTTGAATTACCAGCAGTTATGCTAACATGAAGTATAATTGCAGAAGATTATGCCCATTTGCTTTTGGTAATTGAACAGGGTGGATTCATGAATCCATTCCCCTCCCCCAAGGTAAATAGGCAGTTAACAGTTCCTTGAGGTAGGGCCCCACAATGCTTCATTCTTCCCCAAGATTTATAGGCAGTTAACAGTTTCTATGGGGATCAAGAGCCATGAGTCCATACACCTACCCAAAGATGTATAGGCAGTGAAAAGTTAAACGTCACAAGGAGGGATGGATCATGAGGTCTCAACATCTCCACCAAGACATCTAGACAGTTAAGAGTTTCTATGAGGAGGGTTCTTAAAGGTCAGACCTCTACCCAAACATATAGAGACCATTATCACTTCCTATGGGAGATCATTCATGAGGCCATTTACCTCTTCATCTTCACACTTTACCATGGTTTTTCACTTCTGCTCTATCAAAGCTGAGACCTGAGGTGTGTCTTCAAACATCTATTTTACAGTTTGTCTATTCACAATTTCTGTTAAAGAAATTTCTAGTGTTAAGTTCACGTGGCCAAACTCATCCCCAAGGATATATAGTATATAGACCATTAACAGTTCCCAGAGATGTGGGGGAGGTGTGCGAGTGTTTTCTCTCTCTCTCTCTCTCTCTCTCTCTCTCTCTCTCTCTCTCTCTCTCTCTCTCTCTCTCTCTCTCTCAGACATTAGAGAGACAGAAAGAGAGAAAGAGAGAGAGAAGAGAGAGAGAGAGAGAGAGAGAGAGAGTTCTTCACTGGCAGAGCTACACTACATATAAATTACCCATGATAAGTAGGCTTTTACCCATACTTTTATAAATAAGCCTAACTAAATTTACTATTTTATCAAACTAAGCTTCAAAGAATTAATTCTTTAGTATATCACCAGTTCCTGACATATATAGAGATTTATAGAGATTCCCCAGAAAAAGATGTCACAGTATTTCATTCCCTGATGTGAAGCATGACAAAACCAATGAAGAGTTTGAGATGACCCTCTTGTATTATTTCTGCTCTGTGTGATAGGATATGCAACTGAAGCTAAGCTGTATGAGGATAGAATGTCTTGAGGGCTATCCTAACACAGCTCTCTGTCTTCTATGTGTGGCATGGATAAAGATAATTTTTCGCTGCTGTGGTAGTTGTATTTTCCTTGCAATGTGTGAAAAGACATGCATGTAACTATTGCTGATCTCTATGAAGGCAGATGTCTGTGGGAAAAAGCACAAAGTACTTATTTTTCTCTACAAAGTATGGAGCTACAAATTTCCTTCATGAATGGGGTAGTTACAAATGTGAAGTTAGCTCCCAAAGTATTGATTGTCTTGAGAACATACTATTCCTGAATATAAGAAGTATGGGACAGGGTTAATAACAGTTGGTCATAATGTCAGCCACATGGCCATTGTTATGAAAAATATGATTTGCAACTCTGTAATTAGGTTCCTGCTGTTTTCCCACAAAGAACTTGATCACCTATGGGAAAAATTACAAAATCAACACAATACCAAAAACATGTGAATGATATACCCTGTATTGTTTTGTGAATTGGCAGAAAAAGGGGAAAGGGGAAGGGAGAGGAGAGAAAGAATGAAAATGAAAGTACAAATTAGATCTGTATTAAGAAGTAAACCCTGCTTGGAACTTAAAAACCTGTGGGTGGAATCAAATAATGAATAAACTAAGAATGAATAGATGTACTAGAAGATGCCACTTGGGTCCCACCTTGGGTACAGAAGAAGTGAAAAACCATGGAATAATGTGAAGATGGAGGCCTTATTAATGAGTCAACACAGGAAATTGTAGTAATTAGGGAATATTCTATCATTGAACTGTTTAAATGGAGAAAGATTGTAATCAAGAAATGAGAGAGCTTCTCATAACCTGGTTCCTAGGTTATAGCACATGGGGTTAGTTTGAGTAGTATAGACACAGAAACATTGAGCAATGATTCACCCTTCAAAACAAAGATGCATAATCTGAGCCGGTCTGAGGAAATCAGTACCTGATAGTCTGACACATTAGAGTCATTAGAGATGCTTGATTACTGCCAGATGAGCTTCCCCATGAATGTCAAGAGTAAGAGAGGAAGTGTGTATATTACTGAGAAAACTCAGGGCAGAAAAGGTACTTGATGGCCATTTTACTACACCTCATAGGGCTAACTATGTTCATGAGAGAATTAAGAATGAGATTGATTCAGAAGGAAACTCAGGTGTGATATACAACTTTAGTGACTGCTGAGTGCCATGGTGAGACATAATCTTTATGAGACAGGAGAGGCTTGAGCAGATCAAAATGATTTAGATCAGCATGTAAATTGTGTCTATAAAGTCCTAAAACAACCAAGAAGGACTAGGACAAATAGAAAGCAAATTACCCTGCCTATCACTCACAATGAAATCTACTAACATTTGATCCCTGCTAAACGCTCTAAAGAAAAAGGCCAGAAAGCTAAATTCAGGGCTGTGAGCCTCAATAAGGCTAAAGCCTGGGTAAAGTTCAATGGAAGTGTATATGCCAGAGGAGTACCGGTAGAAAAGACTAAGTTTGTTTCAGGGGCAGGAAGCTATTCCCATAAAGATTCTATTTATATTTCTCTCAAGCAAGAGAGTATAATGGGTATGCAAATTGTTCGCCACCCCCATAACCTTCTCAGCAGCCAGACATAGCCAATTGAGAGGTAATAGGGACCTGCAGCTAAGGCCCAGAAACTGTCAGACTCAAGAACATGTGGAGTGCATCCTGTGAGAACAAGGCCAGGTTTCTGCTTGGGCCTAGATCAGTCAGAGCAAAAGGAGTCAGTCTCAGCTTTTCCAGGCCTGTTGGAGGCCCACAGGTACCCTGTGGCAACACCACAGGATGTAGACTTTGCATAGCTCAGGAGAGAAAGTTTAGATTGAAGAGTCTTAAGGAATGTAAAACTACATATCCACAACTTTACGCCAAACATTGATCACTCAAGAAAACAATTGAAGCAAGTAACGAAATTGTCATGCTGCATTGGACACTGCCAACAGTTTTATTTAGTAGAAGTTTAGCTGCTCCAGAGATCAACTGGCACAATGATAGGTGGTGAACATTCAGTGATCCTGTCCACATTTTACTAAGAGGTTTCTTATCATGAATAAAAGTATGCTAATCTCCTGATTGTTTTACAGAAAGATATACACATAACATTCAAGCACTCCAAAAATATGTGTTTATGCAAAAGTGCAAACTCAATGTCAAACAGACCACAAGCCATAGATAAACACCCCTATGAAATTCTTGGAACTTGTAAATTTATTGACAACTGTGTGCTTGAGGAAGTCATAAGTTACACACAAAAATATGAATGAGAAAAATCCTCTAATAGCAAGTAACTCAAATTTAAGGTACTGTATGTGTACGTGTGTGGAAAGATGCTCCAAGATACATAAATTTATTAAGTGAACATCTACAAGATGGGTTCTCTGGTAGAATGTGCATTGAAGGAGTTGTTTCTTAGAAGTATAAATATATTATTTTATTAAGAGGATATTTAGTTCTCTTTATATTTTCTGTATGTCTTCAGGTAATCCAGCATTCCTGAGAAAGTATACTTTCGATAATTTTATTTATATATAGATCCAGCTAGATTAACACTTAAAGTTCCATAGCTTAGAACAGATAAAAGTCATATTTCATTATTTTGACGAGGAATCTTTTCTTATTGGGTTTCAACAAAGGTCAGATATGTCAACATTTTTAGATGGTAATTCTAGTTAGATACCAGCTTGATCTTCTTTTCTTCAGTGAAATATTTAGGTGTTGTCTTTAGCATGGAGCCTTATAGTCAGTTTATGCAGAGCAACTAGTAGCCCTGGAAATAGTCTGAGTTGCTTAGGAGTTCCCATGAGACTCCTTTAGACAGCAACTCAATCACTTGTAACCTATTCCGGGCACTGGAAGTTTCACTTGGTGCCAAGAGCGATCTAGTTGGGTCTTGCTCTCCGTGTTATTTGTTGATTCTATAGACATTTATTTCACTTATGAATGTATGTATGTATATATGTTATCTAGCTAGAGCAATTAGACAACAAAAAGAGGTCAAAGGGATACAAATTGGAAAGGAAGAAGTCAAACTATCACTATTTGCAGACGATATGATAGTATACTTAAGCGACCCAAAGAACTCCACCAGAGAACTCCTACAGCTGATAAACGACTTCAGCAAAGTGGCCGGATATAAAATCAACTCAAGCAAGTCAGAAGCCTTCCTATACTCAAAGGATAAGCAGGCTGAGAAAGAAGTAAGAGAAATAATACCCTTCACAATAGCCACAAACCATACTAAGTATCTTGGCGTGACTCTAACCAAACAAGTGAAAGATCTGTATGACAAGAACTTCAAGTCTCTGAAGAAAGAAATTGAAGAAGACCTCAGAAGATGGAAAAATCTGCCATGCTCACGGATTGGCAGGATTAATATAGTAAAAATGAGCATCTTACCAAAAGTAATACACAGATTCAATGCAATCCCCATCAAAATCCCAACTCAATTCTTCATAGAGTTAGAAAGAGCAATTCAAAAATTCATCTGGAATAACAGAAAACCCAGAATAGCTAAAACTATTCTCAAGAGTAAAAGAACCTCTGGGGGAATCAGTATCCCGGACCTCAAGCTGTACTACAGAGCAATAGGGTTAAAAACTGCATGGTATCGGTACAGTAACAGACATGTAGATCAATGGAACAGAACTGAAGACCCAGAAATGAATCCACACTCCTATGGTCACTTGATCTTTGACAAAGGAGCTAAAACCATCCAGTGGAAAAAAGATAGCCTTTTCAACAAATGGTGCTGGCTCAGCTGGAGGTCAACATGCAGAAGAATGCAAATTGACCCATCCTTATCTCCTTGCACTAAGCTCAATTCTAAGTGGATCAAAGATCTCCACATAAAACCAGACACACTGAAACTAATAGAAGGGAAACTAGGGAAGAACCTTGAACATATGGGCACAGGGGAGAATTTCCTGAACAGAACTCCAATAGCTTATGCTCTAAGATCAAGAATAGACAAATGGGACCTCATTAAATTACAAAGGTTTTGCAAGGCAAAAGACACTGTCAAAAAGACAAAGCGGCAACCAACTAACTGGGAAATGATCTTTACCAACCTTACATCCGACAGAGGGCTAATATCCAATATATACAAAGAACTCAAGAAGTTAAACTCCAGAGAGGCAAGTAACCCTATTAAAATATGGGGTACAGAGCTACACGAAGAGTTCTCACCTGAAGAATATCTAATGGCTGAGAAGCACCTAAAGAGATGTTCATCATCCTTAGTCATTAGGGAAATGCAAATCAAAACAACCCTGAGATTCCATCTCACACCAGTCAGGATGGCTAAGATCAAAAACACAGGAGACAGCAGTTGTTGGCGAGGATGTGGAGAAAGAGGAACACTCCTCCACTGCTGGTGGAATTGCAAGCTGGTACAACCACTCTGGAAAGCAGTTTGGCGGTTCCTCAGAAAACTGGGCATGACACTCCCGGAGGATCCGGCTATACCACTCCTGGGCATATACCCAGAGACTTTACCTGCATGCAATAAGGACACATGCTCCACTATGTTCATAGCAGCCTTATTTATAATAGCCAGAAGCTGGAAAGAACCCAGATGTGCCTCAACGGAGGAATGGATTCAGAAGATGTGGTATAGCTACACAATGGAATACTACTCTGCAATTAAAAACAATGAATTCACGAAATTCCTAGGCAAATGGTCAGATCTTGAAAATATCATCCTTAGTGAGGTAACCCAATCACAAAAGAACACACATGGTATGCAGTCACTGATAAGGGGATATTGACCCAGAATCTCGGAATACCCTAGACACAATCCGCATATCAATAGATTTCTAAAAAGATGGTAGGAGAGACCCCTGGTCCTGGAAAGACTGGATGTAGGGGAACACCAGTACAGAGTAACGAGAGGGGGTTGAATGGAGAAAAGAGGGAGGGAAGGGGGCTTATGGGACTTTCGGGGAGGGAGGAAACGGGAAAGGGGAAGTGATTTGGAATGTAAATTAAAAAATAAAATAAAATAAATAATAAAAAAAAGAGGTTTCTATTACAGATGCACATATGACCTCTCTGATGGTAGTCCCTGTACCCCCTCCCTTACCCACCTTTAATCCTCTGATCCATTTAATCCCCATCATTACAGTCTCCCCTGCTGCTAGCTCTCAATAGCTATATATTCTATTTCCACTTCTTCAGTAAACCATTCCCTCACCTTAGTCCCTTCCTCTATATCTAATCTCTGTAGTTATATCAATTGTGAAATACCTATCAAAGGCTTAAGAGCTAAAATTCACAACCTTAAAAAAGAGCAGTTCTCAATTGATGGGTCATGGCTCCTTTAGCAGATCTCTGTCTCCAAAAATATTTATATTACAATCTGTAACATCAGCAAAATCACAGTTATGAAGTAGCAATGGAAATTATTTTATGGTTGCAGTTCACAGAACCATGAGGAAATATATTAAAACATCACAGTATTAAGAAGGTTGAGAACCACTGACACAAGAGAACATACATCCTATATGTCTTTTGGGGTCTGGATCATCTCACACAAGATAATTAGTTCTAGCTCCATCTACTTGAAAATTTCATGATTTCTTTAACAGCTGAGTAATATTCCATTATATAAATATGCATTTATCCATTGATGGACATCTAGGTTGCTTCCAATTTCTGGCTATTATGAACAAAGCAGCAATGAACATGCATGAACAAATGTCTCTGTAGTAGACTGTAGAGTTTTTGGATATATGCCCATGAGTGGTATAGCTGGATCTTGCGGTAGATAGATGCTAAGGTTCCTGGGGCACTGCCACATTGATTGCCATAGCTTGCGTTGTCACCAGCTATTGATTAGTGTTCCCATTACCCCACATCCTCATCAGCACGAGCTGTCATTTGTTTTATTGATCTTGGGTATTCTGACTAGTATACGATGAAATTTCAAAGTAGTTTCGTTTGCATTTCACAGATGACTAAGAATGTTGAATATTGATTTAAAGGTTTCTCATTCGTGTTCATCTGTTGAGAATTCTCTATTTAGATATCTACTCCATTTTAAAATTGGTTTGTTTTCTTGATGTCCAGTTGTATGTGTGGGGTGGTTTTTGAGTTCTTACATATTTTATATATTTTACCTCTATCACATATGTAATCTTTTGCCACACTGTAGTCTGTCCTAATGATGATGACCTTGACCATTCAAGTTTTCAGTTTCTAGAGATTCCATTTATAGTTGTTGATCTTTATGTCTATGTTATTGCTGTCTTTGTTTACAAAGACTTTTCCTGTGCTAATGAGTTCAAAACCATAAACTATACACCACTTTCTTTTCTATCAAAATCACTATATCTGGCTTCACAGTGATTTTGTGCAGATTGATAAATACATATTTCTATTCTTCTTCATGTAGCCATCCATTTTGAACAGCATCATTTGTTGAAGATGTTATCTTCCTTCCAGTGTGTATGTATGAATTTCTCATCAGAGATCAGATATCCACAGGTGTATGGACTTATGTGTGGATCTTCAGTTGATTGATTAGTCAGTCTATTTTTTTATCAATACTATACTGTTTTTATTAATATGGCTCTGAAATAAAATTTGAGATTGGGGATAGTGGTGGCTCCAGCAGTGCTTTTATCTTTCAGGATTGTTTTTGCCATCCTGTTCTTTATTATTTTGTTTGGTTTTTATTTTCTCTTTTTCTTTGGTGTGCGTGCGTGTGTGTGTGTGTGTGTGTGTGTGTGTGTGTGTGTGTGTGTGTGTATACTCCCATGCATGTGCATGTGTGTATGTGTATGTAATGAAAATTGTTCTCTCATGTTCTTTGAAGAATTTTGTTGGAATTTTGATGATTACATTGAATCTGTAAAATACTTTTGATAGGATGAACATTTTTTACTCTTTTTTTATATATGTACTGCAATGTTAACATATTTTATTTATTCTCATAAGTGTGCATCAAGGTTAAAATTATCCATCTCTTTCTAAAACTGGTTGGAATAAGACTTTCTTTTTTATTATATTCTTTATTTACATTACAAATGTCCCTTTTCCTTGTCCCCCCCCCCAAAAAATATTCCCCTAACCCATCCCCCCTCCACCTGCTCACCAATCCACCCACTTCCCTGTCCTGGCATTACCCTATACTGGGGTATCTAGCCTTCTCAGGACCAAGGGCCTCTCCTCCCTTTGATGTCCAACAAGGCCATCCTCTGCTGTATATGCATCTGGAGTCATGGGTCCCTCCATGTGTACTGTTTGGTTGGTGGTTTAGTCCCTGGGAGCTCTGAGGGTACTAGGTAGTTCAAATCTTTGTTCCTCCCATGGTGCTGCAAACACCTTCAACTCCTTAGGTCCTTTCTCTAGCTCCTCCATTGGGGACCCTGTTCTCATTTCAATGGTGGGATGAGAGTGTCCCTGTCTGTATTTGTCATGTACTGGCAGAGCCTCCCAAGTGATGATGTCCCTCAGCAGAGGAATGGATATAGAAAATGTAGTGCATTTACACAATGGAATACTACTCAGCTATCAAAAAAATGAATTCATGAAATTCTTAGGCAAAAGAATGAAACTAGAAAGTGTCATCCTGAGTGAGGTAACCCAATCACAAGGGAACACACAAGGTATGCACTCACTGATAAATGGATATTAGCCCAAAAGTTCAGAATAAACAAGATACAATTCATAGATGAAAAGAAGCTCAAGAAGAAGGAAATACAAAGTATGGATACTCTAGTCCTTCTTAGAAGGGGGAACAAAATACCCACAGGAGGAGATACAGAGACAAAGTGTAGAGCAGAAACTGAGGGAAAGACCACCCAGAGACTGCCCCTCCTAGGGACCCATCCCTTATACAGTTAAAAAATCCAGACACTATTGTGGATGCCAACAAGTACTTGCTGACAGGAGCCTGATATAGCTGTCACCTGGAAGGTTCTGCCAGTGCATTTTTCTCCTCTTAATATTATTGATCCATAAGGAAGTTAGATTTTCCATCTTTCTGATATATTCTTCAATTTTTTTCTCCAGTGTCTGAAAGTTTTTATTATACAAGTCTTTCACTTGCTTGGTTAGAGTTATTCCAAAATACTGTATTGAGGGTATTATGAAAGGTATTATTTCACTGATTCCTTTCTCAGTTCATTTGTCATTTGTATATAACAAGGCTGCTGATTTGTTTGAGTTAATTTTAAACCCAGCCACTTTGCTAAAGGTGTTTATCAGTTTTAGGAGTTTTCTTATAGAATTTTTGAGGTTACTCATCTATACTATCATATCACCTGCAAAGAAATATACTTTGAATTATTCCTTTCCAATTTGCATTCCCTTGATCTCCTTTAGTTGTCTTACTGTGCTAGATAGAACTTCAAGAACTATATTGAAGAGATATGGAGAGAGTGGGTAGCCTTGTCTTGTGCCCGATTTTAGTTGAATTGCTTCAATTTTTTTTCTCCATTTAATTTGATATTGGCTATTGGCTTGCTGTATTTTGCATTTATTATATTTAAATATGCACCTTGTATCTCAGATCTCTCTAGGACTTTTATTATGAAGGGGTGTTAGATTTGATAAAAGGCCTTTTCTGCTTCTAATTAGATAATCATGTTTTTTATTTGTTTGCTTTTGGTATGTTTATATGGTAGATTACCTTTTTTGATCTATATATGTTAAACCATCTCTTTATGAGATAAAGTTTACTTGATAATGGTTTATGACCTTTTCGATGTGTTCTTTAATTTTGTTTGTATTTTATTGTAAATTTCTGCATGTATATTCATAAGGGAAATTGGTCTATAATTGCTTTCTTTGTAGTTTGTTTTATGTAGTTCATGTATCAAAGTAATTGTGGCATCAGTAAAAGTGGCCAATATTCCTTCTGTTTCTGTGGAATAATTTGAAGAAACCTGGTGTTAATTTTTTGAAGGTCTGATACCATTCTGCTCTGAATCCATTTGGCCCTAGACTTTTTGATTGGGACCGTTATGATTATTGTTTCTATTTGATTAGAGGTTATGGGTATGTTTACATTGTTCATCTGGTCTTGATGAGAACATTGATGGGGCATATATATCAAGAATTTCATCTTTTTTTAGCCAAATTTATTATTACAGTACAGAATTTTAAAAGTGTGTCTTCATTATTTTCTGAATTTCCTCAGTGTCTATCACTATGGACACCATTTTGTCTCGACTTTCCTTAATTTGGATTTTTTTGTCTTTGGCTAAATGTTTATGAATCTTAATGACTTTCTCAAAGAATCAACTGTTTCTTTCATTCTTTGTACTTTTTTACGTTTCTTTTTTACACTATTTTATTGATTTCTAAGTATCTCCTTCTTCAGGTTACAGAAATTTTCTTCTGTTGTGTAGTTGAAAATATTTTTATGCCTTGACATGTGTTTCTTCTCCTTCTACTATTCATATTATTTGTTAAATCAGTCTTTTCATACCATTCCAGATCTCCTTTACATATTGTGCCTAGATCATATGTGTATGTATATATCTCTTGGGTAAGGAATACAGTTTGTCTACCTTGTCTTTAATTCCCAAGATTCTCTCTTCCTTTCCTTGTATTCTTGTTGGTGAGGATTTCCTCTGAGTTTTCATTCAATTTTCTAAATCTTCTGTTTATTGTTTTTTTTTTTTTCTGTTTGAGTTTTCACTAGTGATTCAGTATCTTTATTCGTGTCTTTAGCTGATTTCATCATTTCATTCTACTGTTTGTCTTTTTATAGACATTATCAGGGTTTATTCATAACCTCTTTAAGGTTCCTGAGCAGATTCATAACAGCTATGTGAGAGTCCTTGTCTTGTGATTCATCTATACTGCATTTTGTAAGGCATATGGTAGTAGATTTTCTTAGCTCTGGTAAAAATATTTTTTCATGGCTGTTAATGATTATTTTTCTAGTGTCTAGGCATCTGGACGGGTCAATTCTGAGTCTAAGATGTTAATATCTGGTCTTGTCTTTCTTGGGTGAGTGTTCCATTCTTGATTTCTGTTGTCACCTTAGGACCGTAGGAATGCATGAAGGCTGCAAGTTTCATAGTAATGCATCCTTTTGCAAACCTGTGGATGACAGGAACAAAAGAACAGAGAAAAAGGCTGACAGAGGCTTGAACAAAAAGATAAGGTGATCCTGTTCTCACCTAGAGGTGTATCCACACAGAGTTCGAGGTATGGTGGGAAAAGGGTATCCTGCATGTAGATTACAGTAAGGCAAAGAATTATTTGAACAGACATGAATGAAAGAAGTAGGTAGACTTGAAACTCCAATCAAGAATTAGAGTCTACAGTAAGTAAAATTGAGTTTGGATAATAGGTACTAATGCATGTTGCAGGTCTGAATGTGAGAACAGGAAGGTTATAATGGAGTACAAGTATAGTGTGAGTCACTTTTCCTGCCATTGTGGCAACTTGGGGCCCTGATAGAAAGCGTATTTAGGTATTAGGAGATTACAAGAAGAAAAGAAGGTAGACTAAACTGTAGGAACCTGAAAGCATCCACAGGAAAGAGAAATTGGGAGTCTGCTGCTGCAAGGTTTGGTTGAGTCCACAGAGAATGGAGGCAGAACAGGAGGAAAGTCCTAACAGGTGGTCAGCTTAATGGCTGATGAGATGATGAGGAGAATTGAAATTGAGGATGCAAAGGAGAATAAAAATGGTGTACTTGCTTCCCAGGATCACTTGCTGTGTCTGTTCCTAGGTAGAGAATGCTTCCAGGTAATGGGACTGGCACAAAGGGGTGTGGAAGGGGAAGAAATCTGAATCTGAAGTAATATTTGACTGAGTGTCCAGGGAATGAAGACAGAGTAGGAGACACCCCTTCAAGAGACCTGCTACAGAGCTTCCCAGGCCAGTGTCACCAGAAGGTTTCCAGGTAGACAGTCCAGGATTGTTTCTTTGGGAGGGGAGGTTTCTGGATAACACATTTATTTTATTTGAAATAATTGTTTAATTCCAATAATTGGAATAAGCAATACAGAATTGTAGTTATGAAATAAAACATCTTTCACGCAAGGACATGTGTCACCCTCAGGATGATCATAGTACTGTACCAATCTCAACAACCCCCACTGCTGCTATTTGTTGTTAATATCAATTTTCAAGTTTGACCTTCATCCACACTTTGTTTCTCCATGCTGTGCTACTTGAGGCTGAAAAATGCATCCTGCCAAACAGTACTTTATGAATAGAACTGGAAAAATCTCACAAACTCCTGAGCCACAAAACTCCAGTAAAGAAAACAACTAAAATCATGACAATAGTTTAAATGTGTTTTTCTTAAGACCAAGAAGATAGTCTCAGTTAAGATGAGTTCACATCCTCAGAATACTATACATTTTGTGACTATAAATTAGATAACATTGAAACAGATGAAGATCTGAATATCACAGTATAAAATAGAAGTTAAAGAAGATGTTGAGGTCAAAGAACAAAGTGGAAATGCCTCTACTGAGGCTAAGAATCTGAATTTTAAAGGACTTATGGAGTGGCAGCTGAGAAAGTAGGCTAGTAACTTCAGGCTGCAATATTCCAATATATATATATATATATATATATATATATATATATATATGAAAGCCTCAAATCCAAAAGTTGAATTTGGCCATATAAAGGATTCTAATCTTAGCTCAAGTAAAATATGGAAGAAATAGGTTACAACCAAATTACCTGACATGATGGTTTTAATGCTATTTATACATTCAATATTGTGATTCTATTTACTATTTAAATTTTCTATTTACTAAGTCACATTGTACATTTCTGTTGCTCTATTAAGTCTAGTGGTTGTGAGTGCTCAACCCTAAACCTAGTTCTGACGATAGGCTCTGAGAATTGAGCTGTGTGCTGTCACTTGGCAATCATAAGAACTGTCAAGACAGATGAACCTGACAACTTGTATTCCTACCTGAGGGACTATCAGTGGCCAATCTGCTTTCTCAAACCATGGAACAGCTCTTTTCTTGACAGCATTCCTCTGGGAAGACTTGTCATAAGATGACCAAGCTAAACCAAGGGATGAAGATTAAGTTCCTAGGTAAGAACTTATAACTTCTTTAGTGTTTGCTGCCTCCATGTTCAAATGACCCAAAAGAAATGCCCCATAAAATGGCTTAAGTTAGCCTCAATTGCTCGATTTAGAGGCTCATCACTGGGTACAACTACTGCCCACAGACAAAAATAGAATAAAGCATAATATTAGGGTAGAGAGTGGTATGGCCGAGCATCTGTTACCCCATAGTGGGGTCTGGAAGGCATGGGACTATGAATAGGCTGTCCTCAGCTAATGGCTCCACAACATTTATGCTGAAGTTTGTGTTTCCAGACACCATGGCTACTTTTAAACCTGAAACTGTGTGAGGACAGCATGTCTGGTACCTGAGAACACTCATGGATGAGAATCAAAAAGAACACTACTGTTAGATATTAAGAAGTTGGTTATGTGACCATGCAATATAGTAGAGAGATATTTTTCCCCATGGAATGGTGTTAAAACCAAAGATTCCAATTTAAGTACATTTTCTTTCTTGGGGTTATTTGACCTAGATGACCAGGATGAAATATTCAAAGATGATTGGTTAAGTATCCTTTGTTGTTATTGTTGTTTTGTTTTTTTTTTCTTTTCTTGTAGATCAAGTTTGTTACAAACTTGTAATCCTTCTACTTTAGATTTTGAGTGCTGGAGATACACCATGTTATAACAAGGCACTGTCTTTTAAACCAGATACCAGATGGAAAGAATCAGGTCATGCCTCTCTGAAGCTCTCTCTGAAACAAAGAGTTAAGAATCTATTGGAGATTGGGTTATCTCACTAAGGATGATATTTTCAAGTTCTGACCATTTGCCTAGGAATTTCGTGAATTCATTGTTTTTAATTGCAGAGTAGTATTCCATTGTGTAAATATACCACATCTTCTGAATCCATTCCTCCGTTGAGGGACATCTGGGTTCTTTCCAGCTTCTGGCTATTATAAATAAGGCTGCTATGAAAATAGTGGAGCATGTGTCCTTATTGCATGCAGGTAAAGCCTCTGGGTATATGCCCAGGAGTGGTATAGCCGGATCCTCCAGGAGTGTCATGCCCAGTTTTCTGAGGAACCGCCAGACTGCTTTCCAGAGTGGTTGTACCAGCTTGCAATCCCACCAGCAGTGGAGGAGTGTTCCTCTTTCTCCACATCCTCGCCAACAACTGCTCTCTCTTGTGTTTTTGATCTTAGCCATTCTGACTGGTGTGAGATGAAATCTCAGGGTTGTTTTGATTTGCATTTCCCTAATGACTAAGGATGATGAACATCTCTTTAGGTGCTTCTCAGCCATTAGATATCCTTCAGGTGAGAACTCTTTGTTTAGCTCTTTACCCCATTTTTTAATAGGGTTACTTGCCTCTCTGGAGTTTAACTTCTTGAGTTCTTTGTATATATTGGATATTAGCCCTCTGTAGGATGTAGGGTTGGTAAAGAACATTTCCCAGTTAGTTGGTTGCCGCTTTGTCTTTTTGACAGTGTCTTTTAAGAACACACATGGTATGCAGTCACTGATAAGGGAATATTAACCCAGAATCTCGGAATACCCTAGACACAATTTACATATCAGTAGATTTCCAAGAAGAGGGAAGCAGAGACCCCTGGTCCTGGAAAGACTGAATGTAGGGGAATACCAGGACAGAGAAGCGAGAGGGGGTTGAATGGGGAAAAGAGGGAGGGAAAGGGGCTTATGGGACTTTTGGGGAGGGAGGAAATGGGAAAGGGGAAATGATTTGGAATGTAAATAAAAAACTTAGAAAATAAAAAAAATCCTTATAAAACGACGAAAAAAAAAGAATCTATTGGAGATGTCTAATAATGGTAGCCCATGACTTAAGGTAGATGTAACACACAAAGTCCCACAATTCACAGGTCTCCTCTCTATTGAAAGCCAGATATGGCTCTGAGTCATGGTCTTCAAAAAGAAGTTTTCATGGTCTTTAGCAGTCATATAAAGTAAGACACTGAGGTTTTTTTTTTTTTAATGTATTAGGGACACAGAGAATTCCATAGTAGCCTGATTCTTCTCTGTGGCTTATAGAAATGGAGGTGTACCATACCTTTGCTAGATAATGACCCTGACTGTAGAAAGACCAGCAGCAGACCTGGTCTATGTTGTCCTTGATAAAGAGTAACTCCTATTAATCAAGGGATAGCTTGTCAAAAACTTCATTTTTTTTCCAGCAAGTCACCATAGCTGCTGCTATGGGACTACTTGTTATTATTTCTATTACATAGATGTTTCGCTGTAGGCTTGGTCATAGAATCAACAAGCCTGTTCTCTTCCCTCAGGAATATGATGATGAGAATGTTGTCCATAGGCTGATGGAAGTCTTTCTTGTCCTGCATGACAGTCTAAAATGCATTTACCAGCCCTCGGATGAGATAACATTTTGCTTTAGCCATCAATTCCTGGCTTTTTGATGTTTTTGAAGAGGTTATAATGTCATGTCAGAAGTAATTCAAAATTGTGTCATATTACTCTCCACACTGATCTACAATGATCCAACAGTCATTGTCAGCACCTCGATGTATCCAGTGAACATGGACTTAAGTATAGTAGTATAGTACAGAGAGATGTCCACACTGAGATATTTACACACTTGTTGTCCAGACAACATCCCTTCAAATACCATAGCTTTAACTTAGTCCCTGAGACTGGATACAGACAGGTACCCCCTGACATCTCCTACTGCTGGAAGACAACCAAAGGGCAGGAGGTATGTTTGGAAGGTTCAGAGTTGGCTGAAGTAGAAAACAATGAGTGACGTATAGAGGCCAGAGCACCATGCTTAATGCATGTTTGTGGAGAGTCTCCTCTCAGCCTAGTAGCAAGTGGACTCTGTGTAATCCGTGGCCTGTGGCCATCTGTTTGTCTGCAGTTTTGACTGTCAATTCATATCTTGTGTCCTCAGACTTCTTTCAGTATATTGCTCTAGCCATCTAGTATTGTTTGTTTGCTTTTTATTTCTGATATCTTCATTATGAAAGGTTGTAGGGAGGTTTTTCTCTGGTCATGTCTATTTGGATTTGTGAATATACGCTTGGTGTCTATTTGTCTAAGGTAAGGAAATTCCTGGCTATAACTTCATTTAATGGGTTGTATAATTCATCTAAATTTTAATTCAGTGTTTTCTTCTCTGCCATGGACTCTTAGGTTTGGTGTTCTGAGTGTATTCCAGACTTCCTGGAAGTTTGTTTATGCTCAATTATTGTTTCCTTTAGTCATGTCTCATATATTAATTACTCAACCTTGTCATGCATCGCTAGTATTTGTTCTACTTAGTCATAGTTGCTGTTAATGATTTACAAAGTGCCATTTCTTGATTGGTAGATTCATTTACAGAATTTCTCTTAGTTTCTTTTCTGTCTCTCAATTTTCTTCCTGAGTTTTTCCTCCAAATTGATAAGTTTTTCTTTCATATTAGTGGTTGCTTTGTTTACTTTGATGACTTTCTTATTTGTGTCTTGAAATTATTTCACAATTTTCCCCAGATCTTGAAAGAAATTCTCAATTTGTTAATTTGAATCTTCTTGTTGCACTTTACAATGTTTTATCACTAGGCTTTTGCAATCTTTTTCTGGCACTTATGCTATCTCACCATCATTGTTTTCTAGTATTGAGAAGTCAGATGCCATGAGCATGTGGGATTATGCTAATGGATTTTTCCCTTCATTTTTGTATTTTTGAGTATGTTTTGTTTTCATATACTGAGGTGTATGTGTCCTCTGGTTTGTCACTTATTATTCTTCTCAAGCGTTTGGTTTGTATATTTTATTTACATAAGTCCTCAGGGTAGAATGCCTTTTCTTGAATTTATTTTCAGAGATAATGTTAACTTCAGGAACAATTCTAATGGTTTGACACAAGTCTCAATGATAACTTCTGTAAAATATTGTATAAGATTTGGAGACAATAACACTAGTGTTTTGGGTTGGAGCAATATAGTAAATTTAAGTGGTTAAATGAATGGAGGGTCAAGTATGGGATGAAACAAGCCAGAATGAAGACAAAAGGACAGATATAAGGTCCAAGTTACACACCAACTGAACTTTTAAAATGCAAAACTATATATATAAAGGAAAATTTTTAAAAATTAACTAAGAAATATGTATAGATACAAAAAATAATATATAAGGGAATATATGAATAATAAACTGAAAAGGGGGTTTATGTTCTCAGCCAATGTTTTTTCTTATTTCTGGGAACAGACTGTGTTTACATTTCTTTTATGTGTCAGGATTCTTCACCAAGTTCTATCACATACTTCCTGTGACCCATAGAGTCCCTTCCTATTATGGCTGAGGTAATAATTGTTGAGGACCATTTATCTTCAGACTTTCTTGCTACCTGTCTGCTATCACCAAAATCCATTTTGAGGTCCATTGCTCACTCCAAATAAAGCAATACATTTCCCCTTTTCCTCACAAACTTGCTAAGACTCCATTCAATATACACACACATACATACATACACGCACACACACACACACACACATACAATCACACACACAAACACATAGACACACACAGAGATACAAACAAACAATATATTAGTAAAATAACACAATTTTAAAAATGGGGTACAAAGCTAAACAGAAAATCCTCAACAGAGGAAATTTGAATAGGTGAGAAACACCTAAAGAATGTTCAAATTCCTTAGTCATCAGTGAAATGCAAATCTGAACAACACTGAGATGTTACTTCTGTCAGAATGACTAAGATAAAAAACTTCAGTGACAACACAGGCTGACAAAGATGTAGATGAAGGGGAACACTCCTCCATTGCTGGTAAGAGTGAAAACTTGTACAACAATTGTGGAAATCAATTTGTCAGTTTCTCAGAAAACTAGGAATAATTCTACCTCAAGACCCAGCTATATGATTCCTGGGCATATACCCCAAAGATACACCACTATAACACAAAGACACATTCTTAACTATGTTTATAGCCGTCAGAAACTGGAAGCAACCCAGATGTCCTTCAACTGAAGAATAGATAAAGGAAATGTAGTACATCTACACAATGGAATACATTTCTGATTAACAAAGATATCATGAATTTTGTAGAAAAAATGGATGGAACTTGAGACTGTCAAGCTAAGTGAGGTAACCCAGACCCCCAAAACTACATGCATAGAATGTACTCAATTCATAAGTGGTTATTACCCATAAAGTACAGGATATCCATGTTACATGCCACAGATCCAAAAAAGCTAAACAACAAGGAAGGTCTAAAAAAGGATGCTCAAATCTCACTTAGAAAGGGTAATAAAATAGTTGGAGGAGATAGATGGAGGGAAGAAAGGAACTAGTGGCAGAGGGGATAGGAAGGAGTATGAGGGTCTGGGGGTTCAGGATCAGGTGAGAGAAGAGACAGGGGAGATGATTAGATGGCCATGAGAATGAAGAGAAATCTGCAACTGACAGGGTGAAGGTAGAGGGTATCTCAAGGACATGCTAGAGACCTAAGATAAGGGAGGCCTCCATGAATCAGTGGGGGTGACCTTAGCTGAGACAGCAATGAGGATATGGAACTGGAAGAGGCTCTAGCTAAGCAGAAATCCCAGTGAAGCAATAGGGACACCAATCCACCCACAAAAATTTCAAACCCAAATTTATCCTCCCTACAAAAAAATTGCAGGCACAGAGGAAGGAGCAGAGACTGGGGGAATGGCCAACCAATAACCATACCAACTAGAGACCTATCCCATGGGCAAGCACCAATCCCTGACACTATTAATGATATTCTGTTATGCTTGCAGTCAGGACCCTAGCATAGATGTCCTCTGAAAGGCTCCAACCATCAGCTGACTTAGTCAAATACAGAGACCCAGAGCTAAACATTGAATGGAGATTAGAGACACTTATGGAAGAGTTGGAGAAAGGATTGAGGACTCTAAAGAAGATAGGAACTCCAAAGGTAAACCAACAGAGTCAACTAACCTGGACCCTTGGGACTTTGAACCACCAAACAAAGAAGATATACATGCTGGACCTTGCCCCACACCCATATGTAGAAGGCACAGCTCAGTCTTCATGTAGGTCCTGAATAACTGGAGCAGGGACTATCCTTAAAGCTGTTACCTGTCTGTGGAATCCATTCCCCTACTTTGACTATCTTGTCTGACCATAGTGGGAAAAGAAGTGCCTAGCTAGCCCTGTAGAGACTTGATGTGACAGGGTGGGAGGATACCTGATGGGGAGGTTCTACTCTCCAAAATTTGAGAGATGGGGCAGGAGGAACTGTGTGTGGGGTGACTGGGAATGGGGACAGCAATCAGGATGTAATGCGAATTTTTTTAAAAAGGAAAAAACAAAAACAGAATAAAAATGAATGTATGCTTTAATTTTAAATGAGAGGGTGTTGATGTTATTTCCTAGCAAAAGTCCATGCACCAGCTATTTTTCATATAGTTAGTAAATTCAAGATCTACTGCTCTTTAGAAAGGGAGGTCTAAGACCTCTGTTCCAGTAGACTGCACTGAAGAGACAGGTACCCAGGGTCTCCCCAATATAACATCACTTGGGACACGGCCTGTTGGGGCTTCCGCCTGCGCCCAAGAACTGGACAGCGCTGTGGTCGTCTGGGTGCCAGATCTGCAGGCCATAGCCTCTGCAGGGTGAGCAGTGCCACGGAGAGAGTGCAGAGTGCACTCCGCCATCTTTGCTCCAGTGGCCAGGAAGTTGGGACAGCCAGGCTCTGAGACAGACAGGCATAATATCGCTTGGGTCTCAGGCAGATTGTGTGTACGTGGCTCCCAAGAGCTGGGCAGATCTGCAGTAACCAGCGTGCTAGCTCTGCTGTGGGACTTCTGCCTGGCAGAGGGACGCCCCCTCCCCACCCCACTCTAGGAGAGATCACACACCCCTGCACAGGGCAGGAGCCTACCAGCCTCCCTTTGGCGACCTCTGCTCCAGGAATCCACTACACTGAGCCTTTGGATGTGCAAGGACTCCCCAATATAAGATCACTTGGGGCAAGGCACATCAGGGCTCCAAAATCACTCAGGAGCAGGGCAGGCCCCAGAAATCTGTGCCAGGGGAATCCTGGTAAACCGGGGGGGGGGGGCAGAAATAGCTTTGCAGGCTCACAGGAGGTCCAACAAACAGCCAGTGACAGCAGGACCAACTAACATCAGAGGTAACCAGATGGCAAAAGGCAAACGTAGGAATGTTACTAACAGAAATCAAAGTAATATGGCACCATCCGAACCCAACTCTCCAACAGCAGTAAGTCTTGGATACCCCACCACATCCGAAAGACAAGATCTGGATTTAAAATCACTTCTCATGATGCTATTAGAGGATCACAGAAGGACACAAATAAATCTAATAAAGAATTACAGGAGACCATGAATCAACAGTTAGAAACCCTTACAAAGGAAACACAAAAATCACTTAGAGAAATGCAGGAGAACATGGATCAAAAGATGGAGGCGCACAAGAAGACAGCACAAAAATCGCATAACGAGATGAATCAACGGGTAGATGCACTCACAAAGGAATCACAAAAATTGCATAAAGAAATGCAGAAGAATATGGGTCAACAGACGGATGCCCATAAGGAGGCAACACAAAAATTGCTTAAAGAAATGAATCAAGGGTTAGATGCCCTTACAAAGGAAACACGAGAACTGCTTAAAGAAATGCAGGAGACGATGGATCAACAGATGGATTCCCATGAGGAGGAAACACAAAAATCGCTCAGAGAAATGCAGGAGAACATGGGTCAACAGGCAGAAATTCTAAAAGAGGTAATGCAAAAATACCTTAAAGAAATACAGGAAAATACAAGCAAACAAGTGAAGGATCTCAGCAAATCCATCCAGGAACTAAAAAAGGAAGTAAATCAACTAAGAAATCAAAAAGGGAGAGAACTTTGGAGATAGAAAACCTTGGGAAGAAATCAGGAGTCATAGATGTAAACATCAACAATAGAATACAAGAGATGGAAGAAATAATCTCAGGTGCTGAAGATTCCATAGAAAGCATCGACTCAACAGTCAAAGAAAATGCAAAATGCAAAAAACGTGTAACCCAAAATATCCAGGAAATCCAGGACACAATGTGAAGACCAAACCTAAGGATTATAGGTATAGATGAGAGAGAAGATTTGCAACTTAAAGGGCCAGTAAACATCTTCAACAAAATTATGGAGGAAAACTTCCCTAACCTAAAGAGAGCGATGCCGATGAACGTACAAGAAGCCTACAGAACTCCAAACAGACTGGACCAGAACAGAAATACCACCCGTCACATAATAATCAAAACACCAAATGTTCTAAACAAAGAAAGAATACTAAAAAGCAGTAAGAGAAAAGGGCCAAGTAACATACAAAGGAAGACCTACCTGAATCACATCAGACTTCTCACCAGAGACTATGAAAGCCAGAAGATCCTGGGCAGATCTCATGCAGACACTAAGAGAGCGCAAATGCCAGCTTAGACTACTATACCCAGCAAAACTCTCAATCACCATAGATGGAGAGACCAAGATATTCCATGATAAAACCAAATTTTCACAATATCTTTCCACAAATCCAGCCCTGCAACGGATAATATGTGGAAACCGCCAATACAGGGAGAGAAACAACACCCTGGAAAAAATGAGATAATAACCTTCTTGAATCAAACCCAAAAATAGATAACCACTCAAACATAAAGATAGCGTCAAGAATGGCAGATGGCAATAATCACTATGCCTTAATCTCTCTTAATATCAATGGTCTCAATTCCCCAATTAAAAGACGTAGACTAGCCGACTGGATACGTAAACAGGACCCAGCATTTTGCTGCATGCAGGAAAGGCCCCTCAGTGTCAAAGACAAACACTACCTCAGAGTAAAAGGCTGGAAAACAATTTTACAAGCAAATGGCCCCAAGAAATGAGGTGGAGTAGCCATCCTAATATCAGATACAATTGACTTTCAACCTAAAGTCATCAAAAAAGACACAGAAGGACACTACATACTGATCAAGGGAAAAATCCACCATCAAGAACTCTCAATTCTGAATATCTATGCTCCAAATGCAAGGGTACCCTCATTCGTAAAAGAAACTTTACTAAAACTCAAAGCACATATCGCACCACACACAATAATAGTGGGTGACTTCAACACCCTGCTCTCTGAAATGGATCGTTCAGGAAAGCAGAAAATAAACAAGGACACAGTGAATCTAATTGAAGCCTTGGACCAAATGGAACTAACAGATATATATAGAACATTTCATCCTAGAGCTAAAGAATACACCTTCTTCTCAGCACCTCATGGTACATTCTCCAAAACTGACCATATAATTGGTCACAAATCAGACCTCAACAGATATAAGAAGATAGAACTAATCCCATGCCTCCTATCAGATCACTATGGAATAAGGGTGGTCTTCAATGGCAACAAAAACAAAAGAAAATCCACGTACACATGGAGGCTGAACAATACTCTACTCAATGATAACTTGGTCAAGGTGGAAATAAAGAAAGAAATCAAAGACTTTTTGAAAGTTAATGAAAATGAAGGCACAACATACCCTAACTTATGGGACACAATGAAAGCAGTGCTAAGAGGAAAATTCATAGCCCTGAGTGCCGCCAAAAAGAAACGGGAGACAGCATACACTAACACCTTAATGGCACACCTGAAAGCCCTGGAACAAAAAGAAGCAAATACACCAAAGAGGAGTAGAAGGCAGGAAATCATCAAACTCAGGGCTGAAATCAATCAAGTAGAAACAAATAAAACCATAAAAAGAATCAACAAAACGAGGAGTTGGTTCTTTGAGAAAAATCAACAAGATACATAAGCCCTTAGCCAGACTAACCAGAGGGCACAGAGATAGTATCCAAATTAATAAAATCAGAAACGAAAAGGGAGAGATAACAACAGAAACTGAGGAAATTCAAAAAATCATCAGATCCTACTACAAAAACCTGTATTCAGCACAACTAGAAAATCTTGAGGAAATGGACAATTTCCTTGACAGATATCAAATACCAAAATTAAATCAGGATCAAATCAACCATCTAAACCGTCCTATAACCCCTGAAGAAATAGAAGTTGTCATTGGAAGTCTTCCAACCAAACAAAAGCACAGGTCCAGATGGTTTTAGTGCAGAATTCTATCAGACCTTCAAAGAAGACCTAACACCAATACTCTTCAAACTGTTCCACAAAATAGAAACAGAAGGAACAGTACCCAACTCGTTCTATGAAGCCACAATTACACTAATACCAAAAGCACACAAAGATCCGACAAAGAAAGAGAATCTCAGGCCAATCTCTCTTATGAATATCGATGCAAAAATACTCAATAAAATTCTTGCCAACCGAATCCAAGAACACATCAAAACGATCATTCACTATGATCAAGTAGGCTTCATCCCAGGGATGCAGGGATGGTTCAATATAAGGAAATCCATCAATGTAATCCACTATATAAACAATCTCAAAGAAAAAAACCACATGGTCATCTCATTAGATGCTGAGAAAGCATTTGACAAAATTCAGCATCCTTTCATACTAAAGGTCTTGGAAAGATCAGGAATTCAAGGCCCTTATCTAAACATAGTAAAAGCAATTTACAGCAAACCGGTAGCCAGCATCAATCTAAATGGAGAGAAACATGAAGCAATCCCACTAAAATCAGAGACTAGACAAGGCTGCCCTCTCTCTCCATATCTTTTCAATATAGTACTTGAAGTTCTAGCTAGAGCAATTAGACAACAAAAAGAGGTCAAAGGGATACAAATTGGAAAGGAAGAAGTCAAACTATCACTATTTGCAGACGATATGATAGTATACTAAAGTGACCCAAAGAACTCCACCAGAGAACTCCTACAGCTGATAAACGACTTCAGCAAAGTGGCCGGATATAAAATCAACTCAAGCAAGTCAGTAGCCTTCCTATACTCAAAGGATAAGCAGGCTGAGAAAGAAGTAAGAGAAATGATACCCTTCAGGATAGCCACAAACCATATAAAGTATCTTGGCGTGACTGTAACCAAACAAGTGAAAGATCTGTATGACAAGAACTTCAAGTCTCTGAAGAAAGAAATTGAAGAAGACCTCAGAAGATGGAAAACTCTGCCATGCTCATGGAATGGCAGGATTAATATAGTAAAAATGAGCATCTTACCAAAAGTAATATACAGATTCAATGCAATCCCCATCAAAATCCCAACTCAATTCTTCATAGAGGTAGAAAGAGCAATTCAAAAATTCATCTGGAATAACAGAAAACCCAGAATAGCTAAAACTATTCTCAACCTCTGGGGGAAATCAGTATCCCGGACCTCAAACTGTACTGCAGAGCAATAGTGTTAAAAACCACATGGTATTGGTACAGTGACAGGCATGTAGATCAATGGAACAGAATTGAAGACCCAGAAATGAATCCACACTCCTATGGTCACTTGATCTTTGACAAAGGAGCTAAAACCATCCAGTGGAAAAAAGATAGCCTTTTCAACAAATGGTGCTGGCTCAACTGGAGGTCAACATGCAGAAGAATGCAAATTGACCCATTCTTATCTCCTTGCACTAAGCTCAATTCCAAGTGGATCAAGGATCTCCACATAAAACCAGACACACTGAAACTAATAGAAGGGAAACTAGGGAAGAACCTTGAACATATGGGCACAGGGGAGAATTTCCTGAACAGAACTCCAATAGCTTATGCTCTAAGATCAAGAATAGACAAATGGATCTCATTAAATTAAAAAGTTTTTGCAAGGCAAAAGACATTGTCAAAAAGACAAAGCGGCAACCAACTAACTGGGAAATGATCTTTACCAACCTTTCATCCGACAGAGGGCTAATATCCAATATATACAAAGACCTCAAGAAGTTAAACTCCAGAGAGGCAAGTAACCCTATTAAAACATGGGGTACAGAGCTAAACAAAGAGTTCTCACCTGAAGAATATCTAATGGCTGAGAAGCACCTAAAGAGATGTTCATCATCCTTAGGGAAATGCAAATCAAAACAACCCTGAGATTCCATCTCACACCAGTCAGGATGGCTAAGATCAAAAACACAGGAGACAGCAGTTGTTGGCGAGGATGTGGAGCAAGAGGAACACTCCTCCACTCCTGTTGGGATTGCAAGCTGGTACAACCACTCTGGAAAGCAGTGTTGCAGTTCCTCTGTAAACTGGGCATGACACTTCCGGTGGATCCGGCTATACCATTCCTGGGCATATACCCAGAGGCTTTACCTGCATGCAATAAGGACATATGCTACACTATGTTCATAGCAGCCTTATTTATAATAGCCAGAAGCTGGAAAGAACCCAGATGTTCCTCAACGGAGGAATGGATTCAGAAGATGTGGTATATTTACACAATGGAATACTACTCTGCAATTAAAAACAATGAATTCACGAAATTCCTAGGCAAATGGTCAGAACTTGAAAAGATCATCCTTTGTGAGGTAACCCAATCACAAAAGAACACACATGGTATGCAGTCACTGATAAGGGGATATTAACCCAGAATCTCGGAATACCCTAGACTCAATTTGCATATCAATAGATTTCTAATAAGATGGAAGGAGAGACCCCTGGTCCTGGAAAGACTGGATGTGGGGGAAGGCCAGGACAAAGAAAAGAGAGGGGGTTGAATGGAGAAAAGAGGGAGGGAAGGGGGCTTATGGGACTTTTGGAGAGGGAGGAAACAGGAAAGGGGAAATGATTTGGAATGTAAATTAAAAAAAAATAAAATAAAATAAAAAAAATAAAGCTAAAACAAGCAATCCTCTGAAGGATAAACCAGACTAAGCCTTTAGGTTAATCACATTTAGGCTTTTCAACTAGTGATTAAAGTCTAAGATTCCAAAAAAAAGAAAGGGATGTCTAAAATATCTGATAGAGAATACAAGTCTATAAATGCGAATGGTATGCTTAAGGATGTTTTAGGGAAGAGTAACACTGTGAGGAACCTGATGCCACACGTTTCTCAATATTTTAATGTTCCATATACCTGAGAGAGGAAAAGGAGTTTCAACTGTAGAACTCAGTCACATGATTCTGCATTATATTGCATAAAGATGCCTGTGGATAGGGACAATTTCTGCCTCTAAAAGTTCATTTGTATGTCATTTCCCATTCAACTTTATTGTTGATGGATCTCAATTTTCTTTCTACTATTCATTTTAGTGGCAAAATTGATATTCTGTGCCTCCTCCATTCCCTTTTCCTTTTGTATTTATATAGATTTTTTTCTTAATATCATTGGCTATATTTTCTTCTTGGATATATCTAAGAGACTTAAACAGTGTCTGATCTGGAATACTTTGCCTAATCTAAATGGAGTCCAAAAACAATGATAACTCTCTAGGTATTTAGTGTTATATGACTTGAAGAAATGCATCTTTGCCCAGATAGGATGTCAGTAAGCCAAATATATTCCACTCAGTTCAAGTTTTTTGTGGTTATTTACACGAATGTGGATGATTCTGAGTCAGCTGAAAAGCCCAACACAACCTGGATAATGAATGGCTCAAGAAATGTGCATCCCTGTAACTTCAAGTCCAACTTGCAAGTTGCCCTGCCACAGAATTATGTTTACTGTTTTTATATGTCCTTGCCAAAGAGATTTGTGGAGATTAAAACTTTCTTAGATTGCCTGGTTTAGCAACTTTAATCATCTTAGTGAGTATTAAGACTTGCTACCATTCCTAAGGTGGCTAAGTACAGCTGTGAGGTATTTATTTTCTTAATAAATTATTTGAAGTTGGAAGGCTCAACTTTAATCTGGATCTTCTGAGGTGGAAAGATCCACCCTTAATCTGGAATACACATTCTGTTGGCAGCTTCTATAAATGATATAGAAGAATGAAGCTTGCTCTATCTTTTTTGCTTACCCTCTCTCTTGCTGGTAAGTCTCTTCCTTCACTGGCATTAGAGCCCACTTCGTTAAGATTTTTGTATATACTGAAGACCAACTGAGATGTTAAGCTTCGAGGACTGAATAGTTACTAGATTCTTAGATCATCTGCTGGTAAACATCCACTGTTGGAGTAGCTGGACTACAGTATGTAAGCCTTCTAATAAATCATATATACATACATATATAATATTTATACAATTATATCGATAAAATTATATCATATATATCTGTATATATACACTTATATGTACATGCATGTATATGTGCATATATCTATATGTATATACATGTATGTTTATACACATAGATAGATAGATAGATAGATAGATAGATAGATAGATAGATAGATAGATAGACAGAGTGAGAGTGAGATTGATTCTAGGTCCTTCTTAAGATACTGCAAGCATCACTGTTGTAGTGGTTCTGACTTCTTTTTTCCAATCATGATTCTGGAGGTACCTTTACATGGCCTCTTTGGGTCAGCAATCTTTGGATAATTAAAACTTAAAGGTATATGAAATGTCCTCATT
This sequence comes from Tokudaia tokunoshimensis, assembly GCA_036184795.1. NCBI lineage: Eukaryota > Metazoa > Chordata > Mammalia > Rodentia > Muridae > Tokudaia > Tokudaia tokunoshimensis. The sequence continues at coordinate 127,498,276 of BTHU01000023.1, read as the reverse complement.
CAAATATGAACAGTTAAAAATAAAGCATGCTAGGATCAGGTGCGAATAATGCCCAATTCTTTTCAATTGAATGAAAACATATTTCCCATATAATTGCCCCTAAACCAATTCCAATGAAAACCAAAATATTGTTTTAAGATGATTTTTGAGTAAACATTTATCACATTGTAAATATTATCAAAACAATATTCCTTACTGTGGAATACAAATATCAAGTCCTAGACAGATAACACATTTTATTTTGCAAATGTCATATCTAAGTAGGAAGTAAAATCATTAAGTGCCACAGGTCATGGCATTCTGTTAACCAGTGCCTTTTAATATAAGGCCAGAAGTGTTCAGGGATATATAATAACACACACACACACACACACACACACACACACACACACACACACACACACACTCACACAGTTTAATTTGACTTAACTACATAGTTTGAACTAGCTCTTTGAAGATCCTATCATTTTAACTTCCATCTCCCTCTCTCTTGTCATTACTAAGCATATACACATAGTGATTCATGATCTTCTGTTTTCCCCATTTCAACATGTAAGCTATGTTTACTCTTTTCCTTATTTCTATTTTTAAAAACTATATGATAATGTATCATATTTATTTTCTGTAATAATCCCAAATCTAACTTATAATGCTAATTCTATATAACATCAGGAAATACATTTGCCCCTTAATTTTCTCCCTATGGGTAGACTCCAATTGTTTCACCAGTGAGGATAAAGTTTGGCCCTTATGTAGTTACTCTGTGATGTGTTTACTACACAGATTCTCCCATATAATTCTTTTGTGTCTCCCTATAACTGTATCTGGTGAAATATAGTTTCTTCTTATCCTTTATGCCTTTCAAATTACTAAATTTAATCATGAAAATTGACTATGCTAATAAAAGGTACTCAGAAAATGTGTATTTTGGCAAGAGCTTTTGAGAATCGTATAATGTGTCTCACGTAGCAACTACAGTCCTTTCCCTGATTCACTGAAAGGACTGAGTATACAGCTAATGGATTACTAGTCTTGAAGGTCAGTCAGGGCAAAAATAGTGAAGGATTTCGTAATAGGTAAGACAGGATTGAAGTACACTAGAAAAAATAACTGGCTGCAATGTAACTTCTGGCTCTGCTGAAGAAAAGTTCCCTAATTTCAATTTTGCAAGGATAAAACTAATTTTCCAAACCTGGTGAAGTGTATCGTTTTCCTAATCCTTAAAAGTGTGCTAGCTATTCATTCTTCATTTGTTCCCAAGCTTAAACATGCAGTTATTGAGGCAGTAACTATGTTGTATTAAATGTTAATCTATAATGTTCTCTTTCCACAGAAATTGGGGTCTCAAATCAGTTGACCTGGGAAGAGCCTTGAGCAGATCTCCAAGGTACTTAGTATTTGAAATATGTTTTGCACTTTCCTGTACTTAAAGGGTGGATTAGAATGTCAGAGGACGGGCTCACAGATAATTAATCTTCCAGTTCTGCTTTGTTACAAAAAATCCCATCCAATCAACACAGGCATCAGAAAAAGAAAGTACTACCATCAGTAACAGAGAACAATATTATCAGTGTCTACAAACCCACTATCAGAAATATCTCAACCACAGTCCCTAGGCTGTATGTGCCAAAAAATAGCTATGAAGTTTTGTACCCCAACACAAAATTGTAAACTTATGTAGAACATCTTTTAAAAAAAACTTTTTTTCTAACTCCATTAAGCATTTCTCAAAACATGAATTTTGTAGATGACAATGTCAAATCCTAGTATTTAAAGGTTGAAGACAACTCTTAGTAAGCAAGGGAGACTAGTGTAAGTCTGAAGAAACAAAGGGACACAAGGCAGAAAACAAAACACTGTCTTGTAAGAGAGTGGAGATAACAGCAATGAGATGGCACAAAAAAAAAAAAATCAACCCTCAATGCTTTGGAGGCATTCACAAAGAATAGTAGGTACCACTTATGCTTTGTAGGAACTGGGCACCAGAATGCTGAAGACCCGCAAGTGATAGAACAATTCTGTGATCAATCTTATGGATAAGAATTTCAAGCCTAGATTTCTGAATACAATATACAAAAACATTACTAGAAGTCCTTCCATTCTGTGAGGTGGTAAAGATGCTTAAGTTTTTTTGGTTTTCTGTATTTGTGGTGTGTGTGTGTGTGTGTGTGTGTGTGTGTGTGTGTGAGAGAGAGAGAGAGAGAGAGAGAGAGAGAGAGAGAGAGAGAGAGAGAGAGAGAGAGAGAGAGAGAGAGAAGAGATTCAGACAAGAGAAGACATGGAGAAAGAATAATTTCATCTTTATTTTCACAAAACTCTATGACAGTTTTAAGTTTTACAATAGGCATTATCTTTATTCTAAACTAAACACTTAGTTGTTTTAGTGAAGAAATAGAGAAACTGAATGTCAGCTCAGACACAAAGAATATTTCCTCAGACCTAAGAAAAACTGTAAAATGTATACAAGGCCTTTGCCAATAATGCTACTAAATCTGCCAACTCTTTAAATTTATAGGCTGGATCCAAATGGAGCAGATCAAATATTTTGACCTGTAGAAAATATAAGGAACACTGAATGAGTTGGATGGTTGGTTACATGAGCAAAGGGCATGTTAACTAAAACAAACACATTATAAAACCCTATAGTTGTAACTGAAAATACCTTGCAGTATGTAAACAATGAAGGGTGGCAGACAGAGGAACTAAGATTGATTGTCATATGTGTGGTCATATAGTTTTCCTTGTTGAATTCCAAACCATCTAGTAAAGTGTGTATGTGTGTGTGTGTGTGTGTGTGTGTGTGTGTGTTCATTTTTAATACTCTAAAGGTATAGAAATATCAGGTGAGTGGGTAATGAGGCAGGTGGTATAAGACACAAAAATATGTGAGGAAATGAGATTGAATAGTGGATTTCTAGTCTCTAGGCCCTCCCAAATAAGTTTCCAGGAATTCAGGACCCAGAGGGATTTTTCTCTCCCTCCACAATTGCTCCTTGCTTCCTAGAGGCAGATCAGTCATTTTTATGTTGTGACAGAATCCCTGATCATATAGTATAAAAGGAAATAAAATATTTAGAGAGAGACTAAGTTCAATGAGCACTGTGAAATTGTCCCCAGATAAAGTATATGATAAAGTGGTCATTCTATATCATCTGAGAAAAGAATTGGGAATCTTGCCTTTGCAATAATTGGTTGCTTGGCAATATATGTCAGCACTCTTCAGGGTGGTTTTTCTGTCTAGGATACCCTAATATATACAAACACCAAGTAGTCATACCTCTGTATTTCCAAAAGGGATTAAATGTATTTTGATGGTTTTGGGTTTTTTTTCTAAATAAAAGGAAGTTATTGCCTCATAGAGTTACACCTTTGTTGTAAGACATGATATTCACTCTTGGCATTTTTCAAGAATACAATATATGAATTATAATCATCATGTTGTATAAGACATCTCAGCCTATTTTTCCTAACTATTTTCCTAACTCTTCAACCCACTATCCTAAGCATTCTAGCCCATGGAAGCCACCATATTCAAGTTCTGGTCAATCAACCACTAGAGATTCCACTCTGAAAGAAATTATTCAGTATGACCACTCCTCTTTCTGGAAGATATGTCTTTTCTCAGATTTTCTGGTAGTTCTTTGTTTTCCAAATGGTCTCTAAATTTACAAAGGGTGTAAGTGTTATTATGCTTCCCTGCACTGACGGTGGAACACCATTTATTAAGCAGCTACTTGTGTGCTTTAAGGTACCGTAAGGTATGTGTTCATTGATGTCCACGTCTGTGAAAGTACCAGTGTTGCATGATCATTTCTACTGCCTCAGCAGCAGTCCTGTCTCTTTCTGAGCTGTGGATTCCTGTGACTTGCAATTTCTCAGTTAGTGTGATCATTTCTGATACCTCATCCATGCTGTTTAATTCCAGTGTGACTGGCCCTTTAGAGTTCTTCATAAGGTGACTTATTTCCAGAGTGGTTTTCTTTTCTTTCTTTTTTTTCTTTCTTTTATTTTGGGGGAGGAGTTCATTTTTATTAGATATTTTCTTTATTTACATTTCAAATATTATCCCCTTTCCTGGTTTCCCTTCCGAAAACACCCTATCCCATCACCCTTACCCCTGTTCACCATCCCACCCACTCCCACTTCTCTCTCCTGGCATTCCCCTATACTGGGGCATCTAACCTTCTCAGGACCAAGGGCTTCTTCGATCATACACATGGAAGCTGTACTCAATGATAAATTGGTCAAGGAAGAAATAAAGAAAGAAATTAAAGACTTTTTAGAATTTAATGAAAATGATGATACAACATACCCAAACTTATGGGACATAATGAAAGCAGTGCTAAGAGGAAAACTCATAGCTCTGAGTGCCTCCAAAAAGAAACTGGAGAGAGCATACACTAGCAGTTTAATGATCACACCTGAAAGCTCTACAACAAAATGGAGCAAATACATCCAAGAGGAGTAAATATCAGGAAATAATCAAACTCAGGGCTGAAATCAACCAAGTAGAAACAAAAAGAACTATACGAAAAATCAACAAAACTAGGAGCTGATTCTTTGAGAAAATCAACAAGATAGATAAACCCTTGGCCAGACTAACCTTAGGGCACAGAGATAGTATTCAAATTAACAAAATCAAAATTGAAAAGGGAGATATAACAACAGAAACTGAAGAAATTAAAAAAAAAATCATTAGATCCTACAAAAGCCTACACTTAACACAACTGGAAAATCTGGATAAAATGGACAAGTTTCTAGATAGATACCAAATACTAAAGTTAAGTCAGGATTAGAAAAACCATCTAAACAGTTCCATAACCCCTAAAGAAATAGAAGCAGTCATTAAAAGTCTCCTAACTGAAAAAAGCCCAGGACTAGATGGTTTTAGTACAGAATTCTATCAGACCTTCAAAGAAGATCTAACACCAATACTCTTCAAACTATTCTACAAAATAGAAACAGGAGGAACACTACCCAACTCTTTCTATGAAGCCACAAAACCACTCAAAGATCCAACAAAGAAAGAGAACTTCAGAACAATTTCCCTTATGAATATCAATGCAAAAATACTCAATAAAATTTTTGCCAACAGAATCGAAGAACACATCAATATGAACATTCACCATGGTCAAGTAGGCTTTATCCCAGTGATGGAGGGATGGTTCAATATACAGAAATTCATCAATGTATTCCACTACATAAACAAACTCAAAGAAAAAAAATCACATGGTCATTTCATTAGATGTCTTTTTTAAATAACAAGTTTTACTTGGAGAATTTCACAGTGTGTATTGCTCATGCATATAGGCAGTTCTAAAGGAACAAATAAACAAACTACAAAGGCAAAAACAACTATTTTAAAAACCTACAAAAATTAAAGTCCTCAATTTTTGTGTTTACTTACAGAACAATGGTTTATGAGCATCAGCATTCTTTTATTTTGTCTTTCCATTCCACTATGAATGAGGTAAACAACCCTCAATATTTTTTCTTAAACTCAGGAAGAGATTTCTTTTTTAAAAAGTGCTTATTTAAATTTACATAATCATTAAAATGTACCTTCCTCTCTCTGAAGGAAAAATGTTATTCTATTTCCTTCAGTCAGGGACATTATTTAATTCAAAGGAGAGCCAGAAAGGTTAAATTATTTCCCTCATTGTGACTGGGAATCACTAATGTGTAAGGTACATCCCAAAGTGTGAACAGAGTCGCAGCTGCAGCTGATTCCAATAGATTAAAAAGATATAGCTATTTTGGGAAAAGTAATAAAATTAAAGCTGCAAATTAAGTTTGAGAAGTAAATCAATCTTTTGATTACTGGGTTTGAGTTTAAGGGCACAAGGAAAAGCTCTATAATTTTCTCAGCATGGTTTGTGGTTTTGAGTCAGCCATGCTGACTGTAGCACAATGCTCTACTTCCTTCTATTTAAATGTCAAATTCTATTTGGCTGGAAATTTTCTTAACCATCAGAGGTTTGTACTGTACATGCCTAACTGATGCTTGGGTTTATAATAACTAAATGAACATTTGACACATGGAATCACACATTTTCTGAAAAATTAGAAATATAGTTATCTTTTCTATTCCCTTAGACTTTACTCACAAAGCAGAAACAGCAGTATTCTTGCTAATGACAGCTCTACTTAGCCTGAAGACTTGGACCAAAACAAAGTGTCTTGAAAAATTATCAGTGAGAGTGGAGCAACTGAGTAGACAGCACTATACAGTCAGATGTAAGGCTACCAAAGCACTTATCCCAAAGTGATGTTTGCAAATTACACATCTATAACAATGAAACACTGCACAGCCACTTGCTTTCTGTTTGCTTAATTTCCCTTTTTCTTAAAATCGCTTTTTTCTCACATAATATATCTTGATTATGGCCCCCCCTTCTCCTTCCATCAGGATCTACCCCCTTTCTATCTCTCATTAGAAAACAAACAGACCTCTAAGGAATTAACATAATATAACATAATAATATATAATATATAACAAATATAAATACATAGGAAAAGTACAAAACAAACCAAAGAACCCAAGGGAAAGCACAAGAAACCGAGACCCAGGACTCAATTGTTCGCTTAGGAATCCCATTAAAAAAAAAATGGACTAAAGTGGAAGTCATAATATATAGACAAAGGACTTGTGAAATAAAAAGATGTAAATAAAATAAAAATAACACATAATAAGATACAATTTTTAAAAAAGGAAAAGCTCCTGACAATACTATAAGACAAGAATCCCACATTTTCTATTGGTCATCTGCTGCTGGGCACGTACCTTACCCTTAAAAATAGTTTGTGTCCAGATCTGGTATTTTTTTATTGGATATTTTCTTTTTTTACATTTCAAATGTTATTCCCTTTCCTGGTTCCCTGCTCCCCCCCGAAAATCCCCTATCCCCTCCCCCTCCCCCTGTGTCTATGAAGGTGTTCACCCACCCACTCTTGTCGTCCCACCCTGGCATCCCCCTACACTGGGGCATCAAGCCTTCACAGGACCAAGGGCCTTATCTCCTGTTGATGCCAGGCAGGGCCATCCTCTACTACATATGCCACTGAAGCCATGGTTCCCTCCATGTGTACTCTTTGGTTGGTGGTTTAGTCCCTGGGAGCTCTGGGGGTACTGGTTGGTTCATATTGTTGCTCCTCCTATGGGACTACAAACCCCTTCAACCTTTTTTTTTAATCAAATGATATTTCTTTAAACAACAAGCAGCAAAAATGTGCAGAGCCAGTTCCTATCTGTTTTTCAGAAGACAGCAAAAGAATATAACATTTTTCTAAACATCAATCAAAGTCACTTCTGAATGTCTAACAATTTTCTATATGATTATGTGTAACTATCATTCACGATTATCCAGAGGCCAGAAACTAAACTATCCATAGGTAGTGTCTTAGGGTTCTCTAGAATCACAGAAATTATGGAATGTCTCTATATATTAATGGAATTTACTGTAATGACTTAGAGTCTGTAGTGCAACTAACCTACCAATGGGCAGCTAAGAATGGGATGTCCAAGAATTTAGTAGTTGCTCAGTTCCACGAGGCTATTTGTTTAAGCTGCTCTCCTGCAGAAGTAGGTTCCAACAGATGTTCTGGCAAGTAAGTGCAAATAATCGAGGAATGAATCTTCCTTCTTCCAATGACATTATGTAGGCCTCCAGTAGAAGGTGTGGCCAAGATAAAAGATGTATACCCCTATTCCTGAATTTAGAACTTGCTTTGTTCCAGGCTAACCTTGTACTCAGAGATCTGCTTTCATGAGTTTCCTGTAATTAACCTAAGATTTTCATGGCCACTATGCCTCACGATCTTCATGTCATGATCCAGGTCAGAAACCTATTTTCCATCCTCAAGATCTGGATCACAGATGTGCCCTCCATTTCTGGATTATAATTCATTCCAGATGTAGTCAAGTTGACCACCAGGAATAGCTATCACAGTTAGTGTATTAAAAAAATATAAAGTCCCTTTTGGAGCCTATTGTATATTTAAACATTTTATGCCAAAACTGTCATCAGTGAATTTCAGCTTAGTTTTCTGCAGCATTACTATTGTTCTAGAATATTTCCATTATTATCCATGAAAGTCCTTTGTGCTATTCTTTCATCTCCTGGTGAATACTACAAATCTACTTTTCAACTCAACAATTTTTCTATTCTAAATATAGAAAGTATTTAAGTTCTAAAAAGTATCATATTGTGAACTTAGTTCTGTATTTCTTTCAGTTCTTTCAACATGCTCGATACATGATTTTTTAGAAAGACATAACCAGTAGGACATAATGGATAGTTAGGTGGATAGGCAGGCAGACAGATGATAAGAAAAAAGTGATTAGTGATTTTGACAATTATAAAACCCAAATCATCCTAAAATAAGTAATCTGCAAGCTGGAGGTGCAAGGATACAGGTAGGAGCCTCAATCTAAGCCTAAGGACTTTGGGAAAAAAGAAGTCAATAATGCTACTCTTATTTGAGTATGAACACTTGAGAGCCTTGAGCGCAATGATTGTAAGTTCAGGAATCCAACAGAGAGAAGATATGTGATATTTTTTATCTAAATGAAGGAGGAAAAGCATATACTATTTGCAGAGAACATGGCCTTTTACTTTATATCTTTGTTCTACTCAGACTTATTCAGGTGATTATTAGGAACCATGTAACTTTCATGGTGAATCTTCTCCATTCAATTCATTCTAATACCAATCTCCAGAAAATTGCCATCACAGAGCTACTTGAAAAGAATGCTTTAGTATTTGTCTATGTATATTTTAATCAAGTGAAGACTGAAGAGCATCACTGATTATTTGAAGTTGTTAATTTAATAAGACTGATATATGAGCCAGGTAAAATGGCATAAACATTTAGTATCAGTACTCAGGAGGCACAGGCAGTTGAATCTCTCTGAGTTCAAGGCCAGCCTGACCTGAAGAGTGAATTTCAGGATATACACACCTATATAGAGAGACCCTGTCTTTAAAAAATCTAAAAGAATCTAATATACACATATCTTATTATATTAATAGCGATTGATTTGGGAATTATGTTAGTTCATTCGGTTTGGGTCATTTTCTGCCTTCTCATAATTTTATTAATACTATATATCTATTAAAATTATGTACAAGTTCCAGAATTCAGACTCAGTTCATTTTACTCTTCAAGTCTTTTTTTTTATTTTGTTGTAATCATATTTGTTTTATTCAGTAATTTTTCTGAACCAATTTTCTAAGTTTGTTGTTGTTATCTGCCATGCTTTTATACAAGGGAATAGAAGTGTTCTTAAATATCTTGGATCAGAAATATACCCAGAATCAGTTACACATTGCTGTACATGTTCAGCATTTATCAAGTCAGTTGGCAACTAACTTGTCTTAGCTTCCACTACCTGGTAATGGAAACATTTATGTTAATATGTAAAACCAAATGTGGAGAGCAGATATCTTTCAGAATTTACTTACCCATATACTTTCATGGTCTTTTGAATTTCTAGGAATATACTGTATGTTTGTGCAGAGGACTATGGACATTTGCATCTCCAATTTTTCATTGTGTGTGGTTTCTTTTTTGCAAGGTTGTTGCTTTTTGAAACTGAAATAGAGCATTGCTATTTTAAAAAATTTGCCCAGTTTGCACAAATCACCACAGGAATATTGCTATTTGCACTAAAAAAAGGTAATACTTATGTCAAATAAAGATGAGTTTATAATTGATTTTATCAACTATCTGACAGTTATTTCAAATTATGACACTTTTCTGTGGATGTGATTTTAGAGGCAGCATTCAAGTAATTCCACCATATTCAATGAATGGTAGCTAATTTTATTTCCAAAAGTCTCATAATTCTAATGGAAAAGAGAATGGTAACAGGGCAATTATTTTCAATTTCCATAAAGCATGCTGTTTTTATAGTACTAATTCAATTTTCTCTTGTGAGTAGACTTCAGATTTTAAGGGAATGTGATTAATTTTTAAATCGGAAGTTACCTTTAACTTAATTCATCATCGTTCTCATTTCTCTTTGCATAAAAAGTCAATTATCAGATATCTTTATTTCATCAAATATACTCCACTAACATCCACCTTAAATTGTGTTTTCTCATCTTATTTTTTTTTATTTTTTTTATTTTTTTTTATTTTTATGATTTTTTTATTTATTTTATTTTATTTTTTTAATTTACATTCCAAATCACTTCCCCTTTCCGGTTTCCTCCCTCCCCGAAAGTCCCATAAGCCCTCTTCCCTCCGTCTTTTCTCCATTCAACCCCCTCTCGTTACTCTGTCCTGGCGTTCCCCTACATCCAGTCTTTCCAGGACCAGGGGTCTCTCCTACCATCTTTTTAGAAATCTATTGATATGCAGATTGTGTCTAGGGTATTCCGAGATTCTGGGTCAATATCCCCTTATCAGTGACTGCATACCATGTGTGTTCTTTTGTGATTGGGTTACCTCACTAAGGATGATATTTTCAAGTTCTGACCATTTGCCTAGGAATTTCGTGAATTCATTGTTTTTAATTGCAGAGTAGTATTCCATTGTGTAGATATACCACATCTCATCTTATTTTTAACGTTTTAAAAATTTTTTAAACAATCTTATCAAGCCTGTGGTCTAAGGACTTAATTCTCTTAAGCCTTGAGGAAGTTTAGTAGTAATTTATGGTGTAGTAAAAGAATATTAACTAAAGTTATGTTCTAAGAAAACAAATGCAAATTTATATTATATGTGTACATTAAATGTAATCTTGAATAGGAGCACATGCTGGAACATCACTAAGAAAGTCTGCCATTGTCTTTCACACCTAGTTTGCATATCATTGTATCTTCTAAAACCACTGGATCACTTACTCTGATGAATTATCTGAACTTATTGACACCCCATCAAGAAATAAATTTAGTAGGACTAGTTTCATGTTGTTTCTGATATTTTGTTCTGAAATGACTGGCACTCCTTCCTCGGAAATTTTGCTCACTCTTCTTGCATCATTGTTGAACCTCCAGGCAGCTACCACAACCTAGGACAATCATTTGCAGTGGCCCCCATGCAAGGGAATAAATCCTGACCATGGCTGAGAAGCATATAAAGAAATGTTCAACATCCTTAGTCATCAGGGAAATGCAAATCAAAACAACCCTGAGATTTCACCTCACACCAGTCAGAATGGCTAAGATCAAAAACATAGGAGACAGCAGTTGCTGGCAAGGATGTGGAGAAAGAGGTACACTCCGGCACTCCTGGTGGGATTGCAAGCTGGTACAACCATTCTGGAAAGCAGACTGGGGGTTCCTCAGAAAACTGGTCATAATACTATCCTGCTATACCACTTCTAAGCATATACCCAGAAGATTCTCCAACATGTAATAAGGACACATGCTCCACTATGTTCATAGCAGCCCTATTTATAATAGCCAGAAGCTGAAAAGGACCCAGATGTCCCTCAACGGAGGAATGGATACAGAAAATGTGGTATATTTACACTATGGAATACTACTCAGCAATTAAAAATAATGAATTCATGAAATTCTTAGGCAAGTGGGGGGAACTGGAGTATGTCATCCTGAGTGAGGTGACCCAGTTACAAAAGAACACACTTGGTATGCACTCACTGATAAGCAGATATTACCACAGAAGCTTGGAATACCCAAGAAACAATTTGCATATCAAATGATGCCCAAGAAGAAAGAAGGAGAGGACCCTGGTCCTGGAAAAACTGGATGCAGCAATGTAAGGGAATGCCAGGACAGAGAGGCTGGAGGGGGTTGACTGGGGAACAGGTGGAGGAAAGAGGGCTTATGGGACATTTGGGGAGGGGGGTATCCAGGAAAGGGGAAATCATTTGAAATGTAAATAAAGACTATATCTAATAAAAAAGTGTCAAGTCATTGAGTTACAAGGTTCTTCTTCCTATCAAAATTTGCCGTGATCCTGACCTCCATGTATACTTCTTGATCACAATCTAATGTTAAACGTTGGGCCAAAGGAATTTGAGTAACCTTCCATATCTCTAGTCCTGACAAACAAGGACATAATAGGTTATTGTTTCAAACCACTAATTTTAAATTCATTTATTACACAGGAATAGATAACATTATGGACAGATGACTTTCTGAATATCTATGACAACACTGAATAAAAATTAGGTAAAATTATTTTTTAAATACTGTTATGTTAACTGATGAGGGAAAAATCACATTTTATTTATGTTTTCTACTCACAATTCTGTTTTAGTAACCTCAGCATAACTTTAGAAAAAGTACAAAGGTATATCTTGAATATCTAGTGAATGAAAAACACCCCATGCTACAAACTTGGTTTGGATCACCACTGCCAACATGTATTTTACTTAAAAGTTATGATAGATGAAATAGCATTCCTCAAAATGTATATGATGAACAACCAATATATAATATCAGGATAATTAGAGATGGAAACCATCAAAGTGCAATTAGACTTTGAGGAGCTTATGAGTGAAAGGTACTTCCTTGTGACTAAATCAACCTTTTTATTTTCTGAAAGATGAAGAGACTCTAGTGTTCTTTATCCACCAGTGCAATCATGATAAAAAGATCACCACTTGTCAGGCAGGACAAGAGGCCTCACTCTGAACCAAATCTACCATCATATGCATCTTTGACTTCACAGCATCCACAATGGTGAGAAAGAAATAACTTAGGTCTTTAAGCCACCCAGTGATTTGTATTTTGTCAAAGCAGTTAAAACTGATTATGGTAGGAAATGGCTGCAGGTGGGAGTAGTATTATATATTCAAGCACATTTTATTTTGCTTTGAGGTACTAAGCACTGAACCTATGTCAACTGCTCTGTTGCTGAGCAATTTCCTAGCCCTAAGCTAATTTGAAATATGCATCTGTTTTACCAATATATGAAGATCAAAAAGTAAAATTTCTGACTCAATACTTCCTATAATGAGGATATGAAAATCAAAGGAGTGTTGACTAAAAATAAAACAAATAATACCAAGCTCCATTTCATTTACTCCCATTCTATTGTCTCTTTTTACTCTTTCCTTCATCTGATTGTTTTTCTCTGTGTAGTTAAGTTCCCAGATGTAATTGTAACAATACCATAAGGTTTTTAAAAAGAACAAGAAATAAAGGTGGACTCTAAGGCTCTACACAAAGACTAACTGCTAAATGAGGGTGCTTCTGTATCTCATAAATTATAAGTCTATTTGTTTTGTTCATTACAATATGCTTTCATTGGCATATGCTATAATTGAAGTTTATATTTTATGTAAATTTTATTCATATTGTTCTCCAACAGCTAAAAGTGCACTGGCTTTTCACTTTAAAAGTCATGATGATTTCAAATGAAGAAATAAATGTTATTACTTATGCTGACCAGCAGAGAGGTAACTCAAAGTTTGGGAAAATGTTAAGACCCCTAGGATTATAGTTTTCAATATGCAGTGAAGGATTACAGTTAGATGCCCTTTAAGAGAATGTACTGTCCTAGCAGTAGAACCATTCTGAAATGATGAGAGGAAAATTTATTAGAATACCTGAGCAACTTATATCTTGCTACCATATTCCAGTCTGTACAGAGGGCATAAATCAAATGGAAATGGATCTCAGAGGTGCAAAGATCCAATTTCATTTTATAGATCAGTTTTCCTTTTTCATAGACATTCAAAAAAGGAAATATGAGCTCTCTACTAGGAACAAAGAAGTCTTATGATATTTTCATTGGCTGGAAAATTCTTATCTCTATCCAAGGTATCCCTAAGCTCTAATAGTTTCAACTAGTTCATCAGTACTACCATAGCAACTTTCACTGGGAAGCCTGAACACATGCGATATCACTACCAGTTCTTACATTTTCTACTGAAAAAGAGACCAGCCTCTTGAGACCGTTGACTATATGGCATTAATATGTGAATAGTATACATTTTCATGTCACAGACTCTTGAGCCAGGTCTTTTATAGGCAACTGAGAAATTAACATTCTCTGGATGACAAAAAGATGTCTGAAACCAACAAATATCAGAGAAAACAGTTTTGTTTGCACCTATGTGTAGTCCCCATATTTACAACAATTTGCAGGTTTGACCGTGGTTTTAGTATGTTTTTCAGCTGAACTTGATTATGACTTAATGATACTTCATAATTCAGATTTCTACACAGCTATTAATATTAAACTTTTCAATTCTTGGTTAAAGCACATTTTTGTGCCTATGACCAAACCACATAAAGTACTAGAAGTCATACCAGCGTGTTCAAATTCAATAGTAATTACCATTACCAATGTCTCCTGCCATGATTTACTCATGTCCCACATATTATATAATTGACATCAACGTGTAATAATAATATATATAAAATATATAAAAGTGTGGAAGTGAATATGTTATACTCTCAGTGGGATTGTAAATCTTTCCAAGAGAGGATAAACAGCAATTGTTTACATTGTTTCACCTGCCAATTCCAATATCTCTATCAGGGAATCTTGACTTTACTAGTCTAGAATACATTGAAAACCCCTGCGCTACCTAAGACAATTTATATATATATATATATATATATATACATATATATATATATATATATATATATATATATATATTGATAAGCAGAAATATTTTATGGTGCATGTAAAGGGGAGAAGAAGAGGGACAATATTTTAACATATTTCTTATGGTAATAAATGGTGGTGCAGATAAAGCAGAGTTAACAAAATACAGCCCTGACCTTAGATCTAAAGAGAAAGAACACATAAACAGGCACATGTAGTACCACCTAAGTTCTCTAAGTAAGGAAAAACACTGAGAGCAGATTGATTATCTGTCATGGAGAAATGGACATCTTAGGGAAAATGTGAATAATGTTCAGAGTCCTGGAAAATGAGTTTTGCATGACAGAGGAGGAGATGATGGAAATTCGAGCACACAAAAGAGCAAATTAATAGAAAAAGAATCAACAACCTGGCAAGATGACAGGCGATGCTTTATAATGACTATGCAACTGCAGAGTAGAGTCTAGGTAGGAAAAAAGGTGAGTGTGCACCTGGAGAGGAAGTCTGACTAAGAAAAATCTTGTTTGCCAAGCTAAGTAAAATGCACTTAACCTTGTAAGGACTACAGTAGCAAGAAAGAGGAAATAAGTGTAGCCTGCAGGGTAAACTGATCAGTTCCATTAATACAATTCATTCTGTGGAACATGATAGGAGGGAAAGCTGCAACCCACATAGTTCTCAGGTATAATGCCTGTTTCCTGCTTCTAGTAAGAGCAATAGGTTTCGCTCCTTAATCAATGAAAATGTGAATGTCAATGGGGAAGTCAATAGCATTTATACTTTGTACTTTCATCACATCACTAAGAAATAATGACTAAGAAGACAGGTGTATTAAGCTTCTTGCTTGGTTGCAGAACTACTGATTGGCTTTCAGGGCTTCACTGGGTGTGCTTTCAATCTATATGAGAGGATTGTCAGCACCATCGAATTTCATAATAGTCCCTCCCCCCCCGATCATTATTTCCTCCAAAGTTCAATGGGAAGCTTGGTACTGTGTATTTAGAGAGTATGATAGTTTATTTTTTCTGATGCTGTGATAAAAGATTGTGATGGAAGCAATGTAGAGAGAATGTTATTTGCTCACACAATTCCAGTTTATACTTCATCACTAGAGGGGAGATGTGGCAGCAGGAGCTTAGGGAAGCTAGTCAAATGGCATCCATAATATGAACAGAGAGCAACAAATTCATGCATAATTACTAATGCTGTGCTTGTCCCTATTCATAGATAGTTCAGGATCATCTTCCTTAGATAAAGGTACCACCCATGATGGATAGATCTCCCCACTCTAACTAACAATCAAGATAATCTCCCATAGACATCCCCACAGGCCAACCTAATTTAGATAATCTCTCCTCTGTGGTGATTCCGGATTATGTCAAATTGATATTTAAACTAACTATGGCAACTAACTTTTGTCAATTTGACACATGAATATATTGTTTCAGTGGCATAATTTTGTCCCTTGTTCATAGTCTTATGCTCACCTCACAATATAAAAAGCAGCTCAACTTTAAAATCCCTGGTAGTCTTTAAAAATTCTAAAACTTTAAAAGTCTAAATTCATTCCACTATGAGCTCCTGTTAAATGAAAAGCTAGTTACCTATGATCAGTCTATGACACAAAATAAATATTCTCACTTTAAAAAGGAAAAGTTGATAAATAGCAAGAAGTAATAAACTCAAAATCCAGCATGATAAGTATCAAATCCTAGAGTCCATATCCATCATCTGGAGCTTCAAAAAATGGTTGAGATGCCTGTTTCTCGAGGCCTACCACCTATGACTCATGCAGCTTTTCTTTTAGAAAAATTATCTTCCACATTTGCAGTCTTCCTAGCAGATAGACCACAGTCCTGGAATCCCCAGTACTCTGAGGTCTATATTACAACTGACATATAACTTTCAAAGCTTCAGATAATGGGTTCTCATGGCCACTCCACTAATACTCTAGCCCTGATACACATTGCCTTGTCTTAACTGCTCTCCATGACTCCATAAATCTTATATCTTTCATTCCTAGATGCTCAAGAAGTCTTGTGATACCATGGGAAATAAAAGTGCGCAAGATTGAGGAGTCAAGGACACCAGAAGAAGTGGCTGTTATTACTAGGTACATTAATTGATACATACATAATTATTAGAGAATGTTTTGATTGTATTTCTATTTTCACTCTAAGTTGTCAAGAAGAGCCCATGGTATTCTCAGTTAAATCTTGTTTACTCTTTGCCTCCTGGAGTGAATGAACTTCTGAAGGAATCACCATCCCTGAGCTCAATCTCTACTACAGACCAATAGGGATGAAAACTGCATGGTATCTGTAAAGAGACAGGCAGGACTATCAATGGAATAGAATTGAAGACCCAGAAATGAACCCACACACATATGGTCACTTGATATTTGAAAAATGAGCTAAAAACATCCAGTGGAAAAAAGACAGCATTTTTAACAAATGGTGCTGGATCCACTGGTGTCAGCATGTAGAAAAATGCAAGTCACCCCATTCTTATCTCCTTGTACAATGCTCAAGTCCAAGTGGATCAAGGATCTCCACATAAAACCAGATACACTGAAGCTTATAGAGGAGAAAGTAGGGAAGAGCCTCGATCACATGGGCACAGGGGAAATTTTCCTGAACAGAACACCAATGACTTATGCTCTAAGAACAAGAATCAACAAATGGGACTTCATAAAATTGCAAAGCTTCTGTAAGGCAAAGACACTATCAATAGGACAAAATGGCAACCAACAGATTGGGAAAAGATCTTTAACAATCCTACGTCTGACAGAGGATAACATCCAATATACACAAAGAACTCAAGAAGTTAGACTCCAGAGAGTCAAATAACCCTATTAAAAATAGGGTACAGAGCTAAACAGAGAATTCTCAAGTGAGGAAACTCAAATGGCTCTGAAGCACCTAAAAAAATGTTCAGCATCCTTAGATATCAGGGAAATGCAAATCAAGAAGTGAGAGGGGGTGGAATGGGGAGCAAGGGTAGGGAAGAGGGCTTATGGGACTTTCGGGGTGGGAGGAACCAGTAAAGGGGAAATCATTGGGAATGTAAATAAAAAATATAGAAAAAACAAACAAACAAACAAACAAACAAACCCTGAGATTCTACCTCACACCAGTCAGAATGGCTAAGTTGAAAAACTCAGGAGACAGCAGATGCTGGCAAGGATGTGGAGAAAGAGGAACACTCCTCCACTGCTGGTGGGATTGCAAGCTGGTACAACCACTCTGGAAAGCAGTCTGGCAGTTCCTCAGAAAACTGGGCATGACACTCCCGGAGGATCCGGCTATACCACTCCTGGGCATATACCCAGAGGCTTTACCTGCATGCAGTAAGGACACATGCTCCACTATGTTCATAGCAGCCTTATTTATAATAGTCAGAAGCTGGAAAGAACCCAGATGTCCCTCAACGGAGGAATGGATTCAGAAGATGTGGTATATTTACACAATGGAATACTACTCTGCAATTTAAAACAATGAATTCATGAAATATTTAGGCAAATGGATGGAACTAGAAAGTGTCATCCTGAGTGAAGTAACCCAACCCCAAGGGAACACACAAGGTATGCACTCACTTATAAGTGAATATTAGACCAAAAGCTCAGAATAAACAAGATACAATTCACAGACCACATGAAGCTCAAGAAGAAGGAAGACCAAAATTTGGGTGCTTCGTTTTTTCTGAGAAAGGGAACAAAATACTCACAGGAGCAATTATGGAGAAAAAGTATGGGGCAGAGACTGAAGGAAAAGCCATCCAGAGACTGTCCTTCCTGGAGATTCATCCTATAAACAGTCACCAAACCCCAACAGTATTGTGGATGCTAAGAAGTGCTTGCCGAAAGGAGCCTGATATGGTTGTCTCCTGAGAGGCCCTGCCAGAGACTTACAGATGCAGAGGCAGATGCTAGCAGCAAACCATTGGACTGTGTGCAGGGTCCCCAATGGAGGAGTTGGAGGGAGGGCTGGAGGAGCTGAAGGGGTTTGCAGCCTCGTGGGAAGAACGATGATGTCTGCCAACCAGACCCACAGGGCTCCCAAGGGATACACATCCTTCTAGCGCTGATTTTGGTAGAAGAATGCCTTGTTGGGCATTAGTGGAAGAGGCTGTCCTTAGTCCTGTGAATGCTAGATAGATGCCCCAGCGTGGGGAATCGAGGCAGGGGTAGGTGGGAGTGGGTTGGGTGGAGGGGCATCCTCATGGAGGCAGGGGAGGGAGGATGGCTTGGGGGTTTTCTGAGAGGGGGGGAACCGGGAAAGGAAATAACATTTGAAATGTAAATGAAGAATATATTCAATAAAAAATTGTAATGTTTATTGAAATTCATTCCAAGTTATATATATCATGATACAATGTATTATGATTATATTATCATTATATTCTTAACTCTTAATGAATCCGAGAGGGTCTATGAAAATTACTTTTTAGTAATATAAAGTAGATAGCATTATCCTTGAACAAAACTTTACAAGTTGTAATTTTTTTTTAAAGAATAAAGTACTTGATGTTTACATTTTTACAACTGGTAGACTGTATTTCACACAAAATATGTAGTTTTACAGTATTGAGTATTCAAAAATCAGTATAGAACTTAAAATGGTTTATACTATACCTATCTTACTTTATCGAACAAAAATTAAAGAAAACAAAGTTGTGTATGTATATATTGTTGATATATATATGTATATATATACATATATACGTATTAAATATAAGGTATAATACAGCAATTAGAAGTAAATTGAAGTTGAACATGAACATATTGATTATACATGAAATGTTTTATTATGGCCTGTAAATGTATAAAAGTATGTGCTTTCTGATGTTAATTCAATTTTCTTAAGATTTCTTTTCTTGGGGCTGGAGAGATGGCTCAGCAGTTAAGAGCACTGACTGCACTTCCAAAGGTCCTGAGTTCAAATCCCAGCAACCACATGGTGGCTCACAACCATCCAAAAACAAGATCTGACGCCCTCTTCTGGAGTGTCTGAAAAAAACAGATACAGTGTACTCACATAACAATAAATAAATCTTTAAAAAAAAAATTTTTCCTTTTTTTTTTTTTTGGTTTTTCGAGACAGGGTTTCTCTGTATAGCCCTGGCTGTCCTGGAACTCACTCTGTAGACCAGGCTGGCCTCGAACTCAGAAATCCGCCTGCCTCTGCCTCCCAAGTGCTAGGATTAAAGGCGTGCGCCACCACCGCCCGGCAAGATTTATTTTCTTGTAACATTTATTTCTAATCTGTTCCTCTATAGGACAATAGAACCTCTTTGCTACAAGGATTAGATAGTTCTGGGACTGATCCCAAAATCTGATTCTGAGATATTCAATCTAATTCTTTGCTATCTTGAGAAATGAGAAAAAATGAGGGGGAAAATGAAATCTTGAGTTCCAGTCAAGAAACGTGCCTAATAATAATTCTGTTTATTGCCACTTGGTATTCAAAGGGCAGTGAAAAAAGCTATCCATGGCAAGTTAATATATGTAGAGACCACTTATAATTTCTTTCCCATTCCTTTGCAATACAAGACTCTTGTCAAAGTTAAGAAAATTAATTGCAGACATATTGACTTCATTTGTGAACTTGCTTAATGCACTGCTTAACTTTAACTAATCAATCACATTTGAAATTGGACACTTGGTAATGACAGCTATTAGCCATGGGTCTAGGAAAAACTCATGTGGCAAAAAGTGTAACCTGAAAGCAGGTCCTCATATTTTTAAAAACTTTTAATGTTACTAAAATATGTCAAAATTTACCTTCAAGTGGAAACTATGCCTGAGCACTGCTATTGCAGTCACACCCGACTATATATTGCTGATACATATTTAAAAATTGTTGGAGTTCTTCATTTCAAAAGATTTTATATTTCCATTAAGATGTGACTTCACTTATGTGAATGTGTAATATGATATTTCTGATGTACGCTTAATAATAAGACTGAACACACAGGACATGCAAACACATGAGAGAGAGACAGAGAGAGAGAGAGACAGAGACAGAGACAGAGACAGAGACAGAGACAGAGGAGAGAGAGAAAGAAAGAGAGAGAGAGAGAGACAGAAAGACAGAGAGACAGAGAGAGGAGAGAGGGGGGCTTTATTTTTCTTGAAAGTCAAAACTGTCATCTAACAAAGACATTTTTTTGTGCATAGTGGGGGAGAACCAATACAATATTTCTTCTCAGAATTCTGTGTGTGGGTATGAGATAAAAAATTCTGCTTATAAGATTTTTAAACTGGTACTACAAGATGTCAATGCATGTCACACAGAAATATAGAAAAACAGGAAATAAAAGAGAAACAGACTTCATTATGTATGCTGCTTTGTTTCTCAAGGCATTTTAATGTTTTCTTTTGGAGAAATGTTAATAATATCTGATAGACAGTATATAATACCCTTAGAAAATCTGAATACCATTACATTTTATTGAATGAAATGATCCAAACAAAGAAAAGACACAAAAATGGTTTATGTACACATACATATATATACATGTAAATATATTTATATATATAATATGATAGAAATTTTCAAAGGCATTAATAGAAAATTCATAGTTGTTATCATTATTATATTTTGTTTTAGTTATAAAAGTGATTCATAATTTTTTTAAAAAAATTCCTGGTAATACAAATAAAGTATGTTATGAAAATAATTATGCTTTCTGTTTTTAAATATGATTTTGTTGAACAATTTTATACATGTATAGAAGATATTGTGATTATTCTCACCCTACCTTTTCAAATGTTCCACAAATTCACCCAATTCCTATCTACTTCATTCCTAACCACTATCAGATCCTTTCCCAGGTTCATAACTTCATAACTTTAGTGTGTATGTGTGTGTGTGTGTGTGTGTGTGTGTGTGTGTTTTGGTGAGGAGAGGATTTAGTTTAAACAGGGCCATCTGTGTCCATATAGAACTGCAACTGTATATTGGGGCCTTGTGGCACCATCAAAGCATATATAACAGAAGGCAATGTTTCCCCATTTCCCTAAATCTCTCAGTAGCAAAAAGATCATCAGTGAGAGATATGGCACACAAGTTCTTGCTCCTTCCATGTCTGACTATTGCCAGACCCACTCTTTGGCAGACTCAGAGCATGCATCATCAACAGTGACTGCAAATTTGTGATTGTGGTGACTAGATCTTATTCAGAAGATGATAGTGCGTAGCTCTTCCCAATCATATTATCTCTTATGTTCTTTCTGACAATATTTTATGTGTCTCAACTTTCCTCTTCTATAAGTACTCAGCTACCATTCAAAAAGGAAAAAAAGCAAACAAACAAAACACTTCACTTCACTGTGCTTCTTCAAATATTAAAAGAAAGCATGTATACTTGGAAATGTCTCAAATGTGACTATTTCAAAAATTAAAACCTCCATAGCTTGTTTGTGTCTAGAGCTGAGTTTCCTAGGTAACTGTATTAAACCCAATAATGTCCAAATCATCAAAGCCAGGAACACTTACTGGAGTACTAATTCCATTTACTGGAGTAAATGTCAACTGGAAATGGTTATAACAATGGCTATGATTTACTTAATGTAGGAGAAAATTATACATGTAGAGTTAAATCTTCTATTCATATACTTCTAAATCATCTGTGTGGAAATAGCCATTTTCCATCTGCTTAGTCTAGATTTATTATGGTGAAAACAAGGAAAAAATGTTTTTCAAGTTAATAAGTAGATCTTTTACTTACCTCAAAGACAACTTTTGCAAAAATGGTTTCCTTCTTTTTGGGTGTTTCATTTGTATACAAAGAATCTTTTTTTTTTTTTAATTTCCACATCCCCAATTTGAGCAAGCTAAATTGCTCAAGGTTTCTCCAAAGCTCCCTAATGTGCAATGCCATTTAATGTCTTTTTTTACATTACTATTCTTTTTTTTAATTTTCTATATTTTTTATTTACATTCCAAATGATTTCCCCTTTCCCATTTCCTCCCTCCCCGAAAGTCCCATAAGCCCCCTTCCCTCCCTCTGTTCCCCATTCAACCCCCTCTCGTTTCTCTGTGCTGGTATTCCCCTACATCCAGTCTTTCCAGGACCAGGGGTCTATCCTTCCATCTTCTTGGACATCTATTGATATGTGAATTGCGTCTTGGGTATTCCGAGATTCTGGGTTAATATCCCCTTATCAGTGACTGCATACCATGTGTGTTCTTTTGTGATTGGGTTACCTCACTAAGGATGATATTTTCCAGTTCTGACCATTTGCCTAAGAATTTTGTGAATTCATTGTTTTAAATTGCAGAGTAGTATTCCATTGTGTAAATATACCACATCTTCTGACTCCATTCCTCCGTTGAGGGACATCTGGGTTCTTTTCAGCCTCTGGCTATTATAAATAAGGCTGATATGAACATAGTGGAGCATGTGTCCTTATTGCATCCTGGTATATGCCCAGGAGTGGTATAGCAGGATCCTCCGGGAGTGTCATGCCCAGTTTTCTGACAAAATAGAAACAGAAGGAACACTACCCAACTTGTTCTATGAAGCCACAATTACGCTAATACCAAAATCACACAAAGATCCGACAAAGAAAGAGAATCTCAGGCAAGTTTCTCTTATGAATATCAATGCAAAAATACTCAATAAAATTCTTGCCCACCGAGTCCAAGAACACATCAAAACGATCATTCACTATGATCAAGTAGGCTTCATCCCAGGAATGCAGCGATGGTTCAATATAAGGAAGTCCATCAATGTAATCCACTACATAAACA
This sequence comes from Tokudaia tokunoshimensis, assembly GCA_036184795.1. Taxonomy (NCBI): domain Eukaryota; kingdom Metazoa; phylum Chordata; class Mammalia; order Rodentia; family Muridae; genus Tokudaia; species Tokudaia tokunoshimensis. The sequence continues at coordinate 127,474,985 of BTHU01000023.1, read as the reverse complement.
ATCTCAAAGAAAAAAAAAACCCACATGGTCATTTCATTAGATGCTGAGAAAGCATTTGACAAAATTCAGCATCCTTTCATGTTAAAGTCTTGGAAAGATCAGGAATTCGAGGCCCATATCTAAACCTAGTAAAAACAATTTACAGCAAACCAGTAGCCAACATCAATCTAAATGGAGAGAAACTTGAAGCAATCCCACTAAAATCAGGGACTAGACAAGGCTGCCCTCTCTCTCCATATGTTTTGAATTTAATGTCTTTTTAATAATGAGATTTAAGTTAATTTTTCCAAACCTGACGGTGCCCTTGACTTACCAACTTGCTTCAACTATGACAGCATCCTTAATACTAGGCTGCATATACATAAAGCCTTGTATAAAAAGAAATATATTTTATGGGTGTCCTTAAAGGATGTGTATGTGTGTAAATCATGTATAAATCAAAGCATTTCAAGTGGAAATGGTGGCTACAATAGGGGTCCCATCTTAAGTTAGTTGCAAGTCACTGAATATGTGGTTTTCCAAATGTTAAATTCCTTTTAGCTTCAAATCTATAGGCAAGAATTCTGAAATTTATAAGGTTTTAAATATTTGAAGACTGATATTAAGTATTTGTAGTCTGTTACATATAAACAGAGAATTTCAACTCGGTAAGAAGCCTCAATGTTACTTGTGTATTCCTATTTTGCTGCACTTTAATAAACAAATAAGAAAAACAATGATTTATAGAGCAGTTTTTATAAGAATATGCAAAATCATGTAATTTAGAGTAAGACAATTGCAGTTGTCAATTATGTTCTGAGTCTTTCCTAACCTTGCTAAGTGGAATAAAAATAATTAACGTGTATAGATATTTTTAAATGCCAAAATGTTGCAAAAGTCTATCATAAAACCTGAGACAGATTAACATTTTAATGATATTTTGCTTTGTTAATTGTGATCTCTAAAATATAACACTTGATCCAGTACAGAAGTAGAATCATATCAGCTTACAGATGAAAACTCAAAAGTTCAGAAACCTAAAATGATTTAGGGATAAAATTAATGAGTTCCATTGGAATTTGGGCCAAAATTTTGTTCTTACCTCCTCTGTTTCTCTTCACATATCATCATACTCATTAGATGGATGATATAATGTGATATCAATGTTTCTCATATATTAATGCTCTTCTTTCATGATCTCACAATTTTAATAACTTTTCACTATTGCCATTGTCCACATGTCCATCATAGTTCTTGTTAATTCAATCATATTGAACATAGGCATAGCTACAGGGCTGAACGACTAGCTTCAGGTTTAGACATACTTAAACACCTATAATTTTTAAGTTTACCAAGTCATCAAGTTTTATAATATTTTCTACAACCAAACATTCCTTTGAGACATTTATCCTAAATCTCATTTATGACACCTAAATCTTATTGATTCTAGTCTTGTGCTCAGGCAAAAAAAAAAGTTATCTAAAAAAAACAAACCTTAGCTATTGAATAATATTCTATAGTTATCATGTACTGTTTGTTTTATCCATTATGCTATCAAACTACAACACATGTACACACGGAAGCAAGTAGATAATTAAGTAGCATATGTTATAAAAGGAGAAATGTTGCAAGGCTTCTCTCTTAAGAAGAATTTAAAAGAGTCTAAAGGTTAAAAGAAAAGATCAAAAACAGAATGATAGTTCCCAGGATCTAGAAAAGGGAGAATGGTTTGTTGTTCAATGAGTATGGGAAGTATAAAACAATTGTAAGATGAATAAATATATTACTTGGGGATGTCGAGAGAAATGGAACTCATAGAATGGATGTATATAGCAAAGGCTTGCACTTCATTGGATTTCAGGATCCAAGAGTGACATTCCAACAATCTGTTGGCTTGCTGTAGAAGCTAAGAACCTGGTTGCAGTTTAGTCCTTGAAGGATGGTCTCCTCAACATTTCTAATCTGATAATGAAATCCTGGAGGATCACCGGAGAGCTGCTTGGCTTTATCACATGCTGGAAGGCCACAGAAGCTAGGCTCTAATGTCAGGAAAAATGACTGCAGCATCAGCAATAGCTGCAATGGTATAGATGCATTCACCAAGAAAGAACAAATGTGAGTGGGCAAAAGAGTGAGTGCTTTTCCCTTAGACCTTTACACTGTGATTGTACCATTCCTGGGGAAATAACCTCTCTGACCTTCCATTAACAAATACTTCTTCATTGACTCCTGGTCTCATCAAGTTGACAGCCAAGATCAATAATCAGTAAATGTTAGAGATGTGGTATACCACATAACATACAGTTATCAATAGGTGCAAATCATTAGGGTCAAATTTTCTTAATACATGCAATCATTAACTCACACAGAGACAAAACAATAGCAAAAGAAGAACTTAAGAGAGAAAGTAAATGCAGAAAAGATGTCACTTGGATGATACAAGCAGATCAAGAAGGAGAAACTCAAAGAGAATATATTTCTTTAGGATTTTAGTTACAAAATTCAGTTTTGCAATGTTAATTCATAGTTTGAATTGAATTTTGTCTGACTAATAACATATTTAAATACAGTTATTACATTTGGGCTTAGGTAACAAACAACTGCAATAAACTGACCCTATTATGAAAAACTATCAATAACAAAAGAGCACTCATATTGCTATTATTAAGAATGTTTTAATATTTAAATCTTAAATTTTGTTTCTAAAAACTTGTAAGCAAGTCATAAAATATATCTTTGTTGTATAACAAAATCTTAACATAGCTACACTTAGCATCATTCCACATCACTCTCACTATGAGCATATATATGTTTGGGATAACCTAAATAACCTTTGCTGTTGGTGTCAGAAGAGTCAAAAAAAGCTAAGACTACATATTCTTATTAGGAGAGCTTCCCTTTTGTTCTCACTGACTCACAGGTTGTCATGACATTGCTTAAGAATATTGAACTGAAGTGACTCACGAGTTTATGTAAATAGAGAAAGATTTTATGGCAAAAATTTGACCCATTAATATTTTAAATCTAGTCTTGCCTCCTAACCAGATCAAAAATTATACCTAACAGATATAATTAACAGAAGATTTCTACTTTTTATTTGTTTACACTTGAGTTCAGTTTACTGGCATAATTTTAGTCAGCTTAGTAGAAATCTGTGCAACAGATTTTTATATGAAGCAGAGTAGATTGTGTTATTCTTCTGGATTTCTTATAATCACAAGATCTATAAATTGGTATATGGTTATACCACTTTCTTACTTTCACACATTCCTATAGTAATTAATCACACAAAGCAACTCAAATTTATCATATAATTACATGGATCACAATATCATTGATTCAGTTAGACTCAAATCAAAACCCTTGCAATGGGTCTAGAGGCAGCCCACAATCCTAGTTCACATGGAGTTCATTGTCCATTTTAAAGCCAGAAGTATTGCATCCCTCGGACTATTATTTTATAGCTGCATCTTTTTCTAGCCACAGCCAAGAGATGTTTTCACCTTTTGAGAATTCCTCCTATTAAGTGTGTCCCAACTACATAATCCATGATTTCTCCGTTAAAATGCTTTGACATTAGTATGATCTACAAAGATATCTTTGTAAAAAAGAAATCTTGTGACATTCTGGGCAATAGGCAATCAAAACTTTTATTCTGGTATTGTAAAACAACATGAATTAGGTCATTTGAGCTTGTACAGAATGTATTCATCATAGGAAAACTAAATATAAAGTAATTAGATTCAATAAATACTTTAAAGATAAGCATCCTCAAGAATGTAAGTAATGTAATAACAATGTTGTAACTCTGTGATTTTTACTTTTTGGATGGTTAATTTTCCCTCACCTTCTTAGGTGTTAATTTGAATTGAATTTCATAGGATCATCCAATAATATTCAAAGTCTGACTAAAAAGTAGGTAATTAGAAATTCAAGCTGAAAGCATTGTGGTTTTGAGCTCAAAGAGAATTTACTATATTACCATGGAACAATTTGATTCTTTTAGGATAAATGAAGTCATTGAGGTAAAAACAACAATAGTAGTTCTAATGATCAGATCAACAGAATCAAGAAGATTTTATAAAAGAGCATTAAAAAGTTTGATAATATCTGGTAGTGCTGGCAAACACCCTTATTCCCAGGACTCAGGAGGCAGAGGCAGGCAGATCTCTGAGTTTGAGACTAAACTGGTCTACAGAGTGAGTTTCAAGACAACGGGGGCTACATAGAGACCTTATCTCCAAAAGCAAACAAACAAAAATTTGGTAAAATTATTTTCTTTAACTTTTTAATCTCTAAGAAACTGCTTGAAACTATATTTTATAATTTGCCTAAACCTTCCTCTTCATAACATTGATTGAATTTTTAAGCAGCCTTATTGATATTTTACTGATGTCTAATAAACTGAACCTACTTCAAAGTGATCACTTTGATAGACAAATATAGCTGTGAATGACAATAGTGAGCATATTTATCATTATGGAATGTCCCAAAATTAAAATGTGGAGTTTCTTCTTTTTGTTTTTCTCAGCATAGCTTTTGCAGATTCAATCACATTTTGTTTCTGTCAGTAGTTTCACTTTCCACAGACTGTAAATAAAAATGGCCTAAAGAGAAGACCAGAAAATCTAAGAAAGGAAAGAACCATGAGGAAATTTTTCAGAGTTAAGGTTTAATTTTCTCCTATACCAAAGATTAAATGTGGCCCCATTGGCTTGAAGAAATATTAGTTAAGGAATCTGAAAGTGCAGACCAATGATATTTCAACCTTCCTAGTGCTGCAGCCCTTTACTATTTAGAGACCAAATCTTTTGGGCTCAGACTCCATCACAGAGATCTAAGGTTAAATGTAAGGTAACTAACAGGCCAGTACCTAGTACCTGTTTCCAGGTTCCCCTCCCCCCGAAAAAAACCTATGTCTAACACCAATTTCCAGGTTACCCCTGCCCCCAACAGTACCTGAATCTAGTACCAGTTTCCAGGTTATTCACCAACAAATCTGCACCTCCAAGTTACATGCCTGACCCTGACACTTCACTTTCTAGGAACCACCAATCAGAAAGAAAGCAGAAGTTAAGCTTATGGTTCGACTCCTAACACCAGCCAATTATGTTAAAAGTCCTAATGGCTGACCCACTCAGATCTGTATCCGGTTAGATACCCCTTTCTTGCCTCTATAAATGCTTGTCTAAAATTACACTCAGGGTTCTACCTTCCTGCTCTGTCAAGGTTGGCGGAAAGTCCAAGCTTGAGCTTAAACAAAGAGACCCAAATGTGATTGCATCGAAATTGGCTCCTTGATTGTCTTTTTAGGGTTCACAAATATTTCTTAGCACAACACTATAGCCTTGGATTTTCTGGTAACTCCACCCATAAATTATTTTTGTTTTTGTTTTCTGTCATTTTGCTACTGTTATGAGTTATAATGTAAATATCTGGCATACTAGATACCCGATATTCTACCCCTATGGGGGGTTACCAACCACAGGTTGAGAACTGCTTTTCTAGACAGTAGCAATGTGTAAGAGACTGAAAAAAATGAAATACTGAATGAGAAAACCATAAACAGTGGTTAGGGGTGAGTCCCCTCTCACAACCATGTGTACCAATGACTGATTCTACAGCAAAGGTAAAACACAGAAAATCAAGTGGTGTAAAATAAAAAAAGGCTTCTTTCTTCAAGCACAGAACTTTTGTCTCTAAACTCTACCCTTCTTCCATGATCTTTGTAGAAGTCCTGCTTTCAGGGGTATAAACCTTCATAGTACTTCCACAAACAGGCACAGAATTTCGCTGATGAAGTAAAATTAGACTGTGTTGTGATTGTTCTCTGTTTGGTTGAAGGTGAGTATATAAAAGGAGAGAAAAACCTTGTAATAATGCATCATTGGATTCAAGATGGCTAAAACAATCAGTAAACTCTGGAGCCACAACAATAATTGATAACAAATGACAAACAATAGAGGGTGGCAGATGAAGACTATCTGTTAATCTAGGTCAAGAGGAACTGGCAATACAAAGGTAGTCCATCTATGTCCTTCCCATTCATATATTGTTTCCACAAATATGTGTTTGTGTGTGTGTGTGTATGTGTTGTGTATATGTATATGTGTATGTGTATGTTTTTTCCCTCAAAATCCTGACATATAAGTAGGAAAGGACCTTGATATCACTCTATGCGTATCTGTTATAGGAATATATAAAAATAAGGAGAAACGCAACAGGAATAGGAAGGCAGGGACAAGTGTAAAATGTGTAAACAGTCCCATCTAAATTCCATTTACTATGGTGGGGTTTATAAGATGTTACCTGATGCTGGAAAAACTAAAGGCTTGCAGAAAAATCCATGCTATTGAAAATACTAAAATAATGGTATCTTTAGGCCACAATCAAATGTTAACGAGACCACTTCCCTGATAAATGATAAAATAAGGAAGTAGGAGTAGTTCACTCAAGGTGGGGCAATGACAGTGACCTGTACCCCTCTCATAAATAAGCAAAAACTTTGACTCCAGAGAAGTTTAATACAGACCAAAGCTGGATTTTCACTAATAGCCTTGGTTTTACTATTTCCTTTATTCTCTCATGTTCTAGTTTCATCTCCGTTGCTCTGATACAATACTCCGACTAAAAGAAATTTAGAATATGAAACAAGTTACTGAAATATATTTCCACCTCACAGTCATTGAGAGAAGTCAAGACCAAAACTAAAGCAGGAATGTAAGCAACATAGAGCAGAGACCATGTAGCAGAGCTGTTTGCTGGCTCCTTTTAAGACCCATATTCAGCTTCCTTTCTTAAATGGATGAAGACAATTTGCCTATAAAATGATACATCTTGCAGTAGAGTGGGACTTCCTATACCAATTAATACTTAAAATAGCTTCCCACAGATAGGCACACAGTCCAATCAGATCTAGGCAATCCAAGAATGGAAGATTCTCTTCCAAGGTACCTCTAGGCTATACTAAGTTGACAGTTCAAGCCAATTAGGAAATCTAATATTTTTTTTTATTGTCTATGATAAAATACTCTGACTTGCCTACATTTTCCCAAATATATTCATGTAATATCTGCACAAAATATAATTTTCCAAAAGAATAATTTCAAAAATACTGAGTTCAGGCAGTTGTGATCTTTCATGCTTTTAATGTCAGCACTGAGGAATCTGAAGTTCAGTGAAGTTCAATGCCAGTGTTGTCTTCATTGAGCTACATAGCAAAATACTACTTTAAAATTAATATAAAATAAAGGATAGAAGAGGTGAAACTTTATAGTTCGTAACAGATACTCCAAGAAAGGCATGACTACAAGGAATGAACATATGTGACATTTCACAGAATCTTTCTCCTGCCTTATAATAATCTTTTCCTTGTGTCTCACTCATTTCTTTTCCCAAGTAACAACTAATTTGGATTTTGTCACTGTATATTTGTTTGTATTTGCTAGTATTCATATAAACAGCATCATAAAGTGTGCACTACATTTGTCTTTAAGTCAATACAGTGATTAGTTAATCCATAATTCTGTGTATATCAGTAATGTATTCATTTGGTGGTAAATTAAAATTCTATTATATAATTACAATGGTTTATACATTTTGTCCCATACAAATAATATGAGTGCATCATAGAATTCATAATTTAGACATACTATTTCTTTCCACTTGGAAATATATCTAATGATAAGCTGATTCATGTCCATTACTATGTTTAACTTAAAAATTCTGTCAAATTATTTTCTATTTCTTTTTTTTCAGTGCTTTGCTTTGTTTCTATAGTGATGATACTTAAAATTTGTGAGCTTTGCAAATTTGAAAATTATAATAAAATTGAAATTAGCAGTTTCCGTGCTTGATTTACATCCTACGCACAGTTTCCGCCCCTCTCCCCTCTTCCCATTTTGTCTCCCTTCCCCATTCCTATCTAATCCCTCCCTGTTTCACTTCAAAAAAGGGCATTCCTCCCAGAGATATCAACCAAACATGGAGTATCAATTTGCAATAAGACTAACCACATGCCCTCATATTAAGAATGGACAAGGCAACTTAGTAGTAGAAAAGGGGTCCAAAAATAGGCAAAAGAGTCAGAGTCAGCCTCTGTCCCCACTATATGAGTCCCACACGATTAACTTACAAACCTGTAGCATATATACAGTGTGCCTAGGTCAGACCCATGCATAAAAATTGTTATGATACTTTCTTTTCTTGTGACTAGTGTATAAAACTTCCAATGTTACATACACATTGTTAACCATACTTAGCTTGATAATTCCTTGGTTCTAAACATTTTAGTAGATGCAGAGTAGAGTCCTATTGTTTTTCTATTTATATTCCTACAAGGACTAATGGTAATTTCTATATGTTTTATGATAATACATCTTATTAAATCTCTTGAAAAGTTTTATAGTTTGATTTCATTACTCACTATTGAGATTTGAGGATATTTTGTCTGTAATTATTTTTGCATTTAAAAGTACAAATACTTTATAATATTCTATTATAAAATAAAACATTTAGAAATATTCTCTGTTTTATTGAAAGCCATGACTTTTTAATATAATTTTCCAAGGAACTCAATATCTTAATTTATAAAATCAAATTTTCTGTTTTTCATTAATAAATTGATATTATATTATTTTTCCTAATAGCATTTTGACCAGTTCAAGTAACAAAAAATTCATGCAACTTACCAGAAATATTTTCAGGTTTCCAATTTAGTCTAAATAGTTAAATTTTTATGTGTGTTATGTAGTATATATCAGTATATATCATTTTTTGTCTTACTTTGGCAGATGATAGTCAGTGGCCATAGATCATACATTAAAATGAATAATAACTCTCATGTATTTTCTTTGCAAACTTATCTGAAATTATATTGTCATGTGCCAATGAATCTATCTTACATTTTATCTTGTTCTATTACTCTATTTCAATGCATTTAAACCAATTACATGATGTCTTAGATATTATTCCTTTATAATAAATGAGTCTTGAACTAAGATAATATTAATTCACTATGGTGTCTGTCCTTTAAATTTTGTTTTAGTCATTTTAAGACAGTTTATGAATTTCTGTTTGAAAAATTTTAAGGTAGTTTCTCTACATAGCCCTTGCTATCCTGGAAGTCAATGATGTTCGGTTAACAGCCAGGACAAATGGCTGAGGTGTATATTTAACTTATCAAAGTAAACTGGTCACCAGGTTCTCCCTGAAATTCCTCAGCCTCTACCTGTTATAGGACACTCCTGGCAGGTATACCTGCACCCTATGCCTATCTCTCTAGCCCAGAAGGCTCTGATGCTCCTTCTCATGCAATGCAAACATTTTGGTTACAGCTCTCTGTTTGTACCATTGGGCCTTCTGGTTGCTAAACCTAGTTCCCCTGTCTCCACTCTCCCTGCACTCCCCATCACCCCACATGGCCCAGTTCAGAATGCTCATAACCACCCTGGACTGTCCCAGATTTCCCTGCCTCTATTAAGCTAGAGCTTTATTTGTAATAAACCATCTCTCCCAACATACCTAAGGGCGGTCATGCTTTCCCTTTTACTTATTTATTTTTTTCATTCATTTGGTTCTGAAACCTGGGACAAGTCATGTTTCCTTTCCTTTCTTTTTTATTTCACTTTTTGTTCTGTTTTTTTTTTCATTCAAGTATGAATCCCAGGTCTCTGACTCCTGAGTGATGGAATTGAAGGTATAAGCCACGTCTTCCAGCTTCATATGAATTTGAATTTTTTCTTTTAAGTTTTCCTTTTAAAAGCTGGTTTAAATTTAATCAGCATTTCATAAAAGCCACAAATCAATTTATGAATATGACAAATAAGTATGAAAAATACCAATGAAGGATACCTGTTAATATGTTCAGATTCAGATTATTTCTCTCAGGATTACTTAATAGTTTTAGGAGGAGAAATTTGCTTCATCTTTACTAGACTGTATCATTATTTTACAACTGCAAGGAAAATTATTCAGGATATTTAAATTGTATTTATGTTTAATACATTTTTATTTGATTTAGTAAAATTTGTGTTGAATCCTGTGTATTCACAAGAAATAGTGATATATGGCTTTGTTTTCTTTTACTATGATTGGGTTTCAAAGTAATCCTTAAGTTATACAAGCAAGAAGTATTAGCTCTCTGTCATGCTGATGGAATAATTATTCATTAATTAAATTGACTAGATAGTTGGTTACTTAAATGAATGTCACAATCTATGTTTGTTCCTTTTCTATTGATTCTGGGCTAATTTCCACTTATCAGTGAGTGCATACCACATGTGTTCTTTTGTGACTGGGTTATCTCACTCAGGATGATATTTTCCAGTTTTATCTATTTGCCTAAGAATTTTATGAAGTCATTGTTTTTAATAGCTGAGTAGTACTCCATTGTGTAAATGTAACACATTTTCTGTATCCATTCCTCTGTTGAGGGACATCTAGGTTGTTTCCAGCTTCTGGCTATTATAAATATGGCTGCTATGAGCATAATCATTTCATTAGATGCTGAAAATGCATTTGACAAAAGACAATACCTTTCATATTAAAAGATTTGGAAAGGTCAGAAATTCAAGGCCCATACCAAACATACTAAAAGCAATATACAGCAAACCAGTAGGCAACATCAAACTAAATAGAGAGAAACTTGAAACAATCCCACTGAAAGCAGGGACTAGACAAGGCTGACCACGCTCTCCCTATCCATTATAATATTTGAAGTTCTAGTTAAAGTAATTAGATAGCTAAAAGGATCAAAGGGATACAAACTAGAAAGGAAGAAGTCAAAATATAACTATTTGTAGATGATATGATAGTATACTTATGTGACCCCAAAAATTCCACCTGAGAACTCCTAAAGCTAATTAACAACTTCAGCAAAGTGGCTAAATATAGAATTAACTCAAACAAATCTGTAGCCTTCCTATACTCAAAGGATAAATAGACTGAGAAAAAAATTGGGAAATGACACCATTCACAATAGTCACAAACAATATAAAATACCTTGGTGTGACTCTAACCAAACAAGTGAAAGATCTGTATGACAAAATCTTCAAATTTCTGAAGAAAGAAATCAAAGAAGACCTCAGAAGATGGAAATATCTTCCAAGATCATGGATTGGCAGGATTAATATAGTAAATAAGGCCATCTTGTCTAAAGCAATTTACAAATTCAATGCAATTTCCATCAAAATTCCAACTCAATTCTTCATAGAGTTAGAAGGAGCAATTCTCAAATTCATTTGGAATAATAAAAATACTAGTAGAGCAAAAACTATTCTCAACAATAAAAGAACTTCTGGGGGAATCACAATCCCTGAACTCAAGCTCTACTACAGAACAATAGTGATAAAAACTTCATGGTATTTGTACAGTGACAGGCAGATAGATCAATGGAATAGAATTGAAGAGCAAGAAATGAATCCACACACCTATGGTCACTCAATTTTTGACAAAGAAGCTAAAACCATCAAGTGGAAAAAAGATAGCATTTTCAACAAATGGTGCTGGTTCAACTGGCAGTCAACATGTGGAAGAATGCAATTTGATCCATTCTTATCTCCCTGTATAATGCTCAAGTCCAAGTGCATCAAGGACCTCCACATAAAACCAGAAACACAGAATTTAATAGAAGAAAAAGTTGGGAAAAGCCTCAAACACATGGTCACAACGGAAAAGTTCCTGAACAAACCAGCAATGGCATATTCACTAAGATCAACAAATGGGACCTCATAAAATTGCAAAGCTTCTGTAAGGCAAGGACACTGTCAATAGGTCAAAACTGCAACCAACAGATTGGAAAAGATCTTTACCAATCCTACATCCAATAGAGGAATAATATCCAATATATACAAAGAACTCAAGAAGTTCCAGAGAACCAAATACCCTTATTAAATATGGGGAACAGAGCTAAACAGAGAATTCTCAACTGAGGAATTCCGAATGGCTAAGAAGTACCTAAGGAAAAGTTCAACATCTTTAGTCATCAGGGAAATGCAAATCAAAACAACCCTGAGATTCCACCTCACACCAGTCAGAATGGCTAAGATTACAAACTCAGGAGTCAGCAGATGCTGGTGAAGATGTGGAGAAAAAGGAACACGCCTCCATTACTGGTGGGATTGCAAGATAGTACAACCACTCTGGAAATCAGTCTGGCAGTTCCTCAGAAAATGGGACATAGTACAATCTGAGGACCCAGATATATCACTCCTGGGCACATACTCAGAAGATGCTACAACATGTAATAAGGACACATGCTCCACTATATTCATAACTTTCTCTTTTTATTCAGGCACAACTACGAGCTTTATTGTACATATATTTATATCCTCAAATCATTTTCACTTTTCTTTTACCTTTTTCATTCTTTCATCTTTTTTTTACACTCCAGACTTTATACCCCCCTTCCAGTTTACCCTCCAACTGTTCCACATCTCACTCCTCCTCCCCCCTCCCTGTCTTCAAGAGGATTTCCCCATCCCCACCTTACCCCAACAGCCCTCCCTACTCTCTGGGGCCCCTAAGTCTCTTGAGTGTTAGGTGCATCTTCTCTGACAGGCCAGACCAGACATTCCTCTGCTGTATGTGTCAGGGGCGTCATATTAGCTGGTGTATTCTGCCTGGTTAGTGGCTCGGTTACTGATTCTCAGGGTTGAAGGGAGCAAAGTGAAGAGGGAAAACTGCATATTTTAATTTCAAAAATTAAACAAACAAGTTTCTTAGGATTTTCACTATTGGTTTTGATGTCATGTTATTGTTTTCAACTACAGTCTTTTTAAAAATGAAAATAGATATTTTGAAATATACAATAAGAATGATATGAGGTATAATATAAAATTCACATTTTCACATTCATAATTTCTTTTCCCCACCATTGCTACACACCTCTGTTCAAATTTCTTACCCTCTGTATATCATCCCTGTCTCCTCTCACACCTGATCCTGCCCCACTTCTTCCCTGTCCCTCTCCTCTCTTCCTCCTAAATCCCTCCCACCCTCTACCTCCCATTAATATTTTGTTTCCCCTACTAAGATGGACTGAAGCATCCACATTTTGGTCTTCCCTCTTTTTGAGCTTCATATGGTCCATGAATTGTATCTTGGGTATTCCAAGATTTTGGGCTAATATCCACTTATCTGTGAGTACATACAATTCTTATATATGTTCATTCTTTTTCTTGCTATTGTTTCATTTACTCTTATTGTCCTTCTTTTAGAGTAGAGATTGATTTGAGCCCTTCTGTTCTTTCTTAATATAGAAACCTGTTGCCATAAACATCTTTACAATTACTGATTTAGCTCCCTACACAAATAATAGTAGACTGAATTTTTAGTTATACTCAACAATGTTTTCTGCTTTAAATTTTCTCTGATTTAATCTAATATATATTGAAATATATTTAAAATCTAGAGCAGCTTTGATTGTGGATTTTATTATTTCATAGATATTAACACTAGTTTTTCAGGAATAAGTAAGCACTAATGTCTTGAGAGCATGAATATTCTATTGTTTACAGACTTGTTCTTCAATTGTTAGTTAATTAGATATTTTATTTTTCAATTTGTGCTCATCCTGATATCTACAGTTATTTTGTATTTTTTTCATTCATTTTCTAGTTTATAAAGTTTATTTTCATGGGAATATTGGATCAAGTATATTATCAAATACTTTTACTTTTCTTATTTTCTGTGCATTTTCTCCTCATTGAGTTTCTTAGGTGAGAATCAAAATTTGTAGCTTAAATTTAAAAAGAAAACTCATTTTTTAGATATTTTGTCATTTAGGACAGCTAGTTTCATTTGATATTGTTATCTAAGTTTTCTTATACATGCCTATATGGGCTTTCATATATATGAAAAGAGAGAGATGGATCGTCTGTGTGTGTGCATGTGCATACACATGTGTATCTCCATATGTGCATGTGTGTGCATTCTCTTTGCATCCTTGACTTGTTTATTAAACAAATCCTTTGTGTATTATTTGAGTAATTTCTATTACTATGACTTAGAATCAATAAACTTTAATTTTGTAATGTAGAAGATGCTATTAATCCCATTCAATATGTTTTTACCACAAACATTGGATTTTTATCTTTGAAAGTTTCACTTAAGTATATTTTGTATCATCCATGTGTATAGTTTGATTTGTAAATATACAAAATACAGTTTTAATAAGTTATCCATTGTTTATTTTCTGATAATTTTAACATCTCTTTTTACTGTGAGTTGACTTTGATTGATGAATATTTTTTTCTCATAGTAGTTCATAGCATTTTTTTCCTTTTTTTCTTTTTTTTGTTTTTTTTTGTTTTTTAATTTAATTTATTTTATTTTATATATTCTTTATTTATATTCCAAATGATTTCTGCTTTCCCAATACCCCCCTCCCTGAAAGTCCCATAAGCCCTCTTCCCTCCCCCTGTTCCCCATTTACCTAAGAATTTCATGAATTCATTGTTTTTAATTGCTGAGTAGTATTCCATTGTGTAAATATACATGGAAAATATCTCTGATAAAATTGAAGAAATATATAGAAAAACATGTTAAGATTGACTATTATAAAAATATTCCTAAGTTGAAAGTGGAATTATAAATATTTTCTGATAAAATTGAAAATCTACAAGGAAATATTTCTGATAAAACTCAAGCTGGGCAGTGGTGGTGCATGCCTTTAATCCCAGCACTTGGGAGGCAAAGGCAGGAGGATTTCTGAGTTCGAGGCCAGTCTGGTCTACAGAGTGAGTTTCAGGACAGCCAGGGCTACACAGAGAAACCCTGTCTCGAAAGACCAAAAAAAAAAAAAAAAAAAAAAAACCTCAAGAAATATATAGAAAAACATGTTAAAACTATTTCATGAAAAATTATATAGATAAGATAGTAAGCATAAAAATATTCCTAAATTGATTGAACATAGAAGTAAAAAACATTTTCTGATAAAATTGAAGATTTACATGGAAAATATTTCTGATAAAATTGGAAAAAATATATGGAAAAAAACATTAAAATAGAAGGTTATCATGGAAAATTATACAGATAAAACGGTAGGCATAAAAATATTTCTAAGTTGATTGAAAGTGAAATTATAAATATTTTCTGATAAAATTGAAGATTTACATGGAAAATATCTCTGATAAAATTGAAGAAATATATAAAAAACACGTTAAGTTTGAGTATTTCCTGGAAAAAATTATACAGGTAAAATGATAGGCCTAAACATATTCCTATGTTTTTTGAAAGTGGAATTATAAACACTTTCTGATAAAATTGAAGATCTACAAGAAAAATATTTCTGAAAAAATTCAAGAAATATATAGAGAAACATGTTAAAACTGACTATTATAAGGAAAATTACACAGATAAACTGGAAGTTATAAAAAGTCCCTAAGTTGATTGAAAGTAAAATTATATGTCCTTATTGCATGCAGGTAAAGCCTCTGGGTATATGCCCAGGAGTGGTGTAGCCGGATCCTCCGGGAGTGTCATGCCCAGTTTTCTGAGGAACCGCCAGACTGCTTTCCAGAGTGGTTGTACCAGCTTGCAATTCCACCAGCAGTGGAGGAGTGTTCCTCTTTCTCCACATCCTCGCCAACAACTGTTGTCTCCTGTGTTTTTGATCTTAGCCATCCTGACTGGTGTGAGATGGAATCTCAGGGTTGTTTTGATTTGCATTTCCCTAATGACTAAGGATGATGAACATCTCTTTAGGTGCTTCTCAGCCATTAGATATTCTTCAGGTGAGAACTCTTTGTTTAGCTCTGTACCCCATTTTTTAATAGGGTTACTTGCCTCTCTGGAG
Organism: Tokudaia tokunoshimensis; assembly: GCA_036184795.1. Classification (NCBI taxonomy): domain Eukaryota; kingdom Metazoa; phylum Chordata; class Mammalia; order Rodentia; family Muridae; genus Tokudaia; species Tokudaia tokunoshimensis. The sequence goes on along the minus strand of BTHU01000023.1, from coordinate 127,459,210 downwards.
TTTAACTTCTTGAGTTCTTTGTATATATTGGATATTAGCCCTCTGTCGGATGTAAGGTTGGTAAAGATCATTTCCCAGTTAGTTGGTTGCCGCTTTGTCTTTTTGACAGTGTCTTTTGCCTTGCAAAAACTTTGTAATTTAATGAGGTCCCATTTGTCTATTCTTGATCTTAGAGCATAAGCTACTGGAATTCTGTTCAGGAAATTCTCCCCTGTGCCCATATGTTCAAGGTTCTTCCCTAGTTTCCCTTCTATTAGTTTCAGTGTGTCTGGTTTTATGTGGAGATCTTTGATCCACTTAGAGTTGAGCTTAGTGCAAGGAGATAAGAATGGGTCAATTTTCATTCTTCTGCATGTTGACCTCCAGTTGAGCCAGCACCATTTGTTGAAAAGGCTATCTTTTTTCCACTGGATGGTTTTAGCTCCTTTGTCAAAGATCAAGTGACCATAGGAGTGTGGATTCATTTCTGGGTCTTCAATTCTGTTCCATTGATCTACATGTCTGTCACTGTACCAATACCATGCGGTTTTTAACACTATTGCTCTGTAGTACAGCTTGAGGTCCGGGATACTGATTCCCCCAGAGGTTCTTTTACTCTTGAGAATAGTTTTAGCTATTCTGGGTTTTCTGTTATTCCAGATGAATTTTTGAATTGCTCTTTCTAACTCTATGAAGAATTGAGTTGGGATTTTGATGGGGATTGCATTGAATCTGTGTATTACTTTTGGTAAGATGATCATTTTTACTATATTAATCCTGCCAATCCATGAGCATGGCAGATTTTTTCATCTTCTGAGGTTTTCTTCGATTTCTCTCTTCAGAGACTTGAAGTTCTTGTCATACAGATCTTTCACTTGTTTGGTTAGAGTCACGCCAAGATACTTAATATGGTTTGTGGCTATTGTGAAGGGTATTATTTCTCTTACTTCTTTCTCAGCCTGCTTATCCTTTGAGTATAGGAAGGCTTCTGACTTGCTTGAGTTGATTTTATATCCGGCCACTTTGCTGAAGTCATTTATCAGCTGTAGGAGTTCTCTGGTGGAGTTCTTTGGGTCGCTTAAGTATACTATCATATCGTCTGCAAATAGTGATAGTTTGACTTCTTCCTTTCCAATTTGTATCCCTTTGACCTCTTTTTGTTGTCTAATTGCTCTAGCTAGAACTTTAAGTAGCAGCCTTATTTATAATAGCCAGAAGCTGGAAAGAACCCAGATGTCCCTCAATGGAGGAATGGATTCAGAAGATGTGGTATATCTACACAATGGAATACTACTCTGCAATTAAAAACAATGAATTCACGAAATTCCTAGGCAAATGGTCAGATCTTGAAAATATCATCCTTAGTGAGGTAACCCAATCACAAAAGAACACACATGGTATGCAGTCACTGATAAGGGGATATTGACCCAGAATCTCGGAATATCCTAGACACAATCCGCATATCAATAGATTTCTAAAAAGATGGAAGGAGAGACCCCTGGTCCTGGAAAGACTGGATGTAGGGGTACGCCAGGACAGAGTAACGAGAGGGGGTTGAATGGGGAAAAGAGGGAGGGAAGGGGGCTTATGTGACTTTCGGGGAGGGAGGAAACGGGAAAGGGGAAACGATTTGGAATGTAAATTAAAAAAATAAAATAAAATAAAAAAAAGAAAGTAAAATTATAGATATTTTCTGATAAAACTGAAGATCCACATGGAAAATACTTCTAAAAAAATTGAAGAAAAATACAGAGAATTGTTAAAACAGAAGATTACAATGGACAATTATACTGACAAAATGGTAGGCACAAAAACATTCCTAAATTGATTGAAAGTGGAACTACAAACACCCCTTCCCCAAAACCAAAGATCTACATGAAAAACACCTCCGACAAAATCGAAGAAATACACAGAAAAAATGTTAAAATTAAAGACTATCATGGAAAATAATACAGTCAAAATGGTAGACACAAAAAGCATTCCTGAATTGACAGAAGAGTCACAAACATTTTCTGATAAAATTGAAGATCCACATGAAAAACATCTCTGTTAGACTAGGTTTTGTGTTGGGGAATTGAGTCTGTTGAGATTATAAGATATTAAGGAATAATGATTGTTGCTTCCTGTGATTTTTGATGTTCTTTTTATGTTTGTGTGGTTACTTTCTTTTGGGTTTGTTGGGAAAAGATTACTTTCTTGCTTTATCTAGGGTGTAGCTTCCCTCCTCATGTTGGCGTTTTCCATCTATTATCCTTTGTAGGGCTGGATTTGTGGAAAGATATTGTGTAAATTTTATTTTATCATGGAATTTCTTGGTTTCTCCATCTATGGTAATTGGGAGTTTTGCTGATTATAGTAGTTTGGGCTGGCATTTGTGTTCTTTTAGGGTCTGTATGAGATCTGCCCAGGGTCTTCTGGCTTTCATCATCTCAGGTGAGAAGTCTGGTGTAATTCTGATAGGCCTGCCTTTATAGGTTACTTGACCTTTTTCTCTTACTGCTTTTAATATTCTTTCTTTGTTTAGTGCACTTGGTGTTTTGATTATTATGTGCTGGGAGGACTTTCTGGTCTGGTCCAGTCTGTTTGGAGTTCTGAAGGCTTCTTGTATGTTCATAGACATCTGTTTCTTTAGGTTAGGGAAGTTTTCTTCTATAATTTTGTTGAAGATATTTACTGGCCCTTTAAGTTGGAAATCTTCACTCTCTTCTATACCTATAATCCTTAGGTTTGGTCTTCTCACTGTGTCCTGGATTTCCTGGATGTTTTGGCTAAGAAGTTTTTTTGTATTTTGCATTTTCTTTAACTGTTGAGTCAAGGTTTCTATGGTATCTTCAGCCCCTGAGATTCTTTGTTCTATCTCTTGTATTCTGCTGTTGATGCTTACATCTATAACTCCTGAATTCTTTCCACGATTTTCTATCTCCAGAGATGTCTCACTTTGTTATTTCTTTATTGTTTCTCCTTCCATTTTGAGATCCTGGATGATTTTGTTCATTTCCTTCACTTGTTTGTTTGTGTTCTCCTGTAATTCTTTTATGGATTTTTGTGTTTCCTCTTTAAGGGCCTCTACCTGTTCACCCATGCTCTCCTGTATTTGTTTCAGGGATTTTTGTGTTTCCTCTTTAAGGGTCTTTACATTTGTATTTCTTTAAGGGAGTTATTTATGTCCTTCTTGATGTCCTCTAACAGCATGGTGAGAAGAGACTTTAAATCCAACTCTTGCTTTTCCGGTGTACTGGGGCATCTAGGATTTGCTGTTGTGGGAGAACTGGGCTCTGATGTTGCCAAGTAGCCAAAGTTTCTGTTGGTAGGGTTCTTGTGCTTGCCTTTCGTTATCTGGTTATCTCTGGTGTTAGTTGTTCTTCTTGTCTCTGTCTGGAGATTGCCCCTCCCCATGGGCCTGTAAGCCTGTATATGTACTCCTGGGAGACCAAATCTCTTCTGGCAGGGTCTGTGCACAGAAGGCTGTGGAGCTGCCTGGTTCCCTGCTACAAATGGCGGCTAGAAGGGATGCCCTGTGTGCTCCTAGCTATAACCCTCCAGAGAGAACGAGATCTCACCTCAGCACTCAGAAGTGAAATCGCTGCTGGGAGATTATTCTCTCCTGGTGGGCTAAGCACAGAAGGCTGTGGAGCTGCCTGCATCATTTTTTCTTTATATGTCTGATAATTTTGTTTAGATGATATATGGTATGAATTTTATCATGATAATACCACTTGTATTCTTATAAATATTATTTTTATCGTAATGTTCTTTATTTAAAGTTCAGTCTTTGGAAAAACTACTTGAAACAGGAAAAAAAAATGCTAACATTAGAAAAACCTTATGCCATTTTCAACATCAAAAGATAAAAGGTGAAAATACTTAAATAAAGGAAATATACCGTTTTATTTCTTTGAAAAAATGACACTAATTTGAAGCACATCGCATATTTCATCCCACCTGTCATATTTACATTCCAAAATCTACAGTTTCTTAGGTCTCCTACATTTCTCATTTAGGTACTTCCAAGGTGTTGGCTGCAGGGAAGTAAATATTTAATCAAAATTAGGGGGAAACATACTGCTTCTACATAGATATGATATCTAGAAAACATTCTTTTAATTTATTTTTATTTATATTTTTCTGATTTTGTAGGTCTTTTTTTCATAATAACTTTATTGATTAGTTGGGAATTTCACATCATGGACACTGAGCACATTCTATTCCCATTACTCTCAAATCTGCTCTCCACTTGTCAGAAAGCCATTTAGGAAAGGGTAATGATAGTAGATGACTATTCTTGATGTGTCCCACTGACCTTTGCATGCCTTAGGATGGGTGATCTCTGAGAGGAAATGTCCCAGGAAACTTCATCTCAGAGTTGCTTCTTGCAGCAAACATGGCTTTCCTATCACTCTTAGCCTAAGACTTACTTGGCATTAGCCCACCTTATAGATCAGAAGGGTGCTAGAAGGGAAGAACTCAATTCTATTTAAGGGGCAGGCCATTGAGGAATTGAACATGCTTCAGGGAGTACATAGATACAACCAATTTATTATTTTTATTTGGGGGAGGGAGATCACACAGGGAATGGACATGGTAGGACTGGGAAGTGATGGTGATTGGGGTGTATGATGTGCAATTACCTAAGAATCAATAAATATGTTATGTTAGAATTAAAAAACAGAGAGAGAGAGAAAAAAATTGATTTGGATTAGAGTAAGAGCTAACCATGAATAGGTTAATTCCCTCACAGTCTGTTTCAAGATTTACAAAAGAAATCTAGAAATGTGTTCAGTCTCTGGCTGATTATACCTCATAACTGAGGCACAATTGTTTGTGTGGACACTACAGTGTGGCATGAATTAACAAGCTATTCATTTGGGTTGATTAGAACAGGCATTATGTCTGTTCCGATTTGAGCACCAGTTATCTTGTCATTTCTGATTTTTCCTCTAGGCCTGTCCTAGTTTCCCCAAATGCGTGTTCTGATTAGTAATCTCCCAAATACTTCATGGAAAGTCCTTGCAGATCTATTGAGACATCTATTTGTGCAGCCTCCTGTTATCTGGCTTTTTTCTGTTGATCACTGGAAGCTACTTTTACATCCTAACCCTCTGCAGTACCATAGAACTTTCTCTTTCCATTTACTTTCCATGTAAATGGAAATAATGTAGTGTTAGCCATGTTTATGTCTCCTTTCTTAAGGGTCCTTATCATTCCCTGCCTGATATCTAATGCTTTCTATTTTGTAGTTGGTTGTGGATGGTGGATAACTCAAGTCTTTTATATCTATTTTATTTGCAAGCAAATATTTCAGGTTATAAAAAGTATAACTATGGCTAATCATCACTTTTTTCATAAACCATACAAATTATAGAGATTGTTTACTATCAAGTACTTCTACACGGTTGTATGGAAGATAGACACCAGATCCACTCCATAAGCAGCATTTTCATTTCTACTTTTCACAGGAGTTAACAGTCATTAAGGTTTAGGAATTTGTTCAATGAAACATAGGTTTTAGGTAGAAGTAATTGACCTGAGGATTAATTTAGACATGTCTGGACCCCAAGTCCTGTTCTTAACAATATTGTTGTTCAATATTGGATGTCAAAAAACACATTGTTTTTATGTTACCGCCAATAACAGAAAGGGCTGTGATCATTTTAAGACATGGAGAAATGTCATTAGTTTCTTATTTATATTTTATCCTTGAAGTGGATTTATTAAAGACAAAATAATTATCATGTCAGATATATTGTGATTTTGTTTAGATAAATGAATTTAAATGCCATCTTGTCAGAACCAAATGCCAACAGTAGCATGTAATGCTACCAATCAGGGAACATTTGAAAATTTGTTCTTTTATTGTAAAAGATACAAAATCTACAGGAGTTAACAGAATACTTGATGTTGAATGGTGCAAGATTCAGGTAAGTAAGTTTGGGAAAGTAAATACCATTTAAAAGCTGCACACACAGTTTGGAAAAATAAGTACATTATATTTTTACCACAAGAAATGATGCAGAGTCACTTCCAAATAAAGTGGTTTGGAAGTTATTGATATTAAGCCTGTTTGATATAAAGTTCCTGCCATATTCAATTCAGGTCTAAGATTTGAAGTACTGTTTCCAAGGGTCTCAGAAGAAACTTGAGAGGAAGTATTGGTAAATGCAATCTAGCAGTCAAGTAGGATGTTTGCCAGCCCAGACTCTTACACCTGGCATTTGTGTCAGAAATCTCACAGACAATTTAACAAAAAACACAACCCCCAGAAACACCTAGTTCTTTCATTTTGTGTTTGAAAGTGTGAGGTAAAGGGGTGAAAAGAATTCTTCCCGTCTCCAGGTTGCCCTATATACTTGTGCCAGTGTTATCTCTTCTAAAACGGTACATTGGTTGTACAGTGTCCCTGCCCACAGACATTTACACAAGCATAGACGGATATCTACAGGATGGCATCTGCTTTTGTCTTATCCCTTGCAATGAACTAATGCTTTAAAAAACACTACACTCCATGCTGTGATTGAATATGCCATGTTATTCAATGGCAACCTGGTTTTGTTATCTGTTCTGTCTGCTTATGATATCCTGTTTCTGTAGTTCAAATAAAATTCCAAAGCCTCCTATTTAGTAAAAATGTGGTAAAGAGTATTTTCAACAATAAAACATAGCATTAACACTAGAGACTTATAAATCAATAATCAATTTATAAGGCTATAAATACCTAAGAGAATCTATCAGACCTATATTTGCATTATTACCTTGATAAGAACACTAACAAAATTATTTTTACTTTCCCTTCATAACTCTGCTCATTTTCCTTCACTTTATTTTCCTTACAGCCAACTCTACTAGGGTGCTTATTGTTTCTTTCCACCCTACAATATCTATGCTTGATACATTTTTTTCTTTCTGGTTACTAGATCATTAAGCAGCCAAAGATTGTCTATGTAAAAAAAAATATATTTGATACAAATATTGATGAATATAAACTTCTCTTTTAATAGTATTTCTTGAAATTCATAGTATTTGGTAATTTTAGGAGTTTCATCTCAAGAGTCTCTCTCTCTCTCTCTCTCTCTTTCTCTCTCTCTGTCTCTCTCTCTCTCTGTCTCTCTCTCTCTGTCTTTCTCTCTCTCTCTGTCTCCTCTCTCTCTGTCTATCTCTCTCTCTCTGTCTGTCTGTCTCTTTCTCTCTCTCTCTCTCTCTCTCTCTCTCTCTCTCTCTCTCTCTCTCTCTCTCTCTCTTTGATTCCTGGTTGTTAGAAACATGCTAATGTTACTCCTGTGGAATGTAGTTATAAGCAATACTGATTACCTTGTTTTCTCCTTTTGTACTTTACAAAATTCTGAATTCTTTTGTATTTAATAGTACTGTTTTACAGCTTATCATAATCCTAAAGGTTAGATGTATTACTTAATGTTTTACCAACTATACTGAAGTTATCAGTGTTAATAGAAAAAATAAATGGCATTTGATTTTAGACCATGAATACCCCCTTCAAAAACTATCCTCAAAATTTTTTGAGGACTTACTCTTTCTGAACCTTAGTTTCAGCATCTGTAAAATTAGAGCAAGTTCTAATTTGCTTTCTGTTACTGTGATAAAAAAAAAAACATAACCAAAAGAAACTTGGAGAGAAAATGATTTATTTGGTTTTGCATTTTCTTATCCCATTTCATTATTGAGGGAAGTTCCAACAGGAACTGAAACAGAGTCCACTGTTTATTAGTATCACCCCTCCGGCTTGCTCAGCTACTTTCTTACATAGTCCAGCTATACTTGCCTAGAGATTGTAGCACCTACCACTGAATGGGCGCTCATATTATCAATGGAGGCAGTTCTACAACTGAGGCTCTCTTTTCCCTGGTGTCTCTAGGTTTGTATCAAGCTGACAGTTAAAGTTAACTAACCACAACATTCCATTCTTTATCAGATTTGACACACTGTAGCATCACTTTAAAAACTATAGCCTTACATGGGTACACACTCATGAAAAATAAATCATACTGATAATATATCTTAATTCTAATTTTCTCCTTCTTGCTTGTCCTAAAGATTGAAGGCTAATATAATATAAAATATAAAACAACTTTAAATTTTCCACACTCTTTAAAGTTTTCAACATTTTAAAAGTCTAATATGTCTTTAAAAATCTAAAGTATCTTTTTTTATTTTCTAAGTTTTTTTTATTTACATTCAAAATCATTTCCCCTTTCCCATTTCCTCCCTCCCCGAAAGTCCCATAAGCCCCCTTCCCTCCCTCTTTTCCCCATTCAACCCCCTCTCCCTTCTCTGTCCTGGCATTCCCCTACATCCAGTCTTTCCAGGACCAGGGGTCTCTCCTTCCATCTTCTTGGAAATCTATTGATATGCAAATTGTGTCTAGGGTATTCCCAGATTCTGGTTTAACTATAAGGTCCTACAAAATAAACAATAAATTACATGCTTTCTCACTCCAAAAGGATGAATCAGGGCACAGTTAAAATCAGACCAAAGAAAATCCAAAATACCAGTGTCAGAAGATAAATATCCTACTTCCCCAGCACCCATACACAGTCTTCAGGGCCTCCTGAAGAAGTCATACTTCATTGGTTGCTGATTCTGTCATCATCAGCACACAAAATAAATAATCTTAGGCTGGCTATACGCCACCGTGATGCTATATTTGGTGATTATCTCATGGCCTCTCCAATATGCTGAGGTCTCCACTGCAACTAAGGCTGCGCCTTCACTTCAGGAATTCCAATCCTGCCACATGATACCAAGCCTCAGTTGTTCTCCATGACTGACTTCATTTTTCCCAAACTTATGCTATGTGGAGACACTCTTACACATTACCAAGTTCAGCTACCAACTTCAGGTCAATCCTTGGCATCTTAGAACCACATATTAAGTGTCCTTACCCTGAGGAAATACTTTTCTACAAAATTTCACCTCAATGATGCTCACCTTTTATTAATCAAAGCTTATTTTTCAACACCTGTTGATTAGTATCAAATGTCCCCAGTACTTACAAATATTTTAAATTCAAAACATCATGCAAATGGCCCTGATAAAGCAATGCATTCTCTCTGATACTTCATAAGACAGGTCTGTAGAATCTACAAGTTTCTCAGGAATTTTATCCTTCAAGCATCCACAGAAATGTTTTCTAAGCTTTGAGGTCTCAATGACTTTATTCAACAAATTCTCTACCAGCCTCCAGCTTCCTTCTACAAACCTGGCCTATCATAGCAACACCCACTCTCTGGAACCCATTTTTTCTTATTTGCCTTTTTATTGCAGTGATAAACACAATGACCAAGAACAACTAAGAGGAGGAAGGTATTTACTTGGCTTAGAAGCCATACATAATCCAACATTAAGGGAAGCTAAGGCCGGAAAGGCAGAGCAGGAACTAAAGCAGAGACCAAAGAGGAAAGGTATTGCCCAGCTATATCTCAAGTAAATGCTAAACTACTTTTCTTCTCTAGCTCAAGCACACTTGCCTACAGTTGTGGCCTGGATCCTCCTCCATGAATTAGCAGTAAAGACAATGCCTCACATACTGCCCAAAGATCAATGTGTGGAGGCAATTATTCAACAGAGGTTCCTTTTCAAAAGTGTCCATAGTTTTCTGTCAAATTGACAGCTGAAGTTAACTATGACAGAGAAACTCAGGCAATATTTGAGGAATATATTAATTGGTGGATGCAAAGCAGACCATATAATGCCTAGTTCATCAAGATGTAGTAAATGATTGCCATTAAATATTTAATATTGATAATGCACTATATAATCCATATTAAATTCCATACAATACTGTGAAAAAAATCATCAAATATAAACCATATGGGAAATCTCATGATAGAATTGAGTATGAGATAGATTCTGTCTTAAATAATGTTTCCCACAGGCAAATGAATGAAATATCAGTACTGCCACTGATTTTCAACTCAGGGGGATATTCCCAGGGCATTTGGAATAAGTGTGTCTATGTGTATGTTAGAACATATGTGTATGGGTTTGTATTTAATTTGGCTTGCTTCTGTTTTGCTTCCTAATAAAACAGCACTCTTCAATATAGTTTTATTTGAGGAGAATGGCAAAAATTTATGATACTGAATCACTGTGTGAAGTCAAATAACTTTGGACTGGGATTCAGGAAATATTGCATTAAAAAGGTCATGTTTTACAGCTAAAATTTACTCTGCTACAATTTTGAATAATAAATCATTCTAGAACCAACTCAGAGTTCAGTCATGTTTTTATGTGATTACCGTAGTGAATATCAAAGAGCTTAAAGATTAATTACAATCCATTTAAAAAATAAGGCTTTGGTATAAATTTGATAATTTTTACTCTACATAACATCTTAAATTCTTATCAATATCCAGGAAACTCAATGTGTCAATGCGTACACATATGCCCATAAACAAGAGATGACAGTAAAATTCCCTCTGTGTCTGTGTGACTCTTAATTTTAAGAGTCTTAAAATGTTATAATAATAAAAACAGAAACAGAATTTACCTGCCTGAAATATTTTTCAAAACTACTGAGAAAAAAAAGTATGTCTTTCAAAGTAGTGGAAACATTTAATTAATATGAAATTGTAATTTAACTTTACACAAATGGAAATACTATTACTATAAGCTATGGATAACTTCAGAAACTATTGATTTAGTTGCTGTGCTTTCATTTGACTACTTATAATTATTCAATACCCTCAAACTCTTAATTAGCAATTATCTTCTGTCTTCACTGATACTGGATACTCCACTTTTCTTGAACCTTTCTTTTAAACCCCTTATTAAGCCATATTCAAAACCATATGTCTTGCTGCTCATGTTTTCCATTCCAAAATTATTTCATGACCAAAAAGACATCTTTAGATGGTGCATGTACATTGTTGCTTTTTAAAGGTTTATTTTAGTCATGTATAACATCTTTCAAATAACCTTGTTATTCTTAACTATTATTGTAACTTATTGCTTAAACTTCTATTAGGCAGTCAGCAAACTGCAGTTTCTCAAGCAAACATCTCCTGCTTGTGGTTGTGTGAATTGCAATGCCCCATAAATTCATGTGTTTGAATGCTTGGCACATAGGCTGTAGCACTATGAGAAGGTGTGGCTTTTACTGGAGTTAGGTGTGGTCTTGATGGAGGAAATGTGTCACTGTGGGGATGGAATTTGAGATCTCAGATTCTCAAGCCAGTTCTTTTTCTGCTGCCAGTCAATGTGTGAAACTCTTAGCTCTTTCTCCAGCACCATGTCTGTCGGCACACTGTCATGTTTTCCACTATGATGATAATGGACTTTTAACTCTGAACTGTCAGCCAATTAGATGTTTCCCTTCATAAGAGTTTTTGTGGTCATGATGATTCTTCATAGCAATAGAAACCCTAACAAAGACAGAAATTTGTACCAGGGTCTAGGGCATTGATGTAATAAGCCTAACCATGCTTTTGTTTAGAGGTATATGACCTTTAGAACTTTGGAGCTTAATGGGGCATACTAGTAGGAATATGGAAGACAGTGGTACTCAGGGTGATTTGAGGGGGCCCAGCTCAAGAGGTTTTTTCCAGAGGAGAAGCATGCAAGTATATGTCCTAGAAACTGTTTTGTAACAAAGGATGTGGCTACCTTTGACCGTGTCTGAAAAATCTGTTTGAGGCTAAACTGAAGAGGTTTGGATTAATTGCATTGGAAAAAGAAATCTCAAAACAACCTAGTATTAACTGTGTTGAATGGTTATTAGTGTTCACTCTTATGCAGTTCTATAATGAAAAGAAGTAAGCTAAGCAAGAAAAAAATTGTACAATTTGAGAAAAGGGGCACCAGTCCGTGGAATGGAATTAAAGCCTTTGTTCAAATAGATAAATAGAATAAAGACTCCAACCCAGCTAAGCTGCCAAATTGAGAAAAAGAATTAAAGAAAAAGAAAATTAAAGAGAAGCTTAGGGTGAGAGGTGGTAACACATACCATCAATCCTAGAATTTCAGAGGCAAAGTCAGGAGGATCTTGGAGTTTGAGGCAAACCTGCTCTAGAGATGGAAATTCAGGACAGCCAACCTTAGGCAGTGAAGGTGATCACTGACAACAGAAAGTTGGTGGAGTATATTACTGAAAGAGGGGGCTATGTTCCAGCCTCAGCAAGCAGCAGAACTTAAAATTTCACCATGTGGTTCTGGTGTAGAGTCAATGACAGAAGACAAGGGTTATAGAATCTCCCTTCAAGTGTGTGGCAGGGGTATCCCTGAATGAAGTCCTAGACAGGCCATTTTATGATGTTGTAAATGTGAAGCCTGGATTGCCTTGTAGACCCCAAGATGTTGGAAATGCCAGATCTATAATATACCTACCAACAAGAGCTAACAGGGAATGGGAACAGCCTAAGGGAAAGAAATGTGTTGCAGTCACCAAAGCTGAAAATGAAAGGAAATGAAAATCTAAAGAGTACTTCCACATCAGACATGGAGATAGAGCATTTGGAGTTCATCCAGTCGGTTTCCAATCTTGCCTTGGTCCTTCTATCATTTTGGAATGGTAATGTATATCCTGTGCAATTGTATATTGGAAGTTCATAGTCTGCTTTTTAAATTTGATTTTACAAGGGATTACATTTAAGAGATAGCATGAGTCTCAGAAGAGACTTTGGAGATTAGACTTTTAAACAAATTTGAGACTGTGATAGAGTGTAGGGCTTTTTAAAGTTAGACTAAATACATTGTTCATTATGTTGTGATGAGAAGCCTATGGGTACCTTGGGTGGAATGTGATGATTTGAATAGAAATGCTTCCCAATTGGCTCATGTCATTGAATGCTTGACCCCTAGAGAGTGGCACTTTGTTAGATGAGTTGTGGCCTTGCTGGAGTAGGTGTGGCCTTGCTAAAGGAAGTGTATCACTATGTAGGCAAGGCTTTAGGTTTTAAAAGCTCAACCTAATTATTTTCCTGCTGCCTGCCAATCACTCTCAGCTCCTTCTCCAGCACCATGTCTGCTGAACACTGCCATGTTTCCTACTACAACAGTAATGGACTAAACCTTGGGCTTGTAAGCCTGTCCCAGTCAAATATTTTCTTTTATAAGAATTGTTGTGGTCATGGTGTCTCTTCAGAGCTCCCAGGGACTAAACCACCAACCAAAGAGTACACATGGAGGGACCCAGGACTCCAGCTGCATATATAGCAGAGAATGGCCTTGATGGACATCAAAGGGATGAGAGGACCTTGGTCCTGATAAGTCTCAATCGATTCCCCAGCATAGGGGAATGCAAGGACAGGGAAGTGGGAGTAGGTGGATTGGTGAGCAGGAGGAGGGGGGATGGGATAAGGGGTTTTCAGAAGGGAAACCGGGAAAGGTGACAACATTTGAAATGTAAATAAAGAAAATATCTAATAAAAATATTTTAATAAAAAAATTAAAACCCCTAGATACTGCTTTACTTTTAAATTGTTTTCTTGGCAAATAGGGATGTTTCTTCATTTATAAAGTAGTAATGCATACATAGAGTAATTTTATAGAAATCAGAAACCTGGGAATAAGATAGATAGATAGATAGATAGATAGATAGATAGATAGATAGATAGATAGATAGATAGATAGATAGATACATAGATAGATAGATAGATAGATAGATAGATAGATAGATAGATAGATAGATAGATAGATAGATAGATAGGTAGATAAATAGATAGATAGATAGATAGATAGATAGATAGATAGATAGATAGATAGATAGATAGATAGATAGATAGGTAGATAAATAGGTAGATAGATAGATAGATAGATAGATAGATAGATAGATAGATAGATAGATAGATAGATAGGTAGATAAATAGGTAGATAGATAGATAGATAGATAGATAGATAGATAGATAGATAGATAGATAGATAGATAGACAGATAGATAGACAGATAGATAGGTATGTAGGCAGCCAGGCAGGCAGCCAGGCAGCCAGGCAGGCAGCCAAGCAGGCAAGCAGGCAGGCAGGCAGGCAGGCAGACAGACAGACAGACAGACAGACAGACAGACAGACAGACAGACAGATAAATATGGAGGTATGCGTACATACTTAGGACTCTTTCTCTCCTTACTGAAAATGATTATTTAACACATCATCATAGTTTGTTCTAAAATCCTTTTTATCACCCTTTATGACTTTCAAAGGATACAAACATCAACCCTCAGTGACATGACCTCCTCTTTGTCAAGGTTCATCATATATATATACTTCTTAAGGGACTCACTCACAGAACCATTCCACAGATTTCCTAGGCAACAAAAGCTGTGTCTTTTTCTCTAGTTTTATACTTAAATATCCTATTCCCTGAATGGTTATAACTTTACTTTTTCTTTATTTTCAGATATATTGATCTACAGATATAATTGAATAACAGTCACACAATATATGTTTTTGAAAATATACTCCTGTAGGGATAAATAATAAAGTGCCAAGAGAGAACTGTCTGGAATTTTTACATTTTGAGTATGATAAAAGTTATTCACAGTATCAGCAGAGAGTAGGAGATGAGAGGAAGGATATGAGAATGAAAGGTTTGATGATAGAGAGTGCTGACAACAGAAATGTGATTTTAAATGTTAAGCAGGACAGAAACCTGGAGGCAAGAATTGAAGCAGAGACCAAGGAGAAACACTGCTTACTGCCTTGTTCTCTGTGGTGGTAGCTTACTCAGTTTGCCTCTTTGTACAACCTGGAAGCACCTGTCAAACTGGTGACACCACCTCCAATGGGCTGAGACAACCCATATCAATCACTATTGAAAAAAATGCTCCCAAAGATATGCCCACAGGCCTATCTGAAGAAGGCAATTCTTCAGTCATCCTTTCCCCAGGTGATTCTTTTACTTTTTATCTCCCTCTTTCTTCTCTGTGTATCATTCCTATATGTGTACATGTGTTCATTTTTGTTTATCTCTTTCTGTATCTCATCAGCATCAACTACAAAAACAAAACACACACACACACACACATACAGAGAGAGAGAGAGAGAGGGAGAGAGAGAGAGAGAGAGAGAGAGAGAGAGATACAAACATTGCATTGCAGGGTCTGACAAGATAACTTAATGGTTAAAAATGCATACTGCTCTTACAGAGGATCTAATTTCTGTTTCAGGCAACAACACTGGGCAGTAACTCCAACCCCACAGGGAACTAAATCTTCTGCTATCCACAATCTCAATTATATTTTTAATTGGTTGGCATAAGATTTTAGTGCCTTGTGTCTTGCATTTTCTTAAAAATAACATGAGAAGAAAGTCAGCATGTGGATGCTAATAATCCATTCTTCTAATGACGAAAGTGAAAACTACCAACAAGGCCATGACCTGACTAAGGTCACTAGCTAGGAAAAGGCCTGACCTTTACCTTTTTCCTGTTCTATATAATCTCAAGACAATTTTTATAACCTTAACAACAGATTATTTCATGTTTTTCTTTCCTGCTATTTCACCATTAATCTCACATGCTGTATGGTCTAGCTCCAGTAAAACAAAAACAAAAGCAAAAGCAAACAACAGCAAAACATGTTTTAAAATTCCATTTCTTACATTGATCAATAATGAAGGAGTAATGTAAGTCATTTACTGATTTCATTGTATGTGCCAGATAAATTGACAAGATCCAAATTATCTAGTCTTAGAGAATTTTATGGCTTGGTGGTTGTTCACTGAAAAGCATTTTTTTCTACTTTAAATTTTTGTTTTGAAATTAGATTATAAAATGAGTTTCATTATCACTTTCATATATATATATATATATATATATATATTCTATCACTTCAATCCTCTGATTACCTGCACTCCATTTCCTACTTCTTCCCACATACAACCTCAGGCCCTTTTCTTATTCCATATATTCTATCAGAAAACCAGTATACAGGTTTTTCAAAAATAATTAGTACATCACCCAGCTACGCTACTCCTGGGTATTTACTCATGGAGGTGGGGGTGGGGTAAGTCATATTCCAGTATTTACTCACAGGGGGTAAGTCATATTCCAGAGATACTCACACATCTATGTTTATTGCTAATATTCAAAATACCTGGGAAATGTAAGCAAGCAAGATGCCCATCAAGAGATAAATTAAGGAAGTGTATGTGGTACCCATGAACAATAGAATTTTGTTCAATCATAAGAAAAAATAAAATCAAGACATTTGTAGAAAATTAGATATAATTTAAATTTATTGAATTAAGTGAAATAACCCAGGCTCAGAGAGATAAATATAATGTATATAGATCCTTTACATCTTATATGTGTATATGTGTGTTTGTATGAGGGGGCAGATATTGGTCATGAAACTGAAAAGCTTACCATGTGCATTGCTGAGGTAAGATAAAATCCAAAAAGATAAATTTTAAATTATTGCAAGTCTTATGTACAAAATGTAAATATGAGTAGTGTAAACATCAAAGTAACTGAAGTCCTTGGAAGTTGGAGAAGTCTCATACAGGATATGATAACTACTTCAAACTCAAGGAGTACAGGTTCCCCAACCCTCCCATAAACAAAAGCCTTTCAGAAGCTTCACAGGAAGTGAAAATATTTTAAATAGATCTCACAGAACAAAGACCTTCAGATTAAGGAAAGAAAGTTCTTAAAGAATTTTAGAAGGTAGTTAACCTGATAATTAGCATTTCAAAGGATGGTGATAGAAGGGATAGCCCTCACTGGATCTGTGTAAGCTGGATATAGAACTGTTTCTTAGGTTTTCCTCTGTTCTCTGCTGTTAAGATGTGTAAAAGTCCTTCTCACCTCTCTTCCCATCTTTCTCCTCCTATTTTATTTTCTATAGCTTAATTTCAGGAGAGACAATTGTAAGATATATTGTCTCTCATATTGTATTTCTTCTTTAATGGAATATCTAAGAGATAATTTGTCTATATTCTTGGATACTGGTTAAATTTTCTTTATTTTCTATGATTTTAAAAAGGCATTTGTGTTGAAATTTTATCTTTCACAAAAGGTAAAATCCTTTCCTGCATGAAATTCATTATAAATAAAGCGAGTGAAGAAGCTGGAGTCATAGCTGCAGCAAGTATTGAGAACTGGAAAGGGAGCTGTTTCTGCTTCCAAATACAGCTACTGAGGTTGAACCTAGAGATATGACTCAAAACTTGTAAAATACTAATAACTTGTCTCAACACTGAGAACAGAAACAGATCATGATGCCATGCTGTACAGAACAAGATGACAGTTGACTTCCCCTGCCCTCAGGCTTGAAGCTGTAGGAATTATGTTCCAAGACCTTCAATGGATATGTAAAGCTGAAAATACTATCTACAAGTGCTGGGCAATTAGTCCTCAACTCATAGAAATTATGCTTATGATTTTTCAAATTTGGGTAAGGATGAACATAACATGATTTTAATAGTACTGTATTTTGAACTTCGAATTCTTTTCTTTCCTGCGCGAACAATACATCTTACAATTGTCTCTCCTGATGTTACACAATGACCAAGAGACACCACTTCTAGTAAATCATGAAATAACAAAAGGAACCAATGCTACAAAATGTTCCACTCTGTAAGAATGGCTAAATGTGGTACTGGAGAGATGACTAGATGACTCAGTGGTTAAGAGCACTGACTGTTCCTCCAAAAGTTCTGAGTTCAATTCCCAGCAACCACTTGGTAGCTCACAACCATCAGTAATGGGATCCGGTGCCCTCTTCTGGTGTGCCTGAAGTCAACAAGAGTGTACTCACATAAATAAAATAAATAAATTAATCTTTTAAAAACCAAGATGGTTGAGGATAATACGTGCATATATCTTTGATTTGTCATAGGTTCATGGGCATAAAATTTTTGTCATAAGATGAAAAGCATATGCATATGCTGTTTCCCCATACATTCATATTAATAATAAATTTGAAGTTTTAACTTGGGATACTAATAATTAATTATAACAAATAATAAAATGGGATAATTATAATAACATAAATAATTCAAAGGCATCCTTTTTCACATATTTTATTATAGACACTTGACCTTCTTGTGATGATATGAGATTATATCATCAAGTGATATCAGTGAAGAAGGTCCTGTGACACAAAATAAAGTTACTACCTAGGGTATATTTTAAGAAAAGCCCTCTAGTTTGCATATTAACTGAGATAGCTAGTAAATGACCACTGGATAGGTAGCATATAAAATGTTTAGAGATTCTATAAAGGGATATCTAGTAATGACATATGATAAAATTGGATGAAACGTCATCACACTTCTCAGAAAAGCACGCACACACACACACATACATACACACACAATTTTAAGCTTAAGAATTCTTTATTTCTGGATAGTTCTGAGTTATATTTTCCTGCCATACCGAAAAATTGCTAACTGAAATGAAAGGAAAAAAAACTGTAGATATGAGACAGATGTGTGTGTGCACGTGTTCATGTTCATTTGAAGGTGTATGCACTCATGCACATGCACGTGTGTGTGCATGTATGTATATATGATTGGAGTGAACTTACATAAGGTATATAATGTTCCTAATAGAAAGTATAGGAGGGTAAATAAAAAAGCCTAGGTATGTAATACTCCCATTGAGATTTTAGACAGAAGTATCCTGGAGACCTTGAATTATAAGACAAGCTATTGTCACTGCACTTAGTTATTCATGAATGTTTGACAGTAAGAGATTTTTGATAAAGATACTGTTTGCTTTCAAACTTGGGACAAGGGACTGAGGTGCACATTTTACCAAAGCTGACATGTCTTCCAGGTTCTCTCAGCATCCCCCTCAGTCCCTTCCTTGCAGACCCTGCTCCCAATATTAAACTTGACAGCCCAGGGGCCGGGCTACCCCTCCCTATATAATCAAGACATTTTGCACACCCTTCTTCTTCTTCCTCTTCTTCCTCCTCCTCTTCCTCCTCCTCTTCCTCCTCTTCCTCCACCTCTTGTTCCTCCTCCTTCTCCTCGTCTCTCTCTGTGCACATGCCCCTTTCTCTCTCCTTAGTCTTTCTCTGGTGCATGCCCATTCTCTCTTTCAATCTCCCTCAGCTACAGCCCTCCCTTTCCCCATGGCAACTTCCCTGGCCTTCATCCTCGGGACCAGTGAACTCACCTACCTGAGAGCAACTTCCCAATAAACCTGCCTTTAACACAATCTAATCTGGCTTTAAATGGCTCATTTCACAGTCAGAAGACAAATAACTCATCAAGTGGCAAATAAATATATGGTTTAGATCCTGTGACACCCATCTTCCCAGCATTTTGCTGGAGATCCCAACACTACTGAATTAACATCCCAATTCATAGTTTGAGATCGAACAAATGATTTTTGTGGGGGTGGTAACCTCAGAGAAAACTACGCTATATCAGAGTTATCCCCCAGAACAAAGACCTGGTCTTTGTTCAGATGGGGCTAACTCTGGCATATCATGAGCCCAGTGGGTCCTGGACCTGGATAAGCAGTATCTGGGGCTGTGTTCTCATGGAGTCAGAAGACATGATGCATCCAGTATGGATTCTGAGTGAGTGAACTCTGCTCAGGCAGAGGAAAGTCAGCCCATCCTCGGGGTCCCAGGCTCACAGAACCCTGACAACCGTTCTGGGGTGGCTAAGAGCAGCCTAAGATGGGAGTTCCACCCTGGGTAAGAAATACAGCGGTCTGGGGCCAGATCTGGGGTTCCCAAACTCCTAGACACCCAGAAACTGCTAGGAACAGCAAGGAGTCAGGAAAGGAAACAGCAAGGAGTCCGGAAAGTAGTAGCCAAAAGCCAGCGATGGGGAAGCAGGCTTTGCTCAAGGATGTGTCTGGAGCACTCCCTTTTTCTTCTGGAGAATTAGGTGTGGTGGCTCTGTATGAAGAAGGCAGTTCTTTATAAGACAGACAGTCCTGGCTTGTCCAAACTCTTTGTTCATAGTGAAGAATAGATGCATACAAGTTGTTCAGAGTGGACCAGAGATTAAATACCTGTGGCAGGAAAGAATATCCGGGAAGGGAAGCTTATACCCTCAGAGCTGGCCCATCTAGATACCTCATTAACATGTCAAACTCTGGGGTTTATGCTACAATACTAGTTGTCACAGAGCTCTGCTGGGGTGTCCTGTGCTCCAGGACAGGAACCTGGTCAGATGCAAATTTAAACGTCTACCATTCTCAACTATGATATTTGCCAGGGTTTCTTTTCTTTTTTTTTTTTTTTAATTTTATTTTCTAAGTTTTTTTTATTTACATTCCAAATCATTTCCCCTTTCCCGTTTCCTCCCTCCCAGAAAATCCCATAAGCCCCCTTCCCTCCCTCTTTTCCCCATTCAACCCCCTCTCATTTCTCTGTCCTGGCATTCCCCTACATCCAGACGTTCCAGGAACAGGGGTCTCACCTTCCATCTTCTTAGAAATCTATTGATATGCGGATTGTGTCTAGGGTATTCCGAGATTCTGGGTAAATATCCCCTTATCAGTGACTGCATACCTTGTGTGTTCTTTTGTGATTGGGTTACCTCACTAAGGATGATATTTTCAAGTTCTGACCATTTGCCTAGGAATTTTGTGAATTCATTGTTTTTAATTGCAGAGTAGTATTCCATTGTGTAAATGTACCACATCTTCTGAGTCCATTCCTCCGTTGAGGGACATCTGGGTTCTTTCCAGCTTCTGGCTATTATAAATAAGGCTGCTATGAACATAGTGGAGCATGTGTCCATACTGCATGCAGGTAAAGCCTCTGGGTATATGCCCAGGAGTGGTGTAGCCGGATCCTCTGGGAGTGTCATGCCCAGTTTTTGGAGGAACGGCCAGACTGCTTTCCAGAGTGGTTGTACCA
The DNA here is from genome assembly GCA_036184795.1 of Tokudaia tokunoshimensis. Taxonomy (NCBI): domain Eukaryota; kingdom Metazoa; phylum Chordata; class Mammalia; order Rodentia; family Muridae; genus Tokudaia; species Tokudaia tokunoshimensis. The sequence continues at coordinate 127,438,455 of BTHU01000023.1, read as the reverse complement.
GCTTGCAATTCCACCAGCAGTGGAGGAGTGTTCCTCTTTCTCCACATCCTCGCCAACAACTGCTCTAGCCTGTGTTTTTGATCTTAGCCATTCTGACTGGTATGAGATGGAATATCAGGGTTGTTTTGATTTGCATTTCCCTAATGACTAAGGATGATGAACATCTCTTTAGGTGCTTCTCAGCCATTAGATATTCTTCAGGTGAGAACTCTTTGTTTAGCTCTGTACCCCATGTTTTAATAGGGTTACGTGCCTCTCTGGAGTTTAACTTCTTGAGTTCTTTGTATATATTGGACACTAGCCCTCTGTCGGATGTAGGGTTGGTAAAGATCATTTCCCAGTTAGTTGGTTGCTGCTTTGTCTTTTTGACAGTGTCTTTTGCCTTGCAAAAACTTTGTAATTTAATGAGGTCCCATTTGTCTATTCTTGATCTTAGAGCATAAGCTATTGGAGTTCTGTTCAGGAAATTCTCCCCTGTGCCCATATGTTCAAGGTTCTTCCCTAGTTTCCTTTCTGTTAGTTTCAGTGTGTCTGGTTTTATGTGGAGGTCCTTGATCTACTTGGAATTGAGCTTAGTGCAAGGAGATAAGAATGGATCAATTTGTATTCTTCTGCATGTTGACCTCCAGTTGAGCCAGCACCATTTGTTGAAAAGGCTATCTTTTTTCCACTGGATGGTTTTAGCTCCTTTGTCAAAGATCAAGTGACCATAGGAGTGTGGATTCATTTCTGGGTCTTCAATTCTGTTCCATTGATCTACATGCCTGTCACTGTACCAATACCATGCAGTTTTTAACACTATTGCTCTGTAGTACAGCTTGAGGTCCGGGATACTGATTCCCCCAGAGGTTGAGAATAGTTTTAGCAATTCTGGGTTTTCTGTTATTCCAGATGAATTTTTGAATTGCTCTTTCTACCTCTATGAAGAATTGAGTTGGGATTTTGATGGGGATTGCATTGAATCTGTATATTACTTTTGGTAAGATGGTCATTTTTACTATATTAATTCTGCCAATCCATTAGCATGGCAGATTTTTCCATCTTCTGAGGTCTTCTTCAATTTCTTTCTTCAGAGACTTGAAGTTCTTGTCATACAGATCTTTCACTTCTTTGGTTAGAGTCACGCCAAGATACTTTATGTGGTTTGTGGCTATCGTGAAGGGTATCATTTCTCTTACTTCTTTATCAGCCTGCTTATCCTTTGAGTATAGGAAGGCTACTGACTTGCTTGAGTTGATTTTATATCCGGCCACTTTGCTGAAGTCGTTTATCAGCTGTAGGAGTTCTCTGGTGGAGTCCTTGGGTCGCTTAAGTATACTATCATATCGTCTGCAAATAGTGATAGTTTGACTTCTTCCTTTCCAATTTGTATCACTTTGACCTCTTTTTGTTGTCTAATTGCTCTAGCTAGAACTTCAAGTACTATATTGAAGAGATATGGAGAGAGAGGGCAGCCTTGTCTAGTCCCTGATTTTAGTGGGATTGCTTCAAGTTTCTCTCCATTTAGATTGATGCTGGCTACTGGTTTGCTGTAAATTGCTTTTACTATGTTTAGATATGGGCCTCGAATTCCTGATCTTTCCAAGAACTTTAGCATGAAAGCATGCTGAATTTTGTCAAATGCTTTTTCAGCATCTAATGAAATGACCATGTGGTCTTTTTGTTTGAGATTGTTAATGTAGTGGATTACATTGATGGATTTCCTTATATTGAACCATCCCTGCATCCCTGGAATGAAGCCTACTTGATCGTGGTGAATGATCGTTTTGATATGTTCTTGGATTCGGTTGGCAAGAATTTTTTTGAATATTTTTGCATCGATATTCATAAGAGAGATTGGCCTGAGATTCTCTTTCTTTGTCGGATCTTTGTGTGCTTTTGGTATTAGTGTAATTGTGGCTTCATAGAATGAGTTGGGTAGTGTTCCTTCTGTTTCTATTTTGTGGAATAGTTTGAAGAGTATTGGTGTTAGGTCTTCTTTGAAGGTCTGATAGAATTCTGCACTAAAACCATCTGGACCTGTGCTTTTTTTGGTTGGAAGACTTCCAATGACAACTTCTATTTCTTCAGGGGTTATAGGATGGTTTAGATGGTCTATTTGATCCTGATTTAATTTTGGTATTTGGTATCTGTCAAGGAAATTGTCCATTTCCTCAAGATTTTCTAGTTGTGTTGAATACAGGTTTTTGTAGTAGAATCTAATGATTTTTTGAATTTCCTCAGTTTCTGTTGTTATCTCTCCCTTTTCGTTTCTGATTTTATTAATTTGGATACTATCTCTGTGCCCTCTGGTTAGTCTGGCTAAGGGCTTATCTATCTTGTTGATTTTCTCAAAGAACCAACTCCTTGTTTTGTTGATTCTTTGTATGGTTTTATTTGTTTCTACTTGATTGATTTCAGCCCTGAGTTTGATGATTTCCTGCCTTCTACTCCTCTTTGGTGTATTTGCTTCTTTTTGTTCCAGGGCTTTCAGGTGTGCCATTAAGCTGTTAGTGTATGCCGTCTCCCGTTTCTTTTTGGGGGCACTCAGGGCTATGAATTTTCCTCTTAGCACTGCTTTCATTGTGTCCCATAAATTAGGTTATGTTGTGCCTTCATTTTCATTAAATTTCAAAAAGTCTTTGATATCTTTCTTTATTTCCACCTTGACCAAGTTATCATTAAGTAGAGCATTGTTCAGCCTCCATGTGTACGTGGGTTTTCATTTGTTTTTGTTGCCATTGAAGACCACCCTTATTCCATAGTGATCTGATAGGAGGCATGGGATTATTTCTATCTTCTTATATCTGTTGAGGTCTGATTTGTGACCAATTATATGGTCAATTTTGGAGAAGGTACCATGAGGTGCTGAGAAGAAGGTGTATTCTTTAGCTCTATGATGAAATGTTCTATATATATCTGTTAGTTCCATTTGGTCCAAGGCTTCAATTAGATTCACTGTGTCCCTGTTTAGTTTCTGCTTTCCTGAACGATCCATTTCAGAGAGCGGTGTGTTGAAGTCACCCACTATTATTGTGTGAGGTACGATGTGTGCTTTGAGCTTTAGTAAAGTTTCTTTTACGAATGAGAGTGCCCTTGCATTTGGAGCATAGATATTCAGAATTGAGAGTTCTTCTTGGTGGATTTTTCCCTTGATCAGTATGTAGTGTCCTGTGTATTTTTTGATGACTTTAGGATGAAAATCAATTTTATCTGATATTAGGATGGCTACTCAGGCTCGCTTCCTGGGTCCATTTGCTTGTAAAATTGTTCTCCAGCCTTTTACTCTGAGGTAGTGTTTGTCTTTGACACTGAGGTAAGTTTCCTGCACACAGCAAAATGCTGGATCCTGTTTACATATCCAGTCTATTAGTCTATGTCTTTTTATTGGGGAATTGAGACCATTGATATTAAGAGAGATTAAGGCATAGTGATTATTGCTACCTGCCATTCTTGATGCTATCTTTATGTTTGAGTGGCTATCTACTTTTGGGTTTGAAGCAAGAAGGTTTCTATCTCATTTTTTCCAGGGTGTTGTTTCTCTCCCTGTATTGGTGGTTTCCACCTATTATCCTTTGCAGGGCTGGATTTGTGGAAAGATAGTGTGAAAATTTGGTTTTAACATGGAATATCTTGGTCTCTCCATCTATGGTGATTGAGAGTTTTGCTGGGTATAGTAGTCTAGGCTGGCATTTGTGTTCTCTTAGTGTCTGCATGAGATTTGCCCAGGATCTTCTGGCTTTCATAGTCTCTGGTTAGAAGTCTGATGTGATTCGGATAGGTCTTCCTTTGTATGTTACTTGGCCCTTTTCTCTTACTGCTTTTAATATTCTTTCTTTGTTTAGTACATTTGGTGTTTTGATTATTATGTGATGGGAGGTATTTCTGTTCTGGTCCAGTCTGTTTGGAGTTCTGTAGGCTTCTTGTAAGTTCATCGGCATCTCTCTCTTTAGGTTAGGGAAGTTTTCCTCCATAATTTTGTTGAAGATGTTTACTGGCCCTTTAAGCTGCAAATCTTCCCTCTCATTTATACCTATAATCCTTAGGTTTGGTCTTCTCATTGTGTCCTGGATTTCCTGGATGTTTTGGGTTACACGTTTTTTGCATTTTGCATTTTCTTTGACTGTTGAGTCGATGCTTTCTATGGTATCTTCAGCACCTGAGATTCTTTCTTCCACCTTGCCAGGGTTTCTTAATTTTCTCGTCTTTTCCAGCTTTCCTGTCTGGGGACACAGTTCCACTTGCCCAACAATTCATAGGGGAGAGAGAGACAGAAGTGGTTCCTACATGGCCAGTAAAGACCAAAGCTATCGGTCTGGAGACTCAACTTCTCCTTATTTCAGCACCACCTGATAGGTTATTTCTCTACTGTCAATGAAATGATCCGATTTAAGCCAGATTAGATTATATTAAAGGTAGTTTTATTGGGAAGTTGCTCTCCTGTGGAGTAGTTCACTAGCTCGAAGGACCAAGGCCAGAGAAGTTGCCATGGAAAAATGAAGGGTGGGGGCTGCAGGTATAGGGGAAGTAAAAAGAGGGAACAGGGTATGTACAAGTAGAGAGAGAAATGAAGAGGAAGAGGAGGAGGAGAGATCAGTGTCTGGTCTGGATTATATACGGAGGAGCCTCTGCAGAAGGGCAGCCCAACCCCTGGGCTGGAAAGTTGAGAATTGGGGGCATATTATGCCAGGTAGGGACTGAGGGATACTGGGAGAACCTGGAAGTCAGATCTGCTTTGGTATGTAAAATATGCACCTCAGTCCCTTGTCCCAGGTTTGAAATCAAACAGATACTACACTCATTGATACTAAAATATGCAATGTATATAATGTGGAGGAAAAAGACATTAGCAGTGTTACCTAGCCATGAACCATGTAAACTAAAATAATGACTCATTGTCATGTCATATCTCCACCGGTGACAGAGGGGCACAAAAATTGTGGAAGTTATCAACCACTTTCTAGTTGGATTTATGTTTGCTCCATAGAAAGAAACACATGTCTGGTATGGTAAATCTGACCAGGAACCATAGTGTAGGTACCTATAGCCACCAGTGAGATGAACCGCCTACTGTTATAGTACTAAATGGATATAATATCAAACTGTACTCTAAATTCACATTATTTTACCCATAAATTACTGGAGCTTTCATATCTGATCATAGCAGCTACTTTGTGCAATAGATGGTGGCTAACAAAGAAATTTACAATTTATTGTATATTACCTCTTTGGAAAAGGCAGAATGAGGAGGGCGTTAAGAGCAAGGGAGGGAGAGAGGAAAGAGAGAGGAGAGGAAAAAAGAAGGAACTGAAGGCAGATGCGGAGAAGAAAGAATAAGCAAAAGGAAGAGGAAAGGAGGAAGAACAAGAAAAAGAGGATAAAGCACTCAGTCAAACAGGGGACTGTCAGGTAGAATTTCTAGCTCTTAATTTTTTTGAGTTCAGAGAAATGGATAATTCACTGTAAAAGCAGTAGTTTCAAAGAGGAAAAAGCATGGAGCACTATGATTAGCTTGAAGAATCCTCTCTCTCTCTCTCTCTCTCTCTCTCTCACACACACACACACACACACACACACACACACACACACACACACACACACATACCTGATATTAGACAAAGTCATATCCTGGCCTATTGCATCATAGTAGCTGAATGTGATACTGCTTAGGTTGTGTTCTAAGGGGAAAGAATGTACATCCACAGAAAAGGTGAGGTCTCTCAAGAAAGATGAGAGGAATCTCTGAATTCTTATGGTGCTACTGTTCTTTACCTCACCATACCCGACTCCTATGTCAGCTCATGCAGGAACCAATCAGTATCACTGTATATGTTTGATTGTTACTGAAATTTTGGGTAGCTGAGAAATTGAGAAGTTTTCCTCTGAGGAGTAGCATAAGGTCATCAGATGGTAGACGCCCAGAGCTTTCCAGTTATCAGGTAAGAACACAGAAATGAGCATGTAATTCCTACATCTAACAAAGTGATTCACTGTCTCTCTTAGTTCTGACTGCCAATTTGGTCCCATTTTGGTCCCCCAGGTCAGAATGAGCCAATGTGCTAGTTCCAGACTTCCATGTGTATATTCTGGGGAATGTAGCTTCATATCAGCAGATTGAGAGATCATAAAGCTGGCTAATGATCTAGGGTAAAACATCCAGAGAATTCCTGAACTTCTTCCAACCACGAATGCAGAAGGCACTAGACCTATCTTACTTCAGAAGTCATTTCTAGGAAGCCCAGGTAATTTCCAGTGGTGTTAGCACAAATATGAGTTTGACACAAATGAAGCCTTTTGGGGGGGGATGCATCAGCTATTTTTCTGCTTTTGTGATAAAACACCATGACTGAAGTAATTTATAGAATAGTTTACTTAGGACTTATGGATCCATAGTAATAAGAGTGCATCATGACAGCAGGCACAGTGTCAGGAGCAGCTGAAGACTCAAGTCTTGAATGGCAAGCATTAAACAGAGCTCAAACTGAGAATAGCATGTAGCTTGGAAACCTCATATCTGCCTCCAAAAGCATACTTCCTCCAGCAAGGCCACATGTCTCTTAAGCCTTCCAAACAATGCCACAAATTGAAACCTAGTATTCAAATGTCACAGTCTATGAGTGATAGATAGTCTTAGCCAAATCACCACAGGTGTTTAGACTTGGAGTAGCTAGGACATCTTAGCATTGTGTTTTATTTAAGGAATGACTGTGAAGGAGGTTTAAATGTATACTTCAACAGCAGAGAGCTAAGGATTCTGTTGGTTCTTCAGAACCCCAGTAAAGGTCATTGGATTTGTTTGGTTTTTTTTTAATCCAGTGTATGATCAAACTCTCAAACTGAGAAAAGCACCTTCATTTAGCATAATGAATGAAGTATAAGCCCTGCTTGGAGTACACAAGAGTGTTTGAGGAAGATCTAAATCATAGGTTTTCTCCACTGAAGAAATTAGCCAATTCAGTCAAATTTAAAGTTAAAAGAGCAGGTTTATTTAAGAATGGGCTCCCCATGGAGTTCACCAGTCTCAAGAGATGAAACCCCTAAGATGTTGTAGGCAAACTAAGGCCAGAGGAACCTCTTATAGACTGGGGGTGGGGGTTTGGATGGCTTGTGACTTCAGGTAAGGGGGATTGGGACACCTGTCAGGAATGTCAGGAATGTGAAACTGAACTTTTTTTTTCTTTTGTGCCTTTTTCTTCTCAGAAGCTTTCTGAGTGGGTGGGGTTGGAACAAGGGGGAGGAAATGGAATTTATTGGACCCTGTGGGCCAGTAGGACAAGTCAGGGATTCCAACCTAACACTAAGGGTAATTCCCATTTCAGAGTACAGAGAGCTCCCAATGATGCCCATCATCCACTCCATATGATGCCTCAGAGAACATATTTAGTTCTGTAAAACTTAGCTGCCTTCTTCTCACAGACCCTCTGGGAGTTAGACATTTGATCTGAAAGACTGAGAGCAAGTAAGCAGAGTTTAATTACATTTTCCGAGAGAAACGTTCTAAGTAATTCTTGACCACCATTGTGAAAACTCTGGTACTAAAATGGCACATCTGCATGGAAGCAGATGTGACAATAATCTAGGTTTGCTATGAGAAAACTCAGTTGAACCCATTAAGTTAAGTATCCTTATGTTGTCATCATCTTACTTTCTTCTATTATGGTCAGGGATATGAATTCCTTTTCTGAAAGTTTTGCTTCAGGTCAGCAAAGAGGTGACAATGTTGCCTTGTCTAATAAAACATGAATACCTATGAATAAATATTGAGGTGACTTTCAAACTGCAGAAATCTCAGAATCTAACTCCGTGCTGTACTTCAACATTGAAATATTCAAGGCTGTGATTGAATTCTCTGAGAGACTCATTCATTACTCTTATAGAGTATTCATAAACTGTAAACTGAAGATAATATTCGGAGATATTTTACCAAAGGTCAATAGAGCAGAAGAAGCTAAAAGTTCCACAAGCCAAGGTGAGATGCCTACTTTCAGTGGATATTTTCCTAGTTTGGTCTGTCACCATGGAAAAACATTCTGACCACAATCAATTTGAGGGAGGAGGGGGATGGAGAAATAATTCAGTGGTTAAGAGCACTGGCTGTTCTTCTAGAGTACACAGGTTTATTTCTAGCACCTTCATTGTGAGTTATAACTTTGTAACTCCAGGCTCATGGAGTCTGACTTTCATGGACACTACATACACATTATGCACAGATATTCATGCAGTCAAAACTCTCATACACCTATAATAAGAGTAATGATGATGATGATGATGATGATAAATTTCACATCAATGTAAAGAAGGAATGGGTTTGCTCAGTTTACGGGTTCCTTCGTCTCAGGTGATTCTAGGATATGTCAAGTTCACAGTGAAAGGTAGCTAAGAAAAATACCAAAGGTCCTATACTAAGAATAGAGAAGATGGAGACTCTATAGCAATGTCTCACCTGTAGTCAATCCTGGAGTCTCAGAATCTGCTAATTGGAGGATTTGGGTGCTGTGTGCCCCAAACACACAGCATGTTCCCATTACATGCATTTCTTCTGTTACAGTTAACTTTAGGTTAAAGTGGATCTTATTAAAGTTCATATAAAGATAGATTTTTTTTAAAGTCTGGAATAGAAAATTGCTCTGGGCATTTGTCTTTGGATCCTGGTAAAAGCAGAAGTGAATTTCTAGGTCAAATATAGAAGGTATTCTGTGTTCTTAGTCTGGTGGAGCTAAACCTAATGCATGAACTAAATCTTGTGTGCAGAATGCCAGCAATTCCAGGTTCCTGGAAAATAGGATGCTACTCCTTTGAAGTTGTGCCTATAAGCTTTTAGGCTGGTCCTCATTTTCTGGCCTGAACATCTAGAATCCATTTTCTTGAAAGATCACCTAATGCTGTTATATTGAGTATAACTCAACCAAATTAAATAACTAGAATATTAGTAGGGGATAAATGAACAAAAATAATGTTTTATATAAACAAAAATGAGAAATTTCATTAAAAGGTGACTTAGTTTCTAGGAACTTTGAGTTTTCTACTGGATAAGACATACACAAATTCTACAATACACTCTGCAAAAGGAAATAGCTAGGCACAGTGGCTCACACCTATGGTTCAAGCCATAAGGTAGAAGGATTGCCACAAATTAAATTCTCATGGGAAAGAGAAAATTTAAGAAACAGTGTTATCTGAAATGCTCTGGACAGCTAAAATAGAAGTGCATTTTTAGAAGACAAATTGGTAGGCACTTAAGTTAATAACATATTGAAAAGAACTGCCACATCTACTAAGCACTCCGCACTTCATTTATAGCATGCATTTCCTTTTATATATGCATTCGGGCAGGTCTACCACACAACATTTCTTTCTTAAGCATGTTCCTCAGAGAAGGAATATAAGGCTTTTAACACTTTATAACTTTCTGAAGAAACACATGGGTAGTAATTGGCCCTTTAGGACAAAAGACATGGCTTTAATTCATCAAGCCTCATAGTTCCACACCTCATATCCTCAGGCAACTCTTCTGTCTGTTACTTCTCATGAACCCAGAATGTATCTCAGGTAACACAAAGAAGGTCTATGGCCAAGTTATTAAATTATGCCTAAATAAAAAAGGTATCTGTCATAGTTTGTATCTATACTGTTATACAAAAGTTCTAGTGTTGAAGAGAGTTCCCAATACAGCAGTACTATGATGAGAACTTGGTTAGAGAAATAAATTACATTCCATTTATAAACTTGGAGCTTACTACAGCTCTGGAAAAGTGTCCAAAGATTTCAGAGGTAGTCTACCTAGCAGAACTAGTTTATTGAAAGCATGCCTTTAAGGGGTTGAAGGATATATTTTTTTCTCTTTCTTATTCTCCTCACTTTCTTTGCTTCATAGCCTCTATTAAGTTAGTCACTCTCTTCTATTATGTATTTATTGACACAGTGTTTGCTCTGCCTCACTCCATTCCAATAGGAATGGGCCAAGTGACTGAGATGAGTAATCTTGTTTGTAAATTAAACTGTATCTGTAATCAACTGAAAGGCTAGCTGCAGGCATTCCTGTGAGGAATTTTCTTGTTCAGATTATTTGAAATGCAAGTCACCTTATATGTGCCTCCTTCCAGTGGGAACCCAGATTAAAAAGGAGATTGGAAAAAGACATGTCACTTTCCTGTTTTTACCTTTGACATTAGTTGTCATTCATTAGTTGTCACTGCCACACTTCTTTATTTATGGCAGAATCAGCATCTTTGGGCATTCAACATAAACTAAAGACCAGCATTTCTCAAAGACTCTCCTGGGCCCTTAGCACCAGACTGGGACTAGTGGGACATCCAGACTTTTGAAGTAAGCAAATACAATATTTTTGATTTCTAGTGTGAGATAGCACTTGTTGGACTACCGACCGTATATCATATAAGTCATATAAGTCAATTTAGTAAATTCACTTTGTAATGTATGTTCATCTTACTTGTTTAATTACTTTAAAGAACACTGACTAACACAGTGACCGTAAAATGAAATCTCTGAGCCAAAATAAATATTTCCTCATTACAGTTTGATTATTTAGACATTTGGTCCCAACAACAGACATCTGGCTAGCAAAGTAAAAGTGACAATGAACTATATTTTGGAGACTACATGCATTCTTCCCTAAATCCTCATGTCCTGAGCACTTGAGAACTGACCAATGCAAGTAGCTCTTTTCAGGCCACACAAATCCTCATATTCTCTTTTATCCAACTCTGGAATCTGAAGAGCTGCCAGATAATCATGTGTGTCCTTCTATGAAAAGCTATGTCTTCCCTTCTGAAAAACAAACAAACAAACAGACAGACAGACAGACAGATAGATAAATAACTGCTCCCTATGAATATAACCTATGCATTTACTGCACTGGTCCTCTGAATACACTATCCTTCATTCTGGCTCCTTTGTGATATGAATGGTCCCTATAAGCAGAGTGTTTTATAGATCTCAACTATCTTCAACATACTGTGAAAGTGTTTTACAAATTCCACCAGTAGTAGACTCTGACTTTCCACATAATCTGATTTTAAAATGTAGCCCTAAAGTCAGAGAAGGCTTTCTAAATCATCCTCATATTTGCAGGAAATTCTATAGGATTTATTATTTTGAAGGAAGCCACTGACTATATACACAGATGACTTGTGTGCCTCTAAGTGTTCTAAGACCACTGCTTCCCTCAGAGGAGCATGGGAACACCACAGTAATCACTATGTAAGTAAGCACCTTCATAATACTAGGCCTCTTCAGTTGAAAAGAATTTTTAAAATGAAGTCCTATCATGAGGTACAAAATATTTCTTTGTGGGGCATGTTAGTTCTACTGATCAAATAAACAGTCACAGAACAATGGAACTCTCCTCGGTTGCAGAATACTAAAGGCACCTGTGCACATTTTCAGGCAGTTCTGTCATTTGGCAGGTAGCAGACGTTCCTGGTAAAATATTTATCAGAATTCAAAAGGCAGTAGAGAATTCTCAGCCTACAGGGATTGTGAAGGTTATTAAAAGGACACTGCAGAAAATTGCCATTGGGTGGAGAAGGTTGAATATCATCTGCAAAGACTGACAGTATTATTTTAAAACGATATGTGCTTCTTTATTGAAAATCATCAGTCAAATAACAGACCCTTGAGAAGACTGAATGATTTTGAGGCCACATGGGGCTCCTCAGAAACTCTTCAAATAAGTTAAGATAGTTCTTGATATAACAAATTATAGGTACTTATTACTATGAAATTACAATGTAATCATTTATGGGAGAGAGTATAAGAATCTATCCCCACCCTGCCTACCTCTCCTTCAGGGTGATTTATACCCAAGCTTTTACTTTTATGCAGCAGCAAAAGTGGTGACTATGTTGAAGAGAGTGGAGCTAAAACATGTAAAACCCAGAAGCATCTTGGATTCCTTGGTCACCTGAACACTGATATCTCCTAGATACTGCTTTAATGTTCAATAACAAAATATCATGCACTGCGTGCTGAAACAGGAAAAGTGTACAATCTCACAGTTCTGGAGGATGGAAATCCAAGATCAAAGTGCTTGCAAGGTTGTTCCATTAAATTGAATAATATGTATCTAGATATTCTTGGTTTAGTAAAGAATAATAAAAAAATATTGACAAATCTGAGTAAAGTCTCTGCTCACTGATTCATTTATTCACCAAACATTAGTTGGATGTTTTCTCTTTGGAAAGCACTGTGATATTGGGGCAGGGTGCATCGAACAGTAAGATACCTAACTGCCCAGAGAATACTAAGTCTAGAAGCAGCTTTCACATTATAGAGATGGATGACTTTCAAAACATAATGAACAGAAGAAAAGAAGGGACTTACAAGTAATGAAGAGTGGCTCACATTGTCAACATCCAAATGTAAGCCATGAACTTTAGGGCTTTGGGAAACCACAATTCTTTTTGTGGGATGAATTTTATATTAAACTATGAAGATCATTATGAGCCAGACTCTTGGTGAGTCTTAGAGAAAAGATAAAAGCCTAGAAGGAAGATTTCTCTGAGCAGTTCTCTTGGGATTCTGGATAAACTAGAGATAAATCCCCGGCTGCTACTTAAGTTAACAGTGACTTGGAGTACTATCTTATCCCAGATGAAATCAGTGCATGTAGTAAGTGTTCTATTCTCAAAGGCTGAAAAGAACTGTACGAATCCCCTTGGGTTGCTGTTCACAATCCACAGGTGCATTCTTGTTTTTCTTAGCCTGAGAGAACCAGGATGCACTACAGTATAATGAAATAAGCAGAAAGTGACCTTCACGACCATTTGGACAGAAAATATTTTAAATCCTGAAAAAGGCTATATGCCTTAATCTACATGTATGATATTCTAGAGCAGGCAAAATTATATAGACAGCAAAAAAGGTTATTGGTTGTTTAGAGTTAAAGGAAAATGGAGAGAAGAGAATACACGAACATGGAAGAAAATTTGAACGTTAACTAACCTGAACATGGTCGCCATCTGTAACCTGCAAGGGTAACATGGATATTGTTATTATTATTATTATTATTTTGGTTTTTTTCAAGACAGGGTTTCTCTGTGTAGCCCTGGCTGTCCTGGAACTCACTCTGTAGACCAGGCTGGCCTCGAACTCAGAAATCCACCTGCCTCTGCCTCCCAAGTGCTGGGATTAAAGGCGTGCGCCACCACTGCCCAGCCCATGGATATTATTTTAAAAATACCATATTCACACACGCATGAGAAAGTTTTAAGAAACAAACAAAAGTACGTTGGAAGACTGATATGGCTACAGAAGAAAGATCTCACAGTGTATATAAAGATCTTTCAGGACTATTCTGACCCTAAGATCAGACTTTGGAGACCCTAGTGATAGAAAACATGTATATACATACATATACATATATATACACACATACGTACATGTATTATATTATATATTGCACACACACACACACACACACACACACACATATATATATCTCCTGTTTTCCATCTTGGAAAACTGAGAGTAGTGATAACTCTGAGAAAAGTGGCCTCAAATAAAGGGAAAAAAGAATTTCCCTAGGCCCAGATGGGCATTGAATAGATTCTGGCACACATAAATGAGAGAATTTCCTATTCTTCAAAAAGAGAATCCAACCTTTTTCCTCAGATCTGAAGAGCTTCAGTGCACACTTTTGCAAAACTTAATTGGAATCTCAGAGATAGGAAAATGTGTCTGAGGACACCTTTTACCCTAAAATCCAGATAGTATACTGCAATCTGTATTGACAGTTCCCCCTAGGGAAGCCTCTTACCAGCAGAGCTGAGAACTCAGGGTAAGAACTTTGGTGTGAGAGTTTACTCCACAAAGCAGAAAAACCCTAGATACTGCCAGGAGTCAGCATAGAGTACAAAACTTGAACATACAAAACAGAAAGTAACATTAAAAACAGGTACCCCATAGCTTCCAATTATACATACTTTGCTCTCAATCTTAGGATCTGAGTGTCACTAGCTAGCTGGTTGTCCTTGGGAAGTGTTCTCATTTTTCTACATGTTCATGTGAGCCAAGCCAAGCAGGACAGGATGATTTTGTAGAACTGTATTACTTTGTGAACAGAAGACCTAGTGTTGTGGTTGGGCCCTGGTTATTCCTTCTAACACCATGCTCCCAGAAATAAGACTCAGACTCAATATATATTTAGAAAGACCTTGGCCATACACCTAGGTTCTTCTCTGACTAAATATAACTTAAGATATCCCATTTATTTTAACCTAAATTTTGTCACATGGCTGGTTACCTGTGCTCAGGTACCATGTGTTCTGCTCATCACATTATCTGGAAAATCTCACTGCCTCCTTCCCTCCCAGATTTCTTTTTCTTTCTAATGTCCTGCCTTCTATCTCCTGCCTAAGCCATAGGCCATAGGCTTATTAATTAACAGGCAATGTATTCATACAATACATAAGATATTCTCTCTACAATTGCCTCTTTTTAATATAAATTAATTTATTATCTTCTGTAGATTTAACTTCATTTAAATTTCCTTCTATTTACTATATAAGCATATTTTTAAGCCATCATGGAGGTGATATGTCCTAGGCCAAGCAGTTCCAATATTACCATATTGAAGGAAATCAGTTGATTAAGGTAATAATGACATCTTAATTTATGTTATTCTCTATAAATTTTTTATTGTGGGAGGCATGGAGCCTTGCTTTCTGCTCTCTGAGTAGGAGGATTTTGCCAGCTTCATTGCACAGCAGGAGCTTTTAGCATCCTTGAGATTAAGTTCCATCTACAAGCACCTGAGAACCTGCTGCTTGGTGTGTTGTTTTGTTTGTTTATTTGTTTGATTTTTCAGTTTGTGGGTTGCAGGTTTGTGGGATCACACTATGAACCCTAGAATCATCTTCCCCACCTTCCTAATCTTAAAAGGACAGTGTTTTTTGTTTGTTTGTTTGTTTGTTTGTTTTAAATTCAGGAGTCTGAAATTATTATATTTTATATGACTTTTTGCCCCATGCTGGGCACCAATATTGTGATATTTTGAATGTGGTTGGCCCAGGGAATGGCACTTTTAAGATACATGGCTTTGTTGGAGGAAGTGTGTCATCATGCGTGTAGGCTTTAAGACCCTCATTCTAGCTGCCTAGAAGTCAGTCTTCTCCTAGAAGTCTTTAGATGAAGATGTAGAACTCTCAGCTCTTCCTGAACCATGCCTGCCTGGATGCTGTCATTCTTCTGCTTTGATGATAATGGACTAAACCTCGGAACCTCTAAGCCATCCACAATTAACAGTTGTCCTTATTAAGAGTTGCCAGGGTCATGGTGTCTGTTCACAGCAGTAAAACCCTAGCTAAGGCAAATATGTTGTGGTTGGGCCCTGGTTGTTCCTCCCAGCCCCATGCTCCCAGCAATAAGACTCAGACTCCAAATGTATTTACAAATACCTTGGTCGTATAGCTAAGCTCTTCTCTGAATACATATAACTTAAAACATCCTATTTATTTTAGGCTACATTTTGCCACATGACTGGTTACCTGTGCTCAGGTACCATTCATCACATCTTTCCAGCAAATCTCTCTGCTTCATTCTCTCCCAGAAGCTATAGTAGGCCCCCAATGCACTTTTTCTTCTATAAGTTGCCTTGGTCTTTGTGACTCTTTTCATCAATAGAAAAGTAATTAAGACCATATGAAGCAAAATAGCTTCTTTACAGCAAAGGACACCATCATTCTGTCAAAGTGGCAGCCTACAGAAAATGGAAATATCTTTGCCAATTATACATGTGGTACAAGGAATATGTCTAGAATATATAAAGAAGTAAATTAAAAAAGACTGAACATTAAGAAAACAAAAGTGAATCACAAATGGCTAACAAACATTTAGAAATTTCAGCATTTTTAGCCATAAGGGAAAAGCAAAGTAAAATAATTTTAAATTTCATCTTACCCCAGTCAGAATGAACAAGATTAATATAACAAATGACAATATAAACTGATGAGGGTATGGGGAAACTTATCTGTTGTTGACAAAAGTACAAACTGCTAGCAACATTATGGAAGCCACTGTGAAAGTTTTTCAAAAAGCTAAAAATTGACCTACCTCTAGATCCAGCTCTACCAATTTTGGACATATATGTAAAAGACCCTACATCTTACTATGGATATATTTGCTTATCCAGGTTCATTTTTGCTCTATTCATACATAATAGCCAGAAATTTGAAACACCTTCTTTTCCATAAACTGAGGAATGTATAGTAAAAATGTGGTACCTTTATATAATGGAATGTTATTCACCTGCTGACGTTATGAGGTTTGCAGGTAAATTGATGAAGTTGAAAAAAAACATAGTGAGTGGGGTAAGCAAGACACAAAGTTAAATTTTGTATATTTTTACATGCACATGTAAAATTTTAAGCTTTCATAATTTAAAACCACACAGAAGTCAGATACCTAGCAAATGACTAAGAGGTAGGGGAATCTCCTACAAAAGGGGAAATAGAATATAGTGGTATGGAAATGTAAAGAGAAATTTGGAGGATTAAATAAGCATGGGGATGGGAGAGAAGAGTAATGAGAAATATAGGAAAGGACAACTAACATTAAAGGCCAATTGAGAAAACACATGGAAATCTACTACTGTAGAAGCTTTCTAAAATATATGCATGTACCAAAGGAATTTAAATAGACTTAATATAAATGAGAAAGAAGGTGCACCCACTAAATATCTCATACTACTAAGTCTGACTTTCAGTGCCAAGAATGGGTTTCATTTTGTTGAGCCATTCACCAAAGAGGTTCTATAAACCTCTCTAAACATTACAGGGTATTTTTAAGGCTACTTATTACTTTATGTTGTAAGGGAAGGACCTATTATTGAAGATACCAATAACTCCATCATCAAACATGGAGAAATTGAGCTGGTGCCCAACAAGAAGCTTCACCCTGATTGAATTACATTCATGGTACTTGATGGATTTTTATTGTAAAGAGAAAAGAAAAGTATTCATCAAAATCATCCAGCTACAAACCCTATGACTTACAACAGTAACCTGCTGCAAGATATATTGGTGGCACTATAGTTATGAAAACAACCAATCACATTTTGATTAAACTGAAATCTAACACTTTGAGATGGAACCAATCCTTGATACTGTTAGTGGTCACGAACCTGAAATTAGATAGGTCTTGGAATCTAGACTATCATTCTGCTAAATGAATATGGCAATAAAATTATTCTCAGTGACATATTGAAATGTCCATAGATCAGTTCATTGTTAAGTTCTCACCAGAGAAGCATCTTTTTGAAATAGATGGTAATTAACAAGAAGTCCCATAGGTGGACAGTTGCAGGAAATATTAAAAAATGGCACCATCCCGTGCTATCACTGGTCACTCTTGGGGCCCTGGGCAACCCTGATGCTTCCATGGCTAGCCCTAAGCAGTGACCGCTCATCTTGTGGTTCTCTTGCAGTGGATTTTGCTCATATTCCCAGCCATCCACCCCCTGTGGTCAGCAGTTCCAAATCCCAGTAATCAGGTAAAATCAAAACTCTAGAGTCCTGTAATTTATAAGTCAGATTTTTATCAGTTAATTCTCAACCCACCAAACGCTCAAACCATGAACTCAGAGCCAAATGATATTGATATAAATTGCCCACCTAGATAAGACAAACTGTCCTGTAATTATCCATTCCTTATAAGATATTCATAGCTACCTGTGGCTATTTGAAGCCACACGGAATCTGGATCATCTTTCTCTTCCTCCATCTTCCTTTCTTCTCCCTACCTGTCCCCTGTTTCTGTCTCTGAAACTCTTAGCTCCACCTTCCTTTCCCCTGTCCAGTCACAGGCTTCTTGTTGTATTAACATTTAAATTAATTGAGGGAAATTCTGCTACACTGGACAGTGTACAGAGAATTAGAAACTTTGGAACACTCAATCCTAAATGAAGTGTCTTTAACAAATTTCTACTCCCAAGGCTCAGAGATCTATGCAGAAGTAGGAGTAGAAAACCCCTAAGAGCCAGAGGTGGATAACTCCTAGAAAACAGCATCTTCGGGTACAATAGGACTGATACACATATAAAATAAGAGTTTACAAGTGAGACCTGCATAGGAGCAAACCAGATGACATCCTTGTATGGAGAAATTCTCATACCTAACCAAAAATCTATTTAATATTGGCATCTACTAGGAAAGTAAAAATCTGTTTTCTAAGTAGAGGATCATTGGGCATATCAACTATAACACAGGGAAAGTCATATACATAGTAGCTGAATAAAACAAAACTGACTCCATGCTTTTTGCACTTTTTTGTCTAATTGTTTTTTGTTGTTCGTTTATAATTTTTAAAAAGTATGTTGAGAAGTGCTGGGAACAGAGCATGAAGTTATATAGCTAGAGAGATGGGGAACATCTTGGTGATGTAGGCAAAGGAGAAGGAATAAGTTCAAAATATATTGATGAGGTATCAGACCTTATCTATAGTCAGGTCGGGAAGAAGGAGTTGAAAAGTTGCTTTCTGTTTAAATAGAGGGAATACCAGGAACCTTGGCCCCTGCCTGCCACCCCTTTGGAAATTGGCATGCTCCTGTGTAGTACTTGTTCCAGAACTACATCTGGGGATTCTGGCATGAAAATGGAGCAAATGTGGCTTCATATTACCTATACCTGAGCAATTATCAAGGAAGAATATGAAAGTCTTCCAATGACAAATAGGGGGTGATAGAGTTTGGCATCCACTTCAATTTTGGGACCTTTTATAGCTTGCATTTCTTTTTCTTTCATTCATGTCCTTCTTCAGGCAAGTAGTGTTTTTGACTTTGTTTTTGTTTGTTTGGTTGGTTTTGTTTTGTTTTGTTTTGTGACAGGCCTGGGATCCAGTTTCAGAGGCGGGATTGTGACTTTGAAGTCTCAAGGGGTGCTGCCTAACTGGAAGGAAGAGTGGTTTTTCTTCTACCACAGGAATAGAGAGGAACTGCTACATCAGCTGGGGAAGCAAGCATATAACACCTTAACTGACATTGGCAATTAGCACAGGTGGCCAGGGTAGTGTAACTATCAGACAAATGGGTAGTATAAGTGTCCTGGAAATTTCAGTGAGTGGAAATGGAAATCAGTAATCAAGTGAGAAGTTCTGGAGGTTCTGCCCTTTGGAATACTGATAGGGAAAGAGGCCTAAGAGATCCTTGGAAAGGAAAACTATCCTTCTGCATGGACACTAAGAGGGGAGCTCTAAAGACCCTACTGTCCAGGCCATTAACAAAGTGTTGTTGTTATTAACAAAGCATGTTGACTTGGGGTGGGGGTGGAATTTGTTCAGGTAGCCACCCAGGACCACTATGGCAGACTGAAGAAGGATAAGATTTAGTGAGTACTGCATTAGGTCAGTCAACAAAAAAACAGGTTCTGCAATTTTTGCTTTTTTTCAGTAACAAGATGGAAAGTGGATAAGGCAGCAAAGGAATGCTGAGGAAGGAGAAGGGACTGTCCACTCTGCAATTGTACAGGGCCTCTAGAATCCTAGTTGTGTGGCCAAGTGAGTGGTCTCTGACTCTTGGGGCTTATGCTGGGGTCCCTGTGCCATTGTAGTACTATGAGGATGGCAAGGCATTTAGTGATTGGGTGGAAGGCAGATCCCCAAGTGAGTTCTGGCTTCTAGAGTACTAACTCAGGGTGGGGGGAGCTGGAGGTGAGAATTTCATGTCACATGGGAGATTTTTAGGAGAAAAATCTTTCCATACAGACTCAGATATAAGATGCTCTAGAGTTCTGGCTGCCCAAGGAATTTAGTATAGGATGAGCAGTGTTTGGTGGTGGCTTGTGCTGGATACCCAGCATCATTCAAGTAATCAGAAAATGATGAGGCTTTTAATTTAATTTTCAATTAGAAAGATAAGTCTGGAAGTTTAGGCTAGTTCTTTCCTGACCAATGAGAAGTGAGCAGAGCAGTGGCTCCAGTTTTCCAATACCCCATAGAAACAGGTTGGGCTAAACTCCAGGCTTCCAAGGCTGTTTATCCTGTAAGGAACCAGACACTGTCCTGACTCATACTGATTCCCAGTGTCCCTAAGGCTAACTGAGAGCAATAAGGAGTTGTGTGTGTCGGGGGGGGGGGGGGGCAGTAGGTTAGTTTGGAAAAAAATGAAGTTCTGGAATTTCTACTGTTTTCAGTAGAAACTGAGTGATGGGTAGGGAAGCAAGGAATTACTGATAAATGTAAGGGTACTTTTCATTCTACAATTTAATAGGATCAGTAGAATCCTAGCTGTACAGGCCTAGTTATTGGTCAGTGCCCTTGGGGCTTATGTCTCTGTGCTATCGCAGCACTGTAAGGGTAGCGATTCTTTTAGTGATGGTAGGCAAGTCAACTAGGGAGTTGTGCCCTCTGTAATATGAACTGGGGAGAGGAGCAGGAGATGAGGTTTTGGTGTCTGGTGAGAGATCTTGTGAAGAAAGAGCTTTTCATTCAGTTCCATATATAGGGGGCGCTAGAGTCCAGGCTGTACGAGCCTTTTACCCAGACGGAGCAGTGTCTGTGGTGGCTTGTACTGGATGCCCTGCGCCACCAGGAAATCTGAAAATGGTGAGGCTTTTTGTGATTGCAGTGGGAGGCTAGTCAGAAAGAAAAGTCTGGAAGTTTTGGCTGTTTCATTGATGACCAAGGTGGAGGGAGCAGACAGGTGGGTGCTGGGAAAATAGAAAGGAGTCTAACGCTCCCCAAAGAAACAGGTGGATCTAAAGTCCCAGGTTTCCTTATGTTTACTGTGTGATGAGCCAGAGACTGTCCTTGCTCCAACTGCCTTCCTTGTGTCATTTAGTCACACTGAGAAGGGTGAGGACTTTTTCAGTGTGGCAACAGGTTAGCAGCAAAAACGAGGCTTTGGAATTTCTGCTGTTTTCAGTATGAACTGGGGAGGTGGATAGGGGAGCAGGAAATATTGAGGAAGGTGACAGAACTTTCCAGTCTGCAATTGTACAGGAGCACAAGAATCCTGGATGTGCAGACCCAGGGAATGCCCAGGGGCTTATACAGGGGTCTCTGTGCCTTGGCAGCCCTATAAATGTGGAGAAGGTTTTTGTGCTGGGGTGGAATGCAGATCACAAAGTGAGTTCTGGCTGGTAGATTACTGAGTGGGTGTAGGATTGGGGAAGGGCTGGAGGTGGGGGATTGGGGCCATATGGGAGATCTCGCAGAGAGGGCTTTCCATTCAGCCCCAGAGGTAGGGGGCAGCAGAGTCTAGGTTGCATAGTCTGTTCACACAGAGGGGGCAGTGTCTGCAGGGCTTGTACAGGACGCCGAGTGCCATCTTGTAATCTAAAAATGGTGAGGCTTTTTGTGATTGCTGCAGGAAGCCAGTGAGAAAGAAAAGTCAGGGAAATTTAGGCTAGTTCTTTATTGACCAATGAGGTGGGAGCCGGAGCAGTGGATTCATTTTTTTGAGTCTGACACAGAAATGGGTGGGGCTAAAGTCCAGGTTTCCCAGGGTCTTTATCCTGTGAGGAACCAGAGTTTATCCTGCCTCATATCCAATTTCCTGTGTCACTGAGAAGGACTGAGAAGAGTGAGGATTTTTGTGTGTGTGGCAGTAGGTTAGTCTGCAAAAAAGAAGGTCTGGAATTTCTGCAGTTTTCAATAGGAACCGGGAAGGGGGTTAGGGAAGCAAGTGTATATTGGGGAGAGTGAGGTTACTTTTCACTCTGTACAGGTCTAGTTATTGGCCAGTGCCCCTTGGGGCTTATACTAGGGTCCACGCGTTACTGTAACACTGTAAGAGTGATGATCTTTTGATGGTGGTGTAGTAGGCAGGTCAATTAGTGAATTGTGTAGTATATAATACTGACTGGGAAGAGGAACTGGAGATGAGGTATTGGTGTCTGGTGAGAGATCTTATGCAGACATTTCATTCAGCCCCAGACATAGGGGGCGCTGGAGTCCAGGCTATGCAGACCCTGAAGGAGCACTGTCTGTGGTGGCTTTTACTGGACGCCCAGCTTCATTAGGTAATCTGAATATGGTGATGCGTTTTGTGATTGCAGCATCAGGCCAGTCAGAAAGAAAAGTCTGGAAGTTGCTGCTACTTCAGTGCTGACCAAGGAGGAGGAAGCAGACAGGTGGATGCTGGGAAAATAGAAAGGGGGCTGAGATGCGCCAGAGGCTGTCCTTGCTCTTCCCGGCTTCCCTGTGTCATTTAGACACAGTGATGTGGGTTTTTTGTTTTTTTTTTTTTTTTTTTTTTTTGAGTGTGGCAATAGGCTAGCCAGCAAAACAAAGTTCCAGAAATTCTGTTAAGGTCAGTAGGAACCGGGGAGGTGTGTAAGAGGACAGGAAACACTGAGGAAGGTGAAGGAACTTTCCACTTTGCCTTTGTATAAGGGCCCTAGAATAATACATGTGCAGGTTCACTGTTTGCCCAGTTACTTTTGGGGCTTAAACTGGAGCTCCCGTGTCTTGGTAGCTCTATAAGAATGGCAAAGGCTTTTGTTCAGGGGTGGTATGCAAACCACAAAATGAGTTCTAGCTGGTAAAATACTGAGGGGGGTGTGTGGGGGGGGTTGGAGGTTCAACATGGTGCCCCTTAGGAGTTCTTGCAGAGAAAGAGCTTTCCATATAACTCCAGAGGTAGGGGCCGCTAGAGTCCACCCGGAACCTGCTGTTTGCCCAGTGTGTGGTGGCTTATACTGGATGCCCTGCACCATCAAGTAATCTAAAAATGGTGAGGCTTCTTTGTGATTGCAGGGGCAGATCTATGAGAAAGAAAAGCCTGGAAGTTTAGACTGGTTCTTTCCTGACAAATGAGGAGGGAGCCAAAGTATAGTTTTCCAGGCCCATATAGAAACAGGTTAGGCTAAAGTCCAGACTTCCTAGGCAGTTTATTCTGTGAGGAACCAGAGACTATCCTGTCCCATACCCGCTTCCAAGTGTCTGTGAGGAAGACTGAGAAGGGTGAGGATTTTTGTGTGTATGGAAGTGGGTTAGTTTGCAAAGAAGGGAAGTTCTAGAATTTCTGCTGTTTTCAGTAGGAACCAGGGAGATGGATAGGGAAGCAAAAGAATATTGAGGAATGTGAGGTTACTTTCCACTCTGCAAGTGTATAGGAGCACTAGAGTTCTAGCAGTGCAGGCCCAATGACTGGCCAGTGTCCCTTGGAGCTTATACTGGGGTCCCTATGAACTGTGTGCACTGGGGTACAGTAGCACTGTAAGTTTGGTGATTCTTTTGGTAATGTGGTGGTATGTAGGTCACCTAGTGAATTGTGCTGTGTGTGACTGGGGAAAAGAGCTGGAGATGAGGTGCTGGGTGTCTGGTGGGAGATCTCTTGTAGAAAGAGCATTTCATTCAGCCCCAGAAGTAGTGGGTGCTAGAGTCCAGGCTGTGTAGACCATTTACCCAGAGGGAATGGTGTCTGTGGTGGCTTGTACTGGAAGCTGAGGGGCATTCAGTAATCTGAAAATGATGAGGGATTTTGTGATTGCAGCAGGAGGCCAGTCAGAAAGAAAAGTCTGGAAGCTTGGCTAGTTCACCAAGGAGGAGAGAGCAGAAAGACTGATACTGGGAAAATAGTTGGGAGTCTAACATTCCCCATAGAAACGGGTAGAACTGGAGTGGAATGTCCCAGGCTGTTTTCCCTGTGAAGAGCCAGAAACTGTCCTTGATCCAACCACCTTTCCCTCTGTCATTTACACACAGAGAGGGGTGAGGATTTTTTCTTTCTTTTGAGTATGGCAATAGGTCAGCAGCAAACACAAAGTTCCAGAATTTTGCCTGTAGTTAGTAGCAAACGGAAGGTGGGTAGGAGGGCTGGAGATATTGCGGAAGGTTAAGGAACTTTCCACTCTGCTATTGTATAAGGGCTATAGAATCCTAGATGTGCAGGCCAGTGAATGTCCAGTGACTCTTGAGAGTGATACTGAGGCACCTGGGCCTTGGTAGCCCTAAAAGGACATTGAAGGATTTTGTGCTGGGGTCCTATGAAGATCACAAAGTGAGTTCTGACTGATAGATTACTGAGTGTCAGTTTTCCAGTCCCCCACAGAAACAGGTGGGGCTAAAGTCCAGGCTTCCCAGGCTGTTTATCTGTGAGGAGCCAGAGACTATCCTGCCTCATACCTGCTTTTTCCTGTGCGTGAGGAAGACTGAGAAGGGTGAGGATTTTTTTTGTGTGTGGCAGTTGGTTAATCTGCAAGAAAATTAAGTTCTAAAATTTCTGCTGTTTTCAGTAGGAACAGGGGAGGTGGGTAGGGAAGCAAGGGAATATTGAGGAATGTGAGGCTACTTTCTACTCTGCAAGTGTATAGGAGCTCTACAGTCCTATCTGTGTGGGCTCAGTTATTGACCAGTGTCCCTTGGGGCTTATACTGGGTTTCCTGTGCTATTGTAGCACTATAAGGGTATCAATTCTGTTTGAGATGTGGTAGTAGGCAGGTCACCTAGTGAGTTGTGCAGTGTGTAATACTGACTGGGAACAGGAGCTGGAGATGAGATATTGATCTCTGGTGGGAGATCGTCCAGGCTAATAACCGAGGTGTGCAGTGACTGTGATAGCTTGTACTAGATGCCCAGCACCATTCTGGTAATCTGAAAACAGCACAGTATTTTTTTTCCAAGTTCTGTTGTCATGCCTGACACAAAGAGAAGTTTGGAAGTTTAGGTTAGTTGAGTACTGACCAAGGTGGAGGGAAAACAGAGGTGGATCATGGTGACTAGAATCTTCCAGTCCCCACTAGAAACTGGTGGAGCTAAAGTCCAAGCCTCCCATACTGATTACTCTTTGAGGAACTAGAGACTGTTCTAGCTTATACCTGATTCCCTGTGTCACCACGGCTGACTGGGAAATGTGAGGATTTTTGTATTTGTGGCAGTAAGTTATTCAGCAAAATTTAGTTCTGCAATTACTGTTGCTTTCAATATGAACCAGAGAGGTGGGAAGGGGAGCAAGGTAATATTGAGGAAGGTGAAGGAACTTCCCACTCTCTTCCATGGTATAGGAGTGTTAGAATCCCAGATATTCACACCTAGTTAGTGGATTTTGGGTTTTATATAGGGGTCCCTGTGCTGCGTTGGTTGGTAGCCCTATAAGGATGTTGAGGGTTTTTATGCTGGGATGATATGCAGATCACGAAGTGAGTTCTGGCTGGTAGAATTCTGAGTGTAGGGGGTGGGCTGCAGGTTTGGAATTGGGGCCACTTTGTAGATCTTGTGGAGAAAGAGTTTTGCATTCAGCCCCAGAAGTAGGGGGCGCTAGAGCCCAGGCTCCACAAGCTGTTTGCCCAGAGGGAGCAGTGTCTGTGGTGGCTTGTACTGGATGCCCTGCGCCATCAGGAAATCTGAAAATGGTGAGGCTTTTTGTGATTGTAATGGGAGGCCTATCAGAAAGAAAAGTCTAGAAGTTTTGGCTAGTTCATTGCTGACCAAGGACAGGGGAGAGCAGACAGGTGGATGCTGGGAAAATAGATGGGAATCTTCCACTCCCCAAAGAAACAGGTGGAGCTAAAGTGGAATGTCCCCAGGCTGTGTTCCCTGTGATGAGCCATACACTGTCCTTGCTCCACCTGCCTACCCTGTGTCTTTTAGGCACACTGATAAGGGTGAGAAATTTTGTGAGTGTGGTAATAGGTTCTCAGCAAAAATGAAGTTCTGGAATTTCTGCTGTTGTCAACAGGAACCTGGGGGTGGGTAGGAGGGCAGAATATATTGAGGAAAGTTAAGGAACTTTTCACTCTGCCATTGTATAAGGGCTATAGAATCCTAGATGTGCAGGCCAGTGAATACCCAATGACACTTGGAACTGGTAATGGGGTACCTGTTCCTTGGTAGCCCTAAAAGGATATTGAAGGATTTTGTGCTGGGGTCCTATGAAGATCACAAAGTGAGTTCTGACTGATAGATTACTGAGTGTGTGTAGAGTTGAGAAGGGGCTAGAGGTGAGGAATAGGGGCTTCTTGGGAGATCTTGTGGAGAAAGAGTTTTCCTTTGAGTCCCAGAGTTAGAAGGCACTAGAGTGCAGGCCACACAGGCTCTTTACCCAGAGGGAGCAGTGACTGTGGTGGCTTGTACTGGATGCCCAGAGCAATTCCTATAATCTGATAATGGTGAAGCTCTCTGTGAGTGGTTTGGGAGGCCAGGCAGAAAGAGAAGTCTTGAAGTTTAAGATAGTTCTTTCCTGACCAATGAGGAGAGACCAGAGGGTCAGTTTTCCAGTCCCCCACAGAAACAGGTGGGGCTAAAGTCCAGGCTTCCCAGGCTGTTTATCTGTGAGGAGCCAGAGACTATCCTGCCTCATACCTGCTTTTCCCTGTGCCTGAGGAAAACTGAGAAGGGTGAGGATTTTTTTTGTGTGTGGCAGTTGGTTAATCTGCAAGAAAATTAAGTTCTAAAATTTCTGCTGTTTTCAGTAGGAACAGGGGAGGTGGGTAGGGAAGCAAGGGAATATTGAGGAATGTGAGGCTACTTTCTACTCTGCAAGTGTATAGGAGCTCTACAGTCCTATCTGTGTGGGCTCAGTTATTGACCAGTGTCCCTTGGGGCTTATACTGGGTTTCCTGTGCTATTGTAGCACTGTAAGAGTATCAATTCTTTTTGAGATGTGGTAGTAGGCAGGTCACCTAGTGAGTTGTGCGGTGTGTAATACTGACTGGACAGGAGCTGGAGATGAGGTATTGATCTCTGGTGGGAGATCGTCCAGGCTGATAACCCAGGGTATACAGCTACTGTGGTGGTTTTTACTAGATGTCCAGTGCTAGTCCTGTAATGTGAAAATTGTTCTGTGTCATGCACGACAGAAAGAAACATCTGGAAATTTAAATTACTTGAGTACTGACCGAGAAGGAAGGGGAACACTGATGGTTCCTGGGGAAATAGGAAGAGACTTCTTCTAGTCCCTCATGGAAAAGTGTAGAGCTAAAGTCTAAGTTTCCCAGGCTGTTTACTCTCTGAGGAGCCAGAGACTCTTCTATCTTATGCCTGTTTCCCTGTGTCACTGAGGCTTACTGAGAAGGGTCAGGATTTTTTTTTTGGGGGGGGCAAGGGGACAATAGGTTATGCATGAGTAAAAAAATTGGGAATTTCTGTTAGTTTCAGTACCAATCAGGGAGGTAAGTAGGGAACAAGGGAATATATAGGAATCTGAAGGCACATTCCATTCTGACACTGTATAGGGGTACTAGAATCTGAGCTGTGCAGGCCCAGTGAGTGCCCAGTGACTTCTGGAGCTTATACTGGAGTTCCTGTGCCTTGGTAGCTGAATAATGATGATGGAGTGTTTTGTTATGGGGTAGAGTGCAGATCATTAAGTGGGCTCTTCTGGTAGTATACTGAGCATGGGGAAGGGCTCAGGGTTCGTAGTTGCGGGGGCTAGAGTCCAGGCTGCACAGGCTGTTTACCGAGAGGGAGTAGTGTCTATGGTGGCTTGTACTGGATGCCCTGTGCCAACAGGAAATCCAAAAATGGTGAGGCTTTTTGTGATTGCAACAGGAAGCCAGTCAGAAAGAAAAGTCTGGAAGTTTTGGCTAGTTCATTGCTGACCAAGGAGGAGGGAGCAGACAGGTGGATGCTGGGGAAATACAAAGGAATCATGCATGCCCCAAAGGAACAGGTGAAACTAAAGTGAAATGTCCTCAGGCTGTTTTCCTGTAATGAGCCAAAGACTGTCCTTGCTCCAACTGCCTTCCTTGTGTCCTTTAGGCACACTGAGAAGGGTGAGGACTGTTTTAGTTTGGCAATAGTTTAGCCAGCAAAAATAAAGTTCTGGAATTTCTGCTGTTTTCAGTATGAACAGGGGAAGTGTTTAGGGGAGTAGGAAATATTCAGGAAGGTGAAGGAACTTTCCACTCTGCAATTGTACAGGAGCACTAGAATCCTAGATGTGTAGGACCAGGGAATCCCAGTGACTCTTGGGACTTATACTGGGGTCCCTGTGCCTTAGTAGCCCTATATGTGTGGTGAAGGTTTTTGTGCTGGGGTGGAATGCAGATCATAAAGTGAGTTCTGGCTGGTAGATTACTGAGTGGGGATAGGGTTGGAGAGAGGCTGGAGGTGAGGGATTGGGGTTTCTTTGGAGATCTTGCAGAGAATAAACTTTTCATTGAACCCCAGAGGTAGGAGGCGCTAGAGTCCAGGCTGCACTGGCTATTTGCCCAGAGGGAGCAGTGTCTATGGTGGCTTGTACTGGATGCCCAGCCCCATCAAGTACTCTAAAAATGGTGAGTGATTGCAAGGGGAGACCAGTGAGAAAGAGAAGTCTTAAAGTTTAGGCTGGTCCTTTCCTGACCAATGAGGAGGGAGCAGAGGGATTGTTTTCCATTCCCCCACAAAAATGGGTTGGGCTAAAGTCCAGGCTTCCCAGGCAGTTTATCCTGTGAGGAACCAGAGACTATCCTGCCTCATATCGGCTTCCATGTTTCTGTGAGGAAGACTGGGAAGGGTGAGGATTTTTGTGTGTGTGGCATTAGGTTAGTCGTAAAAATGAAGTTCTGGAGTTTCTGCTGGTTTCAGTAGCAATGGGGGTGATGGGTAGGGAAGCAAGGGAATATTGGGGAAAGTGATATCACTTTCCACTCTGCACATGTATATTAGCACTAGAGTCCTAGCTGTGCAGGCCCAGTCATTGGCCACTATCCCTTTGGCATATACTGGGGTCCCTGTGCAATTGTACCACTGTAAGAGTATAAGAGTGATGATTCTTTTATTTTTTTTTGATGGGGTGATAGGGGCAGGTCCTGTTGTGAGTTGTGGCTTGTGTAATACTGACTGTGTTAAGGCGCTAGAGATGCGGTATTTGTGTCTGGTGGGAGACCTTCAGGAGAAACAGCTTTCTATTCTGCTCCAGAGATAGTGGACACTAGAGTCCTGGCTACCCATACCATTTGCCCTGGGGAAGCGGTGACTGGTGACTTGTACTTACTGAATGCCCAGGACCATGGAGTAATCTGAAGTTGGGGAAGCTTTCTCTGAGTGCTGTGGGAGGCCATTCAGAAAGAGTTGTCTGGAAGTTTAGACTAGTTCTTTCCTGACCAAAGAGGCAGGAGCAGAGAGAGAGGAGGACCCTAGAGAAGTAAAAAGATTTTTCCACTCCTCCACGGAAACAGATGGGGCTAAAGTCCAAGCTTTCCAGGCTGTTTACCCTGTGAGGAGCCTGTGAATGTTCTGGCTCATACCGGTTTTCTCGTGTCCCTGAGACAGCCTGATAAGAGTGAGGATTTTTGTGAGTATGCTAGTTGGTGAGTCAGCAAACCCAAAATTCTGGAATTTCTGCTTTTTTCAGTACCAACTAGGAAGGTGGGCAAAGGAGCAATGGAATACTGAAGAAGCAACATTTCTTTCTGCCATTGGTGTTGGTTACTAGAATCCTCACATGCAGGCTCAATGTAGGTGATGCTAGAGTTCTGGCTGCCCAGGCAGTTTACCCAGGGGGAGCAGTGAGTGCAGTGCATTTACTGGTTGCCTAGCACCATAGTGGTGATCTGTAAATGGTGATGCCTTGGGTGATTGTGGGAGACCAGTGAGAAAGAGAAGAATGGCAATTTAAGCTAGCTAAGTACAATGAGGGGTGATGGTGGAAGGAGATCCTGAGGAAGTAGAATCTTCCAGTTCTTCAAAAAGCAGTGGTAGGAAGAGTCAGGACTGCCTAACCTGCTAACCCAATAAGTGGCCATTGGCTTTCATGACCCAATGTTGTATGGTAATCTATATATGGTAAAGCTTTTTGTACTTGTCTGAATTCAGGTCATAGGGGGAAAGCTCCTAGTTTTGGGTAATGTTAATGGAAATGGGCTGTCAGACACTGGGCAGAGGATGAGAAAATGCTGCTGTGATCATTGATGGCTTTCCTCTCCACAGATATAGAAGGTACTAGCCCCACCTTCTCTAGAAGTCACTTCTAGGAATCAATCTGAGAGAGTCCTGTGCAGTTTGCTGGATTTCATCTTGTTGCCTGAAAGAGGTGAGTATTTTTATTTGTTTGTTTGTTGTTTTCCTTTCTAAGGGAAATAGATTCAAAGCATTAAGGGTGGTACATCTTCCCATAGAGTCATACCATCGAGGTTCCAGGGAGTGTACGATTTCTTCATTTCAGAAGCTGAAGGAGGTGAAGCTTAATTTTTTAAATAAAATAATATTTTTCCATTTCACTTTCCTTTTATTCCATCCAGCTCCACATGTGTGATCATATTGCACAGTCTCACATGGCCCCTGAACTCTTTCTCTTTCATTATTTTTCATATATAATTCTAAATATATAAATACAATTTTCTTAGTCTATCTACATTTTTATTTTCCTATATATATTTTATATGACTAACTATCTAACTAACCAACTATATATATGTATATATACATATATATAGTTGGTTAGTTATATGTTATAGTATATACAACTATATATATGTATATATACATATATATAGTTGGTTAGTTATATATATGTATATATATATGTATATATATATACATATATATATACATATATATAGTTAGATAGATAGATAGATAGATAGATAGATAGATAGACAGACAGACAGGTAGATATAGATAGATGATATAGATATGATTTAATGGCTAAACTCTTGATACTGTAGGCACTCACAGGTTGTTTCCATATCCTAGCTATTAATGGTAGAGTGATGGGGCTAGAGAAGTGACCCAGTGGTCAAGAGCACTTGATACTCTCGTTGAGGGTCCAGGTTTAATTCTCGGAAAATATTGCAGCTCACAACTATTAGTAACACAAGTTTTAGGAGATCCAATCCTCCCTTCTGAACCCCATGGGCACAAGGTATATGTATTAAACATTTATACCTAGAGGCAAACCAGTTATACTCATAAAATTAATGAAATAATAAAAACCTAATTGAATATAATAAACAAAGAGTGACAATGATCACACCTGAGCCAGTATCTATGTAGAAGGATGACAAATCCTTAGAGCACATGCCAAAAGGTGCACAGTTAAATCATATAGTAGATTTTTTTAACTTCTTGAGAATTGACCATACTGAGTTCCAAAGTGGCTGTGCTTGTTTGCAATCCCACCAACAGTGAATGAAGATTCCTTTGTCTCTAAAAACAATTGTTGTCAATTGTTGTTGTTGTTTAATCTTAGCCATTCTGATGAGGTTAAAATGAAATATTAATGTAGTTTTGATTCCTGTCCCTAGTATAACATAATCCTAGAGAGAGTAGTCTCCAGACCTATCCACTCCTTTCTGCTAATCATGAGTGGATGATGTTCATCTGAGTCTGGCATTCTGAGAATGAGCAGTGGTAGGTCAGTATGTTTCTCACTGTGGTCAAATTAAAAACCATTGAAGTGCACTGAGGACATTCATTCCAAATTTCCTCCTTCTGCTGAAAAAGTGGGATCCTACAATTTGTGGATACTTCATGGTTTTTTTCTGTTGGAAGATACAAGCTAGGATAGATGGAACTGTCACTACCTTCATAAGATCTCCCAGAATCGAATAGACTGGGGTGGTTCAGGATGGTGAGATCTTAGATGATCACCCCAGGGTATGATTGGACATCATTATAGTAAAGATGAATACCCTGACATAGATCTTAGTTCATGCACAGTATAACTGATCGTGGTAAGGGAAGTATGTCAGAGAGGTAGAAGTATACCTTGATTATCATATGTAACATCAACTGAGGGAGATGTTTTAAGATCAGTCAATTACCAACGTAAGGGCAAGTCATTGTGAGAATACTAATGGTAACTTCCAACCCATATAAGGTGAGCCCCCACAGAATGTCTACCCTGTCCCTAATGTCAACTCTTAGAGGGTATGGACAGAAATGGTCAGATGTGAAATGTTCATATATCTTCCAGAAGTGAGGTATTAGATTCAAGTGACAATGGAAGGTGGGAGAAAAAGCCAAGACTGAAAATAACTATGTTGAAAGATGTCTAAGGCCAGTTCTTCAGCAGAACAGATGGTATCTAGTCCTATGTAGAATATTCCTTCTTATAGAATCCCTTCATATTTTTCTTTTAGAGACTCTTGAAAGTGTGACAGCAATTCAGCAGAGAGGAAGCTGTAGGGGTTAAGACAAGGAACTAGGTGAGTACTAAAATAGAACTGATGGAAATAAAGAGTTTGGTATTTTGTATTCTTGGCCATTGAAGAATATTGGAAAATAAGACAATATGTGGTACATTGTCACTTCCTTTAAGAGTAGGAGAGATGGCTTAGAGAGATGAGATTTATGTTTACTTAGACGTTCATGGCATGGCTCAGACTATGATGAGTAAAGATGAATAGTGTGAGGAAAGACTGAAGGATTCTTCCAACTGTAGGGTCCAACTTCTGCTGTCTGCCTTGGAAGACCAAGGCTGTTCTTTAGAGGCAAGTGAAGAATGGCTCTGAAGAGGGGACAGTAACTGTAGCAGTAGAGAGAAAAATCACATATTCTGACGAGATTTCAGTAAAGAACTAATTGGTGAGGGCATAATTTCGCCCTCTAGGAACGAAGGTGTCTTCTTCTATACACCTGTCTTGCTGTCAGTAAAGACCTCTGTGGGGGGTGTACACAGCGAGGTATGCACTTTCACTTCCATTTTATTGCTCACAAAGAAATGAAGACTTATTATGAGAGGACAGACTAAAGCCGGCAACCATGAGGAATAAATCTATCTGTCACTGAGAAAAGGTCAGACTCCCTATAGTATGTGGCCAGTTCTTATTGTATCCCAGAGAGAACCTGGACATGTTTGTTTAGAAATACAAATCCCTACTGTCTTCTTTTTTTTGTAAATCTCAGTAACTCAGAAATACTAATTTTTTTTTATTGTTTGAAAATGTGTTCCTACCTAATGTATGAATTGGTCAGATATCTTCTCTATTCTCCTATTCTCCTTATTTTCCTAGACTCCTATTCTCCCCCTTCTCATTATTCCCCTAGCCCCTATCCACCAGATTTTTTCCCTCTCAACTTCATGTGCTATTTACAAAAAAATAACCTGAGTTTACTTAGTGCTGTCTGTGCATGCCTAGGTGTATAGTCATCTATTTGTCCTGGGCGTCTTTTAGGAGCTGCAATTCCGAGGAAAAAACTGACCCTCCTTCCCTCAGCAGCCACCAATCACCAGTAGCTCCTCAGATAGAGAACTCCATAAGCTACTACTCCCTACATGGTGGGATTTGAACTGCTTGATTTTCGTGCAGTTCTTTTATATGCAGACCCAGGCACTCTGAGTTCATGGGTAAAACTTCTCTCTTATGTCTGGTAAATACTGTTTCACTGCTGGCATTGTCTGTCTCTGCCTCTTAGAATTTTTCTATCCCACAGTCCAAGATAAATCCCAAGCTTTCAGAGGAGGAGTGTGCAACAGATGGCCCATTTGAAGCTGACACTGAGCACTGAAAAGTTCTGTAAGGTGGCTTTAGTCAGAGGCATCTGGTGTAAACTTTTTAGCTGAGGTCATTTACACTATTTCTTTATTCCCTAGGCTTTCAAAGTATCTTCGTTCGCATTCATGCCTACTACCTCCAACATGCTTCGCCACAGAAACTGTTCCCGTCTCAGCCTTGAACAAGATGTTCTGGACCCAATTGAAGCACCAGGCACATTGATTTTACTGATTCCTGTGGATGACTTGGAAGATGATGTGGAAGAAATAATTGAAATATATGAAGAAATAGGGGATAATAGTGAAGAGGAAGAGGGAGAAGTGGAAGCGGAAGAGGTGGTGGAGGAGGAGGTGGAGGGGGAAGAAGAGGTGGAGGAGGAAGAAATAGAGGTGGAAATAGGAAAATATATTGAACAGAACGAGGAGTAGAAATGAAAAATAAAAAGAAGAGGAAGAGAAGGAGGAGGAAGAAGAAGAGGAAGAAGAGGAGGAAGAAAAGAATTCAATATAGTACACTTTTACT
Organism: Tokudaia tokunoshimensis; assembly: GCA_036184795.1. Taxonomy (NCBI): domain Eukaryota; kingdom Metazoa; phylum Chordata; class Mammalia; order Rodentia; family Muridae; genus Tokudaia; species Tokudaia tokunoshimensis. Next base: position 127,404,637 of record BTHU01000023.1, on the reverse strand, counting down.
TGCCAAGCTCATGCAAGAAAACAAATAAATCTTAATAAAGTTTGCTTACTGGTTCATTTACTTAACAAATATGAGTTGAGTATTTTCTGTTTGGGAAATATTGCAAATTCGCGGAAGGTACATGAAAAGTAAGACACTTACCAGCACATGCATTGTTTTTACCACACAGGGTCCAACGATTTCCTAGACAGAAGGGTACAAACACATCCTTCCATTAAAATTCATTTTTTTCTGATGTGTTCTTTTCCTCATTGGTTTGCCTCTTCTCGTGTATTCTACATAACAATAACAAAATTCAAAAGAAAGAATGGAGGGAGTGGGGGGTCAAATTAATAATAGTCAAACTAACCTCCATTAATGAAATACCTAGTATATTTGGGCAAGGTGACATGTGTTCTATAGTCAACACATGCTCATTGTGCTACTTCTTTCTGAGAGAGCAGCTGAAGGCTTCTAGCTCTTTGGAATTATCCAAAGTCCACACAGTTGCTACATAATAGAGCTGGGCAACAATTAATGTATAGCACATGTTTCCCATTCCTCCCATCCCGAAGCAGGCCTGTGGTTTCTTACTTCATTTCTCATCATTTCAAAGTGTCTCACCTGATGAAAGGATACTGTGTCAAAGTATTAAAAGCAGAAATGAGGATAAAACACAGTGTGATTTGTTTTTGCTTTAGAAGATAAAGTTTCTCTTGCCCTTTTCACCAGAATATTTCATAACTTACTGTGTGTGGGTGAGGGTAGTTCAGTACTGTTCCAACAGTTTCCTACACTGCTGAGTGATCAATCACCTGCTGTAGTCAACAGAAATGATTATGCCCGATATTTATCCCTGCACAGCTTGTAGATGGGACAAATTTTAGGTCTAAGGTTTTGTGAGTGTGCTGGTATGCCCACTCGCTTCACTGGATGGTGTACCTGGCTATAGGAGGTGGCCACTTCAAGTTCTAAATTTCCCCACCCAGCTACTAGAAGTCTCAGCTGGGGTTATCCCACAGACTCTCAGAAGCCACCAGCAGTCCCTAGTCTCTGGTTTCTTCCAGAGATGTCACCCCTTCCTTCTACTGATTTCCTTTCTCTTCCCCAGCCTCTTTTCCCCCATCCCTCTTAAACCTCCTCACACCTGATTCCTGCCCCAGTTGTTCTCCTCCCATCTCCTCTCCCACCTAATTCCCTCCCTCTACCCATCTCTGATGACTAATTTATTTCCTCTTGAAAATAAGATTCAACCATCCTCCCTTGGGCCCTCCTTGCTACTTAGCTTCTTTGCGTCTGTGGATTATAGCATGATTATCCTGTACTTCATAGGTACTAACTATGCATAAAGATGGAGCAGAGACTGGGGGAATGGCCAATCAATGGCTGACCCAAATTAAGACTCATCCCAGGAGCAAGCACAAATCCCTGACTCTATTAAGATACTCTGGTATGCTTCCGACTGGAGTCTAGCATAACTGTCTTCTGAGAGGCTTCATCCAACAGCTCATAAAAACAGATTCAGAGACCCACAGCCAGATAAAGGCAGCTTAGAAAGTCTTGAGAAAGAGTTGGAGGAAGGATTGAGGGAAAATGAGGGGTCAGGCATACGATCTGGAGCAGCTGGGACTGGAGTCTTCCCTTCCGGCCGCCATCTGCAGCCGGGAACCAGGCAGATCCAAAGCCTGTGCTTAGCCCACCAGGAGAGAAAGATCTCCCAGCAGCGATTTCACTTCTGAGTGCAGAGGTGAGATCTCCACCTTTTCTCTGGAGCAGTACAGCTAGGAGCACACAGGGCTTACGATCAGTGGAGCAGCTGGGACAGGAGTCTTCCCTTCCAGCCGCCATTTACAACAGGGAACCAGACAGCTCCACAGCCTTCTGTGCACAGACCCTGCCAGAAGAGAGTTGGTCTCCCAGGAGTACAGACACAGGTTTACAGGCCCATAGGAGGGGAAAGCTCCAGCCAGAGACAACAAGACTAACTAACACCAGAGAAAACCAGATGATGAAAGGCAAGCACAAGAACCCTACCAACAGAAACTTAGGCTACTTGGCAACATCAGAGCCCAGTTCTCCCACCACAGCAAGTCCCGGATGCCCCAGCACACCGGAAAAGCAAGAGTTGGATTTAAATTCTCTTCTCACGATGCTGTTAGAGGACATCAAGATGGACATAAATAACTCCCTTAAAGAAATACAGGAGAACATGGGTCAAATGGTAAAAGCCCTTAAAGAGGAAACACAAAAATCCCTGAAAGAAATACAGGAGAGCATGGGTGAACAGGTAGAGTCCCTTAAAGAGGAAACACAAAAATCCCTAAAAGAATTACAGGAGAACCCAAACAAACAAGTGAAGGAACTGAGAATGAGGGGTCAAAGTCATCACAAGAACACATACAGAGTTAACTATCCTGGGTGGAACCAGACTCACAGAGACTGAACTATCAGCCAAAGAGCATGCATGGGCTGTACTGAGGCACTCTACGCATATGTAGCAGATGTGCAACTTGGTCTGTATGTGAGTCCCCTAACAATTGGAGCAGGGGCTGTCTCTAACTCTGTTGCCTATCTTTGGATCCCTTTCCCCTAGCTGGGCTGCCTTGTTTGGCCCCAGTGATAGAGGATGCACTTAGTTCTGCTGCAACTTCATATGATGGAGTAAGTTGGTACCCATTGGAGGCCTCCCAGGGAGGGGAGGATGGAATTGGGGGAGAGAGTGTGAGGGTGGAAATGCAAGGAATGAAGGGAGGGTTACAATCTGCCAGGATGTATAGTGATTTCTGCAATCTCCTGGGATGTCCAAGAAATTTTAATTTAATCATATGCATATATCATCTTATGGTGACCCTTAATTCTCAATATAATAGTGTGAAGAGGTATGGTCCCTTAAACATGGATTAAGTCATGAATGTTCAACCCTCATGCCTAAGTTTAGCACCTGTCTAGGGTTTCTCTTGCTGTGACCAAACACCATGACAAAAACACAAATTGGTGAGGGAAGGGTTGTTCGTGGCTTATACTTCCAGAATATAAGAAGTCACTAGAGGAAGTCAGGACTCAAGCAGGGCAGGAACCTTGAAGCAGGAGCTGATGCAGAGGCTATAGAGTGATGCTACTTACTGGCTTGCTCCCCATATTTTACTCAGTTTTCTTTCTTATAGAGCCTAGGACCACCAGCCTAAGCACAGCACCACTCACAATGATCTGTTTCCTCCCCCATCAAATTGAGAAAGCTAGAGATCATGGGGGCAGTTTCTCATCTGAAGGCCCTTTCTCTCCAATGACTCTAATTTGTGTCAAGTTGACACACAAAAACAACCAGTACAACACCCTTACAAAAAGAATACAGTTTGAAAAATGTGATCTTTCTTTATTTTTCTATCCCTGTGCCATGCAATGAAACACTATTTCTCCTGTTTGAGACATGTCCTTACAGAATGCTGTCCTGGATGTAAATAGCAACTCATCAACCATCCAATGTATTGGACTCTGAATATTTAAATTCTCAGTTCCCAGAGGCATTTTATTATTCAAAGAATCAGAAATTTAATCCTTACTCATAAAAGTTTAGATTTAGGCAATGAAATCAAGAATAATGGGATTCCTGTGGATATGATTCAATAATCCAATACATCCACAGATGCTTTTCCTTGGCAAGCACAAGAACTATGGATTTGCTTAGAAAATTTAGGGAGCCAGTGTGGACAAGCAGGCATGAATCTTTTGTCTAGTGAAAGGCTGTGAAAAGATCCACAGGAGAAAAAAAAAAGTTAGTGTTCTTTAGCAGGACCAAATGCAATGCCAACCCACTGCCAATCATGGGTTCAACTCAGCCCTGAATTCAGAGTTCAGTATAGACTGGATAAACATCCAGAAGTACAATAGGTGTGGAATCTGTGTAAGGACTGTGGTTGTAATACCTGAATAGGATATCCTTGCATTTTCACTCCAAATTCAAGATTCATTGCGGTCTTAGCAGGTACAAGGAGTGAGCCAGAGACACTCTAAATACGATGTGCTGCCATACAGTAAGTGCCTCTGGCTCCTGCCAAGGAGAGCAAGAGGTATCTTTTGCACCATTCTGAGTGAGTCACCTCCCTTGACCACTCTCAGGATGTGTCTGTTGTCTCCTGAATGTGTCTTAATGCTTACCAGAGGGTATGAATTTCTCCCCCTTGATGGACATAGCTATGGCTCTTTAGTCAGGTCAAGTAGCTTGTACTCGAAAGGAGTAGTAAATATAACATTCAGTGAAAGGAAGTATTCAGCTCAGGGATGAAAAATTAAAATGGGAATGCATAGGGGTGAAGTGTTGGGGGAGACATGTCTGGGGACATATCTATGTGATATATCCTTCTTAGACTTAGCTACTTTAATTCTGAGGTTTTGTCACCTTAGTAGGAAGCATTAAAAAGTTGTCACTGTTGTTCTATATTGCCACCAGGTATCAACTGAGGGATTGGCGCATGGTATACACATCTTCCACATAGAATGAAAATATATTGTTAGAAGATTACCTTGTTATATTAACAGAAATATGTGGGTTGAAAGACAGGGAGCTACGTGGATCACACTTTTGAAAACATCCTCACACCTAGGTCTGAGGAGAAAGCTTATAAAATTACCACATGCCCTTGCTGCCCATGAGAATTCTGAATGAACAGCACATCGATAGAATTTTTCTGCAAGGTGGTCAAAGGTCTAGGTAGAACTCAGGCTCTCCATTTTGATTCAGTGTATGTGACCTTTCACAATTTCATTTATTCATTCACACATTAATTCATACTTTGTTTAATTAAATACATATTAAATAGATGTGGAAGAAATAAGCAAAGATGATACAAGGTTATAAACAGGTCCTCATCTGAAGCAGTATATAGAAATATGGAAGAAATTGAGAGTTCTAGTGTATTCAAGGGAATTCAGAACATTGGAGTGGTGGTAGTTTGTATAATTCTGAGCTTTGAAGGCTGTTGCTAGCATTGAGGCTCTTTCATGATTAGATTGAAAACAAGGAGAGAGACTTAGGGATGAGCACATCTAAAGGGTGTGAAGAACAGTGCAGCTAGTACGTAATGGAGCTGTGTTAGCTGGCAAGTGCATGGACTCAACTCTCCAGAGAGCCCTCAGACCTGTGGTTGATAGTTATCCTGGGTTACTTCAATAGAGTATTGTGTGGAAAAGCCTGTATGCATCAGGATGCCATGCTTCCTCCTTTCTTCCTACAACTATAGTTTGCAATTAAAGATACGGAGAGAATAGAGAATCTGAATACTACTTTGAAGGCAGAAGTACTCATCCAAAAGTACAAGAGTCCAATGAACTTAGTGAGTTTTCTTTTCTTTTCTTTTCTTTCATTCTTTATTTTTTGTATAAGCAAAAGATCTGTAAGTTAAAAAGAAAAAAATGCAAACAAAGCTTGTATGCTCCCCTTAAACTAAAAATATACCACTGAGTTCATTTTGTGTTGACCATTAACTTCTGGGCATGGGGCCTGCCCTCAAGAGTGGTTTGTTTCCCAGTGATAGGCTCTTGAAGAAAGCTGAATTTTCTTTTTATTTGTTCTTCTATCATACAATGCATCCAGACCACAGCCTCTGCTCCTTCCACCCTTCCCAGCCCCCTCATCCCCCCGCCTCTCTCCCAGATCCACTGCTTTTCAGTTTACCTTCAGAAAAGAGCAGGCATCCCAGGGATATTAGCCAAACATGGCATAAAATGAAATAAATCTAGGCACAAAGTCAGATCAAGGCAGGAGTAGGAGGAAAGGGGTCTTAAGAACAGATAAAAGAGTCAGAGAACCCCTGCCCCCACTGTTAGGAGTACCAGAAACACCCTAAGCTAAGCAACTACAGCGTGTATGCAGAGGGCCTAGCACACACGTATGAAGTCTCTGAGATCGTCATTTTAGTCTCTGTGACTGCCATGAGCCATATTTAATTGATTCTGTGAGCCACATAATCCTGATGTCCTAGGACTCTCTGGGTCCTGCCATCTTTTCAACTCTCTTTTCTGTAGATGTTCTTGAGCTCCACCTATCGTTGAGTTGCAGGTCTTTGCATCTGCTCAATTCAGTTGTCAGAGGAAACGTCTTTGATGTCAATTGAGCTGGGTACCAATCTATGAATATAGAAGACTATCAATAGGATAATCATTTCATTCACTTTTTTTTTCTTTTTGCTTTTCATATTTGGTTCTACCCCAGGTGTCTGGGCCATGCAGCTTCCAGTTCCTGGCCATACAGGTAGTATCCAGCATGGGCTCGCTGTTATGGCTTGGGCCTCAAGTTAGACCAGTCATTGGCTGGCCACTCCCACAAGCTCTGAGTCACCATTGCCACAGCACTTCTTCCTGTCAGGACAGGATATGGGTGGAAGATTTTGTAGCTGGGTTGTCCCAGTCTCACCACTGGACAAGGCTTTACCTGGTTACAGAAGATGGAAGTACTGGCTCTGTATCCTCCATTACTAGGAGTCCTTGCTAGGGTCAACCTCACAGACTCCAGGAAGTTTCCATTGTACTAGGTTTTCACATCACCTCCTAAATGCTTTCCACACCCCAATTCCAGTCATCTCTCCCAATACTCTTCAATACTCTTTCTCTCTGTTCTTCCCTACCCGACCTGATTCCTCCTCTTCCTACCCCTACCTGACCCTAGTCCATCTTTAAAATCTACTTGATTTCTCCTTCCAAGGGAGATTCATGTGATACCCCTGTAGCCTTCCTTGTTATTAAGTCTTTGTGGGAACCAGGATTCAGGAGGTGGTGAGGGAGACAAAGTCACCAACCCGGAAAACAGACTCCAGTGACACCTTCTGAAGGCAGAGCTAATGTATTGTGCAGCAGCAAGCATTTATATACAGCCTTTGAATCAATGGGGAATCAATGCCAGCTCTGGGGTAGCCATCCAACCCATTGTAACTATGAGGAGGTGACAGACAGCCAGCATCTGAGGGGATTTCCATGCAGATGAGAGAGACAGCCAGGAGCTCTTCTGAGTCCAATCTGAAGCTCACTTCTGGGATTGGCTAATCTTGTGTCACGTGGTATGCCAACAGACCTGAGTACACATACTTTCAGAGTGATATGGAACCTCCCCCTCAATCCATCAGGCCCTGTCCAGGGGCTGCAGCACCCAAACCTCCTCCTTTCTTATCTTTTAAAAAGAGGAGCTATGTATTTGTTGTGGGTATCTTTGGTTGACTTTAGGGCCACATACTGTGACGTAATCTTGCCAGTTGTCATATCAACTCTGGTGGAAACCTATCACCTTAAAAACTGAAGCAGGCAGGTGGCAAGCATCATGATGAAGCACAGAGCATAGAGAGTTCAATATAGCCAATAACCAGGTAGGAAGAGGGTTTTGGAACCAAGACATTGACTCTGATTGTTGGTACCTGGTAAACAATTTTGGACACATGCTTTTTCAGGTTATTTATATTGGACTCAACAATACTTAACTCATTAACATAAAAGCAACATTCTTCCCCTAGCATAATGCAAGTCCCCGCATGTTCAGCAGTTATCAGATCCAGGGCTCTCCTTTTCTGCAACACCATTCCAGCCAGAGAGTTCATTTGGTGCTGGAACAACTCTAGGCTTTCTATCGTTGATGTCATGGTCTGGTTAAGTTTGCGGGAGACAGCAGTTGTTGGCGAGGATGTGGAGAAAGAGGAACACTCCTCCACTGCTGGTGGAATTGCAGGCTGGTACAACCACTCTGGAAAGCAGTCTGGCGGTTCCTCAGAAAACTGGGCATGACACTCCCAGAGGATCCGGCTATACCACTCCTGGGCATATACCCAGAGACTTTACCTGCATGCAATAAGGACACATGCTCCACTATGTTCATAGCAGCCTTATTTATAATAGCCAGAAGCTGGAAAGAACCCAGATGTCCCTCAACGGAGGAATGGATTCAGAAGATGTGGTATATCTACACAATGGAATACTACTCTGCAATTAAAAACAATGAATTCACGAAATTCCTAGGCAAATGGTCAGAACTTGAAAATATCATCCTTAGTGAGGTAACCCAATCACAAAAGAACACACATGGTATGCAGTCACTGATAAGGGGATATTGACCCAGAATCTCGGAATACCCTAGACACAATCCGCATATCAATAGATTTCTAAAAAGATGGAAGGAGAGACCCCTGGTCCTGGAAAGACTGGATGTAGGGGAACGCCAGGACAGAGTAACGAGAGGGGGTTGAATGGAGAAAAGAGGGAGGGAAGGGGGCTTATGGGACTTTTGGGGAGGGAGGAAACGGGAAAGGGGAAGTGATTTGGAATGTAAATTAAAAAAAATAAAATAAAAAAAAATAGTAAAAAAAAAAAAAACAAAACAATATAGAAACTCAGCCCTCCAGTTCAATAAAAAGCACAATTTTCACATCAAAATATTAGGTTAATATCACGATTTTGTATGAAAATATTTAAAACCAATATAAAAGCAGAGAACAAATATTTATGGGATTAATAATAAAGTATGAATGCATGCTGTACATACTTAAGATATCTTTAAAAGACAGGGCCTAAGGCTGGAGAGATGCCTCAGTGGGGAGAAGTCTGGTTGCACAAGCCTGACTGCCAGAGTTCAATCCCGGGCACCTACCTCATAAAATTACAAAGTTTCTGTAAGGCAAAGGACACTGTCAATTGGACAAAATGGCAACCAACAAATTGGGAAAAGATCTTTACCAACCCTACATCCGACAAAGGGCTAATATCCAATATATACAAAGAACTCAAGAAGTTAGACTCCAGAGAGTCAAGTAACCCTATTAAAAAATGGGGTACAGAGCTAAACAAAGAATTTTCACCTGAGGAATATCCAATGGCTAAGAAACACCTAAAGAAATGTTCAACATCCTTAGTCATTAAGGAAATGCAAATCAAAACAACCCTGAGATTTCACCTCACACCAGTCAGAATGGCTAAGATCAAAGACTCAGGAGACAGCAAGTGTTGGCAAGGATGTGGAAAAAAAAAAAGTTTGTCCCTGCAGACTCCAGCCAGGTGATGGGTCTGAAAAGGACCACCACAGAAACCTCTGTGGACCACATAGAGAAGGCAAATCCAATCCCCACTAGCAAGGAAACAAAGACACCTCTCTTTTTCTCTCTCTCTCTCTCTCTCTCTCTCTCTCTCTCTCTCTCTCTCTCTCTCTCTCTCTCTCTCTCATTCTCTCTCATTCTCTCTCTCTCATTCTCATCTTCTCTCTCTCATCCTCTCTCTCTCTCTCTCTCTCTCTCTCTCTCTCTCTCTCTCTCTCTCTCTCTTTCTCTTTCTCTCTGTCTCTGTCTCTGATTTTAGAGCAAAAATGTCATTTCCTCAGGCTCATACAGAAAGGCATGTGGAAGAACAAGAACTGGAACCTAGCAGAAGGGAGGAGATGCATTCATGTCATGAGGCCCCCACACCAGAGGAGGAAAGGAAGTAGTAGACACATTAATTTTGTCATGGTGATGTTAGTAAGACAAGGCCTATTTACAGTTTTAGCTCCTTTTAAATAGACAGGGGTACTTCAGCCAAATCAAACAGGGTGCTAGTGTGTAACTTTGAGTGGATATCTTTTGGAGCTAGGTGGTGAGTTACTGAGACATTAACTGACAATGCTGCCAACAGCCTGTGAGTGCTGGAGGCACAAATGGAGCACGGGAGACACTGTGAGTAGCAAATAGCAAAAACAAAATCAGCCACATATTGGATGTATTAGTTCCATGAGACCATTGTCTGAATCTGTTTACGCATCTGCTTTTTCCTGAGAAAGAACCTTATGGTTTATCTGCTCTGGCTGGTTAGCCTGGACTAAGGATTTGGAATTATGGATGGTACCCTTAGGGTAACGGCTGTTGCTCTGGTATATTTTTCCAGTGACCCTTATTCACCATCATTATGACTTATCTCAGGGGTCAGGGACCATAAGTGCATAATTCTTTCCTTTTTATCATAAAGATGGATTTGAGTCAAAATTGCATTCCATCATGCAATATTGGTAGCGGCACCCTCCCCAATATTCTTGTTTTGTTAAGCATGCATCTTTATATTTTACCCCCTGTCTATAAGGAAAGAAAAGAAATTGATTTCATTTTTCAAGGGAAGCTTCTACAGGAAAGCCCAAGAATCAGCAAGGAATCACAAACTGCTACCAGGCGTTTGATTTTGCCAATTACCATATTGGGACTTTGAAAGGTCTTTCTAGCTTGAAATTCCCACTCCAGCATAGGGATTGGCAGAAATGAGGACCCCAGGCAGTGCAGTATCAAGGAGTAAATAACTAAGTAGCACCATGGGAGCAGCATAGGCCTGTAAATTAGAGTTAATAAAGGCACACATCAGTAAAAAAACAGCATATAAGACCTGATGTCTCTTACTTCAGAAGACATCTGCTGAGCCTAGGTCACCAGACTCCTTAAGATCCTCTATGTGATGGTAGGGCTCTTCTGCTCATAGGATCTGTGCCTCCTTCTCCACTGGGGTCCTCCTCCATTGGGTCCTAGGTCCATCTCATCGTTGCTCAGGATCAGGTTCTCATCACCGACCAGAGCAGTTCCATATGGGGTGTATAGAGCTTTATAGCATGAACTAGAATCTAGTTCAGTTTATCTGTTCTTTCTGGGAAAACAGAAGCATAATTTAATTTTTTGGTTAGGAGTGGGGAGTGTCCCTTCCACTGGGAGTCCAGTGGGTTCTTCCAATATATCAGGGATGGGGTGAAGTAGAAATTTCTGGTTTCTTTGAAGACTCAGTTGTGTCATGTGATGTTTTTCCGGAAACTGTCTTCAGATGATTTTGCTGAAGTAGACACATGAGAGGATGTTTTGCTCAGAACAGACACATGGTGTTTTTCTAGACGCTACCTAGAAAATGGCATGTGATATTTTGCTAGAGAAGCCACTTGAGAGAACAGGTGTTGTGTTAAAAAGGTATAAATATGACCCAAAAGACAGTAGATGACACTGTGTAGTATTGGTTCCCCTTGCCACTCTTTGCTGGTCTTCGTTGGGCTTTGCTGACACTGGTCTTAGCTGAAGATGCTATCCATACATCATATTGTTTCACTTTCCCACTCACTCTTTGTTGATCATCGTTTGCCATGACTTCATAGAAAGAAAGGCCACAAAGAACTTTTGGTGATATTCCTGAGCTTCTTGCTGTTTCTATAGATGGGCAGATTGGTAGAGCCTCAAGGTTTCTTTTAGATCAAATTCCCATTGCTGATTTGTGAATGGTGATTGCTACTGAATCCAGCTACCACTATTGATTCCTGTTAACTTAACTGCTGATATCCTGGTAAAGCAGACTGGATTCTCCCAAAAGAACTGGTTCTAAATAGGTCCACATCCTCCTTTACCATATTAACCTTTCATTTCCACTACATCTGGTATGTGGCAGGTTAGAGGGAAGATCAAAGCATTTAGGTACACTTATTAAATTAGGTTTAAAAATATAACCCTATGGGGATGTTATCTCTGAGCAGCATGCTGGCCCAATATTTATAGGCAGGAATCAAATCTTGCTTATCAAACATTTTTAAAAATTATTGCAAACAGGCCCACAATCAGCCTTTCCTGAGGCCTTGTACCTCTTATATCCCCAGATTTATCTAGTTGGTTTTTGAGGGTAGAGTTGGTCCATTCCATTATGGCTTGGCCCTGCAGGTTGTATGGAATTTCAGTCTTATGAGTAATAGACCATTCAGTGCAGAAGGCCTGGAAGGCAGTTCTAGAGAAGGCAGGACCGTTATCAGTCTTTAAGGCAAAGGACATTCCTATACAGAGCATGGACATCTTGCGAATTGAAACTTCCAATCAAGCAGTGTCTTTAGATTGTGCCATGGCAAAGACAAGGCTGGAGTAGGTGTAAACAATTTTATGAACATATTTGAGCCTCCCAAAGGAGGAGACAAGTGTCAAGTCCATTTGCCAGAGGGAGTTAGGATGATAACCATGGGGATTGACCCCTTAAGTCTGGAGTGGTCCCAGAGGTAGAAGCAGGTCATATTAAGTGCAGGAATGGACCAGGTCTTTGTAGGAGGCTTTGGGCAGACAAGGGAAGAGCATAGAAAATTTGGGCAGAATTGTGAAAGCAAGAATGACCTGGGGTGGGGGACAGGGGGAAGGGGAGAGAGTGGAGACTGCAGTATCAGCCATTCTATTGCCTTTGGAGAAAATTCCAGGAAGGCACTAGTGACACCTAATGTGCTTAACATAGAAAGGGACCTCTCTTACCTCCAGCAATGCCTGCAGCTGAGACATGGTAAAGTGGAATGGGCCCCCAGATGGATTAATTATAGCAAAGAGGAGAGACCTTGCAATGTTAATGGCATAGTGGCTGTCACTGAATATGATAAGAGGAAGCTGGTTATCTACCAGACCAGCATTAATATGGCTGAGAGTTTACTCACTTTGATCAAGCTCTGAAAGGAATGAACATTGGTGCTCTCAGAATACACAGGAGCTTGCAGGACATAGACAAATTTAGGTTTGGAAGAGTCAGTAAATCCAGATGCAGCATGGGCAAGAGGCTCAGATTCTAGTTTTCTTTTATGTTGGTTAGACATTAGGAGGAATATGGATAGAACTTTGCTTTTAAGATAGTGGTTATCTATCCTCCCTGAGAACATAGACAGAAAGATGTAAGAGTCTTTGTTTGCTAGGACTGAGCCAAGGTTATGAGGTATCAGGAATATGATAATATCCGGATCCTGGTCAAGGATAAGTCGGGACATATTTTGTAACTTTGATTGCTAAAATAAATAATCCAGGAATGGTGCAATGGTAGGCACCATTGAGTAGGCCATATGTAGCCATAGATTGATTAGCTTGCCATAGGGGGCATAATATGAGTGTCCACATCCACTGGCATACCACATGACACAGATAAGAGGATCCTAGCAAACTAGTGAGTCTCAGATTGGGCCCAGAACAAGGTTGTGACTGCTTCACTCATCTTCATGGAAGTCCCCTTGGGTGCTGGGAGCTGGGCACCACCCCAAGTAACAGTGGGATGGATGGCTACCCCAGAATTCATGTTGATTCCTCATTGGCCAAAGGCTGTAGAAAAATGCTTACTGCTGCATAGTACATTAGATTTGCACTCTATGCTGGTATCTGGAGTCTGTTTACTGGGTTGGTGACTCCACTTCCTTCAACCTCTCCTGGATCCTGGTTCCCACAAGCCTGTATGGGTCTATGGATTGTGTCATGATTATCCTTTACTTAACATCCAATATCTATTTATAACGGAGTACATATGATGATTGTTTAGAGTGGTTTCCAATTACAGATAGATTCTGGCTTAGGGATGAAGGCATGTGTCCACTTCTCGCAGTACTGGGATCCCATAGACCTACATAGGCCCTGTGGATGATGCTACAATCTTTGTGAGTTCATGTGTATGTTGATTATTTTGTGTTTAGAATGTTTTGATTCCAGAGTTTTCTCCATTCTCTATGGCTCTTAGAAACACAGCCAATAGAGTTTGTTCCTTCTCCCCTGGACTTAACTTTAGGGTGTCTATCTTTTCAATATGTACCTTTATATGTTCAGTGCTTTGGATCCCCATTTTGGTGCCTGATTCTATGGTACCTCAAAGACTTAACTATAGTTCATGCCTATACGGTCAATGGTTCCAAAATGATCTTTCCTTGTATGTATGTTTTCCCAACATTTAGCTTTATCCCTTCCCACTGGTCCTCTGAAATATAGATTTTCTTTTATTTTCATAAGCTAAATATTTCAGTTTCTGTGATCATAAAATAAAATTTAGTAGTAGCCATTGTTCCTTTACATTTAACTTTATTTTATATTTTATTTTAATTGTACAAGATTGTAAAATAATGTTAGAAAATTTGATAAGATACAGTTTGAATTAATAAAATAGCAATTATTAAATTTCTTAATCTTTAAAGAAGTTTAGTTAATGCACACCAATTGCATGTAACATTATGTTTCAATTGTATGCAATGCATGCTAGTCCAACTGGACATTATTATGACCCTCACTTCTTTTCATAGGAGTTGCATGATTTTTCTTGCCTTACATTCACTTAATTTTTGTTATAATTGTTTACATACTGGTCATTATTATTGATGCAACTCTTTAATTTTTGCTCATATGTGTATTTATTATCACAAACTTTCTTGCAAGAATAACTTTAGAGGCAAGCTATTCTAATGGCTTCACTTTATTTTTATTTAGTTGAAATATTTATTTTAATAAGTAATTTCTTAGCACTGTAGTTTAACAAAAATGTGTCATTCATTTTCTATATCTCTGGCAACCTTATAGGTAACCAATTTTGTATTTTCTTTCATTTATCTCAATTATGGGGAAAGAACAGATTTGGATGGTTAATTTTCATTGTCAGTTTGAATGTGGTAGAAATCACCTAGGAAACACACCCTTGAATATGTCTATTTGGGTGTTTCTAGAGGGGTTTTATAGAGCAGGGAAGACTCATCCTGATTATGGGTGGCACAGTTCTCTAGGCTGGAGCCATCGTCTGAATCAAAAAGTATTATTAAAAATCTAACTAAGCACCAGAACTCCCTTTTATTTGTTTTCTGATCTATGAAAAAAAATGTCCATTACCATAACTGCCAGCTGCTCATGCTGATGCTGCCAGACCTTCCGTTTGTTGATGTTTCCTTAACTCAAAACAACAACAACAACAACAACAACAAAAGAACAAAATCCTTTGCTTCTTTCAGTTGGTTCATGCCTCGTATTTGTTTGTAGCAATGAGAAAAATAACTCATACAATACACAGTAAAATTTAAAAATATAAACACATAGCTTTTGCCCCATGACAGAGAATGCTTAATTTAGCTTAAGCATTTGTGAAAACAAACTTCTCATGCCAGACAGGATTAGAGTAGTGTTACCTAACAACATCCTTGGCACATATATGCCTATTGGGTTGAATGAGCTGCCCTCTCCCCCTGTCCCTCATAACTGAGAGTTGTAGCATTTCCTGACCACAGCAGCACTCTAGCAGACTCAAGCCTTCTCTGCTTATCAATTATCAATAATAATGACTAATGGTGTATTTTAATAAAATTATAATTCTGATCTACTATACTTTTCCATTTATACTGGCCCCAACTGTCCACAATATCCTAATAAAATTTTTTAAAAAGAAAAAAATTTAAAAATATAATTGATAACATTAAGTGCTAAGTGCTAAACATTTTTTAAAAAATTTATCTTGATGAACATTCAGAGTACCATCAAAATTATATATATTATAAAATTATATATAAATATATATACATAAATATATGGTAATATTTTCTATATATTCTATACTATTAATTTTTTCTCTAAATTCCTTAATAGATTACTTTGGTTGATACCATGTTTAATAATATTTCATATTCTTCAATATTTGCTAATTTTGTGATATTTTGTTAAAGTGTTAGTAATCTTAAATATGGTTTTAATTTTGAATAATTTTTCTTTCTTAATCTTGATTTTGTTAGAATATTCTGAAATACTGCTTTTAGGTGTTGCTACATTGAAAATTGCTGTGACTTCTTGGTAACTGTATGCTGCTTTTGTTACATGACATTCCTTATCCGTAATTATGTTTCTTCTTGTGAGATAAATTATATCTGTGGTTTTATTAATAATTTTTCTGATATTTTATTTTATCATTAAATTTAAAAAATTGTGCTATATTATATTGTTCTCTGTTACTTCTATATGATAATATATAGCACCCATCAGGATGAGGATATAGAAAAGTTCTATCATAGTGCTGCTCCCAAACTCCCTTCTCCTATTTATTATTGTAATGTTTTCACAATTTTATGTAACTATGACTGACTTTGTTTAGGCAGCACAATGCATATTCAAGTCATTGTGTATGTTCAACCCTAAATGGAACACCACTCATCATGCTTAGTCAAATAGATCATATACAGAAAGGAAAACAATACACTATTTCATATATACATGAACATTTTTTAGGAATTCAAATTTAAACTTATGGGTAATTAAACAGTGGTTAAGGCTAGGCACAGTAAAAGAGTTCTTTAAATCCTCCTACATGGAAGGCTATTTTTGTAGGATTAGAAGATCAAGGTTAATTGGAAGTTCAAAGTTAGTTCAAGACTACATAGCTAGAGCTGACTACTTATAATCTCTTGTGTGTGATAAACATGCCCCAAAACTTGAGAGGGTGGAGATAGAAAAACATTTTTTGAGAAACATTTCCCAAACACACAATTGGTTAGGAAATTTCCCTGCTTTTATCAACTGTATCATATTTTTATGAGGGAATGACGATAGTGATAAAGTGACTTGATAAAATGTTTACATAAGTAGTTAGAAAAATTATCTAAAGGGAAAATACTGATCACAACCTGTCCAATAAAATAAAAAAATAGTACCTAAGAGAAATAAAGTGTTCTAATTATCTTAAAGGTATTTAGAATAAATGTCAAACGTAAAGAGATACAAATGCAAACATAGCTACTACAGTTTATAAAATCAAAATACCTAAATAAAAGCTTATAAACCATAAAGATACACATGCTAAAGGGAAAAGGTGAACTAATTAAAACTACCTGAAAAATAACAAAGCCCAATAGATTTATTATAGTCATTAAAGAAGTTTTTCTATTTCTAGTTGTTTTGTTCAATAAGCTAGATAAAGGATTAGATATACTATAGAAGGATCTGATAAAATACAAGAGAGATAAAATTGAATATAAAATTAATTTAAATTTATAGAGTTGGAAATTAAATGTCAGGGAAGAAATCCACACTGTTTAGGTCCCAGAAACAAATTATATACTGTCAAGGAAATGATTTATAAATACAGAAATAAAAAGACTAATAAACTTCTCAGTGATAGTATGAAAAAAATGAGCCAAATACTAAAGAATTGCAGAAAAAATTCAAGCAGCCTAATATATATGTGATTGGAATACCAACAAGAGATAAAAAAAAATACTCAGAAATAATGAACAAATTTACCCTATTTGATAGAAATTATAGGTCAAATAAGCACAAGACTACTGAACACATTAAACATAAACTGCCAATGCTATCTTATGTGAACTTTTGGCATGGCATAAATGCCCTGTTTCTGCCACAGGCATTGTCCAGCCTGCAGCATTGGGGCAGACCCTCAGGACTTAACTGCTATGGTTGCTAACTGTGTCTCATCCTTTGGGCACACAATATGGCACCCTCATTTTTGCATATTCATCCCAGGTTCTGATAACCTGCATGTTAATGTTTACAAAGGGGCAAGACATCTCAGGGATATTGGCTTCTAACTCCTTGGTTTTCTAAACAAATTTTTTCAGTCTCTACAATTGGAATATGAGTTTTGGGCACTGATTAGCCAGGATCAACCCTCCTGGGTAGATTTTGGGTATTGGTTGGATAAGGGTGTTGGTTGCTTGGCAGTTCTAAAGTAGAGCTGTCTGCTGAGGTAGCAATGTATATTGCCAAATAAACTGAGAAATCTTTAAAAGAAAGGAAATTTTGAAAAGAAATATCATAAACAAATTGCTTTAAAATAGCAACTAAGGCCTGCCATATCACTTCTGTTGTGGTAGACTCCCTGCCAGTTCTGCCATAGTGAAGGCCCCAACTCCTCATACTTTTTAGAGAACCAGCAGCCACAAGTCACTTGGTAAGAACCACCCCCATCTCTGGAGGCCCAGAGCCGCTGACTGTGACTCACTACCCAGCAACCATCAAAACTCTGCCTTCCCCCCAGAATATGCTCCCATTCCATTCTTTCTACCTCCTCCTCTGACACCTGCCCCATTCCTTCTGCTGTAGCAGAACCCTTGCCAGTTCTGCCACAGGGAAGGTTCCAACTCCTAATACATTCTAGAGAACCAGAATTATGCAGGGCATTTGACCCTTGCTATGTCTGACACAGGGAAGACCACATCTCCTGGTCCTTCCTGGAGAACCAGCCATATGCAGGGCATTTGAGAGAATGGAAATCCTAGGAGTACAGATGCATAGACTTGCAGGACAGAGAAGCTGCAGTCAGAGACAGCAAGACTAGCTAACACCAGAGATAACTAGAATGCCAAAGGCAAATGCAAGATAACTACCAACAGAAACCACGGCAACATGGCACCATCAGAACACAGTTCTCCCACAATAGCAAATTCTGGATACCCCATCATATCAGAAAAGCAAGAACAGGATTTAAAAATCACACCTCATGATGCTGATATAGGACTTCAAGAAGGATATAGCTCCCTTAAAGAAATACAGGAGAACATGAGTCAACAGGTAGAAGTCCTTAAAGAAAAAACCCAAAAATCCCTTAAAGAAATAGAGGAGAATATGGGTCAACAGGCAGAAGCCCTTAAAGAGGGAACAAAAAAATCCCCTAAAGAATTTCAGGAAAACACAAACAAACAAGTGAAAGAATTTAACAAAACTATCCAGGATCTAAAAATAGAAGTAGAAACAATAAAGAAATCTCAAGGTGAGACATTTGTGGAGATAGAAAACCTTGGAAAGAATTCAGGAGTCATAGATGCAAGCATTAACAACAGAATACAAGAGATAGAAGAAAGAATCTCAGATGCTGAAGATTCCATAGAAAACATTGACTCAACAGTCAAAGAAAATGCAAAATGCAAAAAGATTGTAACCCAAAGCATTCAGGAAATTCAGGACACAATGAGTAGAGGTATAGAAGAGAGTTAGGATTTATATCTTAAAGGTCCAGTAAATATCTTTAACAAAATTAAAGAAGAAAACTTCCCTAACCTAAAGAAAGAGATGCCAGTGAACATAAACAAAGCCTACAGAATTCCAAACAGACTGGACCAGAACAGAAAATCCTCCTATCACATAATAATCAAAACACCAAATGCACTAAAAAAGAAAGAATAATAAAAGGAGTAAGAGAAAAAGGTCAAGTAACATATAAAGGTAGACCTGTCAGAATTACACCAGACTTCTCACTAGAAACTATAAAGGCTAGAAGATCCTGGGCAGATGTCATAAAGACCCTAAGAGAACGTAAATATCAGCTTCAACTACTATACCCAGCAAAACTCTCAAGTACCATAGGTGGAGAAAACGAGACATTCCATGACAAAAGCAAATATATGCAATATCTTTCCACAAATCCAGCTCTACAAAGGGTAATGGGTGGAAAATACCAACAGAAGGCAGGAAACCACACCCTAGAAAAAGGAATAAAGTAATCCTCTTTCAGCAAACCCAAAAGAAGATAGCCACACAGAAAGAAATTCACCTTTAACAAAGAAGATAACAGTAAGCAACAATTGCTTTTCCTTAATATCACTCAACATCAATGGTCTCAATTCCCCAATAAAAAGACATAGACTAACAGACTGGATACATAAACAGGACCCAACATTTGGCTGCATACAAGAAACCCACCTCAGTATACAAAGGCAATCAATACTTGAGAGTCAAAGGTTGGAAAACAATTTTCCAAGAAAATGGTCCCAAGAAACAAGTGGGAGTGGCCATTCTTATATCAGATATAATTGACTTTCAACCAAAAGTTATCAAAAAAAGATAAGGAGGGACACTTCGTACTTATCAAAGGAAAAATCTACCAAGATGAACTCTCAATTCTGAACATCTATGCTCCAAATGCAAGGGCACCCACATTCATAAAAAAAAAAAACCTTATTAAAGCACAAAGCACTCATTGTACCCCACACAATAATAGTGGGAGACTTCAACACCCCATTCTCAAAAATGGACAAATTATGGAAACAGAAACTAAACAGAGACTCACTAAAACTAACTAATGTTACGGACCAAATGAATCTAACAGGTATTTATAGAACATTCCATCCTCAAGCAAAAGAATATACCTTCTTCTCAGCACCTCATGGTTCCTTCTCCAAAACTGACCATATAACAGGCCACAAAACAGTCCTCAGCAGATACAGAAATATTGAAATTATTCCCATGCACCTTATCAGATAACCATAGCCTAAGGTTGGTCTTAAATTCAAACAAAAACAATGGAAAACAGATAAACATGTGGACTTTAAACAATGCTCTTCTCAATGATAGCTTGGTCAAGGAAGAAATAAAGAAAGAAATTAAAGACTTTATAGAATTTAATGAAAATGAAGACACATCATACCAAAACTTATGGGACAAAATGAAAGCACTGCTAAGAGGAAAACTGATAGCTCTAAGTGCCTCCAAAAAGAAAATGGAGAGATATTACACTAGCAATTTGACAGAATGCTTGAAAGCTCTAGATCAAAAAGAAGCAAATACACCCAAGGGGAGTAGATGGCAGGAAATAATCAAATTCAGAACCAAAATCAACGAAATAGAAAGAAAAACAACTATAAAAAGAATCAAGAAAACCAGGAGCTGGTTCTTTGAGAAAATCAGCTAGATAGATAAACCCTTGGTAAGACTAACCAGAGGGCACAGAGGCATTACCCAAATTAATAAAATCAGAAATGAAAAGGGAGACATAACAACAGAAATTGTGGAAATTCAAAAAGTCATCAGATCCTACTTCAAGAGCTTATACTCAACAAAATTTGAAAATTTGGACAAAATGGACAACTTTCTAGATACATACCAGCTGCTAACATTAAAACATGATCAGATAAAGCATCTAAATAGTCCCATAAGTCCTGAGGAAATAGAAGCAGTTGTTAATAATATCCCATCATAAAAAAGCCCAGGACAAGATGGGTTTATTGGGGAATTCTATCAGAGCTTCAAGAAGAGCCAATACCAATACTCTTCAAATTATTCCACGAAATAGAAACTCAAGGAACACTACCCAACTTCTATGAAGCCACAATAAAGCTTATACCTAAGCCAAACAAAGACCAAACAAGGAAAGAGAATTTCAGGTCAATCTCCCTTATGAACATCGATGCAAAAATATTCAACAAAATTCTAGCCAACCGAGTCCAAGAATGCATCAAAACGATAATTTACCATTATCGAGTAGACTTCATCCCAGGTATGCAGGGATGGTTCAATAAATGGAAATCCATTAATGTAATCTATCATATAAACAAACTCAAGGAAAAAATTCACATGGTCATTTCGTTAGATGCTGAAAAGGCTTTTAACAAAATCCAGCATCCCTTCCTGTTAAAAGTCTTGGAGAAATCAGGAATTCAAGGCCCAAAAATAAACATAGTGAAAGCAATATACTGCAAACTGGTAGCCAATATCAAACTAAATGGAGCGAAACTTGAAGCAATTCCACTAAAATCAGTGACCAAACAAGGCTGCCCACTCTCTCCCTATCTATTCAATATAGTACTTGAAGTCTTAGCTAGAGCAATTAGACAACAAAAAGAGGTCAAAGGTATACAAATTGGATAGGAAGAAGTCAAAATATCACTATTTGTAGCTGATATGATCATATACTAAAGTGACCCAAAACTTCCACCAAAGAACTCCTAAAGCTGATAACTTCAGCAAATTGCTCAGATATAAAATTAACTCAAACAAATCAGTGGCCTTCCTATGGTCAAAGGATAAAGGAGCTGAGAAAGAAATTAGGTAAATGACACCTTTTGCAATAGTCACAAATAATATTACATACCTTGGTGTGACTCTAACCAAGCAAGTGAAAGATCTGTATGACAAGAATTTCAAGTCTCTGAAGAAAGAAGTCAAAGAAGATCTCTGAAGATGGAAATAACTCCCATACTCATGGATTGGCAGGATTAATATAGTAAAAATGGTCATCTTGCTGAAAGGAATCTACAGATTCAATGCACTCCCCATCAAAATCCCAAATCAATACTTCATAAATATAGAAAGAGCAATTCTTAAATTCATCTGGAATAACAAAAAACCCAGGATAACAAAAACTATTCTCCATATCAAAAGATCTCCCAGGGGAATCACCATCCCTGACCTCAAGCTCTACTACAGAGCAATAGTGATAAAAACTGTATGGTATTTGTATAGAGACAAGCAGGAAGATCAATGAAATAGAATTGAAGACCCAGAAAAGAACCTACACACCTACAGTCACTTGATATTTGACAAAGGAGCTAAAGACATCCAGTGGAAAAGAGACAGTATTTTTAACAAATCATGCTGGATCAACTGGAGATCAGCATGCAGAAAAGCGAAAATTGATCCATTCTTATCTCCTTGTACAAAGTTCAAGCCCAAGTGGATCAAGGACCTCCACATAAAACCAGACACAATGAAGCTTATAGAGGTGAAAGTGGGGAAGAACCTTGAACAAATGGGCACAGGGGAAAATTTCCTGAATAGAACACCAATGGCTTATGCTCTAAGAACAAGAATCGACAAATGGGACCTCATAAAACTGCAAAGCTTCTGTAAGACAAAAGACATGGTCAATAGGACAAAACAGCACCCAACAAATTGGGAAAAGATCTTTACCAATCCTACATCCCATAGTGGGCTAATATCCAATGTATACAAAGAACTCAAGAAGTTAGACTCCAGAGAGTCAAATAACCCTATTAAAAATTGGGTACATAGCTAAACAGGGAATTCTCCACTGAGGAAACTTGAATGGCCCTGAAGCACCTAAAGAAATGTTCAGCATCCTTAGTTATCAGGGAAACGCAAATCAAAACAACACTGAGATCCTACCACACGCTGGTCAGAATGGCTAAGATAAAATCTCAGGGGACAACAGATGTTGGAGAGGCTGTGAGGAAAGAGGAACACTTCTCCATTGCTGGTGGGATTGCCAGCTGGTAAAACCACTCTGGAAATCAGTTTGTTGGTTCCTCAGAAAATTAGACATAGTATTACCTCAGGACCCAGCTATATCACTCCTGGGCATATACCCACAAAATGCTCCAACATGTAATAAGGATGCATGCTGCAATATGTTCATAGTGTCCTTATTTATAATATCCAGAAGCTAGAAAGAACCCAGATGTCCTTCAACAGAGGAATGGATACAGAAATTGTGGTATATATACACAATGGTGTACTATTCAGCTATTAAAAACAATTAATTCATTAAATTCTTAGGCAAATGGATGGAGCTAGAAAGTGCCATCCTGAATGAGGTAACCCAATTACAAAAGAACACACATGTTATGCACTTACTAATAGGTAGATGTTAACCCAAAAGCTCAAAATAAATGAGTTACAATTCACAGACCACAGGAAGCTCAAGTAGAAGGAGGGCTGAAGTGGGGGTGCTTGGGTTCCTCTGAGAAAGGGATCAAAATACTCATAGGTGCAATAAGGGAGACAAAGGGTGGAGCAAAGACTGAAGGAAAGGCCACACAAAGACTGCACTACCTGGGGATTCATCCTATAAACAGTCACCAAACCCTGACACTATTATGGATGACAAGAAGTACATTCCAAAAGGAGCCTGTTATGGTTGTCTAACGAGGGGCACTGCCAGGGCCTTACATATGCAGAGAGCCAGATGCTAGCAGCCAACCATTGGAATGGGCTTGTGGTCCCCAATGGAGGAGCTGGAGAGCAGACTGGAGGAGCTGAAGGGGTTTACAGCCCCATGAGAATAACAATAATGTTGGCCACCCAGAATCCCCAGGACATCCAGGGACTAAACCATCAATCAAGGGGTACACATGTTTCTAGTATGGCAGAGGAATGCCTTGTTGGGCATCAGTGGGAGGAGAGATCCTTGGTCATGTGAAGTCTCAATATATGCGCTAACAATAGGAAATCCGAGGGGGGGAGTGGTGTGAGTGGGTCAGGTGGAGGGGCATATACTTGGAGGCAGGGGTTTGGGAGGAGGAGTTGAGAGTTTTCGGGGAGTGGGGAACTGGGAAAGGTTTTAGCATTTGAAATGTTAATGAAGATTATGTTCAATAATAACAAAAAGAAGACAATCCAAAAAATATAAAATAATAATTAAGATAAAAATTGTAAAACGTATGTATGGAGAATATCAAAGATCGATTACATATAGAAAACACTGATGCCAGCACATTTGCGTACTTAAAAAACGCTTAAGAGAAAAAAATCAAGAAGAGACAGCAATAAACAGAGTACCACTGGTGAAACCTTTGTAAACATAAAAGAAAATTTCCTAAGTGATTCTATAAGTCAAGGATTACTCTACTACTAAACCAAATCTCAAAAGAAAACCATAGATCAACATTTATTATCAACATAAATATACAAATATTAATGAAAGTTGAACAAAGCTTATCTAACTACACATATGGAAATATATTTAAATGTGTAAATTATACAGGACTAAGCAGTATATATTTTGTTTCATGTGAATGTGTATGTATGCACTTATATTTCAGTAACAAATGCATGTATGTGGAGCCTGGATGTCAACCTCTAAAACCATTCCTAAGGAACCATTAAATTTGGTTTTGAGACAAGGTTTCTTACTAAGATCTGGTGCTCATTAATTAAAGTATGCACCTCACCAGCTTTGGTATTACAAGCAGATTCCGTGAGACTTACATTTTTTACATTGGTTTTGGAGATTAAACTTAGTACTTATGCTTACACAGAGTATATTTTACCATCTACCAAGCCCAGTGGAATGCATTTTAATAAGATTAGTTTTGCATATCTAAATCAGCCCATAAAATCTTTAAAATTAATAGACTAATTAAAACAGGTATATGAACATTTCAGCCCATTCAGAAAAAGCAGTTGAAAAAGCAACCAACCACATCTGTTAAAAACAATTTCATGAGTGGACGTTTATAGTTCTTTTCAAGGTATTCATGTAAATACTACAACTATATTATAATCAGATGTAAAGAACTAAATTTTTTCTTTCCAAGACTATGTATAAATCAGGGAGAATCATTATAAAAAACTTTTAATTATGAGTTAAGGAAAAAAGACATAAATATAAGAATGTAAATAAGACATTATTATAAATATTTAAGTGTAAACAACAAAATATATAGGCTGTCTATAAGCTGAATTGTATAATATGCTAGTGAAATATATAAAATAACTATAAGGGATAGGAAGATTAAGCATATTTATACATTCAAGTCTTAATAGTATCAATTCTCCCATTTGTCCTTGAGTTCGCATACCTTTCCATTGGCATCCTGAGATTACTATAATTTTTATGTTAAACACATATGTAATAAGATGATGAAAATAACTCTGATGAAAATGAATAAGGTTTATAATATCAGTGTGGTGTTGAGATCTATCCAATAGGTGATCATACACTGCATTTGTGAAAGGCTGCAAAGATCAGTGTACCAAAAACAAATCCCATTCTGTCCTCTTAATATGCTGAACTGAATTTTTTAAATGCCAAAAATGTATTTCCACAAATGAAGAATAGGCTCTTCAACAAATAATGGTGGGATAATTGACAACCAGCTAAAAAAGATGAACCTGTACTTAAATATCACATCTTATGCAAACAAAACACAAATATCATAAATTTAAGCACTGTTAAATTAGGAAGTATAAGAAATGTAGGACAAAATATTTGATAATTATTATTTTTCTTTTTCTGTTTAAATTTATTTATTTTATGTTCCTTGGCATTTTTCCTGCATGTATATCTGTGTGAGGATGGAAGATCCCTTGGAAGTGGGGTTACAGACAGTTGCAGTCTGCCATTGGGTGCTGACAGTTGAACCCCAGGCTGTTAGAAGAGCAGCCTGTACTCTTAATCCCTGAGCATCAGAGCACAAGGAACTCTGTGGAAGAGGAGATGGACAGAGTGTTAGGGGATAGAGGACGCTAGGAGAAAAAGACAATGAATAAATCAAGAAGTGAACATATTAACTCAAAGAGACTGATGCAGTAAACACATGTGTCTGCATCATGTCCTTTGCATGTAAATTGTTTTTTTTTAACTTGGTATTTTTATGGAACTCCTGAGTAAGAAGAAATGGGTCTGTGACTCTTATGCCTGCTTTTGGTACTCTCTTCTTCCTGTTAGCTTGCCATGTCCAACTCCAATATGGTAGTCTGTGCTTCATATTATTGTATTTTATTTTGCACATTTGGTTGTTATCTCTGAGAAGCCTGGATTGTTTATTTGTTTGATGGTTTGTTTGTTTTTTAAACAAAGTATTCATTGAGTTGAAACTAAAATTGACATGCATAAAAGCACATTCTGATTAAATAAATCCCATAGAAATTATTTTCTCTTCAAGAATTTTTCTGTTAAGATACTGATAAGATAATGTACAAACTAAAGGAAAATGTTTGTGGAACATAGATCCTGAAAAAAAAAGAATATAGAATGTGTAAAAAATGCTTAAAACTCAACAGTGAAAAATCAATTAAATGAGAAGATGAGTCAAAACATAAACATATTCTGCATGGAATAACACATACATGGCAATGAACACTGCAAAAATGTAAAATATTGTCATAATGGAAAATCAAGTTAAAATTGTAATTGAATATTCCAACATACCTATCAGTAAGGTCAACAAAGATGGGGATGTCCTTACAAAAGCATATTTAGAGTTACATAATAAAACTTTGCCATGATTGGTTTCATCTCTTGGTCTCTTGGAGGCCTGCTCAAACACTCATTGAAGGGAACTAGAAGGGAGTGGATATGTGGTAGAGTGAAGGTTGGGGGGAACTGAAAGGAGTGGAGGGAGGGAAAATGAAACTTTTCATGGTGTATTTTATGAGACATCAAATTATTTTCAGTTCAAAAATACAATAAAAAGTAGATCATAGGTATCTTTTTTAAAAGTCTTAATGATATTAAATTATACTAGAATAAAACATAAATTGGTGACATGAGGGGAGGGAACCTTCTTCCAACAATTCTTTTTCCCCCTCTCTGTCAATTACAGTTACTACTAAACATAAAATGAACAGTGTAATTTTCAAAAATGTTATAAACATTTGGCAGCCAAGCCATCCTGGTTGGCTACCACCCATTTAGGAGAAATGAGTGGGTAGACTGGTTTATATTAAACAGTAACTTATGCAGTTACTATTATCATTACAAATATGGTAATTTATCCAGTAATGCCAATCGTAGTTTTCATAAATGAAAAGAAAGAATTTCATTTGTATCCCAAGTCTATCTGGTTCTCAACATAGCACATTTTTCCCACAGGTGAGTCTTCCAAAATAAAAACGTTTATTTGTGTATGAGAATGTTTTATGTGGAATATTGATCTTTTCTTGTAAGAGTTGTAGCTTTTCACTAGTTAATACATGTTATTGCCTGGGGTCTTTATATTGTGCAGGACTACTGCATGTTGTCTGTCTTTATGTACCTTATGTGAAAGTTAATCGGTGATATTTTGGAGGATTGGCAATCACCATTGCCTTTTGAAAAAGGACTCATTTTTATGAATATTTTGGATGTTTTCACAGAGTATTTATAGGATTATTTGCATTGCATAATTTCATATAATTTCATATACTTTTTTGCCTTAGTTCTACTGAATGGAATTAGTCATGATATTTGATACATAGGTGTAGACAAATGCAACAAGATTAGTCAGATTATATGAATAAGAAGTATATTTACTTGTAACTAATCTTAAAAACCTTATAATCCTCATGTGTGACAATTCATCAGTTCAGCAAATCATGTCACTTTTTCTTTCTGTATGCAGTATTTCAATAGCTGATCCACATCAGTGAAAGCACAAACAGCTTACAGTCTTTGAATCTGGATCATTCACATCAAAGTGATATAACACATATGGGTAATATTTATGGCACTCAAACTTGCATTTTCACATGAAGGATTTTCTTTTTGCTACACTTTATGTAAAACAATTTTTAGTTTGTCAAAAATGACTAGGAGATTTTCAACTTAATAACTGAAGAAACAATAGATAATTTGCTTTTATCTAATGCTACATTAACAAATGTATGATTTGGTAGAATCAGCATCTCTGGACCATTTTCTGTCACGTGAAAAGCATTTATGTTGGTGTTACAATGAAAATATCACAGCGAGATGTCAAGAAATAAGCTGTGATGTTGCTTTAGCTGTACAAATTGTTCTGTATCTACACATTCTATAAGGTCATGTCACACAGAATCAAGGCTGTTTTTCTCTTAAACCTCAACATATCCTGTGGACATAGTCATTTTGATGCTGGTAGAATTCCATTCTCTGGTGGCATATACTGTTACATACACACACATTCACGCACGGTTACTTATTTACAACGGCAAAATAAAATTCCTTTCACATTCACTTGATATAAAAATGTAAACTTCATTATTTGTTATTAGAATGAGTTTTATATAACCCCATTGTATGGGTTTTATATATTTAAACTTTAATACATTACCATGCCATTAATTTTGGTCATGTGAACTGTGATGTTTCTTGGTTTCCTATGAAGAACATTGCTACTCCATTAAGTACCAGATGTGGAATTTATTGAGTCTCCTGAAGACAGTTGAAATACATGGAGATGGGTTTCTCTTTCACTGAATTTGATATCACTCTCTGTTATAGATAACACAATAATAATAGTAATAATAATAACAATAATATGGTGAGAATGTTTTCTATATAACCATTTTCCAAACCTGTTTTGATTTTACTTAATAACAAAATTTCTAGGCAAATATTTTTTCACTTATGAAACTTAATATGTTTCAAATTGGGGCTATAGATAATGGATAATTATCAATAACCTCTCGTTTTATTTACAATGTGAAACTCAATATGTTCATTAAAGATCTTTCTTTATATGAACATTTTGTTAAATTTTCATTTAATGAGTAATCACAATTTAATAAAAAACAACAACATTAAGATAGATAATTTCACCGATTACTACCAAGGTCTTTCCATTGATGTCATGGACTCTGGAAATTGAGGGAACAGGCTGATCTGAGGAGGACAATGGAGGTTTTAAACATTCACATAGAAAGTGTGAAAACATATAAAAGGGCAGCTATGAGAGCAGCATGTGTTTGTCAAGATGTTGAATTGCATTATTATTAATTCAGTAGCTTCAGGAGCTCTACCTTGCTTCGACTCCAAAGAATTATTTTTTTTTTTAAAAGTCCTGACAGCTCCTGAATTTTCATAAGTCACTTACTTGATATACAATATAAATTTTAGTGTGTCAACCCTTGAGTAGTGTTCACAAGTTAGTTGATGTACACTTTGAGTTAAAGGGACAATATATAATTCAGTTGAATTAGCTAAATTTGTAATTAAATATGATTGAAAAATTGTAGTAAACTTATTTGCTTTATAAAACTTCCAAATATAAGACCCTCACCACCAACACCAAGTCAGATAACTTAGTTGTCCTTGGTATTGCTAGGGGACTAGTTTGAGAACTCATCAAACATAAAAAGTGCAAGTATGCAGGTCTCTTATAAAAATGCCAGATTTTCATATAACCTAATTACTCATAATGACTATTATAATGGAAATGTTATATATTACACACACACACACACACATATATATATACATACATATATGATGATTACAACAGAAAAACTTTGTGCTCATCATTGCATTTTTTAAACATGTTTTCCATTTGATGTTAGAGAAATGAAAATATTGAACCCAGAGATACAGCAAGCTGTATGTATTCACTACACTAGGTTTTATACAAATATATATTTTGTGACTTTAAAAACATTGCTGATTTTTAAAAATCACCTTGTTTTTATTCAACTAAGTTGAATGAATAAGCACTTATAGAAATTCTGTTGCAGTTTTACCAATTATTTTATCATGGTATGCATGTTAAATAGAATAAGAGATAGTTTATTCTGGAGCCATTCTAAGTGATCATAGCTCAGGAATGCATGTTTTGACTAACCAGAATCCATTTTGCAAGTGGAAGCAGTTTCATGAAGCTCAACAGTGTTCCAGAATAAAGGAATTCACAAAACAAGGTAAGTTAAAAATACATCAGTAAGAACAGCAGAGAGGCAGGAACAGCAAGATGGAGGAGGCTTTTCTAAAGCCTTAGAATGTTATCCAATGACATTCCTAATATGGGGGTTGGTGGAAGTCAGTGATCTGCTAAGTTAGTGGATTCCAAAGGTTTCAGTTTAAAGTGATAAGAGGAGGAAAAGGATTGGTTGTTTTGGAGGCCTCACTAAAGATAAGATAACTAACTATCCTGTGGAGCAGCAACATTGCAACGTCCGAACAACAAATCAGGTCTAATCAGGCACTCAGTCTCTGCAGACACAGATACTTTTAAGGAATGATTATTCACGTGTTTCAAAAAACAATAACCCTAAATGTACTGCATGGCACAGTTAACATTTACTGAGCATTCACAGTGTTGAAGCCCCCCAAAATCTTAAGATCATATAATAAGAACTTCTGGGAGAATCACCGTCCCTGACCTCGAGCTGTAATATAGAGCAACAGTAATAAAAAACAAACAAACAAAAAACACATGGTACTGGTACGGATACAGGTGCATAAATGTAATATAAGACCAAAAAATAAACCCATGAACCTGTGGCCACTTGATCTTTGAGAAAGAAGTGAAAATCATGCAATGGACAAAAGAAAGCATCTTCAACAAATGTTGCTGGTCTAACTGCTGGTCTATATGTAGAAGAATGCAAATTGATCCATTTTTTATCTCCTTGTATAAAGCTCAAGTCGAAGCAGATCAAGAACCTACACATAAAACCAGATACACCTAATCTAATAGAAGAGAAAGTAGGAAAAAGCCTCTAACATATTGGCACAAGAGGAAAATTCCAAAACAGAACACCAATGACTCACACTCTAAGATCAACAATTAACAAATGGGACCAAGAAACTGAAAAGCTTCTGTAAGGCACAGGACACTATCAAGAGGACAAAATGGCAATCCACACATTAGGAAAAGGTCTTTACTAACCCTATATCCAAGAGAGGCCTAATATCCAAAATATATAAAGAACTCAATATATTAGACCCCAGAAAACCAAATAACCCAATTAAAAATGGAGTGAAGACTAATCTTGCATTCCTGGGTTAAAGCCTACGTGATCATGGTGAATGATGGCTTTGATGTGTTCTTGGATTTGCTTTGCAAGCATATTATTAAGTATTTTTGCATCGATATTCATAAGCAAGATTGGTCTGAAGTTCCAATTTTTGGTTGAGTCCTTGTATGGTTTAGGTATCAGAATAATTGTGGCTTCATAGAATGGGTTTGTAGTGTTCCTTCTGTTTCTATTTTATGGAACAGTTTGAGGAATATTGGTATCAGGACTTCTTTGAAGGTCTCATAGAATTCTGCATTAAATCTACCTGGCCCTGGACTTTTTTTGGTTGGGAGGTTTTTAATGACTTCTTCTATTCCCTTGTGTGACATCACCCTGTTTAGATAGTTTACCTGCTCTTGATTTAACTTTGGTATGTATTATCTGTCTAGAAAACCATCCATTTCGTCTAGATTTTCCAGTTTTGTTGAGTGTAGGTATTTATAATGAGATCTGATGATTTTTTGAATTTCCTCCATTTCTGTCATGATGTATCCCTTTTCATTTCTGATTTTGTTAATTAGGATATTCCCTCTGGGACCTTTAGTTAGTTTGGCCAGGGGTTTATCTATCTTGTTGATATTCTCAAAGAACCAGATTTTGGTTATGCTGATTCTTTGTACTGTTCTCTTTATTTCTATTTGGTTGATTTCAGCCCTGAGTTTGACTATGTCCTGCCTTCTACTCCTCTTGGGTGAGTTTGCTTCTTTTTGTTCTAGAGCTATCAGGGGTGCTATTAAGATGGTAGTGTAATATCTCTTCATTTTATTTACCAGGGCAATTATTGGTATGAATTTTCCTCTTAGCACTCCTTTCATTGTGTCCCATAAATTTGGGTATAATGTGTCAAGTGGATGCAAGGTTGGTTCAATACACAAAAATCCATTAACATAACCCACTATATAAACAAACACAAACAAAAAGTGATGCAGAAAAAGCATTTAAGAAAATACAACACAACTTCATGTTAAAAATACTGGACAGATTAGGAATTCAAGTCCCACACCTAAACATACAAAAAGCAATTTACAGCAAACCAACAGCCAAATTCAAGTTAAATGGAGAGATACTTGAAACAATTCCACTAAAATCAGGGACAAGACAAAGATGCCCACTCTCCCCTTATCTATTCATTCAAAGTGCTAGCAAGAACAATAAGACAACAAAAAGATATCAAGAGGATACAAATTGGCAAAGAAGAAATAAAGGTATCACAATTTGTAGATGATATGATAGCATACATAAGCACCCCCAAAATTCTACCAGAGAATTTCTCCAGCTGATAAACAACTTCAGCAAAGTGGCCAGATATAAAATTAACTCAAATAAATCAATAGCCTTCTTTATTCAAA
The DNA here is from genome assembly GCA_036184795.1 of Tokudaia tokunoshimensis. Classification (NCBI taxonomy): domain Eukaryota; kingdom Metazoa; phylum Chordata; class Mammalia; order Rodentia; family Muridae; genus Tokudaia; species Tokudaia tokunoshimensis. The sequence continues at coordinate 127,372,389 of BTHU01000023.1, read as the reverse complement.
TGATAAACAGGCTGAGAAAGAAATTAGGGAAACAACTACCTTCACAATAGCCACAAATAATATAAAATATCTTGGAGTAACTCTAACCAAATAATTGAAAGATCAGTATGACAATAACTTCAAGTCTCTCAAGAAAGAAATCGAAGATCTCAGAAAATGGAGAGAGCTCCCTTGCTCATGGATTGGCAGAATTAACATAGTAAAAATGGCCAACTTACCAAAGGCAATCTATAAATTCAATGTAATCCCCATCAAAATCCCAACACAATTCTTCAAAGACATGGAAAGGGCAACTCTCAAATTTATCTGGAAAGACAAAAATCCCAGAATAGCAAAAACAGTTCTTAACAATAAAGGAATTGCTGGGGGAAATCACCATCCCTGACCTCAAGCTTTACTGCAGAAAAATAGTGATAAAAATCTGATTCGTATTGGTACAGAGGTAGGCATGTTGATGTTGATCAATGGAATATAATTGAAGACCCAGAAATAAAACCACACATTTATAGACACTTGATATTTGACAAAGAATCCAAAAATATACAATGGAAGAGAGAAAACATCTTCAATAACTGGTGCTGCACCTTTAATCCCAGCACTTGGGAGGCAGAGGCAGAATTTCTGAGTTCAAGGCCAGCCTGGTCTACAGAGTGAGTTCCAGGATAGCCAGGACTATACAGAGAAACCCTGTCTTGAAAAATCAAAAAAAAAAAAAAAAAAAAAAAAAAAAACAAAAAACTGGTGCTGGTCTAACTGTCTGTCTTTCTCCATACCTATTCACTATAGTACTAGAAGTCCTATCTAGAACAGTTAGACAGCAAATAGAGGTCAAAGGAATACGAATTGGAAAGGAAGAAGCCGAAATATCATTATTTGCAGATGATATGATAATATAACTAAGTGACCCCCAAAAATTCCACCAGAGAACTTCTAAACCCGATAAACAACTTCAGCAAAGTGACTGGATATAAAATTAACTAAAACAAATCAGTAGCCTTCCTCTACTCAAAGAATAAACTGGCTGAGAAAGAAATTAAGAGAAACAACTCCCTTCACAATAGTCAAAAATAATATAAAATACCTTGGTATGACCCTAACTAAACACAAATAATATAAAATATCTTGTGGTAACTCTAACCAAACAATTGAAAGATCAGTATGACAATAACTTCAAGTCTCTCAAGAAAGAAATCGAAGATCTCAGAAAATGGAGAGAGCTCCCGTGTTCATGGGTAACAAGAACTTCAAGTCTCTGAAGAAAGAAATCGAAGAAAACCTAGGAGGATGGAAAGAACTCCCATGCTCATGGATTGGCAGGATTAATATAATAAAAATGGCCATCTTGCCAAAAGCAATCTACAGATTCAAGGCAATCAGCATCAAAATTCCCACTCAATTCTTCATAGAGCTAGAGAGACCAATTTACAAATTCATCTTTAATAAAATAAAACAAACAGGATAGTGAAAACTATTCTCAACAATAAAAGAACTTCTGGTGGAATCACCATCCCTAACCTAAAGGTGTACTACAGAGCAATCATGCCAAAAACTGCATGGTATTGGTACAGTGACAGCCATATGGATCAATGAAATAAGAATTGAAAACCCAGAAATGAACCCACACACCTATGGTCACTTTGACAAAGGAGCTAAAACTATCTGCTAGAAATAAAACAGCATTTTCAACAAATGGTGCTGGTTCAACTGGCAGTTAACATGTAGAGGAATACAAATCAATCCACTATTATCCCCTTGTACAAAGCTCAAGTCCAAGTGGATCAAGGACCTCCACATAAAACCAGATACACTGAAACTAATAGAAGGGAAACTAGGGAAGAACCTTGAACATATGGGCACAGGGGAGAATTTCCTGAACAAAACACCAATAGCTTATGCTCTAAGATCACGAACTGATAAATGGGACCTCATAAAATTGCAAAGCTTCTGTAAGGCAAAAGACACTGTCAATAGGACAAAATAGCAACCAACTGATTGGGAAAAGATCCTTACCAATCCTACATCAGATAGAGGACTAATATCCAATATTAGTCCCAGGATAGTGAAACTATTCTCAACAATAGAAAAACTTCTGGAGTAATCACAACACCTGACCTCAAACTGTACTACAGATCACTCATGACAAAAACTGCATGGTACTGGAACAGTGACAGGCAGCGAGATCAATGAAATAGAATTGAAGACCCAGAAATGAACCCACACATCTATGGTCAAGTTCAAGGACAAAGAACTCGAGAAGATTCAACTTCCTTAACCATCAGGGAAATGCAAATCTAAATGACCTTACACCAATCAGAATAATTAAGACCAAAAACTCAGTCTAGAGCAGATACTAGTGTGGATGTGGAGAATGAGGAGCACTCTTCCATTGCTTGTGGGATTGCAAGCTGTTACAACCACTTTGAAAATCAATCTAGTGGGGTTGGAAAGATGGCTTAGAATTTAAAAGTACTGACTGTTCTTCCAGGGGTCCTGACTTCAATTCCCAGCAACCACATGGTGGCTCACAACCATCTGTAATGGGATCCAATGCTCTCTTCTGTTGTGTGTCTGAAAACAGCTATAGTGTATTCATACATATGAAATAAATCTTTAAAAAGATAGAAAGAAATCAATCTGGAGCTTCCTCAAAAAATGGGAATTAGTTCTACCTGAAGACCCAGCTATACCACTCCTGGGCATATACCAAAAAGATATTCCACCAATCACAAGTACATGTGCTCTATTATGTTTATAGTAGACTTATTTGTAATAGCCAGAAGCTGGAAACAACCCAGATATTACTCAAGTGAAGAATGGATATAGAAAATGTATATTTACACAGTAGAATACTACTCAGCTATTTAAAAAGATGACATCATAAATTTTGCAGGCAAATGGATGGAACTAGAAAATATCAACCTGAGTGAGGTAACCCAGACCCAAAACGACATACATGTTATGTACTCACTGATAGATGGATATTAGTCAAAGAGTTCAGAATATCCACTATAAATCTCACAGACCATATGAAGCTTAATAAGAAGGAAGGTCCAAGCATGGATGCGTCAATCTCACTTAGAAGGAGGAGCAAAATAATCATGGGAGGCAGAATGTCAGAGGAATCTGGGTAGGAGAGGGAGAGGGAAAAGGGGGGCAGGATCAGGTATGGGGGAGACAGGAGAGAGGCCCAGAAGGCCAGGAGAATGAACAGAAATATGCAGCAGTATGGGCTTGGGAACAGGGTAATAACTAGGAATGTGAGAGGCCCTTAGGACCCAATGGAGATGACATTAGCTGAAATGCCCCCAAAAGGGGAGATATAACCTGAAGAGACCAGTAGACAGACATGATCCCCAGTTGAGGGATAGACACATCTTGAAGTTTTTAACCCAGAATTGTTCCTTTCTAAAGGAAATGCAGAGATAGATAATGGAGCAGAGACTGAAGGAAAGACCATCCAGAAACTGCCCCAACTTAGGATCCATCCCATTCAGACACCAAATTCTTTCACTATTGCTGATAATTGCCAAGAAATGCTTGCAGACAGGAGCCTGGTATAGCTGTCCCCTGAGAGATTCTGCCAGCACATGACTAAGACAGATGCAGATCCTTATATCCAACCATTGGACTGAGCCTGGGAACTCCAAAGGAAGAACAACAGTAATAACTAACAGAACCCCTCAGAGCTCCCAGGGACTAAGCCAACCAAAGAGAACGCATGGGCCGGTCTGTGGCCTCTGCCACATATGTAGCAGAGGACTGCATGGTCTGGCCTCAGTGGGAGGGGATGCACTTGGTCCTTTGGAGGCTTGATGCCCCAGAGACTTGAGGAGTGAAGTGGTGTTAGGTGGGTGGGGGAGCAACCTCTTAGAGGTGAAGGAGATGGGCTGGAGAGATAGCTCAGCAGTTAAGAACACCGACTGCTCTTCCAAAGGTCCTGAGTTCAAATCCCAGAAACCACATGGTGGCTCACAGTCATCCGTAAAGAGATCTGACTCCCTCTTCTGGAGTGTCTGAAGACAGCTACAATGTACTTAACATATAATAAATAAATATATCTTAAAAAAAAGAAGGGGAAGAGGTGGGGTATATGTTGAAGGGGTATTTTGAAGAGGGAAAATATTTGAAATTTAAATAAATAAAATAATTAATAAAAAAGAAAGAAAATCAAGGATAAAAATTAAAAGTAACTTCTGATTATTTTTAAATTGTTTTTAAAACTCTACCTTGTGTTTCTTGTTGAGTATATCCACTATTAATACCATTGTTAATTGATAAGGAAATGAATGAAATTGGTACTGATTCCTAAGACTTGAATGTTGCCACAACCAGGACTGGCACTTAAAATAAGTTCAAAATGATTAAGATTCATTAAAAGCTGCCTAGATGTAGGATAGCATGATGAGAAACAATGCAGTCAACAATGTAAACCCTACACGCTTGTTGTCAAATATTTGTATTATGCACTAGAGGCAAACTACTGGGCACATAAAGTGTTGTGTTGAATTTTTGACAGCAGAGCTGCAAGATACAAGTTCTCCCTTCCTTTTTATGGTAGAGTCTCAACTCTATATTATCTTTAAGATCAGTTATATATGTGGCTGGAGAGATCTCTCAGGGTTAAGAATGCTTGCTGTTCTTCCAGTGGACACGAGCTTGGTTCATAGCAACTAGGTCAGAGAGCAAATAAGTATTTGCCACATTAGCACTTGATGATCTAATACCCTCTTCTGGCCTCATCAGGCCCCCAAACACAGGTCGCAGAGAGAGAGAGAGAGAGAGAGAGAGAGAGAGAGAGAGAGAGAGAGAGAGAGAGAGAGAGAGAGAGAGAGAGAGAGAATTTTTAAGTCAATGGGCACTGAAAAATGCTGATATTGGGACTATTTCACTTGCAATTTTTGACATTCCACCAGATGAGTCTGGCATGTAGAAAAATTGCAATGCACTGCTCTAATACAATAATCTGGACAGATTAAAAATAAAATTGAAAAGATTATCAAAGTATGTGTTCTTTTAATAACTTTGTTATTATGGTAGTTAAATTTGATTTTAATAATAGCTAAATTTGATCTTTATAGCATAATTTTAAAATTAGGTATTTTTTGTTGATGTGTATACTAAATATGATGGCATATATGAGTTATGAAAATTCATTAGCTTAGACAGCAGTGAAACACGTGTTATGGAAATTTTATGACATTTTTATGAATTTAGTCAAAGAAACATTTTGAAAAGTTATAAAGAGAAAACATTAGAAGATCAATTTGGATGAATGAAATAATATAGTAATTTCTATCTGGGAGAAGGTTGCTTTTTTTAGTTAATAAAAGTCAGAACTAATAAATTCTATTGATTTAAAGTGGGTTTTATTTACAGATATTGAAGCCTATTTATCTGTTATCATAAAAACCTCTATCAGTAATCAGCAAATATTCTTTGTAAAGTCAAAGCATTTTATATCATATATTATATTTTAAAAAGCAACTGAGTTGCATGCTTTTATTGCCCACATAGTACATAGTATGCAGTAAGTGTTCAATAAATACATATTGACAGATAAATATTGTCCCTTAAATGTTACAACAACTATAGAAAGTCCAACAATAAATGTCTGTTGGTGTCAGAATATTTTCAATGATTATTTTACACTAACATAGTTTCGTATTTATTGTCTCCATGATAATCAGTTTTATGTTATCTGGTTTATGCCTACAATTAAGTATCTTACTCTATGTCATTGAAACCTTGCTTAAAAGAATCATTCGTAATAAGCTTCCTTGAAATTCAATGTCAGTACAAGATTAGATACAGAATCAGTTTCTGTGATACATTTACATACCAAATGAAAGTAAGTTACTGGACACAGTGACTAGGAGTCAAGTCACTGCTAATATTTTAATAAATTTTTCAGACATCAGTAGATTATCATCATGAATATGAGTTTTCAGAAACTTCAGAAAAGAAAACTTATTTATAACTACATCAAATTTACTGAACAAAGTCTATTTAGCGGTTTCCTTCCTCTCTTGTTCCTTTCTACTGCACACCTTTAAAGTCCTGGGTAATTGGTGTTATTTTTCTGCACACTATTAAACCTGTTCATTAGAAATAGTTGCTCAGGGGAAACCAGGAATAAGGCAAGGCTTAAAAGTATAATTTGGTAGAGGTTACATATTTATGTTCCTTATGAGTTAAAAGCTATTTACATTGAAATGGATGAGGAACAACAAATGGGGTACTCTATGTTTTTATTCATTCTTTAATAATTTCATATAATAGATTTTTATCATATTCATCTCCTTCCCCAACTACATATACAGTATTTTTAAAACCCATTCAAGTCTGGTTTAGGTTAGCATGGGGACATGTCCTGGAGTGTGGTCAATATACTAGAGGTTATACCACTATTTCATTGAGGTCATCCATCAACTCTGGCACAATATTTCCACACCCTAGTCTGCATTTATCCCTGAACCGTGAGGGAACAGGTGTGATATAGAAATCTCATTTTGGTGTGAACAATCCAATGACAATAATTATTTTCATGCTGGCTAATATGGATCTCTGTATTGTTATCTACTGCTAAGTACATATTTCTTTGATGATGGATGAATGATGTACTGATCTACACATATAGCAATAAGTCATTCAGAGTCCTTTTAATGCTATGTTCATTTAGCAGAAAAATAGTGTCATAGAAAAGAAAACTAAAATTTCACAAGATTTTGGGATGAGATACTGACATGTATAAACAAGTGTGTGTGTGTGTGTGTGTGTGTGTGTGTGTGTGTGTGTGTGTTTGTTAGCATGTAATTTAGAACACCACAAGAAGACCAACAGAATCAACTAACCTGGACCTTTAAAGCTATTAGACACTGACTGAAGCATCAACCAAAAAACATACACAGGCTTGAAGTAGGTCCCATGCATATATGTAGCAGATGTGAAACTTCGGCTTCATGTAGTTCTCCTAACAATTGGATTAGAAGCTGTCTTTGGTTCTGTTACCTGCCTGTGGATCCTGTTTCCTTAACTGGACTGCCTGCCTGGGCCTCAGGGGAAGAGGACTTGCTTAGCTTGTCCTGGTGAGACTAGATGTCCTAGGGTGGAGTGGTACACAAGGGGAACTTCTCCTCTGAGGAGAAGGGGAAGGGAAATTGGGTAGGGATTTGTAAGTGTGGGAATGGGAGAAGAGAAGGAATGGGGGCATGATCGGAATATAAAATGAATAAATTGAAAAAAGAAGACACATTTTTTTTCCATGCCTTTGAACTTAGTTTAATCCTTGCTTTTTGATTGACAGTTTTAGGATTTTCACTAAATTTTGTTATACGTTGTTCTTTTGAATTCATTCTTAAATTTCATTTTAAAACTCACTTTAAAAGAAAATCATGACTATACATTTATTGCCTAAATTAATTGTTATGTTTCATGTGTATTAATACATAAAGTAGTATGTAAATATGATTTGGATCACTATTATAATTTTGTGAATATTTTACAATGTTATTGCTATGGGTAAATTTGACTTTATTAATATAAATAGCATATATTGACACACTTATTAAAATTTTATTGTTTTCAAATTAAACCAAGAATGGAGTTTATAGAATGCATACATTTTATCTCACCATATCAAAGGAAGAAACACTTCTTGGAGTTCATTACTATTTACTTCTAACATAATCAAGGTCTAAGTGACTCTGATGGCAAGTAAATGTAACTAGCTACTAAAATAATGAGAGACTACCATTCGGAAGAAATGCATTTTAAAAGGTTTACCCTTTAAGGGCATATGATATGTATCCTTGGTTATATTTGAGACTGAAGGTTAGAAAGGGCTTAACCAAAGTCCTTGAACTTTTGAGAATCAATGTACTACTTGAAAGCTTCTTCATATAGTATGCCTATTTTTTTCTTTTTCTAGATTCTTTTATATTTGAGAAATATAATATGCACGTATCTAATAGAGGGCCAAGCAAATGTCACATATACCTGTATTTAAAGAATACTGTTAGCTATTGTCATTAAAGAGGCTTCACCCAGCAACTGATGGAAACAGATGAAGAGACCAACAGCCGAACATTAGGTGGAGTTCAGGAAATCCTACTACGTAATAGGGGAATGAATTTTAGGATTCAGAAATGTCAAGGACATCACAAGAAAACCCATAAAATCAGTAAATCTGTACTCATAGTGTTTTTACTGAGACTGAACTGACAATCAGAGATTCTGCATGGGTCTCTGTATAATGTTATAGTATAGTTTGATGCTGTGTAGGATGCCTAACAGAGTGAGTGGGAGTTGTTTCTGATATTTTTTGCCTGAGTTTTGAACACTTGTCCTTGTACTGGACTGCTTGATTCAGCCTTAATATGAGAGGAAGTGCCTAATCTTTTTGCAACTTGATATGCTATGTTTGGTTGATATCCTTGGGAGGTCTGCTCTATTCTGAAGGGACACGGAGGGGGAGCAGATGGGGAGGAGGAAGTTGAGGAGGGAATGGAGGAAGTGGGTGGCAAAAGGGAGAGAGGGAAACTATGGTCAGGATGTAATATATGAGAGAAGAAATTAATACTGGAAGCAAGACTCGAAAGGTGATTTCTCAGTTAAAAGTGCTTACTGCTCCTGCAGAAGACCCAACTTCAGTTCCCAGCATCTACATCAGGAGGATGGCCTCATAACCATTTTTAACTGCAGTTCTAGAGGATCTGACAACTTTTACTGGTATAAGTTGGCATCCATGTATACATGCACATAACTATATAGAGACACATATGTACATATTCAACTAAAAGTAAAAAAATGAGTGATAGCACTGAAATACAGATCTATGCATGCAACAAAATGTCTTGAACAATTGCTATGTAAGACAAATTATATTTCTACAAATAATGCAATAAAAAAGAACTATTCAATATGGTCATGAATGAATATTTTAAGGGTTTATTTCTAAGGATGACATATTTTTAATGATGAATATTAGTATTTCTCCTTTGCCAGACAGTCTGCAGCTAGGCATTTTGTAAGCAATTTGTCTTTCTTATCTCATAATTGGATATGAATATTGCTATGCAAAATGTCCAAAGAATATTTATTTACAGGAGGATTTACTAAAATATATAAAAGAAAATTCTGAGTTATAAATATTTTAACTAATTTATTTAAATGTCTCCTATTGTTAATGGAGACAATGTCCTCCATATTTCATTTCTATTTGAATGTAAATAAATTCACACACATGAAGATCAAGAACGTGTCTTATATTCTCAAGGGTATACTGCAGGAACTTGCCTCCATGTTTTTGTTTTTGTTTTCAAGATGCACCTTATATAATTCCCCAAGGAGGACTTCATGAGTCCTTTCAGGTTATTTTTTCACCCCATCACACTGTGCTGATTGAAATTAAATATTCAAGAAGCCACTGATGAGAGTTGCAGCCTATCTTTGTCTTGCCTCCTGCATCTGAATAAGATTTTTTTTCCTATGTAGGGCAGATTCTCTGTGTGCTTCCAAAGGAGTAAATCCTGCATATTGTCAAGTGCTGCTGAATTCCTGTGGCTTCTTCTGAACTGAAACAATGCTATCTCCCATGAAAATAATGAAGCTCCTGTCCTCCTCCACACACTGGGTCACACTATTGACTGGGAGATTTCAAACAGAACATCCTTGGTGCTTATGCAACTAAATCCTTGGCAAAAACAACCCTTTGACCTTTTATCTGATGCTCCTTTGTCCTTAAGTGTGAATCAGGACTGCAAGATGCTATAGCATGGTTTTCATAGGCACCACAGGAATGATGCCTTGGCATCTAAGCTTTTGAAAGAGCCTACGATGTTTGATGTCTGAATCTTTTCTCAATTCCTAAAACATAAAAAGGCTTTTGAAAATCAAAGTAAACATATACAAACTGTGCCCTTATAAGTTATATGGATTGTAGAAACTGATGAAGTAGTCAACAAGCAGCCTGTTTTCTCACTTAATAAAATCAATACAAAGGAAGAACTAGTTCATAAAGTTGTGAAAATGAAGTGTGTTGATGTAAAGTACTTAGAAGTGTGCATTGCATGGACAAGTGGTGTTTGCATAGAAACTGTTACCTGTTTTATTAACTTTTTATCATTAGATAACTTTTAATGACATTCTTGTCACAGCTCAAAAATTATCAAGTATAGAACAATAACGTAGAGTTTAAATTAATGAATTATTTCTATTAAAATTACCTGAAATAAAACCAAATAGTCATTATTAGATATAGTGTTTTGCATGTATGTGAGAAAATATTGGATAACATCCCATCCCCAATGAAACTGCTTCCCAGTCACTGAGGTCAATGTAGGCAAGAAAGAATTTTCCTAGGAAAATGGGATTTTCAGAACCAAAGAACTCCACATTTAGCAAAGATCAGTGGATTCCTGGTTGAGACTATCATTTCTAAGAAAACAAAGAAAAAATATCTTCTTTCGCTAGGCAATAAACAAATGTCTATAGAAATCCAGTTTAAATACAATGGTTTAAAGTTCAAAGTTTCAAGGAACTAGAAAAACGAATGGTCCTATTCTATACAGCTATTTCACAAAATAGTGTTGAAAGACAGAAAAACAAATCTGTAATTGCATAGTAATTGAACTCAAAGAGAAAATGAATAAGATGGAGATCGAGATCGGAGCTAAAAATAATAAGAAAAACCATGTATACTTCTAAAAAATCTTTATTATGTCCTGTTAGTGATAGTTTATGGCATGTAAATCACAGTTTACAGATCATTTTCTCACTAAGAGTTATTGGATGGTCACCACCCTCATTGAAGTTGAGAAAATATGTTAGGTCAAAAGCTCTGCAATTGTAATGAAACAGATGCTATTCTAAGCATGTAAAGATTAAGGCATCCCCATGAGGCAGTTGCCCTCATTAGCCAGATTTTGCAGATGACATAGCATGAGTCAGGCAGGAACAGAGCTTCAGTCGGGCCTCAGGTCTCCACTTGCCCAGTGTTCTTTCCTCCAGAATTCACCAACAAAACCTTAGATGGTAACCAGTGGGCAATTCTGCACTGTTATATATTGCCATATTAAGAAATCATTGAGTTCAGCTCTTGCATCCAGGCATGGCCACTTGACAATCATTCCAAGCAAATGTAAATCTACTTTACTTTTAAGTATGTCAAAAAGAAAAGATTTTGTGACCCTGCAGAGACCCCCAGAATATGAAGAAAAGCTTCATGTATGGTTCCAATTTTATTGCCACCTTTTAAGAAAATAAAATTACCATTATGAGTCTATGTAATGACACTTATAAATGCAAAACAGACTTTAATGAATACGTGATCAAGAGTCAACTATTAAAAGAGCATAAGGTCAGTAGACTTTTATAATTCTGAGATTATCTAAGATCAAAAAGCATTTTGGACTTTTAGAAGAAGCACCTAAGTTACATATATAAATAACACAATTAATGCTCTTCCTAAGAGAAAAAAAAGTATTTTCACTTTAACAGAATGGTCAGAAGGTTTATAGCCTATGACAGAGCCAAATATGCAAATATTGTTAGTTGTTAAAAAATAATGCTTATTATATTTCATATGGTAGAAAAAATGTTAAAGAACATCAATTTGTGGCACTGTAAAATTATATAAAATTCAAATGATATTGATTATAATTAGGATTTGGAAAGGTTTATGACATTTTGTTTCTATGGACACTTAAGTTACAATAGGAAATGGGTTGTAGAGAGTAAAACTTTGCCTAAAAACTCCTTATTCTCTGGGTCTTTATATTCATATAATTTCTGTATGCCATTTCTTAGTAACGAGAAAAATTAGACCAAATAGCTTCTTTCCTCCATCTGCCTTCATTCTAGATGTGGAAAAGTCTTAGGCATTTGGAGTAGAGTTTTCTTCAGCATTCATGTGAGATCTCACAAGGCTGTAAGGGTTAGTAGCTCAGATCAAAAGCTTGAAAAGAGGTTCCTTAGCCAGTACTGCCTTTCTTCTTGTGTTTCTTTTTTACTGTAGGGAACAGTTTTATCCAAATTCAATTCCATTTATGAATTTTTGCTTTCATGTTTGTATTTTGAGGGTCACAACCAGAAATCTACCACTGCCCATTCCAATCACAGAGCTAGTCACTTTTGTTTTTCTACCAATGGTTTTATAGATTCAAGTATGGTAAGCTTATGTTGTTTCATTACTGGTTTGAATGCAGGAATAAATGATTCGAAACACAGTAGTAAAGATCACTGAAATTAAGATATTTTTGAAAATAATGAGCATAGTTGGCAAAAGAACAAACCCCAGCAAAAATCAATGCAATAAAATCAAAGTTAAAATCAGAGGGAACAAAAAATTCATCTTCATGGTAGAGAACTTGGTGATTATATTCAGGGTTCTGTATTCAGATCCAGTACCACATAGAATCAAAAAAATGAAAATTAAAAATCCAGATAAGTAATAATGCATACATTTTTAAAATTTTAATTTAATTTTTATGTTTAAACAATAAATTATCAAAATTATAATTAAAATTATAATTATCAAATATTCTGCTGCTTCTCCATTTTTTCCCTTTCATCACTTTTCCCTACAAACATCATGTGCTCTATTTACTAATCCTACTGAGTTCACCAAGTACTGCCTGAATGTACTTGTGTGTGGGATCATCCATGGGATTATATGACCCTTTCCTCCAGGAAACCTCAGCTGAAAATAGTTTCTCAGTTAACAGTTGGAACCCTGTGACTCTCTTCCACATCCATGCTTGGACATTGTCTCAATTTATGTCACAGATGCTGTGAGTTCATGTATGCAGCAACCCTATCATATCCAGAAAACAGTATTTAAAGATAACACATGGTTTAGTTGCTTAACACAAAGAAATCAAGATAGATGATACCTCTATGCAACTAGATTTCACAATGCTGAAAGGTGGTATGCAGGCAACTTGAGAGAAGTTTCATTAAGATCTTATTCAACTTTGGACCCTGTGTGCTACACAATGGATTTTCCAAATGTCCACTGATGAAATAGTGACATGACAGAAATAAGCAACCACTTTCCAAATCAATGTGAGATTACCTTCACAGGGAGTAATTAATGTCTTGTACTATGAACCTGCATAAAATTCTGTGGCTGAGGATATTTTAGTGCAGAAGTTACTTTTGTAAATGGACATGGTATTTTTGATGAAAAGTCTTTTAAATATTTGTGTCTATTTCAATAATTTAGTGCTTCTCAAAGTCTTGGTCAGAGAGTGACAGCTAATTCTGAGATCATAACTACTACCTAGGGATGCCGCTAACGTGAGTATACTATCCTCTTCAAAGTATCTTTTATGAGTTTGTTTTGTTGCATTTAAGTGATATGATCTCTCTCCTAAATTCATATGCTTTTCTCAAGGTATTTTGGTAAACTGATAATTCTTCAGTTTGATGTCGTAGAGCATGATAAATAAGTGCTGAAAGTCCTATTTCCACATCTTGATAATGTTCTAAATATTGCTATAGCTATTCCTATCAATGATAGCTGTGTTCTTATTCAGGTAGCATGTCTAAAAGTTGAAAATTAAATGGGAGTTGTGTGTAAGATATTCTTTCTGAACTTCATGAGTGTCCTGTTTTTTCCAAATAATTTAATTCACACACCTACATTTCTAAAATCATGTGTACTATTTTTTCTATTGTCAGTCTCCACATACTGTTCATAGAACAAGGGTTGATAACATACAGTCTGTTCTCAAGGACCTCAGGGAGTTGAGAAAAAGAAACATTTATCTATGTATAATTTCATTTACAATGATATTCAATGTGTCTTGCAGAGAACAGAAAAGAGGTTGGTTACATCTACATGGCAATGTTACTCAGTAAATTACTGGAACTAGACTTAAGAGAATCAAAAGAGATTCTTTTTTTCTTTTTCATATATATATTTTTTTCATATATATATATATATATATATATATATATATCCTTTGTTTTTATTTAATTATTTTACTTATTTACATTGCAAATATTCCCCTTCCCAGTCCCCCTTCCCAAAGTTCTTCACCCCCACTTCCCTTTGCCTCTGAGAGGGTGCTCACCCACCTCCATCATGCACCCAACTAACCCCACCTCCTCCCTTGCATCATCCTCCCTAGCATCACCCTTCTCTGGGGAATCAAGTCTCTACAGGATTAGGTACATCATCTTCCACTAAAGCCATACAAAGCAGTCTTCTGTTACAAATGTGCCACAAACCAGCCCATGTATGCTCTTTGATTGGTGGCCTAGTCTCTGGAAGTTCCCAGAGGTCCCTGTTAGTTGATACTGTTGTAATTCCTATGGGGTTACCTTCAGCTCCTTTAATCCTTCCCCTAACTCTTTCATTGAGGTCTCCAGATTCAGTCCAATGTTTCAATAAAAGTATCTGCATCTGTCTCAGTCAACTGCTGGTAGAGCCTCTCAGAGGACAGCCATGCTAGGCTCCTTTCTGCAAGTACAGCATGACATGAGTAATAGTGTCAGGGTTTGGTGCCGGCCCATGGGATAAATCCCAAGGTGGGCCGGTCACTGAATGGCGTTTCCTTTAGTCTCTGCTCCATTTTTGTCCCTGCATCACTTTTATACAGAAAGAATTCCGGATCAAAATTTTGAAGATGAGTGGGTGGCCCCATCTCTCCAATAGGGGACCTGCCTATCTACTGGAGGTGGGCTCTTGAGATTCTTCTCCCCACTGTTAGGCATTTTGGTTAAGGTCATCTCTATTGATTCCTGGGGTCATCTCACATCTCAGGTCTCTGGAACTTTCTAGATGTCCCGCCCCTGCTCCTACCCCTCCCAGCTGCAGATTTCCATTCATTCTCAGATACCTCTGGACTTCTTTCTTATCTCCCTCCATATCTGATCCTGCTCCCTTTCCCCCTCCCCTTCCCTTCTCCTACCCAAGTCCTTCCCTCCCTCCCTCTACCTCTGGTGATTATTATCTTCCCCCTTCTAAGAAGGACTGATGCATCCTCACTTTGGCCTTCCTTCTTGTTAACTTCATAAGGTCTATGAATGAGATAATGGGCATTTTTTTTTTGCTAATATCTACTTATCAGTGAGTACATAGCATGTATTTCCTTTTGAGTCTGGGTTACCTCACTTGGGATGATATTTTCTAGTTCCATCTATTTGCCTGCAAAATTCATGATGTGTTGATTTTTAATATCTGAACAGTGTTCCATTATGTAAATGAACCACATATTAGGTATCTGTTAAGGGACATCTGGGTTGGTGGAAGCTTGAAGGACAAAAGGAGGCATCATCAAGATTTTGAAGTGATACTAAAAGCTTGGTGGATGTATAAAAGGACATGAACATACCTAAAAGTGGCCTGTGGTACTAGGTGACTACATAATCAATGTGTATACATTGGGAGGTAACTACGAGAGGAGCAAAGAGGAGTTATAGAAGGGAGATAGGCATTCAAAGATGAAAACCATGGCCAGACCACAGAATGTCTTGAATGTCAGGATAAGGAGTATTTGGTTTATTGCATTGGTGCAAAAAGAAAGAAAATTTGAAGAATTTTATATGAATGAGACAATTAAATTTTAGAACATGGTCTAACAGTTTAAAGTGATAGCATTGTCATACTAATCTGAACTATGGTTTGCCAGCTTGATATTCCAGGTTTTTAAATGATTTTTGTGATGTTGAAGAACTCCTTAAATTCAGTGATCACAAGATACATGAGCTATTTCCAATTAGCAGGATTTATTTTCTTTTGGGGATGCAGGATAAGTAAAAAGATTTTTATTTAATGTCCAGAAATATTGTGAAAGAAGTAACTTAATTATTTAGATAATTAATAATCATTACAAAAATATGCTGTCTTTTAAATTTATTATTTGGGAATGGTATATGTTATCTTACTTATATATAATAGCTAAGTCACATCACTTGTCTGTGTCACATAAAGAGTGTAATATTCTTACAGTGAGTAATCCATATATTGGAATATAATCCAGAGGTGAGTTACAGGAACAGTCTGAACACGAGTGTTTATGTAATAGCTCTGCTGTCTACTAGAAGTGTGCACTATAGAAACTCATTTCATCTTTCAATATTGTTATCAATTAGGACTATTGTATTGAAATCAAGACAATGAATATTAATACATTCTCATATAATATTTGTTTTTCAAAATTCAACCCCTGTGTTATATATATTACAAAATATATCCTGCTAATGGACCTGTTTTGTATCTGTTGTAGTTTATAGCTACACAATACTATGTTTATACATGACCTGAAATGCCAAAATCCACTTCAGTTTAGCTTTAAAATGTCAGTCAGTACCCTTTACTTGCAATTGGCCCTGAACAGTATCTGTTTCACTGAAAGGAGACTCTAAGGAAAGTTGCCATGAGCAGTGATTTGAAATGTCAATTCAGATAATTCTTAAATTGACAAAGTTAGGCTAAAGTAGTTTAGTATATTAAGGTCATGGATATATAAAATGATATTTATATGAAACACATATGTGCCAAGAATTTTATATATGCTATCTCATTAATAATCAAAAACTGTTTTAAGCAAATGCTTTATCATCCTTATGTGGCAATCAACAAATGGAATCACAAAGATACAAAATAATGTTTCTTAGGTTGTGGGACTAAGAAGCAGAATTATTGGGATACAACTACAGAGGCCTGTCCAGTTGCTCTTACAGTACTCATTAACAAATGGAGGGTAAAACTAGTTTGGAAGGCTTTACAAAGTATAATTTAATCCATTGGCTTGCAAACACTAGTCCAGGGACCCTAAGGTTCCCGGATATGTAACTTCTGGTTACCATTTTCTGACTCCTTGAAGCTACTATTGAAATTAAAATCTGTGCTTTCAAATTTTTATGTATCTTTGGCCCATAATTTGATCTACAAATGAGTAATAAAGAATAAAATTAATTATTACTAGTACATATTCACATGTATTACATATCAGTTCAGTACACTCCACAGAGTTTATTCAGATGATGAAAAGTAATACTCCAAAAGTTTGAAGCAACTGATGAATTCCAGCTTTTCTATTAATGGCTGAAGAAATTGTAGACTGAGGGACAGGAGCAGTAACATTGTGGATATTTGAGATCAGATATCCATGTCAGGACTCCTTCTACTTTGTCTCGGGTATTTATGCAGTAATTTAGTGTTTTAAGTAGCATAATGTTACTAAGACTCATATAAAACATGCTACAGAAGAGAAGGAACAGAGCCAGTTACTCTTCTTTTGTTACCAATGTCAATCCATGAGTGTTTACTACAAATTTAAATTGAAATGCTTAGATTCCCTTTGTTAGACTTTAGATTTTGTTTTTCTCTTTCTCTCTCTCATTATTAATAATGCTTCAAAAGCTACCCCAGGGCCATAGTGTCTTTTTCAGTTTTTACATTACACAATATCAATGGCTTTTCAATAATTTATTCTGTAATGTTAATAAGAGCAGAGGTCTTAAAAATTAATGAAGAATAACAAAATAGATGGATAGAATTATCTACCAGGGAGTGAGACTACCAGAATGTATACAAAAAATATTGATTAGAGCAACTTTTGAAACAGATTTACTTGGACATTTGTTAATAGAAGTATGTCACAGTTTCTCAAAAATTTTGGATTATTTCTCTATCATGAAAACATGTAATAAAATAGAAAGCCTTTTTACTTAGTAGAATTGCCTAAGGAATATCTGGTCTTTCTGTTCATTATTTTTTTCTTTAAATTTAAAGTGATCTAAATAAAATCCATTAATAATAATACAAAATATCTTCAAGGTTAATCAGGTATGTTTACAGCATTGAAGAAAAACTCTTTACTTGACTGAATAATAAATAATTTATGATACCCATTACATTGTGAAGAAAGCTTTGTAGTAAGATAACATGATCTGTGAATATCTATATATTTGGGTATGCTGTATTATACATAGAAGCAAACAATCCGAGAATCTCAGTAGTTTAAAGTAGGTTAACACACATTTCTGTAAATAACTAAACAACTAAAAATATTCAACTTTGTAAGAGATTTCTATTTCAGATACTCTGTTTACATAATACATAATCAAATACCAGGTTGTGTTCTTTCAATATTATACAGAAATAATCAGTGGCCCAGATTTGGCCAGATCAAAATCCTTTATAATATTATCAATGATATGTTCATAGCTTATACCTAATATTTCATGTCTAATACTTATAGTCAACTGTAGACTTCACCTTATTGCATCCTTACATGATCCAATGATGACATTTCACTAAGGCAAAGGCAAAGGAAAAGTGGAATGTGGTGAATTTTTCAACTTTTCTCCTGATTCATTGAGGTTTTTGTAAGGTCTGCCATGATTTATTATGCGAAACTGTTTCTTGGTTACACATGACTTCAAAGGCACTTCAGAATCCAATTCTACCCTATCTAGAAGAGAAGAGCTATAAGTAGTTGTCATACAAAATTAAATGACTACTACTGAAAGAATGTGAGGAAATGCATACTAAAGTACTATTGAGAATAATGCAACTTGAAAAATGATTTTTTGATATAATTTAGCAGATAGGCTAAAGCAGTATTTCCATGTACAACAGAAAAGTTGTACATATAAACTCACCGTGGATGTGACAGCATGCACGAGTCATGCAAAAACTGAAGTCAAATGAAATCCAACTATAGAGAAAGCATGTGGACCGGAAGTCTTTCCCTAGTTGAGAAACTACTGGCAATTAATAGCCATTATAAAAAAAAAAAAGATAAAGTAAGACTGTGGCACATAATTTGACCCTAACTCTAGTGGGTGGCAACACACCCAAGAATATATTGACATCACTGGTTGCGCTTGGTTGGTTAAACAATAACCTGAACAAAGAGGTGTATGAGTGAGGAAGGGAGACAGATCTGGGAGGAGTGGACAGAAGGGTGAATATAATCAAAACCTGTTGCACAAAATTCTCGAAGAATTAATTTAAAAAAATGTAGTCAACAGACTGAACTTCCAATTAGTTTATGGGTTCCTTATAATATTTGTTCATAATCTCTAAAAATTGCAAATGTCTACAATAATCTTAACTACTGAAAAGTATAACATAAAAACTGAATAAAATTTCAATCTCTATAAAGAGTGAAGGAGATCATTTACTCTACCCACATGATACCTATCAGTCCAAATAGATAATATATGAAACCATGAAAAATAATTGTTATTAGATATATATATGTATAAAACTGATTTTGTGTAGAATGATTGTATATCAATAAGTTTTTGAAACCACATTGTTTACAGAGAAAGATATGCAGTAAAGAAAAAGACACAGTAACTTTAATATAATTCTTGCTTCTATGGATCCCTGAGATTTCTCAGACGCTGAGCCAATAACCAGGAAGCATATACCAGCTGATATGAGGCCCCCAACACATATACAGTAGAGGACTGCTGAGTCTGGCCTCAGTGAGAGAAGTTGCACCTAACCTTCAAGAGACTTCAGGTTCCTGGGAGTGGTGAGGTTTGGTGGGGTGGAGGGTAGTAAGGACATCGTCTTGGAAATGAGAGAGGAAGATTGGAATGAGGAACCGTTGGAGGTTGGACTGGGAGGGGGATAACAACTGGACTTAAAAAAAAGATTAAATAATAATAATAATGGAGAAAAGAAAGCATCTGCAAATAATTAAGCTAAATTGCTCAGCAGGTCAAAGTACTTGCTACTAAGACTAAAATCCTAAGTTTGATTTGCAAAAGTCCAGGTTGGTGTGCAAATGAATTTTATATCTTTGATCCCATGAAAGTTCATATTATGGAGGAAATTAGGTTTTTTGGCATGACTTACTGGAATATGAGTGAGGGGTAACTTATAGGAGCAGAAATGACTCAAAGACAGCTGCATCACCCAAGTCCACCTCAGTATGTGTCACAGCTTACGAAAGATGTAAACCTGAGAGCACTGCAGTTTGCAGGCAGCTCAACAAGTTGAATATGTCCTTTCCAGACAGATCACATTGACTGAGCTGCTTCCAGGCATCTCAGTTTGTCAGAAAGGGTGTCTCAGGAGCCATGTACTGTGTACATATGCATGAGAAGGAAGAGTCTTAGGATACCTGGTCAGTTTCAGGAAATTACTGAAGCTATTGAGATTTTTTTTTTCTTTTTGGGCATAATGGGCTTTCCTGAAGGATGGAAGATTTTACCTCCCCTTACAACACCCTGTTTCCTCACCCTCTTTCTAACATGTATGTCTTAATTAGCTTCATTCTAAGATGGAAGTTTTAATTTCAGAAGAACCTGCAATACAACAACATCCTAGACCTATTATTCATGAAAAATGTCTCTATCAAAATGTATGCCTAACCAAGATGAAGAAGAAATGTGGTAGATGACAAAGCTTTGTGTCATTTTTTAGGTGGTATAAACTGGAAAATTGTACCCTACCCCTCCCCTCCCCGCAACCTTCTGAGCAGGAATTCCAGACCTCAGTGCTAGTCAAATCTCCCCCACCTGGTGCTCAGACCAAGGTGAAGTCCACTGCTGAGAAATTGAACCAGTTTTGCTGACGAGTTTCCAGTCTTTGGGGGAAGGACCCCCCCCAGTCTTCATATTTGGAGGCCCCCCCCAATTAAATATCGAGCCTTGACTAGAAAACTTGTCTTGGCTCCTTATTTCTCTTACAAGCCAGTTCTATCTCAGGCCTAGCTTTCTTTCCAGGTGACCCTGGTTCCATTAGCCTCAGGCGGCTACGAAAATAAGTCTAAGATGGTGTTTTAGGTCTTTTTCTCCCCCAAATTATTAGGGATCATTTTCAGAATGGACCTTGCTGCTATGTCACAGAATGAGCTAAGTAGATTTCTTATTATTGCTTTCAAAACTATTGCTTTCACCTCTTGATTTCAGGAACAAAATAAAAATTTATGTATTTGAGGTGAAAGAAATGCTTTGGACAAAATTTGGTTAATTGGATTTCAGTTTTGCTAGGTTGGAAATTAAGTTTCATAAGAACTGGGGTAGATTACTTTGCACCATATGCCATGACATTTATAGCCAATTTCCCCCCTACTCTCATACTCCTCTCATGATCATTACCCCCTAAAGCCATGAATTTTATCTTTTAAAAAATGCATCATGCATGTAGCCAAATGAAAAGATTGAAAAATTCATCATTAAAGATCTAGAAAGCTTCCTTGTCTATCTTCTTTAATTCTTTTGATTTTTAAAACCTTTATTCTATAACTTCTTTACCTCTTTTCTTATTTCAAACCATTAATTTCTTTTTTTCCTGATGATTAATGAAACCATGAAGTTATTCTCTCTGTACTATTACTTCCTTGAGGCACAGATCAAATGTTATTTTTGATGTAAAAGTTTTCAATTATTAGTTGTATCTCTTTCTTCTTTTGTCCTTGCACATATGTTCCAGAGCATTTTAATGAGAATATACATTTTACATATATTTTTCCATAGACCTTTACTGTCAGACTAGAGGATATCCAAGGTAAAGATGGCTTCATTTGGATTTCAATCCTTAGTTTCTATAACAAGGATTTATATATTTTCTTAAATGTAATATACTTATTATTGAGAAATAACATGAAAATTCTAATCTCCAGAGTTGTAGTTAGTTTTACTTTATCTAAAGTAACAAACTCTCAAAGAGACAAGAAACATCTCACATACTTTTTCTTCAAGTGATAAAATGATGCTTTGACAATGTAGATTTGTATTTTTCTCTATATATGAACTTGGAGTTAAATTATATTTTATCATACTCCAATATATTCTTATTTCTCTGTTCAAATTACTCTAAGTTACATCATTAGGACATATTTATTTTTACTTCATATGTCTTTAACATGCTTTCTTTAATAAGTTTTCCATTCATTTGCTTTTTTATTTTGCTTTGCTTGATGTGTCAGTCTCTCTGATACTCTGAGGTGCTTCAAGCTTGAGACTGAGGGAGTCATAGTTCAGTAGGCAACATTTGCCTTGTGACTACAAAGTCCTGAGTCAAATATCAAGAAACCATGTAAAATATCTGACCATGGTGGCACAGGGTTGTCTTCTTAGAGCTGGAGAGAGAGAAATAAGAAAACACCTGGAGGTCACTGGTCAAGTAGCCCAGTCAGTCAAATGAGAGACCATGCCTCAGAAGAGAAAGCTGAATGATATCTGAGCTACAATAATTTACATTTTTCTCTGGTCTAAACATGAGCATGCATGCATACATGTCCATAGGCACACACACACACACACACACACACACACACACACACACACACACAAACACACACACATACACACACATACACACACACATACACAAACACACACACACACATACACAAACACACACATTCATACACTGAGTATTTCAGACTTCTCATGTATGCTCTCCTGTGTCAGTGCTGAATCATTTTTTAAGGAAACTCTGATGCCTTTATCTAAGAATAGTTTTATAGTCTTACAGTCTGACTTTTGAAGCAGTGGCGTGAACATAAAGAGAGGCAAAATGATATGAAAACAATTGTGGTCTAGTGAGCATTGACACTGATAGATTACACATACTGTTTGTACTGTCTTTCACTGCAAATAAGCTGAGAGCAGTCCATGGAGCTGCATGTATAGCTCACCGGCAACATAAACGCCATGGATATATCCTGCATCTTAGTCAAGAAGGTCCCTCATGTTTGCGATGTTTGCTTTGTTTCCACTGTTAATCTTGTAGTTTTGAATCCTTCACATTCACAATGAGCCCAGGGTCATTTGAACTTAGAGATAAAGTATTAAGGAAAAAAGAAAGTAACCTTTTAAACAGACTATTTGGCAAAACAGTCATTCAAATAATAGTAATTATATACTTTGCCAGTTGCATGGTGAGTGTAATTAAGGTGACTAAATAACTACAGCAATTATGATGCCAATTTTAGTTTTAGATATTTCAGCATTGTACAAATTCCAGTTGAAAGACAAACCCTGTCATTTGGGCTGTCTATTGTTTTTTTGTGTTATTTATAGTTATTTAAATTTTCCCTGTTTCACTTACCAAAAGTTACATAAATCTTATACAGCAGTAATATATGCCTTAAATAAATGTTATTGTAATTATTGTAACAAAAGCTTTTCATTAATATAAAACAGATGAATGTCAAAACTGATGGAGTCATTTTAGGAATATTTTTCAGTAGTTGACCCTGTAGGTAAGGATTTCCTTCAAGCAATGTTATGAGGCATTATAATTATCGGCAAAAGGAGGTTAAAAATAAGTACTTTCTTCAGCTTGAAATGAAATTACCAAAATGACCTTTTCCCAACTATATGAAATTAATATGTCTTTTCTGTATCTAGAAACATACATCCAAATGAAAAAGCAAATATTCCACTTAATGTGATGGCAAATGATTCCTCCTGTGTGAATTTTTTCCTATAATTTTTGTCATTTTCATTAGCAAAGTTTCAGAGAGGACCCAAGTGCTTTCTTTTTCTTTCTTTCTTTTCCATTACTTCATATGTGCTTTATTTTCCAATAATGAAAGCCAATGGGCCTTCTGTGTTGAACTTTTATTATACTGTGTGATGCATAAGCCTAACAAGAACACATTAACACACAAGTAAAATGAATGTTGGTGTTGAGTAGTATCTCCTGAAAATGAACAAGCAACCACTTCTGCAAACAATTTTTCTGGAAATGGAGTAACAATGCAAGAGCAATTATCTTTCAAAAAGATGTGCATGCAGACAGAAGCAAAGGCACTGGGGTAACTGCCACTGACCAGTTTCTAAAGCTTAAGTCCAGAAATTAAAGCAGTATAACAGTGGGTCAGTCTATTCCCACTGAGAATGTGGTTTAATCAGGCACACAATATATATTAAATCACATTCATATATATATATATATATATATATATATATATATATATATATATTCTGGGAAAGGGAAGAGTTCGAGAGGAGGCAAGAGAGTAAGAAGCAAGAGAAGCAAGAGAGTCAGGCACAGAATATTAAGAGTGCTAGAAAATGAGTTTCAACTCAGAGTTGGTACATGGATTATGTAGATGAATCACTTTTAAGGCTCAGATATGAGTATTTCAAATCTATCTTTACATGTATAGTAAATTCTAGATATTTGAATGTTGACTGACTAAATAAGCTCTTGGCAGACCCAAAATGTAAATTATTTAGTATGTAATAATATTAGGAATGTTGATATGTTGGACAAAACATAGTCAAGATACTTTTTTTTAACCCTAAAATGTGTGCAGCAGGTGTGTGGGCTCTCTCTCTCTCTCTCTCTCTCTCTCTCTCTCTCTCTCTCTCTGTGTGTGTGTGTGTGTGTGTGTGTGTACTGTCTTGGCTAAAATGAGCAAAATACCATAACACTCTTGGCTTGAAGGCAAGACAGTGAGCAATTAACCAGAAATCAGTGTTTTACCTTTTAGCTTCTTTCATCATTTTACTTAAATTAACCCTTATTAAGTGCTTGAATTTTCACTGAAATATCTAGAGATTCTATATAAGAACTCCTATTTGTAATACTTCATTTTAGGTAATAGTATGTGTGCCCACATGATATTATGCAAAACCTGTTGTGTACTTTCACAAATGTTTGAAAATATGAGGGCATGACAATGGAAAGAAATATTACCATAAGTAATCATAAAATACAATATGTAAAAAGGAAAAGACTCAATACAAAGTAATTTTCCATTCAGTAAACTGCTTTGAAAAGACATATGCTGATGGCTATCAGCATAAGTTTTCAGAAGAAACTGGGGAGAAAATGTTCATTAAACGCAAACTATGAATTAAAGAGATATCAGATTGGTTGGAGCATCAGGAGATAAAATGTATTCTACCTATACCACTCTCTGGTACATGCCTGAAGTAATCTGAGTCAAAACACCATAGAGACACATGTTGACACTATGTGAATAGTACTACTATTCACAATAGCCAAGTAATCTAATGAGCCTAGCTGCTCATTAGCAAATTAAAGGATAATGAAAATGTGGCAAATATACACAAGAGTGTTTTACTTGTTAACAAAGATGATTGAAATAATGCCATTTGATCTTGATCTCAGTTGATTTTGAAATAATCTAATTAAGAAAAGTAAGCTCCAATAAGAAAAACATGCTTTCATCATATTCTGAATCTAGATTTTATAATACACAAGATATAAAAAAAAGACAGATAGTTGACAATAGTGAGGGAACAGGTGGAATTGGAGGTTTCGTATGTTCACTCACATATGTCATGTACCTTGATTAATCAATTTTGTACAAATGCATGCATACTTGTAATGAAAAAAGTTTCAACTTAAGGTTGTATGCATTAAATAGCAATAGAAACTTTATAAAAGACATAATATGTGTAGTTAAATGTCTGCTACAGAGTCATATACCCTGGGTGCCAGTTTCTATTTTTTCACTAGCCTTGTGATTTGAAATTTTTAAAGGCCTCTTTATCATAATTTGTTTTTGAAATGTAATTCAGTAGTTCATATCTTACTGCTTTGGGTAAGGCTCTAGTAAAATAATGCTTGTTACCTTGCATAAACTAAATGGACAATAAACAGTAGTTTTTATTATTAATAACATGGGTATAATAGCTGTGAGTAGAATCTCAGAATCTTAGAACTAGAAAACACAAAATTACTCCCATGATTTGTGTTACAATCTAAAATGTTTGAATATACAATAAAATCTTATGAAAGTTGGTTCATTTAAACTTATTGATTCCCTAGTGCTCTTGTAAATGTAGTTGAGAAAGTTGAAAATAAGGGTTTTCTTTTGGGATAATTCTCAGATAATTTTAGGATTTAAATATTTTTTGAAAAGTCTTATAGATTATTGTAAATTGTGTGCTATTTTGGATTAAAAATTATTATTATGTCATGTCATTTATGTAGATGTGTTATAAAATCCTAATGCCTTTGCATCTTTGCAGTCAGGGACTTGGGTATCACCATAGATAAGAGAAAATTTAACTCATGCATTATGAGTGAGTCAAACAAATTCATTCTTTTTAATTTTTCATTTTTTTTCTTCTTATTGGGGAAGTGTTTCATATATTACAGGCCTTCCATAAACTAAATATGCAATTTAGAATGTTAGTAAACTTCCAATCTTGCCACATCAACCTTCTAATATTGGTATTCCCAATATGTGACGCCATACTTGTTTTATACAGTGCTGGGCCTTGATCCTGACTCTTTATGCAAATCAGGCAGGAATTCTACCAACCTAACTTAGTACTAGTCTGTGATTAATATATTTTGTAGAAATATTTTTATAAAAATTTTGTTGTATACTCTTTAAAGTAATACTAAAAGAGAATAAATAGAGTAGCTCCTTGTATGTTAGTGTCATAATTAGTTTTTGGTAACTTGACACAAGATAAAATCTTCTGAGAAGAGAAAACTTCAGATCCTCAGTGGGGAGACCCAGAAGAAACACAGAAGCATTCCCTAGCAATCAGTCCATAGCTACCACACATTATTATGGGATTCAGAGAGGACAACAAAAACCATGGAATGGAAAAAAACTGTGAACAAAGACAAAAACAGACAGCAACACCTGCAATCACAATTATGCCAAACCCAGATGGCTAGAAACTGATGTAAAACACAATCATTCCTACCCGAGACAATATACCTCCACCAGAACCCTGCAACTGTAGTTAAGATGTGAGGTGAAAAGAAAGAGACAAAAATGAAACTTAAGAGAGGTTATCACTTGTAACACTCAGAAAATCTCTACCAAAAGACATGCTGAAAATTTTACAACATTGAGGTTTTAAGGGGTAAGTTTAAGTAGAAATTTTTATTGGTGATTAGTTTCTGAATAAATTAATCATAGACTACAATTAGTTATCTGATATAACAGCAAATATATTACTGTCCTTCCAACATGTTCCTCTCGCTATTAGATGTCCAGACCACCAAGAAGATGTCCATCAAATCTGGCACCCTGATTTTCCAGCCTAAAGATATCCACCACCCTCCCATATAAACATTCTCTGGTGTTGTGGCGTTTCAATAGAAAACAGATCAAGATGATGATCAAATAAAATATCAGGCTAATTATTACCTCACTCTTCTCTACAAATATCACACCTCTCCCTATCTATCCTTGCTGCCCAAAGACAATGAAACATCAAACCCACTGATTCCTCCCCAGTGCAAGAAAGTGTTGACAAAATTCATCTTCAGTGTCCAGCCTCACTCCTCTCCTAATCTACTGTCAACCAGAAGTTACAACCCACAACCCTAAGGCATCCCACAACTTTCCTTCCTCAAGTTCTTTCCTCTCGATTTTCCCTCCCTCCCTAGAAACCAAATACAACACACAGTGAAATGAAATTAATTTTCATTTAATATTTCTGTTACATTTGAATCAAAAATGTCCAAACATTTTCATAAGATGGTGTACTATTTGATCTCATTACAAAAACAAAATAATTTCTGCTTTCAATTTTGTGGAGAGGATGCAGGACATTCTGCCACTGGGACAGATCTAGGTGAGAAAATTGCATCATTTGGAATAAGAAATTCTTCACAACCCTCTGCATTCTTCTTTTCTTGACTTTCTTTCTTTTCTTTATTTGAATGGCAATAAAACACCATTTTGATATGATTTCTTTCTTCCTTCTCATTTTCTAAATTGTCTTCACGTACCAATTTTATTCTTGTCACCACTTTCCAGACCTATGAAGACAAAAGTATGACATTAATTCTAAGAAAATATAAGAGACTATGTTTATAAAAATGGCTATGGGTTGAAGAATTATTTTATAGCAATAAAGACATGAAAGGAATGATAGGTAACAACTTGGGTATGGAGAAGGGAAAAACATAAGATCGTCTGACCTTCTTACTTCCCTTGCTCTTCCTTGGACAACCATGAGATATTTTCTTCTGACTTCTGCTGTTTTGTTCTCCATTATTCTTGCTTGTTTTTAATTCATCATTGCAGTTGAATTCAGAGGTGGTTGGTGAAGTAAAGCCAACTATCTCTTCACTAATGTCTCGCTCCTTGCTAACTGCCATCACCTCAGTAATGTTCACCACACTGTGGATGACGCAGCTACAGTTAACTTCAATAGGCTGATCTCTGTATATATACCTACTTACTCAGGCCAGTGAGAAGCTATGCCCTTTGGCCTTGGTTGGAGAACAAGAATCTCCTTCAGCCAATGATGCGTCAAGGACTGTGTGACTCTCACAATGCTTCTCAACTTAAAAATTCCACAAGAGAATGGAGAGGATAATTATAATGATTCAGGTTAAAGGGTCTGGTTTAAAGGGGAAGTTTTTTTACAACACCACCTAAAATAATTTCAAAACAATCATTCACCTTCTTCTCCTCCTCTATTTTGAAAATATTGACCCACATGGTGAAATAAATTCTCCCATGTCATTTTCCATAACAATCACATTTACTATTTGTTAATATTATGTTAGAGTCCTTAAACTGTGTAGGCTTTAGATATTGTGTTTGAAATGTGGGTTCGTATATAACTCATTGTAGAAATGTAAGTTATCAGACTTCTCTTGAACAATTGTCTCTACCAGGGAACTATTCAGGGTGTGTGTTGTGGGGAAGAATAGAAACGCTCCAGTCCAATGCTTCTGCCATTAAGTGTCAGTTAGCTAAATTTGTAAGTTAGATTTTTGGATCTTTAGCAGATCCATGTAACTGTGCCGGTGCACCATAAACTTCCACAATTCTAAGCTCAACCTGGCCAGGAGCAGAATTAGGGACTATATACTCACTAGAGGAGATTTGAACAATTACAGAAATCAAAGAAGAGCAAAGCCCATTGATGACAGTAAACAATAGCTGGATACTTAGCTGAAACTTGAAGCTGTGATCACTACACAGGTACAATGGACCTTGCACACAGAAGTTGTTTCTTATGTTAAGAGTGATTGTACATGCACCAAAAGTATTAGTCAGATGATGAGAATTTCTGGAGTGAGGATGTCAGATACTGAGTAAAAGGACTGGGCAAATTCTTATGGCGACTAAACAAAGATGGTGGAGTTAGTTGCCCTCATTGTCCTAAAGCTGCAGTAATCACCATATTAGAGTAATTAGGCTACTCAAAGACAGTTGTCTCAATTCCCATGGACTGTAAATATATCACCTTGCATAAAAAAGGCAGACCTTAAAAGGATGACAGAGTAAGAGATGATGAGGTAGGGACATTATCTTGGATTACTCTATTGGAAACAAAGTCCTCACCTTACACTAAAGAATACATAAGAGAAAGAACCAAGGCCACGGGGTTCACAGCTGAGAATGCGGCATAGAAAACTCAAATCCTCCTTTAGGGTTACAATAAACTTCAAGGGATTTGGTAAGTATATTATTTCCTTTTTCATTACTGGAAAAAGAGGGAAGGTTTAGTTTTAATCACATGATGTTGGAGAAGTCCTGATGCTTATATCCATACCAGATATAAGCAATTGTCATGATTACCTGGTGGTTGATCAATAAGTCAAGAATATCCTGAAATTGGAGGAGTTTAAAATGTAAGTTGAGATATCCATCAGAGGTAAGTAATACATTGTTCCCTGACCTCCGTTGTCTGGCCTATGACCCTACCTGACTATACCTAGTGGGACATCAGTACCCTAAGAACATCCAGATTCTATTCCTTCCCTGCCAATCCCCTGCCAGCCAGATCCACCTGGAGCACAACAAACAAAGGAGAGATATGCTCTAATACCTGACCTCCATCTTCTGACCCAAAGCTCTGCCTCCCTTCGTATGGATGTCTGCCAGGATCCAGAAACATTGAGAACTATCTGCGACAAAACCAACAGAGGTAAGTAGCATTTTGTTCCCTAAAATGCATTGTCAGGCCCAAGGTTCTGCCTGCCTCCCCTAATAGTCCTGTTGCCAGCATCAGAGAAATCAATTGAACATCAGGGACAAACAGATGGCAAAAGGCCAGCATAAGAACAAAATCAACAAGAGATAGGGCAATATGGTACTGCCAAAGACCACCTATCCTACTACACAAAATCCTGGATATCCTAACACAGCCAAAGCAAAAGAAAATGACTTTAAATCCAATCTTATAATGATGAAAGGGTGCCTTTCAAGAGGAAATAAATAAGTCCCTTAAAGAAATACAGGAAAATACAATCATATTCAGAGCAGTCTTATTTATAATAGCCAGAAGCTGGAAAGAACCCAGATGTCCCTCAACGGAGGAATGGATACAGAAATTGTGGTATATTTACACAAAGGAATACTATTCAGCTATTAAAAACCATGGATTCATGAAATTCTTAGGCAAGTGGATGGAACTATAAAATATCATCCTGAGTGAGGTAACCAAATCACAAAAGAACATACATGGTATGTACTCACTGATAAGTGGATATTAGATCAGAAGCTTGTAATACCCAAGACACAATTCACAGATAAAATGATTCCCAAGAAGAAGGAAAGACAGGCCCCTGGTCCTGGAAAGACTGGATGCAGCAGTATAGGGGAATACCAGGACAGAGAAGCGAGAGGGGTTTGACTGGGGAACAGGGGGAAGGAAGAGGGCTTATGGGACTTTTGGGGAGGGGGGATCCAGGAAAGGGGAAATCATTTGCAATGTAAATAAAGAATATAGAAAATAAAAAAATAAAAAATAAATAAATTTTTAAGAAAAAGAAAATACAATCAAACAGTTGAAGGAAATGAATTTTTAAACCTGTTGTAAACCTGAAAATGGAAATAGAAGCTTGAAGAAAACACAAACTGAAGCACTCCTAGAGATGGAAAACCTAGGAAAGAGATTAGGAAAAAAGGAAATATCTTTTTTAAAAGATTCATCCATTTTATTTGTGTGGCAGGTCTGTGAGTGCCACGGCATCCATGACAGAGGACAAGAAGTTGGAATCTATTTCCTTCTGCCATGTGTGTTTGGGGATGATATGCAGGCCACCAAACTTAGAAGCAAGTGTCTTAATTCTCTGAGCTATCTCACAGGTCCGTAAATGTCTGTTTCTTTTCAGAAGTATAAGTTTTAAAAGCTTTGTGTGTTGAACATGTGAAATGATATTTATTTCTCTAAGTTAAGTTTAGGGACATGGTCAAGCTTTTCATATGATATCTTATATTAGACTGGAGTAGCCTTGATCTTTCTTTTCAGGTCATTCCTAAACGATTATTTGCTGTGAGTTTTTCCAAGGGAAGAGTGTGCAGAGTTAGAGTCAGGCAATGGATATGAATAAAAGTCTAACTCCCATATATACAGGATTCTAGATAATTCTCTGACTTTCAGCCTTGATTCTTATATTACTTTTTACTTTAGTTGGTACCTCCATATCTGAACTTTTAGAGATGCTAAGTGGCAAATTTATTCACTCCTTATTGCTTCTTTTGTCTAAAAACATTCTCCTTTCAGCCCTCTGGTTTCTGCTAAATCGTTACCACTATGTTATCCATCTTTGAAAAATGTGGTTATCTACGGTGTCCTCTGCCTTTCCCTTCATCCTTGTGAGTTCATACTACATGCATTCCTATGCACCAGCATTTCAGTATAATTTTACAGCAAATAGAGAAGCAACAAGTTTAGTGTATTAAACTAAATGGAAGTAATCTAATAAGTATTTGAAAAAAGAAATTGATAGCCAACAATGGATGAAGGAATAATAATATATTGCAAATATATGAAACTTCTTGTGAAGTGAGAATGATAAATTTTTTGTGGTTCAAATTTATAGTTCTTAAACATCAGAAAACTGATTGATATTAAAATGGTATTTGTTAGGTAAGTAGCATGTATAAATATGTAATTGCAAATTACTCTTTCAGAAGAACATCAATTCACATACATTTGCTTATGAAATAAGGTTAGTAAAGTACATTTATTACTCATATTTGTCATCCAAACCAAAATTTTATTAAAGAAAAAAAGATTGGTAGCTGGCAAGACATATTTTGGGGGAGATAAGAAAACAGAATTCAATAGATCATAACTGCCATCATTACTTTTTCATCTCCATGATAAATGATCTAAGATAAACAACTTGAAATAAGAAAGACTCATTTTGGTTTTGATTGCAGAAGTTCCGAATCAGGGTGCTCCTCATTCCTTTGTGCCTCTAACAGGAAGCATATGGTTAGAACAAAGTTAATTGTACCCAGAAGGCCAAAAGAAGTGTCAAAGCACATTCACAATATTGTTCTCAAAGACAAAGACCTAACTTTCTTTAAGTGTGTTCTACTTCCTGAAGGTTTGCACACTACCTACTAATACTGCTACCCGGGAGCCCTAGCATACAACACACTAGCTTTACAAAAGTACTCCGGATTCAATCTAAAACAGAGCAGTTTCCTCAAGGTCACCTGTTAAGGTAATGTGCAGTGTATACATTGAACTTATACATTCTGAGTCTTGAGCTTGTTACCTCTAAATGTAGCCTAAAAACTCTTTAGCTCATTTCTAGTTGCAATAAATTTATTTCTGAGATGAATAGTATTCTCCAAAAAGGAATAAGTAATAAATTAATGAGCAAGAGTAGTTGAATGATCGCAGATAATTGTATTAATTTAGAAAGTACTGTATGGACATTGAACTTTATCTAATATTAATTGAAATTTAGAATTCTTTATTAAAATATTAACATTTGAAGTTCAATTTTGCCACACTGGTACATATCTTCTATTATAATTAATATTAAAAAGCACTCATTTGAAAACCAAAATTAAAAAGTTGAACCCCAATTGCCACATAATTCCATGTAATATATATTTAGCCAAAATTTATGCAATATTCAGTTGGTCTAATAACAGCTATTTGGATCAAATGACTTAATAATATGACATTTAAATATTTTTTTCATAACTTTTCATAGGTTTTGGTCCTAGTTATTAATATAATTTGAGCACTATTATTTTAATTGTATCATATGACTAATATGACTATGTATGGCTCTAAGAGATGACATTGGTATAATCTGAATATGGAGTTATAATTCATTTGCATAATGAGTTAAATGAGTCTCCGAAGGCTGATAGCCATAATTGTTTCTTTATCTTGCAACACAGGAATTTCCAAGCAAATATGATAAGAAATGATTATGATCATCAGAACAAAAAGCTTTGTTCTTTTGGATGTGGAAAATGTTTTTAGTAATTAACTGAATGATCTCAGACACTCAGCAAGAAAAAAAATTGATTTATCATAAGTACAGTACAGGATAAAAGGGAACAAATGTTATTGTTGTTTAATACATTTATTGATTCATAAACTGGATTGCTTTTGTCATGTGTAGACTCGGTCTATTATTCGATATAACTGTGATCCGAGGAGACCAAGATACATTTCAAGCTGGCAAGAATACTTGGCAGCATTATCCAAGTGGTAGTGGTTTTGCAGTTATGAAAGATGCAGAATTTAGGATCTCATGACTCTTTGCTCTTTTACAGTAGAGCTAGAAGCAGGCAGTGTGTAACTCTTCCAGAATCCCAAATAGGAGGCCCTGAGAGGCTATTTCCTGAAGCTCTGTAGGAGATGTCTAAGCTGCAATGGAGCCTCATAGACTGTTGGAAATGCCAGAGCTGTCAGATGTCCATAAAACAAAGCTGTAGGTATGAAACAGAGTCAGCTCAAAATAGAGGCTGTAAGAACTGCAGGCTGAATATTTGGAGGGGCGAGATGACTCAAGCCCTCTGGAGCCAAGATTATTCAATCATGAGCCCCCAAATCTAAACACAGAGCTGCAGGATCTTTTTCCTCTGTTGGGGTTTAATTTTACTTTGGTCTTATCACTTGCTGATATGCTTCATTCTTTTCTTTTGACAAAAAAAAAACATTTATTCAGTGATATTTTATACTAGGAGCATGTAGTTGTGTTTTGAATTTGCAGAGTTCATAGAGAAGACATGCTTAAGTCTCAAAAGTGTTTCTATGCCTATTCTTGTAAGCAATGTTGAAGTAGATAAAGATTAAAATTAGGAAGAGGCTTTTGGTGTCATACTTCATGAATTTTGTATTATGATGTTTCCAAGAGATTATAGGGCCTGAGGGAAAATGATCTTTGTCACAAAACAATGAATTTGGTGTCAAATTGATAAGGGATAAAGTTTTGATGATTAAAGTTTATTAACAATTTGACAAGATCTAGGATCTCCTAAGAGAAGAGACAAGACACTAAGCATGCTTATAAGGGATTATCAAAATTAGATTATTTGAGGTAGACCACCATGTCTGTCAGCTGTTCCATTCTTTGGGCTGGATTACCATGTCAAATACAAAATACAATACAAGCTAGTCACTAGCATTCATCACTGTCTCACTGATTATGGATGGACTGTAAGCAGCCACCTCCTGCTCCTGCTGCATGAGTTCACTGCTATGACTGACCTCGAACATTACCTGGAAGGAAACCCATTATTACTTATGTAGCTC
Source organism: Tokudaia tokunoshimensis (assembly GCA_036184795.1). Taxonomy (NCBI): domain Eukaryota; kingdom Metazoa; phylum Chordata; class Mammalia; order Rodentia; family Muridae; genus Tokudaia; species Tokudaia tokunoshimensis. The sequence continues at coordinate 127,337,982 of BTHU01000023.1, read as the reverse complement.
CTAGTTAGGAATTTTATCACATAAACAAGAAACACAAGTAATATATGTAGCTTAATTTAAAGTAATTAATACACTTTAGAGTGCTGTTTAGTTATAATCCTGGTGGAGACAAGCAGAAAGTTAAGGAGACTGAAGGATTTCAGAGAGAGAAAGAGTCTAAAGACAGCTCATGAAGAAGTTAGTACATGCTAAGGAAATTGTTTTTATTTTGTTGAAAGCAGGGGCCACTGATATTTAAAAATGCAATGTGACAAAATCAGAACAGTTCAGGGAGACGATTCATAGTCTAAATCTAGAGACAAGAAGAGGACAAAAGACAATCATTGGAGGGGAGAACAACATATGTAATGTTTTCTTCCACATGTGAATATAGATTTGAATATATTTATGCATGTGCACTTGTGTGTATATGGGAATACATACTATAAGAACAAAGGATAATGGTAGGAAGAATGGAATCAGTGAGAGAAGAAAGTTAAAGACTAAGTCAGAAGTATACGAATATGCAGAAAAATTTTCTATGTAGATATGTGTGTAATTATATATAATTAAAATATATGCCATAATGAAACTCATTTTTCCAGTAAAACCTACTAAAAGAATGAGAAATAATTTCAAAGTAAAAAGAAAATGTTGAAATTAGCTGAATAATTGAAATGTATCTTCCAAGAGCGGTATTGCTGGATGTTCAGATAGATCTATTTCCAATTTTCTGAGGAAACTCGAGATTGATTGTAGCAGTTTGCAATTCCACCAGCAATGGGGGAGTATTTTTTTTTCTCCATATCCTCACCAACATATGTTGTCACCTGAGGTTTTGATCTTAACCATTCTGATTGGTGTAAGATGGAATCTCAGGTTCATTTTGATTTGCATTTCTCTGATCATTAAGGACTTTGAACATTTCTTTAGGTGCTTTTCAGCCATTTGAGATTCCTCTGTTGTGAATTCTCAGTTTAGTTCTATACACCATTTTTTGATTGGGTTGTTTGTTGTTGTTTTTGTGCTTAGCTTCTTGAGTTCTTTATATATTTTAGATATTAGTCCTCCATAAGATGTGGGGTTAGTGAAGATATTTTTTTCCCAATCCATAGGTTGCTGATTTGTCTTATTGACTATGTTCTTTGCGTTACAGAAACTTTCCAGTTTCATGAGGACCCATTTATCAATTCTTGATCGTAGAGCATGAGCCATTGGAATTCTGTTCAGGAAATTTCCCCCTGTGACAATGAGTTTAAGGCTCTTTCTCATTTTCTCTTCTATTGGATTCAGTGTGTCTGGTTTTATGTGGAGGTCCTTGATTCACTTGGACTTGTGCTTTGAGCAAGGTAGCAAATATGGGTCTGTTTTCATTTTTCTATATACAGGCAGTCAATTCACCTCCAGCAGGAAGAGGATCAAATGAGGGAGATGGGGCCCATCCCACAGTCAAAATTCTGACCCATATTTGTTCCTGTCTAAAAGAACTGCAGGGATGGAAATGAAGAGGTCCATGATGAAAAGAAGTTTCAGTGACAGGTCCAAATTGGGAACCATATTAAGGGCCTGTCACTATTCCCAAGGTCTGACACTATTACTGAGACAATGGAGCACTCATAAAAAAAGGACCTGTCATGACCACACTCTGGAACACGCAAAGAGCAGCTGAAAGAGTCAGATGCAAATATTTCTGCCCAACCAATGGACAGAAGATGCTAACCCCTGTGGAAAAGGGAAAGCTGGAAGAAGCTGATGAGGAGGGTGACCCCATATGAACACCAGCAGTCTCAATTAACCTGGATCCTTGAGATCTCTCGAACACTGGAACCCCAGCAAGGCAGCATATATCAGCTGATATGAGGCCCCCAACACATAAACAGTAGAGGACTTCTGAGTCTGGGTTTAGTCAGAGAAGATCCACCTAATCCTCCAGAGACTGGAGGCTCCAGGATGATTAGAGGGATCTGGTTGGGTGGAGGGGATGGGTTGTCGGGACATCTTCATAGTGACAGGGTATGGGGAGGAGGTATGGAATGTGGAACAGTCAGAGGGTGGACTGAGGAAGGGGGAATAAAATCCAGAGTTTAAAAAAAAGGAAATAAATAAAAGACAAAAAAGGACACATCTCATGGTAAAAATTTCTTTCTCTATGTGTGTATAGGTAACTGACATCTTTTGTTTAACATATCACTTCATAATATTTCTATACCTTTGTCTATTATATATACAATATTTGGTATGACTATGGAAATTTTTCCCCTGTTTTTATCTGGTTATGTTGGAAATTGAGCATATCTTTTCACCAAAATTAGCTTCTCTTCTGTTGTCTAATTGTAAAAGCTCACACAAAGTGTCAGAGAAATTTTGTGGAATTTTTATAGCATGGAAACTGAACAACTCTTTACCCAATGATAACTTGGTCAGGGAAGAAATAAAGAAATTCAAGACGTCCTGGAATTTAATGAAAATATTGACACATCATACCCAAACTTATGGAACACAGTGAAAGCCATGAGAGGAAAGTTCATAATACTAAGTGCCCTGGTAGAGAAACTGGAGAGATCTTACACTAACAAGTGTAAGATCTTACACTTACATTAACAGCACACCTGAAAGCTCTAGAACACAAAGAAGCAAACTCACCTAAGAGGAGTAGAAGGCAGGAAATAGTCAAATTCAGGGCTGAAATCAACCAAATAGAAACAAAGAAAACAATACAATAATCAATAGAACCAGAAGCTGGTACTTTGAGAGAATCAACAAGAGAGATAAACCCCTAGCCAAACTAACTACAGACCCAAAGGCAGTATCCAAATTAACAAATGGGAAACATAACAACAGAAGTGGAGGAAATTCAAAAAATCATCAGATCCTACTAAAAAAGACTATATATACTCAACAAAACTGGAAAATCGATTTTCCAGACAGATGCCTCATACATTTAATCAAGAGCAGATAAACTATCTAAACAGGTCTATAACACACAAGGAAATAGAATTCATTAAAAAATTCCCAACCAAAAAAAAAAAAAAAGCCTAGGGCCAGATGGATTTAGTGCAGAATTCTACCAAACCTTTAAAAGAAGACCTGATACCAATATTCCTCAAAATATTCCATAAAAGAGAAAGAGAAGGAACACTACCTAACTCATTCTATGAAGTCACCATTACTCTGATACTTAAACCACACAAGGACACAGTCAAAAAAAAAACTTCAGACCAATCTTGCTTATGAATATTGATGCAAACATACTCAATAAAATTCTTGCAAACCGAATCCAAGAACATATCAAAACTTTCATTCACCACAATCAAGTAGGCGCAATCCTAGGAATGTGAGGTTGGTTAAATATATGAAAATCCATTAATATAATCCACTATATAAACAAACTCAAAGAAAACAATTCACATGATCATCACCTTAGAGGCAAAATAATAACCAAAAAACAAACCCCTCCCCAAAAAATTGACAAAATACAACAACCCTTCATGTTAAAAGTATTGGAGAGATCAGGAATTCAATTCCCATACCTAAACATAATAAAAGCAATTTACTGCAAACCAACAGTCAAAGTCAAATTAAATGGAGACATACTTGAGGCAATTCCACTGAAATCTGGGACAAAACAAGATGCTCATTCTCCCCATATCTATACAATATAGTACTAGAAGTGCTAGCTAGAACAATAAGATAACAAAAAGAGATCAAGGGGACACAAATTGACAAAGAAGAAAAATATGTATCACTGGGCAGTGGTGACGCACGCCTTTAATCCCAGCACTTGAGAGGCAGAGGCAGGCAGATTTGTGAGTTCGAGGCCAACCTGGTCTACAGAGTGAGTTTCAGGACAGTCAGGGCTACACAGAGAAACCTTGTCTCGCAAAAACAAAAAAGAAAAAAAAAAGAAAGAAAAATAGGTATTACTATGAACAGAGGATAAGATAGTATATATAAACGACACCAAAAATTCTCCCAGAGAACTTCTCCAGCTGATAAACAATTTCAAAAAATGGCTGGATATAAAATTAACTCAAATAAATCAATAGCATTCCTTTATACAAATGACAAAAAGGCTGAGAAAGAAATTAGGGAAACAAATCCCTTCACAATAGCCCCAAATAATATAAAATATCTTGGAGTAACTCTAACCAAACAATTGAAAGATCAGTATGATAATAGCTTCAAGTCTCTCAAGAAAGAAATCGAAGAAGATCTCAGAAAATGGAGAAATCTCACTTGTTCATAGATAGGCAGAATTAACATAGTAAAAATGGACATCCTACGAAAGGCAATCTATAAATTCAATGCAATCCCCATCAAAATCCCAACACAATTCTTCATAGAGATGGAAAGAGCAATTCTCAAATTCATCTGGAAATGCAAAAACCCCAGAATAACGAAAACAATTCTTAACAATAAAGGAATGGCAGGGGTAAATCACCATCCCTGACCTCAAGCTTTACTATAGAACAATAGTGATATAAACTGCATGGTATTGGTACAGAAACCAACACATTGATTAATGGAATAGAACTGAAGATGAAGAAATAAAACCACACCCTTATGGACACTTGATATTTGGCAAAGAAGCCAAAAATATACAATAGAAAATAGAAAACATCTTCAATAAATGGTGCTAGTCTAACTGGCTGCCTGTATGCAGAAATATGAAAATAGAACCATATTTGTCACCTTGCACATAGCTCAAATTCAAGTGAATCAAGGACATGGGTCAACAGGTAGAAATCCTAAAAAAGAAATAGAAAAATCACTTAAAAAAAAACACAGAAGAATATGGGTCAACAGGTAGAAGCCCTTAAAGAAGAAACACAAAAATCCCTTAAAGAATTTCAAGAAAACAAAAACAAGTAAAGGGACTTAATGAAACTATGCAGGATCTAAAAATGGAGGAGAAACAATAAAGAAATCACAAAGTGAGACATCTCTGGAGATAAAAAACCTTGGAAAAAAATCAGGAGTCATAGATGCAAGCATCAACAACAGAATATAAGAGATAGAAGAAAGAATCGCAAGAGCTGAAGATACCATAGAAATCATTGACTCAACAGTGAAAGAAAATGCAAAATGCAAAAAGCTTGTAACACAAATCATCCACAAAATCCAGGACACAATGAAAAGATCAAACCTAAGGATTATAGGTATAGAAGAGAGTGAGGATTTGCATCTTAAAAGGCCAGTAAATATCTTCAATAAAATTATAGAAGAAAACTTCCCTAACCTAAAGAAAGAGATGGCCATGAACATACAAGAAGCCTACAGAACTCCAAACAAACTGGAACAGAACAGAAATTTCTCTTCTAAAAAAATAATCATAACAACAAATGCACTAAACAAAGAAAGAATATTAAAAGCAGCAAGGGAAAAAGGTCAAGTAACTTATAAAGGCAGAACTATCAGAATTACACCAGACTTCTCACCAGAAACTATGAAAGCTAGAAGATCCTGGTTAGATGTCATACAGACCATAAGAGAACATAAATGTCAGTCCAGGCTACTATGCTCAGCAAAACTCTCAATTACCATAGATGGAGAAAATAAGATATTCCATGACAAAACCAAATTTACACAATATCTTTCCACAAACCCAGTACTTCAAAGGATAAAGGGTGGAAAATACCAATACAAGGCGAGAAACTATACCCTAGAAAAAACAATAATCTTCATTCAACAAACCCAAAAGAAGATAGCCACACAAACCGAATTCCACTTTTAACAGTGAAAATAATAAGAAGCAGCAATCATTTTCCCTTAATATATCTTAACATCAGTGGTCTCAATTCCCCAATAAGAAGACATAGACTACCAGACTGGATACATGAACAGAACCCAACATTTTGCTGCATACAAGTAACCCACCTCAGTGACAAAGACACTCACTACCTCAGAATCAATGGTTGGAAAATAGGCCTCAATAGATACAGGAATATTGAAATAATTCCATGCACCCTAACAGATCTCCATTGCCTAAGGTTGGTCTTAAGTTCAAAAAAAAAAAAAAACCAACAGAAAACACACATATACATGAACATTGAACAATGTTCTACTCAATGATAGCTTGGTCAAGAAAGAAATAAAGAATGAAGTTAAATACTTTTTAGAACTTAATGAACATGAGGACATATCACACCAACACTTATCGGACACAATGAAAGCAGTGCTAAGGGGAAAATTCATAGCTCTAAGTGCCTCCAAATAGAAAATGGAGAAAACTTATACTAGCAGCTTGACAATACACCTGAAAGTGCTAGAAGAAAAAGAAACAAATATACCCAAGAAGAGTAGATGGCAGGAAATAATCAAACTCAGGTCCAAAAATCAATCAAATAGAAACAAAAAGATCTACACAAAGAATCAAAAAAAAAAAAAAACAAAAACAAAAACAAAAAAAACAGAAGCTGGTTCTTTGAGAAAGTCAACAAGATAGATAAACCATTAGCCAGACCAACCAGAGGACTCAGAGGTACTACCCTAATTAATAAAATCAGAAATGAAAAGGGAGACATAAGAAAAGAAACTCTGGATATTGAAAAATCATCAGATACTACTACGAGAACTTATACTCAACAAAATTGGAAAATCTAGACAAAATGGACAATTTTCTAGATACATACCAGGTGCTAATGTTGAAACAGGATCAGATAAACCATCTAAATATTCCCATAAATTCTGAGGAAATAGAAGCAGTTGTTAATAGTCTCCCATAAAAAAAAAACAAAAACAAAACAAAAAAAAAACAAACAAAAAAAAAAAAAGAAAAACAAGGACCAGATGGGTTTAGTGGGGAAGTCTATCAGTCTTCAAAGAAGAGCTTATACCCATACACCTCAAACTATTCATAAAATAGAAACTCAAGTAACGCTATCCAATGTATTCTATGAAGCCACAATAATGCTTATACCTAAACCAAACAAAGACCAAACAAGAACTTTATGAACTTTGATAAAAAAAATTCTCAACAAAATTCTGGCCAACTGAATCCAAGAATGCATCAAAACAATAATTCACCATGATCAAGTAGGCTTCATCCCAGGGATGCAGGAATGGTTCAATATAGAGAAATCCGTCAATGTAATCTACTACATAAACAAACTCAAAGAAAAAAACACATGGTTGTTTCACAAGATGCTGAAAAAGCTTTTGAAAGAATTCAGCATTCCTTCATGATAAAAGTCTTAGAGAGATCAGGATTTCAAGGCCCATACCTAAACATAGTGAAAGCAATATACTGTAAACCAGTAGCTTACATCAAACTAAATGGAGAGAAACTTGAAGAATCCCACTAAAATCAAGTACCAGATAAGACTGCCCACTCTCTTCCAATATATTCAATATAGTACTTGAAATCCTAGCCAGAGTAATTAGACAACAAAAAGCAATCAAATGTATACAAATTGGAAGGGAAGATGTCAAATTATCACTATTTGCAGATGTTATGATCATATACATAAGCGACCACAAAACTTCCACCACAGCACTCCTAAAGCTGATAAACAACTTCAGCAAAGTACCCAGATATAAAATTAACTCAAACAAATGATTAGCCTTCCTCTACTCAAAGGATATACAAGCTGAGAAAGAAATTAGGGAAATGACACCCTTCACAATAGTCACAAATAATATTACATACGTTGGTGTGACTCTAACCAAGCAATTGAAAGATCTGTATGACAAGATCTTCAAACCTCTGAAGAAAGAAATCGTAGAAGACCTCAGAAGATGGAAGGATCTCCCATGCTCATGGCTTGGAAGGATTAATATAACAAAATAGTCCATCTTGCTGAAAACAATCTACAGATTCAGTGCAATCTGCATCAAAATTCCAAATCAGTTCTTCACAGAGCTAGAAAGAGCAATTCTCAAATTCGTCTGGAATAACAAAAAACCCAGGATAGCTAAAACTATTCTCAACAGTAAAAGAACTGCTGGAAGAATCAGTATCCTGGACCTCAAGAAGTACTACAGAGCAATAGTGTAAAAAAAAAAAACAAAAACCTGCATGGTATTGTTATAGTGACAGACAGAAAGATCAGTGGAATAGAATTGAAGACCCAGATATGAACCCACAGACCTATGGTCCCTTGATATTTGACAAATGAGCGATAAACATCCAATGGAAAAAAGACAGCATTTTTAACAAGTGGTACTGGATCAACTGGAGGACAGCATGTAGAAAAATGCAAATCGGCTCATTCTTATCTCCTTGTACAAAGCTCAATTTCAAGTGGATCTAGGACTTACACATAAAACCAGATACACTGAAGCTTATATAGGAAAAAGTGGGGAAGAACCTTGAACAAATGGGCACACGGGAAAATTTCAAGAACAGAACATAAAGGGTTTATGCTCTAAGAACAAGAATCAACAAATGGGACCTCATAAAACTGAAAAGCTTCTGTAAGGCAAAGGACATGGTTAATAGAACAAAATGGCAACCAACAGATTGGGAAAAGATCTTTACCAATCCTAAACCCAAGAGAGGGCTAATATCCAATGTATATAAAGAATTCAAGAAGTTAGACTCCAGAGAGTCAAATAATCTTATTAAAAAATGGAGTACAGGAAGGCTTCTGACTTGCTTGAGTTGAATTTATATCCGGCCACTTTGCTGAAGTCGTTTATCAGCTGTAGGAGTTCTCTGGTGGAGTTCTTTGGGTCGCTTAAGTATACTATCATATCGTCTGCAAATAGTGATAGTTTGACTTCTTCCTTTCCAATTTGTATCCCTTTGACCTCCTTTTGTTCTCTAATTGCTCTAGCTAGAACTTCAAGTACTATATTGAAAAGATATGGAGAGAGAGGGCAGCCTTGTCTAGTCCCTGATTTTAGTGGGATTGCTTCAAGTTTCTCTCCATTTAGATTGATGCTGGCTACCGGTTTGCTGTAAATTTCTTTTACTATGTTTAGATAAGGGCCTTGAATTCCTGATCTTTCCAAGACCTTTAGCATGAAAGGATGCTGAATTTTGTCAAATGCTTTCTCAGCATCTAATGAGATGACCATGTGGTTTTTTTCTTTGAGATTGTTTATGTAGTGGATTACATTGATGGATTTCCTTATATTGAACCATCCCTGCATCCCTGGGATGAAGCCTACTTGATCGTGGTGAATGATCGTTTTGATGTGTTCTTGGATTCGGTTGGCAAGAATTTTATTGAGTATTTTTGCATCGATATTCATAAGAGAGATTGGCCTGAGATTCTCTTTCTTTGTCGGATCTTTGTGTGCTTTTGGTATTAGTGTAATTGTGGCTTCATAGAACGAGTTGGGTAGTGTTCCTTCTGTTTCTATTTTGTGGAACATTTTGAAGAGCATTGGTGTTAGGTCTTCTTTGAAGGTCTGATAGAATTCTGCACTAAAACCATCTGGACCTGTGCTTTTTTTGGTTGGAAGACTTCCAATGACAACTTCTATTTCTTCAGGGCTTATAGGATGGTTTAGATGGTCTATTTGATCCTGATTTAATTTTGGTACTTGGTATCTGTCAAGGAAATTGTCCATTTCCTCAAGATTTTCTAGTTGTGTTGAATACAGGTTTTTGTAGTAGGAACTGATGATTTTTTGAATTTCCTCAGTTTATGTTGTTATCTCTCCCTTTTTGTTTCTGATTTTATTAATTTGGATACTATCTCTGTGCCCTCTGATTAGTCTGGCTAAGGGCTTATCTATCTTGTTGATTTTCTCAAAGAACCAACTCCTCGTTTTGTTGATTCTTTGTATGGTTTTATTTGTTTCTACTTGATTGATTTCAGCCCTGAATTTGATGATTTCCTGCCTTCTACTCCTCTTTGGTGTATTTGCTTCTTTTTGTTCAAGGGCTTTCAGGTGTGCCATTAAGCTGTTAGTGTATGCTGTCTCCTGTTTCTTTTTGGTGGCACTCAGGGCTATGAATTTTCCTCTTAGCAATGCTTTCATTGTGTCCCATAAATTAGGGTATGTTGTGCCTTCATTTTCATTAACTTTCAAAAAGTCATTGATTTCTTTCTTTATTTCCACCTTGACCAAGTTATCATTGAGTAGAGCATTGTTCAGCCTCCATGTGTACGTGGGTTTTCTTTTGTTTTTGTTGCCATTGAAGACCACCCTTGTTCCATAGTGATCTGATAGGAGGCATGGGATTAGTTCTATCCTCTTATATCTGTTGAGGTCTGATTTGTGACCAATTATATGGTCAATTTTGGAGAAGGTACCATGAGGAGCTGAGAAGAAGGTGTATTCTTTAGCTCTAGGATGAAGCCTTCCTATACTCAAAGGATAAGCAGGCTGAGAAAGGAGTAAGAGAAATAATACCCTTCACGATAGCCACAAACCATATTAAGTATCTTGGCGTGACTCTAACCAAACAAGCGAAAGATCTGTATGACAAGAACTTCAAGTCTCTGAAGAAAGAAATTGAAGAAGACCTCAGAAGATGGAAAAATCTGCCATGGTCATGGATTGGCAGCATTAATATAGTAAAAATGATCATCTTACCAAAAGTAATACACAGATTCAATGCAATCCCCATCAAAATCCCAACCCAATTCTTCATAGAGTTAGAAAGAGCAATTCAAAAATTCATCTGGAATAACAGAAAACCCAGAATAGCTAAAACTATTCTCAAGAGTAAAAGAACCTCTGGGGGAATCAGTATCCCGGACCTCAAGCTGTACTACAGAGCAATAGTGTTAAAAACCGCATGGTATTGGTACAGTAACAAACATGTAGATCAATGGAACAGAATTGAAGACCCAGAAATGAATCCACACTCCTATGGTCACTTGATCTTTGACAAAGGAGCTAAAACCATCCAGTGGAAAAAAGATAGCCTTTTCAACAAATGGTGCTGGCTCAGATGGAGGTCAACATGCAGAAGAATGCAAATTGACCCATTCTTATCTCCTTGCACTAAGCTCAATTCTAAGTGGATCAAGGATCTCCACATAAAACCAGACACACTGAAACTAATAGAAGGGAAACTAGGGAAGAACCTTGAACATATGGGCACAGGGGAGAATATCCTGAACAGAACTCCAATAGCTTATGCTCTAAGATCAAGAATAGACAAATGGGACCTCATTAAATTACAAAGTTTTTGCAAGGCAAAAGACACTGTCAAAAAGACAAAGCGGCAACCAAGTAACTGGGAAATGATCTTTACCAACCTTACATCCGACAGAGGGCTAATATCCAATATATACAAAGAACTCAAGAAGTTAAACTCCAGAGAGGCAAGTAACCCTATTAAAAAATGGGGTACAGAACTAAACAAATAGTTCTCACCTGAAGAATATCTAATGGCTGAGAAGCACCTAAAGAGATGTTCATCATCCTTAGTCATTAGGGAAATGCAAATCAAAACAACCCTGAGATTCCATCTCACACCAGTCAGGATGGCTAAGATCAAAAACACAGGAGACAGCAGTTGTTGGCGAGGATGTGGAGAAAGAGGAACACTCCTCCACTGCTGGTGGAATTGCAAGCTGGTACAACCACTCTGGAAAGCAGTCTGGCAGTTCCTCAGAAAACTGGGCATGACACTCCCGGAGGATCCGGCTATACCACTCCTGGGCATATACCCAGAGGCTTTACCTGCATGCAATAAGGACACATGCTCCACTATGTTCATAGCAGCCTTATTTATAATAGCCAGAAGCTGGAAAGAACCCAGATGTCCCTCAATGGAGGAATGGATTCAGAAGATGTGGTATATCTACACAGTGGAATACTACTCTGCAATTAAAAACAATGAATTCACGAAATTCCTAGGCAAATGGTCAGATCTTGAAAATATCATCCTTAGTGAGGTAACCCAATCACAAAAGAACACACATGGTATGCAGTCACTGATAAGGGGATATTAACCCAGAATCTCAGAATACCCTAGACACAATCCGCATATCAATAGATTTCTAAGAAGTTGGAAGGAGAGACACCTGGTCCTGGAAAGTCTGGATGTAGGGGAACGCCAGGACAGAGAAACGAGAGGGGGTTGAATGGAGAAAAGAGGGAGGGAAGGGGGCTTATGGGACTTTCGGGGAGGGTGGAAACGGGAAAGGGGAAATGATTTGGAATGTAAATTAAAAAAAAATAAAATAAATTTAAAAAAAAAGAAAACAGTAACAAAAAAAATGGAGTACAGGGCTAAACAGGGAATTTTCAACTGAGGAAACTTGAATGGCTCTGAACCACCTAAAGAAATGTTCAGCATCCTTAGTTATCAGGGAAATGCAAATCAAAACAACCCTGAGATTCCACCTCACACCAGTCAGAACGGCTAGGATAAAAAACTCAGGAGACAGCAGATGCTGGAAAGGATGTGGAGAAAGAGGAACACTTCTCCATAGCTGGGGGGATTGCCAGCTGGTAAAACCACTCTGGAAATCAGTTTGGCGATTCCTCCGAAAACTGAATATAATATTACCTGAGGACCCAGCTGTACCACTCCTGGGCATATACCCAGAAGATACTCCAACATGTAATAAGGTCATATACTTCACTATGTTCATAGCAGCCTTATTTATAAGAGCTAGATTCTGGAAAGTACCCAGATGTCATTCAACAGAGGAATGGATACAAATATTGTGGTATATATACTCAGTGGAGTACTATTCAGCTATTAAAAATCAATGAATTAATGAAATTCTTAGGCAAATGGATGGAACTAGAAAGTGTCACCCTGAATGATGTAACCCAATCACAAATGAACACACACGGTATGAACTCACTGATAAGTGGATATTAGCCCAAAAGCTCAAAATAAACAAGGTATAATTCACAGACCACAGGAAGCTCAAGAAGAAAGTAGACCAAAGTCGGGGTGATTTGGTTCCTCTGAGAAAGGGAACAAAATGGTCACAGGAACAACTATGGAGACAAAGTGTGGAGCAGAGACTGAAGGAAAGGCCACCCAGAGACTATCCTTCCTGGGGATTCATCCTATAAACAGTCACCATACCCGAACTGTATTATGGACAGCAAGAAGTGCATACTGAAAGGATCCCCTTATGGGTGTCTTTTGGAGGGGCCCTGCCGGAACCTTACAGATACAGAGGCAGATATTAGCAGTCAACCATAATACTGAGCGTGGGGTTTACAATGGACGAGTTGGAGGGCAGACTGAAAGAGCTGGGCAGTGGTTGTACCCCCATGGGATGAATGAAGATGTAGGCCAACCAGATGTCCCAGGGCTCCCAGGGACTAAGCCATCAAACAAGTGGTACACATTGTTCCAGCCTAAAGAGTGGCAGAGGAATGCCTTTTTGGGCATCAGTGGGAGGAGAGGTCCTGTGAAGGCTCAATAGAGGCTGCAGCATGGGAAAATGGAGTGGGGGTTATGGGAGTGGGTAGGATGGGGGAGCATATTCTTGGAGGCAGGGGGTGGGAGGATGGGTTGAGGGTTTTCGGGGAAGGGTGAAACCGGGAAGGGGTATAACCTCTGAAATGTAAATGAAGAATATATTCAATAAAGAAAAAAAAGATAACCCGAGTTTTGTGGCCAAATGGAACTAGAATAATTCATCCTGAGTAAGGTTACTGAGGGCAAAAGGGCATGCATGGTATATACTCACTAAGTGGATATTAGCCAAAAAAAAAAAAAAAGTGCAGAAAACCCTAGATATATTCCACAGAACGCTAAATGGTCAACCATCTGAAGTGCCCAAGTGAGGACACCTCAGTCCCACTTGGGAGGGAGAAGAAAGACATCACAAGTGGGGAGGGAGGGAGGGAAGGAGGGAGGGAAGGAGGGAACTTGGAGGGAAAATAGATGGGGCCAGGAAGATGGGGTAGAGGGAAACCTGATCTGACACTGGGGAATGGGAAAAGGACTGAAGCCCTGAGGGCCAGCAGAAAGAATGGAAAGAGGCTACCCAGGAGATAGGAGGTTGGGGGGACCCTCCAGAATGCACCAGAGACTGGAGAGGTGAGAGAATCTGAGGACTAAAAGGGAGGGACCTCAGATAAAATGCCTGACAGTAGGAAGAGGGAAATTTTAGAGTCCATCTCCAGCGGGAAGACAGGGCTTCAAATAAGGGAGGGGGGGCCCCCACAGTCATAACACTGAACCACAATTGTTCCTGTCTGAAAGAATTACAGGGATTGAAACAGAGAAGAACCCGAGGAAAATTAGGTCCAGTGATAGGCCCAAAGTGGGATCCAGTTCAAGGGGAGGTCCCAAGGCCTAACAATATAACTGAGGCTATGGAGTGCTCACGAAAAGGGACCTAGCATGACAGGACTCTGGAAGACCCAACAAGCAGCTGAAAGAGTCAGATGCAGATATTTGCACCCAACCAATGGACAGAAACTGCTGACCCCTGTTCTTGAATTAGGGAAATGCTGAAAGAAGCTGAGCAAAAGGGCAACCCTGTAGAAGGACAAGCATTCTCAATTAATCTGAACCCCTGGGATCTCTCAAACACTGGACCACCAAGCAGGCAGCATACATCAGCTGATATGAGCCCCCAACATACATACAGCAGAGGACTGCAGAGTCTGTGTTCATTCAGAGATGATGTACCTAACCCTCAAGAGACCGGAGGCCCCAGGGAGTTTAGAGGTCAAGTGGGGTTGCGGGTAGGGTATGGGATGTAGAACAATCAGAGTGTAGATTGTTGGCAGGGGTTGGCAGGGTGGGAATTAAAATATGGAGTGTATAAAAATAATTAATAAAAATGAGCAAAAAAAGGAAAAAAATTTAAAGAAGTTATTTTAATAATGTGTCTACTAAATTGCCTATAATATAAAAAATACTACTGAAAAAGGGGCTACTATGTCTGTGGCCAGAAAAGATGCTAGAAACCATTGGTAAGGTTAATGATTGCAGTTCTATAAAATAGAGATTATTGTAGATTATACCATTGTGGTAAACATAACTATATGTCTGCATACCAACTCAGGAAAATTATTCAGAGTTTGAGGATCCCATTAGTATAACAAGTGTTAACACGTGTAAACATGGACTTATTATCTAGCACTTCAAAAAGTCAAAAGAAATATTTCATTTGTATAAATAAGACTTGTTCATGAATCAGTTCAATGCAATCATAAGAGAATGAGCGGTTGTTGGATAATTTTAAAGATTTTATCTGTAGTGAAGGAAAAATTACACACATATATGCATGCACATATTCCTTATTTATGTACCTAACAAAATCAAATTCTTCAGTATTTTGATAGCCTAATAACAACCCTTGCCTATAAAGTGTGGATTATGTAGGAATTTGATGAGTTAATGTTTTATTTTGGAAATAGAGATGTATGCTGAGCTCTGCGAACTTCTTGAAGCCCCTTTTCTTATCTTGGGAAGGGAAATGCTTGCAAAATCCAGCCTTAAGAAATGATTAGCACTGCCATCCGGTCAAAAGTCAAGCCACAGCTGCTGTTTGTTAAGGATGGAATGTTTGAACTGATACCTACAATGTTTGTTCCTGCAGTCATCTCTACCCTAAATGGAAGTTTCCCTTAGTGGGCATGGAACTCAACAACCTCCCTTAGATGATCATTACAGAGGGATTCACCACTAATATCTATCTATCTGTAAGACAGTGTAGGCAAAGGCTGGATTTTTACAAAGCTTTAGCTAGACTTCAAGCTCACAAGAATAAAAATGAGTTCTCCAATCAAGTATCTGTTTGGTTCTTTATTAGTTTCTATGCCTCTATAACATTAGGAATGAAAGTTATATAATTGATGCTTTTAGATTTGGGAAAGATTAGAGAAAATGACTATAGTATGCATCAAATTGACACCAAGAACAAATGAAAGTATGATTCCACCAAAGGTCAACTTTTTCTCAAACATCAGTTTATTGAGCTTCCTTATAAAGCACAAGTGGGGAATTACTTTGAGAGCTTGGGTTACCCCAAAGCAAATACATAAATGGCAAAGTCTCTCTCCACATGATAGATGAGAGCCATGTAGGAAATACAACCTATAGTCCTGCATTTAATCCATCTCCCAATTCCTACGTGGTTTAACATCTCTCAAAATCACTTGCTGTTGGAAAGAAAGTAAGGAATTAAAGCTGGGAACTTAAGCAAGAATCTCCCAACACTTTTCCTCCATCTACTGAGGAGTGCTAATAGTTCCCCCATTGTTAAATACACCTGGCTACAATGGTATTGTTCTGCTCTAGTTTCTGTGGTTACAAAGCAAACTCCAGAATGGTTACATGTAACTCCAAGAGGAGAAAACACTATGTAACAAGCACTTACTTTGAACATGTTTGAGTGGATAACTAAGCAGAGATGTCCATTAGAAAATTGGAAATACGAGTAGCTTTAGCTTCTTGTTGAAAGACTTGCTAAGTTATAAATGTAAAAGCCTTCTATGTATAAATTATGTGTATGACTGTGAAGTTAGGCAAGAATACCAAGAGATTGGAAAGAGGAGGGTGTAGTGACTGATCCTCGGGTTTCTCCAACATTTACTGTGCAGGCATTTAAAAAGAAAGCAGAATAAGTGATTAAGGGTGGATCAGTAAGATAGGAAGAAATCCAGGTATCAATGGTGTCACAGAAACCTTGGGAAGCGAATGAATATTTTAATTTGAAGTTCAACTGTGTATGCCTTCAATATATACCTTTATTTATCCCTTGAGACCTTCATGCATTGGACTTCGGTCATGTTCATTCTCTTCTTACCAGACCCTCCCCCAAAACTCTTACCCTACTGCCTACCAAATGTCCTCACTGCCCCTCACATACACACATGCTCTCACACACACACACACTGTAAACTGTAAAGTGCACTCTAGTGCTCTATATAACAGTTGTCATACCATTTTTTAAGCAAATATCAAAAACTATCTTGCCTTTTCTCACCATCAATAGCTTATCAGACACAAGTAGGACTTCATGCTCACCTCCTCTTCTTTGTGTTAAAATTTTTGTCTAATTAGAACTTTGATACCTCATTTGCATCCTGTCACTATTGCTGTAAGTTCATATATATACTGGCCTTGTTGTGTCTAGAAAAACAGCTTCCTTGAAGCTCCCTGGCAACTCTGGCTTCACCCTATCTTTTGCATAGGTACCTGAGTGTTCAGGGGAAGTGTTTGATAAAGATATATTATTTACACTAGTGTTCAAAGTGTCTCACTCTGCCAATTGTCCTGTTTTTATTCTATGTGTTAACTACCGTCTACTGCAAATAAGCTATGCTGTTGAAGATCAAATGATGTGCTAATCTATGGGTATAGCAATAAGTCACTCAGAGTTATTTTATTTGCTATGTCAGTTTAGTCGATGAGTGGTTATAGGATTTTCCATAGAAGCCATGACATGTCTAGACACAGGATCTTGATCTTATGGACAATTTCAGTTAGGGGTGTCCTCTCTTAGAGTGGGACTTTAGTCCAATAAAATGGTAATTGATTACTCCCATCACATTTGTGCCCCTTTTGGACCAGTGGGCACATCTTCCCAGGCAGACCATTACCTAGTTTGCAAACCTCACTGTTAGGTAGATTAATGATTGGTTTCCACCTCCAGGAGCATGCATAGCCATCTTTCTAAAATACGAAAGCTAGTGTTTTGTTGTTAGTGGTGTTTTGTGGGATAGTTATGTTGTCTGGTTGTGTTATTATTTGTACCAATATAAGGTAACTACATTTAACCTTTTAATGTGTATCTGTATTATAAAAAGCTTCTATAGTTGTACTTTTCCATGTGGCTTTTTTGAAAGGCCTTTAATATTAATTCTCCCTACTCATAAGCTCACCTTTACCCTTTCTTTGTCTTCCTATCACCCATCCCATTTAACTTTTTACTCCTCTTGGTTGTTTCCTTTGGCTACCACTTTCATCTTCATTTTCTCCAGGCTTCTCTTCCTCCCTCACGTTAATCTCTTCCAAAATTTTGAAATTTAGAATAACTGAAATTTCCAGAACAGTCTCCTAGGAACACATCAGAACTATTTCTCCTTCAAGCTCTTCTTCCTAAAACAACCTCCTCTTCTGAGAAAAAAGTAACATTAATGAATGATACTTCTGCCTTGTCCCTTTAATTAACCACACAGCCCAAAATGTGAGAACAGCATGACTGACAGACTACTGTCTTTGAACCTGAATAGCCCCCTTACCTCGGGTGGACTATGATCCAGCTTGAACTGCTCCCTTCTTGGAATTGCATTCCAACCTTAACAGCCATCTCAACCTTCCTGTGGATAGTGGTTCCAATTTCCTAAAGTCAACACCACTAATACCCCTCCTGCACCATCCACATTGTTCAAGCTAGACATCAACCCTTGGGGTTGGGGAAAACCTTAGCCTTCTCTGTGTCCATGTTCTTGTGCTTTGTTTTTCTTTTAAAAAGTCCTTATTGTCTACCAGTTGCTACTATTCTTTACTCAAGTTTTATTCAGGAGACTTTGAATTTTTGTTTTCATCTAGGTCTCAGATTTCCAAGAGTCCTTTTATATGTTACATAGATAATTTCTTAATGTTCTCTAGTAATAATATAAAATTGTTTTATCAGGTTCCATTGGACGATTTTGGAATCAGTGCTACCTTTACTTTATTTCAATACTTTCATGTTTTTAATTACCTTCTATTAGTTGTTGCAGTTTGTCTTACTGAATTATGATATTATGATATCATTGATTTATTCTGTTACACATAGAAGAGCAGATGGGTATTCTCACATTGTTAATGATTCCTTCTGACAATTTAAAGAAATATAAATGGAATTTGCAGTATGTTTTCTTAAATAAAAAGAAAGCGTCCCTTCAATCACTGAGTAAATGTGTAAATCTTTTTAGTAAATGTTCATGGTGAAGTTACAAAAAAATGTAAACTATTTTCTTTCTTTCTCTAAATATTTGATTGCAGTTCTAATCAGGTCAGGGAAAATCAGGAGGATGTGAGTGCCTATTCAAAGATTTATTGAGAAAGGAACTATATTTAACACATTCCAACTTTGTATATAACTTTCTGCCCTTGAAATTATTGGGTCTTTAGGCCCAAATATACATAGTTTAATTGAAATTTCCTTTCTTCATAAAAGTATGATATTTGTTTTCTCTGTTTCTATGAAAATAATTGTTATTGACTGAATGTGGCACTGAGAACATACAATGTTGTTATAGGTAAAACAAATGAAAGTATTATAAGGAATTCTGTAGTGTGAGGTCATGAAAAGAACTCAAGGATTCAGAAAAAAACTGTTCTGATCCTGACTCTTCATCTAACTTCACTGGTGTGTCAGTTAATTCTCTAAGAATCCCATAAGGATAGCCTTCTTATCTTGAAAAAAAGGCAATGATTAAATTATTAGTGTTTTTAAATCATTATTAATGGCAGTGTTAACCAATGTATTGTCAGATTACAAGTAGCTAAAATTAGAGTTGTTGAGGTCACACAATGAAACTCTTTTACCTTGAAGGAAACCACAAACAATAGTAATTATTTAAATGGTGAAATTAATTATCTAATTATCCATTTACCATATGCTTTTTGAGAAAATATTGTCCTTCTCTGAGTTAAACACCAAGGTAGGTACTGAGAAAACAATGCGGGAATGAATATGATAAAATTATATATGTGTGTGTGTGTGTGTGTGTGTGTGTGTGTGTGTGTGTGTGAAAATGAACAAAGTCTGAACATTGCAAGCAATTTAAATTTCGGTTGGCAATTTTGTCCAAATCATACTGTGGTCACTGAATTCCTCACTAACTAAGTATAAACTTCCTTCATATCTTATTCCCTTAATAACCGGGCCCAATTGATTTAATACTACTCAGTAGATGTAGATACCACACTTTCAATTCTGTACACTGTATCTCATGACCTCAAATTTGGAGTTGGAGTATTGATCTATTTCTCAAAACATGTTCCATCCTGTGACTCATGACCATTATGAATTCCTGGGATTCCTCTCATGCTTTGGCCAGATAAGAATAGCCTTGATTTTTTTGACTTGATGCTCTGACTGCATATATACCTGCATGACAGAAGAGGGCATTAGATCCCTTCATAGAGAGTTGTGAGCCACTATGTGGTTGCTGGAAATTGAACTTGGAACCTCTGGAAGATCATCCAGTACTCTGAACCCCTGAGCTATCTTACCAACCCTAGCTTTGATTCTTATTCTGCAACAATTATGTCTGCTAGTTAGACAAAAGATAGGGTCAAACTGGCATATATTTTGCAATTCATCTTTGTTATTAACCTATGGATCATTCCACTTATTGAGAATGCTAATTTGCAGGTGTGCTGTTAAAAATGTACCAAATGAGAACAAGTTTCTCAAATTCTGGATTAGTCATTGTCAAATTCTGTGTACTATTGAAGAACCTACTGATAAAGTTTAAGTTGACACGGATTAACAAACTACTAAATTTGTTCATTATTACATGCAAATTGTCACATTTGAAATAGTCTTAGTCTCATCTTTGAAATTATAGAATGTAATAAAAACTTTAAGTGGTGATATTTAGAGAGAAGTTGTTTTTTTTTTCTGCTATGAAATAGTGTATATATAGCCCCCTTATCATTCTATGATATTCACAGATATTTCTTTCTTTTTTCTTTTTTTTGTGTTTTTTTTTTGTTTTTGTTTTTTGTTTTTTCGAGACAGGGTTTCTCTGTGTAGCCCTGGCTGTCCTGGAACTCACTCTGTAGACAAGGCTGGCCTCGAACTCAGAAATCCTCCTGCCTCAGCCTCCCAAGTGCTGGGATTAAAGGCATGCACCACCACTGCCCAGCACAGATGTTTCTTGTATGATCCCACCATGGTAAGTAGATTGGCAACATCCTCAATATGCACACAAAATTATGTGTATGTGACTGAATTGTCTGTTTTAATCCAATAAGCTTCAGAGCACCAGTGTAAGTCATTCTTGCTCTTGCTGTCATTACTAAGGATGTTTCCTATTCATTCCGACATCTTATGGAAGATAATATTGTTTCTTCCTCTATAAAATCTAATGAAAATGTATTTCAAAAGCTTTTGGCTTGGATAACCTAGAATGTATACAACATACTAAAGATAGTGTATGGTTATGAGAAAAGCTATTATTGCTGCAGCAATCATTTTGTTTGTTCTAATATGAATTAGTATATATTGGTATAAATACACATTGTATTTTAAGAAAAGAATTTGGCCATGGGCCTAAAAACTGTACCACTGGTAAGATGTTGAAATCAGTATTTTTCATTGTTCTTACTTGTTAGATATAATTTTTAAAAATGGTTATGTCTTAGGGTCATTTTGAGCATTAAAGAAGTCAATATACATGAATATATATGTCATAGTCAATATTCAGCTGGCAAGTTTAATGCCATGTTTGCTGCTGATGCCTTTCAGCATTTTCTAAGATTCCATTAAACATTTACTTTTGTTATTATTTGTGTGTGTGTGTGTATGTATGTATGCGTGTGCATGTTTGTGTGTGTGTGTGTGTGTGTGTGTGTGTGTGTGTGTGTTTGTAAGTGTGTACAGTGATTATATCTGTGGAAGCCGGAAAATGTGTTGAGTGTTCTGGTGCCAAAATTACAAGCAGTTGCATGCTACCAGATCTGGGTGCTAGGAACTCCATCCTGGTCCTTTGCAAGAATAGTGCATAATCTTAACTGCCGAATCATTTCTCTAGCATCTAAATATTACTTTTAAAAACAAAATCAAGATGGGAAAGAATATTGAGAATTGCAGGGATCATTGTATGAGTAAAACAGAAACTTCCAACTTCTATTTGAGGTATATAATGACAAAGTTTAATTTAGGAATTTTGAGGAAGAGGTGACCTTTGAGCTAATGAGTAAAATCATGTTAGAAAGTTTGAGTGATTGGGTTACCTCAGTAAGAATGATATTTTCCAGTTCTGACCATTTGCCTAAGAATTTCATGAATTCATTGTTTTTAATTGCAAAGTGGTATTCCATTGTGTAAATATACCACATCTTCTGTATCCATTCACATGGTATGCAGTCACTGATAAGGGGATATTAACCCAGAAACTCAGAATACCCAAGACACAATTCACATATCAGTAGATTTCCAAGAAGATGGAAGGAGAGACCCCTGGTCCTGGAAAGACTGGATGTAGGGGAATGCCAGGACAGAGAAGCAGGAAGGGGGTTGAATGGGGAACAGGGGGAGGGAAGAGGGCTTATGGGACGTTTGGTGAGGGAGGAACCGGGAAAGGGGAAATCATTAGGAATGTAAATAAAAAAATATAGAAAAATAAAAAAAAAAAGAAAGTTTCTGAGTGATAAACTTCCTAAGCAGATATACCAGCAACAGCTCCCATATCTGAGGATGTGAATGATCATGTATGTCCTGTTCTAGGGAGAGTTAAGAGGCCAGGGAGCCTGATGCAGAAAATGAATTAGAGAACAGTAGGAATAAGATCAGATCAATTAGATCAGAATGGCCCAGAAACACCTCATTGTCCACTTCTATCTTTTAGATTTGATGCTAAGCAAGTGGGTTTTTGATATGGGGCTGCTGTTAACTAATTAACCTTAAAATGAATCAGTTTTTTTTAGATAAAAAGTTTAATATTTTATCACCATGGTTTCCAAAAACATGCCTCAACTATTTTCATTTAAAAAAAAAATTGAAGATGGAAGGAAGGAGAGACCCCTGGTCCTGGAAAGACTGGATGTAGGGGAATGCCAGGACAGAGAAGCGAGAGGGGGTTGAATGGGGAAAAGAGGGAGGGAAGGGGGCTTATGGGACTTTCAGGGAGGGAGGAAACGGGAAAGGGGAAATGATTTGGAATGTAAATAAAAAAACTTAGAAAATAAAATTTAAAAAAAAATTGTATTTGTTATTTTATATATTTACATTTCAAATGTTAATCCCCTTCCCAGTTTCTCCTCTGAAAACCCCATACACAACTCTCCATCCCATTCCCCCTCTCCCTGTCCCCTTTGCTTCTATGAGGCTGCTCCCCCACCCACTCTTCCACTCCTGCCTCACCGCCCACAAATTCCCCTATACCTGGGCATCAAGCCTTCAAAGGACCAAGGGCCTCCCCTCTCAATGATGCCAAATAAGACCATCCTCTGCTACATATGCAGCTGGAGCCATGGGTCCCTCCATGTGTACTCTTTGGTTAGTGGTTTAGTCCCTGGTAGCTCTGAGGGGTCTGGTTGGTTGATATTCTTCTTCTTCCTATGAGGTTGCAATCCCCTTTAGCTCCTTCAGTCCTTCCCCTAACTCCTCCATTAGGGTCCCCATGCTCAGTCCAATGGTTGTCTGTGAGCACCTGCATCTGTATCCATAAAGCTTTGGCAAAGCCTCTTAGGAGACATCCATATCAGGCTTCTGCCGGCAAGCACCTCTTGTGCTAATGACTTCTTGTCATTAGCAATAATGACTGAGTTTGGTGGCTGCATATTGGGTGGATCCCCAGGTGGGGCAGTCTCTGGGTGGCCTTTCCTTCAGACCCTGATCTACTCTTCATCCCTGTATTTCCTTTATACAGGAGCAATTCTAGGTTAAAAGTTGGGAGATGGGTAGGTGGTCCCATTCCTCAACTTGCAGGTCATGCCTAATCTCTAGATACGGTCTTGAAAGGTTCTCCCTCCCCTTTGTTGGGAATTTCAGTTAACATCATTCATGTTGGATCCAGGGAGCCTCTTCCCTCAACAGACGAATACATAAAGAAAATATTGTACATTTACACAATGGAGTACTACTCAGCTATTAATTAAAAACAATGACTTCATGAAATTCACAGGCAAATGGATAGAATTAGAAAATATCATCCTGAATGAGGTAACACAGTCACAAAAGAACACACATGGTATGTACTCACTGATAAGTGGGTATTAGGAAAAAGCTCGGAATACCCATAATACAATTTACAGACCATATGAAACTCAAGAAGAGTAGATGCTTCAGTCCTACTTGGGGGAACAAAATAAGCATGGGAAGTAGAAGATGGGAGGGACTTGGAAGAGAAGAGGGATTGTCCTCATATATCATAACATTACCAAATTCATTCTTGCAAAATTTCACAGAATATCAATGGTACTACTGCTTTGTGGGAAAACCAAAATTTTAGGACCATTTTATTTGACTTAGTTGTCTACATATCCAATATTAAGAGGATTCTGTAGTTATTAAAAGGCTGTATAAGTGTCAGTTAATTATTTTTTACTTTTTAGATAAAAGTTTACCCTATGACAGAAACAAAAGGTTTATCCTTGATTTTGTTACCCCACATTTAAGATTTTCACCAGGAGAATCTCAGTTTACTTAGTGCTAATATTTAGAATCACCTTCCACAAAGGATAAGCAAACTTTACACTGAAATGAAATTTATTTTGTTCCTACTCACTTGGGTTTACTAGAATATGCATAAGGGCCTTTGTCAAAAGGCCACCTAGGACTATATTTTAATTCTTCTCTGATTTTAAAACAAGGATGTAATCAGAAGACTACATGCTTCTCTAACCATTGTGATCAATACTGTTATATTCAAGATTTTAACATTTATATACTCTTCAGAGTTCTATCTGTAGTTTCAATTCTGTCCAGTTCAAATGTGTTGGGCTGGTATTTATGGTTATTAATTATTTTCCCCTCATATTTTTTTAATAAATTAATTATTTTTTTTACATTCCGTATTTTATTTCCCCCACTCCTGTCCACCCTCCAACTGTTCCATATCCCATACCTCCTTCTAACCCCCTGTATCCATGTGGATGTCACCCCACCACCCCACCTGACCTCTAAACACCCTGGGGTCTCCAGTCTCTTGAGGGTTATATGTATCATCTCTGAATGAACATAGACCTAGTTGTCCTCTGCTGTATGTGTGTTGAGGGTCTCATATCAGCTGGTGTATGCTGCCTGTTTGGTGGTCCAGTATTTGAGAGATCCCGGGGGTCCAGATTAATTGAGAATGCTGATCCTCCTACAGGGTTGCCCTTCTCCTCAACTTCTTTCAGCCTTTCCCTAATTCAACAACAGGGGTCAGCAGCTTTTGTCCACTGGTTGAGTACAAATATCTGCATCTGACTTAGCTGCTTGTTGGGTTTTCCAGAGTGTGGTCATGATAGGTCCCTTTTTAGGTCCCTTTTTGTTAGCGTTCCATAGCCTCAGTAATAGTGTCAGGTCTTGGAACCTCCTCTTGAGCTGGATCCCACTTTGGGCCTGTCACTGAACCTTCTTTTCCTCAGGCTCCTCTCCATTTTCATCCCTGCAATTCTTTCAGACAGAAACAATTATAGGTTAGAGTTGTGACTGTAGAATAGCCCCCCTCCCTCATTTGGTCTCCTATCTTCCTGCTGGAGGTGGGCTCTATAAGTTCCCTCTCTCTACTGTCAGGCATTTCATCTAAGGTCCCTCCCTTTTAGTCCTGAGAGTCTCACCTCCCAGGTCTCTGGTACATTCTGGAGGGTCCCCCCAACCTCCTACCTCCTGAGGTTACCTGTTTCCATTCTTTCTGCTGACCCTCAGGACTTCAATCCTTTTCTCTCACCCAATATCCGATCAGGTTCCCTTCTCCCCCCACACAGCCCCCGAGTCTGCTTCCCCTGAAAACTTTTTAAATTGAAAAATTTTGTCTCTCTCAAGGACCTTCTTGCAATATTTAAGCAACAAATTCATTTTAATACAGTACAATGAACCAAAATATTTTTATCACAATGCCAGTTTTTGAAATACCCAGTGAAAAATTACTTTATTTATACCTATGGTTCTCAGAACAGTTCATAATCTCTTTGTCTTTTAGCATTTTCATAAAGGTACTCTGCCTGTTACTATCTTCTTTTCCCGTCCTCGTCCCTATAGTCTCCAAATAATTAAGTCTCTTCACTTTTTGAGACAAAGATAAAGAAACACTTTTTTTACTATTAGTGTTTAACTTCCTTTAAATTTTACTTAAATAGTAGAGAGATAATTTTCTGATCCATAGTCAGGCATGTTATCCATTATGCCACTGGCCCACCATGCAGTTAGATATTTTTTACTGTGCTTATCTTGATTCACATATGGTTTTGTTTCCTCCCTTTAAGCGAATGATAATGATGATGTATTATTGCTCCTTATAAGCTTTTATCAGTGTATTACTTTATTATACTATTCATAATACACATATTTAATAGTAACTTTAAAAAGGGTATGTTAGAATATCCATTGGTGATTTTAAAAGGAAATCTTTTATCCCCTGAAATTCAAGAAAGATCTCTGAAGGAGCTATCATCTTGATCTCTAGCCTTTACTCTTACCTACAAAACATTATCCCTAACCGACACAAACGTGTGCATTGCAGCTGAGAGCATTATTACTTTATTTGATCTTATTTCAGAGTAAGGCTTGCTAGAATTTACAACCCTAGAGAATACATGAATAGAGTAATGCCCATATTAAGTAGCCTCATTCACGTCATACAAAGTCCACAAAAAGTATATTTTTCTAAATATTTTGATATTTTCATTGAAGATGCAGAAGTTTAGAAATTTTTGTAGGAGAAAATAATATATCTGGTGGAAATCTTGCCTTCTAATGAGTGAAATCTCTTCTCTCACTTTATAAATATAGGTCCGGTATAGTCAGGGTCTGTATTCCTGCACAAAATATCATGACCAAGAAGCAAGCTGGAGAGGAAAGGTTTATTCAGCTTATACTGCCACATTACTGTTCATCACCAAAGGAAGTCAGAACAGGAAATCACACAGGGCAGGAACTTGGAGGCAGGAGCTGATGCAGAGGTCATGGAGGGATGCTGCTTACTGGCTTCCTTACCTGGCTTGCTCAGCTTGCTTTCTTATAGAACCCATGATTACAAACCCAGAGATGGCACCACCCTCCATGGGCTCTCACACCCTTGATCACTAATTGAGAAAATGTCTTACAGCTGGATCTCATGGAGGCATTTCCTCAAGAGAGGTTCCTTTCTTCTGAGATAACTCAAACTTGTGTCAAGTTGACACACAAAACCAGCCATTACTGGTCCCATAGAATAGAAGTAAGCTTCCAGATAACACAGTGATGATTAAATTTTTTATATGAGTCCTGATTTCTTGACTATGAGTCTAGGGAGATTATTTCATTACTGTGATTTTGTGATTCCCAGAAATAAGTAGAGAAAAAAATATAATGTGGTTTTTATTCTACCTTGATTACCACCTCTCTATTGATCATCATTATATTTGTGTCTCTGGGACTGGTTTTTCATCTAACAGTGGGCCCATAAGTTTACGACTACTTTAGATATTTAAGAATATCCTTGACAGAGGATAAGAGCTCTCTCACCATCTACTCAGATATTGTCCTACTATTCCTCATATGATTGGCACATCTGCTGAAGCCTGAAGGCAGAATATTCTTTGGCCATCCTTCTCACTTAATATATACATTAAATATACATCGATATTTTGTCTTACAGGAATATATTTCCTTACTATTCTAATCAAATTATATAATCAATAATTTCCTTATTTCTTCCTAACTAGGTTAATTTATTTTTTTATAATTAATTGTTTTATTTATTTACATGACAAATGTTGCCTCCCTCCAGGTCTCCCTACCCAGAATTCTTTACTCTATCCTCTCTCCCCTATACTTCTACATGGGTGCTCCCCACCCCGACTGCTACCCCCTGGCATCTCCTTTCCCTGGGGCATCAAGTCTTTACAGGCTTAGGTACATCTTCTCCCACAGAGACTAGACAATGCAGTCCTGTGCTACATATGTGCTGGGGAACCTTTGTTTGGTGGATGCCCTTGGTTGGTGGCTTAGTCTCTGGGAGCTCCCAGGGATCCAGGTTATTTGATACTGTTGGTTTTACTATGGGGTTGCCATCCCCTTTAGCTTGTTTTACCATACATTCCACATACACTTTTGGAGATCCACTTACTTTATAACAGCCAGAATTATCTTCTAAAATATGGTAAAATAACATCCACAACTTTTCCAATTCTCTTCAGTAGAATCTGATTCTCTGGAGATCATGTTTTATTTAGTTTGCAGTCTTCAGTCTTCTTGCCCCCAATCTAGTCTAACTTCTTACATTTTTTTATTATTATTATTATTTTATTTTCTGTATTCTTTATTTACATTCCAAAGGATTTCACCTTTCCCAGTTCCCCCCTCCCCGAAAGTCCCATAAGCCCTCTTCCCTCCCCCTGTTCCCCATTTGCCTAAGAATTTCATGAATCCATTGTTTTTAATTGTTGAGTAGTATTCCATTGTGTAAATACACATGGAAAATATCTCTGATAAAATTGAAGAAATATATAGAAAAAAAAAACGTTAAGATTGACTATTTCATTGAACAATTATACATATAAAATGGTAGGCATAAAAATATTCCTAAGTTGATTGAAAGTGGAATTGTAAACATTTTCTGATAAAATTGAAAATCTACAAGGAAAATATTTCTGATAAAACTCAAGAAATATATAGAAAAACACATTAAAACTGACTATTTCATGAAAAGTTATACAGATAAGATAGTAGGCATAAAAATATTCCTAAATTGATTGAAAGTAGAAGTAAAAACATTTTCTGATAAAACTGAAGATTTACATGGAAAATATCTCTGATAAATTGAAGAAATTTATATAAATTGGTAGGAATTAAAATATTCCTAAGTTGATTGAAAGTAGAATTATAAACATTTTCTGATAAAATTGAAGATTTACATGGAAAATATTTCTGATAAAATTGGAAAAAATATATGGAAAAACATTAAAATTGAAGATTATCATGGAAAATTATACAGATAAAATGGTAGGCATAAAAATATTTCTAAGTTGATTAAAAGTTAAATTATAAACATTTTCTGATAAAATTGAAGATTAACCTGGAAAAAAATCTCTCATAAAATTGAAGAAATATATAAAAAATGCGTTAAGATTGAGTATTTCATGGGAAAATTATACAGATAAAATGGTAGGCATAAAAATATTCCTAAGTTTTTTGAAAGCAGAATTATAAACATTTTCTGATAAAATTGAAGATCTACAAGGAAATTATTCCTGAAAAAATTCAAGAAATATATAGAGAAGCATGTTAAAACTATTAATTGGAAAATTATACAGATAAAATAGATGGTATAAAATGTTCCTAAGTTGATTGAAAGTAAAATTATAGACATTGTTTGATAAAACTGAAGATCCACATGGAAAATACTTCTGACAAAATTGAAGAAAAATACAAAGAAACGTTAAAATTGAAGATTATCATGGACAATTATACCGACAAAATGGTAGGCACAAACATTCCTAAAATGATTGAAAGTGGGATGACAAACACTCCCACCCCCTGACGAAACCAAAGATCTACATGAAAAGCACCTCCGACAAAATCGAAGAAATACACAGAAAAAATGTTAAAATTAAAGATTATCATGGAAAATAATGCAGTCAAAATGATAGACACAAAAAGCATTACTGAATTGAAAGAGGAGTCACAAACATTTTCTGATAAAATCGAAGATCCACCTGAAAAACATCTCTCTTAGACTATGTTTTTTGTTGGGAAATTGAGTCTATTGACATTATAAGATATTAAGGAATAGTGATTGTTACTTCCTGTTATTTTTGATGTTCTTTTTATGTTTGTGTGGTTACTTTCTTTTGAGTTTGTTGGAAAAAGATTACTTTCTTGCTTTTTCTAGGGTATAGTTTCCCTCCTCATGTTGGCATTTTCCATCTACTATCCTTTGTAGGGCTGGATTTGTGGAAAGATACTGTGTAAATTTGGTTTTATCATGGAATATCTTGGTTTCTCCATCTATGGTAATTGAGAGTTTTGCTGGATATAGTAGTTTGGGCTGGCATTTGTGTTCTCTTAGGGTCTGTATGAGATCTGCCCAGGTTCTTCTGGCTTTCATCCTCTCAGGTGAGAAGTCTGGTGTAATTCTGATAGCCCTACCTTTATAGGTTACTTGACCTTTCTCTCTTACTGCTTTTAATATTCTTTCTTTGTTTAGTGCATTTGGTGTTTTGATTATTATGTGTCGGGAGGACTTTCTGGTCTAGTCCAGTCTGTTTGGAGTTCTGTAGGCTTCTTGTATGTTCATGGACATATCTTTCTTTAAGTTAGAGAAGTTTTATTCTATAATTTTGTTGAAGATATTTACTGGCCCTTTAAGTTGGAAATCTTCACTCTCTTCTATACTTATAATCCTTAGGTTTGGTCTTCTCATTGTGTCCTGGATTTCCTGGATGTTTTGGGTCACACGTTTTTTGCATTTTGCATTTTCTTTAACTGTTGAGTAAATGTTTTCTATGGCATCTTCAGCCCCTGAGATTCTTTCTTCTATGTCTTGTATTCTGTTGTTGATGTTTGCATCTACGACTCCTGAATTCTTTCCAAGATTTTCTATCTCCAGAGATGTTTCACTTTGTGATTTCTTTATTGCTTCTACTTCCATTTTTAGATCCTGGATGGTTTTGTTCAGTTCCTTCACTTGTTTGTTTGTGTTCTCCTGTAATTCTTTCAGGGATTTTTTTGTTTCCTCTTTAATGGCCTCTACCTGCTCACCCATGCTCCCCTGTATTTCTTTCATGGATTTTTGTGTTTCTTCTTTAAGGGCCTTTACCATTCGACCCATATTCTCCTGTATTTCCTTAAGGGAGTTATTTATGTCCTTCTTGATGTCCTCAAAGAGTATCGTGAGAAGAGACTTTAAATCCAACTCTTGCTTTTCTGGTGTGCTGGGTCATCTAGGACTTGCTGTGGTGGGAGAACTGGGCTCTGATGTTGCTAAGTAGCCTTGGTTTCTGTTGATAGGGTTCTCGTGCTTGCCTTTCTCCATCTGGTTATCTCTGGTGTTAGTTGGTCTTGTTGTCTCTGGCTGGAGCTTGCCCCTCCTATGGGCCTGTAAGCCTGTGTTTATACTCCTGGGAGACCAACTCTCTTCTGGTAGGGTCTGTGCAAGAGAAGGATGTGGAGCTGTCTGGTTCCCTGCTGCAAATGGCAGCCGGAAGGGAAGACTCCTGTCCCAGCTACTCTGATGATCATATGCCTTTTGTGCTCCTATCTGTACCCCTCCAGAGAGAAGGTGGAGATCTCACCTCTGTGCTCAGAAGTGAAATTGCTGCTGGGAGATCATTCTCTCCTGGTGAGCTAAGCACAGAAGGCTGTGGAGCTTCCTGGTTCCCTGCTGCAAATGGTGGCTGGAAGGGAAGACTTCCTGTCCTGCTGCTCCACTGATCTTATGCCTTATGTGCTCCTAGCTGTACTGCTCCAGAGAGAAGGTGGAGATCTCACTTCTGTGCTCAGAAGTGAAATTGCTGCTGGGAGATCACTCTCTCCTGGTGGGCTAAGCACAGAAGGCTTTGGAGCTGCCTGGTTCCCTGCTGCGGATGGAGGCTGGAAGGGAAAACTCCTGTCCTAAAAGCAACACTGAATGTATGCCCTGTGCCCTCCTAGCTGTACTGCTCCAGAGAGAAGGTGGAGATCTCACCTCAGAGCTCAGCAGTGAAATCAGTGAAATCGCTGCTGGGAGATCACTCTCTCCTGGTGGGCTAAGCACAGTAGGCTATGGAGCTGCCAGGTTCCCCTACTGCAAATGGTGGCTGGAAGGGAAGACTCCTGTCCCAGCTGCTCCACTGATCTTATGCCCTGTGAGCTCCTAGCTGTACTGCTCCAGAGTGAAGGTAGAGATCTCGCCTCCGAGCTCAGCCGGAGATCACTCTCTCCTGGTAGGCTAAGCCCAGAAGGCTATGGAGCTGCCTGGTTCCCCGCTGCAAATGGTGGCTGGAAGGGCAACTTATTACATTTTAAAGGAGGAAACTGAGATCTAGAGAAAAAAATATATTTACTTTGGTATATAGCTAATATACTTAAGATTCACTTGTACTTTTATTCAATCATTGTATTATTTGACAGCAGTGTTCCAAGCTATATAAACAGTTCAATAGCATAATGAAATGTGTGAATATTTCAAAAAATCAAATGAGGACTGACTTAAAAGTGTCTCCTGGTAACTATAAGAAACAAAAAGCAATACGTCTGTGTTCTTTACTCTGAAATTACTACATATTTATTATAAGACAAATTTTAATTTTAATATATTTTTGCACATGTCTACATTCATGTAGGTGTATGTGTGTGCATGTACATGTTTTTATGCAAGTCAGAAAAGAATCTACAGAGATTGGTTTACTTCTTCCAGTATGTAGATTCAATGGATAGAACACTGGTAGTCAGGTTAGCAGCCAGAGCATTTGCCAGTTGAATCAACCCTGAATTCCAGACCAAAATTAGAAGGTTTAATTCTGCTTCAAGTCAACAGCATGACTTCCAAATGCTAAATTTTGTCCCCACCAAACATTACAGAATATAGTAAATTGAAACAGGTAATGTCCATGGAATTAACTTGAAATTAATTTTCCCTTATTGTTCATATTCAAATGACAAATACTCTTTTATCCCAAAGGAGGGCTTGACTGAAAGAAACGTATCCCTATTCATAACAAGGAATATTTTTCTATTCATGAAACAAAGTTTGAAATTGAACTAAAATAATTTAATTACACTATATAATTAACTTCCACAATTTTTAAAGTCAAGAGGCCTGTGGGATCTGGCTATTTGTAGAGATGTTTAATCCTTTTTTACTTTAGTATTCATTAAACAATGGTAATTCCTTCCTAATTCCCCTCTGACACACATTATGCCTCCAAAGAAGAAAAGACCTTAAACAGAGCCCTTTCTTTAAACAGAGCTGCTGAGTATGTCAAATTATTCAGGCAAGAACTCAGTGAACAACTAAAACAATAGTTTCAAACAGATGACACTGTGTTTTAAGAACAAAAAAAATGTTAAATAAACTACTGGGGCATGAATTAAGCTACCAATGGGAAATCTCAGTGAGCTTTAAATCCATGCCTGAGATTGTGAAAGTATTCCCAAGTGGAGCCAGCAGTTTAAAAGGCATTTATGCAAATCTACTCCAAATGAAGAGAAGGAAAAGTAGAGGTGACAGAGAAGCACTCTTATTCAGTACTGAAACTACACTTTAGTGCCCAAATACTTGACTTTCTAGCATATATACATCAACTATTTCTTTCTAATCTTGAGATTGTATTTTTATTAGTACCCTAGTACAGTATCTCTTTAGCTAGAAAACTTATGTGAGCCAGAGCAATGTAAATTTGAAGGAAGAGATTATTTGAGAATTCTCTCTCTCTCTCTCTCTCTCTCTCTCTCTCTCTCTCTCTCTCTCTCTCTCTCTCTCTCTCTCTCTCTGTGTGTGTGTGTGTGTGTGTGTGTGTGCATGTGTGTTTGTGTGTGTGTATGTATGTATGTGTGTGTTCGTGTGTGTGTATTCTCAATAAATACTTCCACAATGGTCAGGAATGTTCATCTTTCATACATAAAAGCTCCATGAGAAGCATGTAAAAATATTTCTCAACTAAATAAGCATCTATGAGGATACCCACTAATAGAGACTAAATGACAGGAACAGTGGTACAGAAGTAAAAAATGATTGCCCTCAGTAAATGTAGCAGTTTGCACAAATGGTTCCCATAGGACCATAAGGAGGGGCACTTTCAGGACATGTGGCTTTCTAAGTGTAGCCTTGTTGGAGGAAGTGTGTTGCTGAGGGACAGGCTTTGCGATCTCATGTTCAAGCTAGGTCTAGTGTGGTAGTCTCCTGCTGACTGAAGATTAAAATGTAGCACTCTCAGCTCCTTCTCTAGCACCATGTCTGCCTAGATTCTGCCATGTTTCCTGCCATGATGAAAATATAATAATCCTCTGAACTATAAGTCACCCTTCAGGTAGATCTTTTCTTCACAGGGTTTGCCATAGTCATGGTGTATCTTCACAGCAAAGGGAAACCCTAAGACATGGTTCTATAAGCAATAATTTCATGGTTGTGATTTTTCTCCATTACTTGAACATTTTATTTGTAATCTAGTAAGTATGCAGTATTGCTCACTTTGGTTTTGATTGCTTATCTCTAATACCTAAAAGTGCTAACTAGCTTTTCATGTACATACTACATAGTTATATATATTTTCTAAAGAATGGTGAATTTCACTGTTCTCCTTGATTATTATTCTTGTAATTTAAGTTGTATGTATAATGTTTTAGATATTGGTTCTTTATTATATATATATATATAATATAATATGTAAGTATTATATATTATATAATATATAAGTATAAGTATATATATATATATATATATAATACTTAGTAAATTTTTTCTTCTATTTTGGGAATTATCATTTTCCATTCTTGATCATTTTAAAAGGGTAAATAATGTTGCTTTTGATATAGTACAACAGCTGAGCTATTTTCTTTAGTACATTTGCCTTTTTGGTACAATATTTAGTAAGGCCCTTTCAGCTTAAAATAAACAATATGTAGTTCTATTCTGAGAATTGTATGCTATAAGCCTCTATATTTTGGTCAATGATTCATTATAAATTATTACTTCTATATGACTTAAATAGGTGCATATGAATACCTATCTGTCATAGGACCATTTATTGAAAAATATACTTTTCACATTATATCATACTGAAAAATTTCTCAAAAACAAGAGATAATAAATATTGAGGTAATATCTGTATTGTATAATGAATTTCCTTGGCCTACATATCTCTCTGTATATCAGTACTTTTCCAGTTTTGAAAACAACTGTTACAAGGTTTAAAAGTAAAAACATGGTTCCTTATTAAAAGAATATTTAACTTATATATCTCTCATGTGTTCCATCCTGTGTGCAGGTTTTCCTCCAACCTCTCCTCCCCCACCTCTCCTCTTTTGCAGATTCCTCTCCTCCTCCATTTCCCTTTAAAGAAGAGCAGGCCAAGAGGGAACACATACCTGTAATGGCCTAGAAGGCCAGGAAGCAGAGGCTGGATAACCTGGAGACCTAGGATAAAACTAGGCATTACTGGGAAGAAAAGTCAATGAAAATATGATTCTTACAATCTGGTTCTTTTAAAAAACACATTTATTGAACTATAATTGACATAAAATTCCCATTTAAAATGTGGAAATTTTTTTATAAGTTTGAACAATGTAAATATCTGTCACCAAGTTCAAAGTAATAGACAACATTTCCTTAAATATCTTCCTTTTATTTTTTTCCTGCACTTATTATTTTGTTTATGGCAAGAAAGCAACACTCAGTCCACTGTTGTGGATGGGGTTGGTGCTTTTCTTGTGAAGCAATGCCCTAATAAATAAAGGAGACAATCACTGGATGAGTAGGTGGGACTTCAGGATTTGACTGAAAGAGAGAAGGAGGAGGGAATTTGTTCTCCTTGTAACCTGGACAGCAGAGAGGTAAGATGTAGTTGTTAGAGTTTCCTAGTGTCATGGTGAATCCTTATGGATCAGATTTTAATAAAGCTTACAAGATTACGTTTCAGTTGTTTTGCCCAGAGATTGATTTACCATTGTTTCTGAACTAAGTTTGTTTTGCATTTTCCTTCATGCTGTGGCTCCTCTGGGTTCAAGAAAGAAAGGCATGGTGGCCAAGCTTGAGTTTGCTTGAGGTGCTCCACAAAGGCTATGGGGGATTTGAAGCACTGGGCTGGTGTGGTAGAGACTCACTGGTAGGAACCTAGTGAGTTGAGTGGAGAGGTTGTGGAGTTCAGAGTCAGAATCTCCAAGAGATAAAAACAGGTCAGCCATTGCCTGCCAGTGCATGGCCAACCAGTCCACTGGGGCAAAGGCTCAAGCGAGGAAACAAGCTGGTTCTACTTTTAAAATATTTCTCTCAAAAATCCACCATCTTAAAATCTGAAATGATATATAATATTGTTAATTAAACTTTCTGTGCTGTGTTTCAAGTTAAAAAGAATTTATTAATTTAGCGGCAATGGAACTTTACAAACACTGAATTGTAACTCCCTGTTATCCCTCCCACTGAGTTCCTGGAACCAGAGTTATACTATGTATTTGACTATGTATTTAACTCATTTTCATTCTTCATGGTCTGATTTGAAAGCTTTTCCATTCCATAGTTGGTTAAAATTTTATTGTCATCATAACAATATTAAGAATATTGCGAGGTGAGACCTTTTAACAGATAGTTATAAATACTTTCAGAAATGTTTTCAAAAATTTGTATGAAAGTCATCTCCAGGACTTTCTTTTTCTTCTGATCTCTTTTCTCTACAAGTACTGCCACTTTAAGCTGTTAAAATGTTTTAAAAAGTATGTCTGACTACTTTCAATAAGTACCTTAAAATAAAAACTTGACTGTTGGTCATACTCTGAACAAATCAAAATAAATTCATTATGCAAGGTTTTCCAGATGCTGCCAAAGAAGTCAAACACTAACAAGCCTTTCTATCTGGGGTTATGTGTCAAGTTACAAACATTTCCTTTCTACTCTCTTAACTTCTGTTACACGTGTTTTCACAACCATCATAATTGGGAAAGTATTGATTTTCAAGATTCCCAGAAAAGTAGATAGTGGGGAATGAAAAAAAAGGTCATGATCAACCTTAACAAGGCTTGCTCCTTTATGGAAACTCTTATTTTTTCCTAAATATAAATTCTCTAGATTTTAAAGTATTTTTAAAATTCTACAATTTGGATAATGTTTATTTTAAGAATTTTTACAAGCATTCTTAAAGCTCTAACATATAAATCTTATACCAGGAGGTTTAGAGTGTGTCATTCTGGGAAAGTTTCTCTTAACAACATCTCAAGGAAAATAAAGGCCTGCTTAAGGCTGAAATGATATACTTGTGAATGAATAAATGTGAATTTGAGAGAAACATAATCTAGGTTTCTAGGACTGATTATTCATTCCTTCTATGTTGTGCTATCCAATAGAACATTTCTTCTCTGATTTCTCTTCTCTTTCTTTCTCAAAATACACAGTCCCTCATAAAAAGGAAGTAACATATCTGGGTCTTGTTAAATTAATATTGGATAATTGATTAAAACATAGAACTGCTTTTTGGTCATCTCCATGAAGAATTTTACAGTCTTTACTATCTTTCTTGATCTTTATTTTTACACATTTTTACTAGTGGTTTATAATATGGGGATAATACAAAGATAGTTATTAATAGTGATTTTTTTCTTAGACCCTTGTGAAATCTTTGCATGAAGGTGAAACAGTAGTATTTACTTTTACTCCAATGTGAGCATTGTTAATATATTTTTAATAATATATGGCCCTTCTCCCTAAGAAACAGGTACTTGTTCAATGCAGTCAGGCAAAGGAGCCCCAAAACAAATGGCAGAGGATAAAAATAGATTTGTGATCCTATCACAGATATCATTTAGAATGATTTTCCTCCCTCACTTGAAAAATAAAAATTTGTATCCTACCAAATGTCTTAATGTACCTTATAAAAACTTGTAGAATCATTTATCTCTGATGACAAACAAGCATTCACAAAGCTACCTGAATTAAATGCATAACAATGTGAAAGAAGATATTAGATTTTATGTACAGTCCACTAAATATAACTACATAAATTATTTTCTTCCATTTAGTAAGACCTTCCTTCTACCCAAAGAAAGGCAATCAATATCTTGCTCAATACACCATTATTTTTTTCCACACAGTAGTACAGTACATACTAACAGTTGTAGTGGCGGTAATAATAATATCAGAGGTGATGGTAATTAGTTTCAGTAGTTGGAATAGTTATCTTCAGTGATAGAGTAATGTATCAAATATTATTGCAAACTAATATCAGTTATCTCAGCTTACGTTCTTTATAAATATATATGGTGGGCTCTATTATTAATAATATTTTACAGATGAATATATTATAACTTTATTAAAGGTCCTGTAGCTAGAAAGTGACCAAGATTCAACCTATTGTTATTTTTATACCAAGGAAGCTTCAACATTTGCCCCATATTTATATAGTCCATCTAATGATAACCAAATAAAAAGAACAAAGGAAAAGTAAGTTAAAGAAAAATTCCATTAAAAATTTAAAAAACAGGAGAAAACAAATGGAAAACAACCACAGTAATTTCAGCTCTTGATCCCTGAGTTTGTTACAACTATCTTACAGCTTTAGAGTGTGTGTGTATGCTGTGGTAATTTGTATCCCAGGTGGTATACCAAGGAAAACTTGGAGTAAAAGTATCTATTCATTTGACTAGGATATTCTTCCTTGTCACTCTGAAAAAGTGATATTTAGAAATTTATACTAAGTTGGGGAGATTTTATTAGAGAAAGCTTACATAATGATAGACCATTCAGTGATTTTGAATTTTAATGTAAATACAAACCTTCATACAGGGAATGAATTTAAACATGGCTGCCTAAATTTTGCTCCAATGATTGTTAACTTTTTCTAGCTCTGAACTGTGAGGTATAAGTTTGAAATTATTTTGACATTTGACAATGTAAACAACACGCATACATTTGTGCATAAAGACATACACACATTTACTTTAAGCCTTTAAAACCCCCAATGTTATATTTGCAGTGAGTGCTTAAATACAAGATGTTCTGAATATTTTGTTCTCTTAATATATTGTACATCTATACTTCCTAAGGAAATGTTCAAAGTCTTTAGTGATCATAGACATGCAAATCAAAACACCCCTGAGATTCCACCTTATACCAATCAGAATGGCTAAGACCAAAACCTGAGGTGACAACACATGTTGGTGAGGATGTAGAGAAAGAGGAACACTCCTCCATTGCTGATGGGATTACAACCACTCTGGAACTCAGTCTGGAGGTTCCTGAAAAAATTGGAAATAGATCTATCTGAAGACCCAGCAATACCACTCTTGACAATATACCCAAAAGATCACTCACCTTAATACCACAGAGTCACATGCTCCACTATGTTCACAGCACCCTTACTTGTGATAGACAGAAGCTGGAAACAACCCAGATGTTCCACTACAGAAGAATGGATACAGAAAATGCGGTTCATTTACACAATGGAATACTACTCAGCTATTAAGAACGAGGACATCTTGAGATTTGCAAGCAAATGGATGAAACTAGAAAATATCATCCTGAGTGAGGTAACTCAGATCCAAAAGGACATGCATGGTATATACTCACTAAAAAGTGAATATTAGCCAAAAACTAGTACAGAATACCCAAGATACAGTCCACTGAACTCAAAAAGGTCAATAAGCTGAAGGGCCCAAGTGAGGATGCCTCAGTTCCACTTGGGAGGGAGAAGAAAGTAATCACAATTGGGGGGGGAGGGAGAGACCTAGGAGGGAAAGTGGACACAGGGGAGAGAGGAGTCAAGGGGAGAGGGGAACCTGATCTGTATTGGGTGAGCGAAAAGAACTGAAGCCCTGAGGGCCAGCAGAAAGAATGGAAACAGGCAACCTTGGGAGGTAGGAGGTTGCGGGGACCCTCTAGAATGCACCAGAGACCTGGGAGGTGTTAGACTCTCAGTACTCGAAGGGAGGGACCTTAAGTAAAATGCCCTACAGTAGGGAGAGGGAATTTATAGAGCCCACCTCCAGTAGGAAGACAGGGCATCAAATGAGAGAGAACTGGTCCATCCCACAGTCACAATGACTCATAATTGTTCCTGTCTGAAAGAATTACAGGGATGGAAATGAAGAGGAGCCTGAGGAAAAGAAGGTCCAGTGATAGTCCCAAAGTGGGATTCAGCTCAACGGGAGGTCCCAAGGCCAGACACTATTACTAAGGCTATAGAGCACTCACGAAAAGGGACCTATCATGACTGCCCTTTGAAAGACCGAACCAGTAGCTGAAAGAGTCAGATGCGGATATCTGCACCCAACCAATGAACAGAAGTCACTGACCCCTGTGGTTGAATTATGGAAAGGCTTAAAGAAGCTGAGGAGGGGAGTGATCCTGTAGGAGGACCAGCAGTCTCAACTAATTTAGACCCCCAAGATCTCTCAAACACTGGACCATCAAACAGGCAACATGCACTAGCTGATATGAGGCCCCTTTCCAGCAGAGGACTGCTCGTTCTATGTTCAATCAGAGAAAATGTACCTAATTCTCAAGAAACTGGAGGCCCCAGGGAATTTAGAGGTCAGATTGGATGGAGCATATGGGGCAGGGACATCCTCATGGAGGCTGGGTGGAGAGGGTGGTGGGATATAGAACAGTAGGAAGGTGGATGGCGAGGTTGGCGGGGGGGGGGGTGGATAAAATCTCGAGTGTAAAAATAAATAAATACATATATAAAAGAAAAAATAAACTGAGCATGAATTTCTTTTTATTTTATTGATTTCACCTTGCATTTAAATTTCTATTTGTGAGACATATAAATAATGACTATATCTCAATGAGTATTGTCCCTGTCCATAAACTTTCCTTTTACATGTGTTATTGGCAATGTTGTTATTACAGTATTGACAAAACATGAGGGGAGAAAGCAAAATTTATGGTTTGCTAAATGTATTTCAAGATGCAGGGAATGTAGGAAAAGTGTACAATAGCAAACAAATGTACTTTCTTAAATCACTCAGTAAGTACAATTGCTCTATTTCTTTTCTGTTGGATGTTATTTTCTGAAGATGTAGGTGCCCTAATTTGGCTCTCAGTTAGTTCAATCCTTGCTTTGGCTTAGCGTTATTATGTAACTCTGCAGCTATCTTCAAATAATTAGATGTAATCCTCAAAGTGTCAATTTAGGAACTCTAGTTAAATTGTTTCTGTCCAAAGCTTTCTTTTCACCCAAGACTTTGGGTCTGAGACTCTGTGGAGAGAGAATAACTAATAAAGGAATAATTCATCAACATTAGAAAGCTCTAGCTCATTCACGTAACTTGCTGTTATTTGAATGAACTCTCTTTAAAAGTAGTTCGCTAGGACAGCAATTTGTAATGTCAGTGTTGGATGAGCAATTAGGACTCCATTGTCTCCACAGGTAGCATATTTGAATGGGGGCTGGTATACTTATTAGGAACTTTCGGGGAGGGAGGAAACGGGAAAGGGAAAATGATTTGGAATGTAAATAACAAAACTTAGAAAACAAAAAAAAAATTAAAAAAAATAAAGTTGTCTGAGATCTGGCAGGGGGAAAAAAAGGATATTGTAAAGAAATCATTCTTATTTGTTCATCTTCTTTCCCCACTGACTTTCCCCATTTACATTTCCCCTTCCCCCTCCACTCCTCCCCTTAATTTTAAAATGTTCCTCTCCTGCTCTCACGGGACTTATATTCCTTTATGTTCTTGTTCTTCTTTTCCCTTCTTCAATTAGATCTCGTCTTCTAATCTCTTAGCATACATTCCAGATTTATCTATTTTAGCCATAACACTATCAATCACAACACTGAATGTAGTAGCACAGTGTAAAACATTTTAGGCCTCAATTATACATAAGAGTTGTTACACCCATTAAGCAAAATACTGGTCATTTCAGAATTTCTTATTATCTGAGAAAGCAATGTCTTTCAATCACTGAAAATTCTTTTGGTTGGTTCTGTTTTCCCTAGCAGATGAACTCTCAAATGTTTGAATATCTGATTTTGTCTCAGACGTCCCTGTTTGATAGTCTCACTTGGATGCCTCATTAGCATTTTAGTTTTCACATTCATTGCTGAAGCATAGTTTTTATTTACTAGAGACTCTTGACCTCTTAGAACTTGCTTCTGGGGGACTGCCAGGCTCAGAGACAGAAAGGCAGAATATTGCTTGGGTCTCAGGCGGCTTGTGTGTACGCTGCTCCCAAGAGCTAGGCAGATCTGCAGTAATCAGCGCGCCAGCTCTGCTGTGAGACTCCTGCCTGGCAGAGGGACCCCCCACGCCCCGCACTGGGCGGGAGCCTACCAGCTTCCCCTCCACGACCTCTGTTCCGGTAAACTGCACTGAAGAGACAGGTATCCAGGTTCTCCCCAATATAACATCGCTTGGGACACAGCCTGTTGGGGCTTCCATCTGCTCCCAAGAACGGGACAGCGCTGTGGTCATCTGGGCGCCAGATCTGCTGTAAGCCATCCCCTCTGTAGGGTGACCAGCACCACCGAGAGAGTGCAGAGTGCACTCTGCCATCTTTGCTCCAGTGTCCAGGTAGTTGGGACAGCCAGGCTCGGAGACAGAAAGGCATAATATCGCTTGGGTCTCTGGCAGCTTGTGTGTACGCTGCTCCCAAGAGCTGGGCAGATCTGCAGTAACCAGCACGCCAGCTCTGCTGTGGGACTTCTGCCTGGCAGAGGGACGCCACCTTCCCCCCCACTCTGGGAGAGATCACACACCCCTGCACAGGGCAGGAGCCTACCAGCCTCCCTTTGGTGACCTCTTATCCAGGAATCCACTACGCTGAGCCTTTGGATGTGCAAGGACTCCCCAATATAACATCACTTGGGGCAAGGCACATCAGGGCTCCAAAGTCACTCAGGAGCAGGGCAGGCCCCAGAAATCGGTGCCAGGGGAATCCTGGTAATCCAGGGGGGCCAGAAATAGCTTTGCAGGCTCACAGGAGGTCCAACCAACAGCCAGTGACAGCAGGACCAACTAACATCAGAGGTAACCAGATGGCAAAAGGCAAATATAGGAACATTACTAACAGAAATCAAAGTAATATGGCACCATCCGAACCCAACTCTCCAACAGCAGCAAGTCCTGGATACCCCACCACACCCAAAAGACAAGATCTGGATTTAAAATCACTTCTCATGATGCTATTAGAGGATCACAAGAAGGACACAAAGAAATCAAATAAAGAGTTACAGGAGACCATGAATCAACGGTTAGAAGCCCTTACAAAGGAAACACAAAAATCGCTTAGAGAAATGCAGGAGAACATGGATCAAAAGATGGAAGCCCACAAGGAGACAACACAAAAATCGCTTAAAGAAATGAATCAACGGGTAGATACACTTACAAAGGAATCACAAAAATTGCAAAAAAAAAAATGCAGAAGAATATGGGTCAAGAGACGGAGGCCCATAGGGAGGCAACACAAAAATTGCTTAAAGAAATGAATCAACCGATAGATGCCCTTACAAAGGAAACATGAGACCTGCTTAAAGAAATGCAGGAGATGATGGATCAACAGATGGAATCCCATGAGGACGAAACATAAAAATCGCTCAGAGAAATGCAGGAGAACTTGGATCAACAGGCAGAAATCCTGAAAGAGGTAATGCAAAAATATCTTAAAGAAATACAGGAAAATACAAACAAACAAGTGAAGGATCTCAGCAAATCCATCCAGGAACTAAAAAAGGAAGTAGAAACAATTAAGAAATCACAAAGGGAGACAACTTTGGAGATAGAAAACCTTGGGAAGAAATCAGGAATCATAGATGCAAACATCAATAATAAAATACAAGAGATGGAAGAAAGAATCTCAGGTGCTGAAGATTCCATAGAAAGCATCGACTTAACAGTCAAAGAAAATGCAAAATGCAAAAAGCTCCTGAGCCAAAACATCCAGGAAATCCAGGACACAATGAGAAGACAAAACCTAAGGATTATAGGTATAGATGAGAGTGAAGATTTGCAACTTAAAGGGCCAGTAAACATCTTCAACAAAATTATGGAGGAAAACTTCCCTAACCTAAAGAGAGAGATGCCGATGAACGTACAAGAAGCCTACAGAACTCCAAACAGACTGGACCAGAACAGAAATACCTCCCGTCACATAATAATCAAAACACCAAATGTACTAAACAAAGAAAGAATATTAAAAGCAGTAAGAGAAAAGGGCCAAGTAACATACAAAGGAAGACCTACCCGAATCACATCAGACTTCTGACCAGAGACTATGAAAGCCAGAAGATCCTGGGCAGATCTCATGCAGACACTAAGAGAGCACAAATGCCAGCCTAGACTACTATACCCAGCAAAACTCTCAATCAACATAGATGGAGAGACCAAGATATTCCATGATAAAACCAAATTTTCACAATATCTTTCCACAAATCCAGCCCTGCAAAGGATAATAGGTGGAAACCGCCAATACAGGGAAAGAAACAACACCCTGGAAAAAATGAGATAGTAACCTTCTTGCTTCAAACCCAAAAGTAGATAAGCACTCAAACATAAAGATAGCATCAAGAATGGCAGGTGGCAATAATTACTATGCCTTAATCTCTCTTAATAGCAATGGTCTCAATCCCCAATAAAAAGACATAGACTAGCAGACTGGATATGTAAACAGGACCCAGCATTTTGCCGCGTGCAGGAAAAGCACCTCAGTGTCAAAGACAAACACTACCTCAGAGTAAAAGGCTGGAAAACAATTTTATAAGCAAATGGCCCCAAGAAACGAGCCGGAGTAGCCATCCTAATATCAAATAAAATTGATTTTCAACCTAAAGTCATCAAAAAAGACACAGAAGGACACTACATACTGATTAAGGGAAAAATCCACCAAGAAGAACTCTCAATTCTGAATATCTATGCTCCAAATGCAAGGGCACCCTCATTTGTAAAAGAAACTTTACTAAAGCTCAAAGCACACATCGCACCTCACACAATAATAGTGGGTGACTTCAACACCCCGCTCTCTGAAATGGATCGTTCAGGAAAGCAGAAACTAAACAGGGAGACAGTGAATCTAATTGGAGCCTTGGACCAAATGGAACTAACAGATATATATAGAACATTTCATCTTAGAGAAAAAGAATACACCTTCTTCTCAGCACCTCATGGTACATTCTCCAAAATTGACCATATATTTGGTCACAAGTCAGACCTCAACGGATATAAGAAGATAGAACTAATCCCAAGCCTCCTATCAGATCACTATGGAATAAGGGTGGTCTTCAATGGCAACAAAAACAAAAGAAAACCCACGTACATATGTAGACTGAACCATGCTCTACTCAATGATAACTTGGTCAAGGTGGAAACAAAGAAAGAAATCAAAGACTTTTTGAAATTTAATGAAAATGAAGGCCCAACATATCCTAATATATGGGACACAATGAAAGCAGTGCTAAGAGGAAAATTCATAGCCCTGAGTGCCACCAAAAAGAAACGGGAGACAGCATACACTAACAGCTTAATGGCACACCTGAAAGCCATGGAACAAAAAGAAGCAAATACACCAAAGAGGAGTAGAAGGCAGGAAATCATCAAACTCAGGGCTGAAATCAATCAAGTAGAAAC
The DNA here is from genome assembly GCA_036184795.1 of Tokudaia tokunoshimensis. Taxonomy (NCBI): domain Eukaryota; kingdom Metazoa; phylum Chordata; class Mammalia; order Rodentia; family Muridae; genus Tokudaia; species Tokudaia tokunoshimensis. The sequence continues at coordinate 127,293,070 of BTHU01000023.1, read as the reverse complement.
AAATAAAACCATACAAAGAATCAACAAAACAAGGAGTTGGTTCTTTGAGAAAATCAACAAGATAGATTAGCCCTTAGCCAGACTAAGCAGAGGGCACAGAGACAGTATCCAAATTAATAAAATCAGAAACGAAAAGGGAGAGATAACAACAGAAACTGAGGAAATTCAAAAAACCATCAGATCCTACTACAAAAACCTGTATTCAACACAACTAGAAAATCTCGAGGAAATGGACAATTTCATTGACAGATATCAAATACCAAAATTAAATCAGGATCAAATAGACCATGTAAACCATCCTATAACCCCTGAAGAAATAGAAGTTGTCATTGGAAGCCTGCCAACTAAAAAAAGCACAGTTCCAGATGGTTTTAGTGAAGAATTCTATCAGACCTTCAAAGAAGACCTAACACCAATACTCTTCAAACTGTTCCACAAAATAGAAACAGAAGGACCACTACCTAACTCGTTCTATGAAGCCACAATTACACTGATACCAAAAGCACACAAAGATCCGACAAAGAAAGAGAATCTCAGGCCAAACTCTCTTATGAATATCGATGCAAAAATACTCAATAAAATTCTTGCCAACCGAATCAAAGAACACATCAAAACGATCATTCATTACGATCAAGTAGGCTTCATCCCAGGGATGCAGGGATGGTTCAATATAAGGAAATCCATCAATGTAATCCACTATATAAATAATCTAAAAGAAAAAAAAACACATGGTCATCTCATACGATGCTGAGAAAGCATTTGACAAAATTCACCATCCTTTCATGCTAAAGGTCTTGGAAAGATCAGGAATTCAAGGCCCATATCTAAACATAGTAAAAGCAATTTACAGCAAACCAGTAACCACCATCAATCTAAATGGAGAGAAACTTGAAGCAATCCCACTAAAATCAGGGACTAGACAAGGCTGCCCTCTCTCTTCATATCTTTTCAATATAGTACTTGAAGTTCTAGCTAGAGCAATTAGACAGCAAGAAGAGGTCAAGGGGATACAAATTGGAAAGGAAGAAGTCAAACTATCACTATTTGCAGACGATATGATAGTATACTTAAGCGACCCAAAGAACTCCACTAGAGAACTCCTACAGCTGATAAACGACTTCAGCAAAGTGGCCGGATATAAAATCAACTCAAGCAAGTCAGTAGCCTTCCTATACTCAAAGGATAAGCAGGCTGAGAAAGAAGTAAGAGAAATGATACCCTTCACGATAGCCACAAACCATATAAAGTATCTTGGCGTGACTGTAACCAAACAAGTGAAAGATCTGTATAACAAGAACTTCAAGTCTCTGAAGAAAGAAATTGAAGAAGACCTCAGAAGATGGAAAAATCTGCCATGCTCATGGATTGGCAGGATTAATATAGTAAAAATGAGCATCTTACCAAAAGTAATATACAGATTCAATGCAATCCCCATCAAAATCCCAACTCAATTCTTCATAGAGTTAGAAAGAGCAATTCAAAAATTCATCTGGAATAACAGAAAACCCAGAATAGCTAAAACTATTCTCAAGAGTAAAAGAACCTCTGGGGGAATCAGTATCCCGGACCTCAAGCTTTACTACAGAGCAATAGTGTTAAAAACCGCATGGTATTGGTACAGTAACAGACATGTAGATCAATGGAACAGAATTGAAGACCCAGAAATGAATCCACACTCCTATGGTCACTTGATCTTTGACAAAGGAGCTAAAACCATCCAGTGGAAAAAAGATAGCCTTTTCAACAAATGGTGCTGGCTCAACTGGAGGTCAACATGCAGAAGAATGAAAATTGACCCATTCTTATCTCCTTGCACTAAGCTCAATTCCAAGTGGATCAAGGACCTCCACATAAAACCAGACACACTGAAACTAATAGAAGGGAAACTAGGGAAGAACCTTGAACATATGGGCACAGGGGAGAATTTCCTGAACAGAACTCCAATAGCTTATGCTCTAAGATCAAGAATAGACAAATGGGACCTCATTAAATTACAAAGTTTTTGCAAGGCAAAATATTCTGTCAAAAAGACAAAGCGGCAACCAACTAACTGGGAAATGATCTTTGCCAAGCCTACATCCAAAGGAGGGCTAATATCCAATATATACAAAGAACTCAAGAAGTTAAACTCCAGAGAGGCAAGTAACCCTATTAAAAAATGGGGTACAGAGCTAAACAAAGAGTTCTCACCTGAAGAATATCTAATGGCTGAGAAGCACCTAAAGAGATGTTCATCATCCTTAGTCATTAGGGAAATGCAAATCAAAACAACCCTGAGATTCCATCTCACACCAGTCAGAATGGCTAAGATCAAATACACAGGAGACAGCAGTTGTTGGCGAGGATATGGAGAAAGAGGAACACTCCTCCACTGCTGGTGGAATTGCAAGCTGGTACAACCACTCTGGAAAGCAGTCTGGCGGTTCCTCAAAAAACTGGGCATGACACTCCTGGAGTATCCGGCTATACCACTCCTGGGCATATACCCAGAGGCTTTACCTGCATGCAATAAGGACACATGCTCCACTATGTTCATAGCAGCCTTATTTATAATAGCCAGAAGCTGGAAAGAACCCAGATGTCCCTCAACGGAGGAATGGACTCAGCAGATGTGGTATATTTACACAATGGAATACTACTCTTCAATTAAAAACAATGAATTCACGAAATTCCTAGGCAAATGGTCAGAACTTGAAAATATCATCCTTAGTGAGGTAACCCAATCACAAAAGAACACACATTGTATGCAGTCACTGATAAGGGGATATTAACCCAGAATCTCGGAATACCCTAGACACAATTCGCATATCCATAGATTTCTAAGAAGATGGAAGGAGAGACCCCTGGTCCTGGAAAGACTGAATGTAGGGTAACGCCAGGACAGAGAAACGAGAGGGGGTTGAATGGGGAAAAGAGGGAGGGAAGGGGGCTTATGGGACTTTCGGGGAGGGAGGAAATGGGAAAGGGGAAATGATTTGGAATGTAAATTAAAAAACTTAGAAAATAAAATTTAAAAAAAAGAAAAAAGTAAATATTAAATTTATTTTTTCGTGGTTAAAAAAAAAAAAAAGAACTTGCTTCTGCTCCAGCCTCCCACCCTACCTCATCAATTATTTACTTAAGCATCGTTCAGTTCTTTTTCCATCATTAATTTTCCTCATTCAATTTCACAATCCTTAGAATATATTTTCATATTTTGTCCTTAATAAGCCAAAATTTACACCACAATAATTACAATTAGTTTATAATCAAATCTTTGCCATTCTTTTTGAGCGTATAGAAATAGTTACTTGGATCTAACTTTGTGGCTTATTATCAGTTCTGTGCACAACAACATTTTGGTTCTTTTAAACTATAAGTTACATCATGCTACCCCACTGATGAAATACTACAATGTCATTACAATAGAATAAAATCCTAAGTCCCTACAACGTTGTGGTAGATAGAATTTAATCTTAATTCTCCTTGTATTCTCATTCTTGCAATGTTCTTATTGTGCAAAAAATAATCCCTGCCCTCTTTCCTTTTAATCATGTTCTTATTATTTACATTACCCAATGTCCTGTAGAGAGCAGTGCTTCAGGTAACATTTTAAATACTCAGGTTACTCAGTTTTTTTTTTTTTTGAGTTTTCACAATATTCTGCCCCTATACCATCACCAATAACTGTAGTTATTTTATGGAGCATATGAAAGCCTTGTCAAATGGGGCCATTTATAAGCCACAGACAGAAGCAAAGTTATTTTCCTCAATCCATGTGTTTATTCAAAAGCAGACTCACACAGTGAAAGCTATGATAATCTATATAAGTCAGGATACTAGTCACAATAGCATTCATTTGATATACATGACTTGTGACTACACTGAATTATCTTGCTTCTGTTCCCTTTTCCATATTTATTCCTACTGTTTACTTTTCTCACTACATGTATACTTCACAGATGTCAGTCTGTTTCCTGTCATAGGACCATTGCTTTGTTTATTCTCCTTTTATGGAAAATCCTCCATAACACAATGTACAGATTTAATACATTCCCAATATAAATCCCCAGGATATTCTTCACAGAAATGAGGGAAAAAAAACTAAAATCTGCATGGAACCACAAAATATCTGAGTGTCAAAGCAATACTCTGCATTTATGTAAAATATTTCCCTTCCCTCCTTCAACAATTACAGAGTTTAAAGTAACAGCTTTGCTCCATTTTCTATTAAGTTTAATGCAGGGTGATTTAATTTCACTCTGGCAGGTTGATAGCCCATATTGCCAATTGTTGAATATGCTATATTTCATTTGTTGTTTGTTTCTTATGTCTTTGCATTTAAAAAATAAGCAGCCATGGCAGTGTGACTTTATTTCCAATCCTCTGTTATATTCCTTTGGTCAGTGCGTCTGCTTTTGTGCCAGAATAATGCTTTATTTGTTAGTATTGCTCTGTAGTATAGTTTGAAGCCATTATTTTGATATCTCCATAAGGATTTCATCTTAAAATTGCTTTTTTTCTTGTTTTCAAATTATTAATACTTAACTCCAACCTCATAGCTAAACTGAAAAAAAATATATTGCAAATATGTGCCTATTGTGCATCAGGAAAGCAAAATAGAAGTGGTGTTCTCATCTGTTTATCTACTTTAAATGCTGCATTTAAAATGGTTAAAATTAATATTTACAAACTGCACCATTTTCTAGTGATGCTTGTGAATAGTTACATATTCATGTATATAATACTGTAAACTCCAAAACTGTAAGTCAAAAGTAAGGATAAATTCATGCAAATTAAGTGTTGAAAATTAAGCAAAAATCACTCATTGTTTAAGGACTGTTTTAGGAACTCAAGGGCACAGAGCTAAATATTCACATGCCACACTGATCTACTTCCTAGGGATTATTATTGTCCTTTGTAACACAAAACACAGATATATTTCAATGATACCAAATATGTGTCATTAAGCAATAGGCATTAACATTTAACTAGTCACAAGCCAATGTTGTGCAATTTTGACCATGTCTACACAAGCATACATGCATTCATGCACATATGAAATGTTAAGTATATGCCCTCACATAATGAGGAGGATAAAAATGAAGATTTTTTTCAAGCAATAATTTCTCATGATAAACAATTGTTTTACATTTCCTCAGTGGTGTCTTTCAACTTCTGTATCCAAAATGAATGAGATTATATTTTCAAAATAACTCCTTGTGTGCACATACTATCAAAATCACCTTCAAAATACTTTTGTGGTCAATATTCTTTGTTTTTTTCCCCTTTTTTTCTCTCCCTTCTTCAAGTGAAATCAGAGAACTCAGTAACTTTGTTGTTTTATTTTGTAGTTGATATTTTCTTTCACTCCTCATTTCTACTCTAGTAATCTGTCTCTGAGAGTTCTTTGAGTATTGTATCCTGTATGGATGTCTATTGACTGATACTGAACAGCCAGCAGTCTTCTCATTGCAGTGGATAAGAGATAATACAGTATGCTGGCCAACAGCCCAGGTTGATTTTCACTTGGGAATTTATACTGCCTTATTCAACAGACACTTTGGCTCTAGATTTCTGTATAGTCTTCATAGCAAAATAATTACACTGACCATTACATAAGAGCTCAAGAACTGAAAAGAGCGTTGAGGTTAAATGCTTCCTCTGATTCTTACAGCTTCATGATGAACATCAATGTACTGTGCTTCCTTTTTGCTCTGTATGAAATATGAATAGCAATAAATAGTAGTCTTACCTCTGGGGTTTTACCTATGCCAGGCATACATTTGCATAGTGTTTAGTTTATACTAAGAACTAATAATAATTTGCCTAGTAATATTAATATCATTAATACTACATCACCAAACAAAACCGTATTTTCTTCTATCTTTCCATGGATCAATAAACTACTGATCCATTTCCAAGCATTTGGTACCAGAAGTCTCTTCTATTTATCTTCATAAGAGGAAAAAATATACAAGTTATTGAGTAAAGTATCAAAACTGGGCCACATAAAATGAGAGTTTGTGTATATAATAAACTCTTATTCTGAAAGGGACAGAGAATATGGGCTTTATTTTGGTGCTTTGGTTTCTACAATGGTACTTTACTGATTTGCCACATTTTGAGTCCTTGAAAGACACATAATATTTATTCTAGACACATCCCTTCTAAACAGCTGAACATCAGTTGGGAACATCTTGATAGACTGATTTGTAGAGAATTTTAATTAGTTTGTTAAATTAAAGTTCAGATACATCTTGTATCAGTTAGTTCTTTTTTGCACACTCTGTGGTTGACTGTCACATAAAGTGACCAGTTATTTCCATTTTATGTAAAATACATTTCAGTAATATCTATTATTAAGAATAACTGCTCAACTGCTGTGATTACAGTGCTTTATTTTTATATAGAGTATTATTAGTAAACTGAACAAAGTACAAAAATCATGATTTTTCCCAGATCTGCAGCTACTTTTCTGTGTAATGGTAGACAAGACATTTTGACTTTCCTTAGCTCAGATACTTCAACTAGCAAAAGACTGGTAACACAACCTGTCTCCTACACAGGCTGTTTAGGAGTTAATTAGATGTTGAACAAGCCTGTGCCAGTAGCTAGGCAGAACTTTTCTTTTCCTTGATTATAAATCTGGGATGGTTTGCTCAGTTGGTTGGATTCTAGTGATAATGAGGGACATGACAAGTTATCTGCACATAGGGGAATAATGCATTCTGTTATAAAGCCACAAATTGCATCCTTCCCCATCTGCTAAATGTGTTCCTTCAATCACGAAGGCTAAGGAGGAGCAGCCGAGTGAGCCCAGATGTTTTGGCATTGTCTACTGGGAAGAACAAAGGCTTCTGAAGCTGTGACAGCTCTGGCTCTGTTATGATCATCTGTGGGGTTCTGGGAAATTGCTAACCTCTGTACTCTTCAGCTATTTCACCTGCAAAACAATCACTCTAATTCTTTTAATTTTACTCATTATTTCTACATTAAAATAGAGTGGCATATAGCTAGAGAGATGACTCTGGTTTATAACACTTACTGCTCTTGCAAAAGACCCAGAATTGGTTCCTAGCTCCCATATAAAGAGTAACAATCATCTATAACCCAGTTCTAGGGGATCGTATACCTCTTTTGACCATCTTGAGCTTCTAAACACATACATAAACACTCAAACATAAACACATAAAGAAAATGAATATGTGATATTTGTTTAGTTGGGTAACATATATGACGAACCTTGTATAGGCTACCTTGTTGTCTGAAGATATTTGAAAAATGAACTTCTCTTCTGCTAGATATTTAGCACTACATATGTTTATAACAATGTATCATATTCTTGAAGGTAGGACCCTTGCATATATTAATGGCCTTAGAAGCAGTGAAACCATAACATAACTCTCTACCATATGAGGACACAAAAGGACAGTAGGAAGGTTGCAATCTGGAAACCAGGAAATTATCTCCACTGGGAAACTACATCAACTAACAATTTCATCTTGAGACTAGAGACTAGCTTCCAGAACTATGAGAAATAAATTTGTATGAAACAAAAGTTATCACATTTCTTTATCATTGCTTATACTAATAGTAATTGTCAGTTACACTTTTCACTTAATTACATAAGCATCAGTAAGGTTAAAGTGATATATGAAATGTTTGTTCTGAGAGGTCTTGTTTCCTAATATTCTACAGGCACCCATATTCCTTGTCCTTTTCAAAATGGGCAAATGAAAATTGAGTGACTTGATATCATTGTCCTTTGTGATGTTTATTCCACAAAGTTTCAACTGTCAGCTAACTAACTATAACTGCAATTATAGTTATAATTATTCAATTATTTCAACTAATGCAAGAGACTATTAACAGAGCTAACACAATTGATGAAATAATTTGTTAAGAGCTTTCCACTCTACTACCTAAATTCCAGAGATCACATTAATGATGGCAAAATCAGGGAGTCAAACCAATCCTCCTATGAGAGGGAAAAAAGAGGTAGTGAATTCCAAGGATTTGATCTTGCCTTATTTGATATAAATCTCTGAGGGATTTTTCTTGTATAATTATCCCAAAAGCCTGTGGGAGAAATTCAGTCACATATTCAGTTTGGTTCTAAATGTATTCATTAAAGGATTATGTTGTTGAAATGAGAGACATACAGACCAATAAAAATCATGGGACATGTAAAAAGGATGTGGCCTTTAAAATGACAAATGAATGGTCGAAAAAGAAAAATTACAAGAAAATTAAAGCCCCATTTTCCCAAGATCATATATATGTTCATTGACTAGTAGAATTAATACTAAACCCCTTGTGCAAACATTTATCTGCACATGAGTGTTGCTGTAGATTTTCATTCCCATGATGAAAATGGTACACAAACTGCATTCATCTACAGAAAATCTTTGTGAAATACTATATCTTTTCTTGGAATAATTTTCTTGATCTTTCTGGTGATTAATTCTCAGAATCATGAAAGTGAGACCTACTGAAGAACATAATGTATGTGAAGTACCTGGATTAAAATACTAATAATGAAAACAATGCTGAATAACAAGGTTATATAACTCACAGACATGCTACATTGCAATGATAACCTTGTTGTACCTAGTCTCCAAATTCAGAAGTGTAACATCAAAATAACTGTGTTGTGTCTGTCAATAATAAACCAAATATAGCACCTATGCAACAAATGCACAGATTGATCTAAGACCCTATTCTTATTAAATGCTGATAGTTGTATAAATAATTTTATGGTAGCTGTCTAAATACTTTTATGGTACAGGTTCACATGCAGCCTTTGCTATTTTTCCACAAACAATGTGTTTGCAAGAGTTCAAACTATCAAATGCAGTGTGTTCTTCTTTTCAAAAACACCCTCTAATCAAGCTGATTCACACTCTGTAGTGAAATGAGAAGCAAATGTCCTTCCTGATCATCTGGCATCTCTTCTGAGGTTTTTGTCTCCCTTCATGTCAAAATGACAGACTCTTAATTACCAGGGCTCCTTAGTCTTTTTTTTTCCTCAGCAATGCATCATGAAATTTCCTTTCTCATATCATTCCTTCCAAGTCATTATTTAGTGTTCAGTCAGAAATGAGTATGTAGTACTACACTCATTTGCTTTCTGCATTGTATCTTTGTTACTTTTTCTTTCAATTTGTGAAAGATGAGTGTTTTGTTGGTCTCTGAGACCTATACTATAGTTTTTGTGTTTTTGAGGGAGTCATCATTTCTATCATAATTGAGCTGGCTCTGTTTAGGGTCTATCCTTTGAAATCTAGTGCCCATGTGGAGTCAAATGAGGATCCATACAAGGCTCAAAAGCATACTGATTGTAGGTTTATATCAATCTGGGTAAACATTATTCATATCTCAATATGTCTGACAGGAAAATGTGCTCATATGTTATTTTTTTTCTATGAAGCATTTGCATTATTGACATTTCTAAGGCTTTTGATAAGCACTCTTTTTCTCAAGGCTTCTTACATGATTAAAATGAATTCCATTCATTCTAATATGTCCTATGCTATTTGTAAGGAAAATAGTTTCTTTTTGACTTGGTATCAAGTACCACTTACTGAACTGTTCTTTGGAGATTTACTTCAATTAAATGAATTTGCTTTCGATGAGACAAAACAGCAGATCTAAGCATTTTCAATAGGCTTTGAGTTAAAGAACTATTCAACTGTGCATTGCATTATCCATTTCATTTTATGTTTTCAAATAATATTTCAAAGCCAAAGATGCCTTAGGATCCAAGTACAATCATAATATATTGACCTTTTTCAAACACCTAGCAGCAATGTGATCCAGGTGTCCCAGGGGCAATGGTTGCACTTTTTGCATCAACTAGGAGAAAGCCCTTGTGGAAGGTGACTAGTGTATCAAATAATCACTCTGTCAAACTGAATTAATACTAAACACTTGAATCAATGAATCTGAGAATTATAAAGGCCTGGGATAATTTTTGATGACAGCTTCCCTAAACACTCCACAGGATGACATTTTTATAAGCAATATAAGGGACCCTCTTGTCTTCGCCTTCCTCCTTATTTGATAAAAGAAATTTGGTACATGCTTGTGATTTTTTATTTAAATTTAATTAATTATCCCTAAACACTAAACATTTTCCTATTGTCAATAACAAACCTCTTTAAAGGAAATATTTAATTCTCTCTCTCTCTCTCTCTCTCTCTCTCTCTCTCTCTCTCTCTCTCTCTCTCTGTGTGTGTGTGTGTGTGTGTGTGTGTGTGTGTATAATGCACATACACGTTCACATTCTGATAGGAGCCAAAACATAGGCTTAGAGTTATAGGTGACTGTGAACTATTGAAGATGGCTTCTGGGAACTGAACTCAGGACTTATGCAAGAGTAGTAAGCACTTTTATCCACTGAACCATCTTTTAAGCCCCAGTGCCAAGATCCTTAGTTTCTATTCCTACTTTTACAATTCTTGCCTAAGTGCCAAAGATCATAACCACCTCTCTAAGTAAAAGAAATTCTCAATTGCATTCATTTTTACGATTCCTCAGGACAAAACAAATTTCACAGAGGAAAATAATAAAAGCAGGACCAACATTGCCTGATTTTCCCTAACTTTCAGCTATGCTTTTTGGACACGTTGCATGCTCACCTTCTGAGGGCATTGTAGATATGCTACTAGGTCATTTGATTCTTTAGCTATCTTCAAGGAGATCATCCATTTAAAAAATGATTCGCATAATCAGACTGCAGTGTGGATTTGAAAGCAAAGTACCTAAAACAGACATTGCCAGCAATAACATTCCTGCAACTGATACCGTATGAGAAAAATGAACAAAGCAATATGCTGCATTGAAAGAAAAGGAAAATGCTCTTCTTCTACAGATGAACATTTGCCTTTTAGCATTCTATTCTCAGTGAAACAGAACTAGGAAATACAAGCAAGCTTATTTTAATGAGATCTCTGGCTCAGCACATTAAACTTTTAAACCACTCTTCAATGTACATGTATTTTATAATAATCAATTTTTAAATCCTGTAGGATTTCATGAGGATTACATTAGTTTCTGCAAATAACTCTTGCCAGAGAAGTTACTCGGTAGAAGACTGATATGCAACGAGTTTCAGGTTCATTGTCAGTCCTATCTTAATGGCTGCAAAACACCTAGCCTCTCTACTTGGGGAAATGATATTAGGTATACATAATTTATTATCTCGATTAGTATGCAAATACTCATTTCTGTTATCATTTATAGGGCATTTGTATCTTGTATTTACTATTTCCTGATTGAATGAAGCAAATAGAAATTTTACTTTTTTGTGAAATAATATTTTCACCTCAGCCATAGGTAATGCATTTGGAAAATAAAATGAATAGAAAACTTGAGGAATCATTTGCTAAATTTGTAAAGAAAAAATATCATTTATGTTGAATACAATAGATACATATTTAGCTATATATTATTATGGGTCACTAGTATATTTATATGTATAGATGAGTTCTTAAACAAATATTTATCTAGATAATTCAAGGAAAACATATTTTAACTATGTAAGCTTTGAAGCAAAAGTAATTGATTGGTCTGAAAATACTTTAAATTTGCACTCAATATCAACTCCTGTGAATAATATACTTGATGGAAATTTAAGGAATGGAGGAAAATCTAACTGAACTCATTAAATGTTGTAAATAAAGTTGTAAAAGAATTTGCACGTTGTTCAGTACAAATGGAATGTTGAAATTAAATCATATGTCACTGATTACTACTGGCTTATATAATTTTGCCCATTGCATTAGTATACAGTGTAACCCCTTCCGGCCGCCATTTGCAGCAGGGAACCAGAGAGCTTTACAGCCCTCTGTGCACAGACCCTGCCAGAAGAGAGTTGGTTTCCCAGGAGTACATACTCAGGCTTACAGGCCCATAGGAGGGGCAAGCTCCAGCCAGAGACAACAAGACCAACTAACACCAGAGATATCCAGATAGTGAAAGGCAAGCACAAGAACCCTACCAACAGAAACCAAGGCTACTTGGCAACATCAGAGCCCAGTTCACCCACGACAGCAAGTCCCGGATGCCCCAGCACACCAGAAAAGCAAGAGGTGGATTTAAAGTCTCTTCTCACGATGCTGTTAGAGGACATCAAGAAGGACATAAATAACTCCCTTAAAGAAATAAAAATGTAAAGACCCTTAAAGAGGAAACACAAAAATCCCTGAAACAAATACAGGGGAGCATGGGTGAACAGGTAAATGGTCAGATCTTGAAAATATCATCCTTAGTGAGGTAACCCAATCACAAAAGAACACACATGGTATGCAGTCACTGATAAGGGGATATTGACCCAGAATCTCGGAATACCCTAGACACAATCCACATATCAATAGATTTCTAAGAAGATGGAAGGAGAGACCCCTGGTCCTGGAAAGACTGGATGTAGGGGAACGCCAGGACAGAGTAACGAGAGGGGGTTGAATGGAGAAAAGAGGGAGGGAAGGGGGCTTATGGGACTTTCGGGGAGGGAGGAAACGGGAAAGGGGAAATGATTTGGAATGTAAATTAAAAAAAATAAAATAAAATAAATAAAAAAAAAAAGAGGAAACACAAAAATCCCTGAAAGAATTACAGGAGAACACAAACAAACAAGTGAAGGAACTGAACAAAACCAACCAGGATCTAAAAATGGAAGTAGAAGCAATAAAGAAATCACAAAGTGAGACATCTCTGGAGATAGAAAACCTTGGAAAGTATTCAGGAGTCATAGATGCAAGCATCAACAACAGAATACAAGACATAGAAGAAAGAATCTCAGGGGCTGAAGATACCATAGAAAACATTGACTCAACAGTTAAAAAATGCAAAATGCAAAAAGCTCCTGAGCCAAAACATCCAGGAAATCCAGGACACAATGAGAAGACCAAACATAAGGCTTATAGGTATAGAAGAGAGTGAAGATTTCCAACTTAAAGGGCCAGTAAATATCTTCAACAAAATTATAGAATAAAACTTCCCTAACTTAAAGAAAGATATGTCCATGAACATACAAGAAGCCTACAGAACTCCAAACAGACTGGACTAGACCAGAAAGTCCTCCCGGCACATAATAATCAAAACACCAAATGCACTAAACAAAGAAAGAATATTAAAAGCAGTAAGAGAGAAAGGTCAAGTAACCTATAAAGGTAGGGCTATCAGAATTACACCAGACTTCTCACTTGAGAGGATGAAAGCCAGAAGAACCTGGGCAGATCTCATACAGACCCTAAGAGAACACAAATGCCAGCCCAAACTACTATACCCAGCAAAACTCTCAATTACCATAGATGGAGAAACCAAGATATTCCATGATAAAACCAAATTTACACAATATCTTTCCACAAATCCAGCCCTACAAAGGATGATAGATGGAAAACGCCAACATGAGGAGGGAAACTACACCCTAGAAAAAGCAAGACAGTGTAACCCATATATTTTTTTTCGAGACAGGATTTCTCTGTGTAGCCCTGGCTGTCCTGGAACTCACTTTGTAGACCAAGCTGGCCTTGAACTCAGAAATCCTCCTACCTCTGCCTCCCAAGTGCTGGGATTAAAGGTGTGTGCCACCACCGCCTGGCAGTGTAACCCATATATGAAGGAACTATGAAGCTAATTGATTTAAAGTTTCATCATAGATTTATACTCAATTTTTACTTAACAATATGCTTCACACTATCATCTCTCAGTTGCTCATATGATTATAGCTACTCCCAGATCCTGCCACAGATTGACATGCAATTTCAGATTTAAAAAAAATCATACAATTGATGCCTGCTGATATGTTGACAGAGGAAACAAAGTACACAAATTAAGAATTCTGTACATATTTGTTGAATTGATGATAGAAAAGATTTGATGAAAATAAAGAGTATTCCAGACTACCAAGATTAAAAACAAACTGTGTTTGTTATTGAAAAGGGTTGTTGTTAGCCAGGTGACATTGGTTTATGCCTTTTTTTTTTTTAATTTAATTTAATTTTATTTTTTTTTAATTTACATTCCAAATCACTTCCCCTTTCCCGTTTCCTCCCTCCCCGAAAGTCCCATAAGCCCCCTTCCCTCCCTCTTTTCTCTGTTCAACCCCCTCTCATTACTCTGTCCTGGCGTTCCCCTACATCCAGTCTTTCCAGGACCAGGGGTCTCTCCTTCCATCTTTTTAGAAATCTATTGATATGCTGATTGTGTCTAGGGTATTCTGAGATTCTGGGTCAATATCCCCTTATCAGTGACTTCATACCATGTGTGATCTTTTGTGATTGGGTTACCTCACTAAGGATGATATTTTCAAGTTCTGACCATTTGCCTAGGAATTTCGTGAATTCATTGTTTTTAATTGCAGAGTAGTATTCCATTGTGTAAATATACCACATCTTCTGAATCCATTCCTCCGTTGAGGGACATCTGGGTTCTTTCCAGCTTCTGGCTATTATAAATAAGGCTGCTATGAATATAGTGGAGCATGTGTCCTTATTGCATGCAGGTAAAGTCTCTGGGTATATGCCCAGGAGTGGTATAGCCGGATCCTCCGGAAGTGTCATGCCCAGTTTTCTGAGGAGCCGCCAGACTGCTTTCCAGAGTGGTTGTACCAGCCTGCAATTCCACCAACCTCAACAAAATTATGGAGGTTTATGCCTTTAATCCCAGCACTTGGGAGGCAGGGGAGGTGGATCTCTCAGATCAAGGCCAGCTTTGTCTTAAGAGAGCTCACAGACAGCCAGGACTACACAGAAAATTCATGTCTTGAAAAAGTTAAAAGGAAAAGAAAGAAAAGAGTTGATGCTTTTCCTATATTTGTGTGAGCTCTCTGTCCTTCTCCCTGATTTCATCCTTTTTGTTCTGAAAATGCACAGATTTTGTTGATCATTTAATGTTCAGAGACACTGCAGGATTGCTCTACTTCTGGTAGCAAGTGTATTCAAAACAACCCAAACCTTTCTCCCTTCGCATTCTTTTCATTGTGGTCTTGAAGTGTTTATTTGACTGTACAATGCATTGTCTTCAAAAGGAACTTTACCCTGCTTGGCTTTGCCTCTTGATGACATGCAGACAACGGCATAACACTTATTTTTAATTAATTAATTAATTTAACTTATTCACCTTATATCCTGTGCATTGCTCCTCTTCTGATAACCCATTCCCACAATCCTTCCTCCCTCCCCCTTCCATTCTCTCTGAATGGGTGGGGACCCCTTGGGTCTCCCCCCCACCCTGGAACATCAAGTCTCTGTGAGGCTAGACTCATCCTCTCCCACTAAGGTCAGATAAGGCAGCCCAGCTAGAACAATATATAGCACATACATGCAAGAGCTTTTGGGATACCCCTGCTCAAGTCGCTCAAGACCCATATGAAGACCAAGCTGCATATCAGCTAACTATGTGGGGGGAGGCCTAGTTCCAGCCTGTGTATGTTCTTTGGTTGGTGATTCAGTTTGTGAAAGCCCTAAAGGTCCAGTTAATTGATTCTGTTTGTCTTCCCGTGGAGTCTCTATCCCCTTTGGGGCTTCAATCCTTCCTCCTATTCTTTTATAAGAGACCCCAAGATACATCTACTGTTTGGCTGTGGTTGTCTGCATGTGTCTGAGCCAGCTACTGGGTGAAACCTCTCAGAGGACAACATGCTTCTACCTGCAAGCATAACAGAGTATCATGAATAGTGTCAGGGACTGGCGCTTGCTTATGGATGTGTCTCAAGTTAGACTGGTTATTGGTTGCCCATTCCCTCAGTCTCTGCTCTATCCCCCATGCCTGTATTACTTGTAGACAGAATAAGTTTTGTGGGTCTCTTGGTGTCCTTATTGATCTACCAGGGTACCTGCCTAGCCACAGGATGTGGCCTCTTCATGTTCCATATCTCCAATGCTGTTAATTCCAGCTAATGTCACCCCCATTGATTCTTGGGCACCTCCCCTATCCTAGGTCTCTGTCCTCAAGATACCACACACCTCCCCACATCGAGCAGTTTCTGATTTCCATACATTCTCATGGCCATCTGGCCATTTCTCTTCTCCCTTTCCACACCTGATCCTGAATCCCCTCGTTCCCCTACCCATCCCCACTCATTTCCCTTCCGCCATCTCCCTCCTAAGACTATTTTATTTTCCCTTTTAAATGAGAGACCTTCCTTCTTATTTAGCTTCTTTGGGTCTGTGTAGTATAACATGTGTATCTTGTATTTTATGGCTAATAAATCTTAGAGAAAAGAAAGTGGGGAATAGCCTTAAATTCATTAGTACAGGAGACAACTTCCTGAACAGGACACCGATGGCTCAGGCTCTACGATCAACAACTGATAAATGTTGAAACTGCAAAGCATCTGTAAGTAAATGGACATTGACAATAACATAAAATGGCAGCCTATAGATTGGGAAAGGATCTACACCAACCTTACATCTGACAGAGCCCTAATATCTGCCACTGGAGGGTCCCAGACACTAGGGAAGTGAGAGACTCCCAGGACCCAACAAGGATGACTTTAGATGAAATGTGCAGCCCAAACAACTTGATTGAAAAAAAATGGGGCACAGAGCTAAACAGCAAATTCTCAATAGAGGACTCTCAAATGGATGAGAAGCACTTAAAGAAATGTTCAAAGTCCTTAGTCATCAGGGAAATGCAAATCAAAACAATGGCAAGATTCCATCTTACACCAGTCAGAATGGCTAGGATCAAAAATTCAAATTTTATGGGTGGCTTGGTGTCTCTATAGCTTCACTGGGACCCAAAAGGACATGTGATGTATATACTCATTTATAAGTGGTTATTAGCTATAAAAATACCAGTACCTTGCTACACTACACAGACCCAAGGAAGCTAAAGAAGAAGGAAGGCACAAGTGAGGATGCTTGAATCTCACTGCAGGGGGTGGGTGGGGTTGGGTAGCATAAAATAGAGATCAGAGGCAGAGAGAGGGAACTGGGTGGGAGAGCACATAATACATTTTACATTGATTTTTTTTTAAAAGCCAGATAAGTCTGTGGCTTTTCTTTGAAAGCTCCTCATACTAAAGAAGAGCAGCAGCAGGGCTTCAGTGCTGCTAGCCATAGCAGTACCATAGCTCTTAAGGGAAGACAAAAGAATCAATGGCATATTTGAGAAGGAACATTATCTCTTGGCAACATTCCTCAACCACTGCTTTTAAAACCCAGATGGAAATGTTTTTTACTTTCTTCCAGATTTTTCAATGTACTGCTGAAAAACCATATGTAACCTAGCCATGCCTAACCTAATGCAGTCAGGAGAAAGCATTAAAACTCCCTCACTCAACCTCCCATAGTTGCTCTGTGTTATATTGCTAGTGAATTGAAAAGTAATCTATTATCATAAACCTAGTTCCCTTCCATTCTTTTCTGCCGCAATAAAGAACCACAATTTACCTACCTTTGCAAGCATAAAATCAAGGATATATCCTTATCTCTTCTCCTGGCCTCATTAATTGTCCTTACTATATTAAGCCATGATATTAACTCATAAGTTTTGAACAAGCTTCCAAAGCAAGAGAGTATTCTCCACTCTCATGGACTCTGCTAACAGAATTGTTGTTCATCTGGAATATTGAAATGGCCTCATAAATAGTCTCTTCCTTCCTTCTTTCCTTCCTTCATATTTTGCTCCTTTTCTTTCTTTTTCAGACAAAATATAAGAAGGTAAAGCAAAAACTATCATATTGATTTTGGACATGGCAATCCAAAAGGTGGAAAGGAGTCCCAAGATCAGGCAAAGAGTCAGAGACCCACCTGTAATATGCAGAAGACCTGGTGTAAACCCATGAAGTCCTTGTGCTTACTGCTTCAGTCTCTGTAAGTTCATTTGTGCCTTGATTCATTGATTCAGAGGGTCTTGTTCTCCTGGTATTCTCCATCCCCTCTGGATCTTACAGTCTCTGCAGTATTCCCTGAGACCTAAGAGGAAGGGAACATATAATGGAGTTTTTCATTTAGTCTCTCTCTCTCTCTCTCTCTCTCTCTCTCTCTCTCTCTCTCTCCCTGTCTCTCTCTCCCTCTCTCCCTCCCTCCCTCTATATAATGTATGGCTGTGAGTCTTTGCATTTGTTCCCATTTGCTGCAAGATGAAGCCTCTCTCTTTCTTATATTTAATCATTTTATTCATTCAAATTTCAAATGTTGTCCCCCTTCCCAGTTACCCCTCCACAAGCCCCCCCCATCAGATTCCTCCTCTCTCCATCCCCTTTGCCTCTATGAGAGTGCTCCTCTACTCACTCCCTCACTACCACTTCACTCTAGCAATCCCCTATGCTGGGGCATAAAACCTCCTCAGGACCAAGGGCCTCCCCTCCCCATGATGTCAGATATGGTCATCCTCTGCTACATATGTATCTGGAGTCCTGCTTCCCTCCATGTATACTCTTTGCTTGGTGGTTTAGTCCATGGAGTTCTAGGTAGTCCAGTTAGTTGATATTGTTCTTATGGTGTTATAATCCCCTTCAGCTCCCTCAGTCATTCTCTTAGCTCTTCCATTGGGGTCCCCAAGCTCAGTCTGATGGTTGGCTGTATCTGCATCTGTATTAGTCAGGCGCTGGTAGAACCTCTCAGGGAACAGCTGAATCAGGTTCTTGTTAGCAAGTGCTTTTTGTCATCAGCAATAGTGTGGGTGTTTGATGTTTGCAGATAAAATGGATCCCTTGGTAGGGCGGTCTTTAGATGGTCTTTCCTTCAATTTCTGTTCCATTTTTTGTCCCTTGTCTTTCCTTTGGACATGATGACTGGATAAGGCACTGATCTGTGAGTATAGCAGTATATCATGAAATTTTTTTTTTTAAGAATAGGAGTATTCAACTTTATTCTAGGACTATGGACTATCTAGTTGCCGGTTCTGGGCTATCCACGTTGTGTCAGGTATGGGTTCCTTCTCATGGAGTATGTTTTAATTCAAATCAGACTTTGGTTAGTCACTTCCACAAGTTCTATGTTACCATTGTTTCAGCATATTTTTCAGGTAGGGCAGGTCATAAGTCAAAGTTTTGTGGCTGGGTTGGTGTCCAATATTTCTCTTTCAGTAGCCTGCAGAGTACCTTTCCACACCAAAGACACTAGAACATAAGTGTGAGGAGGGTTCCATGTAGGAACAAGCTCCATTTCTCCTTGTACAATAAGTTTTGTGAGGGTGGTCCTCAACTTTGAACCCCTCTGTCAGTTTGTGGAGAGCAACTATTTATCAATAGCCTAGGTTCTTTGGGGATTTCTATGGGACCTCCACCCCTTGACCAACAACTCAACAGAATACAACCAAATCCTGCCACTGGAATCCTCGCTTGATAACAAGAGATGGCTAGTTGAGATCATATAACCCCAATTGCTAGTGGTCCTCATTAGGATCACCATGAATTTCAGGCAGTTTCCTCTCCATTACATTTCTACACTACCCTACAAAGTGCTCAAATACCAGTAGTGTCTATTCCAACTTTCTTTGTCTAGTTCATCTCTTTCCTTCTACCTGATCACTGACTCCTGTCTCCATTTGCACCGAGTTAGCCTGTAAAATCTATTTTCCTTCTTTGTCTCATTCATTCAATATATTTCTCTAACTCTTTATATAGTATTGATCTAAAAAATAAGAAATGCCACTCATCCAATAATTTATATTTTAATATATGCCACTACTATTGACTGAGTTGTAAAAGACAGAATCATCATAGTTTATATTTCTACAGATTCCTCACCATATACATACCACTTATCACAAGACCATTCATTGATTTTTTTACTAAAAATACACTAAGCATATATTTTTTATTCCTATCACTATAGGCACAGTTTAAGACACGTAACTCTGATATATTATTTAATTATATTTTCTAATTTATCTTACTTCTATATTGCTCTTTATGAATTTATTCCAAGATAAAATGCAGATTGCTCTTTCTTAAAATATAAATAAAGTATTAAATTAGAAAATCAAGTCTTAGCATTATTGTGGAGATATACAATGTAAATAATGTTAACCAGGTAATGAAAGATAACATCTTTATTGATAGGTAGGTTTTGACACCTTTCACCTCCTGATATGGATATAAAATCACTTTGTGTCATTCATGGTAAAAATGTATGACCTTAGTCTAATCCTAAAGAAACATTAGACAACTGTAAGGTGAATATTCAATAAAATCATTGACTGATATTCTTAAAAATTGTCTAGCCAAGTGGTGATGCCACCTGCCCTTAGTTCCAGCACTCAGGAAATAGATCTCTGAATTTGAGGTCAGCTTAGCCTACAGATGAAGTTTCAGAACAGCCAAACAGTGAAAGCCTGTCTTAAGAAAGCAAAACAAAAAAGTTTAATTCAAAATATAAAAGAACAACAAGAAACTTTCACAGGATGTAGAATAATGCAGTGGGCATAGAGAAAATAAAATGTGAAATCTTGAATCAAAAGCAAAATAAGGCCTCAATAGTAGAATTTGTTAGGTGCATAAAGATATGTATAATTTTTAATGCTATTATTATAAAGATTTAATTCCTAGCTTTTTAAATTGTCTTATAATTGTGTGATGGTAACATTATAGGAAGCTGGGTAAAATAACTCCATGATCTCATTGGCAATGATTATTTGAAAAAAAATAAAACTTTAAAAATGACCACACACATACAATAACACACACACACACACACACACACACACACACACACACACACACGGAACTACTGTGCTGATATTCTGTCTTACACCTTTAGAATGGCTATCATCAATTAAACACATAACAAACATTGATACTGAAAACAGGCACTAGATGACTAAGTTAAACTATATTTAGTGCAGGTGATAATGTAAACTAGCATGGTACTATAGATATTAATATAGAGGTTCATGAAAATAAATATTAAACTACTGTATTATCCGTATTTTGTACTCTTAATGTGCCTGAAGAATATTAAGTAAGCATACTGTACAGCTATCTTATATTGCCTTGTTTATTGTTGCATATCACACGCCTAAGTCGTATCAGGATCCTAGGTTACTACTCAACTGCCTCATTTGATGCTTTCTAAGTCCCAAGTCCAGAGAACATGGTAAAGTGCTGCCCTCCTTTAGGCTCACCCTTCCCACCTTGCTTAACCTAATCAACATAATCTCTCATAGGCATGACCAGAAGTTACAATAATATAAAGAAAATCTCAGATATATCTGGAAGCTTGTTTCCTAGGT
Organism: Tokudaia tokunoshimensis; assembly: GCA_036184795.1. Taxonomy (NCBI): domain Eukaryota; kingdom Metazoa; phylum Chordata; class Mammalia; order Rodentia; family Muridae; genus Tokudaia; species Tokudaia tokunoshimensis. The sequence continues at coordinate 127,271,902 of BTHU01000023.1, read as the reverse complement.
GATTCCAAATCCTGACCAAAATGTCAGCCAACACTAAACATTAGATAGAATTTGAACAATGTGTACATTTGGGGATGGCCTTCATATTTTGTTGATGACTATAATTATATACTCAAGGATATAGAAGTTTTTGGACATTTTGTCACTTAGTTGGTCAGTTTATACTAGAGTAGATTTGCACTGATTCTTCAAATTTGAAAATATCCAGATTAGTTCAGCCTACGCAAACAACCTGATCCAGAGTTCTAAGAGTGGACTTCATGTGAGTCCAGAACAACTGGAATGGGGGCTATCAGAAAAGCTATTGCCTGTACATGGTGTATGTTCTTCTAGATGGCCTGCTTTGTTGAGAGCAGATGAGTCTAGCCTCACAGAGACTTGATGTGCAAGGGTGGGGGGATACCCATGGGGCCCCCACCTACTTAGAGGAGAAAGAAAGGGGGAATGGGTGGGAGGGGGTGACCTGGAGGGGGAAGTGAGTGGGATATAAAAATAAATTATAATAATAATAAATTTTAAAATAATTCATCTTTTTTAAAATGAGAAAACTGTTAGTGTCACAGAAAATAAACAAAATGCCCTGATTAATTTAAAGGATGGAAGACAAGGGACCGAAGAAGGCTGGGTAGGCAGTCTGTAGAAAAGCTCATTCGAGTCAGGGAGAGCGTTCATCTCACTTGCAGATCTCCTGTGTCTTAGTTTACTACAACTCAGAACACTTGAAGGATGTATTAAGCTGTGATGGTTGGCTGCAAATAGACCACGGGTGCTGGTTCTGCCAGCCCAGAGCTTTCAGGGAAAAAGTGTTTTTCCCTTATGACTATAATATTTTATGATTCTGGGTATGGGGTTTATGAACCTGACAGCAAAGAGACTTACCACTAAGCAGCAACTCTCATTTCTATAAACTGAACTGATTAAAATAAAAGAAAGACACAGAATCCTTGTATTTCTTTGTACCTTTACCTTCTCTGTCATCAGTCTTTGGAAATTCAATATAAGAAGGGCTGATATTTAATGCTATATATAAGCGAACACTAAATTTTTGGTAGATATGATTATGAAAGAGCACCATAGAGCCTCTCCAATGTACCAGGGTACAGGTGTTTTCACAAATGTGTGCCAGGGGACTATTTAGATGCACAGGTTAACAACTATTTGAAAAGGCAGAAATTTTTTTTTTCTGTCTATGAACAACACTTATGTTCAAAGAACTGTTCTTGGTGTCAGAAATGAGAGAACCATTTGGTCTGAATAACAAAGAACTGTAATGTAAGGAAAACTGCTGTCTTTAGAACAAGAACATTTACAGCTACAATAATGAAAATTTGTGTTGAACATGCAGACTTTATTGAAAAACAGAAATCAAAACTTTCAAAATGATGAGTAGTTTCTTCAAGTTTTGTCAAAAACAATATAACTTCTATGAGTAAAATAGCAAGAAAGCCTTCAGCAAAAGTCAACATTCTACAGGTCAATTTTTGTTTTAATGCTTCCTCCCTAATGCATTCTCACTGAGTAGTTAAGTATTAGAGTGCTAATCATCCTCTCATCAAGAGGATTTGAAGGTGAAAGGGAAACAGGATAAATGGCCAGTGATTCAGTGATTTACAGAAAGAAACAAAGAGCTATTATTTCTATGTAGCCAAACTCAAATATACAGATATGGATGTGAGGGAAACTTATGATACTATACAATTCAAACTTGTGCCTGTATCCTCTCGTATGGGATCGTCAAAGCAGCTCTCATCTAAAGGGAATAATAAGTAATTTATTCTGGAGGTAAAAAAGAGTAACCATTGCCTGAGAACACAGATTTAAACTACCCCAAATTCCATGAAATTTTAATAGTAACAGAACAAAGAATGCCATGAATCTAGATATATTTCAAATATGTTGTGGAGACATTAAGTAGACAATGGGAGCAAGGCAGTGATATCTCAGCTACAGACTTTGGATGCTATTTGAAAGCATTTTCTTAGTTCTTTGATTTCTAGAAAACCAGAGCTTTGATAATTTAATATATTCCAAAAGATTTTTACTTGTTGGAATTTTTGGTACAACTTCAACTCTTGGTGACAAAGAAATGGCTATTTAGTAGTTTAAAGGTAGACCAAGATAAATTCTTATTCATCTGTGGGACTGCAACATTCCATAGTCTCCACATAATTGAAGTTCTAATCAATCACACTTTGTAGATACAACTTCTTTTCTGTAATTCTTCTTTCACATAACTGAACAGGAAATTCACATTTTGACACTATTTCTTCAGCCTTGGGCCAGAACTCTGTGTTTTGTAGCATAGTAGTTTGTAGGCCCTGTTCACTTCATTTTATCCAGTCATACTCAATATTTACTTTTCAGAATAAATAAATGCCATCTGCTAAGTTTCCTGTTCTGATATTTATTCCTGAAGTGTCCAGGAGATACTCTCTGTGTTTACTCCCTTGAGTGCTCCAATGTTACAGCAGAGCAGTCAAATGAACTATAAGAAAAAAAGAAAAGAAAAATGCAATTAAACACATAATTCTCTGTCTCTGTCTCTGTCTCTGTCGCTGTCTCTATCTGTCTTTGTCTCTTTCTCTCTGTCTCTGTCTCTGAGTCTGAATGCACGCATGAGTGCATGAGTGCATGTGTGTGTGTGTGTGTGTGTGTGTGTGTGTGTGAGAGAGAGAGAGAGAGAGAGAGAGAGAGAGAGAGAGAGAGAGAGTGAGAGACACATACAGACAGACAGATAGAAAGACAGAGAAAAATGAAAATCTAAAATTCAAGTATAAAGTACAATTTATCCAAGGAAGGAAAGATTGAGTTAATATCTTAAATCAAAAAACAATTCACCATTATAACAAACTAAAAGGAAAAACTGATCATATGAATAGATAAAAAAGAAACAACATATAAAAATTTCTGATGTTTGCTTTATATGGTTTTTTTAATATGATCTAAGCTATATTCTCTGCATGAACTATCCCAATAGTGTATCACCATGAGTTTTAGTGTGTGCTACTGATTAGAGGGAAACTCAATGGAAGCAATGTGAATGAGAAACCTACACTATAATTAATGACATTTATACTTATCTAAAGTAGCATTTAATTCAATAATATGTTTTTCCTAAAAGAGCTGTCTCCTGTAAGGTTTATCTGAAGTACTCGATTTCAGTTACCATAGAAATAGCCTTTGTAAAAGTGAAAGTAACAATCCATTAATTTATACAATTGCAATAAAAACTCAAATATTTTTGTGATCAAACATAACAAACTTTTCAGCACAGAGTTGAACACTTGAAGACTAAAGTATGACAATATGGAAATGAATATTGTCCATGATAAACTGGATTCACTCACATATCAGTCAAGAATTGAAGGTTTTAAAATGATACTAGATGTGCTCAAACAAGGAATTAAATAGCAACAAATATTATCTATATTGTTTTAATTATACTTTTATCAGTTACACTACTGCTTTTCCTTATACTTTTGGTTTTTTCCTCATTTTTGTTTTTTTCATTCATCCATTCGTTTCTACAATATAACAAAATAAAATATAAAACATGAAATGAAAGTATCACATCAAAATTAAACAAGACACACCAACAAAAGGAAAAGGACAAAAGAACAGGCACAAGAATCAGAGACCCGCTCATTTGCATACTCAGCAATCTCATCAAACCACTAAACTGGAAGCAATTATATAAGCACAGAAGACCTGGTAAAAACTGGTTCAGGTCCTGTACAAGCTGTTCATGTCTCTGAGAGTCAAATGAGCCTTGCCCATGTCCCCATGTTGATTTTAAACGGTCTTGTTAGCCTGGTGTCTTCCATTACCTCTGGCTTTTATATTCTTTTGCCTCCTTTTTTGCCGAGTTCCATGAGCTCTGAGGTGAGAAATTTGATAAAGACATACTGTTTAGATCTCTGTGTTTCAATATTTCTCACTCTCTGTAATGTCTGACTGTGGTTCTTTGTATTTGTTCCCATCTGATATAGGAGGAAACTTCTCTGATGATGGTTGAGAAAGGCACCAATCTACAAGTATAGAAGATTGTCCTGAGGAGTCATTTTATCTCAATAGATTTTTTTTCTTTTTTTAGGCCGATATTAATTGAGTTTACTCTAGGCCTCTGGGATATCTAGTCTTAGGTCATTGGTGACCCAAGTACTTCTAGATATGGGTTCCCTCTCATGGAGTGGGCTTTAAGTCAGATCAGATATTGGATGGTAATTCATAGAAGCTTTGTGCCACCATTCACTAGCTTATCTTTCAGGCAGGCTTCCATTGTAGATAAAGGGTTTGTGGTGGAGTTAGTATTTAAGTCTCTCTTTTGATAGTAGATAGAAAATGTTCCTGTGTCTTTGGTACAGGAATTTACAAATTTTGGTTTTTGTTTTTTGACCTCACTTGTCCTTTAAGGGTTTTTTCTTCCTTTATTGTTTTACTTTATTCTTCTTTTAGTTTTACTTTCAAGATTATAATATAATTGCAACAATTATCTCTCTCCTTTCCTACCTCCAAATGCTCCCATATACCACTCCTCATTTTCATTCAAATTTATAGCCTCTCTTTTCATCAACAGTTGTTACATGCAACTATATGTATATATACAGACATATATATGTTGAAATATAATGTAATCAATATGATGTAGTGACAATTTTGGCCTTTTGGTTTCTCTTTTTCTTATTTATTTATTTATTTATTTATTTAATTTATTTATAATCTTTTTTTTTACAGTCCAGTTGTTTTCCCCATTCAGGTCCACCCTTAGCCTGTTCCTCATCCCATACCTCTTCTCCGCCCCACATCTCCAAGAGAAGATCTCCACCCCCAACCCCCACCCCTGCCAGTCTTCCCCATACCCTGGGGCCCCAAGTCTCTCAATGGTTAGGTGCCTCTTCTCTCACTAAATCCAAACCAGGCAGTCTTCTGCTGTATATTTGTTGGGGGCCTCATATCAACTGGTGTATGCTTCCTGTTTGGTGGACCAGTACAATAAGAAGACAAGTAGTCTCAGCTAACCTGGTCCCCAGAGATCTATCAGACACTGAGCATTTTGGTTTCTTTAAAACACAGAAATACTATAACGGTATGGTTTTTGTTTTCATCCCTGGTGTAGGATATAGATTTGCTAAGATTATCCCCATCAGTTGACTGTGATTTGCCACATGCTATAGCAGGGACATGACTTTGTCACTTGCAAATAGTTTCTAAGTGTGTGTGACATGTGAAATTCTGGAGACTTTTCAGGGGATATATAACTGCTAGGGGCTCTGAGAGGCAGGATGGTTTGATGTTTGTTGATTGGATGCAATTGTTGATTGGTCATGATTGGATGCAATTTGTTAAGTAGCCATGCACAAAGAAGAAACAAGAATTTAGGTATTCTGACAATGAAGACCAAACTTGTCCCAAGTTACTAGCTGCCCCTAATCAGCAGAAATAATTCTAAAGATAATATTGCCCATTTTCTACTCCATTCTTTTTTCTCTCTTATCTAGTGTTAGGGGGTTGAAAGGGTGAAATAAAAGTGGTGAAGAAGGTTAGAGGAAAGAAGAACACACAAAGTAGTTAATGTAGACTACAGTATGATGTTGCTTGTAAGTGTGCCTTCTGAGTTCACCATTATGCACTGCTTCTCTTTGTTTAATGAAAGCCCCATTACTTTCACAACAGCTGAAAATTTCTTTAATCCTTCATTCTTGAATGGTAGTTTAAATACAAATTCTATTTTGTATATTATCATTGCTAAATAGCTTGAAGAAATTATTGGAAGAGCTTGTGATACTTTACATGGTGGATTAGAAACTTTCTGTGTGTATAAATAATTTTGTTTATTTTTTCTCGAACATAATCCACTGTGATTGCTTTAAAAATTTCATGTTCACTTATTCAGCTATCTTAAGTTTATTTTATGTACGAAATAATATATACAAGAAGCAAAACAACTTTAAGATGACTGGTAAATTTTTCATTTTTTTCTGTAGTAATATGGGCAAAACCTTAGTGTGCACAGCAATACTGTTAACTCTAAAATTTTTAGGTAATATAATTATATATACACTTTTTATACTGTTATCACCTTTTAAAAATTAATATGATGTCATGATGATTTTAGTTGTCAACTAGACACAACCAGGCAGAGTAAACTTCAGTTGAGGGATTGCCTCCATAGCTTTTGCCTGGGAGTATGTTTCTGGCTCATTTTCTTGGTTGCTAATTAATAGAGGAGGGTCCATCCAACGTGAATGGAAGCATCACTAGGTAAATCGTCCTTCAATATACATAAACTTGGAAACAAGCTAGAAAGCAGTATGTATCCATTGCTGCTAATTCAGTTCCTGCCTCCAGGTTTGTGCCTTCAGTTCCAGTGGTGACTGCCAACTATGGACTGTAGCAGGTAATCCAAATAAACCCTGTCTTCCCTAAGATGAGAGGGAACATGCAGCATTTGCCTTTCTAGGTCTGGATTAACTCACTTACTGTAATAATTTCTAGTTCCATACACTTATTTGCAATGTTGATGATTTCATTTTCTTTACAGATAAGTAGTATTCCACAGAACAAATGAACCATATTTGTATTATCCACTTGTGGATTAAAGGACCTTTAGGTTGTTTCCATTTCTTAGCTATTGTGAATAGAATGCCAATGAATGTGTCTGTGTAAGTCTCTTTGTGTAATAGGATATTCAGTGCTTTGAAAATGTGCCAAGGAGTAATATATGTAGGTCATATGGTGGATTTGATTTTAGCTTTTTAAACATTCTCCACACTTATTCCCAGAATGGCTTGACAACTTTTCAATCCCAGTGCCATAAGAGACACTCTTCTTTCCTCACATCCTTGCTAGCATTTGTGGGTGATTATTTTCTTGATCTTAGCCATTCTAACTGGGATAAGAGAAACTCTAATAGTTATTTTGATTTGTATGTTCCTAATTGAATGTTGAATGTTTTAGCTATTCTTTATTTATTTATTTATTTATTTTCTAAGTTTTTTTTTTACATTCAAAATCATTTCCCCTTTCCCGTTTCCTCCCTCCCCGAAAGTCCCATAAGCCCCCTTCCCTCCCTCTTTTCCCCATTCAACCCCCTCTCGCTTCTCTGTCCTGGCATTCCCCTACATCCAGTCTTTCCAGGACCAGGGGTTTCTCCTTCCATCTTCTTGGAAATCTATTGATATGCGAATTGTGTCTAGGGTATTCCGAGATGCTGGGTTAATAACCCCTTATCAGTGACTGCATAGCATGTGTGTTCTTTTGTGATTGGGTTACCTCACTAAGGATGATATTTTCAAGTTCTGACCATTTGTCTAGGAATTTCGTGAATTCATTGTTTTTAATTGCAGAGTAGTATTCCATTGTGTAAATATACCACATCTTCTGAATCCATTCTTCCGTTGAGGGACATCTGGGTTCTTTCCAGCTTCTGGCTATTATAAATAAGGCTGCTATGAATATAGTGGAGCATGTGTCCTTATTGCATGCAGGTAAAGCCTCTGGTTATACGCCCAGGAGTGGTATAGCCGGATCCTCCGGGAGTGTCATGCCCAGTTTTCTGAGGAACCGCCAGACTGTTTTCCAGAGTGGTTGTACCAGCTTGCAATCCCACCAGTAGTGGAGGAGTGTTCCTCTTTCTCCACATCCTCGCCAACAACTGCTGTCTCCTGTGTTTTTGATCTTAGCCATTCTGACTGGTGTGAGATGGAATCTCAGGGTTGTTTTGATTTGTATTTCCCTAATGACTAAGGATGATGAACATCTCTTTAGGTGCTTCTCAGCCATTAGATATTCTTCAGGTGAGAACTCTTTGTTTAGCTCTGTACCCCATTTTTTAATAGGGTTACTTGCCTCCCTGGAGTTTAACTTCTTGGGTTCTTTGTATATATTGGATATTAGCCTTCTGTCGGATGTAGGGTTGGTAAAGATCATTTCCCAGTTAGTTGGTTGCCGCTTTGTCTTTTTGACAGTGTATTTTGCATTGCAAAACCTTTGTAATTTAATGAGGTCCCATTTGTCAATTCTTGATCTTAGAGCATAAGCTATTGGAGTTCTATTCATTTTTGGGGTCACTTATGTATACAATCCTATCATTTACAAATAGTGATACTTTGACTTCTTCCTTTCCAATTTATATACCTTTGACCTCCTTTTTTTTTGTCTAATTGCTCTGGCTAGGAGTTTGAGTACTACAGTGAATAGGTAGGAAGAGACTGGGCAGCCCTCTCTAGTCCCTGACTATAGTGGGATAGCTTCAAGTTTATCTCCATTTAGTTTGATGTTGGCTACTGGTTTTCTGTATATTGCTTTTACTGTGTTTAGGTATGGACCTTGAATTCCTGATCTTTCCAAGACTTTTATCATGAAGGGGTGTTGGATTTTGTCAAATGCTTTCTCTGCATCTAATGAGATGATCATGTGTGTTTTTTTTAGTTTGTTTATCTAGTGGTTTATGTATATTATGGTTCATATAATGAACTATCTCTACATCCCTGGAATGAAACTGAATTGATCATGATGGATGATAGTTTTGGTATGTTCTTAGATTCAGATGGTAAGAGTTTTATTGAATATTTTTTGCATCAATATTCATGAGGGAAATTGGTCTGAAGTTCTCTTTCTTTGTTGGATCTTTGTGTGGTTTAGGTAGCAGAGTAATTGTGGCTTCATAGACCAAATTGGGTAATGTTCTTTCCATTTCTAATTTGTGGAATATTTTGAAGGTCTGTTGTAACTTTGTACTAAACCTCTTTGGTCCTGGGCTTTTCTTAGTTGGGAGATTATTAATGAATGCTTCTATTTCCTTAGGGGTTATGGGACTGTTTATATCATTTATCTGATAATGTTTTAAATTTGGTACCTTGTATCTGTCTAGAAAATTGTGCATTTCATCAACTTATTTTTTTTTACTGCTTTAGTAGTAGAATCTGATGTTTCTTTGGACTTCCTCAGTATCTGTTTTCCTGTCTCCATTTACATTTGATTTTGCTGATTTGAATACTGTCTCTGTGCTCTCTCTTTAGTTTGGCTAAGGGTTTATTTATTATGTTGATTACCTCAAAGAACTAGATCCTGGTCTGGTTGATTCTTTTTATAGTTCTTTTTGTATCTACTTGGTTGATTTCTGCCCAGAGTTTGATTATTTCCTGCCATCTGCTCCTCTTGTGTGTATTTGCTTCTTTTTGTTCTAGAGCCTTCAAAAATACTGTCAAGCTGCTGGTATATTCTCTCTCCACTTTCTATTTGGAGGCACTCAGAGCTATGAGTTTTCTTCTTAGCACTGCTTTCATTGTGTCCCATAGGTTTTGGTATGTTGTGGCTTCATTTTCATCATTTTCTAAAAAGCCATTGATTTTTTTCTTTATTTCTTCCCTGACCAAGTTATCATGGAGTAGAGTGTTGTTCAACTTCCATAAGTATGTGGGCATTCTATTATTTTTGCTGTTATTGAAGACCAGCCTTAGTCTGTGGTGATCTAATAGATGCATGGGATTATTTCAACCTTCTTATATCTGTTGAAGTTTATTTTGTGATTGATTGTATGGTCAGTTTTGGAGAAGGTACTATAAGATGCTGAGAAGAAGGTACATTCTTTTGTTTTAGGATAAAATGTCCTACAGATATGTATTAAATCCACTTGGTTTATAATTTTTGTTAGTTTCACTGTGTCTCTGTTTAGTTTGTTTCCATGATCTGTCCACTGATGAGAATGGGGTACTGTAGTCCCCCACAATTATTGTGTGAGGTGCAATGTGTGCTTTGAGTTTAGTAAATTTTCTTTTATGAATGTTGGTACAGTTGCATTTGAAGCATGTAAGTTCAGAATTGAGAGTTCTTGGTATATTTTTCCTATGATGAGTATCAAGTGTCCTTCCTTACCTTTTTTGATATATTTAGGTTGAAAGTCAATTTTATTCCATATTAGAATGGATACTCCAGCTTGTTTCTTGGGACCATTTACTTGGAAAATTGTTTTCCAGCCCTTTACTCTGAGGAGGTGTCTGACTTGTCACTGAGGTGGGTTTCCTATATGCAGCAAAATGTTGCATCCTATTTACACATATAGTCTCTTAGTCTATCTCTTTTTATTGGAATATTGAGTCCATTGATATTAAGAGATATTAAGGAAAAGTGATTGTTATTTCCTGTTATTTTTGTTATTAGAGGTTGAAATATGTTTATGTGACTATCTATCTTCCTTTTGTTTTGCTAAAAGAAGATTATTTTCTTGATTTTTCTAGGGGGTAGTTTCCCTCCTTTTGTTGGAGGGAAACTACATTTATTATTCTTTGAAGGGCTGGATTTGTGGAAAGATATTGGGTAAATTTGGTTTTGTCATGGAATACCTTGTTTTCTCCATCTATGGCAATTGAGAGTTTTGCTGGATGCCAGCTTGGGCTGGTATTTGTGTTTTCTTAGGGTCTGTATGACATCTGTCAAGGATCTTCTGGCTTTTATAGTCTCTGGTAAGAAGCCTGGTGTAATTCTGATAGGTCTGCCTTTACATGTTATTTGTCCTCTTTCCCTTACTATTTTTAATTTTCTTTCTTTGTTTTGTGCATTTGGTATTTTGATTATTATGTGACAGGAGGAATTTTTTTTCTGGTCCAGTCTATTAGCAGTTCTATAGGTTTCTTGTATGTTCATGGACATCTCTTTCTTTAGGTTATAGAAGTTTTCTTCTGTAATTTTTGTTGAAGATATTTACTGGCCCTTTAAGTTGGGAATCTTCACTCTCTTCTATACCTATAATCCTTAGGTTTGGTCTTCTTGTTGTATCCTGGATTTCCTGCACGGTTTGGGTTAGGAGCTTTTTATATTTTGCATTTTCTTTGAATGTTATGCCAATGTTTTCTATGGTGGTTTCTTCCCCTTGAGGTTCTCTCTTCTATCTCTTGTATTCTGTTGTTGATGCTTGCATCTATGACTCCTGATCTCTTTCCTAGGTTTTCTATCTCCAGAGTTGTCTTCTTTTGTGATTTCTTTATTGTTTCTCCTTCCATATTTAGATCCTGGATGATTTTTTTCAATTCCTTCACCTGGTTGTGTGTGTTTTCCCACAATTCTTTAAGGGATTTTTGTGTTTCCTCTTTAAGCGCTTCTATCTGTTTACCTGTGTTCTCCTGCGTTTCTTTAAGGAAGTTATTTATGTCCTTCTTAAAGTCCTCTATCAGCATCATGAGATGTGATTTAAATCCAAATCTTGCTTTTCCAGTGTGTTGGGGTATGGAAGACTTGTTGTTGTGGGAGAACTGGGTTGTGATAATGCCATGTAGCCTTGGTTTCTGTTGGTAAGGTTCTTGAGCTTGCCTTTTACCATCTGGTTATTGCTGGAGTTAGTTGTTCTTGCTGTCTCTAGCTGGAGCTTGTCCCTCCTGTGGGCCTGTAAGCCTGTATCAGCACTCCTGGGAAACCAGCTGTCTCCTGGCAGGACCCGAGTAGAGACCTGTGTGACAGACCTACTTCCTGAGTGCAGATGGTGACAGGAAGCATCCTTTCCCAGCTGCTGCACTGTTCCTGTGCCCTGTGTGCTCCTGGCTGGTCCTGCTCAGGACAGCTCCTGGAGAGAAAGTGGAGATCTCACCTTTAAGCCTGGGAGCTACAGCACTCCCTGGAGACCATCTCTCCCCTGGCAGGACCTGTGCACAAAGGGCTTTGGGACTACTATTTTCTACTTTTAATGTTAGGAGGTGAGAGCAGGAATAGAATACTTATTGATGTGGTTCTGTGTTCTTTCCCCAACTCCATAAAAAGTACTTTCCTTTTAAATGGAGATTTATATGATCATTTTAAAAACAGTATATGTGTATTACAAACAAATTTATCTTGTATAAACTTTATTCAAGTTATAGCTCCTTCCAAGTACATAGGTCAATGATTCTTGGTCTTTATCAAGGCTCACTGAAAAATATAGAAATGTTTACTTAGAGATAATATATCACTGTAAGTTATGTGTATATATAATAAATGCTATATCCTTCATATTTTAAATTAGTTTACCAAGATTCCTTTAAAATACATCATTACTTATTCCTTGGAGATAATAGTTACTCCTAGGTAGTATGTGACCCTAACTACTGAAAGTATTTGGATATTCACAATAAATATATACCTGTACTCAAACTTATAAAAGTTATATTTCATAAAGATTTTACAGGACTCAAAAATAGCATTCATCTGGCCATATAGTAGAATATAAATTTAAAATGAGTTGATGAACATGGGCAAAAAATCTCATTAATAAGATTGAATTTTACTTGGATTAAGAATACCCTGTCCATAGGTCTAGAAATATGGCTTTTCAGGTAACAGAATGTGCTCCTCTGCATGGTATTGGTACAGAGACATGCAGGTAGATCAGTGGAATAGAATTGAAGATCCAGACATGAACCCACACACCTATTCTCACTTGATCTTTAACAAAGGAACTAAAACCATCCAGTAGAAAAAAAAATAGCCTTTTCAACAACTGGTGCTGGTTCAACTGGCAACTAGAATGCAGAAGAATGCAAATTGATTCGTTCTCACCTCCACATAAAACCAGACACACTGAAACTAATAGAAAAGAAACTGGGGAAGAACCTTGAGCACATGGGCACAGGGGAAATTTTCCTGAACAGAACACCAATGGCTCATGCTCTAAGATCAAGAATTGACAAATGGGACCTCATAAAACTACAAAGTTTCTGTAAGGCAAAGGACACTGTCAATAGGACAAAATGGCCACTAACAAATTGGGAAAAGATCTTTACCAACCCTACATCTGACAGATGGCTAATATTCAATATATACAAAGAACTCAAGAAGTTAGACTCCAGAGAACCTAAAATAAGTTCCCAACACCCGTGTGGCAGCTCACAGCACTCTGTAACTCACTTCTAGGGAATTTGATGTTGTCTTCTGGCCTCCATGGACACTAGACTTTCAAGTAGCTCACACTCATTCCTCCAAAGATACACTCATACACACACACACATAAAAATACAGTTTGTAAAAAAATAATAAATAAAGCACCATGTCCAATTTTCTCAAATCTTACAATAAATAAAAGTTTCTATTTCTGTCCTGTTCTATATTTAAACATATTACCTAAAATGATGTCTAAGTAATTTATGTTTAAATGTATTTCTCTATTTTGAATTAATGACAAAATAAGACTTAGCGATTTTATGTGACCAGAAGCGGGAATTAAATGTGAATTTCAAAATGGTTGTTATGCTCTCATTACCATGACAATGGTTCAAGGAAATGGTTAGAGTAAAAAAGGCTTTTAGAGAAATGATAATTTATTTAGTGTATTGTAAGTCATTCAATTCAGAAGATTAAGGAGATTCCTTAAAGCAAGTCAATGAAGACCTCAGTAATTGGATTCATCTGTGATGATGATGATGATGATGATGATGATGATGAAGATGATATGTGGTAATTAAAATTATTTTAACAGTTAATCTCCTGAAGAAATAAGAAAATATTAAGAACCAAATACTTATCAGTCAAGGATAGGCCATTATCCTTAACATATTAATAAGCTTTAAAATGAAAAAGCAGATAAAATATCAGGGCAGAGTTTTTCTTGTCATTTGGCAATGTAAAGCCTTTTTAAAGGAGTTATTTTATGGTTATATGCATACAGGCATTTTCTTAATAAGTAAGGTTTTGGTAAAAAACAGTTAGAATGAGACATCAGAGTTCAAAGCAGCACTGTCCCATTTAATTTTAATGATTTATAAATAATAGGGATATTGTACATACCTAATCCCATTCAGACATTTTCTGCATGCTTAGTTATTACAGTAGTAGCAATGGCTCCACCATACACACCATTTCTGATATGTGCTTAATATGCAGAGAATCTGATTCTGACATGTTCTTAAACACTGAAGTTTAGCAAGAAGAACACAACTTATATGACCAAATAAAATCATCTCTGACTCAGTAATTTTTATGTGTATTTCAGACCTAAAGAAAAAACGACTCAAATATTTATGTGATTTACCCATAGTCTCCTAGGTTGAAAAAAACAAACAATATGTATTTTTTTTTATTGTGCTCACTGCTGTCATCAGTGTCAAAAGCTCTCTTATTGACAAAGTTTGGTGACTCACGCCTTTAATCTGATAACTAAGGAGGCAGATGCAGATTGATCTCTGTGAGTTTGAGGTTAGTCAGGTCTGTATAGTAAGACTCTGGTATCAAGGAAAAACTGTTTTTATTTTCTCTCTAGGGGGCAATAATAGTAGGCTCTGAAGAAGCTAATACCAAAGCTTTCTTCAACTGTCAAGTCTTGCATTTCTTTACATTCCACCTACTTCATAAGTTAGATTTTTCTTGTCTTTTTAAGTTAGTGCTTAAAACTAAAAAGAGAATGCAGTTATCAACTAGATGAACTACATAAAGAAACTGGTGAAATGTCTAGCCAAAAGCAAATAACCTTTATCTCTTAAAGTAATTAAGAAGCAAAAGTGTTTCTGACTCAGGGAAACAGAGTGTATGGAAACAGAAATTCAGATTATTATGTACCCACTGTGGATGAAGGCATTTACCTCACCTATTCCATTGTCCACAACTTCTGTTATAGTATATTTTCCTAACGAAATATAGCAATTCTGATCTGATTACCTCTCTTAACACCCAGAAAATTTTATCATAATGATTTTGCCAAAGAATTATACACTTGTAAACTTTGACTTATGTTTGCTGTTAAGATGGTTTCTAAGAATGTTTTGATAACAATGGACAACCTTCATATGAAATATTACCATGCAAATAACCAATGTACATTGAAATCTTAGGTGCTGATTTAAAAATATGCATCTTGAAGAACAGAAAGAAGATTTTCAGTTAGTACCTGTTTATTTTTTTTAGATTGCTAATTCTATGTTATTACTAGTATTTAGTCTCCTGGAAGAAAATGCACATACATGTCTCTGAGTGATTAAAAGGGCAAATTGATTAATGAAAGAGGTCAGTGTAATTGAAAACAATACTAACTGAACTGCTAGCATAAATTTAAGGAGGAAATAGGCTTCCAATAGGCAAAATATGATTTTGGATGATTGTATCTTATATTAATTATAAGATATAGGAGCATTTTCCTTTAATAAAAATCCTCTAGAATATTCTTTGCTTTTTCTATTACTCAATGGAAATTCTACATTTTTATTATTAACTTTATTAGTAGTATATTTTCTTAACTGAAAACAGGTTATACCCAAGGAAATTTCTGAATGATGATTTAAATACAGAACAACTTAATTCTCAATTTCATCAAAGCAAGTATATGACAAACTAAGTACCAATAAAAAATGTAACAAACATACCTGTGACACTGACAGCAATAATAGAGAGACCCAAGTCCCACCTTGTCAAAAATCTATTCACTTGTAATTTAATTATTTCCTCATCATGTCTGTCGTTCTTAGGTCAGACAATTTGCTTTGATTTGAAATGGGTAAAACTCAAATTCACAATAGAAGCAAAGATTCTGTCCTGTCGTTACAAGGTTATCCTCTAATTCTATATGGAACTTCTTCACATCCTTAAACTCTACCAACCACAAAAGACACTAGATTTACTAGGCTTTCAGGTAGTAGAAAATATATGCGAATAATTATCACAGCTGTTTTAAATATGAACTGCCAAAACCAATCAAGATCAGTTTAACTGATTTTTTTTCACAAGTCAAATTATTCTTGATTATTGATATCCATTTTGATCTAGGAACATTTGCTGTCCTTCTGAGTAAACAGATTTTGAAGAGCTAGATATAAAAATCTATTTGAATGCTGGGTTTTGATTCCTACATAGGGGCTCAGATACTTTGAAATCCAAATTTTGTTTTTTAGTACATTCACTGAAAAAATTTTGCCATCAAGGATTTTAGATCAGTTTGCTGATGGAATCAGAAAAGCATGTATATATAATTCCAAAAATAAAATAAAGTTTAAAATTTTTTCCAGTTTACCAATCCTGTTTTACCTCTCTGTGTAACACATATTCAAATGTATATCACTGCTTCTTCATTTATTCCAATTGGAAAAAATCAATAAACATTTCTATCTCCAACTCTGTTGTCTTAAATTTTCCCATTTAATCATTATCAAAAATTTATGAAATATCATTGTCAGAATTCTAGCATGTGATCAGTATGTGTATATTGGAAGAATGTCCTAATTACACTGAACCTTACAAGTTCCACAAGTTTTAATGTTCTTACCATCTCCTAACATAACCATATGGAGCATCAAACATCCAAACCTATGAATGCTGAAGGCATATATTCAAGCCATATCTAAATGAGAGCAAGAATTAACTTATTTGGAATCATGCTCAAAATTAAAACTAATATATAAGGAAAAGAAAAATTGTAATTATCATGTAATTTCAGAATTTCAAAGACTATTTAACTTCTTACCAGGCAACAAACTTAGGTTTTGTAGAAAAAAATGAGACTAGAAGAAATAAGAGTTCTAAATGACTAGTAGTTATCAAGCTCTTGTCTCCCACTCTGCAATATTGAATCACCTACGCAATGTTAAAACAAACTGTTAGGCTCCATGTAAATGTGCTAAGTGAGAGATTCTGGGATTGACACAAAGGAATCCATGTATTAAGAAATTCACCACATAATTCTATATCATGATAATATTTCCAGAATTAATGAACCAGAAATTAGACATCAAAATTAAGAAAATATTTCTTTATTCCTGTCAAATAGTAAGTTAAGGTTGGATGGACAATGTTACATTTTCAATGACAGAGCAATGTTAGATTTAGCCAGAAGAGAAAAAAGCCATTCAAGCAGTCAATTTAAACCTCAATATCAGATCAACAAGTAAGTATGTCCCAAATAATAAGTATTCCATGGAACATGAATTCTTGGTTAGTTTCCTGAAATTCAAAATGAACCAAATGCCAGCATACTACCAACAAAGCAAAACTAAAACTTCAGCAATAAACTGAAAAGAAATGTTAAAATGTCATATTAAGAAAATTAAATACATCATAAAAATACTTTAATTTCTTAGAACATAAATTTCCTATATATACATAATTCAACTATCTAAATGTGTCATCTATTAAAACATGGGCAGCCACTCATCAGGAGCAGCATCTATTAAGAAAACTGACTTCTGTGAACCCAGCAGCAATCAGTTGCTAAAGATGAGAATTGAAGAGCAGTCTCCCTCTCTATGCTGGGTTTTAGGTTGTCCAGATCATCTGTACATTTAGAGCATGAAGTCATAGCCACAGTGAGTTCATGTCTGCAATAGTTCTACTATGTCCACCAAATACTGTTTTGTTGAAGATACCTAGTATCTCTGGCTCTTATAAGCTGTCTACCCCTCTTCAGTGAGGAATTCTCAGACCTCAAAGAAGAAGTATGATACAGATGAGCTATTTAAAGCTGAGTACTCTACAGTCTCATGCTCTGCACATTGACGTTGTGGATCTCTGTGCTAATTGCCATATATTATAATAAGAAGTTCGCTGATTAGGCTTGAGGGATGCACTCTGGTTACAAAGGTACGAACTTCAAATTTGATATTCAAACTAGATGTAGTAAGTCATTTATGCCTCTGTAAAGAAGTAGTTATAACTTTATAGGCCATATAACATATTCATGGAGAATGTAAACGTTTCAGTGTACCTTTCTTTCATTAACACCACAGTTCTTATTTTTATCTGAAACCTCATAATCATATTTTTTTACTCTCTACAATTTTAACAGAATCACTTATTAAGATATGCTTAGCATACTCAAGCTGACTCTTGCCCATTCCTTCCAACTTTCCATAAGTTCTCCTATAAGCCAATTTGAATGACTTTTCCATATTATTTCAGCTATGGACTCAGTAACATAGCCCCTTTCAACTTCCTGTTTTAGTCAATTTTCTGTGACTGTGTCAAAATACCTGAGGTGAATTTAAAAGGAAGAAAGTCTTACTTTTGGCTGAGTTTGGAGTTTTTCTTCAAATACCAATTTGCTTTGTTGTTTGGAGCTGAGAGTACCAGAGTACAAGATGGCAGGGGTTCATATAAAAGGAATCAATACCTCATTGACAGCTATAAAAGACAGAGAAGGTACAAAGTCTTACTAATCACTTCAAAGGCATTTCCCCAGTGACCTAAATTTCTACCATGAGACTTCCTCTATATTTTTCTACAGCCTCCATGCTGTATCATGCCTTGAAGATCAAATCTTTAGGATATGTACCCTTAACAAACACTTGTCCAATGTAAATCAACAGGAATAACATGGTATTTTCATCTATGAAGCAGAGCCAACCAACTCCAAGTACAAACTTTAATTGGGATCTAGCTTGGCACCATTTTGACAACCTTTTGCATGTATAATTGGCTGCATTCACAAAAACATTGGGCATTAGGAGTTCTCCACTTATCTTACCTCACAATAGAAAATTCTTTTCAACCTCTAAGGGATATTTGTCAAATTTGTTGCCATTCTCTCTTCCAATATGTTCAGCTGTACCATGTCTCTGTGTTTAACAGTATTTCTTTTATCCAGTGTTATTTTATCACTCTTCTTTAAAAATATACCTCAAAATACAGCAAATTGTTTAATATTTTGATTCTTCTTGGAGTAGACTAGTATTGGCATCTCTTTTTCTGACCATCTTTAGTGTCATTTTAGGGATGATCATTTTCAATGGACGGATTTCTCTACTTAAATATATTACCACATCCAAACTATCAAGAACTACATTATATTTTGCTTAGCATCTACTAAATAAACATACTATTGTGAAAAACATGTTATAGACATGTTCTTATTTAAAATTTCCATCAACCTGAGATTATTGCTCTAATTAGACATGCTATAAGTAAAGAACAAATGATAATAACATTTAGCAAGATTAAATAACATTACATTGTTTAAGTGGTGAAAATAATACTCCAACAAAATTATAAAGTATTTGAGGTCTTTGTATAGTCATGATGTTACTTGTCTGCTGACCTTATAACTGGTAAACATTCTCTTCTACTTTGTGGGTTTGCTCTTCCTTTGGCTGCTTTCTCTTCATAGCACAGATATATTTTAGTTTTATGAAATCTCATTTCTCAATTGTTGACCTCAATTCCTAAGCAAATGGAGTCCTATACACAAAATTCTCTTATGCACCTCTGTGGGATATTGTCTGTTTTCTTCTAGTAATTTCAGTTTCATAGTGAGTTTTTTATTTGAGCATTTTTGTTCTTCTTGTTGTCTGTGTGAAGAGTTTTAGATAAAGGTCGAATTTCATTCTTCTATATGTGAACCTTGATTTTTCTCAGAAACATATATTAAATATTTTATATTTCCTCCAGTGTTAACTTTTTGTATCTGTGTATCAGTGTATAATATTCCAGGTCCATCCATTTACCTGAAATTTTCATGGTTTCATTTTTATGGATAAAAATTCCATTTGCATTGTACCCCATTTTCCAATATTTATTTATCAGTTTACGGACATATAGGCTGATTCCTGTTATAACTGTATTATAATCTCAAAAAAATGTATTTTAAAAAGAATATATAAAATCTCCTCCCTTCATATATAGTTAGTAGGTCTATTAAATGAAAAGACGTGTTATAATTATGTTTTTCAGTAAAGACTAATGCAATAAATGCTGAGTGTTGGACAGACAAATTACAAAACAACCAAAATTAGATTTCTTTTTGAAAAGTTTTGTGTTTAACTACTCAAAAGAGCTGTGCACAGACTTGAAGGAATTAATGACCGTCAATGTCAATAAACAGTCTTGATAAAACATATATTGGAAAGAGAGATCAATTCATTGCTAGATCTTTATGTAGAAGACAGGGAAACAATTATGTTCACATTCTCATAATTAAACATATATGATGTTTGTCTGAGTTTTTGATGACAGGCTTGGAATTTTGAATGCCCAAAAAGCAAGCTTGGCTAGCAAATAGTTGTATCTTACCTGCAAGCAATCATAGCTTACAAACAAACTATAGATTTACTAGAACACTTTTCTTTTTAGATTTTGGTCAGAAAAGCACAATGCTTTAAAGGTAAGTAGGACAGTGTGGGTTTTCTAGTCCTCATTTGAGATTTGACTGAGCATTTTAGAGCAGTTGAGAATTTAAACCCAGGACCTCCATGCAAAACTCAATTCCAAGCTTTATAAATTATGCAAGCCTGAGACACTGACTCACAGGCCCTGACCTTTATCTCTCAAGTGAGTTCAATGGGCTAACTTGTGTGATCCAGGACCAAATAGGTATAGGATGTTGAATACTGGTAACAGTGTTGCTTTTGTCCATCTTTGTATCTCAGCTATTACTGCATTCTGGACTTACTTAGCATTGATTATTTTTCCTATTTTCCTAATCTTAACTAACCATAAAATTCCCTAACTCATTTCCTGTAGAGATATTGAGAGATCATCCTTATGCCACAATGAGTAAGTGAACACGGAGAAGACTTACAAGGCTGCTGCCTGAGAGAATAAATTTACCCATGAATTGTAGGGAGGTACTTGACTTTTTTATCCCCTAGAGACATGAATGTGAACTAGTAATAAAAGAAGACATTGTTTTCTTGAGAGGAGCCAAAATCAAAAATCCATCTCCTTAAAAAAAAAATGCAGTCCAACTCTGGTGAGTGAGAACTAAGTGTACCAGGTAAAATCACAGCTGAATCAAATGTTTGTTAACTAGTTATGTTTTATTGTCACCACTGCTAGTTATCAATGAATATTGACTGTGGTTAAGGGTGATTAAAATTAGAGTTTGACTGGATTGGTAGTTAACCTAAACACATTGCAGTTATCACTTGTGACTGATAACCAGTTGTGACTTTCTGATAAACAAATATAATGGTGTGTGTGTGTGGGGGGGTTAGTGTGTGTGTGTGTGTGTGTGTGTGTGTGTGTGTGTGTGTGTGTGTATTTCAGGCATGGTTTGCCCCCGTTAGCTGTTGTTGTCATATTGCAGGCACACTTTACCGTATCCTTTTATGACCAAATAGGATTTTTGGGTTTATTTGTTTTGAGACAGGGGTTCACTAAGCAGCTTAGGCTGCCCTTAAACTTACGTTTATTTCATTCTTCCAAATGAATGCTAACATTACAATTTATACTAAGCTTACCTGCATACTGTAACAAAGAGTTTCAATTTCTCTAGTGGAATGCAGAAGAAACAGAATGCACAAAGTCTCTTAGGCAGGAATAAACAAGTTATATAGAAGTTATTTCATGATAGAGAAAATATATCAAGTTCAGAGCTGCCAGTGTTAAAAGTTTAAAATATCAGAAATAATGAAATTCAAACTTGTTATTAGCATGTAATATATGGTTGTGCAAATTTTGTCTAAATTCAAATATCACTTCCCTTCAAAGCAACAAGCAAGATGTCAGTTCTTTGCATTCAGAGATCAGATACAAGAACATGTATGTAGTGACCAGCAGGGAACCAAGGGCTACAGGCTGTGTGAGGTTAGGAACTGAGTCAAAAAATCTGATAATGGATTAAAAAGTTTACCTCCAGACCTCATCATAGTGTAATAAAGCTCAAAATATACTTCAGTTCATAAGATTCATCTCCATTTATGAACAGCAATCAAAGTTAATGCCTTATTTCTTATAAGATAACAATAATAGTGACTAGTAATACTTGACAAGACACAGTACACTTTCTTTTTTTTTTTTTTTTTTTGAGGTATGGATCTTTTTTTTTTATTTACATTCCAAATCATTTCCCCTTTCCCGTTTCCTCCCTCCCCAAAAGTCCCATAAGCCCCCTTCCCTCCCTCTTTTCTCCATTCAACCCCCTCTCGTTTCTCTGTCCTGGCGTTCCCCTACATTCAGTCTTTCCAGGACCAGGGGTCTCTCCTTCCATCTTCTTAGAAATCTATTGATATGCGGATTGTGTCTAGGGTATTCCGAGATTCTGGGTTAATATCCCCTTATCAGTGACTGCATACCTTGTGTGTTCTTTTGTGATTGGGTTACCTCACTAAGGATGATATTTTCAAGTTCTGACCATTTGCCTAGGAATTTCGTGAATTCATTGTTTTTAATTGCAGAGTAGTATTCCATTGTGTAGATATACCACATCTTCTGAATCCATTCCTCCGTTGAGGGACATCTGGGTTCTTTCCAGCTTCTGGCTATTATAAATAAGGCTGCTATGAACATAGCGGAACATGTGTCCTTATTGCATGCAGGTAAAGCCTCTCAGAAAACTGGGCATGACACTCCCGGAGGATCCGGCTATACCACTCCTGGGAATATACCCACAGTACACTTTCTATTCTTGATATTTTTTATAATATAACTTACATTTCACAAGGAACTGGGGAAGCACTTTTAGGCTATTGTTTCTGTAGCAAATTGTCTTGAAATAAATTGCCATAAAGTAAAAAATGGCAATTTCTTAGCTTACAACTTTGAAATCAATGATATAGGGTTAAATAATAGCATCAAGAGATCTGCACACCTTTCTAAAGGTGTTAATGGGTTATCCATTCTTTGCCTTTTCCAGATGATAAAGACCTCCTACAATTCTAGCTTGTGGAAATCATTCTCCATTTTCAATGCCAGCGATGGTGAGCTGATTGTTTCTCAATTAAGACATCTCTTTAATTCTTTGTATTACCAGAATCAGCAAGGCTGGATTGCCTTCAATGAATTGGGCCGCCTACCCAGATATTTCCATCTCATATTCTTACTTCTTAAGTTCTTTTACTAAATTATATCATTAATGTCCTTTCTGTCATATTAAATGCTATATTCATAGGCCTTGGAGATTAGAGATTTGATATATAGGAAACTATTAGTTCAGCAGATGAAATTTTTTTCTTGAAATTGTTATAGTAACTTATCCAAACTTAAATACCTAGGTTAGTGTTTCAATCTGTTTGGCTCCTACACATAGCAAGATATTAAGCAGATATTGATAGTAGAGATACAATGAAAGAATCATAAACTTGGATGATCACTGTCATTAGTTACTGACTCTTTGATACCAGTAATATTTTTAAAATGAATTTCTAATAGAATTATTTCTGCCTCACTATGATACCCCAATGTGAATTCAATTCTAACATTACCTTGAGGATATAGATAAGTTCAGAGTTATTCCTTGGAGATGCTTTGAATCCCAAGCTAGTCAAGGAAGGTATAAAAACCTGTCTGTTAAGGGTACTCAAAATTTGATTGAAGCTTCACAAACAGCTAAAACACACACACACACACACACACACACACACACACACACACACACAGAGTCAGCTCTAGTTCTGAGATTCCAAATGTACTTAGGTAACCTGTACTTTTTTAGACTTCAACATTATTTTAAACCCCTTGTTAGAAAATAGAAATATAGTGGAGCATGTGTCCTTATTGCATGCAGGTAAAGTCTCTGGGTATATGCCCAGGAGTGGTATAGCCGGATCCTCCGGAAGTGTCATGCCCAGTTTTCTGAGGAGCCGCCAGACTGCTTTCCAGAGTGGTTGTACCAGCCTGCAATTCCACCAGCAGTGGAGGAGTGTTCCTCTTTCTCCACATCCTAGCCAACAACTGCTGTCTCCTGTGTTTTTGATCTTAGCCATCCTGACTGGTGTGAGATGGAATCTCAGGGTTGTTTTGATTTGCATTTCCCTAATGACTAAGGATGATGAACATCTCTTTAGGTGCTTCTCAGCCATTAGATATTCTTCAGGTGAGAACTCTTTGTGGAGCTCTGTACCCCATTTTTTAATAGGGTTACTTGCCTCTCTGGAGTTTAACTTCTTGAGTTCTTTGTATATCTTGGATATTAGCCCTCTGTCGGATGTAAGGTTGGTAAAGATCATTTCCCAGTTAGTTGGTTGCCGCTTTGTCTTTTTGACGGTGTCTTTTGCCTTGCAAAAACAGCCAGAAGCTGGAAAGAACCCAGATGTCCCTCAACGGAGGAATGGATTCAGAAGATGTGGTATATTTACACAATGGAATACTACTCTGCAATTAAAAACAATGAATTCACGAAATTCCTAGGCAAATGGTCAGAACTTGAAAATATCATCCTTAGTGAGGTAACCCAATCACAAAAGATCACACATGGTATGAAGTCACTGATAAGGGGATATTGACCCAGAATCTCAGAATACCCTAGACACAATCAGCATATCAATAGATTTCTAAAATGATGGAAGGAGAGACCCCTGGTCCTGGAAAGACTGGATGTAGGGGAACGCCAGGACAGAGTAATAAGAGGGGGTTGAACGGAGAAAAGAGGGAGGGAAGGGGGCTTATGGGACTTTCGGGGAGGGAGGAAACGGGAAAGGGGAAGTGATTTGGAATGTAAATTAAAAAAATAAAATTAAATTAAATTAAAAAAAAAAGAAAATAGAAATAGAAAACAGAATTGTGGAAAACACTTGCCTAATACAATATTAAAAATATGTATATTCTTCACATGTATCCTTCTATTTAGTATTCACTGGGGTTCTTTTTCCAACCCAAATGTATACTCTTGTGTGTCTTCTACATAAAAGCTGCAATTAGAATATTTATGTATTTTAGAGCAATAAAGGAATAACTGAACATCCATAACTGAAAAACACAATATTTGCATAATGAAGTCTTGTCTTTCAGTCCCTGGGCAGCTTTCTTTGCATCTTGACAGTTGCATTCCCTGGGGTCAGTCATCATTATAAATTTAAAGTGACTTTTACAGGAACTCAATTAAGAGAAAATTCAGAAGAAGTTAGTGCACATGTAATTCATACATTTACTTGACAAATGAGGAGCATAACAATGACTAGTGATGTGTAACTTCTAAAGAATCAGCACTACATACTTGTTCGCTGTTCAAGTAGCTGAACAAATGTAAGCAGAAATTAATCATGAACTATTTATCTGAAGAATGCACTCTGAGACTCCTTTATTACTTTAGGGTAGGAATTAATTGTACAGATTCGTAGGTGCAAAAAGTATTTCAATCATATAACTGTGTACAAATACACAGATGCCATAGATGCCTACTTGGCTCTGAGAACTGGGTAGAAAAATGTAGAACTGTAATATATTTGGTATAGACTATCTGCATTAAGAAAATGCAGACAGCAGGGAGAAGGAATAGAATGAGGAACTCTGGGAGGGCTAATCAGCAAGGACTACTGGACTGTAAAAAGAATTAAATAAACAAATGAATAAATAAATAAAGTTAAAATTCAAAAAGAAAATGCAATGCCAAAATAAGCATATTAAACATTGTATTTTCTCATTGTTTCTTGTTATAGTATCAGCAAATTACTTTTTGGGAAAAGAACTAGTAGATAAATTCTGGGGTTGTTCTTGAATCTTTTTCATTGTCAAAGAAGTCAAGATCTCAATCTTGTCCTTTACCTTTCTTTGACATGTTTTTTGAATTGGAAATACTGCCTTTAGAAGCCCCTCCTTTAGTTTACCAGACCCCCTTATAACTTCCCTAAGGAAAAATAAACATAAATAAATTAGTCAGTGTTAGTATCTTTATTAACACAAATAGCAGAAGAGATTTAAACAATTAATTGGCTAGGTGATTGACTAAAATCAGGTGTGTAAACTTTAGTTAACCGCAGTTTTGATTTAACTCCACCCTAAAAACCTTTCTGAATAATCTACTTGTCCCGATATCTTAAAACAACCTAATTATAAAATGATAGCTCTTAAGTTATCTTTGACAGGCATCTCATTACACATTTTTAATCTAATTAGTTTCATAAAGGAAGGAGAACTGCGTGGAAGATTGCTATCATACAACATTTCCTTTTGAACGTAAAGGCAGGAATATCAAGAGGGTTTTCCTGATATTAATAGCATATTGCTTCTGCTTATATCTTACTGTGCCGATGGAAGAAATTGAAGATAGAAAGGGTAAGATGGAAGTGCTTGACTCTTGGAAAGCCAGATTAATAGTGGCCACTTGCAGTGTCACCAGTGCTGCTGTGTAGCACTTTACTAAAGCCTAATAAAGGGAAATGCAGCGGACAAAAATGTACCTGGCATAAATATGTGAATGTTGGTTGTTCCAGAATGATTTTCTCAGACACACTGGAGTAAAATGAAAACCTTGCTTATGTTTTACTAACTACATTCATGAAGATTTCAAAGTCATAATTAGCATGTGGAGTAATTTGCTTACAAAAATAATCAGCGTTTTAACATACACACTTCAATTATCAGAAGTGTTTAAGCAGAAGTTTTATCACTTTTTGAAAATACTGATGACTTGAAGACAGAAATTCTCTTCTCCTTTCCAGTTTTTTATGACACCGTCTTCCCTTGTATTTGCTTTTTCTTAAGTCAATGAAATAGTCTATTTGAAAAAATAGTTTGCATTTGTCTCCTTAATTTAGCATGGGAAACAATGCATCACCTAGCAATCTTTTGCCATCAAGTGAAACACCCTGTGCCAAGAATGGGCTACATCTTGTTGATTCATTGGCCAAAAGGACCTCATGGAAACCCCTTAATATTGCATACTAATTCCAAGGATATTGGTTGTTCTCTACAACTGATGTTAAGGCCTTACTATTGAAAAAAAACAAAACAGTTAAATATACCATTGAACACAGAAAAGTTGATTTTGAACATAATTAGAGCCTTCTCACCTACTGACTAGTACCCATGGTAGTGAAATGTGCTCTGCATGTACCAGATGAGAATGGTAAGCATCAACCTAGATACAAAACCTGTGATCTACAGTGATGACCTGTTTATATGATATGCTGTTGCACTGGTGGTACAGATATTATAGGATTAACCAATGATCACTATCTGATTAGATTTAAGGTTCACCTCATTTGACAGAACCCATACCTGATACTGGCCAGGCAGCCAAGAACTGGAGACTGGATAGGACATGGTCCTGGAGGAAAATAAAATACTATTCTCGTTCTAAAGAACATAGCAATAAAATGACACCTAATGACATTCTGCTATATCCATAAATCAATGCCTTGCTCAGCCATTATCAGAGATGCTTGCTCTTGCAAATAGAAGGGAAATAATAGAAATCATCCTCAATGTGCAGAGAATGAGAGATTATGGAACACTCAATCCTAAATGGGATGTTGTCATCAACCTCCTCCCCTTGGGTCTCAGGGAGCTATTTGGAAGAAGAGACTACAAGATTTAAAGAGCCAGAGATCATGGGGATGACTCCAAGGAAACAGCATCTTCCAGACACAGCAGGACTGAGGCACATATGATTTCACAGAGACAGTGCAGCATGCCTAAGGTCTGAACAGGTTTAAACAAATGGGGTCCCAATACTGGGAGAGAAAAGTGGACACAGGCTACCATCCCTAACCAAGCTGCTATCTTCAAGCCACATGCAATTGCAAAGGCAAAATTAGTTTTCTCCAATGGAGTCTAACTGATTATGTTAACCATACTTCATAGGTTCCATGCCCAGCAGTAGATGGCAAACAAAAATGGACTAAATGGAAATTTTATAGGCTTTTTATCTCACATTGCATTATTTTAGCACATTTTTGTCTTACTGACCCTTCATTTGTATATCATGGTTTCTGATTCTCTTTCTGTTTGTATGTTGTGGATAGCCCTGGGCTTGTATTTTGATGTTAATTCCACTCTTCTGAGGGGATGCAGATGAGGAATTGTCTTGTGAACCTTCTCCCCACCTTAACTTTTCAAATAAAGGCTTGAGCCAATGATTAGGCAGAAGGAAGGAGGAGGAGCTGAGGGTTTAAGGGAGGAGAAAAGGAACAACGGGAAAAGGGGAGGAGCTACGGGGGATCAACGAGAAGTTGCCAAGAGAGAAGCTCGTGGCCTGGAGAAACCACAAGTTATATGGGATAATACAGATGAGAATAGAGTAGTGTAGTGGGAGATCTGCCCAATCTAGGCTTATAGCTTGTATTGTTACTGATTGGGTTGAGATTTCTTTTACCAGGTAATTGGGTTGGAAACAAAGTAGCAACATTTTTATAGGGTGTTTGTATGTTTGTGTGTGTTCATGTATGTGTTCGTGTATGTGTGTGTGTGTGTTGTGTTTTTAAATTATAATTTGCTTGTTTGTTTGATTTCCTGTCTCTTTGTTTCAGAGAGAGAGGGAGAAGGAGAGGGAGAAGGAGAGGGAGAGGGAGAGGGAGAGGGAGAGACAGAGAATTGAGATTGGTGAGTGGGGAAATGAGAAGAACTTTGGAGCCTTATTATGAGGAGGAGTACTTCATCTTGCTTTGGACTGAATGGGAAGTTGTTTGTAGGTAAATTGAAGTAAATAAGCTTGTTTAACATATTCACTTAAATTATCTAGTTACATATAACCTTACTTTAGGAAATAGTTAAAAGAATGTCACTACACACTATAAACACACACACACACACACACACACACACACACACACACACAAATACACTGGTAAATCTTTCTATCAATGAATCAACCAATTAAACAAGTCTGTTATGAAAAGAAAGATCAATAATCAATAAATATTTTAAACTGTTAACATTACTTTGCCATCAATGAAATAGTAATTAAAAGTGATTTGTAATGTCATCTTACTCCAGTTAGAACGGTTACCATCAAGTAAAGAAATGACAGTAATATCCATATGAATGTGGAGAAATAGAAATCCTTACAACTGCTACTTTGGAATGTCAACTGCTGTGGTAGCTATGAAAATTTATATAGAAGTTCATTAAAAACTAGGAGCAGGACAAAAAGTAGAATATGATCTAGGTATATCATACTTGTTTTTATTTCTAAAGAATGCTAAGTAAACACACCAAAGAAGTATGTTCACATTCATGTTTATTGCTCCATGTTTATTCACAGTAAGTAATTAATAGAAGAAACCCTAAATATCTATTAACAAGTGAGTGGAAATGAGAACGTAGTACAAATACATATTGTAATTTTATTCTTTCATAAAGAAAAGTGTGTTACATTTTTGGGGACAATGGGTAGAATTGGAGATTAGCATTTTATATCTCATATAAGGAGTCTACATTTTAATGTACACACATGAATGAATATATATATAATTTATATATATATATGTATATATATATATACATATATATATATATATAAACATACATAACACACAAGAATACTGAGGGGGTATGGACAAATCTTAAGTGAAATAGAAAGAAAGGAAATGAGAACTAACACCATGAATTACATTGCCACTGTAGTATACCTCCAAATATTAACAGCTCCAAACCAGTGACCACATGTATACATGGTCATGGTTCTTGGATGCATATTTTTATACTGTTGATTCCACCATTATTTAGTATAGTTAACATGGTTTTGTTAGTAACTAATGTGTCATTGTCAATGCACTTCCTGATATGCTGATCCACGTAACCTCCTAGCAAGAATGTATAAAGTGACTTGCATTTTCTCAAGTATTTCTTGTATCTTTATAAGACTTTCCTTTGACTCATGCATTAAGACTCTCCTAATTTACTAAACAAAAACTTAATAGTATTTCATAGTTTGTTCTTTTTTCCTAAAGGCTCAAAATTACAAAACTCCAGAAATCATTATTCTCTTCATTTTATATTATACTCAAAATGTATATGATGTCGGATTTATACATTTAACTCTCTTTTATATCCATTGCCTTACAAATTAGTCATGTCTTGATGTGTCTTTTGAACTCCATAAGTGACTGCTCATTTGACATTGCTTTTTTGTCTGAAACTGAATTCTCATTTTCTCCCACAACTGGTAATTCATGTGAGCAAATGTTAAGTCCCTGGAAGTTCATGACAAATTTTAAACTATCCTTCATTATTCTTTGTCCTCATATTCTGTGCATTAGAAAACCTAATTAGATACAGTATAAAAATTCACATCAAAGTACTATTACCCAGATTAGAAGTTAATCCAAAGTATTTTTATCCTCATAAGTAGTTCCACTTATACCTGACATTGCAGTGACCACCATCTTTCCCTAAAATTTATGCGATATCTTAAAATAGAAACTGTCACTCTTAGTTCACCTTTGGAAGCAAATCATTTCAGGATTGTCAACTTTAAGGGTAGTGCTTTATCTATTATTTCATCTATAGGATATTCTGATCATACATTTCCTCTACCCTTGCTCCTCTCAAATGCTTTCTACCTCTGCACCCACATTTGAATTCCTATGAAGCACCAAAATCCAAGGCCATCTAAAATGGTAATACAAGGAGTTAAATAAAGGCCCTTAGTAAACTTGAGACTAAGCGTGTGACCATAAAGCAATACAAGGTTCATGTGTTTAACTGTGAAGCACTAAATGAGTAATGGAGAAACACTGAGTCTCATGCACAAAGACATTATAACTCCTCTCAATTCAGTTTCTTCTCTCTCATGACCCTCACAGCCACTTCTCACTTTGTGGATTTTCTGTAGCGTTTCAGATTTAGGTTTTCCTAGTGGCTCAATATCTACATCTTTCCCTCTTTAATTTCCTAATAATGACAAGTATGTTGGAAATGCCTTTCTCTGTTTTGAAAGTCATTTTCTTTATGTGGCAGGCCATACCATAGTTTACCTGTCACTCATCATGATAACTTTGGCATGATTATTGTACTACAGGATACATAAGACATGACAGGTGACAGATAAAGACAGTATGGCTACCTTGGATGTTCCGTTAATTAAAAGTTAAACTGAAGTAGTTTCAGGGTAAGGAACTTAGTGAGTGGATTAGTAAAACTTCAGGAAGGAGGTGAGTAGTCTACTGAAGTCATCAAAAACTTCCTAGTCTAAATGGACAACCATTTCCATTAAATACAATTACACTTAAATTGTACATGTACAAACAAAACTATTTTATTTGTAAATCTATTACTCGATACAGCTAAAATATATTAAAAATCATATACTTTCATAATAGTGTGTAGGTTTTGATGCATCCTCTGGGGCTTAAAATGTGCATTGTTTCATCCCTCCATTAATTCATCAAATATTTATAAATCATTTCATCTGTTGTGTACAAGATTTTGTAAAATTAATTAGATAGTCTGCCCTTCAGATTAAGGAATAATTTCCATTCTTGACTTCAAACAACCACAACCACCTTTTGATTCATTAGAGAGAATCTTCTGTATTAAAGCATTACTCATGATATTTCACTTATACATACTGTAAAGGACATCACACTTCACAGAAAATTAAAAAGATTAATTAAATTAAGAGGTATTGATTTTTATAGGAAAGTGCTTTAATGCTGAAGTACTACATAAATGTCCTACAATTTTAGGGATTATGCTCTGTATAATATTTTTCCAGGAACAGAAGTTCATAAAATTATAAAAGGCCATTTCTGATCATTGAAGTGACACAGTGAACAGCTTGATAACCTGAGATACCCAAGAAAATATTAGTCTATGACCAAGCATATGGTATCTAACAGGAAAACTTAAAAAAATGTATCCAGTATTAAAGCAAGATATAGTTGACAGATGGTTTAGAGTAATGACCCCTATCTTCATGTAAATCCTGATGTTCTTAATATGAATGATGCTATAATTCTGTAATATAGTGCTTCTTCTTTATTTGTAGTGCTAGAACATTTAAAAAGAACTTGGACATAAAGTAAACAATAGTCATAGATCTGAAAAACAAAGTAAAATGAAGGTTGAAAAACCGAGAAGAGAAAATATTTCCTCATGGCTTTGGTTTGGCAAGGGCTAGAGAAAATAGGTTACAGAATAAAAGAAGACTGTGGGTTATTTATTTATTTATTGCTTATTATTTCGTTATTTATTTTACTAAATGTTGTGGGTTGACTTTGAATATTCTCAATATGTTTGAATTTTATCATGCCCTGCCCCATAATATCTATGAATGTTCCTAATTTGAAAAAAAGTATTTTTATAAATCAGCTCATTAAGATGATATTGACATAATCTGATATGCCAAATATTCTTACTTAAAGAGAAAATTTTTGAATGTGACAGAGTCACACAAAGTGATCAAACAATATGAATATGAAAGCAAAAATAAAGTTGAAGTTTCTGAAAAGCAAATAATGGCAATGATTGCTAGGTAACTAATAAAAGCTAAGGGAGAAGTATATAACACATTCTCCTTCATAGACATTAAAAACAAATCTATCAAGATCTTGCTTTCAGAACTCTAGACTAGAAATCTGAAACAATGTTTTGTATCTTGTTTGTTTTATGTCACTGACATAAATGCTTGTTTTAAGTCACTGAATAATAGCATCTTATGATGGCTTCCTTAAGGAAGCATATGCTAAGTATAAGGAAATGTCCAATTAAAAACATATACACACATCATTTTTTTTTTGTTCCACAAACTGGCTATAGGATGTGGGCGAGCTTTCTGTATAAGGTAAAACTTTAGCCTTTATAATTATGAACCATTTAAACTCAGTCATGACTGCACAGGTCTGTTAATTAGAATGACTAAATTCCAACAAAACTATTTATGACTACTGGGTTTTTAATTATTTTATTTTATTTATTACTTTTACCTTTTTACAATCCAGTCATTAGCCCCTCCTGTTCTGCCCTCCCACAGTTTTTTACCACATTCCTCCTCAGACTCCACCTCAAAGAGGATGCCACACACCCACACACCCACACCACCATACCTACTCCCTGGGACCATAAGTCTCTCAAGGTTAGGCTCATCTTCTTTCACTGAGGCCAGACCAGCCAGTCCTGTACTATATATATGTTAGGGGCCTTGGACCAGCTAGAATATGCTGCCCGGTTGGTGGCTCAGCATCTGAGAGATATCAGGGGTCTAGGTTAGTTGAGACTGCTGGTCTTCCTATAGGGCAACCCTCTTCCTCAGCTTCTTCCAGTATTTCCCTAATTAAAACACAGGGGATCCCAACTTCAATCCATTGTTTAGGTATAGATATCTGCATCTGTCTGTGTCAGCTGCTTGTTGGGCCTTTCACAGGACTGTAACTGCCTGCATTTACATCGAATGGGTTACCTGGAAGGGAAGCTGGGGATGTATGGGGAAGGCCGCAAAAAGAGATGGAGATCAAGACAACATTGCTGTTCAAGGTCTCAAAGTTTAATGGAGAACTCCAAATATATAGACATGGGAAAACCCTTCCCCCAAAGGGTAGAAGCTTTTCCACAAAACTGGTTTGGTTACTCCACAGGTGATTAGTGTTTTTCAGGAAACTGCAGGTCCTTGAAGAACAATGGGCTTCACCTTGGTCTGAGCACTCCACCCCAGATGGAGGGGATTATGACTAACACAGGAGTTCCTGCTCAAAGGCTGGAAGAGGAACATCATGTTGGTCGATGTCAAGTTCCTGCTAGGTGGCATGGCATTCCAATAAGTCTCTCTTCACAGGACAGCCATGCTAAGCTTCTCATCTCCACATGTACCTAGTGATTAAATTTCAACCCACATCCACACAAAGAAATATCCTATACACAAGAAAGTCAGCAGCTTTAAAAAGTGATTGTAGATGAATGGATAATAAAAATGTGGTACAAATACACTATTTAATAATACTCATCTGAAGGAAAAAAATAAATTATGTACTTTGCAAGTAAATGGATAGAACTAGAAACAATCATATTGAGTAGAATATCCCAAACCCAGAAAGGCAAATGTCTCATGTACTCTCCTATTGGAGGCTTCTAGCTGTAAATCTTCTGGTGTCTGTGCATAGACTGGAATAACAGCAGAAACTAGAAAAGTAAAAACATGATTGACCTTTGCCAGAACAGGTGATCATGGAGCAATAGAGAGGAGAATGGCAGTATACAAGCTCTCTCATCAAGGAGATGGAAAGGAGAAGGCCTCTTTATGGAGTGGGTGAGGTAAATATGAAAGAAAGGAGAAGAGTAAAGAGGAATAGAACAAGTGACTGGAGAGAAGAAATAAGAAGGGTTCACTAAAACTAATAATACATATATTTATGAATATAAATATACAATACACTTTTATAGAACTATTATCTGGGTTGATAGTGCTCTAAGATCCTAAGACCACCTAACAAAAGCCTCAGTATCAAACTTGAAAGATTTTCTTTTGAGTTATTGGCCAGGGATGCACAAGAGATTTCTGAAACATACAGTTTCTTTCTCTTGTACTTGGTTTCCCTGTGAGGTGGAAGGTAAATTCCTATTGCTGGAGATACAACATACTTTAGAAAGAAAGGTTATAGAGCCCTGTATTGTAACTATCCTAAATGCCCCTGAGAAGTAGCTTCTATGGTACCAGAAGGCAGGTAACATGCAGGCTTTCATAGGAAGTGGGCTATTGACAGGTATTCACAGATATGACACCTATGAAGCACAAAATTAACCATTGTGGGACAAGTGCAGTAATGGTATGCATGCTTTGGCAGTCACCAGCATCTAGCTAATTGAACACATGATGCACTCAACTAGAGAAACACTATGCCTGGAAAGCTAACCAAATACCCAGACCTAGTGAAGTTATGGATCTTGAAGGAGAACCTTTTACTAAACCACCATAAACCCTAGCTAAACTCCAAATCTTTGTCCTTATACTTGGAGAAGAGTACAATTCTCAATCCTCATCAAGGCAGAAGGCAACAGCCAACCAAATCATAGAGTTGTGGAATCCAGTCTCAACAGATATTCCTCCAAAGCACTTACTCACCTATTGTTCAGGAAACGTTGCAGAAGAAGGAGCAGAAAGATTGCAAAAGTCAGAAGATCTGAGAGTTTGTATGAGATTGTGCTTCCCAGAAATGATGGAAGCTGTGCCCATGAAGCCTCAACAACATGACTGCCGACTGTCTCAGCATACATTGAACATGAATAGCACCAATAGATATGCCAAAGTGGATGCAGAAAACCCCATAAACTCTAGTATTATCTAGAGAACTTGTAACAACTGAAAACTATTAAGAGCAGAACAGGTGGTCTTCCCTGTGGATGAGGATACCAGTTGCTTATCCAGTACCAAGTAATTATCCCTGAAGAAATGTGTACAGGTAACATTGTACACACTGAGCAGGCAGTTTGTAGGATCATATGTATATATATATATGCATATACATATAGGAATGCAGTAAACAATTCATCAAGAGTAAGGCATTAATTTGAAACAGCAAGTAGGGACATATAAAGGGAATTGAAGGGAGTATTGGGAACAAGAAATTTTGTAGCTATAATCTCAAAACGAGGATGTGGAGAAAGAGGAACACTCCTCCACTGCTGGTGGAATTGCAAGCTGGTACAACCACTCTGGAAAGCAGTCTGGCGGTTCCTCAGAAAACTGGGCATGACACTCCCGGAGGATCCGGCTATACCACTCCTGGGCATATACCCAGAGGCTTTACCTGCATGCAATAAGGACACATGCTCCACTATGTTCATAGCAGCCTTATTTATAATAGCCAGAAGCTGGAAAGAACCCAGATGTCCCTCAACGGAGGAATGGATTCAGAAGATGTGGTATATCTACACAATGGAATACTACTCTGCAATTAAAAACAATGAATTCACGAAATTCCTAGGCAAATGGTCAGATCTTGAAAATATCATCCTTAGTGAGGTAACCCAATCACAAAAGAACACACATGGTATGCAGTCACTGATAAGGGGATATTGACCCAGAATCTCGGAATACCCTAGACACAATCCGCATATCAATAGATTTCTAAGAAAATGGAAGGAGAGACCCCTGGTCCTGGAAAGACTGGATGTAGGGGAACGCCAGGACAGAGTAACGAGAGGGGGTTGAATGGAGAAAAGAGGGAGGGAAGGGGGCTTATGGGACTTTCGGGGAAGGAGGAAACGGGAAAGGGGAAATGATTTGGAATGTAAATTAAAAAAAATAAAATAAAATAAAAAAAATGTTAAAAAAAAAAGAAGTTGTAAAAGAGTACAATTCTGGACTGGGCACACTGTATTAAGTGTTTTATGTGCAGTTATTTCCTTTAATAACAATGATATGGTACCTAGGATTCTGATCTCTTTCTAACCTTACAGAAGAAAAATAAAAGCCTTATCAATAGCAATTCAGATGATAATAAAAAAAAAGTATTCTGAGGATGTATATATCACTGATCACATTACACTCCTTTATAGTATGAAAATTTATGAAGAAATGAAAAGAAGTTTTTTAATACATTTTCATAATGCTACATACATTTTCATACAGATTAGCATAATAGTGAAAAAACATTAAGTCAGAATGTGTGTTTTGCCAGAACCTGAAAACTTTCTATAATTTCCCCCAAAGGCTGGAAGCTTCTGCACAGAACTGGTTTGGTTACTCCACAGGGGACTAGTGTTTTTCAGGAAACTGTAGGTCCTTGAAGAACAATGGGCTTCATCTTAGTCTGAGCACTTCACTCCAGATGGAGATTATAGCTAACACAGGAGTTCCTGCTCAAAGGCTGGAAAAGGAACTTCATGTTGGTCGATGTCAAGTTCCTGCCAGGTGGCATGGCATCCCAATAAGGCTCTCTACACAGGACAGCCATGCTTAGCTTCTGTCTGCAAGCACACTACAGCATGGGATGCTCCCCTTGAGCTAGATCCTAATTTGAACCTGTGATTTGACCTCTTTTCCCTCTGGCTCTTCTCCATTTTGTTCGTAGCACTTATTTTTTATTTATTTCTTTTTTTTAAGACACGAACAATTCTGGGTCAGAGTTTTGACTGTAGGATGACAACTCAATCCCTCCACTTGAGGCCCTTTATACTGGAGGTGGACTTTACAAGTTCCCTCTCCACACTTTTGGGCTTTTCATCTAAAGTCCCTCCCTTTGAGTCCTGAGAGTCTCTCACCTCCAAGGTCTCTGGTACATTCTACAGGTCCCCCCACCTCTGGAGGTTGCCTCTTTCCATTCTTTCTACTGGCCCCTTAAGGCTTCACCCCTGTTCCTCCCCACAATACCTGATCATGTTCCTCTTTTCACCTTGCCCTCCCTTCTTCCACCCATGTCCTTCCCTCCCTCTGTTTCCTAAGTGCAATTGAAGTTTCCTCACTTGGGCCCTTTGACTCGTTAACATTCTTGTGTCCTATGGATTATATCCTGGGTATTCTGTTCTTTTTTTTGTCTAATATCTACTTATTATTAACTACACACCGTGCATGTCTTTGGGGGTATGAGTTACCTCAATAACCCACATCTGATAGAGAGCTAATATGCAAAATATATAAAGAACTCAAGAAGCTAACCTCCAAAAATCCAAACAACCCAATCAAAAAATAGGGTACAAGCCGCCCTTAGGATACATGAACCAAGGAGCAACTTGGGACAAGATCATTCCAGGTTTCCATCTGCACCTGAAGCTTAACTTGTGCCACACCTATCCATACCCAAATCCTTCCAGGAGAGAGCTGGCTTCCCAGGAGTGCTGACACATTTGAGAGCACAGGAGAACCCACCATTTCTGCTCAAATTCTTGGCCCAAGAGGGACCCACCCAGAGCCATCAGAACACAGGAACCAAGGAACAGACTAGGACAAGATCCTTCTAGTTTCCATCTGTACCCCTGAACTGATCTTGTGCCACAGCTCTCCATACTCAAATTCCTTCAGGAGAGAATTGGTCATCTGGGAGTGCTGACACAGAGGCTTACAGGAGAGACAAGTGACAGTCAGAGACAGCAAGACCAGCTAACACCATAGATAACCAGTTGGCAAGAGGTAAGGGCAAGAGCAAAATCAACAGAAACCAAGGCTACTTGGCATCACTAGAACCCAGTTCTCCCATCAGAGCAAACCCTGATTACCCCAACACACTGGAAATCTGTATCCAAGTAATTGTGCGTACAATTCATTCCTTGATGGAGCAGAACTGTAAACTGTTAGCTTAGTTATTATGGAGGTAAAATCCTTTGGTTATGTGATGGACATTGAAGTACAGCCTTATGTCAATAAACTCCAATGTCTAAAATCGTTTTTATTTTGGGTTTGTACCACAGTAAGAGCCAAGATTTTTAGCTCTAGTCAAAGCAAAACAAACAACAAAACAAAAAACTTCATCTTTTTATGTTCATTTAGTAACATGTCCATCAGTTTTGTGATTGGTAGAAAAATACATATTGTGTTGAATATAATAAAAAATTAAAATTAAAATTAAAAAGTGATAATTTGGATTTCTTTTACTTTACCTGCTTACTATGTGAACATGTGTTCTTCTCTACTCTTAATGACTGACACTGCAACCAGTTTTCCCCCATCCTACTTCCGAGAATATCACATAAACTATTCACCAATTCTATTATGTTTACTACATCTAATCAAGAAATACTAAAACAGTCAACTACTTAGAATAGTTTAGACATAAAAAAGAGCACAAGTTTTATCCTCCTGAGAGTCAATTTACTCATCTTTCTGCTGTTGCAATCACTAAAATATCAGACTCCATAATAGCCAAAATGAAGTCAAAAGAAAAAGGAGCCACAACTTTTGGAGCTCCTCTTTGCTATATAGAGCTACTGTTGAAGAGCTAGAAATCTCTTTGACAATGCCAAGGCAAAAAATGCAAATGCCAGTGTCTTTAAAAAAGAAAAACAGAACCACAAAATTAAAACAAAACCTAACAGAACTCTGAAATCATTCAGACTTCCATTTTGAAGTAAGATTGTCACTATAGCAGTAAACACTATGTTTTAAGAATTAAATTTGTAGTAGTCATCAGAATAAATAATTGGCTATATTGCATATGTATGTTGAAACTTTTATGTATAGTAACATTTTTTGCATTGACTAAGAATTTTGATGTAAAATGTGAAAGTTTGTACTTTATTGGTTAAAATTCAACCCCTGAAGACTGACTTAACTTAAAAGTCAATGTTTCTTTAACAGGACTATAAATTGCTGCTAAATAGACGATTAAATGACAGTGTTTCATTTTTAAAGCAAAGAGTTCACTGCAATAGCTAGGCAATCTTGTTAAATCTTCAGTTGTGATGTGTTTCTACCCTAAAATGATTACTTGTCTCCATTTTGCCAAGTTTATTGCTCCAAAAGGATACCAAAATGGCACAAATTGCTACCTGTAACAAATGTTCTAGTAGATTTAATATCTCGAGTAAGGATTGTTACTCTAAGGAAAAATTATCCCTTCATTTTGCTTGTCTTTCATTTTTGAAAGCTTATTCAAGCCAATGAGATAACTTATATAGACTTTTACAAATGAACACAGCAGAACCTGAAGCCTGGGACCAATGACCTACACCCTTAACCATTAACGGCCCATGAAGCATTGCTGGCTGTGTCTTGCATCATGCTGCATACCAACTCAGACTGTAATTGTAGGATACAAGCCACTATGCAAGGGAAATGGGCATGAGACATAAAGATGCCTAATATCCTGGGAAGTTTCAGTCAGTAGAAGATGATGGTAAAAAGAGAAGAAAGAATATTTTTTTTCTCAGATGGTCCAAATATTAACCTGAAGTTTTAGGAGGATAATGTCTCTTGGTAGCATTTACAGTTTTATATATCATCCAATTTGATGGAAATTATCACTGGTCCTATTTACTTTTTACAATTAATTATTAGAGGAATACAGAACATAAAAAGGTCCTATGAGGTAGTTCAGAGAACTGTTTTGGAAGAATGATGGATAAGTCAAAATAATAAAATCCATAAAGATCATTAATTTATTGGACATTGTCAACTACTTTTTATCTCTCTCTCTCTATCTATCTATCTATCTATCTATCTATCTATCTATCTATCTATCTATCTATCTATCTCTATTTCCCTTCCTTTTGTTCATTCATTTTGTCTGTCTGTCTGTCTGTCAGTAGTTTTTTCTTGAACTCATAGTTTTCTTTTCCTCTTCAGTGGTGTGATTACAGGTGTATGATATTACAAGCCAATTTGACTCATTTTTAAATATCTGTCAAAATTTATATATAGAAAAAAGATCTGTCATGAAAAAGGATATAATGCCAATTTATACATCCTTTTGATTCTGTGTATGTTTGCTGTTCTCACCTTTAAAAAGCACTTTCCTGACAGTACAAATGTGACCCTACCCATAAGGTTCTTTGTTTTAGCTTATTTGTTAAATCCTGCATTTTCTACCTAAGCCATTTCTTGGCATGCAACTATTTAGCAACATTAAGCATAAATTTCAATTCAGAGAAAACTAACATGTTGACAAATAGAGAGTTACTGTGGAAGAAGCTGAAGACTGCTTTCTCAATGCCTTCTGTGTACTGGAAAGAGCGCCACAGAATTAGGAAGGAAAATATGGGCTTGTAATTTTGTATGAGCCTTGGAAATCTCTACTTATCATTTTGTTGAAAGTTATGTCTCACTATGTAGTACAAGCTGGCCTCAAATTCACTACTTAGCTCATGATGATCTCAAACACATAGCAATAATCCTGTCTAATTCTCCATACTCCTTGCATTATAGACATTATCATTTCTAGTTTTGGGCTGCTTAAATTTCATTAGTGATTTTTGAAAAAAAGATTTATTTCATTTTTAATTACGTATTTATCTTTGTGTCTGTGTGTAGGTATGTGTACATGTGAGTACATGTGATAGTAGAGGACAAAAAAGGATTTCAGATCCCCTGGTGTTAAAATTGTAGGTAATTGTGAGCTACCTCAAAAGGGTGCTTGGAATCGAACTCAGGTTCTCAGTAAGATGAACAAGTAAGAACCAAATCATCCCCTCTTCACCCACTCTTTGTGTACTTAGTCATAGCATTGCAAGTCCTTAAAATAGATGTCTGTCTCCAAGATTCACTTCACTGTATAACACTTAAAGAAAACATAACTCAGTTTTGAAGCAAATTGATTTGTAGTTTGTTCTCACTCTGTTGCTTACTTATTTCAGTACTTCAAACTTTACTATCAAAACTTACTGTTGGTTTAGAAAACTAAATTCCTAGTGTTCGATTTTAACAAAGAATACTTAGGAGCCAGAAGTTGTGGAAAAAGCCTGCTAGCTCAGAGAAGCAGAGAAAGCACCCAGCTGAACTTCCTACTCCACGGATGGTACTGAAGGAAAAGGCTCCACCAACATACCAGAAGGAAAAATAAAAATCTTCTCCTTGTCCGTGCTTTCTTAAATACCCTTCAACTCAATGTCCCTCATTCTGTTCACTCTCTGACAGCTGGCTTATTGTTTCTATTTACATTTTTAGATTCTGCATGGTTTTGTTCATTTTCTCACCTGCTTGATTGTGTTTTCCTGTAATTCTTTAAGGGATTTTTGTCTTTCCTTTTTAAGGGCTTCAAGCTGTTTACCTGTGTTCTCCTGTATTTCTTTAAGGGAGTTATTTGTGTCCTTCTTAAAGTTCTCTATCATCATCATGAGAAGTGATTTTAGATCTGAATATTGCTGTTCTGGTGTGGTGTGATGGTGTATGCAGGACTTGCTATGATGGGAGAATTGGTTTCTGATGATGCCAAGTAACCATGGTTTCTGTTGTTTATGTTCTTATGCTTGCCTCCCACCATCTGGTTATCTCTAGTGCTACCTGCCCTATCTATATCTGACTGGAGTTTGTCCTTCCTGTTATCCTGGTTGTGTCAGAACTCCTCAAAGTCAAGCTGTCCCTGTTATCCTGTGATTCTAGGATCCTGTGATCCTGAAATCCTGGGTGTGTCTGAGATCCTGGGTATCAATTTACCTCTCTGACCCTGAGATCCTGGTGTGACCAAGCTCCGTGGATCCTGTGATCTTGTGATCCTGTGATCCTGGGCATGTAAAAGCACCTGGGATAGGAACTTCCTCTAATTGATGTGGAGTTTGTGCTCAAGGTCTTCTAATAGTCCCGGCCCAGACAGACAGGTAGGAACCCGTGACACTGGTTAGGCAGAGTTCCTGATTGCCTGGGTTTGGAATGAATTCATTGTTTTTAATTGCTGAGTAGTATCCAATTGTGTAAATATACCTGGAAAATATCTCTGATAAAATTGAAGAAACATATAGAAAAACACGTTAAGATTGACTATTACATGGAAAAATTATACAGATAAAATTGTAGGCATAAAAATATTCCTAAATTGATTGAAAGTGGAATTATAAACATTTTCTGATAAAATTGAAAATCTACAAGGAAAATTTTTCTGATAAACTCAAGAGATATACAGAAAAACATGTTAAAACTGACTATTTCATGAAAAATTATACAGATAAAATGGTACGCATAAAAATATTCCTAAATTGATTGAAAGTAGAAGTAAAAATATTTTCTGATAAAGTTGAAGATTTACATGGAAAATATCTCTGATAAAATTGAAGAAATATATAAAAAACGCGTTAAGATTGAGTATTTCATGGAAAAATTATACAGATAAAATGGTAGGCATAAAAGTATTCCTAAGTATTTTGAAATTGTAATTATAAACACTTTCTGATAAAACTGAGGAAATGGACAATTTCCTTGACAGATACCAAGTACCAAAATTAAGTCAGGATCAAATAGACCATCTAAACCGTCCTATAACCCCTGAAGATATAGAAGTTGTCATTGGAAGTCTTCCAACCAAAAAAAGCACAGGTCCAGATGGTTTTAGTGCAGAATTCTATCAGACCTTCAAAGAAGACCTAACACCAATACTCTTCAAACTGTTCCACAAAATAGAAACAGAAGGAACACTACCCAACTCGTTCTATGAAGCCACAATTACACTAATACCAAAAGCACACAAAGATCCGACAAAGAAAGAGAATCTCAGGTCAATCTCTCTTATGAATATCGATGCAAAAATACTCAATAAAATTCTTGCCAACCGAATCCAAGAACACACCAAAACGATCATTCACCTCGATCAAGTAAGCTTCATCCCAGGGATGCAGGGATGGTTCAATATAAGGAAATCCATCAATGTAATCCACTACATAAACAATCTCAAAGAAAAAAACCACATGGTCATCTCATTAGATGCTGAGAAAGCATTTGACAAAATTCACCATCCTTTCATGCTAAAGTTCTTGGAAAGATCAGGAATTCAAGGCCCATATCTAAACATAGTAAAAGCAATTTACAGCAAACCGGTAGCCAGCATCAATCTAAATGGAGAGAAACTTGAAGCAATACCACTAAAATCAGGGACTAGACAAGGCTGCCCTCTCTCTCCAT
This sequence comes from Tokudaia tokunoshimensis, assembly GCA_036184795.1. Taxonomy (NCBI): domain Eukaryota; kingdom Metazoa; phylum Chordata; class Mammalia; order Rodentia; family Muridae; genus Tokudaia; species Tokudaia tokunoshimensis. The sequence continues at coordinate 127,228,896 of BTHU01000023.1, read as the reverse complement.
ATCTTTTCTATATAGTACTTGAAGTTCTAGCTAGAGCAATTAGACAACAAAAAGAGGTCAAAGGGATACAAATTGGAAAGGAAGAAGTCAAACTATCACTATTTGCAGACGATATGATAGTATACTTAAGCGACCCAAAGAACTCCACCAGAGAACTCCTACAGCTGATAAACGACTTCAGCAAAGTGGCCGGATATAAAATCAACTCAAGCAAGTCAGAAGCCTTCCTATACTCAAAGGATAAGCAGGCTGAGAAAGAAGTAAGAGAAATAATACCCTTCACGATAGCCACAAACCATATTAAGTATCTTGGCGTGACTCTAACCAAACAAGTGAAAGATCTGTATGACAAGAACTTCAAGTCTCTGAAGAAAGAAATTGAAGAAGACCTCAGAAGATGGAAAAATCTGCCATGCTCATGGATTGGCAGGATTAATATAGTAAAAATGAGCATCTTACCAAAAGTAATACACAGATTCAATGCAATCCCCATCAAAATCCCAACTCAATTCTTCATAGTTAGAAAGAGCAATTCAAAAATTCATCTGGAATAACAGAAAACCCAGAATAGCTAAAACTATTCTCAAGAGTAAAAGAACCTCTGGGGGAATCAGTATCCCGGACCTCAAGCTGTACTACAGAGCAATAGTGTTAAAAACTGCATGGTATTGGTACAGTAACAGGCATGTAGATCAATGGAACAGAATTGAAGACCCAGAAATGAATCCACACTCCTATGGTCACTTGATCTTTGACAAAGGAGCTAAAACCATCCAGTGGAAAAAAGATAGCCTTTTCAACAAATGGTGCTGGCTCAGATGGAGGTCAACATGCAGAAGAATGCAAATTGACCCATTCTTATCTCCTTGCACTAAGCTCAATTTAAAGTGGATCAAAGATCTCCACATAAAACCAGACACACTGAAACTAATAGAAGGGAAACTAGAGAAGAACCTTGAACATATGGGCACAGGGGAGAATTTCCTGAACAGAACTCCAATAGCTTATGCTCTAAGATCAAGAATAGACAAATGGGACCTCATTAAATTACAAAGTTTTTGCAAGGCAAAAGACACTGTCAAAAAGACAAAGTGGCAACCAACTAACTGGGAAATGATCTTTACCAACCTTACATCCGACAGAGGGCTAATATCCAATATATAAAAAGAACTCAAGAAGTTAAACTCCAGAGAGACAAGTAACCCTATTAAAAAATGGGGTACAGAGCTAAACAAAGAGTTCTCACCTGAAGAATATCTAATGGCTGAGAAGCACCTAAAGAGATGTTCATCATCCTTAGTCATTAGGGAAATGCAAATCAAAACAACCCTGAGATTCCATCTCACACCAGTCAGGATGGCTAAGATCAAAAACACAGGAGACAGCAGTTGTTGGTGAGGATGTGGAGAAAGAGGAACACTCCTCCACTGCTGGTGGAATTGCAAGCTGGTACAACCACTCTGGAAAGCAGTCTGGCAGTTCCTCAGAAAACTGGGCAAGACACTCCCGGAGGATCCGGCTATACCACTCCTGGGCATATACCCAGAGGCTTTACCTGCATGCAATAAGGACACATGCTCCACTATGTTCATAGCAGCCTTACTTATAATAGCCAGAAGCTGGAAAGAACCCAGATGTCCCTCCACGGAGGAAAGGATTCAGAAGATGTGGTATATCTACACAATGGAATACTACTCTGCAATTAAAAACAATGAATTCACAAAATTCCTAGGCAAATGGGCAGATCTTGAAAATATCATCCTTAGTGAGGTAACCCAATCACAAAAGAACACACATGGTATGCAGTCACTGATAAGGGGATATTGACCCAGAATCTCAGAATACCCTAGACACAATTCGCATATCAATAGATTTCTAAGAAGATGGAAGGAGAGACCCCTGGTCCTGGAAAGACTGGATGTAGGGGAATGCCAGGACAGAGTAACGAGAGGGGGTTGAATGGAGAAAAGAGGGAGGGAAGGGGGCTTATGGAACTTTTGGAGAGGGAGGAAACAGGAAAGGGGAAATGATTTGGAATGTAAATTAAAAAAATAAAATAAAATAAATAAAAAAATTGAAGATCTACAAGGAAAATATTCCTTAAAAAATTCAAGAAATATATAGAAAAACATGTTAAAATTGACTATTACATGGAAAATTATACAGATAAAATGGAAGGTATAAAAATGTTCCTAATTTGATTGAAAGTAAAATTATAGACATTGTCTGATAAATCTGAAGATCCACATGGAAAATACTTCTGACAGTATTGAAGAAAATTACAGAAAAATGTTCAAATTGAAGATTATCATGGACAATTATACCTACAAAATGGTAGGCACAAAACCATTCCTAAATTGATTGAAAGTGGAACTACAAACACCCCCCCCCACGAAACTGAAGATCTACATGAAAAACACCTCTGACAAAATCGAAGAAATACACAGAAAAAATGTTAAAATTAAAGATTATTATGGAAAATAATACAGTCAAAATGGTAGACACAAATATCATTACTAAATTGAAAGAGGAGTCACAAACATTTTCTGAAAAATCGAAGATCCACATGAAAAACATCTCTGTTAGACTATCTTTTTTGTTGGGGAATTGAGTCTATTGATGTTAAAAGATATTAAGGAATAGTTTTTGTTGCTTCCTGATATTTTGATGTTCTTTTTATGCTTGTGTGGTTACTTTCTTTTGGGTTTGTTGGAAAAAGATTACTTTCTTGCTTTTTCTAGGGTGTAGTTTCCTTCCTCATGTTGGCGTTTTCCATCTACTATCCTTTGTAGGGCTGGATTTGTGGAAAGATACTGTGTAAATTTGGTTTTATCATGGAATATCTTGGTTTCTCCATCTATGGTAATTGAGAGTTTTGCTGGGTATAGTAGTTTGGGCTGGCATTTGTGTTCTCTTAGGGTCTGTATGAGATCTGCCCAGGTTCTTCTGGCTTTCATCCTCTCAAGTGAGAAGTCTGGTGTAATTCTGATAGCCCTACCATTATAGGTTACTTGACCTTTCTCTCTTACTGCTTTTAATATTCTTTCTTTGTTTAGTGCATTTGGTGTTTTGATTATTATGTGCCGGGAGGACTTTCTGGTCTAGTCCAGTCTGTTTGGAGTTCTGTAGGCTTCTTGTATGTTCATGGACATATCTTTCTTTAAGTTAGGGAAGTTTTATTCTATAATTTTGTTGAAGATATTTACTGGCCCTTTAAGTTGGAAATCTTCACTCTCTTCTATACCTATAATCCTTAGGTTTGGTCTTCTCATTGTGTACTGGATTTCCTGGACGTTTTGGCTCAGGAGCTTTTTTGCATTTTGCATTTTCTTTAACTGTTGAGTCAATGTTTTCTATGGTATCTTAAGCCTCTGAGATTCTTTCTTCTATCTCGTGTATTCTGTTGTTGATGCTTGCATCTATGACTCCTGAATTCTTTCCAAGATTTTCTATCTCCAGAGATGTCTCACTTTGTGATTTCTTTATTGCTTCTACTTCCATTTTTAGATCCTGGTTGGTTTTGTTCAGTTCCTTCACTTGTTTGTTTGTGTTCTCCTGTAATTCTTTCAGGGATTTTTTTGTTTCCTCTTTAAAGGCCTCTACTGTTCACCCGTATTCCCCTGTATTTCTTTCAGGGATTTTTGTATTTCCTCTTTAAGGGCCTTTACCATTTGACCCATGTTCTCTTGTATTTCTTTAAGGGAGTTATTTATGTCCTTCTTGATATCCTCTAACAGCATCGTGAAAAGAGACTTTAAATCCAACTCTTGCTTTTCCAGTGTATTGGGGTATCCAGGACTTGCTGTGGTGGGAGAGCTGGGCTCTGATGTTGCCAAGTAGCCTTGGTTTCTGTTGGTAGGGTTCTTGTGCTTGCCTTTCTCCATCTGGTTATCTCTGGTGTTAGTTGGTCTTGTTGTCTCTGGCTGGAGCTTGCCCCTCCTGTGGACCTGTAAGCCTGTCTCTGTACTCCCGGGAGACCAACTCTCTTCTGGCAGGGTCTGTGCACCGAAGGCTTTGGAACTGCCTGGTTTCCTGCTGCAAATGGTGGCCAGAAGGGAAGACTCCTGTCCCAGCTGCTCCACTGATCATATGCCCTGTGCGCTCCTAGCTGTACCCCTCCAGAGAGAAGGTGGAGATCTCACCTCTGCACTCAGAAATGAAATTGCTGCTGGGAGATCACTCTCTCCTGTTGGGCTAAGCACAGAAGGCTGTGGAGCTGCCTGGTTCCATGCTGCAGATTGCGGCTGGAAGGGAAGACCCATAATACACACCATTGACCTAAACAAGGAACATCAAGTCAGTTTGTAGAAAGAAGCATCAGTGTTTGAAAGTGTTGTCTAATTGAGTGGCAGTCGAAGTTGTAAGAGGAGATTCTGTCACTAGGATCCTATTCCCCAATTGTTTCTTGACTTGTTAATAAAGAAGGCCAGGGGTCAGCAGAGGGGATGCAATTTCTGGACAGAAAGTACAGGTGGGACTTCTGGGTCCCAAAAGGAAAAGTAGACACAAGGAAATAGAGAAGCCCTTTTCTTCCATGCTTTGGTAAAAAGAGGACACTGCAATCATGTAAAGCCTAGGGGCAGCTAGGCCCTTGGTTGTCTACTATGGCTGGATGGCCAAGGAGATTGACGAGGGCTAGCTGACACAGGCCACTAAGTTTAGGGCAGGGGGAGAAATAGAAATAATCATTGATAAGGGCATGCCTTTCCAGGCAGGAGATTTCTGTGCCCAGCAATTGTGCCTAGCCGGCAAGTTCTAAACTAATAAAGCTGTCTGTGTCCTTTATCTGATGATTTTAGGGTCTCAGGAGTGGGCAGATATAGAGACTCCTACAAGAGCAAAGGAAGATAGAAAAGGAGGCCGGGTTAGAGCTGGTTGCAATTGATGTTGCAGCTAAGCTGAGTGGGAAAAAAGGGAGTCAGGAGGTGCCAGAGTGTGGGCAGCAGCTTGTGAGCAAAGGTTGTAGTATGTTTTTATTTTTATTTTTATTTTTTTTATTTTTTTGGTTTTTCGAGACAGGGTTTCTCTGTGTAGTCTTGGCTGTCCTGGAACTCACTTTGTAGACCAGGCTGGCCTCGAACTCAGAAATCCGCCTGCCTCTGCCTCCCAAGTGCTGGGATTAAAGGCGTGCGCCACCACCGCCCAGCTTGTAGTATGTTTTTAAAACTACACACAATAGGAAGTAACAAATCAGAGAAAGATTTGACAGAATAAGATATGCCTAACTCTCATAAGAAGAGTGAGGGAAAGGGAAGCTACGTAAGTGGCAGTTCAGAGATGGAGTAGGAAGTGGTAGGCAGTTTACTGAGACAGATGTAAAGAGACAGGTTGAAGACCTGTCTAGACAAGCTAGACACAGGTGAAGACAGAATGAGCCAGAGAATGAGAAGATTAGGATAGATTGCCAAATTTTTATAAGGCCATCCAAAGCAATTTAGGAGAGACTAAGAGAGAGAAGCCAGATTGGATCAGTCAGTTTGGAGAGGAGTTTGAACTAGAACAGCTGAGTTGAATCAGCCAGTCAGAAAGCAGAAAGCTACAAGAAAGGATAAGCTTATTCAGCAGTAAGTCTCAGATGCTGAAAACATTCTAGGCCTAGATTAAATAGTATGGAGGCTAGAAACTTATAGGACTAAGCCTAGGTTAGCAGACTGAGGCAGTAATTCTCAGAGATGACAATTACCACAGAAAATAAGAGATACTTTAATGCAGAATTAGTCTAGCTTGAGTTGTACATGTCTGTGTATGATATCATAGCCACTGTGAGTTCATATGTATAACTTCCCTACTGTGTCCAGAAAGTTGGCTTTCACATGCATTCTGATATCTCTTCTGTAATGATTCCAGAGCCTTGAGAGATGAAGTCTTTTATAGATGTCCTTTTTAGGTTTGAGTATTCCAGTCTCTTATTCTTTAAATTTTGGCTGGTTGTGGGTTTGCTGTGTTAATTATCATCCACTGCTGCAAATACATGCTTCCTGTTGAGTGTTGAGCAATGCATCTATGAGTATAATGATAATTCATCAGGAGTCAATGTAATACTATGTACATTTAGAAAATAATAGTAGTACGTTCTCTGCTAGGCTAACCACAGATTATTAGCCTGTAAGGAATTCCAGGAATGAGTTTTATTCTATGGAGTAGGAATTAAAGCCAATCAGAAAGTGATTAGTTTCTCCCTTGATGTTCATATTGCTATTGCACCAGTGAGCATATTTAAAATTTTTCACCAGATATTGAACACATTTTAGATATATCATTTCTATATTCTAGACCATGCCTTGCATACAACACATAAGTGTAATCATTGGAAAAAAATCATAAAGTAAGACTTAATCATCTCATATACTGTCTTTTTTTGCTGAATAAAAATAAAATATTTTAAAAAATAACTCACAAGTATTTCTAATACATTGGTTAATTATTATTAGTAAAAGGGCTCTACTTCTATTATTCTTTTGTCCTTTATTAATTCTATAAATCCTGTAAGACCATTGAACTGATTTAAAATAGCATTTCCAAAAGCAAAGCACCTAAATAATAAATTGATACATATATTTTACTTTAACAGTGTCCAAAAATACAAATAAAGTAGTAATAGTGAAAAATTATTTATATCTGTAAAACAAACATCAAGTGATATCATGTGAGACTACTACTGTTAATATGTAGTTTTACTGGTGGACAATAAAGTTTAAACACTACTTAGTAAAATAATTTGGCAATACACCTAGAATTGTACAAAGAATAATTTGGTCAATAAATGCTGATTCAGGAAATTTGGCTTAAATAAATAAGTGAACTGAAAGAACATATTATTTTAAGGCACCAATACTCAGCAGAAATTTGCTCCCCAGGAGATATTTGGCAATATCTGGGAATGTTTTCTGTTTGCCAGAAAAAAATGGGTGCTACTGGAAGAAGCAAGAGATATTGTTCAATATCCTTGAATGCACAGTGCAACTAGCAACAGAAAATATTTCTAACAATGAGAACCATGCAAACATAGGTGAATAGTACTTATTGAAAAATCATGCATGAATAATAACTTCAATGTCCATCATCCTATAAAGAAATGGATGCCTATCTATACACCTATCTATTCAATGTATTGTGTTCATATCTAAAATGCTAGGTTGTTTGAAATATAAAACTAGAAATGTGAACTAGTAATTAGTGAGGAATATAGATGTGTTGAATCTGAGCAAACAATTAAGTCAGAACCAGAAACTGCTATCATATTATAGATTTGCTGAGAAAATTTATAGACTTGCCCAAAGGAGAAACATACATCATGTACACTCAGAACAAATGCATCAGGGCCATCTTCTTGACTCTCTTCCCTCCTTCTAATATTTCTGGTCAGGGAAAAAAAACTGATAAAAATGAAGAGATGATTTGTCAAATTGAGGCAAACACCATAAAAATCTTTATGGATTGTGCTGACATAAAATTTATTCCCTTGAATTGCAAATTCAAAGAAGCTCACATCATTCAGTCTGTTCAAAAAACCAATTAGCAATAACTCATCCTCAGCAGACTTTAGGGCATTCAATTTCTTGTCATCTGAGATGGCATTTCAGATAATACTAGGTCAGAGAATGGGGAAATTGATACATAATCCGGAGTAATGTTTGTACAGTACTGTAAAACCTGAGAAAATGAAAAATTGAACTAATGAGGGTATTTGTGTGGATTTGCATGTTTGCATGTCAAGTAAAATAAGGGTGGTATTCTTGTACCTTTCAATTAACTAAAGATGTGAAGAAAAACCAAAAGGGTAGACATCAAAAGTCTAATGCAAGTTTAATGATAATGAGATAAAATCAGGTCTTAAAGATTGTACTTCCTGGAGACTGTAGACATCTGTTAGATTTTCTACCTTTTAGAAGCTGCCCAAGGTCCTTGTACTAAGTTTTAAGTTTTTTGCTATAAAAAATAATAAGGTAAAAGAGTTACCCCCTTGTACCTATGTGTGTGTGATATGTTATTAATGTTTGTATTGTGAGTGTGGTAATTAAAATTGTCAACTTGACAGAATGTTAGGTTCACCATGGACATGCCCACTGGGCAAGCCAGTGAGAGAGAGTACCTTGATTGCATTAATTAAGGAGGGAATAGATATTCATGCTACCTTTCTCTGGCTTAGATCTGGACTATGCAGGTGGAGAAAGGGAGTTGTGCAGCAGCATACATTCATCATTTTGTGCTTCTTGACCATGGATTTGATGCATCCAGATATTTGAAATTTCTGCTATTTTGACTGTCCTACAGTGATGGGCTGTACGTTAAAATATGGGCTTGTAGAAACTCTTTCTCCCTTAGGTTGCTTTTGTCAGTATAATTTATCAAGTCACTGGAAAAGATTTCACGATGCTGAAGGAGCATTGAAGTATAGTTTTACCTCATTTCTTTGTTTGCTTTCAATCATGAAAGACAACGCTCTAGAAACATGTTACCATTGCATGTTACCATGCCAGTTATTTGCCTCATAAATAAATGACTGCTCTGGCTTCTATAGTATATTAGTGAGTGTTCCCTAGAGTCACAAAACTTATGGAATTTCATATAAATATATGAAATGAATTAGACTAATTATAGACTGCAGTTCAAGTATCCCAACAATGACCACCTGTGAATGGAAAAATCCAAGAATCTAGCAGTTGCTGCATCCCACAAGGCTGGGTGTTTCAGCTGATCTTCTGTATACACTTGAATCCTGAACATGGGTGCTCCAATGGATGTGCTTGCAAAGTGAGTAAAGCAGGCAAGATTGAAGAAAATTTCTTTCTTTAATTGTCCTTATATAGGCCTCCATCAGAAGTTGTGGCCTATATTAAAGGTATGCCACAAAAGGTATATTAATGGCATATGTCAATCCAGATCAAAAATATATGCCATCCAAACCTCAGGATCTGGGTCAAAATCTTGTATCTTCCCGCCTCACGATCCATATCAAAGGCATGTTGTGCTCTTTAAGATTAAGATGATCAAGATTAAGATCACAGGTGTGCCCTCCTTTTCTGGATTATAGTTAATTCCAGAATTAGTCAAGTTGACAACCAAGAATAGTAATTACATAGAGAGAATGTAAAAATTGAGCAAGAAAATAAATGGAAATTTACAAATCTCTTCAAAATATATAGAGAGGAATTTCAATCAGCAACATGGCTGGTCTGTCAAGAGCTCATATCCAAAGACCTTCTAACTCTGTGTGATCTAGCTGGAGTACAGACACACCTTTGGTATACACTTTTAATTTCTACGGCTGAAATGTAGACACACCTTTAATCCCTCTAGCTGGCATATAGAAATGACATTAATACACACCTTTAATCCCAAGCAATGAAAGTGAAGTTAGTTTGTGAAGAAAACACCAATGTTTGAAAGTGATATCAAACTGAGGGACAGATAAAGTGATAAATCAGAGAAAAATTTGACAGAACAAGTTAGAGCTAAAATATGACCACCTGCCATTAGAATAGTTCTGCCTAAGAGTAGTGCAGAGATGATAGATAGATAGATAGATAGATAGATAGATAGATAGATAGATAGATAGATAGATATAGATAAGATAGATAGATAGATAGATAGATAGATAGATAGATAGATAGATAGATAGATAGATAGAGATAGATTAGATAGATTAGATAGATAGATAGATAGATAGATAGATAGATAGATAGATAGATAGATAGACAGACAGAGACAGAGAGACAGAAACAGAAACAGAGACAGAGACAGAGAGAGCATAGAGAATTGAATCCATGCAGTCAGCGTAGTTCAGGCAGTGAAGTTGAGTTCAGGTAAGTTTGTTAGTGAGTTCCATTCAGTTTGTGCAGTTTGTGCAGTGCAGTTCAACAAAGGCAGTTAAGCCAGAGAATAAGAATGAGCCAGATTAGAACATACTGCAGAAGTTAATTTGAACCTAAGCAGTGGGAATTCAGTCAGAATTTGAGAGAAGCCAGAGTGAATCAGTCAGCTTGAAGAGGAGTTTGAGTCAGTCCATCTGAGTTAAACCAGCTAGCCAAATTTCAGAAAGAACTAGAAATGGTGAGCTTATTCAGCAGTAAACTTCTGAGGCAACAATTACATCTGGTGAATAAAAACACATTTACAAATATAGTTGTCATTTTCAGTGTATGTACATGTGTTGGGTGTGGGTGTGGGTGTATGGGAACATTACTGGATGGTCATAAGACAACTTGTGGAGAGTGAGAACTGTTTTATTGGCTGTGATGATTTTGAAAATCATTCATCTCAGAAAAAGAGTAACTTATAAGGTCATCTCCTTCAAAGTTGATACCATAATTTTAAATATCAAGCAAAACATTCAATCTCACTCTTTGTTGTTCTCTTACAAGCCACCTCCCAAATTAATTGTCTATGTTTCTTTTGGCTGTATAAATAATTTTTAAATATGTAAGCTGTTCTAAAAACCATAGTATAGTATAAAAACATGAAATAAACAATCCTACTAATAGAAAGGCTGAGATAGGAGAAGCATGATTTCAAGACCATTATGTGGTACACAGCAAGACACTGTCACAGACAAACAAGCAGAAAGTTTATATGGATTGTACAATATTGGACCTACTTCTCCAATTACCAAAGAAGAGAGACTACTAGGTAACAGCCAAAAGATTTCTAACTCCTCATATTTTTGAATTTCAATTGATTAGGATATATTGGTAATATTAATTTTCATATTAAGAGATATTAAAGAAAAGTGATAGTTACTTCCTGTTATTTTTGTTGTTAGAAGTGGAATTATGTTTGTGTGGGTTTGTTGAAAGTATACTTTCTTGCTTTTTCTAGGGTGTAGTTTCCCTCCTTGTGTTGGTGTTTTCCATCTATTATCCTTTGTAGGACTGGATTTGTGGAAAGATATTGTGTAAATTTGATTTTGCCATGGAATATCTTGTTTTCTCTGTCTATGGTAATTGAGAGTTTTGTCATGTATAGTATAGCCTGGGCTGGCATTTATGTTCTCTTAGGGTCTGTATGACATCTGCCCAGGATTTTCTAGCTTTCACAGTCTCTGGAGAGAAGTCTGCTATAATTTTGATAGGTCTGCCTTTATTTGTTACTTGACCTTTTCCCCTTACTACTTTTTTTCTTTGTTTAGTGCATTTGGTGTTTGCATTATTATGTGACAGGAGGAATTTCTTTTCTGGTCCTGTCTAGTTGGAGTTCTGTAGGCTTCTTGTATGTTCGTGGGCATCTCTTTCTTTAGCTTAGGGAACTTTTCTTCTATAATTTTGTTGAAGATATTTACTGGCCCTTTGATTTGGGAATCTTCACTCTTTTCTATATCTATTATCCTTAGGTTTGGTCTTCTCATTCTGTCCTAGATTTCCTGGATGTTTTGGGGTTAATAGCTTTTTGAATATTACATTTTCTTTGACTGTTGTGTCGATGTTTCCTATGATATCTTCTGCACCTGAGATTCTCTCTTCTATCTCTTGTATTCTGTTGGTGATCCTTGCATCTATAACTCCTGATATCTTTCCTTGGTTTTCTATCTCCAGGTTTGTCTCCCTTTGTGCTTTCTTTATTGTTTCTATTTCCACTTTTAGATCCTTGATAATTTTTTCAATTCCTTCACCTGTTTAGTTATGTTTTCTTACAGTTTTTCAAGGGGTTTTTGTTTTTCCTTTTAAAGGGTTTCTACCTGTTTACCAATGTTCTCCTGTATTCCTTTAAGGGAATTATTTATGTCCTTAAAACCCTCTCTCATAATCAAGAGACGTGATTTTAAATCAGAATCTTGTTTTTCTGGTGTGTTGGGGTATCAAGAATTTGCTGTACTAGGAGAACTGGGTTCAGATGATGCTAATTGGCCTTGGTTTATAGAGTTTATGGTATTGTGCTTGTTATTCGCCATCTATTTATCACTAGTGTGACCTGTTCTTTCGGTCTCTGACTGGAGCCTGTCCTTACTGTGCTCCTGGTGTCAGAACTCCTTGGAGTCCAGCTTTTTCTGTGATCCTCTGATTCTGGGATCCTTTGAATCTGAGATCCTGGTTATATTAGAGCTCCTGGGAGTCTAGCTGCCTCTGGGATCCTGAAATACTGAGGTGACCCAGTCTCTGAGATTCTATTGTGACAGAGCTCCTGGGTGTCAAGCTTTCTCTGGGTGTCACAGGAATGGGTCAGGAGCCAGAGCCCTGGGTCTGCTCTGGGCCCTGGTACAAGCTGGAACGAACCCCTGCCTCTGGTTGGGCAGGGATTTGTGTTTCCCTGCTTCCTGGGCTGGGGGTGGGGGTCCCAGTTATGCAGAGTGTTGGGAAAGATGTTGTGGCCTCAACTGTGATCTTGAGTGTGTCAGAGCTCCAATGATCGAGGGTGTATCTAATTTCCTGGGAGTCAAGCTTCCTCTAAGATCTTGTGATCCTTGGTGTGTCAGAGCACCTGTGGTCCTGTGATCCTATGATCCTGGGAGTTTCAGAGCACCCGGGAGTCAGGTTCCCTCTGGGTTTTATAGGAGTGGGTGAAGAGCCAGCACCCCATGTCTGCTCTGGATGCATGTTCAAAACAGAAGGAACTGGTACCAGTGGCCAAGCAGCCAAGTCCTGACTATTTGATTCTGTGGTTCATGTTCTTGAAATGTCATTAATTCCTCTGGTTCCTAAAGGGAAAAAAATAAAGCCAAAGTAATAATAAATCTATTACAACTTAAGATAAATATTTACCAAAATAACTATTTGCAAAAAAAAATAACAATTGAATAAGAAAAGTGTGATTATATTCTACTTTTCTCCAAGTTCCCTTTCTATCCAGCTTAATAGAAAACAGGTGAGTGCATATATTTTCATCACTCATGATTTTGTAATAAACTATTTTGGTTGAAATACAAGAAGAAAATCTAGATACTAACTTAACAGTTAGAAAATATGGTATTTTATTACCCTTTTCAGATATTTTGGCTATTTTTTCGTAAGATGCCTAAACTAGGTGCCTAAACTAGGCAAGTTTTGTTTTCAATCATTCCCTCAAGAAAAGCTGTGTCTCAAGCAAATAAAAAAGTAATAACAGAAATGTGTTTCCTGGAGACAACCACTGTGCTTCAGAAGTGATTTCTATGCACATCCTGCTTATCACAGGGTATTAAATGTGTTCAAATATTAAACACAAAATAAACATGTGCTCAAGGTTTATAATAATAAGCCCTGCATTTGTGGATTAATTAGAGTGTAAATTCCTAATGAAAAGTGGCTTGCATTTTAACTTTGAGAGTCTGAGACATTATGATGAGAAACACAGATGATAAGAATGTTTGAGTATGCTTTGACACATTGGTATCTGTCTTAGTTTGTGCTACTATGTAGTTTTATCACCTCATTTTTCTTACACAATTAGTGTAAATATCAGCAGAGACAAAAAGCAAAATATCTATGCAGTAATTAAAAAGGAGTTCTGGCCTTGTGGATTTGGTTAAATGGTGTTACAGATGCAAAGGATGACCACACTGTGAGAACTATTCTTCTACTATATAAGTTGTACAGTTCTATGAAGACCACATACAACTTTTCATACGTGATTTCTAACTTTACCTCAAAACTTATATCTTTTTTTTACGTGAATACTATTTTTATTAGATATATTCTTTTTTTTACATTTCAAATGATTTCCCCTTTCCTGAATGTCCCCTCCCCAAAAGGCCCATAAGCCCTCTTCCATCCCCTTATTCCCCAATCAACCCCTTCCCGCTTCCCTGTCCTGGTATTCACTTACACTACTGCATTGAGCCTTTCCAGGACCAAGGTCCTCTCCTTCCTTCTTCTTGGGCATCATTTGGTATGTGAATTGTATCTTGAGTATTCCAAGCTTCTGGGCTAGTAACCGCTTATCAGTGAGTACATACCATGTGTGTTCTTTTGTGATTGGGTCATGTCACTCAGGATGACATTCTCCAGTTCCACCCACTTGCCTAAGAATTTCATGAACTCATTCTTTTTAATACGTGAATAGTATTCCATAGTGTAAATATACCACATTGTCTGTATCCATTCCTCTGTTGAGGGACATCTGGGTTCTTTCCAGCTTCTGGCTGTTATAAATAGGGCTGCTATGAGCATAGTGGAGCATGTGTCCTTATTACATGCTGGAGAATCCTCTGGATATATGCTCAGGAGTGGTATAACAGGGTCCTCCTATAGTATCATGTGCAATCTTCTTTCCTTTTCTTTTTTTTCATGTGGGTGTCATTTATTTATTTTTTTATTTTCTATATTTTTTATTTACATTCCCAATGATTTCCCCTTTCCTGGTTCCCCCCTCCACGAAAGCCCCATAAGCCCTCTTCCCTCCACTTGTTCCCCAGTCAATCCCCTCCCGCTTCTCTGTCCTGGTATTCCCCTACACAGCTACAACCAGTATTTCCAGGACCAGGGGTCTCTCCTTCCTTCCTCTTGGAAATCAATTGATATGTGAAATGTGTCTTCAGTATTCCAAGCTTCTGGGTTAATATTCACTTATCAGAGACTGCATACCATGTGTGTTCTTTTGTGATTAGGTTACCTCACTAAGGATGATATTTTCCAGTTCTGACCATTTGCCTAAGAATTTCATGAATTCATTGTTTTTAATTGCAGAGTAGTATTCCATTGTGTATATATACCACATCTTCTGTATCCATTCCTCTGTTGAGGGACATCTGGGTTCTTTCCAGCTTCTGGCTGTTATAAATAGGGCTGCTATGAGCATAGTGGAGCATGTGTCCTTATTACATGCTGGAGAATCCTCTGGATATATGCTCAGGAGTGGTATAACAGGGTCCTCCGGGAGTGTCATGCCCAGTTTTCTGAGGAACCACCAGACTGATTTCCAGAGTACTTGTAACAGTTTGCAATCCCACCAGCAGTGGAGGAGTATTCCTCTTTTTCTACGTCCTTGCCAGCACCTGTTTTTTCCTGAGTTTTTGATCTTAGCCATTCTGACTGGTGTGAGGTGAAATCTCAGGTTTGTTTGATCTGCATTTCCCTGAAGAGTAAGGATGTTGAATATTTCTTTATGTGCTTCTCAGCAATTCAATATTTCTTAGGTGAAAATTCATTGTTTACCTCTGTACCCCATTTTTTTAATAGGGTTATTTGGCTCTCTGGAGTCTACCTTCTAGAGTTCTTTGTATATCTTGGATATTACCCCTCTGTCAGATATAGGGTTCGTAAAGATCTTTTCCCAATTTGTTGGTTGCCATTTTGTCCTATTGAAAGTGTCCTTTGCTTTACAGTAACTTTGTAAATTTATGAGAACCCATTTGCCAATTCTTGATCTTAGAACATGAGCTATTGGTTGTCTGTTCAGGAAATTTTCCCCTGTGCCCCTGTTTTCTTTTCTATTAGTTTCAGTGTTTCTGATTTTCTGTTGTGGTCCATGATCCACTTGAATTTGAGTTTAGCAAAAGGAGATAAGAATGGATTGATTTGCATTCTTCTACAAGCTAACCTCCAGTTGCACCAGCACCATTTGTTGAAAAGGCTATTTTTTTCCTCATTGGATGGTTGTAGCGCCTTTGTCAAATATCAAGTGACCATAGCTGTGTGGGTTCATTTTTGGATCTTCAATTCTGTTCCATTGATCTACATGCCTGTCACCGTACCAATACCATGCAGTTTTTAACACTATTGCTCAGTAGTACTGTTTGAGGCCGGGGATACTGATTCCCCCAGAAATTCTTACTGTTGAGAATAGTTTTAGCTATCTGAGGTTTTTTGTTATTCCAGATGAATTTGAGAATTGCTCTTTCTAACTCTAGGAAGAATTGAGTTGGGATTTTGTGGGGAATTGCATTGAATCTGTATATTGCTTTTGGCAAGATGGCCATTTTTACTGTATTAATCCTGCCCATCCATGATCATGGAAGATTTTTCCATCATCTTCTGAGGTCTTCTTCAATTTCTTTCTTCAGAGACTTGAAGTTCTGGTCATACAGATCTTTCACTTGTTTAGTTAAACTCACACCAAGATTCTTTATTTTGTTTGTGGCTATTGTGAAGGATGTCATTTCCCTAATTTCTTTCTCATCCTGTTTATGCTTTGAGTATAGGAAGGCTACTGATTTGCTTGAGTTAATTTAATATCCAGTCACTTTGATTAAGTTGTTTATCAGCTGTAGGATTTCTCTGGTGGAGTTATTTGGGTTGCTTAAATATATGATCATATCATCTGCAAATAGTGAAAGTTTGAATTCTTCCTTTCCAATCTGAATCCTTTGACCTCCCTTTGTTGTCTAATTACTCTAGCAAGAACTTCAAGTACTATATTTTATAAATATGGAGAGAGAGGGCAGCCTTGTCTAGTCCCTGATTTTAGTGGGATTGCTTCAAGTTTCTCTCCATTTAATTTAATGCTGGCTACTGGTTTGCTGTATAATGCTTTTACTATGTTTAAGTATGGGCCTTGAATTCTTGTTTTTTCCAAGACCTTTAACATGAAATGATGCTGAATTTTGTCAAATGCTTTTTCAGCATCTAATGAAATGCCTATGTGTTTTTTTTCCTCTGAGTCTGTTTATGTAGTGGGATACATTGATGGATTTCCATTTATTGACCCATCCCTGCATCCCTGGGATGAAGCCAACTTGATCATGCTGAATTATCGTTTTGATGTGTTCTTGGATTCAGTTGGCAAGAATTTTATTGAGTAATTTTGCATCGATATTCATAAGAAAAATTGGTCTGAAGTATGCTTTCTTTGTTGGATATTTGTGGATTTGTTATCAGTGAAATGGTGGCTTCATAGAACAAGTTGGGCAGTGTTCCTTCTGTTTCTATATTGTGGAATACTTTGAACAGTATTGGTGTTAGGTCTTCTTTGAAGGTCTGATAGAATTCTGCATGAAACCATCTGGTCCTGTGCTTTTTTTGGTTGGGAGACTGTCAATGAACACTTCCATTACTTTAGGAGTTATGGGACTGTTTAGATGGTCTATCTGATCCTGTTTAAAATTTGGTAGTTGGTAACTGTCTAGAAAATTGTCCATTTCCTCCAGATTTTCCAGTGTTGAGTATAGGCTTTTGTAGTAAGATCTAAAGGTTTTTTAAATTTCCTCAGTTTCTGTTGTTTTTTCTCCCTTTTCATTTCTGATTTTGTTAATTTGGATTCTGTCTCTGTGTCCTCTGATTTGTCTGGCTAAAGGTTTATCTATCGTGTTGATTTTCTCAAAGAACCAGCTCCTGGTTTTGTTGATTTTTTGTATAGTTTTTTTTGTTTCTACTTGGTAGATTTCAGCCCTTCGTTTGATTTCCTGCTTTCTACTCCTCTTGGGTGTTTTAGTTTCTTTCTGTTCTAAAGCTTTCAGGTGTGATGTTAAGCTGCTAGTGTATGCTCTCTCAAGCTTCTTTTTGGAGGCACTCAGAACTATGAGTTTTCCTCTTACCACTGCTTTCTTTGTTTCCCATAAATTTGGGTATGTTGTGCCTTCATTTTCATTAAATTCTACAAAAGTTTTGATTTCTTCCCTTCTTTCTTCCTTGACCAAAGTGTCATTGAGTAGAACATTATTCAGCTTCTATGTGTATATGGGCTTTCTGTTGTTTTTGTTGCTATTGAAGACCACCCTTACTCCATAGTGATCTGATAGGAGGCATGGTATTAGTTCGATCTTCTTATATAAGTTGAAGTCTGTTTTGTGACCAATTATATGGTCAATTTTGGAGAAGTACCATGAGGTGTTGAGGAGAAGGTATATTCTTTTGATTTAGGATGAAATGTTCTGTAGATATCTATTAAATCCTTTTGGTCCAAAACTTCTGTTAGTTTCACTGTGTCTCTGTTTAGTTTTTGTTTCTCTTATCTGTCCATTGAGGAGAGTGGGTTGTTGAAGTCACTCACAATTATTGTGTGGGGTGCGATGTGTGCTTTTAGCTTCAGTAAAGATTCTTTTATGAATGAGGGTGGCCTTGCATTTGTAGCATAGATGTTCAGAATTGAGAGTTCTTCCTGGTAGATTTTTCCTTTGAAGTATATAAAGTGTCTGTCTATGTCTTTTTTGATGACTTTTGGTTGGAAGTCTATTTTATTGGATATTAGAATGGCTACTCCAGCTTGTTTCCTGGGACCATTTGCTTGGAAAACTCTTTTCCAGTCTTTTACTCTGAGGTACTGTTTGTCTTTGGTACTGAGTTGTGTTTCCTGTATGCATCAAAGTGTTGGGTCCTGTTTATGTATCCAGTCTGTTAGTCTATGTCTTTTTATTGGGGAATTGAGTCCATTGATGTTAAGAGATATTAAGGAAAAATGATTGTTGTTTCCTTCTACTTTTGATGTAATTTTTATGTTTGTGGGGTTTCTTCTTTTGGGTTTGTTTAAAGAGGATTAATTTCTTGTTTTTTCTAGTGTGTAGTGTCCCTCCTTTTGTTGGTGTTTTCCATTCATTATCCTTTGAAGGGCTGGATTTGTGGAAAGATACTGTGTACATTTTTTTTTTGTCATGAAATACCTTGGTTTCTCCATCTATGGTAAATGAGAAATTTGCTGGATATAGCACTCTGGGCTGGCATTTCTTTTCCCTTATTGTCTGTGCAACATCTGCCCAGGCTCTTCTGGCTTTCCTAGTCTCTGGGGAGAAGTCCAGTGTAATTCTGGTAGGTGTACCTTTATATGTTACTTTACATTTTTCCCTTACTGCTTTTAATATTCTTTCTTTGTTTAGTAATTTTGGTGTTTTAATTATTATATGATGGGAGGAATTTCTTTTCTAGCCAAATCTATTTGGAGTTTTGTAGGCTTCTTGTATGTTCATGGGCATCTCTTTCTTTAGGTTAGGAAAGTTTTCTTTCATAATTTTGTTGAAGACATTTACTGGCCCTTTAAGTTGGAAGTCTTCACTCTCTTCTATACCTATAATCCTTAGGTTTGGCATTTTCATTTTGTCCTGGATTTCCTGGATGTTTTGGGTCAG
Organism: Tokudaia tokunoshimensis; assembly: GCA_036184795.1. Lineage (NCBI taxonomy): Eukaryota > Metazoa > Chordata > Mammalia > Rodentia > Muridae > Tokudaia > Tokudaia tokunoshimensis. The sequence goes on along the minus strand of BTHU01000023.1, from coordinate 127,209,989 downwards.
GAACTTTTTGCATTTTTCATTTTCTTTGACTGTTGTATCAATGCTTTCTATGGTATCTTCTGCATCTGAGATTCTCTCTTCTATCTCTTGTATTCTGTTTTTGATGCTTGGTTCCATGACTCCTGACTTCTTTCCTAGGTTTTCTATGTCCAGAGTTGTTTCCTTTTGTGATTTCTTTATTGTTTCTACCTCTGTTTTTAGATCCTGGATGACTTTGTTCAATTCCTTCTCCTATTTTGTTTTCCATTAATTCTTCAAGGGCTTGTTCCTGATTACTTGTGTTCTCCTGTATTTCTTTAAAGGAGTTATTTATATGTCCTTCTTGAAGTCCTCCATAAGCATCATGAGCTATGATTTTAAATCCAGTTCTTGCTTTTCTGGTGTGTTGGGGTATCCAAGACTTGCTGTTGTTGGAGAACTTGGTTCTGATGGAGCCATATTGCCTTGCTTTCTGTTGGTGATGTTTTTGCATTTGCCTTTTGCTATCTGGTTATCTCTGGTGTTAGCTGGTGTTGCTGTCTCTGACTGTGGTTTCTCTGTGCTCCTGGGAGATCTGTTCTCTCTGTGTACACAGATATGTAAGTACTTCTGTGAAACCTGCTCTTTTATAGTTGTATTTGGGCATGTAGCTCTGTGGCCCAGATCAACTCTATGTGCAGGTGGTAATCGGAAGACTCAAGTCCCAGGCTGTTCCTAGGCTCTTGTGTCCTCATGTTTTCAGGCTGTTTCCTCTGAGCAGCAGGGGTGGTCCTACTGTACTACTAGTCTTCTCTGCATTCCTGAGTGGTTAGCTACCTCTGTGTGTCACTTGGAGATAATGTGCTATGGCAGAGGATGATCCCAATCTGGAGATCAAAACCAGAAGTCTCCTGCCAGAAGATTCCAGACAGGATCCTCTGTGCTTCAATGCAAGTCTCATCTGTGCTGGCTGTCTCCTCTACGTGTCTGGGTAGTTAGCTGGCTTCTTGTGCTACTTGGAGATGGAGCGCTGTGGCAGAAGATGGGCCCAAATCAGAGACTGAAACTGGATGTCCCAAAACTTACATCTTATCAATAGTGAACTTGTTGCAGTTCATTTGCCAGTAATTCTTAAATATACTTAGTCCTGACCAAACTAAGTTAATTCATGCAGTCTGTTTTCTTATAAATCTTCCAGCCTACTTGATGCACTGTGATATATAACGTCATTTCTCTTGATCTTTCAGACATTTTGACACATTCTGTTAATGCCACCTTCTTCAATAAATCTTTATACATTCCTCTCCTGGAGTGTCCTGTCTGTACAATCCTTAGTGTTTTCTTAACATCTCTATCACCCATGAGTTCAAATCACAACTATTTCTTTCTACATCATTACTGTGGTTTACTACACACAAGATTATGGATTTCTTTTGAGGATAACTTATATGTTAGATTCATGCACATGGTTGCAAGCCCTATATTATTACCTGCATAAGTTTTAATAATCACTGAATGATGCAGTAATTAACATAAAAATGAGCATCCCAATAAAATATGTTTGAATTTAAATTTCAACATCAGTACCACAAGATTTTCAACTTAACCTAATATTTAACTAAATAACAAAATTGTATTTTTGCCATTATTAAATTCTTATTTAATAAACATATGAAAAGCCTATTTTTTCTTTTTCTTGTCTCTATTTCTGGACAATGGAGAAGATATTCGCTGTTTACAACATGATAATTTAGTGTTGGTCTGACAAGTAAATGTGTAGTTTCATGGTCAAAGGAACTTTTGATACGACACCTTCTGCTTTAATACTTTTGAAACCTTGGCAAAATAATTTAGTTATGCAGAGTCTCAGTAGACAGAACATGGAGACAATAGCTCCTGTTTAAAACAGACAATGAGATATCAGATGTGAATGCCTCTTACTTCATAATTAGTGAGTTTTCTCTGAGCAAAGGAGCTTCAGTAGATCTGTTTTATGAACTAATCCCATTTACAATTTCACCAATCCCCTGCCCAAATATTAAAACTATTTCTCTTATTTTTCATTTTATCATTTTCCCTTACCTCACTTCCTTCCAAATCCGCTCATATGTCTCTCCTTGCTCTATTTCAAATTCACGGCTTCAGGTTTCATTAATTGTTGTTACACTACACACACACACACACACACACACACACACACATCCATAAACACACACACATATCCATACACACACACACACACACACACACACACACACATTTACACCAAACTGTAACCTTCTTGGTCTGTATCATATTACTTATGTTTTCAGAACTGAAAACGAGTTGCTGTGATCTTCCCTGGAGAAAACTATTTCTCCTACTTTCAGCTTTCCTTAGTTTCCCATAGTTCTTTGAGTAGGGTTGAGCCTTTATAGGCTTTCCAACATCCACTTTAGCATGTCTATTCTCTTTGTTCAGCTCATGTTTAGTCAGTCATGGTTGCTGGATTTTATGTTTAGTTTCTGACATTACTAAGAAATATTAACATAATCTCTATCTACAGTATAAACATTTGTCCTTAAACACACAGATAAATGTAGTCCTCACTTCTTATCAAGGAACGTTCTCTTTACACCTGATAAGAGACAATTATAGAAAACTACAACCAACTAAAATGCATAGTGAAGCTTAGTCCCAATGGGTACATCTACAAAACACTACTGTAGCAAAGGCTCAGAGAATATGGCATAAGAATGGGAAGAGAGATCCTAAGAGCAATAGGGTCACAGAGTTTCCTGTGATATTATGTGTCCTAGTAATGTCAGAAGTCTTATTTTTTTATGCCAAGATGGTTGAGGTGAAAATTTAAACACATAAAGATATAAGCATTTAGACCTTGGCATGAACATAAGGTCTTAGTAAGTCTTCTGACAAAAGAAAGAGCTTTAAGGCTGACTTGGATAGATAGGTTATAGTTTGGCCTTTTAGAAGAGTCATAATACTGGTATAATAAACTTGGATTTCAGCGTTTAGTTAGGGACTTCATCTAATGAAATGTTTCTGAATATTTAATAAAACAAATGTGTATTTATCAAGGATTAACTCTAGCTTATAAATATTCCCCTGAAGTTGGAAAGACAGGCAGAAGAAATTAATTTCACATTTTTTAATAAATGAGGTAAAACATTTAAACTCGAGTTATAGTCTTTATGATTAAATATTACATAAAATTACATTGACTTCTTAGACTTTACAATTCATATAACTTTTTGCAGGAAATATTAAAAAAGGCCACTCTGCCAAATTTCTCTGGAATGCTGAGGACTCTGGAGTTACTGGTCCCTTGGCCTGCAGACTCTCTGGTCCTGCGGAGCCATAGTGCCTCTGTCAGGCCATTTCACTTGGCTGTCCCTCTGTTAGCCTTCTCTCCAACAGGGGACCCCCGGTTCCACTTGCTACCATGCAAAGCCCCACACACCCATGGTCTGCCAGCCCACCATCCAATTACCTAGTATAACATGACTCTTAATGCTTGATTAGCTAGTCAATTAGATTTATGTATATTATAAACACAATTACAAGATGTAAATAAAGTAATAATAGAGCCAAATAATAATGGTAAAAATGTTTTCTCCCAAATTTCTAACCTTTTGATAACTTAATGTCTGCTGCCTTTCCTCCTCCGACCTGTGACCTTCTCCCCTGCACCTGTGTGCCTTCTCCACAACTCCTAGCTCTGCCCCCTATTTCCCTGTCCAATCACAGATCCTCTCTGTACTAATGAAATTGTACAGGAAAGTTCCTGCAACACTTCACCTTTTCTGTTTAATTAAAAAAAAAGACCTTTTCTCAAAAATACATTTTAAGATTCTGTCCAACTAAAAGACTCTTTTATCTCAGATATAAATTGAACACAGCTATAACCATTTTGTAATTTATAAAATACAAGCAGTTTAGTACTGAGAAAGAAGATACAGATTTAAGATGACATTCAATCTAAAGTCAAGACATGAGTCAGGTGTAGAATGATAAGTCTTTTAATTTAAGATAGATGATAATGTTCTGTCTTAATGACAAAATTGACAGACTAGGTGTTAGGTTTATCTATACCATATAAATTATAAAATGGTAATAGTTGTCCTCTATATTGAGAAAAAGGTTTTGTTTTTTTATTAGAACAGAAAAGGGGAAGTCTTGTGGATGGGCATGGTGCTGTTCTTGTGAACCAATTCCCTAATGAATGAAGAAGCCAATCACTGGATGAGTAGGCCAAAGTTCTGGGTGGTATGGAGGAAGAGAGGAAGCAGGAGAGAGGCACTCCCCTTTGGAGCTGGAACAGCAGAGGAGTTAAAACGTAGCTGCTAGAGTTTCCTAGTATCATGGCGGAGCCACAAACATCCACCACCAGAGGGAACAGAGTTTAATAAGTCTGACAATATTAGGTTTTAGTTGTTGTGCAGAGAGATTGAGTAACCATTGTCTCTGAACTAAATTTGTGTTGCATTTTCCTTCACATGGCAACTCATCTGGTTTCAAGAGAGAAATGTACAGTGACCAAGCTTGGGTTTGCCTAAGGTGCTCCACAAAGGCCATGGGAAATTTGAAGCATGGGGTCAGTGTGGTAGCAACCTGCCAGGGGAAACCTAGCAAGCTGGATGGAGATGTTCCTGGAGCACCAGGCCAGTGAATCTCCATGAGATAAAACCAGGTCAGCCATCGCTTACCATTGTGTGACTGCCTGGGTCGCTGGGGCAGAGAGGTAGAGGCAAGAATATGGGAACGTGCCAGGTCAATTATTTTAATACTTCCTGCCACAATAACTTATTAAATGTAAAAAGTTAATCTGAATATTAAGTATCTATAATATATTTACAACATGAGACTACTTCTGCTTTATAGTTTTTTTTTTCTACTAAGGTGCTGTTGTTCCCATGTTACAAACTGGAAGCTTCAAATTGGGAATAATAAAAGGAAGATATGCTGCTAAATCTTGATGATTGCTTGAATTGCACTCTTCTCAGCACTTAACTACCATGTTCCTGAATCTCAATATAATCTTGTCTTGGTTATGATTTCTTTCTGTAGCTAAGAACAGAAACTTATCCTGTGCTTACTTCTGTCATCTGGAAAACAGTGATAATACTAGATTCTCTTCCAGTATGGGCTATTGTGTGCAGAGATAATCCTGAACATAAACAATTTTTTTAGTTCATGTACTTTAATTTTGATAATATGATCTTGATCATGGTTGCTTAAGGGACCTAACCATATGTTGAAATCTGAGATTATTATGGATGTATGTGTCTTATTAAATGTCTTTCTCATAGTATATATTAATTATAAAAAATAATGTACTTCATTTTTACTTTTTCATGTATGCATTTAACATACTTTTATAATACTTATGTCCTACTATTATCCTCCTTTGTTAAAAGAAGGGAGCAGGCATGCAATATGAACCCTGACTCCATTCCTTTGGTCCTCTTATCTTTTCAATACTACTCTTTGTGTCCTTGATTTGGTTTTATACTTTTTCTTGAAAATAAAATATTTTCATGCAATATATTCTAATTTCAGGGTTTCTGAGGATAAGTGAATGCATATAATCATTATAAAAATCTTGGACAATATATGCTTCCAAAATGCTTTCCTTTCTTTTGCTGCTGACTACAGCAGGTCAATCTGGTCAGAGATTTTCAGTGTGCTTCAATGTCTGTGATTAACAAGAAATACCAATACCTAGAAAATACTTTGATACTGAGCCCTGAAAAAAATATCTTAATGCTATGAGTTACAAAAGCCTGAGATGCTTGTTTAGAGAAAATAAAAATCAACAAATGCATAAAAAGATGTCAAACTCATGTGTTAAATCTTTTACTTCATATAGCAACATGTAAACATTCTGGGAAGGGGAGTATAATTTACCACTCAGGGACATGCAGAGCAAACATGTTGACCTAGTTTATTTATGTAGATCACTATATTTAACTTTTACATTCTTCCAAATTTCATTTTGTACCTTTTTCTTTGCAATGAATATTTCCCATGTTACTGCCAATTTATATAATTATAAATAATTATACACATATGTATATATATGTTTCCCTATATATGCATATATATGTATATATATATGTTTCCATATATGCATATATATATATATATTTCACATACAAGAGTTTGTATTCATTTTGAATTATTTTCATTTTGATTTTAGTTTTTGAGCTAGTCTCATATCATGTGTAGCTCAAGAAGTCCTGGTGCTTGTTATGTATTCCAGGATGACATCAAACACACAGAAATCCTTCTGCCTCAGTCCTCTGAATTATGTGATTACAGGTCAGAGTCTCTATGTACAACTTGACCTATTTTCTTAAAAATTAAAACCATTATTTGAAAATTTGAACATAATTATATGGAGTTAATAACATGTGGCAATTATATATATTCTGGAATACTTTGACTGCATGCTTAGCACATACTCCTTCACTCCCAATCGATAAAAGAAACTGGACTTCCTATAAATATATGTGGCTAAATGAGATGCAGCTTTAGTAGTAGGTAATAAAAGTTTGAAATACTAGCCAGTGCCACTACATGATTAAAGTATGGGGAATGAATATTTGGAATCCAGGTCAATTGGCCTTTGATTATACTCTCTTGTGAAGATGTCTGAAGGAATGTTAAATTGAAATGGTACCCCTTGGCAAAGTTAAACATTTGTAAATGATCAAGAAAGAAGTGACAACAGTACTAATTTTACCTATGTATGACTGGTGTAATTTAGAATCTGAACTTGAGTCAACTCTCTGTCCCCACCATTGAGAAATTTAGCATTTTCACTTTGCACTTGGTCCTATTCAAGAAAGTATTCTTGCTAGAAGAGTAACCCAGGACTTGAAAAGCAAATGAATAGTTCTGATATTTTATAATATAGTACTGTTTTAATTATTTTATTTTTGCAGTGATGAAGACTCTTGACCAAATTAATGTAGATAATGAAGGGTTTATCTAGTTCTTACACTTCCAGAGGGATAGAAATCCATCACATCATTACAGTAAACACGGCAGCAGGCAGCCAGGCATGTCAGTGAAGTATTAGCTGAGATCCAGTTCCAAAACAAGGATGCAAAGAGTTCACCATTAATGATTGTGATGGTTTGTGTTTGCTTGGCCAAGGGAGTGGCACTATTAAAAGTTATTGCCTTGTTAGAGTAGGTGTATCATTTGTGATATGGGCAGTAAGACCCTCACATTAGCTGCCTGGAATTCAGTATTCTGCCAGCAGACTTCAGATGAAGATGTAGAACTCTCAGCTTTACCTGCACCATGCCTGTCTGGATGCTGCCATGTTCCTGCCTTGATAATGGACTGAACTTCTGAACCTGCAAGTCAGCCCCGATTAAATGTTGTCCTTTATAAGACTTGCTTTAGTCATGGTGTCTGTTCACAGCAGTAAAACCCTAAGACAGAAGTTGGTACCAGGGACTGAGTTATTGCTGTGATAGACCTGATCATGCTTTTGTTTGGAACAATTTCTATTTGGGGACATTTGATGTGGAAAGCAGTGGAATGCTTTAAATGGGGCATAATCGGCTATCCTAGTAGAAATATAGAAGACTTTGTTGTGGAGAGTGGATTGAACTGTACAGACCTGGCTAAAGAATTGCAATATGCAGCATAGAGACTGTTTTTGTGGTATTTGGGTAAAGAATTTGCCCACCTTTTGCCCTTGTCTGAAGAGTCTCCCTGAGGCTAATGTGAAAAGACTCAGATTAATTGCATTGACAAAGGAAGCCCAGTAGAGACTTTGTTATCTAGTTAAGTCTCATGAAAAGCATTTTGAACAAGTTTAGCAATCTTAGAAAGGAAAAATATAAAATATGTGGTTTGAGTATTAAAGGGGCTCCAGGAAGTAAAATGGAGCCGAATTCTGTGTTCTAGGAAATAACAGATTAAGAAAGTGGGACTTTGGGACAAGATCTTACCCAGCTAAATTTAGATCCAGGCATTGTAGTATAAGCCTTCAATCCCAGGATATAAAGCCAAACAGATCTTTGAGTTCAAGGCCAGCCTGGGGCTTTGCAAGTTCTAGGTGAAGAAAAACTTAAATCCAGGCTTGGTGAACCACACCTTTATTCCCAGTGCTTAGGAGATAGGCATGCAGATATCTGAGTTCAAAGTCAGTCTACAGAGCAAATTCTAGGAGAGACAAGCTTAGGCAGTGGAGGAGTTGGAAAACAGAAAACTGGTGGTAACATTATAGAACAAGTCTTAGCCTCAGCAAGCAGCAGAACTCGGCAGCTCAGCCATGTGGCTCTGACCTTAGAGTTTAGAGTAGAATGGACTACTGGGACAATTGAAGCTGGTTAGCTGGAGCTAAGAAATTAGAGGTGATTAAGAAAAGACCAGCAGGGGCAGAAATGGCTCAGTGGTTAAGAGCACTGATTGCTCTTCCAGAGGTCCTAAATTCAATTTGCAGCAACCACATGGTGGCTCGCAGTCATCTACAATGGTTTGTCTGAAGAGAGCGACAGTGTACTCACAGAAAATAAATAAATAAATAAATAAATAAATAAATAAATAAATAAATCTTCAAAAAATAGAAGAAGAAGAAGAAGAAGGAGGAGGAGGAGGAGGAGGAGGAGGAGGAGGAGGAAGAGGAGGAGGAGGAGGAGGAGGAGGAGGAGGAGACCGGAGGAGGGAGGATGGACTGAGGATGGAGGACTGAGGATGGAGGACAGAGGATGGAGGATGGAGATGGCAAGGTTGTACCTCGTACTGCAACTGTTCTTGGTAATGTGTAAGAGTCACCTAGGTGGTACTGGTTTTGAAGGCATGAAGGCATCATGAAAAACAACTATGGCTTGGCACTGTGAGAAGTCATAGAAAGCCATTGGTGAAAGTGCAGCCTCAGTTGCAGTTTATGGCCCAGGACTGAAGGGGTTATGCAAGGGATTTGAGGCTTGGCACCATGAAGAGAGACTATGAGAGGCTATTGGTGAAGCCTAGTTGCAGCAGAAGACCCCAGTGTGTTGGAGATGCCAGTACCATGGAGTGATCACCAAGAACAGCAGCAGCAGTGGAGTGGATCAATCTGAGCTTAGAGTGCTATAGAGGGTAGAGCTGGAGAAGTAATAGCAATCCTTTGGAGGAGCCCAGAAGATCATGTGTGAATCCCAGACAATAAAAGAAGAAGGTGTAACACTGAAGTTGTCTTGGAGTTCCCAAGATGCTTGAGATGCCAGAGCTGGATATCTGCTGAGAAAAGCAGCTAACAGCGACTGAAACCAGTCCAGAAGAAAGAAGTTTGTTGTTATCAGCAAAGATGAAGAAGGATTGGGGATCTGAAGACTGCTTTGCCATCAGCCATGGAGATGCAGCATTTGGAGACTGCCCAGCTGGTTTCTTGTCTTGTTTTCAGAATTACAGTTAAGTGATTGGATTAATCTCAGAAGCAACTTTTTGAACTTTGAACATTTTTTTTTTATTTTCTATATTTATTTATTTCTATATATATTTTTATTTACATTCCAAATGATTTCCCTTTTCCCGTTTCCCCCCTCCCCAAAAGTCCCAGAGCATGCTCTATATTACGGGGACTTTCAAAGTTGGACTAAATATATTTCACATTATGCTATGTTTAGGCATGGCCTCCATAGACTCACATATTTAAACAAGCCTACGGGGGCCAGGGAGTGGAATATGATGGTTTGTATATGCTCAGTCCAGGGAGTGGCACAATTAGGTGTGGCCCTGTTGGAGTAGGTTTGTCACTGTGGGTGTGGGCTTTAAGACCATTACCCTAGCTGCCTGGAAATCAGTATTCTGCTAGCAGCCTTCAGATGAAGATATAGAACTATCAGCTCTGCCTGAACCAAGCCTGCCTAGATACTGCCATGCTACCATCTGGATGATATTGAAGTAAACTTCTGAACCTGTAAACCAGTCCCAATTAAATTTTGTCCTCTATAAGATATCCCTTGGTCATGGTGTCATTTCACATCTGTAAAACCCTAATTAAGATAGTGGTGGTGGCAGAAGTTTGGGGTGTGAAACATCTTTAACAAACTTAAGCCCACTGCGAGTGACAGACCACCTTCAATAAGGTCACATCTCCTTACCTTTCCCAAAAGGCCCCAAATGAGTACTACATCTTCAAATGCCTGAGATTTAGGCAAGACATCTTATTCAAATGACAACAGGTACCTTGTAAAATGTAAAATTAAAAACAGTATGAAAAACACTTGTTTAGATTGAAAAACAAAAGCAAGAATTCTCCTGTCTTTTCATTATACTGATTTAAATGTGCCAGCCCCACCATGAATTCTGCAAATATTCAATAATTTCAGGTAAGTTTATACCAAGCATTTTCCACTATCCTACTATTGTTCACTATTTAAATAAGCCAATTTTCAGATATTATAACAAAGATAATTGAGAAAATTAACTTAAAGGAACAAGAAATTATTTTGCTTGATGCTTTTAGAGATTTCAGCCATGGCTAATTGTCACCATTAGATAAAAGGCTGAGATCAGATAGACAGTGATGGCTATGAGTATGGAGTAAGGTAAAGCTATTCACCTAATAGCAGTCAGGAAGCCAAGAAAGTTCTTTCTCTTAATCTAATTAAGCTATGGATTTATGTGAGAATTAATCCATTATTAAGATAAATGATTAAATAAATAAAAATCAAAAGCCTGCATGTCTGAATCAAAATGAAAAAGGTCTTCATTTGTACATGTTGCACTGAGTAGAAAGATTCCAATACAGAAATTCTTGAAGATGGTCTAGGTACAAACACTGGTTTTTATTGTTGCTTGGTCTTGATCTTTTCTTTCTTTCTCTTTCTTATACTTGATTTCCAGTAGTGGTCTCTAATATTATTAATTTCTATTTGAATAAATTTTATTTGTAAGTACAGTTTGTTGGAAAAGACATGCAAATGAAGAAAAATATATCCCTTCATAATTTTCCTATAGTTCTCTCTATTATGATAGCTGGTTTTGTTGTGCTATATTCAGTTCATAAAAATTTATCAATACATTTTTGTTAGCTAAAGTCCATAATATTCATTCTCAAGGTAATGCTTTCAGTGAGTTTTAAAAAATGCATTGATACTTGGATCCACAATAAAAGCATAATACAGAATAATTTTGTAACCTTCAAAGTGTCTTGTATTCCTCCTGTTAATTAGTACAGCCCCTCTCTCCCAAATGTTCCATATTTTCCTGAATATGTCAGTCATCGAAACTTGTTATCTGCATATCCTTTCATTTTCTAAGTTGCCCCATAGTTCTTTATAACTTTTCAAACTGACCTTTGGAACTTAGCAACATGCGTTTAGTAACTTTCTATGTCTGTTCTTGGATAGCTTATTTCTTTTTGACTCTGAATAATATTCTGTTACAAGAATGTGCCATGCATTGTTTTTCATTCATTTACTGAAGTACATCTTGGTTGATTTAGTATTGTGGATGAAGATACTATAAATATCTGTGCACAGGTTTTTGCTGAACCTCCATTTTTATCATAGTTGGAAAGGGAGGTAGAGCATGGTAGGTTGCAGATCCCAGTCTTAGTACTGTCCATCTGGATTTTCTGATATTACAATCAGTCATTTATGGGTTAGCTTTTCAAATTCAGAGTCTTTCAACTTAACCTATCTGCAATTTTTTCCATCAACACAGCAAGATAAAAAACAAGAGCAATGTACTATTAATAATAGGAAAACCTTCTTGATGTTCCTGCTTTCATGTTCAAAAGGATACTCTGTATTGCACCTATCTTCTATACAGTTCTCTTTCCTTTATGTAGCTAGTAATATTAAGTATTATGTAATGAAATGCATATCAAAAATTGGTGAAGAGCTATTAGTTTCACAAAAGGGATGTTTTAAGATGTGAAGAGTGATAGATAATTTGAAGAGGTCCTTTTGGGGGGCATTTAAATTAAAAACCTGCTTAACAAATACCTACACACCTGATTTTAGTCAATTATTTAGCCAAATAATTATTCAAATTTCTTCTTTAACTCATGAGAATAAAGGTATTTAGACTGACTGTTTGGAGTTCATTTCTTACCTGTGTAAATTGCCAAAAGTACTCCTGAACATAACAGTTCTATCAGTCAAGGAATTCCTGACTTTTCAGTGATATTTCAATTTGGTTTGTGAGCCCTTTATTCCAGGAGCTTGTACTAATGTATTTAGCAACCAACCAATCAGGAATTATCTATACTTTCAATACCCTTGACTAAATAAAGGATGTTTTATAATTTGGAAATAGTTTAAGATTTTTTAAAATGTCTGAATAGTATTGCGTCTTTTTTCTCATTCAAAATATCTGTGTAGGAAATTTATATAATTTATCCATGTCAATTTTTAATATTCACCTCATAACATGATTATATTAGATAATCTAGAAGAGATGAATATTCTACCCTCCTATTAGATAATATAGAATAGATGCATATTCTACCCTCCTATTAGATAATATAGAATAGATGCATATTCTACCCTCCTATTACTCACAAACCCAGACTTCTGAAAGTATTCTTACTCCCAATGACTGGAACTCTAATTCCAACGACAATTTCCTGACAAATATAGGCTGGAGTTCTTGACACTGTAATTTATCTTTTTCTTGGCACCCGTTTCCCCTTGTCATCTCTAACTTATTCTCACATTTTCTTCTTACCTTTCTCATGTTCCTTCACAGTTTCCTGTGGACATGTCTTCTGAAGATAGAAAAACTTAATCTTTTAACTCGTCTTATGCTCTGGTGTTTGAGTTGAAAAATGATTATAATCTTAAAATAAACCTCTGGTATCTGATACTGTGTGAGGTATCTAGATGAACCTTGACCAAGAGGCAAAAACACACACTCACACACACATGCACACACACACACACACACACACACAGACACAGGCACACACACACACACACTAGCAGAAAGATAGTCTAGACTTACTTGTAGGTTAAGAATCCAACAATTTGAGAAATGATTATGACAATGTGGTTAGAAAATATATTAGGAAATAACAAAATCATATATATTGACTCTTTTCATAATATTAAAATATTTTTGTGTGGTTTTTCTTTGTGTAATCTTGGTTGTGCTAGAACTTACTCTATAGTTCAGGCTGCCATCACACTCAGAGAACCACCTGCCTCTACCGCCTAAGTGCTGGGATTAAAGGCTTGAGCCACCACTGCCCAGTTTATTTCAAAATACTTCTAAAAGTTTGAAATACTATGTCTAATCATGTTCATAAAACTCACGACTTTTATATAAAAATACATTGTCCCTCAAAATTCTCCATGTCATTGCTTCACTAAAACCACTTATTGTTTAAACAACAGCTATAACACTAGAGTTGACATGAGATAAAGCATATGACTACAAAAAATGCATATAACAAGGGAAAGTGCAAAACATTTAATAAATCCCATTTTGAGAATTTATTTCAAATTTCTAAGGTACCTTGTAATCCTGTGGTAGATGTACATTTCACAAGTTTTGCTATGGTTTTTTTTGTGTGATTTATGAGTATTTTAATAAGATATTACCAGCATGTGGATAGTTCTCACCATTTTGTTACCATACATAACTCTGTCAGAAGGAAAAGCCTCAAGTCAGGCAAGGTATAAAGTAAGCCTAGTTAATAAAGCTATTAAAAAGTCATGATCACCCTTCATGATATTTATGATAAAAATGTAGCATCGGACATGATAGCACACACCCTTTAACCAGATAATTTGAAAGACAGCAGCAGAGATTCTTCCAATAAATATATTGACTATATTACACACTTTGAGTTTTATGTGGAATTTGGAATAATACCTTCACTTTTGTTTTTAAAATTAATAGAAGTTATAACATTGTATAACCATGGTATATGCTTAACTTTAGGAGAAAGTATTAACTGCCATTTTTCATAATATTCAAAATAAGTTATACATGCATGTTCTTTGTGTTAATAAAATAGGTCCCATTTGTTTTCAATTTGTTGAGTTTTTGTCTTCTAAGCAGACATGGTGTATTAGTTTGGGTTTTACTGCTGTGAACAGACACCAATGACCAGTACAAGTTTTATAAAAGACATTTACATGGGGCTGGCTTACAGGTTCAGAGGTTTATTCCATTGTCATCAAGGCGGAAGCATGGAAACATCCAGGCAGGCAAGATGCAGAAGGAGATAAGGGTTCTACACCTTTATCCAAAGGAAACCAGGAACAGACTGGACATCTTCAGGCATCTAAGAGGAAGATCTCTAAGTCCAACCCTAGAGTGACACACTTCCTCCAACAAGGCCACACCTTCTAATAGTGCCACTCCCTGGGACAAGCATATACAAACCATCACATTCCACTCCCTGCTCCCCATAGGCTTGTTCAAACTTGAGTCTATGGGGGCCATACCTAAACATAGCATAATGCAAAATACATTTAGTCCAACTTCAAAAGTCCCCACAGTCTATAGTATTCTCAACAGTGTTAAAAGTCCAAAGGTCAAAGTGTCTTCTGAGATTCATCCAATCACTTAACTGTAATACCAAAAGCAAGACAGGAAACCAGCTGGGCAGTCTCCAAACTCTACATCTCCATGTCTGATGGCAAAGCAGTCTTCAGATATTCAACTCCCTATTCATCTTTGTTGACTGCAATAAGGTTCTTTCTCCTGGGCTGGTTCCACTCCCTGTTAGCAGCTTTCCTGGCAGGAATCCTGTGTCTCTGGCATCTTTAACATCTTGGGGTCCCCAAGACAACTTCAGCTTCACAGCTTCTTGGTCCAATGTCTGAGTTCCACACATGATCTTCTGTGCATCTCTGAAGGGCTGGTGTCACTTCTCCAGCTCTGCCCGCTGTTCAAGTTGATCAATTCTGCTGCCACCGCTGTTCTTGGTGGTCATCCCATGGTACTGGCATCTCCAATATGCTAGGGTCTTCTACTGCAACTATGCTTCACCAAAGCCTCTCACAGGCTGTCTTCATGGTATCAAGCCTCAACTCCTTCACATGACCCCTTCAGTCCTTGACTGTCAACTACAACTGAGGCTACCCTTCCACCAATGGCCTTCCATGGCCTCTCACAGTGCCAAACCTCAGCTGTTCTTCATGATGCCTTCATGCCTTCAAAACCAGTACCACCTGGATTATTCTTACACATTACCAAGGACAGCTGCAGCATGAGGTACAACCTTGGCTATCTCTGGAACACAGCTTCTTTGTGCTCTCAGGAAACACTTCCCAGAAAATAACACCTAAGTGATCCTGGTCTTTTCTTAATCACCACTAATTTCTTAGCTCCAGCTAACCAGCATCAATTGTCCCAATAGTCTCCTTCTCCTCTTGAATATAAAGCCAGAGACACATGGCCTAAGCTGCTGAGTTCTGCTGTTTTCAGGAGCTGGAACATTGCCCCCCCTTGTTCTATTACATTATCACTAGCTTCCTTTATTCCAACTCCTTCACTGCTTAAGCTTGTCTGTCCTGGATCTTGCTCCATAGACTGACTTTGAATTCAGAGATCTGCATGCCTGTCTCCTAAGCACTGGGATTAAAGGTGTGATCCACCAAACCTGGATTTAAGTTTTTCTTCACCTAGAATTTGCTCTGTTTTAGGCTGGCCTTGAACTCAGAGATCTGCTTATCTTTGTCTCCTGGGATTAAAGGCTTGTACTACCATGCCTGAACCTAAATTTAGCTGGGCAGAATCTTGCCTCAAAGTCACTACTTCCTTAATTCAGTTTAATATCCTTGAATTCAGCTCCATTTCACTTCCTGGTGTCCCTTTAATGCTCAAACTGTATATTTTGTATGTTTCCTTTATCAGCTTGCTATGTTTATTCAAATGCTTTTCATCAGACTTAACCAGAGAACAAAGTCTCTGTTGGGCTTTTTTGAGACTTCCTTTGTCACTACAATTAATATACATCTCTTTTCCTTAGCCTTAGGAAGTCTCTTCAGAAAATGGCAAAAAGCAGCCATATTCTTCACCAAAACATCACAAAAACAGTCTCTCAACCACATATGAAAGTTCTCCACTGAAACCTTTTGGGTCATCAGGCCTACACAGTTCAAATGTCCCTCAATACCACTGTCTTCCATATTCCTACTAGACTGGCCAACTAAGCCCCACGTAAAGCATTCCATGACTTTCCAAATCCAAAGTTCTAAAACAAACATTCTTCCAAAAAAATATGGTCAGGCCTATCACAGCAATACCCCACTCCTGGTACCAACTTCTGTATTAGTTTGTGTTTTACTGCTGTGAACAGACACCAATGACCAATGCAAGTTTTATAAAAGACATTTACTTGGGGCTGGCTTACAGGTTCAGAGGTTTAGTCCATTGTCATCAAGGCACAAGCATGGCAACATCCAGGCAGGCATGGTGCAGGAGGAGCTGAGGGTTCTATGACTTTATCCAATGGAAACCAGGAACAGACTGGACATCTTCAGGCATCTAAGAGGAAGATCTCTAAGCTCAACCCTAGAGTGACACACTTCCTCCAACAAGGCCACACCTTCTAATAGTGCCACTCCCTGGGACAAGCTTATACAAACCATCACACATGGCTATTTCATTTTTGGTAAAGAAAATATGAATTTTGTCCTTTATTATATTAATAAAAAGATTATCCTGATCAATCTTCATAAATTAAACAACTCTTTTATTTTTCACATACTGTGATATGCTTTGTATATTTGGGAATGTAATTTACCAGTACTTAGCTAAATATTTTTTCATACATGTTTTTCCTAAAACTAATAGTTGCAATTATCATTATGCATATGCATATATGATATCTGTGATAAGGGTATTTGTGTAGGTCAGGGGATAAATTTAAGTAATCAGTTGTCTCCTTGTACTGTGAGTTCCAGTGATTGCAGTCATGTCTTCAGCTTTAGTGGCAATTAAATTTACTTCTGAGCCAATTTGCAGGCACACATCTATGTTCTTAGTCTCTAACTATATAATTTAGTATCAGCATATATCTAGAATTTATGAGTTGTATAGTAACTCTGTATTTAATCTTTTCATTGTATTTCATGTGGGCTTTGCTTACATTTTACAATCTTTTGTGCCTTTGATATTAACAAAGTAAAATCTTTGGAGACTAATCTCTATTCTATTTCCTGAATAAGTTTGTACATAATGGTTATTTAATTTTCCATAAGGGTTGGAGGAGATTCACCAATAATGACTTCTTAGAAAGAAATTTTCCTTGTGGGAAGATTTGTAATAACAAACCCCATTATTTTGTGTGTACAGCTCAATTGGGTTTCCTGTTCTTTGTTTTCTTAATTGTAACTTAATACTGAACTAATTTCACTACATGCTCAATTTTTATAACTTTACTGATAAATAATCTTCATGTCATTAAATAAACATAATTACAACACAGATTCAGTAGTTTTGAGTTGTACAACACTGGATACAATCTAATACATGGGCATTTTTTAATATTTTTGAGAGAAACATTGAACTTCATTAAACTATAGGACTACTATTCATACATTGTGTGCCCTCTATCTCATCATGGATGACAGAAATCTACTGTTGCTCTGTTGCACACATTGGGTCATCTATGAAGAGCAACTTATCCCTCATGTTGCTTCTTCCTATGGCTTTGTTCACTTAACATAATAATATTAAATTTCATCAATGCTCTAGAACATGTCAGAACTCTATTCATTTTATTATCTGAAAGGTATCATTTTTTCAGTTAGATATACCATTTCATTAATCAATTCATCAATTCACAGTGATGGGAATATTTCATTACTAAACTATAATGAATAATAGTGCTGTGGAAGAAATCTAAAACAAAACAAACAACAAAGGAAAGACAATATGTCCCACTAAAGAAATCTCAGTAGTCCTATTGAGATGTTTTATAATGAGAATAAATTAGATGAACCCCAGGACATACAGTTTAAAGCAACAATCATAAATATGATAATAAACTCAAAGAATTTAAAAATGACACACAGAATCATCTCAAGGAACTTAAAGAATATAGGAACGATAGCCTGAAAGAATTTCTAAAAAATATAAACATGAAGCTAATTCAAATGATAAAGACAATTCTGAATTTGAAAAGAGAATCCAACAAAGAGATAGAAATACTGAAGGAATATATAAAAAACAGGTTAAGATTGAGTATTTCATGGAAAAATTATATAGATAAAATGGTAGGCATAAAAATATTCCTAAGTTTTTTGAAAGTGGAATTATAAACATTTTCTGACAAAATTGAAGATCTACAAGGAAAATATTTCTGAAAAAATTCAATAAATATGTAGAAAAATTGTTAAAACTGACTATTTCATGGAAAATTATACAGATAAAATGGAAGGTATAAAAATGTTCCTAAGTTGATTGAAAGTAACATCATAGACATTGTCTGATAAAATTGAAGATTTACATGGAAAATATTTCTTATAAAATTGAAGAAAAATATAGAAAAACATTAAAATTGAAGATTATCATGAACAATTTTACCGATAAAATTGTAGGCATAAAAGTATTCCTAAATTGACTGAAAGTGGAATTATAAACATTTTCTGACAAAATTGAAGATTTACATGGAAATATTTCTAATATATTTCTTCAATTTTATCAGAGATATTTTCCATGTAAATCTTCAATTTTATCAGAAAATCATTCTAATTTCACTTTTAACCAACTTAGAAATATTTTTAAGCCTACCATTTCATCTGTACAATTTTCCTTGATAATCTTCAATTTTAATGTTTTTCCATATTTTTTTCTATTTTATCAGAAATATTTTCCATGTAAATCTTCAATTTTATCAGAAAATGGTTATAATTCTATTTTCAATCAACTTAGGAATATTTTTATTCCTACCAATTTATCTGTGTAAATTTCTTCAATTTTATCAGAGATAGCTTCCATGTAAATCTTCAGTTTTATCAGAAAATGTTTTTAATTCTACTTTCAATCAATTTAAGAATATTTTTATGCCTACCATATTATCTGTATATTTTTTCATGAAATAGTTTTAATGTGTTTTTCTATATATTTCTTGAGTTTTATCAGAAATATTTTCCTTGTAGATCTTCAATTTTATCAGAAAATGTTTATAATTCCACTTTCATTCAACTTAGGAATATTTTGATGCCTACTAATTTATCTGTATACTTTTTCTATGAAATAGTCAATCTTAATGTGTTTTTCTACATATTTCTTCAATTTTATCAGAGATATTTTCCATGTATATTTACACAATGGAATACTACTCAGCAATTAAAAACAATGAATTCATGAAATTCTTAGGCAAATGGGGAGCAAGGGGAGGGAAGATGGCTTATGGTACTTTAGGGGAGGGGGGAACCTGGAAAGGGGAAATCATTTGGAGTGTCCACCTCACACCAGTCAGAATGGCTAAGATCAAAAACACAGGAGACAGCAGTTGTTGGCAAGGATGTGGAGAAAGAGGAACACTCCTCCACTGCTGGTGGGATTGCAAACTGGTACAACCACTCTGGAAAGCAGTCTGGCGGTTCCTCAGAAAACTGGGCATGACACTCCCGGAGGATCCAGCTATACCACTCCTGGGCATATACCCAGAGGCTTCCCCTGCATGCAATAAGGACATATGCTCCACTATGTTCATTGCAGCCTTATTTATAATAGCCAGAAGCTGGAAAGAACCCAGATGTCCCTCAACAGAGGAATGGATTCAGAAGATGTGGTATATTGACACAATGGAATACTACTCTGCAAATAAAAACAATGAATTCATGAAATTCCTAGGCAAATGGTCAGAACTTGAAAATATCATCCTTAGTGAGGTAACCCAATCACAAAAGAACACACATGATATGCAGTCACTGATAAGGAGATATTAACCCAGAATCTCAGAATATCCAAGACACAATTCACATATCAATTGATTTCCAAGAAGATGGAAGGAGAGACCCCTGGTCCTGGAAAGACTGGATGTAGGGAAATGCCAGGACAGAGTAGCAAGAAGGGGTTGAATGGGGAACAGGGGAAGGGAAGAGGGCTATGGGACTTTTGGGGCAGAAGGAACCAGGAAAGGGGAAATCATTGGGAATGTAAATAAAAAAAATATAGAAAATAAAAAAAGTATAAATGAAAAAAATAAATAAAAATTGTTTCTAAAGTTTTGGCAAATAATACACCATGTTATATCAATAGACTAAAAACGTATATATATCTTTATTATTTTCCATGTTTATACATGTATTATTTTGGAAATTTAGTTGGTTAGAAATTTATTTTCCAAAGTGAATTTTGCCACAAAATATCGTAATAAAAAGTAGTGCTTCGAAAAAAAAAAAAGAAATACTGAAGTAAACTGAATTGAAATAAAATGGAAATTGAAATTTTCAGTAACCTCAGTACTGGAATCCCTACTTAGAACATTAGGACAAGAGAATGAGACTAAAGGAATACTAACAGAAAAAGAAAAGATCAAAGTATCCCTATTTGTAGATGACATGATATTATGCCATCAGTAAACTTCTAGAAATAATTTACATTGCAAAAGCAAAATTATAGTTGTTAAGTTGCAATAAGAATAATGTAATGGTTGGGGGTTACCACAACATGATGAACTATATTAAATGGTCAATATTAGGAAGAAACACTGGAAATAAAACAGCAACTTGAACAAATGATGTTGGAATAATTGAGTGTCCACATGTAGAAGTATAAAATTATATACCTATCTATCACTCTGTATAACTGTCAACACCAAATTGATCAAAGACAAAAATCTAAAATCTGAAAAGCAGAAACTACTAGAAGAAAATATGGGCAGAATTTACAAGGTACAGGTATAGGAAAGAATATTCTGAACAGGATTCTATTTGTTCAGGAATTATGATCCACAGTTAACTAATGGTACCTCATAAAACAAAGGAAACAAATGAGTTAGAAAAGAAGCTTACAGAGTGGGAGAAAACCTTTGCTAACTATACAGCCAACAGAAGATTAATATCTAGAATATACAAAGAAATCAAAGCAAACAAAGAAACAAACAAACAACAATAAAACAAGAAAAAAAGCAAGGGACCCATTTGAAAAATGGGCTAGGGATCTAAACAGACAGTTTTCAAAAGAATAAGTAAAATGGCTTATGCAATAGTTGCTCTTGTATTGCTGTGATAAATTATCACAACTAAGGCAACTTCTAAAGCAAAACATTTAATCAGGCTTATGTTTCCATGGGTTTAGAGTTCATGATATTGGTGCTAAGTCATGGTGGGAGAAAAACCTATAATCTGCAGCTCAAACCACAAACAGGAAGCACAGAGAGCCAATTTGACGTGACACATGTCTTTTGAAACCTCAAAGCCCACTTCTAGTGGTATGCTATTTCCAACAAGATCACATCTCCTAGTACTTCCCAAACATTTTCACTAACCTGGGACAAAGTATTCAAGAATATGGTCCTATGGAGGTCATTATAATTCAAACTTCTACATCAAAGAAATATCTTTTAAAAGCGTTATATCTCCCTACCAATCAGGGAGTTGAAAATTAAATCAAGTTTGAGATTTCATCTTACTTCAGTCAGAATGACTGAATTCAAAACAACTGACAAGAAATGCTGGAGAGGATGTGAATCAGGCAGAGCCTTCATTTGCTGTTGGTGGGACTGCAAACTGGGCAACTACCATGAAAATCAGTGTGGAGAATTTTCAAAAGGCTTAGCATAATACCATATGACAAAACATGCCATTCCTGGCTAGATAGGAAAATTTCAGAAAATGGAGAGAGGAACAAATAACTAATTTTAAGGAGGTAACCAAGATTCAGAATGACAAGTGTCATATGTTATCTCTTATTTATGAATGCTAACTCCAAAACATTAGATTTGAGTACAATATCTTGTTTAATGCGAGAATCCAGGAAAGTGTTAGAGGATTATGGAGGAATAGAGAGCTCTAGAGAAGGAGATAATAGAAGATAGTTTTTTTGGGACTAGAAGTGGACAATGAGTATGGAGTTTTAACTGGCTGTAACAGAGAGGGGAGATGAGAAATAAATAATGCTAGGGGTATTTGAAAAAAAAAACACCAGAAACATATTTTTACAATCTCATTTAAAATACACATGAACACACACACACACACTCATTCAATGGCATTTCACCATACCAAGTAATAATGTTCTCCATCAGAGCCATAGACTGTGTAACAAGATCCTCATTGTCAGACAAGGGAAGTTTCCCTTTGAGTGGAGGGTCATGAGGGTCTTAAAGACCTTCTGAAATAAAATAGACTATTGTCATTGTCCTTCATTGGTGAAGAGTTTCATCTCTAGTACATGTGTTACTACCCCTGGAAACATGGTTGACAACTTATGGTTGTTGTAGTAAACCAGTGGTCACTCACCCAGCTTTTGGGAGATGTTCCCACCCTTGTTAACTATTTGTGGTTCTTTGTGAATTTCACATCATGCACACCAGTCCCACTCATCTCCTCATTCCTTCGTACATGGCCTCCACACTTGTAACCTCATCTTTCAAAACTTAAAAGAGAAAAAAAGGATGAAAAATCTTATTGTGGAAGCTGTATTGTGTCACGGTGTATCCTAAAGAATACCCTTTGTCCATGCTTCTTTGCTTGCAGATGTTCAGTGCAATGAGTCATTGGTCTGGTTCAAGGTCTAGCTTCTGCTACAGTATCAATACTGTATCCTCATTGGGTTTCCTCTTGAATATCCTGTTATTGTCCAGTGTTGTGGGGATCCTACAGCTTTGGATCTGTAGGACCAGTCCCTTCATGTGTTCTAGTACTTCCTCAATCTGGTAGATGTCAATATGGGCCAACTCAAAACCCTAGAACTGGGCCTGGATAGTAGCTGAGCTGGTTGTCCTGCCAGCTATACTGCACCCACACCACCAGGGCCAGCTCCCCAGAAGTGCCTCAGTTAGTTCATTCAATGCTACAGCAACCAAGTGGCAGAGCCAGCTCTCCCACACTCATGTCTTTGTGCCCGGGTCACCTATACCCATAACAGTAGAGCTAGTTTTATTTTTCTGTCAAGGAGAGGTACATGCCCTGTTCTCCCAAGTGTTGCAGCAGGCAAGGGGATGGACCAGTTACCTTGTTCTAATGAACCCCTGGGTTAGCTCTCATGCCTGCTGCTGGTGGAGAGAAGCCAGGGGAGTACATTTTTTTAAATATGTCACCTGTGGACTCAGTAGGTGAGGAGTTGTTTTTAAGTCTTACTTGTGCTCACAGGCTTGACCACACTCCTAGGAGGCCAGTTCTCTCCCAGTGGTATTTGGGTATGGAGTACTGTGGCCAGGATCAGCTCTGGGTGCTGTGGTTATGTTGCCTTTTTTTTATGCATAGAAAAACACAGGGTACATAAAACAAAAAGAACAATAAAGAAAAGGAGGGGAAGTTTACTGAATAATGACTAAAGGTATGAATAAAATTAAATGTTTTCTTTATCCTCCTCCATAATAGTAGTAAAATTAATTAAATGTAAAAATATTGCTAAGTTAGTATGGATTCCTAGGGGATATCTCTGAATCGTATTGGGACACTGAAAAGAAGTCACAGCAATTAAATCTATATAGATGGAAAATCTGTCTTTGTAACTCCATGATCTAATACTGTATGTGTGCACTGAGTATGATTCAAAAGTTTCAGAGTTTTCAGACTCAATAGCAGTGACTGGCTAGAGGGATGATCACAGGTTCAATGCCATTAAACTTCAGTGGAGACCTGCTTCCAAAAACCAAGAATGTGGTGACTTTTCCTAATCACACTAC
Source organism: Tokudaia tokunoshimensis (assembly GCA_036184795.1). Classification (NCBI taxonomy): domain Eukaryota; kingdom Metazoa; phylum Chordata; class Mammalia; order Rodentia; family Muridae; genus Tokudaia; species Tokudaia tokunoshimensis. The sequence continues at coordinate 127,186,255 of BTHU01000023.1, read as the reverse complement.
TTCTGGACAGAGTCTACTGAGCCATTTCACAGACTTGCTAGTGTCTGTTCCCACAGCTGCCTCCCTGGGCTGTCTCTCAGCCTAGGGCTGTGACAGATTAGATGTAGTCTTGCTTGCTGTCTCTGTCTGCAGCTACTACTCCTTGGGGCTGCAGGATAGGTCAGTTTCCAAGGATGAGTCATCTCTCAAGATAGCAGCTGTCCCTTATCTCAGAGTTACAGAGAGTGATATAATAGAATTTCTCTCCACTTTTGACCAACCTGTAGATTATTGCTTTCTCACCAAATCCTGCACCTGCTTTTGAATTTTGTAAACACTGGGTTGGGCTGGAAGGTAGGAGTGGGTACAAGATCCTCAGGACTTCCTGAATTATTGGGAAGCCAAGAATCTGGAGCTATGTTCTGTTTAGATTTTCTTTATATGAGTCACTACCAGTTTTCTACACAAGTTTCAGATATCCTCTCTCTCCCCTTAGAATATGTTCTGTTTGTTTGCTTTCCTACCCTGACTCTTCTATTTTACCAGTTCACATGGAGGCAGTTTGTAGCCCATCACATTTCGAACTGAATCATGTAACTATTTTACATTAGTTTGTATGAGGTCAATAGATTATTTTTTTGATGGGAAAATAATTCTTATAATAAATTTTTCTTATAGTGGATCATCCATCGTTTATGCTGGTGACTAAAGTTTGATAGTATTTTGTTGAGAACTTTTTGTGTTTGAGGGATTAGTTGGTGGCATGCATAATCTATCACTACTTCACTGCTCTGAATTTTCTCAAATTCTCCTGGATTGTCTATTCTTTGTCTCTTCCCATGTATTTCTTCAGTTAAATACCTAATTACAACCCTGTGCTACCTTTGGGTTTTTTCTCTACCTTGGTTTAAAATAGACTTTAGTCAGAAAAAAGGATGGATGAGTGAATGAATTCACCAAATTACAGAAAACAATATGTGCTAAATCAAAAAGGGAAGCCAGGGCTCTACCTGGGCCTTTGCTTCCATGGCAGAAAATCAAAATACTACCAGTGATCCATTCACCCAACATTTCCATGGGCATCATGCATGCATCTCCTTATACTTAAACATTTTTTTTAATATGGGGATATTTTTTAAAGTGTGATCCATGGAACTTCCTGTCTTCCAAGCCACATATTTCTGTTACTGTAACAAGGAGCTGTTCCATCTATACATTTTCACTTAATGCTGAAGATGTCTATACCATGTGCCAATGTCCAAGATGATATCTGGTGTCAACATAGAACAACAGTGACAACCTTAGAATAATTGCCTCTTAAGGTGACAAAGCATTTTTTTTTACTTTTTTTCTGTTTTATTTATTCTTAAATCTTTTTTACAGTCCAGATTTTATTCCCTTCCTGGTCTAGCCTCCAACTATTCCACATCCCACACCTCCTCCCCCTTCCTTGTCTCCAAGAGGATGCCCCTACACCTACCCTTACCCCACAAGACCTGCCCATTCCCTAAAGCCCCAAGTCTTTCTTCTCTCACTGAGGCCAGACCAGGCACCAGGCAGCCCGCTACTGTATGTGTATTGGAGGCCTAATATCAGCTGGTATATGCTGCCTGGTTGGTTCATTGTCTGAGAGATCCCTGGGACCAGGGAAGAGACTGCTGCTCTTCCTATAAGGTTGCCCTCCTCCTCAGTTTCTTCCAGACAAAGCATAAAATTTAAAGGTTCTATATTTAATCAAGCTGGTCCAACCACTCCTCAGAAAATTGGACACTGTATTACCTGAGGACCCAGTTATACCACTCCTGGGCATATACCCAAAAGATGCTCCAACATATATAACAAGGACACATGTTCCACTATGTTCATAGATGCCTTATTTATAATAGCCAGAATCTGGAAATAACAAAGATATCCTTCAACAGAAAAATGAATACAGAAAATGTGGTACATTTACATAATGGAGTACTAATCAGCTATTAAAAACAATGACTTCATGAAATTCTTAGGCAAATGGATGGAACCAGAAAATATCATCCTGAGTGAGGTAGCCCAAACACAAAAGAACAAACAGGGTATGCACTCACTGATAAGTGGATATTAGCTCAAAAGCTTGGAATACCTAAGATACAAGTCACAAACCACATGAAGCTCAAGAAGAGGGAAGACCAAAGTGTGGATGCTTCGGTCCTTCTTAGAAAGTGGAACAAAATATTTACAGAAGCAAATACAGAGACTAAGTGTGGAGCAAAGACTGAAGTAAAGGCCATCCAGAGACTGCTCCACCTGGGGAGCCATCCCATATACAGACACCAAACTGAGACACTATTGTGGATGCCAAGAAGTGCTTTGTATTAGTTTGGGTTTTACTTTTGTGAACAGACACCAATGACCAATGCAAGTTTTATAAAAGACATTTACTTGGGGCTGGCTTACAGGTTCCGAGGTTTAGTCCATTGTTATCAAGGTAGAAGCATGGCAGCATCCAGGCAAGCATGGTGCAGGAGGAGCTGAGGGAATCTATAACTTTATCCAAAGGAAGCCAGGAACAGACTGGACATCTTCAGGCATCTAAAAGGAAGATCTCTAAGCCCAACCTCACAATGACACACTTCCTCCAACAAGGTCACACCTTCTAATAGTGCCACTCCCTGGGACAAGCATATACAAACCATCACATTCCACTCCCTGCTCCTCATAGGCTTGTTCAAACTTGAGTCTATGGGGGCCATACCTAAACATAGCATAATGCAAAATACATTTAGTCCAACTTCAAAAGTCCCCACAGTCTATAGTATTCTCAACAGTGTTAAAAGTCCAAAGGTCAAAGTGTCTTCTGAGATTCATCCAATCACTTAACTGTAATCCCAAAAGCAAGACAGGAAACCAGCTGGGCAGTCTCCAAACTCTGCATCTCCAGGTCTGATGGCAAAGCAGTCTTCAGATCTTCAACTCCCTTTTCATCTTTGTTGACTGCAACAAGGTTCTTTCTCCTCGGCTGGTTCCATTCCATGTTAGCAGCTTTCCTGGCAGGGATCCTATGTCTCTGGCATCTTTAACATCTTGGGGTCCCCAAGTAGCTTCACAGCTTCTTGTTTCCATGTCTGAGTTCCACACATGATCTTCTGTGCATCTCCAAAGGGCTGGTGTCACTTCTCCAGCTCTGCCCTCTGTTCAAGTTGATCCATTCTGCTGCCACCGCTGTTCTTGGTGGTCATCCCATGGTACTGGCATCTCCAATATGCTAGGGTCTTCTACTGCAACTATGCTTCACCAAAGCCTCTCATAGGCTGTTTTCATGGTATCAAGCCTCAACTCCTTTGCATGACCCCTTCAATCCTTGACTGTCAACTACAACTGAGGCTGCACTTCTACCAATGACCTTCCATGGCCTCTCACAGTGCCAAACCTCAGCTGTTCTTCATGATGCCTTCATGCCTCCAAAACCAGTACCACCTGGATTATTCTTACATATTACCAAGGACAGCTGCAGCATGAGGTACAACCTTGGCTATCTCTGGAACACAGCTTCTTTGTGCTCTCAGGAAACACTTCCCAGAAAATATCACCTAAGTGATGCTGGTCTTTCCTTAATCACCACTAATTTCTTAGCTCCAGCTAACCAGCATCAACTGTTCCAATAGTCTCCTTCTCCTCTTGAATATAAAGCCAGAGACACATGGCCTAAGCTGCTGAGTTCTGCTGTTTTCAGGAGCTGGAACATTGGCCCCCTTGTTCTATTACATTATCACTAGCTTCCTTTATTCCAACTCCTTCACTGCTTAATCTTGGTTGTCCTGGATCGTGCTCCGTAGACTGACTTTGAATTCAGAGATCTGCATGCCTGTCTCCTAAGTACTGGGATTAAAGGTGTGATCCACCAAACCTGGATTTAAGTTTTTCTTCACCTAGAATTTGCTCTGTTCTAGGCTGGCCTTGAACTCAGAGATCTGCTTATCTTTGTCTCCTGGGATTAAAGGCTTGTACTACCATGCCTGAACCTAAATTTAGCTGGGCAGAATCTTGCCTCAAAGTCACTACTTCCTTAATTAAGTTTAATATCCTTGAATCCAGCTCCATTTCACTTCTTGGTGTCCCTTTAATGCTCAAACATATTTTGTATGTTTCCTTTCTCAGCTTGCTATGTTTGTTCAAAATGCTCATCAGACTTAACCAGAGAACAAATTCTCTGTTGGGTTTTTTTGAGACTTCCTTTGTCAATACAATTAATATACATCTCTTTTCCTAGCCTTAGGAAGTCTCTTCAGAAAATGGCAAAAAGCAACCATGTTCTTCACCAAAACATCACAAAAACAGTCTCTCAACCACATATGAAAGTTCTTCACCACTGAAACATTTTGCGTCATCAGGCCTACACAGTTCAAATGACCTTCAGTATCACTGTCTACCATATTCCTACTAGGCTGGCCAACTAAGCCCCACTTGAAGAATTCCATGACTTTCCAAATCCAAAGTTCTAAAACCCACATTCTTCCAAACAAAAGCATGGTCAGGCCTATCACAGCAATACCCCACTCCTGGTACCAACTTCTGTACTAGTTTGGGTTTTACTGCTGTGAACAGACACCAATGACCAATGCAAATTTTATAAAAGACATTTACTTGGGGCTGGCTTACAAGTTCTGAGGTTTAGTCCATTGTCATCAAGGTAGAAGCATGGCAGCATCCAGGCAGGCATGGTGCAGGAGGATCTGAGGGTTCTATGACTTTATCCAAAGGAAGCCAGGAACAGACTGGGCATCTTCAGGCATCTAAGAGGAAGATCTCTAAGCCCAACCCTACAGTGACACACTTCCTCCAACAAGGCCACACCTTCTAATAGTTCCACTCCCTGGGACAAGCATATACAAACCATCACATGCATGCTGACAAGAGCCTGATATAGCTATCTCCTGAGAGGCTCTGTCAGAGCCTGATAAATACCGAAGTGGATGCTCACAGCCAACTATTGGACTGAGCATGGGGACCCCAATGGAGGATGTAGAGAAAGGACTGAAGGAGCTAAAGGGGTTTGCAACCCCATTGGAAGAATAACGATATCAAACAGCCAACCCCCCCCCCCACCCAGAGCTCCCAAAGACTAAACCACCAACCAAGTAGTACACAGGGAGGGACCCATGGCTCCACCTGAATATGTATCAGAGTATGGCCTTGTAGAGCATCAAAGTGAGGGACCCTTGGTTCTGTGAAGGCTGGATGCCCCAGTGTAGGGAAATTTGTTGGCAGGAGGCTGGAATGGATGGGTAGGGGAACACCCTCATAAAAGCAGGGGGGGAGCTGTGATAGGAGCTTTTCAGGGGGAAACCAAGAAAGGAGATAACATTTGAAATGTAAATAAAGACAAGATCCAATTAAAAAAAGAAAAAAGAAGAAATAAAACATAAATAACCAATAAAAGTAATAGAGGTAGTAGATATTCCATTCCCAGACATGTCTCTTTCAAAATTTCATCTCTATGCATTCCCACTTTAATTTTTTTATCTTTAAGCTGAACACTGAACTGTACTCTAGGCTATATTAAACTCTAGATTCGGGCCTGAGTGGCAGCCATAATTAAGCTCTTGACTGCTTTTGCATTTGGCCTTAAGGACTTCAGGGATTTTTCCCCCTTGGATACTTCTGTCGCCTCTCAGGTTGTGTCTGCTTAACCACACTGACTTTATATCTTCTGAAAGGATCCATACTTCTCCTGTTTGGCAAGAAGCTTCTGTTGGTGTATTGGATTTTCAAACTCATATGTACGAGAACCCCAATAATTTTGATGTTATTGACTAAATATAACCTTTTATGGGTGGAGATTAATTTTCTGATTGATTCAATGATAAATGCCTCTAAGGGCTAAGAATTTCAAGACCAGTAAATCTGACATTTAATGACAGCTGCAGTTTACTTCCAAGGACATTGCTAGCTGTGAAATCTTCTAACTATAAGGGCAAGATACTCCTAGTAATAACATGAAAAAAATCGCACTATGTTATTACCCTTTATGCTTTGAATATTTAGACAGTGTCAACTGAGACATTTTGGAACAGCAAGAAATGTGTAAGAAACCAAAGGCCTGCCTCAGACTGGAGGGGGGGGGGAAGAAACAATGTGTGCTATAGATAAACTCTTGTCTAATCCTGACATGTGCCAGTTTTGTGATCTTTGAGTACAATGAATCAGGTTTGAGGAAGGTGGCAGAACAGGGAGAATGCATTGACCATGGAACACCTGGCATCATCCTCAAATGTATTGGTTATTAGTTTGAATATAAATCTGAGCATAAGCCTGCCATTCTCTCCCCTGGGTTTTGTTGTTGTCATTAACCAGAGTGTGTCAGAAAATGTAATCCAGTGGGAGAAAGAATAGAAAATCAGGAAAAAAAATATGTTTTTCAGTTAAACTAATCTCCCCCTCATAGACAATGTATTAACTAGGGAATAAGTATGTCATGCTTACCTGATAAAATTAGAAAATCTCAGAGAAATAAAATAAACTAGCTCTTTTTTGTCTTCTCTCGTGCTATCCATTCTGTGTGTATATACTTTGTACAGGAACTTCACAGCCAACAGATCCTTGATCTTGTTTCAATTTTTGCAAAAGAATTCAAGAATACCCACTTTCTTTTTTTCTTTTTCTTTTTTTGCTTTTGCAAGACAGGGTTTCTCTGTGTAGCCCTGGCTGTCCTGAAACTCACTGTGTAGACCAGGCTGGCCTCGAACTCAGAAATCCTCCTGCCTCTGCCTCCCAAGTGCTGGGATTAAAGGCGTGCGCCACCACCACCCGGCGAATACCCACTTTCATGTAAGAAACATACAACAGCAGACTATGGACTTCCCCAAGCTAGAGGAAAGAATGATGAACTGATAATTTGTATGTAGATTGAAAGGATTCATCTCTTTCTTCCTAGGAAATACCTGGACCTTTGTGTGTATAACACTTAGGGTACTGTTGTTATTGTTGTAGTTCATTTGTTTTTGTTTTGTTTTCTAACTTTTCTAATCAAGCCCGTGACTTGTAATACTTTTCATGGCTTAATGTAAATTATACCCCAAAACATTTAATTTCCCAACGCCCCCAAATTCTGCCATTCTACCTTTAAATAGTTGCACATAACTTCTGATAACTGGAACCCCACCTCAATTGTTCCTTCCTTCCGCTTGTTCTTTCTGTTTTGACACATATTTAACAATGTTTTGTGTATTATAGCTATTCCCAGACTCTGTGAGTCCTTCTCCAAGGAAATGACTTACTTTTTATGCACCCGACCCCAATATCATAGTGTTTTCCAAACAGAAAAGATTTGGTAAATGAGTAAGTGAGCAGTCTTTATTAAGATTTGTTGTGTCCCATTTTTTTACATAAGTTTGGAAAAAATGCATACTACATTTTAATTTTACAGAATAGACTAAAAGGGCTAAAGCAATCAAAAGTTAATGTTATATAATTTTTCCACTGTATTTTTAAACAAACAGTAATAATTGTTATCAGTTTCAATCACAGATTTTAGAGGTAATACACTTGCCCTTAAAATGAGTAACATTTAACATTAACCTCAAATGACACAGTTAAGAAACCCTCAATTAGCATAGCGATATTGTTCTATTAAGCGTAAATTTGATTTTCCCTTACTTGAAATTTTGACTGCTCTTTTCAAAGTCAGAGTGAATCCCATGTCAAATGGGATCCCTTACACTGGGTAAGAGAAACCAGTGATCAGCGCTCTAAAAACCAAGTATCTGGGCTTCTATTTGGAGAGTCATTTAAGGCCCAGGCCCTCTCTTCCTCATCTCTCAAAGCCTCTTCATACCAGACTGAGAAATCAGATGGGTCACACCCATTCATCTTTGCCAAGAATTCCAAAACTTTCATCTTGGTAGTTTCTGCATAGGCTCTTGCACCCCACAGGAACTCAAAGCATGGAGGCTTGCTGTTAGGCACCTCCCGATATTCCAGGTAATTTTGCTGCACTAGATCTACGGTGAGGAACTCCCTGGGATCCCCACAAATGAAGTGCTCTTCCCCATCATACACTCCCACCAGTTTCAAGAATTCCCAGATTCTTTCTTCAGAAGCACAGTTCCCTTCAATGAATATTACACCCAGAATAACTATCAAGAAAGCATTTCTAGGCAGCCTATCATTGTCACTCAGAATATCCTCATAGGTGAGGTTCAGTGAGTTGACAAAGACATAAGCACTGCTTACGAGATCACTTTCCTTTATATCAATCCCAAAGGTCATCTCCAAGTATTTAGAAGCTTCAATGAAAATGACAGGGAAATGGTTCTCATATTCCTTAGTGACAACTTCATGGATTTCAGATAATGTGATGGGTTCCTTCATTCTATACTTGTGAATGAAAAGAAACACCAAATCTGTAGCCTTTTCCTGTATTACAGTATTGAGCAAGGAGTCAGGGTCTTCTGGAGACGAGATGACACCTGAACTCCCTTCCTGGTGGCCAACTGCTTCATCTAAATTTTCCCCAAAAGTAGGTGAGGGGAAGAAGCTCTGGGCATTCTGAAAAATGCCCAGCATTCCAACAGCAAAGCCCTCATTCTCCACCAGGTTGCTCTCAAAAAGAGAAATGAAGGAGGAAGAGGAGGAGGAGGAGGAGGAGGAGAAGGAGGAGGAGGAGGAGAAGGAGGAGGAGGAGGAGGAGGAGAAGGAGGAGGAGGAGGAGAAGGAGGAGGAGGAGGAGGAGGAGAAGGAGGAGGAGGAGGAGAAGGAGGAGGAGGAGGAGAAGCCGGAGGAGGAGGAGGAGGAGGAGGAGGAGGAGGAGGAGGAGGAGAAAGAAGAGGAGGAGGAGAAAGAGGAGGAGGAGGAGAAAGAGGAGGAGGAAGAAGAAGAAGGAGAAGGAGGGGAAAGTGCAGGTAAAGAGACATTAGACAATGACAAAAACATGGAAGTTATGTCTTCTTCCTCTCTGGTCTCATCTTCATCATCCACTTCAACATCAGACTCTTCCTTTTTCTCTTCTTTCTCCTTTTCTTCATCTTCTTCTTCCTTCTCAATGTTATCTTCCTCCTTCTCCTGCTTATCGCTATCTTCTTCCTCTTCCTTTTGGACCTCCTTCTCTCCCTCTCTCTCTTCTTTCTCAGGTGTGGGCACCACTGGTAACACCACCTCATCCGTTTCAGTTGGATTCTGGAAGATTACACCTTCTTCCAGGCTGAGGCGTGGGCGCTTTCCGTAGTGAGACATTATTTTGCTTTCTGGAGACAGAAGACAAAAATGTAAACAGGACTGACAGTCATGAGATTCCACAGGTGAGGGGAGGGAAGAAAACAGCAGAGTGAGAATACGCAAAGGCCAATATCTGCTCTGAAATCTCAGACAAAAGTCAACTTACCAGTTTTCTCCAGGTGATGTGGAATAGCCTCAGAGTTCTGCAGCCTTTCTACCTGGCTTGTCCTTTAGGAACCTATAGAAGAACATGATAAATGTTCTTAGGGTTCAGCCAGATGCCTGTGTCTGACTTCTGGAAGTGTAATAGAGTGTGTGGGACCAATGCCTTGGAGTCCTTGTGTTCTACAGCATAATGTTTGTGTATACTCAGGTGTGTACCACACCTAAGCCTCTTGTAGGGTAAAATCCCCCCTCTGTGCTTGCATTTACCCTAGGAAGAGATGGATTATACCCATCTGGCAGACTGAGGCCACTTTAGCAGGACAAATATAAACAATACTGACACATTAAAGCAAAAATGATAGAACATGATTTCCATCATGCTAAATATCAGGCTAAACTGAATGAAAGGAAGTGCAAGCCTAATTGCAGGGATCACAGCTCTCCTAAGCTAGAGACACATTCATTGTTTTTTCCATTAATTTATTTATTCATTCCCTTTAAATTCTGATCACAGCCCCCTTCTCCTCCTGGTCCTCTTCCTCATATAGTACCTCACCCCAGGCCCCTCTCCCTTTCGCCACTTTATAATGATAATTTTCATATTTCTCTCTCTGTTGTTCCTGGTCTACTCCCTCAGATTTATTGCTCAACTCTTTGAGCACAAAGATAGAGCAAGAAGCACATTTGACCATGTACACAGTTCCTCCAAGAGGTAAAAACAGGCCATAGTTGAGCTTAGCATGCCTTCTGTCCTTAAAAGGAGAATGGGGACTGTGTCCTCATTCTTGATTCAGGATTCTTACCTGATGAACTCCAGGCAGATTTTTCCCTCTGGTGATATGCTATTCCTTTTCCCCACACAGCTTTCTCTTCCAATGAAGATGTTTACTTCCTGAGAATACAGACAACAGTGAGGAGGTAAGACACTAGTTAAGCTTTGCCCTAAGAACTACAAATCTTCTCCACTACAACAGAATTAAAGTAAGGCATCACTAACTCTCCAGATAGTTGCCCTGGGATGTTCCAGGTAATTTGGAACTGTTACACATCCTTGAGGTAATAAAACTCTTAAGAAGGTGCTACACTATACTTAGTAAAGGAGGAATTCCAGCTTTAGGAAATAAACATAAATGTGCCCTCAGAGAGGTCTGAGAGCATTGGTTTGGATCATTTTCATCCCCCACAGATGTAATAGAGCTGATTTTCCCTTCTTTCTAGCTACCTGTGGGTGCTCCAGAAAGAGATATGGGATATGTTACTTTAATGTTTTCAATTTTGGAGGACTTCTGTGAAGAGAGTAGAATGTGATTTGCAGCAAAAGAGTGCCAAGTTTATAAAGAGTCAATGAGAGGACTCTAGGTCAGAATTTTCCTAGTTCTCTACCACTAGGGCAGTCTCTTTGGTATTTTCCAAGGCAGAGAATCCTTCTCATATTTTTGAAATAAAGTACTCTTCTAATAGGACAGATCTCTCATTGAATCTCAACATAAAATTATGTTTTTATGGTGTTCCTCCTCGCTGCCTGGTCCCAGCACACTGGTAAAGCTGTCTGAGACACTACTAATTTCTGAAGGGTAAAAGGAGAGTCTCACTCCTCCATAAGGATCCTCCTCCTCTTCTTTGAGAGTCTTCACAGGCCTCCTTTGGTTTTTGTTGTTGTTGTTGCTGTTTTTTAATGATCTGTAATCAAGTGCCTTAGAAAAAAAGGCTATTTTCCTATTATTTCTGTGGAAGAAGGGATATCTCTAACACTTTCCTCAGAGTCACATCCCCCAAGGTTGGAACTCCTACATATAGTGCCTGGTGGTCAGTACTCTGTTGAGAAGATACAACTTCCTCAGCCTCTCAGCACAGAAAAACAGAAATGTCCTATTGATCAGGCCTCCTGGAGTCACACAGTAATAGATGCTAAGGAAGACAGTGGCAGACTCTTCATTGTTCCTCAGTCCTCTCAGTCCTCCCTAGAGACTGACCCTGATTTTCTCCATGCATGAATTAGAATGAAAAAACAATGTCAATATCCTATGTGGAGTTCTTACCTGTCTTATTCCCTGACCTTTTCTCTAGGATAGAAAAATGTTTTGTACTGTAACATGGCCTAGAGCCTACTTAAAAAATTGCCTGGACAAGCAGCACTGAGGATCCATCCCAATTTCTATAGGGGCGAGGGTGGCAAAAATGCTCTCTCATGGTTCTACTTTCCAAAGTTCACATTCTTACACATGATAATTAGAGTCCAACCCTTCCACAAAAGCCTCACCCTCCAAAACTTACAAAACATTAGAAAAAGTGGAATCCCCAGAATGAATGAAACTTCCCAGGAAAGAATGCTGTTTGAGAAAGTGGGACAGTCTCTCTCTACCTGCGAGAAAGGGGTAGGCCCCAAGTCCTCACATTGCTACCTTCATGTTTTCTATAATTAGAACTGCTCCCCTGGCAACCAGAGTCCAGCCACCCTCCCTGAAGCCTCATCTCTCATGAACTCAGCATGAAAGTAGGAAACAAACAACACGAGCCCATTTGCCTTGGGTATTCTTAGAGCTTCCCTATCAGCAACCAAGACTACCTGCACCTTTCTGGGGGGAACAAAAGGCTCCCATTATACTTTAGCATCTTTCCACTCAAGGCTGGAACTATTCCTCTGATGAAGTGAGTTTAGCTCCCCACCTAAAAACCTTTCAACAATAGAAGGATTCATATATCCCTATTATTTCTGCCGGCTCCCAATTTTCCACCAGTGTCCTTCCTAGGCCCTCATTTTATATTCCCTCAGACTTAAACTTATCCCTGCCTGACCCAGTTCTGCTCACTCTCAATGCTTTAATGCTTTCAGTATCACACATGAGAGCTGGAAAGTACGGACAACTTACTCTTATGAATTGTATTTAGGATAAATACTGGATAGACCCCTATATGTATGAGCTCAAACCTCCCTTAACTTATTTCACCCTCAAAGCTCTTATTTCCTGAGGTTGGAACTTGTACTCTGCTAATCCCAATGCTATCTCACAAAAGGCCTTACCTCTCTTAGACTTCGGACAGAGAGCTCCAGGCAGCAGCCACCAAGCTGGAGCAGACTGAAAGCCTCTGGGGCAAAAGTCTGAGCAAGCAAGGAGTTTGGCCACACCTCTTACGTAGGGAAAGGCAAAGCCCCTGCTGGTCTTTGAGGCTCCTCCCACTCAAGGATGAGCCTAGTCCGGAGCGAGTTTTAGGCTCTTCTCAAAAACCTCAAGTCCCACAGTCCTGATATTGAAGTTGTGGAAACAATGTTTAGACTTGCAACCTTGCCTAGATATTCCCAGAGCCACAATCTGGACAAAGAGGACTAAAGCCTATTATTTCTGTACGGGTGGGAAGGCTCTCATGTGCCCTTCAAAGTCCTCCCATCCAGATTAGGACTTTCCTAAGTTCTGTCCTGTCCCGAAAGCCTCAGATCCCACAGACTCCTGACAATGAATTTATGGAAACAATGTTTAGAGCTGCAACCTTGCCTAGTAATTCCCAGGGTACAACCTAGTTAAGGATCTCAGTCTTCTATTTCTGTACTGGTTGGGGGGTTTCCTTCCAAGACCCTAACCCTTAAGGCTAAGACTCTCCCAAAATGAATGGGGTTCACTACCTTCTCCAAAAATCTCACCATCCTCAGCCTACCCATTCTGAAGGCTTCCTGGTATGAATTCTGGGAAAGGTGAGGCCAAAACTGCTATATACATGGGGGGTATGAGATTTCCAAGGCTCCATTAGGATCCTTAATTCATTTCTTAGGTCTCTTCTCAATATTTTCCAATGCTGGGACAGTGTCCTTTGCTGACCTGAAAAAGTTCATCGTCCTTGGAGTCCCCACACATAATTCAGCAAAGCAAATTCTTTCATCCAAAAGTTGATATTGACCCTCTAGACAAGAAAGAAACTCCATGGAGGCACAGGAATAGAGGCCCTAATATTTATGGGGACAGGGAAAACTGCTAATCCTCCACCATTTTTTTGCCTTAATGTTTACCAAGTTGGAACTATACAATCCAAAAGCCTCAATTACCACAGACTATCAATATGGAATCTCAGAAATAGCATAATATTTATCCAGCCTATACTGCACCAGAGATGAGTGCCAGAGTAGACAGGGTTAGCTCCATTCTTTTTGAAGAGGGGATGTCCCTCAGTCCTCTCTTGGTGCCTGGATAGTCCTCCTTCACTTGAATATTTGTCTTATCTGGGACTCCTTTCAGCAGTCCTAAATCCAACCTACCCCCAAATCCTCATCTTTTGTGGACTCTGGTCATAATACTCCTGGAAAGAAGCATTTTGAACCATGATCTAAAGAAGAACACCCTAAGTTAATCTCTTAGACAACATAAACAAGATTCCCACTATTTCTGGGTTGGAAGAAGGTTCCACTCCAAACTCAGTAGTTTACCCAGAAAAATATACATCATCAGAGAGTGGAGCACCCTCTACCAAAAAGTCCCAGCTCTCCTTGTACTCCAGAAATGAAACATGGGAAAAATGTATAGGACTTCGATGTAGGCCAAAGCCCCCACCCTCAGGAAGTGTATCAGGTATATACACAGTCCATAAATAAGCATGCAGGCAAAGACATTATATTTTCTATAATGTCTGTGGATGAGAGGAGTGTTCATATTTCTCATTCAAGTTCTACCTCTTCAGGAACAAATTATAGCTACCTCCTCCAAAGTCTCAATTCCCTTGGCCTATCAGGACAGAAAACAGGAAATCATACACTGTTTCATCTTCTTTCAGCCTGGCAGGGAATCTTCCTAGGAGGGCCCAGACAGTACAATTCTATCTCTGGGGGCAAAGAACACAGCAAATTCTCCCAAGCCTCCTTCAAGGCCTTCCAGACAATAGTGGGAAGAAAAAGACTTAGGCAGGAATTAACTGCAGAAAGCTGCAGCAGGACCCTGATCAATGTGTCTCCTGAAGGAATGCACCTTTGTGGTTGAACATTTTTAAAGTGGAGTTTGGGTGCTGCTGCTTTCTCAGATAGAAAAGTACAAGAACATTTCTTCACACATGTGAAGTAATATCTTTAGAATGCTCTGTCACTAATCTTATGGTTTTGACCCTGTATCCATTTTCTAGATGTTTTTCTAGCAGACTGGAAAGAAACTCCCTAAAAGGAGAGACCCTGCCAATCACCTTATCCCAGGTACAAGCCACATGCCCCAAGAATACAGATGAAATTTTTGAAAACTTCGTTCCATACACTCAGTAATGTAACTCAGACCTTTAGGGCAGCCACTCCATTCTCTGTTTGGAGCGTTGACTGTGTTTACATTTGCCAAACTATCTAAATGATCTGTATTTATTTTGTCACTGAATTCACTCCTTCAAGAAGATGAGAACTGGGATATACTGATGATACCCACAAGATCTCCCCAGCATTTTTTCCTTAGCAACCTGAGTCCTGAACCTTCTGCAGAGAAATTACACTTCCATCATCTCCAGACATGATAATTTTGGAAATAAAATAGTGTGAGATGTGGTTAGGAATGGAGATTCATTCAGAAATTTCCTCTGCTTGTGGGAGCAAGACCCTTTTCTTACTGTAGGGAAACTCCTCCTCCATCACGGTTAGTTAGAACTCCACACTTGCCAACCCACGTCCAACCACACATCTAAAAGCCTCATGCTCTTCCAACTTCTAACACAGAACTGTAAGAAGGATTACAGTTCATCTTTTCTGTCAAATACTTGACAACAAACCTAGAACTCTCCACTTTGCCCACTACTGAACCCGTGCTCTAGACTTACTTTTTGATGCCCTTCTGTGAGAGGTCTTATCATTCTGTGCCTACTTGCCTTCATGCCCCAGGAATATTTGGCTAGGCAGTAAAAACAGCCTTTGTTTGTTAGAAAGAAATATTGGGCTGGAGAAATAGCTCAGCAATTCAAAACACAGGCTGCTCTGCCAGAGGACCCCGACTGAATTTGCAGCACCCACATGGCAGTTCACCAGTGTCTGTAACTCCAGTCCCAGGGGATACAAATCTCACTTTTGTCCTCCATAGATATGAGACACACACACAGTACATAGATATGCATGCATGACAAACACTCCTCCATACTCATTAAAATAAGCCATAAAAAAGCAAAACACACAAACAAAAACAGAATGACTTTCCAGCCAGCAACCCTCCACCTTCTCTCCTTTCCTTTCCTTGCTTCTTTCAAAAACGACCTAAGCAGGAATAGACTGAGGTTGAACCTCATCAAATGAATGAAATTCATCATTCAAATGAAATGAATTCTACTTAGAAGTAATACTTAGGGATTAGAAGGTGTAGGCTGTATCTGCTGGATGTGCCTGTTCCACTGTTTCTGTGAGAATTCATCATCCTTCTGATCAGAAGTAAAGTCACTCTATTCAGGTTGTGGATTTTGTTCTTGAGACTCTAAGAAAACTTCTAACAGAATTTAGGGAAATACATTGTCGGATGAATAACCTGACCTAAAGACCCTCAAACCAACTCCTCAGGAAGGCAGATCTTCTCACCCTGTATTCCTATGAGTGAGAGAAGAGGTTCTAGCTTCTCCCTCCCAGCCCTCACAGATCCCTCCGAGAAAACCTTACCTTAGATTTAAGGCTTGGAGCACAGAGCTAAAATGGCTAAAGCCCTGGGAACCGCCTGAACAGGCTGAACTGGTTTCCCCCTATAAGTACTTCTGTGGTCCCTCCCAGCCCTCTCTTAAAGACCTCCCTCTCAATGGCTATCTAGGCAGGGTAACCTCTGACCCAAATTAGTTCAAAATAGCCTAACCTCTTTCACATTCCCCACACGAAATGAGGTGGAGAAACAGCTTCTTCTTAAGCCTAAACTAGACCCAATCTAGTTCAGTCACTACCTAGAACATCTCATTTACCTCAAACACCAGACATAGAACTGGGAAGCTGAGTTTACACCAAAAATTTGCCTGGAGATTTGTGGAGCGCTACTGTAGCAAATAGTACTGCAGTCACCAGTCACTGTATTTCTGTGAGGCAATTTCAAGCTCCTGATCCTTTCAGTCTCCTCCCACTCCGCTGACAACTAGAGTCTATCTCCATGTAGAAAAGTTCCCTTTCCCTCAACCCCCAAAAATGGAACCCTGCAAACAAAACCTTAATCTGTCTGTCTGGAGACTTTCTTCCTTTTTTTTCTTTTTTTTTCAGTTTAAAAATCTATTCTTTTATGTTTTTATTGAATATAATCTTCATTTACATTTCAAGTGGTAAAAGCTTTCCCAGTTTCCCCGCTCCCCAAAACTCCCCAAATCCCTCCTCCCACTCCCTGCCTCAAAGTATATGCCCCTCCACCTGACCTACTTCCACCTTCCCCCCACCTCAATTTTTCCTTGTTGGAGCATGTATTTAGCCTTCACCTGACCAAGGACCACTGTCTGGAGACTTTCTTAAAAAAAGAACTCGAGCCCCTCTGTAGCTTAGGTGGAGGTCAAAGCCTCTGATCTTTTTGTCAGAGCCCTCTCAATCTCATAGAGTCCTCTTCTTGATATTTCCAAGGCTAATATTCATCTCCCTGCTGATAAAGTATCATCCACATCCATGTTCCACCAAAATTGCTTCTTCTCCCTTAGGCTTCCTATTTGGCACTCCTAATACTTATAGAAGCTTCAAGGGGTTAACGCTCTAAGACAGAAGGATTAGTGGCCCTGATTCTCCAGCAAGGGGTGGAGGTGCTCAGTCTTCACACAATGTCCTTCCTTTAATATTTCACAAACTTAGGACAATTTTACTGCTGACCAGACCAGAGTCCAATGTTGTCACAAAGCCTCACATCCCCTGGACTACAGACACTGAACTCAGGAAAGATTACAATCCTTATCAAGATTTGGTGGCTTTAGGAATAACTGCACTGACCCAGGGAACTTGGTACTCTGTACAATGGTGTTGAAAGAGGCTTCTTGTCAAAATTTGTAGCATTCCGTTCATGATTGGCCAAGTCTAGATAAACTCCTTCACCTTCTGTGAAGCCATAAACCTCAGAAAGGAATTCAGAAAACAGTGTAGGTTTCAACCTGGAGCCTACTTGATAGCAGCCAGAGCACAGTGGGACTGTCATTTCTTGAAAGGAGAATACACTCTCTTTTGTGTTCATTTCTTGATGCTTAGCTAGTCTAACACTCTACCTTCAGCTGAGCTGAGTTTGACTATATAGGATGGTCAGAATACACCAAATCTACTAACCTTGTCTTCCACCTTCCAAAGAGTACTATGGATGAATTGCTAGGAATTGTGGATTTGCTAGGAATTGCTATGGATATATGGAGTGGAAAAATTCATTCCTCAGAGTTTTCTCCCTGCTTGATGCAGTGACTGAGCTCTCTGGGTCCGAGTTATTTGGACCCAGAAAACCTTCCCCATCCTGAGGAGAACAAGTTAAATGTGTGAAGATAGACCATGAACCCCCATTTTCTGGGGGCTTGTTGGTGGTGGCAACTAACTGAGTGGGGCTGAGATTGCAGGCAAGGAGTCAATTCTCTTCAGGATAGTGATGGTTTTATATAAAGCTCACTAAACTTAGGCCCCCAGCCTTTTGTTTTGCTTTGTATTTCTTTTTCTTTTATTTTTCTTTTTCACTTCTGTGATTATTCTGTCACCCACATAAAGAATCTCTTTGATTTGATGACTAGAATCTACATTCCTCCCTTAACACCACACATCGTGTGTATTTCAAGCATATATCATAAGGAAATATATTGTAGGGCCTCCCAAAGTAGCTGTCTGGGCAAGCAAAGCTGCCAATTCATCCTTGAGTGGTGAAAAGCATATACTTCTGTGAAAGAATTTTTGATCAAGGATGGAATGTCTCCTCCAGAAGACCATAACCCAAGCCCCTCCCCTAAACCCAAACTTTCTTCAGTCATCCATGAATTAATCCAGAACCTACATACCACTCAACTTGCCCACAGCCTACCAGTGATGACATTCTAGGATTCATGGTCAAACCCTGTCTCTAAGTACAGATGAGAGGGGAAAACATGATCCTTCCCTCAGAGTCCTCCTAGTGATAAGCTCAGACTTCTCAGCTTAATGAACACCAGGTCCTTATGCCCTCCCATGATGCAATCTGGAAACCACACACCAGTCAGACAGACTGGAATATACCAGGGAGGTCATCAGGGAATGGTAGGGATATATTTCTAAATACAAGGAAGGAAAAGGCTTCCAAATCTTCCTTGCTATCCTCACTGGGATCCCTCAAGGTATTTACGAAGGTTAGACATCAGCCAGAGTTACCTGAAATCTAAGCCATAATTTAAAGTGTTGAATCAGGAACAGAGGGAGGAAAGGGGGCTTATGGGACTTTCGGGGAGGGAGGAAACAGGAAAGGGGAAATCATTTGGAAAGTAAATAAAGAAACTTAGAAAATAATAATAAAAAAAGAAAACAGCATATACAAAAAAGAAGAAAACTATGTAATGCTTTATACAATCTGAAAGAATCATGAGCTGTATTCAATAAACTACATAAAAAATTTCCTAGAGACTTAAAAAAAAGAAAAGCAAATAAATAAATAAATAAATAAATAAATAAATAAATAAAAATTGTTTCACTTCCCTTGAATTCTGTATATGGAACTCATAAAAGCGTGTTTTAAAACAGGACCTGAACAAGAGCCTCCAGGGGCAACTTTCTGAACAAGACTGACCCCTCCCCTAAGCATTGCTGTGTAGGAAGAGGCTGCTTCCATTCCACCCACAATGACCTCTGTCTTAGGTGTAGGACTTTACCCCTGATGGCTTGAGCCTATTCCCCTCACAAAAAAAAATAATAATAATAAACAAAACAGAGAAAGAAAGAACAAACAAAAACCCTCACCCACCTCAGGCTACCAGACTGAATCCGAGAAATTCCTCAGGACTGACTCAGCCTACTCCTAGGAAGTGACAGCTAGGGAAGACTGGAGTAGCACCTTCTTATATCTGTTGAGAGAAAGGTTTCCAATTTTTAGCTGCCTTTAATATTTTCCAAAGCTATAAGATCTTCCCTTAATGGCCTGAGGCCTCACACCTAACGAAAGCCTCTTCATTTTCAGACTGCCACAATGGCACTGAAAAGCCAGGAGTCTTGAAGGTCACCTCCAAATTACTGGTTAAAGGGCCTGGGAAGCTCGCCCTCTAGAGGCCCCTATTCCTTCCTCAAGGTCCCCCAGCACCCTGCCCCCATTCACATTGAAATGACAAACACATTTTGACTAGCGTCTTCCCCTACTCACAAAACCCTCACCATCCCAAGATTGTCACAATAGCCCTGGGAGTCAAGACAGTCACTGACTGCTCTACTCACTCCCTAACCCTGCTTTAAGGGTCCAGGCAACCCTCTAGCACTTGCTTCTTCCTCAGGATCCCCCCTGCAGACTCTCCCAGAACTGATGTCCAGTTTCACTCACAAAGAACCTTGATACCATTACATTAGAACTGACAACGGCAAACTTCACTTGAGCTGCTCGACGTAGAGCGAGCAGACTTTAAAGCCATTGGTTGGATTGATTGCCCCCTATTCCTCTCTTTCCTTCATTAGGCCACACCCCTTGACAGTTCAAAGTCACACACCCTCTCCCTGAAACTGGGTCCTAGCCCCTTCACAAAAAAAACAAACCAACCAACCAAACAAACAAACAAACAGAAAAAAACCCACCTACTTGAGGAAGAAGGACACGAAACGGAAGAAAATTGAGACCTATAAAGGGTCCCAGGAACTCCAGGCCAGAGCTCTGACAAATGCCAAGCTCTGGCTCACCCTATTCATCTTGCGAACGAATTTCCAGGACCACACCACCTTCGACTAGTTTGGAGCCACCAGCCCCATTCCCTATGCGCTAACAACTGAATCTCGAGAAAGAATTCTGGAACAAGTACTACCCAGGAGCATTCCAACTTCCAAAGGAGTGACACGCAGGCCACCACGTCACTGTTATTCCTTCTATTTGAACAGAAATCAACTCCTTGGTCCTGACCCTACTCTCTGGACAAGGTCCAGGACTCCATCAATATATTTTGATCATCTTCTTTCTCCTCTGCCTACATCTGCCCCCATTATTCTAAGCCATACACTTCATGCTCTGTCCTAGATACAACAAAAGAAAAAAATAAGAAAACAACCAATAAGACAAAAATTACACACACACACACACACACACACACACACACACACACCTCAAACATGGAGTCTTTTTTTGTGTTGGCCAACTATTCCTGGGCTAGGGGACTGCCCTAGAAAATAGTTGATAAATCCAGTGACACCCAGTTGGTGAAAACAGATTTTCCCTTTCTCAGTATTTATCAATTGCAAACACATTCTTTGTTAGTGGTGGACATTTGTGTCTGTTTATCCATTCTCTGACTGTTATGTTTTCTGGTTTGAACCTGTACAGGCCTTCTGTATAAACTCCATGATTTCACATTTGTATGAACCATGTCATGTCTGAAAGATGTTGTTTCCAGGAAGGCAAACATCACCTCAAGCTTTAAAAATATTTCTCCCCTCACTTCTGCATAGATCTCTGGGGCTTTGGGGAAAGAATTTGATAAAGACATTTCATTTAGGACTGAGTGCTCTAAAGTTTCTCTCCACATTGTCCTGCTGTGAGTCTCAATAATAGTATATCATTAGAAGTTTTTATTTTCCTCAGAGTTTGTTTATGTTGTGGATTTCATTGATGGATTTTCATATATTGAACCATCCTTGCATCCCTGGGATGAAGCCTACTTGATCATGGTGAATTATCTTGTTGATGTGTTCTTGGATTCGGTTGGCAAGATTTTTATTGAGTATTTTTGCATTGATATTCATAAGGAAAATTGGTCTGAAGTACTCTTTCTTCATTGGATCTTTGTGTGGATTTGTTATCAGTGAAATTGTGGCTTCATAGAATGAGTTAGGTGGTGTTCCTTCTGTTTCTATTTCGTGGAATAGTTTGAAGAGTATTGTTAGGTCTTCTTTGAAGGTCTGATAGAATTCTGCACTAAAACCTCTGTCCTGTGCTCTTTTTTTTTTTGTTGTTGGGAGACTGTCAATGACCACTTCTATTTCCTTAGGGGTTATGGGACCATTTAGATGGTCTATCTGATCCTGATTAAACTTTGGCAGTTGGTATCTGTCTAGGAAATTGTCCATTTCCTCCAGGTTTTCCAGTTGCGTTGAGTATAGGCTTTTGTAGTAGGATCTGATAATTTTTTGAATTTCCTCAGTTTCTGTAGTTATTTATCCCTTTTCATTTCTGGTTGTGTTGATTTGGATACTGTTTCTGTGCCCTCTGGTTAGTCTGGCTAAAGGTTTATCTATCTTGTTGATTTTCTCAAGAACCAGTTCTTGGTTTTGTTGATTCTTTGAATAGTTCTTTTGTTTCTACTTGGTTGATTTCAGTCCTGAGTTTGATTATTTCCTCTCTTCCACTCTTCTGGGTTGTATTAGCTTCTTTCAGTTCTAAAGCTTTCAGGTGTGATGCTAAGCTGCTAGTGTATGCTCTCTCTAATTTCCCTTTGGAGGCACTCTGAGCTATGAGTTTTACTCTTAGCACTGCTATCATTGTGTCTCATAAATTTGGGTATGTTGTGCCTTCATGTTCATTAAATTCTAAAAAGGTTTTGATTTCTTTCCTTCTTTCTTCCTTGACCAAGTTATCATTGAGTAGATCATTGTTCCGCTTCCATGTGTCTGTGGGCTTTCTGTTGTTTTTGTTGCTATTGAAGACCACCCTTACTCCATAGTGATCTGATAGGAGGCATGGGATTAGTTCAATCTTCTTATATCAGTTGAGGTCTGTTTTGTGACCAATTATATGGTCAATTTTGGAGAAGGTAGCATGAGGTGCTGAGAAGAAGTTATAGTCTTTTGATTTAGGATGAAATGTTCTACAGATATCTATTAAATCCATTTGGTCCAAAACTTCTGTTAGTTTCACTGTGTCTCTGTTTAGTTTGTGTTTCCCTGATCTGTCCATTAAGGAGAGTGGGGAGTTGAAGTCACCCACAAGTTTTGTGTTGGATGTGATATGTGCTTTAAGCTTTAGTAAGGTTTCTTTTATGAATGAGGGTGCCCTTGTATTTGGAGCATAGATGTTCAGAATTGAGAGCTCTTCCTGGTAGATTTTTCCTTTGATGAGTATAAAGTGTCCTTCCCTGTCTTTTTTGATGACTTTTGGTTGAAAGTCTATTTTATTGGATATTAGAATGGCTACTCCAGCTTGTTTCCTGGGACTATTTGCTTGGAAAACTATGTTCCAACCCTTTACTCTGAGGTAGTGTTTGTCTTTGACACTGAGATGCGTTTCCTGTATGCAGCAAAATGTTGGGTCTTGTTTACGTATCCAGTCTGTTAGTCTATGTCTTTTTATTGGGGATTAGAGTCCAGTGATGTTAAGAGATATTAAGGAGAAGTGATTGTTACTTCCTGCTATTTTTGATGTAATTTTTATGTTTGTGTGGTTATCTTCTTTTAGGTTTGTTGGAAGATTAATTTCTTGCTTTTTCTAGTGTTTAGGTTCTATCCTTTTGTTGGTGTTTTCCATTCATTATCCTTTGAAGGGCTGGATTTGTGGAAAGATACTGTGTAAATTTTTTTTGTCATGAAATACCTTGGTTTCTCCATCTATGGTAACTGAGAAATTTGCTGGATATAGCAGTCTGTGTTGGCATTTGTGTTCCCTTAGTGTCTGTACAACATCTGCCCAGGCTCTTCTGGCTGTCCTACTCTCTGGGGAGAAGTCCAGTGTAATTCTGATAGGTGTACCTTTATATGTTACTTTACATTTTTCCCTTACTGCTTTTAATATTCTTTCTTTGTTAGTAATTTTGGAGTTTTAATTAATATATGACGGGAGGAATTTCTTTTCTGGTCCAATCTATTTGGAGTTCTGTAGGCTTCTTGTATGTTCATGGGCATCTCTTTCTTTAGGTTAGGAAAGCTTTCTTCCACAATTTTGTTGAAGACATTTACTGGCCCTTTAAGTTGGAAATCTTCACTCTCTTCTTTTTTTTTTTTTTTGAAAGTTAATGAAAATGAAGGCATAACATACCCTAATTTATGGGACACAATGAAAGCAGTGCTAAGAGGAAAATTCATAGCCCTGAGTGCCGCCAAAAAGAAACAGGAGACAGCATACACTAACAGCTTAATGGCACACCTGAAAGCCCTGGAACAAAAAGAAGCAAATACACCAAAGAGGAGTAGAAGGCAGGAAATCATCAAACTCAGGGCTGAAATCAATCCAGTAGAAACAAATAAAACCATACAAAGAATCAACAAAACGAGGAGTTGGTTCTTTGAGAAAATCAACAAGATAGATAAGCCCTTATCCAGACTAACCAGAGGGCACAGAGATAGTATCCAAATTAACAAAATCAGAAACGAAAAGGAAGAGATAACAACAGAAACTGAGGAAATTCAAAAAATCATCAGATCCTACTACAAAAACCTGTATTCAACACAACTAGAAAATCTTGAGGAAATGGACAATTTCCTTGACAGATACCAAATACCAAAATTAAATCAGGATCAAATAGACCATCTAAACCGTCCTGTAACCCCTGAAGAAATCTTTACACTCTTCTATACCTATAATCCTTAGGTTTGGCATTCTCATTTTGTTCTGGATTTCCTGGATGTTTTAGGTCAGGAACTTTTTGCATTTTTCATTTTCTTTGACTGTTGTATCAATGCTTTCTATGGTATCTTCTGCATCTGAGATTCTCTCTTCTATCTCTTATATTCTGTTGTTGATGCTTGGATCCGTGACTCCTGACTTCTTTCCTAGGTTTTCTATGTACAGAGTTGTTTCCCTTTGTGATTTCTTTATTGCTTCTACCTCCATTTTTAGATTTTGGATGGCTTTGTTCAATTCCTTCACCTGTTTTGCTATGTTTTCCCTTAGTTCTTCAAGGGCTTCTCCCTTTTTACTTGTGCTCTCCTGTATTTCTTTAAGGGAGTTATTTATGTCCTTCTTGAAGCCCTCCATCAGCATCATGAACTGAGATTTTAAATCCAGTTCTTGCTTTTCTGGTGTGTTGGGGTATCCAGAACTTGCTGTTGTTGGAGAACTTGGTTCTGATGGAGCTATGTTGCCTTGGTTTCTGTTGGTGATGTTCTTGTGTTTGCCTTTTGCCATCTGGTTATCTCAGGTGTTAGCTGGTGTTGCTGTCTCTGACTGTGGTTTCTCTGTGCTCCTGGGAGATCTGTTTTCTCTGTGTACAATGATATGTAAGAACGTTTGCGAGACCTGCTTTCTTATAGTTGTATTTGTGTATGTAACTCTGTGGCCCTGATCAACTCTGGGTGCAGGCGGTAATCAGAAGACTCCAGTCCCAGGCTGTTCCTAGGCTCTTGTGTCCTCAGGGTTTCAGGCTGTTTCCTCTGAGCAGCAGGGGTGGTCCTACTGTACTACCAGGCCTCTCTGCATTCCTGAGTGGTTAGCAGCCTCTGTGTGTCACTTGGATATTGTACCCAGTGGCAGAGGATGGCCTTAAGCTAGACACAGAAACCGGAAGCCTCCTGCCAGATGGTTCCAGATGGGATCCTCCATACTGCAATGCAGGTCTCACCTGGGCTGGCTGTCTCCTCCTCGCCACTGGGTAGATAGCTGGCTTCCTGTGCCACTTGGAGATGGCATGCTGTGCCAGAGGACGGCTCCAAACCAGAGACCCATGAAATCCAAATTTTAAAATGTGATTGATTTCTTCCATAATATTTGTGTCACTCTTGCACCAGTATAGCTTAGAGACCAGCAGATGAGTGTTATAATTTGAAGAGTTTGTAGCTGAGTGATAATCGTGATGACTTTTCTCTTCAAAGGACATTCAAAGGATTCTCATTTACCTGATAATACTCAATATATAAACTTCTAGTTAGGCCCTGGATTGATTTCTTCATAATAATAGTAATCAATAGTCTTGGAAATACCCTTTGACATTTGAAGGGGTCCACAGGATAGGATTTCTTTGGCCAAAGACTCAATAAAATGAAACCAATTATTGTCACTGGTATAAGTTCTCTTTCATGATTATTCTAGCCTCAGGTAGTCATTGATGTTTCCAGAACTAGACAAAGTTTCACTCCAGCTGATCAGGCTCTAAGTCCAACTGCAGAGCTGATGGTTACTGTCTTAGGGTTTTACTGCTGTAAACAGACACCATGATTGAGGCTACACTTATAAGGCCGACATTTAATAGGGTCTGGCTTATAGGTTCAGAGGTTTGATCCATTATCAAGGTGGGAACAGCATCCAGGCAGGCATGAGAAGGAGAAGCTGAGTGTTCTGCATCTTCATCTGAAGGCTGCTCTTAATACTGGAATCCAGGCAGCTAAGTTGAGAGCCTTAAAGCCCACACCTACAATGACACATCTACTCCAACAAGGCCACACCTGCTTCAACAGGGCCACACTTTCTATTCATTTTTTTTGTTTTTCTTTTTCTTTTCTTTTCTTTTTTTCTTTTTTTTTTTTGCTAAGGTTCTGTTTTTTTCTTTAATTTGATAATTTATTTATTTACATTTCAAATGTTATCCCCATTCCTGGATCTCCTTTGCAAATCCCCTATGCCATCTCCCCTTAACCTGCTTCTATGAGGGTGCTCCCCCAAGTTCCTCCCGCCCGATTCTTCCCTTGATTATTTTATTGCCTCTTCTACATAGGACTGAATCATCCATACTTTGATCTTCCTTTCTCTTGAGCTTCATGTGGTCTGTGAGCTGTATCTTGGGTATTCCACACACTTCGCCTAATAGTCACTTATCAGTGAGTGCATACCATGTGTGTTCTTTTGTGACTGGGTTACCTCACTCTGGATGATATTTTCTAGTTCCATCTATTTGCCTGTGAATTTCATGAATTCATTCATTATAATTGCTGAGTAGTACTCCCTTGTGTAAATGTACCATATTTTCTGTATCCATTCCTCTGTTTAACATAGTGGAGCATGTTTCCTTATTATATGTTTGAGCATCTTCTGTGTATATGCCCAGGAATGTTATAACTGGGTCCTCAGGTATTATTACGTTCAATTTTCTGAGGAACTGCCAAACTGATTTCAAGAGTGGTTATAACAGTTTGCAATCCCACCAGCAATGGAGGAGTGTTCCTCTTTCTCTACATCCTTGCCTGCATCTGATATCACCTGAGTTTTTGTTCTTGGCCATTCTGACTGGTGTGAGGTGAATCTCAGGGTTATTTTGATTTGTATTCAGAGACCACATGAAGATCAAGAAGAAAGAAGACCAAAGTGTGGATATTTCAGACCTTCTTACAAGAGGAATCAAAATACCCATGGGAGGAGATACAGAGATAAAGTGTGGAGCAGAGACTGAAGGAAAGGCCATCCAGAGACAGCCCCACGTGGGGATCTATCCCATATACAGTTACCAAACCAATGGACTGAGCACAGGGTCCCCAATGGAGGAGTTAGAGAAAGGACCCAAGGAGCTGAAGGGGTTTGCAGCCCCATAGGAGGAACAACAATATGAATCAACCAGTACCCCCAGAGCTCCCAGGGA
Organism: Tokudaia tokunoshimensis; assembly: GCA_036184795.1. Lineage (NCBI taxonomy): Eukaryota > Metazoa > Chordata > Mammalia > Rodentia > Muridae > Tokudaia > Tokudaia tokunoshimensis. Next base: position 127,159,417 of record BTHU01000023.1, on the reverse strand, counting down.
CTAAATCACCAACAAAAGAGTACACATGGAGGAACCCATTGCTCCAGCCACATATGTAGTAGAGGATGGCCTTGTTGGACATCAAAGGGAGGAGGTCCTTGGTTCTGTGGAGCCTCAATGCCCCAGTGTAGGGGAATGCCAGAACAGGCAAGCAAGAGAGGGTGGGTTGGTTAGCAGGGGGGTGGGAAAGGAATAGGGTGTTTTCGGAGGGCAAATGAGGAAAGGAAATAATATTTGAAATGTAAATAAAGAAACTATCTAATAAAAAATTTAAAAAATGGATCCATGTACATTCTTCTACATACTGACTTCTAGTTGAACCAGCACTGTTTGTAGAAAATGTTGTCTTTTTTCCACTAGATGTTTTTAGTTCATTCATCTAAGATCAATTGTCCATAAATGTGTGGTTTTATTTTGCGTCTTCCGTTCTATTCCATTGATCTTCCTGCCTGTCACTGTATTAAGACCATGCAGCTTTTATCACTATTACTCTGTAGTACAGATTGAGGTAGGGATGGTGATTCCTCAGAAGTTCTTTAATTGTTGAGAATATTGTGTAAAGATGTTTCAGTCCCACTTAGAAGTGGAGACAAAATAAGGGCAGGATGCAGAAGGAGGGAGAGATCTGGGTGGGAGAGGGGAGTGGAAGTGGGGAATGGGGTAGAATCAGATATAGAAGAAGACAGGAGAGAGGCCCAGAGAGCCAAGGGACTGAATGGAAATATGCAGCTTCTAGGGGTCGAGGTATATGATAGGGGAAATCTCTAGCAAGTCCCACTGACCTGAGATGGGGAGGCCCCAGGACTCAATGTTGGCTACCTTAGCTGAAAGGTCCAACAGTGGGGAGATGAACCTAAAGAGACCACCACCAGTGGTCAGACAGAATGCCCAGTGGAGGAATGGGGACATCAACCCACCTACAAAACTTTTAACCCAGAATTGTTCTTGTCTAAAAGAAATACAGGGACAAAAATGTAGCACAGTTTGAAGAATGGCTGACCAGTGACAAGCCCAACTTGGAATCCATACCATGAGCTGGCACCAATTTCTGATACTATTACTAATGCTATATTGTGCCTGCAGACAGGAGCCTAGAATGGCTGTCCTCTGTAAACAAGTTTTTCAAATACTATTTTTAATGACAGTTTTTAAACAGTTTAAACTCAGTTGTAGCTCACCACCCAACAGAGGTTGTAGAGAAGAAATGATACTAGGGAAATGGACCTGTTTAGAAAGGTTATTTGGAGCAACTCCCATCTGTGTTGTCTGGAAATCAACAGTTCATTTTACAGGTTAGCAGGAAGCAGCAGCTGGATCCATTCACAAACACTTCATGGATACACCAGCAGTCCGGTTTAGTTGAGTCTGGTTAGTAACAGTGGTGACATGACCTAGCAGAGACAGCCAGGCCTTAGCCTCAGCTTGAGTCACCAGGAGGGACCAGCAGGAACACCAGGAGAAATTCTCAGCTGTGTCTCTCTCAGGGAATTGAAGATCAGTGAAGACCCACAAGCCTTGCAGAGCTAGCTGTACCAGCAAGCCAAGCTCGAGATCTATCACTCTGTGGGGTCCTAATTATACCCTCCAAACATCGTGCATTCTCTATGTGCCTTGCCTCAGCACTGGTCTTGCCTCAGCACATGAATCCAAGCAGCATGGGTCCACTGAGTCCTGACAAATGGAGCTCACAATGTAAGTCACACCAATACATCAATGTTGTTAGAAAAGTATCCTTTAGCACATGCTCTTTCATATTTTGGCAGAAGATATAGAAAAGATTATAAGAACCAGAGGTGGTGTTCGGCTCCAAGGAAATGGTGATTTTCTAGACATAACAGAACTGACACACATATGAACACACTGAGACTGTGATGGGCTGCATATAACCTGTACAGGTTCAAAGCAGAACATAATTCCTACATGGAGAGTGGTAGGTAGACAATAAAGTCCCAACCCTAATCTGGAAGCCATTGCAATTGCCAATCTATTAGAAAAGGATAAAAATTCCACTTTCAACAATGAAACTTCATTGGGTACATCAATCAAGTCATGGTAGGCCCCAAGCCCAATAGTAGTTTGCCAAAACAAGATGAACTCCGTGGTTGTGTATGTATGTGTGTGCATGTGTGTGTGTGGGGGGGAGTTTATTATAGGTAAGATTAGTTTTGTTGTTTTATGATCTTTCTTGGTCTTTTTACATTTTATTTCTTTGTTTACTGGAAGAGAAAGAGAGAGAACATAAATTTCAGTGAGTAGGAAGGTGGCAAGGATTGAGAAGTAGTTAGAAGATGAGAAAGAATATGAATAAAATGTGTTGTATGAAAAAAAATATTCGATATAAAAAGAAAAATTGACTGGACTCAAAGGGAGGAACCTTAGATGAAATGTGCAACAGTGGCAAAAGGGAACTTGTAAAGTCCATCTCCAATAGAAAGGCAGGGCATCAAGTGGACGAATGGGGTTGCCATCTCACAGTCAAAAACTCTGATCCAGAATTGTTCCTGTCAAAAAAAATTGCAGGGACAAAAATGGAGAAAAGACTGAGGGAAAGGAGATCCAGTGACCTGCCCAATTTCATATCCATCTCAAGGGGAAGCTCCAAGGCCTGACACTGTTACCAGTGCTATGGTGTGCTTACAGGCCAGTGCTTAGCATGGCTGACCTCTGAGAGGCCCAACAAGCAGCTGACTGAGATTTACACCCAACCCTGAAGTCAGGGACTGCTATTGTTGAATTATGGAAAGGCTAGAAGAAGCTAAATAGTAGGGTGACACCATAGGAAGACCAGCAGTCTCAACTAACCCAGACCCCTGAGATCTCTCAGACACTGAGCCACCAACCAAGCAGCATACACCAACTGATATGAGGTCCCAGACACATATACAGCAGAGAATGACTGGTCTGGCTTCAGAGAGAGAAGATACACCTAACCCTTGAGAGACTTGATGTCCTAGGGAGGAGCGAGGACTGGCAGGGGTGGGTGTGGGTGTACTAGCTGGTTTTGTGTGTCAACTTGACACAGGCTGGAGTTATCACAGAGAAAGGAACTTCAGTTGGAGAAATGCCCCCATGAGATCCATCTGTAAGGCATTTTCTCAACTAGTGATCAAGGGAGGAGGGCCCATTGTGGGTGGAGCCATCTCTGGGCTGATAGTCTTGGGATCTATAAGAGAGCAAGCTAAGCAAGCCAGAGGAAGTGAGACAGTAAGTAACATTCCTCCATGGCCTCTGCATCAGCTCCTATTTCCTGACCTGCTTGTGTTCCAGTCCTGACTTCCTTTAGTGATGAACAACAATGTGGAAGTGTAAGCTAAATAAACATCTTCCTCCCCAACTTGCTTCTTGGTCATAGTGTTTTATGCAGCAATAGATACCCTGACTAAGACAGCAGGGCTATGGGGTGGGGACATCCTCTTGGAGACAGGGCGTAGGAGGAATGGGATGTGGAACTATGGGAGGGTGGACCCAGAGGGATCACAACTGGACTATAAAAAATTAAAAGTAAGAAAAAAAGAAAGAAAAATGTAGAGTTTTTCTTTCCAATTTTCAAAATATATGTATTAATCTACCATATCCTCATTATTAAGATTCTTTAACAAGATTTTTATTATACCTTAACAATATAATCTAAGATCATTTCACCTGATTTTATTTTGGCCCCAAGTTATCTTATATAACAAAATCTATAAGAATTCATCACAACAATGTGCTAACTATGGCTGCTTTGAAAAATCAAGTTCAGTATCATCATTAAAGTAGAAAAGTATCAACTCATAAGAAATATATATTCTGACAAGAGTGTATATCATAGGCCTTCCTAAATTAGCCACTTTGTGGATAGAGTATCACTTTTATCTATCTTCCTACAATGTCATCAGGGAAAATTCCTGCCTTAATAGGGAAATATGATCCCCACCCACCATCTTCAGCCAAGCACATAATGGGAGAAGTTTCCAATATTCCTTTATTTTTTCTAATTTTCAGATTATAATATAATTGTTACATATACATTCATATATATTCCTAAATATAAGCTGATCACTCAGTATAATGTTCTCTCTCTCTCTCTCTCTCTCTCTCTCTCTGTGTGTGTGTGTGTGTGTGTGTGTGTGTGTGTGTGTGTGTAGGTATGTATGTGTGTGTATCAGTCCTTCTTAACAAACCCAAAATGTCAGAGTGGTAGAGTCCTTCCTCATGGTCTGACTGTAGGACAAATAATATAAAAGATTTTTTTCCTACATTTAAATTAACTGCTTCCTCCTTTATCTATCTTCTTATATGATAGTTCTATGTTGATTTTATTTATATTTCCCAAAGCAATTAAAAATGCAAAAAGAAGAGCAAAAGAAAACAAACAAAAAGTCCCAGGGATGTTATTGTTGTATTTTTTCCCTCAAGTTCCAAAGTCTCTGATTGGTATACTTTTTCTCCTTGCGTCTTTTAAATGGGTTTTTCATGGCAAGAAAGTACTTAGAGGTGGTGAGTAGTTTTAGAAAGGTGGAAGGATACAAAATAATATAAAATTAGGTAGCCATTCTATATATCAACAGCAAACACACTGTGAAAGTAATAAGAGAAACTACTGCATTTAACGTTGTTTCCAAAAATACATTAGAATAAATCTAAACAACAAATCAAAAGATCTTTACAATGAAAAATGTAAAACACTGAAGAAATAAATTGAAAAAGATACTAAAATATCAAAAGGCTTTCCATGTGCATGGACTGGAAGAATTAGCATTGTGAAGATGGCTGTCCTACCAAGCATGATCTTTTGATTCAAACAATCACCATCAAAACTCTACTAACTTTCTTTATAGAGACAAAAAAAAGAAAACAATCTTAGAATTCATATAAAAGGATGGCTAGCCAAATCAATTTAGAGACAAAAGAATTATGCTACTGGTCTCAGCTTACCTGATATTCACACCTATAATAAAAATGTTGGTTAGACTGAAGAGTTGAGTGAGCAGTTATATAAACTTGATGTTTTTTGTCAAAAATTAAAATTCAGTTTTCACTCACATGGTGGCTGCATGATTCAGTTGTGTCATACTTGTTTATTTACCTGAAGGTCTTAATGTCAGCATGTCAGAAGAACACATACAAAGTTTATTGCAGCACTATCCACAACAGCTAAATCATGGAAGCAACATGAATGTCTAACGATAAAGGAGTATATAAGAAAATATGTGGTATATGTACACAATTGAGTATTTCACCTATAAAGAAAAATATGTAATCTTCCAAAAAATGAGTTTAACTGAGATCATATTTTAAAATTTAAGTTAAATATAGATTGTTTCTCTCACTGTGGCTCCTAGATTTTGGATAGTCACAAAAATCATACATGTACATATTAAATTAAAATTGCTATAGCTTGCTTCCTATTGACATAATTAATATCATGATCAAAATAACATGAATAGGAAAGAGATTATTTGGCTCATTGCCATCTGTAGTCAAGGGAAACCAAGGCAGGGGCCTAAAGCAGAGACCACAGAGGAATATGCTTACTAACTTGTTCCTAGGCTTATGTTCACCTAGACTTCTTATGTAGACCTGCCCACTTGCCTAGAGATGGTATAACTTCACAGTGGGCTGAGCTTTTCTTCATCAAGGAACAATCAAGAAAATACCCCCTACAGATGTGCCCATTGGCTAATATGATTGAGGCAATTTTTCAGTTTATGTTCCCTCTTCCCTGGTGTGTCAGCTTGATAATGACAATTAGCCAACACAAAAGTACAAGGCATATCATCTAGAGAAACAAAGGATATTAATATGAGGGCATAAAAAGGGAGGGTAGGTGGATCTGAGGCTGAGTAGTATGTTCAGTAGATGTAATGTACAAATAAAGTTTTAAAAAATCAAAGAAAAGAACAAAATGTTTGTTATATTGTATGTGTGTTATAGCAGGATTTCTCAACTGCAGTACAGAGGTTCTATGATAATTGAAGTCCTTGTTTTTGAGAAACCAAGTGTTTCCACTGTGTCCTTACTATCGATGGTAAATAAGAGATTAATATCAATGACTTCAAACAAACCTTAGTATCGCATGTATAAAAGTAACTGATTAGAAAATTTATTGTTAATGGATGACGGTAGGCCAATTGCACAACACAAACATGAGCATAACTACGAATATATTTCATGTGCCAAGCACTTTGACAAATCCCAAGTAAAATGAATGGCTAGCACATTATAAACTAATTATCAAACTGGTAATAATAAAATGAACATTAAACCCTGATCATTGTTAGAATATAGATGTAGAATAACACTCATAACTTGGTAGATAATAAGCTTCAAAAAAACTTTATTTGGAAAGATGTTTGGCAATATTTATTATTGATGTAAACATATATTTGACCATTTAAAAAATTCATTCTCAGAAATGTATCCCAGGAATTTAGAAAGAAATGTTAAGCATTTACTAATATGTGCTCCTATATGCTATGGGATAAAAAAAGAAGCATTGTAAAAAATTGGCAATTTGTCTTATGGCATGTACATGAGAGTGTATGGAAGGAGAAAAGAGGGTGAATAAATTAGGACAAATGATGTAATTATACTATAATCATAAAAAATTACACACACACACACACACACATACACTGCGCTCTCTTGTCATGCCCTCCCATTAATCCCCTTTGTTTCTCTACAGCAGTTTTCTACAACCTTCCTAAGGCTGTGACGCTTTAATAGAGTTCCTCATATTGTGGTGAGCCCCAACCATGAAGTTATTTTTACTGCTACTTCATAACTGTAATTTTGATGAGTTAGGTATGCTCAGCAGGTATAATGTACATATATGCTGTAGAAGATATTTTCTAGTTCCATCCATTTGCCTGAAAAACTCAGGATGTCCTCATTCTTATTAACTGAGTAGTATTCCATTGTGTAAATGAACCACATTTTCTGTATTCATTCTTCCACTGTGGGACATCTGGGTTGTTTCAAGCTTCTGATTATCACTAATAAGGCTACTATGAACATAGTGGAACATGTGCCCCCATGACATAGAGGGAGGCATCTTTGGGATATATGTCTAAGAGTAGTATAGCTGGTTCTTCAGGTAGATCTATTTACAAATTTCTGAAGAACATCCAGATTGATTACCACAGTGGTTGTACAAGTTTGCAATCCCACCAGCAATGGACGAATGTTCCTCTTCAGCAATGGGTGCTGTCACCTGAGATTTTTATCTTAGCCATTTTGATTGGTTTAAGCTGGAATCTCAGGGTCGTTTGTAGGAACTGTCAGATTAGCATTTCCCTGATGACTAAGGACTTTGAACATTTCTTTAAGTGCTTATCAGCCATTCGAGATTCTGGATGGAATTAGAAAATATCATCCCGAGTGAGTTAACTCAGACCCAAAAGGATATGCATAATAAGTACTCACTAATAAATGGGTATTAGTCAAAAAAGTACAGAATTCCCAAGATACAATCCATAGGACTCAAGAAGGTAAACAAGCTAAAGGGCCCAAGTGAGTGTGCTTCAATCCCGTTTGGGAGAGCAGAGAAAACAATCTTGGGGCAGAGGAAAGGGAAGAAAGAAACATGATCAGGTATTGGGAGGGGCACAGGACTGAATCCCTGAGGGCCAGCAGAAAGAATGGAAATAAGCAACCTCAAGAAGCAGGAGATGGGGGCAGCCTCTAGAATACATCAGAGACCTGGTAGGTGAGAGACCTTCAGGACTCAAAGGGAAGGACCTTAGATGAAATGCTTTACAGTGGGGAGAGGGAACGTTTAAAGTCCACCTCCAGTAGAAATACAGGACATGAAGTGTAGGGATGGGGTTGCCATCCCACAGTCAAAAATTCTGACCCAGAATTCTTCCTGTCTGAGGGAACTGCAGGGTCAAAAGTGGAGGAGAGCCTGAGAGAAAAGAGGTCAAGTGACAGGCCCAAATTGGAATTTAGCTCAAGGGGTGGCCCTGGGGCCTGATATTGTTACTGATGCTGTGGTGTGCTCACAAAAAGGGGCCTATCATGACTGCCCTCCCAAAGACTCAACAAGCAGCTGAAAGTGTCAGATGCAGATACTTACCAATGGACACAGAAGCTGGGGACCCCTCTGGTTGAATTAGGGAAAGGAGGAGGATGGCAACCCCATAGGAAGACCAGCAATCTCAACTAACCTTTACCGCTGAGATCTCTCAGACACTGACCAACCAGGAAGCATACACCAGCTAATATAAGGCCCCTGGCACATATACAGCTGAGGACTGCCTGGTCTGGTGCCAGTGACAGAAGATAAGCCTAACCCTTGAAAGACTTGAGGCCCCAGAGTTTGGGAAGTTCTGGTGGGATGGGAATTGGGGGTGGGGAGATCCTCTTGGATACAGGGAGGAGGGATGGAATGAGGAATAGTCAAAGGGTAGACTGGGAGGGGATTAACAACTGGACTATAAATAAAACAAAAATAAATACCAAAAGATAGATAGATAGATAGCAAGAAAGAAAGAAAGAAAGAAAGAAAGAAAGAAAGAAAGAAAGAAAGAAAGAAAGAGCTAATATTCATTTACCAGTGAGTACATACCATGCGTGTTCTTTTGTGATTGGGTTACCTCACTCAGAATGATACTTTCTAGTTCTATCTGAATGTAAATAAAAAAAACTTAGAAAATAAAAAGAAATTTCATAAATTCATTGTTTTTAATATTTGAATAGTATTCCATTGTATAAGTGCACCATTTTCTGTATCCATTCCTCTGTTGAATGACATCTGGGTTCTTTACAGCTTCTGGCTGTTATAAATAAGACTGCTATGAACAAAGTGGAGCATGTGTCCTTTTTACATGCTCGAGACTCCTCTGGGTATATGCCCAAGAGTGGCATAGCAGGGTCCTCTGGTAGTATTATGCCCAATTTTCTGAAGAACCGCCAAACTGATTTCCAGAGAGGTTTTACCAGCTTGCAATACCACCAGCAATGGAGGAGTGTTCCTCTTTCTCCACATCCTAGCCTGCTGTCACCTGAGTTTTTGATCTTGGCCATTCTGATTGGTATGAGGTGAAATCTCAGGGATGTTTAGATTAGCATTTCCCTGAAGACTAAGGATGCTGAACATTTCTTTAGGTGCTTCTCAGCAATTCAATATTTCTTAGGTGAAAATTTTTTGTTTACCTCTGTACCCCATTTTTTAATAGGGTTATTTGATTCTCTGGCGTCTAATGTCTTGAGTTCTTTGTATATATACTGGATATTAGCCCTCTGTCAGATGTAGAGTTGGTAAAGATCTTTTCCCAATTTGTTGCTTGCCAAGTCTGGAATACCCAATATACAATTCACAAACCATATGAAGTTCAAGAAGAAGGAAGAACAAAGTATGGATACCCTGGTCCTTCTTAGAAGGGAGAACAAAATACCCACAGGAGGAGATACAGTGACAAAATGTGGAGCAGAGACTGAGGGAAAGATCATACAGAGACTGCCACCCCCTAGGGATCCATCCCACATATAGTTACAAAACCCAGACACTATTGTGGATGCAAACAAGGGCTTGCTGATAGGAGCCTGATGTAGTTGTCACCTGGGAGTCTCTGCCAGTGCATGACAAATACTGAGGGGAACACTCTCAGCCAACCATTCAACTGAGCACAGGGTCCCCAATGGAGGAGATAGAGAAAAGACCCAAGGAGCTGAGAGGTTTCCAGTCCTGCAGGAGGAACAACAATATGAACCACCCAGTACCCCCAGAGCTCCCAGGAACTAAACCATGAACCAAAGAGTACACATGGAGGGACCCATGGCTCCAGATGCATATACAAAAGAGGTTGGCCTTGTTGGACATCAAAAGGAGGAGAGACCCTTGGTCCTGAAAAGGCTAAATGCCTCAGTATAGGGGAATGCAAGGACAGGGAAGTGGGAGTGGGTAGATTGGTGATCAGGGGGAACAGGAATGGGTTAGGGGATTTTTTTGGTGGGGGGCAAACCAAGAAAGGGGACAACATTTGAATTGTAAATAAAGAATTTATCTAATAAAAAAAGAAAAATGAAAGAAAGGAAAGAAAGAAAGAAAGAAAGAAAGAAAGAAAGAAAGAAAGAAAGAAAGAAAGAAAGAAAGAAAGAAAGGAGGGAAGGAGGAAGGAAGAAAGGAAAGAAAGAAAGGAAGGAAAGAAAGAAAGAAAGAAAGAAAGAAAGAAAGAAAGAAAGGAGGGAAGGAAGAAGGAAGAAAGGAAAGAAAGAAAGGAAGGAAAGAAAGAAAGAAAGAAAGAAAGGAGGGAAGGAGGAAGGAAGAAAGGAAAGAAAGAAAGGAAGGAAAGAAAGAAAGAAAGAAAGAAAGAAAGAAAGAAAGAAAGAAAGAAAGAAAGAAAGAAAGAAAGAAAGAAAAGAAGGAAGGAAGGAAGGAAGGAAGGAAGGAAAAGGTAATAATAAGATGTAACTGAATTGTAATGTATTTTTGGACACAGCTGTTTGCCCTTGAGGCTCCAACATATAAGTTGATAAACCCTGCTCTAGATGATTTCATTTCTACTTTTGTGATGCTTATCTAGCTGACACACCAGGGAAAGGTAACATCAACTGAATAATTGCCTCAATCATATTAGTCAATGAGTACTTTTATGGGAAATATTTTATTGATTACTAATTTATGGAGGTGAGCCCATTACATTTGAGAGATATGATCTCTAGGAAAGTGGCCCACAAGTCTGTACAAAAAGCTTAAGGGAAAGGGCTAGAGAAATAGCTCAGTGGTTAAGAGCACTGACTGCTCTTCCAGAGGTCCTGAGTTTGTCCCAGCAATCAGACCTGTCTGTAATGGGATCTGATGCCCCCTTCTGGTGTGTCCCAAGACCCCTACTATGTACTCATAGGAATAAAATAAATAAATCTTTTTTTAAAAAGCCTAAGTGAAATATATACATATAGATAGAAGACTGACAGATAGATATGTAGATATGTAGATAGATAGATAGATAGATAGATAGATAGATAGATAGATAGATAGAGACAGACAGACAGACAGACAGACAGACAGAAGACAGACAGACAGACAAAACAAAACTCTAGTTACACTAGATAATAGAAGGAATTACCACAGGGATTGCTATTTGAGAACCAACAAACATAGTCAAACATGTAGTCTATTATTTCATTTTTTTTGATAAATATAAAGACTCCATACTCCTTACACACGTGATAATGCATAGAATTTTATCCACATATACAATTTTATATGTATATCTGTGTACACATGTTTTGGTTTGCTTCCTATTGCTGTGATAAAGACCATAACCTAGAGCAACTTGGGCTTGAAAGAGTTTTCAGTTTACATATGCTGGCCACAGTCCATTAAGAGAAACTGAGGCAGAAACAGAAGAAAGGAACCTGACTGAATGCGGGAACTAAAATAGAGGTCATGAACAAAACTGGTTTATGGGTTTATTCTCCATGCTTTGCCAATGTCTGGCATCACCCACATTAGGTTGGACTCTTGAACATCAATCATTATTCTGCAACATAGCCAACTCACCTCATGGAGGCATTTTCTCAGCTGAAGACTTATTTTCTCAAGTGACCCTAATTTGTGGCAAGTTGAAAAAAAAACTAATGAAATCTAAATGTGAAACAATCATATTTTAATGAGCTTGAGTGATGTAATAAGTTATTTGTACTTGTATTTCACAGTGATCCTCTCACACACAAGCACATTTGATAGTGTAAGTTTCCAGGAAGAGAATTGCTGAGATGAGGAAATTAGAAACAAAATAACAAAATAAAGGTGATATGGCTGAACACAGGACAATGAATATGACCAAAGATAATGACAGTATGTAAAGTATAGTTTAAATTAGCTTAATAAATATTCATAAATATAAAACATTATCTAGAATAACGGTGATTTCTAACACTATCATTATATAATGATGCCACCCACAGAAAATAGTCTCCTCTGTTCTGGTCTGAACCTGTACCCAGAGCAGACCTTGGGAGCTGTCTCCACAGCCAGTCCCACAACACCCAAAGGAAGCTTGACTCCCAGGTGCTCTAATACACCCCAGATCACAGGTAAGGAGGCCACAACATCTGCCCCAACGCCTGGAGTAACTGGGAGTCCCCAGGATCCAGGGACACAGGAGCCCCTGCCCGGCCAGTGGCACAGATTCCTTCCAGTTTGAACCTACACCCAGAGCAGACCTGGGACACTAGCTCTGCATGCACTCCTACAACACCCAGAGGGAGCCCAACTCCCAGGTATTCTGGAATGCCCAGGATCACAGAAAAGGCCACAATATTTACTCAAACACCCAGAATAATTGGATCAAGGGACTCAGGAATCCCCACCCAGCCAGTGGCATGGGTTCCTTCCAGTGTGAACCTACACCTGAAGCAGACCTGGGGGTACTGGCTTAGCAACCACTCTTACAACACCCAGAGGGAGCCTGACTACCACGAGTTCTGACACACCTAGGATCATAAGATCACAGGATCTCAGAGGAAGCTCTACTCCCAGGAGATCAGACACACCCAGGAGCACTTAAACTCTGACACACTCAAGATCACAGTTGAGGTCACCTCTTTCCCAACAAACAGCATAACTAGAATTTACAAGAACCAGGGAAACACAAACCCCCGCCCAGCCAGAGTTATGTATTCCTTCCATCCTTCACCTGGACCAGGAGCAGATCCCAGGGCTTGGTTCCCCAACGATTCCTGTGAAACTCAGAGAAAGCTTGACTCCCAGGACCCCTGACAGCATAGGATCTCGGGAGCTTGGTCACACCAGGATTTCAGGATCCCAGAAGCAGCTTGACTCCAAGGGGCTCTGACACACCCAGGATCTAAGGAGTACAGGATCCCAGAGACAGCTGGACATGGAGGAGTTCTAACACAGCAAGGAGCACAGGAGGGAAAGGCTCCAGTCAGAAACAGCTAAGCAGGTAGCACCAGAGATAACCAGATGCCTCAAGACAAGAGCAGGAACATAATCAATAGAAACCAAGGCTACTTGGCATCATCAGAACCCAGTTCTCCCTCCACAGCAAGTCCTGAATACCCCAACACACTGGAAAAGCAAAATTTTGATTTAAAATCACATCTTATGATGCTGATAGAGGATTTTAAGAAGAACATAAATAATACCTTTAAAGAAATACAGGAGAACACAGGTAAACAGTTAGAAGCCCTTAAAGAGGAAACACAAAAATCCCTTAAGGAATTAGAGGAAAACAAAACAATACAGGTGAAGGTACTGAGCAAAACCATCCAGGATCTAAAAATGGAAGTAAAAAGAATAAAGAAATCACAAAGGGAAACAACTCTGGAGATAGAAAACCTAGGAAAGAGATCAGGAGACATAGATGCAAGCATCACCAACAGAATACAAGAGAGAAGAAGAGAATCTCAGGTGCAGATGACACCATAGAAAACATTGACACAACAGTCAAAGAAAATGCAAAATACAAAATTCTCCTAACCCAAAACATCCAGGAAATCCAGGATATAATGGGAAGACCAAACCTAAGGATAATAGGTATAGAAGAGGACAACAATTCCCAACTTAAAGGGCCAGCAAATACCTTCAACAAAATTATAGAAGAAAGCTTCCCTGACCTCAAGAAAGAGATGCCTATGGACATACAAGAAGCCTACAGAACTCCAAATATATTGGACCAGGAAAGAAATTCCTCCTGTCACATAATAATCAAAACACCAAATGCACAAAACAGAGAAAGAATATTACGAGCAGGGAAAACTGTCAAGTAACATATAAAGTCAGACCTATCAGAATTACCCCAAACTAATCGCCAGACACTATAAAAGCCAGAAGACCCTGGGCAGATGTCATACAGACCCCAAGAGAATACAGTTTCCAGCCTAGATTACTATATGTAGCAAAATGCTCAATTAACATTGATGGACAAATTAAAGTATTCCATGACAAAACCAAATTTACACAATATCTTTATACAAATCCAGCCCTACAAAGAATAATAAATGGAAAACTCCAATACAAGGAGGGAAACTACGCCCTAGAAAAACCAAGAAAGTAATCTTTTTTCAACAAACCCAAAAGAAGATAGCCACACAAACATATTTCCACTCCAGCAACAAAAATAACAGTAAGCAACATTAACTATTCCTTAATATCTCTTAACACCAATGGAGTCAATTCCCCATTAAAAAGACATAGACTAACAAACTGGATATTTAAACAGGATCCAGCATTTTGCTGCATACAGGAGAAGCACCTCAGTGATAAAGACAGACACTACTTCTGAGTAAAAGGCTGGAAATAAATTTTCCAAGCAAATGATCCCAAGAAACAAGCTGGAATAGCCATTCAAATATCAAATAAAGTCGACTTTCACCTAAAAGTTATCAAAATAGGTGAGGACACTTCATACTCATCAAAGGAAAAATCTACCAATAATGAAGTACTACTCAGCTATTATAAACAATGACTTCATGAAATTCTTAGGCAAATGGATGGAACTAGAAAATATCATCCCAAGTGAGATAACACAATTACAAAAGAACACACATGGTATGTACTCACTGATAAATGGATATGAGCCTAGAAGCTCAGAATACCCAATATTAAATTCACAGATCCCATGAAGCTCAAGATGAAGGAAGACTAAAGTGTGGATACTTCAGTCCTTCTTAGATAGGGGAAAATTCTCACAGGAGGAAATAAGAAAAAAAATATGGAGCAGAAACTGAAGGAAAGAACATCCAGAGACTGCCCCACCTGCAGATCCCTCCCATATACAGTCACCAAACCAGACACTATTGTGGATGGCAAGAAGTGCTGGCTGACAGGAGTCTTATATGACAGTTTCCTGAGAGGCTCTGCCAGAGTCTGACAAATAATGTGGTAGATGCTCACAGCCAACCATTGGAATGAGCACAGGGTTCCCAACAGAGAAGTTAGGGGAAGGACTGAAGGAACTGAAGGGGTTTGCAGACCCATAGGAAGAACAACAATATCAACCAACCAGAAACCCCCAGAAATTCCAGGGACTAAACCACCAATGAAAGAGTACACATGGAGTGACCCATGGTTCCAGTGGCCTATATAACAGAGAATCACCTTATTGGGCATAAATGGGAGGGGAGGCCCTTGGTCCTGTGAGAGTTCGATGCCACAGTGTAGGTTAATGCCAGGGCAGGGAGGCAGGAGTGGGTGTGAGGGGGGTAGCACCCTCATAGAAGCAGTGGGAGGTGGGATTGAATAGGGAGTTTCTGCAGGGGAAACTGGAAAAGGTTGTAACCTTTGAAATGTAAAGAAAATGTAAAGAAAAGAAAAAAGAAAATAGTCTCATTGATATTAGAAATGAAACAAAATATGCTTTCCTATGACTTTTATTCATATTTCTATTGCAGCAACTCATTGGTGTCTGAACTGGCATAAATTAAGAATTCTTTTTTTCGATGCAAAAGCAAGAGGTCTATTTTCCGGTGCATTGGAGTCAACCTTCAATTAGTACTTCAAGGCAAGTGACTAGAAGGCGAAGATACCAAATGGCTAATACAAGCAGTGTTTTTATACATTTTAGGGACACAGGTTACATCTGCAAGGTTACATTTCAAACTTTTTGGCTAAGCATATTGATCTTTAAATCTTTTGGCTAGCAAGCATGGACTGATTATAACATACATTTGAACTCTATCAGTCAGTACAATCTGTGGTTTTCCTGAGAAATTTTTACTCAAGAATGTTCCTTTGGGTGGAGAATGGAACATGGCCTAGCTTTTACCCGAGGAAGGAGGAGGAAGCTGTAAAGAGAGTGTTGGACTGAAAAGGCCCTTAGGGTCCCTCATTCCCCCTTTCTCTTGTACAAGTTCCAATCTTGCTCAGGGTTCTCTGGTAACTAACTCATGTTCTTCCAATCTGTGCTCAGGGTCTCATATTTTTGTTGCAGAACCATCAGCTGTACTGCTCCTATTCTCCTTTAGGAAGGCTATAAGTTTGTTCAATAAACAGGGTTCAAAGGTCAACAATCCCAGGAGAATAATTAGTGATCCTAACAAAGTTGATATGAGAGTGGATAACCAAGGGGAAGAGTTAAACTAAGACTCAAACCAGCTCTGATTCTGTACTCTTTCTCTCTTCCACTTGTCTAGCCCTTCTCTTATCTTGGCCATTGACTCTTAAACAACACTAGAATGGTCTATATAAAAGCAACACTCCTCAGCTAAGGCAGCACATAGCCCTCCTTGCTGGTGGAAAAGTAAGTCTAATCCCCTCCTGTTTTGTAGTACTACTTCGGATAATAAAGTCAATGATTCTTGAAGGTGACTGATGGAAGTTTCCATTCTCTCTATATCTAAAATCAATGACTGCCCTCAGACTGTCATATTTTTTCTCTTGTAAGAACAAAGAGGAACTTCCAGTGGCTGCCCCGGCCTCCCCCAACCCCAACAGAAGGGAGACAGTGAGTGCCATAACAAGTTTACTGGACTGGCACATTCGGGCTCCATAGGATGGGAGAAGGAACTAGAATCTGAAGGTACCACCAGGTGGTCAGGTCATGATCACCAGTCTAGTGATCTTGAGCTTGAGTGGATTGTCCATCTGCTATACGATCCAGCAGGGGTTCCTGGGGAGTGTGGCCTCTGCAGGTTTCACAATGGAGCATGCACTCATGTTGAAATACCATCTAGCTTGTCGGCTGTGGGAGTGGTTAGTAGCACCAGGAAGGGCCTCTTCCACTGGGTTTTCAATGGCTGTGCCAATGCCTCCAGATGGACACAAAACCAGTCACCAGTTTGGAAGTGGTAAGGGGGTCTCTGGAATCCATGGAGCATATAAGTCAGACTCTTTGGGCCACGAGAGTTTGTATTGACTGAAGGGCTTGGAACCTCAAGAAGAGGTTCCTATCAGTGTGTTCGGATACCTCCAGGGAGGGTACACTGGCCACCAATGTTGCTGGAGTACCAAACAGGATATCAAAAGGAGTCAGGTTAAAATGGTAGAGAGTGTTCCAGGCTCGGAACATGACCAGGGGAAGGAGTACGATCCCATCAGGGGAATTCTCCAAGATCAATTCAGTTAAAGTCTCTTTTAGAGTTCTGTTCATTCTCTCTACCTGCCCTGAGCTCTGGAGATGGTATGCACAATGGAGCTTCTAATTAGTCCCCAGTATCTCTGCCAATCCCTGACTTACCTTAGAAACAAAAGCAGGACCTTTATCCGATCCAATTCCCTTGGGCACTCCAAATCTTGGGAAGATTTCTCCTATCTTCTTGGCTACCACCATTGCTGTTTTGGGGAAAGCCTCGACCCATCCAGAGAAAATATCGACAATCACTAGAAGGTATTTTCCTGGCTTAACTTCTGCAAAATTGACCTCCCAATATACCCCAGGTCATTATCCCCTAGGTCTCTTGCCCTGTTTGCTCTTAGCTGCATAAGCATTTACTTGCTGACACAACTTACACTGTTCTATGTTCTACTGTCTCTCCAGCTAAAAACCTAAAGTCCATTACATGTACCTCAGATACCTTGATTGTTTGAATGAGCTTCTTATCCCTTCAATGAATCCATCTATGCATTTGGTCACATAAATCTTCAGCTTGTTTTCTAGGGAGTATAATTTTTCCTTGTATGCACCACTACCCTTTCTTCTCAAGGTAGTAGTTGGTAGGGTGACTAGCAATCTGAGTCCTTTCTTCTTCAGTATATTCTAAGTGAGGCCATCATTTAGTCCAGTCCCATTTCCCAGTGAGTGTCTTTTGCAGGCCTATAACAAGGATTAAACCAAGATTTTTAACCAGAGATAATCCTGAAACTGCTTTTGGTGTACAAAATTGATCATTTTTCAGTGATAGTCCTTTCTTCCGTTGTTAATGTTTTCACTTTTAATGAAATATCCAGATTAATGCTTTAACTACAAGGTTAAAATAGTTGACTGCGGGCGGTGGTGGTGGCTCACGCCTTTAATCCCAGCACTTGGGAGGCAGAGGCAGGCGGATTTCTGAGTTCGAGGCCAGCCTGGTCTACAAGACAGCCAGGGCTACACAGAGAAACCCTGTCTCGAAAAAACAAAAAAAAAAAAATAGTTGACTGCATTAAGTATAACTATCACTCCAAATATGTAGTTAATTCAATAGTTAGAAACAATTGATTTGTATTGAGTGCTCCCATGATATTAACCAATGTGCATGACTTTATTATTCAATCATTTATTTTTGAAATGTGTATGTTTAAAACAAATGTCTTTGGAAAAGACTAATGAAAACCCCTAAATACCCTTTTAAGTTTTGTATTTCAAAAAAGAGTATAACATTTATCTAGTCAGCAATGTATTAAAATGAAAACCATAAAAAAATGAAACAGTGTAAGTATCTGCTTCTCAGTCAGCTGCTGGTTGGACCTCTCAGAGGACTGGCACAAAGGGAATGGGATGAGGAGTTGTGGGAGGGCAGACCAGGGTGGGGGTCAATGACTGGACTGTAAAAATAAATGTAATTTTAAAAAGTTAACTGTGTTGGAACAGGAATTTGAAGAAAAGTATAGACTGTAAGAAAATGGATCCAAGTAGAAAACAGAAAGTACAAAACTCTAAGATAGAATTTGATATATTCAAAGCCTTGTAGGAAGTGTCTGTGGCTATAGCAGTTGGGAGGAAATGAGAGCCTATAACATTCAAGGGCAATTTGTAAAAGGTAAGCAAGGACTATCAGAGTAGACACAGACTGGACTGTACTCCACAGATGAAAGTAAGTTACCAAATGCCAGATAACTGTTCTTATAATTTAACTCTGGATTCTAAATGTCTACTGAAAACGTTCACCAGGATTTCAAATGTCTACTGAACACTTTGACCAAACAGTCCTTTAATGTCACTATTTCTATGTCCCATGCCAACCTTATAATATGCCCTTTCTCCTCTCTAATTCTAATTCAAATCACAAGACATATTCCATTGATCTTCATCTAAGAAGAAATTAAGAAGAATATACTTGTGCTGATTAGGTCTTTGTAAACTTGTACAAGCTAGGGCCATCTGGAAAAGACGAACCTCAGTTGAGAACATGCCCCCAGGAAATTGTCCTGAAACAAGTCTATGGGGCATTTTCTTAATAAATAACTAAGTGAGAGAGCCTAGGCTATTGTGGGCTGTGGTTGGTAGTCTTGGACATATAAAACTGTAAACTGACAAATCACTGGGAGCAAGTCAGTAAGCATTGTTCCTTCTTGACCTGTGCTGCAATTTCTGCTTCCAGGTTCCTTCTGCAAGTCCTTGACTTAACTTTCTGAAATAATAGACTAAGATATAGAAATATAAACAAAGTAAAACCTTTCATCCCCAAGTTGCTTTTGGACAAGGCCTTCATAACAGTAATAGGAAACAAACTAGAATAGTATCCTAACTCACCAGCAACCTTTAGAACTCAGAATGTATCTGCACCCATTTACTATTTCATAATTTTTTCAGGAACCTTTCCTCTCCTTTGTTTTTTCACATATTACCTAAGTTACATGTCTTATGATTTAGCTCTGCTTTGCTTATTTACTGTATTCATTATATCATTTGTCCAGCAAATATTTGATAGAAAAAACAAGTAAACAAATACATGTATCATTAAATCAAAACAGTGGCTAATCATATTCACAGATTTGAATATGGAAAGTATGTTCTTTGCTGGTTATCTATCTACATGGAAGGATTTTAATGTGTTCAGTTTTTCATATAACTTCAGAATTCAAATGAGAAAACACCATGTCTAACCTTAACATAGGCATCTTATCTTTAGAAATAAACACCATTTTCAAGATGATAGTATTCTAACAACATGATATATCCTGCTTCAATTTTGAATACATCATTCCTCATTTGTTCCACATGGATGTTTGCCATCCTCATGATCTTGCAAAAGTTTACATTCTGGAACTAAGCCCTATTCCAAGTAGAATACAGTATAAATGGAGGATTACACTTACAGAAATATGGTACCCTCTCCTGAGGGTGGAAATACCTTAAATCCAAAAGAAACATCTGAGTTTGGCACACTCACATAAATCTTTTATCTTTTTAGAAATGCCCATCATTTCCTTTATCTGCAATATCACTCTGATACCATATCCCAAGAAATCCCCACTTCCAGTCAACCCTACTTGGTTTCATACTTCCTTCATTGTTCCTTACCTCCCTGTCTGTTTTGTCTGAAGTCATTTGATAGTCACCCTAGTACTAACATAATTCCAGTCTATGAATGAATTGCACCAATGTAGTAAAGGAGAAAACTTACCCTACCCTGAGCTTCAATGATGGTCTAGTCCTGGGACACAGGCCAAGGTACCTTGGACTTCAAGAGTGGTCAAAAGAGATGGCACGGCCAGGCAGATACAGCAGACATGGTCGTGTTTTTGTGTCCATTATTTGACCTGATTAGGCCAAACATGAGATGACACAGTATTCCCAATGCCTATTCACAAAGATCTCCTTTACATCCACTACCCTTACCTATATTCTCACTTTTTTAAAAAAAATGAATATTTTCCAACCCTATATTGAATTATGAGTTCAGTGCTGACCAGCAGCTGCCATTCATCCCTCTCAATAACATTCTTATTTAGTCTTTTCATGGTTTTGGTAAGCTTATTTACCTTTGATTTTACTCCCTAGATGATAATGTCTTGACTGAACAGGCACACTAGGTCTTCAACATTCTTATCAAATTCTTGATTTTCTCAATAAAGTGTTCTATCAGTGTTTCAGTATCTGAAATCATGTCCACAGGAGTTTTCATTATTCTGCACATCACTACCTTAAACCCGCTCTCTATAGAGAGGGTTTTTGGTATTTCCCTTAAGACAATAAGAAAATTATTTTAAAAGCAGAGTGCTCCAAGACTAAGAAGATAACAGTATTGGTGTATTGTGTGAAATGTTCTCTGTTTCTTTTTTTTTTTCTTTATTTTTTATTTTCTAAGTTTTTTTTAATTTACGTTCCAAATCATTTCCCCTTTCCTGTTTCCTCCCTCCCCGAAAGTCCCATAAGCCCGCTTCTTCCCCTCTTTTCCCCATTCAACCCCCTCTTGCTTCTCTGTCCTGGCATTCCCCTACATCCAGTCTTTCCAGGACCAGGGGTCTCTCCTTCCATCTTCTTGGAAATATATTGATATGCAAATTGTGTCTAGGGTATTCTGAGATTCTGGGTTAATATCCCCTTATCAGTGACTGCATACCATGTGTGTTCTTTTGTGATTGGGTTACCTCACTAAGGATGATATTTTCAACTTCTGACCTAGGAATTTCATGAATTCATTGTTTTTAATTGCAGAGTAGTATTCCATTGTGTAAATATACCACATCTTCTGAATCCATTCCTCAATTGAGGGACATCTGGGTTCTTTCTAGCTTCTGGCTATTATAAATAAGGCTGCTATGAACATAGTGGAGCATATGTCCTTATTGCATGCAGGTAAGGCCTCTGGGTGTATGCCCAGGAGTGGTATAGCCAGATCCTCCAGGAGTGTCATGCCCAGTTTTCTGAGGAACCGCCAGACTGCTTTCCAGAGTGGTTGTACCAGCTTGCAATCCCACCAGCAGTGGAGGAGTGTTCCTCTTTCTCCACATCCTTGCCAACAACTGCTGTCTCCTGTGTTTTTGATCTTAGCCATCCTGACTGGTGTGAGATGGAATCTCAGGGTTGTTTTGATTTGCATTTCCCTAATGACTAAGGATGATGAACATCTCTTTAGGTGCTTCTCAGCCATTAGATATTCTTCAGGTGAGAACTCTTTGTTAACTCTGTACCCCATTTTTTAATAGGGTTACTTGGCTCTCTGGAGTCTAACTTCTTGAGTTCTTTGTATATATTGGATATTAGCCCTCTGTCGGATGTAGGGTTGGCAAAGATCATTTCCCAGTTAGTTGGTTGCCCTCAAGCCATAGAATCACCTTCCTTTGTTTTGTTTTGTTTTTCCAAGACAGGGTTTCTTTGTATAGTCCTGCTGTCCTGGAACTCACTCTGTAGACAAGGCTGGAATTGAACTCAGAAATCTGCCTGCCTCTGCTTCCCAAGTGCTGGGATTAAAGGCATGCACCACCACTGCCTGGCAAGTCACTTTCTAGGGAAGATGAATTGTGTTTGTTTCAATATCCATCCTGTTAGGACCCTTAATTGTTCTCCTGCTATTGTTGACCTTTGGCCCCCACATTTTCGACCGATTGGTCGCTATTGCTAAGAAACATATAAGTGCATTATAACTAATAATCTTAAAGCAGAGATATAAAGAGCTAGATACAGAAGACAAGGAGTATAAGCTATCAGAATACCAACAATTGCTTCAGGATTGAAGCGTGCACAAAGAAAAAAGAGGAATGAATGGGTCAGCTCAGGAACTTTGGAAAGGTCATAAAATGCTTGCCTCTCTTGGAGGAGAGAGGGTAATTAACATTCCTCAGACCACAGGGGGAAACAGACCTGTGGGTGGGGACACATTCCTAAGGACAGATCATTGGCCACTTACCTCATTCTCTAGAAACAAATCAGTTTAAAGGTAACACTGTTCTGCCAACCACACTGTGTCTAAAGGCGGCTGCACTGAGGACCATATAAAGACCCACTGGGTGAGCTGTGTGTGGTTGTTCTCTCTACGTGCATGGTGACCCCAACATGTTGGAATGAACAATACATTCCTCTTGCATTTTGCATCAAAAAAAGAATGATAGAAAGAAAAAAAAACTCCATCAAATGTCATGGTTTTTTATAAAAGTATGAAACTAGCCATGACAGAGAGCCACTCTAACACAATCACCTTCTTTTAAGCTTGCCTGTCAGTTTTCAAAGGGAACCCATACAGTGAAACCAAAGTAGAGGGAATTCAAAATGAATGTAAACACAGTATGGGAACTTTCACAAGGAATTGAGATCCTCTATGTCAATAGAACAAAGAACTCTGGAACAAATAATGTCACTAGAAGAGAGACAGTGTACAAGGGAGGATGCAGTATTGATCTGACCAAGACATCACATTTCTGCTTTGGGGAGGAGTAAACAATAGGAAATAACAAGGAAAGGTTGTTTTGAAGCAAGGGAATGAGAAAATAGCAATGAACTCCCAGCATCTATGGAAAGCCAGCAATGAGATTTCCTAAGGGACAGAGCAAGACAATCCTCATACAATGAATTTCTCTCTCTCTCTCTCTCTCTCTCTCTCTCTCTCTCTCTCTCTCTCTCTCTCTCTCTCTCTCTCTCTCTCTCCCTCCCTCCCTCCCTCCCTCCCTCCCTCCCTCCTTCTATTTCATACATTTTGAAACAGTAAGAAATTAATTAAGAAAATTAAGGTGCCTCAGGCTTAGCAGAACTGGAACAATGTGTACTCTAGATAAACTCTTGTTGAAGGCTGGCATGTACCAGTTATGTGTCCTTGGGGGTAACTCTCAAGCACTATCATCACTAGATTGCTTCTCTCAGAGTCACATTTGAGAGAGGTGGCCGCACAATAAAAAGTCATCGACTGTGAGTAAAACACCTGGTACACTGCCCAAATATACTGATAGTTTAGTGAAAGGTAGTGAGCATATTATTTAGACCCTGGACCCTGCCATCTTCTCTTTTGCATTTTGTTATTGTTGTCTATAACATCTTAGAAAAGATGAAGTTTAACATGGTAAAGAATATCAAAACAATCAAAAATTCAGCATCCTAAATAAAAGTCCTGATATTTTCCTTCTTAGATGATATTTTATTTTAGAGTTGAGGGTGAGCTTCTAGGGTGAAAGAACTCGGGGTTCTTAGATTTGGTCAAAGATCAGTTTCTTCCTCCCTTATAGCTACTCATTTTCTGGATATACTTTTAAATTAAATCTACTACCCCCAAATCATTGACCTATATTAGATTTGAACAAAATGAAAAGCAAGATGAAATAATAATAGCATTGATTTTCTCTTTTTCACACCAGGAGAAGGAATGGCAGCCTGGTGATATCTGACAACAACCCACAAGATTCCCATTTTACTCCTTGGAAAATTCTTTCAGCATTTCAAATACATGATTCACTGCATTCCTTGTGTCCACCTGGATACGAGAGCACCTTCCACACAGGGGGCAAATAGAAATTCTTCTCTTTTAACCCAAATACCATGGGAACTGTTCAGAGTAATTTACATTCAAGGGATTTAGCTCTCCTACAAGACTTCTTATGTGCATTGTCCTTGAAAACTTTCCATGACAATATAAAATTCACCCCAAAGCAGTTAGAGTTTCTCATGTCTCCAATCAAAAAGCACTGATACCAGGCTTTTGCTCCTGATGGGTAACTATTCTTCCTTGTTCTCATTTGTTCTTCATGTTCTACAAGACTTTTCACCTTGTTCTTGATAAAACACTTCTCCCTAGAGTCTATCATTCTCTGAGAAGAGGTATAATTTATCTATGCTTCCTATGCCAATGAAATAGTATCTACTAAAAGTAGATTATTCAACTAATATTTGGTAAATGAATGAGTCACTGAGCATAAACTTTGTTAAGATTTACTGGTGTTTTATTGGTTTTGTTTTTTAGTAAGCCACACAAGTATTGAAACACAGCATGTAGTTTTACAGAAGAGAAGAATGCATCAATTTAAAAATAAATCATCACATAGTTTGGTTTCTGCATTTTCTAAAAATATAATAAACAGCAATAAATTAGTGATTGAGGTGTTTTATAAACTTAGATTATAAAGGTATCAATTTTAACTAAAAGAAATAACATTTGATAATCTATCCCAAATGAAAAAATAGTTGCCTCCCAAACAGCATATATGATAGTGTTGCAATCCACTGTTTTCTACTCAAGCTTATTTTGACATTCCATTACTTAGAATTTTTATTACTTTTTTTCAAACTCAGAGTGAACACATTAAAAAACAAATCCATCACTATGGGTACAAGCTGGATGCTCATGCTTTGTCATCATTGTGACTGAGCTTCCATTTGGAGAAATACTTCTGGCCCAGTCCTTCTCTTCCTAATCTCTTAAAGCCTCTTCATACAAAAATAAGAAAAACAGTGGGTCACACTCATTAATCCTTGCCAAAATTTCTAGGACTTTCATCTTGGTCATTTCAGCATGGTCTCTTGGACCTCACAAAAATTCAGTGTGGAGGATGACTGTTAGGTACTTGCTGATATGCCAAATAATTTTCTTGTAACAAATCTCTTGTCAGAAATGCTCTGGGCTCACTATAGATGGGGTGATCCTCCCCATCATATACTCCCATAATATTCAGGAAATTCCAGACACTTTCTTCAGAAGCACAGTTCCCTTCTATGAATATAAAGCCAAGAATAACTATGAGGAAGTCATTTCTTGGCATTCTCTTCTCTCCACTCAGCTTTTCTTCATAGGTGAGGTTCAATGAACGGACAAGTGTATAGGAGTTGCTTACAGGATAGTCTTCTTTTATATCAATGCCATAAAGCATGAACAGGCACTTAAAAGCATCCATGAAGATCTTGTGAAATGGTTTCTTGTATTCTTTTCTGACAATCTCTAACATTTCTACTTTTGTGATTGGTTCCTTCACTTGATACTTGAAGATCATAGCATACACTGAATTAGTCGACTTTTCCTTTTGTAGGCAATTCAACCAAGATGGTCTATCTTTTGAAGACTGGATAATGCCTGGACTCACCTCTTCTTGCATGTGGTTGATATCTTCATCTAAATTTTTCTGAACTGTGGATGAGAAGAAGTAGCTCTAAGTTTTCTGAAGAGTCAGTGTTCCTGAAGCATGCCTCTCTTCCCCAATGCCCTGAAATAGAGGAGAGAGAGAGAGAAAATTGGTTGGAAAAGGAGTGGGGAAGAGGCATTAAAGTAGATAAGGAGACATTTAAATAAGGAAAAGGTATGGATGATGTGTTATTATCCTCATACTTTCTAGTTTCTTCCTTGTTCTCTTCATCTTTCCCTTCTTGATGTTCTTCATACTCTTCTCACTCTTCCATTTCCTTCTTCTCCATTTAATTCTCTTTTTCTTCCTCATTACCTTCTTTTTCCTCCTCCTCATTTTCTTCTCCCTCTTTTTCTTCTCCTTCTTCTTCATCCTCCTCTTCTTCTGTATCCTCCTCCTTATCCTCCTCTTCCTTCTTCTCCTCCTTCTTCTCCTTCTGCTTCTCCTTTTCTTCCTCTTCTTCCTCCTTCTTCTCTTCTTCCTCCTCCTTTTTCTTCTCCTCTTCCTTGTTCTCCTTGTGCTCATCCTTTTTCTCCTTTTCTTTCTCCTCCTTCTCTTCTTCCTCCTCTTCTTCCTCATGTTTTCCTCCTCCTCCTCCTCTTCTTCTGGTATGGGCACCAATACGAACATCAATTCCTCCATTTCATTTGGATCCTGGAAATAACCCTCAAGAGAGAGATGCATATACCTTTGCTGGTGATTCATTATGACTCTTACAGGATGCTGTGGGTAGAAATATGATATGTACGTGATGAGCTTCTACAGGCCTGGAAGAGAAATATATTAAATTATTTCCACTTAAATTCTCAACATTTATGGATCTGAAAAGTAAAGACAACTTACAGATCTTCTTGGTAGGAGAAATCCCAGAGCGTCACTGGTCAGCTTTCTTTTTAGTTGGCCTTCCCTATAAGAACTGGAAGAAACATATGCGAAAGAAAATTACTCAACACACAGACAATTGGCAAGACCTCAGGCCCCAAGACCCTCAATGGAATATGTGGGATTGCATGTCTTGGTTTCTCTTCTATCTTGGTAGGTTTTTGCCTTTGGGGCCTATTCAGCGTTTGTACCTCACCTTGATCCCTGACACTTCCATAGCATCTTCTGCACTCCTATCTGAGAGCATGTAATTGTCATCAATACATTAACCATAGTTCCTGGTGCTCTGTAAGAGCAATTTCGAGGCAGTTTGCATGGAGGAATAACAGAAGAGATCTGGGTCCTGAGAACTGACAGGTAAAACCAGGTTCTGAGATTATCATTCTCTGTTTAGATAGTTCTATTTTATATTCACCTGTCCTCTAGCACGATCTTGTGTAGGCTAAGGCCAAATTCTCTGGATAATATTTAACATTCCTAAAATAAAGGAGATACAGAGGTGATAGAGCACCATCTTTAGCCACATCTGCTCAGGGACAATCTGGATAATAGGAAATGTTGGCATAACTTTGTAAGGAATGCAGTTCTTCTCCATAAATGGCACTCCTATTGCTCACGTTCATACTTCTCAGACCTGAGTCTCCTTTATCTGTTGTTCTGAAACTGTAAGACTTTTAAAACCTCCCAAATCAGCTTTTATTTTATAAGTTGCTTTGGCCATTATATCTCTTCACAGCAATATAACAGTGACTAAAACATATTAAAATATAAAGTGTACTGTGTTCTAATTAAAGTATAAAAGGAAACACAGGGAGCTAAACAGTGCACAGCCTGTCTTTGATTCTACCACTGAATTATAATAATAGTCATAAAAGAGACAAAGGCTCACAAACTCCCCCAAGTGTGCACCCTGTTCTTCTTCATATCCTTTCTCTTGATAAGTATCCAGAGTATGAATCCTCTGTAGCAAATGACTGTCCATCCCACTCCCTGATGCCTCACAAACCTAGAACTCCTGACATGTAACTCTAACAAAGAGAGACCTGGCTATGTGAATGGTAATTTATGGGGCATTTACAGCTATGTGTCAAAGGTGCACCCTTTTGTGTCTCTCATCAGTGCCTACATACATTTATTTTTAAAGATATCTTTGCTCAAAACCTACTATATAGTCAACATGAAAAAGCAAATGGACTCCATAGTTATTCTTTTAAAGTACATGCTGTAATGAAAAGACACACCAGCTAGACAATTTTTAGTGTTGTGATAATATGAAAATCAAGAAGTGGGAGATAGTGACAGAATTGGGCAATGATGTCAAGGCAAGCCTTTCTGAGTTAGTGACACTGTGGAAGACACTTGAGAACAGTGGAGAAAAGAACATCGTGGAATGTGAAAAGAGTGGTCCAGGCAGAGAAAAACAAGCTTAATGCCTTGAGATAGGAAGACATTGATGTAGTAAGGAATTGTAGGAAATGTGGTGTGTGTGTGTGTGTGTGTGCATGTGACTGTGAGTGTGTATGTCTGTGAGTGTGTATTTGTGTGTGTGCACACATGCGTGTGCATGTGTGTATATGTGTAAAGCAAGGAGTAGGTACCAAGAAGTTCAAATTGTATTCTGAAGATGAGAGGAAATTATTCAGATTTTAGGGAAAGGAAATGAACTTGGAGATATTTATATTATATTACGTTGTAGATGTCAACATGGGACTAAGAATTCCTTATTATGTATTCCATTTAGATCTTATGCTATATACACTCGAGAGACAATCTTATCATAAAAATATTTGGCTTTAAGATTTCTTCAGAGACTTCCAAAAGAAATTATAAATGTCTCATACATAGGAAGGGCAAAAGCTTGTTTCTTTTCATTTTATTCATTGATTGCACTAGAGCAGTCATCCGTAATTGTTACAAGGTATCTGCAAAGTTACATGAGATTTGTTTGTAACTTGTAGGTTCATCTCTTTCAGTGGTGAGTTCTAAATCAGAATATAGATTTAATGTAATTACTTAGCCTCTGCCTGGTATTATAGAGCTAAAATGCCCATCACTCAGGAGATGGAACCAGGGGGATTGCGAAGTCAAAGCCTAGAGAATGAGTTTAATGCCAGCTTAAGCATCTAAGTGAGATTCTGTTTCAAAATGAATATACTAAAGGAAATGGAAGTATATTTTAGCATTTAACTAGCAAGGGCACTGGGTTCAATCTAGTAAAACCAAAAATGATGAAAACTAATTACGGTACTTTACTTAAATCCATAAAGATGAATATGCATCCTCTCTTTTAGATGTTCTGGGGAAACACTGCTTAATTAGTGCTGTAAATGTTACTATGGGCTCATTTCCCTTGTGTAAGGAAATATTGTTGAGCTATACTCTTCAAATTCCAAGTGTTTTATAATTTCCAAATATGTAGCAAGAAAGGGGAAGAAGGGGAGTAAGGGAGTCAAAGGTGGATTAATATAAGACAGAAATTTGTGGGAAGAGCATTAGGATCTCAGGCCCTTCAGTGGATAGATTAGAATTCTAAATATAAACTAGGTTAAAAACCAGATTTCATTAGCTCATATACTCTTTCCAGTGTTGAGGTCCCTAAGTAAATGTGGCACTGCTTGTAGATGAGTAGACCTTACTTCTGGAGCCTAAACTTTAAAATAAATTCCAAGTTATCAAAGCCTAGACTTTTTATAGATATGCTTATTCTAATGAGTTCATCAATTTTGTCAAGCATTTTTAATATAGAAGACTTGGACTGACTTAAACATACATTGAGTTTCTTGGGTATATTATTATTATCATCTTTGCATTATTTTAAAAGTTTTCACACAATACTATGTTAATTCATAGCCCTTGATATATGAGCTAGTATCATTATGTCCACTTGAAATTTTCTAATAAACCTTTGAAGTTGCAAGCATGATTCATTGAATAAATACCTGCTAAAGAGGCAGGTATTCTGAGAAGAGAGTCTTCTGAGGCTTTCCAATAGGTTTCTAACCCCAAATACTCAAGAATATAAGTTATGTCTACTGGAGATATTTTATATTTAGTGCTTTATATGTATATTCTACTATCTTTACTCTGGCACGGAACTAACATAAATTGTAACATAATTTTATTTTAAAATTGCATCTACATTGATGGTATTCATTTGATCCTAAATCAAGGTATGAAAAAGTGCTCCCTCCTTTCATAAAACACATTAAAATTTCTAGTCTGCTAAGAAAAATATTGAAAGTATTAGTGAGAATGCAAAAATATTATAGAAAAATTAAGAATTATGAGAGACTAAAATTGTATCACCAGCTGGTTTCTTTAGGTAATTTAAATTATTCAAAATACATCTCAATTACTAGTAACAACTTCATATATTTCTTGGTTTCACTATGTTTCTTTTCATTTCTTGAGAACAACAGCAATGAATGAATAATATGGATTTAACTTGCAATAAGATCCCAAGATACATCTTTTGGAAAAGTCTAAGGTACAGGCATACTAGGCTACTTGAGCCTCTCTAAAGTATCATGTCGAATAATCTTCAATACCTTTATTGGCATATATTGTACCTCAGCAGTTTGACAGCAATCAATCGATATTCTTGTAGCTGTCTGTTTTTTTCATTTTGTAAACAGGACACTTGAGAAAAGGGTAAGAGTTAAGTCTTCTCTTCCCCACAGATGGGGTTCAGAGGGTAAACTAAAGCTTAAATGTAGTCACTTTTCAGTTATCTACTGATTTTGCACATGGTTCATAAAATTGATATTGGACTTAAAGGTAACAGTTTCATTCATGAAAAACTTAATCTCCTTGAAATTTTCAGAATCTCCAGAAAACTTCAGAATGTATCAAACAAAATTTACTGCTTATTTAAAGTCATTTCATATGTATTGGTGATATCTACCCTAATCACATTGCATTACACATATGCTTAGTCTGATAAAAGGCTATTAAATGGCCAGAATAACTAATCTAATTTCATTAGTCATAGATCTTAGTTGAATCCCTCCTTCCTCCAAAAGAATACATCTCTATCTCCCACTGGAGACTTTTTCCTCATGTTTTACTGCATATAGTTTAATTAGTCATTATAGCTAATTCCCTATTTCCTTTGTAAGTTATGATTACAAAATTAGTTGATTAATTTATAAATATATATTCATATTTGATCATCAGGGTGTTCTAGATATAAAGAGTCTCAACTGATGAGCATTTAAATATCATACAAACATTAAAAAAATCGTTTTGTTAAGTGGGGTTGTGTACCCCACTTCTCAAACTCATTGTCCTTTATTCTTTTATATATATATATATATATATATATATATATATATATATATATATTTGTAAGTATATATTAATTAATAATAAATACAAAAAAAGAAAAATAAAAGCCATTTAGCATTGCTTGTCTGCATGTGTTTGAGATTGAATACTTAAAATTGGATAAGCTATCAGAAGAAGACTGTTTCTCTCAGCAGTTATTAATTGCTCATAAACTTTCATTGGGAAATTGGGATTTCCCATTCCCATGTTGGTATGTCAAATGGTGACATCATGAATTGTTTTGTATGTCATATAGCCTTAAGAATTCATAGGTGTAAGTGCCCTCTCCTACCTATAGGGCGCAATCTTAGAGCAGAAATTCTTGTTCTCTAGCTCTTACAATAGCTCCCACTACTCCCAACCCCAAAGTAGGGGCTATCTTGTAGATGTAGCCATTGGATCTAAACATTTCACCAGTTGTTCCTTGTATTTTGACCAAATTCAGGTATCTGTAATGGTCTCTGCTACAGAGATACGTTTCTTTGATGAGGGGTGAGAACTCTACTTATCTGTTGGCATAAGGAGAGATATTTAATATCAGTTAGAAATTGTGCTGATCTGGGAAGCTGACAGTAGTAGGATCTTCTCTAAGGTAAATGAACTTCAACTCACACATTTTAAAATGAAATAAAGAATGTATGTCTTGCCAAAGGTCAAAAATGCACAGAACATATAAACACATAGTACTGACTGAGAAAAGGAAAATAAAAACTGTCTTAAAGTCACAAATGCTTCACTCTATTGTGGTGGATTCAATGGTTATTTTATAATCACATTTATCTTGTCACCTAGCAAAATTATGTAAGAACTCTCAAACATTAGATTTCCTTCCTTAAAAACAGTTTTTGAAAGTATTGATATTGTTCTTGGATATATAAAAAGTCTAAATTGGAAGGAAAATGTATTTGTAAATATCTCTTATATGGACAAGAAAAGCTTTTAGTAAGTTTTTAACACAGCCTATGAGCTTATTCCTGTTTATGTCTTCAATCATGTATCATTTTCACTTAGGAAGAAAAGGGTCCCAAAGGAAGGCAAAAGAATCAGAGACAACCCCACACCACTGTTAAGAATCCCACAAAACACCAAAGAACACAACCATAATGTACATGCAGAGGACCTAGGTCAGACCCATACATGCTCCCTGATCTCTGTGAGTCCACTTGAGTCCCAGTCAGTTAATTCTGAAGGCAATGTTCTTGTGGTGTCCTTGATCCCTCCTGCTCCTCCAGTCTTTCCCGGACACATAACAAGCTATAGGCTGGAGGTTTTGTGGCTGGGTTGGTGTCCCAATTCCTCCACATGAGCCCTTGCCTGGTTACTGAAGATTGCCTGTTCAAACCTTGTGTCCTCCATTACTATGAATCTTCATCAATATCATCCTTGTAGATGCAATGCAATTTACATTGCATTAGGTTTCTACCTTGCTCCTATATGTTCTCCAATCACAGTTCTCTCCTGTCATAGAAAATCAATAAATAAACAGTAAAATAAAACATTACAAAATGGTGATTTCTAGAACTACTCTGTTAACAAATCCAGACATAATTATCACATGAAAATAAATATAAACCAAAGTTCTACATTAAAATATAGATTCTTCAAAAATACTAGTAGGTAGTATAAATAATAACTACATTTTAGCAATTTATGGTTGTTTATTATTCTGCAATAGTTATTGTTGGTCATCAATTTGATTTACTTTCAGATCCATTAAAAGATACACAATTAATTTGTGAAGGTATTTCCTGGAAGAGTTACCTGAAGGGAGGAAGATGCTACCACAGAGGAAGCAGTACCTTCCAGGAGCCCAGATATACATAAGTCTAGGGACAAAGTAGTAAGTAGTGCTTCTTATTGCCTGCCTGCCTTCACTTCCTGCTTGTAAGTTCATGTACTCTGCTGTTGCAATTGCTGCTGACATCCTAGAGGCCTTCAGCAATAGCTTGGTACTTCCAAGGCATAAAGTATGGGGGACTGTAGAGATGCCTGGTTTTCATACTCCTCAGTATACAGACAATGTTGGACAAACCAGCACAAAGATGTAATTCATTATAATAAATTCCCTTCTGCACCAGTATTGTTCCTGAAACAAACACTAAAATACCTATTTTAAAGACATTACTGTAACACACAAAACAGAGTAGTAGAATAAACTATGATATAGATATAGATATAGATATAGATATAGATATAGATATAGATATAGATATAGATAGATATATATAAAACATCCTTTCATGGTGACAAATACTACTAACTAAAAGGAACTTCCTATACTTAACAGAGGATGCATGTAAAACAAATTTCTATAGCTAACATTATGCTTTGTGGTAAAAGACTGCAATCTGTCTCCCTAGTATCAAAAACAAAGGCCACTTCTACTCAATGCTAAAATTTGAGCCTATGTAATTAGTGAAGAAAAGATTAGGAAAATGCATTCATATTGTAAGATAGAAAATTAACACTATTTGCAAACTGCATGAGAACATCACATATAGAACATTCTAAAGAATACACACAAAATGAAATTTATTGCATTATATAAATGATTTTTACAAAAGATCAAGAATACAAACTTAATACATAAAAAATCCATTTTATTTCCACATGCTAGCAAAATTCAAATAAAAAGTTATCCCCCCAAATAAAATACAAAACAATTCAATTTAAAATAATATCCAAATAACAACCTAAAATACTGCCCTTATATAACACCCAAAGCAAATGGGTCCCTCTGATTTTGAGAGAGAACTTCCCAGACAACAAAACAAAATGAGCCTTTAATGCTTATGGCTGTCTCAGTTAGTTCTTGTATATGATATGAACATTTACAATGTGGGAGTATTACAGTGCTGAAAGCCTTATGAGAATTTAGGCAAGGTAGCTGAATATCAAGTATTTTATTTTTAAGAACCCAAACAAAGGTATAAAATTGTGTTGTTCTTAAAGGAAGAATAGTCATAGAGAATCACAGATCACTATAGTCATTTTCACATACCTAACAACTCACCTGTGGCTAGTCCTAATGTGTTATTTTCCCTCTTGGGCCACCGTGTTTAGATTCATAATGAAGCATGACAGGTAGCCATTGTACATCAGTGAATCAATGAACATTTTATCAGTTGGGAAAGGTACAGAAAGTGATTAGAAGCCATTTATTAAAACACCAATGAAAAAGCAACGGAAATTTAAAAATTCTTGACAGTTATCTGAGGATTAAACTGTAAATCTAAATTTGAAATGGAATAATTCCTAATAATTATCAAATAATAGGTAGAAACAGACCTTTCCGATTGTGTACTAAGTAAATTGTTCTCTTTGTGCATAGTATATCTAGTTTAATGCCTGAAGCATAACATATTCTCAAAATATGATGTCAAACATTGTCACAGATGTGCTACAATGACCAAATTTCATTTTTGTAAATTCCTACTATATACAAATTAGCATATATGCTTTACTGAAAATGAAATTGAAGTTTTAGAAAATATTTAAATCATGCAGTTAGTTAACTGCAGAGATAGTTCTTGATCACAAATAAAATTAGCATCTCTAGGACGAGACAGAGACCTAGGATAATATAGGTGTCCAAGAATCACTAGAGGTGACCTTAGTTGTGACTCACTACTTATGGAATCTGAAGAGGTCACCTCCTGTAGCCATGCAGTAACCCCAGTGGAACAATAGAGACACCAACCCACCCACAAAACCTTTGACCCCAAATTGTACTGTCTATAAGAAATGCAGGGACAAAGATGGAGCAGAGACTGAAGGAACGGTCAAGCAATCACTGGCCCAACTTGAAACACACAGGCAATCATAAATCCCTGACATTATTAACTATACTCTGTTATGCTTTCAGACAGAAGCAAGTTGTGCTGAGAGATTCCACCCAACAACTGACTCAGAAATAGACACCCCTACAGCCAAAGAGCCAAAAGAGCTTGGCTTATGGGCCCTGAACATGATAGGAAATCAATAGGAAGACCAACAGAGTAAATTAACCTGGACCCTTGGGGATCTCAGCGACTGAACCACCAACCAAAGAACAAACATGGACTGGACCTAGGCCTCCCCACACATTTGTAGCACATGTGCAGCTTGATCTTCATGTGACAACTGGAATGAACAACTGGAATGAGGGCTATCCCAAAAGTTGTCACCTGAATGTGGGATATATTCTTCTAGCTAGGTTGTTTTGTCTGGCCTCAGTGGGAGAGGATGCACCTAGCTTCTCAGAGACATGTAGTGCTAAGGTTGGAGGGATATTCAGGGATACCAAACCTCTCAGAGGATAAGAGGAAGGGAAAAGAGGAGGGGGTAACTAAGAAGGGGCAGTGAGTGGGATGTAAAGTGAATAAGTAAAAAAAAATTAAACCTATCTTTACTTATTTATTTATACCCTCCTACTGGTCCCCCCTCAATGAGACCTTCCCCCCATCCCCATCCCCTCTTTTCTGAGAGGATAAGCTCCTGGGGGTATCCCCTTCACCCTGGCACATCAAATGTCTGTGACATTAGGAGCATCCTCTCTCACGGAAGCCAAACAAAGCAGCCCTGTTGAGAAACAAATATAGTCAGGATACAGCTTTAGGGAGAAGTTCAACTCCAGTAGTTAGGGGGACCATGTGGAAATGGAGCTGCACATTTGCTACATATGTGCACAGGGACTCATTCCAGCTCATGTGTGTTCTTTGGTTGGTTGCTCAGTTTCTGAGATATTCCAAAGGTACAGGTTAGTTGACTCTGTTGGTCATCCTGTGGGGAACCCAGACACTTAAGGGCCTTCAACCCTTTCCCCACCCCTTCCATAAGAGTCCTGACTTCTGTCCAATGATTAACTGTGGGTATCTGTGTTTGTTTTAGTCAGTTGCTGGGTAAAGCCCTCAGATGAGAGTTATGTGAGACTTCTATCTGCAAGCATAACAGAATATCATTAATACTGCCAGAGATTGATGCTTGCCCTTGGAATTTATCCTCCCTACAAAAAATGCAGGCATAGTGGATGGAGCAGAGACTGAAAGAATGGTTAATCAATACCCAGGCCAACTAGAGATCCATCCCATGGGAAAGCAAATTCTTGGACTAGTGATTGATTTTGTGGGTGGGTTGGTGTCCTTATCCTTCCATTTGAAGTCCTGCTGGGGTATAGGAGGTGGCCTTTTCAGGATCCATGTCCCTACAGGTGGGCATCTCTGTTAAGGTCACCTACATTGACTCCTGGGAGCCTCCCTGATCTCAGGTCTCTGGGGCTTCCTAAAGATTCCTCCCACCCCTAGCAACTACAGACTTCCATTAGTTCTCCTTACCCTCTGGGTCTCTCTCTTGTCTTTTCCTATATCTGTCCCCTATTCCCCACCCCATCCTCTCGTCCACCCACTTGCCTTCCTCTCTCTGTCTGCTATGACTATTTGGTTCCTTCTTCTAAGCATAATTTAACATTCTCACTTGGGCCTTTACTCTTGTTTAATTTCTTTGGGTCTCTGGGATGTATCACTGGTACTCTATACTTTATGGATAATATCCACTAATCAGAAAAGTGAGTACATACCATCCATGTCCTTTTGGGTTTCGGTTACCTAACTCAGGATGATATTATCAAGACCCATCCACTTGCCTGCCAAATTCATGATGAATTGTTTTTAATAGCTGTGTAGTATTCTATTGTGCAAATAAACTACATTTTCTGTATCCATTCTTCAGTTGAGGAACATCTGGGTTGTTTCCAGTTTCTGACTATTACAAATGAAGCTGCTGAAAAGATAGTGAAGCATGAGTCCTTGTGATATGGTGGAGCTTCTTTTAGGTATATTCCCAGGAGTATATTGGGTCTTCAGGTAGATCCATTTCCAATTTTTTGAGGAACTGCCAGATTGTTTTCCAGAGTAGTTGTACAAGTTTGCAGTCCCACCAGGTACAGAGAAGTGTTGAGCTGTATCCACATCCTTGCCAGAATGTAATGTCAATTGACTTTTTTTATCTTATCATCCTGATTTGTATAATGTGGAATTTCAGGGTCAATTTTGATTTACATTTTCCTGATGACTCGGGATGTTGAACATTTCTTTACAAGCTTCTGGCCATTTAAGTGTCCCTTGCTGAGAATTCTCTGTTTAGTTCTGTATTCCATTTTTTAAAATTGGGTTATTTGGTTTGTTGGAATCTAACTTCTGGAAGCATCATTATCCCTGGCATCAAGCTGTACTACAGATAAATATATAAAAGATAAAAGATGATAAAAGATGCCTGGCATTGGTACAGAGATAGACAGGTCAGTCAATGGAATCAATGAAGACCCAGAAATGCAGTCAATGGAATCAATGAAGACCCAGAAATGAACCCACACACCTAGGAACATGTGATTTTTAACAAAGAAGCCAAAAACATATAGTGGAAAAAAGAAAACATGTTCAGCAAATGATCCTGGTCTAACTGGAGATCTGAATGTATAATAATGCAAATAGATCAATATTTAGCATCCTGCACAAAACTTAAGTCCAAATGATTCAAGAACCTGAACATAAAATCAGACACACTAAATCTTATAGAAGAAAAATTGGGAAAGAGCATTGAATACATCTGCACAAGGGCGATATTTCCTGAAGAGAATACCAATATATCAGTCCCTAAGATCAACAATTGGCAAATGGTACTTTATGAAACTGAAAAGCTTCTGTAAGGCAAAGGACATTGTCAATAGAACAAAATAGCAACCAACAGATTGAAAAAGGATCTTCACCAACCCTACATCTGATAGAGGGCTAATATCTAAAATATATAAAGAATATTAAAAAATACTCTTTCATTTAAACAATTCTATAATATAGAACTTTTGTGTCATTACAAAACTTGCATATAACAGCAAAAGTCCATAGCTCTGAAATAGGAATAAAATGTGATAAATTTACTACATCAAAAATGTTTTAATTATTTTTATTTTATGAGTATGAGTGCCCACCTGTATGTATGTATGCATACCCTTTTTGTGTTTGATGCCCAAGGTGACTGGCTGGAAGACAAGGGCATTGATTGGATCTTATGGAACTAGAGGTTATAGATAGTTGTGAATTGTAACTTGGGTGCTTAAAACTGAACCAGGGACTTGTGTAAAAGTAGTAATAGTAAGTGCTCTTAACCACTGATCTGTCTCTCCAACCCATATCATTATCTGAATGTAAGTTATATTATATATATATTCACATAATTATATATTATACATTAACATTATATAGTATATAGTATATATTACACAGTGTACTACATATTGTATTTTATATGTTATGTTATATATTACATTATATATACATACACACACACATATACATATATATTTATATATATTCACCTGGGTACATTTTCACCTCAAGCTTAACTGCAATCAATATATAAATACTTGTATTTAAAATATGAAGGGAGCTTTAATGATAATATTTGTAATCTTCCATTCATCAAAACTGAAAGTTTAATATAACCAAATACAATTTTGTGCATAATTTATTATATATTTTGAAGATTCATGAAAAAAATTAATTTTAGAGACTTTTAAACATAAAGCTATTTATATTTATCAACATAAATATATTTCTGTATAACCAAACTATGTATGCAAATTCCATTTCGAGTTCAATTTAGTCTTTTATTTGTATCTAAATCATACAGCTACATTTGCAAAATATGCTTGGCATTCAGTGCAAAAATTGGGATGATTATTTTGAATATTTTATACATATCACTAATTTTCATTATTCATAATTTAATTGAAAAAAGTATGAAAAAGTAACTTTGCCTTTGTTACTAAAATTGATGTTGCAGCAGAATTTCCAGTGAAAATATTAATTAAAATATATAACATCAAAAAATACATATTTTGGCCTAATGTCCTGAAAAATTAATTCCATACAAATTGCCAATTAATTTTGATAAATAAAATAACATTTGGGTAATGAAAATAATCCATTATTCAGGAGGTTCACATCACTAAGCTTTGCTTGCAGACTAAAGAATTAAAGAAACTATATAAAATGGTAACAATTAAAATTCAAACACACAAGATATTATGATATATTGGGTGAAAAACTCAATATGCATGTGATGGAACTCTCAATAATTTGTAGAAGTCATGGAAAGAGTCAGAGAAATAATGGCACAGTTTTTAATATTTTTTAAGACATCAAACATCAAATACCAAAAATGCATCAAGTTGTGAATAGAATGAATTTAGAGAAACAGGCACCAAGACACATAATAGTGAAAGAGCAGAATATGAAAGTTACCTAAAGTACATAGAAGGCATACAGAGGAAGTAATAATACATATTTAGAAATTAGACCAAAAGTTGGTTTTTCTACAAGTGACCAAAATATACAATGCCCAGTTTGAACACTTTTCTTAAAATAGGGTAAAATAATATCATATTCTGACAATCAAAAGAACAAGAAATGGTGGCCAAAAAATTTTTAAAATACCAAAATATATTTATAAAATTAGATATTATAATGGAGTAAAACTGAATGAATAAAATTCAAAAACATTTTTCCTGCCATAAAATCAGGAAAAAAGTATGTACATAGGGTGTGATTTAGTACATCTATTTTCTCAATTTCTAAATAGAAAATAGGGTTGGGAAAGACAACTGAGGTTTATAATTTCAACCATTCAATAGGCTGAGGAAGTAATATCTATAGACATGGAGAGCATGCTCAACTAAATGTACAGATGCCTTCTCAAAATACAACAAAAAAGACTTTTGCAGAATTAGCCAATGACAACTTATTACTGCATACAAAGCTGAACTATGTACAGATTTTGTCTATAGCTTCTCCATTCCAGGTTGATATTACACCTTCTAGTATGTGTTAGCTTGTAGCATTCCTAAATCCTTATTTGCATTTAAGATCATCCTCCTGTGTATAGTTGTTCTAATCACAGTTTTTTAAATAATTAGTAGTTGTATTAATGTGAGAACTGGGTTATTTATCTTTATCTACCTCATGAACTGGACTGAGATTTACCATCAGCCTATTCATGAACCACCTGCTATAAGAGCAATATATTTCAAGAACATAGATTTATTTTCTAAGTTATAAATGAAAAAAAGAAGCAATAACTTATTAAACTATCAAACGTGAATATTAATTAAATATGGCTATTAAAAGTGAAGTTAAAATGATTTGTGTTACCCTAGAACAATAACAATCAAAGAAAAATTGAAGTAGAACTCCCTTATATAAGTACCATTAGGAGAGACCGATCAATTTAGAAATTTTGATGGAGTCTAAGAGTGTAAATTGAGGGTTTTCATTTCTAGGTCAGGCAGTGACCCATGGTTTGACTGGGAAAAAGTCACTTGCATGTGAATAAATTTACAAGGTGTGATGCTTTGAAAGAAGAATCTAGATGCAGGGTATTTAACAAAAATAAATATTTAGAAGCCATGAATGAAAGAAAGAACAGGTTTCCGCAAAAAAAATGACAATACTGCCAATATATGTTGGAAAATTCCATCATGAGTGCATAACTCAGTGGAATAGCACTTTTGAAGTATATTCAGCCTTGGGTGTGTGTATGTGTGTGTGTGTGTGTGTGTGTGTGTGTGTGTGTGTGTGTGTGTGTGTGGTGCAAGTTTCTGAGAGGTATTGCAAGAGGAAAACAAATGAGTGCCAGTTGTGAACAGAGAGTTATTGTATATTTACATTACAGTTTAGAGTTTAGAAGCTGGAGACATAGTAAGGACAAGTGGAAGTCCCTTTCATCACAGTGTTTATGTTCTAATGTGAACAGGAAAAAAATCAAAGTCCTAATTCTGTAATAAAGGAAATTAAGAAAACATGGAGTCTATCTTGACACTTGAGACATTGTCTAGAAGATCAGAATAGTCTTTTCTAAGAAAATATGATGGGTTTTAAGACCTGAAATACCAAACACAAACGAGACATTGAACTTGATAATTAGATTGTCCTTGGTAATCTTGAAAAAAAAAGCTGCAGATGGATAGTGAAGACTGAAATCACAGAGCATTAGAAGAAAAGACACAAACAGGCAGCTATATCCTCAAGTTTTACTAGAAGAAAGGAGAAATGAAAAAGAAAATGCTGGGTGAAAGACAGAAAATAATCATCTTATTGTTCTCTAAAATTCAGCTTTTAAGAGACTGCTAATGTTTTATTTATTTTTATTTCATTAATATTGCATAAATGACTGTGTGAGGATGTCAGATTAGACAGTTGTGAGCTAACATGTGAGTACTGTGTATTGAACCTAGGTCCTCTCAGAGAGCAGCCAGTTCTATTAAACTCAAAGCCATCTCTTCAGCCTCTTATTAAACTTTTGAATATTGAATGTATTTATAAACTATGCTTAATTTGCCACAAG
The DNA here is from genome assembly GCA_036184795.1 of Tokudaia tokunoshimensis. Lineage (NCBI taxonomy): Eukaryota > Metazoa > Chordata > Mammalia > Rodentia > Muridae > Tokudaia > Tokudaia tokunoshimensis. The sequence continues at coordinate 127,118,202 of BTHU01000023.1, read as the reverse complement.
AAAGGTAGATGATAAAAAGGAAAAAGAACTAAATGGCCAGGGTTGTTTCCTAGTCCTTTAAATATAATGGCTTTTTTAAAAAACTGTATTCATCTATTCCTTGAGAAATTTACATATATATACACATATATATATATACATATATACACACATGTATGCATACATATATATATAATGTATTTGAGAAATTTACATATATATACACATATATATACATATATACACACATATATGCATATATATATATATATATATATATATATATATATATATATATATATAAAATGTATTTGGTTTATATCCTTATACCCACTCTCACTTCAATTTTTCCCAAACCTCCCATGTTGTCTTCCCAACTTCAAATCCTTGATTTTCTTCACAAAATTTTCACTATTTGTGTTTGTTTTGGTTTTGTTCTTTCAACTCTTATCAATATGGAAAGATTCCTAATGTGTTATGACATATTTACTCTCTTTTCAGGAGGACTTCTTACATGCTTTACTGAATGGCAGCCGTGTCCAAATTGCTAAGTTAAAAATATTGACTATACCAGTTCAGTGTGGTAGTATGTTACCTGAGCATGGTAACATATGTCAATAATCCTAGTATTGGGGAGCTAGATGTAGAAAGCGTAGAAGCATTGGCTTCATAAACAGGTTGAGGTCTGCCTAGGCTACCTAACAATATTTCAGATATTTCTCTACAAGATTTGTTGATGGCAGATACTCTCACACTCTCTCTAATTTGAAAATATAAAAAAAATACTTCTATAAAAAATCTTATTGCTATCTAGACCATATTTCAACTAGCATGTAATTGTATGTGTATATATTTCTACTATCACACTCTTTGGAAAGAAAAATTTAAAATCCTTTGATAACTATAACTTTCTTCTGGAATTACTGTTTATGGTGATTGAATTGTGACAAACTATTTTCTTGAAAACCTAAATGAGGTTTTATAACCTTAGTATTACTCAAAAATTTATCATTTGTTGGATCACAAACAAAAGACTGTTCTTTATTAATTTTCTCAGAGGTTAAAGATCATTTTCCTATAGTGGTTTATGATACTAAAAAGTGAGTACATTAATGTTGGGTATATCTTGACTGTTAAACATCAAGGAGATTTTAGCCAAATATATTTCAGTGTCCCAATTTTCATACTTTTCATTTACCAGCTAGGGATTATACATTCCAGTGCAAGTTCCTCATTCTAATCAGATGAACTTATGCATGAAATTTTGAGAAACTCAAATCATTTTTAGTGTTATGACAGCTTACTTTTTCTTTGTTTTTCTTTTAGTTCCACTTATTAACTTATTCACTTATTTGTTTTACATCACCATCACAGCCCCCTCCCTCTTCTCTTACCAGTTCTACTCTTACAAGTCTCCCCCCACTACCCTCTCCCCTTCTCTGAAGAGAAGGTGAAGCCCCCCTTGGGTACCATTCCACCCTGGGATATCCAGTCACAATAGAACTAAGTGCATCCTCTCCCACTGAATCCCAACCAGGCAGTTAGTTTAACTGGAAGAGGATCCAATGGCAAGCAACAAAATGCTAAATGATTTGTGTTTGTGTTGGAACAAATATTTGGTGGGTAACATTGTTCTTTGTCTTATACAATGTTTTGAATCATCCTGGCTTCAACAGGAATGCAAAGAACATCCCCTGCTACCAGTCCTTATGAAAATCAATAATGTAAACAAATACTTCTAAATATTCTCTAGATGTCAAAATATCCCATAGTTAAGAACAATTAGCTTAAAAACAGGCATTGATGTTCTAGGGAAGAAGATTATGAAGACATTGAGAAGCTAATATAGCTTTTGATTTATTAAGTATATCAGATAAACCATTCATAATAATGAAGTAACATACACAGATGTTATAGTGAAAAACCACTTGTTTCCCTTGGACAGTAGGTATGTGTAAGTAGTCCCACAGACAGAATAAGAAATATGAGTGCTACTTATAACTAGAAAAAAGATCCATTAAATTCTCTTCAAATTGGAAATGTTTTATAGAAGGTATATTTGTTAGGTCACTATACAAAGGATGTTAATATTAAGGACCCTATAGTCATTATAAAAATCAAATGAGTTCTCTAGTAATATCAGCACCAATCAGGAATAAAGTCAACAATCTTGGTATCAATAAATCATTTGTAGGCAGCTAGTCATCAGATTCAAGAGAGCTCAGGAAGGGAATGATTAATGTAGCAGCCAATTACTCTCAAAATGATTAACCTATTACTAATTGTCAAAGGCCAGTGAGTATACATGGTTATGGAAGATGAATAATAAATTCCAGGTGCATCACACCCACTTCTTATTATGTATTCTATCCTGTGGAAATTTAATTAGCCCCAGAACATAAGGGTTTACAGAGGACTGCTTTAAAGAAGAAAACAGCGTGGTGATTCAGTGCAAACCATCCAGCCTATGAAAGTACTTATAATCACTTCATTTTCTGTCAGCTATTCCTGCAAAATAGTGACTGTGTACTTCATACCTCATGACTAGCAGTTTCCCCTCTGGATTTGCCAGACGTATGAGAAAAACTGAAACCTGTAGTTCTGAAGCCACCAAATTTCAGGCAACTGTTCCATGAAGGCAACTTGTGTGATGCTATCAAAATAAATGTTTCTAAAGTTGCCTGCTACCAGTTTCAGTAAACAAGGCCTGATATACCAGAGTTAGCATTTGAACTTTGTGCTAATAAACTTAAAATATTTGCCCAGATACAATGGAATTCAAGTGTTAAATCTCTGTAAATTACAAGCCTAAGTCTCTAGTGCTTTTCAAATGCAATAACATTTGGCCTTTGAAGTTTGTTTAGCAAATAGTGGCTACTTCAAAGTTTAGGAGCATGCTGAAGTCTGTGTATATTGTATAATATTCAACTCAAGAAACCAGAATATGCTTCTATTGCTTTCCTTGATGCTTCTCAAATATTTCTGTTGTGGGTTACTATAACACTTTAAATATAGTATATCATGGAGCTTAATATCACTGTGGCCCTTGTAGGGGCAGAAGTTCTGTCTTTGTTTTGATGCCTTGCATAGGATTTGCTACCTAGTAGGAAATACATAAGTAATGGGTTTACTGGGAAATTAAATTATACTTTCATGTTTGGATCCCATGGGACATGAAATACTTTCCATTTTACACTTATCAAGATATATTTCAGTTCACATGCTCAGAGGAACAACAAATGTAACTTTTATTATTTTCTACAGTTTGAGTTTAAGTACCATTTGGCTAAGGTATCAAAAGCCAATTCAGAAATATCTACTACATTTCTGTGGCTTAAAGCAAAGTTTATGGTTTTGCTTGTGAATGGTTCATTTTGCTTTTTTTATTGGATATTTTATTTATTTGCATTTCAAATGTTATCCCTTTCCTGCTTTCTCTTCTGGGAACCCTCTATCCCATCCTGCCTCCCTCTGCTTCTATGAGGATGCTCCCCCAACCACCCACCCACTCCCACCTTACCTCCCTAGCATTCCCCTATGTGGGAGCATCAAGCCTTCACAGTACTAAGGGTCTCTCCTCTCATTGATGTCCAACAAGGCCATACTCTGCTATATATGCAGCTGGAACCATGGCTCCCTCCATGTGTACACTTTGGTTGGTGTTTTAGTCCCTGGGAGCTTTGGGGATCTGGTTGGTTGACATTGTTGTTCTTCCTATGGGGTTAAAAACCCCTTTAGATCCTTCAGTTCTTTTTCTAATTCCTCCATTGTGGTCTCCCAAGAAGTTTGAATTTCAGAGCCTGACAAATACAGAGGCAGATGCTTGCAGCCAACCATTGGTCTGAGATTGATTCTCATTAATGATTTTTCTGGCATCTTTTCTGCCTGTCAACATTGTGTCTCTCAACTACAATAAAGGTGATCCTTGTATACATACTCATGGCTCTGTCTCTCTGTCTCTCTGTCTGTCTGTCTGTCTGTCTGTCTCTGTCTCTCTCTTTCTCTAACCGTTTCTCTGCCTCTCTCTCAAATGTACCTATTTTGTATCCTCTGAGGCACACTGGAATAATACCACCACCTTATCCTACTTTATAGTACTGAAAATGACCTCAGGTATTTAAAGCATTTTACCCCTGGAATCTGGCTACTTCCAGAAGTTTTACCAAAAAAAAATAAGGCAGGATCATGGGCTTTGCTTTTTTCTTGTTCTGCCTTTTCCTCAGGCTCAGAAGCTTATTTCTACTCTTGAGAACACAGACGCTGTGCCTATATGTGATGAATCTTCTCAAAGTTTTGAAACATGTTCTAGGTATTTTCCATATCAGGGAATAGAACTGCTATTAACTCTTACTTTGGGCTCTGAAATCCGTCAGAGATATGTAGACATACAGGCATAGAAAGGCTTGGCTTAGTGAACAAAAGGCAGGAACAATATAGATCTGTTCAAAGTTTTAAGAAATACTTAAAGATTTATGTCCCTAACTCTTGTTCAGCAGCAAAGTCCTCATTTATTTACTAAATCAGTGGTTGAATACAGGGGGTTACATAAGGACACATTCTGCAATCTGGACATATTTATGGTTTTACAACTTGTATGTTACATGATGCTATTGGCATCTACTGGATGAAGCACTAGAATGCTTTTAAACATCCTAAATTGCACACGAATTTCTATGTAAATATTCAGAGTTCAGAGAACACCACACAAATGTTCATTCTTTTATTCCATATGTGTATCCCAAAGATTAAACTCAGATCATCAGCCTTAGTAGTGAGCGATTTTACTCACATAGCCATTTTCTCAGCTATTATTAGTGTGTTTTAATAATAATATCAATTAGTTATCAAGCTTAGCCCCATTTTACAGAATTAAAAGAAACACTTTATGTCAGAAAAATTAGAAATTGATCTATATTAAAGCAACTTTAAATCTCACATTAGAAATTTCCTACTTGACTCTATTTTAAAGGAAGTCTTATTTGTGCATCTTTTACCCTCAAGCCTTGTATTTTATTTATTTACTAATGTATTAGTTGATTAATTGAAATATGGGTCTCACTATGTTGCCCAGGCTAGCTTGAAACTCACCGTGCCATCCATATAAGCCTTGAATTTGTGATCCTCCTGCCTCACTCTTCAGCTAGTTTATAGGCGTGAGCCACCATGTCAAGCTTTCATCATTTTCTTTTGTAGAATATTTTCTTTTATTTAGTGGACTGTCAGGAATAAAAGTTTAGTATTTAATAAGGAACACTATATTGTTTGTTATTGTCAGTTCCTTAAAAATTCTTTAATATAATGACTAGGTTTTGAGACATTCTTGGAAAAAAAGTGAATATAATGTAGGCTTCTAGAACTGCTCACACTCTGATTAAATTTAACTGGAATAACTTACCAATGCTTAAACTTGAAAAATGAATCTTACTAAATATACCCCTAGCAATATGATCAAGCTATCACATAAATTAGCAGTACTACTTGGACAACACTTCAATTTGGCTCAAAGGTAAAGTAGATCTGAAAATCATTTCCTGTTCTTTATCACCATCTCCTTCTAGATCTCATAATATACAGTAGCAAGAAACTATGAAATTGTGCACACTGGACTATGGAGGCCAGAAATGTCTGTTGATGCAAACTAACATCACTTCATGATAAAAATTCTGGAGAATCTAGTCATATGGGAGATATATTTTTACATAAGAAGGGCAATTTTCAAGCCCACAGCCAATGTCATTCTAAATGGAAAAAAACTTAAGACATTTGTACTAAAATCAGGAAGAAGTAGGCCTACTCTTTCCATTCCTGTTCAATACAGAACTTGACATTTCTGTATAGAATATGATACTATTAGGCAAGTGACGCAGAAGCCAACACCCTGTGAAAAAAATCTTTACTAGCTATTCTTTTAACAGAGGGTTAATTGCTAGAACATATGTATATGACAAAACTCAAAACCTTGTTTAATTACCTATTTGCCTATATATCAGGTCTATCAGTTTTATGTTTTTATGGTATTTTATGTATGTGTTGTATTTTTTTGTATTTGTGCTTTTATTGGTTTTTTTTTTTTTTTGGTCATTCTTGATATTCTTCTTGTTTTCTGTTTTCAGAAGAGACAGAGAAAAAGAAAAGGTATGGACTTGCATGCGTAGGAAGGTGGGGACGATCTGGAAGCACTTGGGAGAGAAAAATCATTATCAGAATAATTTGGATAAAAATAATTTACTTTTAATATAAAGACACACCACATATATGTGGATAGATAGATAGATAGCCAAATTCAAAATTCAAAATTCAAAAATGGAGCATAAAACTAAACAAAGAGTCCTCAAAAGATGAAATAAACAAGGTTGAGAAACATTTTTTTTTAAATCCTATTATCACAACCAACAACAACAACAGTACCAAACAAATGATCAAACAAATAACAACAAATTCTGGGGTGGAGATATGGAAATGGGAAATCTTACTGATTTTTTTCACTGCATAGTATCAGCCCTGCAAATACACCCAAATGTACAAGATAACAAAGCAATATCAACTCTGTGACTGATTGCCCACCCAGATAATTGACAGATTAGACGCGTTGTTTCTTTGACTAAGTACACTGTGAGATAAAATGAATTAGTAAATGCAGGAAATTAAAGATGAGACTTGGACTCTCCAAAAAAAAAAAAAAAAAAACTAAGGATGTAGAAGCAGCTAAACCAGTGAGGTATGTTGTGGTGGAAAATATTAATTTTAGTCAAAAGAGAGATCGGGTAATAGAAACTTTGGGAAACAGAACAGAAGGAGAAAAATTCCGTGTTCATTCCAGAGGCTCTGCCACTATTGGGACAAGCACTTGTCACAAGTGAATGAGTGGCCCATGACTTAAGATTGATTTTCAGAAAATATGCACTGTACACTCTAATAGATCTTTTAGTTTTGTGTATGTGTTCTGACAATCACAGGTTTATTCCATAGGAATCAGCCATCTTGATTTTCTAAGAAAAGATCTCTCACTGGTCTGGGGTTTGTCAAGTAGGCTAGGCTAGCTCCCTAGTACATGCCACTATGTCCTACATTTTTATGTGTTTTCTGGGTTCAAACTCCGGTTTTCTACTTGTATATCAAGGAATATACCAACTAAGGTATCTCCCCAAATCATCCCAGTAATAGATAATCCTTCTGCCTCATAGAAATAGTTACTTCCCTTAAGAAAGGAAAGCACAAGGATCATACATATTTTCTAGATATTGCCATTCACCAGGGTGAGGACCTGGCTGCTTTCCTATCATAGGACTAATTTACTACATTGAATTGGACTATTTCTTGCAGTTACTCCTTAAATGGTGCAAAAGAGTATAAGTCAACCTCTGCAGTTTGTTCCATCTCAGTGTCACAGAAACTTGTTCTTATGCTTAGCTTTACTAAGAATAGCTATGCACCCTGAGAGAAAACCATGGCTTGCTTCTTTCAAACTCTCAGAAGTATATGCATGATCAGAGTCCTTTGGCTATAGAGCATCGCCCAAATAAAATCCTGTACTCATGCATTGATTTATTGATATCTGCCCTTGACAATAAAGCATTCATTTGTTTGTCTTAAGAGTTCATAAATCTTGATTTGAGTAGATTAGTTAATCATTTATTAACACACAAACGCATATTGACACAAACATGCAAACATATTTCATATTTTTTCCACAGAGGATACTCCTCTAGTTTCCAAAAACATAGGTTTATCTGTTGCTAAAACAAATTATGTACTGAAACTTAAATAATGATTCTTTCAATGGCTTGACTGCTCTCTACAGGCTTATAATCTGAACAATTAGGAAGTGCCTCACTTTGAAGAACTCTGTAACAATAAGGGGGTAAAAAAAATGACAACCTGTTCTTTACAGATTGTAATGGACTTTGCCTTTTATTTTTTTAAAAGGAAGTATTCTGAAATTTTATGGGGAATGAATGAAGGTGTTTATCTCTGTGTGAATTTACTCCATCCAACAAGAGTTCAGGGGTATCACACATTGACATGCATCACTGATGCAGAAAAAAGAAAAAATATGATATAACTTTGAAATCAAAATGGGTGGCCATAAAGGAAATACATAAAAAAAATGTAACTACTAGAATATATTTCAAAGAAAATATACAGCTGAGTTGAACCTGTAAAACCAGCTCAAGACAGCTTGAGACAGGAGGAACATGAATTCAAGGCCAGTCTGCCAACAGAATGAGACTTTCCCTATTTAAAGGCCAAGATAAAGGATTTGAATAAGTTTTTTATTTCTTTGACTTTATACCTTTCCATTCTGAATTACACACACACACACACACACACACACACACACACACACAAAACTAGGATGTATTGCCTTACAAATTATATTTGTAAAGCAGTAAGAAAAAAAATTACTTGAATCTTGAGGAATTGGTGCTGTACGTTCATTGTGCTTCTGTGACTGAGAAAACTATTAAGCAGAGTATGAGGACTTTAACAATTTATCGAAATTTATGACTTTGCTAAATATAAGGCTTCTGAAAAGGCTTCCATCACAATGATTATGAAGATAAAAATCCAAGCAGAAGGAACAGTGAGCTAAACAAAGTTGCACGGTTTAACTGTTTCTAAAGATATGCTATGCCCAAAGCCTACTTCTAGAAGTATGCTGATGTTTTCTGAGCTATGTTACTGAATATAATCATAAGTAATTGCAAAGAGAAAGGAGCTATGCTGTTAAGCACCTGTACTTTATTATTATATTTTTATTTTTATTAAATTATTTTATTTATTTATATTCCAAATGTTGCCCCCCATCCCAGTCCCCCCTCCCAGAGTTCTTTACCCTATCACCCCTTCTCTTTGTCTCTGAGAGAATCCTCCACAATTCACCCATCTATCCAACCCCTCACCCACCTACCCACACACCCCACTTTGTTTTACGTAGATTTATTACTTTCCCATTTTTCCAAAAATGCTCTGATTATTAGAAAAATCCTGTTATATAACTACAGAGATTTGGGATGCTATAAAAAATGAACTATCTCACCAGATAACCAGGTATCCTTGATAGCTGTGAGAACAAATTAACTTTTAGCTTGGCAACAATTTTCATGTTAAATTAAATCATCTTTCTAAGTACTTCATATGTCCACATTCTTGTCAGTCTGATCAGACTCAGAATGAGTGTTGTCTTGGTGCTCCTCTTCTCCATATACCTTAATCAATAAGCTCTGTGAATATGAAACATGTACTGCCTTCTTTTTGCAGCTCTAGTATTCAGCGTATGTCCTAACACATTGTTGAAATCCAACAAGATGGCTGAATGAAGGAATGAAAACAATAGATCAACTGTCAAATTGATGTTCAAAGTGAAAGTTATTATGAAGACCTTGAGCACTGAGTTTTGTTAAACAATTATTTTGCAAATTCTTGCCAGTTCCCTGTACAATTAACATCAGCACATCCAAGAATTATAATTTTTTTAATTTATAAATCATCAAATGACACCACTGTTTGCCCTGTTACTCAGTTCTGAATATTTGTCATCTAGATTTTCCCTTAAATGCCAATGTGAGAAACTTGCCAAGACACATAGATTTTACATTCCCTTCAGTAGCAAGCTTCTGTAGCATATATTGTCCATTAAGCCTTCATCATACATGAAAACAAAGAAAGAATAAAATGTTGTCTTTAGCTTTCAAGTTAAAATTTTGAAAATGCTATCTCTTCAACATTATTCATTGTTCTGTTCCTTATATTACCAATGTTAGATCTGGCAGGAATTTCCTATGTTATATCAAAGAATAGATTTCCAAAAAATTCTCTAATACAGTTTATATTATTCACCTATCACCTCCTCCAAAAGAAGCAAATTTTCAGAGTCAGGGGGATATATAATATATAATTCCATTCCTTGTTGTAGCTAAAACAGAAAGTTATGCATAATTAATTAATAAATATTTGTTGACAAGCTTGCTTTGTGTAAGCTACTTGTATTGCTCATCTAAGGGCCACTGCTTCATAGCTTCGGTAAATTGGGCTGTCAGAATATCAAAGCTTCATATATGTCAAACATTTCTTTAAGATTTTGCTATTTTTCTGGTTTTAATATTTATCCTGCCACTTATGTTCCCTAATGCCAGCTATCTTTTATAATATTTTATTTCTTTTTCTTGGTATTTTAGAGAGTTTTGTTTTGCTTTTGTACTAGAAGTGCTGTATTTTTATGAAAACCTGCTGATTTCTGGTCTCCCAGAAAATGTATTGATAGTCCTGCTTACATATTGCAGAAATTTCTTACTTGTCTCTATTGTAAATTTTCTACCCAGGAGATGGGGAAGAGGTTTATTTACATCAGCTTTATGACTTCAAAATTATTGATTGAGCACTTACCTTGCAATTTAGGGATGCTCTGATGATTAAATAAACACATAATTTAATTAGCACATAGTAACCACTAACTACCTGGTGACTTTTAAGCATCATCATCATCACTGTCATCTTTACAAATAGCCAGAAAACAGAAACAAGTGATTAAGGATATTCCTCAGTGGTAAAATTGCATAGCATGTATGAGGACAAGGGTTGTATTCTTAGCATCTCGGTGAGAAAGAAAAGGAAGAAAGAGGTATAGAAAATTGCATGTACATTATATATGGGTATATACATACATATGTATATATGTGTATGTATTTATATAACATACAAACGGAATATATAGAAAAAATGGAAGTGAATGAACTTGAATAATTCTATGGATATCTTAGTAAGAAGACAGTTATTATTAATATAAAGCCAGCAAGAATGAGGATAAATTTACATTATATATATATATATATATATATATATATATATACAAACACACATAGAGGAGAGGAGGTTGAAAAGAAGCAGAGGAAAGATAGAAAACAAATTTTCTGTTTAGAGAAGCATCTGTTTACAGGATAATGTGGTTCAGTGCCCAGGGCATAGAAGCTCATTTACAAAGAGAGTTCCCATCCTTTATCTAAATCACTCTCCACCTTGTAGAGTAGTGGGCAGAACAGTATTGCATAAGATTCCTGCATAAGATTGGACCCTCCAACATATCATCATGGACAGAGGCAATGCATCTGAGACCTCACACTTTCTTGAGGAGAGAATGGCTGTTAAAAGTTCCTAGAGAAGGAGGAGTCATTTACTTTAACAGGAAAGTAGAGAGGGAGAAATTCAGAGGGAAAAGATGGGTATATCTGAAAGTAACAGGTACAGATATACTCACAATAGATTATAAATATGAATAAAAATAAAAAATAAAGGAACAACATACCACAACGAGACCTATTTCTCTTTACAATAATTTTTAAAATTATTGAAAATAAAATATAGTATAAAACCAAATAACCTTATTTTGTCATAGTTCCCAAGGACTATGTTTCTTTTGTATGTGTACTTAGAGAGGGAAGGGAGGGTGATACACACAGATAGACAGACTGGGTGTGCAAGTGAAAGTGCGGGTGGAGATGGAGTGGAAGGGGGAGGGAAAGAGAGAAAGTGTGGGGAAAGGAAAAGGAAGAGGTGGATGGAAAGAGAGAGAGCTGGTGTTGATGGTGTGCAAAATTCTGCAAATGCTGGAAAATTACACTATTAATGAGCTCTTTTCAGTTGTGATTTCATATTTTATTTTGGAACATCTTACTAAGTTCTCCAACTTCACTGTGACCTCATCTTGATGCCCATCTCAACCAAGCTATGGATTTATGGTTTTCCTGCCACAGTTTCCCATGTATCTGGAATTACAAGATTTCACCACCAGTTAAAATAGACATTTAATTTTGCTTATATTATGAGGATGAATAATAAACAAAAGTATTGAAACAATCTAAAAGTATCCGGGGAACACATGTACACACCACAAACATTTACTTCTGAATATTATTTCAGGATTGTGTAAGAGAGACTGAATAATCACATACTTATCTCATACTTGTCTAAGCAAAATACTTATGCAAAATTGGAGCATGAAAATGATAACATAATTTCTCAACCAGCAAGTTTTCAAGTTACTCCTTATAGATATCTGGAAAAGAAATACCAATAGGAAAATTTAGGTCAGAAAAGTGTGAGGATGAGAAGGCTGGGGTAGGTGAGAAACTACGAGAAAGAGAGAGAGAGAGAGAGAGAGAGAGAGAGAGAGAGAGAGAGAGAGAGAGAGAGAGAAGATTTATAATGGAGTAAGAGAAAGGGGAGTAGACTACCAAGTGAGTAAATTTCAACTCTGTAGTCACCACCTCATCAATCTCTACTTCTATCTGTATTCAATCTATTTACTTAACCACCAAATACTAAATTTCCAGTTTATGTGCAGGATGGCATAAGTGTTAAAGTGATGAGACCTCCTTAAAATAAAATCAATGATAATCAATGGTATATAACAAAGAATGTGGAAAACTCGTGAGATTTATGATACATCTCAGAAGGTAAAAATAAGCAGCAATTAATATAAGTTGTAAGAATTGATAGTGGGTTTTGAAATACAGCATTTAAGCTAAACCTTAAAGGATTGGATTTATATTTGAGGTATTGAAAGTATATAGGGACTATTTCTAAGTGGAGAGTGTCATGAAATCATTGGTACAGAAACATATGAAGAAGAGACTGTACTCATCAAAGACAATGATGACAATATGTAATGGTGGCTGGAAAAAAGCTTGGTGATTAAGAGTACTTGTTTTTCTTGTAGACAATGCATATTCAGGTCTCAGTAGCTACACGTTGTCTCAAAACCATCCATTACTACAGTTTGGGAGGCTCTGATGACCTCTGCTGATCTCTTCAGGTACTAGGGGCACACATATACATGTACATATATACATACAGGCAAAATACACACATGAAATAAATAAACCCAAAACTTTAGAAAACTTATAATAGAGCTTGACATGGTTGCTAACCCTCTTAATTCCAGTACATGGAAGTCTGAGGCTACCATTTAAATGAGACCTATCTCAAATGAAGTTAAGACTGGTAAATCACTTTGGGGATATTGCAGGAGGTTTCAAACACTAAAATCTTTTACTTTTATTGAAAAGTTGAGGGTAAGTATAGTCACTGCTTAATGGAGAACATCTAGCTTGACAAAAACAGATTGAAATGACAAGCTATATGTTTGTTTTCTATAGTTACATAGCCAATTAATACAAAATTACCAGCTTAAAGCAACACACATGTATTACCTCACAGTTTCTCTCAGCCAGGAGTCCAAAGATGGCATGGCTGACTTCTGTGATCAAAGTTTCACTAACATAGAAATTGGTGTGTGCTGTAGTGACATGGTCCTTTCAAATTTATTCACATTATGGTGGAATTTAATGGTTTCAGGAATAAGAGCTGCCTTTCCTGGCTGACTGTCAGACAACACCACTCTCAGATCCTAAAAGATAATTAATTTCTTTACCTCCAGTTTTAAATGTACAGTATAAATTTTATTTGTGTTCATTTCACCGGTTGATTCTCTGATTTCTTTCTTTTATGACCTGCAGATAGAGATTTATAGTCTTACCGAGTGAGTTATGACAAACCTCACAGAGGTTTCCCTTATCTCAGTTACCTGACTTGATATTTCATTTTTTGTTAATGCACTTATCATTAATATGTGAAGTTCATGAAAATAAAGTTAAATAGTTACTAAAATGAGAAATTCACAAATGCAACATCTGGTAGATTCCCCCTTCCCCTTGTCATTTACAGGAAGTGGAGTTAAAATACTTAGTAAGAATGATCCACAACTTTAATTACATCTAAAAATATTACCATAAATCAACCTAAGTTCATGTATACCCTAAGGGCCAGAAATCTTTGAAGCAATAGAAACTTCTGTTTACCGTAGTTCTTAGGACATTCATTTACATACATTCTATTTTGCTTGGTTAAATTGATCAATGCAGTTTACACACACATGTACACTAAAAATATTCTCATGCCCATGCACACCAAAATAGTCATTATATTGTGTTTCTGATAGATAGTTCTAACAAAAATATAATGTATGTCATTATTCAAATTGTAGTTTCTATCAGGTTTAAATGAGGTATAAACTATATTTTGAACATCTAGAATGAGGTTCTTCACAGTTTCTAGCCTTTTCAAATTAATCACGATGTGTTAAGCAACATCTCTTTTGAAAGACTGAAAATATAATATATATAATACAGTCTAGAAGAATTGTTTTGGAGAATCAAATACTGTATAATATAAAGCCAGCTAAATCATATGAGTTCATTCTTGGACTTGTCAGACTTGAAAAAATGTGATTGCTCTTAGTAATACATATAGATAAGATTCATAAAATGGATGAATCCATAAAAGGAATAACTATAAGCACTTACAAATTTGTTCCCTCCAAAGCATTGCATAATCTTTTTCCATTCTATATATTTATGGCATCAGTTGTATGCATATTTATGTTCTAAATAATGTCCATTTCTTATAAAATCATTTGTTCTGTAATATTTATTTTAATTGAATGATAAACTACATCAGAAAGCATATGTAAAGAGATTTGCAAGATCTCTATGCATATAAGAAAAGTAAATGAGTGGCAGATATGCCCCTCAGGAAGTACATACACTCTTGTTTGAAGACACTTTCTAGTCACTGCTAATTCTTGATGTGTTGGTGAATGGTTGATTTAAAGCATGTGATTCATTTAGAACACTAACTATATGTGTAATGACCACCCAAACTTCACTTACCTTGTGAGCATCAAAAATAGTCACAATCATCAGACTCTTTTATTTCTTTGCTATAGAAATTTGAATGTTGGTGACATCTTCTTTCCTAGAATACTGAGAACAGATCATGAACTTAATCCCTATTTAAGCTTACCTGAACTTTATGTTTCACATTAATTTTCTGAAGTCATTTTCTTTTATTTCAATGAGTTTGGTGATCAGCAAGAGGGCCCTGGGACATCTGCCCCCTCTAACCTGATCACGGTTTAATACATCAGTAACTGCATGAACTCAAGCAAACTAATCAGTGACAAGAATGGCCTGAGGACATAATGGTCTTCGTTTTCCTTGAGATTTGTAGATCTAAGAAACATCATGATCCTGAGTAAGTGATTTTGATCAGGGCTGCATCAATTGGCCATAAAATCCTGCCTGAAAGAAGGTGCTCACTTGTCTGAGATCACTCATCTTTTCCATAACTTGCCCCTAGGTCAGCCTTCAGGCAAGAAGGCCCTTTAGAGACTGAATCTCCACCATTTTCTGATCAACTATCTTAAAATGAATGTACCACCACACAAAAAAATTGTTACAGTTTCCTCAGTCAGGCAAATTGACATCAGTAATAAAAATGTACAATTACTTAAGTGGCAGTAAATTATATGTTTTACATGTGGACACTACAGACCACCAAATAAATTTCAATATCAGTTTGAAAATGGTGGATAATTGTGCTGACGTATAGCCTTACCTTGATAATAAAATACTAAAAGTATGAAATGATTGTTAAGCCCAACATAACATTCTAATGCTAAACAGAAAACAGTATTTGTTCAGTTTCATTAAAAAAATGCCTATAAATGTTTCTAAGAACACTGATATTGAGGTTCTGCATTTAGTGGTAAAAAGATGTTGTTTTGTATTCATGTACCTTTTTACCATTTTATATTAATGGGGCCATATACATTGTTTATAAATATCACACACACACACACACACACACAAACAAAAACTCAAAAATAAATAAAAACCACTGAATTTTGGTTTAAAAATAATTCTCTAGGTTTAAGTTATTGAGAGAATTCATTACATAGAAGCAAATAAGTATTTGGAGTAATTTCTTAACTTTAGCCTTATATGAATATCTGTCTTATCTATTTGTCAGAAGACAAGACTGAAATAACCATGTATATGAAAATTGCCTATAAGCATTTACAAGCTTCAAAGAAATATCATTGCTAAGAGACATATAAAATCTGTTTTTCTTAATTAAAAAATGCAATTGGCTATGATTCAATGGTTAATGGAAATGAATATGCTGTATTTAGCTACCTTTGAATTGAGGAATAAGTCAACTAGGAACCACAGGCATACAAATTACATAGAAAAAAATGATTAAAGGAATGTATTTGACATCATCATATCCTTGAAGTTATAAAAGATACATGACTAAATAGACATATATCTTAATTTTTGCTCTAATTTTAAGGCTAGGTTAAAACAATGATTTTTTTTTCATTTCCTTCATTTATTACATGAATAAAATATTTAAAGTCATACTTAAGAATAGGTGTTGCCTCAGGAATGGGAGCATACTAATGGTGATTGTTCCTGCAGGTCACTTCACTTGTTTGATAAAAATTTCTAAAAATATTCACTTAGAGTGGTTATAAAAATTCTACACACAATTCTACCTCTTGAATGTTTCAGCATTAAATTGGCATAACAAATTACTGATTAGAGAGTGAGAAAAATCATAATGTTTGGTAAGTAGGGAAGTGAGTAAAATCTGGAATGAATTGGGGGAGGGAAAATCACGGTCAAATATATTAAATGAAAATTTAATTTAAAAAATCTACAAGTGTATACTGATTAATAAAAAGCATAAAACCATTGGAAATATTTCTAAGTTAATAAAATTTTGGCTGATATATTTTTATATATAATGTAGATATATCAATTGAATTTTTGAAATTTTTAGATACATTTTAAGGAAAATCAAATCTTATCTGTTTTATAAACTGCTGATTTGTTAGATATTTAATTCAATCTCCACTGCTCATTCTACATTTTGCAAATCTATTTATTATAATCCACAAAACTAACACTGAAACACTGCAGGGCCTCTTCACAAAATTCCAATGAGGGTCTTAATTTTCTCCTGATTTAAGTATAGAACTTTAAGACACTCTGTGTTTATATATTGTAAATAGACACATTTCAAGTGTATGCTTAATGATCTCTCTAAAATGAAAAAAATCTATGTAAATATTAGTACCCTTTTACTTAATATCATTTCTATATTTAACCTATTTAATCTTATTCTGTGGTTTTAGAATACTGTAAACTATATATTGTCCTAAATGTGCTATATGAGAAAAAAATAGCCATGGAATAGTCTCAAGTTGGGGCAGTCATTGGTTGGCTATTTCGTCAGTCTCTGTTCCAAATATATTTGTGCACATCTTAGAAGTAAAACAAATTTTTGGTTGAAAGTTATGTGAGTAGATTGATGCCCCCTCCCTCCACTGGAAGTCCTAACAAGCTACAGGAGGTGCTCACCTTAGTCTCTATATCCCTCTTGAGACCCATCTCATGTGAGATGGCCATCCCCTGACACTATTAATGGTACTCTGCTATGCTTGCATACAGGAACCTAGCATAGCTTTCTCCTGAGATGTTTCATCTATCAATGAATGGAGGCAGATGCAAAGACCCATAGCCAAATATCAGACAGAGTCTGGACAGTTTTATAGAAGATTGGGGGTTGGAATTGAGCAAGGTGGAGGGGTCAAGGACACCACAAGAAGACATACAGAGTCAACTAACTTGGAGACATGGGGGTTCACAGAGCCTGGGCTGTGATCCCAAGGAGCACATAGGAGCTAGACCTAGACCCTGCACATTTGTAGCAGATGCACAACTTGGTCTTCATGTGGATCCCCTAACAAGAGCGGGAGGGCTCTCTGACTTGTTACCTACCATTAGATCCTCTTCCCCACTACCTGAATTGCCTGATTGGGCCTCAAGGGGAGAGGATATGTCTAGTCTTGCTGTGTTTAGATGTCCCAGGGAGGGGTGGTACCCAAGGGGGGACTCCCCTTCTCCTCAGAGAAGGGGAGGGGACAGTGGGAGAGGTTTATAAGGGTAGGACTTGGAAGAGAGGAGGGGGGGGTTGATTGGGATGTAAAATGAATTTTTTAAAAAGAAAAACAGATTTAGGTCTTTACACAGTTTCAGAATTTACTCAGTAATAATCAACTCACAATGACAGCAATTTCCTTAATAATTCTGATTGAGAAAAACAAAACTTATTTTAT
Source organism: Tokudaia tokunoshimensis (assembly GCA_036184795.1). Lineage (NCBI taxonomy): Eukaryota > Metazoa > Chordata > Mammalia > Rodentia > Muridae > Tokudaia > Tokudaia tokunoshimensis. The sequence continues at coordinate 127,100,201 of BTHU01000023.1, read as the reverse complement.
TTAAACTTTACTTCTCAATATTAACTCTTTGAACACACACTCGCACATGACATAGAGGCCATGAAGGAGATCAAGAGGTTTTGGGATCCTGAGAAGCAGAGAAGTTGATACAAATGAAAATATGGGAGGTGAGATAAGCTACTAGCTTGTAGTCTCTTAAAAGGAATTCTCTTCCTGTTGGTCCTCAACTGGCCTAGTGGATAGCCAGAGGATATATCAGTGGGGGCCATCATCATTGTAACACAAGGGATCTACATCTTTATGGGGCTCAGGTGAGAGAATTACATCTTCCTTGTTTCTATGTGTCAAAATAGTTCTCAGGCCTGTTTTTTCTGGCATTATTTTATTACACATATGTTGCTCAAAATGTCAGTTCATACTAATAAACTTATATAGTGGCATTCTCTTAATTCCCATGAGTTAGCCATTTATTACTCTGAGCTTTGGTGATGGTTCCAGATAGTATCATTCATATATTTTCTCAGGTTTGAGTCATCTTCCACCCACAAAATGGAATCAGAAGCTCCTTGTAATATGGTAGCTGTCAGGGCAAGGCCCAGTCCGAAATACCACTGTTTTTGTTTTGTTCATTGTTTTGTTTATAGTAACTTAAGGCAGAGTGATCTAAATTTATACAAGCTACTAATTGTTATTTGCTTTTCTCTATTTATCCTGACCTATGCCCAAAACATTTGTCTGAATTGCATCAGAGAAATCTCAGGAGTACCACAGAAATTATCTAAGAGATGCCTGGTATCATCCTAACTTCTAATCTTATGCTAAAACATATTTAGAATCAAGATGAATACAGTCTCAAGCATATTTTTACATTTTACATTTTCTTTGGTGGTCTTTCAGTGTTCTAAGCTATAAAATATGAAACGATTTATACAAGAAAAATAAGCCATGAAATATGGCAGCAATATTTTTTAAGGACCTAAGTGCTACTTCAAATTGAAGCAAATTTCTCCATTGCTAGAAATATTTTAACAATATATAAATAATATTTGTGTAAATGAGAAATTTGTTATGCTATGCAAGATTAATGTATATAAATGAAAAACATCACAAATATTATACAAATTATAAATACATACATTTATGTACATATATATATATATATATACTCCCCTAATTTATACCCAGTTTCCCTTAGAACTTCCTACCTATAAATACTGATACTGAGAGTATAACCATTCTATACATCAAAATATGGGTGAAAAGTTTAATGCTTAATAGGTAACCAAACCAAGATGAGGACTTTGTGCAAATAGAACTTGGAAGGTAAAGAATAAAGTTAGCTTCTCTTGAGGAATGTCCTATAAAATTCAAGAAGTACAAAAAGACATTTGTTCAACCATGTGGAGAAGAACAAAGCCCATAAGCAAGGGAAAAGGAGAGATATAAGTTAATAGATCCTTATGATATTTGTGTCTGTTACTCCCTCAAGCCTAGTTGGATTCCTGTTTCTGAGTCTCATGAAATTTCTGACTTTACTTGTATTTCCCTACCTTCTTATTATTATTTCACTTGTATGCCTTTTGCTTTCAAGCCAATGATTACATAAATTATCCCATAAAAATACACAATTTGTTCCCAGAGCATTATTCATTAAAAATGAAAATGGATAATGGATTTTTAAAAATAAGGTTAATTTTGGTTTATGAGCTGATATGAGACATGGTGGGCTAATGGGTGTCAAAGGGTAGGATATTTGGCTGCACATCTAAGTCTAGGACTATCAATTACAAAATGACTTGGACTTAGCATCCTGTGAGCTTAGATAACAAGACAAAACTTGTTTGTGGAAGCAAATTATTTTTAATTCAAAATCAACTTATGAGTTAGAACCACAAATATCAAAACAAAAAAAAGTTAAGAAGTGATATCTAGAGAACAGACTGAGTTCATGAATGCTGAGGGAAGGAAATCAGAACATGTGTGGTTAAGGTATGTGGTCAATAGGTCAAAACAAGTAGATCCACTACAAGGAGCAGAATCTTTAGAGTCAGTATAGGGATGGTAGAAAAACTTTAGGAATGAAACAGAAAAGGGATGATGAACCAGGAATATAAAGACAGCAATACTGAGACTAGAAGAGACAGATAGATTTCCATTGAAAAAGACAAAGAAAATGATTGAGGTGCATCATTAGGTTAATAAATTTCTGTCACAATGCTAGCTGTGTCTGCTTTACAGACATAATTCTTCATTAGGCTGGACTGGTCTGCATTGCAGAGAGAAAATTAGTTAGATATGAACTTTAATTTTCTTTACCACTTAGGCTTTACAGACTGTCCATCCTGTGTCTTCTTGTTCAGAATACATTTGGATATAAACATTGAACAGAAGAATAAATGCGATCCTTTAATATCTGTCTGTAAAAAGAAAAGCTAAAGATTCATCCATTCATCATGGATTGTACAGGACCCACACAGCAATAAAGTGAAACAGTTACCTTTGAAAGTTTTCAAGAGAGAGGCCAATAAGGAATTCATTTGCTCTCCAGTCATTCTCTTTAGGCATGAATACTTCTGAAATACCTGTGAGACGGAGACTCAGAAGGGAAAACATCAATCATGCAAAATAAATTAAGTGTGTTTTGGATTTCCAAACACTTTTCAAATGTATGTGCTTTAGTAAACATGAACAAATCTCTCTGCCTTCTGAAAGTACAGTTAGCTTAAGTTTATTCATATTCGTGGATTTAAAATTGAAAAAGGCTTAATTTCCTTTCATTTCTAAAACCAGTCAAGAACCAAATATTCTGCAATTCTTTGATAGGTAACTGATTAGGATGAGGTTTCTCTTCTCTATTACAGTTTTAAATGAGAACACAGCAAAGATAATAATCTACAGTAACAGCAAGATTTGAAACAAAACCAAAAATCGTTGTATGAACACATATAGAAACATCCTGGAGAAACAAGAATGAAGGATCTGTGTTTACTAATTTTCTGTACTAGCATACTTATTTTAATGAAAATTAGGGTTTCTTGTACAGATAGCACATTTTTTTTAACTAAAAGATTTTAAGACTACATACAAAAGACAATGCTATGTAGTTTATTCATTAAAAGTATTGATTCAAGAACCAAATCTCAATTGTGTGTCTGTTTTACCTCTATAAGGTGAAAAATGCCAGATGAAGAATAATTGAAAATCAGCCGAGGTGGACAAAAATTTGTTATGAAAATTGAAAAAGGGGTCTAAATGATAACAAGGGTAGTGCTAGGTGAAGTAATGTCTTACAGAGGAGATTTCAAGGATTACTTAACTAATAGGGTGACTTTAAGAATACCCAAATGGAATGAACACCAGGAAGACAACTGTCTCCCTCTCTTCCCTCCTTCCTTCTCACCTTTTCTAATGTTTCTGCTTCCAAACACAAAGTTAGCAACAAAGATTGTTATCCCAAAGGAAAAAAAAGCAGTATTTTAGTATTATCTGTAATACTACAGATAATTTAGCCAAGGCAACATCTCAGTGGGAAAGGAATTGTCTTGCAAACATAAGAACCTGAGTTCAGATCTCTGACACTTATATAAAGGGATAGCAGTGTCTACATACTAGTGCAATCACACATATGGGGAAGCAAAGAGAGGAGCATCTCTGGGCCTCTTTGGCCAGATAGTTTAGCCATTCTGTGAGTTCCAGTTTTAGGAAGTGTCCATCTAAACAAATACGGTGTGGACAACTGATTGGGGGAAACTCAAAATGTCAACCTCCAACATGTTGCTTTTACACTCTCATGCAAATGAATACATACTTGAATGTACACATAAAACACACATGCTCAGTTATTTTATATGCATTTGTATGTATAGGGTGTATGCTCTCAAATTTGCACATGTGGAAGTCAGAGAACAGTTTTCAGAGGTTTGTTTTCTCCATCTACCATGAAAATTCCAAGAACTAAATTAAGGTACTCAGATTCCGTAGCATTGGTTTTGAACTTGAAGCCATTTTGCTGATATCACAACTTAAAAAACAAACCAATAAATGAGAAATAATATGAAGTACAGGGCATACTACCAAGACCAACTCATGCATATGTACAGTATCCTCTTATGGAATGATCTTTTTGTAGTACTAATGAGTGCAAACCTGTAAGGACAAGCTTCAAGGGATTCTGGAACACAAAGACTAAGTGTAAAGATAATAATCACTAAATGCAGGAAAGTAAACTTTCTGCATGCTTGGAATAATAGGAGAAAAAACATATAAACTAAATCTGGGTGATAGGAACACATGTCTAGGTACACATATTAAACAGGAATATCTGGAATCAAGAGTGGGGACCGGCTCCAGTGACTGGGAAGTTGGGACAGCCAGGTTCTGAGACAGACAGGCATAATATCGCTTGGGTCTCGGGCGGCTTGTGTGTATGTGGCTCCCAAGTGCTGGGCTGATCTGCAGTAACCAGCACGCCAGCTCTGCTGTGGGACTTCTGCCTGGCAGAGGGACGCCCCATCACCCCCCCCCCCAGGAGAGATCACACACCCCTGCACAGGGCAGGAGCCTACAAGCCTCCCTTTGGCGACCTCTGCTCCAGGAATCCACTAGGCTGAGCCTTTAGATGTGCAAGGCCTCCCCAATATAAGATCACTTGGGGCAAGGCACATTAGGGCTCCAAAGTCACTCAGGAGCAGGCAGGCCCCAGAAATCGGTGCCAGGGGAATCCTGGTAATCCAGGGGGGGCAGAAATAGCTTTGCAGGCTCACAGGAGGTCCAACCAACAGCCAGTGGCAGCAGGACCAACTAACACCAGAGGTATCCAGATGGCAAAAGGCAAACGTAGGAATGTTACTAACAGAAATCAAAGTAATGTGGGACCATCCGAACCCAACTCTCCAACAGCAGCAAGTCCTGGATACCCCACCACATCCGAAAGACAAGATCTGGATTTAAAATCACTTCTCATGATCCTATTAGAGGATCACAAGAAGGACACAAATAAATCTCATAAAGAGTTACAGGAGACCATGAATCAACGGTTAGAAGCCCTTACAAAGGAAACACAAAAATCGCTTGGAGAAATGCGGGAGAACATGGATCAAAAGAGGGAGGCACACAAGGAGACAACACAAAAATCGCTTAACGAGATGAATCAACGGGTAGATGCACTCACAAAGGAATCACAAAATTTGCATAAAGAAATGCAGAAGAAAATGGGTCAACAGATGGATGCCCATAAGGAGGCAACACAAAAATTGCTTAAAGAAATGAATCAAAGGTTAGATGCCCTTACAAAGGAAACACGAGAACTGCTTAAAGAAATGCAGGAGACGATGGATCAACAGATGGAATCCCATGAGGAGGAAACACAAAAAACGCTCAGAGAAATGCAGGAGAACGTGGGTCATCAGGAAGAAATCCTGAAAGAGGTAATGCAAAAATACCTTAAAGAAATACAGGAAAATAAAAACAAACAAGTGAAGGATCTCGGCAAATCCATCCAGGAACTAAAAAAGGAAGTAGAAACAACTAAGAAATCACAAAGGGAGACAACTTTGGAGATAGAAAACCTTGGGAAGAAATCAGGAGTCATAGATGCAAACATCAACAATAGAATACAAGAGATGGAAGAAAGAATCTCAGGTGCTGAAGATTCCATAGAAAGCATCGACTCAACAGTCAAAGAAAATGCAAAATGCAAAAAACGTGTAACCCAAAACATCCAGGAAGTCCAGGACACAATGAGAAGACCAAACCTAAGGATTATAGGTATAGATGAGAGTGAAGATTTGCAACTTAAAGGGCCAGTAAACATCTTCAACAAAATTATGGAGGAAAACTTCCCTAACCTAAAGAGAGAGATGCCGATGAACGTACAAGAAGCCTACAGAACTCCAAACAGACTGGACCAGAACAGAAATACCTCCCGTCACATAATAATCAAAACACCGAATGTTCTAAACAAAGAAAGAATACTAAAAGCAGTAAGAGAAAAGGGCCAAGTAACATACAAAGGAAGACCTATCCGAATCACATCAGACTTTTCACCAGAGAATATGAAAGGCAGAAGATCCTGGGCAGATCTCATGCAGACACTAAGACAGCACAAATGCCAGCCTAGACTACTATACCCAGCAAAACTCTCAATCACCATAGATGGAGAGACCAAGATATTCCATGATAAAACCAAATTTTCACAGTATCTTTCCACAAATCCAGCCCTGCAACGGATAATAGGTGGAAACCTCCAATACAGGGAGAAAAACAACACCCAGGAAAAAATGAGATAATAACCTTCTTGAATCAAACCCAAAAGTAGATAACCACTCAAACATAAAGATAGCGTCAAGAATGGCAGATGGCAATAATCACTATGCCTTAATCTCTCTTAATATCAATGGTCTCAATTCCCCAATTAAAAAACATAGACTAGCAGACTGAATACGTAAACAGGACCCAGCATTTTGCTGCATGCAGGAAACGCACCTCAGTGTCTAAGACAAACACTACCTCAGAGTGAAATGCTGGAAAACAATTTTACAAGCAAATGGCCCCAAGAAACGAGGTGGAGTAGCCATCCTAATATCAGATAAAATTGATTTTCAACCTAAAGTCATCAAAAAAGACACAGAAAGACACTACATACTGATCAAGGGAAAAATCCACCATCAAGAACTCAAAATTCTGAATATCTATGCTCCAAATGCAAGGGCACCCTCATTCGTAAAAGAAACTTTACTAAATAAAACTCAAAGCACACATCGCACCGCACACAATAATAGTGGGTGACTTCAACACTCCGCTCTCTGAAATGGATCGTTCAGGAAAGCAGAAACTAAACAGAGACACAGTGAATCTAATTGAAGCCTTGGACCAAATGGAACTAACTGATATATATAGAACATTTCATCCTAGAGCTAAAGAATACACCTTCTTCACAGCTCCTCATGGTACCTTCTCCAAAATTGACCATATAATTGGTCACAAATCAGACCTCAACAGATACAAGAAGATAGAACTAATCCCATGCCTCCTATCAGATCACTATGGAAAAAGGGTGGTCTTCAATGGCAACAAAAACAAAAGAAAACCCACGTACACATGGAGGCTGAACAATGCTCTACACAATGATAACTTGGTCAAGGTGGAAATAAAGAAAGAAATCAAAGACTTTTTGAAAGTTAATGAAAATGAAGGCACAACATACTCTAATTTATGGGACACAATGAAAGCAGTGCTAAGAGGAAAATTCATAGCCCTGAGTGCCGCCAAAAAGAAACAGGAGACAGCATACACTAACAGCTTAATGGCACACCTGAAAGCCCTGGAACAAAAAGAAGCAAATACACCAAAGAGGAGTAGAAGGCAGGAAATCATCAAACTCAGGGCTGAAATCAATCAAGTAGAAACAAATAAGACCGTACAAAGAATCAACAAAACGAGGAGTTGGTTCTTTGAGAAAATCAACAAGATAGATTAGCCCTTAGCCAGACTAACAAGAGGGCACAGAGATAGTATCCAAATATAATAAAATCAGAAACGAAAAGGGAGAGTTAACAACAGAAACTGAGGAAATTCAAAAAATCATCAGATCCTACTACAAAAAACTGTATTCAACACAACTAGAAAATCTTGAGGAAATGGACAATTTCCTTGACAGATACCAAGTACCACAATTAAATCAGGATCAAATAGACCATCTAAACCATCCTATAAGCCGTGAAGAAATAGAAGTTGTCATTGTAAGCCTTCCAACCAAAAAAAGCACAGGTCCAGATGGTTTTAGTGCAGAATTCTATCAGACCTTCAAAGAAGACCTAACACCAATACTCTTCAAACTGTTCCACAAAATAGAAACAGAAGGAACACTTCCCAACTCGTTCTATGAAGCCACAATTACACTAATACCAAAAGCACACAAAGATCCCACAAAGAAAGAGAATCTCAGGCCAATCTCTCTTATGAATATCGATGCAAAAATACTCAATAAAATTCTTGCCAACCGAATCCAAGAACACATCAAAACGATCATTCACCACGATCAAGTAGGCTTCATCCCAGGGATGCAGGGATGGTTCAATATAAGGAAATCCATCAATGTAATCCACTACATAAACAATCTCAAAGAAAAAAACCACATGGTCATCTCATTAGATGCTGAGAAAGCATTTGACAAAATTCACCATCCTTTCATGCTAAAGGTCTTGGAAAGATCAGGAATTCAAGGCCCATATCTAAACATAGTAAAAGCAATTTACAGCAAACCGGTAGCCAGCATCAATCTAAATGGAGAGAAACTTGAAGCAATCCCACTAAAATCAGGGACTAGACAAGGCTTCCCTCTCTCTCCATATCTTTTCAATATAGTACTTGAAGTTCTAGCTAGAGCAATTAGACAACAAAAAGAGGTCAAAGGGATACAAATTGGAAAGGAAGAAGTCAAACTATCACTATTTGCAGACGATATGATAGTATACTTAAGCGACCCAAAGAACTCCACCAGAGAACTCCTACAGCTGATAAACGACTTCAGTAAAGTGGCCGGATATAAAATCAACTCAAGCAAGTCAGAAGCCTTCCTATACTCAAAGGATAAGCAGGCTGAGAAAGAAGTAAGAGAAATAATACCCTTCACGATAGCCACAAACCATATTAAGTATCTTGGCGTGACTCTAACCAAACAAGTGAAAGATCTGTATGACAAGAACTTCAAGTCTCTGAAGAAAGAAATTGAAGAAGACCTCAGAAGATGGAAAAATCTGCCATGCTCATGGATTGGCAGGATTAATATAGTAAAAATGATCATCTTACCAAAAGTAATACACAGATTCAATGCAATCCCCATCAAAATCCCAACTCAATTCTTCATAGAGTTAGAAAGAGCAATTCAAAAATTCATCTGGAATAACAGAAAACCCAGAATAGCTAAAACTGTTCTCAAGAGTAAAAGAACCTCTGGGGGAATCAGTATCCCGAACCTCAAGCTGTACTACAGAGCAATAGTGTTAAAAACCGCATGGTATTGGTACAGTGACAGACATGTAGATCAATGGAACAGAATTGAAGACCCAGAAATGAATCCACACTCCTATGGTCACTTGATCTTTGACAAAGGAGCTAAAACCATCCAGTGGAAAAAAGATAGCCTTTTCAACAAATGGTGCTGGCTCAGCTGGAGGTCAACATGCAGAAGAATGAAAATTGACCCATTCTTATCTCCTTGCACTAAGCTCAATTCTAAGTGGATCAAAGATCTCCATATAAAACCAGACACACTGAAACTAATAGAAGGGAAACTAGGGAAGAACCTTGCACATATGGGCACAGGGGAGAATTTCCTGAACAGAACTCCAATAGCTTATGCTCTAAGATCAAGAATAGACAAATGGGACCTCATTAAATTACAAAGTTTTTGCAAGGCAAAAGACACTGTCAAAAAGACTAAGCGGCAACCAACTAACTGGGAAATGATCTTTACCAACCTTACATCCGACAGAGGGCTAATATCCAATATATACAAAGAACTCAAGAAGTTAAACTCCAGAGAGGCAAGTAACCCTATTAAAAAATGGGGTACAGAGCTAAACAAAGTGTTCTCACCTGAAGAATATCTAATGGCTGAGAAGCACCTAAAGAGATGTTCATCATCCTTAGTCATTAGGGAAATGCAAATCAAAACAACCCTGAGATTCCATCTCACACCAGTCAGGATGGCTAAGATCAAAAACACAGGAGACAGCAGTTGTTGGCGAGGATGTGGAGAAAGAGGAACACTCCTCCACTGCTGGCGGAATTGCAAGCTGGTACAACCACTCTGGAAAGCAGTCTGGCGGTTCCTCAGAAAACTGGGCATGACACTCCCGGAGGATCCGGCTATACCACTCCTGGGCATATACCCAGAGACTTTACCCGCATGCAATAAGGACACATGCTCCACTATGTTCATAGCAGCCTTATTTATAATAGCCAGAAGCTGGAAAGAACCCAGATGTCCCTCAACGGAGGAATGGATTCAGAAGATGTGGTATATCTACACAATGGAATACTACTCTGCAATTAAAAACAATGAATTCACGAAATTCCTAGGCAAATGGTCAGAACTTGAAAATATCATCCTTAGTGAGGTAACCCAATCACAAAAGAACACACATGGTATGCAGTCACTGATAAGGGGATATTGACCCAGAATCTCGGAATACCCTAGACACAATCCGCATATCAATAGATTTCTAAGAAGATGGAAGGAGAGACCCCTGGTCCTGGAAAGACTGGATGTAGGGGAACGCCAGGACAGAGTAACGAGAGGGGGTTGAATGGAGAAAAGAGGGAGGGAAGGGGGCTTATGGGACTTTCGGTGAGGGAGGAAACGGGAAAGGGGAAATGTTTTGGAATGTAAATTAAAAAAAATAAAATAAAATAAATAATAATAAAAAAAAAAAGAGTGGGGACCACAGAAAGACTTGGCAAAGAGAGACCAGAAGAAATGAAAGTACCATGGTAATTTATGAAATTCTCAAAAATAAAAATATAAAGATCTTTCACATCATGTATCCTGCCAAATGCTAGAAAGGGTGGAAACTTCATTTCTACTTGATTTCCTGCTTTCCACTTCTTTTGTGCTTTTGGTTGTTTTTCTGTGAAACCTAACAACCATATGTAGACTCCTTTGAGAAACTACGTGGTAGCAAATGTCATGAAGAAGATGTTGAATGTTTGTGCTCATTTCCTCACTCCCTGTGGCCACTATGACCTTGGCATCATGAATTCAAGTGGAGATGCCCAAAGCTTGAAACATCAAAAGGTCTCTCTCTTCAGAGGTCACAGACACACAGAAACCTGCCTAGTCCTAAAGCTAATGTCATGTGAATTAGAAACGAGCTTTTATTCTGAGAAGCTACTGGGATGTCAGTGTTATTTCCAGGGAGTAATAGATGTTACACACAGTGCGATGCTGGGTAATGTAGCTCTGGGGGCTATTTATAGAGTGTTTGTATATGCCTTTGTGTATGTTTAATAGCAGATGCCACTCCACATGTTTATAGAAATTGAAAGAATAAAAAGATGTTGTTTTTAAAAAAAGCAGTAATATCTGAAAAATATAAATGTACTTAAAATTTGTAAAGACAGGAGAAAAGTGAACTTCTAAGAAAAATGGAAAACTAAGTAAAGATTTTGAAGGGAAAAATTAAAACAAGTGTTAAGTAAAATAATGAAGATTAAATGCTTAACATGCTATTTAATGAAGGGAAGTTATTCCAGCATACAGTTTTGTTGGTTTGTTTAATTTTTATAGTTTTGCATCTATTTTGTACTTTTCTCGCCATACTGATAATTCTGAGTAATATAGTTACATTAATTATATTTACCATATTCCAGTCCTCCTCCCTCTCCCTCTCCCTCTCCCTTTCTCCTTCCTTCCTCCTCTCTCTCTCTCTCTCTCTCTCTCTCTCTCTCTCTCTCTCTCTCTCTCTCTCTCTCTCTCTCTCTCTCTTGCTCAAACTGAAAAATCTGTGATCAGCTGACATCCATGGTTAGTATTCTCAGGACCACTGTTGTCTTCACACTTGTACAGGTGAATCATAAAGGTAAGAAATTTCAAATCAGATTCCTAAATGTACAGAAATTAGTATAGATATTGACCTTAATGTTAAGCTTATGAACACTGCAATATATATAATAAGTCCTACATGTACCAACAAAACCTGGGAGTGAATATTTTAGAATATATATATATTCAGATGATCTTTACAGTAAGATTATTAAGATGTCTTCAGGTTTGTTTCATGTTTTCAACTAATAAAAAAGTAAGTTATTTTATCTTAAAAAGTAATTGTGGCATACAGCAACAAATACTTTAAAAAATTATATTAAATAAAAGATACACAGTATAAAATTTATGTGTTAGAAGATACCAATTGTATGACATTTCAGAAAGGTCAAACTCATGAAAATTCATACTAAATATAGACCAATTGCTGGCTGCCAATAACTTGGTGTAGGAAGAAAGGATTAACTACAAAGGGACATGAAGGAACTTTTTGATATGCTGAAAATGTTCTAAAAGTACATGTCTTACAGCTCATAAAACTTAATATTCCAAGTGGGTGAAATTTACTGAATATAAATTATGACTCAGTAAAATCACCTCAAACTGAACTTGTTTTGCTATGTTTTAGTTGTCCTGATGTACCATGGATATCAACATAGCTCCAAAGGTGCTTCTTATTTAATAGTTTCTTCAAGTCTATTGAGCTATTTTAGAACTTTCCAAGAACCAACCAAACATAGAGACAACAGAATAAGCATTGGCTTAGAGAAAAGGCATCATGCCATGTCAATGTCTTTAAATGTATACACTAGCTTTAATTTCTTTCTCATGATTGTTTTTGCTAATGCCTAGCCAGTGTCTTCTGAACACATCAATATTTCCAGGTTCTTCTCTTGTTTGGGGTGTGACAAGTTTTCTTTTTTATTTTTTTCACTTTTTTAAATTCAAAATATTTTTTCTCACATAATATGTCCTGATTTGTTTCTATTTCCTCCTTCCTCCCAGCTCCTCCTTGCCTCTCTTCCCTTCTTGTCTCTCATTACAAAACAAACAAGCTTCTAAGGGATAATAATAAAATATAACAAAATATAATATAATAGTAGAAAACATGCCCTTAAACTCTGTTATCTTTCCAATACCTAGTCTTTGCATCTTTAAGGGACATCAAAAGAGTGAGAATGAAGTTATGCTAGAATGCTGCAAGAGTAATGGAGAATGTAGTTTGAGTGAGAGAAGACAGTGAGGTCATGTATGTTCTGGGAGGTTATGACCACAAATTTGACATGGATTGCCATTGGTACAGTTTTTAACAGAAGAGGGACAGGATCTGATTTCCAGGTTAGCAGACTGACTTTGGTTACAGTATTAGGTAGAGAATGTGGAGATAAGAATGTGATCAATGAGAAGGAACTGTCTAGTTTTCTTTCATCCTTTTTGTGATTTACCTATTTTTACTTTTATGTGTGTATGGGTACTTTGTCTACATCAATTTTGTTTTGTATGTCTCCACCACATGCTCACTGGAACTGGAGTTAGAGATAGTTTTAGCCTCCATGTGTGTGCTAGAAACTGAGCCTAGGTCTATTTCAAGAACAGCAAGTGCTCTTAACTGCTGAGTCATTTCTATAACCCCTGCTTTATTTTAAAATGAAAGCAATCTTTCATATGTATGTATTTCATGTGAGTGCTAGCCACATTGCATGTCCTAAGCTCCTTTGTAAAAGGTTGTAGTATTAAATTAATATATATCCTTTAAAACTATGTTAAGATTTCTTATTAAAGTAGCTTCATCAGTGGTCAACATTCTATATATCTGCACAAAAAGCAAACTACAAAGATTGATATAAGAAGCTTACCATTAGATTTGTAATAGTGCCAAAATAGGGATACTTTACTAAAGGGAGGTGAAAACCTGTGTCTACCAACTTCTGTAGTTCTTGTCACCACTATAATTGCGACAAATATAGCCAATGCCTTGTTCTTTTTCAGGGCATTTTGTATTAGTTGTGTGACAACTTGTAAGTTATTTGTTTTCTCACCACCTGGAAAAGAAGGGGTTGTTGTTTAATATGACACTGGAAAACATGCAAAGGATAATAGCTTATAAAGAAGTCCTAGAAAATTGAATTGTTGTCAAAATATAGTTTCACAATATATATCAATAATATATAGTTACACATAAGGGATAAGTGTTCACATGTTTCTAATGTGACTTTATTTATTTATCTTTAATCTTCTTTTACAGTCCAGTAATTATCCCCCTCCCAGTTTGCCCTCTGACTCTTCATTATCCCACACCTCCTCCCCACCCCATCTCCAACTGGATGTCCTCACCCCTCCCCTTACCCTGAACCCACCAGTCCTCCCTACTCCCTGGGGCCTCAAGTCTCTTGAGGGTTAGGTACATCTTCTCTCACTGAGGCCAGTCCAGGCAGTCCTCTTCTATATATGTGTTGGGGGCCTCATATCTGTGATGTATGCTGCTTGGTTGGTAGCTCAGTGTCTAAAAGATCCAATGGATTCAGGTTAATTGAGAGTGCTGGTCTTCCTATATGATCACCCTCCACTCATCTTCTTCCAGCTTTTCCCTAATTCAACTACAGGGATGACAAGCTTCCATCCATTGGTTGGATGTAAGTATCTCCATCTGACTCTTTCAGCTGCTTGTTGGGCCTTTCGGAGGGCAGTTGTGATAGGCTCCTATTTGTAAGAACACCACAGCATCAGTAATAGTGTCAGGCCTTGGAGCCTCCCTTTGAGTTGGATCTCAATTTGGTCCTGTCACTGGATCTCCTTTCCCACAATCTCTTCTCCAGTTTTGTGCCTGCAGTTCTTTCAGAGAGGATCAATTCTGGGTCAGAATTTTTGACTGTGGGATGGCAACTCCATCTCTCCACTTGATGTCCTGTCTTTCTGCTGGAGGTGGAATCTCACTTTCCCCACGGTAGTCCATTTCATCTATGGTCCCTCCCTGTGAGTTCTGAGAATCTCTTACCTCCCAGGTCTCTGGTACATTCTAGAACCCCCCCTCCTACCTCTGTCCCTGTGAATCCACTAACAATGCAGATACAGTGGTCATTGTTTCATCTATCCACACATAGATCTCCTTGGATACATGGCTGACTGGCACATTCATCAAAGTTGAATTCACAGTGGTCTTCATGGACTGTAGGTCCATAGTCACAGAAGTAAATCCCAAGAGCATAGTGACATGTGGTACCATGTAGACATGGCTGGGATCTACATTCATCAATTTCCAACTCACAGTTCACACCACAATACATTTGAGGATAGACATATTTATTTGTCTTAATGACATTTTTCCTGTTTAGGAATTTAGGTCCAAAGTCTACATATGGTTCTTTTTTAAAAAAATCATTATACTGAATTTACATGCCTAACTGAGAATATAATTGAGGAGTTTAACAAAGCAAGAACCTTTACAAAAAGTCTCACATTGAATGCATCCATTCATATTTCCCTATTCACAATTCACTGAACTTCACAGGAAAATGTCAAGGATAAATATTCTTCAAATGTTTCCATTAAATAGATAAACATAGTAACCTTGTAGTCTTTGATTTTACCTATATTACTGAATTTGTATGTTAAAGTAAACTAATACTAAAACTTTGATTACAAATCTTTAATATCTCCATGTATTCATCTTTTATTAATATAGGAAGAAAGCAGATGTGTTATACTCCTATAAAGGATACTAAAGCCCTGTTTCAACTTTCAGATGAGTCACTAACATATGCGGGGAAGATTTTAAATGCTGTGGAATATTTTTCTTCTTCAACTCTCAAACTGATATGTACCTGAATCACTGTCAGGAGTAAAATATAAGGATTCAAAAGGCAAGAATTCCACTTGCAGAACTATAAGATGAAGCTTCAAATCCTCAAAAATTTTTCTGGCTCTTTAAGAGCATTTCATAAGGTCAGATAAGATGTAGGACACATGGGCAGTACTACAAGACCTGGCAGCTACAACAGAGAAAGGCACACAGTTCCCAGATGTAAAATCATTCTCATTTTAAGAGAATGAAAATGAGGCCACCTGACAGAGAATCATTGCTCACTGGAGACAAAGAATTACCTATAAAATATTTTTTTCTGGAAAAATACTCCACATGTTGACATTTAGAACACTTTAATTTTTCAGTTCCTGAAATTCTCATTTGTTCACAGGCAAATTCATTTCAAGGGTTTTCAATAACTAGTTCCTGTCTTTCCTAGAGACTTACTAGAGAATAGTCTTTTTTGAGGGTTCCAAAATGATATATCTCTTCAAATCACAAATATTACTTGACGTATGACAGAGTAGAATTAAAAAATAAAGTTTGTATTTTCAAGGCAATTTAACACTGACTTCTGTAACTGTTCCTATGAGCAGTGTCTAGAATCCTGCCATTTTCACTAAACCTGTGTAAACTGAGTAGAATAAAGATAACAAATGCGATACACTTAGGGTGAGGGCATAAAACATAGGCCAGAGCTTCAGTCCACTAGTAAACTCAAGATGGTTTGTTTCTCTCCATGTTCTATAAAACACATTTTAAATTCACAGACATTTGACATGAATTTACAGCCTGAATTGAGACCATATTACATGCTCAGGGCTTTTGTTTTTCTAAATGTTGTCTGCTTATGCATATTCCACATTAAGGCTGCACCTCCACTTAAATAGATCTCTGGAATGAAACACTACTGTCACAAGCATACAATAAACAAGCACATTAGTAAGACACAAGTGTTTGTGCCTTGAGAGAATATCTCTATAATTCTTTCTCCATTACTATACTACAAAAATCATGGCCTGATATCTCAGAAGCTTAAGAAGTCAATGATCTTCTGTAATTCCAAAAGAAAATCCACTTCCCATGTTTGAACTGCAAATTATTTATTTAGGGAATGATGGATTTAGACTATTGGCAAAACATTTAAAAATCTTGAGATACATGGAATCACTTTTTAAAAAAATAAATCTTTGTATTCTGTCCCTCCACACAGATCCAGTAAGAATGGACTATAGTGCCAGTGTCTCTATCATAATTATAGAACATCAAAAATAGGTGTTCTCAGACTACATTCTAATAAACAATATACATAAAAAATAATTCCCTGCTCAAAAGTTCCACAGTTATATAAGGGACTGTCAAGAAATAAGAACACTTAAAGAAGATAAGAAATAAAATTATGTGAATTTACTATGCTGTCAAAAATAGCAGAGGAGAGGTAACCTTATATAATGTGCATTTATTATACTTAGAAGGAAAATGAAATTCCAATGCCATGAATTTACACAACAGTGTCCTGATAAATTAAATGAGTTTTATAGCTGCAAAAATCCACATATAAGTTTGTTAAGTTAGAGTGTCACATAATTCTCCTCTGTCATAAAACATCCTTGAATATAATGTCCTTATTTGACTATGAAAGTATAGTGCACATGTACAGTCCACACATTCAAGGTATTTGATTTGATTTCCCAGAAGGAAGTAATTGCTTCTTTCCTTCACAATATCTTTTGTAATTAGAGGCATAATCTCAACAAGTTCGTGGATAGTGTTAATGGTTCTTACCATGACCAAAGGGAAAAGAGGCAATTAAACTCATCTGAGATTTTAGACTCAATACCTCCAAACGTCTAGACAATAATAGTGATGTGGACAATGACCATCCCTGTGGAAAATATTCCATTAATCTATTAAAAAGATCAAGGTTAAAAAAATATTGTTAACATTTCTGAGTGAAGGAGGACTTACATCATGTTGCACAGTGTGACCTTGAATTGGATCAAAACAAACTGCATCTCTTTAACATAGCATCTGTTGTTATCCTCTTTCCTGAGATAATATTTTTTCTACTTTTAAAAAGTGTTTTCCTCAGGGAATAATCACATCTTTGAACAAGAAAGGTGGGGCCTAACTAACTATGGTTTGAATTTCCTTTGCCCAGAGATTACTCTTCCAAGAAGTAATGAAAAACTTTGCAGGTCTCAAGTTTATTTTTTGTGAAGACCATCCATATTTTGAATAGTTGTTCTTATAAGTTAGAGTTTTAAGATGACACCGTAGCTGTTTCCTTCTCCAGAGTCTGAGCTCATCAAGGAGAGCACTCATTTTGCTTTTTTTGTCATATTTTCAATATGTCTCTTGCAATCTAGATGGTTGTTATTGTATATACTTAGAAAATAATTATTTTTTGAGGCAAATAAAGAAAATCCAGGAAGTACAATGAATATGTGAGTGATAGCACAAGAGAATCCAAGCAATCAACATCAAACTTTTCCCAGAATTTGGAGCTGTGCTACTACCAGTGGTGGTGGCATGGTTAAATTATTTTTTTTAAATGTACTCAGCTATCTGAGATGAAACTTCTGCTCCAAGTTGATAGTATCACGATGAAGTCAGCATGTGCTCAGGAAAACAGGAGGGAGAATTGTCTTTCCCTCAGGACTGAGTGCTGAGAATGAGCTGTGATGCCAAACAAAGCTATGAGACTATTCTCAAAAGTTATCTAAACAAGTCTAGAGTAAAGTGATGTAACTTTCCTTTGAATGCTCTTCAAACTCACTCCAGAGTGACAGTTCGGCTATATGGAGGTATTTTGGTGCATGTTGTGAAGCCTGCAGAGAAAATTCCTACAATCGCCCTGCTTCGGGAGAGGGTAAAAGTTAATTCAGCTGAGACCCATTTAACTGCCACACAGGTAAACATTTAGCAGCATGGCTCCAGCAAAGAGTTTAACTAGACTACTCATTATTCCCAAACTGAGAAAAGAACTATTTTCATGCCCAGGGGTGTTTTTATAGTTGCTAAAGAATAAAATATTCAAGTAATGTTTTTATATATTGAAGTGTTATCTCACCCTGAATGATGTATTTAGTTGTCTTTGCCAAGTAATAGATACAAAATATAAAGAAGCAAAGGTAAGAGAGAAAATATGCCTACCCCTAAAGCATTTTTTCTTTATAGGATTTTCACTTAGTAGAGAAAAACATTGGGTAGCATCTCCTCCCTCTCATTCCTTCCTTTTTGCTTTCCTTCCCTTTCTTTCTTCCCTTCCTTTCATGCCTTCTTTTTTAAGTATTACACACACACACACACACACACACACACACACACACACACACACACACTCACTCACTCACAAAGAGTTTAAGAAAGATAAAACAACAACAAAAAAGAAGTTTGGAGATAGTGGTTTACAATTTACCATAGAAACTGTGAGGCTTAAAAATATTAGAAAGTGAAATGTTAACCATCCAACATTTGAAATAAATTTATGAGCACATGTTCTAGAATTTATATAGAAAAAGCCCTGTAGTTGTTTAGGATGTAAATGGAGTTTGTCATGTGAATGTGGCAATATTTTTCATAATTTTACAAAAAGTTAGAACACTGATCAAATTCAATTTACTGATGTTCTAAAGGTATAAATGCAACACATATTCATTAAACAAACTGAAATTTGTTCATTTATTTTATGCTATTTTATTCCAAGTATTGAATCCATTTTTCTCATTGAACAGTAAATATTGCAAATAAATATATTTTAAATCAGTTGTGAACCCAACACATTGTTAGAGACTAGAAAAATTATTCCCTGAAGTTAGTCATCAGTAGAAAATAGCTTTAGAATAAATTCAACACAACTTCAATTGCATGAGTATTATATTCAATATTTAAGACTATTTTGATATACAATACTGGGTGAAAACTAGAAAATATTTCATCAGAAGCTCCAGTGATAAGGACCAGCCTAATGATATAGAGTATAATATTTAAGGAATACAAATAATCCTCCATCTCCTGTCGTCAGAATATTACATCAAAATGTTAATTGCTGCCTTCATAGTCAGCTGTTAGCTGTTGGTTTTCAGTGGGTGGATAAATAGGCTTACATGCATGCATTTATCCATTATTGATGACAATATTCTCTTTATAAAATATACTATATTTTAATGTGTCACAAATAATAGTATTTGAGGTTATATTAAATCAATAGGTCATTACATTCGTACTACCCATCTTAAAAAAAACACAAAGTATCTATGGTTACAACTTATAGTTAACATAAAAATTATCTGCAATTGTATTAAGTACAGGGTGCAACACCGCACACATGTAGCAGATGTGCAGCTTGGTCTTCAACTGGGTCCTGGACAACAAGAATGGGAGCTATCCCTAAAGCTGTTGCCTGTCTGTGGAATATGTTCTTCTAGCTGGGCTACCTTGTCTGGCCTAAGTCGGAGAGGATGCATTTAGCCTTAGGAGAGGCTTGAAGGGCTAGGTGGGGGGCATATTCAGGGGCCTCCACCCACTTAGAGGAGAAAGGAAGGAAGATGGGGGATAGGTTGTGGGAGGGGTAGCCAGGAGGGGTCAGTGAGCAAGATTTAAAGTGAAAAAAAATAAAATAAATAATTAAATAAAAAGAACAGGGAGGAAGATTTTGGGACTCAATTAGTCCACAATAAAGTTAATATATAATAGGATCAGTGGAGCAGCTGGGACAGGAATCTTCCCTTCTGGCCACCATCTGCAGCAGGGAACCAGGCAGCTCCAAAGCCTTCTGTGCTTAGCCCACCAGGAGAGAGTTGGTCTCCGAGCAGCGATTTCACTTCTGAATGCGGAGAAATATTTTCCATGTAAATCTTTAATTTTATCAGACAATGTTTATAATTTTACTTTCAATCAACTTAGGAACATTTTTATACCTTCCATTTTATCTGTATAATTTTCCATGAAATAGTCAGTTTTAACATGTTTCTATATATTTCTTGAATTTTATCAGAAAAATTTTCCTTGTAGATCTTCAACTTTATCAGAAAATGTTTATAATTCCACTTTCAAAAAACTTAGGAATATTTTTATGCCTACCATTTTATCTGTATAATTTTTCCATGAAATACTCAATCTTAATGTGTCTTTTATATATTTCTTCAATTTTATCAGAGATATTTCCGTGTAAATCTTCAATTTTATCAGAAAATATTTATAATTTCACTTTCAATCAACTTAGAAATATTTTTATGCCTATCATTTTACCTGGACAATTTTTCATGATAATCTTCAATTTTAATGTTTTTCCATATATTTTTTCAATTTTATCAGAAATATTTTCCATGTAAATCTTCAATTTTATGAGAAAATGTTTATAATTCTACTTTCAATTAACCTAGGAATATTTTTATTCTTACCAATTTATCTGTATAAATTTCTTCAGTTTTATCAGAGATATTTTCCATGTAAATCTTCAGTTTTATCAGAAAATGTTTTCAATTCTACTTTCAATCAATTTGGGAATATTTTTATGCCTACCATCTTATCTGTATAATTTTTCATGAAATAGTCAGTTTTAATGTGTTTTTCTATATATTTCTTAAGTTTTATCAGAAATATTTTCCTTGTAGATCTTCAGTTTTATCAGAAAATGTTTATAATTCCACTTTCAATCAACTTAGGAATATTTCTATGCCTACCATTTTATCTGTATAATTTTTCCATGAAATAGTCAATCTTAATGTGTTTTTCTATATATTTCTTCAATTTTAACAGAGATATTTTCCATGTATATTTATACAATTGAATACTACTCAGCAATTTAAAACAATGAATTCATGAAATTCTTACTCAAATGGGGAACAGGGGGAGGTAAGAGGGCTTATGGGGCTTTCGGGGGGGGGGAAACCGGGAAAGGGAAAATCATTTGGAATGTAAATAAAGAATATAGAAAATAATAATAATAATAATAATAATAATAAAGAAATTTGGAAAAAACATTACTATATATCATTTATATGTGTAAAATAGTAGCCCAAAATTAAATAAGCAACTTTTCCACCTTTAGTTTAGCCAAAATTAAATAAAGCTAATTACCAAACAGATGAGTATGTGATCTTACAGTAAGACAAAAAAAATTTCTTAAGTTTATGATTTTATTGTTTTCATGTGTGACTGTGTATGATTCTGGAGATTCGCTCTTTTTTTCTTTTGGCTGTTGCCTGATTTCTAAAAAGAAATGTTGTGGAATTGGAAAAATGAGGAGAATCTGGGAGATATTTCTGGAGGGATCAGAAAATATGATAGGAAAAAAATTATTTTGAGGTAAGGTGGTAATATAGATTTGTATGTTTTATTTTATTTAATTTGTTTTGAAAATAGATTCTTCTCTCAGACAATACATTCTGATCACTGTTTCCCCTTCATCCCTACCTCCCGGCTCCCCCTCTGACCTTCCCTGTCCCCCAGATACACCCCCTCACCCCACCTTCATTTCCTTTTCAGAAAAGAACAGCACTCAAAGAGAAAACAATCAAACAAGACTAAACAGGATACAATAAGAAAAGGTAAACGTCCTCATATGAGGCTGAACAAGGAAACCAACAATAGGAAAACAGTCCCAGAAGAAGGCAAAAGAGTCAGAAATAAATCCACTTCCATTCTTAGCAGTCCTGAAAAAGACACCAAACTAGCAGCTATAACATACATGCAGAGTACATGTTGCAGTCCTATACAGACCTTGTGCTTGACGCTTCAGTCTCTGAACCCATGTAAGCCTGACTTAATTAATTCAATGGGACATGTTCTCTTGGTGTTCCCCATGCACTCTGACTTCTACAATCTTCTTCCCTCTCTTTCACAGAGTTCCAAGAGTTCTGAGAGGAGGAACCCAACGGAAACCTCCAGTTTAGTCTCTCTGCATAGTATCTGGAGATGGGTATGCTCCCATCTGCTGCCAGAAGTATCTGATGACAACTGGACATGGCACCAGTCTATGAGTATATTAGAATACCATTAGGAAGCTGTTTTGTGTTTGGTGGGGAGCAGTGGTGGGGGGGGGGGGGAAGGGCGTTGCCAGTTATGTTCAGTTGTACCTAAATGTGTCTGGACTATCCAGTATCCAGTTCCTGGCCAATGTGAGGCTTGGGCTCCCCCTCCTGGCCTGGGCCTCAAGTTAAATCAGACATTTGTTGTCTCTTCCCACAAGTTCTGTACCACCTTTGTCCCAGTTCATTTTGCAGGCAGGACATATTGTTAGTAGACAGCTTCGTGGCTTAGATGGTATCCAGGTTTCTCTTCAGTAGTCTGTAGAGTATCTTCTGAACCCAGAGACTAGAATATATGGGTGAATGCACCACACAGGGACCAACTCATCCTCTCTATGTTCAGTGAACTGTGGGGATGTTATTCTCAGGTATAGGGCCTCACTGTCACTTGGTGAATGATCATCTGTCCTAGCATCAGCCTAGATTGTTAGAGATCTCCATAGGACCCCCCCAGCCAATATTTCAACTGAATACAACCCAGTCTCACCACTGGATCCCTGGCCTGGCTACAAAAGACTGCCTGTTCAGACTCTATATCCTTCATTACTAAGAATCCTCACTAGAGTCATCCTCATAGAATCCAGAAAGTTTCTACTGCACTAGGTTTCCATGTCATCACCCATATCTCCCCCAATTCTGGCTGTCTCTCCCCACAGTTTCTCCCTCCACCCTCCATACTTGTTCCTTCCTGCTCTAGTCTTCACACACACACACACACACACAGGCCACCTGCAAAAGCTATTCCATTTTCTCTCCCCAGGGCGGTCCATAAATCTTCCCCAGAGTGCTGTCCCCAGAAGCCCTGCTTATTATGTAGCCTCTCTGAGTCTGTCAATCATAGTTTCCTCATCAATGACTTAACAGCTAAAGTCCACATAGAAGAGAATCCATACTATGTATGTCTTTCTTGGTCTGGACTAATTCACTCAGGATGATTTTTTTCTTAGTTCCATCCATTTACCTGCAAACTTCATGATGTCATTTTAACAGCTGATTAATATTTGATTTACCATATTCTCTTTATCCATTCTTTGGTTGAAGAACATTTATCTAAGTGGTTTCCAGTTTCTGGCTATTCAAGCTGCAATAAATTCCATGAGCATAGTTGTGATGGTATCCTTGTGGTAGGGTGGAGTATTATATATATTTGTGTGTGTATATGTGTGTGTGTGTGTGTGTTGCAGTAATTATTAAAAATACAATCTACACTATTGCTGGCTATGCTCTAATAACGCGGTCTCCCCTTCCCTACTGTAAGGTGTGGTGGTCCTCCCTTTTTCAGTTCATCTGCCTCTGAACTGCTCATATTTTCCCAGCCATCTGCCCTCTGTGATTAGCTGTCACAAATCCCCATAACCCAGTAAAATAAAACCTCTAGAGGCTTGTAGTTTATCAGTCAGATTTATAACTGGAAATTCTCGACTCACAAAATGCCCACACAATGAACTCAGAGCCAGTTGATATTGATACAAGTTGCCAACATAGATTGGACAAAGTGTGCTATGTTATTCTATCCCTTCTATGACAGTCATAGCTACCTGTGACTATTTAAAGCCATGTGAATCTGGTTTGTCCTCTTCCTCCATCTTCTCTGTCATTCTGTCCTCTCTGTCCTCTGTCCTGCCTCTCTCTGAAAAACTTAGTCCCACCTACCTTTTTCATTGTCCAATCACAGACTCTAGTCTTTTATTTCACCTGCCCTTACCTGTGTATAGACAGCAATGCACATTTACCCTTTTTGTCCAATTAAAAGGCTTATTCCTCTCAAATATAAATTGAGGACAACTATTACCATTTTGTAGTTTATAAAGTATAAGATACACCTAACATCTAGTCCATCATTTTTGTCAATTAAATAAAGTAGTCTGCTATCTATCTTAACTTAAAAAGGTTTATACATATCTTATACTTATTTTATATCTGTTATGTCTTGGTTTAGCTTGTATACTAATTTAAACCATCTCCTCAAATCTATACCATCTTTCTCAATGCTAAACAGCTTGGGTTGGCTGTGAGACTATAACTAGTCTTTAACTCCATCAGAAATCCAAGAATGATTAATATTATCTGAAAATGTAAAGAGGACAAAACATACCTTTCAAACTTAGCCAATTTATAGAGACCATTGATCACTTGGACAGTCTCTCATTTCTCAAAGCATTGGAGCATCAGTCTTTAGCTTTCCTGCCCAGGATCATCTGATAGAATTTTATAACATAGAATTATGAAGGACTGATTATCCTCTCTTGGCAATGATAATCAGTCAACTATTCTGTGTGTCCTTTTTTTATACAAAAATATGACTGTAGATGAATAGGCAATTTCTGCCCAGTGGCTATCTTTTCACAATGTATAACCTCACCTGGAGGTAGAGTTGGTCAGTTTCTTCATGGAATCCAAGTATGAGGCACTGTCAAGAGCAGATATGTCTCAACAACAAATGATTAAATAACATTAAATGTCATATTCTGTGGATTTCTGACATTTTTGAAAACTATATCTATGCAAAAATAATCTGGGCTGTTTTCCATTAACTACTTTCAGCTATTTCTAATCAAAATATCTTGAAAGCATCCTATCAATTAACTTAGAGCCATGAATTTGTTATCTGGCCATTAACATATATGTTTAATCATCTAAAATCAGTTTGTAATGGCAGGTAGAGAAAGACTGGGTCTAAGCTTTGTATTCTTAAAATTTTTGTATCAATAGGGGAAATTTATATCAATGAAAACCTTAATTTTGTATCAAAATAAATTTTGTATCAAAGTAAGAAATTATAGCTTTAACTTAGTAACAATTATGAAGATTTTTATCAAATGAGATTATGGCTAAATAATCAATTTTAGCTATTTATTGCCTGTTCAAATTATGACCATTTCTAAATTTTCCCAGAAATACAACCTTAGAATAACTACCTCCAGACCCCCAAACCCAGGGAACTGGGATGACGAATATAAATTGTTTCTGTTGAATATGGGCATTGAGATAACTTTGAAGGAGAGGAGAGAAGGTAGGGAAAATGTGGGAGTTGGTTAGGCCTTAAGAAGGTTACGTCAACAATTGTTATTCAGTCTCTGATGTCTGTATTTTGACTGGATCCAGAACATCAGGAGTTCAAACAGGTCAGTTTAGCATGTCTGAAGATGAACCTCACCAAAGTTGTACATTCTGTAATATACAAATCTCAAAACAAAATTTAAGTATCATTGACATATCTGTATGGATTTTGTTAGTCTGTGTAGGGTATACAGATTAGTTAGGATCAAATTCTGTTCTTTGCTTGAGCATGTGAAAGACAGTCTTTTCATGAGCCAATTTTAATAATAACCAATCACAGGTCTTCATTCCTGCCATGTAAAGGATGGTACAAAAAAATCTTTATCTTTTTTGTTTGATTTTCCTTGAATCTAGTTCTTCAGGAGGTCTTCCTCTATCAAATTTGATCCATATACCTTTGAAAGGTATATAGAGTCTATTTACCATTTCTAAAAATACAAAGACAAAGCCTTTCTCCCAAATCAGCATATCCTTTAGTCAACAACCAGGAAAACTTTTAGCTTGACCTCACTCCCAGAGGAATAATAAAACAACCTCAAAACTTAAACTCACACCCATTTTGATAATTAAAGCAATTTAATACAAATGAAGTAAACTAAAAAAATATTGTATGAGCCTATTCTTAGGCTTTTTAAAATCTGACATGGAGCCCATGTTACAAAGAATATGAGTATCCTGTAGACTATATTATATCTTCTTTAAAATAAATAAATCAAACTTCCATTAATATCTGCCTACTGGAGGCAGGCAGTTTATACCTATTTATTAGCAGGCAGTTTTCATTGCTCTATATTTGCAGTCAGTGAGTATATTTTTCCCTGTACTAGTTCCAAGACTTGGAGGAAATTACCCACGTGACTTGGGCAAAATCTGTATATTCATATATCTTTAAAAGTTGCGATAATTATTAAAGAAAACATCTACACTATCACCAGCTATGCTCTAGTAATAAGGTCTGCCCTCCACCATTAGGAGCTATAAGCCATGGTCTCCCTTATTTCGGTTCACCTGCCACTGAATCTCTCATATCTTCCCAGCCATATGCCATCAGGTAAAACCCAAATCAAAAAGCTTAATTTGGAGCTTGTTTACAGTTTGATTGGGATAATTCATGACCATCATGAGAGCATGATAGCAGGCGGACATGACACTATAACAGTAGCTTAGTACACAGAAGAGAGAGAGACAGAGAGAGAGAAACAGAGAGAGAGAGAGACAGAGAGAGAGACAGAGAGAGAGACAGAGAGACAGAGACACAGAGAGAGAGACAGAGACACAGAGAGAGACAGAGACACACAGAGAGAGACAGAGACACACAGAGAGAGACAGAGACACAGAGACAGAGACAGAGAGAGACAGAGACACACAGAGAGAGGCAGAGACAGAGACAGACAGAGAGAGAGAGAGAGAGAACGTTGTTGTAGATAGCCCTGGCCTTGTATTTTGATGCCAATTCCACTTTCCCAGGAGGGGCTGCAGACAAGAAGTGAATCACATACACAGGTGACTTCTTGTGAACGTTCTTCCCACCTTAACTTGTAAACTAAAGGCAAGGGTGTTGGTATTTAGTCTAGGCTCTGCCCCACATTTACCTGGTAGGAACATTTTTAATAACTTCCAGATCCAATGGGCTAGTCTTCTTCCCTTGTCCCTACTTACTGGGGGCATTTCTAGGTCTAATTCACAGTACCCAGCAAACAATATCTCTACATTGCTATTTAACTGACATTTTAAAAACAACTCTCCTAATGGCAATCCATAGGCGTCCCTGTCCCCCTTCATTCTCTTGCCATGCCACTTGTAGTCATTTTCACTGTTCCTAGCTTTCTTCAGGAAAGGCAGATCTCACCACCCCCACCCCTTGCATCCTGCCAGAGATACTGTGTACTAAGATGCTGCACTGCTCTCCTATGTCCATCTGCCCCTGCTCCCGTGCTCTCCTGTGCACCCATGCTGGCGTGTGCACATTCTTGCTCTCGTTCTTGTTCTCTTGTTCTCTCTCTCTTTCTACCCTAGACTCTGCCACGTATACACACACACACACACACACACACACACTGCCACCACACCTGCCCAGCTGTCCCACATTTCATGATGGGACAATGAGGGAGAGGAGGGAATGAAGCCAGGCAGTCCCACCCTGTCTGGGACTGCTGTAATCACACTTTCACCTTGTTCTTCTCTTGTTTTCACTCTAGCATCTCCCACCCCAGCTCTCCACATACTTTCTCTTGTCTACCCCTGCCCACTCAACTTTGATCTGGTTTATGACAGAGCTCTCTCACACTAGCTGGGTGAAGTTGCTAGGAAACAGAACACTACTTCAGGCTTCCCTTCCCCACCCACCATAGATTCAGATGCCACCGGGCCTAGGGCTTCCAACTGCAAGGAGGAAGCTTGGCCTTGTAGGCTGGCACAGTGAGAGTGGGGCAGAGGAGGGAACAAAACCAGAGGCCATGCACCAGCCAGTTTCCAGCACCAGGCTACAGCCATGGCATGCATGCACCTGGTGCCTCAGCCACATGTTGCATGTGTGCCTGTCTCCAACTCCATGAACCTGCCCAAGTCAGAAACAGAACATTCTCAGTTCCTTTTAGGCGATCAGTGCTGCTTGCCCGTAGTCTGCAGCCCTGAGGCTGGGCTGCTTGGCAACCATGCCCCTGACCCCATTATAGGCTGATCAGTAATGGGCCTGTGGGCCTGTCCTCTCAGTCCTTGAACCTGCAGGAACACACTCACTTTCTCTCCATGCCCACAGCTCACACCACCACTCTCAGCTTCCTGATATCTTTCCATTCTGGTCCATATCAACACTAAGCCAAGTGTACACTAGATAAAACTGCCATTTGGCTCTTTCTGTGTGTCAAAGTTACTTAATAATCAAGGTTTTATTCTATCCTGCCTTGGTAAATAATGTTTTTTTGTTATGGCCATTAAGTTATAGAGCTATTGTCTACCTCAAATATGCCTAATATGCTTTCAATCTTGTCAAAAGTCTGCTAAATGTATTAATATTTAAGCTTATGACATACAGAGACTCCCAAAACCCAACAGTTACTTCTCAAGGTCTCCAAGAAGATATGGGCACAGCAACAAGATTACATGGATTGTGGTATAATGACCACCCAGAAATACCTCCATTGCCTTACTCACTGCCAGAGCTTGAACTACACTGTGGACAAACAAGGATACCTTGAGAGTCAAATCTCTCCTATTGCCTAAGTCAAGGAGAGTCATTTCTAATTTCACATATATCCAAGTCTATAGGAAAAAAAGCTTTTCCTCTTCTGGGCTTGAAAGCCAGACTGACTCCATCCAAGTTGCCATGGAGACCACAGGGACCTGGAAATCATTTAGATAGTGGACCATAGATGAAACTCTTGTCATATTAAATTAATACATGACTCTTAGATTATAATTTATTCTTCCCCAGATTTCTGACTACATTAACAGCTAAGGTAACTGTAGCTTGACAGCTAGAAAACAGTCATAACCCCTTACCCCTAAGATAATGGACCACTATATTTACTCATTAATCATTTTGTTAAATAGCTAAGACTGCCAGATTTCTTATAGACTTCACAATAAACAATATACAAGTTCAGATGTAACCTGTTACTCCCTTTTTGCAGGAAATATTTAAAAAAAGAACGTGCTACCTCTCCGCGGGGCCTGACTATGCTCCTGTTAGCACTGGCGAGTTCTCGCTGAGCTACTCTACCTAGCTATCCCCTGCTGCACCCAATCCTGTGTTCCCAGCTCTGATTAACTTCTCCCTGGAGCTGCTAGTTCTTCCTCCGCCATAAACCCATGTAGTCATTGATCCCACGTTCTAGTAACTAAGTGGAACCACCAACCTCATGATTGCATAAAACAATACCCAGTAACCAGGTAGAATCAAGACTCTTAAAGCTTAATTAAGCAATTATATTTATGAATCAACAATACCACAATTTAAAAGACACCAATACAATAATTTTGGAGCCAATTGATAATGATAAAAGCTTTATCTCAATATTTCTAATCTTGTGAAATCATAGCTACTTGTGGCTTGAAAACACCATGCAGGTACACATCAGCAGCCTTCTTCCTTCCTCCTCCTACTCTGAGATGCTCCTCTCTCCTTCTCTCTTAGCTCCACCTCCCTTTCCCCTGTCCAATCGCAGGCCTCCCACTGTCTTAATGTGATTGGAGAGGGAAAATCCTGCAACATTTCACCCTTTCTGTTTAATTAATAAAAAGGCTTTCTCTTAAAATATAAATCAAGCACAACTATTACAATTTTGTAAATTATATGGCATAAGATAGACCCAGTCCAAATTTTTTGCCAATAAAATTGAACACTGTTCTCTATCCTAAGTTAAAAGGCTATAGTTCTGCACCTGACTTATGTCCTGGCTTTAGATTGTATGTCATCTGAAAACCATCATCTCAAATCTGTTTCTCTCAAAGTACATAGCCTGGATTGGCTATGAGTCTATAAGTTTTCAATATTGTCAGAAATCCAAGAAGGACTGATATTACCTGAAAATATATGTGAAGCCTAACACAGCCTCTAAAACTTAGCCAATTGATAGAAACCACTGATCACCTGCATAGTCCCTTACTTCAAAATATTGGAGCATCGGCCTTCAGCCTTCTGGCCAGGGTCATTTGACAGACCTAGAGAAACAGGATATTAAGGACTAGCCTACTCTGTCTAAGCAGAAACAAGCTGTCCTAAACCTGCAATTGTGTCCTTTCTTTGGACAGTATTATGTCTGTAGATGAAATGAGGCACTTCTTGCCTAGTGGTTGTCTTGCCACAACTGGAGCAACTCATAGATGCTCAATTTCTTCTTTGAATCCAAGACAGGGAAAGCTGTCAGGAGCAGACAAGTCTCAACAACAAGTGAATAAATAACATTAAACGTCACATTCTGTAGATTTCTCATGTTTTTGAAAACCAACTATCTATGTAAAGTAATCTGAACTGTTGTCCATTAACTACTCTCAGCTATTTCTAATTAAAATCTTGAAAACAGCCTAACAAACTCAGAACCATTAATTTTCTATTTGGTCCTAAACTCACAGGCTTAAACATCTCAGATCTGTTTATAATAACAGCAATAGAAGAACTGGATTTAAGCCCTGTACTTAAATTTTTTAGTATCAATAGAAGAAATTTATACCAATAAAAACCTTGATTTTGCATCAAAATAAATTCTGTAAAATAAGAACTTGTAATATCAATTTAGTAACAATTATAAAGATTTATACCAAATGAGATTATAGCTATATAATCAATTCTAGCTATTTCCTCCCTGTTCCAAATATGACCATTTCTACATTCCCTAGAAAGACAAACTATTAATAACCCTCTCCAGTCCGAAAGCCCAGCGAACTGGGTCAACAACTCTTCATAACTTCTTCAAGCTGAATATGGGCATTGAGATATTATGAAGGGGGGAAGGATAGGGAAAATAGGATTGATTAGTCCCTGATGTCTGTGCCTTTACCGGATACGGCTGAAGTCCAGGACATCAGGAGTTCAAGCAAGTAAGCAACCATCATCCTTCTTCCTCCTACCCTGAGATGCTCCTCTATCCTCCTCTCTAAGCTCTGCCTCCCTTTTCCCTGTCCAATCACAGGCCTCCCACTGCCCTAATGTGATTGGACAGGGAAACATCCTGCAACACTTCCTTACCTAATCTCAATTTCCAGCAACTAAATGCTTCATGTTACCTCTTCATGCTATGCCACCATCCTAACATTATTCGAGTTCTTACAAATTTGCCTAGCACTAATAAAACTTTCCACTATATGATCTACTGTGTAAACATGAATTCAAATTTTAAGTTTTCTTTGATTGTCTTCTATATTTCTCATGTTAATCTATATGATCAACTATATTCACAAGGTCAAGGTTTTTAGTTTCCTTTGTCTCTCAATTATAAACTTAAAATTTCTTACTATGTATATTCAGTCACCTAGACAAAAGGAAAAAGCCCTTCTTATTCCCTCTTCTCCACAAAAGGTTTTCATCTTCCCTAAGCTCATCTTAAAGACTGTTCATCTTGTTAAGAAATTTATCTCTTTTATGAACTTATACGCTACAGGAAACCCGCTCAGATCTACCTCTTATGGACCAAATAGACTCCATCCAGATAAATTCCAGAAGTTGGGATTCCTCTACTGTTTCTGGGATTGGGACTCACCTCTCCCCCAACCACCAAGACCATGGGTGTCAAATGTATTTTCAAATGTACATCTAAACTACTGAAAGTACACCTAAGAATTTTTTTTCTCCTAAACATACTTAAACTTATTCTCTACCTATAATATTACATGTGTGTTTCAGCATCTTGTCAAGTCTAGGCATTTACTATAATCCAGGACAGCTCCAGAAAAGAAACCCCCGATGTTCCAATCTTCTCTCACAGATACAAATGCTTCTACTAGACCTATTTCTTCTGATCTTTCCACAGATGGTTCCACAGACTCTAGACAGCAAGGAAGCAGTGAACTCTCCTGAGACTGGGCCAACATCCTCATACCCATTTTCCTAGGTTTTCCAAAGGCAAGTAACCAACCCCAAAATCAGCAGGAATTAGCTAAAAATCAGAAGGACTCCATTCCTGCTTCACCATTACCTCGTTCTAATTTTTCCTTTTTTAATTAAACCAAAATGGGGAAATGTTGGCATTTAGTCTAGACTCCACCACACAGTTACCTACTAACAGCCAGGTATGGCTGACTCACTATAAAGGGGGCTGCTTGCCCCCTCCTCTCTTCCTTGCTTCTTGTTCTTGTTCTGTCCTCTTGTCCCTTCCCCCTTCTCTCCACATGCTCATGGCTAGCCTCCTCTACTACCCTCTCAACTCCATTCCCCATGCCTTGAATAAACTCTATACTATACTATACCATCATGGTCCTCATGGGGAATGGATACCTGAGCATGAGCCCATAGGACACCCCCCTTACATCATACCTGACTGCATATCCACCAAACATATTCCTTCTCTCTTTATTTTTATAAAACACAACAATATATATGACTGGACTGAATCTGAGATAATAACATTCTGTATGCTAAAATGAACGTTGAACACAATTAAATGTGTGTCTGGTAATAAGATTGTTGAAGTGTATGAATATATAGTATGCCATTAATGTTCAGCAGCCCCATATAGCAACAAAAAGGCAATAGTTCTTCAGAATTAGTATAATTGGAGGAAAGAGCTCAATTTGAAGTTATGTAAAATTTGATTTTAAAAGTTAATTAGAGAGAGCCCTCACTGCCTAAAAATGACACAACTTGAGCTATGATGATTTTAATGGGTCAAAACAGAAAATGCATAAATTCTTGATCATTAAATCTCATTAGGTAACATCAAAAGTTACTAAAACATTGATCTGAAAGCATGAAAAGTGAGGAAACATTTTAAGCATTTATCCTCTAATCCAGTATAAACTCTATATATTAAGGTAATCATATAAAATTAGTGAGGTAAAATTCTTCTTTATACTAGTGTTCTTCATAATGGTTTAATAATTCAGGAAGAATTGTAGATGTCATCTATTTTCTCTAATATCATATTATATCATGATAAAAATAATCTATAGGAAACCATTTAGAGAAATGTTTATTATAAGCATAATAGTAGAAAAATCAGAGAGATGGTACTTGAATCCACAATACTAGTTTTCATTATTGGAAGTAATATAATCTGTAATCAGATATTTTGTGCCTCCAGATGGTATACGATAGGTAATATACTCTATCATTCACAAACTATTTTTGCCAAGAACTGAAGAAAAATGCAAGTAAGCATCTAACAGCTTCTACTGTCATATGGGAAATACAAGTAATAGAGCTGTGAGAGACAGCATACCTTAAATAATGTCATAAGGAAGACATCTGTCAAATCTATAATGTGGAATATATTCCAGGAAAAATGATCTGATTGTTCCTTCAATAAATTACACGATTTGAATTATGATCAGTTAAAAAAAAAAACCACTGAGTAAGAAGCAGGAAACAGGAAAGTGAAGTTTAATAACTAGACTTTGTTTGTGTCTTAATTAATATAAATGAAAATGGCTTTTAAGAATATATATTATCAATCTTAAAGGGTTGAATTGTAGGTTAAATAAGCAATGTTATTAGGTATAATAGTGGCATGGCAATTAAACAAAGGTGTTATAAATGTTATCTGATATATTTATGAACTTATGTATTTTTGGGCAAAACGACATAAAGTAATAGTCTTTTTTGAACCACACTTTCAAAATAACAAAAACATTAGAATAGTAGGTGTAAGTACTAGAATTCAGATTCTTAAGTAGTGGTAGATTTTCAAGGTAAGTGATATTTCCAAGGTAACTATAATATTTTTTTTATTTCTGGTTTTGTTTTCCATTTTATTGAAAATAGCCTTTCTCCCTTACAATACATCCTGATTAGTTTCTCCTTCCTCTACTACTCCTCTTCTTCCCTCTGTTCCCTCTCATCTGGATCCCCTTCCTCTCTCATTAGAAAGGAACATGCTTCTAAGAGATAACAAATAAACATATCAAAATAAAACAGAACAAGATAAAATGAAAATTATTTATTACATTGAATTTGAACAAGACAAACAAACAGAAGGGGAAAAAACAAGAGAAAGCACAAAAATCAGAGAATATTGAGATATTAGTATAGTAATGTTATTAGATATGAATAGTGCTGTAGATATCTGTGTGCCTAGAATAGTTTGGAAATAGAATATTAGAGATGCTAGATATCAGTAAATAAAAGAATTCTCTTCCACGACAGTATTTTCTAAAAGTTTTGATGAAGCACTCCCATGCCAGTTCACAATTATTAAAAGCTGGTTGTGCTGTATTTGCTTCTATAAATAAGATCCTTGTGTTTTTACTTCTTGATATTTTTATCTCAGAAACCTGGACTAATTGATATTCCTTTCTCCAAAAAACAGGGGTGGGTGGGGGGCTATGTGAAAGTGGAGAGACTGAAGGTCCAATTATTTTGCTTACCTGCATCATATGTTGCAAGTCAATCTGGACTGTTTCTCTGTAAACAGCATCTGTGTTTAAAACTCTCCTCACAATAGGATGGCAGTTGAGTTCCTAAAACACTGCTTTCTTGTTATTGTTATTTCAGACATAGGAATAGCAACATAGTTTCCAATCTTACTAGCCTAAGAATCCTTTCACATCATTTGCTGTTTTTTTTTTTTATTTCTCATCACAAGATTTACTTCATAAACAGGTCAAGTGAAGATATAGAAGCCAGAATTTATTTCTGAACAAGTATCTGACTTTTGGTCTATAATCATGTTTATAGGTAGTAGTCCTCAGATTTTCCTATGTGAGTACCTTCTGAGATTAGAAGATAATAGCAGCTTATAATTTATAAAAAATGAATAATAAGCATAATGACTATTAGAATAAATATTTATAAGTAGGAACGGGGTTACTAAACCACAGTCAAAATTTCTGACCCAGAACTATTCTTGTCTAAAAGAACTGCAGGCACAAAAATGGAGAAGAGACTGAAGGAAGGGCAGTCCAGTGACCAGCTCAACTTGGGATCCATACCAAGACTTGACACTATTACTGATGCTATGATGTGCTTACAGACAGTAGCCTGGCATGGCTATCTTCCGAGAGGCCCTACCAGCAGCTGACGGAGACAGAAGCAGATAGTTACACCCAACCACTGGACTGAAGTCAGGGACCCCTATGGTTGAATTAGGGGAAGGATTGAAGGAGCAGAAGAGTAGAGCTACCCCATAGGAAGACCAGCAGCCTTGACTAACCGGGACTCCCAAGATCTCTCAGACACTGAGCCACCAACCAGAAGCATACATGGACTGGTCTGAGGCCCCTGACACATATAGAACAGAGGACTGCCTGGTCTGACCTCAGTTGGAGAAAAATGAGCTTAAACCTTGAGAGACTTGAGGCCCCAGGGAAGGGGGATGTCTGGTGTGGGTGAGCACCCTCTCAGAGGCAAAAGGGAGGAGAAAAGGGATGAGAAATTGTGGGAAGGGGGGACTAAGGGGAGCCGCAACTGGAGTATAGGTAAGTAAAAGAAATAGTACATAAAAATGAAAAAATATAAGTTGGTTGGGGTGGTGCTGACACTCTTACCATTTGAAAGGTATATAAAAATAATTTTAAGTAGGGAAATTTTTCATCTGTAGATTATATATGTTAATGTATTCTTTATACGAATCCAGGCAAGTATGAACAGTTGAAGTAAAGATATAGAAGCTAGGTAAGTTTATTTGTTTGTGTTTTAAATATGGTGGTGAATGTATAATCTCTACCATCAGGTAAATTGGCTATTGCATTAATCAGCTCTTTTACCTTTGGCAGGTTACATATTCTTTTCTAATCCTGTGTTTCTCATTTCAAAAATAAAACTACTAAGAGAATTTTTTGATGAGTAAAAGAGATGTTTATAATGCATTTAAATGATCTAATGAAACATGGTAGGAAAACATCTCATTATCATTACAATTATTAATTAAAGTGAGAATAAAAAGAATCATTCAGGAATGGTGTGATGGCTCACAGGTAAACACAATTTTTTTTTGTTAGTTTGTTTGTTTTTTTAGACACAGTTGCTGTGATTTTTATAACTTAAGTTAAATTCCAGGAACTCATGGTGTAAAGAGTACCAATACCTAAGACCTATCTTCTTATTCTCATACACATGACACAAGCATACATACACACACACATACACACACACACACACACACACACACACACACACACACACACACACACCAATAATAAATAAGGAATTGAAGATCTGATGGCTAGAGGGTTAAGAGCATATACTGCTCTCATCTGAGAAGCTGAATTCAGTTCTGAGCACTCACATGGTAGTTTACCATCATTTGCAACACTAATTCCAGTTACAGGTCATCCAATGTCCTCTTCTGGCCCCCGTGGGTACTGCATTCACTTGGTGAGCATCTGTATAAGTAAGCAAAACATTATTAACATAAAAATAAATGCATATATCATACCTCTTCCCCACTCCCTGTCTCCACGAAGATGTCCCCATCTCCACACTCCACCCCACCTAACCTCTAAACTCAATGGGGCCTCCAGTCTCTTGAGGGTTAGGTGGATCTTCTCTGACTGAACCCAGAATTCGCAGTCCTCTACTGTATATGTTTTGGGGACCTCATATCAGCTGTTGTATGCTAGCTGGTTGGTGTTCCAGTATCTGGGAGATCTCCAGGATCCAAGTTAATTGAGACTGTTGGTCCTATTACAGGGTCGCTCTCCTCCTCAGCTTCTTCCAGAATTTCTGTAATTCAACCACAGGGGTCAGCAGGTTCTGTCCATTGGTTGGGTGCAGTTATCTGCATCTGACCCTTTCAACTGCTTCTTGGGTCTTCTGGAGTGCAGTCATACTAGGTCCCTTTTTGTGAGCACTCCATTGCCTCAGTAATAGTGTCAGGCCTTGGGACCACCCCTTGAGCTAGATCCCACTTTGGGCCTGTTGCAGAACCTTCTTTTCCTCAGGCTCTCTCCATTTCCATCCCTGCAGTTCTTTCAGACAAGAACAATTATGGGTCAGAGTTGTGACTGTGGGATGGCCCCCATCCTCATGGAGACAGGGGGGTGGGGAGGAGGTATGGGATGTGGAACAGTAGGAAGGTAGACAGAGCATGAGTGAATAAAATATGGAATGTAAAATATATAAATAAATAATAAAAAACAAAAACCAAATGAATTTGAGCCAAATAAATAATCTCTCTCTTAAAAGAAATAAAAAATAAATACATAAATACATATTTAAAAATAAAACATTCTTTTCTGCTTGCTTAAATCATGATATTTATTTGCAGTTTGAAACTCATTAAAAGTGGATGTGAAGAGTTTATCTAGGGTAACTTGAATTATCAAGAGACTGAGAAACCATGGCTAAGGTGATCTTGAAATCCCTTCTGAAACTTCAGTATGGCAGAGGTCTACAGTATAGGACAAACAGGGAGATGCTGTGAGACTTACAAGTTGTGTTAATCCCCAACTCCAGCTCAGACTTTCTATTTTGTCCCTGTGCACATAAAAATAAAACAGTTGAGAGTAAAATATAATTGACTCCAAATGCAAAAAATTTGTTCTTATGCAATAACTACTGATTATTTGAAAGAATAAAGCAAATGGAATAAAAATTATAAAAGAAAATAAAACACATAATTTCACTGATGAAATTCTTTTTAATTTTTTATTGGATTTTTTTATTTACAATTTAAATGTTATCCCTTTTCATGGTTTCCCCTCTGCAAAGCCCCTATCCCACCCTTCCCCTGTTTCTATGAAGGTGCTACCCCACCCACTCCCAGACAGAAACAAGGGCATCCCATCCCATTGAGACCAGATAAGGTAATCTTCTACTACATATGCAGATGGAGCCATGAGTCCTCTGACTGAAGAAATTTTTAACAACCAAGTAAAAAAATGTCTCATTTTAAAGTCAGTCTAAACACATCTGCATATAAGAAACTCAATTTAAATATTAATAGACTACCTCACAGACATGACTCAAATCACATTTCTCAATTTCTCTGTTACAATCTGAGTTCTGACAATTCCAGTGACATTTCATTCTTTGTACATCCATAGTGGTTTATGAGATATGTATATGAAAATATGGTAACAATAAATTATCAAATTCAAATCAGGAATTGATAATAGACTCAGAAAACATTTTTTTTCCCACTGGGAACACAATCGACAGCATATTCTATCTGAACTTCATTTTTAAGGGTGGTTTATGCTTTAGTAGAGTTGTCATTCCAGCAAAGAAAAACATTGTTTAAATACAATGAGTACTATTTGTCTATGCCTTAAAATTTCTTGTTGCAGTGTCAACTAGCCAGATGCCCTGGAGCTCCAGGGGACAGAAACACCAACCAAATAGTACACATGGAGGGACACATGGCTCTGGATGCATCTGTGGCAGAGGATGACCTTGATTGACATCAGTGGGATGAGAGACCCTTGGGCCTAAGAGGGTTCGATGACCTAGTGTAGGGGAATGCCAGGGATGGAAGGTGAGAGTGAGTGGATGTGTGGAGGAGCACCCTCATAGAGGCAGTGGAAGGGGGCATGAGATAGGGGGTTTCCAGAGAGAGGACTTGGAAAGAGGATAACATTTGAAACTTAAAGAAAATATTCAATAAAAGAAAAAATAAAAATCAAATAAATATTTCACTTCTCTAAAAATATTCTTGTTGCATACATATCATTTATTTGTGTTTTATAGTAGTTAAATTCTGTGCTCCTACTCATAGTTTTCCATATAAGGTGAGATACTGAGCACATTCTTAACGTATTGAAATCACTATATATATATATATATATATATATATATACTTATCTTATATATATATATATATACTTATCTTCCTTTACTTATCTTCCATATTAAATATAACTTATTGCCCTGATACTTAGTGATAAACTATTCATGAGTCAGAGAGAGGAGAGATTCAAATTTTCAAAAGCTAACTGTAGATGAAAGATCACTAGAAACCAGCAACATCATCGGCAAGAGAGAGAAAGAGACAGAGAGAGACAGACAGAGAGAGAGAGAGAGAGAGAGAGAGAGAGAGAGAGACAGAGAGAGACAGAGAGAGACAGAGACAGAGACAGAGACAGAGAGACAGAGAGAAATGGGGTGAGGGGATGAAATTCTGATGTTCTTCCACATATAGCAAACTCATTCGTTAAATAGCTGGATAGCAGAATCAGACTGTCTTATGAATCTGTGTCCTAGAATTGTACAAAACTTGTTTGTATAGAGGTAGACTAAACTGTTACCAAAGATGTATGTGGAATAAGAAAAGAGATGGTACTAGCAAATTGAGAAATCAGCTTGTACTGCACACCAATACAGAATTATCCTATATAAGTGAAGAGTTCCTGAGTCCATAGATCTGTGGTATCACACAGAGACACAAAGTAATGTTGCTTAATGTGAAATGACTTGAAGATTGAAAACAGAAACAGTAACAACCTCCCAAATTAGAAAGCTCATCAACAAAAGTTGTAAGAAAAAACACAGATTCATGAGATAATAGATAAATTTAAAGAAAGAACACAAGAATGTTTGAGCACAGGCTTTGCTGTGGTTTAGATTTAAATTGTTAAGAAGTATCACTGAAAGAAAATACCAAAAAATATAACAGGTACATTTACAATCTATTTTTTTCTTATTTAAGTATTTGCAAGGTTGTACAGTCCTGGGCACTACTTACTTTAGAACAGTTTCATTATATTAAAATGAATAAAATTAATGTTTTATATATGATGGCTGTTAAGCCCCCTTCCCTCCTTCTTTTCCCCATTCAACCCCCTCTAGCTTCTCTGTCCTGGCATTCCCCTACATCCAGTCTTTCCAGGACCAGGGGTCTCTCCTTCCATCTTCTTGGAAATCTATTGATATGCGAATTGTGTCTAGGGTATTCCGAGATTCTGGGTTAATATCCCCTTATGGGATATTAGAAACGGGAAACGGGAAATGATTTTGAATGTAAATAAAAAAAAAACTTAGAAAATAAAATTAAAAAAAAAAAAGATCAGAGCACCTTTTGTTGGCAGACCAACATAATAACCTGTTTTGTGAGATTAAGCTCTCTATGGGGACTCCAATTATTTGCATGAATGCTTGTGCTTTAAATGTATAATACCCTAAGTATTCAAATATTCAATTCATGAAGCTTCCCACTACATAGTTTTGGTGTACAATTAAAACTCAATCTAGATGACAGACTCAAGAAACAAGCAGGAGAGGACTCTTAAGGAAAAACAAACATTTTTATAGATGATATGCCTGTTAACTTTTGAATAAATATTATATACCAAAAAAAAATATGATGGCTGTTTTGACATTTGTAGAAATTGTAAAACTGTTTTTTCCCGACTATATCATTCAAAAATTATAGACATAAATTGAATCCAATTTCTCCATATCCTCAACAATGTTTCTGATGTTTTTAAACTATTATTATCATAGCCATTCTACATGAATGAGTAGTAGTGTCCAAATATAGTTTTGAATTTAATTTCCCTAAGATATAATAACATAGAGAGTATCTTTTATGATTTTGTTCCACTTATATAACAGTCTATGCATGAATATGTATTCATATAATTTACCTAGGTTTTAATTGGGTTTAGATATTTTTTATTGACTTGTATGGGCTTAACCCTGAAAAATTATATACAGCATGATACAGGATGAGCAGGTTGCATTTATTTAGTAATACACACACACACACACACACACACACACACCAATAATGAATTTATAAAAGATGGTACAAATTTGAAAGATGGAAAAAGAAAGGACAGATATGGGAAGGTTAGGAATAAATGAAAGGAGGATATCATGTTTATTATATTATAATTTCAAAACATGAAACAGTATTTTTTAAACTAGTCAGTGACCTCAGCAAACAGAAAGAAATTCAGTATGTCTACTAAAAAGCAGTATTCAAACAAGCACCTCTGAGGTCTCAGCTACAGAATAGTTTCAAATCACATCTAAACAAAATGACAGAGTAATAATAATATCAAGTAAAATAGTAAGAAAACAAATCAGGTACTACAAATATTTAGTAAAACAGAATGTAAAGGAAAAAAGTGTTAATGGGAACAATGGGAAAATTACCACTTTAATAAAGAAACAAAACATCAATAAGAGAATTATCGTAAATTAGTGTCTACCAAAAGTCACTGATATGAAATACTAAAAATAAAAAATCAAAGGAGAAATGATTAAACAAAGAATAATTATAGTGTTCTGTATTTTTCTTTTTGGATTTAATTCATATCATGTCCAGCACATTATGTAAGATCAAGAACTTACTTAACTTCACTGTGGTATTTTGGCATAAAGATATATTTTGCTTCCAGTATGAGCCAGTGCCCTGAGCAGACCTTGGTGCTAGCTCTGTACCCAATCCCATAACACCTAGAGGAAGTTAGACTCCCAGGAGCTCTAACATGCCCAGAATCATAGGTGAGGAGTCCACAACATCTGCCCCAACATCAGGAGTAACTGTGACCCTTGTGGATACAGGGACGCAAGAACCGCTGCCAGGCCAGTGGCATGGGTTCCCTCTGGTCTGAGTCAGTGCCCTGAGCAAACCTTAGGAACTAGCTCCACACCAAGTCCCACAACACCCAGAGGAAGTTCTAATCCCAGGTGTTCTGACACACCCAGGATCATAGGATCATAGTATCACAGGATCCCCAGAACTTGGTCACACCAGGATTTCAGGATCCCAGGGGCAGCTTGACTCCCAGGAGCTCTTGCACCCAGGATCTCAGGTTCACAGGACCACAGAGAAAGCTGGAATCTGAGGAGTTTTGACACAATAAAGATAACAGAAAGGACAGGCTCCAGTCAGAGACAGTTAGGATTAGAGATTACCAGATGGTGAGTGGCGAGCACAAGAACATAAGCAACAGAAACCAAGGTTACTCTGCATCATCAGAACCCAGTTCTCCCACTATAGCAAGTTCTGGACACCCCATCACACCTGAAAAGCAAGATGCAAATTCAAAATCACTTCTCATGAGGATGATAGAGGACTTTAAGAAGGACATAAATAACTCCCTTAAAGAAACACAAGAGAATATAGGTAAACAGGTAGAAGGCTTTAAAAAAGAAAACCCAAGTAAACAGGTAAAGGAATTGAACAAAACCATCCAGGATCTAAAAATGGAAGTATAAACAATAAAGAAATCAAAAAGGGAGACTGCCCTGGAGACAGAAAACTTAGGAAAGAGATCAGGAGTCATAGATGCAAGCATCACCAACAGAATACAAGAGATAAAAGAGAGAATATCAAGTGCAGAAGATACCATAGAAAAACATTGATACAACAGTCAAAGAAAATGAAAAATGCAAAAAGCTCCTAGCCCAAAACCTCCAGGAAACAAAGGACACAATGAGAAGACCAAACCTAAGGATTATAGGTATAGAAGAGAGTGAAGATTCCCAACATAAAGGGCCAGTAAATATCTTCAACAAAATTATAGAAGTAAACTTCCCTAATCTAAAGAAAGAGATGCCCATGGGCATACAAGAAGCCTACAGAACCCCAAATACATTGAATCAGAAAAAAATTGTTCCAGGCACATAATATTCAAAATGCCAAACACAAAAAACAAAGAAATAATATTAAAAACAGAAAGGGAAAAAGGTCAAGTAACTTAACAAAACAGACCTATCAGAATTACTACAGACTTTTCACCAGAGACT
Organism: Tokudaia tokunoshimensis; assembly: GCA_036184795.1. Taxonomy (NCBI): domain Eukaryota; kingdom Metazoa; phylum Chordata; class Mammalia; order Rodentia; family Muridae; genus Tokudaia; species Tokudaia tokunoshimensis. The sequence continues at coordinate 127,057,512 of BTHU01000023.1, read as the reverse complement.
GTAAAAGCTAGAAGATACTGGGCAGATGTCATACAGACCCAAAGAGAACACTACTATACTCTGCAAAACTCTCAATTACCATGGATGGAGAAACCAAGATACTCCATGACAAAAAAAATTTACACATTATCGTTCCACAAATACAGACCTACAAAGTATAATAGATGGAAAACTCCAACACAAAGAGGGAAACTATACCCTAGAAAAAGCAAGAAAGTAATCTTCTTCCAACAAACCCAAAAGAAGACAGCCACACAAACATAATTCCACCTCTTACAACAACAACAACAACAAAAGCCCAGGAAAAAACAATCACTGTTCCTTAATATCTCAACATCAATGGACTCCATTCCCCAATATAAAGACATAGATTAACAGACTGGATATATAAACAGGACCCAATATTTTGCTGCATTCAGGAAAATCACCTCAGTGACAAAGACAGATACTACCTCGAGTAAAAGTCTGGAAAGGAGTTTTCCAAGCATATGATCCCAAGAAACAAGATCGTGTAGCCACTCGAATATCAAATAGTCTTTCAAGTCTTCAATTCTGTTCCATTGATCTACATGCCTGTCACTGTACCAATACTATGCAGTTTTTAACACTATTGCTCTCTAGTACAGCTTGAGTTCCAGGATACTGATTCCCCGAGAAGTTCTTTTACTCTTGAGAATAGTTTTAGCTATCCTGAGTTTTCTGTTATTCCAGATGAATTTTTGAATTGCTCTTTCTAACTCTATGAAAAACTGTGTTGGGATTTTGATGGGGATTGCATTGAATCTGTATATTGCTTTTGGCAAGATGGTCATTTTTACTATATTAATCCTGCTAATCCATGAGCATGGAAGATTTTTCCATCTTCTGAGGTCTTCTTCAATTTCTTTCTTCAGAGACTTGAAGTTCTTGTCATACAGATCTTTCACTTGTTTGGTTAGAGATACTTAATATGGTTTGTGGCTATCATGAAGGGTATCATTTATCTTATTTCTTTCTCAGCCTGCTTATCCTTTGAGTATAGGAAGGCTACTGATTTGCTTGAGTTGATTTTATATCCGGCCACTTTGCTGAAGTTGTTTATCAGCTGTATTAAGCTGTATAAAGCTCATGGAGGAGGTAGAGACACTACTTATATTCCTGCTGTATGAATGAGAAGATGGAGGTTAGCAGAACTGAGACTCCTGGCTGATGTCTGTTGGTGATGGAATGGGGTTGGTAGCTAAAGTCGGCTGGTGTCAGTCTGTGCTGGGAAGTAGCAGAGCCTACGGCTTCTCTGCAACGTCCCCTTCTTTAGTGAAGATTGCACAAGAATGTGGTTCCCAGGAATTTTGCATCTTATCAGTTGTCTTATCATAAAACAGGCTTATTAGGGCACATCAAATACCCAGTTTCCCCAAGGGCTTTCGTATCTTCATGGACATTAGAAACATGAATTTTAAAAGTAAATCTAAAAACTAAGTCTTGGGGTAAGTCTAGTTTTAAAGTTCAAGCTTGAGAAATATTTGTGTTGGAGATGATGTTCATAGTATTGAATTTGAAGTTGGATACTGTCTATATTTCCTTCCTTGACCAGCTTGGAACCCAAGATCTGCTATATCACCTACATGGCAACCCTGCCCTTCCCACCACCAAGAAAGAAGCACAACATTTAGTGGGTCTATTTGGATTCTGGAGACAGTACATTCCTCACTTAGGTGTGTTACTCAGGCCTATTTATCAAGTGACTCGGAATGCTGCTAGCTTTGTGTGGGGTCTGGAACAAGAGAAGGCTGCTGTGCTGACTGCACTACCACTTGGACCATATGATCCAGCAGACCCAATGGTACTTGAGGTGTCGGTGGCAGATAGAGATGCTGTTTGGAGCCTCTGGCAGGCCCCTGTAGGTGAATCACAGAAGAGACCTTTGGGATTTTGGAGCAAAGCTCTACCATCATCTGTAGACAACTACTCTCCCTTTGAAAAACAGCTCTTGGCTTGCTATTGGGCCTTAGTGGAAACTGAACGTTTGACAATAGGACACCAAGTTACTATGCGTCCTGAACTGCCCATCATGAGTTGGGTGTTATCAGACCCTTCAAGTCATAAAGTAGGACATGCACAGCAGCAGTCTATTATCAAATGGAAGTGGTATATATGTGATCGGGCCCGAGCAGGTCCTGAAGGAACAAGCAAGTTACATGAAGAAGTTGCTCAGACACCTATGGTTTCTACTCCTGTTACAATGACATCTGCTGCCAAGCATGCACCTATAGCCTCATGGGGTGTTCCCTATGACGGGCTGACTGAAGAAGAGAAGACTAGGACCTGGTTTACTGATGGCTCTGCATGTTATGTAGACACCACCCAGAAGTGGACAGCTGCAGCATTACAACCATTTTCTGGGACAACCCTGAAAGATACTGGTGAAGGAAAATCTTCACCATGGGCAGAACTTCATGCAGTACACATGGCATTATAGTTTTTTTGGAAGAAGAAATGGCCAGATGTAAGATTGTTCACTGACTCATGGGCTGTAGCCAATGGATTGGCTGGATGGTCAGGGACGTGGAAAGATCAAAACTGGAAAATTGGTGAGAAAGACATCTAGGGAAGAAGTATGTGGATAGATCTCTCCAAATGGACAAAGGATGTGAAGATATTTGTGTCCCATGTAAATGCTCACCAAAAGGTGACTTCAGCTGAGGAGGAGTTCAACAATCAAGTAGATAAGTTGACCCGTTCTGTGGAGAGTCAGCCTCTTTCCCCAGCCATCCCAGTCATTGCCCAATGGGCACATGAGCAAAGTGGCCATGATGGCTGAGACGGAGGTTATGCTTCGGCTCAGCAGCATGGACTTCCACTCACCAAGGCCTACATGGCTATAGCAGCTGCTGAATGCCAGATCTGTCAACAGCAGAAACCAATACTGAACCCCAGATATGGCACCATTCCTCGAGGTGATCAGCCAGCAACCTGGTGGCAGGTTGTCTACATTGGACCACTTCCCCCGTGGAAAGGACAATGTTTCGTTCTTACTAGAGTAGATACTTATTCTGGTTATGGATTTGCCTTTCTTGCATGTAATGCTTCTGCCAAAACCACCATCCGTGGACTCACAGAATGCCTTATCTATCGTCATGGTATTCCACACAGTATTGCTTCTGACCAAGGAACTCATTTCACAGCCAGAGAAGTGCGAAAGTGGGCACACAATCATGGAATTCACTGGTCTTACCATGTTCCCCATCATCCTGAAGCAGCTGGTCTGATAGAAAGATGGAATGGCCTTTTGAAGACACAGTTACAGTGTCAATTAGGTGGCAACAGTGTGGAGGGCTGGGGCAGAGTTCTTCAGAAGACAGTATGTGCTTTGAATCAGCATTCAATACATGGTACAGTTTCTCCCATTGCTAGGATCCATGGGTCCAGGAATCAAGGGGTGGAAAAGGGAATAGTTCCACTCACTATCACTGCTAGTGACCCTCTAGGAAAATTTTTGCTTCCTGTACCCACAACTTTAGGTTCTGCTGGCCTAGAAGTTTTTGTTCCAGAGGGGGGAGTGCTCCTACCAGGCGCCACAACAAACATTCCATTGAACTGGAATCTCAGACTTCCCCCTGGCCATTTTGGACTTCTAATGCCTTAGAACCAACAGGCTAAGAAAGGAATAACAGTGTTAGGAGGGATGATAGATCCAGATTACCATGGCGAAATTGGATTGTCTCTCCACAATGGAGGTAAGCAGGATTATGTCTGGAGTGCAGGAGATCCCTTAGAGCATCTCTTGGTACTATCATGTCCTGTGATTAAAGTCAATGGCAAACTACAACAGCCTAATCCAAGCAGGATGACAAAGGACACAGACCCATCAGGAATGAAGGTATGGGTCAATCCTCCAGGAAAAGAGCCAAGACCTGTTGAGGTGCTTGCCAAAGGTGAAGGAAATACAGAATGGGTAGCAGAGGAAGGTAGTTATAAATACCAGCTAAGACCACGTAACCAGTCGCAGAAACGAGGATTATAAGTAATATGATTTCTTCTGTCTTATTTTGTTAAGGATACATTTGTCTTTCTTCCAATTTCTTTAGCATCAATTGGTATTGAGACACTTAAAGAACGATTCCAAGGGACATTACCCTGTTGTACATTTACAAATGTGTTTGCGATTGTATGAGGAATAGTTATATCTTGTTAGGCGTATTCATGACCTTGTTATAGTTTCATGTGGACATGAGACATTATTTGTGTCAAGTTGACAAGGGGTGGATTGTAGTGGCTATTCCTGGTTGTCAACTTGACTAAATCTGGAATGAACTAAACAAGAATTTGAAGGCTCACCTATAATCCTAATCTGGAGACTCAGAGATACAAGTTTCTGACCTGGAGACCTTGATGCACAGTGACTATGAATTCCAGAAGATTAAGATTAGGGGATCTCTGAGTTCAAGGTCATCTGGGATTAAAGGCATGGTGGCACACGCCTTTAATCTGGCCACACCCTCTGCTGGAGACCTATATAAGGACATTGGAAGAAGGAAGATTTCACTCTGGCTTTTCCTGGCCTACCTCGTGGGACGGAGCAACTGCTACATCCTTGGACTTCCATCCACAAATACTGCTGACTATAGTTGGGGAGTTGAACTACAAGCTGTATGTCATCCACAAATTCCCTAAATATATAGGGACTACCCATACATTCTGTGACTCTAGAGAACCCTGACTAATACAAGGGCTTTCAGGTATGCCATTAAGTTGCTAGTGTATGCTGTCTCCCGTTTCTTTTTGGCGGCACTCAGGGCTATGAATTTTCCTCTTAGCACCGCTTTCTTTGTGTCCCATAAGTTAGGGTATGTTTTGCCTTCATTTTCATTAAATTTTAAAAAGCCTTTGATTTCTTTCTTTATTTCCTCCTTGATCAAACTTAATTCTTCATCAAGTTAGAAAGAGCTATTTGAAAATTCATTTGGAATAACAAAGCAACCCAGGATAGCAAAAACTATTCTCAACAATAAAAGAACTTGGGGGAAATCACCATCTCTGAACTCAAGCTGTACTACTGAGCAGTAGTGATTAAAACTCCATGGTATTGGTACAGAAACAGGCAGGTAAATCAATGGAATAGAATTGAAGTTGCAGAAATGAACCCACACACCTATAATCAATTGATATTTGACAAAGGAGTTAAAAATCATCCAGTGGAAAAAAAGAAAGCATTTTCAACAAATGGTGCTGGTTCAACTAGAAGTCATCATGTAGAAAAATGCAAATCTATCTCCTTGTACAAAACTCAAGACTAAGTGGATCAAGATCTTCCACATAAAACCAGATACACTGAAACTTACAGAAGAAAAAATGGGGAAGAGCCTCTAATACAAGAGCACAGGGGAAAAGTTCCTGAACAGAACACCAATGGCTTATGCTTGAAGAACAAAAATTGACAAGTGAGACCTCATAACATTGCAAAGCTTCTGTAAGGCAAAGGACACTATCAATAGGACAAAACTGCATCCAACAGATTGGTAAAAGATCTTTACCAATCCAACAGAGGGCTAATATCCAATATATACAAAGAACTCAAGAAGTTAGACTTCAGAAAACCAAATAATATCATTAAATATGGGGTACAGAGCTAAATAAAGTGTTCTCAATGGAGGAATAACGAATGGTTGAGAAACACTTAAAGAAATGTTCAACTTCCTTAGTAATCAGTGAAATGCAAATCAAAATGACCCCAATATTCCATCTCAAATGAGTCAGAATGGCTAAAATCAAAAACTCAGGTGACAGCAGATGCTGGCGAGGATGTGGAGAAAGAGGAACACTCTCCCTTATTGATGGGATGGCAAGCTGGTACTACCACTCTGGAAATCAGTTTGGGAATTCCTCAGAAAATTGGACATAGTATTACCTGAACACCCAGCTATAACATGCCTGGGCATATACCCAAAAGATGCTCCAACATATAATAAGGACACATGCTCCATTATGTTCATAGCAGCCTTGTTTATAATAGCTAGTGGCTAAAAAGAACCCAGATATCCTTCAGCAGAGGAATGGATACAGAAAATGTGGTACATTTACACAACGGAGTACTACTCAGCTATTAAAATGATGAATTCATGAAATTATTAGGAAAATGGCTGGAGCTATAAAGTACCATCCTGAGTGAGGTAACCAAATCACAAAAGAGCACACATTGAATGCACTCACTGATAAGTGGATATTAGCCCAAAAACTCAGAACACCCAAGATGCAATTCACAGACTACATGGAGCTCAAGAATTAGGAAGACCAAAAGTGTGAGTGCTTAAGTCCTTCTTAGAAGGGAGAACAAAACACTCATGGGAGGAAGTACAGAGATAAAGTGTGGAGCGGAGACAGAAGGAAAAGCTATCCAGAGACTGCCCTACCTGGGAATCCATCCCATATGTAGTCACCAACCCAGACACTATTGTGGATGCCAAGAAGGGCTTGCTGACAGGAGCCTGATACAGCTGTCTCTTGAGAGGCTTTGCCAGATCCTGACATATACAGAGATGGACACTCACAGTCAACAGTTGAACTGTTCACACGGTTCCCAATTGGGGAGTTAGAGGAAGGACTGAAGGAGCTGAAGGGTTTAAATCCCCATAAGAAGAACAACAACATCTAACAACCAGAGCTCCCAGGGTCTGAATCACCAACCAAGGAGTACACACGGAGGGATCCATGGCTCCAGCAGTATATGTAGCTGAGGATGGCTTTGTCGTGCATCAATGGAAGAAAAGGCCTTGGTCCGTGAAGAATCGATGGATGCCCCAGTGTAGGGAAATGCAAGTGCAGGTAGTATGTGGGTGGTTGGGAGCACACCCTCATAGAAACAGGAGGAGACAGGATGGAATATCTGTTTTCTGGGTGTGAAATCAGGTAAGGGGATAACATTTGAAATGCAAATAAATAAAATATTCAATTATCTTTATTCAAATATATATTATATATAATCATAATATACTGATATATATATATATATATATATATATATATATATATATATATATATATCAGTAAAGGCTTGTGAGGAAAAGTGTCAAAATGAGTTGGATAATTGGTAGGGGAGCTAAAGAACTGAATCTGTAGGACATTCATGGAGTTCCAGTTCAGGCTCCACATGGTGCACTCAGTGCAGTGGAAAGACTGATTCCTATGCTGGTGGGCAGAATAGAATCTCCTTCAAGATTTATAAATTTATTTTGAAATAGAAATATTGAAGTGATACCAGAAAAGTACTGAAGATACTTTTGCATGAAGCAAAAGGCTGCAATTTGATCCTGTATTCATTGAACCCTTAAGAGTTTGTTCAATAGGGAGTTTTAATATTTTATAAATATTGCATTATATGTTTAAATCTTCTATCCAGAGTACGTACCTCACCTCTCCTGATAGTGTCGATAGACTTTGACTTAGCTATTCCAAATTTGGACAGTAAATTTAACTAGAAAATATGGAACAGAAAAGGAAATGTTCTTCTGCACAATTAATCTTATAGTGTGATATGAGTGAATGAGTCAAAAAATAAAACAATCACATGAAAAGATTGGAAATTATAGCTATGTGTTTATAGCTGGTGAGATGGCTCAGTGTGTAATGTCATATTCTGTGAATGTCTGATCACCTAAGTTCAATCCATGGAACCCTTGTGAGGGGAGAAACTCACTCCATAAAATTACCTTCTGATTCTACACATTTACTCACACCTGCCAAATTCATACACACAAAATACTAAGATAAAAAATTTAAAGATATTTTCAAACTGGACCAATATATGTTTATAATCAAATCAACAATCATGAAATGTATTTGCAATAGGGACTGTAAAATTTGGAGGTTTGTAGGAACAATAGCATGAAATATATCTTGAGAACATTTTAAAGAAAACACTTAAACTCAAGGTTTATAGGATTCTCAAGGTACTGACATGGTATCTCCCTATTTAGATATCTATACAGAAAGTTCTGTAGCCAGCCTGAAATTGGATATCTGGGAACCATTATTTAGAATAAAGTTCAATCAGGTTTTAATTACTTTAGAAAGGCTTGAATGTATGAGAAGTTAAAAAAAAAAAGAACTCTTATCTTATAAATGAAAAAATGAAATCCCAAAGTAATGTAGTCTATAAAGCAAAACCAAAACTGAAATCCAGGTTTGTCTGTATGCTCTCAAATAGTCCTGCTGGATTTGCCTGAAAATGAAGTTTGTCTCTAGATAAAAAAAATAACAGGATTTTTAAATTTCTATTTTTGAAAATTGGTCATCAAAAATATGGGCATACCAATATTCATTCAAATCTACATTCCTGTTTGAAAAACAATACACAACACGGCCTGGTTTTCTAAGAGAATTTCAATGGGAGCCATTCAAAAGTGCATTTCTTTCCAAAATGTATATATTGAATAGCATTTGATAGCATGCAGCTTTAAAAAAAAAACTTTGATAATTAAAATGCTTTAAAATGATTAGAATGATCTCTTGATTCACATGCTAAAAACGAAATTGCAGGATCCTTTCCAGAACATCTGCAAATCAGCAAACACAAAACTGGAATACTTAAAATGGTTCTTGCAATATTGGTAATTGTATACACTGTATGTTAACATTCTGCCTGTTATCTCCATTCATTCCAGCTGACCCTACATGACTGCCTACCAACTTTTTGCCAAGTTTGCTGGCAAATTAGGTAGACACACCTTACTGGAAGAAGGGAAAGAGATGTTTCATAATGAAAAATATTTTTAAAATGTAAGGTCACATTCAGAACTATAAGATAAAGTGTTCAATTAAAACAAATAACTCAGAGTTAGTGTCTATGGGGGCCAACTCTAGCTGAAACTCCCAGCAGTGGACTATGTGGAGACTGAAGTGGCTACTTCCTATAGCCAGGCAGGACTCCCAGTAGAGGGCCAAGGACAGCAACCCACCCACAAAACCTTCTACCCAAAATGCGTCCTGTCTACAAGATGTGAAGTGAGAAAAGGTAGATTAGAGATGGAAGGAATGGCCAACAAATGACTGATCAAATTGAGAAACATTGGTTCTAGGGTAAAAACCAATCCCTGACACTATTAATGATACTCTATTATGTTTGCTAGTTGCCTAGCCTAACTGCCTTCTTGAGAGGTTCCATCCAGCAGTCAATGGAAAGAGATGGAGAAACATACAACCAAACAGTGGAAGGATCTCATGAGTCATGTGGAAGAGTTAGGGGAAGGATTGAGGTAGACAAAGGGGATAGGTACCCCACAGGAAAACAACAAAGTCAACTAACCTGGACAACTAACCTTGTGGGCTCCCAGAGACTGTGCCACCAACAAAAAAGCATATATGGACTGTACATAGGCCTTCTGCAAATATGTAGCAGATGTGAAGTTTGAGCTTCAGGCAAGTCACACAGCAACTGAGGGAGAGAGATTGCTGTCCCTGAATCTGTTGCCTGCCTGCCTGTGGATTAAATTCCCCTAACTGGATCACATTGTCTGACCTCAGTGGAAGGATGTACCTAGTCCTGCGTTGACTTGATGTGAATGCACTTGAGGTAGTAGAGTGGAAAGTATTAGAAAGTAAGATAACTAGAGGGCGCTTCCCTTTCTCAAAGGAGGAGAATGAGGAATGAGGGGTACTGTGTGAGACGGTACTAAGAGGAAGAAAGAGAGCTGAAATTGGGATGTAAAGTAAATAAATCAAAAATGTAATTCTTGGAGAAGTATGAAAACTAACTTGTACTGGGTAACTTGTTCTGAATATGGGTGCAATTTTCAGTCATCAAGGAAAATTTCATGAACTACCACTCTTACCCCATATATATCATGGGAACAGCTAGCTAGGCTCTGGACACAGATATAAAAGAGCAACATACTGCCTATATTTTCTCTGGTAAGATGCAATTGCTATGTATTACTGAATGCTGAAAAATGAGAGTTCATTTATTCATTGGCTCAGAAAATATTTATTGTTTGTTCAGTGTCAGTTAATATACAAGTAAGTATGAATATTGCCATGAACAAATTTTTTGTCTTTTTGAATTTGGCTATGAATGTGTCTCAACTTAAATAACTAGAGAAAAATAATATTGAATTTTACTGGATATAAGTATACTTATACAACTTCAAAATCACAATGTGCTAGCCATTTGCTAGTTCCATAAAATGATGTTTAATTTTAAAAAAATTTAAATTTCAAAATCTATATTTCCAATCAGGGTTGGAAGCCAGTCTCCATTTTATATTTTTTTAATTTTATTTTCTAAGTTTCTTTTTTATTTACATTCAAAATCATTTCCCCTTTCCCGTTTCCTCCCTCCCCGAAAGTCAATAAGCACCCTTCCCTTCCTCTTTTCCCCATTCAACCCTCTCTCGCTTCTCTGTCATGGCATTCCCCTACATCCAGTCTTTCCAGGACCAGGGGTCTCTCCTTCCATCTTCTTAGAAATCTATTGATATGCGAATTGTGTCTAGGGTATTCCGAGATTCTGGGTTAATATCCCCTTATCAGTGACTGCATACCATGTGTGTTCTTTTGTGATTGGGTTACCTCACTAAGGATGATATTTTCCAGTTGTGACCATTTGCCTAGGAATTTGGTGAATTCATTGTTTTTAATTGCAGAGTAGTATTCCATTGTGTAGATATACCACATCTTCTGAATCCATTCCTCTGTTGACGGATATCTGGGTTCTGTCCAGCTTCTGGCTATTATAAATAAGGCTGCTATGAGCATAGTGGAGCATGTGTCCTTATTGCATGCAGGGAAAGCCTCTGGATATATGCCCAGGAGTGGTATAGCCAGATCCTCCAGGAGTGTCATGCCCAGTATTCTGAGGAACCACCAGATTGCTTTCCAGAGTGGTTGGACCAGCTTGCAATTCCACCAGCAGTGGAGGAGTGTTCCTCTTTCTCCAAATCCTCTCCAACAACTGCTGTCTCTTGTGTTTTTGATCTTAGCCATTCTCACTGGTGTGAGATGGACTCTCAAGGTTGTTTTGATTTGCATTTCCCTAATGACTAAGGATGATGAACATCTCTTTAGGTGCTTCTCAGCCATTAGATATTCTTCAGGTGAGAACTCTTTGTTTAGCTCTATACCCCATTTCTTAATAGGGTTACTTGTCTCTGTGGAGTTTAACTTCTTGAGTTCTTTGTATATGTTGGATATTAGCCCTCTGTTGGATGTAGGGTTGACAAAGATCATTTCCCAGTTAGTTGGTTGCCGCTTTATCTTTTTGACAGTGTCTTTTACCTTGCAAAAAACTTTGTAATTTAATGAGGTCCCATTTGTCTATTCTTGATCTTAGAGCATAAGCTATTGGAGTTCTATTCAGGAAATTCTCCCCAGTGCCCATATGTTCAAGGTTCTTCCCTAGTTTCCCTTCTATTAGTTTCAGTGTGTCTGGTTTTATGTGGAGGTCCTTGATCCACTTGGAATTGAGCTTAGTGCAAGGAGATAAGAATGAGTCAATTTGCATTCTTCTGCATGTTCACCTCCAGTTGAGCCAGCACCATTTGTTGAAAAGGCTATCTTTTTTCCACTGGATGGTTTTAGCTCCTTTGTCAAAGATCAAGTGACCATAGGAGTGTGGATTCATTTCTGGGTCTTCAATTCTGTTCCATTGATCTACATGTCTGTTACTGTACCAATACCATGCGGTTTTTAACACTATTGCTCTGTAGTACAGCTTGAGGTCCGGGATACTGATTCCCCCAGAGGTTCTCTTACTCTTGAGAATAGTTTTAGCTATTCTGGGTTTTCTGTTATTCCAGATGAATTTTTGAATTGCTCTTTCTAACTCTATGAAGAATTGAGTTGGGATTTTGATGGGGATTGCATTGAATCTGTGTATTACTTTTGGTAAGATGCTCATTTTTACTATATTATTCCTGCCAATCCATGAGCATGGCAGATTTTTCCATCTTCTGAGGTCTTCTTCAATTTCTTTCTTCAGAGACTTGAAGTTCTTGTCATACAGATCTTTCACTTGTTTGGTTAGAGTCACGCCGAGATACTTAATATGGTTTGTGGCTATTGTGAAGCGTATTATTTCTCTTACTTCTTTCTCAGTCTGCTTATCCTTTGAGTATAGGAAGGCTTCTGACTTGCTTGAGTTGCTTTTATATCCGGCCACTTTGCTGAAGTCGTTTATCAGCTGTAGGAGTTCTCTGGTGGAGTTCTTTGGGTCACTTAAGTATACTATCATATCGTCTGCAAATAGTGATAGTTTGACTTCTTCCTTTCCAATTTGTATCCCTTTGACCTCTTTTTGTTGTCTAATTGCTCTAGCTAGAACTTCAAGTACTATATTGAAAAGATATGGAGAGAGGGCAGCCTTGTCTAGTCCCTGATTTTAGTGGGATTGCTTCAAGTTTCTCTCCATTTAGATTGATGCTGGATACCGGTTTGCTGTAAATTGCTTTTACTATGTTTAGATATGGGCCTCGAATTCCTCATCTTTCCAAGACCTTTAGCATGAAAGGATGCTGAATTTTGTCAAATGCTTTCTCAGCATCTAATGAGATGACCATGTGGTCTTTTTCTTTGAGATTGTTTACATAGTGGATTACATTGATGGATTTCCTTATATTGAACCATCCCTGCATCCCTGGGATGAAGCCTACTTGATCGTAATGAATGATCATTTTGATGTGTTCTTGGATTCGGTTGGCAAGAATTTTATTGAGTATTTTTGCATCGATATTCATAAGAGAGATTGGCCTGAGATTCTCTTTCTTTGTCGGATCTTTGTGTGCTTTTGGTATTAGCATAATTGTGGCTTCATAGAACAAGTTGGGTAGTGTTCCTTATGTTTCAATTTTGTGGAACAGTTTGAAGAGTATTGGTGTTCGGTCTTCTTTGAAGGTCTGATAGAATTCTGCACTAAAACCATCTGGAACTGTGCTTTTTTTGGTTGGAAGACTTCCAATGACAACTTCTATTTCTTCAGGGCTTATAGGACGGTTTAGATGGTCTATTTGATCCTGATTTAATTTTGCTATTTGATATCTGTCAAGGAAATTGTCCATTTCCTCGAGGTTTTCTAGTTGTGTTGAATACAGGTTTTTGTAGTAGGATCTGATAATTTTTTGCATTTCCTCAGTTTCTGTTGTTATCTCTCCCTTTTCGTTTCTGATTTTATTAATTTGGATACTGTCTCTGTGCCCTCTGGTTAGTCTGGCTAAGGGCTTATCTATCTTGTTGATTTTCTCAAAGAACCAACTCCTTGTTTTGTTGATTCTTTGTACGGTCTTATTTGTTTCTACTTGATTGATTTCAGCCCTGAGTTTGATGATTTCCTGCCTTCTACTCCTCTTTGGTGTATTTGCTTCTTTTTTTCCAGGGCTTTCAGATGTGCCATTAAGCTGTTAGTGTATGCTCTCTCCTATTTCTTTTTGGCGGCACTCAGGGCTATGTATTTTCCTCTTAGCACTGCTTTCATTGTTTCCCATAAATTAGGGTATGTTGTGCCTTCATTTTCATTAAATTTAAAATAGTCTTTGATTTCTTTCTCTATTTCCACCTTGACCAAGTTATCATTGAGTAGAGCATTGTTCAGCCTCCATGTGTACGTGGGTTTTCTGTTGTTTTTGTCACCATTGAAGACCACCCTTATTCCATAGTGATCTGGTAGGAGGCATGGGATTAGTTCTATCTTCTCATTTCTGTTGAGGTCTGATTTGTGACTAATTATATGGTCAATTTTGGAGAAGGTACCATGAGGTGCTGAGAAGAAGGTGTATTCTTTAGCTCTAGGATGAAATGTTCTCTATATATCTGTTAGATCCATTTGGTCCAAGGCTTCAATTAGATTCAATGTGTCCCTGTTTAGTTTCTGCTTTCCTGAACGATCCATTTCAGAGAGCGGAGTGTTGAAGTCACCCACTATTATTGTGTTAGGTGCGATGTGTGCTTTGGGCTTTAGTAAATTTTCTTTTACGAATGAGGGTGCCCTTGCATTTGGAGCATAGATATTCAGAATTGAGAGTTCTTGTTGGTGTATTTTTCCCTTGATCAGTATGTAGTATCCTTCTGTGTCTTTTTTGATGACTTTAGGTTGAAAATCAATTTTATCTGATATTAGGATGGCTACTCCGGCTCGTTTCTTGGGGCCATTTGCTTGTAAAATTGTTTTCCAGCCTTTTACTCTGAAGTAGTGTTTGTCTTTGACACTGAGGTAAGTTTCCTGCATGCAGCAAAACGCTGGTTCCTGTTTACGTATCCAGTCTGCTAGTCTATGTCTTTTTATTGGGGAATTGAGACCATTGATATTAAGAGAGATTAAGGCATAGTGATTATTGCCACCTGCCATTCTTGATGCTATCTTTATGTTTGAGTGCTTATCTACTTTTGGGTTTGAAGCAAGAAGGTTACTATCTCATTCTTTCCAGGGTATTGTTTCTCTCACTGTATTGGAGGTTTCCACCTATTATCCGTTGCAGGGCTGGATTTGTGGAAAGATACTGTGAAAATTTGGTTTTATCATGGAATATCTTGGTCTCTCCATCTATGGTGATTGAGAGTTTTGCTGGGTATAGTAGTCTAGGCTGGCATTTGTGCTGTCTTTGTGTCTGCATGAGATCTGCCCAGGATCTTCTGCCTTTCATATTCTCTGGTGAGAAGTCTGATGTGATTCGGATAGGTCTTCCTTTGTATGTTACTTGGCCCATTTCTCTTACTGCTTTTAATATTCTTTCTTTGTTTAGTACATTTGGTGTTTTGATTATTATGTGACGGGAGGTATTTCTGTTCTGGTCCAGTCTGTTTGGAGTTCTGTAGGCTTCTTATACGTTCATCGGCATCTCTCTCTTTAGGTTAGGGAAGTTTTCCTCCATAATTTTGTTGAAGATGTTTACTGGCCCTTTAAGTTGCAAATCTTCACTCTCATCTATACCTATAATCCTTAGGTTTGGTCTTCTCATTGTGTCCTGGATTTCCTGGATGTTTTGGGTTACACATTTTTTGCATTTTGCATTTTCTTTGACTGTTGTGTCGATGCTTTCTATGGTATCTTCAGCAACTAAGATTCTTTCTTCCATCTCTTGTATTCTATTGTTGATGTTTGCATCTATGACTCCTGATTTCTTCCCAAGGTTTTCTATCTCCAAAGTTGTCTCCCTTTGTGATTTCTTAGTTGTTTCTACTTCCTTTTTTAGATCCTGGATGGATTTGCTGAGATCCTTCACTTGTTTGTTTGTATTTTCCTGTATTTCTTTAAGGTATTTTTGCATTACCTCTTTCAGGATTTCTGCCTGTTGACCCACGTTCTCCTGCATTTCTCTAAGCGATTTTTGTGTTTCCTCCTCATGGGATTCCATCTGTTGATCCATTGTCTCCTTCATTTCTTTAAGCAGTTCTCATGTTTCCTTTGTAAGGGCATCTATCCATTGATTCATTTCTTTAAGCAATTTTTGTGTTGCCTCCTTATGGGCATCCGTCTATTGACCCATATTCTTCTGCATTTCTTTATGCAATTTTTGTGATTCCTTTGAAGGTGCATCTACCCGTTGATTCATTTCTTTAAGCAATTTTTTGTTGTCTCCTTGTGGGCCTCCATCTTTTGATCCATGTTCTCCTGCATTTCTCTAAGCGATTTTTGTGTTTCCTTTGTAAGGGCTTCTAACCGTTGATTCATGGTCTCCTGTAACTCTTTATTTGATTTCTTTGTGTCCTTCTTGTGATCCTCTAATAGCATCATGAGAAGTGATTTTAAATCCAGATCTTGTCTTTTGGGTGTGGTGGGGTATCCAGGACTTGCTGCTGTTGGAGAGTTGGGTTCGGATGGTGCCATATTACTTTGATTTCTGTTAGTAACGTTCCTACGTTTGCCTTTTGCCATCTGGTTACCTCTGTTGTTAGTTGGTCCTGCTGTCACTGGCTGTTGGTTGGACCTTCTGTGAGCCTGAAAAGCTATTTCTGGCCCCCCTGGATTACCAGGATTCCCCTGGCACTGATTTCTGGGGCCTGCCCTGCTCCTGAGTGACTTTGGAGCCCTGATGTGCCTTGCCCCAAGTGATGTTATATTGGGCAGTCCCTGCACATCCAAAGGCTCAGTGTAGTGGATTCCTGGAGCAGAGGTTGCCAAAGGGAGGCTGGTAGGCTCCTGCCCTGTGCAGGGGTGTGTGATCTCTCCCAGAGGGGGGGGGAGGGGGCATCCCTCTGCAAGGCAGAAGTCCCACAGCAGAGCTGGTGCGCTGGTTACTGCAGATCTGCCCAGCTCTTGGGAGCAGGGTACACACAAGCAGCCCGAGACCCAAGTGATATTATGCCTGTCTGTTTCCAAGCCTGGCTGTCCCAACTACCCGGCCACTGAAGCAAAGAAGGTGGTGTGCACTCTGCACTCTCTCAGCGGCACAGGTCACCTGCAGAGGGGATGGTCCACAGGAGAGCTGGCGCCCAGACGACCACAGTGCTGTCCTGTTCTTGGGAGCAGACGGAAGCCCCAACAAGCCGTGTCCCAAGCAATGTTATATTGGGGTGAACCTGGGTACCTATCTCCTCAGTGCAGTCTACCGGAACAGAGGTCGCCAAAGGCAAGCTGGTAGGCTCCCGCCCAGTGTGGAGGTCCCTCTGCAAGGCAGAAGTCCCACAGCAGAGCTGGTGTGTCGATCACTGCAGACATGCCCAGCTCTTGGGAGCAGGGTACACACAAGCTGCCTGAGACCCAAGCGATATCATGCCTATCTGTCTCTGAGCCTGGCGGTCCCAACCACCTGGCCACTGGAGCAAAGATGGCGGAGTACACTCTGCACTCTCAGCGGTGCAGGTCACCCTGCAGAAGGGATGGCCCACAGCAGAGCTGGCGCCCAGATGACCACAGCGCTGTCTCGTTCTTGGGAACAGAAGGAAGCCTCAACAGGCTGTGTCCCAAGCGATGTTATATTGGGGAGAACCTGGGTACCTGTCTCCTCGGTGCAGTCTACCAGAACAGAGGTCGCCAAAGGGAAGCTGGTAGGCTCCCGCCCAGTGTGGGGGGGTTGGGGTTTCCCTCTGCAAGGCAGAAGTCCCACAGCAGAGCTGGCGTGCTGGTTACTGCAGATCTGCCCAGCTCTTGGGAGCAGAGTACACACAAGCCGCCCAAGACCCAAGTGATATTATGCCTGTCAGTCTCCATTTTAATTAGTTAGATTTGTTACTACCTCATATCTAAATTAAGTTATACTGCACTCATTGTGATTGTCACACTAGAGAAATGATTCTGAAAAATGTTGAAATGCTGGTTGGTTTCACATAATCTTACTACAGTGTAGTTTGGAAATATTTTATTTTGAAATTTCATAACATTTTGATAATGAGTCACTATAAAGACTAATGAAATAATACATATATAACACATTACTCAATCACTGCCACCTATACATGATTCCTAACTGTTAAATATTAGTATGGGCTATTAGATTTATCTTTAAACAAGTTGAAGGGAACCAGGCTGACATGTAGTACTAATGAGTGTTAAGAAAATTATAAGAATGTTTACTAAAAGTGAGTTTATTAAGTAATAATTTATGTGAGCAATTAAATACTATGTTTTGAAATCATGTAAGAAGGAAAATATTTAATAAAAATTTAATAGAGTATCTTTTTTGTCAAGATAAAACTAAAATACTGAAAAACACTAAACAGATGGGAAATGTGTGTGTATTTATAATTTATTATATGTGTGTGTGTGTGTGTGTGTGTGTGAGAGAGAGAGAGAGAGTTGTTGTGTGCATGTTTGTATATGTATAGTTTAAATGAAGTTTGGCCACTGGGTCTGATACTGCTCCTCACAAGAGGAACATAACCTGATAAAAACCCCATTGCCAGACATGAGAAACTACAAGTTACTCTACTGTGTCATCTAAGAGACTCTAAAAATAAAATAAACTGTTGCCAATGCCCTCTGCTGCTTCTCAGAACCTGACAACATGACTATATTGCTAAAGATACCATACCCTTTCATCAATAACTTGGAACAATCAAGATAGATCTGATCTGGAAGCCTACTCCTTGAGAACTGAATATAATAATATCAGAAGAGACTTTGCACACTGCCGAGGGGAGGAAAACAATTATTCCCACACAAATTCAAAGCCTAGACCTCCCAATTTTGATCACCCTGGCTAGATATTCCCAATGTTGCAACAGAAGCACTCTCATCCTTTCAATAACCACAAGCTATCTAATTTAACATAAGGATCATTCAACAGGAGGACTATCATATTTTTAATGTAAACTTAGCAAACTATATGTGGTTAGTGATATCATGAATCTTATAGGGGAACCTACTATTTCTACTTTCCTATACTGGTATAATTCAAAATTACATTCTAATTACATATCCTCATACCTACAGATAACTCAAGCTTTCACAACACCTTCCTTTTGCAGTAGATATAAAACAATACTGAAAGTGACAACTGGTCAAAGTGTAGAGAGCAACTGACCATTGTGTGTCTAATTCCAAATAATACATCTACAACACAACCCTTACATCTGTGGCTCAGAGAACATCACAGAAGAGGATGTAGAAAGATTATAAGAACAAAGAACTAGCATATCTGCTGTGATACATTTTCTGCATATGACATGGTAGAGGCATGCATGAACTCTCATCAACAATATGGCTGATTAAACAAAACCTGCTCAGTGAAAATAGCAGTTAGCATTAAGTCCATGTGGATATGGGGAATCTCACAAAGCTGTAGAGAGCTTCTAAGAATTTGACAAGAATTTAATATTGGGCTAGGACAAGGAAGTAGGCACAAGATGAACACAGCTGAGGAATGTGTCCTTCATGTCTTCGTTAGTTTTGTTAAGACCCTGAAAAAAGTAATCATGGGACCTCTGTTTATGCTTTGTTTGTTCTTTATCTACTTTGTTTATGCTTTAGGACTGACCATATTCTTTCTATGTACCTAGGATGATATAAAAGCAGACTAGAAAAGTTAAACCTGCTTCAGCTTCATCACTGGCTGGAGCCATGTTATAATGTTGTCTGATTATCTTTTTTTTTTTAATCCTCACTCACTCTCTCAAGACCCCCTCTTGACTGATATGGCTTTATCACAAGGTCCCTCCATTCTTTCCCAGAGAGAAAGAATCAATCTTTTTCAGGAATGAACCTCCTAAGAGTTTGTCTAATCCCCAGTGATCAGACCTAAACACACATATATAGAGAGGCAAATGTACTCTAAATCTATTCAACGGGTTGTAATATATATGCATACAAGTGTATGGTTGTGTGTGGGTGTGTGTGGGTGTGAGTATGTGTGTGTGTGTATGTGTGTGTGTGTGCACATGGATAAACAATGATAATTAAAAAGATAGCATTAATTTGCAAGAGAGTAGAAAGGACATGGGAAGAATTGAAATGGGGAGAAGGAGGGATGGAAGTGATGTCAATACATACTTACATATAAAATTCTAAAAAAATATTTTAAAAATGAAACACTACATTAATTCTCTCTTTCTCTAGTTCTTTAGCTCTCTCATTTGTGGTCTGTGTGTGTGTGTGGTGTGTGTGGTGTGTGTGTGTGTGGTGTGTGTGTGTGTGTTTGTGTGTAGAAGTAGTAATAGAGCATATGGTGAGATGTCAGCCAAAAGTAAAGGGACTTGGGAATTAAGTTTTATTTTCTGGCACTTTAAATTTGGATTTCCAAGCCTCTAAAACTATGAAAAATAAAATATTGCTATGCAAACCACCCAGTGTATGATAGTTTATTGTAACAGCTTGAACAAAGTACTTTCCTTACATCAGGAATAAAGCCTTACTCCCTCCAAAATATATAATATTAATGATTTATTAATATTGCCAAAATATAATATTATAGAGGAAGACAATAAAATTTTACTTGAAATATATATAGTAAAAATCAAAGAAAAGTGAAAACTCACTGGGGCTTGTAGACTGTATATATATTTTAAGTTTTAATCATATATTCATCAATAGGTATATATCTCTTTTTACTTTGTTTTTGTTTTTGTTTATGTTTGCTTGTTTGTTTTGTTGTTTGGTTGTTTGGTTGTTTGGTTTGCATTGATTTATTTTTAGGTTTTTGATTGTTTATTTTTTATTTTTTGGCAGCTTTCAAATCTCTGTTAATTCTTACCTAAGTGCCTAAGTGACCTAACTTCAGAAATGCAATTAATTTAGAAAAATGATCTATGACATTCCGATTCTTTTTGCCATGTACCAGTAGCACTCTTCCACACTGATGAGTAACTTCTTTTATATTCCCTGGTTTGTTGGATCATGAGCACACATTTCCTGACATGATATATAAAACTATATTCATATGAGAACATAACAGAACATACATTTCTAGTCATACTAGCCTCTCTACACACTTCAACATTCCTGGATGCAAGAGGAGCACAGCTTCCATAAGAAGTCCATCTCACTCAGTTTTTTCTCTCCTTCAAATCTGCTATTTAAAAACCTGTATCATGTTGTAATGTCATTTTACATAGATTACTCTTCCAGATCTTCTGTCCAATATTTTAAAAATCTGCCCAAGAAGTTTAATTTTCTCAGTTTCTAGACTTGATTTCACTTTACCAGAGTAATTTTTTTTAAATACTATGCCCATGTTTATCATTTTTTATATTTGAGATTATAATATAATGACAATATTTCTCCCTTCCTTTTGATCTCTCTAATTTCTCCCATATACCCCTCCTTAATCTCCTTCAAATTCATGGCCTCTCTGTTTACTAATTGTTATTGGATACACATATAGAATGTAATTCTTGTTTATAAGATATTCATAGAAGCTGTGCATCACAGGCACTGAGTATAAACTAGAGCCCATTTGCTTAAATTAAAATGCTTTCTCCTCTTCTTATCTTCCAATCCTTGAATAAAGTTACTTCACCTCTTGTTATGCTTTACTTTTCCTCGTCACAAAATAATGGGAATGAAGTGGCCTTGCCAAGATGCGATGAGTCTTACATATGATGAACCATGTAAATCATTTATGGACATGGCATAAAGTAAATAACGAATAAATTTTAACTGTTGTTAGTCAATTCCTCTACTATCTGCATGCTATAACGCAGGGTGATAACAGGAAAACAATATTTCAAGATACTGTACAGTTAGGTTATAGCAATTTTGAAGCACACTGTAATCATTTATCCAATGGAATTAATTTCAAGCAATCTTTACTAAAATTAAGTAACTCAAAGTCACATTTACAAAAACAATATAGAACCCTGAGCTATTAAACATTTTAATCCTGTCCTTTAAAAACAGTAAGAGTTAAGAAAATCACTTAAAACCATTAAATTGTAATATCTTCACATAATAAAACTTTCTACAACAAATAAATACTTGTTGATTTTCCAGTATATGTCTATGTTTATGACTAATTATTTACAAAAATCATATTACTCTCCTTTATAATACTGGTATGGAATAAGTATATATACTCACTATGTAACAAAAATTCTGAAGCTCTATCTGTATCCCTGGGTTACTAAAATCAAATGGGTGCAAAGATTAAAAACCCTTTATATAAAGGTTGAATGTAGTTGCAGGTTAGGACTGCTTTCTATTTAATGTGCCAGGTCCAGCGTAGCCTTGGTAGGGACAGAATGACATTGTTCCTGCCCCTGGAACAGGAACAGCTGGCATGGGCCTCCAGGAGTGTCTGCTGCAGTAGGTTTAAGGCTCCTTTGTATAATAATGTATATATTTTATGTTCCTCCTCCAAGGAAAGTCACTCCAAGTTACCTTTAATGTTAATAATTCCATGATAATGAGACACAACAAGAGTCCAGGAGGCGAAAGGTTTGGCTAATGTCTTAGGAGAATGGTAAATGCTTGGACCTTCAGGGCAGCTTTAAGGTTGTGGAAAAGAACTCTAAAAATATGGGTTCAAAAATATATAATTTCTCAAATAATAAGGATGCAATAGTAATTATATGGGGGACTTTATGAATCTAAAGGAACAAAAGTAGCTGCTCTGTGAGCCAACTTGTCAGGAGATACTAAGGAAAGAGATAAAGAGGTTTAAGGAGTGGTGATAGCAAGAGATCCCACCCAGCTAAGTTTTTATTTATGCTTACAAGGGCAGATAGATTCTGGAGTTCACCTTTGGCCTCAGACAGATCAAGGCTAGGCCCAGATGTAGTAGAAATGGTAATTTCAGGACCAGGTCACATCTAGCTAGCTTATAGTCTTCCCAATTTAATTTAGTTGCCTTAACAGAGGCAGGCAGATCTTTGACTTCTTTTGCAATGTTAAAAGTAAATATGAACTTGCTGTCTCCTAAGAATTAAGGAGCTGGGGTCATGGGATGCTGATTCATAGGATAATCAAAACGAAACCTGGACTAAACAACCGGATTGATATATAAAATAAAAGACTGGGCTTTTGATCTAAAAGAGATGAGCTATCCAGAAAAAAAAATTTTTTATTTTATTTTATTTTTTTAATTTACATTCCAAATCACTTCCCCTTTCCCGTTTCCTCCCTCCCCGAAAGTCCCATAAGCCCCCTTCCCTCCCTCTTTTCTCCGTTCAACCCCCTCTCATTACTCTGTCCTGGCGTTCCCCTACATCCAGTCTTTCCAGGACCAGGGGTCTCTCCTTCCATCTTTTTAGAAATCTATTGATATGCTGAGAAAAATTTTTAGTATAGAAAGGGAGAACTGCTTAGAAAACTGTCTCGAACAGAATGTAATGTTCTCTGGAGATCTCCAGAGAAAGCCAGCCAGAGAAAAAGAAAGCAGAACAGAGAGAAAGCAGAGTGGAAAGCTGTCTTGAGCAGAACATAGGCTATCAGCAGGGACCCAGGATTTGACTTAAAGTTGTTTGTTTTCACTGCTCTCAGAAACCCCTTCTCTCACAACTCCTCTCCATGCCTTATCATTAATGGACTAGTGTTAACAAAGCACACAGCCTTCCAGCATTCTTGAGTTGTTGTGGGTAATCTAAATCATAACAATAGTTGTTTCTATATTTAAATATAATAAATTTAAATCTTTGAGAGACAATTATTGTCAGATTAAAATGAATACTTAGAAAGAATAGATGTTAAGTAGAATAAATATTACTATTCTATGAATATGAAAGAGTTAATGGTTTTACACCCTTCAAGATATTAAGAATTTCACATCTCTGTAAAAATGCTGAAGAAACAAGGATTTTGACGTTTATGAATTAAATTTGAGCATGTTTGAAAATAGAAGACAGGGAAGGGTCATGTGAAATTATTTTACCTGTGATAAAGGCTCCCTTTCATTATTTACCATCTGGGTAATTTTTCTTTTAAGTCTGTGACACACACGGTAATCCACAAATAGCATGTCTTTGCCAAGGATATCCATCTATTTTTATTGGACAATTATCACCTATTTTTATTAAACAAGTATCAGCTTTAGACATGATAATTGCAAATATGAAAAAATAGTGCCTAATACTGAAAATTGAAACCATGCAGGGCACAAGAAATGATAGATAATGCTGTGCTATTTGATACTACAAAAAGTATATAAATGAAGACTAGTTTTGATTATGTCAGGTATTTGTGGCCTATAAATCCAGAATACTATTTTAGAATGACCTTTCGTTATAGAGGGAATGAAAATAAAAGATATCATTTCCACCTGAAAATAACCAATATGGTTTTATAAGTATGTATTTATGGACAACTGAAAAATATCCTTTACTAGTATTTCATAAAACTCTTCATGAGGCCACTGGGACCTGGGATTTGGTCAGCAGATCAAATTGTAATAATGATTTTACGCACTTGTAGGATAATGAGAAAATTTAGGCATTCTCAGTATTGTCACTCAATACAATGTATCTTCATTTCTTTAATAAAAAAAATGAAATTCCTGCTGATCAAGTCATTACATAGATTAAGGCTCTTTGGGGAGAAGTTATAGCAATGCTTAATTTATGTTTTTAGGGTTCATCTCAATATTCGCCTTTTATCATTCCAGTGGGAGTAGAGTCCTAATAGAATGGGATGAAGTTATTAAAACATATAACTCCATAATACACATATTTTCACTCTTCCCTCTAGAGTGCACATGTTTCTATCAATCTGAAGAAAGCAGAAAATGATTTACCAGTATGTCTTCCAAGTTTACATTTATCTTTAATGAGAACTTTGTTAGTATGTTTTTGTAATTAACTATCCTTTTCATGAGATAATTTGATTTCAACCAATTCTTTCAAAAGCAGAAAGGAGTTTGTATATGCAAGCAAGAATAGGCTTTAGAATCCTAACTTTTTTCTGATGTCATTTACTAAAGAACTTTTGCTGAAATGCTGCCAGACGATTTCTGAAGGTCAACTCAAAGTGAGTTTGTGGCATGGTCAGATAAGAGAAAACTGCCTAGAGCTCTGTTATTCACATCATTAATCAGAAAAGGGAAGAACTTAGAAGAAAGCAGCCACGAAATATGAGTTATGTGGGCCAGAGAAGAATATATAATTCCGTTCAGTAGAGTGTGAAAGTTTCCATATATCTGCTACTCCTAAATCAGTAATAGTTGAGGATGAAGCTTTATGAGCTTTTTAAATAAAACGGTATTCATAATACTGTATGCCAAACCTTTGTGAAGTAGGAGTCAAGGCCACAGAAAGTCAGCACTCCAAATTGTTTTAGCAAAGGCATTGTTCAGAATTTTGAAAGAACTATACAGGTTGATCTATACATTTCTTTAAAGTTGGGTAATTCATAAATGAAGCAAAACTATTCCTTGTCCTCTGAACTCTTATACAGCTATAAATATTTAGATTGATATGGTTGGTTGGGGGCAGTAGGATAAGTAAAAATAAAGTTCCTAGCACATACTGGATTGCTTTCGTTTATTAAACGCAAAGAGATATGCAATTATAAAGGTACAAGTTGTAATCATTTCCATGTTATAGAGAAGGAAATTGAAACTTGAAAATAACTTGTTTGAGGATAAAAAAATATTAGGATGCATTTTAAAGTCCATAGCAATAAAAATTAACATTCTTTTTTCTCTAAACCTTTGCCACACATAGGCAATGTTTGTTCTGACATTTTTTTTTCTCAGTAATACGCAACCCCCAATGAAAAGATTGGGACCCAAAGGGGCAGTGACTTCATACAGTTCATTGTGGATCAACTAAACTAGAGCATGCTGTTCTAGGCAGAAATAAGTGTGACCATGCTTCAAGAAGGTGGAAGGAGAGAACTGACTCCAGAAGGCTGTCTTCTGACCTTCACATGTGCTCTGTGGCATTCCTATAGCTGCACACATTGTACACACACACACACACACACACACACACACACGCACACACACATGCACACACATACACACACATACTCACACATACTCACACACTGCACAAATACATGCATTCACACAGAGGCACACTCATGCAATGCAGAAACACAAAGAAATAGGTGTTTTATAAGCATAAAAGTATGAGATGAGAGAAAATAGGCCTACTAGCCATTTTAACAAACTAATAATTAAATTAAACTGAGGAAACATGTAGCCCAGGCTGAACTTGATCTCCCCACATAGCCCAAGATGAGCTTGAACTCATGATCTTCCTGACTCATCCACTTGATTGCTGGGAAATGTATAACTATGTCTACTTCTGATTCCACCTTTACAAATAAAATACTGGAGGAATTTTTACAAATAAATTCCTGTTTCTAAAAGAATCAAAAAGAAAGAGTGGAGACCTGGATATCTATCAACTGTAAACACATATTAACAGTTCTTATCTTCACTCCAAGTACCCCAATCCTATCTCCTGTAGAAGCTTATGACATAAAATCTGAGAATTTGTGTTTTTGTATAGCATATCACTTAGCTTTTTGTGTGTGTGTGTGTGTATCAAATACTGGTCATTTTTTATATATCATTACTACCTCTACTACGTTGCTAAGTCAGTTATCATATTTCTTTTATTTTATTATTATTTTATTTTATTTTTTTAATTTACATTCCAAATCACTTCCCCTTTCCCGTTTCCTCCCTCCCCGAAAGTCCCATAAGCCCCCTTCCCTCCCTCTTTTCTCCATTCAACCCCCTCTGGTTACTCTGTCCTGGCGTTCCCCTACATCCAGTCTTTCCAGGACCAGGGGTCTCTCCTTCCATCTTTTTAGAAATCTATTGATATGCGGATTGTGTCTAGGGTATTCCGAGATTCTGGGTCAATATCCCCTTATCAGTGACTGCATACCATGTGTGTTCTTTTGTGATTGGGTTACCTCACTAAGGATGATATTTTCAAGTTCTGACCATTTGCCTAGGAAATTCGTGAATTCATTGTTTTTAATTGCAGAGTAGTATTCCATTGTGTAGATGTACCACATCTTCTGAATCCATTCCTCCGTTGAGGGACATCTGGGTTCTTTCCAGCGTCTGGCTATTATAAATAAGGATGAATATAGTGGAGCATGTGTCCTTATTGCATGCGGGTAAAGTCTCTGGGTATATGCCCAGGAGTGGTATAGCCGGATCCTCCGGGAGTGTCATGCCCAGTTTTCTGAGGAACCGCCAGACTGCTTTCCAGAGTGGTTGTACCAGCCTGCAATTCCACCAGCAGTGGAGAAGTGTTCCTCTTTCTCCACATCCTCGCCAACAACTGCTGTCTCCTGTGTTTTTGATCTTAGCCATCCTGACTGGTGTGAGATGGAATCTCAGGGTTGTTTTGATTTGCATTTCCCTAATGACTAAGGATGATGAACATCTCTTTAGGTGCTTCTCAGCCATTAGATATTCTTCAGGTGAGAACTCTTTGTGTAGCTCTGTACCCCATTTTTTAATAGGGTTACTTGCCTCTCTGGAGTTTAACTTCTTGAGTTCTTTGTATATCTTGGATATTAGCCCTCTGTCGGATGTAAGGTTGGTAAAGATCATTTCCCAGTTAGTTGGTTGCCGCTTTGTCTTTTTGACAGTGTCTTTTGCCTTGCAAAAACTTTGTAATTTAATGAGGTCCCATTTGTCTATTCTTGATCTTAGAGCATAAGCTATTGGAGTTCTGTTCAGGAAATTCTCCCCTGTGCCCATATGTTCAAGGTTCTTCCCTAGTTTCCCTTCTATTAGTTTCAGTGTGTCTGGTTTTATGTGGAGATCTTTGATCCACTTAGAATTGAGCTTAGTGCAAGGAGATAAAGATGGGTCAATTTGCATTCTTCTGCATGTTGACCTCCAGCTGAGCCAGCACCATTTGTTGAAAAGGCTATCTTTTTTCCACTGGATGGTTTTAGCTCCTTTGTCAAAGATCAAGTGACCATAGGAATGTGGATTCATTTCTGGGTCTTCAATTCTGTTCCATTGATCTACATGTCTGTTACTGTACCAATACCATGCAGTTTTTAACACTATTGCTCTGTAGTACAGCTTGAGGTCCAGGATACTGATTCCCCCAGAGGTTCTTTTACTCTTGAGAATAGTTTTAGCTATTCTGGGTTTTCTGTTATTCCAGATGAATTTTTGAATTGCTCTTTCTAACTCTATGAAGAATTGAGTTGGGATTTTGATGGGGGTTGCATTGAATCTGTGTATTACTTTTGGTAAGATGCTCATTTTTACTATATTAATCCTGCCAATCCATGAGCACGGCAGATTTTTCCATCTTCTGAGGTCTTCTTCAATTTCTTTCTTCAGAGACTTGAAGTTCTTGTCATACAGATCTTTCACTTGTTTGGTTAGAGCCACGCCAAGATACTTAATATGGTTTGTGGTTATCGTGAAGGGTCTTATTTCTCTTACTTCTTTCTCAGCCTGCTTATCCTTTGAGTATAGGAAGGCTTCTGACTTGCTTGAGTTGATTTTATATCCGGCCACTTTGCTGAAGTCGTTTATCAGCTGTAGGAGTTTTCTGGTGGAGTTCTTTGGGTCGCTTATGTATACTATCATATCGTCTGCAAATAGTGATAGTTTGACTTCTTCCTTTCCAATTTGTATCCCTTTGACCTCTTTTTGTTGTCTAATTGCTCTAGCTAGAACTTCAAGTACTATATTGAAAAGATATGGAGAGAGAGGGCAGCCTTGTCTAGTCCCTGATTTTAGTGGGATTGCTTCAAGTTTCTCTCCATTTAGATTGATGCTGGCTACTGGTTTGCTGTAAATTGCTTTTACTATGTTTAGATATGGGCCTTGAATTCCTGATCTTTGCAAGACCTTTAGCATGAAAGGATGCTGAATTTTGTCAAATGCTTTCTCAGCATCTAATGAGATGACCATGTGGTTTTTTTTCTTTGAGATTGTTTATGTAGTGGATTACATTGATGGATTTCCTTATATTGAACCATCCCTGCATGCCTGGGATGAAGCCTATTTGATCGTGGTGAATGATCGTTTTGATGTGTTCTTGGATTCGGTTGGCAAGAATTTTATTGAGTATTTTTGCATCGATATTCATAAGAGAGATTGGCCTGAGATTCTCTTTCTTTGTCGGATCTTCGTGTGCTTTTGGTATTAGTGTAATTGTGGCTTCATAGAACGAGTTGGGTAGTGTTCCTTCTGTTTCTATTTTGTGGAACAGTTTGAAGAGTATTGGTGTTAGGTCTTCTTTGAAGGACTGATAGAATTCTGCACTAAAACCATCTGGACCTGTGCTTTTTTTGGTTGGAAGACTTCCAATGACAACTTCTATTTCTTCAGGGCTTATAGGACGGTTTAGATGGTCTATTTGATCCTGATTTAATTTTGGTACTTGGTATCTGTCAAGGAAATTGTCCATTTCCTCAAGATTTTCTAGTTGTGTTGAATACAGGGTTTTGTAGTAGGATCTGATGAATTTTTGAATTTCCTCAGTTTCTGTTGTTATCTCTCCCTTTTCGTTTCTGATTTTATTAATTTGTATACTATCTCTGTGCTCTCTGGTTAGTCTGGCTAAGGGCTTATCTATCTTGTTAATTTTCTCAAAGAACCAACTCCTCGTTTTGTTGATTCTTTGTATGGTTTTATTTGTTTCTACTTGATTGATTTCAGCCCTGAGTTTGATGATTTCCTGCCTTCTACTCCTCTTTGGTGTATTTGCTTCTTTTTGTTCAAGGGCTTTCAGGTGTGCCATTAATCTGTTAGTGTATGCTGTCTCCCGTTTCTTTTTGGCGGCACTCAGGGCTATGAATTTTCCTCTTAGCACTGCTTTCATTGTGTCCCATAAATTAGGGTATGTTGTGCCTTCATTTTTATTAACTTTCAAAAGTCTTTGATTTCTTTCTTTATTTCCACCTTGACCAAGTTATCATTGAGTAGAGCATTGTTCAGCCTCCTTGTGTATGTGGGTTTTCTTTTGTTTTTGTTGCCATTGAAGACCACCCTTATTCCATAGTGATCTGATAAGAGGCATGGGATTATTTCTATCTTCTTGTATCTGTTGAGGTCTGATTTGTGACCAATTATATGGTCAATTTTGGAGTAGGTACCATGAGGAGCTGAGAAGAAGGTGTATTCTTTAGCTCTAGGATGAAATGTTCTATATATATCAGTTAGTTCCATTTGGTCCAAGGCTTCAATTAGATTCACTGTGTCCCTGTTTAGTTTCTGCTTTCCTGAACGATCCATTTCAGAGAGCGGGGTGTTGAAGTCACCCACTATTATTGTGTGCGGTGCGATGTGTGCTTTGAGTTTTAGTAAAGTTTCTTTTACGAATGAGGGTGCCCTTGCATTTGGAGCATAGATATTCAGAATTAAGAGTTCTTGATGGTGGATTTTTCCCTTGATCAGTATGTAGTCTCCTTCTGTGTCTTTTTTGATGACTTAGGTTGAAAATCAATTTTATCCGATATTAGGATGGCTATTCCACCTCGTTTCTTGGGGCCATTTGCTTGTAAAATTGTTTTCCAGCCTTTTACTCTGAGGTAGTGTTTGTCTTTGACACTGAGGTGCGTTTCCTGCATGCAGCAAAATGCTGGGTCCTGTTTACGTATCCAGTCTGCTAGTCTATGTCTTTTAATTGGGGAATTGAGACCATTGATATTAAGAGAGATTAAGGCATAGTGATTATTGCCATCTGCCATTCTTGACGCTATCTTTATGTTTGAGTGGTTATCTACCTTTGGGTTTGATTCAAGAAGGTTATTATCTCATTTTTTCCAGGGTGGTGTTTCTCTCCCTGTATTGGAGGTTTCCACCTATTATCCGTTGCAGGGCTGGATTTGTGGAAAGATATTGTGAAAATTTGGTTTTATCATGGAATATCTTGGTCTCTCCATCTATGGTGATTGAGAGTTTTGCTGGGTATAGTAGTCTAGGCTGGCATTTGTGCTGTCTTTGTGTCTGCATGAGATCTGCCCAGGATCTTCTGGCTTTCATAGTCTCTGGTGAGAAGTCTGATGTGATTTGGATAGGTCTTCCTTTGTATGTTACTTGGCCCTTTTCTCTTACTGCTTTTAGTATTCTTTCTTTGTTTAGAACATTCGGTGTTTTGATTATTATGTGACGGGAGGTATTTCTGTTCTGGTCCAGTCTGTTTGGAGTTCTGTAGGCTTCTTGTACGTTCATTGGCATCTCTCTCTTTAAGTTAGGGAAGTTTTCCTCCATAATTTTGTTGAAGATGTTTACTGGCCCTTTAAGTTGCAAATCTTCACTCTCATCTATACCTATAATCCTTAGGTTTGGTCTTCTCATTGTGTCCTGGATTTCCTGGATGTTTTGGGTTACACGTTTTTGCATTTTGCATTTTCTTTGACTGTTGAGTCGATGCTTTCTATGGAATCTTCAGCACCTGAGATTCTTTCTTCCATCTCTTGTGTTCTATTGTTGATGTTTGCATCTATGACTCCTGATTTCTTCCCAAGGTTTTCTATCTCCAAAGTTGTCTCCCTTTGTGATTTCTTAGTTGTTTCTACTTCCTTTTTTAGTTCCTGGATGGATTTGCTGAGATCCTTCACTTGTTTGTTTGTATTTTCCTGTATTTCTTTAAGGTATTTTTGCATTACCTCTTTCAGGATTTCTTCCTGATGACCCACGTTCTCCTGCATTTCTCTGAGCGATTTTTGTGTTTCCTCCTCATGGGATTCCATCTGTTGATCCATCGTCTCCTGCATTTCTTTAAGCAGTTCTCGTGTTTCCTTTGTAAGGGCATCTAACCGTTGATTCATTTCTTTAAGCAATTTTTGTGTTGCCTCCTTATGGGCATCCATCTGTTGACCCATATTCTTCTGCATTTCTTTATGCCAATTTTGTGATTCCTTTGTGAGTGCATCTACCCGTTGATTCATCTCGTTAAGCGATTTTTGTGTTGTCTCCTTGTGCGCCTCCATCTTTTGATCCATGTTCTCCTGCATTTCTCTAAGCGATTTTTGTGTTTCCTTTGTAAGGGCTTCTAATCGTTGATTCTTGGTCTCCTGTAACTCTTTATGAGATTTATTTGTGTCCTTCTTGTGATCCTCTAATAGCATCATGAGAAGTGATTTTAAATCCAGATCTTGTCTTTCGGGTGTGGTGGGGTATCCAGGACTTGCTGCTGTTGGAGAGTTGGGTTCGGATGGTCCCACATTACTTTGATTTCTGTTAGTAACATTCCTACGTTTGCCTTTTGCCATCTGGATACCTCTGGTGTTAGTTGGTCCTGCTGCCACTGGCTGTTGGTTGGACCTCCTGTGAGCCTGCAAAGCTATTTCTGCCCCCCCTGGATTACCAGGATTCCCCTGGCACCGATTTCTGGGGCCTGCCTGCTCCTGAGTGACTTTGGAGCCCTAATTTGCCTTGCCCCAAGTGATCTTATATTGGGAAGGCCTTGCACATCTAAAGGCTCAGCCTAGTGGATTCCTGGAGCAGAGGTCGCCAAAGGGAGGCTGGTAGGCTCCTGCCCTGTGCAGGGGTGTGTGATCTCTCCTGGGGGGGGGAGGGGGCGTCCCTCTGCCAGGCAGAAGTCCCACAGCAGAGCTGGTGCGCTGGTTACTGCAGATCAGCCCAGCACCTGGGAGCAGGTTACACACACAAGCCGCCTGAGACCCAAGCGATATTATGCCTGTCTGTCTCTGAGCCTGGCGGTCCCAACTACCTGGCCACTGGAGCAAAGATGGAGGAGGGCACTCTCTGTGGCGCTGCTCACCCTGTAGATGCGATGGCCCGCCGATCTGGCACCCAGATGACCACAGCGCTGACCCGTTCTCGGGCACAGACGGAGGCCCCAACAGGCCGTGTCCCAAGTGATGTTATATTGGGGATAGGGAGCTTGGGGTACCTGTCTCTTCAGCGCAGTCTGCGGGAACAGAGGTCGCGGAAGGAAAGCTGGTAGGCTCCCTCCCAGTGCGGGGTCCCTCTGCCAGGCAGAAGTCCCACAGCAGAGCTGGTGCGCTGGTCACTGCAGATCAGCCCTGCACCTGGGAGCCGCACACACACAAGCTGCCCGAGACCCAAGTGACATTATGCCTGTGTGTCTCAGAACCTGGCTGTCCCAACCTCCCAGTCACTGGAGCAAAGATGGCGGAGGGCACTCTCCATGGAGCCGCTCACCCTGTAGACGCGATGGCCCTCCGATCCGGCACCCAGACGACCACAGCGCTGACCCGTTCTTGGGCACAGACAGAAGCCCCAACAGGCCGTGTCCCAAGTGATGTTATATTGGGGGTAGGGAGCTTGGGGTACCTGTCTCTTCAGCCCAGTCTGCGGGAACAGAGGTCGCGGAAGGAGTTATCATATTTCTATGACATCTAAACTTCTATTGAAAATATACCCGAGCCAATAATATTGGCTAAATTGTAGCAAAAAAAAATTATTCACTTGGCTCACTGATTTATTATTGGTGTTGAAGAACTAGTCTGATAAATAATCAACACTCATGATGCGTTTGTTCTCAACATTCCTCAGCTGCCTAGAGTTCTTTATACATTCTTGGTCATTTTCCTAATCAACTTTGACATGTCTATTGGTATTGCCCTTAGATGGCTCCAAAAACAACAAGCAAAGAAACATTTTACAGACTAAGTATGTTTCCTTTAGGAATATATGTGTATATACATACAGTATATGAATTATCAACAATCAGTGATAAAAAGGACTTGAATTTGAAGAGAGCATGGAGGCATATATGGGAGGGTTTGAATGTAAAGAAGGAAGGAGGGGAATGATATAATTACTGAGTTGGAGAGGAGGTAGGGAGAACAGGAATGGCGATCAGATGTGGGAGAAGACCAGGAAAGGGTTGGGAGTGAGAATGAAAATCAGTGGGGGGGCATCTCTGGTGACTAGCTAGAGTCCTGGAACAGGAGAGGATACAGAAAGTCTATGGGGATGACCCTAGCTGAGATTCCTGCCAGAGGGAGATATAGAGACTCAAGTGGCCACCTCTTATAACCAGGCAGTGCTCCCAGAGGAGGAAGAGGGACATCAATCCATCTCCAAAAACTTCAAACCAAAATTGTCTTGCCTGCAACATGTTCAGGGATAAAGATGGAGTAGGGACTGGTCTAACTTGAGACCCATCCCATGGTAGAGAACCAACCTCTCTAACACTATTAATGATACTCTGCCATGCTTGCAGACAGGGACCTAGCATAACCATCTCCTGATAGGCTTCATCCAGCAATGGATAGAGGTAGATGCAGAAACCCACAGATAAACATGAGGCAGAGCTTGGGAAATCTTATAGAAGAGTAGGATACAGAAATGAGCAAGTTGGGAACATCAAGAACACCACAAGAACACCCACAGAGTCAACTAATCCGGGCTCATGGGGCTCACAGAGCTTGGGCAACCAACCAGGGAACATGCAGGAGCTAGATCTAGACCCTGTACACATTTCTAGCAAATATGCAGATTGCTCTTCTTGTGTATCCTCTAACAAGTGGAGACAGCTGTCTGTCTCTGTTCCCTGCCATTGGATGCCCTTTCCTGAGCTGCCTGGTTGATCCTCAGTGGGAGAAGATATGCCCAGTATTTGCTTGGTCTAAATATGCCAGGGCAGTGTGGCATCCAAAAGTGGAGCATCTTCTCTGAAGAGAAGGGAGGTAATGGAGGAGAGGTATTTGTAAGGGTGGTACTTGGAAGAGAGGAACAAGGTGGGCTGTGATCAGGATGTAAAGTGAATTAAAAAATTAAAAATCACAGTGAAATCAAACATTCTAAGTGATCACTAACAGTTATTCACTAGCTCATTAACAAACACCATGATTTTTCTTTAGTGGTTCATTATTTCTGGGAAAATGGAAAAATAATTTGAAATTAAAATAACATAGATTATTTCTTTAAAATAAATTATATTTCCATTATGTAATCATATTGCCATTTCAGTAATTTTCTGTGGAGTTTACATAAGACAATGCAAATAAATTGAGCTGACAACAATGTGTATTATAAGTGACATTTCATGTATATGCTGACATAATCAAGCTATGAATGTAATTCCAAATATGATCCCATGCACAAAGCCTGCAGAATTTCAAGTTGGTCAAAATTCCAGCATGGATACAGGAGGAGCTCACAAGGCCCCATTCCTAGCTGCTGCAGAGGGAAGAACAAGTTTTCTTCAAAGGTTTGATCACTGGTGCACTAACCATGTTCCAGTAAAATGGATTCAGATTATGCAAATATGCTTTCATGGTTAGGTTTTCGGAAACTTGATGCAAGTTAAAGTCATTTATGAAGAGACAACCTTGGTTGAACAATTGCTCTTACTAGATTTGTCTGTGGACAAGCCTGTGGAACATTTTCTTAATTAGTGTTTGATGCGATGTTCCTACCTCTGGTCTGGTAGTCCTAGGTACTATAAAAAAGTAAGCTGTGCAAGCCAGTAAATAGCACCCCTCCATAGTCTCTTCATCAGCTCCTGCCACCAGCTTCGTGCCATTTTGAGTTTTTGCTCTGATATCTCTCACTTATAAAGTGTGATCTGGAAGTTGTAGGCATAAATAAACCCTTTCCTCCCCAAGTTGTTTTCATTTTTTAGATTTCATCAGAGGATTAGAAACATATGGACAGCAGGAAGTAGATTGGGTGAGTTATTAATGAATGAACATGGATTTGGAAGAGGAATGTATTGTAAGACAATCTGTGGTAAATTGGAGGGAGAAAATTGGGGTAGACCTGAACTTATTTCATTTATACTTGTGTGAAATTTAAAAAAATAATAATAAAGATTTTAAGAAAAGAGTCAAGAGTAAGGAAAGCAGGTAAGGAAATACTAGGTAAAAGTGTGTTCACAAAACTATACAGCATTTGTGGGAGAAATGCTAATAAATTTTTCAGGAAATATGAGTTGTACTTCTAGACTCATCATTTTAACTTTCATAATATTAGCCTGAGTTAGCCTTTAGCCTCTCTGAATATCATATTCATTGTTGGGAGGATCTGTGTACAAAAATGATCCATAGTGCTATTGGGAATCATTTCGATCTGGGGTAAGATCTTGCTACAGAGGATAAAGTCATGGTCTCTAAGGAATGGAGCTTTGCTTCTAAACATGGATAACTAACTAACCATAGGCAATTGGTCTATCATTTCAGTCCTTCAGTCCCCTTTCCCTAAAATATAGATAATAATAGAAACTGTCATTGAGTTCATGAAGAATTAAGTAAATTAAATTCATTGAGTCATGTTAAATGCTTTGGATTAAATCTAGTACATGCTGCTGATGCACTCTCCTTGTAACTCATCTGTCTAATAAGGAAAGACAATTTTTAAAATTATACTATACAAAAAAGATGTTATATAGATTACCATACTAAAAATATTATTCTTATTAAAATCGAGTTGATTTTATATATATCATTAATTAGTGGGGTTCTTTTTATACTGCTTTGTTCAGGGTGATCTCATACATTATGATAGATGATTAGTACATTAAGATACTTAACTTCCCGATTTCTATATGTGATAAAATTATTAAAACACAAATGACTGACTTAATTCAAATATTTCGTTACAAAGATTCAGTAGACATTTTTCCATATTCTTTTTTGCCCATTTTTGAGAATAAGCCTAGAAGGCCAGAGTTAGTCAGGATGCTGACAGGAGGGGTAGTAGAGTAGGAAGGTGAAATGATGGTCACAAGAAGGGTATATACTAGAGGCTTAGGAGTGTCTACAAAAGCACAGGATGTTCATGGGAAAGTGGAAGCCTATGTGGAAAATCAGTGTCTGTCCAAGGGCACAGTGATGCTGACAGAGTAGGACACTCAACTGGAAGACAAATGACTAGGTAGTAAGGTAGGATCCAGGGACTCACTAGGAGGCTGGGAAGTCATAAGGGCAGGGCAGAGGTTAGGGGACAGTGGGAGGAAAAAAAAAGGCTAACAACATGCAAAGTACTCAAAGAAGAGCAGCATGCTTTTCTTGATAGCAGTAAGACAAGAACACTGCAGAGAGTAAGATAAATAAGAGACAAGAGAAGACAGCAAGACTGTATACTTCAGGGAGAATCAGGAACCAGGGAGGTTGGGCAACAGGGAAGAAGATGAGGGATGCCGAGGAAGGTTCCAATCTGGGAAGATATTCAAAACTGGGGCAGGGCAGGGAATCTGAGAAGAGGATCTCTGCAGGAGGGCTAGAGGCTCATATATGTGGTGTGATGGCTGGGAAAGACAGAAAGCTAAGCAGAAAAATAGGAGCATGTGGAAATGATCAGGAAGCAATGTGAGAGAGAAAGGATTGATGATGTAGGGGGAGAATGAGGGTTGTGATAGAAGTCCAGATTTGCCAAGAGGCTAAAAAGATCAGGATGAAAATGTCAGGGAGGGCAGAAGGTTCATAGAAAATGGTACTATGCTGTAGGAGGTTAGGCTGGAGAATGGGGACACAAGTTCAGATAGAACAATAAGGTCTGGGGTTGGACATCTGGCTCAGCACTCAGGATAACTACCTGCTTTCCCACAGGCCCCAAGTTCCATTCTTAGCATCCATATGGCCTCACAACAGGCAGCTTCAACCACTTCCAGAAAAACCAACACCGTTTTCTTAGCCACTGTGGACACCAAGCACACACATAGTTCAGTTAAATACATTTAAGCAACACATTCATACACTTAACATTAAAATAAATAATTTTAAATATAATTAGAAAAAGAAAATATAATAGCAAAATAGAAAACATAGTACAAGAAAATATTTCAAGAGTTAAGTACTTTAAAAGGTTAAAAATTATTATTACCAAAAAATGAAGCCACCTAATCATATATCACCACTTATACAATTGTCTTAGTTTTTAATTGTCTAGCAGCTGAAAATTCTCAGTAACATTTTTCAACTCAACCTGAAAATATGAATTTTTCATCTCTCTTATATCTGGTTTCTCTAACATGGTCCTCAGTTGGTAGATTTCAGCAGTACCATTAGATTATTCTAGAGAGAACCCAGGGTTCGTTCCTATCTCTGACATGAAATCATTTTCTGTCTGTGTGTCTGTCTGTCTGCATGCCTGTCTGTCTGTCTGTCTTTCCTTCCTTCTTTCCTTCCTCCCTATTTACTTTCTTTCTTTTTCTTTTTTATCTCTGTTTTCTTTTCCTTTATTTAAACCACATTCAATAATCCTGACTTTAATACCTTGTTTAACACCTTAACTGTTTTACTGAGACATATTAATACATTATATGTGTGTGTATATATAGACACAAGACAAAAGTCACCAAAATTTACAACAATTAGGTACTAGAAAATGTAATTTAAACACATGCAGCCATCATCATATTGTAGATATAGGATGTGTTTACCAATATAGGCTATCCCTTCTCCCAATCTCAGCAGAAAACTAACCTGCTTCTACTTATGAATTTTCCCTTTCTGAGTATCCCAATGAATGAAATCACAGAATGTTTATGATTTGAGATTTAGTTACTTATTTTTTACCTCAGTTTTGTTTTTTGTTTTCAAATAAATAACTTTTGGTTCATTTATTCTCTATATTTTTCTGGCTTATCATTTTTATTAATTTCTGCTATGCTCTTAATGTTTTTTTCCTTTGCTTCAATATTCTTTCCTAATTCCAGGGTTTTTTTCTATGAAAACTTAGATTATTTTTGAGAACTTCCTTCTTTCTATACAAAGTCTTCTAAATCTACAAAAAAATATCCTCCTTAGCCTTAGAGTAACCATTTTATTTTCCTTTGAAGTTGACTATAATAACAATATGTTCAATATCATTTACCATTTAGTATATGATCATGTGCATTATTCCATATACTTTTTGATTCCTGAGTTTTTATGTTTTTGATTTTTTTCTATTAGCTTCTGAACTAATTCTGCTGTGGCTGGTGAGTATATTTTAAATAATTTCTACTATTTTTAAGTTAGTAATATTTGTTTTAAAGCCTAGCATAGGATAGTATACTCATGTGATTTCCTACTCTCAAATCCATTAAGTGCATATATTCCCTTGTTCTTAGATTAAAAACTGAGTCATTTTATATTACTATAAAAACCCCAGGTGATCTGACTCCAATTATCTGCTATCACATATCTTATTCCTTTGTTAATTCCCTGATCTGCCTCTAGCAGATATCGATCATACTTTTACAAATTCTCTCTGAATTACCATTTGTGATGGTTTGTATATGCTTGGCCTAGGGAGTGGCACTATTAGGAGGTATGGCCTTGTTGGACGAAGTGTGTCACTGTGAGCGTGGGCTTTGAGACCCTCATCCTAGCCACAGGGTAGCCAGTCTGCTCCTGGCGTCCTTTGGATCAAGATGTAGAACTCCTAGCTCCTTCTCCAGAACCATGTCTGCCTGGACGCTGCCTTGCTTCCTGCCATGATGTTAACGGATTGAACCTTTGAAAATGTTAGCCAACCCTAATTACATGTTTTCCTTTACAAGAGTTGCCTTGATCACAGTGTCCTTCACGGCAGTAAAACCCTAACCAAGACAGAACTTTTGCTAATATTGCTTGCCTTACTTCTTATTTCCTTCTTACATTTCAAACATCAATTCACTGTCTTATCCCTATGAAGTGTGAGCTCTGTTCCTAAGTCAAGCACCCTATTCATCACACAATGTATCTGTTTATTCCAAACATTAGTTTAAAAGCCTGTTCAGGACTGAAATCTGTCATGCTGTTATTGTGTACTTTGTTTCATTGATTCATTATGGTTTAAACAGGATAACCTTTATTTTGATTTAATAGTAGTACATGTCTATTATAATATTTTCATGAATTTAAAATAGATTGTATTTAATTTGTATCAATTGTATTGATGTAATTAATTATTTTTATTATTTTAATTAATGATAAATTGTATTAATTTAATGTGATAATTAATTGTAATTAATTACAAATTACTTGTATTAAGTTGTAAGAATGAATGAAATGTAGCTGGAGGACTAATAAATTAGTATATGAGCAAAGAGACAGAGAACTTTGATTAAGTAATACAGAAAATAAAACAATTAGAGTCATAACTCACTAAGTCATATGAATATGAGAGACATTAAAAGATAAAAAATAATAAAGATTAAGTATTAAGAAAAATAAACGGATCACTAGCAAACAAATGTGCTTGCCATCAATCCATCTGATGGAAGGAGAGAGCAAGTTTTTATCAGGTAATGTATACTTTAGTAAATCGATATTCTCTCTCTTTTGCTCTCTCTCTCTCTCTCTTCACACACACAATAAATAAATAAACATAAAAGTTAAATAAAATAAATTTTAAATGAATGAAAATATTATAATAAACATGCACCAATATTAATTCAAAATAATATTTATCATGTATAAAATATAATGAAGAATGAATGAAACAATTAAATATTCTAACATAACATTCACTGCATGACATCTTAAAGTAGTTATAAATTAATAGTATGGACTATGTAATTAAACAAGCAATGTTTTAATCAATTGATACAAATAATATATCAGAATTATATGCACTATAAGAGAAGATATACTCCCAATGTTACAATATGAGTACATAAATATTTTCAAAAAGAAGATGACTGAGATTATAAGTAATGGTGAAAACTTTGCCCTTCCCCCAGCCTTGACTAGGCTAAATAGACCTTAATTGTTTGCCATAGTTGGTCTTCCACTGATCTAGCCTACCTAGGTAGAGTATTCTGCCTTGCCACACATGCAGTTTCCTACTGGAGCAGACTGGCTGCTGAGCTTGCTTTGCAACATAATCCAGCTGAAACAAAGGATGGTGTCTGTGGGTTTCCCCTATATAAATGCAGAGCGAAAAATAAAACTTTGAGTCTTGATCAGAAACCTTTGTCTTAGCTTCACCCTTCTCTCTCCTGCCAGTCCTTTTTCATTTCCATCCTCTCTTTCAGGTATACCCAGTTCATCCATAGCTGCTGGACAGCTACAGGTAGCACCTGAATGAGGGAACTTAAAATGGGGTTGAGATGGAGGGGGTGGGGACCAACTGAGAAATGCTGTCTAGGTGGAGCTCCACAGAAAATTGAGAAGTATTGGTATCCTGCACAGTGGTAATCAATAAACAGCATTAATGCTAGCACTATCCATAAATTTTATTTTTGGAGGCTGTTGTTGTAGGAGGTGCATTAAAGAAAGGGTACAGGCTAGGCTAGGACAGGGTCAACTCAACGTTGATCTCATCTAGGGGTTGACAGCGCAGATGTGACAGGGAATTCTATATAGGCATTTGTCAGCAGCCAAGAGCCGCAACAGGTGAAGGCATTCGTCTGCAACCAAGAGCTGCATCAGGCAAGAGGAGCAGGGTTTAAAATGAAAAACAAAAACAAAAACCCACATTTTAGAAAAATTCTTAGCTCAAGTATATTTATGCTGTGCATAGTTCCCAGTATTAGGAATGGTAAATATACAAATAACATGAAAAAGGGAGAGGAAGAGAAAGAGAGAATAGGTTTCAGAAAATCAGTCATCCCCTTTCTGGGACATGTTAGCAAAAAAGCAAAAAAATGGATTTCACAGCTCTCCTAGGGACAGTAGGAAATTGGGAGATACCCTGCTTCCTCTCTTGCTCCTACTGGAGATATCCTTAGTTCTGGTTACATCAAGTTCTCTCCTCTCTGTATATTGTCTCTTTGGTGCACCAATCTGTCCCTGTGTCAATTTACGTCTGTTTTTGTTTCATTGTTTGAATGACTGTTTTTCTATGTTTTGTTAAAAAAATTTTTTTAAACTTTATCTGCTAGCTACCCATCCCTTGATTCAGTTTAACTTGTTTTAGAATGCAGTCTCAATTTGCACAGCAGAAGCTAATAAGTTGCCCTGCACCCTTACCTAGGAGTCAAGCACAGCAGGAGAAACCCTGCCAGGAGCTGAAAAGCTCC
Source organism: Tokudaia tokunoshimensis (assembly GCA_036184795.1). NCBI lineage: Eukaryota > Metazoa > Chordata > Mammalia > Rodentia > Muridae > Tokudaia > Tokudaia tokunoshimensis. The sequence continues at coordinate 127,016,376 of BTHU01000023.1, read as the reverse complement.
TCTTAAAGGGGCCAGCAGCTTCTCAAGCTCTAAGGCAAGAAAGCTGATAAGTGATTCTTCTAGAAAAATCTCTACAATTGTGTTTATTGAGTTCAGCAAGTGACAAGATTCCTTTTCTCTTGAAATTACAGCTAGAAAAAGCAAGAGAATTTTGTTTGATCTAAATATAAGATGTGTGTAGCCACCTTATTTTTGTTTCCGACTGGTTTTAAAGGTATAAATATTTTCTGCATGTCTTGGCTATAGAGTATTGGCTTATAAGTTATTGGGTATGACTAAAAGTTGGTAATATTAGTAACAGAAAGTTAGCTTTAAACTGGTAACTCAGTGTTGGAGTCATTTTAAACAACATGTGGCATGAGCCAACCCAGGAAAGTCGTTCTCTAAATGTATTTCTGAATTGGGAAAATATTTTATGTAATTCTTATCCTAGAAACTAGACTTATAAGGGATAGGATTTAAAACAATGTCTCTTTAATGAGGAATTAAAAGTTGCACTGTCATGTATTCATATATAAGAAATGGCAGCCAAAAACTTTAAATCATGGGGGTGTTACACTTGGTGTTGATTTTGGAGAGACTGGATTGTTTGTGGAGGTTGAATTTTGTGTTCCAAAGTCGTGGTTGTGCTCTGGTGTTACAAGAGAAATTTGAAGATTGTGGTTAAACTTCCAGTGTTCCATTGGCTGCAGTTTGCAGTTTGATCACAAGCTCAGGATTTTTAACTCACACATATTCGTAATAAAGTAATAGAGTAATAAAGGTAATAAAGGTAAAAGTAATAAAGGTAAAAGCAGTATGTCCCAGTAAGGGCCTGCTGCCCTTTTAAACAAGCTTCATTAGATATAGTGGTAGAAGCAAATTCAACATCCTCTTCCCCCCCCCAAGATTGGAAAGGAGATCTCAGTGAAAGATTGTTGGGGCTGACAGGCCAACTGCCGGCTACATAGACAGGCCATGCCTCCCCTTGAGTGAAACTCCTGACCTTCCTGACAGAACATCAAGACCAAGATAAAAATCTGTGACCTTCCCAGGAAAAACCGCAGAATGTCTCAGGCACCTGACCCAGGGCTTGGCCCACAGCTCACTTCCCCCTAGCTCCCCCTCCCAACTTCTTCATTCAGGGCTTGACCCATAGCTCACTTCCCCCTAGCTCCCCCTCCCAGCTTCCTCATTCCTACTGTTTAAAAATTGCTGCCTGTGTGACAATTAACGAGACCTTGACAACGGAACCTTGCTTGGTCTCCTTCTTTTCTCCCCCCCTTGACCCTCAGGTAGCGCCTCTTCGGGACCCTGAATAACTAGACCTGCTGGACGGGTCAGAAGATTATCTATCAGAATCCTGAGGAACTGGTAAAAGCAGCTGGTCGAATTTTTGAAGACCTTGACAGGAGTTCCTCTTATTACACAATTGTCTTATGAGAATGCTAATGTAGTCTGCCATGCAGCCATCCAGCCATGCATAGCAAAGACAGACTTATCTGGATATATTTTCTTTGTACAGAAATTGGACCCTCATATAATCAGGGTCTGGCTATGGCTGAGTTCTTGCAGGGGTATACAGTACAAGCAATGCTTTCACAGTGCCAAGATGAAAAAGATTGATTTAAGTATGGGGACATAAATCATTTTAGGAAAGACTGTTCAAAAATAAAATAGAGGCAAAGACAGGCAGCAGAATCATTCCCCTAGAATCTGTACTCAATGCAGGAGGGGTAATCATTGAACAAGGCCTCAGGAAATAGGCTCAGGTTAAGAAAGATTTACATGTGAGTTAATGCAAAGCTTAGAGCAGCCTCAGCAGAGGCTTGCATGGCACTCCTTTTGTCTTGAGAACCCTGCCTGAGGAGGTTTGTGGGCCCTTGACTCCAGGGGCCTGGGGATTACTTTTAGATCAAAGCAGAATTATTATAAAACAATTACAGATCTATCCAGGTGCTATCCAAAACAAGATTCAAACTTAATATTTATGAAAGGCTAATGAGGCTACAAAACTTGTAGAGGCATTGCAACCTGACTTGCCTACTCCAGCTGCCATTTCAGTAAATGCATGAAGAATTATTATGGATTTAGAAGATTGTTTTTATACTGTTCCTTTGCATTCTGATGATTGTAAAGGGTTTGCTTTTAGTGAACTTGTAATTTTAAAGAGGTCATAAAGTGATATCATGAGAAATTTTTGCTTCAAAGAATGGATAATAGCCTTACATTATGTAAAAAAAAATTGTCTCTGCTTCCATACAAGAAGATAGGACTTTGAATCTTTCGATGTATATTTTTCATTATCTGGAGGGTATTTTATTAGTTGATCCCTCTGAAGGAGTTTTATTACAAGGTTTTGCTCTTATACAATGGGCTTTAAAATGTTGGAGTAGTTAGTTGGAGTAGCTCCAGAAAAGATTCAAATGCAATATCTTTTTTCAATATTTGGGACCTCAATTATATTCTAAAAAATTGTAGCACAGAAAATTCAAGAAAGAAAACAAGATTTACTTATTTTAAATTATTTTCAAAGCTTCTAGGAGATATTAATTGGCTAAGACCTCACCTTCAGCTCACCACAGGAATACGTAAGCCTCTGTTTGATATTCTTAAGGGGGATGAAAATTAACTTGTGAAGGATGAATAGTTTTGTAGAAAGTAGAGGAAGCATTAGGTAACAACAGATACATTATATATGGATCAATTGTTGGCTGTTTTTGTTATTTCTACTCATGTTCTTTGGCAAAAGGGAGCATTGATGTGGATCCATCATTCTTCATCTCCAAGTAAAGTTTGAGCACCCCATTATGAATATTATGAAGCTGTTGCTGTGTTAATACAGAATTGTAGGATAGAATCATGAAAGTATTTTGGAAAATGTCTTAATAACCTGATGAAACATTTATTCCTTATTTCAAATAGCAATTAAATTTGCTATTGCAGAATACTGATATTTGGTCTATTGTATGGCAAACATTCTTAGGCAAAATTGATAATCATTATCCAAAAGGACAAGTTGTTACAATTTGCTTCTATGCATACTTTCATATTTCCTCTAAATTTATGCATGCATCCCATAAATAATGCATCTACTGTATTTATAAACAACTCATCTATGGGAGAGAAACATATGTGATTGGATAACATGTTTATTCTCATGAGTTTCCATCCACTTCAGCACAAATAATTGAATTGCATGCTATAGCCATGTAATTGAAATTTTGAAAAATAAAGCGTTTAATTTGTAAACTGATAGCCAATATATAGCTCATGCTTACAATTGTTTGAAATGTTTCCTTTTTCAGATATTGCTAATTCTCAAATTTTGCAATTATTTATGCCAATACAACTCAAGTTAAGAGAAAGAATGGTTTCTTTAAAGGACTGTCTTTGGACATTTAAGAGCCCATACTGGACTGCCTGGACAGATGACTTAGGGCAATGCCATAGCAGATATTTTATACCAGGCAAATTATAGACCTTATACAGGAACAATTAACCATACAATCTCATTCTTTACATCATGAAAATAGAATTGGCTTGAGACCACAATTTGGCATCCAAATAAATTCTAAAGAATGTGCACATCAAATTATAAAGACTTGTTCTCAGTGGGCTCAGTTTCTACCTATACCACATAATGGTGTTAATCCTCAAGGACTTATACCTAATCAATTTTTGCATATGGATGGTATTCATATTTCTGATTTTGGAAAATTAAAATATATACATGATACTATTGACACCTTTTCAGGATTTTTACTTGCACCTGCTTTAAAAGAAGAAGCAACTAAAAATGTAATTAGTCATTGGCTGCACTATTTTTCTAAGCTTGGTGTTCCAAATAAGATTAAAACAGATAATGGAACTGGCTATTATAGTCGAGAATTTGAGGTGTTTTGTAGACAATTTAAAATTACCCATATTACTGGGATTCTTTATAATTCTAAAGAAAAGGGTATTGTAGAACTTTAAAACAATATCTTCATAAAAAACAAAAAAGGGGGAATTATATCCCCATACACATTATTTAAATCACACTCTTTTTATTTTTAAAATTTTAAAATTTGGATGCCAAGGAACTCTTTGCTGAGTGTCTATGGCACCCTGAACCCAGTCATACTTATGCATAGATGAAATGGAAGAATTCACTTACTGGCATATGGCATGATCACAACCAAGTATTTTCTATGGGGCCAAGGTTCTGCCTGTTTTTTTTTTTTCACAAAAAGAAAATGGAGCCTGATGGCTGCCTGAAAGATTGGTTCATCAAGCGGACACAGACCATGATCTTTCTAAAGATTATGATACCAAAGACGAAGACAGTTCAAAATCCCTATCAGCCAACTGAGTTAACTTTGAGTGTAGTCTCCACTCTTACTGGAGAGCAAGTGTTGTCCATTAATTCTCAAAGTTAACCCCCCATACACCTGGTGGCAAGACTTTGTGATCTTTGCCAATTAGCAGCTGAATTGAATACCTAAGATATTCCCCCAGACAACTTTAACCTTGTTGCTTTTAACTTTTGGACTGTGTATCTTAAATAGTTTGGTTGCCTTCACACAGGATTGCTTTCAGCAAGCTCAGGTATTCACCATGGCAGTTATTCATCGCTATGAAGAAATGCATTGAGTACATATTCTTATGTCCTTGGTGATTTTGGTCTGAATGGATAAGAGTGTGATTTTTGAAGGCCAGTAGTTAGGAACAGGTAATAGTGCTCTTGAGTTCCTATCAACATAAGACAGAGGCAAACACCAAAAACCTGAGTTTACCCCTCACAATGGGTAAGAAGGAACAATATAGACACCTCCCCCAAGGCAGACATGGCTGCCTAGCCACTCTATAACCTAGATAAGATTATGGAAAACAAGTAAATCTTGTGCCCTCATCCAGCTCATCTTTAAAAAACAAAGGGGGGGGGGGATTGTGCCCTTCTTCCAGCCTTGAGCAGGCTAAATATACCTTAATTGTTTGCCACATTTGGTCTTCCACTGGCCTAGCCTACCTAGGTGGAGTATTCTCCTTTGCCACACCTGCAGTTTCCTACAGGAGTAGACTGCCTGCTGAGCTTGCTTTGCAACATAATCCAGCTGTAACAAAAAATGGGTCTGTGGGTTTTCCCTATATAAATGGAGACCTTAAAATAAAACTTTGAGTCTTGATCAGAAACCTTCATCTTGGCTTCATCCTTCTCTCACCTGCTGGTCAATTTTCATTTCCATCCTCCCTTTCAAGTATACCCAGTTCATCCATAGCTGCTGGACAGCTACAGAAAATGTTTCTCAAATGATAGTAAAACCGTATTATGGGCTAGAGAGATGGCTCAGCGGTTAAGAGCACTAAATCCTCTTCCAAAGGTCCTGAGTTCAATTCCCAGCAATCACATGGTGGCACACAACCATCTATAATGAGTTCTGATGAACTCTTCTGGTGTGAGTGTAAAGGCAGCTACAGTGTACTCATATAAATAAAAATAAATAAATCTTCAAAATAAAACATATATGATTGCAGTGTGATAAAATCAATACTAAAATGTGCAAAATGGTAGCACAAAAATGCTTGGATCTTTCTATACCAAAACCCACATAATTTACAGACATTTTCTGGTAAAATTTGGAAATTAACAGAGAAGCTATTATCCTTATAGAATACATTAAAACTATATTAACTAAAAATATCTATGTCACACTTCTGAACATACTTTTACTAGCAACTCTACCCTGGCATAACCCCTAGAAGATTCAGAAGAGACCCTTTATCATCCTGCTTCTCCCATGAAAGGTAAACTGTTGTCTTATTCACTAGTTCATTAAGATATCTGCGAAGATACCCTAGATGTTTGATTTAGAGAATGATCTTATTGAAACACATAAAAGTAGAAAATATGCCTATATATTGAAAATGTTCTGCTATTTTAAAAATACATTTAAAAAAATCATAAATATGATTGTGAAGTGGTGGGATGGAGTGACCCGTAGAAACAGAAAGCAGACTCATAAAAGAGAGATAGGAAAGTGATGGTTCAATGTATAAAGTACTTGTTGCACAAGGATGAGGGCTTGAATTCATATCCCTGGCACTCCCCCAAAAAGTCAAACCCAAGCATTACAATACACATTTTGAATCCTAGCACTCAGAGGTGGAATAATTGATAACTCTTGCTGGTCAGATAGACTACCTGAGTTGAACAGTTATTGCTTCAGTGAGACTGTATCTCAAAAACTGAGGCGGAGAGCAGTATAAAAAGACAAGTGATCTCAACCTCTGGTATTCTATATTTATATGCATAGGCACATGCACACACATCCACACGTACATGCAGTCATATACTACATACCACAAAAGAGTTTAAAAAAATAGTACTGATAGGATCAGAAGTGAGGAGGACACAACATCTGTCCCAACACAGGGAGTAACTAGGACCAGCAGAATCCAGGCACACAAGAACTCCACCAAACCAGTGGCATGGGTTTCTTTCAGTCTAGGCTGGTGCACTGAGCAGACCTCAGGCACAGCAAACTGCAGCCACAACACCCAGAAGAAGCTCCACTCCCAGGTGCTTTAACACACCCATGATCATAGGATCAGAGGTGATGAAGACAGAAATCTGTCTCAACACCAGGAGTAACTGGAACCAGTGGGACCCGGGCACACAGGAATTCCTCCAGAGCAGTAGCTCAGGTTCTTTCCAGTCTGTCTGGGCCTGTGCCCTGAGCAAACCTTGGGCACAGACTCTACAGCAAATCCCACAAAACCCAGAAGAAGCTTCACTCCCAGGAATTTTAACACCCAGTATCACAAGATCACAGGGTTCCAGGAACTCGGTCAACACAAGATCTCAGGGTTGCAGAGGCAGCTTGATTCCCAAGAGTTCAGACACACCCAGGAACTGAGGATAACAGGATCCCAGAATCACAGGATCACAGAGACAGCTTGACTCTGAGGAGTTCTGACACAACCAGGATCACAGGAAGGAGACAACCTCCAGTCAGATATAGTGAGGGAAGCGATAACCAGAAGGTGGGAGGCAAGTTTAAGAACATAAGCAATAGAAACAAAGGTTACTGGGCATCATCAGAACCCAATTCTCTCACCATAGCAAGTCCTGGATACACCATCATACCAGAAAAGCAAGATTCAGATTTAAAGTGACTTCTCATGATGATGATAGAGAACTTTAAGAAGGACATAAATAACTCCCTTAAAGAAATACAGGGGAACACGGGTAAACAGGTAAAAGTCCTTAGAGAGGAAACACAAAAATCCCTTAAATAAGGAAAACACAATCAAACAGGTGTAGGAAATGAACAAAACCACCCAGGATCTAAATATGGAACTAGAGAGAATAAAAAAATCCTAAAGGGAGACAACCTTGGAGTTAGAAAATCTAGGAAAGAGATCAGGAATCATAGGTGCAAGCATCACCAACAGAATACAAGAGAAAGAAGAGAAAATCTCAGGAGTAGAAGATACCATAGAAAATATTGAAACAATAGTCAAAGAAAACACAAAAAGGAAAAAGCTCATAACCCAAAACATCCAGGAAATCCAGGACAAAATGGGAAGAGCAAACCTAAGGATAATAGGTATGGAAGAGAGTAAAGATTCCCAACTTAAAGGGCCAGTAAATATCTTCAACAAAATTATAGAAGTAAACTTCCCTAACCTAAAGAAAGAGATGCCCATGAACATAGAAGAAGCCTACAGAACTCCAAATAGACTAGATCTAAAAATAAATTCCTACAGTCACATAATAATCAAAACACCAAATGCACTAAACAAAGAAAGAATTTTAAAAGCACTAAGTGAAAAAGTAACAAATAAAGGCAGGCCTATCAAAATTATATCAGACTTTTCACCAGAGACCATGAAAGATAGAAGATACTGGGTAAATGTTAAACAGACTCTAAGAGGAAAAAAAAAAAAAAGACAGCCCAGGCTACTATACCCAGCAAAACTCTTAATTACCAAAATTGGAGAAACCAAGATATTCCATGACAAAACAAATTTTACACAACATCTTTCCATAAATCCAGTCCCACAAAGTATAGTAGATGGAAAACACCAACACAAGGAGGGAAACTACACCCTAGAAAAAGCAAGAAAGTAATCTTTGAACAAACCCACACAAACACAATTCCACCTCTAACAACAAAAATAACAGGAAATACGTCACTTTTCCTTAATATCTCTAAATATAAAAATCAATATTACAAACACATCCCAATTGAAAGAAACTCCAAAATATGAGGAATTAGAAATTTGTTGACTATCATCTAGTAATCTCTCTAATTTGGTAATTAAAGAAATAGGTCTAATATTGTATAATCCATATACATTTTCTGCTTGTTTGTATGTGATAGTGTTTTGTTGTGTACCACATAATGGTCTTGAAATCATGCTTCTCTTTTTCAGCCACTCTATTAGTAAGATTCTGTATTTGATGTTTTTCCACTATACTATGGTTTTAAGAACAGTTTACATGTTTCAAAATTATTTATATAGCCAAAGGAAACATAGACAATTAATTTTGGAGGTGGCTTGGAGACTGAATATTATGCTTGATATTTATAATTATTGTATCAATTTTGAAGAAGAGGACTTTATAAGTTACTCTTTTTCTGAAATGAATGCTTTTCAAAATCATCACAGCCAATGATCCAGAATCTTACCCTCAACTAATCTCTGTGCCACCCTCCAAGCAGAACCATTATTCACAGAAAAAGTTGATGAATAACTTCATACATAGACCATCTTAATAAACACACATTTCTTAAATAAATGTAACCTGTTCCCTGTGGGATGAGAATGATGACAATCACTCAAGTCAAATAGCTTTGAGCATAGCAGAAAATCTGTGTCCAAATAATTGTACCTACACTTCATTCCTTGATGCAGCAGAACTGTCAACTCTCAGCTTAGCTACTATGGAGGTAAAATCCTTTGGGGATGTGAGAGACATTGAAGTACAGCCTTATTACAATGAACTCCAATGTCTAAAAATTGTTCTTATTTTGGGTTTGTACCATAGTAAGAGCCAAGATTTTAAGCCCTACTAAAAACAAAACCAATAAACAAACAAAATAGACTTTATCTGTTTATGTTCATTTAATAACATTTTCATCATTTTTATAACTAGTATAAAAATATATATTGTATTGAATATAATAAAAATGCAAATTAAATAAATAAATAAATACTTCAAGATTAAGAAGATGAATAGTAGGGATTTGCTAGCTAATGTTCTTAATGAAAATATTGTAAAATTAACTGCAATTCTATTAAAGTCTATGGAATTTTGCATATGAGCAAACAATTATACAGTAGTAGTTTTACATTAATAAAGCTTAAAAATATGATCAAATGATAAATGAGTATATTGATATATAGCACTTGACATTATTGAAATAAAAATTGTGCGGCACGAATTACAATAGAAATCAAATACAATGACATGATTCAGACACAAAGAAAATATTTATAATGCATGTACCTAGCAAGGGCACTTTGAAAGAAGAGAAGTAAAAGAATATTTAAAGATAAAACTAAAAGACCCAAATGTGGAACACGTCTATCATATAATGCTCAATTATATTCAAAATCAGAAAAAATAAAAATTAATACAATAAATAAACTGAATTAACAATGCATAACAATACCAAGAGTTGTAAGCATGTGGAAATAGTAATTTTTAATGTAATATTGCCAGAGTTATACAATAATAATGATAATGAGAATTACTCTGTGAAGATCTAATAAGTTTAGAAATATATAATACCCCATTACAATCTAATAATTTAACTCCTATAAAATTTCTCATATATGTTTACAAGATATAAAGCAACATACCATTATTATTAACTGTAAAATTAAAATAAAACAAGCTTTCATTAATAGAAAAATGGTTAAATGGGTCATGGTCTGCTCAGTGGGACAATAAATAGAAATACAGCAGTTATAGGAACATATATCACATTAATAATGCTAAGTATATAATGCTGCATAAGAATTACAAGTTGTCGAGGGCATAAAAACTTTAATGGCAATCATGTATAGAAATAAATTATGCAAATTATATTATTTGAAATTTATGGATTGATTAGTCAGGCTAGCCTAGGTTGTGGTGTGGTAAAACCAAGGACAACAAATAATCTGAGAAGGTATATAAACAGAAAAAATCCATTCCTTCCTGTGCTACATTGCAACTGTGAGTTCATAGAAAGTTACTTATTCAAATTATCTTTATTTGAGGGCTCACGAAGCGTGAACAGCTACTGTCTGTAAAGTTGTAGGTTTTCATGAGTCAAGGAAATAGAGCTTTTGACAATAACAGATCAACAGCTAAAGAAATTTGTCCTAAAATGGGATGTGCCATCATCAATACTAATTTAATGACTAGATATCATCATATAATTCCACTCAACCACAAGAAATCCAAAAAATTTCTATATTGTCAGAACTCTAAGAGCTAAAATTTGTTTTGTGAATAAAATTAACTAGTAATGGGAATATGGAGACATCTAGTTCAGACTATTGCCTAGTAGCAAAAAACTTTAAAAACCCTGAATAACTGGTGGAAAAAAGTGAGGTTTTATACTGCTTTTTAATAAGTTTATGGAAAACTAAATGAAGTCTAGTAAAGTATTGGTATGTTGCAAAGCAGTATGGCAGTATATAACTGTTTGTTTTACTGTAATATACAACTGTATTATGGTAGGACTGCCATAATAAGAAGTAAACTTAAAATTAAATAATAGTAACATATTCAGGAATAAAGAAGATAAAATATTAGGAGTGAAAAAGACAAACTATCCTTAGTAAAGACATCACTGAAAAGTTAAAAATACATTCATTTTACACTTCTCTTGTTTCCTTTTGGTTGTTTCTCAGAGGTAGAAGTTAAGTCTCCATTGCTGAAGTTATCATGCACTTCAGACACGTTCTTAGAGGCCTCCATTCTGGAACTTGCATTAATGCCTTCTCCCTGAGGACTAGCCTTCATTATATGAGCAAGCATTGTGCAAGCTTACTATGTAAGGAAGAAACCAACATTCCTACCCAGGTATGCCATGATGACTCTGAGGTTTCCATTGTGGCACACATACCTTGGTGGTTACCTTGGTGGTAACCAACAACTCTCTAATTAGATATAAGACCTATTGACCTAGAAGTAAGTGATGTCTGGTACAACTGCCCTTAACAAATGAAGTCATAGATCTTGGAGAAGAACCTACAATGACTACTTTACTAAAACAGCATAATTCCTAAAGGCACAAGAAATATTAATTATTATACCCACATGTAACTGTATTTCACAGCCATCATCAAGGAAACTTAATTTTGTGATAGACAGTGAGCATTGGGATGGTTACAACCAGTTAAATGCACAGTTCTGGATTTCAGTCTCAGTGGACACATCTAGCTATAATGTCAAGAAGGTAGCACCTTGTTACTGATGAATCCCGAAAAATAGTCACAGAGATTTTTTTCACAGAGTAACTTATCAGTTTATGCTGTGCAAACTGAGACTGCCTTTTAAACAAGTTAAACTAAATCAAGGGGTGAACAGCCAGCAGATAAAGTCAACCATTTTTTTCTTTCGAACATGAAACATAAAACATCAATCACTGAAAAAAGAAACAAAAAGAAAAGACATAAATTGACAGACATGGACAGATTGGTGCACCAAAGACAGACAATAGACAGAGAGGGAAGAGAAGTTGATGTCCCAAAGGGACCAAGATATCCTCCTTAAGAGACCTAGAACCAGAACTAAGAATATCTCCAATAGGAGCCAGAAAGGAAGCAGGACATCTCCTGATTTGCTTCTGTCCCTAGGAGAGCTCTGAAATCCATTTCCTTTTTTTTTTTTTTTTTTTTTGCTAACATATTCTAGACAGGGGACAACTGATTTTCTGAAACCTATTCTCTCTCTCTCTCTCTCTCTCTCTCTCTCTCTCTCTCTCTCTCTCTCTCTCTCTTCCTCTCTCTTTCTCATGTCATTTGTATGTTTACCATTTCTACCTCTGGGAACCATGAACAGCATAAATCTATCTGAGCTAAAAATAGTGGTTGGTGCATGCCTGTAATCCCAGCACTTGGAAGGCAGAAGCAGGCAGATTTCTGAGTTCAAAGCCAGCCTGGTCTATACAGTAAGTTCCAGGACAACCAGGGCTTTATAGAGAAACCCTAACTCAAAAAAAAAAAAAGAGGATTTTTCTAACATCTATTTTTTAAACCCTGTTCCTCTCACCTGAAGCAGCTCTATTTTTGGCTGTGGACAAATGCCTGTTAAGAATTCCCTTGTCCCAATGTTCTGTCACCCCTAAGTCGGTGTTGGGTCAGTACCTCTTCTGCCTAGCCTGTATTCTCTTAATGTACCTCCTGTAACAACAGCCTCCAAAAATTAAAATTTTTAACTAGCACTAGCATTAATTCTGTTCATTGCTTACCATGCAGTATACTGTCACTTTTCTTCTCTTTTCTTGTGGAGCTGCACCCAAGATAGCATTTCTCAGTGGGTCTCCCTGTTTTCAGGGTCCCTCATTTGGGTACCACTTGTAGCCATCCAGTTGTCATGGACAAACTGGGTTTACCTGAAAAGGGGGCTGGAAATGAAAAAGAGATGGGGTGAGAGAAGAATGAAGCCAAGACAAGGTTTTGATCAAGGCTTCAAGTTTAATATTCAGCACTGTGTTTATATTGGTAGAGCCCATGGATGCATCCTTTGTTTCAGCTGTGTAACCACCTGTGGTTATGGGGAAGTGAGGTCACCTGGAAGGAATTTGGGGCTGAAATAGAATGGTTGGGTCAGAGAAATAATGAGCCAAGACAATGTATCTCTGATCAAGACTCAATGTTTAATGGGGAGCTACAAATTTAAAGATGGGGGAAAGTCCTTCCCCCAAGACTGGAATTCCACAGAATCAGAACCTGTTTGGTTGCTCAGCAGGTGGCTGGTTCCTCTCAGGAAACTGCAATACTTCAATGGACTTCACCTTGTACAGAGAACTCTACCCTAGGTTGGGGAGGCTGTGGCTAGCACTGGGGTCTGGAATTCCCACTCAAAGACTAGCAGGGAGTCATAATTCCTCTCTTTTGATTTATTAAAATTTGATTTACTTATGCTCCATAGTCCTGTCTGGGAATTATGGTGGTTGGTGGCCCTGCTTGACTTACGTCAAAGGTTATATATTCTCTCTTACCCATCTTCAAGGTCACACACAGCCTGTTTGTGTTCTTTGAACAAACATGGCCTTATTAGTGTTTATTATTAATAAACAAACACAGCGTTTCAGCGCATGCCTCAGTCTTAGGTCAGAGAATATTATAAATCTTTTTTGGCTGCATGCCTTCATAGCACACCTTTTTTCCCAATATCAGACCAAGCTACAAGAACCTATAAATATGCACTCAGTGCATTTCTTAATAGAGATGAAAAATTTTCAGGGTGAGTTGTTAAGCTTTGCCTGGGTGAAAACAACCAGCTTGCTTAAAATACAAAGTCAGAAGTTAGGAGAAAAACAGGATTAAGGTGTCTGTGGATGTCCCAAGGTACCCAATTCAATTGCAAATTTGCAACAATCAGACACAAAGCCTGGCCTCCAGGGTGTGGAAGGTGGCTTTGAGAATCAACAGGCAAATTGTTGCTTCTCAGAAATAGTGGAGACTATATTCCAAATTAACTCAGCTGGCTGATAAAGATTTTTAGCCATCTTTATAATTGGAATCTCTAATATTGGATTTATTTCTAGGCCAGTTCATAATTGAGTCAGAATAACTGATCACGTTAAAGGAAAGAGAAGAGTCATTGTAACTCCTCCTTTAGATTAATTTTTCTATGTCAGTTTTTACTTATCTAATCTGGGACATAGGCAAGTAAAGGTGGATCAAGAAAATACACTCAATATAGCCTTCCTGTCACCATTGTCAGGGCACTCAGTAAGTTCACAGGTCAGCATTATCTTCAGCAATCACTCTGGGAGCTAGTACACTTCTGCAGCATTCTGCGGAATAAACACAAACATGCCTTCTTCCCATACCTGATCAGGATCATGCTATATGCCAATAAGTGGATCCTTCCTAGTTGTAGGATGCGATAAACACTCAGCAAGGAGTTCCTTGGCATCCAAATTTTAAAATTTTCTTAAAAATATAAAAGCATGATTTAAATAATGTGCATGGGGATATAATTCACCCCTTTTTGTTTATTAAGAAGGTATTGTTTTAAAGTTCCACAATAACTTATCCTTGAGAATTATAAAGAATTAGTTATTAAATTGTTGTCAAAACATCTCAAATGTTTGACTGTAATAAATAGCCAGTTCCATTATATGTTTTAATCTGAGTTGGAACACCAAGCATAAACAATAATGTAGGCAATGACTATGTAAGCATAGAAAATAGATGTAGCATTTTTAGTTGCTTTTTCTGTTAGAATAGTTGCAACTAGAAAGCCTAAAATGTTATCAGTAATATTTACATATTTTAATATTCTAAAATCAGAAATGAGTATCATTCATTTGTTATAATTGTTTAAGTCCTTAGAATTAACACCATTATGTGGTACAGGTAGAAACTGAGGACATTGAGAACAAGTTTTTACAATTTGATGTGCACTTTCTATAAAAATACCTTATTATTCTCAAGCCATTACTATTTTGATGGTGTAAAGAATATGATTGTATGGCCAATTCTTCCTATGTAAGTCCTATAGTCTGTCTGGGATATAAATCTCTTGTGGCCTTTCCTTAAGGGGTTTTGTCCAGGCAATTTAGGATGAGCTCTTTTTTGAACATTTATTAATTTATTATATAAAAGTACACTGTAGCTGTCTTCAGACACATCACACAAGGGCGTCAGATCTCATTATAGATGGTTTTGAGCCACCATGTGGTTGCTGGGATTTGAACTTAAGACTTCTGGAAGAGCAGTCACTGCTTTTAACCACAGAGCCATCTCTCTAGCCCTGCAATGAGCTCTTAAACGTCCAGAGGACAGTCATTTAAAGGAACAGCACCTTTTCTTACCTTGAGTTGTACTTTCATAAATAATTGTAAAATATAAGAATTAGCAGTATCTAAAAAAGCAAAAATTTCAAGCAATTGTAAGCCACGATATATATATATATATAAAGTGAAAGCTTGATTTTTTTTTTTTTTACATTTTAAAAACAGCCACTACAGCATGCAATTCAATTATCTGTGCTGAAGCAGGGGGAAACTCAAAAGAATCAACCTGTGATCCAATTACATGAGCTTCTCTCCCATAGAAGAGCTGTTTATAAATACAATAGATGCATTATTTATGGGATGCATAGATAAATCTATAGGAAATACAAAAGCATGCATGGAAGCAAATTTTAACTTCTCTTTTGGATAACAACTATTGATTTTGCCTAAAAGACTTGTCACGCAATAGGCCAATTATCAATACTCTGCAATAACCAATTTGATTTCTGTTTGAAACAAGGAACAAATGTTTCATCAGGTTCTTAAGACATTCTTTTCAAAATACTTTCATGATTCTATTCTATATTACTTTATTAACACACCAACAGCTTCATAATAGGATATTAAAACTTAGAGATGAAAAAAGGTGACTCCACATTAATGCTCCCTTTGCCAAAGAATTGCTGTAACCACATAACATAAACACCTAGCAACTGATTACAGTAGCTTCCTCTACTATTTGTAAAGCTATTTGTCTCTCACCAGTTAATTTGCATCCCCCTAGATAACATCAAAGGTTTAAGTCCTCCTGTGGTAAGCTTAAGGTGAGGTTTTAGCCAATTAATATATCCTTACAACTTTTGAGAATCATTTAGAGTAAGTAAATTACCTTTTATTTGAATTTTCAGTGCCAATTTGTTTAGAATTTAATTGATATATTACCTTTGAAACTTTTCTGGAACAACAACTACTCCAAAATTTTTAAAGCCCATTGTAAGAACAAAGGCCTGTAATAAATTACATGAATAAAATACACTGAAAGATTTAAAATCCTAGCTTCTTGTATTGAAGCAGAGACAATTTTTTTCTCATGTAAGGTAAGGCTATCAGCCATTCCTCCAGGAAAAACTTTCCAATGACATTGCTTTATTGGTTCTTTAAAATTAGCTCATTAGAAGCAAATGCTTTACAATTACATGGATGCAAAGGAAAAAACAACCTTCCAAATCCATAATAATTTTGTATATGGAGTAGACAGTTCAGATTTTAATGCCTTCATAGGTTCAACACAGCCCTATTAGCCTTTCATAGATCTTAAGTTTGAATTTTATTTCGAACAACGCCTGGATAGAGCTGTTAATAATGCTTTTTGGCCTGAAACTTCCTTTGTGGGGTTTGTAAGAAAAAAGCAGTGCCTCACAAGCCTCAGCTGAGGCAGCTCTGAGCTTTGCATTAACTCAAATGTAAATATTTTTAAATCTGAGCCTATTGCCCAAGGCCAGGTCCAATGTCAACCAGTCTTGCAGGGCAGCAGCCTGCAAACAGACCCCATTGTTTGAGGGTCCAATAACAAAGGGAACCTCTGCTTGAGGGTTTCTGAGAAATTCTACTAGCTGTTTTTAGTAGTCTATCCCTAAATTTCTGAAACAATTCACCTGATGCCTGTTTGATACCAAAGAAATTCCCACTGAGATCTCCTTTCCAATCTTGGGGGTTAAATATTGCTTCTACCACTGTATCCAAAAAAGTTTGTGTAAAAGTGACAGCAGACCCATATTGGCCACAGCTGTTTTTTAATTTTTATCATTCTTGAAATCATCCTAATTAGAAAATATGGGTGAGATAAGAATCGAGAGCCTTCGATCAGACTGCAAACTGCAGTCAATGGAAAACTGGCAGTTGCTAACTATAATTCTTAATTTTCTCTTGCAATATTAGAGCATGACTACAGCTTTATAAAGCAAAACCCAATTTTAAACAATCTATTCTCTTTAAAATCAATAGCAAAAGCATTACTTTCACATTACATTTGTCTGCCAGTTCTTATGTTTGAATGCATGACAGCACAACATATAATACCTCATTAAAGAGACATTGTTTTAACTCTTATCCCTTACAAGTCTAATTTTTAGGATAAGAATTTACATAAAATATTATGGCAATTTAGAAGTAGCTTTAGAGGCCTGTTTTTCCTGGGTTGGGTCATGCCACATGTTGTTTAAAATGACTCCAACCCTGAGTTTTAAACTAACTTTCTTGTTACCAATGTTACAATTTTTAATCATACCCAATAATGTAAAAGCCAATACTCTATATCCAAGTCATGCAAAACATATTTATACCTTTAAGACCCATCAGAAACAAAAATGAAGGGACTACATCAATCTTATAAATTTAAACCAAACATTTTTTTCTTTTTCTAGCTATAATTTCAAGATAAAAAGCACTTTGGACTCAATAATCACAATTGCAGAGATTTTTTTAGGAGAAATAACCATAAACCTACTTGCTCTAGAACTTGAGAAGCTGCTGGCCCTTTTAAAAGCAGCTGTTTCTCCAGCTGTGCTTTGCTAAGAATGAAGGGCTGCTTAAATCAGCCTCTTCTGTGTAAACTGAGACTGGATTAAGAGATGGACTGCCAACAGATAAAATTTTTAACCTCTTTTTTCTTTTCAACATGAAACATAGAACAACAGTCATTCAAACAACAAAACAAAGATAGACACAAATTGACACATATACAAACTGGTGCACCAAAGACAAACAACATAAAGAGGGAAGAGCACATGTTGTAACCAATACTAAGAATATCTCCAGTAGGGTCCATAGAGGAAACAGGACATCTCCTGATTTCCCCTTGTCCCTAGGAGAGTTCTGAAATCCATTTTGCTTCTCTCTTTCTCTCTCTCACGTTTCTAAAAGCTGGGTTTGTTGTTGTTGTTGTTGTTTACTCTTTTTATTTTATTTTATTTTATACTCTATTCCTCTCACCTGATGCAGTTCTAGAATGCAGACAATTGCCTAATAAGATTCGCTATCCCAATTCGCTGTCACACCCTAGCTGATCTCAGAGTTGGGTCTATGATGATTCAGTCTAGCTTGTATCCTTTTTGCTCCAATGCAACAACAGCCTTCCAAAGATGACATTTATAGCGCTAACATTAATGCTGTATGTTGCTTACCTTGCTGGATATGTAACTTTTTCCTTTCCTGTGGAGCTCCACCTAAGACAGAGTCCCTTAGTTGGTCTCTCCTTTTCCAAGTCCTGAGTTAAGGTGCCAATCTGTAACCTCCTGTGGCTATGGGGAAGCGAGGTCACCAGGAAGGAAAGCTGGGTCTAAAATAGAATGGTCGGGCCAAAGAAATAATGATCCAAGACAATGTATCTCTGATCAAGGCTCAATGTTTAATGGGGAGCTCCAAATTTAAAAGTGGGGGGAAACCCTTCCCCCAAAGGCTGGGAGCTCTTCAAAATGGTTTGATTGCTCAGCAGGTGGCTGGTTCCCATCAAGAAACTGCAGGTCCTTGAAGAACAAAGGACTTCACCTTGTACAGAGAGCTCCACACTAGGTGGGGGAGGCTGTGGCTAGCACTGAGGTCTGTCTGGAATTTCTGCTCAAAGGCTGGGGTGGAGGGCACACAGGTGGATTATATTGAAAAGCAAAGTCAGTGGGCAGTCTATTCTTATAAGTTCCCATGGGAACTTGCAAGTACACCCAAGGTAGATGACTCCACCTAGATCATTAATGTCCATTGTGGCAAGTACTCAAGGTCTGTTCAGCCTGCTCAAGGCTGGAAAAAGCTGCTCAAGGCTAGGAAGCGCACAGCTGTGAGATTGTGTTTCCTAGCAATGTCAGAAGCTACATCTGTAAGTATCATCAACACGACTGCCTAAGCAGAATCTAAACAAGGTCAACAATAGAAACATCAGAGCAATCAATGGAAAGCCCATGAGTCTTCAACAATACACAAAGAACTACAGGCAATAAAGGAATAATTAGAGTGAGAGAAATAATCTTCCCCAGGGAAGAGTACACCAAACTATTATCCAATACAAATGGTCAGTGTTGAAAATGTGAATATAAATAATAGTATGCATACCAAGCATGTTAGATTTAAGAATATACACGTACAGACATATATGTATGCAACAATAATTAATGTGAAAAGAAGGCATGAATTTGAAAAGAGAGCAAGGAAGGGTATACAGGAGGGTTTGAAGTGAAGAGAAAAATAATGTAATTATAATTTCAAAAATTAAAGATAAAAGAATTATATAGCAAGAAGAGCTTATTTTGTGCAAAAATATCAAATTTTCCATATTATTTCAAGAGCCAGAAAGTCAAAATCAACTACTGATCTTGATATAAATTTATAAAGATATTCCAAGCTTTTTGGATAATATCCACTTATCAGTGATAAGTATATGACTCAAATTTAAAACCTTATGTTTATAAAAGAAAGGAGGACCTTAGGAGAGGAAAGGGAATCAGGAGTAGGGAAGAAGCATCATCAAAAAGGATCTATTCATAGCAGCCAGAAATTATATATTATATGTCCATCAACAGATTAATGAATACTGAAAATGTGGTCCATTGGTACAATGGAATATTATTCAGATGCTAAGAAATGAAATCATGGAACTTGTAAGTAAATGGATGGAGGTAGAAAAAAATTCATCCAAATGAGGTAAAATAAATATTCTTTATTCTTTTTTTAATTAGATATTTGCTTTATTTACATTTTAAATAGTATCCCCTTTTCTCATGAACCCTCAGAAAACCCCTTATCCCATCTGCCCTCCCCCTGCTCACCCAACACCAGACTCCCACTTTCCTGACAGGTATTCCCCTACCGTGGGGCATTAAGCCTACACAGAACCAATGGCCTCTCCTCTCATTGATGTCTGAACTGGCCACCTTCTGCTACATATGTAGCTGGAGCCAAGGGTTCCTCCATCTGTACTCTTTGGTTAGTGATTTAGTCCCTGGGAGCTCCTGGGTTACTGGTTGGTACTACTCTGGTTGGTATTATTCTTCCTGCAGCACTGCAAAATCCTTCAGCAACTTGGGTCCTTTCTCTAGCTGTTCCACTGGGGACCCTGTGCTCAGGAAATTGATTGACTGTGAGTCATGGGTATTTTGATCCACCTTCCAATAAAGATCAAAGTATACATGCTTTGGTCTTCCTTCTTCTTGAGCTTCACGTGATCTGTGAGTTGTATCTTGCATATTCTGAGCTTTTGGGTTAATATCCACTTACCAATGGGTGAATACTGTATGTGTTCTTTTGTGATTGGGTTACCTAACTCAGGATGATATTTTCTAGCTCCATCCATTGCCTAAGGATTTCATAAATTCATTGTTTTTAATAGATGTGTAGTACTCAATTGTGTAAATGTATCACACTTTATATATACATTCCTCTTTTGAGGGACAAATACCCAAGTTCTTTCCAGCTTCTGGCTATTATAAATAAGGCTGCCATGAACATAGTGGAACATGTGTCCTTCTTACAGATTGGAGCATCTTCTGAGTATATACCCAGGAGTGGTATAGCTGGGTCCTCAGGTAGTGCTATGTCCAATTTTCTGAGGACCTGTCAAACTGATTTCCAGAGTGGTTTTACCAACTTGCAATCCCACCAGTAATGGAGGAATGTTCCTCTTTCTCCACATCCTCTCCAACATCTGCTGTCCCCTGAGTTTTTGATCATGGCCATTCTGACTGGTGTGAGGTGGAATCTCAGGGCTGTTTTGGTTTCCATTTCCCTGATGATTAAGGATGTTGAACATTTTTTAGGTGCTTCTCAGCCATTCGGTATTCCTCAGTTTAGAATTCTTTGTTTAGTTCTGTACCCCATTCTTTAATAGATTTATTTGGTTCTTTGGAGTCTACCTTCTCGAATTCTTTGTATATATTGAATATTAGCCCACTTTCGGACATAGAATTGTTAAATATATTTTCCCAATCTGTTGGTTGCCATTTTGTCCTATTGACAGTGTTCTTTGCCTTACAGAAGCTTTGTAATTTTTTGAGGTCCCATTTGTCAATTCTTGATCTTAGAGCATAAGCAATTGGTGTTCTATTCAGGAAATTTTTCTCTGTGCCCATGTTCTCCAGGTTCTTCCCCACTTTCTCTTCTATTGGATTTAGTGTATCTGGTTTTATGTAGAGTTCATTGATCCACTTGGACTTGAGCTTTGTACATGGAGATAAGAGTGGATCAATTTCCATCCTTCTACATGCTGACCTCCAGTTGATCCAGCACCATTTGTTGAAAATGCTGTCTTTTTTCCACTGGATGGTTTTAGATTCTTTGTCAAAGATCAAGTGCCCATAGGTGTGTGGGTTCATTTCTGGGTTTTCAGTTCAATTCCATTGATCTACCTGACTGTCATTGTACCAATACCATGCAGCTTTTATCACTATTGCTCTGTAGTATAGCTTATGTCAGGGATGGTTATTCAACCAGTGGTTCTTTTATTGTTGAGAACAGTTTTCTCTATCCTGTTTTTTTGTTATTTCAGATGCATTTGAGAATTACTCTTTCCAAGTCTATGAAAAATTGAGTTGGAAATTTGATGGGAATTGCATTGAATCTGTAGATTGTTTTAGGCAAGATGGCCATTTTTACTGTATGAACCATGCCAATCCATGAGCATGGGAGATCTTTCCATCTTCTGAAGTCTTCTTCAATTTCTTTCTTCAGAAACTTGAAGTTATTTTTTTTCAGACTTTTGTTTTGTTTTGTTTATTTTTTTATTTTTTGTCTTTTTTTATTTTCTATATTTTTTATTTACATTCCTAATGATTTCCCCTTTTCCTTTTCCTCCCTCCCCGAAAGTCCCATAAGCCCCCTTTCCTCCCCCTATTCATACATATCTTTTACTTCCTCGGTGAAAGTCACAGAAATGTATTTTATATTATTTGTGACTATTGTGAAAGGTGTCATTTCCCTAATTTCTTACTCGACCTCTTTATCCTTTGAGTATAGGATGGGTACTGATTTGCTTGAGTTAATTTTATATCCGGCCACTTTGCTGAAGATGTGTATCTGGTTTAGGAGTTCTCTGGTAGAATTTTTGGGGTCACATAAGTATACTATCATATCATCTACAAATAGTCATATGTTGACTTCTTCCTTTCCAATTTGTATCCCTTTGACCTCCTCTTGTTTAATTGCTCTGACCAGGATTTCACATACTATATTGAACAGGTAGGGAGAGAGTGGACAGACTTGTCTAGTCCCTGATTTCAGTGTGGTTGCTTCAAGTTTTTCTCCATTTAATTTAATGTTGGCTACTGGTTTGCTGTATATTGTTTTACTATGTTTTGGTATGGGCCTGGAATTCCTGGTCTTTCCAAGACTTCTATCATGAAGACATGTTGGATTTTGTCAAATACTTTCTTAGCATCTAATGAAATGATCATGTGGTTTTTTTTCTTTGAGTTTGTTTATAGAGTGAATTACATTGATAGATTTCCATATATTGAACCATCCTTGCATCCCTGGGATGAAGCCTACTTGATCATGGTGGATGATTGTTTTGGTGTGTTCTTGGATTTGGTTGGCAAGAATTTTATTGAGTAATTTTCATCGATATTCATAATGGAAATTGGTCTAAAGTTCTCTTTCTTTGTTGGGTCTTTGTGTGGTTTATGTATCAGGTTGATTGTGACTTCATAGAATGAATTGGATAGTGTTCCTTCTGTTTCTATTTTGTGGAATAGTTTGAAGAGTGTTGGTATTAGGACTTCTTTGAAGATCTGATAGAACTCTGCATTAAACCAATCTGGTCCTGGGCTTTTTTGGTTGGGAGACTATTAATGACAGCTTCTATTTCTTTAGGGGTTATGGGATTGTGTAGATCAATTATCAGGTCTTGATTTAACTTTGTTACATGGTATCTGTCTCAAAAATTGTCCATTTCATCTAGAATTACCAGTTTTCTTGAGTATAGGCTTTTGTAGTAGAGTCTGATGATTTTTGGATTTCCTTAGTATCCCTTGTTATGTCTCCCTTTTTATTTCTGATTTTGCTGATTTGGATACTGTCTCTGTGCCCTCTAGTTTATTTGGCTAAGGGTTTATCTATCTTGTTGCTTTTTTTTCAAAGAACCAACTCCTGGTTTAATTGATTCTTTGTATAGTTCTTTTTGTTTCTACTTGGTTGATTACCTGAGTTTGATTATTTCCTCTCTTCTACTCTTCTTGTGTGTATTTGCTTCTTTTTGTTCTACAGCTCTCCAATGTGCTGTCAAGTTGTTAGTACATGCTCTTTCCAGTTTCTTTTTGGAGGAACTCATAGCTATGAGTTTTCCTCTTAGCACTGCTTTCATTGGGTCCAGTAAGTTTGGGTATGTTGGGCCTTCATTCTCATTAAATTCTAAAAAGTCTTTAATTGCTTTCTTTATTTCTTCCTTGACCAAGTTAACGTTGAGTAGAATATTATTCAGTTTCTATGTGTATGTGGGCTTTCTATTGTTTTTATTGTTATTGAAGACCAGCCTTAGCACATTATGATCTTTTCGGGTACATGGAGTTATTTCAATCACCTTATATCTGCTGAGGTCTGTTTTGTGGCCAAGTATATTGTCAGTTTTGGAGAAGGTACTGTGAGGTGCTGAGAAGAAGGTATATTCTTTTGTTTTAGGATACAATGTTCTATAGATATCTGTTAAATCCATTTGGTTCATAACTTCTGTTAGTTTCACTGTTTCTCTGATTAACTTGTGTTTCCCTGATCTTTACATTGATGAGAGAGGGGTGTTCAAATTTCCCACTATTATTGTGTGAGGTACAATGTGTCCTTTGAGCTTTAGTAAAGTTTCTTTTAAGAATGTGGGTGCCCTTGTATTTGGAGCATATATGTTCAGAATTGAGAGGTCTTCTTGGTAGATTTTTCCTTTGATGAGTGTGAAGTGTCCTTCCTTATCTTTTTTGATTACTTTAGGTTGAAAGTCAATTTTATTTGATACTAGAATGGCTACACCAGCTTGCTTCTTTGGACCATTTGCTTGGAAAATTGTTTTCCAGCCTTTTACTCTGAGAGAGTCTCTTTCTTTGTGCCTGAGGTGAGTTTTCTGTATGCAGCAAAATGTAGGATCCTATTTATGTATCCAGTCTCTTAGTCTGTCTTTTTACTGAATTATTGAGTACATTGATATTTAGGAGATATTAAGGAGAAGTGATTGTTGCTTCCTGTAATTTTTGTTATTAGATGTGGAGTTATGTTTGTGAGGCCCTCTTCTTTTTGGTTTGTTAAAAGAAAATTAATCTCTTGCTTTTTCTAGTGTGTAGTTTCCCTCCTTTTTTGGTGTTTTCCATTCATTATCTTTTGAAGGGCTGGATTTGTGGCAACATATTGTGTACATTTGTTTTTGTCATGGGATACCTTGGTTTCTCCATCTATGGTAATTGAGAATTTTGCTGGGTATAGTAGCCTGGGTTGGCATTCTTGTTCCCTTAGGGTCTGTTTGACATCTGCCCAGGCTCTTCTGGCTTTCATAGTCTCTAATGAGAAGTCTGGTGTAATTCTGATAGGTCTGCCTTTATATGTTACTTGACCTTTTCCCTTACTGCTTTTAATATTCTTTCTTTGTTTAGTGCATTTGGAGTTTTAAGTATTATGTGATGGGAGGAATTTCTTTTCTGTTCCAATCTATTTGGAGTTCTGTAGGCTTCTTATATGTTCATGGGCATTTCTTTCTTTAGGTTAGGGAAGTTTTCCTCTATAATTTTATTGAAGACATTTATTGACCCTTTTAGAAATATCCTCTCTCTCCTATACCTATATTCCTTAGGTTTGATCTTCTCATTTTGTCCTGCATTTCCTGGTTATTTTGGGTTAGGTGCTTTTTGCATTTTGCATTTTCTTTGACTATTGTATCAATGCTGTCTATGGTATCTTCTGCATCTGAGATTCTTCTATCTCTTGTATTCTGTTGTTGATGCTTGCATCTATGACTCCTGACTTCTTTCCTAGGATTTTTATGTCCAGAGTTGTTTCTTTTTGTGTTTTCTTTATTGTTTCTACCTCCATTTTTTAGATCCTGCATGGTTTTGTTCAATTCCTTTACCTGTTTGGTTGTGCTTTCCTATGATTCTTTAAGGGCTTCCACCTGTGTACCTGTGTTCTCCTGTATTTCTTTAAAGGAAATACAGGAAGCCCTCTATCAGCATCATGAGCTGTGATTTGAAATTCAAATCTTCTTTTTCCAGTGTGTTGGGGGTATCCAGGACTTGCTGTAGTGGGAGAACTGGGTTCTGATGATGCCATTTTGCCTTGATTTTGTTGGTAATGTTCCTGCATTTGCTTTTTGCCATCTGGTTATCTCTGGTGTTAGTTGGTCCTGCTGTCTCTGGCTGGCACTTGTCCTTCTTGTGTGCCTGTAAGCCTGTCTCAGCACTGCTGGGTGACCAGCTCTCCCCTGGCACAGAGTGCTGTGGCTCAGTCCAGTTCCTGGGTAAAGATGGAGTTTGGAAGAACCCTGTCCCAGCTGCTCTGCCACTCCTCTGTTCCCTATGTTCCTGGCTGTATCTCCCACACAGTTGTTGGAGAGAAAATCTTTTTATTCTTTTATATGTAGATGTTAGCTTTTAAGACTTTGATAGGCATACTATGATACATATAAGTAGGTATGGAAAAAGGACTATGAGAAAGAGGGTATCTCTGAAGGAAGAGGAAACAGGAAATATAATTATGAAAAGACTGGGGGAGGGATACACTTCCAACTTATAACTGTGCACATGTATCTGTCTCTCCTTGCAGAAGATTAGATGGCCAGCATCACTTCTCTGTTATACATGAAACTCTTGCGCATGAACATTGAGAAGCCAAACACCAAGCTGCGGCAGTTGAACCTGAAGCTACATTAAGCATCAGACAGGAGCCTGTCACAACCTCAAAATGTAGATAAGCTAAGAAGACCCTGAAGCATTTTACACCTGTGGGCTCAGCTGAAGCACAAAGTTGAGGCATACCTGACCAGACCACAGAAAATGTCAAAGTTAAAAAGTCACCCCCAAAACTTACTTTAGCTAATGGAGAAGCAGCAGCAACACTCTCTCCTGATTTATAACTAAAGAAAAGAAGAAGAAGAAGAAGAAGAAGAAGAAGAAGAAGAAGAAGAAGAAGAAGAAGAAGAAGAAGAAGAGGAAAATAGCAAATGATGCAGGACCTGATACCAAGCCCCCCCCCAAAAAAAAACTCAAGAAAGCACTAAGGCTAGTGAGGAACAAGAAGATGGTGTGAAGAAATCAAATGTGCAGCAAGGTGCCCAGCCTGCCCCTAATACTGATAGGTACTTTTGAGGACACTTTTTTTGCTTCCTTGTCTAATCTTGTCAATGAGAACATCCTGAAGACCTTAGAAGAAGTGGGCTTCAAGCGCCTGACAAAGATCCAGCATAGAAGGATCAGGCCACTTCTGGAAGGCAGGGATCTTCTGGGGGCTGTGAAAACTGGCAGAGGAAAAACCCTCACTTTCCTTATCCATGTGATCAAGCTCATTGTCAAATTGAAGTTCATGCCCAGGAATGGTACAGGAGTCCTGATTCTCTCTCCTACCAGAGAACTGGTCATGCAGACCTTTGGTGTTCTTAAGGAACTGATGATGTATCACATTCACATGTATGGGCTGATCATGGGTAGCAATAACAGATCTTCTGAAGTGCAGAAGCTTCTCAATGGGATCAACATCATCTTGGACAAACCAGGCCTACTCGTAGACCACATGCAGAACACACCAGGATTTATGTACAAGAACCTACAGTTTATGGTTATTGATGAGGCTGACTGTATCTTGGATGTTGGGTTTGAAGAAGAGTTAAAGCAAATTATTAAACTTTTGCCAGCATGTAGGCCAACCATGTTCTTTTCTGTCATGCAAACTTGAAAAGTTAAAGACTTGGCAAGAATATCTCTATAAAAAAGGGCCATTGTATGTGGGTGTTGACGATGATAAAGATGTTGACATAGTGGATGGCTTTGAGCAAGGATATGTTGTTTGTCCCTCTGAGAATTTCCTTCTGCTGTTCACATTTCTTACGGAGAGCCAGAAAAAAAATAGTGGTTATCTTCTTTTCATCTTGTAGGTCTGTGAAATACCACTATGTGCTGCTGAACTACATTGACCTGCCTGTCTTGGCCATCCATGGAAAGCAAAAGCAAAATAGGCAAATGACCACATTCTTCCAATTCTGCAATACAGATTCAAGAATACTGCTGTGTACTGATGTGGTAGCCAGAGGGCTGTACATCCCTGAAGTGGACTGAACTGTGCAGAACAAACCTCCTGATGACCCCAAGGAATACATTCATCATGTCTGTAGAACAGCCAGGGGCCTGAATGGAAGAAGGGATGGCCTACTCATCATGTGCCCTGAAGAGTTAGGTTTTCTACATTACTTAAAACAGTCCAAGGTTCCATTGAATCAGTTTGACTTTTCCTGGTCTGAAGTTTCTGATATCTAGTCTCAGCTGGAAAAACTGATAGAAAAGAAGTACTTTCTGCACAAGTCTCCCCAGGAAGCACACAAATCCTACATATGAGCATATGATTCCCATTCTCTCAAGGAGATCTTCAATGTGAACAACTTAAATTTGCCTCAGGTTGTTCTGTCTTTTGATTTTAAGGTCCCTCCTTTTGTAGATCTGAATGCGAGCAGTCATGATGGCAAGCTGAAAAAGAGAGGCTGTGGTGGGAGATTCAGGTACCAGAATACAAAGAAAGTGGAGAAGTCCAAGATCTTTAAACACATAAGTAAGAAGCCAGCATATCACAGGCCATTCTCTCACTGAGGTGATCTGCCTTCCACCTGGAATGACTTTGCCCAACTTTCCCTCCTCCCCAGTTCCCTTTAAAAATGAACTTTTATCACACAAAGAAAGAAAGACTGTGAGAAGACTGGAGTTGGAATATTAAATGTGGAGAGGAAGAGAATAAGAGGGCAAGGGGGAATATGGTGCATGACAATTACCACTGAAATCCATTGGCAAAGTCAAATAGTTACCCATTATAGAGGCCTCTTAAAATATATATATCTATGAAAGAAATCTGAATAGAGTCACCAAATAACTAAGAAGACAAAACTCCAACTGCATATCTCTCATCACCAAATGAAACCTCCAGTTTCATGGATATGTTACATCTAATTGAGTTTTTGGCAAAAGGAGCCCAGTGGAAATCATCAAATAATACAGACTATTGCCAAGCCCATTCGTTTCTCTATAGAAACTTATAGTTTTCTGAAAACAACATTTGTATAGATCATTGTACAAGCCAAAGTCAAGATAGTACCTAATTAAAGCTGTCACCCCTACTGACTGGTGTTCATGGTACTAGAAGGTACTTTGAACACTATCAAAAGAGAAAGTTAACATCAACCCAGTTAGAAACAATGTGATCAAAAGAAGTAACCTGACCGCATGATATGCTGGTTCAGTTGTAGCACAAACAAGAATAGTAACTATACACACTTTGAATGGGTTTAAGGCCTACTCCATGAGATGGAACCCATGCTTGATATTGCTCAGGAGGCCAAGAAACTAAGACTATATAAGTCATTGGCATAGAGGAAAACCAAATACTTAATGTCTTAATAGGTATATTAACCGTACTTCAGGGTAGGCCCCACAGTCAGGAAAAGGTGTCAACACAAAAGAAACCCAGTGGTCTTTTTATAGATTGTTTTTGTCTCAGATTGCTTTGTTTGGTGATTTTTCTTTATCTTACTGGTCTTTTGTCTATATATCATCATTTTCAAATATGTGTTTTTATAGGTGGGTATATATATGTTTCTTGTGTAATCATTCTATAAAATTCTGTTTTGTTGGCATTTCTTCTGTTTGCCAGTTTGTTTTCAAAAGAAAGAAAGAAAGAAAGAAAGATGTGAATTTATATGGGTTGGGAGGATATGGGAGGAGATGAGGAAGGGTAAACCATAATCAGACTACACATATAAATTTTCAATGAAAAACAATAAAATAAAAAGCACAAACAACATTTATGTTTATCTAAAATGAAGGGAGGTCCTGAGGGTGGGACAATCAGGAGGAGGGCAGAAGAAGAAATGTCAAGAGTAGGGAAGAATGATTAACAAAATCAGCACTGTTTAAAAACGCCATCAGGAGTCCCATTACATTGCATGAAACATTTAAAAAAAGAATTTAAAAAATTATAACTGATATATTAACAATTAAAATATTAATATTAGTTTCATGAAGAAAATTGTATGCCATTTTCCTCACTATTGTAGGCAGTTGGACAAAAGAACAAGAGAAAATTTTATGTATTTAATATGCAAGTTATTACAAAATTAATATACAATGATTAGAATCTTTTTATTTCAAGAAAATGCAAAATGCAATGAAAAAAGTCCATTTATGTAAGTAAGCAAAAATATGAAGAAAATTCCAAGGACTATATTTAATAAGCAATAAAGAGTCTTCTAAATGAGGTAACCTACTGTATAACCTTTATTGATAGTGATTAACCACAAATGACCTGAATAAAGGTAGAGCTCATGGAAATGTAATAATGGGAATATACCTCTTTTCTTTTTGCTTTTAAAACGAATCTTAAAATGAACTGTTATTGTTTGTATTTGTATTTTGAATGAAAAAAATGTCCCAAATAGTCTTGGGTATGTAAGGGCTTTTTTTTCAGTTTGTGGTGCTGTTTGGTGAAGTTTAGATAATGTATATTTTTGCTGGTGCAAGGGTGTCACTGTGGATGGAGTTTGAAATTGAAAGCCTCTTGTCTCTTCCATTTGGCTATCCCTACTTGTATTTGAAAATGTGAGTTTTAAACTTTCTGCTCCTGCCTTTAAGCCTTCTTCTTGCTATCATACCTCCTCCCTGTGATGATCTCATCTCTCTGGAACCACAAGCCCAAATAAACTCTTTGTTCTGTAGGTTTCCAAGGTTATGGTGTTTCATCACAATTACAGAAAAATAAATAAGTCCTTCAAATTCTTGACAATTTTACTTACAAAGTGAATAAGACATAAGGAAAGGTTTTCCTAAGAATATGAGAATATGATCTTTTTATATAAAATATGGGAAGAGCAAATTATTCACTTTTTACAGACAACTAATAGAGTAGATTCTTTCTTAAACTTTTGATTGGTTCATGAATTTTACATCATGTATCCCAATCCTACTCATCTCACCCTCTGCTTTTACACATCCTTCACTCTTGCAACCTTGCTCCTCAACTGAGAACCTCTAGTGTCTCACAATGTGTCACAGTATACTATTTGGCCATGCTGTTTTGCTTTCAAATATCTATTGCAGTGAGTCATTGGTCTGGTTTGAAGACTACAGCAATACTGGAATCTCATTGGGGCTCCTCTTAGATATCCTATTGTTGTTCTGTATCAAGGAGATTCTGCAGCTTTGGATCTGTAGGACCAGTCCCTTCACATGCTCCAGTAGTTCCTCAATGGTTTAGATGTTGGGGTTGTTATCATTATTTCTAGGCTCCACCCCACTCCAGCAGCCAGGTATGCCTGACTCACTATAAAAGGATTGTTTGCCGCCTCCTCTTACTCTCTTACCCTTTTACCCTCTTCCCTCTCTGTTCTCTCTCCCCATCACCCTCTCCCCTCGCTTCACATATTCCTGATAGCCTCACCTCTTCTCTCTCTTTCTCTCTCTCTCCCTCCCCCCCTCTCTCTCTCCATCCTCAACTCCCCTTCTCATGCCCTAAATAAACTCTATTCCATACTGTGTCTGTCATATGGCTGCACCTCAGGAGGTTGCCTCAGCATGGGCCCACAGTGGCACCCAGTTCCACATCTACATACTTCACCTCTATCAAACATATCTTAGCTCTAACTTTTGTGTAAAAAAACAACATTGGTGTTGTGTCTCAGATTTAGAAACTCGCTGCCACATGAAATTTGCAGCCATTGGATAGTTCCCTATACCTATCCATCCAAACATCAGTGAATTGGTAAGCTCCCTCCCCACACCGGTCAGCATAAAAGTCCTCTGGTTCCAAGGGAGGGCGGTTGAGCTTGCAGCCACCCTGTCCAGTCCCCATGGTGTCCTTGAAGATGGAGGCATTCACAGTCATTACTGGTCTTCTCACTAAGCCTTTGTCCTAGTACCTATGCCACTAGGTGACCCCCTCCCTCTTGCTCTCTGGGAAGTGGTTCTCTCTAGCTGCTGAAAAAATACTAAGCTTAGATAAACCTTTCTCCCTCAGCCTCTGAGCCTCACAGCTTGGTCACTGGCCCCACAGCTCACATGGAGACATGGTGAATGGGCCTGGCTATGTTCTCTAGCTACCACATTTGTTCTTGGGACACCGGAATGGACAAGTTGCTAACTTCTCTCCTACTTTCACCAAAAGCGAATGTTTTACTACCATGCCTCCCAGTCTAATTCACAGGCTAAATGTGACCCCATTATCCACAAACCAATAACTCTATATGGACTCTTAAAAGCTGCTTTTACAACTTACCAGAGACCTGATCCATAGGCTTTTCCCCTCCCTTCCTTGTTCTCTCCTTGCTTTGTTTATTTGCTCTCACTCCTGGTTCCCTGCCCCATTAGTTTTTCATTCTGCCTGCTCTTTGCTGTATTCTTCCCTGCCTGGTACTCTGTTCTGCAGAGCAACAATAGGTGTTTCTGCATTCCTGAGACCACCATTGCCTCTGTCCCTGCCCACTCAGGCCTGCTGCCCTACTGCTGGTTCTCCTTGCACAACCCTGAGCTCCCTGTGAATATTCACTTTCCCACCTGATCAGCATGCTAGGAGATGAAGAGAACACTGCTTCAGGCACTGCTCTCTATCCTGTCTCCCTTGCCTGCCACCAAACAGTGCTGTGCCCTTCACACTGTGCTGTTTAGGTTCGTCTGTATGTTTGTTCTTGCCATAGGTTCATCTGCATGTTTGTCTTTGCCATGTGTCTGCCGTCCCATTCTAAGAAACACAGACACATTTCTACAGCTTCATTCTAAAATATAAGACAGGGCTTTCCTCCAGGTGGAGTTGTAGCTTCAGTGCCATCTTAGCTAAGGGCAGTCATGTGCCTAGCTGCTGCTTCAAAGCCATCTTAACTAAGGATAGTCCCAGAACTGTCTGCCATCTTTGTTATGGGCAGTACCCAGTTTGCTGCCTTTAGGAGTACAGCCTTTCAAAGACACTTTCCTTTTTTTTTTTTCTTTTAATTAATTATTTATTTATTTATTTATTTATTTATTTATTTATTTAATTTACATTCCAAATCATTTCCCCTTTTCGTTTCCTCCCTCCCCGAAAGTCCCATAAGCCCCCTTCCCTCCCTCTTTTCTCCCTTCAACCCCCTCTCGTTACTCTGTCCTGGAGTTCCCCTACATCCAGTCTTTCCAGGACCAGGGGTCTCTCCTTCCATCTTCTTAGAAATCTATTGATATGTGAATTGTGTCTGGGGTATTCCGAGATTCTGGGTCAATATCCCCTTATCAGTGACTGCATACCATGTGTGTTCTTTTGTGATTGGGTTACCTCACTAGACACTTTCCAATTAAAATAAAGTTTTCGTTCTATCCAACCTTGGTAAATAATGATTTTTAAACAGTTAAAAGTTAAAGATCACTGACTTAAATGTATGTTTAGCCTTGTTTTTACCGTTGTCATTAAGTCACAGTCTTTATTTCCTAGATACATTAAGTCTTTATTTCCTAGATACATTCTAAAAAAAATAATTAAACAAACACAGGTTGTCTAACTCAGGTATGCTTAATGGATATTGACTCTCAATCTTGTCAGAAATCTGCTAAATGTAATGCTAAATGTTTAAACTTATTATGACAGAAACTCTCAAATTCTGACATTTTACCCTCCAAGGTCTCCAAAAAAGATATGGGCACAGCAAAAAGATTCTACCTGGATTGTGGTAAGATAGTCACTGAGAAAACACTGCTTCATTACCTTGCCCGCTGCCAGGGTTTGGCCTACACTGTGGAAAAACAGAGGATACCCAGGGAGTTAAATGTCTCATATTGCCTAAGTCAAGGTGGATCCTTCCTCTAATGTACCTACTCCACAGTAAAAAGCTTTTCGTCTTCTGGACCTGACAGCCAGACTGACTCTGCTGAAGTTGCAATGGAGACTATAGTGACCTCAGAAAACTCTTTAGGTAATGGACTATAGAGCAACCTCTATCATTTTAATTAATGACATCTAGATTGTAATTTATCCTTCCCAGATTTCTGACCACTTTGACAGGTAAGCTAACTGTATCTTGGCAGCTAGAAAACAGACCTAGCTCCTTACCCCAAGCTAATCCACCACTATATTAGCTCATTATTCAATTTGTTAACTAGTTTAGACTACCAGATCACTTATCAAAAAGACAGACAGGCTTGCCTTGCTCACAGACTTCATGATAAAGAATATTCAAGTTCAGATGCTTTAGCATATGTAACCCTCTGTTACTTCCTTATGGAAATTCTGTTTTCAGTAACAAAATGTGTCATATTTCCTCTCCTTGTTATGTCACTGTTGTAACAATCAATAGAGTTCTTATAATCTACCCCTAATAAAACATTACACTATATGATCCACTTTTATAATCACAAACTCAGTTTGCTTTGGTTGTCTTATAACTATATACTTAAAGTGTTTCTCTTGCTAAATCTAAAATATAGCTATCATAATTACAAATGTAAGTTTCCTTTGGTTATCTTTTAACTATAGACTTAAGGTATTTCTCATGCTAAACTGTATGATCAACTATCACATTTACAAAGTCATCAAATTTTTGACTTTCCTTTTATTATCTTTTAAATGTAATATATTCAGTCTCCTAGAGAGGACAAGGTTCTTCTTTTTTCTTTTGTTCCACAAAAGTTTATGTCTTCCCTAAGCTCATCTTAAAAAGACTGTTCACATTGTTAACAAATTTATCTCTTTTGTAAGCTTATAAGCTATAGGAAACTAATTCAGATCTACTTCTCATGAACAAAATAAACTCCAGATAAGAACACCTGCCAATCAGTAGCCTAAGTTCCTACTTGCTGCTTATAACAGAGGGTGGGTTTCCTTTCCTGTGCCCTCAGATTGTACTTCCCTCACCCCAGCCACCAAGACCTAACAGATTCAAATGTACTTTCAAATGTACACCTAAGAAAAAACTTTTTTCTCCCAAATGTATTTAACTTTATTCTGTACTTCTAATATATGTGTGTGTGTGTGTGTGTGTGTGTGTGTGTGTGTGTGTGTGTTCCAGTATCTAGTCATATCCAGGCCCTTACACAAAACCTGCATGTAGGAAACCTCCAGAGAAATAACCCACAGATGGTCTAATAATCTACTCTCACAGACACAGACAGTTCTACTAGACCTGCTCCTTCATTCCCACAGATAGTTCTTTTCCACAAACCCTGGACAGCAAAGAATCAGCCAACTCTCCTAAAACTGGACCAACATCCTCAGACACATTTTCTTAGGTTTCCCAGAGACATGTCACCCCAAAGTCAGCAGGAAGTAGCTAAATATCAGGATGGCCCTATTCCTGTTTCACCACACTTCTGTTAAGTCTTTTTTTTTCTGTTTTACTTAAACCTAAATGGATGAATGTTAGCATTCCTTCTAGGCTCTGCCCCAGTTACTTGGCAACATCCAGGTATGCCTGACTCACTCCAAAAGGGACTGTTTGCCCCCTCCTCATTCTCTTACTCTCTTACCTTCTCTCTCTCTCTCTCTCTCTCTCTCTCTCTCTCTCTCTCTCTCTCTCTCTCTCTCTGCCTTTCTCTGTCTCTACTCCCTACTCACCTCCCTTTCTCATGCCCTAAATAATCTCTATTCCATACCATATCTGTCATATACTTGGTACCTCAGGAATTGCCTCAGCATGAGCCCACAGAGGCACCCCATTCCATCTCACCATACTGCACCTCTACCAAAAACATCCTGGCTCTTTCTTTTTTATAGAAGTCAACAAGAGTGGGCCAACACAAATTCCTGAATCTAGGCCTGGGTGGTAGCTAAACTGCTCATACACCAAATTCACACAGACACCACAAGAGCAAGCAAGCTCTCCACAAGTGCCTCAGCTGGCTCAAACAATGCTGCAGTAAACAAGGGCAGAATCAGCTCTCCCACCCTCATCCTCTTGCATATGGATCACCCTCACCCACACCAGTAGATCCAGCTCTGTTATTGTCGCCTAGGCAAGAAGCAATGCCTGCTCTCCCAAATACTGCAGCATGTGAGGGGCTGGGCCAGCTCCCTTGCTTTCCAAACCACCAGTGCCAGCTTTTCTGCATGCGACAGAAAGAAAAGCAGTAAAGTGGGGCCTTGGTTTTAAAACCTTCGGATTCAGTAGGTGAAGAGTTGGCTTTGTCTGTTTGTTTGATTGGTTGGTTGGTTTTGTTTTGGCGGGTTTCAGACGCTGCCCACTGTTTTTAATACCTGGTATATTTCTTTGATATAAATTGATCATCTATCACATCAGATATCCCTGCTTTACATGAAGATCGTCCTTTGGAGCAGACCTTTCTTGAGTGATTCATCAACAAACTGAAAATGACAGCAACATCAAACCTGTACTCGATGTAGAAAGACACTTAAAATTAAATTGAATCCTACTAATAGGTCAGCAATGACCATAAATCATCAAAGGTTTTACCTTTTCTTAAAATTCCATGCAACTTTTCCTAAATCAAAGCATATTGGAATCAAAATTTTTGTATCTTATGAGACCGTAATAAATTCAAACAAGAAGTCAATAATGAGGGCAATTAAAGAAGTTATACAATTACTTGGAGAATTAAATATAAACTAAGGAAATCAGAGAAGAAAATTTAAAATCTCCTTGGAATAAATCTCAAAAATATTAAGTGAATGTGAAAGCAGCAGGAGATGGAGAAAAGTAAGTTTAAATAAA
The DNA here is from genome assembly GCA_036184795.1 of Tokudaia tokunoshimensis. Taxonomy (NCBI): domain Eukaryota; kingdom Metazoa; phylum Chordata; class Mammalia; order Rodentia; family Muridae; genus Tokudaia; species Tokudaia tokunoshimensis. The sequence goes on along the minus strand of BTHU01000023.1, from coordinate 126,980,556 downwards.
TAGGAGTAAAGAAGGATATTATGAATCAAAAGTAAAAAGAAAAATTAGAAAGGATAAAGAAATAAAATATTAGATCAATGTTTGAAGGGTAATAGTATTATTTTTGAAACAACAACAACAAAATAATATGAAAATTATAGCAAAGAGGAAAACATCAAAAACCAGGGGATATAACCCAAAAAGAACAGTAAAGAAAAAGAGAAGAGAAAACGTTTAATGAATAATGACTAAAGGTGTAAATCAAATAAATTTTCTCCTTATTCTCTTTATTATCAAACATAATAAAGATAAAAACATGCTAGTAATAGTAACAAAATGTAATAATATTGCTAAGTTAATAAGGTTCTCTAGAGGTATCTTTGAATTGTGTTGGGATACTGAAAATCAGATGCAGCAATAAAATCTATATAGGTGGAAAATCTGCCTTTGTAACTCTGTGATCTGATACTGTATGTGTGCACTGAGTATGATTCAAAAGCTACAGAGTTTTCAGACTCAATAGCAGTAACTGGCTAAAGGGATGATCACTGGCTCAATGCCATCAAACTTCAGTATTAGTCTCAGTGAGACTTGCTTCCAAAACCCAAGAATGTGGTTTCTTTTTCTATTTACACTACTTCTGGACAGAGTCTCCTGAGCCATTTTACAGGCTTGCTGGTATCTGTTCCCACACTGCCTCCCTGGGCTGTCTTTCAGCTTAGGGCTGTGGCAGATTAGAAGTAATCTTGCTTGCTGTCTCTGTCTTTGCTGCTACTCCTGGGGGCTTCTGGGTAGGTCAGTTTCCAAGGATGAGTCATCTTTTAAGATTGCATACTGTCTATTATGTCAGAGTTACAGAAAGTGATATAACAGAATTGCTCTTCAGTTCTGGCCAGCCTGTAGACTATTACTCTCTCATCAAATTCTGAACCTGCTTGTGAGTCTTGTCAAGGCTAGGGGCAGGGATAGAAGGTTGAGAGTGAGTACAATGTTCTTATCATCAGAATTGTCCAGCTTGTCTTCAGGAGTCTTCGATGGGAAGCCAAGAATTTGGAGCTATTCTTTGTGCTTTTTGTTTCCATGAGACGTCACCATTTTTCTCCACAATTTTCAGATATACTGAAGATGGTTTTTCATCTCTTTCTTTAGAATATAGTTTTGCTTTGTTCTGTTTCATATTCTGATTCTACTATTTTATTAGGCCACACAGAAGCAGTTTGTAGTCCATCACATTTCCAACTGAATCTTGTAACTTATTTACATTCTTTTATATGAGGTTAATATATTATTTGGAGATACAATATTAAATATTTTTTAGAATAAATTTTCTTGTAGTGGATCATCCATTATTTATGCTTTTGGCTAGAGAGAGTTTGATAGCATTTTGTTAAGAACTGTTTGTTCATAATTAATGGATTAGTTGGTGGCCTGCACAAGCTATCACCACTTCAATGTTCTGAATTTCCTCAAGTTCTCCAGAATTATCTATTCTGTGCCTAGTCACAAGTGTTGTTACAGTTAAATACTTAGTTATAATCCTATGCTATCTTTGAGTGTGATATCTCCACATTTGCTTCATAGTCTTTAATCAGAAAAGGATCAATGAGTGAATGAATGCTTCAAATTGCAGAATGCAATACGAATTGAATCCATAAAATGAAGTTAGAGCTCCACATGGTCCTTTGCCTCCATGGTAGAAAATCAAAATACTACCAATGATCCATTCACCCAGCATTTCCATGGGCATCAAGAGTGTGGTGTTATTTTGCATGCTTCCTCCTCACAACTAAATATTTTCTCAATATGGGAATATTTTTAAAAGTGTGATCAATGGAGCTCCCTGTCATCCAAGGTACATATTTATGTTACTATAACAAGGATCTGCATATGTTTTAAATATATTCTGCAGATGTCTATACCATGTGCCAATGCCCCAGATTCATTCTGGTTCATTGTAATGACTGGTTGTTCTGGTTTGAAGCCTCTAGATTCTACTATACTATCACTACTGGAACCTTACTGGGACTCCTCTCGGACATCCCAATGTTGCCCTGTGTCATGGAGATCTCATAGTTTTGGATCTATAATGCTCTTCATGAACTCAAGCAATTCATCAACAGGGAAGATATTGGGGTTATCCAACTCAAAGCCCTGGATCTGAGCCTGAGTTATGTCTGAGCTAGTCAGCCTGTAGACTCTACTGCACTTAAGCCTTCAAGGTGGCTCACCAGCAGTCCTCACAACAAAAATATCTATTAAATATCATAAATAAATGTTACTTTTAAAATTAGCATGCAATTAATATTTTTCCATAAAGAAAAAGAAATTCAAATTATTTTTAATATGATCCTTTGCATTTGTATATGAATCTTACCCCCCCGCAATAATTCCAAAGTTTGTTTTTGCAGAAAATGTTAAACAATTGTTAGCAAATATTAAATAAGAGCAATAGACACTTGACACAATAGATATGAAAAACTATTTGAATTCTTTTATCCTTGTATTTATGTTATGGGTTTGTACTGACAGAACAATTGAACTAATTACTGAGTTCAGACATGCATCAAATTAAATACTGCCATTAAGTTTATAATGAAAGTATCATTTTCAATCTTTGCTAAAAGAGAACTAATCAATATATTATGTGGGAGGGTGGTTATCTTCTTGGAATGATAATGGTTATAATATGAAGCTCAACTAATATAAATTGCATTCAAATTGCATTTCACATTTGTTCTAAATTCTTTGAACCAATTCTTTCATTTTAAACACAAATCCAAGAGCAAAAATTATGATTGTTCATTTTCACAGATGAAGAAACAGGATCCAAAAGGTTAAGTGATTTTCTCAAGGTCGTTTGTCAATTAAGTAGTGGAGCCTGACCTCAGTACAAGTCTTTCTTATCAAAATGGCCTGGTATTCACAGCTAAGCTTGCTTACTACACTGCAATGACCTCAAACAAATTCCACATAGATTGCATATTAAAGGCTAAAATTTAAATTGCAGTCAAAGGAAATATATGTAAGTGATTTATTATCTTAATGTGGGTCATAGTTTCCTAAGCTTCAGAAGCATATCAACAAACTATAACCATCAATAAACATGCTAACACAAATGTGAAGCTTCATTTTAGCTAAAAATCACATAACGGAAATTAAGAGATAATTGGGAAGGAAGGATTTGCAATAAATTTGAAGATAAATTTCTTTAATATCCAAAGGGTGTTTTCAAATAAAACCTAAAACCATGAAAAACTGTATTCTAAATATGGGGTAGGTGAATAATGCAAAACATCAGTTGATAAATAATAATTTAAAATCATTCTGAAAAATGAAATATTATTGCCCTTCACATGTTATTAAATGTGTGGATGAAGTATTTTACTTTTCCCATGACATTAATAATGAAAGGAAATGTAAGCACAGATAAAAGAGCAAGGGGACTCCCAACTGATGTGAGAAGATTTGTGTATGAGTGATAATACTAATTATAGTAGGATTGCTAGCAGAGCAATTAGCATTGTGCTTCAATTTTTAAAAAAATGATTAACATATTCAATGAGTATTTCCTAAGGTGATAGCAAAATGGCTTTATGCACAAATATTGTCACTGTGGAATCATTCTCAATAGGAGGCATTTGCTTAAAGAACAAGCAAAACAACTAAATGATCCAGAAAAGTGTTCTCTTGATTAAGATCTGCAAAGTCATGGAAGAGAATGTGCATAATTTATGCAAATAGGGATGTGAATGGCATAGAAAGTAGTTTACATTATTTTATTATATTGGTGAATGAAAACAGAAATCGTGACACCATGACAATGTGTGTGTGTGTGTGTGTGTGTGCGTGCATGTGTATCTGTGTGTGAATGACAGACAAGAAATGTTGATGATAATTTTGACTAGATGATACTTTGTACGTTCTGACTGTAAAGTGTGGTTTGTAAATTGTTAAAAACATCGCAGCATTCCTAGAATGCATTTTATAGATGTTAACAGGACTTCCTCTATTCCCATTTCACCCCAGGTTGTGACAGCGAAAAATATCCCCAGAATTTGCCAAATGCACCAGAGGTAGAAAAATACAATGTTATTAAAAGATGGTTAGATTTATTCAGAGGTCCATATTGAGTATAAGACTGCACATGAATGTATACACACATGTGTACATCTAAGTAATATATGTATGCAAGGATAATATTTTATATGTCAAAGTTGCACATCTTATTTAAGAAATAATCAAAGTACATGATGTCAAAAGTCATCTGAGAGTACAGGACTACCCAGAGAGATTCTGTCTCAGATAAGCAAAAACAAAATACAAAAGAAGTAAGATAAAATTTGATGTTAAAGCCTGACATGGTATCCTACATGTGTAGCTTCAGCTTTCGGTATGCAAATACAAGAAGATTGAAGTGAATGTGAGGCTACCTCTGGCTACGGGACTGTACAGCAAGTATCATAGAAGACAAGACATAGCTACAGACCAAGACCCAGTCTCCAAAGAAAAACATGAAGATAATATTGAACTTTGTACAATATAAACAGATTCATTAAAGAAAGGATGACTAGATAATAAAAACCATGGAAACATCACAAGAAAGTAGCTCTGATAAACAGGTAAACATATAAAAAAATACAACTATTAAGAGTTAAGAACTGATAAAATATAGCTAAGCCAAATTAGACATATTTTACCAAGAAGGATAACTATTGAAATTTATGATATTAGTCATTTTTCTTTCTTTAAGGAAAAATGTGCTTAAATGCATGCTGGAATTATTTCAGCATATTTCTACTCTGATGGACAGAATCAGAGCATTTTATAAACTCCCTGGTGAATTCAACATATGCCTATGCCTCCAAATACTTTCTATGAGGGAAATCACTGAGCTAGTGACATTGAAAGCATAATTGAAAAAAAAAAGCAACAATGGAAATATCAAAATAGAATGTAAACACCTTAATACTTCCTGATTTAGGAGTCTATAGTATAAACTTGCTTTAGAATAAAGTGTCACTGTGCTCTATTTTTTTCTTCAGGCAAAGGTGCTGTTTACTTTTAAATGCATGCAAGCTTTAAGGTGTAATTCACATATCATTTAATCCACCTATCTGTTCATTTTTTTCCTAGAAAGATTATAATTTTGTTTAAATATTTTGTTTATTTAAATTTTTTTCTGAGACAAAGTTTCTCTGTATAGCCCTGGCTGTCCTGGAACTCACTTTGTAGACCAGGCTGGCCTTGAACTCAGAAATCTGTCTGCCTCTGCCTTCCAGGTGCTGCCATTACAGGCATGCACTAATACTGCCCAGCTCTTTATTTACATTTCAAATGTTATCCCCTTTACTCATTTCCCCTCCAAAAACCTCCATCACATTTTCCCTCCCCCTGGTCACCAACCCACACACTCCTGCTTCCCTATCCTGGCATTCCCCAAAACTGGGGCATCTAGCCTTCACCGGTCCAAGGGCCCCTCCTCTCATTGATGTCCCACAAGTCTGCTATATATGTGGATGAAGCCATGGGTCCCTCCATCTGTAGTCTTTGGTTTGTTGTTTAGTACCCCTGGGAGCACTGGGGATAATGGATAGTTCATACTGTTGTGCCTCTTATGGGGCTGCAAACCCATTCAGCTTCTTGAGCCCTTTTCCTAGCTCCTCCATTGCAGACCCTGTGCTCAGTCCAATAGTTAGCTGAGAACATCCACCTCTGTATTTATCAGACTCTGGCAGAGCCTCTCAGGAGACAGCTTTATCAGGCTCTAGTAAACAAGCACTTGTTGGCATCCACAATAGTGTCTGGGTTTGGTATCTGTATATGGGATTGATACTCAGGTGGGGCAGTCTCTGGATGGCTTTTCCTTCATTCTATGCTCCACACTTTGTCTCTGTATCTCCTCCCATGAGTATTTTTTCCCCTTCTAAGGACAGAAGTATCCACACTTTGGTCTCTTAAAGAAATACAGGAGAACCCAGGTAAAAAAAAGTAGAAGCCCATAAAGAAGAAACACAAAAGTCCATTAAAGAATTACAGGAAAACACAACCAAACAGGTGAAGGAATTGAACAAAACCATCCAGGATCTAAATATATAAATAGAAACAATAAAGAAATCACAAAGGGAGACAACACTGGAGATAGAAAACCTAGGAAAGAGATCAGGAGTCATAGATGCAAGAATCACCAACAGAATAAAAGCTATAAAAGAGAGAATCTCAAGTGCAGAAGATACCATAGAAAACATTGACACAACAGTAAAAGAAAATGCAAAATGCAAAAAGCTCCTAACCCAAAACATCCAGGAAATCCAGAACACAATTAAAGACTGAACCTAAGGATAATAGGTATAGAAGAGAGCAAAGATTCCCAACTTAAAGGGCTAGGAATTATCTTCAAAAAATTATAGAAAAAAATTTCCTAACCTAAAGAAAGAGAGGCCTATAAACATACAAGAAACCTACAGAACTCCAAATAAACTAGAGTAGAAAAAAAAATTTCCTCCAGTCACATAATATTCAAAACACAAAATGCACAAAACATAGAAAGAATATTAAAAGCAGTAAGGGAAAAGGTCAAGTAACATATAAAAACAGACCTGTCAGAATTACACCAGATTTCTCACCAGAGACTGGACAAGCCAGAAGATCCAGGACAAATCTCTTACAGACCCTAAGAGAACACAAATGCCAGCCCAGACTACTATACCCAGCAAAACTCTCAATTACCATAGATGGACTTACCAAGGTATTCCATGACAAAAACAAATTTGCACAATATCTCTCTGCAAGTCCAGTCCTACAGAGGATAAAAATGGAAAATTGCAACACAAGGAGTGAAATTAAACCCTATAAAAAGCAACAAAATAATCTTCTTTTAACAAACCCAAAAGAAGATAGCCACATAAACATAATTCCACCTCTAACATTAAAAGTAACAGGACGCAACAATCACTTTTCCTTAATATTTCTTAATATCAATGAACTCAACTCCCCAAAAAAGACATAGGCTAACAGACCAGATACATAAACAAGAACCAGTATTTTGCTGCATACAGGAAATGCACCTCAGTGACAAAGACAGATACTACCTCAAAGTAAAGTGATGGAAAAAATTTTCCAATCAAATAGTCCTAAGAAACAAGTTGGAGTAGTCATTCTAATATTGAATAAACTGAACTTTCACCCAAAAGTTGTCAGAAAAGGTAAGGACATACACTTTATAATCATCAAAGGAAAAATCTACTAAGATGAACTCTCAATTCTGAAGATCTATGCTCCAAATGCAAGGGCACCCACAATCATAAAATAAACTTTACTAAAGAGCACAGTACACATTGCACCTCACACAATAATAGTGGGAGACTTCGGCACCCTACTCTCATCAATGGACAGACCATGGAAAGAGAAACTAAACAGAGACACAATGAAACTAACAGAAGTTATGAACCAAGTAGGTTTAACAGAAATTTATAGATCAGTTCATCCTAAAACACAAGAATATAACTTCTTCTCAGCACCTCATGGTACCTTCTCCAAAACTGATCATATAATCAGTCACAAAACATGCATCAATAGACAGAAGAAGATTTAAATGATCCCATGCATCCTGTTAGATCACCATGGACTAAAGCTTATCTTTAATAATAACAAAAACAATAGAAAGTCCAAATACACATGGAATCTAAACAACACTCTAGTCAAAGATAACTTGGTCAAGGAAGAAATAAAGAACAAAATTAAAGACTTTTTAGAATTCAATGAAAATGAAGGCACAGCATAATGAAAGCAGTGCTAAGAAGAAAACTCATAACTCTCAGTGCCTAAAAAAAAGAAACTGGAGAGAGTATACACTAGCAGCTTGACAGCACATCTGAAAGCTCTAGAACAAAAAATAACAAATACACCCAAGAGGAGTAGAATACAGGAAACAATCAAACTCAGGGCTGAAATCAACCAAGTAGAAGGAAAAAGAACTATACAACGAATCAACAAAACCATGAGCTTGTTGGGGGCTGACAGGCCAACTGCCAGCTACATAGACAGGCCGCCCCTCCCATCGAGTGAAACTCCTGACCTTCCATCAAGACCAAGATAAAAATCTGTGACCTTCCTGGGAAAAATGCAGAATGTCACAGGCACCCAGCCCAGGGCTTGGCCCATAGCTCACTTCCCCCCTAGCTCTCCCTCCCAACTTCCTCATTCAGGGCTTGGCCCATAGCTCACTTCCCCCTAGCTCCCCCTCCCAGCTTCCTCATTCCTACTGCTTAAAACTTGCTGCCTGTGTGGCAATAAACGAGACCTTGACAACAGAACCTTGCTTCGTCTCCTTCTTTTCTCCCTTCCTTGATCCTCAGGTAGCTCCTCTTCAGGACCCTGAATAACTAGACCTGCCGGAAGGGTCATGAGCTGGCTCTTTGAAAAAATCAACAAGATAGATAAACCCTTTGCCAGACTATCCAGAGGACAAAGAGACACTATCTGAATTAAAAAACAAATCAAAAATGAAAAGGGAAACATAACAACCGAAACTGAGGAAACCCAGAAAATCATCAAATACTGCTACAAAATCCTATATTCAAGAAAACTGTAAAATCTGGATGAAATAGACAATTTTCTAGACAGATACCAAATACCAAAGTTAAATCATGATCAGAGAAACCAACTAAACAGTCCCATAACCCCTAAAGAAATAGAAGCAGTCATTCAAAATCTCCCAACCAAAAAACCTAGGACCAGATGGGTTTATTGCAGAGTTCTATCAGACCTTCAAAGAAAACCTAATATCAACACTCTTCAAACTATTCCATAAAATAGAAACAGAAAGAACACTACCCAATTCGTTCTATGAAACTACAATTATGCTTATACCTAAATGACACAAAGACCCAACAAAGAAAGAGAACATCAGATCAATTCCCCTTATGAATATTGATGCAGAAATCCTTGCAAACCAAATCCAAGAACACATCAAAACGATTATCCATCATGATCAAGTAGACTTTATCCAATATGGTTAAATATATAGATATCTATCAACATAATCCACTATATGAACAAACTCAAACAAACAAACAAACAAAAGCACATGACTAAGTCATTAAATGCTGAGTAAACATTTGAAAATATTCAATATCCCTTCATGAGAAAAGTTTTGGAATGATCAGAAATTCAAGACCCATACCTAAATATAGTAAAAGTATTATTATACAGCCAACCAGTAGCCAACATTAAACTAAATGGAGAAAAACTTGACACAATCCCACTAAAATTAGGGACTAGACAAGGCTGCCCACTCTTTCCCTACCTATTCAATATAGTATGCAGATTCATAGCCAGAGCAATTAGACAACAAAAGGAGGTCAAAAGGATACAAATTGGAAAGAAATAAGTCAAAATATCACTATTTGCAGATGATATGATAGTATTTATTTGACCCCCAAAACTACACCAGAAAACTCCTAAATTTGATATACAACTTCAGCAATGTGGCTAGATATAAAATTAAGCCAAACAAATCAGTAGCCTTACTCTACTCTAAGGATAAACAGGCAGAGAAAGATATTAGGTAAATGACACCCTTCACAATAGTCACGAATGATATAAAATATCTTGGTGTGACTCTAACCAAGCAAATGTAGAACAAAAAGTTCAAGTCTCTGAAGAGAGAAACCAAAGAAGATTTCAGAAGATGGAAAGATCTCCCATGCTCATGGATTGGCAGGGTTAATATAGCAAAAATGGCCATCTTGTCTAAAGCAATCTACAGATTCAATCCAATTCCTATCAAAATTCAACTCAATTCTTCATAGAGCTAGAAAGAAAAATTTGCAAATTCATCTGGAATAACAACAAAACTAGGATAGTGAAAACTATTCTCAACAATAAAAAACCACTGGCAGAATCACCTTCCCTGACCTCAAACTGTACTACAGAGCAATAGTGATAAAAAACTGCCTGGTGTTGGTACAGAGACAGGCAGGAAGATCAATGGAATAGTATTAAAGAGCCAGAAACGAACCCACACACCTATGGTCACTTGATCTTTGACAAAGGATCTAAAACCATCCAATAGAAAAAAGACAGCATTTTCAAGAAATGGTGCTAATTCACCTGGAGGTCAGCATGTAGACGAATGCACCTTGATCTACTCTCATCTCATTGTAGAAAGCTCAACACCAAGTGGATCAAGGACCTCTACATAAAACCAAATAGACTGATACTAATAGAAGAGAAAGTAGTAGAAGATTCTCAATCACCTGGGCACAGGAGAAATTTTTCTGAATGGAACACCAATGGCTTATTCTCTAAGATCAACAATAGACAAATGGGCCCTTATAAAATTGCAAAGCTTCTGTAAGGCAAAGGAGATAGTCAATAGGACAGATTGGGAAAAGATTTTTACCAATCCTATATCTGATACAGGGCTAATATCTAATATATACAAAGAATTCAAGAAGTTAGACTTCAGAGAATCAAATAACCCTATTAAAAAGTGGGGTACAGAGTTAAACAAAGAATTTTCAACTGAGGAATACTGTATGGCCAAGAGCATCTAAAGAAATGTTCAACATCCTTAGTCATCAGGGAAATGCAAATCTAAACAACCCTGAGAGTCCATTTCACATCAGTCAGAATGGCTAAAATCAAAAAATGAGGGGACAGCAGATGCCGGCGAGGATGTGGAGAAAGAGGAGCACTCCTCCATTTTTGGTGGGATTGCAAGCTGGTAGAATGACTCTGGAAAACTGTCTAGAGGTTCCTTAGAAAATTGGACTTAGTATTACCTAAGGACCCAGCTATACTTCTCCTGGGCATATACCCAGAAGAGGTCCTACATGTAATAAGGACAATGCTCCACTATATTCATAGCTGCCTTATTTATAATAACCAGAAGCTGGAAAGAACCCAGATTTCCTTCAAGAGAGGAATGGATACAGAAAACGTGGTATACTCATACAATGGAGTGTACTCATTTATTAAAAACAATGGTTTCAAGAAATTTGCCGGCAAATTGATGGAAGTAGAAAATATCATCCTAAGTGAGGTAACACAATCCCAAAAAAAACCACACATGATATGCACTCACTGATGTGTGGATATTAGCCCAAAAGCTCAGAATACCCAAGATACAATTCACAGACCATGAAGTTCAAAATGAAGTAAGACCAAAGTGTTGATACATCAGTTCTTCTTAGAAGAGGGAATAAAATACTCATAGGAGGAGATACAGAGAAAATATGCGGAGCAGAGGCTGAATTATAGGTCATCCAGAGACTGTCTCACCTGGGTATCCACTCATATACAGTTAATAAACCCATGTACTATTGTGAATGCCACGAAGTTCTTGCTGACAGGAGCCTGATATGAATGAGCCTGACAAATACAGAAGTGGATGCCCTCAGCCAATCATTGAACTGAGCGTGAAGTCCCCAATGGAATAGTTAGAGAAAGAACTGAAGGAGCTGAAGGGGTTTGCAGTCCCATAGGAGGAAAAATAGTATCTACCAGTCAGACCCCTCACAGCTCCCAGGGACTTAGCCACCAACAAAAGATCAATGGCTCCAGCTACACCTAGGTCCTGTGAAAGCTCAATGCTCCAGTGTAGGGGAATACCAGTACAGGGTAGTGGGAGTGGGTAGGTAGGTGGGGGAATACCCTCATGGAAGCAGGGGGAGGTGGTATGGGATAGGGTGTTTTCAGAGGGGAAACCAGAAAAGGGAATAACATTTGAAATGTAAATAAAGAAAAATATCTAAAATAAATTAAAACAAAAGAGAATGTACTAGCAAATAGAGTACACTGTACTTTAATGGCAGTAGCAAAAAAAAATAAAATAAACGAAACATATATTGATAAAAGTCAGTGATCTTTAACTTTATATTATTTAAAAAATCATTTATCAAGGCAGCATAGTCCGGGGTGGGGGGGGGAGAGAGAGGGAGAGAGACAGAGAGAGAGAAACGGGCACGAGAAGGCAGGGGCAATGGAGCAGTGGCAGGGGCAATGGGGCAATGGAGCAGTGGCAGGGGCAATGGGGCAATGGAGCAGTGGCAGGGGCATGGGCAGAGGGCTGCAGGCAAGCAGAGCTGCCCTCATCAGAGTCTCAGGCAGGGTGCCAGTAGCACAAGTGGGTAGAGTGAGACCTGCTTTTCCTTCAGCCGGCCAGGAGCAATTCAAGTGCCTACAGTCTGTGGGACAAGAGAATAAAGATGCAGAGGCGAGGGGAAAGCCTATGGATCGCTAGCGCAAGAGTTGTTTACTGTGAATTAGACTTGGAAACACCCCATAAGCCAGGACAAGGCAGTGAAGACGAACCCATTAGGGGTGGAAGTTATTAAAAATCTTCCTACTGGCATCCTGAGAACAATTCAACAACTAATACAAATTTGCAGCCTAGACATACGCAGCCTTCACACAGATTCTAGAGGTTGTGGTGAGCCCCTGACTTACAGAAGTAAGCATCCCACCTAAGCTTAGGAGTTTCTACTAAGGCTGCAAGAGCCTAAAGGAGGGATCATGAAAACATGCTTTGGAGATGGAAGTGATTGCCAAAGGTTTAGAGGTCCTAGAACAAGTTAGGGTCACTGAAATGTCCAGTCATAAAGACTGAATGTCTCCATCCTTAAGTTCAGCACAGGGGTGACTTCTAGTTCAAGAACTCTCCCCTGGAACCAGAGGATGTTTACACTGACAAGTGGGGGATGGGAGCTTATCAATTCTCCAAAGTTTGGGTGATTGAGCAATGGCTCTCCATGTGGCAGCAGGGATTGTAGCAGCAGGGAGTTTCTAGATTGAGTCATGGAACCAAATGTTGTGTTTTATAAAAATATAAGGAGAGAAGGAATATGTTTGGTGGATGTGTAGTCAGGTGTTGGGGATACCTCTAAGGCCCATTCTGAGGCATCCCTTCTCCCTGAGAAACCATCCACATGACAGTATAGTTAGAATAGAATTTATTCAGGGCATGCAGATGAGAGCTGAGGGGGTAGAGACAGAGTGAGGCAGAGAGAGAAACCAGAGGAGCAGAGGCTGGCCATGAGCTTATGGTGAGAGAACAGGGAAGGGAATGAGGAGAGAGGGGGAGAGCAGGAGCAAGGGGATAGATCAAGAGCAAGAGAGCACGATGGAGAGGAGGGGGCAAGCATCCCCTTTTATAGTGAGTCAGACATATCCAGCTGTTGCCAAGTAACTGTGGGGTGGAGTGTACACTAAATGCCAACACTATGTCTACCAGTCCTTGCTATGTTAGGAGATGGCAACCATTTGTGCAAGTAGATAAGTATCTTCTGAGGTTTTAGCAGAGAAGAGTGTCAGAGTTACAACTACTCATCTCCCTAATCTCTTGACCTCCACAATCCATGAGACTGGATAAATTGTGAAAAGACTCTCATACTTACTTTACTCAGAGGACTCATACATAGCACCAACTCAGTCTTGTTTAAAGTAGAAGGAAAAACAGATGGAATTTTTCAGAAAGAGAAAACTAGAGAAATGATAAAACTTAAGATGTGTAAAAGCAGTTGTTTTCTTTGCAGGAAGAAAGAGGTTAGAGAACTTGAAGCTACACAACAGGAATGCCTATATACCATTATATGATAATCATTTTTCTCACTAGCAACTGATTCTTATTGGTTATTATTATATTCAGTAGCATGTTTGTCAGTCTGTATTTCCTTGGCCATAGTGCAAAAGGACAGGGCACTCTTCTGAGCTCTTTGACTTCTCAGCTTCTGATTCTCAGACAAATATCCCCAACAGTTCCTATTCAAGGTCTTTCAGCTTTTAGTTATCCTTCAGGTGATCTGGCCTATCTAGTTCTGTACTAAGTCAAAGATAAATTTGAAGCATGCATAATAGTTTTCAGCCTCCACCCTATCAGTATTCAGAGTCTGATAAGTATTTGTTTGGAGCACTATCTAGTGCAATACATAATATTTATCTCCAAGGTATAAGCACAAAGGCAATGTTCAGAAATTAGCCAATCTTCCATGGTATGGGACAAGAGAAGCAAATAACTCACCAGACTAAAACTCCTTGATACATACTAATATGAAAACACCATGGATGTAGTAGGAGTGCTTGGTGCAAGACAATCAGAAATTTTGCAATATATATTTAGGACTCCAGACATACTCTCTGCCAAGATGCAAATATGTGTACTATAAACACAATTCCCAGAGGAGATTAACAATGCTCAAAGTTCATATAAACTATTGAGATGTTGTTGAACCAAAGCCAGGACTGTCTTGAATATGAAATACTGGCAAATACAAGTGATATGAAGGGGCAAGTGATAATATACATAGACAAAATGAGGGATTTCAATATCTGCCCACTTGCCAAAAGTATGTATACTTATAGTATAATAAAGTCATATTAAAATAACATTTTTTTGTGAGAGTTAGACCATAAAGTTTTACAGGCAGGAAAATGTGAAAGATTTGAGAGGCAAATGGTGAACAGGGGGAGGGCAATGGGCTTATGGGACTTTCAGGGAGGAGGGAACTGCGAAAGGGGAAATCATTTGGAATGTAAATAAAGAATATAGAAAATAAAACAATAATAATAAAAAAAGATTGTCCTATATGCAAACCTGTGAGGTACTGTCTTATTTAATGATTCATATGGAAAGGTCCATCTCATAGGCAGTGTTGCCACCATGAGTTGGGGACCCTGGGTTGTATAAGAAAGCATACTGAGCAAGTCAGGAGAGTAAGCAAGTAAGCAAAACCCCTACAGGGCCTCTGCATCAGCTACTGTCTTCAGGTTTCTGCCTTGAGCTCTACAGGGACTTCCCTTCATTTTGAACTGTGGTTTAAAATTTTTTGCATACAGGAACATGTTGTCCTCTGACATACTCCACCCAAGAGCTGACTCTAACTGGTATAGAGACCCATAGCTAAATAGTGGATGGAGTTTGGAGTCTCTAATGTAAGAATAGGAAGAAGGACTGCAGCCACTAAGGGGATAGGATCTCCATAGAAAGACCAACAGAATAGACTAAACTGGACCCTTGGGTTCTCAGAGTCTGAACCACCAACCAAAGAGCAGGCTGGATTTAGGCCTCCCTTATCATATGTAGCAGATGTGAAACTTGGCCTTTATGATGGTCCTGAACAACTGGAACAGGGGCTATCCAAAAAAGCTGTTGCCTGTATGTGGAATACATTTGTCTAGCTGGGATGCTTTGTCTGGCCTCAGTGGAAGAAGATGTGTCCAGCCTTGCAGATACTTGAGGTCCCTCAGAGTGGGGTGTACCCAGAGGTACCCTACTTGCTCAGAGGAAATGGGAGTGTGATGGGGGAAGGATTGTGGGAGGGGATGATGTGGAAGAGATAGTGAGTGGGATGTAAAGTGAATAAGTAAAAAATTAAATTAAATTAAAATTATATAAGTTGAAATAAACCATTTATTCCCTAAGTTGCAAATGGTCAGGGGTTAAGGAAATAGAAGCTCTCATTAAGACAGAAATAATTTTCAAAACTGGTATCAACTACTATCTAGCATTCTCTCAGTATTTATTGTTATCTTTGAAGAGAACATATAAAATATGTAATCATATTACCAATTCACAGATACTATAAGTGAGTTCCAGGTAGTAATATTCACAAACTTTCAGAGTAAGTTGCTGAGATAAGCTTTACTTCCCAAGAAGTAAGGGAAAGAGAAAGTAAACAAATTTATTTTGAAATAATAATTTATTGGGAGTTATATATTCATCTTCCAAGTGTTAATGTTGCCCAGATTCTATGTTACATGTAAAAATTAAAACTATCTAGCAGAACATTACAATTACAGTCCTCCTGGCCTACAATTAAGCAGTAAAATCAGGTGTATAAATAATTTCTGGCATATACTGGGAAAACATTATTTTAGATACATTGTGAGAATCTGCAGAGTTATAGTGAAAGTAGTATACAGCTAGTCCCCTAGTAAGCAATGTAGTATTAGCACATTCTGATATTTGCCTTTGTAGTATAATAAGGAGTTCATATTCACCAAGATAAAAAGAATATTCTAAGAGACTGATAGCATGTGTGACAGTTTGTAGCAAACTGGTTACTCAAGGCTTTAAGAACTCATTGACTGGTTTTCTGGAATGCAGTTTAGAAAGTACTTATGTACATGTAAGTTGAAGTGTACTTACTACTGTTTTCTCTAACAGTCTCAGGTTTGGGGTCTTATGTTAAGTCCTTGATTTGTTTGAAGTTTAGTTTTGTGTAAGGTGAGGGATAAGAAACTAGTTTCATATTCTGCAAACTAAAACCCAGGTTTCTCTGTAACAGTTGTTGAAGATGCTGAATATCCTGTATCTTTGTCAAAAATTGCGTAGCTATAGTTGAAGAGAATTTTATATTGGTTTTCTAGTCTAGTCTTATATGTCTGTTTTTGTGCTAGTATCAAAAGATTTCTATCCTCAAAACATAGCATACTATTTCTACTGAAATAGGTCTACCCTCAAAGAATAAGTGCTGGTTTGGAGGATATAGTGCAATAGCAAGAACTTTCATACAGTGATTGAGCCCTAGGTTCTAGCCCCAAAACTGAGAAAAGTAAAATATCTGTGTGGGTATGGTGGCACACAATCATAATCCTAAAAGTTCGGAGGCTGAGGCAAGATTTTGATAAACTTGAACTAAAATAAACAACAAAAGAAAAAAATCCATTAAGTTTGGAAAGTGGCAAGTTGGCTGGAACATGGGAGAAGTTAGACGGGAAATTAGAGAGGTGACCGGACCATATTTCATTGTACACATGTTTGACAAAGTAAATTTTTATAAAAGAGAAAAACACAGAAAAGTGAAAAGGAAATGAATACTCCAAAAATCAGATTAAAGGGAAAATATGTATGGACAATACACATGAAGTTAATGTAAACTTAACCAGGTCTGGAGGCACATACCTGTCATTTACTCATAAAACTGAGGCAAGAGGAACTCAGATCCAAGGCCATCATGAGGTAAATGGTAAAAGCTTGCCTCAAAAAAACTATCAAATTGTAAAGAATCAATGATAATTTATTACTTTCAAGTAATTATCTGTGTAGTACATGCCTATTTCCTCTATCCAGTGTACATGTGTGTGCTTGTGTGTGTGTGCTTGTGTGTATGTGTGTGTGTGTGTGTGTGTGTGTGTGTGTTTGTGTATGTGTATTCATTTGGTATATGTGCATTTGTTTGTATGTGCACATGAATGCCAGAGGTCAATCTCTGGTACCATTCCACTGGTATTACCCACCTTATTTTATGAAACACAGTCTCTCATTGGTCTGATCTTTATAATTATACTAGGCTAACATAGCTGGCCAATGAGCCCCAGACATCTGCTTTTCCATAACACTGGAATTATAAGAATGTGCTGTCATGCCAGACTTTTTCACTTGGGTTCTGGGGGTCAAACTCTGGCCCTCATGCCTTTAAAACAGGTGCTTTACCACCACTAACTTTCTCCCATCCCCAAAACTACTTATTTTTATGTTCTTGTGAATGGAATAGCTTCAAAAAAAAAGATGCACAGAGAATCTCTCAGCAAAACAAGTCTCTTCCCCCAAATAAACAAAATATTGGAGAAAATAATATATTTTCAAATGACATGTCACATTTGCTATATATACTTTCCCCTCTTATGCCTAATTTACCCAAATATTCATTGTCTAAGCAACTCCAAACACTACTGTGGAAATTTTAGCAACACCAAACCCAAAAGTAAACAAAACAAGCAAACAAAGCAAAACAAACAAACAAACAAAAAAACCCAGATATTCATGAAATAGTTGGCTACACAATCTTCCATGGGAGTACATAGCAACATTTTGCAATTTAAATAAAAAGTCTTGGTGATAAAAAGACAACTAGAGCTTCTTTCTTATGGAAGTAGAATAAAATACAAAAGTCTCTGGAAACCTTGGGGGAACGGGGGTGGGGTGGGTAATGTCACTAAGTTAGCAAGTGGAAATGCACTGTAGTGATGACTAGTGCTATTTTCTGTGTTCCTAGGAGATAACACAATTGCATTCCCGCAGCTTCTAATGAGTTTTTACTTGTGATACAGTGGATACATTTGCATGTCAACTAACCGAGACCAAAAATAAATTTCATGCCATCTCTACAGGAGGAGAATTTGTTCCTG
The DNA here is from genome assembly GCA_036184795.1 of Tokudaia tokunoshimensis. NCBI lineage: Eukaryota > Metazoa > Chordata > Mammalia > Rodentia > Muridae > Tokudaia > Tokudaia tokunoshimensis. The sequence goes on along the minus strand of BTHU01000023.1, from coordinate 126,962,448 downwards.
CGCTATATAAAGCAGAAGAAGAGTATGTTCCTGAACCATCTCCTGTGTTAAAAAGAGTTAATTGAATTTAGTTGCCCTGACTTTGCACAATCTGAGACTATAAACCTGAGAATAGTGGCTCACACGATATAACTGTTTCCACACCCACAGGTCAATCTGATGGAAATAATATGAGGAGAGGTATAGATTTCATAAATTTGTTGGATAAAAAAATTTCTATTTGAATACAGTGCCTTGGCTTGATCTATGCTTTCAGACATGAAAATTCACTGGTGTTTTGTTCCAAATAATAGTTTGAAAGTCACCGTGTACTTTTCCATTTAAAGTCTTGTCCGAGTTTTATTTGTGATTAACAGAAGCTTTGCCTTCGGGTATAACAACTTAAAAGGAAGAGCTCTATGCCCATGTTAGGAGTAAACATTTAAGAAGTTATTATTGCCAGTTCAATAAGAAAAACTAAAAGCTTTATATGACATTCTCTTAGTTTTTGCATAGTTTCAGAATTGCAAGTACCCAAACTACTTTTGGAATACCTAATTTTTATGTTTGCTAAATAAAACATATGAAAAATCATAATTTTAACCCAAACTTGAATTTCATTAATACTGTTACAGCATAAAATTCAAAATAAGAAGGTCACTTGGTTTGAATCTAAGAGGATTTACTTATTCAAGCACTGTAAGGTCTATTTGTTGCTGTTTTATTCCACCTGTCCTGTGGTCTTATTGCAAGGACCAAGGTCACTGGTAAAGACTCAGATATACTGTGAAAATGTAGCTTTCACTGTCCTCAGCTTCCTCTACAAATATTAAATATGTTCATCAAAGAATTTCAGTTCCTCAGTGAATTTACATTGGATTAAGACATTTGACCAAAATAAGTAAGTTATTGTTAGCTCAGACAATGGAAGTAGTTCTGAAAATGTCTTATTATGATCATAATTATATTTTATCTTACCAAAAGAAATATAGGACACATACAAAATATATATCTTACTGTGAGAAAATACCTTTTCTTAATTTGAAATATTACTTTCTTTGTTTCTGCACTTAGTTTTGGTTTGAATTCAGGTTCATTAGGATTTTCTAAAACATAGTTTCTAAAAAATATTACAAATGAATTTCCTATGTCTACTGTTATGAAATATAATATGGTAAGGGGGTACTTGGCAGTCCCATGCCAAGGTATGCTCCTGAGTGATTATGCCATGCCACAGATCTGGTATAAATGGGGCTTATTAGGGGGAAGGGAGAGGAGTGAGAACCTGAGAAAGGGTAAAGGCAGGCTAGTGGACATGTAGACAGGCAGACAGATGTGGCAGAGACATGAGGGCCGAGAAGGTGGGGAGCAGAGAAGGATAGAAAGGGGAAGAGAGAAAAAGAAAGATACAGAGAGGGAGCGGTACCAAGACACAGCGAGACAGACAGAGTCACAGAGACAGAGAGAACTGTGGTAGTGGGCAGTCCTTTTATATGAAGCCCATACCTGGCACACCTGGCAGTCAGTGATGACAGAAGCAATTGCTAGGTTCCAGGGAGGAGTCTAATAGAATCGCTTATAAGTTAACATCAACTTTATAATTATACATGATAACTAGATTTAGCATTTATGCCTTGCATTAGCTACTTTTCTATTGTTGTGATAAAACACCAAGAACAATGCAACTTCTAAGAGAAATCTTTTGACTTATGGTTCCAGAGGCCTATGTCCATCACTATTCCAGTAGAGAATCATGAGAGCCTGCAGGCATGGAGGCTGAAAGCAAGCTGAGATCTTGCCTCTTAAACTACAAACAGAGAGTGAAAAGAATGGAATTTCAAAGCCTACATTTGGTGGCTTATTTACTACAAAAAGCCACACTTCTTAAGCCTCCTCAAACAATGATATCAGATAGGGATGAAGTATTTAAATGCCAAAAGACTATGTGGGGCATTTCTAATAAAAAAAATGCCACATGGTTCAATTAAGATTGAATCCCTACCATATCCTTGATATCTTTGCATTACTATTGCCTGAGAAAGAAAGTCAAATCTATAACACTTTTTTTGACCTATTGCCAGCACATACTTTTTGGTCCACCTCTTAACTATTTTCTTCCTTGGAGTTGCACATACACTATATATATGGAGTTACTGCCCAATAGTAAGTCACTTCCCAGTGCAAACTTCTTTGGCTATGTAGATGCCCATATTACAAACTGTCACTTCAGAAAGACCTTTCTGATTATTCATCTGTACCTTGTACATGACAGGACTAGCTATCCTTAGTTCTGATACTTTAAGTACTTCTAGCATGGATCTAGTACTACAAATCTCACACAGTAGTTCTTAATTGTTAAAATGCCTAGCTTGCCAACTAGAACGTAATTTCCAAGAAACAATTTAATTGCATGTGATACCATTTTTTTTTTTATCATTCACTGATGGCCTATGATTCCAGTCAGACTTTTGGTCATTAGGAGAGAAAACAACCTCAAATACTAATGAGAATATGAACATTGCTGCTGGGAATGTCACCCAGTCCTTTGTCTATGGTAATCTCTATCAAGGCTTCACAACAATCTAAAAGTAGTACAACCCTATAACTCATCAATATCTCACCTGAGTATTTACCCCACATCCATATAGCACAGAAATATTTTCACATCAATGATTATTGCAGCAATATTCACAATAGCTAAGTTGCAGAAACTACTTAAGTGCCCAACAACAGAGAAATGGATAAAAATAATATGGTTTGTGTGGGGGTGTGGGTGTGGTTGTGTCTGTGTGTGTCTGTGTGTCTCTGGGTATGTGAGCAAGGACACATGTGTATATATGTAATGTGGAAAATATTTAATCTCAAGCAGGGGCTTCTACTCTGCCTTTGATCATTCAGTTCCCAGATAAAAAAAAAAAAACTCACAACCTTTATATTTACAAGCCTTAATCAGCACTAGAGCTGGGCACATATCTATCTTCTATGCTATTATGTCTATTTCCCTGCCAATTGCCCTACTATACGATTTGCCATGTTTTGTCTTGGCTGCTCTTAACTCCAATTATCCAACCCAAATGCCATTAGTTTAAAATTCTTACCTTATGTCCTATTCTCATTTCTCCACCTTCCTCTCCTCTCCCTGTAATTCTCCTCTGACTCCGAGCCCAGAAACCTCAAGTCTTGCCTATCTTAATTATGCCCAACTATGGACTGTAGGCATCTTTATTCACCAATCAGAAATAACTTGGGGGGCAAGGTCACATAGTGTCATTTGAGTCTATATGTGGACACTCTTATCTCTGGGAACAATTAGGTCTTAGGGGTCAGTATTTAGCACTACAATACAAGCACCATGAAACCAACCCACAACAATATATAATTGTAATTTTTCCAGTAACGAAATTAAATAAAGTTGTGTCATTTGTAGGAAAAGGCATGAAATTAGACACAATTATGTAATCAAATTGAGCAAATTATGTTAGTTTCTAGATTTTATGTAGATCATGTGAAATCATCTGTGTATATATGTAAACATGCATATGTGTACTTGTATGTGTACATGTATATGTATAATGAAACAAAATTTTCTCTAGAAATAAAGGGGAGTAGTAGGAGGATGACTGTAAGTGACAAAGGTTTGTGCAGCAATGGGCTTGGAGGCTACATGCTCAGCACACAATATATAATTATATACAACTTTAAAAAGTTAGAGTATACCACCATACTCAAATACCACTTAATGAAGCAAAACTGTGCCTTGCTCTGTCATCATCAGAAAAGCTTCCTCCTGCAACAGATGGGAACAAATAACAGAGACCCAGAGCCAGATGTTACTCAGAAACTCAGAGACCTTGGAGCACTTAGCCCTAAAAGGGATATTTCCATCAAATCCCTTCCCTTGGAACAAAACCTTGGGGAAGAGGAGACAGAAACAGTGTAAGAGCCAGAGGAGATGAAGGACACCAAGGCATCAAGGTCTGCTAGACACAACAAGTCTGGCACACATATGAACTCATGTGAAAGTATTCACAATGGCTGCATAGGTCTGCACCAGATAGGGGTCCTAAAGATGAGAGAGGTGGGCTCACACCTCCATTCTTAACCAGAAGCTAGCTCCAATTAATGACCACTTGCAACAAAAATTTAGTTTGTTCCAAGGGAGTCTCACTGGGGAAACAATCCACTCTTAAGGGTTAGATTGTTTGTATATACCCAGCAGAAAATGGCCAACACAAAACAAACTGAATGGCATCTTTAGAGGTTCTTTGTCTAATAATGTTGTTAGGGCATTTTTTTTTCGTTGACTTTACATGTCATTTTCTTATCTATTGTGACTTTAGGGTTTTTTGTTTGTTTGTTTTAATTCCAGTATGTGTGTAAATATGTGTCTTGGCATCTATATGTGTTTCTTGTGCCTTTTCTTTGTCTCTTTCTCTTGCTTGGTTGGTTTGTCATATTTCAATATGTTTGATTTTTATTTATTTTATTTTATTATTATTCATTAGATGTCTGTTTTCTAATGAGAGACAGAAAGTGGGTGAATCCAATTGGTATGGTAGGTAGGGACGAACTGGGAGGAGGAACAACCATAATCATAATATATTTTATGAAAAAATGTTTTCAGTAAAAGAAGTTAGAAATATGACTTGAAAAACTAGAGTAAGGTCCAGCATTACAGCTGAGGGTGTAAAGACATTTACATGAAGTCTGACAACCATAATTCAATCCCTGTGACCCACTTTTAGTGGAAGGGAAGAATAGACTCCTGAAAACTGTCCTCTGCCTCCCACACCTACACTGTGGTGTAGGCACATGCCTGTAATAATAAAAATTATGGTCTAGAGATATAGTTTAGCTATTAACAGTATTTTCTGCTCTTGTAGAGGACCCAGTATTGGTTCACAACATCCATGTAAGGTGGTTCACAACCGTCTGTAATTTCTGCTCTAGTGTATCTAAGGTACTTCTAGCTTCTACAGACACCTACACACATGTGGCACAAACACTGGCTTCCAATACACATAAATAGAATGTACAATAAATCTTTAAAAACTATACTGCCAGTAAAATATTGCCTCTAGAAATTTACAGTACTGATGGGTTTTCTGGTTGTACCCTAATTTAAAAAAAAATAAAAACTACTAGTAAAAAATAGAAGCAGAAAAGCACAGATAATGTATGGGACAAGATGAGAGTATATAGTCACAATTATGCAAATTATATACTACATGGGTCCAGAAAAATGTCTTTATTATATATGCTGCTCTGTTAAGGAAAACAGTAACACTACCTTAAAGTTAAAGTATTCTATAGCTGTCACAAAGTTTCTATCTTCATTCCCAAGTTTTTTTTTTTAATCTCTTTTCATTCTTTTCACATTCATGATTGCAATAGTCTTTTGTGTTTCTATGGCACCTTGTGGCTGGTCTGCTATTTTACAGCCTACACCAAACCACATATTAGAAAGAGCTTTATCTAAATTATCCAAAAAGTCAGCTATCTTGTATTTTGTTTATTTTCTAAAATATAGAGTGTTTCTATACAGTCCAGGCTTGCCTCAAACTTGCTATTATTCTGCTTCAGCCTCCTACATGCTGGGGTTACAGACAGGTTCCACTCTACCCAGCTGTGCTCTAAGTATATTTTCTTATATGCAGGTGTCTTTGTTTTGCTTTGTGTACTCTTCCCATTACAAAATGTGGGAACTTATCTCATAAATGTTTAATTACAATAAATAGTGTGATAAAGTATAGGTTAATTAACAAACTTGTTTAATTCCTTTGTCTCAAATTCCACTGTATTGTGTGGTATCAAACATGAAAATAGAGCCTGTATGAATGAAGGTAAACTGTGGTTAATCAACTACAACAGCAGAACCTAATTATGTAAAGCAACAGCAAGGACTATCTTCTTTGAGAACAAATTTACATACACAAATTACTAGTGGCATAATGTCACTCAGTGCTAAGTCAACCTACACTTCCTATTTCACAGAGCAGAGGGATTTATATAGGAATCAGCACACAAAGTAAGATGATTGAATCATATGATTCTTGAAATATTAAATAGGGACTATTTGGATGAATAACTTTCCTCCTAAATACAAACTCTAGGGCATGGGGAAATAAGATCTTCATCAAAGGAATTTGCAGTCCCTAGAAGATGGGGCTAATGCAATGAATATGGACAGACTCTGAAGACAGTGTATACTATCCTTAACTTAGATACACTAATGTCAGAATACAGCCTAAGAAAGGTGTCATATGAGGGAAATTCTCAGTGCTTATGAGAAAACTCGTAGAAAACAATACAAGCGTCTTGTGATCTCAGTTGATTCAAAAACAGGGAATTGTTCTTAGACTATGTTTTTGTACTTTTCCCAGGTGTAGTGGAGAGAAGTGAGTTTTCATTAGATTATTCATTACAACGGGCTTATTGTTATTTTTTATATGACTCTATAGAAAATGATGTTTTCTCCATATATAGCTCATCCTTGTATTATACACCTTACTGACATGATTCTTCCTAAATGTCAGAATATAAATTGATTGCTGCTCTGAATAAAGTTGGGTATGGTGTGAGACTTCAGCCCACCTCATTTTTAGACTCCATTCTCTAGGTTCTACAGCTTTCAGAGATGTGAACAAACCAGAAATGAGATCTTACCTTTAAATTAGTTACCTATATTTGAGGCAAGATTTTGGTCACTTTAAAGGGAGTTCTAACATACAAATAAAAATAATCACATGATTAACTACTATGGTTGTTTAAATGAGTAATGTTTCCCCATAGACTCAATTGATATTGTTCTTTGGTCCCACGTTGGTATTGTTCTTTGCAGAGGTCATGGGAAGGAGACTTGTTAGGGGAAGTATGTTACATGGGGCAGACTCTATGAGTTCATAGCCTCATCCCAATTCCAATTCCAATTTTCTCTCTCTCTCCCTCTCTCTCTCTCTCTCTCTCTCTCTCTCTCTCTCTCTCTCTCTCTCTCTCTCTCTCTCTTTCTGCAACTTTCTGTCATGTCTCCAATCTATGATGGACTCTTATATTTCTGGCATCTTAGACCAAAATAAAGTCTTTCTCCTATAAATAAATTGCTTTTGGACTTGGTGTTTTAACATAATAGAAAAGTAACTAATACAAAAGGTGATATCAAGGATGGGTTTTTCTTTTGAAAAATCTGACCATTTTGGAGGGAGTAGGCCTGAAAGACTTTAGAACTTAAGACTAGAAAATTTGAACACTTAGAATGGCCAGTTTTTCAGTCCATTTTTATTGAACCCTGAAAAATAATAGCACTGAGAACAATGTGCACTGTGACCCAGCAAAAGAGGGTTCAGAGGAGAAAATACTAACAAATGGGCTAGAGAACATTTGCCTACTTCTCTTGTCATAAGAATTGACCTGAGGGTAATAATTTCTTTTGAGTAGAAGAGTTCATAACATTGAATTCATGGTGTGGTTATTACTAATAATGCTAATACAGTTCTACAATGAAAAAGAATGTGGAACAAAGGTAAATACAGAGGAAATATTTTAAAAGAAAAAGAACAGAACAGAGCTTAATTTTACAATTAAAACTTGTGGAGAGAGAGAGAGAGAGAGAGAGAGAGAGAGAGAGAGAGAGAGACTGTAAATATTATATAGATTACCACGCTTGTGGGAAGGTCTCCTAATCTATGGTAGAATATAGAGAGCTGTGCTTCGAGGGCAACGCCCAACCCAGCTGAGCATCCAATTTGTGAAAAGTGAATGCTTAAAGAGTTTTTACTCCTATAAAGCTGTGAGAACCCTGCCAGAAACAGCAGGCCAGCTCCCCACAAACAAGGATGGGGGCTCACAACTGGACTGGCACTTTCTATTCTACACAGGACTGCCTGGGGGGGGGCAGATAAGGAAATGGCCTAAACAAAGAACCACCCTGCCTAGGGTGAGGCCATAAGTGACTTAACAAAAAAAAAAAATGCCAGGAAATATCACAAATACCACAAAGTGGGCAGGACAGGGCCAAACGGCAGAGACAACCACCCCATTTGAGTTGACCAATAATTTTAAATGTTGCTCAGGGTAACCAATTGCAGTCATCCAACTCAGGCGACCGCTGAACTCCCCGCCAAAATGTGTATAAAAAGTGTATGCTTTGTGAGCTGAGGGTATCCTCTTGCCTGCGTGCTGGGGGACCCCAATATACATTGGAACAATAAACCTCTTGCTGATTGCAGCAATTCCGGTCTCTGTGGCCTTATTGAGTGGGAGTCTTCTGACAGACTCTTACAAAGCAACTGAATCAATAATATGCTGCTGATGTGGGTAAAAAGGGACCAATATCCATCATAACCTGGCAGCCAAACTTGACACTGTTGGTCACAGACTGCTGGTTTTTGAGGTATGAAAGAGGGGGTCATGATTTTTCCTCCATGTTTTCAGAGAGCTCTTGAGACCAGGCAACATCAGATATGGTAAATGCTATAGCAGTTATACATGTCTGCCAAGAAGAGTTGTATTCAGCGAGTGAAACCAAGCTGAGAGAGAGATGTTATTACAGACAGGAAATCCAGAACAGCCAAGTTGTCTAATCTCTTTGAAACTAAAATCTCAAACATCAAACATAGAGTACATCATTTGGTATTTGCCCTGCTGTTTTGTTTTGGTTGGTTTCAGTTTTTCTTTTGTCTAGCATTTCCTCACTGTACTCTCATTCCTCCTTTTCGGAATGATGATGTATATTCTGCATTGTGGGTCTCCCTTCTCCCCAGGGTCCTTGGATCATAAGGATAAAGGAAACAGAGTGGAAGAACAGGGTTTTGGATGGTCTGTGAGTAGGACAGAAATAAAAGACTTATTTCCAGGATAAGATTTGGTGAGACAGATCAACTTTACTCAGAGTTAATCCAGGGTTATATAGTTTTGGGGTTTTGTGGGTAGGGCTATTCAGGATGGACAAGAGTCATTGGCTGACTAATGTAATTAGACACATCAATAGCATGGGGAGGCTTTCTGGAAATCTCAGGTGCTTGCTGATCTTTTTCTTATTGGGAGAAATAAAGCTGAACCTGTAATCTAACCAAGGTTGTGTGACATTCCTCAGGTACAAGTGTGGGGGTGGAGGGTGGGGGAGGAGGTTTGATCTCCCCAGACAAGGTCAGAGAAGAAGCCCTGCTGACAAAGTTTTCCACCCTGCTGATAAGGGACTCCAGGGTTTTTTCACCAAAATCAGCAGGCTATCTAAACAATGGTAGACTTTGACCTTAATTAGTAGGACAACACTGCACCACTGTATGTTGCAAGTATGTAATTTGCCTTTTCAGTTTGTAGAGGATTACAATTAAGATTCTTGGAGTCTCAGAAACAGTATTGTGACTGAGAACTGTACGAAAACTTTTAAGCATAACTGAAGGCATTTTGCATTATATTATAAGGACCAGGAAGTGAAATGTTGTGGCTTAAATGAGAAATGATCCTCAAAGCTCCCATATTTGAATATTTAATTCTCAGTTGTGGCACTGTTTGGGGTGATCAAGGGAGATCTAGCCTTAATGGAGAAAGGGCATCCTTTGGAGTAGGCTTTGAGATTTCATAATCTCATTCATGTTTGTGGTTGAAGATGTGGTTTCTTAGCTTCCTACTCTATCATTCCTTACTTCCATGCTTCCATTCCATGATATACTCTTATCTTTTTGAGAGCATAAGCCAAACTAAACCCATTCTTTCATAAGTTATTTTGGTCATTGCATTTTATCACAGAAATAAAAACTAATACAACTCATTGATTATTTACCTACATAAGAAATCCTTTATCTGTTTTGGTTTTACTCTCATATGTAATAACAATTGAACAACAATATGTCAAGTTTAATCAAGTTTAAAAATACATAAGTAATAATTTCATAAATGTTCATAATATTAGTAATGCTCACTTATTAAATATGAAGGCATTTGTCATACTACTGAGATGTGTCATATAACATAGGGAGAATGCATTGTGAGGCAGATAGTTCAAAACTTGGCTTTTTATTTATTTACTTTTTCTTTGCATTTATTTATTTATTTATTTATTTATTTATTTATTTTCCTAATAGTGCCCAAGTGGGCTTAAGGCTGCCAGACACAGGTACATCTGCACAACAAGGGCTTCTTTCTATTCCATCCATTTGGATCAGGAGAAGGGAGTGAGGCAGAAAGAGAGAAGATGGGGAAAATCTACCTCTCCCAAATCCCACCACAAGGAGACTTAAGTGCCAAGCATAATGGAAGTGTGTGCTCCCCAAAAACTGGCTTCACACTGGTTAATATTCTGCTGGTTTTCCTCAGACATCTATTTTGAAAAATCTTAAAGAACACAAGTGACTTTGAAATAATTCAATCCTGGCAGAAATCAAAACTCCAAAACTAGGAGCAAAATCATCTTTCACTAAATTAATCCATTTTCCTTTCCTTTGCCTTTTTCAAGTATGTACAAAATTATACTGCATACTTACTCAAAATGAGATAATGATACAACTAGACTATGTGTTTGAAACAATGGTCCTAGACCACAAAAGCACATAGCATATTACTTTACTGAATACAATTACAACACAATGGTATATGCAGATATGAATATACATAACCATAAAAACAGTGAAATATAATTTACGATAAAAAAATGTGCTGCAATGAATGGATCTTACAAGATGGAAGTTTCATGTAAGTCAGTGATCAGTAGGTGAATTTACTGTATTTACACATAGCAATACTATACACATAAACTTCATGAAATTCAAAAAATCATTGCTATTTCAACAATAAATCAGGTGGACTTTACAGTATTTTATTTTATTATGAGTTTTTAATATTTTCACCTCTTGCCTTTTAGTTACAGTACGGATCACAAGTGTATAATACATCTATACAAACATTTACTTTTTCTACAAGCTATTTTCTGTTTTAAGGGTTTTATTTTTAAACTGTTTGTTAATATGTCACATATAACTTATCCAGTTCCAACACATGATTAGTACGACCAATTGATTTCCATCTCTACACCTTGCTCCATTAGAAAATCCTCAGAAGTGATAACATAAATGAAGCAGTCATCTATAAAAGTATCACTACACTCACTGAAGCAAGTCCTTTAATAGGTGTCTCCTTTCTTCTTTATTAAGAGTTAGCTTTGGTGGAATGGGATATGCCTGACTAGTTAGCAACAACCCATGATTATTATTGACCTTCACAGTCACTAATTAATTTAGTTGTGCTTCCAGTTAATAACCCTCTGCAAGGCATCTTACTGTCATCCTTTGCCGTAGCTTTTCTATATTTTAGGGGCCAAGGTGTAAAAGAAAAATAAATAAAACATGAGCATAGATTAGTCAGAAGAGAGATTCATATGATCATGAGAATCCTATCAAGCCTCTCCTCTCCTTCTCAGGTCTTATCGTGCTTGTCTTTACTTTCAATATTTATGGGCAAAAGAATGCATAATCTGAATAAAGTGATAATGGAACAAGTACAAATTTCGGCCCAAGGTCTGAAACAGATTCATGAGGCCCCACCCATACAAGAGGCCCTATTAGAATCTAATAGTTGAGGTGGGGGTGGGGAATTTTCTTCAGTGATCTAGGCCCTGGTAGGTAAGTCACCCAAGCTCCAGGAAATATTTCCCTACCCATCTTCATTCAAGGAACCCTAAGTTAGTTGAAGCAAAGTAAATTGATTATACTTTACATCTCACCTCACAGTTAAGCAGAATAGCTAAGACTTCAGTACACTTGATCAGTACAATGGTCAGAAGGTAGCAGCTCTTACAATCTAGACTTCATTGTGGAATTAAAAGAAATTTCCTGAAAAAATAACATAATGCTCTGTTTGGCATGGGGGAGCAGGAGAGTACTGAAACCAAGGCTGGTGCCAACAAGTTTCCTTTTTTTAATGTTTCTTCAATTTTTTTTTTTTTACTTTATTCCAAAGGCAATGTTTGGTCTCCAAAATCAGAAAAAAAAAATGATTCTCACATGTTCTATCATCTTGCGTTCTTGTGGCAACAGAGAGGAAGGAGTAAGGTAAATAAATGATTTTAATTGTTCCGTTTTCTGAAATCCAGAGAGATGGGGCAAGTAGTAGATGATCATACACAACCTGAGGAGTAAAGTAGGATTTTGAATCAGAATTTTTTTACTACAAAATTTATTACTGGGAACTTAAAACCAATGAGACCAGAGGTTTCAATTCTGTTTTTTTTAATAAGTATGCATGCATGTGAGTGTGTGTGTGTGTGTGTGTGTGTGTGTGTGTGTGTGTGTGTGTGTGATGTTTTGTGAAAGTGATCAGAAAATGGCAGGGTAGGCTAAAGTAGTAGATGGGAATTAAATTATAATGTCCAGTGATGGAGAGAAAACATTTTCTGATACACTGAATGACTTCATCTAAAGACAAAAACTAATCTCAATGTGAAAAATGTCTTATATCTAAATCCAAAGTGAACTTGTAAAAGCATTTGTTAAAAGCTCCTGAGCAACTGCAGTTTGTTTTTAATACTAGTTTGAGAATAAGAGAAAATCAATAAAGGATACACAGCAAAGGGTAGAGTTCAGGATAAAAAAAAAGACAGACAGACAGACAGAAACGTCAGAAAGAAAGAAAAATAGCCTGTGGTGAAGCTCTGAACTTTCTGCATCAGTATCTTTTGAGATTAACAATAGAACTGAGATAAGTCCATCCTCTCTGTTTTTGATAGTCAGACTAAGAACTACGAAAATTTGAAAAGTGTGATGCCTCATTTTACAATGTCCTCTTATAAATGCTGATAACAGGGGGAAATTCTCTAGTGATATTTTACAAAAACAAAAACCTGGCAGACTGGTTCAGGTTGATGCATGCTATGGAAAAGTCTGTCCTGCGCAGAGGATTCCTTACAACAACCATAGGTACAGATAGATGGTCAGGCAGGAAAGGAGCATTTAGAGAGCAGTGGTGGAAACATGCTCTTGTCTATAAAGGTTCTCCCACTAGGATACCATGGTCTCATCCTTTGAAAGTGTAAGCTATCATCAGTTAAGCCACTTGAACTACATGAGGTTCCTGATCTACTACTTTCTCCACTGAGATGGAATGGGACTTGACTATAGTTAAAGCTCCAAATAGGGCAGTTAAAATGATAAAGGTTTCCATGGCTAAAGAGGCAGGATTCAAACTGAGCCTTGATGCTTTCAAACAGCAGGAACAGCTGAAGAAAGAAAATCGAAATTGCAGGAGACTTGTTGCAAATAAGCAGGTTCCCAGGGAATAGAGGAGAGAAAGAAGGATAAGGCAAGGCACAAAATTAAGTGAACTACCTTGTTATTATAAGAAGAAACAGAAGAAGATTGTGCCAGGCAATGCATTTTCATCTCCCATCTCTGGGCCTTGGTTTCACTCTAAGTAAACCGATAATAACACATCTCCTGTGTAGAATTATTGCCAGAGAGGAATGAAAGTTTGCATTAAAAGTCTTCAAAAGTTGTTCAATTTTTACTATGCTAGTATTGAAAGAATAAAAAATTTAAGCAAGCCCCACTGACCCTGCCTTGAAGCCAAGTATGCCTCAAGGCTAAGAATAACATAACATGTTTCGAGAAATGGCCTAACTGCAGACACCACAAACCATCTGGTGATGACAAAGTCTGACTCAGTCGTCCAGAGAAAAACAAGTATGAAGGTCAGCGTGCCCCAAAACAGGGTGGCCTGGAGTTGAATCATATCCAAAAACAGACAGAGTATGCCAATTTAAATAAACCAATGAAATTGTTACGCGCCCGTTGCTAACTGCCTATGTAATTTTCCCTATAAATATGTCCCCCTAAATGAGTTCGGGCTCGACTCCTCCATCTCCTGCATGAGATACCTGTCGACCTCAGAGCTCTGACTTCCCGAATAAACCTCTTGCCTGATTGCATCAAGACCAGGTCTTTGTGAGTTCTTGGGTTCGCGCTATCCCGAGACTTGAGAGAGGAACTTTCCCATTTTGGGAGTCTTGCAGTATGAATGCTTGATCCTTATGTTCTGCTTCTATTAATTTCCTTTCTCCATTGTTGTGTAGTAATATTTACAGCAAAGCTAAAATGAACTGTATGTAAAATATATACACACATATATCTCTCTATCTATCTCTTTGGAATCCTGTCTGAAATCTTTGTACATGTCTGTCCTACCTAAACCAGAAAGGAGAAAAAGGCCTGTGATGCCAAAGAAGACATGGAATTTTCATTGATTATTGAAAAATATTATGGAGTCATCCATCGATCTACTTACATCTGAACCCAAGATCATGATACCCATAACAGATCTATACCACCAATAGCTCAGTAAAGCATACTCTGACTAAAAATTCACCAATCTGAAAAGTTTAAAAAATCATTTCCCTGAAGAAGTCTGCCCTGAATTGTCACTGTTGTGCAATCATTCATTACTCCTATTAATATTTGTTTATATTTTAATAAATGCATAATGGTTCTTTCATGTGTTTATTAATTTAATGCCTAATATCTACCTTGTTGTCCCATTAATGTGAAAGTCCTTAAGATTAGGCATTATGTTTGTTGAATGAATAAATGGATTAAGATTTTTAAGTTAAAAATCAGGTCATTAACAAGGACTCTGTCTACATTAACTTATTTCACAATTATATATATATATATATGTATATGTAAAATGCACTTTGGCCACATTCTCCACATTTATCCTATCAAAACCTCTTCCTTTTGCACCAAATACCTCCTTCCAAACAAAGATTACAATTTATGAAGTGATGGTTTGTAGTGGGCTGATTCATTTACTAGAATATAGTCCAAGTCGATCAATATTTATTTAAGGTACGTGACCACGGCCTGCCCTTCCTGCTGGGCAGAACCTTGCCAGCTCTGCTGCAGTGAAGATTTCATCTCCTGATACTTCCTAGAAAACCAGCCCCTCAGGGAAGTTGGTAAGAACCCCACTCCCACCTCTGGAGGCCCAGAACTGCTGCCTGGGGTCCAGCAGGACTCACTCTTCAGCAACCACCAAAAGCCCCACACTTCTGAATAGCAACTCCTTCTGAGCCTTCTCCATCTCCCACCATGTCCTGCCCTTCCTGCTGGGGCAGAACTTTTTGAGTTGTGCTGCAATGAAGATTCTATCTCCTGATACTTCTGAGAGAACCAGCCACTCAGAGCCTTTGAGAACCAGCCACTCTGGGCAGTTGAGAACCACCCACTCTGGGCAGTTGAACCTTGTCAGGTCTGTTGCAGTGAAGATTCCATCTCCTGGTACTTCCTAGAGAACCAGCCACTCAGGACATTTGCCCTTTCTGCTGTGGCAGAATCTTGCCAGGTCTGCCACAGGGAAGACAACTTTCCTGATATTTCCTAGAGAACCAGTTGCACTCGGCATTTTTGCTTTCGGCTGTGGCAGAATTTTGCCAGGTCTGCCACAAGGAAGACACCATCTCCTGATAATTCCTAGAGAACTAGCCGCGCTTAGGTCATTTGGAGTGCAGAGAGGCCTGAGAGCACAGGAGAGCTGGTCTCCCAGGAGAGCCTACATACCTGTGTGCACAAAGAGAATGGGAAACTCAGGAGTACATATACACAAGCTTACAGGACAGATAAGCCAAAATCAGAGAAGACAAGACCAGCTAACACTAAAGAAAACTACATGGCAAAAGGCAAACACAAGATAATTACCAACAGAAACCAAGACAACATGGCACCATCAGAAACCAGTTCTCCCACAAGAGAACCTGGATACCCTAATACATCGGATTAGCAAGAACTGGATTTAAAATCGCATCTCATGATGCTGATAGAGAACTTCAAGAAGGACATAAATAACTTCCTTAAAGAAATATAAGAGAAGATGGGTCAACAGGTAGAAGCCCTTAAAGAGGAATCACAAAAATCCCTTAAAAAAATACAGGACACCATGTGTCAACAGGTAGAAGCCCTTAAAGAGGAAACACAAAAATCCCTTAAAGAATTTCAGGAAAACACAAACAATCAAGTGAAGGAACTGAAGAAAACCATCCAGGATCTAAATATATTAGAATTAGAAGCAATAAAGAAATCACAAAGTGAGACATCTCTGGAAATAGAAAACCTTGGAAAGAATTCAGGAGCTACAGATGCAAGCATCAACAACAGAATAAAAGAGATAGAAGAAAGAATCTCAGGTGCTGAAGATACCATAGAAAACATTTGACTCAACAGTCAAAGAAAATGCGAAATGCAAAAAAAAAAGTAACCCAAAACATCCAGGAAATCCAGGACACAATAAGACCAAACCTAAGGATCATAAGTGTAGAAGACAGCAAGAATTTACAACTTAAAGGGCCAGTAAATATCTTCAACAAAATTATAGAAGAAAACTTCCCTAACCTAAAGAAAGAGATGCCCATGAACATACAAGAAGCCTAGAGAACTCTGAACAGACTAGACCAGAACAGAAGTTCCTTCCAACACATAATAATCAAAATACCAAATGAGCTAAACAAAGAAAGAATATTAAAAGCAGTAAGGGAAAAAGATCAAGTAAAATATAAAGGCAGACCTATTAGAATTACACCAGACTTCTCACCGGAAACTATGAAGGCCAGAAGATCCTGGGAAGATGTCATACAGAATCTAAGAGAACATAAATGTCAGTCCAGACTACTATACCCAGCAAAACTCTCAATGAAATAGATGGAGCAAACAAGATATTCCATGACAGAACCAAATTTATCTTTCCACAAACCCAGCGCTGCAAAGGACAATGTGTGGAAAATACCAACACAAGGCAGGAAACTACACCCTAGAAAAAGCAATAAAGTAATCTTTCAACAAACTCTAAAAAAGATAGCCACACAAACAGAATTCCACCTTTAACAGTGAAGCAACAGTCACCTTTCCTTAATATCTCATAATATCAATGGTATCAATTCTCCAATAAAAAGAAATAGACTAATAGACTAGATACATAAACAGGACCCAACATTTTGCTGCATACAAGAAACCCAACTCAGTGACAAAGACACTCATTACCTCAAAGTCAAAGATTGGAAAACAATTTCCCAAGCAAATGATCCCAAGAAACAAGCTGGAGTAGCAATAGTTTTATCGGATAAAATCGACTTTCAACCAAAGGTTGTCAAAAAAGATAGGATGGGACACTTCATACTTATCAAAGGAAAAATCTACCAAGATGAACTCTCAATTCTGAATATCTATGCTCCAAATGCAAGGGCACCACATTCATAAAAGAAACTTTACTAAAGCCCAAAGCTCACATTGCACCCCACACAATTATAGTGGGAGACTTCAACACTCTACTCTCAACAATGGACAAATCATGGAAACAGAAACTAAGCAGAGACACAGTTAAACTAATTAAAGTTATGGACCAAATGGATCTAACATATATTTATAGAGCATTCCATCCTCAAGCAAAGGAATACACCTTTTCTCAGTCCCTCATGGTACTTTCTCCAAAATTGACCATATATTTGGTCACAAAACAGGCCTCAACAGATACAGGAATATTGAAATAATTCCATGAACTCTATCAGATCACCATGGTCTAAGGCTGGTCTTGAGTTCAAACAAAAACAACAGAAAAAACACATACACATGGACATTGAACAATGCTCTACTCAATGATAGCTTGGTCAAGGAAGAAATAAAGAAATTAAAGCCTTTTCGAATTTAATGAAAATGAGGACACACCATACCAAAACTTATGGGACACAATGAAAGCAGTGCAAGGAGGAAAACTCATAGCTCTAAGTGACTCCAAAAAGAAATTGGAGAGAGCTTATACTAGCAGCTTGACAACACACTTGAAAGCTCTAGAACAAAGAACCAAATGCACTCAAGAGGAGTAGACAGCAGGAAATAATTAAACTCAGGGCTGAAATCAACCAAATAGAAACAAACACACAACAACAAAAAACCATACAAAGAATCAACAAAACTTGGAGTTGGTTCTTTGAGAAAATCAACAAGATAGATAAACCCTTAGCCAGACTAACCAGAGGGCACAGAGGCACTACCCAAATTAATAAAATCAGAAACGAAAAGGGAGACATAACAACAGAAACTGGAAATTCAAAAAATAATCAGATCCTACTACAAGAGCTTATACTCAACAAAATTGGAAAATCTGGACGAAATGGACAATTTTTGAGACACATACCAGATACCAATGTTAAAACAGAATCAGATAGACCATTTAAATAGTCTCATAAGTCCTAAGGAAATAGAAGCAGTTGTTAATAGTCTCCCCCCCCCAAAAAAAAAAGCCCAGGAACAGATGGGTTTATGGCAGAATTCTATCAGATCTTCAAAGAAGAACTAAGACCAATACTCTTCAAACTATTCCACAAAATAAAAAATCAAGGAACACTACCCAATTCATTCTATGAAGCCACAATAATGCTTATACCTAAACTAAACAAAGACCAAACAAAGAAAGAGAACCTCAGACCAATTTCCCTTATGAACAGTGATGCAAAAATTCTAAACAAAATTCTGGCCAACCAAATCCACCAATGCATCAAAACAATAATTCACCAAGATAAAGTAGGCTTCTTCCCAGGGATGTAGGGATGTTTCAACATATGGAAATCCATCAATGTAATACAGTACATTAACAAACTCAAAGAAAAAAAAAACATGGTCATTTAATTAGATGCTGAAAAAGCTTTTGAAAAAATTCAGCATCCGGAACTTCATGACAAAAGTCTTGGAGAGATAAGGAATTCAGGGCCCATACCTAAACACAGTGAAAGTAATATACTGTAAACTGGTAGCTAACATCAAACTAAATGGAGAGAAACTTGAAGCAATCCCACTAAAATCGGGAACCAGACAAGGCTGCCCACTCTCTCCCTATCTATTCAATATAGTACTCAAAGTCCTAGCCAGAAGAATCAGACAACAAAAGGGTGTCAAAGTATACAAATTGGAAGGGAAGAAGTCAAAGTATCACTATTTGTAGCTGATAAGATCATATAGTTAAGCGATCCCAAAACTTCCACCAGAGAACTCCTAAAACTGATAAACAACTTCAGCAAAGTGACTGGATATAAAATTAACTCAAACAAATCAGTAGCCTTCCTCTACTCAAAGGATAAAGAAGCTGAGAAAGAAATTATGGAAATGACACCCTTTACAATAGTCACAAATAATATTACATACCTTGGTGTGACTCTAACCAAGCAAGTGAAAGATCTGTATGACAAGAACTTCAAGCTTCTGAAGAAAGAAATCATAGAAGATCTCAGAAGAGGGAAGGATCTCCCATGCTCATGGATTGGAAGGATTAATATAGTAAAAATGGCCATCTTGCCAAAAACAATCTACAGATTCAATTCAATTCCCATCAAAACTCTGAATCAATTCTCCATAGAGCTAAAAACAGCAATCTGCAAATTCATTTGGAATAACAAAAAAAAAAAAAAAAAAAAAAAAAAAAACCAAAAAAAACAGGATAGCAAAAACTATTCTCCAAAACAAAAGATCTACTGGGGAATCACCATCCCTGACCACAAAGTCTACTACACAGCAATAGTGATAAAACTCTATGGTATTGGTACAGAGACAGGCAAGATCAAAGGAATAGAAATGAAGATCCAGATATGAACCCATACACCTACTGTCACTTGATATTTGACAAAGGAGCTAAAAACACCCAGTGGAAAAAAAGACAGCATTTTTAACAAATGGTGATGGATAAACTGGAGGTCAGCATGCAGAAAAATGCAAATCGACCGATTCTTAGCTCCTTGTACAAAGCTTAAATCCAAGTGGATCAAAGGCCTCCGCATAAAACCAGATTCACTGAAGCTTATAGAGGAGAAAGTGGGGAAGAACCTTGGACACATGGGCACAGGGGGAAAATTCCTGAATAGAGCACCAATGGCTTATGCTCTAAGAACAAGAATCAACAAATGGGACCTCATAAAACTGCAAAGCTTCTGTAAGGCAAAGGGCACTGTCAATAGGACAAATCTGCAACCAACATATAGGCAAAACATCTTTACCAATCCTAAATCTGATAGAGGGCTAATATCCAGTGTATACAATGAACTCAAGAAGTTAGACTCCAGAGTGTCAAATAACCCTATTAAAAATGGGGTGCAGAGCTAAATAGGGAATTTTCAACTTAGGAAACTCAAATGGTTCTGAAGCACCTAAAGAAATGTTCAACATCCTTAGTCATCAGGGAAATGCAAATCAAAACAACTCTGAGATTTCACCTCCACCACTCAGAATGGCTAAGATGAAAAGCTCAGGGGACAGCAAATGTTGGAGAGGATATAGAGAAAGAGGAATACTTCTCCATTGCTGGTGGGATTACAAGCTAGTAAAACTGCTCTGGAAGTCAGTATGGCAGTTCCTCAGAATATTGGAAATAGTTTTCAGATATATCACTCAGGGGCATATACCCAGAAGATGCTCCAACATGCAGTAAGGACATATGCCTCACTATGTTCATAACAGCCTTATTTATAATAGCCACAAGCTGGAAAGAAACCAAATGTCCTTCAACAGAGAATATGGAAATTGTGGTATATATACACAATGGAGTACTATTCAGCTATTCAAAACAATGAATTCATAAAATTCTTAGGCAACTGGATAGAACTAGAAAGTGTCATCCTGAGTGAAGTAACTCAATCACAAAAGAACACATATGGTGTGCACTCACTGATAAGTTGATATTAGCCGAAAAGCCCAAAATAAGCATGTTACAATTCACACACCACAGGAAGCTCAAGAAGAATGTAGACTAAAGTGGGGGTGATTTGGTTCCTCTGAGAACGGGAACAAAATAATCACAGGAACAACTATGTAGACAAAGTGAGAGGCAGAGACTGAAGGAAAGGCTACGCAGAGACTGTCCTACCTGGGGATTCATCCTATAAACAGTCACCAAATTCTGAAACTACTATGGATGACAAGAAGTGTGTACTGAAAGGAGCCTGTTATGGCTGTCTTTTGGAGGGGCCCTGCCACAGCCTTACAGACACAGAGGTGAATACGAACAGCCAACCATTAGACTGAGCACGGGGTTCACAATAGAGGATTTGGAAGGCAGACTGGAGGAGCTGGGGGTGCGGGGTTTGCAGCCCCATGGGAAGAATGACAATCTTGTCCAACCAGACAACCAAGGGCTCCCAGGAACTAAGCCATCAACAAATGGGTACACATGGTTCCAGCCAAAAGATTGGCAGAGAAATGCCTCATTGTGCATCAGTGGGAGGAGAGGTCCTTGGTCCTGTGAAGGCTCAATAGAGGCTCCTGTGTGGGGAAATCTAGTGGGGGTCTTGGGAGTGGGTTGTGTGGAGGAGCATATTATTGGAGGCAGGGGGTAGGAGGATTGGTTGGGGGTTTTCGTGGGGGGGGGAGAAACTGGGAAGGGGTCTAACATTTGAAATGTAAATGAAGACTATAACAACAAAAAAATAAAAATAATATAAAAGAAAAATAAAAGGAAGTAGGGATAGGGCTTTTTACCATTGAAGTATGTGTTATAGATAGATAATGATGGAGGGTGGTGCCCTTTTATTTGTGTACTCTGCTGAGTCTACCAGTTTCCAATGAAGAGCTCAACGTCCATACATATTTATACAAGTCATATAGGTATTTTCGCATATCAATAGATTTCCAAGAAGATGGAAGGAGAGATCCTTGGTCCTGGAAAAACTGGATGTAGGGGAATGCCAGGACAGAGAAGCGAGAGGGGGTTGAATGGGGAAAAGAGGGAAGGAAGGGGGCTTATGGGACTTTTGGGGAGGGAGGAAATGGGAAAGGGGAAATGATTTGGAATGTAAATAAAAAAGCTTAGAAAATTAAAAAAAATGGAATAAAAGTAAGAAGATAAAGGAGCTAGCTATATGCTTCATGGTATGAGAGAGAGAAAGCAAGAGAGGGAGTGGTCAGACAGACACGCAGAGACACAGAGAGAAATTGTATGATGCTATAGATTTGTGGATTCACTTGATTAATTATTCTTAGGGAAACTGAAAAGGATATGATTTTATGAAAGGAGCATGATTTTGAAGCTATTGGCTAGTGGTGCAAATAGTCATTGGAAACATAGAAATAATGCTAGTTGGTATTCATAGAGTGGTTTTAGTGGGAATTCTAAATTTTACCTATATATCAAAGAACAACATCATAAAATATAAACATATAAACACATAGCTGAAGTGACATATTCATGAGGGACGAATGCAATTTCTATAAGGAAAACCATATTGAATGAATCAGATTAAACTTTCATTGACAGTAATGTGGAGAAACTAGAACAACTTTTTACATCATTTTCATTTCAAAATTCCTTTTTGTAAACTTCACTTGCTGTTACTTAAGTTGAGAAGACTATTTTTTGTCTTGAAAAGAAAGGTGAATTATAGACAAGAAACACAGTGTAGGGAAAATTGTTCTGCACAAAAACTACAAATGGAGAAATCTCCTAGGGGTCAACCTAATCTGACAGTTTTTATAAGTAATTTGAAGGAACAAATGTAATTGACACTGAGCTCTTCTGGAGATAGCGAAATACCAAACTGCCAGGAATAAAATGTAAGAAAATTACAATAGCCTCTACAAAAGGAAAGACAATGATAGATAAGTTTCACCAGGGACAAAGTCTAGGAACAAATTCACACCACTTTATTTCAAGGTATGGGGTGCAATGGGATATATGTATATGTGTATATGTATGTGTATGTATATATTCCCTGTAAGAGCATATCTGTGTCGTTGGATCCTACTTCTTAGAATGAAAAAAATAAGCCTAAAATATTTTGCCTTATTAGAAAATATATAGAAATAAAACAAATCTAGCATTTGATTGCTATACAGAATAATGATGTGTTCACAGGATTATAGTGTTATAACATTACAAACAAGACATAAATGGCTAATGAAAATCCAGAGGAAGGCGACAGAAATAACCAGCATATAAAATCAGCAATAAAAAGCGAGACCTTCCATATGAGAGAAAAATGAAATGATCTTGTTTCTTAAACCTAAAGGATAAAATCCCTAAAAGAATGCTGTTTAAGATCATGTAAGAACTTGAATGGGAATTGAAAGGGAAGATAATGATCCTCTTCACAATATTGTAATATACCAAAACTAGCAAAGTATTCATCAAGCATAGAAAAATCTACCCTAAGATTTAATGATTGAATTCCATGTACAAGATACCATAAGCTATTAAAACGATGGATTTTAAAAGCAAAAAAAACAAAAACAAAAACAAAAAAAAAACCCATGTTTTTCATTGAATAGACTCACCTGGGAGAAAAGGTAAAAATTACTAAGATATCAATTCTCCATTCAATGCACCCTAGTCTGGGAATGGATAAAGCAAAGTAAGCAATTACAATATTATTTTATGAGCCATATCTACAAATATATCTTTAAGTCACCCACTTATATATTTCCATAGCCACTGCTTTATGCCACAATTTCATTGCTTGCTTTGATTCATTAAACATGTTTTAAGGAAAGAAAACCTTTTAATTTCCTCTCTCTAACTTATTACCCTTACAAATTCCTGGAAAAATGTAACCAAACTACAATACATTCCTCATACAAGCACTCTATACCCTCCCACCCTAAAGCATTACTCTATAGCATCCTCAAAGAGCACAGTGCCTATATCCCATGTATTCTATATTCTCTTTTTTGACACTGGTCCTTTTCTGTCCATATATCATAGGAACCATAAGTCTTTTGACCATTTTTGAGAATTTGCTGATGTTGTTTGCTTTGCCCCTGAAATTTTTTTCTTTTCCTTGATTTTTGAATGACTAAGTCTTTCTCTTTCTTGTGCCAATTTAAGTCTCATCTGTTGAAACAGCACACTCTTATCTACCTATCTAAGTGAGCTATTCTGCCCTTGCTTTGTACTATCACATTACTGCATTTAAGAAATTAAGCTCAATTGGAACACTTATTTTTTGAAATGTCTCGATGAGTCAAATTTTACTGGATCAAGAGGGTCTACTCCAAAGAGTAACATACATGACAAGAAGTACACTTGGTTCTTTCCCAAATCATTTTTATTTTTTGAGATAATAATATAATTAGATTGTTTTCCTCTTTGTTTTCTCTCTCTAAAAGGGAAGAAAGGGAGAGAAAAGTGTAGTTATATTACAATATTCATTTTTACTCTTTCAAATTCATTTCCTTCTGTTTTCATTAACTGCTGTTACATATATATTACATATATATGTATATATATATATATATATGCAACATATGTGTGTGTGTGTATACACATAAAATATAAATAAAATTCCTAAACACATCAGTACAACCTGCTCAGTCAGTATGTTGTTACTATGTATGTTTCAGGGCTGGCCTCAAGCTTACACAGAGAACTACAGGCAACTAAGAAATACACTTGGTTTGGCTTTTATTCTAACTCAGGTGATGGCTCTGTCATTTCCCATTTTATTGGGCCTGACACCACAGTAGTATTCAGTTGACTAGTCTTAAAAGAACTGGCACACAGTAAGTGATGGTGAAAAGGAAAAGGGTCACTGCTTCAGGCCTTCAAATTTTTGAAAAGCCGCAGGGGCCCTTTTAGTAAACAAAGACTTTCTTTGGTCAGGAAGATTAAAATATTTGCATAAAAGTCTCACAGTTGGAGACAAGGAACAAGATTTGAATTCCTTGTTCAAAGCTCAAGTTTTAAAGTATTTGGTAGAAAAGACTCATATTTAATATTTTTACAAATCTTTCCACTTATTTTTAAATATTTTCTTCAAACTCATTGTTCTCTTTTTTTGTCTTTACTTAGAGTATGAAACTGCAAAAGGGTGGGAACATTGATCTAGTAATAACTGACTCAAACAGGCCCCTAGTACAACAAATTAATTATTCCATCAAAAAATATTTTTATTTTATAGATATTTGTGTCTACATCAGATAACTCCAATGGCTGGCCCGCAGTTAAAACTTTAGACATTGAAACTTCAAAAATTAATAAATGGAAGTAGTCCCTTTTGGCAAAACACTGTGATCTCAGGGGACAAAGATAGAAGGATAATGAGTTCTCCTTTAGCATAGGCTGTTATATAGCAAAATCCCATCTCTAAGCCTAAATGAATTAAAAATAAATGAAAGGAAAATACAGGGAGAGTAAAGGCAAATAAAATTATAAATATTATTAATACTATAAAAATTATGTAGAGCTTCTGATCTATTTACGAAGGTCAGTAAACTTATGGTGAGGGACCCTAAGGGCTTTTTCCAGTCCCATACCCTCCTTACAGCTTCCATTTCCTGCCTGGGGTCAAAGCTAGGTTAAGTTCTATTCTCCACCCACAGGAACATTCTTGAGTAAAAAATTCTCAGAATATACTGACTGATAGTCACCTGACACTCTGGAAAGTCCCTGGTAGAATTCAAATTCACGTCATGCTTGCTAGCCAATAGATTTAAAGGCCAATATGCTTAGCCAATAAATTGGAACTGTAAACTAGCTGATGTAACCTGTGCCCTCAAAAAGTATAAAAACTGCTTGTAATAGCCATTCAGGGTCGCTTTCTAGTCACTCCCCTTGAGAGACTAATTGAAGGTTGACTCCTATGCTGGAAAATAAACCTTTTGCATCAATGTGCATCTTGGTGTCTCACTTGGGGGCATCTCGAAGAAAGTATCACTGACTGAGGGTCTTTGTTCTTACAATGGTATAAATTTTTATGCATTCATACACTTTAAATAGCATTTCATTTAAATTAATCTTGAAGATCAGAAAGCAGAAGGAAGAAATTGGCCATCTTAGTCCACCTCATTACAGTAAATGGTAAAGATGGGTGAAAAAAAAATGCTTAGCTATCTCCATGGATAAATAACTGTGGCAGGTTATTAATAGAACTGAGGTGCTTGGGATGAGATACTTATCTTATGAAGACTGAATTATGAACACAGCTATAGCCTTAAACATTATTCTTTTGATTCCTCATGAATTGACCTATGATTTCACTTTTGAACCTACATCCTAATTATATTTGCATATTTCTTTTTAATTTTGCATAACCATTGACATACCTTTATGAATTTATATCTAGAGTATAAGACAAACTTATTTCAAGATAATTGTAACAGTAAGGGTCTAAAATTTAAAAGATACCTATTTCATACTGCTGACTTTAAATAATAGGTTAATATTAAGATATTAAACGTGTTTTAATATTGCACTAAAGCAGATATAGTTTTCTCATAATGCAAGCCAACCCATCTAAGCTGAAGTGAAGCTCCTGTATGTTTTTCTATATATTTCTTCTATTTTATCACAAATATTTTCCATGTAAATCTTCAGCTTTATAAGAAAATGTTCATAATTCCACTTTCAATCAATTTAGGAATATTTTTATGCCTACCATTCTATCTGTATAATTTTTCCATGAAATAGTCAATCTTAATGTGTTTTTCTATATATTCTTGAATTTTATCAGAGATATTTTCCATGTAAATCTTTAATTTTATCAGAAAATATTTATAATTCCACTTTCAATCAACATAGAAATATTTTATGCCTACCATTTTATCTGTATAATTTTCCATGAAATATTCAATTTTAATGTGTTTTGCTATATATTTCTTGAATTTTATCAGAAATATTTTCCTTATAGATCTTCAATTTTATCAGAAAATATTTATAATTCCACCTTCAATCAACTTAGAATTATTTTTGGCCTACCATTTTATCTGTAATTTTCCATGATAATCTTCAATTTTAATGTTATCCTATATTTTATTACAGTTTTATCACAAATATTTTCTACATAAATTTTCTTTTTTTTTTTTTTTTTTTTTGGTTTTTCGAGACAGGGTTTCTCTGTGTAGTGTTGGCTGTCCTGGAAATCACTGTGTAGACCAGGCTGGCCTCGAACTCAGAAATCCTCCTGTCTCTGCCTCCCAAGTGCTGGGATTAAAGGTGTGCGCCACCAACGCCCGGCTCACATAAATTTTCAATTCTATCATAAAATGTTTCTACTTCCTTTTCAAGTAATTTAGCAGTGTTTCTATGTCTACCATTTTAATTTTTAATTTTCCATGAAAATTGTCAATTTTAATGTGTTTTTCTATATATTTATTCAATTTTGTCAGGAATACTTTCCATGTAAATCTTCAATTTTATCATAAAATGTTTTTACATTCTTTTTCAATAAAAAAGAATGAAAAAAGGATATTTAAAAATTCTTCCATTGTGAAATATATTTCTTCACATAATGAGCAAATATTTATTAAGTCCAAAGTAGACTTAATGTGTCTATCATGCCAATGTTTTCATTGCCACATCCACAGAAGAAGCATAAGGCTTAAGTGCAATTTTGGGCAGTCTCTGAGATGTGGCCTTGTTACAGTACATACTTCACTGGGAGCAGGCTTTGAGGTTTTAATCTGTTTCCCCATTTCCAGTTCACTCTCCCTGCTTCTGGCTTGTGGTTTAGGATGTGACTCCACATGTTGCTTCTTCCCATGTTTCCCCATCATGATATATTCATATCCCTATGGAACTGGAGCCTAAATAAACTTCCTTCTATAAGTTGCCTTGAATATGGTATTATACCACAGTAATAGATAAATAATATTACAGAAGTTTGTACCAGGGAGTACGCTATTTCTGTGAAAAGCCTGACCATGTTGTTGGTTTTTTTTTTTTTTTCATTCTTTTTTTTACTCTAAACTTCTTCCTTCCTTCTTTCTTTTCTTCCTTCCTTCCTTCCTTTTTATTTTATTTTTTTTTAAATTTGGGCTACATTGGATGTTAGACTAGAGAAGTCATTGAATTATGTAAGCAGCAATAAATGGGCCATCCTAGTAGGAGTTTGGGAGACAGTAGTGCCACAGTTCATGCAATTAAGACCCAGTTCAAGAGGTTTTGGAAAGGAACAAGAATAGCAAGTAACCTAGAGTCAACGTTTGTGGTATTTCAAAAGAATGTGGCTGTTTTCTGCCCTGTCCTAAGAACTGGTAAAGGTTAAATTTAAACTTAATGTGCTAATTTCCTTGGCAGAGAATTTTTCAAGGCAGCCTAATAACAACTCTGTTCTGTGGCTATCAGTAATCATTCTTATGCACCTCCATATTGAAAAAGATCAAGAGGCAGAAAGAAATACAAAATGTACCATACGGAGTGAGAAAAGATGTTAACTAACTTAATATTACTGCTAAGGCTTATGCTGGAAGACAGCAACAATAATTAAACCAATTTGTACCATTAAATAGAGACAAAACTTGCATTGGAAAAAGGGAGAGGGTGATCTCTGGGCAAAATCCTACCAAGCTAAGCTTCCAAGTTGTGAAAGGAAAGGGCTTAAGTACTTTAATGCTCCTAAATATCAAAAACAAGCAAAAAGCAGCTATAAATGTGGTTCAGGGAGTGAGTTCCCATTCCATGCTGATAGCCAAACTTGGCAGTATTATCTACATGGTGCTGGCTTTTGAGTCATGAAAGAAAATGGGACAAATAATCTTCCTTCACAGTTTTGAGAGCCATTGTGGTCAGCCAATATGTGACATGGGAGTCCCTGCATGAAAGCACTTGATAAGATCATTGATGTATTTTCCTTCCCCAGAAGCCTTCATAGTAACTTCAAGTACTGTGAATGCCAGCCTGAAGGGAGGAAGATTTCTAATAGTTGTGAAACTGATATTTCTATATTTTCTAGTCAAGTGGGTTTTATTTCCAGCAATGTGGTTCTGGTGGGTAACCAGAACCAATAGTGATATCCTTTGTTGCCTTGGAGCTTGTGTGTCCTCCCTGATCAAAGCTCATATGGAGTTATCCCATGCCTTGACCTGTGAATTTTTGACCAATTACCCAGGCCTTCTGGGAGCAGCTTTGTCCACTAATGCAGGATAATTATGTTTAACTCTTCTGATCTATTTTGAAATAATTTTAATAATTACTGTGTTTCTGCAGCGACCTTTGGTATTGACCTGACTGGGGAAAAGAGGGAATGAAAAAGTACAGAAACACCTACAGATAATCTACGATCTGGTAGGCCATGCACTCTAATGAAGACATATCAACTGCAACCCAGAAATTTGTAAATTTCTTATATTCAGTATGAATAAGAAGGAGCAGGTTATCTAATTTTGCTAGGAGGTCCCTAAGGGAGTACTCTCAGTGGAGGTGACAAGTGACACTCATTCAGGAAAAGAAAGCTGAAGTTGATAATTTCTGCACACATTGGTTTTAACTAAAGGTAAATTGTGCATCAATATCCATATTTAGAGTAGAGAAGACTACCAATCCTCTGAGACTGTCCTCAACCTATCTTTTCTTCTTTACATCCCACTTCCCTCCAGCCATTACCTTTTCTTCAGTTCTTTCTTTAGATGCTAGATAAACATCAACAGTTGTTCAGGGGTAGACAAAACAACTGCACTATGAAAGCCAATGGGGAACATGTGCTCATGATGTAGATAGTTTACACCCATGACCCCAACTCATTTCTTACTGTAATTACAAAGGTAGCTGCATAATAGAAAATGCCAGTTTGATGGTCTATAAGCAGCTAACCTCATGACTCTGAAACTCCCACAAACATGGGAGGCAAAATAAATCATTTAACAATGCATGAAAATTTAGCAGAAATAGGACCAATTATGAATAGACTGAAAACAAAAAAGAGCACCAGTGAACTTGAGCAAGTGAAAATGAGAAATGACTTTTAATATATTGTATTCAGATTTACTTTAGAATCATATTTTATGTAATTTCAGGCTAAATGAATACTGACTTCCCTTTCATTGCTGCCATTTTACAGATGTGGTTCAGAGAGCTGATTTCACTAATGTTAGAGTAATGTAATCATGGGAGACTTTGTCTCTCTCTGCTTTTGGTCCTACATTCAGAAGTAAGAAGAATTATTGGAAGAAATGTCATGAATTCCCATGCTCAGTAGGTGACATCATGGTGTCAGTACCTGAGTGATCAGTCTAAAAATAGAATGGAAATTGTGGTACAGTGAACCATGCCAAGACACTTAATAAGATAGAGTGTGTCTGAGACGCTGGTACCCAGGTACCCACCTGAGAGATGGTTAGTGCCTCCCTGCTCTCTATTAGATTCCCGGCCAGGAACATGTGCCACATTCCCCACATTGGTCACATAGCCCAAAACAGAGTTCTTTATGCTAATGAGGTACCTAGAGGCCCTGAGGGCTTACCAATAAGCTTCCGTTCCCAGATATCTCTTCCTGCAAAAGGCATTTAAACATTGGTCTACCCTGAGAAGTTTGTACACATCCATTTTCCACGATGAATAGTCAATAAATGGTAAGGATAAAGATGGACTATCACTTTCATCAACAACCACTGTGGAAAACATGGAAAAGGCCTTTACCTGCAAAGCTGCAGCTTAAGTCTTCCTTAGAAGGCCCAGCTGTGAACCCAGACAACTGCCACCAAGCTAAGGACAATCACTGATGAGCTCAACTTCAGCTCCCCTATCTTAGACTGTATTCTCCTATCCCCTGAGCAGTATCTCAGAGCTTACTCAAAATACCCCAGAGGCCAGGGGCAAGGCAGACCCACAGGGAATTTAATAATTGAGTAAAATATTGCTTAGTAAAGATTATTCAGTGGGCAACATATATTCTGTGCATGCCATATGACCTCAATTGGATCTCACAAACACATGTACACATGGAAGGAGAGAATTGCCTCCAAAAAGTTTTCCACTGACCCTGACATGCTTTAAATGGTACATGTTCATTCACATACAAATCATATATACAAACAATAGTTGTAAATACAAAATCTAAGTCTTCAAAATAATTCTTAGCATATTCAAGGAAAGATGGATAAGTGATAGGTAGATAGGTAGATAGATAGACAGACAGATAGATAGATAGATAGATAGATAGATAGATAGATAGATAGATAGATTCCAGTTATGCTCTTTGTCTTCTTTTTTTAGAAAGATTTATTTATTATTATATCTAAGTACACTGCACTTGTCTTCAGACACACCAAAATAGGGTATCAGATATCATTACAGATGGTTGTGAGGCACCATGTGTTTGCTAGTATTTGATGTCAGGACCTTTGGAAGAGCAGTCAGTGCTCTTAACTCCTGAGCCATCTCTCCAGCCCACTATTTGTCTTCTAAATAGTAATAACTTTGCTGGGTCATTGAAAAATAAAGATTGGCTGACACAACTCTAGTCTAGTTTGTACATTTGTCCATTTCTCAACTTTTTGCCATGGTTTCTTCTTGTCTCTCACCTATTTCTTGTTAAGAAGCCTTTGGTTTACTCTCTGATGAAATAAGGTCTGGAGAAAATAAGTTTTAAAAAATTAATTAATATGTGAGCTCTTAACCTAATAGAATACTTTTATAAAGCCATGATATTTCACAATTACAGCACAATATAACACCTACTGTTATTGAAGACTGTGCCATCAAGTTTATAGAGGAAAATGAACTCATTTGGAATTAGGAATTGTTCCCTGGAAACTTCCCAAAGGAGGTGACATTTGAAAGGAGATGTGATGAATGAGTAAGCATTTATCAGTGAAAGCTAGGCCTGCTACCCACAGGAAACAAAAACAAAGAGGCAAGAGCATAACCAGGGAAGAGAGAATCTTCCCTTATGTCTAAAACTTAAAGAACAAGGCACTGAGGTCTGATAACTGAGCCTGGGTAATGGGTGAGGAACAGAATGCAAAATAAAACCATTAATCACAGTGAGACACACCAGGGTTTGAAGACAGTAAGCTAAAAGCCATTTATCTTCAGTCATTAGTAGGTATATTGTGGTGGTCACCTTGTGTCCACCTGGAACTGTATACAAAGAACATTCTCTAGCAAACTAAATATCTAAAATGCTACATACCTTTTCTTTTTAGTCAGGAAGGACTAAGATTTTTGCATGAATTCAGAGATTTTCAACTGAAATATTTTTTTAGAGTGAAACAGATAAAACATTATTTTACTGACCTTAAATGAGGAAATATTTTAAATACCTGGAAGAATTAGAATGTATTTCCATTAAAACAAAACAAAAACAAAAACATGGGTTTCATTTTAACACCCAAAATTAGGTAAAAGGCTTCAATAGATGCTATGGCAAAAATGATTGCTTGGTTACATAAATATCCATCTTTTACATTTTCAATCATATTAACCTTTCAGTTTATTAAGTGATTATTTCAAGGTCAATCACTGAAACAGGGCATCTTTTCCTTTTCCTGTATCTCTTAATAATCCTCTGGTAAAAATTCTCCTGCAAAAGCCTTACAGTGATAAAGGGATTTTCATTGCCTATTCTTCAGCATTAGGTTATCAGTACCCTACAATCTGACTATACAACCAAGATGGTGGCTCAGTTCTAATAGCTTAAATTTGAAATGAAATTCTGACTAATATGAGGAGAATATCTAGTTTGCCTGATGCCCGCAGAAATTGCTTGCCAAAATGATGATCAGTATTGCATCTGTTCATTTCTGAGCACTAAGTGGCTAGCGTTTCAGAGCCAGTGTATTTTGGACTCCAACTGGTCTCCTCTTATACTGTGCCCTCTATATATCTATGTTTGGAGAAACAAATAGGATTCTTTACTGAATACTGGAGTGGTATTAAGAGTGATATGTGAGAGCTATGTAATAGAAGGCTAATACAAATTTAATTACTCTCCACATGGACTTATGTTTATTTAATTATCCATTGCATGGTTGCCTTGTATATGTATTGAACCCATATGTGCATTTGTGCAAAGTTTTTTAAAGGCATCAAGGAAAGTACTTAATACTATATTTGGCACTTTACATCTTGCAATACTAATTTAATATTCAATATTTTTCTAGAATGACCACACAAAATAAACAGAAAAAAGACAGAAACCTTCAAAACTCATTAAGCCAAAATAAAAATTTTCTTTTTTATTAGTATTTTCATTTTTTATATTCTTTATTTACATTCCAAATGATTTCCCCTTTCCCAGTTCCCCGCTCCCCAAAAGTCCCATAAGCTCTCTTCCCTCACCTTGTTCCCCATTTACCTAAGAATTTCATGAATTCATTGTTTTTAATTGCTGAGTAGTATTCCATTGTGTAAATATACATGGAAACTATCTCTGATAAAATTAAACAAATATATTGAAAAACTCGTTAAGATTGACTATTTCTCCACATCCTCGCCAACAACTGCTGTCTCCTGTGTTTTTGATCTTAGCCATTCTTACTGGTGTGAGGTGGAATCTTAGGGTTGTTTTGATTTGCATTTCTCTAATGACTAAGGATGTTGAACATTTCTTTAGGTGCTTCTCAGCCATTAGATATTCTTCAGGTGAGAACTCTTTGTGTAGCTCTGTACCCCATTTTTAATAGGGTTATTTGGCTCTCTGGAGTCTAACTTCTTGAGTTCTTTGTATATATTGGATATTAGCCCTCTGTCGGATGTAGGGTTGGTAAAGATCTTTTCTCAGTTTGTTGGTTGCCGCTTTGTCCTTTTGACAGTGTCCTTTGCCTTACAGAAATTTTGTAATTTTATGAGGTCCCATTTGTCATTTTTTGATCTTAGAGCATAAGCTATTAGTGTTCTGTTCAGGAAATTTTCCCCTGTGCACATATGTTCAAGGTTCTTCCCTAGTTTCCTTTCTATTAGTTTCAGTGTGTCTGGTTTTATGTGGAGGTATTTTATCCACTTGGAACTGAGTTTAGTGCAAGGAGATAAGAATGGATCGATTTGCATTCTTCTGCAAGTTGACCTCCAGTTAAACCAGCATGATTTATTGAAAAGGCTAGGAAGACTCCTCCACTGCTGGTGGGATTGCAAGCTGGTACAACCACTCTGGAAAACAGTCTGGCGGTTCCTCAGAAACTGGGCATGACACTCCCAGAGGATCCTGCTATATCACTCCTGGGCATATACCCAGAGGCTTCCCTGGCATGCAATAAGGACACATGCTCCACTATGTTCATAGCACCCTTATTTATAATAGCCAGAAGCTGGAAAGAAACCAGATGTCCCTCAACGGAGGAATGGATTCAGAAGATGTGGTATATTTACACAATGGAATACTAATCTGCAATTAAAAACAATGAATTCACGAAATTCATAGGCAAATGGTCAGAACTGGAAAATATCATCCTTAGTGAGGTAATCCAATCACAAAAGAACACACATGGTATGCAGTCACTGATAAGGGGATATTAACCCAGAATCTCAGAATACCCAAGATGCAATTCACATATCAATAGATTTCCAAGAAGATGGAAGGAGAGACCCCTGGTCCTGGAAAGACTGGATGTAGGGGAATACCAGGACAGAGAAGTGAGAGGGGGTTGAATGGGGAAAAGAGGGAGGGAAGGGGGCTTATGGGACTTTCGGGGAGGGAGAAAACGGGAAAGGGGAAATCATTTGGAATGTAAATAAAAAATAAAGAAAATTTAAAAAAAGATTTACTATTTCATGAAAAATTATACAGATAAAATGGTAGGCATAAAATTATTCCTAAGTTGATTAAAAGTGGAATTACAAACATTTTCTGAAAAAATTGAAAACAACCCTGAGATTCCACCTCACACCAGTCAGAATGGCTAAGATCAAAAACACAGGAGACAGCAGTTGTTGGCGAGGATGTGGAGAAATAGTCAATCTTAACATGTTTTTCTATATATTCCTAAATAGAAAGTGGAATTATAAACATTTTCTGACAAAATCGAAGATTTACATGGAAAATATTTCTGATAAAAATAAAGAAATATATAGAAAAAATGTTAAAATGAAGGATTGTAATGGAAAATGATAGTTAAAATGGTAGACGTAAAAAACATTACTAAATTGAAAGAGGAATCACAAATATTTTCTGATAAAATTGAAGACTTACATGAAAAATATTTCTTTTAGACTATGTTTTAATTGTTGGAGAATTGAGTCCATTGATGTTATAAGATACTAAGGAATAGTGATTGTTGCTCCCTGTTATTTTTGATCCTATTTTTATGTTTGTGTGGTTACTTTCTTTTGGGTTTGTTGGAAAAAGATTACTTTCTTGCTTTTTCTAGGGTATAGTTTCCCTCCTCATGTTGGCGTTTTCCATCCATTATCCTTTGAAGGGCTGGATTTGTGGAAAGATATTGTGTAAATTTGGTTTTATCATGGAATATCTTGGTTTCTCCATCTATGGTAATTGAGAGTTTTGCCAGGTATAGTAGTTTGGGCTGGCATTTGTGTTCTCTTAGGGTCTGTATGAGATCTGCCCAGGATTTTCTAGCTTTCATCATCTTAGGTGAGAAGTCTGGTATAACTCTGATAGGCCTGCCTTTATAGGTTACTAGACCTTTTTCTCTTACTGCTTTTAATACTCTTTCTTTGTTTGGTGCATTTGGTGTTTTGATTGTTATGTGCCGGGAGACCTTTCTGGTCTGGTCCAGTCTGTTTGGAGTTCTGTAGGCTTCTTGTATGTTCATGGACATCTCTTTCTTTAGGTTAGGGAAGTTTTCTTCTATAATTTTGTTGAAGATATTTACTGACCCTTTAATATGGAAATCTTCTCTCTCTCTTCTATACCTATAATCCTTAGGTTTGGTCTTCTCACTGTGTCCTGGATTTTCTGGATGCTTTGGATCAGGAGCTTTTTGCATTTTGCATTTTCTTTAACTGTTGAGTCAATGTTTTCTATGGTATCTTCAGCCCCTGAGGTTCTTTCTTCTATCTCTTGTATTCTGTTGTTGATGCTTGCATCTATGACTCCTGAATTCTTTCCAAGATTTTCTCCAGAGATGCCTCACTTTGTGATTTCTTTATTGCTTCTACTTCCATTTTTAGATCCTGTATGGTTTTGTTCAGTTTGTGTTCTCCTGTAATTCTTCAAGGGATTTTTGTGTCTCCTCTTTTAGGGCCTCTACCTGTTCACCCATGCTCTCCTGTATTTCTTTCAGGGATCTTTGTGTTTCCTCTTTAAGGGCTTTTACCATTTAACCCATGTTCTCCTGTATTTCTTTAAGGGAGTTATTTATGTAATTCTTGATGTCCTCTAACAGCATCGTGAGATGTGATTTTAAATCCAACTCTTGTTTTTCTGGTGTGTTGGGGTATCCGGGACTTGCTGTGGTGGGAGAACTGGGCTCTGATGTTGCCAGGTATCCTTGGTTTCTATTGGTAGGGTTCTTGTGCTTGCCTTTCTCCATCTGGTTATCTCTGGTGTTAGTTGGTCTTGTTGTCTCTGGCTGGAGTTTGCCCCTACTGTGGGCCTGTAAGCCCGTGTCTTTATTCCTGGGAGACCAAATCACTTCTGGCAGGATCTATGCACAGAAGGCTGTGGAGCTGTCTGGTTCCCTGCTTCAAATGGTGACTGGAAGGGAAGGCTCCTGTCCCAGCTGTTCCACTGATATTATGCCTTGTGAGCTCCTAGCTGTACCCCTCTAGAGAGAAGGTGGAGATCTCACCTCTGCACTCAGAAGTGAAATCGCTGCTGGGAGATCACTCTCTTCTGGTGGGCTAAGCACAGAAGGCTTTGGAGCTGCCTGATTCCCTGCTGCAGATGGCGGCTGGAAGGGAAGACTCCTGTCCCAGTTGCTCCTGGCTTAGGTCTTCTGTCAACATTTTTAATATTATGTGATCCAGTATGTACTTAATGTCAAGTTAAAATGCACAGGATATTTAGATAATTTCTGTTACCAAAGCACAGACATGTTCTCTGACAATAATGTGCATCCTTTGAATGGACAGTAAAGATCATTCAAAATTTAGGTTGTGTACTAGACACTAATTATATAAAGCAAAGAAGAAGATAGATAAGTTCAAAAAACACATGGAATTTTTGGTAAAAATAGATAATATAGAGTTGAAGAGATGTTTTTTTGGCAAAAGCATTTGATGCAGAAGCATGAGAACCTGAATTTCATCTTTAGCTCCCATGCAAGATCACTGCAGAAGCATACATCTTTAGCCGCAGTGTTCCTATAGCAAGATGGAAAAGTGGGTAAATGATCTCCTGGAAGCTTTTGCCACATTAGGCCAGCTAGCTTGATTTATTCAACAATGAATACCAAAGACCCTACTTTAAAGGAAAAAGATGATTGCTGACACAGGGGGCTACTCTCTGATCTCTAGATCCATATCCCTCATTTACACACAGGAACACACACACACACACACACACACACACACACACACACACACACACACACCCCATAGATACAAAACAAATAAGTAGATACATAAATAATATGAGAATGATTTGCTTTGTGAGGGAGGTGAACTCAGCATTAAATATTTTGAATTTGCATATAATGTAGACTATTTAGATACAAGAACCATTTTGACATTTAAAATGATAAAAGTGGAGCTCAAAAGAAAAATAAAAACTTCAATCTACTTAGGAAGAATTGGTAAGATTCATCAGAAAAGGTTGAGGTGCAGTAGGTACATGGTTGATTTTGTGGACAATTTTTGACACAGAATCAAGTCATTATTATTACTCTATAGTGACACAGAAACAAACTTATTATAAGCCACCTTTTTAAAAACAAGACACACATGAAGAGAACAGCAGTTGGCATGCCAATTCAGACAGAAGAATCTTCACAAAACTCCACCATTAGACAAAGGAGGTATTTTACGCATGCTGGTACAAATGGTGCATATTCTTTTTCATATTAGGATCCTAGCTCTAATTCTTTAATATGATGTATCAATAATGGATTGCCTGTGCAAGTGAGAAAGCAAGAATTGAGTAAGGGAAAAGAGTAACCTTAAGGAAGAGGGAAGAGTGGAAGAAAACAGTAAGGGTAAGGAAACACAGTTCATATGAAGATTTAGAGAGGGAAGGAGAAAGGAGAATGGGAGAGCACAGGATAGAGGAAGAATGACTGGAATGGCATATAAAGAAACCAAGATAGTCCTACCATAGAAAAGTGGCTTGACTATTTAATGGAACCCAACTATTTTTCAAAGGATATAAGACACACTTCATTAGGGATTGGGGAAGTCTAATGTCTATTACTATGAACCTGGCTAACAATATTTGACTTAAATAATCTAAGCTCTAAAACTTGTGGCTCAATTTGGGTTTCTATAGCTTTGAAGAAACATTATGATGAAGGCAACTCTTATAAAAGAAAGTATTTAATTGGGGGCTTGCTTAAAGTTTCAGAGGGTGAGTCTATCACTTTCATGTTGGGGAACATGGCAGGATGCTGGCAGGCATTGCACTGAAGTAGTAGTTGAGAGTTCTGCATCCTGATCCAATGGAAGCACATAGAGGAACCTTCTTGTATCCTTATATGAAATAAAGAACAGTCTTTATGGTCTCTCATAAAAATACTAATCTTAAAAGACTGGTATATTTATCCTTAATGATTTCCTTAGAAGTCTTATCTGCGAATATAAACAAATAAACACATAGATATCAGGGCTTAGGATAAGAATACTTTGAAGTTCAGATATTAAATACACATATTGACACACGCACACGCACAAACACACATACATGCATACATGTATGGAGGCACACAGATTGTACATTGATAAAAAAAAGGCAAAAAAATTTCAGACAATGTTTTAAGGAGATAATTCCGAGAAAATATGTACACAAAATACTAAGTATTCAAGGAGGTTATTCTCATTCCTAATCTGGGAAATAAAAACACTTTCTCATTCATATTTGCAAGCATAAAAAATTTCTCATGCAAAATTGATAACCATGATAAGACAGTTTTTTGGTTTATTTAGTGATGGATATTTTACAAAGAACTTTGTATGAATTATTTATTACTATTATTAAAGAGCATTGTGATATATTTTCATCATTATTTTCAATTTACGTATGGGATAATAAGTCACAATGAGGTAGAATACTTTGTTCAAGGTCATGCTGGTTTCAAATTGTAAAGCAAAGCCAAAACCTTAATCTAGAAAAGTATGGTTTCTAAATAATGACAGCAATAACAAGCTGTCTTCCCAAGCAATAGGCACAGCATTACATACTTGGCATAAATTAATAAGTTTAATTCTACAACAATATTATAAGATATGTAAAATATGACTGTTGCCTCCATTTTGCACAAGAGAAAATAGATACAGTTAAAGGATCAGTGTCTAGCAGTCTGCAGGGTAAATTTCACAGCTTGAATGATCAATTGTAAATCCTGCAACCATAATCCAACTGTTAGTATAAAATGTGAAACCCTGATGTTTCAGAAGATTATGAATGAAACTATAAATTTACACACCTTCACCCAGTATCAGATCAGGTTCCTCTCTCTACTCTACTTCCTCTCTCTGTCCTGTCCACTTTTCCTCCCAGGTCTCTCCCTCCTTCCCCACTTGTGATTCCTTTCTTCTCCCTCCCAAGTGGTATTGAGGAATCCTCACTTGGCCATTTCAGTTTGTTGACTTTTTGAGTTCTGTGGACTATATCTTGGGCACTCTGTACTTTTTTTTTTTTGGCTAACAACCATATATTAGTGTGCAAGTCCTTTTGGGTCTGAGTTACCTTACTCAGGATAATATTTTCTAGTTATATCCATTTGCCTGCAAAACTCAGGATGTCCTCATCCTTAATAGCTGAGTGGTATTCCATTGCGTAAATGAGAGACATTTTCTTTATCCATTCTTCTTTTGTGGGACATCTAGGTTGTAGGGAGGGAGTGAGGGACCTGGGAGGGAAAGTAGATGGGGTGTGGGAGAAGGGGGAGAGGGGGAAAAGGGGAACCTGATCTGACATTGGGGGAGGAAATAGGACTGAAACCCTGAGAGCCAGCAGAAAGAATGAAAAAGGGCAACCTTGGGAGGTAGAAGGTTGAGGAGACCCTCCAGAATACACGTGGGAGGTGAGAGACTCACGGGACTAAAAGGGAGGGACCTTAGATAAAATGCCTGACAGTAGGGAGAGGAAACTTATAGAGCCCACCTCCAGCACCAGCAGGAAGACAGGGCATCAAATGAGGGAGAGGGGGACCATCCCACAGTCAAAACTCTGACCCATAATTGTTCCTGTCTGAATTACAAGGATGGAAATGGAGGGGAGCCCAAGAAATAGAAGATCCAGCAACAGACTCAAAGTGGGATCCAGTGCAAGGGGAGGTCTCAAGGCCTAACACTATTACTGAGGCTATGGAGCACTCACAAAAAGGGACCTAGCATGACTGCACTCTGGAAGACCCAACAAGCAGCTGAAAGAATCAGATGCAGATATTTGCACCCAACCAATGGACAGAAGTAGCCAACCCCTGCTGTGGAATTAGGGAAGGCTGAATGAAGCTGAGGGCATCCAGTAGGAGGACCAGCAGTCTCAGTTAATCTGAACCCCTGGGATCTCTCAAACACTGGACCACCCATCAGGCTGCATATACCAGCTAGTATAAGGCCCCCAACACATATACAACAGAGACTGCCAGGTCTGTGTTCATTCAGAGATGATTCACCTAACCCTCAAGAAACTGGAAGCCCCAGGGAGTTTAGAAGTCAGGTGGGGTGGGGGTAGCGACATCCATGTGGAGACAGGGGGAGGGGAGGAGGTATGACATATGGAACAGGGGTTGGCAGGGTGGGGAATAAAATCTGGAGTGTATAAAAATAATTAATAAAAAAATTCTCACAGAAAAAAAAACTTCCTGCAGGATGTTATGTTTCAATCATGGATGAGACTGTCACACAACAGCTGTGTTATCAGTGAGATAAAACAAAGATACTCATTTAAAAAACATGAATAATCAATCTATAGCAAAATGTCTTCAACTAAATGGTTTTCTTTTCTCTAGAACTTAGCAGAGGCAATATGAAATTTCATCATTTGAATTTCAACTCTAATGCATTCTCGGTGTTCTCCTGGTCACTTTCTGCATCAAGGTAGTGATAGGAAATAGTGATCCAGTTTTTGACCAACATTAATAAATCAGTCTACATCTTGAACAACAAATATTCTTGTCGACATATGACACAGAAGTGACAAAATCAAAGAATAAAACCCTGTAATTTGAGTGTCCTCTAATCAGTAGTGAAGGAGGTTAATTTGCAACCTTTAGGAGGAAGAGCCTGCTTTTTGCCAAGCAGCAATCACAAGTATTACCCTTTTGCTGCTGACAGGAAAGTTCAAAAGTTCCATCATTCCCCAGTTTCTTGTACTCGAAAAAGGTTAATAAAACACAGTTTTTAGAAAGCACTGCTTCTACATTTTTTAATGCTCTGAAAAAAGACAATCCTTGTTAGTTTTATATAGCCCAGGCCTTACACTTTCCTCAGATTCCAAGTATAGCTTGTCCCCCAACTTCTGCTTGCCTGGTACAGATTTTTTTCCTTTGAATCTATAATCATTTGATCACTTAATTTTTTTTAAATTATAATGTAATATCATACCCCCTAGTACAAAATACTTTCTGGTTATGAGTAGTTTTAGAGATTTGTAGAAAACAGTTAAGTACTCATTTATTGATTGAGAGATGATGCAAAGATTAAGGGAGAACAAGTGGTTTAGATGAATGAATATTAATCCAAAAACATATTAATAGGGT
The DNA here is from genome assembly GCA_036184795.1 of Tokudaia tokunoshimensis. Lineage (NCBI taxonomy): Eukaryota > Metazoa > Chordata > Mammalia > Rodentia > Muridae > Tokudaia > Tokudaia tokunoshimensis. The sequence goes on along the minus strand of BTHU01000023.1, from coordinate 126,920,995 downwards.
TACATGATATGCAAAATACATCAAAATAAATTTAAGCAAAATTCACATAAATCTACATATTCTGGATCAAAAATTCTAGTGCACATACCCATATTGTGAAGCATAATTTAGTAATAGCAATTGTAGAAGACATCTGGTTTAATGTCAATGGTAAACTCTCTGTGAGTCACAGTATAATTTGTGTCATTTTCCCAAGGAACAAATCCTATCTTTGGCTGCATAAAGCAGTGTACAGTGAGTAGAATGAAAGCAAGAGTAAAAAACATTTCAGCACAGTAATTAACAGTCTACTGATTCGGGAGTGTATTTAAGAAGAATGAACAATAAAGTCTATTTAGAATAGAATGATTTTTCAAGATGATAAGAAAACTGAACCTGCCTAAATTGGAGAGAGTAGTAAGAGAGGGGCCAAGGGTACATTCCTTTGAAACTCAGTGAGGTATGAGGCTTTTAGATGCTTACATTTAAAGAATAACATTTTACCTTTCCTTTAATTGCCACAGAGTAGGAAAATAGAAAAGAAACTAAAAAAAAAAAATTAAATCAAATAGGTCTGAAGACATTGCTCAGTGATGGTTAAGATCATCAGCTACTCTTGAGACCTCCTGGTTTCAATTCCCAACAAAAACATGGCAGGTCACAATCATCCACAATTCTAGTTCCATAGAATCTAATGCTCTCTTCTTGCCTTGACAGGTGCTGCATGTTTATTAAACATAGACATACATGAAGACGAAACAACCATAAACACAGACATGCACACACACACACACACAAACACACTCACACACTCACACACACACACTCACACACACACACCACACACACACTCACACATTCACACGCTCACACACCACACACTCACACACTCACACACCACACACTCACTCACACACACACACACACACACACACACATGAATATATTATATAGCAAAATCCAAGTATAACTGCCAGTAACAAAACAAAGTGAAAGAATGAGAAGTGTTCCTTTACTTTTGTGTTGCAAAATAAGGCCTTGTAAAGTAGAGATGAGTTTTGGATAAAGAACTATAGTGTAAATGAGTGGAATAAAATTATTTCATCAAGTAAAGCTCACAAGAATAACAAATATTTTACATTGGTTTATTTAAAGACTAAAATAGGCACCAATGAGAATAATGCCTATGTAGAAGGAAGAGAAATATTATATATGAAGGTACATATATATATATATATATATATATATATATATATATATAAACTTATTATATGTCCAGTCAGGTTTTATTTGTAGAGGTATATTCAACCAAACACTTAAACTAAATCTATACTGCAAATATTATTCCATGAACAGAGTAGAGCAGCTTTTACCCACCTTTTGTGCATTATAAGGTATTATATGTAATCTAAATGTGATTTAAAATATGAGAGAATGTATATATATATATATATATATATATATATATCAAATCATTTTAACATATAAAAATTCAATGGTATACAACTACATATTTATACATGTTATAGGTATCCTTCATTTTGTTAATTACTCTCTGTGGAGGTTTATATACAACTTCAGCAAAGTGACTGGAGATACCATTAACACAAGCAAATCAGTAGCCTTCCTCTACTCAAAGAATAAACAAGTTGAGAAAGGAATTAGGGAAATGACACCCTTCACAATAGTCACAAATATTACATACCTTGGTGTGACTATATTCAAGCAATTGAAAGAACTGTATGATCAGAACTTCGGGCCTCTGAAGAAAGAAATCAAAGATCTCAGAATATGGAAAGATCTCCCATGCTCATGGATTGGCAGGATTAATATGGCAAAAATGACCATCTTCCCAGAAGCAATCTACAAATTCAATGCAATCCCCATCTAAACTCTAAATCAATTCTTCATATAGCTAGAAAGAGCAATCTGCAAATTCATTTGGAATAACAAAAAAACCAGTATAGGGAAATCTATTCTACACAACAAAGATCTCCTTGGGGAATCACCATCCCTAATCTCAATCTCTACTACAGAGCACTCATAATAAAAACTATTGTATTGATAGAGAGACAGGTAGGTAGATCATTGGAATAGAATTGAAGACCCAGAAATGAACCCACACACCTATGGTCACTTGATATTTGACAAGGAGCTAATAATATCCAGTAGGAAAAAGACATGATTTTTAACAAATGGTGCAGGATCAACTGGAGGTCAACATGTAGAAATATGCAAATTGACCCGTTCTTATCTCCTTGTACAAAGCTCAAGTCCGAGTGTATCAGGGACCTTCACATAAAACCAGATAAACTAATGTTTATAGAGGAGAGTTTGGGGAAGATCCTTGAGCACATCAGCACAGGGGAAATTTTCCTGAATAGAAAACCAATGGTTTATGATCTAAGAACAAGAATTGACAAATGGGACCTCATAAAACTGCAAAGCTTCTGTAAGGCAAAGGACACTGTCAATAGGACAAAATGGCAACCAATAGATTGGGAAAAGATCTTTACCAATCCTACATCTCATATAGGGCTAATATCCAATGTATGCAAAGAACTCAAGAAGTTAGGCTCCAGAAAGTCAAATAACCCTATTAAAAATGGGGTACAGAGCTAAAAAGAATTCTCAACTGAGGAAACTTGAATGACTCTGAAGCACCTGAAGAAATGTTCAGCATCCTTAGTTATCAGGGAAATGCAAATCAAAACAACCCTGAGATTCCACCTCACACCAGTCAGAATGGCTAAGATGAAAACTCAGGGGATAGCATATGCTGGAGAGGATGTGGAGAAAGAGGAACACTTGTCCATTGAGGGTGGGGTTTCAAACTGGTAAAACCACTCTGGCAATCAGTTTGGCAGTTCCTCAGAAAATTAGACATAGTACTATCTGAGGACCCATCAATACCACTTCTGGGCAAATACCCAGAAGATGCTCCAACATGCAGTAAGGACATATGCCTCACTATGTTCATAACAGCCTTATTTATAATAGCCAGAAGCTGGAAAGAACCCAGATGTCCTTCAACAGAGGAATGGATACAGAAAATGTGGTATATTTTCACACAATACACAATGGAGTACTATTCAACTATTAAAAACAATAAATTCATGAAATACTTAGGCAAATGGATGGAACTAGAAAGTGTCATCATGAGTGAGGTAACCCAATCACAAGTAACACACATGGTATGCACTCACTGATAAGTGGATATTAGCCCTACAGATCAAAATAAACAAGTTACAATTCACAGACCACATGAAGCTCAAGAAGATCAAAGACCAAAGTGTGGATGCTTTGGTTTTTCTGAGAAAGGCAACAAAATACTCACAAGGAGTAATTATGAAGACAAAGTGTGGAGCAGAAACTGCAGGATGCATATCTATCTGGGTATCATCTCGTACAGTAGAGCCCATAGGCGGAACAGAAGTTTTACTATGAGGACCATAATATTTGGCAGCTCCTTCATCTGAACGAGCTTTCTCCTCTGTTAGCTCATCAGTAGTGTCTCTATATCTTTTTAATTTCGGGTTCAGAGGATCCTTTTCTGAGAAAGTTCTCTCTGGCAGGCTTCCTTCTAGAGATTCCTCAAGTTCCCCCTGTGTGCTATCTGATGCCTGGGAGGTCTCTTCATCAATAGCATATTTTATGATCGTCCAGAGGCAGAGGGTAGTATTATCTGCCTCGGTGGCTCTAAATGCATTTCCAATTTTTTCCCAGGTTCTCTTATCTAAAGTTCTTTTTTCTCAGAATCATGGGCAATAAGAATCTATCTGATCTATAAAACCTTCTAACCATTGTTTTTCAAACCCTTCTCCTTTCGCCTGAAGCAGCTGGACAAACACCTGTTTAGAAGTTTCTATCCCATTTTCCACTGTCAACACCTAAGTGAGTTCAGCACTGGGTCAATGCTGTCCAACTTAGCCCGTATCCTTCTGCACCTACAACAATAGCTTCAAAAAAATGAAATTTTAGACTAGCACTAGTATTTAACTCCTGTAGTTGCTCACCATGCAGGATACCATCATTTTCTATTTTCTGTGAAGCTTCGCCAAGACAGGGTCACCTCAGGAGACCTTCCCATGTCTGGCCACACATTCAGGGGCCAAACTGTGGCTGCACGCAGTAATATTAAATGGGTTACGTGGAAGGGAAGCTGGGGATGTATGGGAAGGCAGTGAAAAGAGATGGAGACCAAGGCAACATTGCTGTTCAGGGTCTCAAAGTTTATTGGAGAACTCCAAATATATAGGCAGGGGAAAACTCTTCCCCCAAAGGCTGGAAGCTTCTCTGAAGAACCAGTAGGGTTGTTGCACAGGTGACTAGTGTTTCTCAGGAAACTACAGGTCCTTGAAGAACAATGGGCTTCACCTTGATCTGAGCACTCCACCCCAGATGGAGGGGATTATGGCTAACACAGGAGTTTGTGCTCAAAGGCTGGGAGAGGAACTTCACATTGGCTGATGTCAAATTCCTGCCAGGTGGCATGGCACCCCAATAAGACTCTCTACACAGATCTTTCCAAATATTTTCTTAGAAGTTCAGAGAACTTGATTATATTTCTTTTTTTCCTTATTACATGTTGGAGCATCTTCTGGGTGTATGCCCGGGAGTGGTATAGCTAGGTCCTCTGATAGTACTATGTCCAGTTTTCTGAGGAACCTCCAAACTGATTGTCAGAGTGGTTTTACCAGTTTGAAACCTCACCCGCAATGGACAAGTGTTCCTCTTTCTCCACATCCTCTCCAACATATGCTATCCCCTGAGTTTTCATCTTAGCCATTTCTTTCTTCATTTTCTCCTTGACCAAGTTATCATTGAGTAGAGCATTGTTCAGTCTCCATGTGTATGTGGACTTTCTGTTGTTTTTGTTGCCATTGAAGACCACCCTTATTCCATAGTGATCTGATAGGAGGCTGGGATTAGTTCGATCTTCTTATATCTGTTGGGGTCTGATTTGTGACCAATTATATGGTCGATTTTGGAGAAGGTACCATGAGGTGCTGAGAAGAAGGTGTGTTCTTTTGCTTTAGGATGAAATGTTTTATATATATATATCTGTTAGTTCCATTTGGCTCAAGGCTTCAATTAGATTCACTGTGTCCCTGTTTAGTTTCTGCTTTCCTGAACGATCCATTTCAGAGAGCGGGGTGTTGAAGTCACCCACTATTATTGTGTGAGGTACGATGTGTGCTTTGAGCTTTAGTAAAGTTTCTTTTATGAATAAGGGTGCCCTTGCATTTGGAGCCTAGATATTCAGAATTGAGAGTTCTTGTTGGATTCTTCCTTTGATCAGTATGTAGTGTCCTTCTGTGTCTTTTTTGATGACTTTAGGTTGAAAGTCAATTTTATCTGATATTAGGATGGCTACTCTGGCTTGTTTCCTGGGACCATTTGCTTGTAAAATTGTTCTCCAGCCTTTTACTCTGAGGTAGTGTTTGTCTTTGACACTGAGGTAAGTTTCCTGCACACAGCAAAATGCTGGGTCCTGTTTACATATCCAGTCTGTTAGTCTATGTCTTTTTATTGGGGAATTGAGACCATTGATATTAAGAGAGATTAAGGAATAGTGATTATTGCCACCTGTTATTCTTGATGCTATCTTTATGTTTGAGTGGTTATCTACTTTTGGGTTTGATACAAGAAGGCTACTATCTCGTTTTTTCCAGGGTGTTGTTTCTCTCCTTGTATTGGCGGTTTCCACCTATTATCCTTTGTAGGGCTGGGTTTGTGGAAAGATATTATGTAAATTTGGTTTTATCATGGAATATCTTGGTCTCTCCATCTATGGTGATTGAGAGTTTTGCTGGGTATCGTAGACTAGGCTGCCATTTGTGTTCTCTTAGAGTCTGCATGAGATCTGCCCAGGATCTTCTGGCTTTCATAGTCTCTGGTGAGAAGTCTGATGTGATTTGGATAGGTCTTCCTTTATATGTTACTTGGCCTTTTTCTCTTACTGCTTTTAGTATTCTTTCTTGGTTTAGTACATTTGGTGTTTTAATTATTATGTGACAGGAGGTATTTCTGTTCTGGTTCAGTCTGTTTGAAGTTCTGTAGGCTTCTTGTATGTTCCTGGACATATCATTTTAGGTTACGGAAGTTTTCCTCCATAATTTTGTTGAAGATATTTACTGGCCCTTTAAATTGCAAATCATCACTCTCATCTATACCTATAATCCTTAGGTTTGGTCTTCTCATTGTGTCCTGGATTTCCTGGATGTTTTGGCTTCCCCTTTTTTGTGCATTTTGCATTTTCTTTGACTGTTGAGTCGATGCTTTCTGTGGTATCTTCAGCACCTGAGATTCTTTCTTCCATCTCTTGTATTCTATTGTTGATGTTTGCATCTATGACTCCTGATTTCTTCCCAAGGTTTTCTATCTCCAAAGTTGTCTCCCTTTGTGATTTCTTAGTTGTTTCTACTTCCTTTTTTAGATCCTGAATGGATTTGCTGAGATCCTTCACTTGTTTGTTTGTATTTTCCTGTTTTTCTTTAAGATATTTTTGCATTTCCTCTTTCAGGATTTCTGCCTGTTGACCCAAGTTCTCCTGTATTTCTCTAAGCGATCTTTGTGTTTCCTCCTCATGGGCTTCCGTCTGTTGATCCATAGTCTCCTGCATTTCTTTAAGCGATTCTCGTGTTTCCTTTGTAAGGGAATCTACCCATTGATTCATTTCTTTAAGCAATTTTTCTGTTGCCTCCCTATGGGTCTCCATCTGTTGACCCATATTCTTCTGCATTTCTTTATGCGATTGTTTTGATTCCTTTGTAAGGGCTTCTAACCGTTGATTCATGTTCTCCTGTATTTCTTTATGAAATGTATTTGTGCCCTTCTTGAAATCCTCTAATAGCATCATGACAAGTGATTTTAAATCCAGATCTTGCCTTTTGGGTGTGATGGGGTATCCAGGACTTGCTGCTGTTGGAGAGTCGGGTTCGGATGGTGCCATATTGCTTTGATTTCTGTTAATATCGTTCCTATGTTTGCCTTTTGCCATCTGGTTACCTCTGGTGTTAGTTGGTCCTGCTGTCACTGCCTGTTGGTTGGACCTCCTGTGAGTCTGCAAGGCTATTTCTGCCCCTCCCCCCCGGATTACCGGGAATACCCTGGCACAGATTTCTGGGGCCTGCCCTGCTCCTGAGTGACTTTGGAGTCCTGATGTGCCTTGCCCCAAGTGATGTTATATTGGGGAATCCCTGCACATCCAAAGGCTCAGTGTAGTGGATTCCTGGAGCAGAGGTCGCCAAGGGGAGGCTGGTGCACTCCCACCCTGTGTGGGTGCACTCTCTTCCAGTGTGTGGTGGGGTGTCTCTCTGCAGGGCAGATTTCCCACAGCAGAGCTGGAGTCTAATTGACTGCAGACCTGCCCAGCTCTTGGGAGCAGGGAGCACACAAGCTGGCTGAGACCCAAGCGATATTATGCTTGATTGTCCCTGTGCCTGAAGGTCCCAACTGCTCTGTTGCAGGAACAAAGATGGCGGGGTCAGAAATAGATTTTCAAGTAACTGTGCATAATCTGATTTTGTTTCCTACTACTTTGACATCTACCAACTGTGGTTTAGGAACATTAATGTTTAAATCCCACCCCCCTTGAGTTGGCCAATCATGTTCATACTTTGGGACTGGATACTTCCTGTTATCTATACTTGGGATAATTTCACTTCCGTTTTTTCATTTCTCTACTTTTGTCTCACATACAGAAGCCTTATTCAATGACCTACTATGAAATATCTTCCTCTTTTTGTAAATTCTGTTTCATTTTAATGTGTTCATTTTTCTTCATTATTATGATATGGTGGTATTTTATGACGTAATTGATTTCCCCTATAAGAGTGTTGAGTCATGAAAATATTTATTTTATTATGATAGATATTATAATATCACTGCCTATTATAATTTCAATAACATAGTATGTACTCATCTAATATTTACTAAATCGATGAATAATGGATCCAAGAAATACACTAGAGAAGGGCTGTGTATGGAAGTCAGCACTAGAGCTTTTTACTGCTAATTTGCAAGATCGTGCGTTTCAACAATAGTAGCAGAAAAACAAAACACAGACAACTTCAAGAAAGTTAGACTATTTATTTGTGTGGTCAGGTAAATATAATGAATATAAATTTAACCAGTGAGCTTGAACAAATTGCCTCCTTTTTGAACTTGAATTGATCATTTCCAAATGGTATCATTAACAGCATGTGTCCTTTAATTTGATGTATTAAGATGTATATAAAAGTTGATATTATAAGTGTGTAAAGATTATTATCACTTTGGTTATTGTTCTAATTGCTAAGAACAACAGCACTGAAAACTTGATTCTAGCTTTAAGGAAAATGCATTTGTCATAAATAAGTTATATATAAAGAAAATGAAGAAAAAATATATAGTTTATGTTATTATCTGCTACAGTAAGTTCAAATAAAACAAAAAAATCCATCTTCAAAAATAAAAAAAGTAAATCTAAACAAAGGTCTTCACAGGAGCCAATTCTTTCCCAATAATTCTGTAATGTCAGATACGCAAAGAATGAATATGAACATAAGCTCAGCTTCTTGAGGTTTTGTACGCTCTAAATTCAATATCTGCCATTTTTCACTTGAATGAAGATTTGCCATTTTCATAACTGATGTTTTCCATTATTAGAGTGATTAATGTCCACTTTTCTCTGCACTGAAGGAATTAACAGGACATCAATCAGCCTGAGATATAGTGATAATGCTATCTGTGAGAGTCTACATGTATATATGTTTATGCATTCATATGAATATGTGCATTAATGTGGGTGCAACGTTTGGACAGGGAATCAGGTAGTAAATCTAATGATATACACATTATGTCTCCATATCTTTACAAACTGTTATAAATGGCATCCATTTTTTGGAGATTTCCTAGAAACAACTGTATTGTAACTCCTTTGAATTTTATTTTTCCTATACTCATATTGCATTTGAATCTCATTTCACAAGACTGAATACCTAAAAATCTTGATGAGCATAAATCCATTTTGCTTATTCCTGCATCCCTCTATCTCTGTTCTCAGCCTACTGACAAGTAATTTGCCATTAGAACAATATTTTTATTTTTGCTTTTTACAAATCATGGAATAGTTTTCATACATGACCTTATTGGAGGCTGAGTATTTTTATTAATTTAAATGATTTGTGCATGTTTAACACACTGGTACAGAAATGTAAGACCACTTTATCATTACCATTAATCAATGCTGTTACCTTTACTTAAATGTTTGGTTCATTACCTCTAGCTCATTGTGATTAATCTTCAATCTTACTAAAAGGATGAAGCTGTACTTTGCAATAGGAAAATCAACAATCCCTGAAGTTTTACCAAAACATATTTAAATATGCTTCTATAATATACCCACTTGTCTGAAAAGGGATATATATGGACAAAATTTAAAAGAGAGATGTTACTAATTAAACTCAGTGGGACATACCAAAAATAGACATGAAAGTAGGAAGGGGACATATTGGGAATTAGAGTAGCAGTGTGAGGTGGGGCATAAGAAAGGGGAATGGATGGTGAAAAAGATGAACATTTTTGACATGTCTGAAACTACCTCAATAGTTAAAAGGATTAACTGCTCTTGCAGAAGTCCTGGGTTCAGTTCCCAGCATCCCACATGGCAGCTTATAACACTGCATAAACTCCAGTGACAGAGCTGATAGAATGCTGTCTTCAGGCATGAGCACTAGACATGTATGTGGTGCACATACATACATGAAGAAATAACATATGCATATTAAAAATCTTTAAAATCCGTGAAACTGCAAAACAATAAGAGGGATTACATGTATAGAATTTTAAAATGTACTAGCATTAATGTTTGGAAATAAATAGAATAGAAATAGGTCTTGTGTGATGTATTGCTGTACATTGCTGTTCTCCTGTTCTCTCTCTCTCTCTCTCTCTCTCTCTCTCTCTCTCTCTCTCTCTCTCTCTCTCTCTCTCTCGTTATACTCCATGCCCTCTACGTCAGTGAAGACATTCAAGAATTTCAAACTTCTTTTATAATTCCTAGTATTTATCATTCCAGGTATTTGTTAAAGAATGGTATTCAAGAAATGTTGGTTAAATAACTGAAGTTTTGGGGATGTGAATTTGTGCTAAGAATGTGCTCAGTAATAAGGTGCTTGCCTAGGATGTTCAGTGTTCAAAAAACAACAACAGTTACAAAAAATTAGTTTAAACTTTTTTTTTTAAACAATGACTTTTGAAGAAAGTCTAAATATTATGTGAAATTGCAAGTGGAAAAGCAGTGCTATCCACTTGTATTTGTATATATAAAATATTGAGTATTTTTACTATTTATTTATTTATTCCTTTACATCCTGGTTGCAACCAGCCCCCTCTATCTTCCCAGTCTCAACTTCACATGGCCATTCCTCCTATCCTCCCTCTTTTTCATTTCTGAGAAGAGGGAGGTCCCTTGTGGATACTATCCCACCTTGACACCTTAAGTCATTGCAGGACTATGTACATCCTCACCTACTGAGGCCAGACAAGGCATCCCAGTTAGGGGAGCAGGATCCATAGCATAAAGTAGAGTCAGGGTTAGCCTCTGCTCTAATTGATGGGGGAACAGCATGAAGACCAAGTTTCTCATCTGCTAAATATATATGTGGGGAGGTGTAGGTGCAGCCTTTGTATGTTCCTTTGTTAGTCGTTCAGTCTCTCAGAGCCCCAAGGGTACAGGGTATTATTTCTCATAAGGCTGTATTTCCAGTTTATTTTTATTTATAATTTTCTTTTTGATTTGGTGGAGAATCTCATTGTATTACCACTGTATTTCTCTCCTGACTTCAACTCCTCACCTGTTCCCCTTTTCTTTCTCTCAAATTCATTACCTCTTCTGTTTTAATATTATCATATATATATGTATACATATATATGCATGCAAGTATATGGGTATATGCAACTAAGTTTATTGAGCATTGTTCGTATGTATATGTATCTAGAGATGACCCCGTAGAGTCATACTTCCTACTGGGGAGCTTGTTGTTAGAAAAAACTGGTTTCCTCAGACAGCTACACCACTCATCCTCCTGTCCGTCCATATCTACCGTCTGCCTTTGCAACCTATCCCCAAAAGAAAATAAAAAATAAAACTAAAATTGAATTTTAAAAGTAACAAACAAAACAAAAACGACAAAATTTTCATCATGGAATTTGTAGTGTGCCACAGTATGTCCACGCTTCTTTACTTACAAATGTTCATTGCAATGAGTCGCTGGTCTGTGTCTAGGCCTCTGGCTTCTGCTACAATACTAGAACAATACTAGATCTTCACAGGAACTCCTCTCAGCTATCATGTTGTTGCTCTGTGTCAGGGAGATCTTGTAGCTTTGGATGGGCTGGATGAGTCCCTTCCCATGCTCCAGCAGTTCACAGATGGGGTACATGTTGGGGTGGGCTAATTCAAGACCCAGGATCAGGGCCTGTGTGGTAGTTGAGGTAGTTAGCTTGCCAGGTCTCCTGTACCCACAGCACCAGGGTAAGCTCTCCAGCACTGCCCTAGCTAGCTTACCCAGTGTTGCAGCTGTCAAAGGGTAGGGCCAGCTCTCCAGCTTCCATGACCTTAGGGCCAGATCTCTAATCTACTGTATGTGGTGAGAGGAAGTGCACAGCTTTCCCTTACCCATGCCATACACTAGAGTAGCGGGGTCAACTCATCTATGTCTCTACCCCATAGTCAGCTCTACAGTTTTGCCCAGGAGAAGTGCAGGACCTGCTCCCTCAAATGCTGCAGCTAGCAAGGGGCAGAGTCAACTCTTCCACTCTCATGACCCTGGGTCTTTTAGAAGTTTTATTTTTAACATTTTCAACCCCTTTCGTACAAACCATACAGAGAACATATTTCTGGTACCTAACTAATCTGACCTAACAGAATACTGCTTTTAAAACTATGTCTATACTCATAGACAAAATGGCACCCAGTCTTAATTAGAGAAGCAAATCCTTCTAATGAATAGTGTTGAATAAATGGCTATAAAAATATGGAAAAGAAGTGCTGGATATGAGCCTAGTTCCAAACAAGTCAATTATAGCACCCCTCTAAGGTTCAAAGAAAGTTGCAGAAGAGGGGCAGGAGGTATGTAAGGCCTAGAATATAAGGTGAAAAATCATGAAATGTCATCCCCTACACTTGTATAACTGCCATAATCATTAACTCACATCAAATAGAGTTACCTGCACTAGGTCCATTCATGATCAATTTTATAAAGTCAATCAAGAAAGGGGGGACATGGACCCCTCACATTTACCTCTGACTTATTGGCTCTGGATAAATTATAGTACAGGAGAATTCACTATCTAGGCTTGTGTACCTTCTGATGAATTCACCCACCATCAATAGATAGCTCCAAATCTATGGTCCCATAGATTTTCCTGGTTAAGTTTGGTGGGTAACAAAACAAATAGATATGAATGTGCAGGGAGTATTTGTGGAGAGTGGGAAGCATGGATGGTGTTGTAGGAAGGTAGGAGGTAAGCGTTGTCAGTACGCATGCAAAAAATGTATATATCTTGTAGAGAGCCTTATTGGGGTGCCATGCCACCTGGCAGGAACTTGACATCAGCCAATGTGAAGTTCCTCTCCCATCCTTTGAGCACAAACTCCTGTGTTAGCCATAATCCCCTCCATCTGGGGTGGAGTGCTCAGACCAAGGTGAAGCCCATTGTTCTTCAAGGACCTGCAGTTTCCTGAGAAACACTAGTCACCTGTGGAACAACCCAACTGGTTCTTTGGAGAAGCTTCCAGCCTTTGGGGGAAGAGTTTTCCCCTGTCTATATATTTGGAGTCCTCCATTAAACTTTGAGACCTTGAACAGCAATGTTGTCTTGGTCTCCATCTCTTTTCACTGCCTTCCCATACATTTCCAGCTTCCCTTCCAGGTAACCCATTCGATGTAACTGTGGGCAGTAACAATATCTGATATTGTAAAATGTAATAGCAATTAATATATAAAGGAAATGGTGTTTAAAAGGAAAAATAATGGTGTTAATGCAGAAACTAATAACTGGCCAAGGTACTAAGAAGTGACTGTGAGTGCTTATCCTTAAATAGAACATCTATATTTCCCATTCCAAGATGCAGAGAAAATTACAAAGGAGGGAACAGAACAAATTTAAGAGCAGAAGAATAGAACAGAATGCTATGAAAAGTTATATTCTGGATATTGCATGATCATTGCACTCCTGAATGCACAACATCTATGGGAAGCTTCACTGTAATTACATAAGTCTAAGCTCTTGCACATTACATCATGCGTGGGGGAGGAGATCAGGAGACTTAACCCCTCCCTGAATAGCTATTAGCAGCTAATGGTTAATGACACAGGGATACTGAGAATCTGAACTTCACATCTCGGACCAAAGTCTGAACTCTAAAACCAGGACTGGTCCCTAGACTGAAAGTCAAAAATCATTGTGTTGGTCCACATTGGTCAGATTGGAATAAGAGCAGCAAAGGATGTTATTATGTTAACCGAGCCAACAAAGGTGAAGCCAGATATTCACAGCATGAAATGCTACACATGTCAAAACTACAGATGCCAGAACCCAGCACAAAATCCCAAACTTGAAAAAGCAAGACAAAAGTACCACTATTGCATATTACCCTGGCCAAAACAATTTAGCTGAAGCACAGTTCAAGTACTTCAAAATAGCAATTATGAACATTTCCAAGGACCTTAAGGAAGATATGAAAGTCAAAAGAACACACAGTTGAGCAAAATAATAAAAACAGTACAAGATATGAAAGTAAAATTTAACAAGGAAATTGAATCACTGAAAAAATGCTAGATTGAATTAAAGCTCAAAATGAAAAAACACAAGATGTCAAGAAAAAAATGTTCAGAGGTAAATCACACCAACAGATTGAATGAAGTAAAAGAGAGCATTCCCCATTGTGTTTTATTTTATTTTAGTTTAGTTTAGTTTAAGGGTGTTTTGTTTACAAGTATGCATGTGGACCATGTATATACCTGGTACTCTAGGAGACCCTGGGGTTTGAATTACGGACTGCTCATGAAAGAGTAGTTAAAATTTCCACTGAATTGTAACTGAGTCCTTTGAAAGAGTAGGCAGTGCTCTTAACCAATGTGCCATCACATAAAGACATAGAAAACCAAGTCATTAAACCAGTCAAAGAAAATTTCCCCAATCAAAAACCAGAGATGTCTACCAAGATACAAGAGATATACAGAACAATAAATAAAAGGGAGCATAGAATAAGCTTCCCATAAAACAAAATGATCGTAACACTAAGTTTTCAGAACAAAAAGGGGGTATTAAAAGCGGCAAGGGAAAAAGTTCAAACAGATTATACAGGAGGCCCTTTATAATGGCATTTGACTTTTCAGGGGAGACTCTGAAAACCATAAGAGACTGATGTGTGTTCTATAAGCTGTGAGACACCTCAGATACAAGCCCAGACTACTATATCCAGAAAAATGATCAGTCATAATCAATGAGAAAAATAGACAAATATTGTATATAGTCTCTTATATGTGGATGCTAACTTCTAAATTTTAGATATGTGTGTTTCATTCAGAATATCTGCAGCAATCACCTAGCTAGTAAGGAACCACCAATGAGGAGGAGATTCTCTAAGGAAGGATAAATACATTATGATGCTGTAATAAGGAAAATGGAAAAGCAAAGGAGAATTAAATTTGAAGGAAGCATAGAGCAAGGTAGAGTAGAGAATACAGGGACTGTTAACTAACACTAAAGAGCTTTTGAAAAGATGCATGTAAACTAACTAAGCTTTCTAAAGTATAACGTGAATAAATTTAAATGGAGCTACTATATAATATTCAAACTACATAGTATTATATGTTACCAAATAAAATCCTTCTTTTCACATTGAGTGTTTGATGACACAGAGACTCTCAACTAGTCCAAGATCATAGAATATGTTATAGTGGAGTGCTCAGAAGTAAATGGTATGTACATAGTACACTCCCTCCTCCCAATGCTTAGAGATAAAAGAGGAGATCTGAAAGATTGTAAGAGCCAGAGTATGGAAAGGACTGCTGGGCATACACAAATGAATTCATAATAGTAATTGCTACATACATAAAGCCAACATAATATCAAGAGAGATAAAGTTCTTGCATGAGTAGAGGAGAGGCTCATGCATTCCAATTCTGAGAGCTACTGGTAATTGACAGTTACTGGGGGAAAGGAACATCAATTCTCTTCAGAGATGTAGTCCTGGGTAGGTTGATTATTCTCCAGTAATTGGTCCTATATTCATATACATATTGTCAAAACTACTTGGACTCAGTAGTTAAAACTATATGAAATTTGGGAGGAGATGTTGCTGGGATATGGAAGATATTATAGGAGACAGATTGGAAGATTTGATTAAATCAGTATGTACTGGCTGGTTTTGTGTGTCAACTTGATACAGACTGGAGTTATCACAGAGAAAGGAGCTTCTGTTGGGGAAGTGCCTCCATGAGATCCAGCCGTGGGGCATTTTCTTAATTAGTGATCAAGGTGGGAGGGGCCATTGTGGGTGGAGTCATCCCTGGTCTGGTAGTCTTGGGTTCTATAAGAGAGCAGGCTGAGCAAGCCAGTAAGAAACATCCCTCCGTGGTCTCTGCATCAGCTCCTGCTTCCTGACCTGCTTGACTTCCAGTCCTGAACTCCTTTGGTGATAAACAGCAATGTGGAAGGTGTAAGCTGAATAAACCCTTTCCTCCTCAACTTGCTCATTTATTTATTTATTTATTTATTTATTTGGTTTTTTGAGACAGGGTTTCTCTGTATAGCCCTGTCTGTCCTGGAGCTCACTCTGTAGACCAGACTGGCCTCGAACTCAGAAATCTGCCTGCCTCTGCCTCCCAAGTGCTGGGATTAAAGGCGTGCGCCACCACTGCCCAGCCCCAACTTGCTTCTTGATCATGATGATTGTGCAGGAATAGAAACCCTGACTAAGACACAGTATAATCATGAAAGTTTCAAGAAATAAAATATGTTTAAACTAAAAATTCCCGCATTTCATCTTACTAGGATAACAGTTAAAAGACAATATACAAAGGAAGGGAAAGTATTTTCAAGTTATTCTTTGAGTGAAGATTTAATATCCAGAATACACAGAAAATATAAAACTCCTTAACCATATTATAACAATATGATATGCAAAACATTTGTTAGAGTTTGAAATTTATATAACTATGAGTCTTGAACGTTTAGACTTGAGCTAATAATGCTATTGGGAAATGATGGGCATTCTAGGGGAAAGAATCTCGTTTAAAGACATAAGTTAAAATATAAGTTAAAGGTGTCCTTATCCCTGTTCCTCTCTCTGTCTCTCTGTCTCTGTCTCTCTGTCTCTCTCTCTCTCTCTCTCTCTCTCTCTCTCTCTCTCTCTCTCTCTCCCCACCTCTGCTTCTTAACTGCTACAAAGTAAGCAGCTCTGTACCACCACATTTCCTTCCATAATGCCCTGTCTCACTATAAGTCAAAGCTAATGAAGTCAAAGAAGCATGGGTTGAACCTTCTGACGTCATGAACCAAAATCAACCTCTCTTTTTTATATTAAGTTTGGCATTCTTTTCAGAATAGAAATTTGACTAATACAGACCTGAATAAACCTTTCTCCAAGATGATATATGAAGAGCCGTGAAACATATTAAAAATAAAAATGTTCTACATTACCAGTCAGTAAGAAAATGCAAAAAATACAAGATGAAAGACCACTTCATACTGACTAGAATGGCTATACTAACAAATATTTTCAAAAGGAAATACTTCATATTTATAAAAATATGGAGAAACTGGAACCTTACACAGCTCTGGTGGAAACACAAATGGTTTATTTAGCCTTTTTTCAACAAATTAAACATACAACATTCTCTTCCACGTGATGTAACATTTTGGATATAGCCAAAAGAGTTGAAGAAAGAAAGGTGCAGTGGAATAGAACGTTGCAAAACCTCAAAATTGGGAAGCTTTTCAGAGGTAAGGTGGAGATACATGAATAGCTATTAAAATGGGTAGTAAGAGAAAGAGAAAAATGAAAGAGTAGAAATCTTTTAATATAAGCCTGAATAGTGTCTGTTTAGGAATAAAATATAAAGTAAGAGGTGGACACAGAATTTTCTAGAAGTTTGATAGTAGAAGGAAAATGTGGAGCCAATAGCTAGAGGTACATCTGGTTTGAAAAAAATATTTATTTTTTAAATTCTAAACAAGAAGCTACTTAATTTTCAAAAAAGATATGTATATAATACATTTTCATGCTGATATAAATTGTTCTATGAAACTGATTATATTAATGAGCAAGACGACAACTTCAGATTAAAAAAAAAACCTTGAAGAATATTTAAAGCAATACATATGAGATCTGTTGCAAAAGTAAAATAAAAAAAAACTTATCTGAGAATGGATAATGTTATAGAATATATAGTAGAGAATGAAATCATGGCAGTATACAGATGGATGTACCATACTCCGTATGGTTACAGGGGGTTGTAACTTTATTTGTTGTCTAGGTCATGAATATTAAAGAGAGCGGCTTATATTTGATACAGAGAAAATATCACTGATAAAGAGTCTAAACATTAAACAAATATCTACAAAAATTTGAGTTGCTAGAGTGCTGTGCAGGAGTAACGGTAGTGAAAAGGGCAGTGATTCAGGACCTAAAGAGTTTAGTTAAGGGGGAAAACTGACAGAAAAGCAAGATTAAAGGCATGAGAAAGGTGCATGCATAGCAGTCCATATTTTGATGTTAGGAACTTCAGATGATGCATAGATTGTAAAGTAGAAAATAATGAAAATTATTTGTGAGTGCTAATGAATATCCAGACAGCCATTTACTTCACCCCTAACCTCTGAAGTATGTGCAGAAAACTACATCTCATTTAAGAAAGGTATGAGGGAATTGACCTCAGGATTCTGCCAGTTTAGAATTTTAAAAGTAAGATGACTGGAACATTAAAAAAATATAGGGGGCGGTGGTGGTGCACGCCTTTAATCCCAGCACTTGGGAGGCAGAGGCAGGAGGATTTCTGAGTTCGAGGCCAGCCTGGTCTACAAAAGTGAGTTCCAGGACAGCCAGGGCTGCACAGAGAAACCCTGTCTCGAAAAAACAAAAAAAAAAAAGCACTTAAAAACAATTTTACGGGCGGTGGTGGCACACGCCTTTAATCCCAGCACTTGGGAGGCAGAGGCAGGAGGATTTCTGAGTTCGAGGCCAGCCTGGTCTACAAAGTGAGTTCCAGGACAGCCAGGGCTACACAGAGAAACCCTGTCTCGAAAAACCAAAAACAAAAAACAAAAAAAAATATAGGTTTGAAGTTACCTGGTGGTTTTCAATGAGTCTTTTGGTTACAGAGGTTGCAAAGGAAGGGCTTATGATGCTGCAGGAAGAAATTGGTCTAAGTTTGTAATATATAGGATAACATTTTAAAAAATCCAAGATTTAAAAATCCAAGTTGTGATAATCTCTACTATGGTGAGTTCAGTATAGACAATGAGACAAGATGGAAAGAATCTCAATGTATTTAAAAGACAGCTAACCTGATCAAACTATATCCCATAATACTTACCGGGAGTACAAAAGATACTTAGGATTATTTTTTCACTTTCTTGTAAATGTATGGTATGCTGAGACTACAGCTTTTCTGGTCAATTAAGTTTGAGAGTTCAGAAGAATATACAAACATTGATAAAAATAAAGCCTATGTGTAACTTTATTTTTTTCAAGTCCTATTTTCAATGATGGTTCTTAAATGGTTTAACCTCCCTTGTAGCTCACCACCCACCAGAAGTAGTGGAAAAAGATCCACTCAAAAACACTTCATGGATACACCAGCAGTTTGGTTAAGTAGAGTTGGGTTACCAACAGAAGTGACAAGATCTAGCAGAAACATCCAGGTCTCAGCCTTGCCTCAAGTCAGCAGGAGAGACCTGGAGGGATATAAGAAGTTTTCTACTGTACCTCTCTCAGGGAAGTGAAGATCAGGGAAGACTAGAGACCCATAAGCATTATACAGCTAGCTGTACCAGCAAGCCAAGCGCTCTCTCTCTCTCTCTCTCTCTCTCTCTCTCTCTCTCTCTCTCTCTCTCCCTCTGTTGAGTCTTCTTTATACCCTCCAAACATCTTCTGTCCTCCTTACCTCAGCATGTGCATCCAATCAGCTCAAGTCCACGGAGTCCTCACAAATGGAGCTCAGCTATGTAATGTAAGGAAGACCAATACATGTGTGTTGTTGGTAACTAATCCTTCATTACATGTCCTTTTATGTGCTTGCTTTAGCACAACATCTTTCACTGTGTATGCTTCAACTAAACGTTCCTTCTACTTTAGTCTTTCGCCTGTGTCCACTTCAGGAAAACCCTCCTTCATGTGTTTGCCCAGCAAAACACCATTCAATGCAACTGACTCTCCAATGGAACCTTAAGTCCTTTGGAGAAGGACTTTGGAAACTTTACCCACAGGATGTCCCAAACTTTAAAACATAAACTCATAAGACATCTTAGAGGACAGTTCTGAAAGGAATGCGTGTGTGTGTCTGTGTGTGTGTGTGTGTGTGTGTGTGTGTGTGTCTGTGTCTGTGTCTGTGTGCATGTGCATTTAAAAGAATAGCAGTGAGTTACTATTATAGACATATGGAGTAGCACACTGATCTTAGATATCCCAGCATGTGATACAGTTGCAAACATCAACAGACATGGCTTAGATGCATACATCAACACATACTGAGCACAAACAAAGTCAATGCTCAGGAGGCACTATGAGGAAGCGGTTTTGTCTGTCTGGAAAACATTTGCTTACTCTGTTTAGATGTGTAAAAATTGGGAGAAATATAACTGAGAGATTTTTTTTCACTAACATTTCTCCTCAGGAAGCATTTGGAGTTGTGTTCCCTAAATAAATTCACCTGCTAAAACTCCAGGGAGCTCATCAGTGGGCAGATGTTCCCACCTAAGTGTGGTTACTAGCGAACATTTACTCAAAATCATGACTGTATCTGGCTCACATTAAACAGTTTTCTCTTTGTCATTGTCTTTTAAAAGAACTATTTCCCAACACCTATAAATCCTGACACAGAACTTCAGTTCAACCAACCTCGAGATCTTTGTGACTTACATCTTCTTTCTGGGAATCATCACAGTCCCCAGAGGATGAATGTTATTGGTATTGCCAAAGTAGTTTTGCTATTATTATTTATCCAGTAGACTGTCTGGAAGTGAAACACAGGCAAGTCAATGCAATCTTAAGATTAGATTTTATTCACCAAATGCTCACACTGTATGTGATCACCATTGCAGAGAATAGGAGGATCTAATTGAGTTGCTAGTATAGATCTGGGCTTTCAAGTTTTGGAAACGTGCAGAAACAGAATATGGAGCAACCATCACTAACACATTATCTTAATCTCAAAGTCTCATTTTCATCTGTAAGATAGAGGTAATAATAACAGCAGCCCACATGACTATTTACTAGGAATAAATGGCATGAAGTGTTTGACAAGAACAACATGGTAACTAGAACACAGTAATCTCAACAAGCTTAGTTCATCCTAACTTCAGATAACTTCAGACAAATTCAAATTCCCAAAAGATCTTGGCTATTTCTATACATTAGTAATTTTCACTTTATGTGTCAAACTCCTCCTGTGATTTGCTTCTAGTAATGTTCCCCAGCTTAAAAATTGCCTCCTGCCAAAATATCAATTGTTACAAAATGGACAAATTTTTTTTCCCATTGTTCTCTATTGGTAGATCATTGATGAAAACAAGCCACCGATGTTACTTCAGTTTCATAGCTTTTCTTCATTTTAACCAGTTATGGGTGAATTGTTACTGCTCTTTTTAGAAAAAAAAAAGCCCTTATTTAGTAATGGCAAAGTAGTGAATATGATCAGTAGACCTTATGTATGTATAAATAAATCACAGTGATAACCATTACTTTGAGCAGTTAATATACACCAATAGAACATTTGTTAAAATAGTCAACAAAATAAATACAATTTAATGTATATTCTGCAACATTAAAACTGGAAACAGCTACCATCTAATTTAAGAGTACACTATTGACAATTCTTCCATTCCCAATATTTTTCCAGACTTAATTAAAATCAGCAACTTTAAATTAACTAAGAAGACAATAAAATGAGATGTTAAAATACTTGTCAGGATATACATGGAAATCAATATAGAGTTGCTTTTTATACAAAGAAATGAAGATGAAAACGCCACACAATTCTGCTGGAACAAATCATGTTCTTCACTTCAGGGACTGAAAAGAAAAGCAATTTTGTCACAACTATATATTACCCATCCAGATGTGTGATTTTTTTTCCCCAAAATCTTTGAAACCTGGCACTCTATAAACTAGAAATCTATCCATTGAATTTAAAGATAACCATATGTGCTTTTATAATCAAGCATAATTATTCTACAGTGGAATAAAATGAATTTTTATACCTTACCACTTTATTCAAAAATTTAGCATACGAATTGGCTATAAAAGCCTCAAAATTCATGTATAGCTTCCGAAGCTATGCTTTAGCTCTGAAATGTTGGATGTTTTAAGACTATCTTAACAGAAATATTAACAAAAGCAATGTATTTCAGGAAAAACTGTCTCACAGCAAGTCTCTACACAAGGAATGGTCCCTGTCGAAAGCATTGCCTTCCTTTCCAAGGTGTGACTTGGAGACAGACCAGTGAAAAGTTTGTAATCCTCAGAAGAAATATGATACTGCTTTTGAGAATATATAGGCCTGAAAGTCTCTTAAAATTCATTTTGCCCCTTAGGCATTAGATATCTCCTATTCTCTTATCTCCATGTTAATTAACTGGACTCGGTCATGGGATCAGATCCTCCTTACTCTCTAGCTGTGCTCCTTCTCATATGACTGTTCCCGTTTGTTGTTATTGTTGTTGTTGTTGTTTTCCTCAGCCATGTTATTGCCATGACAATGATGTCTCACTGAAAATTTTCAAGGTTACCTAATAGTTCCTTACTACTATGCCATCACTCTGAACACCTGCTCATTGGATTTAGCATTAAAGGCACATATAACAACATTTAGCAAACCTTTACCACACAACAAACACTGGCCTAAGTATTTTACACATATTACCATCACTGATCCTCCCAGTAACCCTAACAAGTAGATTTTTTTTTTTAGTTCTACATTATTGAGAATGAAATGGAGGCTTAGAGAACTTATATGACTCGTCAACAGACAGCAAAGAGCATGGCATTGGAATTGGAATTGGTATTGCAAGCACAGCTTATAACTTAAAACGGTATACATTATTGCTACACTGATGTGTATCATTTTGCTAAATTGTATATGAAGAAAACAACTTATATTCTATTACTGAAGATGCAGAATGATTCAAGGCCCTAGGTACATATTCATACTATATTAGACATATATATGTTTTGACCTGCCATTAAGAAATAACATTAATTAGGAATGCTATGAATTAATATTCAGGAAAACAAGAATTGTAATCAGATAATGAAGCTGACCTAAATAACATGACATTTCTTTTTTTATGCCTTTTGTATCTGTTCTTTTTTATTAATTATTTTATTTATTTAAACATTTCAAATGTTGTCTCCCTTCCTGGTCTCTCCTCTACAAGCCCCTTTCCCATGCCCCTCCCATTTGCCTCTAAGAGGGTGCTTGCTTACTCATCCAGCCATCCACTCTTGGCTCATATATCTAGAATCTGCATCCCCCCCTTGCTGGGGCAACAGGCCTCCACAGGACCAAGCACCTCCCCTCCCATCGGTGTCAGATAAGGTCATCCTCTGCTGGATATGTTGCTGGAATCATGGACCAGCACATGTATACTCTTTAGTTGGTGGTATAGTCCCTGGAAGCTCCGTGTGGTCTGGTTAGTTATTATTTTTGTTTTTCCTATGGGGATGCAACCCCCTTCAGCTCCTTCAGCTCCTTCAGCCCTTCCCCTAACTCTTCCATTGGGGTCATCATGCTAAGTCCAGTGGTTGACTGTAAGTATCTGCATCTCTCCTAGTCAGCTGCTGGTCGAACCTCTCAGAGGACAGCCATGTCAGGCTCCTGTCTGCAAGCACAACATGGCATCAGCAATAGTGTCAGGGTTTGGGGTCTGCAGATGGGATGGATCCCTAGATAGGGCAATCTCTGGATGGCCTTTCCTTCAGTCTCTGTTCCATTTTTTGGCCCTGCTTCCTTTATACAGGAACAATTCAGGGTTAAAAATTTTGAGATGTGTGGGTGGCCCAAACTCTCAACTAGGGGCTGTGCCTATCTACAAGTCTTGTGGTCTCTACAAGTTTTATCTCCTATCTGTTGGATATTTCCTCCAATCTCATCCCCATTAGGTCCTAGGAACCTCTCACATCCCTGACGTCTTCAACTTTCTAGTGGTACTATAGATCAGAATCTTGCTTTTCAGGTGTGTTAGGCTATCCAAGCTTTCTTTGGTGGAAGAACTGGGTTCTGATGGCGTCAAGTGGCATTGATTTCTGTTGCTTGTGTTCTTGTGTTGTCTCTCACAACATCTGGTTATCTCTGGTGCTAACTAGCCTTGCTATCTCTGACTGGAGCATTTCCCTACTGTGAGCCTGGTTATGTTGGATCTCCTGGAAGTCAAGCTGTCTCTGGGTATGGCAGCAGGACTGGAGCACTGATTCTGCCCTGTGCAGAGTTGGGGACTGGAAGGAAGATTTGTCTCCTGCAAGGCAGATAGGTCCTGCCCCGCTCTCTCCGTGGTGGTAACAGTTAGGACAGGTATTGGGGGGTGGTGAGTGTCTCACCTGCAAGCCTAGTTATGACGGACCTCCTGAGAGTCAAGCTGTCTCTGGGTATGGGCACAGGTGTAGGGCTGGGGCACCTGATCTGCTCCTGGGAAGTTTTGGACCTGAAGGATGATCGACATTTCTTGTTAACCAGTGTCACTATTGAATTGAGAGGCTTTGTGAATTTTTAAAAACTTTGGCTACAGTTGGCCCTTTTTTAAACATATTTTACTAATTTTTGTTAGTGTCCTTTATGAAATTTTCATATATGTATGTAATGTATTTTGATAATCTGTACTTTCTATTATCCCTTTCTCACAGACACACATCTTCATGTTCTTGTCAAATAGTCCAATCTTCTTGTCTTTTTATATTTCAGTGACTCAATAAGATTAGTAGGGGTTATTTACAGAAGCCTGAACAACTTAGCAATGGCTAAACTATGAAAGAAAATGTCTCTCACTCCCCAAGCACTCTCTAACTTCCTATAGATCTCCTCTTGACAGGTAACTGCCAATAAAGCATCAGAGAGAGTAGGAACTTCTGAGCACCACCCCATGATGGAATGTTAATGGGCCTAATCATGTTCAGGAAATCAAAACTGCTATAACTTCACATGTCATACCTGAAGAGAAGATCCCACAACATATTACTCCTTCTGCTGGCTCTTACATTCTTTCTGACCCCTTTCTGTAGTGCTCCCTGATTTTTAGAACAGGTGATATTTAGATCTTGGTGTTGAATAATAACTCATTCTTCACATATTGCCAAGTTATATCTCTGCAATAACTGCTACCAACTGCTGTAAGAATCTTGGTTTTTTTTTAAACCAGATGTGACAACAGCAGTAATACTTTGAAAAAAATGTATATTTGTAAGTCATTTTGGCAACTTTAAATGTCAGTTTAAAAATGAACCAATAAAAGTAGCCTTCCCTCTAGTGCCCATCACCTGCCCAGCCTCAGAGTTTTGACCAAGTTGACAGTATCAGATATGGATTTTATCATATGGAGCAGGCTTCAACCCAGATGATAAAAGAATTGCTAAACTTTGTAGCAATCATGACAGTATTTTACCAGTGGGCACATCTTGTCTTTCAGGTTGACAGTGTAGTTCATAGAATTCTCAGCTGGGTAAGATCATTGGTATTTTCCTGCCTCAAAACCCTGAATGGCATCGTCTAGCTCTGTGTAAGTCAGGTATCAAGATGGAAGGTGTTGAATTTAGTTTCAGTTTGATTTTTTTTCTATAAACTGCAATCAAGGTGTGTAATGTTTTCAATAAATAGTATTATTATCTACTTTTGCAAGGACATGTTTATCTTTTTAAAGTATATTTTCAGTTACAGTTCTCAGAAGCTCAGTGTTAAACCATGGTTCTCCAAATAGCACAACTACATGTCCCACTTCCTCTATTCAAGGATCTTACCATCTGGAGGCATAGCTTGTGTCACATCAATGCTTCTGTCTTAGTTAGGGTTTTACTGCTGAGAACAGACCCTGTGACCAGCACATCTCTTATAAGGACATTTAGTTGGGGCTGGCTTACAGGTTCAGAGGTTCAGTCCATTATCATCACTGCAGGAACACGCAGCATCTAGGCAGGCATGGTGCAGGAGGAGCTGAGAGTTCTACATCTTCAGCTGAAGGCTGCTAGCAGAATACTGACTTCCAGGCAGTTAGGGTGAGGATCTTATAACCCACATCCTCAGTGACACTCCTATTCCAACAGGGCCACACCTCCTAATAGTGCCTCTCTCTGGTCCAACCATATATATAAACCATCATAATTTGTAATCACATAGTATAAGAGCTCTTTAAACCACACAATCTCCACATTACCAACCCCAAGTGTTAGTTGGGTCATTTTTCATTTCTTATTAACCAAAGAGTATTAATTTCAATTTTTTATTCTACAAAATAAATGCAAGGCTACAGTAATAGCCTTGGTTCTAGAAGCCAAAGGAAGATGATCTTATGAAAGACATTACCATTGCTGTTTTATTGTATCAGATTCTGATGGAAGAAAATTAAGAGGTTTTGTTTTGCTTGGTGGTTTTAAATTACATGTACTTTTTCTACCCACAAGACACTAGCAACATTGGAACACCTAATGACACAATAATAATATTTTGAAGAAAAAAGCAACTATTATTTTAGATAGGTCATTCATATTTCAAGTCACCACTTGCATACTTTATATCCTTAGAGATCCTGCATGACCTCTATAAGTATTACAGTGAATGACTGAAATTAGGGTTTTCAGACAAAAATCTATACAAGGCTGACTATAGGTCACCTGGGATTTTTATTTGTGTTTTCTTTGTGCAGAATGAAAAGTTGCTGAAGCAATAAATGACAGTAAATATGTCCTATATGAAGTAAACATACAAATATTATAAACAAAGTTTTGAGTAACATGATTATAGGTTATTTCTGTAAATATCATATAGAAAGTAGATATTCTGCATGTATTTAGTACATTGATATTTCTATTTCATTAGTGTTTAATGAGTTCAAATAATCTGTTTTTATTCCCTCTAAAACTCTTATATCCTTATATTCTTCTACATATTCTTTTGAACTTTTCAATCTCTGCCGCATTTTCCTATTGGGATATTTATATTTTCTATTGTTTGCTAAAATATCTTTAAATGTTTATATAAATATTATATATTAAATCACATCCTTTTCTTGTCATTAAACTTTTGATTTTATCTAAGGTCTCACATAAAGAAGTTTTAAATCTCATTGCATACAAGAGTCTTATAGTTTTTTTTTATTTTATTTTTTTAATTTACATTCCAAATCACTTCCCCTTTCCCGTTTCCTCCCTCCCCGAAAGTCCCATAAGCCCCCTTCTCTCCCTCTTTTCTCCATTCAACCCCCTCTCGTTACTCTGTCCTGGTGTTCCCCTACATCCAGTCTTTCCAGGACCAGGGGTCTCCCCTTCCATCTTTTTAGAAATCTATTGATATGCTGATTGTGTCTAGGGTATTCCAAGATTCTGGGTCAATATCCCCTTATCAGTGACTGCATACCATGTGTGTTCTTTTGTGATTGGGTTACCTCACTAAGGATGATATTTTCAAGTTCTGACCATTTGCCTAGGAATTTCGTGAATTCATTGTTTTTAATTGCAGAGTAGTATTCCATTGTGTAAATATACCACATCTTCTGAATCCATTCCTCCGTTGAGGGATATCTGGGTTCTTTCCAGCTTCTGGCTATTATAAATAAGGCTGCTATGAATATAGTGGAGCATGTGTCCTTATTGCATGCAGGTAAAGTCTCTGGGTATATGCCCAGGAGTGCTATAGCCGGATCCTCCGGGAGTGTCATGCCCAGTTTTCTGAGGAACCGCCAGACTGCTTTACAGAGTGGTTGTACCAGCCTGCAATTCCACCAGCAGTGGAGGAGTGTTCCTCTCTCTCCACATCCTCGCCAACAACTGCTGTCTCCTGTGTTTTTGATCTTAGCCATCCTGACTGGTGTGAGATGGAATCTTAGGGTTGTTTTGATTTGCATTTCCCTAATTACTAAGGATGATGAACATCTCTTTAGGTGCTTCTCAGCCATTAGATATTCTTCAGGTGAGAACTCTTTGTGTAGCTCTGTACCCCATTTTTTAATAGGGTTACTTGCCTCTCTGGAGTTTAACTTCTTGAGTTCTTTGTATATCTTGGATATTAGCTCTCTGTCGGATGTAAGTTGGGTAAAGATCATTTCCCAGTTAGTTGGTTGCCGCTTTGTCTTTTTGACAGTGTCTTTTGCCTTGCAAAAACTTTGTAATTTAATGAGGTCCCATTTGTCTATTTTTGAGCATAAGCTATTGGAGTTCTGTTCAGGAAATTCTCCCCTGTGCCCATATGTTCAAGGTTCTTCCCTAGTTTCCCTTCTATTAGTTTCAGTGTGTCTGGTTTTATGTGGAGATCTTTGATCCACTTAGAATTGAGCTTAGTGCAAGGAGATAAGGATGGGTCAATTTGCATTCTTCTGCATGTTGACCTCCATCTGAGCCAGCACCATTTGTTGAAAAGGCTATCTTTTTTCCACTGGATGGTTTTAGCTCCTTTGTCAAAGATCAAGTGACCATAGGAATGTGGATTCATTTCTGGGTCTTCAATTCTATTCCATTGATCTACATGTCTGTTACTGTACCAATACCATGCGGTTTTTAACACTATTGCTCTGTAGTACAGCTTGAGGTCCGTGATACTGATTCCCCCAGAGGTTCTTTTACTCTTGAGAATAGTTTTAGCTATTCTGGGTTTTCTGTTATTCCAGATGAATTTTTGAATTGCTCTTTCTAACTCTATGAAGAATTGAGTTGGGATTTTGATGGGGATTGCATTGAATCTGTGTATTACTTTTGGTAAGATGATCATTTTTACTATATTAATCCTGCCAATCCATGAGCATGGCAGATTTTTCCATCTTCTGAGGTCTTCTTCAATTTCTTTCTTCAGAGACTTGAAGTTCTTGTCATACAGATTTTTCACTTGTTTGGTTAGAGTCATGCCAAGATACTTAATATGGTTTGTGGCTATTGTGAAGGGTATCATTTCTCTTACTTCTTTCTCAGCCTGCTTATCCTTTGAGTATAGAAAGGCTTCTGACTTGCTTGAGTTGATTTTATATCCCGCCACTTTGCTGAAGTCGTTTATCAGCTGTAGGAGTTCTCTGGTGGAGTTCTTTGGGTTGCTTAAGTATACTATCATATCATCTGCAAATAGTGATAGTTTGACTTCTTCCTTTCCAATTTGTATCCCTTTGACCTCTTTTTGTTGTCTAATTGCTCTAGCTAGAACTTCAAGTACTATATTGAAAAGATATGGAGAGAGAGGGCAGCCTTGTCTAGTCCCTGATTTTAGTGGGATTGCTTCAAGTTTCTCTCCATTTAGATTGATGCTGGCTACTGGTTTGCTGTAAATTGCTTTTACTATGTTTAGATATGGGCCTTGAATTCCTGATCTTTCCAAGACCTATAGCATGAAAGGATGCTGAATTTTGTCAAATGCTTTCTCAGCATCTAATGAGATGACCATGTGGTTTTTTTCTTTGAGATTGTTTATGTAGTGGATTACATTGATGGATTTCCTTATATTGAACCATCCCTGCATTCCTGGGATGAAGCCTACTTGATCGTGGTGAATGATCGTTTTGATGTGTTCTTGGATTCGGTTGGCAAGAATTTTATTGAGTATTTTTGCATCGATATTCATAAGAGAGATTGGCCTGAGATTCTCTTTCTTTGTCGGATCTTTGTGTGCTTTTGGTATTAGTGTAATTGTGGCTTCATAGAACGAGTTGGGTAGTGTTCCTTCTGTTTCTATTTTGTGGAACAGTTTGAAGAGTATTGGTGTTAGGTCTTCTTTGAAGGTCTGATAGAATTCTGCACTAAAACCATCTGGACCTGTGCTTTTTTTGGTTGGAAGACTTCCAATGACAACTTCTATTTCTTCAGGGCTTATAGGACGGTTTAGATGGTCTATTTGATCCTGATTTAATTTTGGTACTTGGTATCTGTCAAGGAAATTGTCCATTTCCTCAAGATTTTCTAGTTGTGTTGAATACAGGTTTTTGTAGTAGGATCTGATGAATTTTTGAATTTCCTCAGTTTCTGTTGTTATCTCTCCCTTTTCGTTTCTGATTTTATTAATTTGGATACTATCTCTGTGCTCTCTGGTTAGTCTGGCTAAGGGCTTATCTATCTTGTTAATTTTCTCAAAGAACCAACTCCTCGTTTTGTTGATTCTTTGTATGGTTTTATTTGTTTCTACTTGATTGATTTCAGCCCTGAGTTTGATGATTTCCTGCCTTCTACTCCTCTTTGGTGTATTTGCTTCTTTTTGTTCCAGGGCTTTCAGGTGTGCCATTAAGCTGTTAGTGTATGCTGTCTCCCGTTTCTTTTTGGCGGCACTCAGGGCTATGAATTTTCCTCTTAGCACTGCTTTCATTGTGTCCCATAAATTAGGGTATGTTGTGCCTTCATTTTCATTAACTTTCAAAAAGTCTTTGATTTCTTTCTTTATTTCCACGTTGACCAAGTTATCATTGAGTAGAGCATTGTTCAGCCTCCAATTGTATGTGGGTTTTCTTTTGTTTTTGTTGCCATTGAAGACCACCCTTATTCCATAGTGATCTGATAGGAGGCATGGGATTAGTTCTATCTTCTTGTATCTGTTGAGGTCTGATTTGTGACCAATTATATGGTCAGTTTTGGAGAAGGTACCATGAGGAGCTGAGAAGAAGGTGTATTCTTTAGCTCTAGGATGAAATGTTCTATATATATCAGTTAGTTCCATTTGGTCCAAGGCTTCAATTAGATTCACTGTGTCCCTGTTTCTGCTTTCCTGAACGATCCATTTCAGAGAGCGGGGTGTTGAAGTCACCCACTATTATTGTGTGCGGTGCGATGTGTGCTTTGAGTTTTAGTAAAGTTTCTTTTACAAATGAGGGTGCCCTTGCATTTGGAGCATAGATATTCAGAATTGAGAGTTCTTGATGGTGGATTTTTCCCTTGATCAGTATGTAGTGTCCTTCTGTGTCTTTTTTGATGACTTTAGGTTGAAAATCAATTTTATCCGATATTAGGATGGCTGCTCCACCTCGTTTCTTGGGGCCATTTGCTTGTAAAATTGTTTTCCAGCCTTTTACTCTGAGGTAGTGTTTGTCTTTGACACTGAGGTGCGTTTCCTGCATGCAGCAAAATGCTGGGTCCTGTTTACGTATCCAGTCTGCTAGTCTATGTCTTTTAATTGGGGAATTGAGACCATTGATATTAAGAGAGATTAAGGCATAGTGATTATTGCCATCTGCCATTCTTGACGCTATCTTTATGTTTGAGTTGTTATCTACTTTTGGGTTTGATTCAAGAAGGTTATTATCTCATTTTTTCCAGGGTGTTGTTTCTCTCCCTGTATTGGAGGTTTCCACCTATTATCCGTTGCAGGGCTGGATTTGTGGAAAGATATTGTGAAAATTTGGTTTTGTCATGGAATATCTTGGTCTCTCCATCTATGGTGATTGAGAGTTTTGCTGGGTATAGTAGTCTAGGCTGGCATTTGTGCTGTCTTAGTGTCTGCATGAGATCTGCCCAGGATCTTCTGGGCTTTCATAGTCTCTGGTGAGAAGTCTGATGTGATTCGGATAGGTCTTCCTTTGTATGTTACTTGGCCCTTTTCTCTTACTGCTTTTAGTATTCTTTCTTTGTTTAGAACATTCGGTGTTTTGATTATTATGTGACGGGAGGTATTTCTGTTCTGGTCCAGTCTGTTTGGAGTTCTGTAGGCTTCTTGTACGTTCATTGGCATCTCTCTCTTTAAGTTAGGGAAGTTTTCCTCCATAATTTTGTTGAAGATGTTTACTGGCCCTTTAAGTTGCAAATCTTCACTCTCATCTATACCTATAATCCTTAGGTTTGGTCTTCTCATTGTGTCCTGGATTTCCTGGATGTTTTGGGTTACACGTTTTTTTGCATTTTGCATTTTCTTTGACTGTTGAGTTGATGCTTTCTATGGAATCTTCAGCACCTGAGATTCTTTCTTCCATCTCTTGTATTCTATTGTTGATGTTTGCATCTATGACTCCTGATTTCTTCCCAAGGTTTTCTATCTCCAAAGTTGTCTCCCTTTGTGATTTCTTAGTTGTTTCTACTTCCTTTTTTAGTTCCTGGATGGATTTGCTGAGATCCTTCACTTGTTTGTTTGTATTTTCCTGTATTTCTTTAAGGTATTTTTGCATTACCTCTTTCAGGATTTCTTCCTGATGACCCACGTTCTCCTGCATTTCTCTGAGCGTTTTTTGTGTTTCCTCCTCATGGGATTCCATCTGTTGATCCATCGTCTCCTGCATTTCTTTAAGCAGTTCTCGTGTTTCCTTTGTAAGGGCATCTAACCGTTGATTCATTTCTTTAAGCAATTTTTGTGTTGCCTCCTTATGGGCATCCATCTGTTGACCCATATTCTTCTGCATTTCTTTATGCCAATTTTGTGATTCCTTTGTGAGTGCATCTACCCGTTGATTCATCTCGTTAAGCGATTTTTGTGTTGTCTCCTTGTGGGCCTCCATCTTTTGATCCATGTTCTCCCGCATTTCTCTAAGTGATTTTTGTGTTTCCTTTGTAAGGGTTTCTAACCGTTGATTCATGGTCTCCTGTAACTCTTTATGAGATTTATTTGTGTCCTTCTTGTGATCCTCTAATAGCATCATGAGAAGTGATTTTAAATCCAGATCTTGTCTTTCGGGTGTGGTGGGGTATCCAGGACTTGCTGCTGTTGGAGAGTTGGGTTCGGATGGTCCCACATTACTTTGATTTCTGTTAGTAACATTCCTACGTTTGCCTTTTGCCATCTGGATACCTCTGGTGTTAGTTGGTCCTGCTGCCACTGGCTGTTGGTTGGACCTCCTGTGAGCCTGCAAAGCTATTTCTGCCCCCCCTGGATTACCAGGATTCCCCTGGCACCGATTTCTGGGGCCTGCCTGCTCCTGAGTGACTTTGGAGCCCTAATGTGCCTTGCCCCAAGTGATCTTATATTGGGGAGGCCTTGCACATCTAAAGGCTCAGCCTAGTGGATTCCTGGAGCAGAGGTCGCCAAAGGGAGGCTGGTAGGCTCCTTCCCTGTGCAGGGGTGTGTGATCTCTCCTGGGGGGGGAGGGGGCGTCCCTCTGCCAGGCAGAAGTCCCACAGCAGAGCTGGTGCGCTGGTTACTGCAGATCAGCCCAGCACCTGGGAGCAGGTTTCACACAAGCAGCCTGAGAGCGAAGTGATATTATGCCTGTCTGTCTCTGAGCCTGGCGGTCCCAACTACCTGGCCACTGGAGCAAAGATGGTGGAGGGTACTCTCTGTGGCGCCGCTCACCCTGTAGATGCGATGGCCCGCCGATCTGGCACCCAGACGACCACAGCCCTGACCCGTTCTCGGGCACAGACGGAAGCCCCAACAGGCCGTGTCCCAAGTGATGTTATATTGGGGGTAGGGAGCTTGGGGTACCTGTCTCTTCAGCGCAGTCTGCGGGAACAGAGGTCGCGGAAGGAAAGCTGGTAGGCTCCCTCCCAGTGCGGGGTCCCTCTGCCAGGCAGAAGTCCCACAGCAGAGCTGGCACGCTGGTCACTGCAGATCAGCCCCGCACCTGGGAGCTGCATACACACAAGTCGCCCGAGACCCAAGCGATATTAAGCCTGTTGGTCTCAGAACCTGGCTGTCCCAACCTCCCAGTCACTGGAGCAAAGATGGCGGAGGGCACTCTCCGTGGCGCCGCTCACCCTGTAGATGCGATGGTCCGCCGATCTGGCACCCAGACGACCACAGCGCTGACCCGTTCTCGGGCACAGACGGAAGCCCCAACAGTCCGTGTCCCAAGTGATGTTATATTGGGGGTAGGGAGCTTGGGGTACCTGTCTCTTCAGAGCCGTCTGCGGGAACAGAGGTCGCGGAAGGAAAGCTGGCAGGCTCCCGCCCAGTGCGGGGTCCCTCTGCCAGGCAGAAGTCCCACAGCAGAGCTGGCGCGCTGGTTACTGCAGATCAGCCCAGCACCTGGGAGCAGGTTACACACAAGCTGCCTGAGACCGAAGCGATATTATGCCTGTCTGTCTCTGAGCCTGGCGGTCCCAACTCGAGTCTTATAGTTTTAAACACGGTGTATTCAATAGTAGCAAAGACAATGAAGATAACAATAGTTCCTTTTTACGTTTTTCTTTTACTGTTATCAGCATTATGGCCAAAAGTACTGATAAAGAAAATCTAAAATGCAGGATTCTAAAATTATACTGGTCAAATATAATTTAGACACAGAATAAAGTAAATATCTGTCCCTCTTCAGTTCAGAACTCCTCAGAGTTTTGCCTAAAGATGGAATAGAAAAAATAATATATATTATGAACCATAAAATTTCTATGACTCCTTAACTTAAAATCAGTTGAAGAAAAATGTGACACACAGTGCTCAGAATCTACCTTTGTATCCTACATACTTAAGTTAATACTTGGTACAAAACTCAAATTTTGGCCCTGATATCAATGGTAGATACCCTCTCTACAAAGTTATTCTAATTATCCTGTCAATAAATAGAGCTAAGTTGGCCAGGTATAGTTCTTCTAATTATATTACTTCTAAGTTTGAAATATTTTGTCCATGCATGAACGCAAATCATTTATCTTTGAAAGTCATGGGATTCCCCATTCCTTCTCCCACCAAGTTCCCCCCTTTTCCCCCTTTGAGCAAGACAGCCAAGCATTCTCCCTTAGGTCTTTCCTGTTATTTAGCTTTTAGGGTCTGTAGATTGTAGCATAGGTATCCTGTACTTTATGGCTAATATCCATTTATAAGTATAGTATCTGTGTCCTTTTGGGTATTGGTTACCTCACTCAGGATGATATTTTCTAATTCCATTCATTTGCCTGCAAATTTCATGATGTCCTTTTAAAAAAATAGATGATTGGGTGTCAAGTGTGGGGAGAGCCACCAAGAAAGGACCAGGAGAGTGAAGAGAAATACTTAGCTGGTGTGGGGGGAGGAGGGGTAGCATAAGGATGTGCCAGAGAACTGGGATAGGGGAAGTCCCAGGGAATCTGTAATGGTGATGGTGACTCTAGCTGAGACTCCTAGCAGTGGGGGATATAGATTCTGAAGTGGCTACCTCCTGTAGCCAGACAGGACTTCCAGTAGAGAGATAAGGATATCAAACCACACATAAAACCTTCCAAAAGGGAGATTTAGAAAGGGGAAAACATTTGAAATGTAATAAAAGGGAGTTGGAGAGATGGCTCAGTGGTTAAGAACACTGACTGCTCTTCTAAAAGTCCTGAGTTCAAATCCTAGTAACCAGATGGTGGCTCACGCCCATCCCTGATGAGATCTGACACCCGCTCCTGGTGTGTCAGAAGACAGCTACAGTGTACTCACATATAATAATAAACAAATCTTTTTTTAAAAAAAAAGAAATGTAAATAAAGAAAATAAACAGTAAAAAATGTTTGGAATAAAAATGGAAAAAATATACCCTTAGACCCAAAATGTGTCCTGCCTATAATGGTGGAGCACAGACTGAGAGAATGGCCAACCAATGACTAGCCCAACTTGAAACCTATCCCATGGGCAGGCACCAATCTGACAATATTAAAGACACTCTGAATTCATTGTTTTTAATTGCAGAGTAGTATTCCATTGTGTAGATATACCACATCTTCTGAATCCATTCCTCCGTTGAGGGACATCTGGGTTCTTTCTACTCTGCAATTAAAAACAATGAATTCACGAAATTCATAGGCAAATGGTCAGAACTTGAAAATATCATCCTTAGTGAGGTAACCCAATCACAAAAGAACACACATGGTATGCAGTCACTGATAAAGGGATACTAACCCAGAATCTTGGAATACCCTAGACACAATTCGCATATCAATAGATTTCTAAGAAGATGGAAAGAGAGACCCCTGGTCCTGGAAAGACTGGATGTAGGGGAACGCCAGGACAGAGAATCGAGAGGGGGTTGAATGGAGAAAAGAGGGAGGGAAGGGGGCTTATGGGACTTTCGGGGAGGGAGGAAACGGGAAAGGGGAAGTGATTTGGAATGTAAATTAAAAAAAATAAAATAAAATAATAAAATAAAAAAAAAAGACACTCTGTTATGTTTAACAGACAGTAGCTTAGCATAACTGCTCCCTGAGAGATTTCACCCAACCGTTAACTAAAACATATGCAGAGACCTATAGCCAAACACTGGATGAAGTTGGGGGAGTCTTGCCAAAGAGTTGGGGGAAGGACTGAAGGACCCAGAGGGGATAGGGTCTCCATAAGTAGACCAACAGAATCGACTTACCTGGACCCTTGAGGGTTCCCAAAGTTCGAATCACTAACAAAGGAGCATATATGGGCTGGATCTAGGCCTCCCTGCACATTTGTGCTGCTCAGTTATAATGTGAGTGTTCCCCAAACTGAAACTGGGGCTGTCTCTAAAGCTGTTGCCATCTCTGGATCCCATTCCCATAACTGGGCTGCCTTGTCTGGCTTCATTGGGAGAGGATGTAGAAACTGATCTGGCAGAGTCTGAGATACACAGGGGATCCTTCACCATCCCAGAGAAGAGGATGGGGGAATGGAGAGTGGGACTATGTGAGAGGGCGTTGGGTGGAGGGGTATGTATGTAAAGTGAATAAATAAATTAATTAATGGAAATAATAATTAAATGATATATCTAAGAAAAAAAAGTACTGGTATGCTTTTACCGCCCCCCTCCTTTCTATCCTGGTCTTATTTTACCTTCTCTCTTTCTGATCCTACACCCCTCCTCTTTTATTTATTCTCCCTCTCCGTTGTCCTTCATATCTTCCTCCTCCTGCATCTCTTCATCTTCATTATTGTTTACAGTACATTAAAATATTTTAAAAATATATTGAGCTCAATGTCAATACAAAACCAAATTATAACCCACAGATTTTCAATTTTTGTTTGTTTAATCTCCTTGTGCTTTTCACATAATAATATGATTTTAAGATAATAAAATACGAGTCAATGTGTAAACATTATTTTAATAATATTTTATTTTATTTTTCTTGTAATCACCATTCTGGTCACTGCTTTTATAGGCATCCTACCTAGACTAGGTACGATATCCTAATCTTGAGAATTGAGCATATGTCTCCTTATATTTATTTCATCTTTATGTATTTTTTTCACATCAGCTTCTTTTTATAAGAACATTAGGAATATTGGATTAGGGGTTACATCTTACTTTAGTATAAACTTGTTTTAACATAGTGATTACATGTGCAACAACTATTTCCAAATAAAGTCACATGCTGAAGTATAGTGAATTACAACTTTAACATAGGAATCTTGGTGGATGCAGTTCACACAATAAAAGCAGAGTTTTTATTCATAGGATGAGTTGTTAAGTATTATGAACATACTGTGTATCATAAACTGAAGAATTCTTTCTTCTCCAATTAGAATTTCACAGAAGGATGAAATGAAATTTCACATTGAAAGACAAACACGATTATAAATAGTCAATGAGAACTAATGGTACTATAAACTCAGTGTTTTCCTTAGCCTTAATACTGCATATCATGTACATTTAGTAGAATTCATTTATAAGATAAGAAAGGATTATCTAGAAATGCTTTGTATGTGTCTCATCCTAAGGTACACAAAAAATACTTTGTGAGATGAAAACACACCTGACTACATTTTAAAAAGGAAAACAATTCAATATTATTAAACTATCATTATCATTTCATCTTTCTATATGCTATTTCACTACATACTCAATAATAACATTACAATCTACCAGACTCTAAAACAGATTACTCTATCAATGCAAATACATTAGTTTGTTTTTTAGTGTATATCATAAAGCATAATAAAGTATCTCCAGCTGGGTAACTTTATAAAGAAAATAGGCCCATTTAGTGCATATTCTGGGAAGCTAAAGATCGGAACATTATGAAAGAAATCTGATGAAAAGTTTTGTGGGTAGCTTAGTGTCCCTATCACTCCACTGGGGATCCTGTCTAACTATAGGAGGTGACTTCTTCAGGTTCCATATCCCCATGCTGTGAATCACAGCTAAACTAAGTTCATCCCCATTGATTCTAGGAGGTCTTCCTTATCCCAAATCTCTGTCTTGTTGGAGAGTTCTCTTAAAGCATATTAAAATATAGCAGAAACTAATTTTTAAATTGGTTGAACTGGTAAATTGATGCCTAATGACTGGCAGTGCATGTCTAAAATCCCCCATACTTAAGGAGTTTGCCCTAGTTCCCCCCGCCCCTTAGCAGTAAAACACTAAGCAACAGTGACTTGTGAAGAAACTGTGTATTTTAGCTTATAAGTTATAGCTCATCACAGAGGAAAAGGAAGGCAGCAAATTAGGACAGAAACTGGCAGCAGAAGTCATGAAGGAACATTGCTTAACAAGCTTGGTTCCTCTTTCTTACTAACTTATCCTTCTTATACAGCCAAGGACATTTACTCAAAAATGGCAAAGCCCATAGTGGGCTGGGCACTCTTACATCAACTAGTAATCAAGAAAATGTCCCACAGACATGCCCATGTGCCATTTCGTCAGTTGAGGTTCCCTCTTTCTTTGAGTGTGAAGTTGACAACTGAAGCTAACCATGATAGGGGCTGAAGAAAGACAATTCAAAGTTCGGGTATTCAAGAGACAATGTCTCTCAAAAAATCTCAGAAGATTTTTTTTTAATAGCCAAGGATATGGCCTATAGATACAATCTTGGCTAGCAGGCATAAGACTCTGCATTCAATCCCCATTACCATACATACAAAGACATTATTAACTATGAGTGGATTATTTTATTTTTCAAACAATTAACTTGGTATCATATAAAGATTTACAGAAGATCAAGCAAATCAAACCTTCAACATGGAAGGTAGGGTTGAATGAATTCCTCTTATATGAGGAGTTATTGGCAATGGCTGCTAGAGGACAGTCAGTTTTATTCAAGTAACTGAAAAGTTGCTCATGTTCCAATATTCCAGTACATGGTCCTATACCTATTTATACACAGACAGCAATGAACAGATTCTGTGGTGATTTTTAAAAGTGATAAAATATGAAGCTGAGGGGGAAAGGAGATAGGAAATGACAGGAATAATTATAGGGGAGAGAATGGGGCGATCCAATCTAAACCTAATATAAGAATGAGTGAATATTAAATAGAATCAATCAGTCATTTTGATCATTAGGAATATCACCAACAAAATAATTTCTACAATCTTTTTCTTGGGGAACTACTAGCCTTACAAAAGAGCAAATAGAAATTTTGATTATTTATTTTGCTCCGTATTTCTTTTCTTTGCATAGTTCATGGAAAAAGTTGATAACCACATAATTTCTTCTTAAATATTTTTAATTCACTATATTGTATTTATGTATACATATTTTTCCTTCTTGTCTATATAAATGACACTTGTGTACAGGTTCCCAAAGAGGCCAGCAATGAGTATCAAACCTCTGAAACTAAACTTATTGGCAGTAGCCAGCTGCTTAATGTGCATACTGTGAACCAAGCCTGAGTCCTCTGCAAGAGCAGCAAGTAATCTATTGAGCCATCTCTCAAGCCTCTGATATAATTTCTGAATAAATTAATCATTCAGTTAATCAAGCAGTCAATAATCACTAACAATGCTTGACTTAGTGCTTTCATAACAAGAAATCTCTCTGTCAAGCCTTGAAACATCTCTATGCTATACATACTTTTGATTATGTAGGAGACAATAAAAATAATAAGGCAAAGCTAAAGAAAGGCATTTATCTTATCATATAGTAATTGCGGTTAAAGAAATTTAGGATATACCAACTCAGAAAATATGTTTCTACTAGGAAATTAAAATACATAAGATTGTTACATTACAAAGCATTTAAAGATTAGTTTGCTAGCAATTTCTTTCTATAAGTGTATTTTTTTTCAAAAGTTTGTTCATTCAGGACATGTTGATAATAGACTCCAAATTCAATTTCCATAAATATTTGTCATATTTAATGTGTTCACTGGTACAATGAAATTCCTAAAATATGGAAACTGGTTTTGCTACTGTCATTGGAATGTGTTTCTTTCAGAATATTTCTAAATAACAATGCTAAGACAGATTATATATGTATTTCAGTTTAATAAGTTTCATCACTGAACTGAAAACAATTCAAATAAGCCTGTTTCCATATTTTTACATTTAGGTATATTCTTGGAAATTTTATGGCAATATTGAAATTATGGTTGGACCACATTTTTTTTCTGTGTTGGGAAAAACGCCTTGTGATGTTGTAAATATAGTATGTTAGCCCCATAATTAATTACTATGCCTTACAAAGTAAAATAACCTTGTTAAGTACCAGAAAGAGTAAATGCTTTACCTTACATGACAAAGTGGATTTTATTAGTATGATTAAGTTAGGCATCACATACAGGAACATACACAACATAATAAGAAGCTTATTAGTAACAGTTCCATGTCCTTTGCTATGGTTAATGTGACATGAAACTGAAGCTTAGTCATTTAAGGTGGGTTATCCACAGGGGAAATGTCATTGTGACTATCCTTTCCTATGTGGAAGATACAGAACATCAGTTTGCTGTAGTGGTAGTTGTGTGGTCCCTTTTATGAGTGATATACCATGTAACTCAGGTGGAATTATCTTCCCAGAGGGAGTGTCAAAGTGAAAATCCAGGTGGGGAAAATACTCCTGGGATTGTTTTCTTCTATATCATGAGATAACACACATCCTTAATAAACTGAGTCCCATCACAGAATTAAGGGGATGGCTACTGAAACAGTCTAAAAGCTAGGGGATATATTGAAATCACTGTAAGCAAAACATATGAAAGAGGATTGTAAAAAAGCTGTAATAGCTATTAGCTGGGTATAAGGCTAAAATGAACTTGAAATGTCTACAAGGCGAGAAATTGCACAGATAAAGAAGGAACTTCAAATAGGAATTAGGAAATAGTAAACATGTGAGAGGCATCTTTCACATTTACCTATGATTTAGCAGTAAAGGTAGATAACTGAGAGGATGAAATGCAAGTGTTAGCTTGTTATTTGTTATAACAAGGAGAGCATAAAAGAAACCAGACAAAGGGACCTGTCCACAGCATTTGAAATTAAATTTGAATCAGGACATCATTGTGTATTCCTGTAATCTTAGTACTTAGGAGGCTAAAGAAGGATGATTTCTGTAAGTTTGAGGACAGTCTAGGGTACATAATTAGTACCTGGTGAGTCAGGGGGTACATAAACAAGACCTTTCATAAACAAACAAGCAAACAACAAAAATACAAATGTGATAGCATTTTACTGAGCAAAAATTCCAAAAAGGGGGAAAATAAATGTCAGAAAGCAAAATTCTACACTAGTGAGCTTCTGGAAGTTTTCAAAGCCTGCCCAACAGTTTACAGTGGATAACTATTACAGAGATACAACTAACTACCACTGTACATCTTCACATTTACACTGGAGGTACTCTTGTGGCAGAAGGAGATTTCTTAAGTAGGAAACCACCTCTCTCCTATCAGACGGCCATGGTTGCCTGAAGGTTAGAGTCACACAGAATCACCAGATGCACAACGCCAAGTTTAACTTGATTCCTGGAGGCTTCCAAGAGTATCATGGGCAATGGGCATCAGAGGATAAACATAGAGATAGAAAAGTTAAGGTGAAAATGATTAAGCTTGTACTAAGGGTGAGAAATTATCCCCCTTCAAATATATTAGATCCTCTCTCACAGAGGTTTACAGGACATGTATATATTGCTAGGACACATCCTATATAGCAATGCTGGTAAGTTGTATCTGAAGATGTGAACCAGAAACTCAGTTTGTGTGGCTGAGGTAAAAGAGGTAGCGGTTTGGCAGAGCTCAGTAAGACCCAAGCTGTGGGGGCTGGGTGAGATGGCTGTTGGTGGTGGTTGGTCGTAGCACAGGCCGCAGCACTAGGAAAGGAGCAAGCATGGATTTCTAAAATTACACACAACCGAGTTTGTCAAGATGGAGATAGTTGATCCAGTTCTGGGCCATGTTAATAGCCAGGTTTGTCTGAGAAAGAAACCAGATATCTCACGGAGAATGATTATAGATTACACGGAGATAAACTTCACAGTGCTCCAAACCCATGCATCTGTAGCAAGTATTAATTTTTGATGAAACAAATGATAGCATTTTAATAATACCCAAAAGGGCATTATTAGACCTCCTTGATATATTTATTATCCCTATAGCTTCTGAATTCCAAGAAAAACTTTTACTTGCCAGGAATAGATGGTCAGATTTGCTGTAGAGCCTGTGAAAATTGCTTTACTATACAATGCAACTCTCTTAAGTATACACACACACATAAGTGCAGTTAAAGGAGCAAGGAAAAGAAATCATTGTACACAGGGTGGAGATATAAGGCACAATTATGACATTCTTGGAAGTTTCATGCTTGACTCAACACAGAAGATTTCCAGTGAAAATGGTTATGAAAACCATGGAACACTCTATGCCTATACGTGTAAAAATGACAGTTAAATGCAGGAGATAACCTACATGAGGAGAATTGCCTTATTGCCAAATAAGGTTACTTAATGAAAGTATGAATGCCAATTGTGAGTTGCCCAGATGATTTCCCCAAGGATCCCATACAGACTATGGACCCAAAAAACTCAAAGTAAATCATTACTGGTAAAGATTCATTATATTCTGATTGCAGGATAAGGAGAAATCTGGCTGGGCCCTAGCTCAAAGCTTCTTACTTAATAAAGAGTGTTCATGTTACTAGAAGGTGTTTTGCAGTCTTCTGAGGAGAATAGTTAATGATCCTGCCCAGCTATAGACCCTGCATGTTAAATCTACCAGCATTTCAGGCAAGGTGATCTCACTGATTAAATAATGGCACAGTTGTTACATGTGCAACCACCTATGTTCTTATTAAATTTAAAGCCTGTTTCAAAGAAACAAATTCACATTTGTTATTGTAAGCTAGGACAAAACTATTTGGCTGGACAATAGGCCATTCGAGTAATGTTACTGATATAGTCTTTGTTAAAAAATGTGTTCATGGTATTCCTTTTAAGCAAATATTACTTGCTTGTACCATCAAATTACTAGTACTTTTAAATATATTGAAAGCAAGCATATTTTTATAATTGTTGCTAGCTAATGACAAAAATTGTTAGAAATCAATGACTATTATAGCAAGATGCCATTGATCTTGCATCATAACATTCAGAAAAATTATATATTGATATCACTCCATCCAGACTCAGGGATCAAAAGAATCCCTGGGGAAGATTGTGTCTATTACTATTCAAAAAATACAATCATTAATCTTCTCCTGCCTTCATGAGCTGCATGAAATACTGTTCTCATGACATATAGTCATAGCTGGTTCTATAATATATGAGTGGTGGAAAGTTGACTGGACATTTATGTATGAGTCATCACTCACACTAGGGGTTGCCTTGAAAGTACTCTGACTGAGATTCACCCATGCTCATGATAGTTAAAACCCCTCACCCATGCTTCTAGAAGTATAACCAATAACTTATTCGTTCAGAAAAGTGTATTTTGGTGACACCATTTCTTTGGTCTGTTGGTGACCTGTGAGTCATAAGTAAGCATTCTATTTGATCTTATTATAAAAAGTCATGATACTGGAAGGCTAAACATTTTTTAACACACTCAAAATTTAAGTTTTTTCTTAGTTTACCAAATAATCTTCAGAAATTATCTTAAAGCAGAGCCTTGAACAATGTATGGTGACGACAAGCACCCCTTTTTGATCTCTTGTGAAAAGGTTTACATGTCCTGAATAAATATGATAGATGGGTCTCCTCAGACATGGTGGTTTTCAGTGAAATGTCATACTTAATCATCTGAACAGGTGCAGATATTCTTATGATCTTGTCTACGAAGAATGTGAAAAGACAGGAGAGGAATATAACCCAGTGAGTACTCATGACATAATCTGCCTATCCATCTGCAGGTGACAGGAAATATATTAAAGCTGAGAAATGGTCAAAATAGGTAATGAACAAATCATATACATTAAATATTATGTTATGACTTCAAAGTATTTACCAGGTACTAGATAGAGCGCATAACTTCTGTTATATTGGACATAGAGTTTTGAAGGTATTGAATCCAACACTAATGTTCAGTAATCTACAATGGAGTATTCTTCCCTTACAGGTATTAGAGAAAGTAGCTTATTAATTGAAGAAATAACAAACCTTTGTTTATTTAAGTCTCATTTAGGGGGTTTTAGTCATTGAATGTCTTATTACTTCCACTGGGAAAAAGAAAAAAAATGCTATCTTTAACAGAGAATCTTATAGGGAACCACACTTTAAAAATTATTTTATAATTATTTGATATTGATTTATTACTTTTTTGTCATATTATTCTTGATCCATAGAACTTTTAGAATAATAACTACTATGTATACAGCGAAATTAAAGAATTTAATTGGTTAAGCATTTTACATTATGATCAGAAACTGTGTTTATATCAGCCTTCCTAGATGTGAAGTGAAAAGCAAGAGACAATGATGAAGGTTAAGAGCTGTTAGCACACTTGTAACACTCAGAAGATCTCTACCAAAAGACATGCTGAAAATTTTCACCACATTGAGGTATTAAAAGTGAACATTTAAGTAGAAATTCTTATTAGTGATTAGTTTCTGAAAAATTTAATCATAGTCTACAATTCGTTATCTGATATAACAGCAGATATGTTACTGTCTTTACATGCTCCTCTATTAGATGCACTGCTCTCCACTGGACTCTGCAGTGTCCAGACCACCAAGAAGATGCCCATCAAATCTGGGCCCTAGACCTCACAGTCTTAAGATCATTCGTTCTAACAAATCTTTGTATTTATAAACTACCTCTGAGCCAGTAGTGGTAGCACAAGCCTGTATTCCCACCACTTGGGAAGCAGAGCCAGGCAGATCTCTGTGAGTTCCAGACCAGCTTGATCTATAGAACAAGTTCAAGGACAACCAGAGCTACACAGAGAAACCCTATCTCAAAAACTCAAAAGTAAAAAATAAATACAATTAATTAATTAATTAAATCTCTGGTATTGAGGTATAGCAATGACAAATAGGTCAAGGTAGCAATTGAATAAAAAGAAATCAGGGCAATTATTACATGCTTCTTTTTCCACAAATATCACACCTCTCCCTATCTACCCTTGCTGCAAAACCCCATTGAATCATCAAACCCTTTTCTTCCTCTCCATGCAAGAAAGTATTGAAGTGTACTGCCCTGCCTCTGTCCTTCCTTACTTTCACTCAGTAGGCCCACCCCACAACCCTAAAAGATCCCATGTCTCTCCTGCCTCAAATAGTTTCCTGTTTTCTTTTCCTCCTTCCCTACTAAAGAAACACAACACACATTGAAACAAAAATAGTTTTCACAAGGCACTTTATTATATTTTAATCAACAATGTCC
Source organism: Tokudaia tokunoshimensis (assembly GCA_036184795.1). Lineage (NCBI taxonomy): Eukaryota > Metazoa > Chordata > Mammalia > Rodentia > Muridae > Tokudaia > Tokudaia tokunoshimensis. The sequence goes on along the minus strand of BTHU01000023.1, from coordinate 126,876,268 downwards.
AAACATTCTTATATAGGTGTAATATTTGGTCTCTACAGAAAAAACCACTTCCTCCAACGTTTTGGAGGAGGTGGTGAAGAGGATTCTGGGTTTGGGAATGACTCAGGTGGAGACCCAATATCATTTGAAGTATGAGGTTCATCTGGGACCTCTTCTTTCGCCTTTTCTTGATTCTGAGTCTGGACCGTTTCCCCGGCCTTTTCTTGATTTTGCTTCTTTTTTGCCTTCTGCCGGTTGTAAAAGACCAAGATGGTGTGTTTTCTTTTCTTCTCGCCTCCAGAATTCTTTTCAAGTACAGATCGTACACTCTTCATTAGATTGGGGAACTGAGAAGAAAAGGGCACAAGTTAAAACAGTTTCAAGTAAAGCATAAAGTCTACATGATGATAGGCTGGAGAACAATATAACAATATAATAGGCTGGAGAACAAATATGTAACAGTTAATGACAGGAAAGGAGTAAGAGGTGAAGAACTTGGGGACGGGGAAGAAACCTAAGAGATTCTGACCTTTTCAGGTCCGGCTATTTCCACTCGATTATGGCAAAGACTTTCTTTCTGGCTTGAAGTGCTTTCATCTTCCTTGGTTGTGGTTGTGACTGCCTCATCATCACAGTCATGTTCAAACAGTGTGCCAGAACTAGAATTGCTTATAGTCTCACTATCCTCCGCCATGCTGTAGGTCCAACAGCTACTGTTAGCTTCCGGAAGCCTGACCTCTCATATATCCGTGCAGGACAATGAGAAGCCACGCCCTTCAGCCTTGATTGGTTGCCAAGACTTCCTCCAACCAATGGTATGTGGACTTGACTTGGCTGTCACAAAGCTACCTCATCTACAAATTCTATGAATTGCAGAGGGGAGCAGTTTCAATGAGGAAGAATTTAAATGGTATAATTAGATAAAGGGCTCTTATATAATCACACTAAAATAGTTTCAGAACGATCTTTAACTTTCACCACATCCCCTATGTCTCAACTATAGTGAGCCATATGGTACAGTAAATTCTTCTAAGGGATTCTCCATAGTCACCCATACACTTTTTGAGAATACTGTTTTTAACTCCTAGCAAATGTCCAACATTTTGTAACTATTTGCAGCCTTCTAAAATTGTGTCCTTAATTAATGTATAGAAGACTTGTGAGATATCTCACTCTTCTCAAATATTTCACTATAAAAGGCAACTATTCAGAGTGTATATTGTGGAACACATTTTCAGGAGATTTCTCCTTATCCAATTAAATTAAACTCTTTTGGTCAATATACCTAGATTTTGTCAATTATAATAATTCATTGGCTTTGCTGTAAAACTTCCATGAATATTTCCCTATAATGCTCCCATGATAAAAAATAATGACAGGTGTATAGATATCATCAGTATACAATGAAAACAATCTTATGGAGGTCTTATAGTGGTATGACATAAGAATTTCATATAGTACGCCTCCTTGCTCAATATAAGTGTCTAACTAATGTACTTCTATATTGACCATATTCCCAGATTTTCTCTTGATCTATCTAAAGAAAGGAAATAAACACCTGCTTTATATACTATCAATGGTAACATGAAGTTTTCCCCATTATAAGATACGTCTTGTGTTAGAATTCATCCTCATGAGTCAATTCTAGTTGAATAAATAATTTTAGGCCATATACAAGATTTTTGCCCTGTTTTAAGAAAATCTCCAATTTAATACTTTTCTCACCAAACTCCAATTTGTTCATTTTGAAACTTAGATCCCATAGATACAATGAACTTTATTACCTTCAAAGTCAATGGTGACTTTGGAGATACTATTGAATATCCAGTCTTAGGACAGAGACACTATATTATATTGTTCAATTAGATTAAAAAATCATAAATCCTATACATTTTGTTGAAGATGACAGAAGAGTCAGAATCAATGCTATGATATACTAAATGACAATATACTACTGCATTGTTTGCCTTTGGATATGGATGAGATATACAGTCAAAAAACTTGGGGCACTGCAGAAACTATAAAACTGAAAGGAAATAATTTGTTACAGCATTCAGAAAGAAGTATAGGCCTTCTGATATATAGGAGAAAAGGTGATGCTGGTGGTAGTAGTAGTAACTATTATTATTACTTATTATCATTGACTTACATTAAGTTTTCAACATTGTAGTAGCTTTTTAGAAAAAATACATAAGGCAAACAAAATACTTCATCTCCTACATTCTCAAGGAGAAAAGTAGATAGAGAAAAGAAGGAAAATGTCACCAAACATTATTTGGGTTACATATATGCCCTAGACAATACAGTTATTGATAAGCCTTTTATACTATTTAGCAGAATTTTAAAAAGATATTAAAGCTATGAAAATCTCATCACGTATGGGAAAAATCAAAAAAAAATTTTTATGTGGGACTTGGAAATTAATTAATTTGACATATAGAAGACTGAGCCATTAATTTATCTACACCCAGATAATGGATTTGATGAAGCTTTTCCTAGAAAATAGAAAAGAATATCTTTGTAGAAAAGAGAATTTATAGAGATATTAATATGTGGTCCACTTACCAACTTAGAGTAGCTGAATTCAGCTCAATCTTCATAAATAATTGGATGAAAATTAAACATGACCCAATTATAAAAACATTTTCTTTTCACTGTGATGAAATATGAGAAATGAAAGCATATATCTATATATTGATAACAAATGTAGAAGATATTTTCTCTTTATTTGTATAAAGAAAAACCTTCAAGGAAGGGACAGGGACTTCATAGCAATTACAAATGTGACTTGAAGCAATTTCAGAGTAATTAAGAACATGTTTATAACTAATAGGAGAAAATATCAATTTGGAATTTTGATATATGAGTCTACTCAAGTTTTTGCATGTGTAAGTAAACATTATACTTTACATTAGCAAACATGAATGCCTGGGTTCAATCCCAATCACTCACCAGTCACTTTTAAATGTGGTGGAATTAGATGTTAAGACAATACTGGATTATTACAAATTTTACATGCATGTACAGTGATCCCAAAACCTGAAATGATACTCTCAATCCCTAAAAAGAATTTATTCTTGTATTTTTTTTAAAGATTTATTTATTTATTATTATATCACACCAGAAGAGGGCGTCAGATCTCATTACGGATGGTTGTGAGCCACCATGTGGTTGCTGGGATTTGAACTCAGGACCTTAGGAAGAGCAGCCAGTGCTCTTAACCTCTGAGCCATCTCTCCAGCCCTATTCTTGTATTTTTAAACAAGCATATAATCAATGTTGTCTTTAAGGAAGTGAAGTCTCATCTACTCTAGGGTACATAAGAAGGTAACAGACTTGGGAGGTGTATGAGTTCCTTTTCTCAAACTACAAGACAGCTCATTCATATTAAATACATTCAAAATAATATTATATGTTTGAATTATTGTTAAAGTAAGAATGGCCATGATTTGAGTCAAGGAAGTCTATTGGAATTGTTTACATATTTCCCTGAATCAATGTTAAGCCTTAAAATCCTCGATTCAGCCAACCATCAGCTACTATCAGACCATTCAAAACATAAAAGCAAAAAGTATTTCTCTTTTTTAAAAATGACTGCTTAAATAGCGTCATTATCAACAACTAAATTTCTGTGATTTTCTGATATAATTGATCCAGTTCTACCAATTTAAAAAATAGATTTATCCATGCCTCTGATCTTTACCAAGCACCAGACACTTGGAAGGCTGAAGCAGAATGACTATATCAGTCTGGACTACAGAGCTAGATCAGCATTTAAATCATAAAATCCAACCTTGTAAGAATCTATCCTCTTCTCAATTTCCTTAGCTCATTTCTCCAAAGAGGAATATTTGCTAAAGTGAGGACCACAGAACAATTTCTCAATATAATTAATATGGTTTAGACTTGTACTTTAGAATTTTAAAAAAGTACCAACTATAGAGAAAAAGTAAATGCTGCAGATTTATGCACCTAGTCTTATGTTCTTAATCTATCTCCATCATTTAAATAAAATCTGATAGTAATTGAACAATAAGGATAATGATGACTTGAGAAACAACATAAGTCTTGAAGGCTATAAAGTTAACTATGGGCAAGAAATCAATACTCCCAAAGGGTCTTGCACTGCTACTCTGTGGAAAGAGCACAGGGTATGTAAATAGGCAGATCTAGATTCAAAACGTAGCCTCTCTTAGCTTGTGTGATCTAGAGAAGCCACTGAACTTTTTAAGAGTTCATGCTTTTATCTGTGAAAATGAGGCAAAATAACTATCCCAGGAGTTTGTTACCAAAGTTAAAGGAGATCAGCTTACTAGGATCAATGAAAATATCCAGCCAATCACTAGTATGAAGTGTTTGCACTTGTCAATTTTTCTCTCCCTTTTCTTCTTTGTAAAGTGAAAACACGATACAAAGAATCTTTCCTTATGCAAAAGCATACCTACAAAGGCTACTGCATTTGTATTACCAGGGGTGAATTTTCGAATTTAGAAATATTTTTTAGAAACTATTTTTTATGCAAAAACTCACTGTCAGATTAACAGCTACCTATAGAGCCTTTCAGCATATTTCTCTCAAGGTGGAGATTAAAATGTAGAATAGGACGATATTTTGTAGTTCAGCTCTAAGAAACTCTGATTGAACTGGGATTTTTCTGATTAGGTTGGTAACATAAAAAATATTATTTGGTATAATATAATATCTCCAATAGTAATATTACATTGAGTTGAACTTAAAATGCAAATAATAATGTATGCTAACTGACTGAACTAGGGAAGAAGTCTGAAACTGTGGGCTTGTAGGCCTTCTGAATCCAATAGTCAGGAGAGAAAGGGGGAGGGGCTCATAACTATCCCCAGTAAAGTAGCCTTGTCATAGCATTGAGTGCTGTGCTAGCCAGCAGGACTGCTAGGAACTATTAAGTTATTGCAAGCTGACTTAGTTGCTACTGTAGAAATATAGGAAGAGAATAAACAAGACAAAATAATTCAAAACTGTGAAACCATGAGTTCCTGAGGGAAAAAAGAAGAAAACTTGCAGTATTGTGATTTTTGAACTCCACGAGCATATCGTCCCAAGCATACAGTGTGCCCAAAGTTGAATACAAATCTCCTTAAGATGCCTAAGAAGCATGTTCACCACTGCTCCCATCTCAGTCAGCTTTGTCCTTGGCATCCATTTTCCCACAGTCAAATAATGTAGCACAATTTGAAGAACTGATTATATTTTCTAGAAGGTTAATCGGAGTTTTAATCTTTTACAAAATGAGTTAGTTTTATGAAGAAAATATTTCTGTCTGCAGAAATAACATAGATAATCATTTAAAAGATGTTATAAGCAAAATTGTAAAGTTAAACAAGGGTTATTAAACTCTGTAATGCACTCACAAAGTTATAAATCCACAGCTTAAAAATAGATGTAGTTCTTTTTCTAACTGCAGTTAGAGAAGAACAGACAAGCAATGCAGAAGCACTCTTACTAGGAATATTTCTCTTTACTTGACATCTGATGTAAGATATTTTCCTGGGATCATTATATTTTCTTCAAAATGCCTTAATAATAACTGTCAATGGACTGAAGAAATTATTCTTAACTATAAGTCATGTGTGCAGCATCAAGTGACTATAATTTCTTGCTCTAAGACATTGTGGTCCTATTTCATACTAGGTACATATCATAAAAACCCATTTGAAGGAGATCCATTTTCCCAGTGGGCTACATGCAAAGAAAAAAGCAGTGCATTAAACCAAACTGCAATACACTAAAATAATTAATTACTGTTATTTTCCTATCTCATTGCTTTCTTAATAATTATTGGGTCGGTCAGTTTCCTTGGAATGGGTGGTGCCTGTATTATCGTGGGCCTAAGCCTGTAGAATCAACATGGGCCAAGCTGAGGACATACTTGAAGTCAAGAAGAGTGGAAAATAGGTTGCAGGATCAGAGATTAAATGGAGGCTAAAGCAAGAGGAATCTGAAGTTAAAGAAACAGATGAGTGAGCAGTTTTTTTCTTTTTACTTTTCTTATTAGATATATTCTTTATTTACATTTCACATGTTGTCCCCTTTCCTGGTCCCCCCCCCCCGAAAGTTTCATAACCCACCTCCCCTCCCCCTTTTCCCCAATCAACATGCTTCTGCTTCCCTGTCCTAGTATTCCCCTACACTGCGGCATCAAGCCTTCCCAGAACCAGGGGCCTCTCCTACCTTTTATGTCAAACAAGGCCATCCTCGGCTGCCTCTGCGTCTGGAGTCACGGTTAACACCATGTGAGCAGTTTATGTTGAGGAAAAGGAATTTACTTAGGGACTTAGAAGGTAAGCTGTAGAATGCAATCATGGCATGGGAAGGTGTCTGAGTTGATAAAATTGGAACTGAGTTGACAGATGGGCTCTCTTTGGTCACTACTACAGTTTGGATATAATTTCTACATATAAAAGTTCATGTTGAAATGCAATACCACTTTTAGGTATGATTGGGCTATAAATATTGGCTTTCATTTATGTATTTCATTATGTGATGAAATTATGTATTTTATTCATCTGTTTATAGATTAAGAGATTAATATTTTATCTCAAGAGCACATCTGTAGGCTAGGGATACAGGAGATACAGGGATACTTCCCTAGCATGTTTGTTTGAATGAGAATGTCTCCCATAGGTTCATATGCTTGAATTCTTGGTCCCAAATTGGTAGACGGATTAAGAAGTGTTGCCTTGTTGTAGGAGGTATGTCATTGGGTATGGGCTTTGGGGTTTCAGAAGCCCGTACCATTCCAAGTTAGCTTTCTCTCCCTTTGCCTCATAGTTGTTGTGACCTCTCAGTTACTGTTCTAGTGCCATGCCTGCCTGCCGAATTTCATGCTCCCTGACATGATGGTCATGAACTCCATCCCTCTGAAAGTAGTTCTCTAATAAATTCATATTCTATAAGTTTCCTTGGTCATGGTAACTTACCACAGCAATGGAATGGTAAGATACCTAGCATGGCTTCTGCTATAAATTCATGATATTGTGATATTATAGGATGCCTGTATACATGAATGTTTGTGTCTCTATGTTTATGTGATTATTGTCTTTTTTTCTTCTGCTTATTTGTTTTGTCCCATTTCAATTTTTTTTTGTTTTGTGTTCATTAGATGCCTGTTTAACAATGAGAGACAGAAAGGGTATGGCTCTGGATGGTAGGAGCAAGTAGTGAGGAAGTAAGAGTACTAGGGGAGGAGAAAACATAAGCAGAATGTGTTGTATGAAAAAAACTATTTTAAATTTTAAAAAGGTATGAGTCTTAGTGGAATCTAAAAGACCTTAATATAAGCCAGTCTAACTATTGGTTTTTAAGTGCTTGTATGGATAACACAATAGATACACAAAGCTTAAAACAAAGTCAATATCAAAAAGAAAACCCCAATCTCTAGTACTATAATAGTCTTAAACCATAATACTTGCATCTAGTTAGGGATTATGATAAAAAACATTATTCAATAGTCTCAGTAAATTCTAGAACATAGTTAAAGCATCAAAGCTTCTGTCCAGACATATAATTATTCATTCTACAGAAAATAAGTTCCCAGGGATGGTACATGAAACAAAATATTTCCTGTAATAACACCTGTTGTAAAATCAATGACACATTTTGTCCTATCCCCAAGAAGCACACAGTTCAGAAGACACAGACAATTTAACCACAAAGTTTTTCAACTTCATTACATGCCAACAGTAACCATACATTTTGCTTCTTGTCTGTTTTTTTCAGTTCCCATACCAACTCAATATATTTATTAATAACAAAGTAACAAATCTGAATGGAATAATGCTGACTTGTTCTTTATTCACAACTGGTATGCATATGTATGTCAAAAATTGGAATGAACCAAACATCCTTAGACACTCATACAAGCTTTATGGCACATTATACATGTATGCTACTGATCAATAATATCTAATATCCCCAAATGTCCTTTTTCTGTTTTCTTCTTTTGATATAGGGTCTCATGTACCCTGCTTTCAAATAAATTAAAAATCATAATTCAGCCTCCTAAAGTGCTTGTTTTAGTATTTTTTCAATCTTAAATATCTACTGTATTATATTTTAAACTCCATGAAGACACAAAATGAGTTTGATTTGCCATTAAATCTCTACTACTAGCTTAAGGCATGGTTTTTAGTAGAGAACATGTTAGGAAATTTTCTGTGTTTATATTTTATGGGAAATGTATGTTTTATACATGTGTATGCAGGAGGAAAAGACTAGACGATAAGAAAAAAGGTAGAAAATAAGGAATGAAACAAGAAGGTAGAAGAAAGCATATGACCACGTACTTCCTTGATGGTACAATCAGTGTTATGGATGAATTCATTGATAATAGTTTGACCATTTATTATAGAGCCAAAACTATTTACATAACTATGCATAGATTTGTAAGTTCTATTTAAAATTAAATATGTAGAATGAATTATAACCTATAAATGTTTTGGAGCAGTTTTGATGCAGAGTCATTCTGACCAGTCATTCATTGACAACTCATTGTCAAGTCCTGTTGATGTTGTTTCTTGACATTAGTTGAAACTTTTCTTAAGCTTCCGTCATGGAGAATTTTACCTATGGTGTGATGGTTTCCCCATGACACATCTTAAATAACTTCCTTACAGGTCTCCTGACTTCTGTGACTCATCCAATCCAATTTCCTCAACAGTGATTCAAATTATAATATTGGGCAACACAACTAACTACAAGTTTACAGTTGCTTAAAAGTCATCCTTATCTTTGAATCTGGATCTCATCATTAAATCACATTTTATTTGAATAATAAAATGGTTTTTAATTTCTGGTTATAAATATTTGCCTATGGAAGAATTGTACAAGAATCTATTTAAATGATACTGAAGAGTTCGGTGATGTTATACACACTATATACATATTATATTCATAATATGAACATCCATGTATATTTATGTATTTACTAATGTATTTATTAGTATTTGCTAATTTTTTTTCATAGAAAATATCCTAAAGGACTGTTTCCACATTTAAAAGCATTTAGTCAGTTTTGACAGTACCATATCATTTGAATTTTTGTTATTTAAATATCCTAATTTCTCAGGTCACAATGTTCAAAAGTTATTTACTTTATATAATTACATGTTTAATTATTCCTTGTTAAGTAGCTGGAAACAAGATTGGTTAGCGATTACAGGGTAAAGGGAAATAACACTACTTGTGCTGAGTGAGTAGAGATTGAGGCTAGAACAAAGGTGAGCTAATGCACATTAAATTGTCAGGAAGGATATTCAGTTTATAAAAGTTTTATTATTCAATAAAAAGGCAAAATAAATTATGGGAAAGTGGTGGGCACTTTAAATTCAAAATAAAACTGTCAAAAAAGGAAACTAAGAAGACTCTCCCCAGTTTAAAGCATATGTGTTCTGTCACTATTCAAGAACTCATTTTGTGACATAAGATTTCAAACTTTCATTCATTTGGCTTTGAAATGGTCCTTTTTATCTTGAAAGGCTTTGCTTTAAAGGATAAAACTTACTTATAACAACCTCTTTCTCTTTTGTCATATATCTTCTTACCCATCTTTCAAAAAAAGTGTTCATGATACCTTTCTATTAAAAATCTTTAAAGGTTTTCCTATAACCTTTCAGATTTATTTGAAAAATTTGAACAGGCATTTGTTTTCAAAAATGTTCCAAGGCCTATCCCTTGCAAAGTTCTTGCTACCTTAAACTCAAATGTATATGAATAAAGAGATCTGTGATGCTTAAAAATACTTTGTGTTGTTTTTTGTTTCTATGCCTCTATGCATATGCTAGGATTATTGTTTTCCCCCTAATAGTCCACAAAGGGCCAGATTAAGCAATAAACCTTTTTATTCCCTCTAGAAAATCTTCCATGCCCTTCCTTCCAGGGTAGAGTACTGCCTAGACACTTTTCAGTCAAAAAATAAAAATAAGTATACTATATTTAATGTTATTGCAAGGAGAAATAATTGACATAAAGGGTAAAAATAACTTTATAAAATTAGATAATGTGACTTTACTGTAGAGTGGAACGTGATATCTATATCATCTACACAGTAAGATTTTCCCCAACATAAGGTATCCCTACAGGGGAAGAAAGCCATGCTGACAGTATTGAAAACTTTTGGAAAGCCACTCCATAGAGCAAATTACAGGTCATCTCAGCAGGGAAGAAGAACAGTAATTTACTCCATAGTAGCAAGGAACTGGTCACTCAATCAAGTAGGCTAAAGATACTGAAAGCTTTTCTTATACATGCTATTATATATGTAATATATATATTATATATATATAATATACATATATTGAAGTTTATGAATTAACTGATAATATTCTAATATCCTTTCTTCAGGGACTTGGCATTGAATTGGCAGATTAGTTAATCCTACTTGCTGTCCACTCATACCATTTACAGGAAGAAATGACATGTAACTTAGGTTCTAGCTATGGCATAAATTATTCACTCATAAGAATGTAATAATATTTTATTGCTTCTTAGTTTTGGGTGACATAATTTCTGTGTGTGAGAGAGTGCATGATACAGGAAGAAGGATGGCAGCTTCCCAAGCTTGATGCAATAAGGACTTCAATGGCTGGAGAAGTGAGTCTGTATAGGAAAGCTCTAACACTATTTATGAAAAAAGAGCTGAAGAGACCTGTGTCTTGGGGACAATCCTCTGTCACACTTGAATGAGACTATGTTTACTCAGTAAAAGCAGGAGAAATACCCATTTGTGGTCCTGAAAGGTGAAAGAAGATCAGCACTATGATGAATTGTATTATTTGGTTCATTGATGTCTAGTATCTTGAGTCCTTTATATATTTTGAATATTATCCCTCTGTCAGATGTGGAGTTGGTGAAAATCTTTTCCCATTCTGTAGGTTCCCATTTTGTCCTATTGACGGTGTCCTTTGCCTTACAGAAGATTTTCACTTTCAAGAGATCTCATTTATTATTTGTCTATCTTAGTTCTATCTTAGTTCTATCTTAGTTCCTGTGTTACTGGTGTTCTTTTAGGAAGTTATCGCACATAGTAAAGTATTCAGGGATGTTTCTCACTTTATCTTCTCTTAGATTTTGTGTATCTGGTTTTATATTGAGTTTTTTGGATTTGAGTTTGGTACAGAGGAATAGATATGAATCTATTTGTATTCTTCTACATATAAACATCTAGTTAGACCAAGTTAGTGTTAATTTTTAATTCTGTTGCTGAAAATTTTACTCTTTGTGTTGACTCTTTTGTGTTTCACTTTGGTCGTACTCATATCTTTCTACTTTACAGATTTTTTTTTCACTTTCTTGTTCTCTATTTTATTAGATATTTTCTTTATTTACATTTCAAATATTATTCTCTTTCCTCATTTCCCCTCTGAAAATCCCCTATCCCATCACCCCTGATCACTAACCCACCTTTCACTGATAAGTGGATATTAACTCAGAAGCTTGGAACACTTTCTATTTATTTAGAATACATTATACTCTTCTTCTAAATACCTGTTTGATGTCCTAGAAAAAGCCACCTTAGTAAATATTTTTGGTTCTTTTAATAGGAATGTGTAAAAATGTCCCAGAACCAACTGAAAAAACATTAAGTAGTAAAATGTTGGAAAAATTTAAAAAAATTTAATTTATAATAAATACCTGAGCCTCCACAGTGTGTGTATGTGTGTCTATGTATGTGTGTGTGTGTGTGTTTGTGTGTGTGTGTGTATCACATGACAGGGATAATGAGTCATTTTATTGGAAAAACAATACTAGAAATCAAAATATAGGGTGCTAGGTTTTTCTGTTTGCTCCTTGATTATGATTGTTTATGAGTCCTCTCAGTTAAAATTGGAAGAAAATATGCTTATTTGTAGTAAATTGTGCCCTTAATATATCTATGAATATTTTTGTATATAACTGCCATTATTCATGTTAACTAAAACATGAGCTATATGTATGGCATCCAAGTTAAATTACTTTAGTATTCTGCCTTTTTTTGTGTCTGCAACCTCCTATACCAGCAATGAGAAGCAGGCCTCCTATGATCTATCATCTCTTTGTTCAGTTGTTCAGTTCAAGTATATATATGCGTGTGTGTGTGTGTGTGTGTGTGTGTGTGTGTGTGTGTGTGTGTATGGTTTCAGAATTATTCAGTCCTATCTCCATGAGTTTGGAATAATGGTAATCAATAACATGTAGCATTTGTACTAACTGTTTTTATCTTTAGTTTTATAATCTCCACTTATTCCTACCAATTTTTCTGCTCTTGTCAGTATAATAATTGATAAGTGTGATAGATTTAGATAACATTGTTTGGAACTATATTTTCTATTTTCCCCAATTTAAATAGATTCTATGTGTTTTCTTGCAGTATGATGGCAATTTAATCTATGTAGGTTTCATTTAAAAATACAATTTGCTTCCAAATTCCCACCTTTTTCTTCTACCACCCCCTCTTAAATTCCCTTTAAATGTTGAATATATTAACAGTAGGTTAAATAACAATTTAGAATTACTCTTGAGCTCATTTCCTCATTTCTGATTTTTCTGTTTCATTTTGGATCAATTTCCATGTTCATTCTGTTTTGAAAGTCATTTGCAAGCTGAGTAGTAGTCAGCCACAGATTCAAATGGTTCGCAAGAACATATCCACAACTGCATTTGTACATGACTCCCTCCCATTACCTGTTCATTGAATTGTATTCATTTTACATATGTGAATTCCATTTTCTATACCTTCAGCAGAATAAAATCACAGAATTTTAATAGGGGTTGTTTCTCTTGGGATGACTGCAAAACTTGCATCCTGTTCTCCTGCATCAGTCTTCTCCTGAATATTTTGCCCTAGGCATTGTCATGATTAATTAAAAAATGAATGTTGACAATATTTTCTACTTCTCTTGTGGTTTTTATTTGAGGAGAAAGTTATGTATTAATTACTCCTTTTTGTACAAAAAGGAGAGTGTTTTCTAAAACTGAATCAGCCCATTTGTATATTTTTCATCAATTTCTGCCCCAATTTCATCTTTTCAAAATACATTAAGGATTATTATGTATGAAATTACATTTAGTTTTTTAAAATGGATTAACAAATATATATATATACATATATGTATGTATATATATATACATATATACACGTGTGTGTGTGTGTGTGTGTGTGTGTGTGTGTGCACGCACAGGAGTAAAGAGAATGCACTTTATAATAAGTTTGCTGTGTATATATTGGAATAGTGCATATCTTTTTAACCTCTGTACCTAATGTTGAATTAGTCTGCCAATCCTAGCCTTCATGATCCCCAATGTTTTCAATGATGTGTAACTGTGTAATAAGCATTGTGCATTTAAATAATCATATTTCTGTTACTGGAAAAAACAAAAAGAGTCAATGGCATTTTGAGAATTTTCATTTCATTCTAAGAAACATAATTAACTTTACAAAGTCAAATTTCTGTAGCCATGGTTAAATTTTTGAATGTGGTAGGTTCACTTTATATTTTAGCAAAGTACATATTTCAGTCATAAATAATTTTTAAACTACAGATTAAAACACAAATTATAGGTTTATATCTAATTTTGAATGACTTTAATAATAGTTTATAATGGAAGATTGAGGTTTAGTTGCTCCATGCATTTCATTTCTTAATACCCTAATGAGAACATGGTGCAGATGAGTGTGCAATGGGTTGCTGGTATTTTTCATTAGAATATTTAAATAAAGAAAATGAACAACAAGAAAAGCAAAACCTTTCAAAAGTTCTGACTGGAGAAATACTACAAAGAGTCAAAGCGCTGAACTGCTTTTCCCTTTGAGACATGAGCCTTTCTGTCACTTCTGGCAAATTTTTCTCTGTGTCTAAGTCAGTCAAATGGCAGGCTTAAAAACTGAAAGCTAGTACCTTTAACTAGTGTGAAATATATATATATTTCTCACTATAGAATGAAGAAGAAAAACAAAAGGGAAGCTATTTAATGTGAAGATGCCTTGAAGGCCCAAATCACAAGAATACTTCAGTGTTGATTATGTTTCAAGTGCTGCTCCTTTTAAACTTCCATTTCACTTAGTATGGTTTATAGTTGATGCTAGTACAAGGATAGATTTTAAGAAAAATTAAAAAAATTAAAGAAAAACTTAAAAATACATTTAGTTAAAAGGAATAACTATGTTGTTCAACATTTTAATATATATTTCAAAATAACTAAAAGAGGTCTAACATGGCCAGCGCATTGAAATTATGAACATTTTAGGAGAAGTAAGTTGGAATTATATTCCTTTGACCCTTTCATATTGTATACATCAAATTATTATACTTGGTCACACAAATATTAACAAATATGTATCAGATAAAATTACTATAAAATATTTGATTACAGCCTCATTCATTAATTATTTTACAAATCTGTACTTCATATTGTTTATTACATTCAGAACTTAAGGATAAGGTTGGAAACATTAAAAAGTGCAGAATGCAAGAAGAAACAAGCTGAATAAAATCTTGCCTTAAGCAACTTGAAACACCAAGTAGACACAACAGACTACTATGTCTTAGCACTTAATTATATGTCAAACTATTAAATACTGTTCTGTTAATTTCTCCAGAAAGCTCTGCCAACTAGGCACTCTTGCTATCCCTAATTCAAAATAAAGCTGAAGCTTACAGAGTCATGTAGCTAGTTGAGATCAGACAGCTAGTATGAACCAAGGGCAAGTTTGATATCTAGGAAGTCTAATTTGTCTTGAAAGTCTTCTGAAAGTCTGCATAAAATGACACAAAAATAATTCACTTGAAAAGGTTTTGCTCTTCTATCTTCTTCCTATTATTCTTTTTTTCTTTTTATTACATATTTGCTCTATTTAGCTAAAGGGATTTCTATCTTCTTTCTGTACCAATGAGTCAAATACTTAGAGGCAAATAGGAGTAAGCTATGTGTAACAAAGCCTTCTCACCTATTTAGGAAACAATTGGGAACAGTATCTAACAAATCTCAATACCCACCCCCATATTGCCCTCAGGTAAAAATCATACTCTTTCCCTCCATCATTGCATTAATCTCATGTTGTCATCCATCTCCTAGTCAATAATTCAGGATCTGGATCTGTGTTTTCTTTGTATAATGATAGTCCCTAAATGCTGGCCTACCTAGACAGATAAATATAAAAACAGCTTCTAGAAATGAACAAAATTTAATATTTTTAAGCTTCTTTCTCTAACCTAATAACATTAGAAGGTCATCGGGAAAGGGCGTTATTACTTTGGAGCCTGGTCTTCACATCTGAAACACTTGTACTTCAGTCATATAAGTCCTGAATCAAAGCCCAAAATGCCCAATTGCTTCACTTACTGTGCAGCTCAGATACTTCCAAAAAACTCCATTTTCTTTTCCTCACATATTTATTTCAGCACCATTTGTCCTCAAACTCAAGCTCTGCAAATGGATTTCAATGGAAATCAGAAGTCCAATCTTGAGTTTTTACACTAGAGCAAATGAACAGAACCATCTGTGATTCTTCAACAATTCTAAAACCAAGTTTCTGGGGAGGATTCAAGAGATGATGACACTGGAGTACCTGTGTATGCACTCTGATGAGTTATTAGGAATTCTACTGAGCAAGAGTCTGAGAATAAATGACTTGTTTGTTGGCTAAATAACTAGGTCACTTAAAAGAGCAATAAAAGCTACAACTAAATTATTGTAAATGATTTACAACATAAATGAATTTTAAAGTATTCCAGATTTCTTCATGGTAAGGGGTAAGGAGAGACTTTTAAAACACATTTGGGATATGGAAGGGAAGTTTTATTTTCTGAAATAATCATAATTTTCTTACATGGATGACAACATCATGAGCTTGTGGAAGACAGTTCTGAATACTTGGGATGAAAAGTGAAACATAGGAGAAATTGTTGGTCTCTGTGGATCTTACGTCATTCGGTAGTATACTTTGTCTACTCTACATTGCTAAGAGATATTTTTTAATTAAACTTAAAATTTCAGAAGCTTTCATGTTTTACAAACTAGAGTTTTAAAGAAGCTGCTAAGGTACAGAGTATGTTTTTGATTACCAAACAATCTGAAAGAACTCAGTTTATTTAAATTATTTGTATTCTTTGTTTTTGTGAAATGTTTTCATAAAATTTCTGAAAAGACTTTGATACATAGGGGCTTTGTATTCTTCACATTTTTAATCATATGTTTGGAAAATATAAAATATGGCTTTATAGTAAAAAAAAGCCTCAGAGATTTTAATGTCAGTTCTTTATTTTCTAAATCTGGATTTAATGTTTTACAGAGTCCTTAAGCATTTTAGAAGGAATTATTATTTGTAATGATTAAGGATTTCCCATCAAGTTATCTTAACTGACACATTATACATAATATGTTAGATTAAAGTTAATTCTATGGCTTTAGAGGACTGTTTCTTTAACATCATTCACACTCTTCAGAGGTTAGTAAAGTGAGGTAGGACAAGGCATGGATTAAAATCCCAAAGCACAACCTAAATTCCAGCTCTCCTTATACAAAGCCCTGGTGTTCTTGGTTCGTACTTGACTTTTCTCTCTCATAATTGATCAAAGATTAATGATATCTGAGCTTGGTTGTCTCCAGAGGTCTAAAAAGGCTTATTCTAACATGATCTGCCAGTTTTCTAATTCTTTCATGGGCTAGATGATTTCTGAACTTCTAATTTCATGAATTTCTTTAATATAGTTATATATACATTAAAGTTTTAAGAAGTGATATTATCATTTATAAATAAAATATCTTCAAATTCAAGTCAGGAATACCTCAAAGTAATTCTTTATTTCTGTATAATATTTGACAAATTTTAGTGCCTCTGTTTTAAAAATTATGATTATTTGATACTAAAATTCTTTTCATTGTTATCTCTTAACAGTCACATCTAAGTGTAATCATCTCTTGTGATGTTCTGTATTATGTGTCAATTTGATTGGGCTAAAAGATATCCATATCACTTTGATGAAATGATATTCCTGAATGAGCTTATGAGACTGTTTCTGCAAATATTTGCACTTGAATCAGTAGATGAAGTGAAGATCTTCCTTTGTCAATTATGGATGGTCAATGTTAAATCTGTGAAATGGGTTAAATATTATACGAAGGCAGAGAAAAAGCTATTTTCTGTCTCTTGTTTAACTGAGACACATTACTTCCTGTATTGAACTTCTGAGCCCCTAATTCTCAGCCCTTTGGCCTTGGAATAAAGTTAATTCATCACCTATCCTCATTTTCAGGTCTTCAGACAGACACTTCAGCTTAACAATGGATGTTAATAGTTATTTCTTTTCCTCCAAATCTCCATCCTATAAAAATCTTTCATTGATCTGTTTATGTCTATTTATAATTATGCACATATGCATATATTATGTGCATATATTTGTATGTATGCATGCATGTATCTAAGAGGAACTAGAAAATGTCTCTCTTTTTGTGTGGGGTAAATTTTTTTATATCCCTCTAATAAGTAAAACTAGACAGGGCTTGTAGAATGTCAGTTCCAAGATTAGGCAGTGAATGTCTAGTTCTTACTCTTACTCTTGTACTTATTCATACTGTTGAATTACGGTAGTTGTTACAAGCTGACTTATGAATATTGAGTAAATTAGAATATCATATAGGTTAAATAGAGACTTGCTTCATGTTATATCATACAGAAAAACAACAAATTAAGTAATTAAATAGTTAAAATAAAAAGTTTGAAAAGATAACATAGGTGGTTATATACTCCTTCTAAATATGATTCCAAAGGCCAAGTCAAAAATAAATGATTAACATATCTAACCCAATATAGTTAGGAATGTTAGGTTTTCATAAAGATCTAAATAACATTAAAAGTCCCACAGTCTTGCATATTAAAGGTTCAATCCCTTTAAAATATTCAATATCTTATAAAATTCAAGGTCTTTTAAAAATTCAAAGTCTTTTAAATATGGGCTCCACTAAAATACCTTCTTTCTTCGAGAGGGAAAAATATTAGGGCACAGTCACAATCAAAATCAAAATCAAACTCTACTAGTCTACTTGTCTTCTAGGCTACAGATGTCTGTACTCCACTGCTGCTGCTGTTCTTGGTGGTCATCTTATGGCACTGGCATCTACAAAACACTGCTGAACTCCACTGTAACTAGGCTTCACCAATAACCTCTCATAGGCTCTCTTCATGGTGCCAAGCCTCAACTCCTTTTCATGTCCTATTCAAGTCCTGGCCCATCAATTGCAACTGAAGCTGCGCCTTCACTGATGGACTTCTATGGCCTCTCACAGTGCCGAGCCTCAGCTGCTCTTCATGACCCCTTCATGCCTTCAAAACCGGTACCACCTGGGTGACTCTTACATATTACCAAGTCCTGCTGCAGAACAAGGTACAAACTTGACTATCTCTGGAACACAGCATCTTTGTGCTCTCAAAAAACACATCCCAGAAGATTTCAGCTCAATGATGCTGGTCTCTTCTTGCTCTCCACTAATTTCTTAGCTCCAGCTAACCAGCATCAATAGTACCAGTAATGCAAAGGTTTCATTTTAGAAGTTCTGGTATCTTGTTAATCACAGCTGATTCTTCAGCTCCAGCTAACAAAAACCATAGAATCTTAACAATCAAAATAGCAACAGTCCTGATAAGAGTCTTTAATCTTCCCTCTGAAATTTCATAAGCCAGACCTCCATCTTCTGCACTGCTCTCAACATTATCTTCCAAGCTCCTACACAACATCCCACATAACATAATTCTTAACACTGAATTAATCTTCTAGCCCAAAGTTCCAAAGTCCTTCTACCTGCTTCTTTTTCATAAAACATATACAATGTTTAAAAGAAAATTGAAAAATTGTATAAGTTTATTGAAGACAATAGGTCTTAATACCTATGAAAATCCTTTTACATATCAATATCACTCACGAACATTTTCAAAAAGATTAATGAGAAGAAAATGTTATAATAGTGCAACCAATAAAGGTAATTGCCCTTGAATATGCAGATTCAAAGATGTGTCATAGGGAGTGCTCACCAAGATTCTATGTATTTTCCTATATTTTATAGCTTTTCTCATAATTAGATTGGGATAGGTTCAAGACTATGACTAACTCTGGGCAATAAGATGGGAGCAGAAGAGACATATGTCACTACCAGTCTGAAACAGCTTTGCTTTCTTATAGCATTTTCATCCTTGTCTTCTGTTTCAGTGACCTCGAAATCTTTGTGTTAATAAAGAAGTAAACAGGATATTCAGGCATTGCAGAGAGGAGTCTCTGCACATCCAAATTGAATATTGATTTGTGAAGAAACAAACCTTTGTTGTTATGCTATTGACACATAATTTTGTTGCTGATTAGCCATGGTCTAGCATTACTCTGATAAATAAAAATGCCAATAAGCCCACAGTAGTATTTAGCTATTGTTTGAAGTAAGATTACTGTGGAAAAGATGTGATATTCACTAGTGTGGGAAACTATTCTAGTCATTTCCACAATTAATTTTCAGCAAAATATGAACACATATTTAGGCGTATGCATAAAAGAGCTTTAAAGCAATAAAATGTGTATATAGATATATATGAACAATATATTTTGGTCTTTAATTTTACCCCTAACAAGTTACATCCTTTATATAAGTTTCAAGACACTAGTTACTATGTACTAAAACAGTATCCTAATCCAATGGGGCAAAGTCAGCTATAATGAGCTGTGTTCTGTCCCTTGCCTGCTCCATTTTATGGCCCACAGCTCTGCCTGCACTTCCAGAAGCCTGCCAGCACCAGGGACAACCAGGTGAGACCCCTTCTCTGCCACCACCACTCTTCTGCCTGCCAGTTCCCTCTGGAAAGCCCAGCAGCAGTAACTGCAACCTGACCCCTGCATACTCAGTTGCCCTGTCTACATCTCTGCCTGAATTCCAGGAGGACTGATGGCACCAGAGACATCCAGGATGAGACCGCTCCGCACCCAATACCCTGACTATCAGGTTCCCCTATGGCGCTCTCAGCAGTGATGAGCTGTACCATGAGATACTGTTTTTCCAACCCACAGCTCTGCCTATATAACTCAAGGACTTACTAGTAACTTAGACAACCAGGTAAGACCCTGACCCAGGATTCTTGCTTTGCCAGGTCCCCTTAGGGCAGACCCCACAGCAGGAAAGTGCCTCCTGTCTCCTATACTCCATTTTCTGACCCACAACTCTGCCTGTATTCTCACAGGCCTGCCAGCACCAGGGACAAACAGATGGCTAAAGTTGAGATTAAGAAAACCAGCAACAAGAGCTGGGGAAATATGGCACCACCAGAAACCAGCAAACCTATTATTTAGCAAACAATCCCTGAATATCCTGACACAGCTAAAGAGCAAGAAAATGGCTTTAAATACAGTCTCATGAAGATGACAGAGGCCTCCAAAGAGGAAATGAATAAATGTCTTAAGAAATACAGGGAAATATAACCATGCAGGAGAAGGAAATGAATATGACTAAAATAAGAATAAAATAAAAATAGAAATTACCAGAAAATGGAGATAGAAGCAATAAAAAGTACTAACAATTCTTGACCTTAGAGCATAAGCTATTGGTGTTCTGTTCAGGAAATTTTCCCCTGTGCCCATATGTTCAAGGTTCTTCCCTAGTTTCCTTTCTATTAGTTTCAGTGTGTCTGGTTTTATGTGGAGATCTTTGATCCACTTAGAATTGAGCTTAGTGCAAGGAGATAAGAATGGGTCAATTTGCATTCTTCTGCATGTTGACCTTCAGCTGAGCCAGCACCATTTGTTGAAAAGGCTATCTTTTTTTCCACTGAATGGTTTTAGCTCCTTGCCAAAGATCAAGTGACCATAGGAGTGTGGATTCATTTCTGGGTCTTCAATTCTGTTCCATTGATCTACATGCCTGTGACTGTACCAATACCATGTAGTTTTTAACACTATTGCTCTGTAGTACAGCTTGAGGTCCGGGATAAGGATTTCCCCAGAAGTTCTTTTACTCTTGAGATTAGTTTTAGCTATCTTGGGTTTTGTGTTATTCCAGATGAATTTTTGAATTGCTATATCTAACTCTATGAAGAATTGAGTTGGGATTTTGATGGGGATTGCATTGAATATGTATATTGCTTTTAGCAAGATGGTCATTTTTACTGTATTAATCCCACCAATCCATGAGCATGGAAGATTCAAGAATTGACAAATGAGACCTCATAAAATTGCAAAGTTTCTGTAAGGCAAAGGACACTGTCAAAAGGACAAAGCGGCAGCCAACAAACTGGGAAAAGTTCTTTACCAACCCTACATCCAACAGAGGGCTAATATCCAATATATACAAAGAACTCCAGAGAGTCAAATAACCCTATTAAAAAATGGGGTACAGAGCTAAACAAAGAGTTCTCACTTGAAGAATATCTAATGGCTGAGAAGCACCTAAAAAATGTTCAACATCCTTAGTCATTAGGGAAATGCAAATCAAAACA
The DNA here is from genome assembly GCA_036184795.1 of Tokudaia tokunoshimensis. Taxonomy (NCBI): domain Eukaryota; kingdom Metazoa; phylum Chordata; class Mammalia; order Rodentia; family Muridae; genus Tokudaia; species Tokudaia tokunoshimensis. The sequence continues at coordinate 126,854,811 of BTHU01000023.1, read as the reverse complement.
ACCCTGAGATTCCACCTCACACCAGTCAGAATGGCTAAGATCAAAAACACAAGAGACAGCAGTTTTTGGTGAGGATGTGGAGAAAGAGGAACACTCCTCCACTGCTGGTGGGATTGCAAGCTGGTACAACCACTCTGGAAAACAATCTGGCGATTCCTCAGAAAACTGGGCATGACACTCCCGGAGTATCCAGCTATACCACTCCTGGGCATATACCCAGAGGCTTCCCCAGCATGCAATAAGGGCACAAGCTCCACTATGTTCATAGTAGCCTTATTTATAATAGCCAGAAGCTGGAAAGAACCCAGATGTCCCTCAACGGAGGAATGGATTCAGAAGATGTGGTATATTTACACAATGGAATACTACTCTGCAATTAAAAACAATGAATTCACGAAATTCCTAGGCAAATGGTCAGAACTTGAAAATATCATCCTTAGTGAGGTAACCCAATCACAAAAGAACACACATGGTATGCAGTCACTGATAAGGGGATATTGACCCAGAATCTCGGAATACCCTAGACACAATCCGCATATCAATAGATTTCTAAGAAGATGGAAGGAGAGACTCCTGGTCCTGGAAAGACTGGATGTAGGGGAACGCCAGGACAGAGTAACGAGAGGGGGTTGAATGGAGAAAAGAGGGAGGGAAGGGGGCTTATGGGACTTTCGGGGAGGGAGGAAATGGGAAAGGGGAAATCATTTGGAATGTAAATTAAAAAAAACTTAGAAAAGAAAATAAAATTTTAAAAAAGGAAAAAAAAAAGAAATCACAAAGGGAGACAACCCTAGAGTTAGAAAACCTAGGAAAGAGATCATAAAAAAAAAAAAAAATGAATTCACGAAATTCCTAGGCATATGGTCAGAACTTGAAAATATCATCCTTAGTGAGGTAACCCAATCACAAAAGAACACACATGGTGTGCAGTCACTGATAAGGGGATATTAACCCAGAAACTCGGAATACCCAAGACACAATTCACATATCAATAGATTTCCAAGAAGATGGAAGGAGAGACCCCTGGTCCTGGAAAGACTGGATGTAGGGGAATACCAGGACAGAGAAGTGAGAGGGGGGTTGAATGAGGAACAGGGGGAAGGAAGTAGGCTTATGGGACTTTCGTGGAGGGAGGAACCGGGAAAGGGGAAATCATTTGGAATGTAAATAAAAAAATATAGAAAATTAAAAAATAAATAAATAAATAAAATACTAACAGAGGGGATCCTGGAGATGGGAAACCTAGGTGAGAGAACAGGAACCACAGACTCAAGCCTCACCAATAGAATACAAGAAATGGAAGAAAGAATCTCAGGCATAGAAGATACAATTGAAGAAATTGATACACCAGTCAAAGAAAATGTTAAATTTAAAACATTCCTGATATAAAACATACAGGAAATCTGGGACATTCTGATAAGACCAAACCTAAGAATAGTAGGAATAGAATAAAGAGAGCATTCCTAACTGCAAGACCCAGAAAATATTTTCTGTTACACAGAAGGAACACACCTAAGCTATAGAGACAGAATTTCCTCATACTAAAGGGCAGGAAAAGGGTTTTCCAAGTAAACAGACATAAGTAGCAAGCTGGAGTAGCCATTCTAATATCTAATAAAATAGACTTTCAACCAAAATTAATTAAAAGAGACGGAGAATGACACTTCAAATTTGTTAAAGGAAAAATTCATGAAGATGACCTCTCAATTCTGAATATCTATGCCCCAAAAGCAAGAGCATTCACATTCATAAAAGAAACATTACTAAGGCCTAAATCACACATTGAATCCACACATTAATAGTGAGACCCTTCAATATGCTATTTTCACTAGTAGACTGCTTATCCAGACAAAAACTAAACAAAGAAATAATAAAATTAACAGACATTATGACTCAAATGGACCTAACAGATATATAGAACATTTCACCCAAACACAAAAGAATAGACCTTCTTCTCAGCACCTCAGGGAACCATCTCCAAAACTGATCATATAGTCTGTCACAAAGCATGTCTGAACAGATACAAGAAAATAGAAATAATCCATTCTATCTTATCAGACCACCATTGATTAAAGCTGGACTTCATCAACAGAATCAACAGAAAGCCTACATAGTCATGGAAACTGAATGACTCTCTACTCAATGACCACCAGGTCAGGAAAGAAATAAGAATTTAAAAACCTTTTGGAACTCAACAAAAGTGAATGTACAACATACCAAGCTTATGGAGCACAATGAAAGCAGTGCTAAGAGGAAAGTTCATAGCACTAAATGACTCCATGAAAAAATTATAAAGTTCTCATACAAGCCATTTATAAGTACATTTGAATGCTCCAGAAAAAAAGAAGCAACCACACTAAAGAAGAGTAGAAGGTAAGAAATAATCCAAATCAGGGCCCAAACCAATCAGTCATTAATAAAGAAAGTAATACAAAGAATCAAAAGAACCAGAATTGGTTCCTCGAGAAAATCAAAAAGATAGACAAAGCCTTAGCGAAACTAACTAAAAGGCAGAGTAAAATTAACAGAGTCAGAAATGAATGGGGGAGGGCATAACAATTGACAGAGAAAATCCGAATAATTATTAGTTCTTATTTTAAAAACTTATATTCTGCAAAATCAGAAAATATAAATGAAATGGATGATTTTAAGTAGATATCATTTAAATAAAGTTTAAGAAAACAATTTAAATAAACCAATAATCCCTAGAGATATCAGAACAGTCCTAAAAAGTCTTCCAAACACACACACACACACACACACACACGACCAGGACCAGGTTATTTAATTGTATAACTCAACACAATTCCCATCAAAATTCCAACATAATTCATTATAGACCTTGAAAGAACAGTACTAAATGTCATGTGAAGAAATAACTCCCCCCCCCCAAGGGTAGCTAAAACAGTACTGTACAATAGAAGAACTTCTGGAGTTATCACCATCCCTGATTTCAAGTGGTAATACAGAGCAATAGTAAAAAAAAAAACTTCATGGCATTGGCATAAAAATAGACTGACTGATAAATGTAATTGAATTGAAGACCCAGAAGTAAACCAACACACCTATGGACATGTAATTTTTGACAAAATGTCAAAACTATATAGAGTGGGAAAAACATCTTCAAATGTCACTGGTCAAACTGGATGTCTCTATGCAGAAAAAAAATGCAGATAATTCCATATCTATCACCCTGCAGAAACTCAAGTCAATGTCGATAGAAGACCTCAAAGTAAATACGAATATATTAAATATGATAGAAGAGAAAGTGGGTGATAAACACTTGAATTCATTGACATAGGACACAACTTCCTGAAGAACACCAACAGCTTAATCTCTATGGTAAATAATTTATGGGATCCCATGAAACTGCAAAATTTCTGTAAGGAAAGGACACCAAGGATAACATGGCAGCCTGCAGAGTGGGAATAGATCTTCATCAGCCTTACATCTGACAAAGAGCTAATATCCAAAATATATAAAGAAGAGGAAACGGGAAAGGGGAAATGATTTTGAATGTAAATAAAAAAAACTTAGAAAATAAAATAAAATTTAAAAAAAAAAGAAACTATCAATGATCCAAACAACACCATTAAAACACGGTACAGATCTAAACAGAATTTTAGACACAGCAGTTTCTAATGACTGAGAATTACCTAAAAATGTTCCATCCTATATTTGTTAGAATGACTAAGATCAGAAACTTAAGCAACAGCTCATGGTGACAAGGATATGGAGCAATGGAGACAATCCTCCATTGGTAGTGGGAGTGCAAAATTGTACGAAAACTTTGGAAATCAATGTGGCTGTTTCTCAGAATATTGTGAGTAGTTCTACCTCAAGATTAAGACTCTTGGGTATATACCCCAAAAATGCTTCACCATGCCACAATGACATTTGCTCAACAATAGCAACTTTATTCATAATAGCCAGAAACTGTTTGTGTTGTCTAGATGTCCCTCAACTGAAGAACTGATTTTAAAAATGTGGTATATTTGCACAATCGAATACTACTCTGCTATTAAAAACAATGACATCATGAAATTTGTAGGCAAATGGATGGAACCAAAAACGATCGTCCTGAGCGAGGTAACCAGACCCAGAAAGACACATGTGGTAAGAACACATTTTCAAGTGGATATTAGCCATAAAGTATAGGATATATATGCTACAATCCATAGACCCAAAGAAGCTAAGTGACAAGGAGTAATCAAGGTGGGGATGGTTGAATCTCACTGAGAAGGGAAAATTAACAACAGAAGTGGATGAAAGCAAGGAACTAGTCTGGAGAGGGAGAGGAGATGGAAACAAGAAGGATCAAGTGTGGGGAGGATGAAGGAAGAGAGATCTTGGAGAGAGAACTGGAATCAGTGAGGGAGGCATCTCTGAAAAGCTCAAAACCTAGGAAAATGGAATCTATAAATGCCAAGGAATCTATAAGGATCACCCTAAGACTCCTAGCAATAGGGGAAATGGAACCTGAAACAGCCACAACCTGTAACCATGCAAGACATCCAAGGGTAGAATGGGAACAACCACTCAGCCACAAAACCTCGTGAAGGGATTAAGAGGGAGCAGAAATTGAGGAAATGTCCACCAATGACTTGGTAAATTTGAGACCCATGCCATGAGTCAGATCCCATCCATGACACTATTAATGGTATTCTTCTATATTGGAAGACAGGAACTTAGTATAACTGTCATCCAAGAGGCTTCATCTAGCGGGTGATGGAAACTGATGTCAAGACCCACAAACAAACAAGTGGAGCTTGGAGAAACTTGTAGAAAAGAAAGAAAGATTGAAGGAGCCAAGGGGGACAAAAACAATACAAGACAACCTACAGAATTAACTGTCCTGGGCCCATAGGATCTCACAGAGACTGAACCACCAATGAAGGAACATACAAGGGCTAGATGTAGGCCCCCAACACATATGTAACTGAAGTGCTGCTTGGTCTTCATGTCGGACCCCAACTGCAGGAGAAGTCACTGTCTCTGACTCTGTTGCCTACCTTTGGATCCCTTTCCCCTTAACTGAACTGTCTTGTCTAGCCTCAGTAGGAAAAGATCAGCCTAATCCTACTGCAGCTTGATAGGCCAAGGCAGGTTGATATCTATGGGGCAGCTCCCCTTCTCTGAGGAGAATGGGACAGGGAGGGAAAAGCTGTGATGGGATGTAAAGTAAATAAATAAATAAATAAATAATTAGTGGGAAAAATAAAGATAGTAAACTTGCAAAACAAAAAACAAAACAGCAACAAAACTAGCATCCTCTTATGATAAATAGTGGTAATGGATACAATACCCATCTGTAATCTAATCTTTTATCATGTCTTTCCAATTTCTTTCATTAAAGTATCAAAATATGTCTCTTTGTCACTTGAACCTTTTGACTTGCTGTGGAAGAATATTATGAAACTGGCAGCATGTCAATTACAAATTTAAATCAATTTCAGAATTGATTGAGTGCAAGAGTTTGCTTGTAGTTGTCCACTGTTACCTTGCAAACATGTTCAGACTCACACATCACACATAGTTTTCAGGAGGAGAATGATACATATGATCTGTGTCAGTCTTCCATGATGTGATGATGCACACACACAGTACTAGACCATATCAGTTGAGCCTCACATACATATAAAGAATAATTGTTTATTTTTTGTAACACTAGCTTTTAATGGTTTTATAAGGCATTACTATAAAACACATAGCTGATAACTCATTTCTCTAGGAAAAAAAACCATGACCACATAAGAATCATATAGATAATTTAATATATGTTATCTCTTCACTGATGAAAGTAGGATGTGAGTCAAGATGAAGTTGTGTCAGTCTGTCTTCTTCAGAATGTATTTTCAAAATGTGCAGAAATATGTTTCCACTTTATTTTGTCTTTTTCATAGCATATTAAAGTAGTTAAGACAAAGGAAAAGTAACAATTTTAAGTGGTTGATATCTCAAAGAGAAAAAAAGTGTTTCAAATCTGTCAACAATATCAAATTTCCCAATTGTAATTAGAAGCCCTTAACATTTTTTTTCAAAAGATTGATGGCTTTAATTTGGATTGTGTTATAGATCTCTTTTGTAGTCTCTTTTGTAAATATCCATTTTATATAAGTGGTCCAGTTCACAATAATAGCCTAGAAAATTTGAATCTCACATACTCCAAAGAAATTATTACCTATTTTTATAACATTTTGGAATAACATACATATAACACATACATACTCAGAGATTTGTAAACTGATTAGGTATCTATGCTGTACATTTTCATTTCATTTTGCTAAGAAAGCAGGATTTATTAATACATGAAGATGAGCTGTTTTACATAGGAAATTCCAGATTATATTTCTCTCAAAAGAGATGTTTCAATGAAAAACAATTCATCATGTTAGGACAATGCAGAATTGTTCTCTAGATATAGTTTTGGAGTATGAGAAGAAGGTAGGAACACACCTGAAAATTAGAAGAAAAATAAATGAATACAAATAAACATGCCACTTATTCCTTGTTGGGAAGGCAAACTGATGTAGTCACTATGGAAATCAGTGTGGAGGTTCCTTAAACAGCTAGAAATAGATCTACCATGAGTATCAGCTACACTGCTGCTAGGAAAATACATAAAGGACCCTATTTCCTATCATAGAGGTACTTGTTTGTCCTTGTCGTAATACTGGAACACTTTCAGATGTCCATTAACAAATTAATATATAATGATAATGTATTATTTCATTATACAATGGAATATGATTAACCTGTGAAGAAAAATGAAATTATAATATTTGTAGGTAGATGAATGGAGCTGGAAATAATCATTCTGTGTCAGGTTACATAGTCCCAGAAAGACAAACATCAGATATTCTCTCTTATACGTGGATGTTATTGTCAAATCTTTGGCTATGCCTATTTAAACTGGAGTACGCAGGAAGGCAAAAAAACTGGCAGAATGCAGGTGGCATGGAGGATGGTTGGAGAATGATGAAGCAAGTATGATTTGATGGAGTGGAAGTAGGTGGGCAAAGTGAAGGGGGGAGTCTTGGGAGGGAGGTAACTAACACTAAAGTTCTTTTAGACAATCATGTGCAAATCTACTACTATCGATGCTTCCTATGTGAATTTATACATACATACACACAGATGGATGGATGGATGAATGGATGGATGGATGGATGGATGGATGGATGGATGGATGGATGGATGGATGGATGAACAGACAGACGGACAGCCAGACAGCCAGACAGATAGGAAATACTGGTTACCTAAAATGGTAGTGGGCATTGCCCATTCTAAACAGGATATACTATTAAATAAAATGCCTGGTGCTAGATATTTTCACTTTTTGGAGTTGTTCGTTGGTACTTCCCCATAGGTACTCCAGTCTTTGCAGCTATTGCCATTGTTTTTTTTTGGGGGGGGGCAGTTGGTCTCTAAAACTTAATGGTGAGATCCTATTGCTGAAGGCATTACATACTTGGGTATCAGAAAATAATGAAACCAACCCATCTAGAAGCTTCATCTTTCATAGTACCAGAAGGTGCTGTAAATGCTACCAGTGGAGAAAAAGCAATCCTCAAATTTACCCAGCTTTGAACCATCTAAACTGCAATAATGACCAGCTTCGTAGGATCATAATCCTGGTACCGGTGCAATGGGAGTAATCAGTCACATTCTGTTTGTATTATGTACTCAATCCAGTTTTATATTGGCATTTACAACATTATTTTAAATGATTCTTAAACTGTGCCATTTTCTTTTTTTACATTTGAATAATTGCAAAATTGAGTGTGTGTGTGTGTGTGTGTGTGTGTGTGTGTGTGGTTGTGAATACATACCAAAGTGTGAGTAGAGGTCAGGAATCAGTTCTCTCCTTTCAACAAATGTCTCCTTTCAACAAATGTGTCCTGGGAATTGAACTCAGGTCATTGAGCTTAATGACAAGTATTTGGCAGGGAGCAGCTTTGCCCCCAGAGTAATTATCTCTCTTACAGCAATTGTGGCATTTACAATACTTATGTATAACTATGTTCTTTAATTACTGAAAGTCACTTACTTTCCCCCATTCACTTAAAATAGTGTCTACAACACTTGGTTACATGTTTCATGTCATTCAAATGTGCAGGAATTATCATAGAAGTTTCCATAAGATGAGAGTAATCTGAAAATTATACTTTATGAATCTTTTGACTGGAAATCAATCCTTAGGGTAGTATTGATGTTTCATTCACTTGACCTCTGTGTTTTCTTTATACGAGGTTTAGCCTCATTCATCCTGCTTACCTGTTTTAACCATATCTAAGTGCTACTTAGAAAAGACAGCATGTATGTGCTCTAGATTTTCTCTAATGCCAAATGCTAATGGCCTGCCCTTTCTAAATTCTAGTGGAACTTTATCTCATGTATGCTATATGTCCTAATTTTATAGTTACATTTAATTTTGTCACATCCACAGTAATCTTCTAATGCTCTGAGGAAAAAAATCTAATTTAATGAGGTCAGATAGGTATTCACTATACAACATAAAACAATTGGAACTGCTTGGAGTTCTTGAGTATTTATAGTTCTCTTTACTAGTAGAATAATAAATTGATAAAGGATAGGGCTACAAGAGTGTATGAATAGACTGATAAATATAGTAAGACTTGACATACAAATGCAAAACCAGAATGTATGTTAAATGAGCTAAAGAGATCTATTTCCTGTCACATATTATTTGACTTCTTTGTCAATGATTGGAAGTATGGGAGGTAAAGTAGGACTTTCTATTACATACGTTAGCAGGAACATAAATATGAACTGAATAACACAGAGAAAGCATCAAGTATGGACAGGCAATTTATGATATCTAATAATCTATCACATTCCTAAAAGACCCAACAAGTTGATCTAGGATGGTAGCTCTTCTTATGACAGTATAATGACATTTGATATAAAATCAAAAATAAATTTCATCAACAGTGATCAACAGTGATTGATAAAGTGTTTAATTTTAAACAGGGAAGAGAAAGGAAGAGAGAGAAGGAAACTGGGGGTTTCTTATGTAATAGGGATTACATATGATACCCTATATGTTTCAAAATCCTTGCCCAAGTTAAATATTTATGAAAAAGAAATAATCAATTTTGGTATTTAGATAACTGCACAGTAACTCATCTTGAATAAAACAAAGTGCCATGTGCCACCTTAGGGATTAGAATTCTATCAGCCAAGTTGATTAGGAATACGGAGTCACATGATAGAACCAAAACATGTCAGAGTTCAAAATTCTTCATTTACCATAGTAAATTGAATTTTACAAAAGAAAACCTTAAGAATAAAAAAAATGGAAATGTTTGTATCAGACCACAGAGGTAGATTTTTTACAGCTTGGGAATGAATGATAAAATTTCTGACTTTTAGGCTAATGAAATATAACAATGAAAGTCATTATTAGTTCAATAAATATTTATGGAACATTGAATATTTGTCAGACACAGTAAGTTATGAGCAGTAAAATATGATCTGTAGTTTGATTACAGCGAAACAATACTCATTTTCCTGTTGGAGGGCCAGCAGCTAAATAACTTTATTAGAATACTACTTGAAAGTCCATCCAAAAGGGGAGTAACAACAAAGCCTTTGATCAACTTTGTCTCTATGACCATCCATCTTCTCTTTGTAAAGATTAACTACTAATATGATAATGCAGTTATTAATTATTTAAATTTCCGCAAGATGAAAAACAGCACTAATATTGTCTATATACTTGAGTAAATTCAATATAGGAAATATTATCATGTCAATAAATAAATGATATAAAAATTATTGGGCTGGAGAGATGTCTCAGTGGCTAAGAGTACTGACTGTCCTTCCAGAGATCCTGAGTTCAATTCCCAGCAACCACATGGTGACTCACAACCATCTGTAATGGGATCAGATGCCTCTTCTGATGTATCTGAAGAGAGAAACAATGTATTCACATAAAATAAATCTTCAACTATTGGAGGACCCTGCTATACCACTCCTGGGAATATACCCAGAGGATTCTAGGACACATGCTCCACTCTGTTCATAGCAGCCTTATTTCTAGTAACCAGAAGCTGGAAAGAACCCAGATGTCCCTCAAAAGAGGACAGAAAATGTGGTACATTTACACAATGGAATACTACTCAGCTATTAAAAAGAATGAATTCATGAAATTCTTATGCAAATAGATGAAACTAGAAAATATCATTCTGAGTGAGTTAACCCAATCACAAAATAACACACACGGTGTGTGCTCACTGATAAGTGGATATTAGCCCAGATTCTTGGAGTAGAGAGCCATTGTAATGCCTCTAGGCAGAATTCAGCTGCCTGCATTTCACCTACATGGAGCTGAGAAATTCCAGCCACACCTCCTCCCACCTGACAGGGATGTCAGAGCTCCTCTGGCATTTCAAAAGAGCTACAGTTTCCTGCAAAAGTTGCCATCTCCTGCGGAGTAGCCGACCCTGTGGAAGTATCACCTTCGTGAAGATCTGTTTTGGCAACATCACTCAGCCTGCTGGAGATGTGCTGAGAAGACTCACAGCTTTGGGAGGGAGGGTCACGCCCCCAAAGCTTATATCCCCTGTTTCTCCTGAGTAAAGTTGGACTTTGAACAGCTATGTTGTCTTAGCCCTGTGTTTCCTTTCATCGTCCTCCCCACCCATCCCTAAGTATCTTTTTCAGGTCACCGGTTCGCATGTAGCTGCAGGCGGCTACGCTTGGCATACCTAAGACACAAGTCACAGACCAAATGAAGTTCAAGAAGAAGGAAGAATAAAATATGGATACTCTGGTCCTTCTTAGAAGGGGGAACAAGATACACACAGGAAGAGATATAGAGAAAAAGTATGGAGCAGAGACTGAGGGAAAGACCATCCAGAGACTGCCCCTCCTAGGGATCCATCCCATATACAGTCACAAAACCAGGACACTATTGTGGATGCCAACAAGTGCTTGCTGACAGGAACCTGATATAGCTGTCACCTGGGAGGCTCTGCCAGTGCATGACAAATACAGAGGGGTCACTTTCAGCCAACTATTGAACTGAGCACAGGGTCCCCAATGGAGGAACTAGAGAAAGGACCCAAGGAGCTGAAGGGGTTTGTAGCACCATGGGAGGAACAACAATTTGAACCACCCAGTACCCCCAGAGCTCCCAGGGAATAAACCACCAACCAAAGAGTACACATAGAGGGATCCATGGCTCCAGATGCATGTGCAGCAGAGGATGTCCTTGTTGGACATCAAACGGAGGAGAGGCCCTTTGTCCTGAGAAGGCTAGATGCCCCAGTGTAGGGGAATGCCAGGACAGGGAAGCAGGAGTTGGTGGATTGGTGAGCAGGGGAAGGGGGATGGATTAAGGGATTGGGGGTGGGGAGACCAGGAAAGGGGACAACATTTGAAATATAGATAAAGAATATATCTAATAAAAGTTATTAATATCACATTATCTATTGTCTTATTTGTTTTGAATCTTCAAATTCAGATATATGTTCTACACTTATAGTGCACTTTTTTATCAAAACTTTTTCTTTTATTTTTATTTTCTATTCTTTATTTACATTGAAAATGATTTCCCCTTTCCCAGTTCCCCCCCTCCCCAACAGTCCCGACCCTAAGAGAACACAAATGCCAGCCCAAACTACTATATCCAGCAAAACTCTCAATTACCATAGATGGAGAAAACAAGATATTCCATGATAAAACCAAATTTACACAATATCTTTCCACGAATCCAGCCCTACAAAGGATAATAGATGGAAAACACCAACATGAGGAGGGAAACTACACCCTAGAAAAAGCAAGAAAGTAATCTTTTTCCAGCAAATGTAGTGTACTTCTATTCAAGTAGTTACTGACATGGAACATGGAGCATTGCACATAGCAAGCAAATGCTGTGCTACTCAGCTATGGAGTAGTCCTACACATTTTTATTTGAGATACCTACATTTCAAGTGTATAATAGCTACATGTGTCTGCTTACTGCTGCAATGGACATCATAGCCCCATACAGTATATTAGAAAAATCTGTCCTTAACATATTCCTAATAAAGTAATTAAATGAAATGCAATCACAAAAGAACACACATGGTATGCAGTCACTGATAAGGGGATATTAACCCAGAATCTCAGAATACCCTAGACACAATTCGCATATCAATAGATTTCTAAGAAGATGGAAGGAGAGACCCCTGGTCCTGGAAAGACTGGATGTAGGGGAATGCCAGGACAGAGTAACGAGAGGGGGTTGAATGGAGAAAAGAGGGAGGGAAGGGGGCTTATGGGACTTTTGGAGAGGGAGGAAACAGGAAAGGGGAAATGATTTGGAATGTAAATTAAAAAAAACTTAGAAAATAAAAAAAAAAAATCCCAGCCAAAAAAAAAAAAAAAAAGAAATGCAAACAGGTTAAATTTAGTAATTAATAAAGTAAAATAAATACATTATTAATAAGTGAATAATAAAGACAATTTGAAAATGTCTTTTTCATATACAATTTTAACTTCAATTAAGTATTCCTTTTCTCTTGGTTATTCTTGACATGCTCGAGCACATGAGGTCACCTGAGAGGTTAAATTAGAAGAAGCAGAGGAGCATTAAAATCAAATGTTATGTTAAATGCAATAGGCTTTTAATGCTTTCTGGCCTTTATTTATTCCAGGTTTTTATAATTTGAATTAAGCATTGTTTTCACAGTGGCAAGTCAGAACAGATAGCACCAGGAAGGGAATCTGTTTTTTTGTAAGACATTAGAGACTAAACTGCCTATTCAAATTAGCTCCTTTTCTAAATTGCTGTCAAGACCAGTTTTTCAGAACAGGCAAGTCATTTTACATGGCAGGAATTGTTAAGTGATGCAGAGCTTTGAAACCTATCACCTGTTCATCACCTAGTTAATAGATGCTCATCCTCTTTCACCTTGGAGAAATCCAGCAATGAAACTCAAATGTGGAATACAATTCACATTTCTGAGTGTAGTCCTGCAGGACATGAGTGATATCACAGATCATTTCATTAGAAAAATCCTAAAATTGTGATTACAATAACTATAAGTCAGCTAACAATTATAACACATCTGGAGCAAAGGGAGAGGTGCCCTAACATCACAGTGGACACTAGAAAAAATGCTTTTGAGAAAATTATTCAAGCTCATCCTTTGAAAGCTTTCCAACAAATATAAATTTCATATTGGAAGATGCCATATAGATATTTTTTATTTGTCTATTATGATTTTTCCTATATTTAATAGCTATATTACTACTTAAAGGAAGTCATTTTCCTTTTCTTAACATTTGCAAACTACTTTATTTTACTTCTAAGTCCCTGGAAGACAATAATTCAGCTTATCTGCTGATAACCTGAAATTAAAAATTTCCTTATTATAAAGGAGATCAATAATAAAACTTTATACACAATTATGGTTACAATGTGTAAAAGGGTATCTGTTCAAAGAAATGCAAACAACTATGTTCCTGGAAGCTAAATTTTAAATAATGATATCTAACTTAAATGTCTAACTATTTGAGGACAACCTTATCCATGATTTTGTAGCCTAGTGCATACATTTTACTTTCTGCTGTGAGCATCTATGGAGTGAGGAAGGTAGGTAAAGAGTCGTTGAAGGAACTAGGGGAAATCATGTAGGGAGATACCTGATTTTAACTCCTCTTTAGTGATCTGATAGGAGGCATGGAATAAGGGTGGTCTTCAATGGCAACAAAAACAAAAGAAAACCCACGTACACATGGAGGCTGAACAATGCTCTACTCAATGATAACTTGGTCAAGGTGGAAATAAAGAAAGAAATCAAAGACTTTTTGAAAGTTAATGAAAATGAAGGCACAACATACCCTAACTTATGGGACACAATGAAAGCAGTGCTAAGAGGAAAATTCATAGCCCTGAGTGCCGCCAAAAAGAAACGGGAGACAGCATACACTAACAGCTTAATGGCACACCTGAAAGCCCTGGAACATAAAGAAGCAAATACACCAAAGAGGAGTAGAAGGCAGGAAATCATCAAACTCAGGGCTGAAATCAATCAAGTAGAAACAAATAAAACCATACAAAGAATCAACAAAACGAGGAGTTGGTTCTTTGAGAAAATCAACAAGATAGATAAGCCCTTAGCCAGACTAACCAGAGGTCACAGAGATAGTATCCAAATTAATAAAATCAGAAACGAAAAGGGAGAGATAACAGAAACTGAGGAAATTCAAAAATTCATCGGATCCTACTACAAAAACCTGTATTCAACACAACTAGAAAATCTTGAGGAAATGGACAATTTCCTTGACAGATACCAAGTACCAAAATTAAATCAGGATCAAATAGACCATCTAAACCGTCCTATAAGCCCTGAAGAAATAGAAGTTGTCATTGGAAGTCTTCCAACCAAAAAAAGCACAGGTCCAGATGGTTTTAGTGCAGAATTCTATCAGAACTTCAAAGAAGACCTAACACCAATACTCTTCAAACTGTTCCACAAAATAGAAACAGAAGGAACACTACCCAACTCGTTCTATGAAGCCACAATTATACTAATACCAAAAGCACACAAAGATCCGACAAAGAAAGAGAATCTCAGGCCAATCTCTCTTATGAATATCGATGCAAAAATACTCAATAAAATTCTTGCCAACCGAATCCAAGAACACATCAAAACGATCATTCACCACGATCAAGTAGGCTTCATCCCAGGAATGCAGGGATGGTTCAATATAAGGAAATCCATCAATGTAATCCACTACATAAACAATCTCAAAGAAAAAAACCACATGGTCATCTCATTAGATGCTGAGAAAGCATTTGACAAAATTCAGCATCCTTTCATGCTAAAGGTCTTGGAAAGATCAGGAATTCAAGGCCCATATCTAAACATAGTAAAAGCAATTTACAGCAAACCAGTAGCCAGCATCAATCTAAATGGAGAGAAACTTGAAGCAATCCCACTAAAATCAGGGACTAGACAAGGCTGCCCTCTCTCTCCATATCTTTTCAATATAGTACTTGAAGTTCTAGCTAGAGCAATTAGACAACAAAAAGAGGTCAAAGGGATACAAATTGGAAAGGAAGAAGTCAAACTATCACTATTTGCAGACGATATGATAGTATACATAAGCGACCCAAAGAACTCCACCAGAGAACTCCTACAGCTGATAAATGACTTCAGCAAAGTGGCCGGATATAAAATCAACTCAAGCAAGTCAGAAGCCTTCCTATACTCAAAGGATAAGCAGGCTGAGAAAGAAGTAAGAGAAATAATACCCTTTACAATAGCCACAAACCATATTAAGTATCTTGGCGTGACGCTAACCAAACAAGTGAAAGATCTGTATGACAAGAACTTCAAGTCTCTGAAGAAAGAAATTGAAGAAGACCTCAGAAGATGGAAAAATCTGCCATGCTCATGGATTGGCAGGATTAATATAGTAAAAATGAGCATTTTACCAAAAGTAATACACAGATTCAATGCAATCCCCATCAAAATCCCAACTCAATTCTTCATAGAGTTAGAAAGAGCAATTCAAAAATTCATCTGGAATAACAGAAAACCCAGAATAGCTAAAACTATTCTCAAGAGTAAAAGAACCTCTGGGGGAATCAGTATCCCGGACCTCAAGCTGTACTACAGAGCAATAGTGTTAAAAACTGCATGGTATTGGTACAGTAACAGACATGTAGATCAATGGAACAGAATTGAAGACCCAGAAATGAATCCACACTCCTATGGTCACTTGATCTTTGACAAAGGAGGTAAAACCATCCAGTGGAAAAAAGATAGCCTTTTCAACAAATGGTGCTGGCTCAGCTGTAGGTCAACATGCAGAAGAATGCAAATTGACCCATCCTTATCTCCTTGCACTAAGCTCAATTCTAAGTGGATCAAAGATCTCCACATAAAACCAGACACACTGAAACTAATAGAAGGGAAACTAGGGAAGAACCTTGAACATATGGGCACAGGGGAGAATTTCCTGAACAGAACTCCAATAGCTTATGCTCTAAGATCAAGAATAGACAAATGGGACCTCATTAAATTACAAAGTTTTTGCAAGGCAAAAGACACCGTCAAAAAGACAAAGCGGCAACCAACTAACTGGGAAATGATCTTTACCAACCTTACATCCGACAGAGGGCTAATATCCAAGATATACAAAGAACTCAAGAAGTTAAACTCCAGAGAGGCAAGTAACCCTATTAAAAAATGGGGTACAGAGCTACACAAAGAGTTCTCACCTGAAGAATATCTAATGGCTGAGAAGCACCTAAAGAGATGTTCATCATCCTTAGTCATTAGGGAAATGCAAATCAAAACAACCCTGAGATTCCATCTCACACCAGTCAGGATGGCTAAGATCAAAAACACAGGAGACAGCAGTTGTTGGCGAGGATGTGGAGAAAGAGGAACACTCCTCCACTGCTGGTGGAATTGCAGGCTGGTACAACCACTCTGGAAAGCAGTCTGGCGGTTCCTCAGAAAACTGGGCATGACACTTCCGGAGGATCCGGCTATACCACTCCTGGGCATATACCCAGAGACTTTACCTGCATGCAATAAGGACACTTGCTCCACTATGTTCATAGCAGCCTTATTTATAATAGCCAGAAGCTGGAAAGAACCCAGATGTCCCTCAACGGAGGAATGGATTCAGAAGATGTGGTATATTTACACAATGGAATACTACTCTGCAATTAAAAACAATGAATTCACGAAATTCCTAGGCAAATGGTCAGAACTTGAAAATATCATCCTTAGTGAGGTAACCCAATCACAAAAGATCACACATGGTATGCAGTCACTGATAAGGGGATATTGACCCAGAATCTCAGAATACCCTAGACACAATCAGCATATCAATAGATTTCTAAAAAGATGGAAGGAGAGACCCCTGGTCCTGGAAAGGCTGGATGTAGGGGAACGCCAGGACAGAGTAATGAGAGGGGGTTGAATGGAGAAAAGAGGGAGGGAAGGGGGCTTATGGGACTTTCGGGGAGGGAGGAAACGGGAAAGGGGAAGTGATTTGGAATGTAAATTTAAAAAATAAAATAAAATAAAATAAAATAAAAAAAACTCCTCTTTATATCTCATCATCAAATTTCAATACACCTACAAATCTAATTTATCATACTGCTGCTACACCAGAGGTCTCATGGAACAAAGGAATAAAACCTAAGCTCCAGCTGTGCTGGAATTTCCACCAGGTTAAAGTCTCTGCTGTTCTGTGGGTCAGATTGGAGTCTGATAATCAACTACAAACTTTAGAGGGATTTTACTGGAAAGACAAGCCTGAAGGTCGTTGTGAATCCTCATATACAAGATAATGGCGTCAGTCCTTGGTCTAGCACTTTTTTCTGAGTTTATTGGAGACTCTGAGACTTCATTACAGATAAAGAATAGATCCATTATACTGCTGCCACAAGAAGGCCTGATGGCCTGTAAAAGGGACATAGCATAGTATGCCCTGTGCTACTAACCAGATTAATAGTGTTTAAGGAAATCATGTAGATTTATCTAATCTGTGAAAATAATATCTATACTTAAGCAGAAAAAAAAGAAATACTTTAAAATTAACTATTGGTTAGACAGTACTAACAGAACCAAGAGAGTAGTAGCTACAGGAGATGGATGAAAACCTGTTAGTTTTTCTTTCTTTAAATATAATTAATAACAAAAAACTCTTAAACCTTTTCCATTGTAGCATAATAAGACTGTGAAACAGCAATAATAACTTTGAATTTAAAGAACCATTTGATGAGTGACTAAAGTGCAGAGAATAAATGTCAGTGAGCACTCAGCTCAAATGGACCATTTTAATCACTCCTTTGCTCTCAAAGTTCAGGGACCATCACTGAAGAACAAGAGTGAGTAAAAAGTTTGCAAAACCCACAGGTCAGGGAGGACTGCGGTAAAAGTGTATTATGGATGTGACAGGACAGCTGTGGATACCTACACAAGACCTGTAAAAGATCAAGCTAGCTAATATTTCAACATAGGGGAGTTGCTCAGTGGGCTTCACTCTTAACTGAGGAGATATTGGTAATTAATGGCTGTTGGGGAAAGGGAAGGTCAGGTTTTTCCAAGGATAAGGGACCTGATTGGTTGCACATACTCCAGTGGATAACCCTAAATGTATAATTACATACAGGTTGCACTAAATTAGTTATAAAAAATTAAAAAAATAATAAGAAGGGACCTGAAGTTTGGAGCAGGCCAAGGGAAAGACATATGAAAGGAACAGGAGTGGAGATGATCAGAATGGTTTGTTTATGTGTATAGAAGTCCAATAAGTAAATTTTTAAAATCAATCAATGAAATGATGGAAAAATAAGATGATTTAAGTCAAATGAAGGGCTGGAGAGATGGTTCAATGGTAGAGCAGTACTGTGCTTCTAGAGAACCCAAGTTTGACTAGCAACCATCTAACTTCAGCTATAGGAAATCTGACATCTTCAAACACACACACACACACACACACACACACACACACACACACACACACACAATGTGTGTGTGTTTAAATCTATATATGTGCAAGTATACATATGTATTTTAACTAAATATTTTTACTGGAGAGATGGCTTAGAAGTTGAGAGCCATTGATCTTGCAGAGGACCTATATTCAATTCCCAGTACCCAATTATGGCTCACAACCATCTGAGACACAGACATACACATAGGGAAAATAGTCTTATATACAAAATCAAACACTTAAATTCTTTTAATAAAATGAAATATTTAATTAAATGATCAAGAATAAGAAAATTCTTATAAGATAGGTCATAAGATACTAAAGAGATGGCTCAGTAGAAAATGTCCTTGCTGTTCAAGCTTGAGGACCACAGTCAGATCCCATGCATCTATACAAATATGGACCAGATTTGACTGCCTGCCTATAATCCCCACACTCCTGAGGCAGAGGAAAGGGATTCCTGGGGCAATCTAACTATACTAACAAAATGATGGTCACTGAATTCACATGAGAGACCCAATATTAATAAAAAAGTTTAGAGAAATCAAGGAAAAATCCCAGTGTCATTGAAGGCCCCCATGTGCATTTACATACAGCGTACATGTGCACCTACATACATGTATGTGCACAAAAATATGTAAATGTGCATATACTTTCCTGTACCCCATACATATTAGCAAAAGAAACCCATAGACCGTGAACAAAAAAAGAACTAAATAATCCTTTAAAAATCTAAGGGATAGTCAGTATGTGGCAGTACACATCTGAGATCCTATCACTTTGGAGGTTGAATTAGGAAAATTTTCAGTTCAATGCCAGCTTAGACTGTATAAGAGTCTTCCAAAAGGACAACACAACTGTGATATTCTGATTTTTGAAATATCCAGAACTATAAATATAAATAGAAAAAGGTAACTTGCTCGGAAAAGTAACAATTAAATTAGACTAATATTAAATATATCACCTTTAATTGTAAAAACAAAAAGTAGTGGAAAGAAATGGGAGACCACCATGAAGAAGAAAATATAATCCTGAAATACACGCAAGCTGTAAGTCGCCTGTAAGATAAGATATTACAACAATCATTCCTGAGTAATTATTTCAAGAGACTAGACACCAATAAACATCTACCGAATTAGAACAGAATCCTTAAGGAAAGGTATAGTTATTTTTTTCTTTTTAAATTCTAAATATTTGGTCAGAAGAGATGGAAAAGCAGTAAAGAACAGTTATTATCCTTGTAGATTTGTATGCTCAATTCTCAGTATCCAGATGTTGGCTCACAACCATCTGTAACTCCATTTCCAGGGAATCTAATGCCCACCAGGATAGTACATAATGCACAGACACACAAGGAGGCCAAAATACCTATACATATAAAATAATAAAACATGTTTTTAAATGCGTATTAGTTACTTTCCTATTAGTTTACTAAAAACACCATTATGAAGGCAACTCATGGAAGAGTCTATTTTGACTTTTGGTTCCAGGAGGTCAAGAGTCCTTCGTGTTTAGGAAACATGGAAGCAAGCAGCAACTCTGTTTGCAAGAGCACGAAGATGAAGGCTCTTATCTTGATTTGCAAGTAGGAAGCAAAGAAAGTAAACTGAAAGTATGGCAAGAGCTTAAACTCTTAAAGCCCACCCCCAGTATCATATTTCCAATAGCAATGCCACACTTCCAAATCCTCCACAAGTAGTAGCACCAACTGAGACTATGGTGGACAAATCTCATTCAAATCACATTTCATTCTCTGGCCCCACAGTCTACTAGTCCAAAACATATGCATGGTAACATTATTGGCAGTAAAAAATTTGGTACAAATTTCTGTATCAATTACTTTTCTATTGCCATGATATAAACACCATGGCCATGGTAATTTATGTAAGAATGAATTTATTTGAATCTTTGGTTCCAGAAGCTTAATACTCCCTCATGGCAGTAAAGTGCAGCAGAAAACAGAAGAAATGCCTTAAGCTCCCAAAGCTTGCTGTATTAGTTACATTTGTTGCTGTGATAGAACACCATCATGAAGAACTTATTGAAGAAATAGTTTATTTAGTTTTACTGTTCCAAAAGGAAAAGATTTGTCATTGCAAGAAGACATGGTAGCAAAGTGGTAGAAGCAGGGTGCTGAGATCGCATAAATCTTGCTTGAACTAAAAGCAAAAAGCAGAGAGCATAAACTCAAAGAGGCATGGGTTTTAAACACTCAAAGCTTGTCACTAGTGACACACCTCCTCCAACAAAGCCACACCTCCTAAGGCTCCCTAAGCTGTGCCATCAAATGCCTGAGAGTATGGGTGACATTTCTCATTTAAGACATCACAGGAGGAAATCTGGATAATAATGTAGTGGAAGTGTCAATATATATTGAAGTGAAGTGCTAATAAAGATTGAACTATACCTGTGTACACCTAAATGGAATATGTTAGAGTGACTATTGTGTAGTATACATACAAGTGAAGCATTGCAAAGATAAAAGTTATATCACAGGAGATAGTAACCATAAAACTCTATCTCAAAAATGTTGAGAAAAGGATGCAAATAAGAGCACAATACAATTTTCAAAATAGATGAAAGTAAGAAAAGAAAAATGGGAAACAAAATATCAGGGCATATAGAAATAGGAATACAATGATAGAAATAAATTCCACTATGACAGTAAGTAAAATGAATGTAAACAGATTGAATTCCCAATCCAGATTCAATATGTCTGCAGCCCAATTTTGAAACTACATCTTATAGACACAATACTATTTACATTTTGTCTATGGGTGTTCTTTCCCAACAATGGCAGAGCTAAAGGAAAGGAACCATATGGCTCACAAAGATGAAGATGTTTACTATCTGTCCTTATAGAGAAACAGCATGCAGCATCTGTTCCACAAACATTAAATAAAGACTTTATTGTTGGATTAATTTAAAAATAAACAAATATCCATCGAGATACTGCCTAGAGTAAACACATTTTGAAGAAAAAAAGGGTTATTGAAAAGGAATAAAAAAAACAAGAAAAGGTAATCTGAAAAATAGTGAATTTGTAAAAGAAAAAGAGAAAACCTTTCAATGTGAAGAGCAAAAGGGCATAATACACCAAGAACTAGTCAAGAAAAGAAAAGAAATATAAAAAAAGCATGGAAACTTTTAATACAATAGTTTTGGCATTAATTAACTAAAAGCTATATATAAATAAGCAAATTGATAAATAGTGGCAATTCAGGCAAACAAAATTTAAAGACACACAAGAAATTACGTATTTGTTTACATTTAAAATGGTTATTTAGCCAAAAAAATGTAATTTTAGTTTCAAGCATAGAAAGAATCTTGAGATAAGGCAATTATAGTAGACTGCTTCCCAGCACATATTAAACACATTAAAATTATGTAATTCCTTTAACTCAGCTTTTCCTCAGTTGGTCATTTAAGAGAAATAATCAGACTTATGTATGTTTGTTTTTACAGAATTTTCACCACAGCATTGCTTTGTATTAGAAACATATTGACAGCAATTTCCTATTACAAAATATAACATTGATTTGATAAACAATTATTAATTCATATGTAGCTCTCCAAAGCCAGGAGTATCCTTTCCTGGTCATAAATCAAAAATTAATAGTTCCAATTAGAGATGTGAATAATAGACATACCATAAAATTCTCCCTAACTTTATGTATCTATACCCACAAATTAATGCTGTTTTCAGACCTCAAGAGAGAAGCCTAAAATCTCTTGTATCCATGGTCTAATGGGTACAAAAACTTACTGCATTTATCATCAATTTGAACTTGTTCTTCAAATAAACCAAAGGACAACATTCAGATGTTCCCAATGCTCATTTGTCCTCCTAGCTTTGTCTTCTTCAAATGTAAATTAAGGTACCCTCATATGAAGCTTTTAAGAACTATGGAGAAATACTACATTATTATAGGAATACCATGACATTTTATAACCAAATATAATCATTGAATACATCACAGAATTCGATTCTATTAAGTGGTAGCAATTATTAATGTATAAAAGAGCTACAAAAATGGACACCAGCATTTGTTTAAGCTTCATCTATATAAAAAGAAGTTTATTTAGTTCCCTTTTTGTTGTGTTATGTATTCGCAACACTTAAAATAATTAATATCTGTGACTTCAGTAATCAGAAAAATATGGTTGTTAATATATATTTAAATGTAAAAAGAAGCATGTCATAAAATTAAGGGATTTCTTAGAGTAGTTCTTAATTAGCCCAGTTTTTTTTCCATGAACACAATGAGAAAATCCCACTGGGATTGAGAGGAATTATAAAGGGCCATGAGGGCAGGGAAAACTAGTTCAATTTCTATTTTTAATAATGGTGTCAAGGATAATTTTCAATTTCTGATTATAAAACTAATATAAGCAGAATTTATCTACGAATATAATTCACTTAAATGAGCTGAAATACATAAAATTAAACTCTCATTTTAAACATATAAATAATTCAGAAGAAAATAATTCAGGACAGTTAATTTGAATCCTTAAGATTAAAGTTTTTAATTCAAATAAATAAAATATATTGTTCCCACCAGAATACTATTTTCCCAGAAAATACAGTACAGATTTTACAATGGGAAAAAATAGACTAGTGACCTGGTTCTGCTAAATATCTCACTGTGAGTTGGACACATCTGAATATAATTATAAATTTATAAAGATATTAATATGTTTCTTCACAGAAATCTCCCAACATACACTGCAGTTTTAAAGTTTCTTCCCTGAACAGGGTATATTTTTGCATATGCAAACTAAAGGAGTTATACTAAGTGATCTCCAAGAATCATCTAACTGGACAGTTGTCACTTTTCCAACATATGAACCACAAAAATAAATCTACACTATTATGAAATCACCCCAGTCTTATACAGAATTGCAAAATGTTTACTTAAGAATAAACTTGACCCCATGGAGGAATCAGTTTTACTCATATTGCCAAGTGACTACATTAAAATATCCTTATAATTACAAAACCCAAAGTTTCACTTATAGAAGAGCCTCTTGTTCCACTGAAATCCTTACACAAAAAAACCTCCTGACATTTGTAATTTTCTAAACCAGAGAGTTCCTGAGGCATTGTTTTGTTTAAAGCAGCATGATTATGTACTAATGCACGTCATTATTTTATTTTATTTTTTCCTTATATAGGAAATTTTATAAAAAATAAAATGTCTTTGCAAAGTACAAGGATACTTTCTGTTGGTTCAGAAGTCTGCAACAGCCCAAATACACCATTTTCAAAAATAGTAAGCAAACATGCTTGATTTTTGTAATGCAGAAAATTAAACCCACAAAAATATAATTAATTAATTTAAACTCCATTACAATTCCATGTGACAGACTTTTTCCTCTTATGAAACTGTTTATTATTTTCTTTAAAGTAGGTAACTTGTAGTTGTTTTATAATGATTTTATGTCATCTATTTAACAGTACCATCATTAATTAATCTGACAACATCATGATGACAAAAAGTTAACATTTGTTTCATTTAAAATCTTCTGCAGAACAAGTACAATGATTCAGAATTGAGTAATGATTTAATATTTAATAATTATTTTAAAAATTAAAGTAGAACTCCTACGATAGCATTGCAATCACATTCTGTTTTAGTCAATTCAGCTGTCTTCACTACAGCAATTAATTGAATAAGTAATTATCTACTTTTGTAGCATTTTACCAATGAGCTGAAATATAATTTATCCCCTTTGCATATTATAATTCTCTTTTGCTCATCTCTATAAATTGAGATTTAATACTACATTATCTGACATATCAAATTTTTCTCTGATGCATACTAATTATCAAAATATGTTTAAGGATATATATGTTAATTCCAGTATTTTCATCTGTGAGTTGATATGTACATGTGAGTATTGATAGCCAAGGAGGTTAGAGGAGGGTGTTGGATGCCCTGGAGTTGGAGCTACAATCACTCTGAGCTGCCTGACATGAGTGCTTGGAACTCCATGAATCAGTAAGCTTGATGCATAAGGATAACTAACAAATAATCCATGTAAAAAAGTTTATAGAAGGTATAGAATATATAAGTCAACTGGAAATGATGAAATGATCGAGTTACCAATAACAGCAATTTGATTTACAACAACTGAACAGCGAGTGTTCCGATTAGTGCATAAGAGCAGACATTTTCAAATTACAATCAAAGGAGCATAAAAACAGTGTGCCCTGTCACAAATATATTAATAAAATGATACAAATTAAAATCTTAGTGGTTGGCATTTACTCTAAACTCCTTATAATCATGAAGTGCCTATGAAAAACTAAAATGATTGTGGTGGCATGCACCCTTTAGTCCTAGCACAATTAAGGCCAAAGAAGCAGGGAACCTCTTTGAGTTTGAAACCAGGTTGATTTTATATAGCAAGTTTTAGGCCAGCCAGTACTATATAGAGAGACCCTCTCTAAATAAAAACAAAAACAAACCAAGACCTTGGGAGCTAGAAAGATGGCTCAGCATATAAGAACTCTGCAAGGTGATAAATATTGATCAATTTGCAGGGTTGTTTTTTTTTTTTTTTTTTTTTTTTTGGTTTTGGTTTGTTTTGTTTTACAGGCAGACCTCCAGTTAGATCAGCACCATTTGTTGAAGATGCTTTCTTTTCTCCACTGTATGGGTTTGACTTCTTTGTAAAAGACCAGCTATCTTTTGTTGTATGGGCTAAATTCTGCTTCTTTGATTCTATTCCATTGATTTACCTGCCTGTCTCTGTACCAATACCAATAACATACAGATTTTATTAGTTCCCCTCTGAAAACCCTCTGTCCCATCCCACCCCACTGCTCACCAACCCATCCACTCCCAATTCCTTGTCCTGGCATTCTCCTATACTGGGGCATCGAGCTTCTCAGGACCAAGGGCCTCTCCTCCCTTTGACATCCAACAAGGCCATCCTCTGCTACATTTGTAGCTAGAGCCATGGATCCCTCCATGTGTTCTCTTTGGTTGATAGTTTAGTCCCTGGGAGCTCTGGGGGGCTCTGGTTGGTTGATATTGTTGTTCCTCCTATGGGGTTGCAAACCCCTTCAGCTCCTTCAGTCCTTTCTCTAACTCCTTCATTGGTGACCTTGTGCTCAGTCCAATGGTTGACTTAGAGAGAGCATCCACCTCTGTATTTGTCAGGCACTAGCAGAGCCTCTCAGGAGACAGCTATATCAGGCTCCAGTCAGCAAGCACTTTTTGTCATCCAAAATAGTGTCTGGGTTTGATGACTGTATATGTGATGGATCTCCAGGTGGGGAAGTCTCTGAATGACCTTTCCTTCAGTCTCTGCTCCACACTTTGTTACCAACCCTACATCAGATAGAGGGCTGATATCCAATATATACAAAGAACTCAAGAAGTTAGACTCCAGAGAACCAAATAATCCTATTAAATAATGGGATACAGAGCTAAACAAAGAATTCTCAATTGAAGAATACCAAATGGCCTAGAAGCATCTAAAGAAATGTTCAACATTCTTAGTCATCAGGGAAATGCAAATGAAAACAACCCTGAGATTTCACTTCACATCAGTCAGAATGACTAAGATCAAAAACTCAGGGGACAGCAGATGTGGAGAAAGAGGAATACAATTCCTCCATTGCTGGTGGGATTGCAAGCTGGCACAACCACTCTGGAAATCAGTTTGGCGGTACCTCAGAAAATTGGACCCAGCTATACCACTCCTGGGCATATACCCAGAAGATGCTCTAGCATGTACTAAGGACACATGCTCCTCTATGTGTATTGCAACCTTATTTATAATAGCCAGAAACTGTAAAGAACCCAGATGTCCCTTAACAGAGGAATGGATACAAAAAATGTGGTTCATTTACACTATGGAATACTACTCAGCTATTAAAAACAATGAATTTATAAAATTCTTAGGCAAATGGATGGAACTATAAAATATCATCCTGAGTGAGGTGACCCAATCACAAAAGAACACATATGGTATGCACTCACTTAAAAGTGGATATAAGCCCAGAAGCTCGGAATACCCAAGATACAATTCACAGACCACATTAACTTTAAGACGAAGGAATTATGGATACTTTGGTCCTTCTTAAAAGGAGGAATGAAATACCCATGGGAGGAGACACAGAGACAAAATGTGGAGCAGAGACCGAAGGAAAGACCATCCAAAATAGTTTTTTTTTTTTAAGATCCAAATTTTCCCCCTATCAAGGCAGCACTGCTGATAATGCCCTAAGCAGTATGACTCTGTCTGAGTGGGTAAACAGAAGAAATGTTATTAGGTAAACAAAAACTTAAATTCACCTTTCCTCAGGTATCCATGAAGTAGACTTCACTATACTGGGAAAGCCATTACCTCCTTTATCCATGACACTCAATGATCAACTCCAGGAAGCACAGGTATGTAAATACCTTACAACTTGGTACAAATCAACCCCCCTTGTTAAATCTCAGGCTGTCCTGGCCCATACCTCCCTCCCCCTAAACCTAGAAGAATTTTTCCAGCCAACCCGATGTGTTCTCCCATCTGGAGAGACAGACCAGTAGTTTGTTTCCTAAAATAAACTTTTCATAGTTAGTTGTTTCATTGAAAGATGCTGACAGTTTTTTATTAGAAAAAGTATTTTTCTTCAGAATATTCTCTTAATTAACTTCTGTCACAGTTCTATAGGCATTCTCTGAACCATAATTAAATACACGAGGCATATTGACAGATTTTACATGACTTATGTGACATACATAAAGGCTACCAATTTAGACACATTTAGTTATTCTATAGTTCTGTGAGGTTTTTCTTATAAAGACTTCCTCAGCCAGTATCCTTCCATATCCTAAGTAGGAAAATCCAAATCCTCAGATGCCTGTCAGTGAGGTTACAGTGCTGTCCTTCTACAAACTCAGAGTTGACTGGTAGATAATGTATCTACCGAAGAATCTCTTTTATTTCAAAGATTTTAAGCCAGTGAATTGCAGAAAAGTACATGAAGGAATGTATTAGGTAATCCTGGTTGTCAACTTGACTGTATCTGGAATGAACTACAATCCAGAATTAGAAGGCTCACCTGTGTTCCTAATCTGGAGGCTGGGAGATACAAGTTTCTGACCTGGATGTTTCCTTGGCATGGAGATCTTGAGGCAATATGGCTATGAATCTCAGAAGATTAAGACAGGGAGATCTCAGAGTTCAAGGTCATCTGGGACAAAGCAAGTCCCAGATCCAGGCATGGTAGCACACACCTTTAATCTGGGCCACACCTTCTGTTGGAGACCTACATAAGGACATTGGTAGAAGTAAGATTTAAGCTCACTCTTCTTTTCCTGCTTGCCTTGTATGACTGAGCAACTGCTAGATTCTTGGACTTCCATTCACAGTTGCTGCTGAACATTTTTGGGGATTTGGAATACAGACTGTAAGTCATCAACAAATTTTCTCACTATATAGAGACTACCCATAAGTTCTGTGACTCTAGAGAACTCTGACTAATACAAGGAAGAATCTTCATTAAATTGTAAGCATCAGCATGCAGTACTAATTAAAAAGAACTAAAACATATCCATCTTTTCGATTCTTTAATTCTAAGACAAGATTTCTAGTTGATACTTTTTCTGTTGCTGGAGCTCCATGGGTATGGGGATTTAAATTGAACTTCCTCCAAGATAAAGCCCTATTCGGGGTATTAGTAGTCTTTGCACACATCCTCATAAGCCAGTTGCTTAACAGTACTCATCTTTATGGGGACTATCAACGTTTCTACTTACCACCAACATTAATGGAACTCAGTTACAATCCCTATCTTAATACATGTCATAAGGCATTTAGTTTCAATGGGAGCTGAGATAAAATCTGCTGCAATTTTTCAGACAGGTGGCTCTGAGCATCTTATTCAAATAACTTTATTAAGGCACTCCAATTGTCAAGTCATTTGCACTGGCATTTTGGTCTTGCCTTGAGGACACATAACTGACCCAGAAAACATTTTGTGATTATCAGACAGTGACTGCTATTAAACAGTAGGTTACCTTTTTCATTCCTCAGCTCCAGGGTTATTAGCCTTGGACAACTCGTAGTAGAGCAGTAACTGCTGATCTAGCTGAAGAAGTAAGAAGGGAAAGGAAGCCTCTGGTCTCTGGGAAAGTCTGGTGTTCCTATTACCTGCTATTAGCAAATGGGAAACTTATTAAACCTAATTTTCTTTAGCAAATATGGAAAATAAGTGGGCTTTAGAGCTCCTGTTAAAATGTTCTTATCATGTTTCAAAATAGGGAGGGGAACTATGGTAAAAATAACATCCCAGGAATTTTAATATCTATGTATATGATCTTGAATGGAATGAATACATTTTTTCAGGCACAAATTTGGACTATTCTAAATTGAGAGGAATAAACCAAAGAACAGTTGACAGAGAATAAAAAAAATCAGGCTAAATTAGACTGTATGTCTTATCCAAGTAATAAAATGCACAACTATAGTGAAATCTAGTAACTTAAACTGTCTGGAATCTTTTTAGGTAGTTTATGAGAATTATATAGATATCATTGTGTTAGGCAAATTGCAGGTAAAATGGCCATATTATTTGCTTCTTCATAGTTTTAAAAATGTAAAATATCTTCTAATTATACCATTTACTGAAAATACTGTAAAATATTATGTTCTAGATAAAATATGGCTGTTGTAGTCATGAACCCACCAGAGCTTTGGTTAGTTACACAAAATGAAACCCCTCAATCCTTTATCAATTCCTAAATTGGAGTTCTCTATTCTAGTTGACTCTAGCTTGTGTCAACCAGTCAATAAAACAAGCCAGCATAAGGGATTATTGAAAATTAATGGCTACGGGGACAAGGGCATCAGTTTTCTTTAACAAGAGCTACCAGCAAATTACCCATACTCCAGTCAATAAACCAATACCCATGTTCATATAGGCATATTAACTAAACACAGGGAGTCACTAAAAATAAAAGAAGTAAGTGAATGAATAAATAAAAATTGTCCTGAAACTAAAAGGATTGCTAGCTGGAATGTAAAAGGAGTTCAACAGGAGAGGGACATGGACAGAGCAGATAATAGGGGGTGAATCTGATCAAAACACACTGTACATATATATGAAATTGTTAGAAGATACACTTCCACTTTCAGTTTCTATAAAATTGTATTTTTTGATTCTATACATAAAACAAGTAATGTGGTACATTTCTTTCTATGCCTGGATCATTTTGATTAATAGAACCTAGTCCTATCATAAGGTCATAATGTTCGGATTTCATTGTTTTTATGGTTAGATGCCATTCTCTAGTATATATCAAAGTTATGTAAAGAAATGAAAACAGAAATTCCCTCTTGGAGTAGTTTGACCAAGAGTGAGCTTACTTTTCTCCATATCTCTTCTCTTTGTCTGTAGTTTGCATTTCCTGTCCTGTCTATATCCTGTCTGATGTGCCTATCTGATCTATCTGTTGTATCTGTCTGTCTGTCTGTCTGTTTGTCTGTCTGTCTGTCATGACTGTCTCTGACAATGGGTTCTGCTATGTATTTTTTGAACAGCAAAGAAAACATGGTATGAAGATACTTAGCTACAGAAATCTTTAATAGAGTATCTTATAGCTATCAGTGTATTGTTGGGAAGAAACACCATGACCAAAGTACCTCTTACAAAAGACAGTATTTAACTGGGGCTTGGTTATAGCTTCAGAGAATTAGTTATCATGGTGGGGAAAATAGTGGCAGGCTAGCAGGCCAGGCCCTAGAGGAACAGCTGAGAGCTATATGCTGATCTGTAGGCAAGAAACAGAGAGACAGAGACACAGAGACACAGAGAGAGATAGAGGACTTTTGAAATCTCAAATCCCACCTCCAGTTGACACACTTCCTCTTATGAGGTCACTCTAACTCCAAAAGGCCATACCTACTAATCCTCCCCAAGCCATTTACCAACTGGAGGCTAAGCATGCAAATATATAAGCCTATGGGAGCCATTCTTTTTCTCAAACCACCACAGAGAACTACAAGGGAATAAATTATGTTACTGACCCAAACTGACCCAGAATAGTACTCAAAACCTCACTCAGTTGTTATCAACCCACATGCATATATTTCCTACAACATGTTTTATTTAGCATTTCTTTTTAGCCAATTGGTTGTTTTGACCAAGTGATTGGTAAAATACACACATACACACACACAGACACACACACACACACATGCACACGCGCACACACACAGGCACATGCACACCCATAGGCATATGCACACCCACAGGCATATGCACACACACAAATGAATGCATGTACGCACCCCTATTATTTTGGGTCAGGAACTGGAAGAATAGTTAAGCTATACATTTAGCTTAGGTGGTAAAGGCTGATAACTTGGAAAATCCTAGGCAGAGTAAGATTTGTTACATCATTCGTTTAAAGGCAAATTGAATTTAAACAGGATAAGAACACAGTAGAATAGTAGGTTAAGAATATAGTCTTAAATGATATCAAGGTATATTATAAATTGGATGGTTAGGTATGGAAGAGAAGTTCGGTCTCTTTGAAGGAATGACTTGTTTTCCAAAAAATGGACCACCACACATATCACATTTTATTTTTCTTATGGTTAAGGGGGGGGGGGTGGATGCCAAACCCAGGACATACTTTGCCATGGGGTTTCATCTTTTTTTTCTGTTTTTTCTCAAGGCAAGTTCTCACTATGTCACTCAAGTCATGGCAGCCTTCGAACTCAAATCCATTTGCCTCAGCCTCCCAAACAGCTGGAATTTTATTCCTGCAGTATCAGGTCCAACCCCATAGTTGTTATTAGATTTATAGCTGCAGAAATAACATCAAGAGCTGAGCAAAAACATTTTCAAGAAAATACTTAAATGTAAGATCTGAATCAATTTAATAATAAAAAAAACATGCTAAATGCTTCAAGACATTGGAAAGAAAAAGGGAGTTTAATTCTTTCTTTCTTTCTTTCCTTCTTTCCTTCCTTCCTCCCTCCCTCCCTCCCTCCCTTCTTTCTTTCTTTCTTTCTTTCTTTCTTTCTTTCTTTCTTTCTTTCTTTCTTTCTTTCTTTCTTTCTTTCTTTTCTTTCTAAACAAGGCCACAGAAGCATGGGAAACAAAAGCAAAAACTGACATGTGTAATTATATCAAACTTAGAAGCAAAGTGCTGAACACAGGAAGTTGAAAAAACGTGTGAAAGATAGAGGGAGTTGCTTTTCTAGTTCTAATTCTGCTGTTGTAGATTATTTCTCCTATTTCTTTTATTAAAAATAGATTCTTTCCATATAATATATTCTCATTACAGTTTCCCCTCCCCCAGCTCCTCCTCCATCCTTGCCACCTCCTCTCACATCCAGATTTGGGGACTTATTTTTGGTGTGGGGGGGCTAGATTAAGCAAATAAAGAATAATCTATACTGGAAGTGTAACATTTAATGTGACACTCCCCAATTTCTGTTCTAAACTGTTATTCTAAAAGTCTAAAAGTTTATTGACTATAGACTTGGGGACTGATTAATTTTGGTGTGTAATAATTTTATTTATTTGTAAGTTTCTTATAATAAAGTTTATAAAAGTTTTTCAAAAGCAAATTAAACAATAGCATGGTAGAGGAAGAGAACCTACGTCATGGAAGAAAATATGTGAAAGTTATACTTCTAATAAGTAATTGATACCTGGAATAATAAGAACTCCCAGGATTCAGTAGTAAAACAAAATCAGATAATTTGATTTAAAAATAGCAACAAAATTAAATAGATGTTTCTCAAATTAAGATATACAAATGCATAGCAAACACATTAAAATATGCTCAACATCACTAATTATCAGGACAGCATATGATATAACTCACTGTTAAAACCTGAGTTAAGTAAGATAAGTATTTGCTATTAAACAGAGATGCATTCATATATGTTTATATCTGTAGCAATAACAAATAAAAGGTGTTTACAATTTCCCACGAAGCAAGGCAGGGAATATAGTAGTAATTGGAGAGAGGAAGAGGAAGGGAGAAAATGACATAATTGTATCTAATTTAAAAATTTTAAAGACAAAAAGCACTAAGTGCTACAGAAAAATAAGAACATCAACCACTAGAATGAGCATGTATATTAGTAGGTATATTATTACAAAAAGTACAGAGGTTCATCCAAAACTGAACACTAGAACTCTAGCAACCCCACTGCTAGAGACATGAAATGGAGATGGATTGAGTGTCTCACAAGTATCAGAGATTTCGCTTAATTGTTTGTTTGTTTGTTGTATTTTGTTTTGTTTTTCAAGACAGGGTTTCCCTGTGTAGCTCTGGATGTCCTGGAATCACTCAGTAGACCAGGCTAGCCTAGAACACAGAGATCCACCTGCCTCTGCCTCATAGGTGCTAAGATTAAAGTTTGTGCCACCATCACCTGGCTGCACAGAATTTTTATCTATTTTTCTATCTCTGCATTTTAATTGTCATATCTAAATAATTTAGATTTGAGGCATTAATTCATAACATAACACCCAAATTTGTCATTTTATCCTTTATTATTTGTTTCCTGTTTTCTCATTCTGTGTAGATTATTTCACCTTCTCCTATAATTTCAACTTGATTTATTTCCTATATTTTTGAGATTCATAAGTTCGAATATTTTTAGTAATTGAAAATATGCAAATGTTTTATCACTTGAAATAAAAAAGATTGAAAGCTGTCTCCTAGTTAGTTCCTTTAATGTTTTTAATTTATTTTTAATCAATGTTTTATGTGTGCTTAAATACTGACCTTCAAAATTATAAGACAATCAATATAAACACTGTTCAAAATGCTCACTGAGGACAAGGGAGATGGTAAAGCAGTTAAAAGTGGTTTTTCTACTTGCAGAGGACCAGAAATTGGCTGTTGGTGTGTACATCAGGGTAACACAACCACATATAACTCCAACCTTAAGTGATCTAATGTCCTCTTTGTGACCTCTGAGGATAGTCATATGTGTAGTCTTGCCAGAAAACGTACAGATGTATATCAATTTGAACCCAGTGAAACATCCAATATATAATGGAAATTCTGCAAAATTGTCTATAATATCTGTTTAAGGATGATTTGTGAGAAAATCTTTGGTTAGTAAAGGTAAATAATTATAGTTTCCATATAATAATAAATTAGTGTAAAGCACATGATGATCCCAGATGAGGCATCTATCAAATGGTAAGAACACATGTAAGAATAAATTTTGGTAGTAGATGAGAAAACATTGTCAGAATAGGGTTACTGGGAAATTCAGGGATATGATTTCAGAGAAGTACAGTCAAAAAGTAAAGGGTATGGCAGAGCACAGTACACTCAAGAAAAGACAAGTGTTTTTAGATGACTGATGGGCAATGGAGATGACAGATAGTGTGTCATACAATGGTTTTGTATGTTCTGCTAAAAGTTTTCAAGCAGGAATGAGCATAACCCAACCATTTATTCTAGTGTATGAATCCTTGAAACTTAACAGAAAAAAAAAAGTAAAAGATGTCAGAGGTGTGAAAATGAGTTAGTTTGCAATACATTTCATTAATATGAGTGACAAACTCCAGAGTTTGTATTAATGCTACAACAAAGAACAAAGTAGGAAACATTCAAGAATTGATACTGGAACAGGACCTGGTGACTAGCATAGGCAGAATAATGATCCCCTAAATTTGTCTGCAGTCTGAGGTTCAGAATCAGTAAAGATACTGCCTTAAGTACACAAGTGAATTTAGATGGAAGATTGCATTAAAATTTCAAATGAGCAGACCTTAAAATAGAAAGGCACCTTCTGGATTATCTGTATGTGGCCCAGTATAATCACAGGAGTCCTAGAGAGTGGAAGAGAGCCAAGAAGTCAGAGTCAGAGAGACAGATGACTATGAAAGATTGGTAAAATTATGTAATACGAGAAAGGCTCTTCCATCCATTGCATGTCTTGATTACAAATCAAGGTATGTGGGCAGCATCTAGAAGCTGAAAAGATCAAGAAAATACACTCTGTGTTAGAGCCTTCAGAAAGAAATACTATCATACTAATGTCTTAGTTTTGAGCTTGTGGTACTGATTTCTTGTTTGCTTATTTATTTGTTTATTTATGTATTTATTTATGTATTTATTTATTTATTCATTCATTCATTTGTTCACTTTGCACACCGATCACAGGCCCCTCCATCCTCTGCTCCTAAACACACCCTTACAAATCCTTCCCCCATTACTCCCTCCACTTCTTCTCACAGAAGTGTGGGTCCCTCTTGGGTACCACCCCACCTTGGAAGACCTAAATCCAACAGGACTAAGCACATCCTAGCCCACTGAGGCCTAACTAGGCTGTCCAGTTAGGGGAAGGGAATTCAATGTCAAACAACAGAGTCAAGGACAGCACCTGCTCAAATTGTTAGAGGACCCACATGAAGGCCAAGCTGCAAATCTGCTACAAATGTATAGGGGATCTAGGTCCAGCCCTGCATAGTCCTTGGTTGGTGGTTCGGTCTTTGTGAGCCCTCATAAACCCAGTTTAGTTGACTCTTTAGGTCTTTTTCGTTGTGTCCTTGACCTCTCTGGCTTGCTCAGTTTTATCCCTCAGTCTTCCACAAGACCCTCAGAGCACCCCCTCATGTTTGGCTATGAGTCTCTATGTCTTTTTCTGTCAGCTGCTGAATGAAGCCTCTCAGGAGACAGTTATGCTAGGTTCTAATTTCTTATTCTTAATATTCTACATTTCAAAGTGACAAATTTCTGTTGTTACTAACTGGGAAGTTTATGTTCATTTTTCCTTGTAGCAATACCAAAATAATAGAGTGACCAAATATTTAAGATTAGGAAGATAAATAGAGACTGAAAATCAACTCTGAATGGCTAACTTAATTCCGAGAATTTGCTATTGATACAGACAGAAAGCACATGAAATTAATGAGGCTCAGGACCATTTGAATAGATAGAATAGAGAAAGGCAAGGAAATAATGAATTTGTTTTTGACAATGTTGGTGAATGTTGTTTGATGCATGATAGTGTTTTCTATATGTGATAAGGAGACTACCTTCATGAAATGTCAACAGTATGGTCACCTAAAGGAGACCTTAAAAATGGCAATAATCGACATACCAATGTGAATGATGGAATTCTCACAAGACTCCACTCTTAGAAAAAGAGCTGCAGGTAATGAGTGGTTGCTGAGTAAAGCAGAATCTCTAGGAATGAACCCTCAATACATAACCTAAAAATCTAAAGAGATAAGTCTGAAACACATATGAGCAACACTAAATGAACTTACTATGTTGTATTTATAAATTTACACATACCTAAATATAATACATACATACATAGATAAACACATAAACACATATATGTAACAGTAAAAATCACTTTCCTTTATACTTTTGAAAACACTGCTCAATTTGCATATAATTTATACTGATGATGTTGAAAAGCACTTTACCATTTCTTCAATCTTTGTAGTTGGTGGATTTTCTCTTTTCTGTTATCTACAATTTTCTCTTCCCAGTGTTCATAATTTCAGTGTTTTATCTATGTTGCTTATTGCCAGCTTTATCATCCAAATAATAAACTTTATTAAGCTCTGATACTATTTAAAAAATATTTTGATGACGATGTATTTATTGTCTTTCCATAACATATACATAAAATATTGAAGAAAGCCCTGTCTCCATGCCCTGCTTCTGGTCAAACCCAGCAGCAGCAAGTTCTGCCCTCTCTTCACTCAATTTCCCTGAGCATAGCTCTGACTGCATTCCTAGAAGCCTGCTGCTGCCAGGGCCAACCAGGTAAGTTGCCCAAACCTCAAAAGGCGGCCTGCCTATGGGCCCTAGGCAAACTCAGCAGCCTTGAAATCTGCCCTGACCACTTTGTGCTCCATCTTCTGGTTACCTACCTCTAAAACCACAACCTCAGACATCTGCAGCCATCAGCAACCGCCAGGTGAGACCCCTAACCCCAATCCCCTGCCTGACAGTTCCTCTGGACAAACCCATCAGTGGTGAGCTCTGCTTTGCCCCCTCTGCACTCCATTTCTGGGGTCACAACCCCATCTACATCCATTGAGGTCTGCTTCTACCTAAGACAAATAGAGCCTTGCACCCATCAGGGACAACCAGCTTTACCTGCATTCTTGAAAGTCTGCCCCACATGGGACCAACCAGCAGCCTGAAGCCATCAGCATCTACCACTTCTGCCTGCATTCCTAGAAACCTGCTACAACCAGGGACAATCAGCTCTACCTGTAATA
Source organism: Tokudaia tokunoshimensis (assembly GCA_036184795.1). NCBI lineage: Eukaryota > Metazoa > Chordata > Mammalia > Rodentia > Muridae > Tokudaia > Tokudaia tokunoshimensis. The sequence continues at coordinate 126,818,099 of BTHU01000023.1, read as the reverse complement.
CTAGAGGCCTGCTGACATTAAGGACTACCAGCTCTTCCTGTAGCTCCAGTGGTCTACTTCTGCCAGGGACTACCAGACCTGTCAATACTAGAAACAACCAGATGGCTAAAGGTCAACATAAGAACATAATCAACAAAAGCTAGGGCAACATGGCACCACCAGAATGCAGCTATCCTACTACAGCAATCACTGAATATCCTAAAACACCTAATACAAGAAAATGACTTTAAATCTAATATTATGAAGATGATAGAGGTCTTTAAATAGGACATGAATATACCCTTAAAGAAATGCAGGAAAATACAGACAAATAGGTGAAGCACCTTAAAGAGGAAATGAATAAATGTAAAGAAATAAAGGAAAATACAACTAAACAGGGGAAAGAAATGAATAAAACTGCTCAAAGTCTGAAAATGGAAATAGAAACAATGAAGAAAACAATCTGAAGCAATCCTGGAAGTGAAGAACCTAGGAAAGAGAACAGGAACTATACATATAACCATCAATAACAGAATACAAGAGATGGAAGAAAGAATCTCAGACATAAAAGATACCATAGAAGAAATTGATACATCAGTCAAAAAATAGTTTCTGACAAAAAACATCCAGGAAAATTGGGACACCATGAAAAGAAAAAAATCCAAGAATAATAGAAATAGAAGAAGGAGAAGACACCCAACTCAAAAGCCAAGAAAATATGTACAAAAAATCATAGAAGAAAATTTCCCCAACCTAAAGAAACAAATACCTATAAACTATAAACATACAAGAATCTTACAGAACACCAAATAGAGTGAACCAAGAAAAATCCTTCTGCCACATGGTAATCAAAACACTAAATATATAGATCAAAGAAAGAATATTAAAAACTGCAAGGGATAAAGGTTAAGTAACAATTGCAGACCAATTAGATTTAAACTAGACTTCTTTGACTTGAAAATACATAAAGGGCTGGGTAGTTGGCTTATACAGTCTCTAAGAGATCACAGATGCTAGCCCAAACTTCTGTACCCAGCAAACCTTTCAATCACCATAGTAAATATCATCATGAGTGAAGTAACTCAGACTCAAAAGAACATGCTTGATATGTACTCACTTATAAGTGGATAAAGTACAGGATAACCACACTACAATTCACAGACCCAAAGAAGCCAAATAACAAAAATAGCCCAAGGGAGGCTGATTTAATCTTCCTCAGAAGGGGAAATAAAATAGATATCAGAGGTGGGTAGAGGGAGCAAACTGCTTAGGAGAGGGGAGAGGAAGGGAAATCAGATATAGAGATAGCAGAAGAGAAGGTATATTCACAGTGTACAGTAGTGGGGGGAAATCTAGAATATGCCAGAGGCCTGGGATGGGGGAGACTCCAGGGTGGCTATAGGATAGACTTAAGCTGAAACTCCTAGTAATGATATGGATCCTGAAATGACAATTTCCTGTAGCTTGACAGCACTCCCAGTGGAGGGATAAGAAGAGCAATCAATCCACAAAACTTTCAATAGAAAATGTGTCCTGCCTACAAGAATGGTCAGGGACAAAGGTAGAACGGAGGAGGAGGGAATGACCAAACTAGGACTGCCGTAAATTGAGACCCATCCCCTGGGCAAGATCCAATCCCTGACCCTATTACTAATGTTCTGTTATGCTTGCAGACAGGATCCTACTATAACTGTCTCCTAAGAGGCTACACCCAATAGCCAATAGAAACAGATATAGGGATCTACAACCAAATATTGGAAGGAGTTTGGGAAATGTTGTGGAAGAGTTGGAGAAATTATTGTAGGCCCCGAAGGGAATAAAAACTCTACAGAAAGACCAAAAGTGTCAACTTACCTGGACCCTAGGAACTTTCAGAGCCTGAACCACCAACCAAAGAGCAAACATGAACTCAACTGATGTTATGTTGTGCTTTCAGAGAGGAGCCTAGCAAGGCTGTCCTCTGAGATGCTCTACCAACAGCTGACTGAGACAGATCCAGATGCTTACATCCAAACATTAGACTGAGGTCAGGGACCCTTATGGTAGAGTTAGGGGGAGGATTGAAAGAACTAAAGGGGTTGGCAACACTAGGAAGAACAACAGGGTCAACTAACACGAACCCCTGGGAGCTCCCAGAGACTAAGCCACCAACCAAAGAGCATATACAGGGTTGTCTTAGGCCACCAGTACATATGTAGCAGTGGACTGCCTTGATTGTGCCTAATCCTCTAAAGACTTGATGACTCAGGGAAGAGGGATGTCCAGAGTGATATCCATCTTAGAGGCAAAGTGAGGGGGAACAGGGTGAAGAACTCTGCAAGGGGGGGGGGTGTCAAGGAGCAGGACAACATTTGAGATGTAAATGAAATAATTAAAAATAATAATAATAAAAATAATAGTAGTAGTAACAATAATAATAATAATAATATGTTCTTTAAATAAAGAAGAAAAAGGCATTGGTCTCACTTCACTGAGATCTCAGACCAAAAGAAAAAAGGGGACAATGAAAAAAGGATATGAAAATATTATGGAAACTTTGAAAAACAGACTATGTGTGACAGAGAACCTGGTTGGCACGGTTGGAAGCATTGAAGTCTCAGTATATTTCCACTGTGTCACATTTGATCATTTGGGGAGAAATTGGATCTTCATCTTTATCCAGTCAGAGTCTTTTGAAAATATAAAAATTATGGCTTTTGCAATAAAAATCACACAACATATATGCACAATGTGTGTACAAATATAACCAATTGATATGAAATAATTATTAATTTTTAGGCAGATAAGGGAATGAATGCCTAAACAGATGAAATAGTGTGATCCTGGAGACATAAAAGCCTGAGTATCATTGGCTTTAGGGGAATTGTATCATAATTCAGTGTGACTGGTGCATAAGCTAGAATGGGAATTGGGCTTGGTATAAGATAAAAGTAGAAGATAAAAAGATAGTAGGGGGATTAAAATATGAAATGTGCAAATATCATGCATGCATTTTGCTTACTTAGAGATTAGACCATGATTGATAGAGATTACACATGGAATGTCAATCTTCTCCAAATGTTAAAAAATATAACAGAAAGAAGTAGTCCTCAGTGGACTACTCATTGATATTCTGTGAGTGTGGAGATGTGATTGAATTCACTGTGGGAGTTGAATGTGGAGTATATACATGTTAAGCTTATAATTACATGAGAGAGAAAAAACAATAATGTAAGAACAAAACCAAAGTTCCTGAATAACTAACTATATTAACTATTCTGCTTCTAAGTAACAAACAACATAAACAGGCTGGATCTAGGCCTCTTGGATCATATGTAGTACATGTACAGCTTGGTCTTCATGTGGGTCCTGAATAACTGTAGCAGAGATTATCTCAAAAGCTATTGCCTCTCTGCGGGATATGGTCTTCTAGCTGGACTGTATTGTCTGGCCTCAGTGAGAGAGAATGCATCTAGCCACATGGAGACTTGAAGTGCCAAGGAAGGAGGATACCCAGGGGAGGCCAACATGCTCAGAGGATACCACAGGGGAGGAGGATGGAAAAAGGATTGTGTGACAAGGTTACTGGAAAGGGGTTGTGAGCAGGATATAAAGTGAATAAGTAAAATAATTATAATGATAAAAATATTTAACTAAAACTTTGTTTAAAAGGAAATATTAAATATGCAGAATTGATTCTTAAAACTGGCAGCAGTGGAGGTTGGGGAACTGGGGGTAGTCACTAGAAAGTCCCAGACTCCAGGGAAGTGAAAGGCTTCCAGGACCCAACAGAGATGACTTTAGCCAAAATACCCAACAAAAGGGAGATAGAACCTGTAGAGACTACCTCCAGTAGATAGGCGCAGCCCCGAGATGAGGGTTGGGACCATCATCGCAAAACTTTTAACCAAAAATTTTTCTGTCCAAAGAAAAGACAGGGACAAAAAAATGGAACAGAGGAAAGGTCATCCAGAGACCACCCTACCTTGGGATCCATCCCATCTGCAGACACCAAACTCCAACACTATTGATGATGACAATATGTACTTACAGACAGGAGCCTGAAATGTTCTGAGAGGCTTTGCCAGCACCTGACTAAGACAGGTCCAGATACTCAGAACCAACCATTGGAATGAGCACAGGACTCCAGAGGAAGGGGAAGGGGAAGAACTGAAGGAGCTGAAGGGGATTGCAAACCCATAGGAAGAACAAAAATACCAACTAACCAGACTCACCAGAGGTTCCAGGGACTATACCGCCAACCAAAGAGTACACATGGAGGGACACACAGCTCCAGCTAAATATGTAGCAGAGGATGACCTTGTTGGGCATCAATGGGAGGGGAGGCCCTTGGTCCTATGGAGGTTCAAGGACCCAGTATAGCGGGATGTTAGATCAGTGAGACAGGAGTGGGTGAGTGGGTGGAGGAGCACCCTCATAGAGGTAAAGAGTAGAAGGAATGAGAGGATGGAATGAGGAATTATGGAGGGGTAACAGGGATTGGGGATATCATTTGAAACACAAATGAATAAAATGATTAATAACAAAATTAAGACATAGATAGCGTGCCATATCCAAGTGGTGCAGGGAGGTAGCTAACCACCCAGGAGCGCAGAGAGGACAGTCAGCACAGGTAGGACCTACCCTGCTGCTCAGAGGATCACATCCGGAATCTTCTGGCGGAAGACCTCCAGTTTCTGTCTCTGGTTTGGGACCATCCTCTTCCACAGCAAGCCATACTCAAGTAGTGCAGGGAGGTAGCTAACAACCCAGGAGTGCAAAGTGGCCTGACAACACAGATAGAAACACCCCTGCTACTCAGAGGATCATGTCCAGAATCCTCAGGCAGGAGCCTTCTAGTTTCTGTCTCCAGCTAGGGACCATCCTCTGCCAGAGCATGCCATATATGCAAGTGGAACAGGGAGGTAGTTAACCACCTAGGAGTGCGGAAAGGCCTGACAGCATAAGACACAAGAGTCTAGGAGCATCCTGTGACAGGAGACTTCCAATTTCTGTCTGCACCCAGAGCTGATCGGGGCCACAAAGCTACATACCCAAATACAAGCACAAGAGAGCTGGTCTTGCAGGAGTGCCTACATACCTGTGTACACAGAGAGAATGGGTCTCCTAGGAGCACAGATACAGAGACTTGCATGACACATAAGCCACAGTCAGAGACAGGAACACCAGCTGACACCAGGGATAACTAGATTGCAAAAGGCAAACGCAAGAACGTTACTAACAGAAACCAAGGCAACATGGCACCATCTGAAGCAAGTTCCCTGGCAACAGCAAGTCCTGGATAACCCAACACACCGGAAAAGCAAGATCTAGGTTTAAAATCACATCTCGTGATGCTGATAGAGGATTTCCAAAAAGACATAAATAACTCCCTTAAAGAAATACAGGATAAAATGAGTCAACAAGTAGAGGCCCCTAAAAAGGAAACACAAAAATCCCTTAAAGAAATACAGGAGAACATGGGTCAACAGGTAGAATTCCTTAAAGAGGAAACACAAAAATCCCTTAAAGAATTACAGGAAAACACAAACAAACAAGTGAAGGAACTGAACAAAACCATCCAGGATCTAAAAACAGAAGTAGAAACAGCAAAGAAGTCACAAATGGAGACAACTCTGGAGATACACAACCTTGATAAGAAATCAGGAGTAATAGATGCAAACATCAACAACAGAATACAAGAGCTAGAAGACAGAATCTCAGGTGCAGAAGATACCATAGAAAACATTGACACAACAGTCAAAGAAAATGCAAAATGCACAAAGCATGTAACCCAAAATATCCAGGAAATCCAGGATGAGAAGACCAAACCAAAGGATTATATGTATAGAAGAGAACGAAGATTTACAACTTAAAGGACCAGTAAATATCTTCAACAAAATTATAGAAGAAAACTTCCCTAACATAAAGAGAGAGAGAGATGTCCATCAAGATACAAGAAGCCTACAGAACTCCAAACAGACAGGACCAGAACAGAAATTCCTCCCGTTAAATAATAATCAAAACACCAAATGTACTAAACAAAGAAAGAATATTAAAAGCACTAAGGGAAAAAGACCAAGTAACATGTAAAGGAAGACCTATCAGAATTACACCAGACTACTCAACAGACACCATGAAAGCAAGAAGATCCTGGGAAGATATCATACAGACCATAGGATAATACAAATGCCAGCCCAGACTACTATACTCAGTGAAACTCTCAATTACCATAGATGGAGAAACCAAGACATTCTATGAAAAAAACAAATTTACACAATGTTTCCTCAAATCTAGCCCTACAAAGGATAATAGATGGAAAATGCCAATATAAGGAAGGTAACTACACCCTAGAAAAAGCAAGAGAGTAATCTTCTTTCAACAAACCCAAAAGAAGATAACCACCAAACATAAAAATAGCATCAAAAATAACAGGAAGCAACAATCACTATTCCTTAATATCTTTTAACATAAATGAAATCAATTTTCCAATAAAAACAAATAGACTGGGTATATGCCCAGGAGTGGTATAGCCGGATCCTCCGGGAGTGTCATGCCCAGTTTTCTGAGGAACCGCCAGAATGCTTTCCAGAGTGGTTGTACCAGCTTGCAATCCCACCAGCAGTGGAGGAGGCTTTACCTGCATGCAATAAGGACACATGCTCCACTATGTTCATAGCAGCCTTATTTATAATAGCCAGAAGCTGGAAAGAACCTAGATGTCCCTCAACGGAGGAATGGATTCAGAAGATGTGGTATATTTATACAATGGAATACTACTCTGCAATTAAAAACAATGAATTCACAAAATTCCTAGGCAAATGGTCAGAACTTGAAAATATCATCCTTAGTGAGGTAACCCAATCAAAAAAGAGCACACATGGTATGCAGTCACTGATAAGGGGATATTAACCCAGAATCTTGGAATACCCTAGACACAATTCGCATATCAATAGATTTCCAAGAAGATGGAAGGAGAGACCCCTCATCCTGGAAAGACTGGATGTAGGGGAATGCCAGGACAGAGAAGCGAGAGGGGGTTGAATGGGGAAAAGAGGGAGGGAAGGGGGCTTATGGGACTTTCGGGGAGGGAGGAAACTAGAAAGGGGAAATGATTTTGAATGTAAGTTAAAAAAAACTTAGAAAATAAAATAAAATTAAAAAAATAGAAATAGGCTAACAGACTGGATACATAAATATGACCCAGCATTTTGCTGCATACAGGGAATGCACCTCAGTCAAAGAGAAACACTACCACAGAGTAAAAGGCTGGAAATCAATTTACAAAGCCAATGGTCTCATGAAACAAGCTGGAGTAGCCATTCTAATATTGGATAAAATTGACTTTCAACCAAAAGTCATCAAAAAAGACAAGGAAGGACATTTCATACTCATCAAGGAAAAGTCTACCAAGAAGAACTCTCAATTCTGAACATCTATGCTCCAAATGCAAGGGCACCCTCATTCATGAAAGAAACTTTACTAAAGCTCAAAGCACACATTGAACCTCACACAATAATTGTGGGTGACTTCAACGTCCCACTCACATAAATGGAAAGATCAGGGAAGCACAAACTGAACAGAGACAGAGTGAAACTAACAGAAATTTGGTACCAAATGGATTTAACAGATATCTATAGGACATTTCATCCTAAATCAAAAGAATACGCTTTTTTTCTATGTACGCCATGGTACCTTCTCCAAAACTGACCACAAAATAACTCAGCAGATATAAGAAGATTGAACTAATCCTATGCCTCCTCTCAGATCAGTTTGGAGGAAGGGTGATCTTCAATAGCAAAAAAAAAAAAAAAAATAGAAAGCCCAAATACACATAGAAACTGAATAATTCTCTACTCAATGATACCATGGTCAAGGAAGAAATAAGGAAAGAAATCTAAGACATTTTAGAATTTAATGAAAATTAAGGTGCACCATACCCAAATATATTGGACAAATGAAAGCAGTGCTAACAGGAAAATTCATAGCTCTGAGTACCTTCAAAAAGAAGCTGGAGAAAGCATACACTAGCAGCTTAACAGCACACCTGAAAATTCTAGAACACAAAGATGCTAATACACCCAAGAGGAGTAGAAGGCAGGAAATCATCAAACTCTGGACTGAAATCAACCAAGTAGAAACAAAAAGAACTACACAAAGAATCAACAAAACAGGAGCTGGTTGTTGAGAAAATCAACAAGATAGATAAACCTTTAGCCCAACTAATCAGAGGGTACAGAAACAGTATCCAAATTAACAAAATCAGAATTGAAAAGGGAGATATAACAACAGAAATTGAGGAAATTCAAAATATCATTGGATCCTACTACAAAAGCCTATAATCCACACAACTGGAAAATCTGAATGAAATGGACAATTTTTTATTCAGAGACCAAATACCAAAGTTAAATCAGGATCAGATAGACCATCTAAACAGTCCCATAACCCCTAAAGAAATAGAAGAGGCCATTGAAAGTCTCCCAACCAAAAAAAAAAAAAAACAAAAAAACACAGGTCCAGATGGTTTTAGTGCAGAATTCTATCAGACCTTCAAAGAAGACCTAACACCAATACTCTTCAAACTATTCCACAAAATAGAAAGAGAAGGAACACTATCCAGCTTGTTCTATGAAGCTACAATTATGCCGATATCAAAACCACACAAAGATTCAACAAAGAAAGAGAACTTCAGACCAATTTCCCTTATGAATATCAATGAAAAATACTCAATAAAATACTTGACAACCAAATCAATGAACACATCAAAATGATCATTCACCACAATCAAGTAGGTTTCATGCCAGGGATGCAGGGTAGTTCAATATATGAAAATCCAACAATGTAATCCACTACATAAACAAACTCAAAGAAAAAAATTACATGGCCATTTCATTAGATGCTGAAAAAGCATTTGAAAAAATTCAGCATCCTTTCATGATAAAAGTCTTGGAAAGATCCGGAATTCAAGGCCCATACCTAAACATAGTAAAAGCAATATACACCAAACCAGTAGCCAACATCAAACTAAATGAAGAGAAACTTGAAGCAATCCCACTAAAATCAGGGACTAGACAAGGCTTCCCTTTCTTTCCATATTTATTCAATATAGTAGTTGAAGTTTTAGCTAGAGCAATTAGACAACAAAAGGGGTCAAAGGGATACAAACTGGAAATGAAGAAGTCAAAGTACCACTATTTTCAGATGATATGATTGTATAGTTAAGCAACCCAAAAAACTCCACCAGATAATTCCTAGAACTGATAAACAGCTTCAACAAAGTGGCTGGATATAAAATTAACACAAACAAATCAGTAGTCTTCCTATACTCAAAGTATAAACATGCTGAGAAACAAATTAGGGAAATGACACTCTACAAAATACTCACAAACAAGATAAAGTTTCTTGGTGTGACTAAGCAAACAAGTGAAAGATCTGTATGACCAGAACTTCAAGTCTCTGAAGAAAGAAATCAAAGAACTCAGAAGACAGATCTCCCATGCTTGTGGATTGACATGATTAATATAGTAAAAATGACCATATTGACAAAAGCAATATACAGATACAATGCAGTCCCCATCAAAATCCCAACTCAATTCTTCATAGAGTTAGAAAAAGCAATTCTCAAATTCATCTGGAATAATAATAAACCCAGGATAGCTGAAACTATTCTGAAATGTAAAAGAACATCTGGGGGAATCAGTATCTGGGACCTCAAGCAGTACTACAGAGCAATAGTGTTAAAAACCACATGGTATTGGTACAGTGACAGGCAGGTAGATCAATGGAACAGAATTGAAGACCCAGAAATGAACCAACACACCTATGGTCACTTGATCTTTGACAAAGGAGCTAAAACCATCCAGTGGAAAAAAGACAGCCTTTTCAACAAGCGGTGCTGGTTCAACTGGCATTTAGCTTGCAGAAGAATGCAAATCGATCCATTCTTATCTCTTTGTACAAAGCTCAAGTCCAAGTGGATCAAGGACCTCCACATAAAACCAGACACAATGAGACTAATAGCAAAAAAGTGGGGAAGAGCCTTGAGCACATGGACACAGGGGAAAATTTCCTGAACATAACACCAGTAGCTTATGCTCTAAGATCAAGAATTGAGAAATGGAACCTCATGAAATTATAATGTTTCTGTAAGGCAAAGGACACTGTCAATAGGACAAAATGTCAACCACCAAATAGGCAATGATCTTTACCAACCTTACATCCGACAGAGGGCTAATATCCAATATATACAAAGAACTCAAGAAGTTAGACTCCAGAGAACCAAATAACCCTATTAAAAATGGGGTACAGAGCTAAACAAAGAATTTACAACTGAGGAATACCAAATGGTTGAGAAGCACCTAAAGAAATGTTCAACATCCTTAGTCGTCAGGAAAATGTAAATCAAAACAACCCTGAGATTCCACTTCACACCAGTCGTAATGGCCAAGTTCAAAAACTCAGGGAACAGAAAATGCTTGAGAGGATTTGGAGAAAGAGGAACACTCCTCCACTACTGGTAGGATTGCAAGTTGATACAACCACTCTGGAAATCAGTGTGTTGGATCCTCAGAAAATTGGACATAGTACTACCTGAGGACTCAGCTATACCACTCCTGGGCATATACCCAGAATATTAGCCAACATCTCCACTAGGTTCATAGCAGCTTCATTTATAATTTCTAGAAGCTGGAAAGTACCCAAGATGTCCCTCAATAGAGGAATGGATACAGAAAATATGGTATATTACACAATGGAATACAACTCAGGTATTAAAAACAACGAATTCATGAAATTCTTAGGCAAATGGGTGGAACTGGAAAATATCATCCTAAGTGTTGTAACCCAGTCGCAAAAGAATACTCATGGTAGGCACTTACTGATAAGTTAATACTAGCCCAGGAGCTTGGAATACCCAAGACACAATTCACAGATCAAATGAAGCCCAAGAAGGAGGAAGAACAAAGTATGGATCCTTGGGTCCTTTGTAGAAAGGGGAAAAATACCCACAGAAGGAAATACAGAGACAAAAGGTGGAGCAGAGTCTGAGGGAAAGACCATACAGAGACTACCCCACCCAGGGATCTATCCCATATACTGTTTCAAAACCCAGACACTATTATGGATGTCCACAAGAGCTGGCTGACCAGAGTCAGATAAAGCTATCACCTGGGATGCTCTCCCAGTGTATGACAAATATTGAGGGGGTCACTCACAGACAGCCATTGAACTGAGTACAGGGTCCCCAATGGGGTGTTAAAGAAGGGACCCAAGGAGCTAAAGGGGTTTGCAGCACCATAGGAGGAACAACAATATGAGACACCCAGTACTCCCAGAGTTCCCAGGGGCAAAACCATCAACCAAAGAGTACACATGGAGTTACCCATGGCTCCAGACACATAGGCAACAGAGGATAGCCTTGTTGGACTTCAAAGGGAGGAGAGGCCTGGTCCTGTGAAGGTTCGATGCTTCTCATTAGATGCTGAGAAAGCATTTGACAAAATTCAGCATCCTTTCATGCTAAAGGTCTTGGAAAGATCAGGAATTCAAGGCCCATATCTAAACATAGTAAAAGCAATTTACAGCAAACCGGTAGCCAGCATCAATCTAAATGGAGAGAAACTTGAAGCAATCCCACTAAAATCAGGGACTAGACAAGGCTGCCCTCTCTCTCCATATCTTTTCAATATAGTACTTGAAGTTCTAGCTAGAGCAATTAGACAACAAAAAGAGGTCAAAGGGATACAAATTGAAAAGGAAGAAGTCAAACTATCACTATTTGCAGACGATATGATAGTATACTTAAGCAACCCAAAGAACTCCACCAGAGAACTCCTACAGCTGATAAATGACTTCAGTAAAGTGGCCGGATATAAAATCAACTCAAGCAAGTCAGAAGCCTTCCTATACTCAAAGGATAAGCAGGCTGAGAAAGAAGTAAGAGAAATGATACCCTTCACGATAGCCACAAACCATATTAAGTATCTTGGTGTTACTCTAACCAAACAAGTGAAAGATCTGTATGACAAGAACTTCAAGTCTCTGAAGAAAGAAATTGAAGAAGACCTCAGAAGATGGAAAAATCTGCCATGCTCATGGATTGGCAGGATTAATATAGTAAAAATGAGCATCTTACCAAAAGTAATACACAGATTCAATGCAATCCCCATCAAAATCCCAACTCAATTCTTCATAGAGTTAGAAAGAGCAATTCAAAAATTCATCTGGAATAACAGAAAACCCAGAATAGCTAAAACTATTCTCAAGAGTAAAAGAACCTCTGGGGGAATCAGTATCCCGAACCTCAAGCTGTACTACAGAGCAATAGTGTTAAAAACCGCATGGTATTGGTACAGTAACAGACATGTAGATCAATGGAACAGAATTGAAGACCCAGAAATGAATCCACACTCCTATGGTCACTTGATCTTTGACAAAGGAGCTCAAACCATCCAGTGGAAAAAAGATAGCCTTTTCAACAAATGGTGCTGGCTCAGCTGGAGGTCAACATGCAGAAGAATGCAAATTGACCCATTCTTATCTCCTTGCACTAAGCTCAATTCTAAGTGGATCAAAGATCTCCACATAAAACCAGACACACTGAAACTAATAGAAGGGAAACTAGGGAAGAACCTTGAACATATGGGCACAGGGGAGAATTTCCTGAACAGAACTCCAATAGCTTATGCTCTAAGATCAAGAATAGACAAATGGGACCTCATTAAATTACAAAGTTTTTGCAAGGCAAAAGACACTGTCAAAAAGACAAAGCGGCAACCAACTAACTGGGAAATGATCTTTACCAACCTTACATCCGACAGAGGGCTAATATCCAATATATACAAAGAACTCAAGAAGTTAAACTCCAGAGAGGCAAGTAACCCTATTAAAAAATGGGGTACAGAGCTAAACAAAGAGTTCTCACCTGAAGAATATCTAATGGCTGAGAAGCACCTAAAGAGATGTTCATCATCCTTAGTCATTAGGGAAATGCAAATCAAAACAACCCTGAGATTCCATCTCACACCAGTCAGGATGGCTAAGATCAAAAACACAGGAGACAGCAGTTGTTGGCGAGGATGTGGAGAAAGAGGAACACTCCTCCACTGCTGGTGGAATTGCAAGCTGGTACAACCCCTCTGGAAAGCAGTCTGGCGGTTCCTCAGAAAACTGGGCATGACACTCCCGGAGGATCCGGCTATACCACTCCTGGGCATATACCCAGAGGCTTTACCTGCATGCAATAAGGACACATGCTCCACTATGTTCATAGCAGCCTTATTTATAATAGCCAGAAGCTGGAAAGAACCCAGATGTCCCTCAACGGAGGAATGGATTCAGAAGATGTGGTATATCTACACAATGGAATACTACTCTGCAATTAAAAACAATGAATTCACAAAATTCCTAGGCAAATGGTCAGATCTTGAAAATATCACCCTTAGTGAGGTAACCCAATCACAAAAGAACACACATGGTATGCAGTCACTGATAAGGGGATATTAACCCAGAATCTCGGAATACCCTAGACACAATCTGCATATCAATAGATTTCTAAGAAGATGGAAGGAGAGACCCCTGGTCCTGGAAAGACTGGATGTAGTGGAACGCCAGGACAGAGAAACGAGAGGGGGTTGAATGGAGAAAAGAGGGCGGGAAGGGGGCTTATGGGACTTTCGGGGAGGGAGGAAACGGGAAAGGGGAAATGATTTGGAATGTAAATTAAAAAAATAAAATAAATAATAATAAAAAAAGCAATTTAAAAAAAAAAAAGAAAATGGGATTTTGCTGTGGATGAATCAACAGATATAAGAAAGAAAAGCGTAATCCAAAACACTCATACTTTATGATAAGGCCATTGGTTTTTTTGCTGTTAAAATTAATTGTCAAGAAATAACTTAATGGAGATAAGGTATAGATGGCTAACTTTGATTGTCATTTGCACACAATCCAGAATCACCATAACAGCAAAACTCTGGACATGTCTATGAAATATTTTCCTACACTATGTTATTTTGAAGGAAGAAGACCCACCATAAATTTGCTCTGTACCATTTTATGCGGTCGGGTCCTGGAAAAGAAAGAAGGAAGCAGAGCAGCATCTTTCATCAATCTCGGCTTCTTTACTAGGGTTGCATAATACACAGTTGCCTCAAACTGTTGCCACCATGGCTGACTTTCTTAAATGGTTTCTGTTAGCTATTGTGTCACCATAACAATACAAGTAACTAATATGTGTTTAGACTCATGACTTGAAGGTATATGACTTGAAGGTATAGTCCATCAGGGGAGGAAGAAGTTATTGAGGCAGGAACATAAGGCAGTTAATGCTATGATAAAACATCATAACCAAGGCAACATACAGAAGGGAGTGTTTATTTGGGGCTTGGAGTTCCACAGAGACAAGAGTTCATTATCATCATGGCAGTGAAACATGGCAGCAAGCACCAGGCATTTTGACAGGATCATCTGAGAGTTCAGATCTTGAGAACCACGAGAGACAGAGAACACACTGAAAATAGCACATGGCTTTTGAAATATGAAAGGCTTCCAAAAGTAACATAATTCCTCTGTCAAGGCAACACCTCTTAAACCTACCCTAACAGGATCACCATCCAGAGGATTAAGTATCCAAAGACCTCGGAAATATTTTATTTCTTGACTTCAGTTACTGAAAAATTATTCACACTTATTAAACTTTACTGATATGCTTACATTCTTTTTCCTGTGTTATATTTTCATAATGAAGTTCTTAAAGTAAGATGGTAGAAATTTTTCTTGTGAACTCATATATGTTCCTTTGCATCATTAGTTTCTTATAATAAATTCATAGAATTAAAAAAAATACGATTAAAATCTAGCAATGTATTCCCTCTAGTGTTTAAAAATTATTTCATGAGGGGTGAAGAATATATTTATCTGTGGGTATAAGCACAAGTATTTATAGATTGTTGTTAGGGACTGTGCTGGAATAATAAATTAGAGATTGCAGATTCTCCTCCAAAACTCAGGATTTCATTAGCACTGAGCAGTTAGCCAGGTTTCTTTTACCAGGCATGATATTCCTTCTGTTGAGCAGTCTCAAGTTCAACTAAAAAGTCAATGTTTAATTCAAAGGTGTATGAAAGTGTCACTGCTGTACTCATAAGGTTATCATGCTATTCAGGTCATTGATATGATTCATAGGTACAATTGTTGGAGAAGGCTATTGGTTACCTTCCTCCTTTAGAACCTTACATGGTGACTTCTGCTACCATGAAAGCTAATATTCAGGGGGAGGACATTCAGGTCAGTTCCAGCTCAGAGGTCTCTAGACCCTGTTTCAGAAGTGAATGATGTCATCAGCAATAAGTATTTAATTTCCAACTTTGGGGGTAACCAAGGACAATATCAATAGGCTAAATATAATGGAGGTCTCTTTAGATAGTTTTGGACATCAACTCAGAAGAAAGCTTTGCATTTCTGTCACAGGGTTTTTTTGTTAGGTGGTCACTGACTCTTGGAGGGAGAATTGTCCTCCCAGATAAAAATATTCAGTAAGCTTTTGTATGTATAACGTTAAATTGTGCTTTAAGAAAATCACAACTGATCAAAATGCTGAACTGGGGAGCCCAGTGTCAATGTCTATATCTACAAATTTTCCATTAGGCTCAGGGAAGATTGTAGAAGAGGAAGTAGAAAGATTGTAAGATCAGGTACTATGCTGTGAGATTGTACCTCCTAGTAATATCAGGTAATATACCTGTAAAATCTCACCAGTATGACAGGTAAACATGAGTTGAACAAGAATAACACCAATGAAAATGGCAAATTGGACAGAAAAATGCCCTTAATACCTCAACTCTATAAAATGAACTGTAGTCAACTGAGTAAATCTGCTACCTAGACAGGTGGTCTCACCAGCGAAAGAGACTACAGAGATTGCAATAACAGCTAATGAAAAGAAAAAGGTTAAAATGTCATCAATTTGAAGGGGAGCAGGGAGGGTATATGGAAAGGTTTGGAGGAAAGTGAAGGGAGAAATGTTGTAAGTGTATTACAATCTCAAAAATAAAAATAAATAAAACTTCAATTTTGTTTCTTTGTTACTACCTCTCTCACTTTGCAGTGTATGTTTCCACCTGTCACCCATCTGTTATATCCACCAAGTTTCCCTTTCTCTTCTTCTACAGGCTTATATAAGCCACGCAGAGAAAAATATAGTCTTGTCTTCATGTTGCTAAAACTACAGACCTACATCCTTAGCAACCCTCTTTTTCTCTCAACTATATTATAGGATTCCCTCTTCTATATAATGCAAAAACACTTTCAACTATGTTTCTTCTTTGCATTTTAAGAATAAATTATCTACCAGTTCTTTCTCAAAAACTAGCTAAATAAAATAATTTATTCTTTATTGGCCTGTCGCTGGACCTTCTTTCCCTTGGACTCCTCTCCATTTCCATCCCTGTAATTCTTTCAGACAGGAACAATAATGGGCCACAGTTATGGCTGTGGGATGGCCCCCCTCTCCCTCATTTGAAGCCGTGTCTTCCTGTTGAAGGTAGGCTCTGTAAGTTTCCTCTCCCTACTGTCAGGCATTTTATCTAAGGTCCCTCCCTTTGAGTCCTGGGATTCTCTCACCTTCCAGGTCTCTGGTGCATTCTGGAGGGTCCCCTTAAACTCCTATCTCTGGAGGTTGCCTGTTTCCATTCTTTCTGCTGGCCCTCAGGGCTTCAGGCCTTTTCCCTCCCCCATGTCAGATCAGGTTCCCCTGCCCCCTCTTCCCCCTCCTTTTCCCCCTCTCCCCTGCTCTGTCTACTTTCCCTCCCAGGTCCTTCCCTTCCTCCCAACTTAGGATTGTTTTCTTCTCCCTCCCAAGTGGGACTGAGGTGTCCTCACTTGGGCACTTCAGCTTGTTGACCTTTTTGAGTTTTGAGGACTGTATCTTGGGTATTTTGTACTTTTTTTGGACTAATATTAACTTATTAGTGAGTACATTCCATGTGTGTCCTTTTGGGTCTGAGTTATGTCACTCACAATGATATTTTCTAGTTCAGTCCGTTTGCCTGCAAAACTCAGGATGTCTTCCTTCTTGATAGCTAAGTAGTATTCCATTGTGTAAATGAACCACATTTTCTGTATCCATTCTTCTGTCGTGGGACATCTAGGTTGTTTCCAGCTTCTGGCTATCAGAAATAAGGTAGCTATGAATATAGTGGATGGAACATGTGCCCATGTGGCAAGGTGGGACAGTTTTGGGGTATATTCTCAACAGCGGTATATCTGGGCCTTCAGGAAGATCTATTTCCTATTTTCTTGGCTTAAAGGGAAATTAATGAAAATTTATAAGAAAATTTCATTTAAGAAGTAATTTTTCCACGTTACTTATACAGGCAAATTCCTGCATACAACCTAAGTAATAACTAGTAAAAAACTGGTAAAAACAATTAAGGGACATTATATTGCCATTGAAATAATTACGCAAATTAATATATTCATATGTATGCCATATAATTAAAAATATGCAGTATATTAAAGTCAATATAATTATCAATGCAATTTACATGCATATATATACATCAAAGTTTTTTTTAAGTTTCTAAGTTCTATTACTGTCTAATCTTGATGAATGAAAACTCATTCCTGTACTTGAATCAAGCCCAAAATGCAACATAGTTCTTTGGTGATTTTTTTTTCCTTCTCATTATTCAGTCCAGTGTAGTCAAAGGCAAGAGTTTTCTGAGCATCTCATTGTATAGTGTGAATCAAATATTGCATAATAACACAGTTGATCTATTTATTTTCCTTCTGCTTGAATCTTAGGAAGAACTTACACAAAGTGTAAATTTTGACATGTCATGTATAAGATAGAATCCTTCAGCTGAAAGATCTTAGTCCACTATTATGGGCATAAATGTACGACACTGGGAAACACATTGATGTTCTCATTTAGCATAACATAAATTTGACCAAGGGTTCATAGACAGTAAATAGAGACAGGTGTCATTTATTACAAAAGAAAAGGAATCTCACAGAATGAAAGTGAGCTATGAATTAGAGCAGAGTCTAGATTCAAACCACAGAGACACTAGCATCAAACATAGTAACTGTCTTCTTTGGAATCCAAAGATCACAGAGCTTTCTATTATTATGCTCTCTTTTTATAAGTGTAGCTCCAGTAGGAAAGATTTTCCAATCTTCCTTGGCCAAATGGAATTTTTCATAAGTTAATCTGATGTCCCTTCCTTAGTCTTACTCTCCTACTCTCCTACTATGAAACTAAATAAATATGATCCAACATTTGAGAGGGCTGTTGTTAACAGTCTGAGTTATGAGTATAACTTGAAGCTTAGAATGCATCCATAACATTTGGGTGTGAAGTTTAACCACAATGAAACTGTTCTTGATCATCAGACAGGATAATTTGAGTATGGGCAATAAAGATTAAAATTGAGCCATGATTCTAAGGGGCCCACTTGCTTTGAGTTGACAATAAAGAGCTTTCCAAAGACTTACAATGTACAAATCTCCTGTCAAGTGCTAACAATCTAGGAAAGAGTGTTCATAATGTTGGGTGATTGGTATCATGTTTATTTTATGCCAAAGATGTAACAATTAGTATTTTCCCCTCACACTTGATGTTAAGATGTGAACAACACAGATTATATGAGAGACAAAATAAAATTAAAAATACTAGAGTTAAGGTAGAACACACCTGGTTGAGTGAAGAGAACCTCTGGCCTGGGTGAAGATCTAATATTCAGGTTGGATCTGGTCATTCATTTGACCAAGAGAATACCTCTAAGAAAGTGGGCTCACCTTAAGCCATACTAAATAGATAGATTGAAAAATTAGTTTTTAAATGACTAATTGTAATTTTACTTCCCAGAATTGCTACCTCCTGTGCAATCGTTTACAGGCTATACGCAAGTAGCATCATAAGTCTGCCCATGTTTTTAATTATTAAGCAAAACATAACCATCTCTTTCTTCTTCCATCTTTTTTAAGCATGCTTTCCTTAATACTTTTAACTTTCTGCCTAAAATTTGGCTTCCTTAATCTTTCTCTAAACCCTTCCTCCTTGTCATGTGGCTGCTTGTCTACAGTGTATCTGACCTCTAACACCAGCTGAAATGACATGACCTCTGTTCCTTGTCTACTCCATTCACCTCTGTCAGGAAACAGCTAGGGTTTTACAGCTTGTGTAACCTAGAGTTTTTCTTTTGAATTCTACTAAAAAATGTCCTTGATCTTACTTTGAGACTGTTATTAAATTATTTTCTTAATGAGCCTAAAAACCCCATGAGGGGACCCAAATTTCCTCAGCATTATTTGTATAAATAAGTGTCTGAAACTGTTTATCTAAGTGAGAATGACAATTATTTTTCTGTATCATTGCAATTATTGTGCTTTTTATTTTATTTTGTTCTTTGTAGTATGGGGTATTTTAAGCTATAAAAAGAACATATAATCTTCAAACAAAATGAAAGAGTAAGCTATTAACAGTATCTTTCCTTGATAATACCATAACCAGAACTATTTGTCTCTTTCCTTTCTGACTTCCCTACTATGCTTAATATCAACTCATCTTTCAAATGATACCTCTGTGTTTACCATCTCACTAAAATTAAGATAAAATTTTATCCCTACATAATCCAGCCTTCATTTCTTTGGAAAGATAGTCTTATTTAGTAGTACAACTGCATCTTAGCTATGAAAATGTTTTTCTTGGTCTTTCACTCATCTGTTTTCCTCAAACATTTTGCCTGCGCATTCGTTGTCTCTTTGATTTGCCTTATTTCCTGTGCTGTCTTAAACAGCAATCCCCGGTTCAATTCTCTGCTCTTTGCTATAATTCTCTAACTGACTACAGCTTGTTGAATGAGTACTCAACCATTCAAAGACTCCTGTGAGCAACTGCCATGTCCACTGAGATAACTTGACACCATCTTAAACCTAACATGTCTTAAACTCTATTATCTATTGTTCCAAGACTGTTTTCACACTAGACCTTCCTCTTTCTGCCCATAAAACTAGGTCACAATTTCATTGCTTTTGCGATATTCTTTGGAAAAACCAAATAGAAGAAAAAAATGGGATCTTTTTATACAATATAAAGATCAAAAAAGAACAAATGGTAAGTATGACTACAAGAACAATTACTTTTTTCAGTGCTTATTTCATAAAAAAAAACCAGACAATTATAGCATAGTATCAATTTGAGTGCAGTTACAAAAGTAAATTTAGTTCCAATTTTGATGTCAGTCTGTCCCTGGAGAGAAATGTGTTCATTATTAATATTAACTCTTTATCCTGTAAGTCATTCGTATTAAGAAACAGAAGGAAGTATAATTCTGTTTGTCATCCCTCATAGTCACTCTCACCACCTCCTGTCAAATGTATCATTTTCTATTACTTCTTACTATTTAAACTCCTACAAGATTTCTAATTTAGGTTCTGTTTATACTGCTATGATTTTACAATGTTCAAGCACTTTACTGAGGCACAGGGCCTCCATTGTCTTCCATGTTCTATTGTGTTTTCACTAAATTGAATAGCTTTACAATTTTGCCATGTGACCAAGAAGATAGAGTCCAAACATATGAGAGTTCAAGGCCTATAGATTGATTCTGTAAAACAATAGCCTCTAAAATTTAATGTACAACTGTATTTCTTCATAAAGTATTTCTGCTCAGATTTTGGTGATGAATGTTGTATGATGATGAATGTTGAATGATGTATGAATGTTGAAGAAAACAAAAACCCAAAATCTTGCCAGAGTTTTGGGTTGAATATAGTAAATATGGAAAAGAGTAACAGAGAACATAGGATTAAGGTTCGGCGTTTAAATAATGTAAAATTGAGTCAATGAGGTTAGGTTAAGACACAACATAGTTAGAAAGGCAATGGGAGATGTTCAGAGACTAAGTGGACAGATGTGTGGTAAGTGAACTGACGAATGACCATTGAATTGAGAAGAAGGACATAGAATCATTATGAACACCCTATCAAAGACATAAACCTGTATGAGAGACTAAAGTCTAGAGTGTCCACATATACTTGTTCAGAAATGTTCATTGCCACCCTATTCACAATATACAAGAAATGAAAACAACTTAAATGTGCTTCAACAGATGAATAGCTAATGGAAATGAGGCACATATGTACAATGGAATACTATTCAGTTGTATAAAAATGAAATTTGAAGGTAAATGGATAGATCTAGAAAAGATTATATTGAACAAAGAAACTCAGATTCAGAAGAACAAATGCCACATATTATTTCATCAGCAGTTTCC
This sequence comes from Tokudaia tokunoshimensis, assembly GCA_036184795.1. NCBI lineage: Eukaryota > Metazoa > Chordata > Mammalia > Rodentia > Muridae > Tokudaia > Tokudaia tokunoshimensis. The sequence goes on along the minus strand of BTHU01000023.1, from coordinate 126,796,863 downwards.
TAGTTCCAAGGCCTCAGATGTGATATAAGACATGGAATAACTTCAGAATCCAAGAACGTATAAAAGGATCATAAGAGAGAGGGTTGGGAAGAGGAGAATAGCAGGTCACCAGTGATAAAAATGGGAAATGAAATAATGGGAAGTGTTTCTAACTAGGGAGACATGAGGAAGGTCAATACATAAGTGGAAGGGACAAGAGACAAATACCACAAAGATTGTTTGATAAAGCCTTAGGGAATAATATTTTGGATCTACTTAAAATTTGACATATACACACACATACTATCTTGTATCTCCTGTTCAAGACCTTGATGTCAGCTTCAACAGAATGTTATAGAAGTGATATAGTTCAGTTACAGCTACATAACAAAGTTACTGCTAGAGAAATTCACAGAGAAAAGAAGGAGCTATCCAACCAAGGTACCCTTGGTTACCCCTCAGAAGTTATAGGTGGGATACTATTGTTGAAGAAACAAAACTCTTGAGGCATAAAACTCAGATGACTTGAGCTAGATCTGACCTCATATTGTCTTTCCTGTGGTCTAGCTTCCATGGTTCCAGAAAATGCTATGTAATCTTCCAATTAAGAAAATAATTAAATTGTCCTACCCAGTTACAACATCAATGAACCACAACAATTAATAGCATAGCAAGATATGCATAAGTGGCATTCACATGTAGGTGGTGACCAATATCTATCTAACTGGTGATTCAACAGGGTGTTAATCATGCTTGTAATAGAAACCTAGCCAGCTTCACAGGTTTAGGGAGGTCATGGACTACACTTCAGTAGACCAGCATAATTCATTAATATATTCTAAATCGTTTCCTATACCCACAGATAAGTGTAGCTTCTACCAATCATCTAATAATTTTCTCGTTATAGCAAATGGATACCATCACAAACAACTGGACATAATGCATATATCAATAGATTGTGTAGAGCCCAGTCACAATTAGTGCATGTTCATCACAACCTGTGTCTACAGCTTAGGAAACATCTTAGATGAGGCAGGTGAGTAGACTGTAAGAACTAGAATACCAGGAAGTCTGCTATAAAAGGTCTCTCCTAGAAATGATTGCATAAACAAGACCAGAACAATGGTTATATCAATGCAGATGTTAACATGGAAGGGAGAAATTTTATAGAAGTAGTAGTAGAGTAGAGTAGTTCTTATATTTTACTGCTGGGAAAAGGAGAATTAGTCTGTCCTAGGGATGAGGTTTCTTATTGACTGTCCAATGCAAAGTGGTCAGCTCTGAAACTACATACTTACAAATAACAAAAACAGACTCAGCAGGTTCTATCTATATATCTATGTATTTATCTATTTAACTATCTATATCAATCTTTGTAGTAGTAAATTAGTTAAACCCCTTTGGCATCCAGCAAGTAATGCATATACTCATTGCACCTGCCCAAGAGCTCTCTGGAATCACGAATGAGACTGACAGGCAGACAGAAAGACAGACACACTCACACTCACACACACACTAGCTAATTTTGATATTCCTTGACTAGCTCAATGACTAGGCACTTCTGATCCTCCCCATGGCTAGCATACATTCTCCCCTCCTGCTTTCCTGAGTCAATTTTCTAAATTAACATTTCATCTCTACTACCTCATACACAATCAGGGAAGTGGCCCTAGAGGATTCATACATGCACATGGTCCTTTAAGTTTCATCTTTCTCTTTCCCAGGCATGGCAACTCCACTCCTCTCCCCTCTGTTTCTGTCTTTTAACCACACAATCTAAAAGTCCCACTCCATCTCATTGACCAGCCAATGGTTGTACAGAAATTCTTTTTTTTTTTAATTTTATTTTCTAAGTTTTTTTTATTTACATTCCAAATCATTTCCCCTTGCCCATTTCCTCCCTCCCCGAAAGTCCCATAAGCCCCCTTCCCTCCCTCTTTTCCCCATTCAACCCCTTCTCTGTCCTGGCATTCACCTATATCCAGTCTTTCCAGGACCAGGGGTCTCTCCTTCCATCTTCTTGGAAATCTATTGATATGCGAATTGTGTCTAGAGTATTCCAAGATTCTGGGTTAATATCCCCTTATCAGTGACTGCATACCATGCGTGTTCTTTTGTGATTGGGTTACCTCACTAAGGATGATATTTTCAAGTTCTGACCATTTGCCTAGGAATTTTGTGAATTCATTGTTTTTAATTGCAGAGTAGTATTCCATTGTGTAAATATACCACATCTTCTGAATCCATTCCTCCGTTGAGGGACATCTGGGTTCTAAATTCTTAATTTTCAATCAAAGCCAGCTGGGAGCAGGGACCCTCAAGTCTGGAAGCATGGCTTTTTGGGAGCTGAAATAAGAAAAAACATTAGGCCAATTCCCAACAGATAGATAGATAGATAGATAGATAGATAGATAGATAGATAGATAGATAGATAGAGAGATATGTATGTATATATATATACATTTTATATAATATAAACAATTTTGTATACACTATATTGTCTATTGTATATACATTATATTTTATACATATAATTTATTATATGCATACTAATTATATAATATATTATATGTATATAATACACATATCATATTTTATATAATATATAATATTATATATAATTATATATTGTACATATAATTTATGTATATTATATTATATATAATTATATATAACATATATGTACATATATATTATATATAGTTGATATAAGTTACAGAGATGGAAACTAGAGAGAAAGAGACAAAGAGAGAGAGATTTGTCCATGTACATACACAAACAAATTCACATACACATTCATATTAATCAAAGAAAAAGAGACCACCAACTTAAGAGTCAGGGCACATGAGAGGGATTTGAAGGTGGTTATCTGGGAGGGACTGGAGGGAGGAAAAGAAGGGGAAATCGACATAATTCAATTTCAATTAAAATGTATTTTTAAAACTCTGGTATGGATGAAGAGGCAATGGGAATGGTGAGAAGCAGAAAATGAGTGGTCACAAATGTTAGAATCCATTTTATAGTTAGGAAAGTCGATAAGTGTGCCACAGATGGTGACAAAGATGGTGTATCTAAAGCACTTAACAGCATATTTAAAACCTGAAACATTGTACCATAGCTAAGTGCTAGAGGAAGTGATTAAAAGGAGAGAAACTAATGTAAAGGACAGCTGGTATAACTGAAAAGGCAAAGGACTGGACCTGTTTAAAGACCCAGGGACTGAAGATGCTCTGACTAAAACTGTACCACATAAGCAATTGCAGAAGAGAGGCTTGAAGATTTCACAGACAAAAGTTAGAGTCAGCTCCTTTCACTCTCAGTTTCTCAGTGATATATGTGACTGGGAGTAAGGAGATAAGGTAGGTGGGTAGATAATTTTTAGAAAAGAAAGGGGAAAAATGAAGTCTCAGAGGTTATAAAAGTGAACTTGCTCTATTGAAAGAGCTGAAGTTCCAGGGAGTATGGAAACCTAATTTGCATTAAAGTAAATTTACTTTAATTTAAAGGGAAACCAGGGTGCCTGATGATATAATTTTCCTTTTTAAAGAATAGAGGTAATTAATGCACACAGTGAAAAAGTCCTCAATTGTAAGATTTCTGACCACAAGATCAATTTTTCCCCTCTAAGCTATTTTTGAATTATACTTGCTATATTTCTTCTAGAAAAGGCAAAGTTAAGTTTTAAAATAAAATATTATTTCTGAAAGTGTGTGTGTGTGCGCGCGTGCATGTGTGCAGTGTGTGTATGCATTAAGTAGTAATACTTGTGGGAAGGAACAGAAAGACTTTCAACAGAAAATCACTGGAAGCAGCATATATTTCCTCTTGTAAATGTTGCAAAATGTCCATATGTTCATGCTGCACAAACCCTCATGGAGCCTTGTAATCAGGCCAGTGGACCATATTGTTATGCACAGTCTAACCTCTTTCATTTTTGGCCTCCAACAAAGGACAGCAGGAGTATAGAGCTAGAGCTAATTAGCACCCTGTTCATCTTGCCTTATGCTTAGCATGCCTGAAGGAAGCATTTTTTTCTGACTTATCACAGAACAGAATATTTCTCTCTTCTCTCTGATTTCAATCATTTATCAATCATGATTTCAGCAGACATACTTAGAAACAAGGAAAAATAAATACATATGTACAATCATATACACATATTTCTATGTTCACATGTTGTACATGTTTTTAGAATGTGTGTATTTGTGGTCACCTTGTAATGAAAAATGAGGAAGTCTCTGAAGGTGGCTATTCTGAATGACTCACTGTAGCATAGGGTTATAAGCAGAAATTCTCAAATTAAACTTGGTAAACTCCAGATTCTGACATATAACTAGTGCCTTGAACTTATCTCACTTGAAACAAACATGTGAACTGCAAAATAAAAATAATGGTGCTTAATTTTGAAAGCTTTGGGGAAGGATTGAGTTATCACTAACTCCACTATGGGGGCGTAATTTGATTTTCATTGTCAGTAAGACTTGCCTTTGTGTCCTGTAGTTTTGTTTGTTTCCATCTCATAAGGTTCTACAATCCTGGTACTTTGACAACAACATAAACTCCCATGTAACCATTGCCTAACTTAAAAATTTTCAATACCTTATCATTCAGACTCAGAAGAAGGCACTGAATCCCTTAGAACTGGAGTTACAGAGAGTTGTGGGCCAGCATGTAGTTGCTGGGATAGAATCTCAGTCTTCTGAAAGAGTAGCCAGTGTTCTTAACCACTGAGCCTTATCTCCAGCTAGTTTTAATGTACATTAAAGACATAACTCCAAACATAAATAGTTCAGTGTATGCCAAATAAAGACATTGATTTTACTAAATTATAATGCCATTAGCATGACATAAAAACTAATATTCTTTAATTTCACTTAGTATCTGATGGAAAAGATTGAATATATAAAAACCCGACTTAGTATTTGTTTCATCATTCCGTTCCCATAATCCAAATCTTTTTGTGTAAGCTATTAATTCCATATTATAGAGGAAGAATAATGCATATTTTTGTATGATCCATTCTTGGGCAGTATTAAGAAGACACACAAGAAACCAGTGCTTATATATAAAGTCGCCTAGATTACAACTTTATTTGCCAATAAAATATTGCTCTTTGTTCCCTAAACAATATTGCTACCCCTGGTGATTTACAAACACACATGCAGGTGCACGTGCACACTTGCGTGCACACACATACACACACACACACACACACATACACACACACACTCATATACATGCATACAATTCTCCTTTGCAATGAAAATTTCACTTCAGCAATAATAAAACGGCATACTTAAAATGCTAAGGGATAAAGCAAAACAACAAAATGCTGTAAAGGGCCTGAGCTGTTGTGTTCCATATGGTTACTGAGCTTGCAACAAAACAAACACAGATTCTAAAAGATCTTTTTATCCCTCTGTTTTGTGATTTGCACAGCCAGGCATGTTAGAAAGAATAAGTAACCAGAACAATGAGCTGACCAACAAGCAGATTGCAATTTGTAATCAGTGAAGAAAATACTTTTCTCAGGTTCCAAGATTATTTTATTTTGTCCTTATAAAATTTCTTTTTGCAGGGCAAAGCAAACAAAATTGCATAGTACTAAATTACAGCTGAGTGAAACCACCATGAAATAAGACTAAATTTTTCTAAGAATAAAAGGTCAGCATGCAGAAAAAGAAAGAAAGAATGAAAGAGGAAGGAAGGAAGGAAGGAAAGAAAGAAAGAAAGAAAGAAAGAAAGAAAGAAAGAAAGAAAGAAAGAAAGAAAGAAAGAAAGAAAGAAAGAAAGAAAGAGGAGAAAGAAAGAGAGAGAGAGAGAGAGAAAGAAAGAAAGAAAGAAAGAAAGAAAGAAAGAAAGAAAGAAAGAAAGAAAGAAAGAAAAAACGAAAGAAAGGAGAGTAACTTGGGAATAATTTACATATAAAAAGTTTGACAAATAATTTTTCAGTTCACTTCTATACAATAAATACACTTTTATATCCAGGTACCATTAAATGTTTAAATTGTATGGAAGACTCTATGGAGTTTATCACTTGAAAGAGTGTGACCTACAAAAACTCATTTACTAGATTGATTCCTATTAGAAAGAAACATTGGAGCCAAAAGGAGAAGGCAGCCCAGCAGTTACTAGTCCACAAGTCTGCTCTTAATCTAAAGTAAGCCAATTCCCCTTCTCTGTGTTTTCTGTTTCCCTTATATAAAAATGAAGTCATGAAAAGATATATTTACTTGATCCATCTCTTTCCATCTCTGACAATCTTTTAAAGCCTTTCATACTAAATGGGATACTGTAGCTTACCAAAAACTGTGTACATTCATCATTTGACACTTAGAATAACCCCATAAGGTAAAAATTTGCATCTTCCTTTAGAAGAAGCTAAAACTTTAAGAGAATAACTGTTTTCTCTAAAACCAAACATCTAAAATATTGTAAATTTAGACCTTATCATATCGAATTTAATAGTCTTTCACTTATAGCATTCATAAACCCAATGCTTACTCTTCAACCAAATGAACAGAGTATTCCCACAGCATTTAAATTATTTTATGACCTACACATAGTGAAGCAGTTACACAGGAAAGCATTTAATTGGAATAGAAATGACTTGTTCTCAGAAAAAGGACTCATCGAAGAAATAAAATTTTATAGGCACACAAATAACAAATTTAAGAGATGTCATTTTATAGCATGCAAAGTATAAATTATGTATTTGAAATTGCTGAGTAGAGGTCACATGTTGTTAGGATTATTAAATAGGAATATGGCTATCATATATATTAAATATCTCCAATATGTATAATATGTACATATTTGAAAACAGCATCTTCTATGCAATAATTACCTATTGGCAAAAGGAAATGAATGACTAAAAGTAAAATAAGACTCTAAGCCACAGTAATTTTATATCACCTTCAAAAATACCTGAAGCTAGCGACCCCTAGAAATATTCATGCTGTCAATGAGAAAGTTGGGTTTATTCCTCATCATAGTCAAAATAGCATGGCACTGTGAAATATCTAAATATGGATAACTTGGTGGAAGTTTTCTGAAGTAGAGTTTTTTCCATATGTAATGCTGTCAGTAACTGGAGGTGATAGTATGACTGAGTAACAAATTTATCTTACTCATTTTGAGTCCACCCAAGTCATTACCAAAGAAGCAGTTGTCACATATAAGCCAGGATGAGAGATACTTTAGCCATTTTGTAACTTGTGTCATGTTGCATGTTCTTTCTGTGCTAAGATATGGTTAAGGAGAATTTTCTTTTTGTTTTTCATCTGTAATCACTAAGTAGTCCAGCTGAATGTTGAAACTTTAATACATTCATTATCAATGTGGGAATGACAAAGCCTACTTGTGGAGATTAAAGTAGTATTAAAGTACCTTGTAGAAACACCGAGGCATATTTTTGAAGATCGAAGTTTGTATTTTGCTTTTCTAAGATCAGTTGACCATTGTGCTATATCTAGTAGCTGAATTAAGAGCAAGGATAAAGACAATTGGATATTCTTTCTCCAAAGAGTCATGGTGCTGGGCATGGTGGCATACACCCTCAAGACCAGCACTCCAAGAGCATGGGCTAGTGAATCTCTGAGACTTCCAGGCCTTCCTGGTCTACCTAAAATGTATTTGGCTGCTCAGGGATGCATAATGAAACTCTGTCACAATTCAAAACTAAACAGCAGCAACAACAAGTCTTCTTAAAGCATTGCTTCTATACAACAAATAACTCCTTATACAAAGTTAACATACACATAAGATAATATAAAAAATGTGTACTATAGTCAAAGGAATACCTAAAACTATTCCACAAATCACAAAGACAAATCGAGCAATTCAATATAAAAAGACAGTGGAGCAGAAAAAGAAATTCATAAGTAATAACTATAAATGAGTAAAACAGTTACCTAATTACAATATTAAGAAGTAAACATAAATTAACACAAAAGAGAATATTTTTCTTTCATCAGATTGACTTAAAACATAGTAAGGAGATGGGAAATGTTCCTACAATGGCAAACACTGACAGTGAATAGTAGCTTCGTTACATCAGCTATCCCTATCAGACATTAAGCTGTATCTTACAATTTTAGAACTCCATTCTATACTTCACATGGATCAAGCAAGAGCCTCAGAGGATATTTCCATGAGAGTGGACAAATTTAGCCCTAGATTAACAATCTGATCCTGTTTAATACAGTTCTAAAACAAGTTTCTAAAGAAACAACTCTTTTCAAGTAAATTAAAAGTTTCTCAATCAATGTAAAGTTTAAAAATACAACTGATAGCTCCCTGAAAGAAAATTTGCGCTCAATTTATACCTAAGAATCCAAACCTGATCTTCTTAATGCCTTGCCATGTACATTTCAAATTTATCTAGAGCCCTAAATCAAGTATTCCATTTTTTGAAATAAGCTGTTTAAATATTATCCACACAAAAATGACAATTAATATAAAAAGGATCATAGATCAGTTGATACTTGGATGCTAGAGAGATGATAGATGATAGATAGATAGATAGATAGATAGATAGATAGATAGATAGATAGATAGATAGACAGACAGACAGAGATAGCTAGAGAGATAGATGATAAATAGATGTGGATATATAGATGAATTAATGAATGGATGGATAGATGGATGGATGGATGGATGAATGGATGGATAGATAGACGATGGATGATGGATGATGGATGATGGATAATGGATGATTGATGATAGATAATAGATAGACAGAAAGACAGATATACAGAGAGAAATAGAGCACTGCTCATTTCTCTGGCAGAAAATGATTAATATATTCACAAAATAGAGTTAATAAATAAATATACATTTTAAAATAAGTATATCGATAGTGTTTAGTTGAAATGTATTATAATTAACAATTTTAAATTCCTAGCAGGTATAAAAGCAGATTTGAACTGCTTTATGAATCAATGGACTTGATATACAAAATAAAATGTAGATAATTCTTTAATAAGAAAATAGATTAAATGAGAAATGAAAAATCTGCTCACAAGGAAAAGTTCAACAATATATGGCTCTAGGAAAAGTTCAACAATGTATGACTTTACTGACAAATTCTTTGCAAAATTTTAAGTAAAATTAACAGCTACCATCCACAGACTTTTCCAAAATATTTGAAAGCAGAAGTATAACCTGATTCTAAAGCCAAAAATATCACAAGAATATGAAACTTAACACTTAAGAATATCTAAGCAGAAATGCTTAAGAAATATTTCCTAATGCATTCACCAAGATATAAATATGACTAACCCCTCATTTTGGAGAATGCAAAACTGTTTCACATATGATAAACCATGAATATGATATGGTATAATAGCATAATAAGTATCTCCTACCATATGAACATTCTTATAGATGAATACTTCTCAATCTGTGTCTAACAACCCCTTTGGGGTGGAACAACAGTTTCACAGGGATCTCATATCAGCTTGCATATCAGATATTTATATTATAATTCATAACACAAATAATAGTTATGAAGTAGTAATGAAAATACTTTTATGCTTGTGTGGGGGGGGGTGGATTTCCACAACATGAGGAACTGTACATGTCACAGTATTAGAAAGGATGAGAATCATTGTCAGATACAGAAAAGGTATTTGATGAAAGCTGATGAGTCTTTATGACAAAGCAACCTAAATAAGGTATTAGGAGAGATCCTCTCAATCTATAAACACTATGAACAGAAAATCCATATTTATGATAATGGTGAAAGATTTTCAGTTCTCAGCATCCACATAAAAAGCCAAACATGCAGACCTATGGCTGTTACACAACATACCCAACCCCCAGAAAGCTGGTCTCACATAAGTGCTGTCACTGCTAAGCACTCAGGTGAAACCACCACTTTCTATCGAATATTTGTTCAAAGAGGGATCTGCCAAGAGCACACAGGACACAGGAACTGCAGAGCAACTAGGGCCAGAATCATTCTGGTCTCTATCTGCATCCCACTAAGAGCACTAACGCTGTCCCATAGCCCTCCCTACACAAATTCCACCCAGAGAGAGAGGATCTCCCAGGAGTGCTGACATACCTAAGATCACAGACTCATGGACTTGCAGGAGGGAAAATCTCCAGCCAGAGTCAGCAAGAGAAACTAACACCAGAGATAACCAGATGGCGAGAGGCAAGCATGAGAACTTAAGCAACCGAAAACAAGGCTACTTGACATCATCAGAGCCCACTTCTCCTAACACAGCAAGTCCTGGATACCCCAACACAATGGAAAAGCAAGATTCAGATTTAAAATCACATCTCATGATGATGATAGAGAACTTTAAGAAGGACAATAATAACTCCCTTACAGAAATACAGGGGAACATGGGTCAACAGGTAGAAGTTCTTAAAGAGGAAAAATAAAAATCCCTTAAGGAATTACAGGAAAACACAACAAAACAGGTGATGGAATTGGAAAAAACAATCCAGGATCTAAAAATGGAAACAGCAACAGTAAAGAAATCGCAAAGGGATACATCCCTAGAGATAGAAAACGCAGGAAAGAGATCAGGAGTCATAGATACAAGTATCACCAACAGAATACAAGAAATAGAAGAGAGAATCTCAGGTGCATAGAAAACATAGACACAACAGTAAAAGAAAATGCAAAATGCATGTAACCCAAAACATCCAGGAAATCCAGGATACAATGGGAAGACCAAACCTAAGGATAATATGTCTAGAAGAGAGTAAAGATACTCAACTTTAAGGGCCAGTAAATATCTTCAGCAAAATTATAGAAGAAAACTTCCCTAACCTAGAGAAAGAGATATCCATGAGCATACAAGAAGCCTATAGAACTCCAAATAGATTGGATCAGAAAAGAAATTCCTCCCATCATATAATAGACAAAACATAAAATGCACAAAACAAAGAAAGAATATTAAAGGCAGTAAGGGAAAAAGATCAAGTAACATATGAAGGCAGACCTATCAGAATTACACCATACTTCTCAACAGAGATTATGAAAGCTAGAATATCCTGGGCAGATGCCATACAGACCCTAAGCAAACATAAATGCCAGCCTAGGCTACTATACCCAGCAAACTCTCAATTACCATAGATGGAGAAACCAAGGTATTCCATGTCAAAACCAAACTTAAACAATATCTTTCCACAAATCCAGCCCTACAGAGGATAATAGATGGAAAACTCCAACACAAGGAGATGAACTATACTCTAGAAAAAGCAAGAAAGTAATCTTTCAACAAATCCAAAAGAAGGTGGCCACACAAACATAATTTTACCTCTAACAACAAAAATAACAGCAAGCAACAATCACTTTTCCTTAATATCTCTTAATATCAATTGTCTCGATTCCCCAATAAAAAGACATAAGACTAACAGACTGGAAATGCAAATAGGACCCAGCCTTTTAATGCATATAGGAAATAAACCTCAGTGACAAAGACAGATACCACCTCAGAGAAAAAGACAGGAAGTAATTTTTCCAAGCAAATGGTCCCAAGAAACAAGCTGGAGTAGCCATTCTAATATCGAATAAAATTGACTTTCAACCAAGAGTTATCACAAAAGTTAAGGAAGGACACTTCATACTCATCAAGAAAAAAACTACTAAGATGAACTCTCAATTCTGAATGTCTATGCCCCAAATGCAAGGACACTCATACTTACAAAAGAAACTTTACTAAAGCTCAAAGCACACATTGTACCTCACATAATAGTGGGAGATTTCAGCACCCTACTCTCATCAATGGACAGATCATGGAAACAGAAACTAAACAGAGGCGCATGAAACTAACAGAAGTTATAAACCAAATGGATTTAACAGATATCTATAGAACATGTTATCTTAAAACAAAGAATATACCTTCTCGGCACCTCATGGTACATTATCCAAAACAAACCTTATAACCAGTCACAAATCATGCCTCAACAGATACAAGAAGACTGAAATAATCCCATGTATCCTATCAGATTACCACGTACTAAGGTTGGTCTTCAATAACAATAAAAACAACAGAAAGCCCATGTACACATGGGACCAGAAAAATACTCTACTCAATGATAGATTGGTCAAGGAAGAAATAAAGAAAGAAATAAAAGTCTTTTTAGAATTTAATGAAATGAAGGTACAGCATACCCAAATTATGGGACACAATGAAAGCTAAGAGGAAAACTCATAGCTCTGAGTGCCTCCAAAAAGAACCTGGAGAGAGTATACACTAGCAGATTGACAACATACCCGAAAGCTGTAGAACATAAAATAGAATATACCCAAAAGAAGTAGACAATAGGAAATAATCAAACTCAAAAAATTATGTGAAGAATAAACAAAATCATAAACTGCGTCTTTGAGAAAAACAACAAGATACATAAACCCATAGCCAATCTAACCAGAGGGCATAGAGACAGTATCCAAATCAAAAATGAAAAGGGAAACATAACAGAATTTGAGGGAATTAAAAAAATTATCATATCCTACTACAAAAGCCTATACTCAACAAAACTAGAAAATCTGGGTGAAATGGACAATTTTCTGGACAGATACCAGGTAACAAAGTTAAAAAAGGATTAGATAAGCCATCTAAACAGGCCCATAACCCCTAAAGAAATAGAAGCAGCCATTAAAAATCCCATAACCAAAAAGAGCCTAGGCCCCCGATGGTTTTAGTTCAGAATTCTATCAGATATTCAAAGAAGACCTAATACCAATACTCTTCAAACTTTTGCACAACATAGAAACAGAAGAAACACTATCTAATTCATTCTATGTAGCCATAATTACAGTCATACGTAAAACACACAAAGACCCAACAAAGAAAGACAACTTCAGTCCAATTTCCCTTAAGAATATTAATGTAAAAATATTCAATAAAATTTCATATACTGAATCCAAGAACATGATCCAGTAAGCTTCATCTCAGGGATGCAGGGATTGTTCAATAGTTTATAATTAAGCCATTGCTTGTCTAATATGAAAAGTTAATAAATGTAAGAAAATAAATATTATCAATAACAAAAAGATGCACTTTTAAATATTTGTAATGAGACAAAAATTAAGACAATGAATCCATACACATTGTTATTTCATTTTTATAAAACTCTACAAAACACAAAATGAGCTATACTGACAACAGATCTGTTAAGGCAGGGATGTGCAGACAGAAGTTATAGCAATAACTTTAAGAAAAATTTAGAGGTTTGTGGGCATGCTCACACTGTTCATTGTGGTAATCCATTCAAGCTGGATGCAATGCCAAAGGTGTAAAAGTGTGTATTTAAAATGTGTTCAATTTACAGTATGCCAGTTATACTGTAATTTAGGTATAAAAATAATGACTACATATAAACTTGTATTTTTTGCCAGGTAAGCAATAATCTAAACATTGTCATGGCCTTAGCACTGCTTGATTTATACCCTTTACCTTAAAGAAACAAATCCAATTTTCTAGGCTGACCCACAATGTCAAACATTATCTCAACCTTTGCTAACTCTCTGACTATTCCTCTTTTCCTGGCTTATTCTGATCCAGGGCTTTGCTTTTCTTTGAGCATTTCGAAGTCTTTCCTACATCAAGGGTGTTACACTTTGTATCATCTTTTTCCAGAATAATTTTTTCTAGGTATTCATATGCCTCACTCCTTATGTGATTTTCATTTCATTTCTTTTTAGTCAGTATTCACACTCATTCTTTCTTCCAACACTCTACGTGTTCTCTTTCTTTTCATTCACAAAACTGTATGAATTATACTTTTAATTATTCACCACTAGTAATCTCTTTGGAGGTGGAACATTGATTCATTTTATTTATCATAAAAGGGCCAATGCCTAGAAGAATGCATCACAAATAGCAATCTCTTATGAAATATCTGTTGAATGATTTCAAGAATAAATGCTGATTTAGTATGCTAAAATGAAATAAAATGTAACTAGTTATTAAGAGAAAGTGTCATTGTATTAATCATTCAAGCAACACACACAAGGACTCTGACTACAAATAACTTTAGAAACCAGGAAGCTTTGATTCACAGAGTGGAATAATTCAGAGAAGAAATTTGAAAATGAGGAACAAATTCATTTTATTATGGTTATATATGAATGCTTTCCTTAAGAATGGTAAGTGAAAAAGTACAAATATATCACAAATTAAAAAAATTATAATATGTAATATATGGCATTAGTGTTTGAATATACTCTTTGGTAAGCTTGGATTCTACTATTACCTACCAATTTGGTTCTGAACCCCCAGATTTTAGCAGATGGTTGAATAGGTCTGATCCACTAGATTTATATTCAATTTGAAAAGTATTTCCTTCATTTTTCATAAAGCAATAAGTATTTCAACGAAAAGTACCTATGTCAACTACTGAAATAAACTGGTAAGTATACCATATCATTTTATTCTCTTCTAAGTAAGTCGTTTTAAAAATGGAAGCAAGATTGAAACACAGATCCCTTTGCTTTTGTAATGCTATACATTGTTTGAATTGATTTAATATTCCTATAGAAATTACAGAGATAACTAAGCAAAACTGAATCTATATATATTTTTAATTTACATAATTTTTAAAATTGATGAAATGTGTCTTAACTCATAAGTGAATCCACAGACTAAATATAAAGAAATAGAATGTAAAAACACTTATTTTGAAAAGACTCACAGTGAAGCATATTCTTAGTAGCCACAAACAGCAAACCACAATCACTAATTCCCTACCCCCAAATATTATCCAGGAAGGTAGTGTTAAAAATCCATGTAAAATTTTGTTATTAATATCTTCACTTATGTTACTATAATCAAATTTCAAAAACTACAACAGAGGAGAGGAGAATAAGATAGAGCAATAGAGGATATGAATATGATCAAACACCTTAGCACATATAATCTGCATACTCTAATCTTTAAAAATAAAAATATTAATCTGTGCTTTAAATTACCACCTCTAATTTTGCAAAGAGTTTTAGAAGATACTCATCAGATGCTTTTAATGTGATTTTTCTTTCCAGTTTGAGAAACTGGATTTTCACCAGAAATCATAAAATTCTACAGAAAAATAGTTATTTTTCTTGTGAATGGGTATTTGGCCTGAATGTATGTCTGTGCACCACAAACATGCCTCTGTCCCAGGAAGGTCAGAAGAGAGTATAAGATCTCGTGGATCTGGAATTACAGACAGTTGTGAGCTGCCAGGTAGGTGATGCATATCAAACCGGGGTTCTCTGGAAGAGCAGCCAATGCTATTAAACACTGAATCATCTTTCCAGATCTCCTAAACATGTTTCTTATGAGCTGTTGACTGAAAAGTATCCTAGGTATTTCAGTGAGGTCTCAAAACTCCTGGGGCTCAATTTTGAGTTACATGCCCTAAGCTAGAGCCTGTGATTTTCTTTCCAATACCAAAACTACAAAGCATTTCTCTGATTTGCCTACAGTCAACGTTAAAAAGACAGAGGTTACATAAAAAAAAAAACATGATCCAACTGTAATTGCTATTTTTATATGACCTAGCACTAAGTAATGTCCATAGTATCTTGTCCTCTAAATTTTAATAGGCAATGTTCCTTTTATTCAGAAAGATTTTCTTTTCATGATGCTTAAGGGAAGTTTAAAAAGCACCTAGACAAAGTCAGTTCAATATTTTGTCAGTGTGGATTCTAACATAACAATTACATTTAATCTAATGTGATATTTGAGTCTTCATTTAACTTCAGTTTTTTCTTTTTACTTACTTTGTAGCCAAGACAAGGGAAATGACTGCTAGCAATCACAGTATTAATGAGAAAACTACCAGTAGAAAGGTCTCATGTCCACACACCATCAAATTTTATAACTTCATGTCTCTACAACACCATACAAGCTCCTTCTGAGTTTACAGTAGAAAACTGCAGCTGAAGTTATCCAAGGATTCTGGAGTTTTTAAGTTATCTGAACCATTTAATTCTGAGAATAAAATAAGGTTTATTTTATTTTATAGCTAACTGACAAAACATACATTGTGTGTGTGTGTGTGTGTGTGTGTGTGTGTGTGCGTACGTGCATGCATATGTGTGTGTGTGTGTGCATGTGTGCAAGCATGTGTGTGTGTGTGTGTGTGTGTGTGTGTTAGGGGGGGTCTGAGTTTTATTATATGGCCCTGGCTTTTCTGGAACTAATTTCGTAGACCAAACTTGTCTGGAATTTAAAGAGATCCACCTGCATCTCCCTACTGTATGCTCAGATTAAAGGTGTGTACCACCATGTCTGGCTTCAAAACACACATATTTTTCTTTCCTTAAACTGTTTTTTAAATTGCCTTTAGTCTTTTTTTTTATAATCCAGTCATTATCCCCCTGCCAATGCACCCTCCTACAGTTCCTCATACCATACCTCCCCCCCCAGTCTCTAAGAGGATATCCCTACCCCACCCTACCTCACTCCTCCAAGCCTCACCACTCCCTGGGACCTCAAGTCTCTCAAAGGTTAGGTGCCTCTTCTTTCTGGGCCCAGACCAGGCAGTCCTCTGTTATATATGTGTCAGGGACCTCCAACTAGCTAGTGTATACTGCCTAGTTGTTGTCTCAGAGTCTACGAGATCTCAGGGGTCCAGGTTAGTTGAAACTGCTGGTCTTCCTATGGGGTCGTCCTCCTCCACAACTACTTCTAGCCTTCCTCTAATTCAGCCAGAGGGGTCCACTGCTTCTGTCCATTGGTTGGGTGTAAATATCTGCATCTGACTCTTTCAGCTACTTGTTGGGCCTCTCAGAGGGCAGACATGCTAGGCTCCTGTTTGTAAGCACACCATACCATCAGTAATAGTGTCAGGTCTTGGGGCCTCTCCTTGAGCTAGATTTCTTTTTTATTATTATTATTATTTATTTCATTTAATTTTTTATTTTACATTCCAAATCACTTCCCCTTTCCCGTTTCTTCCCTCCCCGAAAGTCCCATAAGCCCCCTTCCCTCCCTCTTTTCTCCATTCAACCCCCTCTCGTTACTCTGTCCTGGCATTCCCCTACATCCAGTCTTTCCAGGACCAGGGGTCTCTCCTTCCATCTTCTTAGAAATCTAGTGATATGCGGATTGTGTCTAGGGTATTCCGAGATTCTGGGTCAATATCCCCTTATCAGTGACTGCATACCATGTGTGTTCTTTTGTGATTGGGTTACCTCACTAAGGGTGATATTTTCAAGATCTGACAATTTGCCTAGGAATTTCGTGAATTCATTGTTTTTAATTGCAGAGTAGTATTCCATTGTGTAGATATACCACATCTTCTGAATCCATTCCTCCGTTGAGGGACATCTGGGTTCTTTCCAGCTTCTGGCTATTATAAATAAGGCTGCTATGAACATAGTGGAGCATGTGTCCTTATTGCATGCAGGTAAAGCCTCTGGGTATATGCCCAGGAGTGGTATAGCTGGATCCTCCGGGAGTGTCATGCCCAGTTTTCTGAGGAAACGCCAGACTGCTTTCCAGAGTGGTTGTACCAGCCTGCAATTCCACCAGCAGTGAAGGAGTGTTCCTCTTTCTCCACATCCTCGCCAACAACTGCTGTCTCCTGTGTTTTTGATCTTAGCCATCCTGACTGGTGTGAGATGGAATCTCAGGGTTGTTTTGATTTGCATTTCCCTAATGACTAAGGATGATGAACATCTCTTTAGGTGCTTCTCAGCCATTAGATATTCTTCAGGTGAGAACTCTTTGTTTAGCTCTGTACCCCATTTTTTAATAGGGTTACTTGCCTCTCTGGAGTTTAACTTCTTGAGTTCTTTGTATATATTGGATATTAGCCCTCTGTCAGATGTAAGGTTGGTAAAGATCATTTCCCAGTTAGTTGGTTGCCGCTTTGTCTTTTTGACAGTGTCTTTTGCCTTGCAAAAACTTTGTAATTTAATGAGGTCCCATTTGTCTATTCTTGATCTTAGAGCATAAGCTATTGGAGTTCTGTTCAGGAAATTCTCCCCTGTGCCCATATGTTCAAGGTTCTTCCCTAGTTTCCCTTCTACTAGTTTCAGTGTGTCTGGTTTTATGTGGAGATCTTTGATCCACTTAGAATTGAGCTTAGTGCAAGGAGATAAGAATGGGTCAATTTGCATTCTTCTGCATGTTGACCTCCAGCTGAGCCAGCACCATTTGTTGAAAAGGCTATCTTTTTTCCACTGGATGGTTTGAGCTCCTTTGTCAAAGATCAAGTGACCATAGGAGTGTGGATTCATTTCTGGGTCTTCAATTCTATTCCATTGATCTACATGTCTGTTACTGTACCAATACCATGCGGTTTTTAACACTATTGCTCTGTAGTACAGCTTGAGGTCCGGGATACTGATTCCCCCAGAGGTTCTTTTACTCTTGAGAATAGTTTTAGCTATTCTGGGTTTTCTGTTATTCCAGATGAATTTTTGAATTGCTCTTTCTAACTCTATGAAGAATTGAGTTGGGATTTTGATGGGGATTGCATTGAATCTGTGTATTACTTTTGGTAAGATGCTCATTTTTACTATATTAATCCTGCCAATCCATGAGCATGGCAGATTTTTCCATCTTCTGAGGTTTTCTTCAATTTCTTTCTTCAGAGACTTGAAGTTCTTGTCATGCAGATCTTTCACTTGTTTGGTTAGAGTAACACCAAGATACTTAATATGGTTTGTGGCTATCATGAAAGGTATTATTTCTCTTACTTCTTTCTCAGCCTGCTTATCCTTTGAGTATAGGAAGGCTTCTGACTTGCTTGAGTTGATTTTATATCCAGCCACTTTGCTGAACTCGTTTATCAGCTGTAGGAGTTCTAATGGCACACCTGAAAGCCCTAGAACAAAAAGAAGCAAATACACCAAAGAGGAGTAGAAGGCAGGAAATCATAAAACTCAGGGCTGAAATCAATCAAGTAGAAATAAATAAGACCATACAAAGAATCAACAAAACTAGGAGTTGGTTCTTTGAGAAAATCAACAAGATAGATAAGCCCTTAGCCAGACTAACCAGAGGGCACAGAGATAGTATTCAAATTAATAAAATCAGAAACGAAAAGGGAGAGATAACAACAGAAACTGAGGAAATTCAAAAAATCATCAGATCCTACTACAAAAACCTGTATTCAACACAACTAGAAAATCTTGAGGAAATGGACAATTTCCTTGACAGATACCAAGTACCAAAATTAAATCAGGATCAAATAGACCATCTAAACTGTCCTATAACCCCTGAAGAAATAGAAGTTGTCATTGGAAGTCTTCCAACCAAAAAAAGCACAGGTCCAGATGGTTTTACTGCAGAATTCTATCAGACCTTCTAAGAAGACCTAACACCAATACTCTTCAAACTGTTCCACAAAATAGAAACAGAAGGAACAGTACCCAACTCGTTCTATGAAGCCACAATTACGCTAATACTAAAAGCACACAAAGATCCGACAAAGAAAGAGAATCTCAGGCCAATCTCTCTTATGAATATCGATGCAAAAATACTCAATAAAATTCTTGCCAACCGAATCCAAGAACACATCAAAATGATCATTCACCACGATCAAGTAGGCTTCATCCCAGAGATGCAGGGATGATTCAATATAAGGAAATCCATCAATGTAATCCACTACATAAACAATCTCAAAGAAAAAAACCACATGGTCATCTCATTAGATGCTGAGAAAGCATTTGACAAAATTCAGCATCCTTTCATGCTAAAGGTCTTGGAAAGATCAGGAATTCAAGGCCCATATCTAAACATAGTAAAAGCAATTTACAGCAAACCGGTAGCCAGCATCAATCTAAATGGAGAGAAACTTGAAGCAATCCCACTAAAATCAGGGACTAGACAAGGCTGCCCTCTCTCTCCATATCTTTTCAATATAGTACTTGAAGTTCTAGCTAGAGCAATTAGACAACAAAAAGAGGTCAAAGGGATACAAATTGGAAAGGAAGAAGTCAAACTATCACTATTTGCAGACAATATGATAGTATACATAAGCGACCCAAAGAACTCCACCAGAGAACTCCTACAGCTGATAAATGACTTCAGCTAGATTTCAATTATGGCCTGTCACTAGACCTCCTTTCTCTCAGGCTCATCTCCATTTTTGACCCTGCTGGTTTTTAGACAGGAACAATTCTGGTCCTGTCTTTCTGCTGGAGGTGGACTCTACAAGTTCCGTCTCCTCACTGTTGGGCATTTCATCTAAGGTCAAGCTCATTGTGTCCTGAGAGTCTCTCAACTACCAGGTCTCTGGTACTTTCTAGAGCCTCCCTTTCCAAGTCCTATCTCCCGAAGTTGCCTGTTTCCTACTTCCTCCATCCAACACCTGATCATATTACTCTTTTCCACTCACCATCCCCTCTCGCACCTATGTCCCTCCCTCCCTCTGTCCCTCATGACTGTTTTCTTCTCCCTACCAAGTGGGATTGAGGCATCCTCACTTGTGCCCTTCAGCCTGTTAACCTTCTTGAGTTCTGTGGATTGTATCCTGGGAATTCAGTACTTTTTGGACTAATATTCACTTAATTGAATACATACCCTGCATGTCCTTTTGGGTCTGAGATAACTCACTCAGGATATTTTCTAGTTTCTTCCATTTGCTTGCAAAATTCACGATGTCCTTGTTCTTAATAGCTGAATAGTATTCCATTGCTTAAATGAACCACATTTTCTGTATCCATTCTTCTGTTGTGGTATATCCGGGTTGTTTCCAGCTTCAGGCTATCACAAATTAAGCTGCTATGAACATAGTGGAGCAAGTGCCCCTATGGCATTGTGGGGCATCTTTTGGGTATGCCCAAGAGTGGTATAGCTGGGTATTCAGGTAGATGTATTTTCAATTTTCTGAGAAACCACCAGATTGATTTCCAGAGTGGTTGTACCAGTTTGCAATTGCACCAGCAAAGGAGAAGTGTTTCTTTCTACATTCTCGCCTATATGTGCTGTAACCTGAGCTTTTGATCTTAGCCATTCTGATTGGTTTAAGGTGGAATCTCAAGGTTTTGATTTACATCTCTCTGATCACTAAGGATTTTGAACATTCCTTTAAGTGTTTCTTGGCAATTCAGTATTCTTCTGTTGTGAATTCTCTGTTTAGTTCTATACCCCATTTTTTTTTTATTGAGTTGTTTGGGTTTTTTGGAGGTTAGCTTCTTGAGTTCTTTATATATTTTGGATATCAGCCCTCTATCACATGCGGGGTCAGTGAAGATGTTTTTTCAATCTGTGGGTTGCCAATTTGTCCTATTGACTATGTTCTTTGCCTTACAGAAGCTTTTCAGTTTCATGAGGTCCAATTTATCAATTCTTGATATTATAGCCTGAGCCATTGTTGTGCTGTTCAGGAAATTTTCATCTGTGCCCATGTGATCAAGGCTCTTTTCCACTTTCTCTTCTATTAGATTCAGTATATCTCATTTTATGTTGAGGTCCTTGGTCTACTTTGACTTGAGCTTTGTGCAAGGTGACAAATAAGGATTTGTTTTCATGTTTCTACATACAGACAGATAGAACAACAACATTAATTGACGATGCTTTCTTTCTTCCATTGTATATTTTTGGTTTCTTTGTCAAAGATAAAGTGTTCATAAGTGTGTAGTTTTATTTCTGGGTCTTCTATTCCTTTGAGCAACCTGTCTGTCTCTTTACCAATAGCATGCAGTTTTTATCATTATTGCTCAATAGTATATAGCTTGGGGTCAGAGATGGTGATCTCCCCAGAAGTTCTTTTATTATTAAGAATTGTTTTAGCTATCCTGGGTTTTTGCTTTTCCACATGAAGCTCTTGTCATATAGATATTTTACTAGTTTGGTTAGAGTTACCCCAAGATATTTTATATTATTTGTGACTATTGTGAAGGGTGTTATTTCCCTATTTTCTTTTTCAGCCCATTTCATATGTAGAAATGAAAACTACTGTTTTGTTTGAGTTAATTTTATATCTGGCCTTTGCTGAAGTTATTTATCAGCTGTAGAAATTCTCTCTGGTGAAACCTTTTGGGTTGCTTATGTATACTATCATATCATCTGTAAATAGTGATATCTTCACTTCCTCCTTCCCAACTTGTATCCCTTAGGTATCCTTTTGTAGTTTTACTGCTATAGCTAGAACTTTGAGTACTATATTGAAAAGATATGGGGAGAATGGGCATTCTTGTCTTGTCCCTGAATTTAGTGGGAATGCTTCAAGTATCTCTCCATTTAATTTGATATTAGTTGTTGGTTTGCAGTACATTGCTTTTATTATGTTTAGGTATGGGCCTTGAATTCCTAATCTCTCTAATACTTTATCATAAAGTGCTGTTGTCTTTTGTCAAATGTTTTTGCAGCATCTGATGTGATGATCATGTGATGTTTTTCTTTGGGTTTGTTTTTATAGTGTAGT
Source organism: Tokudaia tokunoshimensis (assembly GCA_036184795.1). Lineage (NCBI taxonomy): Eukaryota > Metazoa > Chordata > Mammalia > Rodentia > Muridae > Tokudaia > Tokudaia tokunoshimensis. Next base: position 126,774,555 of record BTHU01000023.1, on the reverse strand, counting down.
ACATTAATGATTTTTTATATATTGAGCCAATCTTGCATCATTGAGATTAAGCCCACTTGATCATGGTGAATGATAGATTTGATGTGTTCTTGGATTCAGTTTGCTAGACTTTTATTGAATATGTTTGCATTGATATGTATAAGTGACAATTGTCTGAAGTTCTCCTTCTTTGTTGGGTCTTTGTGTGGTTTAGGTATCAGAGTAATTGTGGTTTCATAGAATGAATTAAGCAGTGTGCCTTCTGTTTCTATTTTATGGAATAGTTTGAGGAGTGTTGATATTAGCTGTTCTTTGTAGGTATGGTAGAATTCTGTACTAAAACCATTTGGTCCTAGTCTTTTTTGGGTTGGAAGATTTTTAATGACTTCTTCTATTTCCTTAGGAGATATGGCCCTGTTAAGATAGTTTACCTGCTCTTGATTTAACTTAGGTATGTGGTATCTATCTAGAAACCATTTCATCTAGATTTTCCAGTTTTGTTGAGTATAGGCTTTTGTAGTAAGATCTGATGATTTTTTTTTAATTTTCTGTTTCTGTTGTTATGTCTCTGTTTTCATTTCTTATTTTGTTAATTTGTTATCTCACTTAAGATGATACTGTCTAGTCCAATCCATTTGTCTACAAAATTCATGAAATTGTTCAAAATTCATGAAGTTGTTTTAATAGCTGAGTAGTATTCCATTGTGTAAATGTACCACATTTTCTGTATCCATTCTTATCTTGAGGGACATTTGGGTTGTTTCCAGCTCCTGCCTATTATAAATAAGGTTGCTATGAACATAGTGGAGCATGTGTCCTTGTTATATGTTGAAGCATCTTTTAGGTATATGCCCAGTAGTGGTATACCGGGGTCTTGAGGTAGAACTATTTCCAATTTTCTGAGGAACCACAAGATTGTTTTCCAAAATGGTTGTACCAGCTTGCAATTCTACCAGCAATGGAGGAGTGTTCCTTTTTCTCCATATCCTCACCAGCATCTGTTGTAACCTGAGTTTTTGATACTAGCCACTCTGAATGGTGTAAGGTGGAATCTCAGGTTCATTTTGATTTGCATTTCGATGATAATTTATTTTTTGTTATTTATTTGTTTATTTATTTATTTTTATACTACAGATTTTATTCCCTCCTACACCCTCCCACTGTTCCATGTCCCTTACTTCCTCCCCCAGCCCCTGTCTCCATGTGGATGTTTCCATCACCCACCACCCACCCAATCAGACCTCTAAACTCAGTGGGGCCTCCAATGTGTTGAGGGCTAGGTGAATCTTCCCTGACTGAACCCAGACCAAGCAGTCCTCTGTTGTATATGGGTTGGGGGCCTCATATCAGCTGGTGTATGCTGCCTGGTTGGTGGTCCCGTGGTTGATAGATCTCAGGGGTTCAGGTTAGTTGAGACTGCTGGTCCTCCTACAGGGTCGCCCTCCTCTCAGCTTCTTCCAGCTTTTCCCTAATTCAACCACAGGGATCAGCAGCTTCTGTCCATTGGTTGGATGCAAATATCTGCATCTGACTCTTCAGCTGCTTGTTGGGTCTTCTGGAGTGCGGTCATGATAAGTCCCTTTTTGTGAGCACTCCACAGACTCAGTAATAGTGTTAGGCCTTGGGACACCCCCCCCCGCCCTTGAGCTGGATTCTACTTTGGGCCTGTGGCTGGACCTTGTTTTCCTCAGGCTTCTCTCCATTTCCATCCCTGAAGTTCTTACAGAAAGCAACAATTATGGGTCAGAGTTTTGACTGTGGGATGGCAACCTTCTCTGTCACTTGATGCCCTGTCTTTTTGCTAGAGGTGGGCTCTATAAGTTCCCTCTCCCTACTGTTGGGCATTTCATCTAAGGTCCTTCCCTTTGATTCCTGAGAGTCTCTCACCTCCCAAGTCTCTGGTGCATTCGGGAGTGTCTCATCAACCTCCTTCCTCCTGAAGTTGCCTGTTCCCATTCTTTCTTCTGTCTATCAGGGCTTCATCCCTTTTTCCTCATCCAATACTAGATCAGGTTCCCATATCCCTCCATAACCCCTGTCCACTTTCCCTCCCAGGTCCTTCCCTTCCTCCCTCCCTTCCCCCCTTGTGGTTGCTTTCTTCTCCCTCCCAAGTGTAACTGAGTCATCCTCACTTGGGCCCTTTAGCTTGTTGACCTTTTTGAGTTCTGCGGATGGTATCTTCGGTATCTTCAATATTTTGTACTTTTTAAAGGTGCTTCTTAGTCATTTGGAATTTCTCAGTTGAGAATTCTTTGCTTAGCTCTGTACTCCTCTTTTAACAGGGTTATTTGGTATTCTGTAGTCTAACTACTTGAGTTCTTTGTATATTTTAGATATTAGCCCTCTATCTGAACAATTACCTCTTTATAAAACATTTTACTATCTTAAACATGCCATACCTATAACACAAGAAATATTACTTCCACTTCACTCAGTACAGTGTTAGGCAAATTACTGAATTTTCATACCTCCTCATTGAGTAAATGAGGATTGAATTATCACAATTCTAAGTAATATAATGGATTAAAATTACTAATTCCCATAAATACTTGACACAGTACCTGATGACCTGTACAGGGTAGCTTCTATTATGAAAAGAATCACTATTTTAATTATTAACTTTACCATGGAGCTCATGCTAAGACATTAAACTCAATGACACACTTTTACAGGCATGCATAAACTATGCATGTTCAGTAGAAAGTAGCTATGAAGGTTAAAGTACAACCTTGAAATCACATCAAATAAAGATCACTAATGGAGACTAGAATATTTAACAGGTAGAAAAGATAGCATGAGTATTGTAAGCACTGTCATGTAGAAGAAGAGATTTGTAGTCTGAGACTCAAGTCAGTGACTAGAAACTACTAGGAAACAAGATCTGCTTTCGTAAAAACACAAATTGTTAAAATCAACAGAACTATTCACAGATGGAGTAAACTTTCTTATGACACAGAATTCAGACATTAGTTAGATGTTTGCTTTGCAAGGATTTTGAATTTGGGGGTTGTAAATCAGATGGTTCTGTAAGATTAAATGACAGCTAACAATAAGTTCTTTCTTAGTACATTTAGGTAGTCAAGTTAACTCCATATCACACAACCTAGAAATTGACTGATGGAGATATGCTGCCATTATCACAGTCTTAGTACTCTACAGCACAACATTGTGATTAACTAGCTTAACCAAAAGGCTAAATACTTAAGGATGCACAACAATACACAGGGGAAATAACAGATCATAAATATATGCAAATTGGTTCTTCCTCCCCAGGGATTGGTGCATTAAAAAATTCCTTAAGGGTGGTGAAGAACAAGAGATTATTTTAGCAAAGGACAGTTGTAATTTGATATTTGTAATGCCTGGAGTTTTCAATGACATTTTTATACCCCTTTTACACATTTATACATTTTTATATTTTATATGTTTAATTTTATACATTTTATTAGAGGTAAATATTTAAATTGAACAATAAGTGATACCTTTGGCTGGTATTGTATGCGAACAATCAGTGACAGAGCTACTATATTTTATAAAGAAGGAAAGTAGGGCTTAGAGTTTGCTACTAACCATATTTTTAAATTCTAAAGCTTCTCATAACAACAGAACAGTTGCACAGGAAGAGAATACATAGGCTTAGGATAAAGATGGCCTGGATCTAGCTTTGAACTATGAATACTAGTTTCACGACTACAGCAGATACAATTGCTGTGACTCAGCTTCCTATTCAGTAAAATTAGACATGTACATTCATGATTCAGTCAGTAGGAATGGACAAAAATCCAATATTCTCTGAGTCTCAAGAATAATAAATTGTCTGAGAAGACAAATACACCAGAAGAGTTCTCCAACACAACTATACTCAGGTATGTAAGAGTAATTAATATCTTTAAGACTATTTGAATTCATTCCCTAAACATTGTTATTTATGAGTTCATTTATAATTTCCAACTACAGTACAGGTTCTTCTTTGTGAAATCTTTAATTACAGTAGTCTCCAACCCTTATCAAATTTCCAGAGAAGTAAGACCCCTTGCAAAAGGTTTCTATAACAAAAGAATACATGAAGACATTTAGCAGTATGAAAACAAACAAAAATCCACTGCTTTAGCCACCAATCATCAATCAGAGATGCAAACAATACAACTTGTTTTAAGGGATGAGAACATTGTATAGTGCAAAATACTATGTACACCCCTGCCCAAAGAAAGAATTTATTACAGCAAGGATTTCAACTAGCAGTCTGAAATATCTACAGAGCACATTGTAACTTTTCATTCCTGCTGATTCTCTTTCACTGTCTCTCCTGCAATGTTTGTAACTTGTTCCTTATTTTGTCAATGTCCTGTCGTAACCATTGTATTTAAATGAAAATAGTTATAAAACATTCACTATGAAACATTCTTCCAATATTTTGAATTAGACTAATCTACACCATACAAATTTGGTGGATATTAATGACAGCATTTAGAGAATTTGACAGACTGTAACTTTTTCAAATAATAGCACTGAGAAAATTATTCTTAAATTATACCTCTTCCCCTTTAATGTTTCTGGAGTTAGAAAGACCAATTTCCTATAGGACCTCATCTAGTGTCTCTACATCTTTCCATTATATGAGGTGAGTGACAATGTCATGAACAATTTCTAACAGAGGAGATAAATAAAATGACTTAAATTTTCTACAAAAACAAAGCCCATGAAATCAGGAATCTTTATTTCCCTCTCTCCATGTGTTCAATAAACATTAGCTGAAGTTCTGAATCTCTTAGCTATATTCTCCAAGTCATTTACTTCTTGCATTATTTCTAGCTCACTGTAGTTTGAAGGAGCCCAAGGACAAGAGACAAAGACCTCAACTAATGTCTCTCTATAGTACTTATATTTTTAAATATTTCCAATTACTTTCTACTATCTTAAACTTTTTTAGTACCAGCCATTATTGAAAATATGACCCTAAATTGACAACTAAAAGAGAAGCAACTGCAGTTAGAGGAGGTTCAAAGATAAAACCTTAGCTCTAGTTTCTCCGATTCCTTTTCAACTTTCTGTTACTGCCTGTCAAGATGTTTTCCACCCAAATTGGCAATAAAACAAATTAAGAGTTTGCATTGTCTAGAACTTTAAGAGAGCACTTGCAATTCCACAGCTTACAGAGATTCAATAAGTCAATGAAGCAAGGATTATTGTTCCTATTTAGGACAGGAAATTGAGGCTAATGTAGGTGGCTGCACTTTGTACTTCTATGGGTTAGCAAATAAAAGAGTCATACCTTAGTTCCTACTCAAATGTTTTGTCCTCTGCCATTACTATATCATTAAATAAGCCCTTGAATATTCATATGTACAAAACATTGAGAAGAATAAGTGATATAGAAATATGGGATTCTGTATATGTGCTACAAATTTTGAGAGTACATATTCTAAGCAGAAGAAAATCCTGAAATTGTTTACTATTGCCTATGTCTAGTGTCTAGACCTGCCTGACACAAAATAAATATTCAATCCATGTTTATAAAATGTATGAATAGTGTAATTAATGAAAGATTAAAATGCTTGCAGCAGTGTCATTCTTCAAGATATTCTTAAAAGTACTAGGCAGTAACACTTTAAAAATAGCCTTGGGTGGATGGCCCCATCTCACAAATATAAACCCAGAATTATTCCTGTCCATAGGAAAGACAGGGATAAAACTTGGAACAGAGACTGAAGGAAAGTCCATCCAGAAATTGACCCACCTAGGGATCCATGCCATCTGCAGACAACAAACCCACACACTATTGCTGATGGCAAAAAATGCTTGCTCACAAGAGCCTGGTATAGCTGTCCCCTGAGAGGCTCTGTCAGCAACTAATTAATACAGATGCCAACCATCAGACTGAGCATGGGGACTCCAGAATTAGAGGAAGGACTGAAGGAACTGAAGGGGATTGTAACCATAGGAAGAACAACATCAGCTAACAGGAGCACCCAGAGCTTTGAGGGACTAAACCACTAACCAAAGAGTATACATGAGGGAATCCATGGCTCCAGATACATATGTAGCAGAGGGTGGCCTTATTTGGCATCAATGGAAGGGGAGGCCCTTGGTCTTGTGGAAGTTTGATGTCCCAGCATAGTGGGATGCTAGATCGGTGAAGCAGGAGTGGGTAAGTAGATGGTGGAGCACACTCATAGAAGCAAAGGGAAGGGAGGAGAGGGGGGATAGTATGAGGGGTTTGTGGAGGACTAACTGTAAATGGGATACCATTTGAAAGGTAAATGAATAAAATGATTAATTAAAAAAAAAAAAAGACTAGCCTTGGGATCCAAGGGAATGCTATATACCTGTAGGACACAGGGAATATTGTTTCATCTCAATGAAAACCTGACTGACAACTTAAAAGAGGGCTTCTCATGCTTGATGTTGGGGTTTTATTAGATAGTCTTTGGCTCTTGAGAGAACATTGCCAGCCCAGATAAAAAAACTTTATATTTTAGTTTTGCCTAAGAACAGCATATCCTGTAGATACTTACAATCTTAAGTGCCTGCTTAAAGACAAATATAAAATTTCAAATGTAAAAAATACAGATTTTAAATTTTGAAATAAAATTTATTTTTTACATAAAATATGTGCATAAAATTGGTTCAGTGATATCTAATGCAAAGTTCTAAAGAGTCTTGAGGAGAGTTGTAGGTGTCATATTTAGGTAGTGTAGAACTTTTCATTACCAATGCCAAGAGATCTATTTCCAGAAAGATGTTTCTAGAGTGTGATTAATTCTGATATTTTTATGTCCAAGTCTCTTTATATTGATTTATTCTTAGTTTTTTGTTGGATGTCATATACTATCTAGATGTTTGTTTTGGTATTGTGAACATCTTTATGAGGCAAAAGGCATTGAAAAATCGGTCTATAAAGCAACTTTTTTCTCTTTCACGGTAACCTGGCACTTGTCCTTTTCTTCTGAGTAATGAGGATTATTAAGTTGGTTTGTTTATGACATGTTCTTCAATGTTAGGAGAGTGTATCTTATCTTCCATTCAGACTGTATTTTTCTTCCAGATTTCCAAAGCTGTATCTCTGTACAGGTGCTTTTATGATACATTAATACTGCAGGATAGTGGTACTCAGATAAGATTTTATAATGATGGGCAGAAGGAAATAATGATCAGAATATATTCTATGACAAACATTTAACTTTCAACAATAGTAAGAAATAGAATTTTGCAATGTGATACATTGGGAAAAGCCCTTCCAGTTGTTTGGATTCTTAGTGGATAAGTGAAGGATTGATAGTGCAGTGAGTGAAAGAAACTGAATTATTTTAAATTGTTTAACTAATGCAGAGTTGTATAGCAATTGCCTTTAATGTTAAATAAGATTTATAATATAAACATTTCTCTGTAGGCTTAATGAGATGTATGTAAATATGTAGAAAACTAAGAACTGCTGTTTATGATGGATCATAATTATTATCATTAAGCTATTTATTTCTAATTCAAACTAATTTCAAAGGAATTACTATTCTTCCTTTCACCTCACTATCTAGCCTTAAATGGAGAAAAATACTATAGTTACTGAATTGCAGTTATGTTTCTTTAAAATATAATTTTTCTTCACTCATGCAGTACTGGGTTTAAGTGCTATCTTGTCAGTTTCTCATTACTGTAACAAATATCTTGAATAGGTCAATCCATAAAGAGAAGTAATCTCCTTGAATACCCTGAAAGTTTCAATCCATGGTCAGTTGACTGTTTTGGGGCCCAGAGGAACTAGTACATTGTTTTATGATTGAGAGAGTTGCTTATGTCATTGTGGCCATGAAGCAGAAAAAGAGAGGAACATGAAGGGTTTTAGTTTGTATGTCCCTTTTATGGGCAAGACTGCAATTTGCCCATAAACCTATCTTCAGTGCATAGGCTTTACCTCAAAAATTATTGTGCCTCCCACTAGCATCGTGAGCTGGAGACCAAGGTTTTAATGTGTACACTTTTAAGAGATTTTCTAAAGGTTGTTCATACCAGTAACATGTTCTTTTAGTGCTAGCATTATACCTAAATAGGTCTTAGGAGCCAGGCCAATTGCCAGATGTTCATTTCTGTTTAATGTGCTCCCTTTATAATGCCAGTAGGAATATTCAAAGACCACATTACATTTTTATTTTGTCTTGGTAGGACTCTGTGACCTCTCTTCTAGCCCTCTACCATAATGTTTGCAGTTATATTTCACTTTATGATTTTAAATGATCCTGTTTGATGTAGCCACCTACATTTTCCCTCTCAGAAAGCAATCATGATGAATTCTTTGTTCTCTTATTCTTAACCACCCTTGGGAAGAGCTTACATTTTGCCTGCTGTGCCCTCCAAACTTCTTCTTGCTTCTATATTTCATTTTTCTCTTCTCTAAGCTTAATTCTCATAATTTCTGGCAAATAGTTCCTCCTAACAATGTTTTATGATTTTTAACTTATAGTGATGGCCCTTTCTTATCTAGTAACAGTAATCAAGACAAAAACAAAAACAAAAATAAACAAACAACAACAAACAAACAAAAACTCAACTTGTCCTACAGGAGTAGAACTGATTCCTTGGATTCAAGTAAAATGATCACATTTCTGATAATATCATATTTGTTTAATTTTCTCATTCTGTCACCTTAGTAGTTTACTAGTCTAGCATGTATTGGGAAAATGAATTTTGATAAACCTATTAATAAAAAGAAAAGCTGCCATAGACTTAGTACTTAATGGGTCCTCATTATTTTCACATGCTTTGTGCCATTTTATCATTATAGAAACTCTTAGAAGTCATGTACTATCTAATAAAACCCCAACATCAGGTATGAGAATCCTTCTTTTAAATTGTCAGTCAGGGTTATCAAAGAGACATCCAAATCTCTATAGGCTATTAGAGTGGAACTTGGTTGCTTTCCAGATGTGGAAGGTAAGTTTGTATTGCTGAAGAAACTGTGCATTTCAGACATAGAACCTAGAGAATCTGAATAGAATCTGACCTGAAAACCTCCTACCTTACCACTAGCTTTCATGTTAACAAAAGGTAACACACAAGCTTCTAAAGGTGAGAAACAACCAATAATATTACCCAGCTATGATAACTAAGGATCACAACAGTAATCAGCATGGTAAAATAACTCCAAGGATGTCATAGTAGCTTGCATACCTTGGTGGTAACAAACAGATCTCAAATTGGCCCGAAGGATCATTTGAAAAGAGTGAAATTATGCCTGGTCCTGGAAACTGCACCAACTACCCAAGTATTAATTAGGCCTTGGACCTTAGAGGAAAACACTACCCATGACTTTACCAAACCAGCATAAGCATGTATCCATTGAGATGTCTCTCAATGGATAAAGGTAATTATTGCTAAGCTTGAAAACATGAGTTTGACCCACATAGTAGGAGAGAAGTGACTCCTGCAAGTTGTCCTCTGATCTCCACATATGTGTGATGGCATGCATGCCCCTATACATATTTCACAAGTAAATAAATATGACATTGTTATATGTTTTAAAAGATCAGACCAAATAACAAAGAAAATCCAAACACACAAATGTAAGTGATACATGACACTGACATTCAGCTTATTTGGGGAAATTAGATGACAGTCTTTAAAAAATTATATCAACTGTACAAGTCTCAGATTTGTAACATTTAAAGGACAAATGAAAGATGGTACCTAAAATCTTTGTTACACACATTTTGAAAATATGAAGTAGGATCATCTTTGCTTTTAATCCTGGAAATTTATCTAATGCGAAGGAGCATCATGAGAGATGGATGCTGTCATCCTGTGTACAGGAAAGGAAGCACTTCTTCAAAGACAATGATTTTGAGGAATCTTAATTACCATTACTGATAATAACTCAGAAAGGATGTCTTCTTTTCTTACTCTCTCTAATTTTTTATGGTCTATAAGCTCTCCCTTTTTTTATTCCTTCTGTTTATTTAATTTTTTTACACTCCAGATTTTATTCCCCTCCCAGTCAACCCTCTGACTGTTCTTCATCCCATACATCCTCCCCAATACCTTGTCTCCATGAGGATTCCCCTACCCCCTGACCACCACCACACCAAACATCTAAACTCCCTGGGGCCTTTAGTATCTTGAGGGTTAGGTGTATCTTTTCTGACCGAACCCAGACCCATCAGTCCTCTGTTGTATATATGTTGGGGCCCTCATATCAGCTAGTGTATGCTGCCTACTTGGTGGTACAGTGTCAGAGAGATCTCGGGGTCGAGGTTAATTGAGACTGCTGGTTCTCCTACAGAGTCACCCTCCTCTCAGCTTCTCCCAGCTTTTCCCTAATTCAACCACAGGGATCACCAGCTTCTGTCCATTGGTTGGGTGCAAATATCTGCATCTGACTCTTTCAGCTGTTCATTGGGCCTCTCAGAGGACAGTCATGATAGGTTCATTTTCTGAGCGCTCCATAGCCTTAGTAAGAGTGTCAGGCCTTGGGACCTCCCCTTAAGCTGGATCCCACTTTGGGTCTGTCACTGGAGCTTCTTTTCCTCAGGCTCCTCTCCATTTCTATCCCTGAAGTTCTTTCAGACAGGAACAATTATGGGTCAGAGTTCTGACTGTGGGATGGCAACCCTCTTCCTTACTTGATGTCCTGTTTTCCTGCTGGAGGTGGGCACTATAACATCCCTCTCCCTACTATAGGGCACTTTGTCTAAGGTCCCTCCCTTTGAGTCCTGAGAGTCGTTCAACCCCCCCTCCCCAGGTCTCTGGTACATTCTGGAGGGTCCCCCCCCCACAACCTCCTACCTCCTTATGTTGTCTGTTTCCATTCTTTCTGCTGTCCCTCGGGGCTTCAGTCCTTTCCCCCAAACCGATACCAGAACAGGTTCCCTTCTCCCTCCACCCCAATCCCCTTTCCCTTTCAGATCCTTCCCTTTCCCCTTGTGATTCCTTTCTTTTCCCTCCCAAGTGGGACTGAAGCATCCTCACTTGTGTCCTTCTTACTCTTACTTTTTCTATTTTCTGTAACTTGTTACATCCATTTGCCCTAAAATATGCCAATTGGTTTAACATAGCACTCATCAAAATTAGCTTTGAAATCAGATATTTAAGTTTCAACTCAGCTAAAGCATCTATGACTGATGTGACCAGTATAGAATTGCTTTTACTTCTTAGAATCTCATTTTCTTCTTCTGTGAAATAGACATATAGACATGTCATTTTGGTTTTTTTTCTGTTTTGTTTCTGCACCAGAATTTCACACCTAAAATTTTATGTGCATAATATGTTTCTTACATTTTTTTAAAAAATAATCTTTCAATGTAGGTGTCTCCAGTGTTCAAGAGAGAATTAGGGTAAAAAAAGTTTGAATTCCTATTTTCTTTTGGGGAATGTGACCCTGGGAGTGATATCAGTTCTACTACCAGGCTTTTGAGAGTTTGCTACTCTCTGACCCAACTATCCAAAGGTCAATGTGCCTCTTTGTGAACCTCCCCTCTGCTGCCTTCTAGTGTGATTTGCCAAGGTTAATTGCTCTATGTTGAATAAAATCTGATCAAAGTCAGGTTGGAGATAACAGATCTTGAGAAATTTGGTGTAATTAAGAAGTATGTTGAAGATGTGTGTCTTTTGTGGTTACACAAGTGTCTGTAGACTGTGATTCCTGTGGAAGGTATGTGGCAGAGGTTGAGGGTGGAAGGTAGGAGCAGCTACTTGCATAATGTGCAGATAAAATCAGACTAAACAACATCCCAGCACAGAGGGAGGAGGTGGTCAAGAAATTCCAACTTTAGCAGAGGCCTATAGGGAAAGGTCAGTATTCTTCTGGCATAAGGTCCCTGAGAAGCCACCAATTGTCCAGTAGATGGCCCTACACCCATGCACATAGCGCTGGGATAAAATTAAAGAAGCCGGACAGTGCTCTGAGCGGACCTTGTGTGTTAGCTCTGTACTCAGTCCCACAACAACCAGATGAAGCTCGAATCACAGGTGCTCTAACCCTCCCAGCATCATAGGTAAGGAGGCAACAACATCTGCCCCAACAGCAGAGTAACTGGGACCAGGTAGATCCAGGGAAACAAGAACCCCTCCAGGCTGGTGGCAAGGGTTCCTTTGAGTTTGAGCCAATACCCTGAGCAGACCTTGGGCATTAGCTCCACAACAACTCTCACAACACCCAAAGGAAGCTCAACTCTCAGGTGCTCTAACATTCTCAGGATCACAGGTTCTCAGGAGCTTGGCCATACCAGGATTTCAGAATGCCAGAGGTAACATGACTCCCAGGAGCTCTGACACACCCAGGATTTCAGGATCGCAGGATCCCAGAATCAAAGGATCACAAAGACAGCTAGACTCTGAGGAGTTCTGACACAACCAGGATCACAGGAAGGACAGGTTCCAGTCAGAGACAGAGAGAGCAGGTAGCACTAGAGATAACCAGATTTTGAGAGGCAAACATAAGAACATAAGTAAAAGAAACCAACGTTACTTGGTATCATCAGAACCAAGTTCTCCCAACATAGCAAGTCCTGGATACACCATCACACTGGAAAATCAAGATTCAAATCTACAATCAGTTCTCATGATGATAATAGAAGACTTTAAGAAGGACAAAAATAACTCCCTTAAAAAATATAGTAGAACACATGTAAACAGGTAGAAGCCCTTAAAGAAGAAACACAAAAATCCCTTAAAGAATTATAGGAAAACACAGTCAAACAGGTGAAGGAATTAAATAACACCATCTAGGATCTAAAAATGAAAATAGAAACAATAAAGAAATTACAAAGGGAAACAACTCTGGAGATAGCAAACCTAGGAAAGAGATTAGGAGTCATTGATGCAAGCATCATCAACAGAATACAAGAGATATAAGAGAGAATCTCAGATGCAGAAGATAACATAGAAATCATTAACACAACAGTCAACAAAAAGGAAAATTGCTATTATAAATAAGGCTGCTATGAACATAGTGGAGCATGTGTTCTTATTGCATGCAGGTAAAGTCTCTGGGTATATGCCCAGGAGTGGTAAAGCCGGATCCTCCGGGAGTGTCATGCCCAGTTTTCTGAGGAACCGCCAGACTGCTTTCCAGAGTGGTTGTACCAGCCTGCAATTCCACCAGCAGTGGAGGAGTGTTCCTCTTTCTCCACATCCTCGCCAACAACTGCTGTCTCCTGTGTTTTTGATCTTAGCCATCCTGACTGGTGTGAGATATTGACCCAGAATCTCGGAATACCCTAGACACAATCTGCATATCAATAGATTTCTAAGAAGATGGAAGGAGAGACCCCTGGTCCTGGAAAGACTGGATGTAGGGGAACGCCAGGACAGAGTAACGAGAGGGGGTTGAATGGAGAAAAGAGGGAGGGAAGGGGGCTTATGGGACTTTCGGGGAGGGAGGAAATGGGAAAGGGGAAGTGATTTGGAATGTAAATTAAAAAAATAAAATAAAATAAATAATAACAAAAAAAAGGAAAATTGCAAAATACTCCTAACATAAAACATCCAGGAAATCCAGGACACATTGAAAATAACAAACCAAAAATAATAGGTACAGAAGAGAGCAAGATCCCCAACTTAAAATGCCAGTAAATATGTTCAACAAAATTATAAAAGGAAACTTCCCTAACCTAAAGAAAGAGATGCCCATGAACATGCACGAAGCCTACAACCCCAAACGAATCGACCAGAACAAAAAATTCCCTCATCACATAATAATAAAAACATTAACTACACAAAACAAAAAAAGAATGTTAAAATCAGTAAGAGGAAAATGTCAAGTAACATATAAAGGCAGACCTATCAGAATTATACCAGACTTCACACCAGAGACTATAAAAGCCAGAAGATCCTGGGCAGATGTCATACAGACCCTAAGAGAACATAAATGCCAGCCCAGGATACAATACCCAGCAGAACTCTCAATTACCATACATGGAGAAACCAAGATATTCCATGAGAAAACCAAATTTACACAATATCTTTCTACAAATCCAGCCCTACAGAGGATAATAGATGGAAAAACTCCAACACAAGGAAGAAAATACACCCTAGAAAAAGCAAGAAAGTAGTCTTCTTTCAAAAAACCCAAAAGAAGATAGCCACACAAGCATAATTCCACCTCAAGCAACAACCATAACAGGAAGAAAAAAATCACTTTTCCTTAATATCTCTTAACATAAATGGACTCAATTCTCCAACAGAAAGATACAGATTAACAGACTAGATACACAAACAGGACGAGGCATTTTGCTGCATACAGGAAACACACCTCAGTGACAACATAGATATTACCTCAGAGTAAAAGGCTAGAAAATTTTTTCGCAAGCAAATGGTTCCAAGAAACAAGCTAGAGTAGCCATTCTAATATTGAACAAAATCGACTTACAACCTAAAGTAGTCAAAAAAGATAAGGAAGGACACTTCATACTCATCAAAGGAAAAATCTACCAAGATGAACATTTTTGAACATCTATGCTCCAAATGCAAGGGTATCCACACTCATAAATGAAACATTACTAAAGTTCAAAGCATACATTGCACCTCACACAATAATAGTGGGAGACTTCAACACCCCACTCTCATCAATGGACAGATCATGGAAACAGAAAATAAACAGAGACAGAGAGAAACTAAGAGAAGTTATGAAAAAATGGATATAACAGGGCATCCATGGGAGGAGAGGGCCTTGGTCCTGTGAAGACTTGATACCCCAGTGTGGCAGAATTTGAGGGCAGGGAGGAAGGAGTGACTGGGTGGGGAAACACCCTCAAAGAAGCACGGGTAGTTAGGATGTAATAAGTGGTTTAAGGGGCAGACCTGGAAATGGGAAAACATTTGAAATGTAAAGAAAGAAAATATCTAATAAAAATATTTTAAAAGGCCACCACTGTCTGCCCTTCTGCTGGAGCAGAACCTTGCCAGCTCTGCTGTGGTGAAGATTCCATCTGCTGATACTTCCTAGAGAACCACCCACTCAGGGCAGTTGAACCTTGCCAGCTCTGCTGCAGTGAAGATTTCATCTCCTGATACTTCCTAGAGAACCAGCCACTCAGGGCAGTTGCCCTTTCTGCTGTGGCAAAATCTTGCCAGGTCTACATCAGTGAAGACACCTCTCCTGATACTCCTAGAGAACCAGCTGCACACAGGGCATTTGCTCTTTCTGCTGTGGCAGAATCTCACAAGGTCTTGCAAGGGAAGACACCATCTCTGGATACTTCCTAGAGAACTAGCCACACATAGGTCATTTGGAGTGCAGAGAAGCTTGAGAGCATAGGAGAGCTGGTATCCGAAGGAAAGCCTACTTACCTGTGTGCACAGAGAAAATGGGAATCCCAGGAGCTCATATATACAGGTTATAAGACAGACAAGCCAAAATCAGAGACACCAAGACCAGCTAACACCAGAGAAAACTAGATGGCAAAAGGCAAACGCAAGATCAATACCAACAGAAACCAAGGCAACATGGCATCATCATAACCCAGTTCTCCCACAAGAGCAAATCCTGGATACCCTAACACACCAGAAAAGCAAGAGCTGGATTTAAAATCACATCCTACGATGTTTATAGAAGACTTCAAGAAGAACATAAATAACTCCCTTAAAGAAATACAAGAGAACATGGGTCAACAGGTAGAAGCTCTTAAAGAGGAAACACAAAAATCCCTTAGGGAATTATGGGAGAGCATGGGTGAACAGGTAGAAGCCCTTAAAGAGGAAACACAAAAATCACTTAAAGAAACACAGGAGAACATGGGTCAACAAGTAGAAGCCCTTAAAGAGGAAACACAAAAACCCCTTAAAGAATTTCAGGAAAACACAAACAAACAAGTGAAGGATCTGAACAGAACTATCCAGGATCTACAAATGGAAGCAGAAACAATAAGGAAATCAGAAAGTGAGAAATCTCAGGAGATAGAAAACCTTGAAAAGAATTCAGGAGTCATAGATGCAAGAATCAAAAACAGAATACAAGAGATAGAAGAAAGAATATCAGGTGCTGAAGATACCATAGAAAACATTGACTCAACAGTCAAAGAAAATGTGAAATGCAAAAACTTGTAACCCAAAACATCCAGGAAATCCAGGACACAATAAGAAGATCAAACCTAAGGAACATAGGTATAGAAGAGAGCAAGGATTTACAACTTAAAGGGCCAGGAAATATCTTCAACAAATTATAGAAGAAAACTTCCCTAACCTAAAGAAAGTGATGACCATGAACATACAAAAAGCCTACAGAACTCGAAATAGACTGTACCAGAACAGAAACTCCTCCGGACACATAATAATCAAAACACCAAATGCACTAAACAAAGAAAGAATATTAAAAGTAGTAAGGGAAAAATGTCAACTAACATTTAAAGGCAGACCTATCAGAATTACACAGGACTTCTCTTCGGAAACTGTGAAGGCAAGAAGATCCTGGGCAGATGTCATATAGACCCTAAGAGAACATAAATGTCAGCCCAGGCTACTATACCCACCAAAACTCCCAATTAACTTAGATGGAAAAAACAAGATATTCCATGACAGAACCTAATTTACACAATATCTTTCTACAATCCCAGTGCTTCAAAGGATAATGGGTAGAAAATACCAACACAAGTTGGGAAACTACATCCTAGAAAAAGCAATAAAGTAATCTTCTTTCAACAAACCCAAAAGAAGATAGCCACACAAACATAATTCCACCTTTAACAGTGAAAATAACAG
Source organism: Tokudaia tokunoshimensis (assembly GCA_036184795.1). Taxonomy (NCBI): domain Eukaryota; kingdom Metazoa; phylum Chordata; class Mammalia; order Rodentia; family Muridae; genus Tokudaia; species Tokudaia tokunoshimensis. Next base: position 126,757,893 of record BTHU01000023.1, on the reverse strand, counting down.
GAAGCAACAAACACTATTCCTTAATATCTCTTAACATCAACGGACTCAATTCCCCAATAAAAAGACATAGACTAACAGACTGGATACATAAACAGGACCCAACATTTTGCTGCATACAAGAAACCCACCTCAGTGACAAAGACACTCATTACCTCAGAGTCAAAGGTTGGAAAACTTTTTTCCAAGCAAATGGTCCCAAGAAACAAACTGGAGTGGCCATACTTGTGTTGGATAAAATCGACTTTCAAACAAAAGTTGTCAAAAAAGATAAGACAGGACACTTCATACTTATCAAAGAAAAATTCTACCAAGATGCACTCTCAATTCTGAACATCTATGCTGCAAATGCAAGGGCACCCATATTCATAAAGGAAACCTTACTAAAACTCAAAGCACACATTGCACCCCACACAATTATAGTGGGAGACTTCAACACCTCACTCTCAATAATGGACAAATCATGTAAACAGAAACTAAGCAGAGACACCGAGAGACTAACTAAAGTTATGGACCAAGTGGATTTAACAGATATTTATAGAACATTCCATCCTCAAGCAAAATAAGGCACCTTCTTCTCAGCACCTCATGGTACCTTCTCCAAAATTGACCATATAATTGGTCACAAAACAGGCCTCAACAGATAAAGGAATATTTAAATAATTCCATGCACCCTATCAGATCATCATGGCCTAAGGCTGGTCTTGAGTTCAGACAAAAGCAATGGAAAACACACATGCACGTAGAATTTAAACAATGCTCTTCTCAATGATAGCTTGGTCAAGGAAGAAATAAAGAAAGAAATTAAAGACTTTTTAGAATTTAATGAATATGAGTACACATCATACCAAATCTTATGGGACACTTTGAAAGCAGTGCTAAGAGGAAAACTCATGGCTCTAAGTGCCCCCAAAAAGAAATTGGAGAGAGCTTACACTAGCAGCTTGACAACACACCTGAAAGCTCTAGAACAAAAAGAAGTGAAAGCACCCAAGAGGAGTAGACTGCAAGAAATAATTAAACTCAGGGCCAAAATCTACCAAATAGAAACGAAAAGAACCATACAAGGAATCAACAAAACCAGGAGCTGGTTCTTTGAGAAAATCAACAAGATAGATAAGCCCTTAGCCAGACTAACCAGAGGGCACAGATGCACTACCCAAATTAATAAAATCAAAAATGAAAAGGAAGACATAACAACAGAAACTGTGGAAATTCAAAAAATAATCATATCCTACTACAAGAGCTTATACTCAACAAAATTTGAAAATCTGGATGAAATGGACAATTTTCTAGATACATAACAGGTGCTGATGTTAAAACAGGATCAGATAAACCATCTAAACAGTCCCATAAATCCTGAGGAAATAGAAGCAGTTGTTAATAGTCTCCCAACAACAACAACAACAACAACAACAAAGCCCAGGACCAGATGGGTTGAGTGGGGAATTCTATCAGATCCTCAAAGAAGAACTAATACCCATACTCTTCAAACTATTCCACAAAATAGAAACTCAAGGAACACTACCAAATTCATTCTATGAAGACACAATAATGTTTATACCTAAACCAAACAAAGACCAAACAAGGAAAGAGAACTTCAGACCAATTTCCCTGATGAACAGTGAAGCAAAAATTCTCAACAAAATTTTGGCCAACCGAACCCAAGAATGCATCAAAACAATAATTCACTATGATCAAGTAGGCTTCATTCCAGGGATGCAGGGATGGTTCAATATAAGGAACTGGAAAGTATCATCCTGACTGAAGTAACCCAATCACAAAAGATCACACATGGTATGCACTCACTGATAAGTGGATATTAGCCCAAAAGCTCAAAAGAAACAAGTTACAATTCACAGACCACAGGAAGCTCAAAAAGAAGGTAGACCAAAGTGGGAGTGATTTGGTTCCTCTGAGAAAGGGAACAAAATAATCGCAGGAACAACTATGGAGACAACGAATGGAGCAGAAACTGAAGGAAAGGCCACCCAGAGACTGTCATACCTGGGGATTTATCCTATAAACAGTCACCAAAACCTGAAACTAGTATGGATTTTTGTGTTTCCTCTTTAAGGGCTTCTACCTGTTGACCCATGTTCTCCTATGTTTCTTTAAGGGAGTTATTTATGTCCTCCTTGATGTCCTCTACCACATCATGAGATGTGATTTTTAAATCCAAATCTTGCTTTTCAGGTATGTTGGGTTATCCAGGGCTCACTGTTGTGGGAGAACTGGGTCTGGACAATTCCATATCACCTTGGTTTCTGTTGATAATTTTCTTGTGTTTGCCTTTGGCCATCTGGTTATCTCTGGTGTTAGCTGGTTTGCTGTCTCTGACTGTGGCTTATCAGTCCTGAAAGTCTTTGTATTGGTACTCCTGGGAGACCAGTTCTCTCTGGGAGGTATTTAGGTATGGGGCCCTGTGGTACCGGGTCAGCTCAGGTGTGCAGACAGAAACTAAAAGGATCCATTCCCCAGCTGATTCTTTTTTCCTGTGTCCTGATGGCTCTGGGCAGGTCCTTTTTGAGCCAGGAATTTGAAGAGAATTAGTGATCCTACCTGTGCATGCAGGTGTGTAGGCACTCCTGAGAGACCAGATTTCTTGTGGAAGTATTTGTGTGTGTAGCTCTGTGGCCCAGGACCAGCTCTGATCACACATGGAAATTGAAGACTCCCAGGAAGATGTCCCAGGTTGCCCCTGAGTTCTTGTGTCCTCACTGTTAAGGGCTGGTTCCTCTGAGCAGTAGGGGTGGTTCTATCTCCACTACCGTGCCTGTTCATACTCTTGGGAGGTTAGCTATCTCCCTGAGTCATCTGGGAATGGAGTCCCGTGGCAGAGGATGGTCTCCAGATGCAGACAGAAACTGGAAGGGTCCTGCCTCAGGATTCTGGGCGGATTCCTCTGAGCAGCAGTGGTGGTCCTACTTGCGCTCCCAAGCCTGTCTGCACTCCTGGATGGTTAGCTATCTACCTGTGCCACCTGGGTATGGAACCCTGAAGCAGAAGATGGACAAAAACTGGAAATCCTTATTACCAGTGTTATCCTTTTCATATATCTATATCATTCTACCTGTCTTTTCATGTTTATACATATACATATATAAATGATAGATAAAAATAAACAGATAGATGTCTTATAGATGATGATGATGATGATGATGATGAAGAAGAAGAAGTAGATAGATAGATAGATAGATAGATAGATAGATAGATAGATAGATAGACTGAGATTAGAAATACACAAGATGAGTCTCAATCATAGTATAATTCCTTAAAATATGGAAATGCCTAAAATGTTTGGAGAAAAGAAAAAAACATAATGGTGAGAATAAGAAGTTGCAGGATCCAACTTAATATACTGTAAATTGCCCAAAGTAGAATTAAATCTGCCTCAAAATTCAGAAATTGACTGGTAAGATAGCACAGGTATGAGCTGGCACACCTGATGACCTGAGTTCAAATCTCAGGCCCATATAGCAAGTGATAACTGATTGTCACAAATCATTCTCTAAACCACATGCACAAACTCACACACACACACACACACACACACACACACATACTCATACACAAACACAGAGAGACAGACAGACAGACAGACAGACAGGCAGGCAGAGAGACAGACAGAGAAAGAGAGAGAGAGAGAGAGAGAGAGAGAGAGAGAGAGAGAGAGTCACAATCAATATATTAAAAATAATTTTATGTGATAACTCTAATTGTAAAATAACAAATGATATATCTTTATTTATATAATTAATTAAATAGATAAGTAAAAATACAGAAGAATAGAACTAACTTCCTAAAGAAGATTCTAATATATTCCATATATTTTACACAAATTTCAAGGAGAAGGAGCTACATGCTTCCTTTCCAAAGACTAAAGCATAAAATAAATGTGTAACTTGACAGTGGAAAAGCTTGAAACATATTACCTGCTGAGTCAAGCACTCTAGATGAATGTTAACAATATAAAGTGAGTTGTTAAAATACCATAAGGGACCAGTTGCTAACCTCTGTAGTCTTTGTTCCAAAACTCCATTACTTTGAAGATTATCATGAATACATAAGAAAATTCTATTAGTTTTTGTACAAAATTATGTGAGTTTTCAAGACTCCTCAGATCTGTCACCATGATAGACAACGAAACTTGAAATACTATCTTAGGCAAGAATGTAATGTGGGAACCAGGTGGCACTCAGAAAGTAGTTATGGAGGTAAATTATTTAAAAAAACAGTATTTTGAATAAATGAATTATTTTAATTAATAATGTATCAGCATTAGTTCCACCATTGTGCCAGATGTGATGAAAATTTCAGATGTTAGTAATAACACTAAAATAATGTGTATGAGAAATGGGAGCCGTCTGTACTATTTTCACAACTTTCTACATATTTATAACAGCTTGAAAACATGTTTTAAGTATCTAAGATCTAGAACAAATGACCAAATAAGTTTTCAGAGTAGATTGAGAGCTAGGGGTCTACATGATATCAGCTGGCTCCAGATTAGTCTATATGCTGAAGTTTCAGAAGCACTGCTCATAATTTCTATATGCTCCCAAAGGTACTGGCTAACTGAAGAAAGTATAAAGTATTGATTTTGGAAATGGGTTGTAGACAAATTACTCAAGGAATCACAAAAGAAAGAGATTTGGATGAAATTCATTTCCTGTGGGCTAATGTCTGGCAGTTTCACATACCAGGATTTAAGTTATAAATTTTTTTCAAACTGATGCTACATGATGAGTGAGCTTGGGACTGTGGTTAATTATAATGTTGAAAACGTTATACGTAATTCTCTACTCATTAAGAATGGGCTGTATACAGAACTTGTTTCCAAAGGACATAATATGGGAATGAAGACAGAAGTAACATCACAGTGCAGGAATTTGATGAATTGCACTTCAGTCAGGCTAGCAAGGCTAAGGTCAATAGCAGTATGCCATTCTCTTTAGAGAAGAGCAAGTGTAGCACCAATATATATAATATAAACTAGGGCAAAGTCAGTGTATTGCATTGTTTTTGTGTGAGTCATACCTGTGTCAGAGCTGACACAGTGTAAACCAGACATGTGTAATTTTAGATATACAGATATCAAATATGCATTAATATATTATCACTCTCCAGAATGAATTTGAAAAAAACTAATGCTCAGATATATATTTCTATCTTATCTATGAATCACGATCTTACTTTTTTTTACTTGAAGGATTTCAGTTTCTTTTGTGATAGAAACAATGGTCTACAGTAAATCCTTAGTGGTCAAATCAAGGCCAAGATGATGTAAAAGTTGAGATATCTTCCTATGATCAACAGTATAATGCATATTCATACAATGTACATTTTAAACAACTCTGCTGGAAATTTAAGGTAACATGTGGAACCTCAATCCCATATCAGCATATATGTGCCATTATAGACAGTGAATATGTATGCACAGCCAGAAACTTGAAAATACAGATCAACTAGAAAAATATGTCAGAGTATTCAGTTAATATTAACATTCAATATATTATTCGATTTTAGCAAACAATTTATCTAATACAGCCATTTATTTGCTAGGTCTTTATGCGTGTAAGTATTTTCAATATCCCAGAAAGTTAATGTAGTAAACTATGAGATTCTGAAACTTGTTTTGCATACTGAGAGTTAGAAAGTAGATACTACAGATGCTGATAGAAATGACAATCTGCAGACCTGTTTAAAAGCCATTTGACAGCAAGTATTGAGAGCCTGAAAAATGGCTTTCTTGGCTATGAATCTATCCTAAGGACTGAGTATATTTGTTGCAAAATAATTGGTTGCTAATGCAAAAAGCAAGCAAAGAAAAAACTTCAATTTACTTAACGGAGAGAATTCAAGACAAAAGGAAAAATAAGCACTTGAAGGAAATGTGTACAGTCATTAAAATGCTTATGAAGCATTTCAATGAAAGTTAACTTTTGAAAGGATATGCAAAATTCTATATATACATATCATTATAATGATAAGAATTATTACATCTGATAAAAAATAACTAAAAGAATATACAACAAGGATCTTTCCAAGAATTGCCTTGTTACTTTTTCTGTACTTTAAAAATATTCTAACCTGCATGTTAATATGGCTAATGTCTAAGTGTCTATTTGTGTAATAAACTGCCTTCTCTAAGAGCCACCAGTGTAATAGTGGAGAGCCCTCAAACTTAGCAGAGACATCCACTAACAAAAAGTCTAACTGATATTGCTAACTATATAAAACTTTCATGAACAAATTAACGTTCAGGTCCTTTGTATCATGGAAGGAAATTTGATTGGTTTGTGTGGGTGATGTTTCCACTTTCTGTTCCTGAATCTCAACTATTGTTAAGAGTTATCATAGGCTGACATTTTCTTTCTTATTTTTTTTGGTAAGGAGAAAATGAGCACAGGTAGATTCAGGCAGTGTATTACTGAGACAGCAAACGGAAGATCAGTAAGGAGTGACCTTCACACATCACTTGACATATGGTACAATACAGAACTGAATGGGCTGAATAAACGATAACATTGCAGCAGGCATCTTTGTTGCTGAGGACTGTGACCAATTTCAATTATGTAGTCTTATATTTTTGTTTATCTTTTCTGAAAGAAAAGGTAAAATGACCTATGCTTCTCTATACATAAAAACACAGGTGAAAAGAAGACATTGCCATCTGGCAGTCTTCTGCCAGATAGAGGGAGATAAGAAATGTTTTACACAGTTCCTCTTAAGGCCTGTACTTTGCTGTCTTCTGAGGATGATATGGGGAGATTCCCCTAACACTTAGACCAAACTTCATGCACCCCTTACCAGTTTAGGTTACGTGAAAACATGCAACATTGCCAGAGTGAGCATAGTGATGTTTTGTTAGACACTCGGCCTACATTCTTTTCACCTTAAAGTGGTCAAAAATTATATTGTCACTCAAAGATAACTACCAAAAAGATTTCGAGGGAAATCTCTTCCTTAATCCAGTTTTCTCACACAATTGAAAGTAAGTGAGTAGATATATAAGTTTTGGGTTTGCTGGTCTGCTTTTATTTGTTTGTTTACTTTTAGTTATGTGTGCATGTGTGTGTGTGTGTGTTTGTGTGTGTGTGTGTATGTGCATGCATGTGTATGTGCATGCATGTGTGTGTGTGTGTGTGTGTGTTTCATTGGTTTATTGATTTGCTTTTGAGAAAATTTCCTTTCTGGTTGAGACACTTCACTGTGTAGGCCAGGCTGAACATGAACTCATAATAATCTCCTTGCCTATGTTTCTTCAGTACTAGAACTTCAGATGTGTGCCATCATACTGATATTCAAGTTTGGAATAGTGAATGTACGTTAAATAATGGAAAGAGAATTGGAAATCTGGTATAATTGCCAGACAGCCTTAAGAACTCACTTGGTGTTAGTGATCTTGAATTTCAAGTGAGAACAGTTACAAGGATTTTTGATTTTCTGCAGCTATGTTTGAGTTAACCAGCCTTAGGACTTTATGATGTAAATATTAATAACAAGAGAGAGGCAAGAGACTTGATAGTAAGATGAAGTAAACTCAGTGATGAATTTTGGCCTGCAAGGCCAAAGTATAGAGAAATGAGGGTAGAAGTGGGGAAAGGAGAGGTGAGAAACATTGGTGGACACACATGGGATAAGATAGGTGCTATGCATAAATAATGATAGCAAGAATGAACTGGTGGAAATATGTCATGATTGACACTAAGAATATATAAGGTTGATAATAGCAAAATCAGATATACTTATAAAAAATATCAAAATGGAGGATGAAAAAGACACCAAATAATAGGTCATGAAACTGAAAAGCCAGGATGTTGGAATTGTACTAACAAGATAACACACCATGAAGTAAAATACTGTCTATGGTCCTCTCTGCCTCTCAGTCTTCTCTCTCTCTCTCTCTCTCTCTCTCTCTCTCACACACACACACACACACACACACACACACACACACATACACAAACATGCATAGAAATTGGTAAACTGGTTCATGTAATTATTAAAGCAGATAAAATCTAAAATCTGCAGGCTAGGCAGAGATGAAGTTATGTTTCCAGCTCAAGTCTGAATTTGGAAGGTCAAGAAGAGCCAGTGCATTGTCTTCTGAAGGGCAGCCCAATCAACACATGAAAACGCGTACAAATAGTACATTAATTTTAGTGCAAAGGCAGGGAGGAAATTCATGTTCCAAGCTAATGACAGGTGCATAAGAGCAATCTCTTCTTACACAGGAATAAGTCAGTCTTTTGTTCTATTCAGACCCGCATCTGATTCATTGGTTCTACTCACACGTTAGACGACAGTCTGCTTTACTAAATCTACTGAGTTAAATAATAATCTAGAACATCCTTTTAAAAGCACTCATGTTTAATCAGACAGCAGGATATTCCATAGCTGGAAAGTTCTTAAATATGAATAGGAATTTGCTGAGAATTCATTCTTACTTTCAGAGTGAAAAGTAGAAGGCTTTCAGAGGTTTACAGGTAGATTAAAAAGTTAATTTACCAGCGCAAGAAATGAAGCAACCTCAATACCTAAGGATGGCACCAAAACAGGATATCATAAACAGAAGGAAGATAGCAAAGACTTTGATCCAATTCAGCATGACCATGGAAATCTAGTATTTGTTATAATAAAGTGAATGGAGGCTGGCTAAAGTATATGCCCAAGCCTATGAATCTATGAAGAATAATTTATTTGAAAATAAAGTGTGTGTAGATCTAATTAAGTAAAGGATCAGAAGATGAGGATATTGTGTTGGATTATCCACACAAAACCTAAATTAAATAGCAAGTATCCTTATAAGGGAGTTTTGACGGACAGAAAAGGAGGACTCAGTGTGAGCCCAGAGGCAAAAATTAAAGTAACACTTAACAAACCGCAAGAAACTGGAAGAGCCCCTCCTCTGGATCCCGCAGCTTAGAATGGTGCCTTTGCAGTTAGATAAGCCTTGGGTTGAACTATGACTCACATTCTCACTAGGAACAAAATTTGGTTAATTACTTACATTTCACTAAGTCTCATATTTCTGTTACAGAAGGAAAACATAATTTTGCAATGCTTTCAATAAGAGTTAGATAGAATGAGTATGTTGTACTTAGCATAGAGTTTAGTATAATGTAATTTTCCAAAATGTTATACTCATTAAACCACATGGCCATGTTAATTATGTTCAAGGGATTGGCAGCTTTGTGTACTTAACCTTAAACCTACCTTAGTCTCAATGTACAACTCCCTTTTCTGCAAACTATATTTTTAACTATACTTTGATTTATCAATATTTCCTTAATAAATTCTTAATAAACAACTGGAGCTTCTAAATTCTGAACTTATTTAGAGGTAGGCTTATGAAAGTGATGCTGTAAAATTCCAGTAGCATTTAATTTAACTTTAACCTCCATAAATTAATTTTTACCCCTTAGATAGCAAAGATGAATATACATATAAAATGGCAACCGCTTTTATCCTAATAGAAACTGTGTACATTTTAGGCTATTAGCAACATTGGCCTTAGACTTCTGTTTGACTGGCTACAGTTTGCAAAAGAGAATAATTTTTCCCAAGGATCTAACATCTTCAATGAGAGTCAAATCATTATGTTAGCAAAAATCAAGGAGATTATACATATATATTTATATATATATGTATACATATGTATACATACACATATTTTATATATATATAATTTTTAATAATTTTTTAAATTTAAGTCATTACCCTCCTCCTGGTACACACTGGCATTTTCTCATCCCTTTTCTCCTCCTCCTGTCTCCAAGAGAATGTCTTCAACCCCCAACCCCACCCCACTAGACCTCCCCACTTCCTTGGGCCTTAAGTCCTGAAAGTTAGGTGCATCTTCTCTCACTGAGGCCAGACCAGGTAGTCCTCTGCTATATGTGTCAAGGGCCTCATACCAGCTAGTGTATGCTGCCTGGTTGGTGGCTCAGTGTTTGAGAGATCTCAGGGGTCCAGGTTAGATGAGACTGCTGGTCTTCCTATGGGGTCACCCTCCTCCACAACTTCTTCCAGTCTTTCCCTAATTCAACCACCGTAGTCCCTGGCTTGTTCATTGGTTGGGAGTAAGTATCTGTGTCTGCTTGTTCAGCTGCTTGTTGGGCCTCTATAACTTCTTTCGAGAGACCTCTCCACAAGAGACTTTCTCTTGCCAAATGTTCTTAGTATCTCAGGAGAATGTACCAAAAACAAAATTTACAATATTTTAGGCCTTTCAACGGTTTTTGAAAATGTGACATTGATTCTATAGGCATTTTTCAAATCCCTAGTGATACTTTGAGGAAAGTATCTTGAAATATTAATCCCTACATGGCAACTATGAAGGAAAGAAAACTTGTCCAGTATCTTCTAGACTGTCAGAAACCCTTCTCTCTGATGTATGACTCTACTGTTGAAGTTATTAGTCAGAGTAAAATAAGGCTCACTGAATATTCTTTTCCCTCCTTGCTTTGTAACTCCAAATACATGTATCAGACATCATACTGATTTAAATATTTTTCCAAGTATTCTAGAATGATTCAGAATGAAGTATCAGGTACTTTGGTAAGAAAGAAAAGGAAAATTGTTCCAGGCTGAGAAACATGATGTGAAACTCATGGGAGGAAAATTCTAGTAATTCTGAATTTAAAGACATTCAGTTACAATGGAGCTCAAGAAAGATTAATAAAGATGGATAGACCTATTTAGAGGGATTAAGAAAGCTGAAGGAGGAATGAAAGATTTTGCAAATTATTTCAGGTACTAGATCTATGTATGACAAAGAGGCAGGTGAGTTTGCTAGTATTTTTCCATAGCACTTTAAAAGTTACACAATGAGCAACAAGTAAATGGAAATTGTTCATTTTATCTCGATCTATGATTTTACTGGCAACTAACATATTGTAGTATACTATTTTACTCATATTTTCTCATGCCTGTTCATTCATAATTTATTGAAAGTAGAAAGGTTTAAGGTATATACATTCCAATTATTCCTAGAAATTTAGTATCTGTTTTCAAAATGGTTGATAAAATAAACTCAATTCAATAATTCATCATTCAAGGGAATAAGCTAAGGATCAGATATGGTCAAAATTTCCCCTCAATTTATAAGAACTCTATCACAAAAATTTATCTGAATCTATAAGTTTACAATCGGAGTCTATAAGTGTGAGAGAAGATTTTTAAATGATATGTGTAGGTTGACTTCTTCTGATAACAATAATATTTATAGTAATGAAAATATGGCAACAACAGTTCATGAAAGCTGTGGAAAATAAAAGATGATAGAAAATCAGATCACATTTTGTTTCTAAGTTGCTGCTCACTGGGTGGTATTGGTAAACCACTTAATTTTTCAGAGCCTGGGATTTCTCTTCCACAATAATAGGCGTAATAATAGGCTCATAAGATTGAAATGAAAGTCAAACTATGAAATATAAGCCATTGTTTTCAAACACTGTATTAAGCAAGCAATTATCAAATACTAATTACTACTAATTATTACTTAACCTTTAGTAATCTATTAACGTACTAAACTGAATACTTTTAAAAAGTATATTATACTTTACTCCATAACTTGTATTTATTTTTATTTTATTTTATTTTGAATAGAAACTGCTTATGACCTAGTCTGACTGCAATTAAATTCCTCTAGAATATAGCTTAAGGAAAACTTTTACTTACATAATATAAAAAGCATTACCTTTACACATAAACATTAGAAAATTGTATAAGCCAACCACAAATCAATCTCATATGTATCAGTGAAAATTTTTAATCATATTAGAAAGTAGATTCCATTTACATATTAAAATTTAAAATGCTATTTCCTTCAGAAATACAAAGGTGACTTATTTAATATTGGAAAGTTTTTATCTTGTTTTAATAAATCCATGAAAAATTACCAGAGTTATTAAAAAAGCTATGCAAAATTTAACAGTATGCTACAAAATGATATAATACAATGGTGTGTGCCTGTGTATTCAATTAGATATGTGTGTTGGGAATAACTATGCATTTTGAACAAGAGGATAAACAAAAGAATGTTTCTCTCCACAGTTACCACAGTTTCATACAGGAAAAAATTTTTGCAAGTACATGAATTTGCTATACATATGTTTAAAACTGAAGTAGACCAAAGGTTTAACAAAATTCAAGTACTATGATTTTTCATTACACAAAGTTAGCATGCAAAAATATTAGAAACATGCACACACAAGGAGGTGGGAGAGATCTAGCATTTAAAAAAGGTTTACATAATTCAAAACTTATGTAAAATTACAAATTTCTGACAGGCTTGAAATTAAATTTGCACAATTGTAAAGGCATTTCTTTTTCTTACAAAGGATAACTCAAATTCATTAAGATATAAATTTTCCTTAAATTAATATGTTTGCATATGTGAATAACATTTCAGTCAATTATAGAATAAATAATATTTAATAATGATCCCATAATATCATTATGGTGATGAAAATTCCAAGTAGTTAGAGATGTCATACGGCAGAACATTATCCACATATCTGTGATGATATTGTTATAAATGTGTTTATTGTATTGTGTGTAGTATAAAATATGTGTGCACATAAATCATGCGCTTTGAACAGACAGTTAAACACAGTGCAAAATAATCAGGATAACAAATGATTACATTAGTGATTTACACTTTTATTATACTTATATTTCATTATTTTGTTCTCTTTTTAGAATTATTTTTCGAACCACAGTTTTCCCATCCCTTCTCTCTGCCCAGTCCCTCTCCTGTACTACTCTCTGCCTTGCACACCTTTCACTCCTCCTCTATTTCTCTTCAGAAAAGGGCAGGCCTCCGGTACATATCAAACAGCCATGGCATATCAAGCTCCAGTAAGCCTAGGCATTTCCTATAGTATCAAGACAAGACAAGACAAGACAAGACAAAACAACCCAGTATGGTGAAAAGGGTCCTAAAAGCAGGCAAAAGAATCAGAGATAGTCACTGCTTCTATTCTTAGGAGTCCCATAAGAAGACCAACCTACACAATTGTAACATTTATGTAGAGGGCCCAGGTCAATCCCATGTAAGTCCCTGGTTGCCCATTCAGTCTCTGTGAGCCCCTATGAAGCTAGGTTACTTGATTCTACAGGTTTTTCTTGTGGTGTCCTTGACTACACTGGCTCCTACATTATTTCTTCCCCTCTTCTGCAGGATTCCCTGGTCTCTGCCTAATGTTTGACTGTGGGTCACTGCCTCTGTTTCCACCAGTTGCTAGGTGAAGCCTCTCTGGTGACAATGGGACTATTCGGATTTATTGTTAATTTTAATGTATACTTCTCATAAAAATGTTTATTGTAAACAAGTATACTATCGCACCAGTGGTTGCCTTATTCATCGTGTTTACTACATGATTTAGAATTCTGGATCTAATCTAATATTGTTTTGTTTGCCATGCCTCTAGAGCAAAAGGATAATGATATATATAATGATAAGGATAATATATATATATATATATATTACAAGGTTTTTATTGCCTGGGTTGATGGAAATACATTCTTTTTGTTTTATTCTTTAATCTTTTCTTTTTTACATCCTAGACTTCATTCTCCTCCTAGTCCACCCTATCACTGTTCCACATCCCATACATCCCCACCATGTCACCAAAAAGAAGTCCCCACACCCACACCACACCCACCCCACCAGACCTCCCCATTCCCTGGGGTCCCAAGTCTCTTGACAGGTGCATCTTCTCTGACTAAGTCCAGATCCGGCAGTCCTCTGCTATAAATGTATTAAGGGCCTTGTATCAGTTGGTCTAAGTTGCCTGATTGGTGGCTCAGTGTCTGAGAGATCTTGGGGGTCCAGGTAAATTGAGACTGCTGGTCTTCCTATAGGGTCACCCTCATCTTCTTCCAGCTTTTCCTTAATTCAACCACAGGGGTCACCAGTTTCTGTCCATTGGTTGGCTGTAAATATCTGCATCTGACTCTTTCAGCTGCTTGTTGGGCCTTTCGGAGGGCAGTTGTGATAGGACACTGTTTGTAAGCACACCATAGAATCATTAATAGTGTGAGACCTTGGCGCCTCCCCTTGAGCTGGATCCCAATTTGGGCCTGTCACTGGACCTCCCTTTCCTTAGGCTCTTCTTCATTTTTGTCTCTTCTTTCAGACAGGAACAATTTTGGGTCAAAGTTTTTGACTGTGGGATAGCAACCCAATACCTCACTTGATGCCCTGTTTTTCTGCTGGAGGTGGGATCTAAATGTTCCCTCCCCGCATTGTAGGGCATTTCATCTTTGGTCCCTCCCTTTGAGTCCTAAGAGTCTCACTTATACCCCATGTTATTGGTAAAATGTAGAGTGTCCTCCCACCTCCTACCTCCTAAGGTTGCCTGTTTCTATTCTTTCTGCTGCCCCTGAGGGCTTCAGTCCTGTCTTGCCAACCCAATACCTGATCATGTTACCCTCTTCCCCTCCCTATCATCTTTCCCACTCAGGTCCTCTCTCCATCCCCCCATTCTGTGATTGCTTTCTTCTCTTTCCCAAGTAGGATTAAGGTGTCCTACCTTGGGCCCTTTGGCCTGTTATCTTTATTTTTGTGGAGTGTATCCTGGGAATTCTGTAAATACATTCTTACTTTTATGTCACTTAATAATGTTTTGCACAGATCATACCACCTATCCATAAATGAGGTCTGACAGAATAAATAGAGTGCTCTTTCAACTATTGTAAAATAAAAAAAAAGATTTCTTCTGAAAATAGGCATGGATTTTAAAACTCGTGTTTATAAACAAATATTTAAAAAACCTTGAGAGAAATGGGAAATAGAGTAGTTAGTAAAATGTTTACTTTGCAAGAATGAGGACATGCATTTTATTCCACAAACAGATTTAAAAAAAAAAAAGCCATGTGTAGGTGTGCACATTGTGATCTCAACTCTAGGCAGGCAGAGCTTGGCACATCCTTAGCATTTTTCTATTTCACAAGTTCCAGGTCACTGAAAAACTCTTTTAAAATTTTTGATTCACAGAAACTAAAGAATAACTCTCAAACTTGTCCTCTGGCCTCCAATACACATTCATATATAAGATACATATGTACCAGAACATATATGTGTAGTTGGAGACACATGAAAATTCACATACATATGCAAATGGCACTATATACACTTACTACCTATGGAAGAATACATTCATTACAGAAAAACTCCTCATAATATATAAAAATAAACAAAATAAAAAGGGGAAATATATATATAAATCTGAAAGAAAATCTGTGCACAATACCACAACCAAAAGTCTGATTTCCTTAGTAGATAGAACAATTTAAATAATAAAGGAAAAATATCTTAGAAAACAAACTAAGGTAAAGAAGGAGGAGGGGGAAGAGAGGAGGAGGAAAGAACAAAGACCCTTTGTGCTTAATTTTAGGGAGACAACATAATTTAATATATGAAAAACACATAATAACTCATGTTACCTGAATAAAAAAACATGATTTTCTTAATAGGTGAATAAGTAACATTTAACCAAAAAAAAAAAAAAAACAAATCAAAATACCCTGAGATTTTACCTTATACCAATCAGAATGTCTAAGATCAAAAACGCAGGTGACAGCACATGTTGGAGAGGATGTGGAGAAAGAGGAACACTCGTCCATTGCTGGTGGGATTGCAAGCTGGTACAACCACTCTGGAAATCATTCTGGAGGTTTCTCAGAAAATTGGAAATACATCTACTTGAAGAAAGACCCAGCTACACCACTCTTGGACATATACCCAAAAGATGCCCCACCATGCCACAGGGGCACATGTTTCACTATGTTCATAGCAGCCTTCTTTGTGATGACCAGAAGCTAGAAACAACCCAGATATCCCACAACAGAAGAATGGATATAGAAAATGTTGTTCATTTACATAATGGAATACTACTCAGCTATTAAGAACAAGGACATCCTGAGTTTTGCATGTAAATGGATGGAACTAGAAAATAACATCCTCAGTGAGATAACTCAGACCTAAAAGGACATGCATGGTATGTACTTACTAATAAGTGGCTATTAGCCAACAAAGTAAGGAATACACAGGAAACAATCCACAGAACTCAAGGTTAACAAGCAGAAAGGCCCAAGTGAGGATGATTCAATCCCACTTGGGAGGGAGAAGAAAGCAATCACAGGACAGGAGGAGGGATGGAGGGAGGGACCTGGGTGGGAAATGTGACAGGGAGGGGAAGAGGGGAACTTGATCAGGTATTGGGTAGGGGAGACAGGAGTGAAGCCCCAAGGGCCAGCAGAAAGAATAGAAACAGACAACCTTGGGGAGAGAGGTGGTGGTACCCTCCAGAATGTACCAGAGACCTGGGATGTAAGAGAAACTCTCAGAACTCAAAATGAGGGACCTTTGATGAAATGTCCTGCAATGGGGAGAGGGAACTGGTAGTGCCCACCTCCAACAGAAAGACAGGGCATCAACTGAGGTATTGGGTTGCTATCCCATAGTAAAAAACTTTGAACCAGAATTGTTCCTGTCTAAAAGAACAGCAGGGACAAAAATTAAGAAGAACCTGAAGAAAAGGAGGTCCAGTGACAGGCCCAAATTGGGATTCAGTTCACAGGGAGGCCCCAAGGCCTCACACTATTAATGATGCTATGATGTGCTTACAAACAGAGGCCTGCATGACTGCTCTCTGAAAGGCCCAACAAGTAGCTGAAAGAGTCAGATGCAGATATTTACACCCAACCAATGGACAGAAGCTGGTGGCCCCTGTGGTTTAATTAGGGAAAAGCTGGAAGAAGCCGAGGAGACCCTATACAAAGACCAACAATCTCAACTAAACTAGACCCCCAGGATCTCTCAGGCACTGAACCACCAACCAGGCAGCTTAGACCAGCTGATATGAGGCTCCCAATACATATACAGCAGAGGACTCCGGGTCTGGACTCAGTCAGAGAAGATGCGCCTAACCCTCAAGAGACTTGGGGCCATCTATTTGGACAGGGATAGGATCAGGACAAGATATAGCTACTAGTGTCCCAGTTTCAATGAAGGATCCTGCAGGATGTGCTCCTGGAGGATTTAGATTTCTTTTTTTTCTTTTTTTTCATGTTTCTTTTTTTTAATTTAATTTTATTTTTTTTAATTTACATTCCAAATCATTTCCCCTTTCCCGTTTCCTCCCTCCCCGAAAGTCCCATAAGCCCCCTTCCCTCCCTCTTTTCTCCATTCAACCCCCTCTCGTTTCTCTGTCCTGGCGTTCCCCTACATCCAGTCTTTCCAGGACCAGGGGTCTCTCTTTCCATCTTCTTAGAAATCTACTGATATGCGAATTGTGTCTAGGGTATTCCGAGATTCTGGGTTAATATCCCCTTATCAGTGACTGCATACCATGTGTGTTCTTTTGTGATTGGGTTACCTCACTAAGGATGATATTTTCAAGTTCTGACCGTTTGCCTAGGAATTTCGTGAATTCATTGTTTTTAATTGCAGAGTAGTATTCCATTGTGTAGATATACCACATCTTCTGAATCCATTCCTCCATTGAGGGACATCTGGGTTCTTTCCAGCTTCTGGCTATTATAAATAAGGCTGCTATGAACATAGTGGAGCATGTGTCCTTATTGCATGCAGGTAAAGCCTCTGGGTATATGCCCAGGAGTGGTATAGCTGGATCCTCCGGGAGTGTCATGCCCAGTTTTCTGAGGAAACGCCAGACTGCTTTCCAGAGTGGTTGTACCAGCTTGCAATCCCACCAGCAGTGGAGGAGTGTTCCTCTTTCTCCACATCCTCGCCAACAACTGCTGTCTCCTGTGTTTTTGATCTTAGCCATCCTGACTGGTGTGAGATGGAATCTCAGGGTTGTTTTGATTTGCATTTCCCTAATGACTAAGGATGATGAACATCTCTTTAGGTGCTTCTCAGCCATTAGATATTCTTCAGGTGAGAACTCTTTGTTTAGCTCTGTACCCCATTTTTTAATAGGGTTACTTGCCTCTCTGGAGTTTAACTTCTTGAGTTCTTTGTATATATTGGATATTAGCCCTCTGTCGGATGTAAGGTTGGTAAAGATCATTTCCCAGTTAGTTGGTTGCCGCTTTGTCTTTAATATGGCTTACAAGATTAGGATTCTAGCTGTTGCTCCCAACGACTGAGTTATCCTTGTTTCTGAACTAAATTTGTGTTGTGTTTTTCTTCACTCAGTGATTCAACTGGCTTCCTGAGAGAAAGGTACGGTGGCAAAGCATGGATTTGCCTGATGTGCACCACAAAATGCTGTGGGAGTTTTGAAGCATGGGGCTGGTGTGGTAGTACCCACCAAGGGGAACTTAGTGAGCTGGGTGGAGAGATTTTGGAGTCCTGAGTCTGAGAGTCTCCAGGAGATAAGAACAGGCCGGCCATTACCCACTAATGCATAGCTGGCCAGCCTACCAGGGCAAAGAGTAGGTGAGTGTAGCCTGGGAACTTGGTGTCCACTTTTTTAATATTTCCCGCAACAGGTGTCAAACCAACATATTGGGCAAGAACCAACTAGAAATTTAAGATTATTAGCATGAGAGTTAGAGTTTTACTTTTTTAAGTGAGTAGCTGGGTAGCACTGGGATGAATCACTGGACTCAAGTGCAGCAACATTGAAACAAAGAAACCACTAGCAGGTTCTGAGTTCCCCTGCTGTGGGGAGTGCAGGCTGCTCTAGGCAGAGAGATTATCAAGTAAAAACTACCTATGTCCTATAGGCAGATCTTAGTGAAAGTTTAAATTGTTTTAAAGATGGTATAAAGATATATTGTTCTATTAAGTCTTACAAGATACTCAAATTCTGTCTAACATGGTATACACAGGAATTCTGGGTTTAAATCCTGGTTTGACCAGCTGCCTGATTATAAGCAGGTATCGAGAGAAGTTTGAACCAATTGTTTTAAAGATGGTATAAAGATATATTGCTCTACTAAGTCTTACAGGACATTCAAATTCTGTCTAATGTGGCTCCATGGGAATTTTGCATTATTACCCTGCTTGGCAAAAATAGGCGCATACAGTATTTTAGTTTACTTCATTTGTTTTGGATTGTTTTAAATTTCAAAATGGGTGTGATTTTTGAGTTTTGTGGTTATATTTTTCCTCTGGGAGAGAGGTCAAAATTAAGGTTTTTCTGGTTATTGACTAAAGGATATGCTGATTTGGGAGAAAGTTTTTGTCTTTGTGTTCTTAGAAAATGTAATTCGTGTCTATATACCTTCCAGAGTTATATGGATCAGATTTGATAGAGGGAGACCCCTTTGAAGAACTAGATTCCAGAGAATCAAACAGAAAATGTATCTTAGTCAGGGTTTCTATTCCTGCACAAACATCATGACCAAGAAGCAAGTTGGGGAGGAAAGGGTTTATTCAGCTTACACTTCCACATTGCTGTTGATCACCAAAGGAGGTCAGGACTGGAACTCAAGCAGGTCAGGAAGCAGGAGCTGATGCAGAGGCCATGGAGGGATGTTTTATACTGGCTTGCTTCCCTTGTCTTGCTCAGCTTGCTTTCTTATAAAACTCAAGACCACCAGCCCACAAAGGGCTAGCCCCTTCCCCCCTTGATCACCAATTGAGAAAATGCCCCACAGCTGGAGCTCATGGAGGCACTTCCCCCAACTGAAGCTCCTTTCTCTGTGATATAACTCCAGCCTGCGTAAAATTGACACACAAAACTAGCCAGTACAATTGACCCCTTGTCAACTTGACACACAAACACATCACTATTAAGCCTCAACCCTTACTCTCTTATTCATCCCCAACATCTAGATAACTTTAAATGTCCCACAGTCTTTACATATTAAAAGTTCGATCCCTTTAAAATGTCCAATATCTTTTAAAATTCTAAGTCTTTTTAAAAATTCAAAATCTCTTAACCGTGGGTTCCACTACAATACTTTCTTCCCTCAAGAGGGAAAAATATCAGGACACAGTCACAATCAAAAGCAAAATCAGATTTCAGCTGTCCAATGTCTGGGATCCAACTCATGATCTTCCGGGCTCCTCCAAGGGCTTGGGTCACTTTTTCAGCTCTGCACTTTGTAGCACACACCTTGTCTTCTAGGCTCCAGCTGCCTGTGCTCCACTGCTGTATCAGTTCTTGGTGATCATCTCATGGCACAGGCATCCCCAAAACAATGCTGTCTTCTGCTGTAACTAGGCTTTACCCATAGCCTCTCATAGGCTCTTTTCATGGTGACAAGCCTCAACTCCTATGCATGACTCCTTCAGTCCTGGGCCATCAACTGCAACTGAGGTTGTACCTTCACCAATGGCCTTCCGCGGCCTCTCACAGTGCGGAGCCTCAGCTGTTCTTCATGACCTCTTCATGCCTTCAAAACCAGTACCACCTGGGTGACTCTTACACATTACCAAGTCCAGCCACAGCACAAAGTACAGCTGTGGCTATCTCTGGAACACAGCCTCTGTGCTCTCAGAAAACACTTCCCAGAGGATTTCACCTCGGTGATGCTGATCTCTTCTTAATCACTGCTAACTTCTTAGCTCTAGCTAACCAGCATCAATAGCCCCAGTAAAACAAAGGTTTGCTTTAGTGGTTCTGGTATCTTGTTAATCACAGGTGATTCTTCAGCCACAGCTAACCAAAACCACAGAATCTTCACAATCAAAACATGGCCCTGGTAAGAGTCTTTAATCTTCCCTCTGAAATTTCACAAGCCAGGCGTCCATCTTCTGCACTGTTCTTAACATTATCTTCCAAGCTCCTGCAGAACTTTCCACAGAGCTCTAACATCCTAATGGCTCTTCTAGCCCAAAGTTCCAAAGTCCTTCCACAGTCCTCCCTAAAACATGGTCAGGTTGTCACAGGAATACCTCACTACGCTGGTACCAATTTGTCTTAGTCAAGGTTTCTATTCCTGCACAAACATCATGACCAAGAAGCAAGTTAGGGAGGAAAGGGTTTATTCAGCTTACACCTTCTGTATTGCTATTGATCACCAAAGGAGGTCAGGACTGGAACTCAAGCAGGTCAGGAAGCAGGAGCTGGTGCAGAGGCCATGGAGGGATATTTCTTACTGGTTTGCTTCCCCTGGCTTGCTCAGCTTGTTTTCTTATAGAACTCAAGACCACCAGTCCAGAGATGGTACCACCCACAAGGGGCCTCCCCCTTGATCACTAATTGAGAAAATGCCCCACAGTTGTGTCCCATGAAGGCACTTCCCCAACTGAAGCTCCTTTCTTTGTGATATAACTCCAGCCTGTGTCAAGTTGACACACAAAACCAGCCAGTACAAAAGGTTATCTTGATTCTAAAATTTTGTTTTGAGATTTGTATATTACAGAATATACAGCTTTGGTGAGATCCATCTTCAGACATGATAAACTGACCTGCTCAAACTTCCAATATCTTGGACTTTCAGTCAGATCCAGTCAGGACACAGGCATTAGAGACCAATACAATGGGTGGTGTGGCCTTCTTAAGGCCAACCAACTCCTCCATTTTCCCTACCCTCTCCCCCCTTCAAAACTATCTCAACACCCATATTCAGCTTAAAGAAGTTATGAAGAATTGTCGTCCCAGGTTCCTGGGCTTTGGGACTGGAGTTGTTTATTCTAAGGTTGCCTTTCTAGGGAATTTAGAAATGGTTATAATTGGAAAAGGGAGGAAATAGCTAGAATTAATTGTGTAGCCATAATCTCATTTGGTAGAAATCTTTATAATTGTTATTAAGTTGAAGTCATAATTTCTTATTTTGGTACAGAATTTATTTTGATTCAAAATCAAGGTTTTCATTGGTATAAATTTCTTCTATTAATACAAAACTTTTAAAAGTACAAGACTTGGAATGAGTCCTTCTATAACTGTTATTATAAACTGAATGAGATGTTTAAGCCTGTGAGTTAAGGGCAAAAGAGCAAATCCATGGCTATGAGTTTATGTTTAGTGTGTTTTCAGATATTTTAATTAGAAATAGCTGAGAATAGTTAATGGGACAACTCTCCAGATTACTTTACATAGATACTTGGTTTTCAAAAATGTTAGAAATTCAGAGAACGTGACATTTAATGTTATTTATTCACTTGACGTTGAGACAAATCTGCTCCTAACAGCTCCCCATTTGTGGATTCAAAGAAGCAGCTGAGAATATATACCTCCAGGTGAGGCTGTACATTGTGGCTAGGTACATTGGGCAGAAATTGCCTATCTCACCTGCAGACCTGCACTGTTCTTGAAAGGACACAGTTTACAGGTTAGGACAACCTAGTTTTGCTGAGACAAAATAAGCTAGTCCCTAATAATTCCTGTTTTTCAAGGTCTGTCAGAATATCCTGGGCCAGAAGGCTGAAGATTGATGCTTCAACTTCCTGATTTACTGGGCCCATATAGGTAGGCAGCTGTCGCTACAATTTGTGTCAGTTCTGGAAGCTGTGTTAGGCTTCCTATATCTTCAGATAATGTTGGTCTTTCTCAGATTTCTGACGGGGTTGAATGAGCACATATAAACTCATAGCCAACCCAGGTTATTTGACATTGAGAGATCAGATTTGAGAGGATGGTTTTCAGATGGCCTATAATCTAAAGCCACAACATAAGTCAGGTGTAGAATTAAAAGTCTTTTAAGTTAGGATAGATAGCAGTGTTCTATTTCATTGGCAAAAACGATAGACTGGGTGTTAGGTCTATCTTGTACTTTATAAATTACAAAATGGCAATAGTTGTGCTCAATTTATATCTGAGATAAAAGAGTCTTTTAAGTGGACAGAAAGGAGGAAGGGTTGTAGATGGCCCTGGTATTGTTTGTATTTTGATGTTAATTCTGCCTTCCCAGGTGGGGCTGTCTGGAATGAGCAATGAGTCATGAGTCACTTACTCAGGTGACTTCTTATAAACCATCTCGTAATGAACAGAGGAGTCAATCACTGGGCAAGTAGGTGAGACTTCCTGGTTAGAGGAGAAAAGGGGAAGCAGGAGAGAGATAGGGATTTCTTGGATGGGAATAGCAAGAGGACAAGATGTAGCTACTACTGTCTCCCTGTGATTTCAATGGCGGAACCTCCAGGATTTGCCAGCAGAGGATTTTGATTTAACATAGTTTACAAGATTAGGATTCTAGTTGTTGCACCCACTGGTTGAGTTACCATTGTTTCTGAGAGAGTGGGGGAGGGGGAGAGAGGGAGGGAGGGAGGGGGGAAAGAGGGAGAGGAGAGAGAGGGAGAGAGAGGGAGGGAGGGAGAGAGAGAGAGAGAGACAGACAGACAGACTTGGGGCTCTGGCAGAATTTTCCCTTTCCATCACACTAGGGCAGTGGGATACTAAGAGCTGCAGAGTCAGAGAGCATGTCAGAGTAGGGGAGAAACCAAGATGGAGGTGAACAGATAGGAAGAAGATCCTGATCCCACGTGGTTGTGGTTTTAAATAGCCACAAATAGCTATGCTTTCACAAGGTTAGAAATATTGGGATAAAGCTTTTATCATTATCAATTGGCTTAGAAATTACTGTATTGGCATCTTGTAAATTGTGATTTTATTGATACATAAATCTAATTGGTTAACTATTAAGCTTTAAGAGTCTTGACTCTACTAGGTAATTAGGTGTTGAGATGGCTGACTCTGGGATGTGTGGGGCATTGCATGGTAGCGAGAGGAATTTGGGAGCCCCCACGAGAGAGTTGGCATGTCAAGAGACCATGCAAGTGAGATCACCTAGTGGGAGCCATGTGGCCCATAGGGCACCGGCACTAGGGTGGAAATATGCCACACCATTTTTTTAATATTTCCTGCAATATGGGGCCACAGTGAGTGGGGAGGTCTGGTGGTGTGGGAGTAGGGGTATCCTCACAGAGACATGGGGGGATGAGATGTAGGATGTGAAAGACTCATTGGAGGGCGGACCAGGAGTGGAATAAAGTCTGGACTGTAAAAAAAGATTAAGGAATAAATTTTAAAAATCTTTGCAAAATAAAAGCACTCAAGAAACTTGATCTAAAATATTTATGAAAACCTCTCAAAGTCAGCATACACTTAATTGCAAAAGTTTCTCCTGTAAGATTAAACATGAGAGAGAGAGAGAGAGAGAGAGAGAGAGAGAGAGAGAGAGAGAGAGTCATCTAGGGATTTTAGGTAGGAAACGGAAATAAAAGATCATATTGGAAAAGAAGAATAATTTTTTATTGGTAGATAATTATATATCAGAAAGTATGGCACATATACAACTGAAATTTATAAAATATGATTAAACAAATTATAGAAGTAGGAAAAATACTTTATTTCATAAGTTTAAACGCATAAGCTTGTTAAGATGGCATTATTTCTTTAACTGATCTACAGACAAATTCATATCAAAACCTGGGCTTTAACAAACTGGATATAAGTTTCCAATCAAAATGAAAAACACCTCTGATACATTTAATAGTCTTGAAAGGAGAATGAAGCTTGAAGTTTCATGGCCTTTCAAATTCAAAAGTTAGTCTAAATTGAAATTAAAGAAATAAAACTACATATTTATGGTCAATTGATTTTCAGTAACAATACCAAAATAATTCAATAAGATTATGACCATCTTTTCAATAAATGATACTAGGAAAACTGAACTACTACATGTAAAAAATGGAGTTGAATTACTTCTCTACAACCACATACAAAAATTAACTTAAATAAGCTCAGGTTAATATGAAAACTTAAACTAAAAAACACAGAAAAGAACCATGAACACATAGTTATAGAACAAGAAATCTAAATATAGTTCTAATTTGCATGATCTTGGGTTAGACAGTGATTTCCAAGTATAATAAACAGTACTTCAGTGAAATAAAATATACATAATTGACTCATTAAAATTAAGTATTTTTGTACATCAAAAGATACTATGAATAATGTGAGGAAATATCAATGAAATTGGAGAAATATTTTATGCATTATATGTGTGATAATGGTCTATTGCAGACAAAATATAAAAAGTTCTTATAACGGCAATGTCATAGTAATTATCCTAAGATAGGAATTTATATACAAAGAGGAAATGGCAAATAAATACACAACAACATGTTACAATCTGCAATCATGAAGAAAGGGACACTGAAATTATTATATTCGTCTGTGCATCTATTAGGACAAAAAAAAACATAGACCAAATAATCTTGATTACTGTAGTCTATAATCCTAGATCCTTGGAAGAATCCTTGCAGGCCAGAGAACTATAGTTCAGCTGAGGCATGTAAAGAGAGGCCCTCTAAAAATAAAACAAAAACAAAATGCAAATAATGAAAGATTTTCTTAACATTGTGAAGGAATTTAAAAAAATCCACACCTCACATAAGTAGTATAGCCTTTTTGGCAGCCAACATAGAGAAAGTTGCATTAATTTCCTAGAAGCATTCAGAAAAATAAAACTTTACATTTTTACATTAATCACTTTATTCTCATTTGAGTCCACCCAAATGAGAATAAAATGATTAATGTAAAAACAGTATAGTCATAATGTAGAATATCATTAAGTCATAAAAAGAATTAGGTAGTGATAAATGCTATGACATAAAAGAACCTTGAAAATAATATGCAAAATAAATTAAAAAGACATGCAATCTGTTATTTTACTCATGTAAAATCTGCAATATTAGATTCATCCCAAGAGGGGATGAATGAAAAGACAAAAATGAAGAGTAAGCACCAAGTCTTTTTATTTTGTTTTGTTTTGTTTGATTTTTCAGAATGATGAAAATGTTCTCACATCCATGGTTATGTTCATATAATTCCATAAATGAATTATAATCATTGGCTCATGCAATAAAAGAATGAATGTTGAAATGTATAAATAATGTCTAAACAAAAAGAAATATTCAATTTGAAAAAGTGTAACCCAAGCATTTGCCCTCCAACTGAATACTGGCTCCTATCAGGATACTTCTGTTGGTACAAATAAAGCAAGAATCGCAAAAAATTCAGAACCACAGGAGCAGCTCCATACACTTATTTTCAGAGCTCTGGTGCTCATAACAACACTGACAATTGCAAACAAGGAAATGAAGAGGAAGTGAGAAATCTGCACAAAGGCATTATTTTCAAGTGGAACATAGTTGTAAACTAAGCACTGGATTTGAGCTGGGAATTTCTGGCCCACATTCTGGCATGACAAGATGATAACCAGCACTGAGTTTTAATATCTCAATTTTCAAAATGTGAACAAAAATATTTTCTTTCCAATTTGTTGAAGCAAATAAGAAGCATTTTGAAAGTGAGAAATAAGGGTGAATTACTTTTACATACTAATCCCTAACAGCTACCCTGACCTTCTGGTTTAAGTGTGTTTATTTTAAAGAATTGACTATGACACTCTACATCTCCCAGGACACTAAAATATATCATTGTTATAACTTTTATATTTCTACTTAGCTAAATAACAATACACTGAAGAAAAGGGTGAGTGGAGCTAGCAATTACTGACAATAAACCAAGATATTTGGTAGATTTTCTTATAAATACAATTATTCCCAAGATATATTTATAGATATCTAGGATCAGAGAAGTCAATTGAAGTAGTCTTAGCTAGCCATAGTATGCCTATGTTAAAATAAGAACAAGGACAATAATATCTTTGACCACCAAGTCATCTTTAATGAACCAAAACATTCAGCAAAGAATAGTCTATTGTTAGCTCACAAGTCATGCTTTCCTTATGTGTTTGTCCATTTTTTAAAATTCTTGTTCTTTTTAACATAAGAATGTTGCTATGCTGCTTAAACTGGGCTCAAAACTGCATTCCTACTACTACACTCTCTTTCACAGGTACCTTGAGCTCCAGACTTGCTTCATTATGCCCAACCTTGTCTATCTTTAATGAGGTTCAATAATCAGATGCTTGTTTAATCCTTCTATGCTTTATTCTAGTAAGTCAGAGATATATTTTGTCCCACAATAATGAGCTCTTGTACATAGGCAAATTCTCTTCCCCAAAGACTAGCAAAAATCTATTTTTATTCTTGCTATACAGGGAGCTAGAATTTTTATTCTTAAAAAATAAGATAGGAAAACTATTGACCTTGCTTTTGAAAACACATACACACAGCTGTTGTGAGAAAGTAATGTATTGTCATCTTGCTACTTAGAATTTGAATTCTTTCATCCCCAGAGGTGAATCTTTTTCAATCCGTATCAATCCAAACTTTCCAGGAATATAGATTACTTTATACTATTTAGATATCAAAACTACTGAACTGCATGGATAAATCAAAAAGTACAGTCTGTTACTCTAGAAAATAATGTCAGGTGTTACTCAAATTCATCCAGGTTTATTGTGAACAGGAGAGTGCTGTTGAAATAATCTGTTAAATGCTATAAAATGTCAAGAGAAAGATGGATATCAGGACTGTCTAATCTCTATTAAGCAGAAAGGAATGCAATGTTCCAGGCAACAGCATTGAGTTATTTCTACCACAGGGAATGCTGCTAAAGACTGGACAGAAAAACACAGAAAGCAGATATCTAACTCCCCTTACAGAGAAAGAGTCGTGTCTTAGTCACTATTCTATTGCTATGAAAAGACACCATGACCAAGCAAACTCTTATAAAAGAAAGAATTCAGTTAAGGCCTTGCTTACAGTTTCAGAGATTTAGTCCACTATCATCAAGGTAGCAGGAAGACATAGTGCTGGAGAACTACCTGAGAGCTACATTCTGATCCACAAGCCAAAGGAAAGAGATGTACTCTGGGCCTGGTGTGAGCTTTTTAAAACCAAGCCCACCTCTGGTGACATACTTTCTTCAATAAGCCTGTGTCTGCTCCAATGATGATATACCTCCTAATCCTTCTGAAACAGTTCCACTCCCTGGTGACTAAGCATTCAAACATAACTCTGTGGGTGTCCTTGTTATACAAATGGCCACAAGTAACAATACTATCAAATAGTACCATACTGAAGAGGTCCCCAAAACAAGACCATCCAGGCACAGGTAGAGGAAAGATAGGGGAAACAAAGCTCCCTGAGAAAGAATGTTTCTAAGAAAAACATATGACCAATTCTACTGTCATCATATATCATATTGTTTAAAAGCATGATGAAATTAGTTTATAGCAAAAAAAGGGCATGAGATTAAAGAACAATCAGGAATAAACAGAAGTTAATTATGAACTAGCATCAATTAGCAAAGAAAAAAAAACAGAACTATCTAAAATCAAAATCTTAATTAGGAGAAAAGTAGATAATATTTGAAAACATTTTAAAGAACACATAAGCAAGATTACGAAATGCACATGTACTGAAATTGAAGTAAATGGAATATGACAGATACCACAGAAATTCAGAATATTATAAGGGAATACTTTAAAGGCCTGTATGTCATATTAAATTGGAAAATATAAAAGGAATGGCTAAATTTCTAGATTCAGCCAAACCACCATAATTAAACCTAGAAGAAGTCAGCAACTTAAAACAGACCCATAGTAAATGACAAAAATGAAAAAAAAAAAATAGAAAGCATTACAGCTAAAACAAACAAAAATGTCAAAGACCAAATGGATTCACAAAAGAATTCTTACAAACTTTTGAAGATCTACAGGCAATACTTCTTAAGCAATCCCAAATATCAAATACAGAAAGAGTACTCCCATACTCCTATGAAGCCAGTATGACTCTCACTGCCAAAACCATGAAAAGACATAACAAATAAATTAATTAGACTAATATCCCTGATGATTATAGATTTAAAAATACTCAATAAAATACTTAAAAACAGAATGCAGACACATAGCAAAGAGATTATCCATTTAAATCAAATTAGATTTATGCTAAATACATGTGTGTGTGTGTGTGTGTGTGTTTGACACAATCATTAAAAAGAATGGAGGCCATGAATTTCAAAGAAAGGGGTCTGTGGGATGATTTGAAAGGGGGAAATGAAGGGGAAAATGATATCATTCAATCTCAAAATCAACATCCAAATATTTTTTTTTCTTTCAAGACAGGGTTTCTCTGTGTAGCCCTAGCTGTCCTGGAACTCACTCTGTAGACCAGGCTGGCCTCGAACTCAGAAATCCGCCTGCCTCTGCCTCCCAAGTGCTAGGATTAAAGGCGTGCGTCACCACCGTCTGGCCAAATAATTTTTAAAAACTTAAAAAGAAAAGTATTAGGATAGCCTCAGACTTTTACAAAATCACATTTAATGTTAATAGGTTAACAAGAATAATAAAACCAAGGAAAGTTTAATAAACCACTTTGGTTAACCAAAGCACTCTTAAAGGGAAAAATAAAGTCTGTGTTTATATCATATCTGATTTTGATTTCTAGTCCAGAGTCCTAGGAACAGCACCAGTAGCCACTCTCTTTGCAACTCATAGCCCCTTACCCTGACTTACATATTTGCTAAATTGGAAAACTACTGCTACAAGCCTTAGCCAAACAGGATACATGCTTGCAGAACAAATGCAGCTCTCCTATGGTTGGGTTGCATAGCAACACAGCATGCCCTTGGACTTTTTGGTGGCCAATATCCTGCAGCTGTGGCAAACTTTCTTCATAGATCCTGGGAACATGCCATAGCAACCCCTCTGAAACAATGGCTGCCCCCTCCCAATGTTCTGTAGCTATTTGCTAGGTCCCTTGGAGCATTAAGAACATGTTAGAACATATTCTTCTAATGCCTTACCCACTCCCCCTCCCCTTGCTACCCTTTATAACCCTGTGTGAGAAAAATAAAATTTGACAGCTTGATCAGGATATTTGACTTGCTGTTCGTTTTTCCGTGTCTCCTGCCTTCATTCCTTCTCAGGTGATTTCTGGGACCCCCTGCGAACTGTCCCATGGGTTTGGGGCAACTGTTGACCACGAAGGAATCCCGTATAGAGTTGTCTGGGAGAGAACGCTGTGCATCATTGAAGAAGGGCCCTTCGGTTGCAGCTCCAGGAGCGGATGACCAAATTGTATCGGGTTACCCAACGACATTTGACCAGAGGAAAACACATCACAGCGCAGGTCTTGTGGAAAAAAGTAAGACATGGGGCAGGTACTTTCTCAACAAGCTCTGTTTATTTCGGGACTAAAAGAATCTCTCAAGACACGGAGAACTCGGGTTAAGAAAAAAGATTTAAGACACTTCTTAGACTTTGTTGGACAGATCTGTCTTTGGTTTCCAGAGGAGGGAACAATAGATATGAGAACAAGGGTGAGGGTTGGTGACTATTTTAAAGATTACATTTGGTCCTGAGAAAATCTCTGTAACTGCATTTAACTACTGGACTCTGATTAATGACATTATTCGTTCATCCCTGCAATGGCCTGACCTCTAAGACTTAATTTCTGAAGGAGAGCGCTCATTAAAGCAGCATTCTTCCTGGCTTGCTCCCTCTCCTACTCTTACTTCCCCTCCAGCCTGTGTGATTATTGAGATAGAGGGAGGGACTAAGCAGGAACCTCCCAATCTGACCTCTAAGACCCCACATGGGCTGAGACTCTATCAAACTATACAGGATTTATAATCAAATACTGACCCTGGAGATGAAACTTTATCTCCCAGGGAAAAGGCTGATCTTGAGGAGGAAGCTGTGCACTATCACGATCCTCCTATGCCCATTGTCACTACAATTGGCCTCGCTTCGGCTCCTTCCCTTACTGGCTCTGCTAGTTCACCACATGTGCCGCTTGCCCAGCCACCCTGCCCCCCACTCTGATTCTTCCATTCATCCCACCACCAGCATACGGACCCTTTGACCAGGTTTTTTCTTCTCCTCTGGTTGCCACTGCTTGCAGGCGTGCCACCAAGGAAGTTTCCTCCCTGCGCAAGTTGGTACAGGATCCCAGAGAACAGGTGGATCTCCTCAGATCCTTACAGGATTTAGAGGAGGACATGGCAGACCTGACCATCAATTTGAACTCAAAACACTGCCTCCTAAGCCTAAGACTGGTAGTAAACGCTCTGTCTTGGCCTTTCCACTCTCCTTATGGAGTTGGACTACAATTCCCAGAAGTCCCCTCGGGTACGATGCTGAGGAACCAGAAGAAGGCCCAGAGGAACCGGAAGAAGGTCCATACAAAACCACAGATTTAGAGAGGGGAGCTCAGAGAGACCTCAGCCCAGAAAGTAGGAGTTGTGAGAGAGATCACGATGAAGGGACTTCAGGACAAACTCCAAAATATACTTATAAACCCCTTGATTTTAAAATTCTTAAGAAACTCAAAGCGGTGGTAGCCATGTATGTACCGACTGCTCATTTTACCCTGACACTCTTGGAATCATCCACTGAAGGCTGGCTCATGCCTAGAGAGTTCATACAACTCATGCAAGCCGCCCTTTTAGGAGGAGAGATTATTTTGTGGAAGTCAGAAGCTGCCGAGACAGCTAAAGAAATTGAAATAAAACAAAAATAAAACAAAAACCAAAACAAAAACCGCTCGTGTCCCAAGAGCAAATCTTGGACTGCTAAGAAAATTCTAGGTGACCCTCCTTTTAATATGCTGGAGGCTCGGATGAAATTCCCCCCAGGACTTTTGGCCCAAGTTCGCCAAATTTGTCTATTAGCCTGGAAAAAGTTGCCTCCAAAAGCGGAATCTTCTACTGCAGTAACTAAAATTCTCCAAGGGGCTGATGAGCCTTACAGCTCCTTGGTTAACCATATCACTGATGATCGGGAAGACACACATATCTCTACCTTTAAAACTGTTTCACGTCCCTCAAGCTTTACACTCTTGCCACCCACTACAGGGCTGGCCTTACCGCACCCCCCCCCCCAAACAACCACTATCTAGTAAAAGTCTTGTCCTCTCTCTAGTTAATCAAACCTTTTTAATCTTAAATGAGACCTCACCTGATATTTTACAAGATTGCTGGCTATGTTATCATTCCCAACCTCCTTTTTATGAAGGAATCACTATCCCTGGCAATCTCGTCTATACTAATGACTCACCATTGCCAGTGGCAACCTGCCTCCTGGTCAGGCTTCTCCCTGACCTAAGTGTCTGGCCTTGGTCTCTGTGTAATTATTAACCAGGCAGATATCCCCCCTGAATATGCTCATTTATGCAATGAAACTCTGACCCCCTCTTTTGTCCATACCTTTCTACTCCCACGCAATGCTTGGTGTGCCTGTATTGATGGCCTCACACCATGTCTTTTTCTCCGAGCTATTGACAGGATGCCTGAATTTTGCATCCTCATTAAGATGGTACCCTGCTTAGTTTACTATCAATCTGAAGATTTCTTTCACTTGTGGGATCAGTCTATGGATGGCTCCACTTTTTTAAGTCGCTCCCGCAGAGAACCTATCTCTGCCATTACTATCTCTGTCCTTCTTTGCCTAGGTGCCGAGGGAGCGGGTACGGGCATCTCATCCCTCGTTCTCTCCAACTCCAGGTATACTGAACTCCGTGCCACCATGGACCAAGATGTCCAGTGTCTCCAACAAGGGATGGATGATCTCTCTGACTCCATTGATTCCCTGGCTGAAGTAGTTCTCCAAAACAGACAAGGACTTGACCTCCTCTTTCTCCAACAGGGAGGCCTCTGTGCAGCATTAAAGGAAGAGTGCTGCTTCTATACTAGCAAAACAGGGGTAGTTAGAGATAGTATGAAGATAGAGAACGATTAGAAAAGCATAAGAGAGAAAGAGAACAGGCAGAAAGTTGGTACAAAAATTGGTTTTCCACCTCCCCATGGCTTACTATGCTTTTACCTAGCATTTTAGGACCCTTTGTGGGCCTGATGTTGTGCTCTTTTGGACCGTGGGCTTTTAATCGACTTACAACATTAATCAAACAACAGATCAATAACCTGTCTGCCAAGCCCATTCAGGTGCATTACCATCGGCTGGCTATGGAAGATCAAGGGATGGCTACATGATCCTCTAAAATGGCCACTAGACAACCAAAACGGCACAATCGTGTATCCTGGCAGAAATGACATCTCTGCCTTGCTAATTCCAGTCAGGACTCCAGAAGGATCCCCCCATTTTACAAATTCTGCAAAATCGAGGCACCCCTGGTAGCTTGCTACCCTGCTGAGTGGCTGACCAAAGATTGGCAACTTCCCAAAACCACGCCTACCTAAGACAGGAATCCCTGGAGACTGGCAGGGATCTCCAATGACAGGTAATTGGTTGTGGAAACGTTTGGGTCACTCCCAACACTCCGTGTTTTGTGTTTTGAGGCCTCTTGTATTCAATCCTCTGATGGATGCCTCATCCCCTCTTCATTTCTATATAGAGAAGGGGGAGATGCCAGGAGCCACTCTCTTTGCAACTCATAGCCCTTTACCTTGACTTACATATTTGCTAAATTGGAAAACTACTGCTACAAGCCTTAGCCAAACAGGATACATGCTTGCAGAACAAACGCAGCTCTCCTATGGTTGGATTGCATAGCAACACAGCATGCCCCTGGACTTTTTGGTGGCCAATATCCTGCAGCTGTGACCAACTTTCTTCTTAGATCCTGGGAACATGTCATGGCAACCCCTCTGAAACAATGGCTGCCCCCTCCCAATGTTCTGTAGCTATTTGCTAGGTCTCTTGGAGCATTAAGAGCAAGTTAGAACATATTCTTCTAACGCCTCACCCACTCCCCCTCCCCATTTCCTGATTGCTACCCTTTATAACTCTGTGTGAGAAAAATAAAATTTGACAGCTTGATCAGGATATTTGACTTGCTGTCCATTTTTCCGTGTCTCCTGCCTTCATTCCTTCTTAGGTGATTCCTGGACCCCCTGTGAACTGTCCCGTGGATTCGGGGCAAAACAGAAACATGATACTACCACAAAAGCAGTTATATAAAATAGATGAAAATAGGATAGAAGACCCAGATAAAAAATCTGTAGATCTGATATACATTCACCTGTTTTCTCACAAAGAAGCCAAAAATACACATTGGCAAAAAGTATAGCCTGCCGCCTCTCTCTCTCTCTCTCTCTCTCTCTCTCTCTCTCTCTCTCTCTCTCTCTCTCTCTCTGTGTGTGTGTGTGTGTGTGTGTGTTCAGTGTTGAGTCATTTGCTTACTAACTAATGCATTGACATACTCAGTTAATTGGTGTTCCAATTTTATCATGTGTTGTACGTGTTCTTAACCACTAAGTCATCACCCTGCCCCATCACCAAAAAGATTCTCACTAAACCAAGCTACAAAACTGTAGATCATCACTCCCCTTTCCCAAGAATCTATCAGTAAGCAGTAGATTAGAAGCAAAGGGTGGGACCTCATAAATCACTCTCTGATTCAGACCTGACATCCTAACTCAAGTAAATAAAAAACAATATGTTTATAGTTCATAGTCCAGTCCTGTACAGGCCCATTGCAGACATCTACAACTCCAGAGATATCAGGGAATGCATACCAGTTCAACCTTCATGAAAGTATTTATGGAGATTTCTAAAAAAAACAAGCAAACTAGATACAGATATTTCATATGCCACATATATAGCACATCTGGGTATTAACTTAGAGTAAAATGAAGACTACAAGTCAACATATCACAAAGATATTTATACATTGGTGTTTTCTGAAGCAGTATTTATAATAAATTAATTATAGAACCAAATCATATCCAAAAACAGACAAAGAAAATTTTATGTAGATAAAAATTGGAATTGTTTTTTGCTCTAAAGATGATTGAAATCATATCATTAAAAAACTAATACAACTGGAGATGATCATATAAAGGTAATTAAGGTATTATGGACAAGTTTGCCATATGGTCTCTCATTTTTAGTTAATATATATATATGTGTGTGTGTGTGTGTGTGTGTGTATACATATATATATATATATATATATATATATATCATATATCATATAAGTAAAATTGTTTAGGTGAACAATGGAGGAGTGAAAAACCATGATATACTCAAACATAAAATATATACCTTTAAGAAAAAAATTCAAAAATATTTTTTAAAAGCAAAGTGGGCACTGAGAAGAACTTGAGCACTGACTCCACACCCAGTCCCAACACCCAGAGGAACCTCAACTCCCAGGTGCTTTAAAACACCCAGAATCACAGGTGAAGCCACAAGATTGGCACCAACACCCAGAGTAACTGAGTCCCCCAGGTTCCAGGGATGAAGGAACCCCCACCCAGACAATAGCAAGTATGTCTTCTGCTCTGAAACTGTACCTGGAGCAGACCTGGGGTGCTGGCTCTGAATCCACTCTTAAAGACCCAGAGCGAGCCTGACTCCCAAGTACTCTGAAATGCCCAGGATCACAGGATCGCAAGGGAAGCTCAACTTTCAGGAGATCAGACACACCCAGGAGTTCTGACACATGCAAGATCACAGCTGAGGCCCCTGAGACCCAGGCCCATCAGGGCCATTGAGAGGAGTTGGTGACCTTAACTGAAGAGACCTTGTACACTGCCCTCCTCCCCAAGAGGGGGAGTCAGTACACTGGATTCACCTTTCAGTTGGTGGTGTTCCCCAGGTTTATTCCATGACCAATCAACTTGCTGATTTTATCATTAAGGGAAGAGATGTTTCGGTTCAACTTGTTAAAATTGATACTCAATCTATAGTTACTTACCCTTAGGATGTCTGCTTTTACTTGGCTATAAACAAATAACATATGTCGCCCTCACCCTGGAGGTTTTCCTGGGTGAGATTGATCGTCATTTTGGCCCCCATAGATAGATGAGCTCGTTTTCTAGATTAGAGTGGATACCTCCCAAACTCTTATTATTTAAGCCTGATCCTAATTCTCCCATGGTCTTTATTGATGGTGGTTGCCTGGGATCATCAGTGGTTGTCTTTTCCCCTTTTGAGAAAAATGACAAACTTAGACCCAGATGGGTTCTGAGGTATATAAAATAGAGGGGTTAGCCCAAGATAAGGAGATCTTTGCTGTCGTAATGACATTAGATTCCATCCCTGGTAGGTTTAATTTGTTTTCTGAGTTTATATGTGGTTATGGTATTCAGTATTCTCTTTTTAAAAAGCTTAAATATGTTTTTGTATCTGCTGATACCTTTTCCTGTGCCCACTGGGCTTCTGCACATAGTGGAGAAAGAACCAAACACGCCATAAGTCATATGCTCCAATGCTTTGCTGTTCTTGGATTACCTGATCAGATAAAAACTGATAATGGCTGCGGCCTTATAAGTCAAGTCTTTGTAGGGTTTTTAGATATGTAGAAGATTACCCACTCAACAGGGATTCCATATAATCCCAGTAGACAAGCCATTGTAGAACGCTATAACCAAGTCCTTAAGACTCAATTACAAAATAAAAGGGGGAGTCTCTACCCCCACATGATCGATTGAAAAAGGCACTATTTACCTTAAATATTTTAAATTTTTCTAAAGAAGATCCATATCTGTCTCCATTTCAAAAACACAGGTCTTCATCAGTTTCCTACAGTTCCATCTGAGTCAGGTGGAGAGACCCATTGAATGGAGCTTAGAGAGGGCCAGACCCACTCTTGAAAGCTGGAAGAAAGTTTGGCTGCATGTTTCCCAAAAATGAAAAAAGACCAATCTGCATAACAGCCAGAGACATAAAATATATGCCCCAACAGGGGGATGATGATAATTTTCACTCCAGAGAAATTCCCAGCCCTGAGAGCCCTCCTTCTGCTTCCTCCACAGATTTATGAAGAAAAAAGAATGAAGATTCCCTGGTCAGTGAAAATGAAGATCCTCCAAAAGATTGATGGAGGATTAGATGATCCAAGAAGACTTAGAGAAGAGGAGAGAGTTTCAAGACAATCCACT
Source organism: Tokudaia tokunoshimensis (assembly GCA_036184795.1). Taxonomy (NCBI): domain Eukaryota; kingdom Metazoa; phylum Chordata; class Mammalia; order Rodentia; family Muridae; genus Tokudaia; species Tokudaia tokunoshimensis. The sequence continues at coordinate 126,721,258 of BTHU01000023.1, read as the reverse complement.
GTGGACTGGCCTCCACAGCTTCCTGCCCTACCTACTTCCCCCTCCTTGGTCCCTTCCTCCTTCTCCTTCTCCTTCTCCCTCTCATGGTGGGGCAGTGTTTAATTAATAATATCACACAATTTGTCCAATAGTGTTTAGAGGCGATAAGACTTCATCAGGTCAAGGTCCATTATTAAAGACTCGAGGCCCAAGAGCCAAGATCAACATACAATTAGCCCTCAGAGTATGAGTGAATCCACACAGCTCTCCATTTGACCAATGACAGGTAAGATCTCAGACACACTGAGACAACCTAAAACAGGTCATGAAGCAAACCCCAAGCAAGCATGATACATGGTATCCAGAAACAGGTAAGATACCCAGGCAGGGAACAACCTAAGACAGGAGCCATGTGACCTGCTCATAATAAGAAAAAAAGGGGAGATGTTGGGTCTTATTCAGCCAAATACTGAGGCCTAGTGAGGGAGCCTGAGCCTTGGCTCGATTTTAGAAACCTGTTACTTGTTTTCACTTGAGAATGACTAAGCACAATCTGCTTAAGCCTGCCTTTGCCTACCTAAGCTGATGTAGAATAACTTCATTGGCCCTATCAGTCACCCCATACCCTCCATCATCCATCCCTGCCTCCTATGTCATCTCACCCAAATCCCCACCTCCTTCCCCAACCCTATATAAACAAAAGACTGATACAATTAAATGAGTTCCTGCTTCGACAGACATTCACCATCCCGCTCAGCCCTGGAGAGACTTGGCTAAATTGGGTTCCCTCTTCTCAGCCTAGACTTGCGAACAGAGAGCTCACAGCACCTCACACATTAAGAGTGGCAGACATCAACACCCCACTCTCATCAGTAGACAGATCATGGAAACAGAAACTAAACAAAGACACAGAACTATACAAAGAATCAACAAAACCAGGAGCTGATTCTTTGAGAAAATCAACAAGATAGATAAACCCTTAGCCAGACTAATAAGAGGGTACAGAGACAGTATCCAAATTAACAAAATCATATATTACAAGGGAAACATAACAAGAGACACCAAGGAAATCCAAAAAAATCAACAAATCCTACTAAAAAAGCCTATACTCAAAAAACTGACAAACCTGGATGAAATGGACAATTTTCTAGAGAGATATAAGGTACTAAAGTTAAATCCTTATCAGATAAAACATCTAAACAGTCCTATAATCCCTAAAGAACTAGCAGCAGTCATTAAAAGTCTCAAAAAAAAAAAACAAAAAAAAAAAAAAAGTCCAGGCCCAGATGGTTTTAGTGCAGAATTCTATCAGATATTCAAAGAAGACCTAACACCAATACTCTTCAAACTGTTCCACAAAATAGAAACAGAAGGAACACTATCCAAATCAATCTAAGGAGCCACAATTACAGTCACATGTAAACCACACAAAGACCCAACACAGAAAGAGATCTTCAGACCAATGTCCCTTATGAATATCGATGCAAAAATACTCAATAAAATTTTCACAAACTGAATCCAAGAACACATCAAAACAATCATCCATCATGATCCAGTAAACTTTATGCCAAGAATGCAGGAATGGTTCAATATGAGGAAATCCATGAACAAAATCCACTATGTAAAGAAACTCAAAAAGAAAAATTCACATGATCATCTCATTAGATGCTAAAAAGCTTTTGACAAAACTCAAAACTCATTCATGGTAAAAGACTTGGAATGATCAAGAATTCAAGGCCCATACCTAACCATAGTAAAAGCAATATACAGCAAACCAGTAACCAACATCAAACTAAATGGAGAGAAACTTGAAGCAATGCAAATAAAATCAGTGACTAGACAAGGCTGACCACTCTCTCTCTACATATTCAATATAGTATTTAATGTCCTAGCTAGAGCAATTAGACAACAAAAGGAGATCAAAGAGATACAAATTGGAAAGTAAAAATTCAAAACATCACTATTTTCAGATGCTATGATAGTATACGTAAGTGACCACAAAAATTCCACCAAAGAATTGATAAACCTGAAAATCAACTTCAGCAAAGTGGCTGGATATAAAATTTACTCAAACAAATCAGTAGCCGTCCTCTACTCAAAGGATACTCAAGCTGAGAAAGAAATTAGAGAAATGACAGCATTCAAAATAGTCACAAATAACATAAAAATGCCTTGGTGTGACTCTAGTCAAGCAAGTGAAAGATCTGTATGACTAGAACTCCAAGTCTCTGAAGAAAAATAATTGAAGACCTCAGAAAATGGAAAGAACACTCATGCTCAAGGATTGGAAGGATTAGTTTAGTAAAAGTCCTACTCAAATCTTCATAGAATTAGAAAGAGCAATTTGCAAATTCATTTGGAATAATCAAAAATCTGGGAGAGCAAAACTATTCCCAATAATAAAAGAACTGGGGGAATAACCATCCCTGACCTCAAGCTGTATTACAGACCAAGAGTGATTTAAAAAAAATGTATGCCCTGGTACAGAGATAGGCACTTAGATCAATGGAATAGAATTGAAGACACAGAAATGAACCCACACACCTATGGTCACTTGATCTTTGACAAGGGAGCTAAAACCTTCCAACAGAAAAAAAAAAAAAAAACATTTTCACCAAATTATGCTGGTTCAACTGGCAGTCAGCATGTAAAACATTGCACATAGATCCATTCTTATCTCCTTGTACAAAGATCAAGTCCAAGTGGATCAAGGACCTCCATATAAATCCAGATACACTGAACCTAATAGAATAGAAAGTAGGGAAGAGCCTAGAACACCTGGCACAAGGGAAAATTTCTTGAACAGAAAACCAATGGCTTATGAACTAAGATCAAAAGTAGACAAATGGGACCTCATAAAATTGTGAAGATTCTGTAGGGCCTAGTACATTGTCAATAGGACAAAATAGCAACCAACATATTGTGAAAAGATCTTTGCTAATCCTACATCTGTTAGAGGGCTAATATCCAATATATACAAAGAACTCAAGAAGTTAGAGTCCAGAGAATCAAATAACCCTATAAATATATAGGGTACATATATTTATATTTCATTTACAGTGAGACCGTGAAGACAGAAAGTATGTCCAGGAGGATTCAGGCTTGTGACACAAACTAAGCACACAGGCAAGACTTGGGAATGGCTAGTCTGTGGAGCAAGGGACAAGTGCACTTGCAGTTGATGCACCAGACACCAGCTCAGGCTGGGGAGGAAGTAGAACGTGTGCACAGGCTGCAGCCTGAAGAGCACAGGTCCCTAGGAGCCTTGATAATGGTGGGCACCCCCAGGCAGTACAGGGCCATGGTGCTGCTGAACAGTGGCAGTGGTGGAGTCAAGGGTGTGTTTACTTTGATGGAGTAGGGGAGACTTCCTCCCAGCATCCCGAAAACCTCCGCCCAAAGATTCTGAATGTTGGAGCCGATGGTGGGGGCGGGGGGGAGGGGAGAGGAAGTGCCAAAAGTATCATGTTCGTGGTGGGCAGCGTGTGCAGGAAAACAGCTTCTCCGACAGGGTGAAAGCTCATGACTGTGATGGGCAGCCAAGCAAAGGTAGTGGTGGGCAGAGTTCAGAAGCCACTAGCGAGAGATCACCAAGTGTAGGGGCAGCAGATGTTCTTGCACACTAGAAAGCAGGTCTCACAGAGTCCTGGGCCATACACAGGGGGCGGGCCTAGACCCGCTTTGCTTTTGACAAGGCAAACTGGGAGCAGAGCTAAGGAGCAAATAAGAGAAGGGGGGAGGGCAGTAAACAAACTTCCTGGAAGGGGGCGGGGCCGGACCTGTTTTTCACTAGGCAAAACCTGTGGAACCAGCTGCTACAGCAGCTACAGTGGGAGTGAGCAAAAGGAGAGAGGAAGAAGGGGGAAGCCTACACTACAGGTCTCTAGTTTAGTGGCCAAGTAGAGATGTTTCTTTCTGCTCACTGTGAATTAGACCGTGTATAGTTGAGGCAAAAGGCATGCTCTCAGGTGGCAGAGGAACATGAGCACAGCCTGAAGAGCACAGATCGCAAGGAGCCACAATAAGCCAGATGGCAAGCAAGAGGGACTGGACTGGCTGTCGCTGGCTTCATTTTGAGACAGCTGTAGTGACAACTGCAGCAGGCAGCTGCCTGGTGAGTTTACTTAGATGAGCAGGGTGGGGCTTACTCCTAGCAGCTGGAAGAAGCAGCACTGTACTTCTACTGTTGGAGTCCGCAGTGGGCAGGGAAAAGGAAGCTTCTGAAGTAGCATCCCATATCACCTTGTGGTGGGCAGTGGGCTCTCCACTCACTTTCCCAGTCCTGGGCAGAGAGAGAATTCTTGAACATGCGTATGTGCACGCGTGAACAAGCGCAGGCACATGGTCGTGCACAGGCACACTGAAAAACAACTCAGCAGAGTCCCAAACACAGCACAGGCAGCATAAGGGAGCTTGGAGATAGGGGGTTTTTCTCTCAGCTGAGGCAGGCCCAACAGGACACCCCAAAACAACTACAATAGTGCTCAGAGTGATCAAAGAAGGAAGTGGCAATACCAACAGGGGCAGATAGGGCAGGGCAGGGCCAAAGCTGCGTTTCCTGCTGCTGCAAGCCAAGCAGGCAGACAGGGCCCAGTAGTACCCTTGGCAGGCAGAGCACAAGACCCCCCCCCGCCACACACACACACACACACACACACACACACACACACACACACACGCACACGCACAGACCAAGTCCTTGGCAGGACACAAGGAGTGGGGCCAGACCTACTTTTCAGGCAGTGAACCAGGAGCAGAGCAAATAGCATCAGAACAATAGCAAGAGAATGAGGGCTGTTCCCAACAACATCAAACGCAGGGCTGAAATCAAACAAGTAGAAACAAAGAGAACTAACTATACAAAGATTCAACAAAACCAGGAGCTGGTTCTTAGAGAAAACCAACATGATAAATAAACCCTTAGCCAGACTAAGCAGAGGGCACAGAGACCTTATCCGAATTAACAAAATCAGAAATGAAAAGGGAGACACAACAACAGAAACTGAGGAAATTCAAAAAATGATCAAACCCTACTATAAAAGCCTATAGTCAACAAAACTGGCAAATATGGATGCAATGGACAATTTTCTAGATTAGGTACCAAAGTTAAATTAGGATCACTTAAGCCATCTAAACAGTCCCACAACCCCTAAATAGCAGCAGTTATTAAAAGTCTCCCAACCAAAAAAAGGCCAGGCCCAGATGGTTTTAGTGCAGAATTCTATCAGACCTTCAAAGAACAACTAACACCAATACTCTTCAAACTATTACACAAAATAGAAACAGAAGGAACACTACCCAACTCGTTCTATGATGCTACTGTTACACTGACACCTAAGCCGCACAAAGGCCCGACAAAGAAAGAGAACTTCAGAACAATTTCCCTTATGACTATAAATGCAACAATACTCAACAATATTTTTGCAAACTGGATCTAAGAACATAGCAAAATGATCATTCACCATAATAAAGTAGGTTTCATCCTAGGGATGCAGGGATGGTTCAATATAAGGTAGTCTATCAACATAATCCACTATATAATCAAACCCAAAAGAAAAAAACACATGAACATCTCATTAGATGCTGAGAAAGCATTTGACAAAATTCAACATCCCTTCAGGTTAAAAGTCTTGGAAAAAATGAGGAATTCAAGGCCCATACCTAAACATACTAAAGGCAATATACAACAAACCAGTAGCCAACATCAAACTAAATAGAGAGAAACTTGAAGCAATCCCACTAAAATCAGGGACTAGACAAGGCTGCCCACTATCTCTCTATCTATTCAATATAGTACTAGAAGCCTTAGCTAGAGCAATTATACAACAAAAGGAGGTCAAAGGAATACAAATTGGAAAGGAAGAAGTCAAAATATCACTATTTAATCTTTGACAAAGAAGCTAGCACCATTCAGTGGAAAAAAGACAGCATTTTCAAATGGTACTAGTTCAACTGGCAGTCAGCTTGTAGAAGATGCAAATTGATCCATTCTTTTTTTTCTTTTTTTTTTTTTTTGGTTTTTCGAGACAGGGTTTTTCTGTGTAGCCTTGGCTGTCCTGGAACTCACTTTGTAGACCAGGCTGGCCTCAAACTCAGAAATCCTCCTGCCTCTGCCTCCCAAGTGTTGGGATTAAAGGCGTGCGCCACCACCGCCTGGCAAATTGATCCATTCTTATCTCCTTGTACAAAGTTCAAGTGGATCAAGGACGTCCACATAAAACCAGATACCCTGAATGCAATAGAAGGGAAAGTGGGGAAGAACCTAGAACACCTGGGCACAGGGAAAATTTTCCTGAGCTGAACACCAATATAATCAACACTAATAATATCAACAATAGACCAATGGGAACCTCATAAAATTGAGCAGCTTCTGTAAGGCAAAGAACACTGTCAATAGGACAAAATGGCAACAAACAGATTGGGAAAGATCTCTACCAACCCTACATCTGAGGACTAATATCTAAAATATACAAAGAACTCAAGAAGTTAGACTCCAGAGAACCAAATAACCCTATTAAAAATGGTGTACAGAGCTAAACAGAGTTTTCAAGTGAGGAATCTTGAATGGCCTAGAAGCACTTAAAGAAATGTTCAACATTCTTAGTCATCAGGGAACTGCAAATCAAAACCACTCTTAGATTCCACCTCACACCAGTCAGAATGGCTACAACCAAAATCTCAGGTGATAGCAGATGCTGGCAACGATGTGGAGAAAGAGGAACACTCCTCCATTGCTGGTGGGATTGCTAGCTGGTACAACCATTCTGGAAATCAGTTTGGCGGTTCCTCAGAAAATTGGACATAGTACTACCTGAGGACCCAGCTATACCACTCCTCCTGGGCATATACCCAGAAGATATTCCAATGTGTAGTAAGGACACATGCTTCACTATGTTCATAGCAGCCTTATTTATAATAGCCAGAAGCTGGAAAGAACCCAGATGTCCCTCAATGGAGGAATGGATACAGAAAATGTGGTATATTTACACTATGGGATATTACTCAGCTATTAAAAACAATGACTTCATGAAATTTTTAGGCAAATGTATGGATCTAGAAAATGTCATTCTGAATGAGATAACCTGGTCAAAAATGAACACACATGGTATGTACTCACTAATAAGTGGATATTAGACAAATAGCTAGGAATACCCATGATACAACCCACAGACCATATGAAGCAAGTAGGAAGACCAATGTGAGGATGCTTCAGTCCTACTTAGATGGATGGTAGATCATAGGAGGGATTTGGGAAGAAGAGAGGAGTGGGAGGGAAAAAAGGGGCAGGATCAGTTATGGGAGGAGTATCAGGATATATACAGAGGGTCAGGAAATTGAACAGAGGTGTGTAGCAATGGGGGGTGGTAGTAGTCACCAGAAAGTCCCAGATGCCAGGAATGTAAGATGCTCCCAGGACCCAACGGGGATAACATTAGCTCAAATACCCATTAAATGTGAGGGAGAACCTGTTTAAACCATATTCATAGGTTAGGCATGGTCACCCACCCATCTGCAAAATTTTAACCCTGAATTGCTCCTGTCTAAAGGAAATACAGGAACAAAGAGTTGAGCATAGACTGAAGGAAGGCCATTCAGAGGCAGCCCTACCTGGGGATCCATCCCATATGCAGATACCAAACCCAGACACTGTTGTGGATGCCAAGAAGTGCTTACTGCCAGGAGCCTGATATAACTGTTACATGGGAGGCTCTGCCAGTGCATGACAAATACAGATGAGAATGCTTGCAGCCAACCATCAGACTGAGCACAGGGACCACAATGGCTGAGTTAAGGTAAGAACTGAAGGAGCTGAAGGGGTTTGCAACCCCATAGGAGGAACAACGATATCAACCAACCAGACCCCACAGAGCTCCCAGGGACTAAACCACCAACCAAAGAGTACACATGGAGGGACCCATGGCTCCAGCTGCATATGTAGCAGAGAATGGCCTTGTTGGACATCAAAGGGAGGAGAGGCCCTTGGTCCTGTGAAGGCTTGATGCTCTAGTTTTGGGGAATGCCAGGACAGGGAAGTGGGTGGGGGAACACCCTCATAGAAGCAGGGGAAGGGGGATAAGATAGGGGTTTTTGGAGGGGACATGGGGAAACGGAATAATATTTGAAATATAAATAAATAAAATATCCAATAAAAAATAAAACACACTAAATTAGTCAATGAACTGATTTGGTATCTGGACAGTAAAAAATATTTCATGAAAAGTCTAAGATGGAAAATGGGTAAATGAAGCAAAAATAAAGATTTCTATTGAATCCAGGAAATGAGGCATTAGGGTTTCACTACACTACTATATCACATGTACAAAAATTGTGAAAAAACATTGTGTTTGTGTGTGTGACATATGCACACATGGTTGGGGAGATACCTGCTTCCATGTACATGCCTGGAGCCCAGAGAAGGAAATTGTGTGCTATTCTATCACTTTAACTGAACTTTGGAGCTAAGATGATGACCAATAAACCACAGAAGTCCACCTGTCTCTCTGCCCCTGACCCCCATCACTAGAATTTAAAGTAAGTATGCCAACATAGAGAATTTTTGATTTGAGTCTGGGCTGCAATGTGCTAATCTTTTGAGACCTCTGGACCTATCATAACTCAAGTCTTCTCACTTATGCAACACTTTCTCTTATCCACAGAGCCATCTCTCCAGATCACCACCGTCCTCAACTTTTATTATATATGTTCAAATTTGTGGTATTTAAAAGTGCTGCATATCAGTACAATTGTAAGTATTTAGAGAACAGATAAATCAGCTAATGACATTTAATTCAGCTCCCACTGAAGTATAATTCTGTTTTCTTTTGCCAGTATTTATTTTTAAAGTAAAGCTTTAAAAGATGCATATCAACAAGCCAGCAAAAACTATTTTGTGTCTTCAGCTGCCTAGGTAATTCTGTACTTTGTTCCATTCAACTAAACTATTTATGGACACTGGTTAAAATATAAATATCATATTCTTGTCATTTCATTGATGAAATCATTAGTCCTTAAGGGAGGGATAATATGTGAATGCTGTGGGAAAAGTCATAAGAAAAATGCATTTGTTAGTGATCTATTCAGTCAGCAGCCTCTGTGTGGACAAAAGGGAGCTAGTGTTAGAGCTGGCTACTTTCTTACACCTTGTGCATCCTCTCATACCCCTCTTACTAGCTCCTTTCTGTGAGCACTTCTGCCCCATTAACAAATCTTGCTATGATATTCATAATCCCTTCATGCTCAGTATCACCTAGATATTTTTTCTTTGGTTGTTGTTGTTGTTGTTGTTGTTAATAGGTCTAGACAATAGAACATATGAAGACAGAAAACCAAATCAATGGTTCAGGTAGGTGGGAAAGTGCAGCATGAATAATCAGATTGTCACTCAGGACTAGAGGGGTTAGCACCACTGTGGAAGGACACCAAACAGGTAATCAACCTTTGGGACTAAGAGAATTCAGACTGTGTGCAAATATTTGACCTACTCAATAATGCAAGCTGCTATTAGAGATTTTAACACCTGTATAGCAATATTCTCCTTCTAAGTAAGTAATAACAGTCTTCATGTAATGAAATACCACTGTTAAAGAAAAAGGTGCTAAGAACCTACATGGACACTGCTTCATTAATTTTTCCTTAGATGATTTACAATCCTACAAAATGTTCTAAATTTCTTTTTTAAATGTAAATGGAACATTCTTTTCAAGACTTTTCCATTTATCCTGTCTACCTCTAAACCACTGAGTTGATTAGGAACTGAAAATAATCAAATACATCATATGCACAAGGAATATTCATCTTTATATTTCCTACTACAGAAAATGACACAATGGACCAAACAGATGGTTTTGCTTGCTGATCCAAATAATGAAGTGTAAGGGCATATAGGTATACTTGATTATTCAATTATTATAAATTTTACAATGTTTATTTCATTTTATTGGAAGTATAATATCAGTGACTATTTCAATTACTGTATTACAAGAACTCAGGAGCTTCTGTCTGTGATTTTTAATATTTAGTGGATTTCATCTAAGTGGAGTTCTTATTTTAGACATGCTTATCCTTTTCTTCCTTAGTCTTTCAGTATTTAGCCATTTTTAGGAATTTTCCTCCCTAACTAGCAGAGCCCTGACTGATATCCACACTTTTTACAGACTCTGATTCCAATGAAAACAAAATATCATATGTTTCTTCCCTGAAGCTCATAGCAATAACATGTTCCTCCACATTATATCTACATGTCTGCACACATGCAGTTGTGAAATCCTCATATACACATGTACATGAGCTCAGGAAATTCTTGTTTCACAGCCCAGAGCTGGTTGGTCTAACTATCTTGTATGTAACTTAAATACTGCTTTGGCATGGCAATCTCCCTAAGCAGGAACCCCTCCCTTCCCCACAGACAATGTACTTGCTTGGCTTTGGAATAGACAGTCCTTAAATATCCTCAACTTTTATCATAAAAGGGTTCATCCCAGAACTACTCAAGAACACTTCTTTCCCTTACTGTGAACTGTATCCAGTCATCCTTACAGTTCTGGCCCAGGTATCTTCATAGCTTCATGGAATCATGTTGCTATGGAAACATCATGAGATCAATGACTCTGCATTTACCAATGTATCATAGCTCCTCCCTGCTTACCTGGCTCTTAAATTTTGAATGAATATCTTCATTTTAGTCTCATTGGTTATTTTACTTAATTCTTGTCGTCTTTCTAGTGAGTAAGAACCATGATTCTATGGCCTCATATATGCTGTCTTAAAATTGTATGTTTCTCTTCCAAGGATATTTTATCCCATGAGAAGAGGTAATGTGATAACTGAATCCTAAATCACTACAATTCTCTTTATTCAGCAGCATTGGGTACAGCAGCTCTGGAAGCCCCATTTCCACTCAGACCTTGGCCTCTTTGTCAAGTCTTCCCTACCCCCAACTGTCTTCACCCTCCAAAAAGTAAGCATCCTAAGGCCTGGAAATGACTCCTTCTCTGATCTTTGTTTATTTACCAGGTAAAAAACGCTTTTCTTGCTGGCATCTTGTAAGAGCCCCAAAGAGATAATGGGTCCCTGTCACAGTTTTATTTCCACTGTAACATTCCTGGTAACATTGACATTTAACTATTAAAGGCAGTCTCATAGCAAGCATGCTGCTGGCTGAGCCTTTGCTGCCGTGGCCTGGAAGGAACTACCAATGCTTATAAGGTGCTGAAAATGTAACTGGCATTGTTTCAAATGCCTTGTGGCCAGGATCTGATTTAGCCCACACCTACCAGGTTACTCATAGGATGACCAGCATCCCCCATTTTATCCTCCCCAAGGTTTAGCAGTTTAATAAATAAAGTGTGGTCATGCCTGAAACTGTTAAACCATGATGTATTATTTAAATTAATTAAAAGTTCTAAGTCTGAATTGGCTTTCAAACCAGTAAAATGAGGACATTCAGGTAGATTCAGCAAACCCTAGATCTTCCCAATATGTCCTGGGTACCATGTATACCCCTTTACCAAATTCATTTCAGCAAGGTAACTGGGACATAATGATCTGACACAAAGACAAAGTTGTGCAGATAATTCCCAGTACCCACCCTCTGGACTCTCTGGACCTAGAGAGATGTCAAACCAAACTCCAGCCTAGGTTCTAGCTCAGAAGACATATATGCATCTTGCCAATTTTTCTAGGCAAGAATTTGAGGCAAATGCATAAAGCGAAAGTCTAAGGATGTCTGCACAAGGAGTGTGACATGTTGAGTTTAGGCTATACTGATTACAGGGCCACTGAGATGATATAAGAGTTGCCCTTAGCTTAAGAACCTGATAGTTCCCTAAGTTAGTTAATGGATGCTTGAGTTCAAAGGCCACCCACAGAAAACAAGGACCATGGATAAAACTTCCCTGCCATGTTAGGAAACTTTACAGTGCCCAGTAATATGCCTCCACTGTCAGCCTAAATACTAATAATGCCCCTTTATTTCTCCAAAGTGACCTAATTTAAATTGATATGCCCCCTATCCAGCCACCCTTCATATGCCAACTTGGAAGTTCCAGACAATGCCCCTTCACCAAAGCTTTCAAAACCGTGTGACAGGACCCTCTGGAGCTTACAAATGAAAGAGAGAATACTGGGATTGAACCAAGTTCCCCAACAGCAATGAAATAAGGAGGCGAGAGACCAATGGCAACACTTAACCATGAAAAGACAACCTTTTGTTTCTAGTTTTGTAGTGCTTGACATTTATTGCAAAGAATTACATTGCTTTTTCCAAGTACTAGAGAGGATCTGGGCTGAATGCCTGTCCGTTTGCTTTTATTTTAGTAGTCCTTGTCCACATGTACACAGCTGTGAGGCTGCTGTAGTTCTGAAAAGAAAATTGCTGTGCAAAACTGATGCATAGGAGAAAAGAAATGTCAACAGGTTAACTGTCAGGTAGGCACATCAGGTTCCTGCAACAGTCTGGTCAGGCAGATGCAGAACCTGGGAGTAGGTACAGAACTAACCAGGCTGTAAAGACTGGCTGGCCCCTTCAAGGCTTGATGAACTGTCCAAAACAGAGTCCGAATGGTCGTAGCAACTCCATCATCTACTTGGTCCTTCCTTATCTTGAAGTGGATGGCTTCTTGAAATTCGGTGAGTGGAGGTGAAATGTCAGGAATCTGCTTCTGGGCACATGGAGGTCTGGCCTGAGTTCCAATGGATGTCATCAGCAGGAATGCAGGTGGTCTGACCAGTTCTAATTGGGACCTGGAAAATGGCTGGAACTCAAAACACAGTTCAGATTAAGGTAAGTGCCTGAGGCCAAAGTGAGTTTCAGAGCAAGGTCCAGGCCCAACTCACAGCAGGTAACTGGAACAAAGACAAGTCCTAAAGGGAATGATGGAGCAAACAGACTGGCAGGAAAGAGGGTGGCAATGGCGATGCAAAGGGAGAGGTCGGAGGCAGCAGGAATGGCGGGTGGGGGGTGGGAAGGAGAAGGAGTGAAGGCCCCCACCTCTAGGCCTAAGGGTGCTCCGGCCTAGTGACCATCCTCCTTCTCTTCGTCACCGTCTTCATCATCATCTTCTTCTTCGTCGTCGGTATCCCAGCCAAAATACTGCTTCATCTCATCAACGAAGGCCCGATAATTACCAAGGATGTAGCTATCCGACTCGATGTAAGGCATCACCCACTCCTCGGCTTCCCCGGAGAGGAGGCTGATCAAGAATGCCACTTTCATGGCATCGTTGCAGAAGTGCTCCTCATTCACAAGCATGTAAGACATGGTCTGCACGATAAACTCGGGGAGCCGGCCGCTCTCGCCGCTAAACCGTGAGGGGTAGGGTACCGGACAGTTTGTCGGACGTACCTGGCGCAGCAGCCTGGCCCGCTCACACACCAACAGTCGTAACTGCTTCAGGAGCTGGTGGTTCTCGATGCAGAGGGCCTGGTGCCTCTCCAGAAGCGCTTGCAGAAGCGACAGCAGCTCTTCCACCATGGCTAACGGCTTGGACGGTCGCGGGCTCGGGCGGCTCGGATCGGCTCCACGGAGCAGCACAGAGAGGCTGAGCAGGAAGTGCGTGTCCTCAGAGGAGTGCGGACCCTGGGCAATAAATAGAGGGGTCCCAGCCCGTGGCAGAAGCTCCACCCACAAGGTCACTTTTAGAAACTTGCGCTAGCGCAGTGCGGTGAGTTAGGTGTGGCTGGGAGGGGTGTGGGATGGCGTGGGGGCGTGGTCAGGGTGGGACTGGTGGCCAAAGTGGACGTGGCTGAGGAGTAGGAGGGCGTGACCCTGGGAGGGTCGCCGCGGGCTCCCGCCAGTTCTTCCACCTGGAAGAAGGAAGGCTGAGGGAGCAAATCTTGCCACAGTGGAGGACAGATGTTCAGCCCTCAGGGCTGACCTGCTGCAGCTGAAACTTTTCTCCAGTCAGCCTGTTCATCCAGTACGGTGTTCCTTTGTGGGCCTGTGGCCATCAGCTTCTTTAAAGTGATCAATTCTTTAAAGTGATTTAATACATTTTTTTCTTTTTTTTTTTGGATATTTTCTTTATTTACATTTGTAATATTATCCCTTTTCCAGGTCACCCCCCCCCCAGAACTCCCCTATCCTATTTCCCTTCCCCCTGCTTCTATGATGTTTTTCATTCACCCACCCACCCACTCCCTCCTCCTGGCCCTCGAATTCTCCTACACTGAGGCATGGAGCCTTCACAGGACCAAGGGCTTCTCATGTGGTTGATGTCCTACAAAGCCATCCTCTGCTACATATGCGGCTGGCACAATGGGGCCCTCCAAGTGTACTCCTTGGTTGGTGGTTTAGTCCCTGGGAGCTCTGGGGGGGTCTAGTTGGTTAACACATTTCCTTGCTCATTTAGATCTCACTCAGAGAAATAACACTGACTCTGAGGGCCATGGTGCAGGAAGTCATTTGGGTTCTGAGTCTAAAAGACTCACAGGGAGTGCTGTATTTCATTAAATAAATAAATAATGCTCAACAAAAGTCTTCTCTTTGAGAAGCAATTTCATTAAAAAGATTTGCAAACACCAACCATAGAGCAAGCACGGGCTGGACCTAGGCCTCCCTGCACATACATAGCAGATGTGCAACTTGGTCTTCTTGGGGGTTCCCCAACAACTGTAGCAACAGCTGTCCCTGTGTCTGCTGCTTGCCTGCCTGAGGACCCAGTTACCCTAAATAGTCTGTCTTCTTTCTCCTCATTTGGAGAGGCTGCAAATTGGTGTGTGTGTGTGTGTGTGTGTGTGTGTGTGTGTGTAGGAGGAAGATGTTACTTTGTGAGGATTTTTATTCTCAAAAGAGAAGGGGGAGGTGAAATGGGGAAAGGACCTACGAGAGAGGACACTGGGAGGAGAGGAGAGGGTTGATATTGGAATGTAAAGTGAAAAAATAAATAAATATTATAAAAAATAAAAAAAGAATGTACCTCCCAAAAAAAGATTTGCAAAATATATACAGGGTGTCCACTTGTTAATATCCTCATTGATTCTTTTCATGTCCTGTTTATTAGTACCTTTGTTCCTGAGTAGTTAACTACCATGAGCACTGTAAAATAATTCTGTCTGCCTATTTTTGAACATGATTAGTTGCTGATAACTAAGTTTCATTCTGGATCCTTGAGCTGATATATATTGGCCCTGTTTTAAAAATACATCTCCAAATTCAATCAGTTCTGGTCCTATCGGCTACTCGATGCCAGCCTTCTTCGAACAGTCTGCTACATCTAATCCCTTAGCTGCCAGCCTTCCCCTTTTGTAGCATGTACTCTCTACAGTAAGTAGCCCAGAACACTTTAAAAGGTGAGTTAGACCGTTTCACTCCACTGTTCAAGGCCCGCCAGTAGTTTTTCCCTCTCTGCTTCTCCCAGTAAAAAGCAAACTCTTTGTCATAACTTACAAGGTCCTGCTTCTCCTTGCTATCTTCACCTGGCCTCCTGTTAGGTTCTATTGCTGTCCTGCCTACAGATTCCCACACATATCAAGTAGTTCTGGCCTCCCCTTAGAGCCTCTGCCCTTCTACCCATCCTTTTTCTCCTTTAGCAGCCTAAATCTTTTTTTATACTGCTTGGAGAAAGGGCTTCCCAACTATCTCATCTATATGTGAATTGTCTTCTCTATCAGCAATTTATAGCTCCCACCCTATTTCAATTATCTATATAGTATCCATCATATTAAATGTCAACATTATCACCTGCCCCACTTTTGAATGTAAGACAGTGAAGCAGAGGGGCTTGGCTTTGCCAGCTTCTCTGTCCCTAGTGCCTGCAAACATACCTGGCCTAGAGGAGGGGTTCTCCAGATGTCTGGCAAAGGGAAAGATCTTGAGAGACAGGTGTTGAGATAATAATTAAAGGAGGTGGCTTCACAGTGTGTCCAAAAACATTCTCCAATTGTCTACTATGCTTCGACCATACAAAAACCATCTTTGAAAAATAACGGCTGATGAAGTAAAAATGACAAAGTATCTTTGAAAGCAGCCTTTTTAGTTATTCCTTTAAAATAGAAGAGAACTGACATCCATGGGAATGGGAGGCTAGCAAGGAGGAGAGAACCAGAACCACAGCCCAAGTATAGATAAAAGGAAGGCTCACAGTGGTGAAAAAGAGATCAAGGAGGAGAAGGGAGGGTGGAGGGATTGAGTCCTTGTCTTCTCCCATGCTATTAACGCTCCCACTAGAAAAGAAGCTTCTTTAAGTGGGATGGGAAGACTGGGGAGAGGAGAGAGTACAGGTGAGAATACACAAAGAAGCCTAATAGAAGCCAGTTACTTTGTAAACTAAATAATAAAAATATAATGGCTAAAAGTGGTATTATGGATAGACAGTGGAACTCCTTGAAAACATGGGATATTAAATGAAAATCTCAGTGTCAGGCATGGGATACCTCCTTAACAGTTATTGGTCAAGTAGGCCGCAGACAATACAGGTTACTGCAACTGCCCTTCGTTGCCCATTACATCTAGATGGTAAAAGCCAGTAGCTGAAGACACCACACACTTTGGATGCAAGGCATACAGAAAACAACCTCAAACTGACCAGAAAACAATCTCCGTGCTGTCTATAGGTCTCTTAACAAAATTAGAACGTTTTGGAGACCAAGACTAGATTTGTCCTGTTCCTGCAAAAACAAGATGAGTAAAGAAGACATCACAGATACTAGCAATCTCTCTGGGGAGCCCTTTGATCCCAGAAAGCAGGAGATGGTCTCTTAAAAAACACCAAGAGCTGAGCAGTGACTCTGTAAAGCAGCATATCCAACTTTTCAGTTAGAAGAGACAGGTAGTTAAGGATGACTAACAGGGGGCAGTGGGGAAACAAATTCAAAATCAGTATGAGTGGACAACATATATAGAATTTGTTGGTTAGTTAACCAGCATTTGGGTGAAATATGGCTCACATACCTTTGTCAAGACCCATCAGACTTCCTGTCACCATTCACCCTGTTCACGGGTGCAGGTAGACTTCCTCGTTCTCTTTGTCCCCATTAACTGGCCTGTGAATGTTCCTTTAGGTCTGTGTAAAGGTGTCAAAGGCAAAATCAAGTAGTCCTTATGACTCTTCTCAGGCTCATTAACTTCATTATGGTGGTTTGGATTATACCATGTGTCAAAAACACAGGCCTAAGGGCAATGGATGTATAGCTTTTTTGTATGTCCACCTTCCCATGCTCCAAGTTTTGTCTCAGTATATACCTAGCAGCCAGACTGTCATATTTCTTGAAATAAACATGAAAAAGATATGTCTTTGTCTCATGGTTACCAGAGAGGTAGAAATAGCACACTGGCATTAAGATATGCCTCTCAGAATAAAAATTAGCTTTGGAGAACATTTTTTGAAGTTTTATATATTTTTTTTACACAAGCATGTGCTCATACGTGATTGGGGAAGCAGTATGTGCAGAGGTCAGAGAATGACTTTCAGAAGTCCATTTGTAAGACAAAGATCATGGCTACTTTGCATATCCAAACCTACCTCACCATCTTAACTGAGCATACCCTACTGAGCATGCTTTATCTAGAAGGTAAATCTGAAAGACTTAAGAACCTCTGGAGACAAAACTAAAAAAAGAAAAAGAAAAAAAAAACAGGAATGAGGAAGTGTCTTTCATCCTTGCTGCTTATCAATGTGCCAAGAAACAATGTGGGACTTCTTTAAATTAAAAGTACTAAATTATAAACAACGGTGTATGTTAACTGGAAACTTTCTAATTATATCCTTGTCCCCACCCCCACATAACTAGTTTAACAGAGTTGCTGAAAATTACAAATCAATCTATCCCACCCTTCCCCTACCCTCCTCCTTTTCTTCCTCCTCCTTTTCTTCCTCCTCCCACATCTCTTTCTCTTCACCTTCCTTCCATCCTTCATTCCCTATATCCTTTCATCTTTTACCAAACCATTTCCTGTCTTTCAAAATTCTTGAAAATATCCCCTTCTTCAGAACTGAGGAGACACAATGTTCTGTTCATTCTTTCAAAGGATACTGGAAAAGTATGGTGCCAGATAAATGTATAAAATTCATAGATTTCTAGCAATTAATATGTTATAAAGATTAATCTGTACAGTATAGTTATGTTTTACATTACTACAATATAGAATTTGTCACCTCTCCCATATTGCACTAGGATTGTTACTCATAATTATTATAATTAGTCACATTCATAATACAAAAGACTGTAGATCCATTTGGCTCCTAACAATTTAATCTGTTTTAGGAAATGTGTGGCAAAATGTTAAACCTTTTGAAATAGATATTAAGAGAGTGGTCTGGTATCATTTGTGGGTGCTCTAAGTATTAGTAACTATTTACTTTAATGCAGGCTCAGTTTTTCATAGGACAGAATGGTGTGGTTAACTGAAAACAACCACAGTATATTAACTATTCAGCAAAGAGGTAGGAACAATCCTTTCTGTCTTGAAATTTTATCTGACAAGTAATGAAATAACTTAAAATTTGGGAAGCAAATTCTTACAGCCTAGCTTTCTGCCTTTTCCAATTGATGTGCTGGGTAAGTGGCACAAAGACTCTGCATGGAGAAAGAGGTTATGCAGAAGAGAAGGAAGTCAGTAAATAAGCAGGAGACTGGCACTCCCTCACTGTACTTCGGAGTTCAGCAGAGCCATTATCTGAGAGTAGCTGAGTGAACAACTCCTGCTTACTATATAGAAAGCAAAATAGAGAAAAAAACACCTCCATCCAGACCAGCCCTCAGTGAATTACTAATTTACAGAACCACAAATAAAATGGCAGTTGCTACAAGCTATAAAGACATGGGATAATTTCCTCCATGGAAGTAGGGACATGAAACCTATGGGAATTAAAGATATGTTACATTTAGAAACATAAATCCAATTTCAAAAGATCTGACATCCTTTATGAACATGTATATTATTTTTCATAAATTCTCTTTTTTATCTATTTGGCATCTGTTAATTATATAGTCAGGCTAACAGTCAAAATTCGTAGTTCTCCCTGATAATCTAGAGGCCATATTCTGAAAACACTTTTCTGCCCTTACTCAAAATCCATGGTGAAACAACCCAAACCAGGTAGCAGACATCTAGCAAAGTCCCTGTCTGCAAAGTCCATGAGAATTGTTTAAATGAACAGTCTTAGTTAGGATTTCTATTGCTGTGAAGAGAGACCATGACCACTGTAAATCTTATAAAGGAAAATATTTAATTGGAGCTGGCTAATAGATTCAGAGATTTAGTCTATTATCATCATGGAGGCAGGTAGACAGACATTCTGCTGGAAGAGAAGGAAGTTCTACATGTGGATTGGCAGCCAGTAGGGAGAGACAATCTGCCTGGCTTGAGCATTTGAAACCTCAAGGCCTATACTAGTGACACACTCCCTCCAACAAGGCCACACCTACTTCAACAAAGCCTCATGTCCTAATTTTTTCAAATTAGAGGAATTCCCTTGGAGCCTATGGGGACAAAGTTTATTCAAAATACTACAAAGCACTCCAAAAATGTTTGTCTTGATTTTCCTTTTTCACAGATACCACACACATATGAAAAATTAGACTGTGGCTCTCCCTTATTTTCTTCTCCCTTCTGAACTAAGTGTGCGTTTTCCTCTTGGAAGCATATCAGACTACCTAAAGACCTGAAATGCATCTCAGGAATGTATTATAAGAGAAACAATTTTTATTTTATTTTTATCTTTATTTTTATTTTTTTTATTTAATCTATTTTAGAGTCCAGACTTTATCCCCCTCCTGGTCCACCCTCTGACTATTCTACAATACGTACCTCCTCCCTCTGCCTTCCTCCTCCCTTCCCCTGCCCTGTCTAGCAAGAGGATGTCCCCACCTCCACAACCACACTCCACCAGACCTCCTACCTCAGGAGGTTGCCTGTTTCCATTCTTTCTGCTGGCCCTCAGGGCTTCAGTCCTGTTCCTCCCACCCAATACCTGATCATGTTCTCCTCTTCCTGGAGAAAATATTTTTATAAGAAGAACTCTGAATTCAATTTCTGCTCATTAACTGTGAAGACTGAGCTATATTATTTTGTTCCTCAGTTGCCTTATGAACACGTGTGTCCAGTAATAGAACCTCCATCATAATAACACAGGAAAAGCAAGACATTGTCTGGAGAACTGCAAAATACCATGTGTACTAACATATCATTCTTCACTAGACTATTAAGATTCATGGGACTTTCAGTCATTATATTACTACCAACATTTAAATTTTATTATGTTGCTATTTCACCTCCCTTATTTAACCTAGTAAGAAGAGAAAGAAATCAATAAATTCAGTGATAAACCTCAAAATTATTCTTTACAAAGACCTTGCACAAAACATTGCAGTCCTGAAGACTAGGGTTGCATCAGCCTTGCTGTGAGCTAAAGAAGACGCCAAATTCTTAATTATTTTGCCTCTGTTTCCTGAAATTTGGTATTGTATCTGTGTGCCACCATACCTAACCCCTCAAAAGAATTTCAGAGTTGCTAGACTGCAGTTTTATGACACGACTGAAATATTGTTACAGACTACTGTAATAGTTATTCCTGGTTGTCAACTTGACTATATCTGGAATGAACTACAATCCAGAATTAGAGGGCTCACCTGTGATCCAGATCTTGAGTCTGGGAGACACAAGTTTCTGACATGGCTCTTAGCATGGGGATCTTGAGGCAGAGTGGCTATGAAAAACTTAGGCTCAGGCAAGGTAGTACATGCCTTTAATCACAGGAGAATAAGGCAAGGAGATCTCTGAGTTCAGTCAGACTGGAACAAAACAAGTCCCAGATCCAGGTGTGGAGTCACACATATTTAATCTGGGCCACAGCTTCTACAAGAGACCTACATAAGGACAGTGGAAGAAGGAAGATTTGCTCTTCTTCGCCTGTTTGCATTTACTTGCCAGCACATCTGTTGGGATTTACTTCTACAGAAGACCAGCTGAAACAACTAGCCTTGTGGGACTGAGCAACTATTAGATCCTTGGACTTCCCATTTACAGCTGACCATTTTGGGGGAGTTAGACTACAGACTGTAAGTTATCACAACAAATTCCCTTACTATACAGAGACTATCCATAAATTCTGTGACTCTAGAGAACCATGACTAATACAACTACAAAGAGTGTACAGACTTCTTCAGTAACTATAATATAGAACTTGTGAGCTTGTGATCTGAGTAGAGGTACCCTACACTGGTGAGACTAGAAGTTTGTGAGTCAGGGCAGGTAGAGGGGAGAAGAGGATGAGAAGGGAAGGAGAAAGGACTGAGGAAGAAGAGGAGAATCCACAATGGACCAGAACTACATGGCCAGGAGAAACGACAAGTAGCAAGAGGTCTTGTAGTGGGGGAATAAGTTAGTATAATGTTGATCTGTCCAATCTAGGCACATAGTTTATAATCTCCAGAAATAGTCATTTAAGGAGCCCTGATTATCTTTAGTGGAGAACCATTTACAGAAATAAAGATGCTATACTTAGAGATGCAAATTGCTATTGATATTGACTTTTTACTCTGGAGCTACTGTAGAGTCATAGGAAAAAATGATGTTCATACCTTATCTCATTAGTTATACAAATATTAACTTCAGATCAGTTAAGGACCAAACATGAATTTAAAACTATGAAGTATCTAACTATAAAAGAAGACAATATCTGAATATCATAAAATTATTTTCTTACTTCAAGAAGAGGATTAAGTAAATGAACAAACAAACCACTCACTGTATGTATCACATATGTATGTATACAGACACACACAAAGGGCAAATATACCTGGATCAAGTAATATAATCAAACCATAATGAACATGAAAACACATTGCAAAGTAAAAAGATGTGCATATTGCTTAAATCAAGAAGAAAATATTTGAGAGTTACAGTCCCAGCCACATGACATTCAAGATAAAAGGCAGTAGATATGATAAAAAGATAATTGATAGATGCTAGTGTCATTGATGAAAAAATAGTTGGAACACAAAGGATATTTATGACCCTGAAACTATTCTTTATAAGACTGTAATGAAACCTTATTGAAATTACAGCTAAATTTCTAATTTTAGCAGTATTTCACTTAGAGACAACTTTCATAAACATCAGGTACACTCTTTGTCCAAATCAAATATGTCACAAATTTCAGTTACCATGGATTCTATCTCCTCTCTATGTCATTAATACATTCAAGTCCTAATTCCATATCTAAAATGTGACCTTATTTGGAAATAGGGTCTTTATAACCATTATTTAATTAAAATCAAACCATTATGGTAGGAGCTAAAGCAACTGTGTCTAGCATCCTTTTAAGAGCCTGAAAGAAAGGTACAGCACAAAGGAAGACTATCTGAATCTGAAAGAAAATAGAAACCATCTATAAATCAAAGAAATACCTA
Source organism: Tokudaia tokunoshimensis (assembly GCA_036184795.1). Lineage (NCBI taxonomy): Eukaryota > Metazoa > Chordata > Mammalia > Rodentia > Muridae > Tokudaia > Tokudaia tokunoshimensis. The sequence continues at coordinate 126,698,929 of BTHU01000023.1, read as the reverse complement.
GAGCACATCTTTCCTTTACAACACTCAGAAGGAATCAATCACAGTCCTATATCCAACAGAAGGCTAATATCCAAAATATACAAAGAACTCAAGAAGTTAGACTCCAGAGAACCAAAGAACTCTACTAAAAATGGAGTACAGAGCTAAACAGAGAATTCCTAACTGAGGACTCTTGAATAGTTGGGAAGCACCTAAAGAAATGTTCAACATCCTTAGTCATCAGGGAAATGCAAATCAAAACAACCCTGAGATTCCACCTCACACCAATCAGAATGGCTAAGATCAAAAACACAGGTGACAGCAGATACTGACAAGGATATGGAGAAAGAGGAACACTCCCCATTGTTGGAGGGACTGCACACTGGTAAAAACACTCTGGAAATCAATCTGATGGTTCCTGAGAAAATTGCAAATAGTTCTATCACTACTGGGCACAAACCCAAAAGATTCTCCAACATGTAATGTGGACACATGCTCCACTATGTTCATAACAGCCCTATTTATAATAGCCAGAAGCAGGAAATAACCCAGGTGTCCCTCAACAGAGGAATGGATGTAGAAAGTGTAGTACATTTACACAATGGAGTACTACTCAGCTATTTAAAACAATGATTTCATGAAATTCTTAGGCAAATTGATGGAATTAGAAAATATCATCCTGAGTGAGGTAACACAATCACAAAGGAACAAACATGGCATGCACTCACTATTAAGTGGATATTAGTCCAAAAGCTCAGAATACCCAAGATACAATTCACAGACCGCATGAAGCTCAAGGAAAAGGAAGACAAAATTGTGGATACTTTGGTCCTTTTTAGAAGAGGGATCAAAATACCCATGGCTCACAGTCAACCAATGGACTTAGCATAGGGTCCCCAATGGAGGAGCAAGAGAAAGGACCCAAGGAGCTGAAGAGGTTTGCAGCCCCATAGGAGGAACAATAATACATACCAACCAGTAACCCCAGAGTTCCCAGGAACTAAACTACCAACCAAAGAGTACACATGGAGGAACCTATGGCTCCAGCTACATATGTAGCAGAGAATGACCTTTTCAGACATCAGTGAGAGGAGAGGCCATTGGTCCTGTGAGGGCTCGATGCCCCAGTGTAGGGGAGTGCCAGGTCAGGAAAGTGTGTGTGGGGGGGGGTTGGGTGGTAAGCAAGCGGAGGGAAGATGGGACAACAAGGAAAGGGGATAACAGTTGAAATGTAAATAAAGCAAATATCTAATTAAAAAAAAGAAAATTTCATCCTGAGTGAGGTAACCCAGACACAAAAGAACATGCATGGTATGTAATCACTGATAAGTGAATATTAGCCCAAAAGCTTACAATGTCAATGACACAACCCACAGATTAGATGAACTTTAGTAGGAAAGAAGACTAGGGTGTGGATACTTCAGTCCTGCATTGAGGGGGGAACAGTAATTGCAGGAGGTGGAGGGAGGGGAGACCTGGAAGGGAGAGAAGTGGGGGAGGAAATGGGGGGGGAAGTATTGGGTACTGGAGGGACCCGGAGAGAGGTACAGAGGGCCAGGAAATTGAATAAAAATATGTAGCAGTGGGAGATGAGTAACTGGGGACAGCCAGTGAAGGGTCCTAGGTGCCAGGGAAATGAGAGACTCTGAGGACCAAGTGGTGAGGACTTTAGCTGAAATGCTCAGTAAAGGGGAGATGGAACCTGTAGAGAACACCTCCAGCAGATAGGCATGACCCCCGGTTGAGGGATGGGGCCACCCACCCATCTCAATATTTTCAACCAGAGATGTTCCCGTCCAAAGGAAGAACAGGGACAAAAATGGAGCAGAGACTGAAGGTCCATCCAGGGACTGCCCAACCTAGGAATCCATCCTGTCTGCAGACACCAAACCAGACACTGTTGCCAAGTGGTGCTTGCTGACAGGAACCTGCTGTGGCTGCTCCTTAGGAGATTCAGCCAGCAACGGACCAATGCTGATGTGGGTGCTTGGAGCCAACCATCAGACTGAGCTCTGAGAACCTGGTGGGGGAACTGGCAGAAGGAATGGAGGAGCAGAGGGGGATTGCAACCCCATAGAAAGAACCACATGAGCTGGGCAGACCACCCAGAGCTCCCAGAGACTAGATCAAAAATCAAGGAGTGTACAGGGAAGGATTCATGTCTCCAACATCTGTAGGATACATATGTAGCAGAGGATGGCCTTGTCGGACATCAATGGGAGGGGAGGACTTTGGTCCTGTGGAGGATGGATTCTGCAGTACAGGGGGATACTGGAGTGGTGGGACTGGAGAGGGTGGGTAGGTGGGGGAGCAACCTCATAGAGGCAAAGGGGAGGGAGGAGAAGGCAGATGTGGAATGGGGAGCTGGTGGGGAGGTAACCAGGATATCATTTGAGATGTAAATGAATGGAATGATTAATAAAAATAAAACAGAAGCATAGTTTAAACAACTAAAAGGCTTGAAATGTGAAATGGGAGGAGAGCAGTCATGTGAAATGAGCCAACAGTCTATGTTGTACAATGTTATTATTTCCAAATATGTAGTGTCAGGAATTAGGATCACTCAGCTAGTACATACTACAGAATTGCTGGACTAGTATGTGTGTGGAGAGTATCATTCTCACACACTTAATATGAGTAGTACCTATCATAAGTATCTAGTAGGAGAAACTTTGTGTGTGTGTGTGTGTGTGTGTGGTTTTTTATTATTTTTATTTTATTTATTATTATTTTTATTATTTAATCTTTTCTTTACAGTCCGGTCTTTACCCCTTCTCAGTCTGCCCTCTGACTCTTCATCATTCCATACCCCTCCATCTCCAAGAAGATGTCCCCACCCACAACCCCCACCCCACCAGACCTCCTCACTCCCTGGGGCCTCCAGTCTCTTGAGGGTTAGGTGCATCTTCCCTCACAGGCAAGACCAGGCAGTATATGTGTCAGGGCTCTCAGTTAGTGCATGCTTCCTTGTTGGTAACTGGGAGATCTCAGGGGTCCAGGTCAGTTGAGACTGCTGGTCTTCCTATGGGGTTGCTCTCCTACTCAGCTTCTTCCAGCTTTTCCTTAATTAAACCACAGAGGTCAGCCACTTCTCTCCACTAGTTGGGTACAAATATCTGCATCTGCCTCTTCCAGCTGCTTGTTTGGCCTTTCAGAAGACAGTTATACTAAGCTCCTGTTTGTAAGCACACCATACCATCAGTAATAGTGTGAGGCCTTAGGGCCTCCCCTTGAGCTGGATTCCAATTTAGGCCTGTCACTGGACCTCCTTGCCCTCAGGCTCCTCTCCATTTTTGTCCCTGCAGTTCCTTCAAACAGGAACAATGCTGGGTCAGAGTTTTTGACTGTGAGGTGTTGATGGGCAACCCCATCTCTCCACTTGATGTCCTGTCTTTCTACTGGAGGTGGACTCTAAAACTACCCTCTCCCCACTGTAGAGCATTTCATTTAAGGTCCCTCCCAGCAAGTCCTGGAAATTGCTCACCTCCTAGATATCTGGTACATTCTAGAGGGACCCCCACCTCCTACCTCAGGAGGTTGCCTGTTTCCACTCTTCCTGCTGGCCTGCAGGGCTTCAGTCCTGTTTCACTCCACCGGATACCTGATCTTGTTCCCCCCTTTTCCCTCCCTATCCCCTTTCCTATACAGGTCCTTCCCTTCCTCTGCCTCCTGCACCAACCATGATTGCTTTCTTCTCCCTCCCAAGTGGGATTGGGCCCTTCAGCTTGTGAACATTCTTGAGTTCTGTAGATTGTGTCCTGGGTATTCTGTACTTTTTTGGGGCTAATATTCATTTAATAGTGAGTACATATCATGCATGTCCTTTTTGATCTGAGATACCTCATTCACAATGATATTTTCTGGTTCCATCCATTTGCCTGAAAAACTCAGGATGTCCTCTTTCTTAATATCAAAGTACTACTACATTGTTTAAATGAATCACATTTTCTATATCCATTCTTCTGTTTGGGACATCTGGGTTGTTTCCAGGTTCTGACTATCACAAATAAGGCTGCTATGAACGTATTGGAACATGTGCCCCTGTGGCATGGTGGGGCATCTTTTGAGTATATGCCCAAGAGTGGTATAGCTCAGTCTTCAGGTAGAGCTATTTTCTATTTTCTGAGGAACCTCGTGATTGATTTCCAGAGTCATTGTACCAGTTTGCAATCCCACAACAAAGGAAGAGTTTTCCTCTTTCTCCACATCCTCACCAGCGTGGGCTGTCCTCTGAGTTTTTGATCTTAGCCATTTTGATTGGTGTAAGGTGAACTCTCAGGGTCCTTTTGATTTGCATTTCCCTGATGACTAAAGACTTTGAACATTTCTTTAAGTGCATCTCAGCCATTCAAGATTAAATTCCTCTGTTGTGAATTCTCTGTGAAGTTCTACACCCCATTTTTCTTTTACTGGATATTTTATTTATTTACACTTCCTGGTTTCCCCTCTGCTTCTTCAGTTCCTCTGTGTGGTTTTAAATTTGCATTAGAACTGTTTTTCAGTTTCGCTTCCAGGTGTTTTTTCTTTCTGTCAGTGACCTATGTGCTAGAAATCTGTTGTGATTTTATCTAACTGGTTCTGCCATAATGAAGTGGAGGTTGCTCAATTGCTTAGCAGGAAGCCCCTGTGAATTTGAAACTCACTTCCCAGACTGATAGGAGCCACTTTCTCAGTCTTAGGTCAGAGTCTCTCATTGCCAGACTTCACCTGGGAAAGAAGATGCTAGAAAACTGTTTCAAAGTTTTTCTTCTATGATTTTCAAAGAAAACTTTAAAATAGTTGGGTGGCTTTTGCAGACAGAAGAAAACCATTGACCTATAGATACCCAATCCCTGAAACTACTTAATGTGTAACTTTATGTTAAATGAAATTTAACAAATAAAATAAAGTGTACTATAATATAGGAAGAATGCCCTGGATAGTTTGCATAGTTCCAGTATAATCACAAGAGCTTCTTCAAAATGAAAAAGAAAAAGGAGGAGGAGGAGGAGGAGGAAGAGGAGCAGAAGGAGGAGAGGAGGAGGAGAAGGAGGAAAGTTTGAGGAAGTGGGAGGGGAAGGAGGACGAATGGGGATGGGGATGGGGATGGGATGGGGAGAATGAGGAAAAGGAGGAAGAGGAGGAGATAAAGGAGGAGGAGAAGAGAAGTGTGTGCATAATTATCCTTTTTAGACATAGAGGAATGAAACAAAAGGCCAAGCATGGTCAATCTCTACAACTGAATATAACCTTGAAATTTGTCTGATTTTTGTTCCTAGAGAACCATAGGTTAATAAATATATGTTAATTAAGTCAAATAATTATGTGATAATGTATTACCACAGCAGTAGAAAAAGAAACAAGGACATAAGGAGAAATCTGAAAAAAGGGATTTTTAAATGCAAAGCTAAACTAAAATTATGAATGAAGTATCATACATATTTTAAAAAATATAAGTTCTGTGACACTGGTAATGTACAAATAGGGTAGTTAAGGAAGACAAGAAGGATAGTAACATAGCTAGTATTCTTTATTCCATTGAGTTTCACTTTCAGAACTTAGTTTAATCCACATTAAATAAATTATATAAAATCCATATATTTATAAGTATGTTTACTTGACAAAAAAAGTAATCAATTAAAATATTTGAAGTATGTGATTTGCTTTAGGATTTTACAGTTAAGAGAAGGTCTCAAGTCTCAGAAGAGACAGTAGACTTTGGAATTCAAAACAGTGTTTAGACTGTGAAAGGTGATGGCGACTGTTGAAGTTGGACTAAATGAATATTGCATTAAGAAATGAGTACAGACTCGGCCATCTTTGCTCCAGCAACAGGGCCACTCAAACCTCCAGACACAGGGACAATCAAGCATAATATCGCTTGGGTCTCAGGCAGCTTGTGTGTACCCTGCTCCTAAGAGCTGGGCAGGTCTGCAGTAACCAACGCGCCAGCTCTGCTGTGGGACTTCTGCCCTGCAGAGGAACCCCCCCCCCAGCTCTGAGAGAGATCACACCCCCCAGCACAGAGCGGGAGCCTACCAGCCTCCCTTTGGCGACCTCTGTTCCGGGGATCAACTGCACTGAGGATACAGATACCCAGGGTCCACCCAATATAACATCACTTGGGACACAGCCTGTTGGGCTAACATCTGCGCCCAAGAGCAGGGCAGCACTGCAGACGTCTGGGCACCAGCTCTACTGTGGGCCATCTGCCCTGCAGAGTGATCTGTGCCGAGAGAGTGCAGAGTACACTCTGCCATCTTTGCTCCAGCAACAGAGCCACTCAAAACTCCACACACAGGGACAATCAAGCATAATATCGCTTGGGTCTCAGGCAGCTTGTGTGTACCCTGCTCCCAAGAGCTGGGCAGGTCTGCAGTAATCTACACGTGAGCTCTGCTGTGGGACTTCTGCCCTGTAGAGGGACCCCAATACTCTGGGAGAGATCACAGCAGCAGAGGGCGGGAGCCTACCAGCCTCCCCTTGGCAACCTCTGTTCCAGGAATCCACTACGCTGAGCCTTTGGATGTCCAGGGATTGCCCAACATAACATCACTTGGGGCAAGGCACATCAGAGCTCCAAAGTCACTCAGGAGCAGGGCAGGCACCAGAAATCGATGCCAGGGGAATCCCAGTAATCCAAGGGGGTCAGAAATAGCCTTGCAGGCTCACAGGAGGTCCAACCAACAGCCAGTGACAGCAGGACCAACTAACACCAGAGGTAAACAGATGGTAAAAGGCAAACGTAGGAACTTTACTAACAGAAATCACAGTAATATGGCACCATCTGAACCCAACTATCCAACAGCAGCAAGTCCTGGATACTCCATCACACCCGAAAGACAAGATCTGGATTTAAAATCACTTCTCATGCTGCTATTAGAGGATTTCAAGAAGGACACAAATAGATCTCATAAAGAATTTCAGGAGATCATGAATCAACGGTTAGAAGCCCTTACAAAGGAAACACAAAAATCGCTTAGAGAAATTCAGGAGAACATGGGTCAACAGATGGAGGCCCATAAGGAGGCAACACAAAAATCACTTAAAGAAATGAATCAACGGGTAGATGCCCTTTCAAAGGAAACACGAAAAGTGCTTAAAGAAATGCAGGAGACTATGGATCAACAGATGGAAGCCCATGAGGAGGAAACACAAAAATCGCTTAGAGAAATGCAGGAGAAATTGGGTCAACAGGCAGAAATCCTGAAAGAGGAAATACAAAAATATCTTAAAGAAATACAGGAAAATACAAACAAACAAGTGAAGGATCTCAGCAAATCCATCCAGGATCTAAAAAAGGTAGTAGAAACAACTAAGAAATCACAAAGGGAGACAACTTTGGAGATAGAAAACCTTGGGAAGAAATCAGGAGTCATAGATGCAAACATCAACAATAGAATACAAGAGATGGAGGAAAGAATCTCAGGTGCTGAAGATACCATAGAAAGCATCAACTCAACAGTCAAGGAAAATGCAAAATACAAAAAATGTGTAACCCAAAACATCCAGGAAATCCAGGACACAATGAAAAGACCAAACCTAAGGATTATAGGTATAGATGAGAGTGAAGATTTGCAACTTAAAGGGCCAGTAAATATCTTCAACAAAATTATGGAGGAAAACTTCCCTAACCTAAAGAGAGAGATGCTGATGAACATACAAGAAGCCTACAGAACTCCAAACAGGCTGGACCAGAACAGAAATACCTCCCGTCACACAATGATCAAAACACCAAATGTACTAAACAAAGAAAGAATATTAAAAGCAGTAAGAGAAAAATGAAGTAACATATAAAGTTACATGTAAAGGAAGACCTATCCGAATCACATCAGACTTCTCACCAGAGACTATGAAAACCAGAAGATCCTGGGCAGATCTCATACAGACACTAAGAGAACACAAATGCCAGCCTAGACTATTATACCCAGCAAAACTCTCAATCACCATAGATGGAGAGACCAAGATATTCCATGATAAAACCAAATTTTCACAGTATCTTTCCACAAACCCAGCCCTGCAAAGGATAATAAGTGGAAACCGCCAATACAAGGAGAGAAACAACACCCTGGAAAAAATGAGATAGTAACCTTCTTGCATCAAACCCAAAAGTAGATAACCACTCAAACATAAAGATAGTGTCAAGAATAGCAGGTGGCAATAATCACTACTCCTTAATCTCTCTTAATATCAATGGTCTCAATTCCCCAATAAAAAGACATAGACTAACAGACTGGATACGTAAACAGGGCCCAACATTTTGCTGCATGCAGGAAACGCACCTCAGTGTCAAAGACAAACACTGCCTCAGAGTAAAAGGCTGGAAAAAGAATTTTACAAGCAAATGGTCCCAGGAAATGAGCTGGAGTAGCCATCCTAATATCAGATAAAATTGACTTTCAACCTAAAGTCATCAAAAATGACACAGAAGGGACACTACATACTGATTAAAGGAAAAATCCACCAAGAAGAACTCTCAATTCTGAATATCTATGCTCCAAATGCAAGGGCACTCTCATACGTAAAAGAAACTTTACTAAAGCTCAAAGCACACATCACACCTCACACAATAATAGTGGGTGACTTCAACACCCCGCTCTTTGAAATGGAACGTTCAGGAAAGCAGAAACTAAACAGGGACACAGTGAATCTAATTGAAGCCATGGACCAAATGGAACCAACAGGTATATATATATATATATATATATATATATATATATATATATATATATATATATATATGTACCATTTCATCCTAGAGCAAAAGAATACACATTCTTCTCACCACCTCATGGTACCTTCTCCAAAATCGACCATATCACAAATATGGTCACAAATCAGACCTCAACATATCACAAATATGGTCACAAATCAGACCTCAACAGATATAAGAAGATTGAATTAATCCCATGCCTCCTATCAGATCACTATGGAATATGGGTGCTCTTTAATGGCAACAAAAACAACAGAAAGCCCACATACACATGGAGGAGGAACAATGCTCTACTCAATGATAACTTGGTCAAGGAGGAAATAAAGAAAGAAATCAAAGACTTTTTAAAATTTAATGAAAATGAAGGCACAACATACCCTAATTTATGGGACACAATGAAAGCAGTGCTAAGAGGAAAATTCATAGCCTTGAGTGCCACCAAAAAGAAACGGGAGACAGCATACACTAGCAGCTTAATGGCACACCTAAAAGCCCTGGAACAGAAATAAGCAAATACACTCAAGAGGTTAGAAGGCAGGAAATCATCAAACTCAGGGCTGAAATCAATCAAGTAGAAATAAATAAAACCATACAAAGAATCAACAAAACTAGGAGTTGGTTCTTTGACAAAATCAACAAGATAGATAAGCCCTTAGCCAGACCAGCCAGAGGGCACAGAGACAGTATCCAAATTAACAAAATCAGAAACGAAAAGGGAGAGATAACAACAGAAACTGAGGAAATTCAAAAAATCATCAGATCCTACTACAAAAGCCTATATTCAACACAACTAGAAAATCTGGAGGAAATGGACAATTTCCTTGACAGATACCAAATACCAAAATTAAATAAGGATCAAATAGACCATCTAAACTGTCCTATAACCCCTGAAGAAATAGAAGTTGTCAATGGAAGTCTTCCAACCAAAAAAGCACAGGTCCAGATGGTTTTAGTGCAGAATTCTATCAGACCTTCAAAGAAGACCTAAAACCAATACTCTTCAAACTATTCCACAAAATAGAAACAGAAGGAACACTACCCAACTCGTTCTATGAAGCCACAATTACGCTAATACCAAAAGCACACAAAGATCCGACAAAGAAAGAGAATCTCAGGCCAATCTCTCTTATGAATATTGATGCCAAAATAATCAATAAAATTCTTGCCAACCGAATCCAAGAACACATCAAAACGATCATTTACCAAGATCAAGTAGGCTTCATCCCAGGGATACAGGGATGGTTCAATATAAGGAAGTCCATCAATGTAATCCACTACATAAACAATCTCAAAGAAAAAAACCACATGGTCATTTCATTAGATGCTGAGAAAGCATTTGACAAAATTCAGCATCCTTTCATGTTAAAGGTCTTGGAAAGATCAGGAATTCGAGGCCCATATCTAAACATATTAAAAGCAATTTACAGCAAACCAGTAGCCAACATCAAACTAAATGGAGAGAAACTAGAAGCAATCCCACTAAAATCAGGGACTAGACAAGGCTGACCTCTCTCTCCATATCTTTTCAATATAGTACTTGAAGTTCTAGCTGGAGTAATTAGACAACAAAAGGAGGTCAAAGGGATACAAATTGGAAAGGAAGAAGTCAAACTATCACTATTTGCAGATGATATGATAGTATACTTAAGCGCCCCCAAAGAACTCCACCAGAGAACTCCTACAGCTGATAAACAACTTCAGCAAAGTGGCCGGATATAAAATCAACTCAAGCAAGTCAGTAGCCTTCCTATACTCAAAGGATAAGCAGGCTGAGAAAGAAGTAAGAGAAATGATACCTTTCACGATAATCACAAACAATATAAAGTATCTTGGCATGACTCTAACCAAACAAGTGAAAGATCTGTATGACAAGAACTTCAAGTCTCTGAAGAAAGAAATTGAAGAAGACCTCAGAAGATGGAAAAATCTGCCATGCTCATGGATTGGCAGGATTAATATAGTAAAAATGACCATCTTGCCAAAAGCAATATACAGATTCAATGCAATCCCCATCAAAATCCCAACTCAATTCTTCATAGAGTTAGAAAGAGCAATTCAAAAATTCATCTGGAATAACAGAAAACCCAGGATAGCTAAAACTATTCTCAAGAATAAAAGAATTTCTGGGGGAATCAATATCCCAGACCTCAAGCTGTACTACATAGCAATAGTGTTAAAAACTGCATGGTATTGGTACAGTGACAAGTATGTAGATCAATGGACCAGAATTGAAGACCCAGAAATGAATCCACACTCCTATGGTCACTTGATCTTTGACAAAGGAGCTAAAACCATCCAGTGGAAAAAAAGATAGCCTTTTTAACAAATGGCGCTGGCTCAACTGGAGGTCAACAGGCAGAAGAATGCAAATTGACCCATTCTTGTCTCCTTGCACTAAGCTCAATTCCAAGTGGTTCAAGGACCTCCACATAAAACCAGACACACTGAAACTAATAGAAAGGAAACTAGGGAAGAACCTTGAACATATGGGCACAGGGGAGAATTTCCTGAACAGAACTCCAATAGCTTATTCTCTAAGATCAAGAATTGACAAATGGGACCTCATAAAATTACAAAGTTTCTGTAAGGCAAAAGACACTGTCAAAAAGACAAAGCGGCAACCAACTAACTGGGAAATGATCTTTACCAACTCTGCATACGACAGAGGGTTAATATCCAATATATACAAAGAACTCAAGAAGTTAAACTCCAGAGAGGCAAGTAACCCTATTAAAAAATGGGGTACAGAGCTACACAAAGAGTTCTCACCTGAAGAATATCTAATGGCTGAGAAGCACCTAAAGAGATGTTCATCATCCTTAGTCATTAGGGTAATGCAAATCAAAACAACCCTGAGATTCCATCTCACACCAGTCAGGATGGCTAAGATCAAAAACACAGGAGACAGCAGTTGTTGGCGAGGATGTGGAGAAAGAGGAACACTCCTCCACTGCTGGTGGGATTGCAAGCTGGTACAACCACTCTGGAAAGCAGTCTGGCGGTTCCTCAGAAAACTGGGCATGACACTCCCGGAGGATCCGGCTATACCACTCCTGGGCATATACCCAGAGGCTTTACCTGTATGCAATAAGGACACATGCTCCACTATGTTCATAGCAGCCTTATTTATAATAGCCAGAAGCTGGAAAGAACCCAGATGTCCCTCAACGGAGGAATGGATTCAGAAGATGTGGTATATTTACACAATGGAATACTACTCTGCAATTAAAAACAATGAATTCACGAAATTCCTAGGCAAATGGTCAGAACTTGAAAATATCATCCTTAGTGAGGTAACCCAATCACAAAAGAACACACATGGTATGCAGTCACTGATAAGGGGATATTAACCCAGAATCTCAGAATATCCTAGACACAATTCGCATATCAATATATTTCCAAGAAGCTGGAAGGAGAGACCCCTGGTCCTGGAAAGACTGGATGTAGGGGAACACCAGGACAGAGAAGCGAGAGGGGGTTGAATGGGGAAAAGAGGGAGGGAAGGGGGCTTATGGGACTTTCGGGGAGGGAGGAAACGGGAAAGGGGAAATGATTTGGAATGTAAATAAAAAAACTTAGAAAAAAAATGAGTACAAATCATAAAGGTGAAAGTTAGGTCCCCTGTTGGTTGAATTGTATAAGAAAGATTAGATGATGTGGCTTTGCTGAAGAAATGTGATGAGGAGGCTTCAAAAGCCCAAACCATTTTTAGTTATTTCTCTCTGCCTTATGTTTGTGGATCAAGTTTGTAAGTATCAGTCTCTGCTCCAGAAGCATGATTACCTGCTTGCTGGCATGATTCTGTCACTAGGTCATGGACTAAGTCTCAGAAACTATAATCCCCCAATAAACCATTTCTTCTGTAAGTTGCCTTGGTCATGTGATCTTATCATAGAAATAAAAACATACCTAAGACAAGCTTTATGATAGAGGGAGGAGAAAGTTAAAGATTTGAACATTATTTACAGATGTAAATTTCTCAAAAACAAAACTTACCTACAGGTTTTTATTTGATGTAATAATTTCTATATTAATTTCCTTTCATTAAAAGATACCAGATTATATCATCGGGGTCTGCATTTACAACTTTCACACTTAAAGCAATTTATAGAACAGAAAGCCTGATGGTTTTTCTGCTTCTTTGGATATATTTACATTTTCATTCTGGTAGTGACTCTTAGAAATGATCAACACAAGCCTTAGACTTGGAAAACAATGGAGAAAACACTCTAGGGCTTAAGTTCATCTTCTGTCAGATATGCTTTCTCCTTTTATTTAAGAGCTGTGATTATGCTTGGCTTCAGCAATGAGAGAAAATCACAGCTTAGAGGAAAGAACAGCCATAATGAAGCCCAAAGCACCCAGTTTCTGTTATTTAAAGGCACAGTCTTTCTATACTTTCACAAACAAAGGCCAATAAACAGTTTGTTGGCCTCATTTAACACACAAAGCCAAACAAAATCTCAGTGTTGACAATATTTCTCTAATTGCTCATATACCAAATTACACTAAATTTGCACATTGTCAAAATTTAAAAAAATGCTCTAAGTGTTTGGCACAAGAGCTTCTCTGCAAATATAATTACTTTTCTCAATGCTACAACAAAGTACCTGACAGAAGTAGTTTAAGGGAGAAGAGGTTTATTTTGGCTTAAAAGTTCCCCTAATAGTGGGGAAGGTATGCTACCTGAAGGGGCTCAATCCATGAACTCAGGAGTATAAGGTATGGCTTACTTACATCTTGATGAATTTGAAGAAAAAGAATGGACGCAAAGCTATAACTCTCAATTCCTATTCTTATTGAACTACCCCAAATATGCTGTGACTCCAGTCCCAGAGTCCACAATATCCTGAGAGTAGGTGTGTCACTGTGGGCATGGGCTTTAAGACCCTTATTCTAGCTGCCTGGAAGTCAGTATTCTGCTAGCAGCCTTCAGATGAAGATGTAGAACTCTCAGCTCCTCCTGCACCATGCCTGCCCAGCTGCTGCTGTACATGATGATACCTTGATGATAATGAACTGATCCTCTGAACCTGTAAGACAACCCCAATTAAATGTTGTTCTTATAAGATCTGCCTTGGTCATGCTGTCTTTTCACAGCAGTAAAACCCTAAGACAGAAGTTGGTACCAGGAACTGGGCTATTGCTATGATAAGCCTGATCACGTTTTTTGTTTGGAAGGATGTAAATTCGGGGACTTTGAATTTGGAAAGCAATGGAATGCTTTAAATGGAGCTTAATGGGCTTTCCTAGTAGGAATATGGAAGACTTTATTGTTGTGACTGATTGAACTGTGCAGACCTGGCTCAAGAGGTTTCAGTGGAGAAGAACTTAAGTACATAGCCGAGAGATTGTTTTTGTAGTACTTTGGTGAAGGATGTGGCTGCTTTTTGCCCTTGTTTGAAGAGTCTGCCTGAGGTTAAAGTGAAGAGACTCAGATTAATTACATTGACAAAAGAAGTCTCAGAAACACCCATCATAGATTTGGTTCTTTGGCTAAGTCTTAAGAAGAGCATTTTGAACAAGCATAGCAAGCTGAGAAAGGAAAAAGGAAGCCTAGTTGCAGCAGAAGACCCCAGTGTGTTAGAGATGCCAATATCATAGGATGATCAATAAGAACAGTAGCAGCAGTGGAACAGAGTCAACCAGTGCCTAGAATACTACAGAGAACAGAGCTTGAGATGTGACCCAAGCCCTTTGGAAGAGCCCAGAAGATTATGTGTAGATCCCAGACACTGGAACAAGAAGCTGTGAAGTTGAATGTGCCTTGGAGACACAAAGAGGCTAAAGATGTCAAAGCTGGGGGATACCTGCTGATGAAAACTGCTAACAGAGTGTGGAATCAGGCTAGGATAAAGAAATTTGTTGAGTCAACAAAGATGAAAAAGGTGTTGGAGATCTGAAGACTACTTTGGCATTGGACATGGATATGTTTAGAGTTTGCCCAGCTGGTTTCCTGTCTTGCTTTGGGGTTACACTTGTAACAAATGTAAAGGAAAAAGGAAGTTTTTTCCTTTCCTTTACAAGTGCTTGGATGAATATCAGAAGAGACTTTGAACTTTGGACTTTAACATTGTTGAAACTGCTATAGACTGTCGGGATTTTGGAAGTTGGACTAAATGTAATTTTATTATTTTGCTATGTTTAGGTAAGGGCCCCCCAAACTCATGTGTTTGAACAAGCCTATGGGGACCAGGGAGTGGAATGCTATAGATTGTATATGATTGGCCCAGGGAATAGCACTATTAGGAGGTGTAGTCTTGTTGAAGTAGGTGTGTCCTGGTAGGAGTAGGTGTGTCACTATGGGTATGGGCTTTAATACCCTAGTCCTAACTGCCTGGAAGCCAGTTTTCGGCTAGCACCCTTCAGATGAAGATGTAGAACTATCAGCTCCTCCTGCACCATGCCTTCCCAGATGCTGCCATGCTCCCACCTTGATGATAATGGACTAAACCTCTGGATGTGTAAGACAGCCCCAATGAAATGTTGTTATTTATAAAAGTTGCCTTAGTCATGGTATTTGTTCACAACAGTAAAATCCTAACTAAGACACTCTCAAAGCCTACTTTTGATGGAAAGGCAGAAAACCTCTGTGTGTTGTCTGCTTGTGAGAACTTTTATCTCCACTAATACAGGACAATGAAAACAGGACCTTTATAACTTTACTAGAGTACTAGTAAAACTAGAGACATAAGTGATTTGAAGGAATGTTCTCAGTTAATCAACTGATTTGGAAACTAGGTGCCTCTTTTTTTTCCATGGGTCCATACACTTTCACACATATGAGGGTCCTTAAATAAAATCAGATCTGAAGTCTGAAGAATGTAGATTTAAAATATTTATAAAAGCAGAAGGTAATAGCTACTAACAGAGAGTAAGAACCATTTGTCATTATGGAATCACAATAAGAGTACCAAATAAAATTGGACAGAGGTTTATTTTTGCATTTTAGTTCTTTCTCTGCTTGCTATTTGTCTCACCAGAAGAATATAGGTTTGCCTCAAGCACTTGGTATTAGGACACTAAGTAATGACAATATTCATAATCTATAAGGAGGTCACATAAGAATGAAATTGGGGAAATTTTAGGCAAGGTTCCTACTGTACATATCAACATTTTCCTACCAAAGTTACATCTCTGTACTTGAAATACCACTATTTGCACAACTTGAAAGCATGACATCAGAATTTTTGGATATATTAATAACTGATATGGCAGAAAAATGTTATAGCTGTAATCTCTTACATTAAATAACAAAGAGATTTCAGTTAAATAATGATACTCTTTACTATCATAAGAAAGTATGAACAAGTCAAATACAAAACCAGTAGAAGAAAAGAAATAATGCAGACCAGGACAGGAATCAATACAGTGAATAATAAAAGAATCACACAAAGAATTAAACAAAGATGGAGCAGAGACCGAAGGAATGGCCAACCAGTAACTGACCCAACATGAGAGACTCATTTCATGGGCAAGCACCAATCACTAACACTATTAATGATACTCTGATATGCTTGCAGACAAGCATCTAGCATAGCTGTCCTCTGAGATGCTCCACCTAGCAGCTGACTCAGACAGATGCAGAGATCCACAACCAAACGTTGGATGGGGCTCAGGGAGTCTTGTGAAAAAGTTGGGGAAAGGATTGAGGGACCTTGAAGGAATAGGAACTCCACAGGAAGACCAACAGAGTCAAATGAAATGGACCCTCGAGGGCTCTCAGAGACTGAACCACCAACCAAAAAGCATATATGATGGGCTGGACTTACTCCCACCCAAGCACACACATGTAGCAGATGTGCAGCTTGATCTTCATGTGAACCCCAAACAAATGGAGCGGGGATGTCCCTCAATTTGTCTTCTGTCAGGGGAACCTAATCCAATTCCCCTAACTGGACTGCCTTGTCTAGCCTCAGTGGGAAAGGAGGCACCTAGCCTTTCAGTGCCTTGATGTGTCAGGGTGGAAGGATATGGCCAGGGAGCTGAGTTCCACCCTCTCAGAAGAGAAGGAGCTGGGGTGATGGACAAGGGAAGGGACTGGGGGGGTGGGGACCAGAAGGAGGAGGGGCAGCAATCAGGATGTAAAATGAATAAATAAATTAATTAATGGAAAAATAATTAATGGAACAAAGCACTGCTTCTTTTAAACCATAGAAACTCATTTCACCAAGCAAAATAAAACAGAGGATCTGAATTAAAAAAATTAAGATGAAAATATATGAATGAAATCAATGAGATGATTAGGAAATACTTTCACAGCCTCCATTCCAAAATGCTGAGTGATGAAAAATCTAGAAGGAATACCTAAATATTTCTGAGAAACATAAACTACCAAATTTAATCAATAAGATAAACACTTAAACAAATTTTTGGTGAGCTAAAATATTGAAACAAAATGTCTTCCAATAATGAAATTCCTGGGATAGGACCAACCAACTCTCCACAAGTTAAACATGCTTTATTTAGACTTACCTTTTATTTGTGATATTGTGTATGTGTGTGTGTGTGTGTGTGTGAAAGAGACAGAGACAGAGAGATCCAGAGAGATCTAGAAATCTAGAGAACTAGAGAGAGAGAGAGAGAGAGAGAGAGAGAGAGAGAGAGAGAGAGCATGCACATGCACACAGGCACATATACATTTATATGTGTGTGTAGACATGCATACAGATGCCTCTGAAGGCCAAGAGAGCATCAGATAGACTGAAGATCGAGTTACAGGTAGTTGGGAGCCTACATGTGGGTGCTGAACATCAAACCCGTGTCCTCTGCCAGAGGCAAAAGTGCTCTTATGCTGAGACAACTCTCCATCCCTGTACATGATTGTTCTAGTGTGTTTTAAAATTATTTTTACATGTATTTTATTATGTTTGTACCTATATTTATTTAAGAAATTTATCTATAATTTCTTTATCGCTGTTTTGTCTTTATTGGGTTTTGGTATCTGTACTGCCTGGTTTTGTTTGTCAACTTGACACAGGCTGGAGATATCACAGAGAAAGGGGCTTCAGTTGGGGAAGTGCCTCCATGAGATCCAGCTGTGGGGCATTTTCTCAATTAGTGATCAAGCCTGGAGAGCCCCTTGTGGGTGGAGCCATCTCTGGGCTGGTAGTCCTGGATTCTATAAGAGAGCAGGCTGAGCAAGTCAGGGGTAGCAAGCCAGTAAGAAACATTTCACCTTGACCTCTGCATCTGTTCCTGCTTCCTGACTACTTGAGTTCCAGTCCTGACTTTCTTTGGTGATGAACAGCAGCATGGAAGTGTAAGTTCAATAAACCCTTTCCTCCCCAATTTGCTTCTTGGTCATGATGTTTGCACAGGAATAGAAATCCTGACAAGACAAATTGGTGCCAGTGTAGTGAGGTATTCCTGTGACAACCTGATGATGTTTTGGGGAGGACGGTTGAAGGACTTTGGAACTTTGAGATAAAAGGGCCATTAGGATGTTAAGAGTTCTGTGGAAAGTTCTGTAGGAGCTTGGAAGATAATGTTAAGAACAGTGCAGAAGATGGACGCCTGGTTGTGAAATTTCAGAGGGAAGATTAAAGACTCTTATCAGGGCCATGTTTTGATTGTGAAGATTCTGTGGTTTTGGTTATCTGGGGCTGGAGAATCAGCTGTGATTAAGAAGATACCAGAACCACTAAAGCAAACCTTTGTGTTACTTCGACTATTGATGCTGGTTAGCTGTACCTAAGAAATTAGCGGTGATTAAGAAGAGACCAGCATCACTGAGGTGAAATCTTCTGGGAAGTGTTTTCTGAGAGCACAGAGGCTGTGTTCCAGAGACAGCCACAGCTGTACTTTGTGCTGTGGCTGGACTTGGTACTGTGTAAGAGTCACCCAGGTGGTACTGGTTTTGAAGGCATGAAGAGGTCATGAAGAACAGCTGAGGCTCTGCACTGTGAGAGGCCGCGGAAGGCCATTGGTGAAGGTACAACCTCAGTTGCAGTTGATGGCCCAGGACTGAAGGAGTCATGCATAGGAGTTGAGGCTTGTCACCATGAAAAGAGCCTATGAGAGGCTATGGGTAAAGCCTAGTTACAGCAGAAGACAGCATTGTTTTGGCATTGCCAGTGCCATGCAATGACCACCAAGAACAGCAGCAGCAGTGGAGTACAGGCATCTGGAGCCTAGAAGGCAAGGTGAGTGCTACAAAGGGCAGAGCTGGAGAAATGACCCAAGCCCTTGGAGGATCCCGGAAGATCATGAGTGGATCCCAGACATTGGACAGTTGGAGTTTGAGTTTTGCTTTTGATTGTGACTGTTCCCTGATAGTTTTCCCTCTTGAAGGAAGAAAGTATTTTAGTGGAGCCCACAGTTAAGAGACTTTGAATTTTTAAAAAGACTTAGAATTTTAAAAGATATTGGACATTTTAAAGGAATTGAACTTTTAATATGTAAAGACTGTGGGACTTTTAAAGTTATTTAGATCTTGGTCATGAATAAGAAAGTAAGTGCTGAGGCTTAATAGTGATATATTTGTGTGTCAAGTTGATAAGGGGTCAATTGTACTGGCTGGTTTTGTGTGTCAACTTGACACAGGCTGGAGTTATCACAGAGAAGTAGCTTCAGTTGTGGAAGTGCCTCCATGAAATTCAGCTGTGGGGCATTTTCTCAATTAGTGATCAAGGGGGGAGGGCCCCTTGTGGGTTGTACCATCCCTGGACTGGAAGTCGTGGAGTCTATAAGAGAGCAGACTGAGCAAGCCAGGGGAAGCAAGACAGTAAGAAACATTCCACCTTGGCCTCTGCATCAGTTCCTGCTTCCTAACTGCTTAATTTCCACTCCGGACTTCATTTGGTGATGAACAGCAATGTAGAAGTGTAAGTTCAATAAACCCTTTCCTCCCCAACTTGCTTCTTGGTCATGATGTTTGTGCAGGAATAGAAACCCTAACTAAGACAGTATCATATCATAAAATGAGGTTTTCAGAGTTCCCCCTCCTTTTTATTCTATGGGATATTTTGAAGAGCACTGGTCTTTATTTTCTATTAAAAATCTGGCTTTACGGGCAGTGGTGGCGCACGCCTTTAATCCTAGCACTTGGGAGGCAGAGGCAGGCGGATTTCTGAGTTCGAGGCCAGCCTGGTCTACAGAGCGAGTTCCAGGACAGCCAGGGTTATACAGAGAAACCCTGTCTCGAAAAAACCAAAAAAAAAAAAAAAAAAAAAAAATCTGGCTTTAAGGACTAGAGAAAGTTATAAAAATACTTAAATACAAACTAAACAAAGGTTGTGAAAGACTGTCACATTGATAAACATACAACATATAATAAGGAGACTGAAGACCCCACACATAAATTGGAAGATATTTCATGTTCATAAATTAGAAGAATTAATACTGTTAAAATCCACAACACAGGAAGCAATACAAAGATTCAGTAGTACAATTACTTCTAAAACATGAATCACCCACATATTTTTTTTACAGTTGTGTCAAAACCCTACCTTGAATAATACATCCTCTTCTGTAGGTATGTGGAGAATTTGGTCATCTGAAAAGGGCCTAATAACCAATAAATATATAAGAGAAGTATTCAACACTTTTAGTCATTAGGGAAATGTAAATCAAAGCAACACTGAATCAACTTTTTACAAAAGGAATCATAACTATTCACACATTTTATCACTGTTTCAGGTACTTTTAATTGTTGCTGATACATCCCTGAAACCTTTCTGTTTAGTTGGATATTCTACAAACAATTAACATGATGGACTGACTATAAGGAAATCACTATACAATGGCAACTTTGTAGCTATTTCTCTACTAATACTGAGTATATATGGAGAAGCTAATGCCAGAAAATTCTAGATCCTGAAATACACAATCTTTTGTGTAATCCATAAGAGAAAATTCCCCAACTTCCCTAACAGGATAATAATGTGTGTGTGTGTGTGTGTATACTAATAGACTTTATTTTTGATCCATTTTAGGTTTATAAAAATATTCAAACAAGATGCTTATTCATTTTATATGTTATGAAATGCTAGTATGTTCTAATTCCAGATCTGCCACCTTTCTCTGCTAAGCAACTTGATTTCAATATGAACAATGTTGTAAAAAGAAATTGCATTTAATCATCACATATTACATCGCATTATCAACTAATCCTAAGTACAACATTCTCTTATTTATAAGCACTTACAATGAAGAAAAAAGGTATGAAATTCAGAATAAAAAATATGCAAGATTTTTATGAAATCTTCCAACATCAATAAAATATTAACCATAATTTAGGAAACAAACCTGACTTTTTGAACAATAAAAATACTTTTTTTGAATTGGATATTTTCTTTATTTACATTTTAAATGTTATCCCCTTTCCCCCCAAACTCCCTATCCTATCCCCTCCCACCTGCTTCTGTGAGGGTGACCCCCCCACTCCTGTCTCCCTGCCCTTGAATTCCTCTACACTGGAGCACCAAGCCTACACAGGACCAAGGGCCTCCCCCCCATTGATGCCCAACAAGGCCATCCTCTGCTACACGTACAGCTGGAGCATTGGGTCCCTTCATATGTACATCTTGGCTGGTGGTTTAGCTGGGAGCTCTGGGGGTCTGGTTGGTTGATATTATTCTTCGTATGAGATTGCAAACCCCTTCAGCTCCTTCAGTCCTTTCTCTAACTCCTCCATTGGGGATCCCATTGGGGACTTGATTCTCAGTCCAATGGTTGGCTGAGAGCATCCACCTCTGTATTTGTCAGGCTCTGGAAAAGCCTCTCAAGAGACAGCTATATCAACCTCCTGTCAGCATGTACTTCTTTTATTTTTTATTAGATGTTTGCTTTATTTACATTTAAAATTGTATCCCCTTTCTGCATTACCCCTCCGAAAATCCCCTATCCCATTCCCCCTCCCTGATCATGCCTTTCCCCATTTCCTGACTTGCATTCCCCTATTCTGGGGAATCAAGCCTTCACAGCACCCATAGTCTCTCCTCTCATTGATGTCTGAAATGGCCATCTTCTGCTACTGTAGCTGGAGCCATGGGTTCCTCCATGTGTATTCTTTGGTTGATGGATTAGTCCCGGGGAGCTCTGGGCATACTGGTTGGTACATATTATTGTTCCTCCTGCAGGGCTGCAAGCCTCTTCAGCTCCTTAGGTCCTCTCTCAAGCTGCTCCATTGGGGCCCCTATGTTCATTCTATTGGTTGGCTGTGAGCCATGGATATTTTGGTCCACTTTCCAATAAGGATCAAAGTATCCACACTTTGATCTTCCTTCTTCTTGAGCTTCATGTGGTCTGTGAGTTGTATCTTGGGTGTTCCGGGCTTTGGGGCTAATACCCACTTATCAGCAATGGCATACCGTGTGTGTGTTCTTTTGTAATTGGATTCTTCACTCAAGATGATACTTTCTAGCTCCATCCATTTGCCTAAGAATTTCATGAATTCATTGTTTTTTTACATATATTATTTACATTTCAAATGATTTCCCCTTTCCTGGTCCCCCCCCAAGTCCCATAAGCCATCTCCAGTCCCCCTGTTCCCCAATCAACCCCCTTCCCGCTTCCCTGTTCTGGTATTCCCCTACACTGCTTCACTGAGCCTTTCCAGGACCAAGGGCCTCTCCTCCCTTTGATGTCCAACAAGGCCATCCTCTGCTGCCTATGCATCTGGAGTCATGGGTAACACCATGTGTGCTATCTGGTTGATGAAGGACACATGCTCCACTATGTTCATAGCAGCCCTATTTATAATAGCCAGAAGCTAGAAAGAACACAGATGTCCCTCAACTGAGGAATGGATACAGAAAATGTGGCATATTTACATAATGGAATACTACTCAGCTATTAAAAACAATGAATTCATGAGATTCTTAGGCAAATGGGTGGAACTGGAAAATATCATCCTGAGTGAGGTAACCCAATCACAAAAGAACACACATGGTATTCCCTTACTGATAAGTGGATATTAGCCCAGAAGCTTGGAATACCCAAGACACAATTCACATATCAAATGATGTCCAAGAAGAAGGAAGACCAAAGTATGGATATTCTGGTCCTTCTTAGAAGGGGGAACAAAATACCCACAGAAGGGAGATACAGAGACAAAGTGTGGAGCAGAGTCTGAGGGAAAAGACTATCCAGATACTACCCCACCTAGTGATCTATCCCATATACAGTTACAAAACCCAGACACTATTGTGGATGCCCACAAGTACTTGGTGATCAGAGCTGGATATAGCTGTCACCTTGGAGGCTCTGCTAGTGCATGACAAATACAGAGGGGGCCACTCTCAGCCAGCCATTGAACTGAGCACAGGGTCCCCAGTGGGGAGTTAGAGAAAGGACCCAGGGAGCTGAAGGGGTTTGCAGCACCATAGGAGGAACAACATGCACTTCTTGACATCCACAAAAATGTCTGGGTTTGGTGACTATATATGGGATGGATTCCCAAGTGGGGCAGTCTTTGGATTGCCTTTCCTTCAGTCTCTGCTCCACACTTCATGTCCATATTTGCTCCCTTAAGTATTTTGTTCCTTTTCTAAGAAGGACCAAAGCACACACACTTTTGTCTTCCTTCTTCTTGAGCTTCATGTGGTCTGTGAATTATATCTTGGGTATTCTGAGCATTTGGGCTAATATCCACTTATCAGTGAGTACATACTATCTCCTTTGGGGGTCTCGGTTACCTCACTCAGGATGATATTTTCTAGTCCCATCCATTTGCCTGCAACTTTCACGAAGTCATTGTTTTTAATAGCTGAGTAGTACTCCATTGTGTAAATGTACAACAATATGTGTAATTCTCACACTTTTGGACTCATCGGATCCTGGGAGGCAGTGGTAAGCAGAGCAGGTATGGATCTACAGCTACTGTACACTGAGGATATCCTAACTGTTTTCTACTCACTCAGAAGCTGGATCCCAAGAAGGATATCATGTCTTCCTTAAAGGTGTGAAAGAAGATGACTATGTAGTTACCCATATGTGTACAAATATTCTTGTGTATGATAGTATACTTTTCACAGCTATATTTTTATCTATGCAGTAAATTATGTTCTATGGTTAAAAGTATACTTGTTTTCCCCAGGATTTCTTTTGTAAGATGTTTATGAGAAGTATTGTTTCTCTGGAAAGTTTTCCATGCCATATGTCTTTAAACACACAGTAGTATAGAGTTGTATAAAGAAAATCTTTAGGCTTTGTTTTTCTGTTGTTTTTTGCTTTTTGTTTTTTACATGTTGGGCTATACTTACATTTATGATTAAATTTCCTTCATAATATTATTTATCTGGTACTTTTGCTTCCTTTTTATTTATATTTCCAGATTTTTAAATCTATTCATTCTCTTTCTCTCCTCTTTCCTTCTTTTCTCTCTCCTTTTTTTTTTTACAATACTAGGGATGAAATTCAGAGTCTTGCATATATATATGCTAGGCAAGTGCTATAACACTGAAATACACCCTAGCCTCCTATTCAACTAGACAACTAACACACCTCACCTAAACTCACACACACACACACACACACACACATACAATATGATAATTTTGAAAAGAGACTAATTTTACTGGAGAACTAATTTTACTGGAGAAAAGACTAAGGCTAAATTCCTCCATGAAATAATGTGGTGGCCAGTAAAATTGCGACAGATACTCATGCAGAAAACCACCTTCACATGAGCTAAGGTGTCATCTGAGAGGTTATAGTTCTTGCTCTTAGTAAAACAAACTGGGAAGGTATATGGAAGAAGGCAAGAAAAAATATTTTCGGCCTTATCCCTCCTCAACTCCAAGCAGTGTAGATGGACACTTGATTGAAAGGAGAGGGAATTCAATTCAGGCAGTAGACATGAAAAATTTTCCCTTTCCTAACAAATGAAACAATGCCAGTCTACACCCATGAAACTGGCTGTGGGGAGTGCCTTAGCCAGGCAGCTAAATAATTGTCTACACCTATCTCAATGCTGGGTGGCAGAATGAGAAACAAGCCTCCCCAGAAAGGGAACAAGGTAGAAACACAAGGATACTTTATCCTGGAAATCAGTAGTGGGCCCATCATGGTGATAACTACAACTAGGAAGAAACCAAATTCTCCTATATATAGGCAGA
Organism: Tokudaia tokunoshimensis; assembly: GCA_036184795.1. Taxonomy (NCBI): domain Eukaryota; kingdom Metazoa; phylum Chordata; class Mammalia; order Rodentia; family Muridae; genus Tokudaia; species Tokudaia tokunoshimensis. The sequence continues at coordinate 126,674,197 of BTHU01000023.1, read as the reverse complement.
ACCCTGTAGATAATAGTCAGACCCTGTAAATGATGGCTGAGTTTGAATTTTCATCAATGCTAACCATAAAGTAAGCATGGGACACAATTTTGAACCATGAGTAGTATCACTAAGTTCTTATGGGTATGAGATTCAGTTGCAGCATAGTTTAGCATCATTCTTGGTAGCTTGAGGACTGCTTTCATCAATAAACCACAAATCTCCTGCAGCATAGCATGAAGCAAAAGGTGGATTAAGACATGCAAGCAGCCATGGGTTCTTACCTTGGATATCATTGTTAGGCTGATATAACTTAAAAATGGGAACATTTTGACAGTCACTATCCTGAGGATTGTTCATAAATTGGGTCTTTGAAAAATCCCTTGGGACAAAGGAAGGACCATCTCATGATTCACAAATTTAGCCTAGCTAGCCTTGTTAGGCACAATCAAGTTCTGCATAAGCAATCTAGAATAGTGTAGGCCTTCATCCTATATCAGGCTGGACTGGTCTTAGCCTATTAGGAGCTCTAAGTGTGAGACAACATCTCAGCCCTTTATCCATAAGTAACAGGACACTGGTGAAATTCCCTTTAAGGTGATTCTGTTTAGCAGAATTCCACAGTGCCTGACAATAGGCTGATGACTGTCAACAAGTTATACAGGCTCACCAAAGCCCGCAGAGAGTCTTGCAAGGATGGATTACCATTTTTAGGTACTTCACTAAAGCTTATGAGAATTTACTGGCAGCATTAATGTGTTAACATTATTGGAATCCAAGAGGACTTGAGAAAGCTATGAGGACAGAAGAGTAACAAAGCTCCCCAAAACTATAAAAACATACAAATCCAGGTAAAAATTATCAAGGAAACCACCAGTCACAGTTCATTCAATGATATCTACAAACTGCAATCAAGTTCTTAAAGGTAAGTATAACAAAGAGACTTTTTTAAATGCAGTATACAGTCTATGATCCCTACCTAGGAAATAGTAGTGCCAACAGATGGTGGACTTTCCTACCTCTATTACATGATCAAAAGAGACTCTTATAGACGTACCCAGAGGTCTATCTCCCAGGGGAGGAGATATGGGATGGAGAACAATCAGGGGGCAGACCAGGAAGGGAATGAAGTCTGGACTGTATAGAAGAAATAAAGAATAAATAAATTTTTAAAAAGGAAGCAAACATGCTTATCTTGGATAAAGTAGTGTGGAGAGCATGGAGTTTTCATGAGTATTAAGAATTTGCTGATGAAACTCAACTGCTGTTATTTAATTTATTAGGTTTTGTAAAATATATACCAGTTTTAAATGTATTGATGTATTTTATATTGGTTATATTTATTTCAGATAAGCTGTTTGCTGTATAAATTTCCTAAATTACTTTTATAAAATATATTTATCTTAGGAAAATGAATGAGTCTTATACTTTTTACATTTCTTTCAAAAATTACATGGACACCTTTCAATGAAATATAAATATATTTTGACTGTTATGCATAATCATGGGAATATATTTTAAAATGTCATAGAATATAGAATCTTGATTAGTCTTGTGAAGAAATGGCCATCCAGAGGCAGCCCCACATAGGGATTGATCCCATCTTCAGACACAAAACCCCAACACTATTGCTGATGCCAAGAAGTGCTTGCTGACAGAAGCCTGGTATAAATGTCCCCTGAGAAGCTCTGCAAGCACCTGACTAATACAGATGCAGATACTTACAGTCAACCATCAGACTGGGCCTGGGACCCCAATGGAAGAGTTGGAAGGACTAAAGGAGCTCAAGGGGATTGCAACCCCATAGGAAGAAAAACAATATCAACTAACTGGACCCCCCACCCCATCTCCCAGAGCTCCCAGGGACTAAACTATCAACCAAGAGTACACATGGTCTATGGCTCCAGCCATATATGTAACAGAGGATGATTGCCTTATCTGGCATCAGTGGGGGGATGAGGCCCTTGGTCCTGTGGAGGCTTGATGCTCTAGATTATGGGGATGCTAGAGCGGTGAGACAGGAGTAGGTAGGTGGATAGAGGAGCACCCTATTAGAGGCAAAGGGGGGATGAGATGGAGGGGTTGCAGAGGGGAGACTGGGAAGGGGGACACTTGAAATGTAAATGAATAAAATAACCATTAAAAAAGGTGTATCTCATAAATGGCAATTTTGTATCTAAGAAAACAGAAGTTATATGCACACAAAGCTTAGATACAAATACACATAGCAGCTTTATTCATAATATTCAATATTGGTCATAACCTTCCTGAACAACCATGTAAATTGTATAATAAACTTCAATATACATAAGATATTGTATTCACAACTACAAAAGCCAAAAAATTTTAGACCTTACTAAAAAACAAAATCATTTTCAAGGCATTGGGGCAAATGAAAGATATAGTGAACAAAATAGTACTTTGGATTCTTATGCCATGGAATTTTAAAGCAGAATATTTCCAGAAAGTGAGGGCAATAGGAAGGAGGGAATGATGTGGAAAGCTTGACCCATATGTGTTAAGTTATAATTAGATAGAAACAAGAATTTCTAGAGTACTATTGCACAGTGGAATGATTATATAGTAATGTTAATTCAGAAAGAAAGAAAAAAAGAATTTTAAATTTTTTCTCTGTAGAATGTGATAAATGTTTGAGGATATAGATATTCTTAATCTGTTTTAAAGATTAAATAAATTCTTAATCTGTACACATTATATATGCAAACATTGCACTATATATATATATACATTACATCATTACATGCTGGTAAATATATGCATTACATATAATTTAAATAAGTTCAGTTGAAATAATAAATTAAAATTAAATATAATTCTAATATGAAAAATCCTGGAATAATTGTTTTATGATCTTTGGATTTCAACACTGCCTTAAACAACCTTATACTGATGTAATGGCAAGGCATTTCTCTATTGGTAAATTTTCCTTACCTTGGTACCCTAGCTTAATGGTAGGCAAGTTGTAACTTAAAGTAGAAGTAGACTCATGTAACTAAGCAACTAAGTTTAAGCCAGACATAGTTACCAAACCGTGGTTGAAAACCTAGTGCTTCTATACCCAAACAAATCAATGTCATATGTACTGGCTAGCATTATGTCATCTTTACACAAGCTAAAGTCCTCTAATGGGGAGGGGAGTTGATTAAAGAAAATGCCTCCATAAGATCCAGCTGTAAGGTATTTTCCTAATTAGTTATTAATGAGGGAGAGAACCAGCCCATAGTGGGTATAACCATTCTTGGGCTGGTGGTCCTTAGTTTTATAAGAAAGTAAACCAAACAAGCCATGGGGAGCAAGGGAGTAAACATCACCCGGTCAGGGCCACTGAACCAGCTCTTGCCTACAGGTTCCTGCCCTGTGTGACTTCCAGTTCTCACTGCTTTGATGAATGAATGCATGAAATGAACTCTTTCCTCCTCAACTTGCCTTTTGGTCAAGGTATTGCATCACAGTAATGAAAACCCTAAGACACTGTATCTTCATAGAAATATATTTCTGACATTGAATAAGAGAACAATCTTCAACACTTCTTGGTTAAATTTAATTGACCTCGATTTTATTTTATATTTAAAAGAAAAGATGATGGATCAGATCATTAAGAAGACCTTATTTTAGCTATTGTATAGCTTTTCTGACACATTAGGTCATTAAGTCAACTACTTGTAGAAAGTATTTTGCCATTTTAACCAGTGACATAAGAGTGCTCAAGTCTTCCTTGCCATTAAGTTACTCCCTACTTACTTTTTTAAATTTCATTTTTGTATGACAACACATTGTTTTATTCAAGTAACCCACAAAGTATTTCTGTAGGCAAGAGGCTAGCTGTCAAACTCAGTCCTTTTCTGAAACTCTCTCTGCTCTATTCTCTAGCAAGTACCTTTCAGCACATACTCACACTTGCCGGTTTCAATCAATTCCCTTGGTTGTATGATAATACCAAGGTACAGTGATGGCTTGCCCTGTTTTAAAATCTTCAAACAGTTACTGAAGACAAGTGGAATCCACAGCGGTCATCTCAGGGAAAAAAAAATCACCAAGTAGCTACAGCATAACATTTTCGTTCAAATATTCTGTCCTGGTGGAATGGCAAACATTTCAACAGTATTTTTATATATTATTTAGACAAAATATAAATAATTAAGTAATGCAAAAAACATGATAAGTGGTGACAACAGATTGATAAGTATGAAGAACTAGGACAGACACCATTTATAAAAACTATACATTAAATGACCTAAGAATTCTAATTTTTAAATTTTGCTTAAAAAAGACGCATGTGCCATTTTCATTCATATTTATCTTGTTAGTGTTGAATTTGCACTTGGGTCTGGTTGGTTTGTTTTAGTTCTTTGAAATGGGTGTCCTTATGGCTAATGGGCTAGATTGAAATCACTTTGTAACTTAGCCTATTCTCAAATATTTGCTTTGCTTTATCTTTACAAATTCTGAGAATATAAATGTGAGTCACCATGTCAACTTCTAATAAATTTTAATATTTATAAACAATTCATCTTGTTTCTGATTAGAAGAGTGACTCTCCTCCTTTCAAGTATGGATACATGCAAAAAGAATTTAAGAGTACTTCACAAGGAGGACATCACTGATCTTCTGGGAACTAAGAAGTTCAACACACTAGTCATGAAGATCATGGAGAAAAGTCTGTTATCCAAGGATCCTTACATGGCACTCAGTCTTTTTAATGGGAGTCTTAGTTATTAAAACTGCAAATGATTTAGTTTCTAGGAGCTCTGGGGTTACTGGTGGCTCATATTGTTGTTCCTCCTATGGCACTGCAAACCCCTTCAGCTCCTTGAGTCCTTTCTCTAGTTCCTCCATTGGGGACCCTGTGCTCAGTTCAATGGTTGACTGAGAGTGTACCCCTCTATATTTGTCAGGCACTGGCAGAGCCTCCCAGGTGACAGCTATATCATGGCTCCCTCCAGATGCATATGTAGCAGAGGATGGCCTTGTTGGACATCAGAGGGAGGAGAGGCCCCTGGTCCTGGAAAGGCTAGATGCCCCAGTGTAGGGGAATGCCAGGACAGGGAAGCTGGAGTGCATGGATTGGGAAACAGGGGGAGGGGAGATGAGTTATGGGATTTTCGGGGGAGGGGAAAACCAGGAAAGGGCACATTTAAAATGTAAATAAAGAATATAGCTAATAAAAAAAAGAACTGCAAATGAACTTGTCAGAGCAATATTTAAATCCATAAATGAACTTATTAAATTCAAATAGCGTAATATAGACCACTTGAAAAATTCTAGTGATTCTAGAAAAATATATAATGTACATTTCATAATTTAATTATCTATGACAGGATTTTCAGTGACTTAAAAGTGATATATAGATACATTAATTTAGAGAAGATAGTATTTTTCATACATGCTATGTAGTAATAGAGAAAAATTTAAATCTTAATTTAAGCAAATCTGTTGTCATACGATGACAGTCCTGCAATTACCTGTGACCACTGTCCTATCTTTGACCATTGTCTCTTTCTATGACTACTGACCTATTCTGTGAACACTGTACTATTCTGTGACCACTGTCCTATCATGACTTTGTCCACTATTCTCTCGTGTGACCATTGTCTTGTCCTTTATTTACTGTTCTGTATTCACTGTCCTGTAACCACTGTCCTGTCTGTTACCACTGTCCTGTTCTGTACTATGTCCACTCTCCTATGCTGTTTCACTGTCCTATATTCAGGATTCTGTGATATCTGTCCTGTCGTGTGACCATTGTCCTGGGGCCACTGTCATGTATTCACTGTATCCTTCTGTGATCATTGTCTTGTACTTTGAACACAATACTGTATTATGACCACTCTCCTGTCCTGTGACCACTGTCCTCTCCTGATTTGTCCACAATTCTCTGGTGACCATTGTCTTGTCCTGTATTTGCTGTCCTGTATTCACTGTCCTGTAACCACTGTCCTGTCCTGTAGCCACTGTCATGTCCTGTGACCAAGGGTTTGTGATGAATATAGTATATTCACTGTATTCTCCTGTGACCACTGTCCTGCCTGTTCTGTGACTATGTTCCTGTCCTTTACTCACTGTCCTGAATTCACTGTCCTATGATGACTGTTCTGTTTATGACCACTGTTCTGTCCTGTGAACACTGTCATATCCTATATTTACTATCCTGTATTCATTGAATTATGATGACTGTCCTGTCTTGTGACCCCTGTACTGTTATCATTGACCTGTACCCACTGTCCTGTCATTTGACAATTGTCTTGTCCTGTGACCACTGTCCTGTCCTATTACCACTATCCTGTCCTGTGACCACTGTCCTGTCCTGTTACCACTATCCTGTCCTGTGACCACTGTCCTGTCCTGTGACCACTGTCCTGGGGCCACTGTCCTGTATTCACTGTATAGTTCTGTGATCATTGTCTTTTACTGTGACCACTGTCCTGTCATGTAGCCACTGTCCTATCCTGTATTTACTGTCCTATATTCACTGTCCTATAACCACTATCCTGTCCTGTGACCACTGTTGTGTCCTGTGAGTAGTGTCTTATGACTATTATAATGCATTCACTGTACAGTGCTGTGACACTGTCATGTACTGTGAACAACATCCTGTCCTGTGACCACTGTCCAGTCCTATGAGCAGTGTCCTGCATTCACTGTCCTGTACTCACTGTCCTGTATTCAGTGTCCTGTAATGACACTGTCCTATAAGCACTGTTCTGTGACCACTGGCATGTCCTTTGACCATTGTGATGTCCTATGACCAGAGTCGTCCTGTCTGTATCCACTGTCCGATCCTATGAACACTGTCCTATCTTATGACCACTGTCCTGTGACCACTCTCCTGGATGCACTGTACTCTCATGTGATATACTCTCCCATCTTGTAACCACAGACCCACTGTTCTGTGGCCACTGTCCTGTCCTGTGACTACTGTTCTGTCTATTTTGTGACCAGGTTCCTGTCCTTTACTCACTGTCCTTTATTCACTGTCCTGTGATGACTGTTCTGTTTCTTGTCACTGTTCTGCCCTGTGTCTACTGTCCTATCCTATGAGCAGTGTTATGAATTCACTGTCCTGAACTCACTGTCTGGGGCCACTGTCATGTCCTGTCCTGTGACCACAGTCCTGTCCTGTTCTGTAACCATTGTCTTGTGCTGTATTCACTGTCCTGTATTCACGGTTCTGTAGTGACTGTCCTGTCCTATAACCAATGTCTTGTGACCACTGTCCTACACTATCCTAATTCACTGTACTGTAATGCCTTATGACCTCAATCTTGTCATGTGAACACTGTCCTCTCCTGAATTCACTGTGCTTAGAACACTGTACTGTGACCACTGGCATGTCTTGTGACAATTTTAATATCATATGACCACTGTTCTGTCTGTATCCACTGTCCTCTCCTGTGACCTCTCTCCTGTTCTATGATGACTGTCCTGTGAACAATTTCCTGAATTCAATGGACTATCCTGTGATTCAAACACTTGTCTTGTAACCACAGTCCTGTTCTGTCCTGTGACCACTGTCCTGTCCTGGGAACACTCTCCTGTCTATCCTGTGACCACATTCCTGTCCTCTACTCACTGTCCTGAATTCACTGTCCTGTGATGACTGTTCCGTTTGTGACCACTGTTCTGTCCCGTGAACACTGTCATGTCCTATATTCACTGTCCTGTATTCACTGAACTGTGATGATGGTCCTGTCCTGTGATCACTATTCTGTTATCAATGTCCTGTGTCCACTGTCCTTTGACAATTGTCTTGTCCTGTTACCACTGTCCTTTCCTGTTACCACTGTCCTGTCCTGTAACTGCTGTCCTTTCCTATGAGAACTGTCCTGTAACAAATATCCTATATTTACTGTACTCTCCTGTGACCACTGTCCTGTCCTGTGATCACTGTCCTGTCCTGTCCTGTACTATGACCACTCTCCTGTGAGGTTTCACTCTCCTGTATTCAGGATACTGTGATGACTGTCCTGGCCTGTGACCTCTGTCCTGTGGCAACTGTCCTATATCACTGTATCCTTCTGTAATCATTGTCTTTTACTGTGACCACTGTCCTGTCCTGTGACCTCTGTTCAGTTCTATGACCTCTGTCCTGTCCTGTCCTCATCTGTTTTCTCCAAATCTTGTGAATGCTGAATCAACTCATAATTTCCTACAGAACCACAAATGGGAGCATAAAATCAGGAAAGGGCCTCTTAAAATTTACTAAAGTGAAAAACTACTAGATTTTTTTTACTTCTTTTAAAATTACAAAATGAATCAAATCACCTATATAATTGAATCACCAAAACACATTTGAACATAGTAGTTAATAAATAAACATAAGTGTATTACTTTTTTAACAACCAAGAAAAGTGTGAGATAGACATTCATAGCAGATGATACACTTATATGACTTTCCAAGATTTCAATCCCATTTTGATGAGCTATGAAATATGAAACTAGAGAATAGGAGCATATGTTCATTATATTTTTGTTTACTATCAATTAATTTAACTTTATTCTAATAGCCATGGATGTAAGATTTCAACAGTTATCCGTCTGCATAGGTGTTGGTAATACAATTGAAAGACTGATGGATTTGATTAGGTTTTAATATACTTAAATGTCTCTTGAAAAAAGAGAAAAAGAAAGTCATTGAGGATGTTTGCAAATATGTGATTTGAATGCTTTATCCTGGAATCTGAATTGATGAAGGATGAAATTGCATAAAGTCTGAAGGTAGTAACAAAGGTTATAAACTAGGTGGCTTAGATGCCCAGCATATGATTGAATAGAAAGAATTATTTAAATTGATGTAATAGAAGGAATTATCTGGATAACAGGACGCAGTGAATGAAGAACAATAATTGAAGGTGTAGTTATTGCCTTAAAAATAAGGCTAGGAGAATAATTAAAATTAAAGGTACGATCACTTGGGAAGGGGTGATGGAATGTTGATACATCACCTATGTCTGTTATATAATTGTTCGGACAGATGCAATAACGAAGAGTATTCCAAAGCACCAAGCAAGATAATCTTTGAAAATTACAGTAAAATGCCTCAGGAGCAATGCACTGTCTAGTTTTATATTAAATCAAAACAAGCTAGAGTTATCAGAGAGGAGGGAACCTGAGGTATTCCAAGTTTTTGAGAAAAAATACCTCCATAAGATCAAGCTGAAAGTAGGGCCTGTAGAATGTTTTCTCAATTTGTGATAAATGGGGGAGTGCACAGCCCATTGTGAGCAGTACCATTCCTGGGATGGTGGTCATGCGTTCCATAAAACTGTAGACTGAGCATGCCATGATGAGCAAGGCAGTAAGGAGCACCTTTCCAGGGCCTCTGCATCAGGTCCTGCCTCTGGATTCTTTTTCTGTTTGAGCTCCTGTCCTGGCTTTCCTCTATGATGAAAAATGATATAGAGCTTAAGACAAATGAACTCTTTCCTCCTCAACTAGATTCTGGTCATTATGTTTTATTTCAGCAATAGTAACCCTAACTAGGGAAAGCTAATAATACATTACTGCAGCATATATTCATGTGTGTGTGTGTGTGTGTGTGTGTGTGTGTGTGTGTGTATGTAAGTTTAAAGTGGCCACTAGTCTGAGGAAGAAAATGAGTAGGAGAGATGAGGGGAAATAATGTAAATGCACATGCAAAATTATTTAAAAACTAAATAAAATAATGAAATTTGGAAAATATTTCAATAAAATAATGTATTATAGATAGAAAGAAGGTGGAATGGAGAAAGGGAAAGAGAGGCAGAGAGAGAGAGAGAGAGAGAGAGAGAGAGAGAGAGGCACGGTGACTACTATAGTAGGTTGGCCCAAAGACTGATGACATGTGACTAGAAACTAATGCCTGTGAGAGAGAATAATAGGAGAAATGTCTGAAACTAGTACTGATGACTCATGCAAAGGTAAAGGAAACAATGGGCAAGAGTTCAGTAAGACAGCAGAGAATAAAATTCCTTAAAGTAAGCCTAGGTTTTAGGTACAAGAATTGGAAGAGCGCAGCAGGTCTCCAGGGATACTGGAAGAGATGTGACCACAGATATGGAGTGGAGATCAAGGTTTTCAGGTAGAGGTGTGGTACACTTACACAATGGAATATTATTCAGGATAAAGGAAAACAACCCACACACAAAACCTTCAACACAAAAATTGTCCAGCCTACAAGAAGGGTAGGGACAAAGATGGAGCAGAAACTGAGAGAATGGCCAACCAATGACTGGCACAAAGTAAAGCCCATTCCATGGGTAAACAGCAGTCCCTGATACTATCAATGATACTCTGTTATGCTTGCAAACAGGAGCCTAGTTAGCATAACTGTCTCCTAAGAGGCTCCACTAAGTATGGAAACAGATGCAGAGACCTACAGCTTCAACATTAGATGAAATGTATGGTCTCTTATGGAAGAATTGGGTGAAGGATTGAAAGATTCAAAGGAGATAGGAACTCCACAGGAAGGCCAACAGAGTCAACTGGCCTGGACCTTTGAGGGCTCCCAGAGACTACACCATCAACCAAATAGCAGGTATGGGCTGGACCAAGGCATTCTACATATATGTAGCAGATGCAACAGTAACACTAAGTGTACAGTAGTCGCACAAAATACCCTAGCAATAATCATTAGCTATCTAATAGGGCTTAAGACAAACTTAACAAGAGGCAAAACGTGGCTGGTACTGGAAATATAACCAAATATCCAGAGTTAGTAAAGTCATGGATCTTGGAGAGGTTTAAGTCATCGTGGTAATTAATGAGCATAATTCCCTAACAGCAATCTAAGCATATAAGTTCTTATATCCAATCTAAGGATGTAAGTTCTTGGAGTCACAGATAAGCAGTCTTTACCCATCATCAAAGAAACTTCTCTTATAACAGATGGTAACCATTATCACAATTTAAATGCAGATCTTTAATACATTGAATTTTCTAGTATCTGCTAATCAAGAGATACAGAGGAAAGTTTATAGATAAACCTGGAATGATACTTTCAAATAAGGGCATGTATTTTTTTTAATACTTTCTGAACATCAAAAGTGATTTTAGGCATCTTCATCTGATACTATAATCAACACTTTATCCATGCTTGACCAAACTCTAGCACAATGTCTTTGTGTGGACATGGGAAAAAGTGTCAGAGATATTACAGAACTCATCTTTGGATAGTGATTGGAAATAACTATTGTTTTGGAACTGAAATCAGGCTTGCTTAAGAAAGGTTATACTACATAAGCAACAAAAGTTACATCCCATGCCATGTTTTTTCAAAAGACCAGATAATAGCTCAGAGTGGAAGAGAATGCTTATGTACGCTGAGACTGGAGTTACAATTTTCATAGTCAACAACTGTTCTCTTTCAGAATCTATAGCTCTTTGAAGACAAGGGTCTCAGATATTCTAGTTTCAGTCTTTCTGGGAAAAGACTGCCAGTGCTCACTCTGGCTTTGTCAGCTTTGTTCAGCTTGCTTTTTTGGAGTCAGCAAGCTTATTTTTTGGGAAAACAATTGAACTAGAAGCAAACTTAGGCAGGGAGTTATCCTAATTCTTCAATGAAGAACACAATGACAATATTAACAGTGCACTGGGGTAAAGCAGAATTCAGGAATGACAGGAACCTCAACTCATAGTTTTATCCACATTACTAGGATAAGTATATTAAATATGCTCTCTTGAAAGGCTCTGTTTGTGTGTACTGAATATAAGATATGAGGAAGCAATTATAGTGCCATTCTCATCACGTTGGAATTTGCAATCAACTGTTGAAGACTAGCAGACAGGTAATTACAACATGGTTCAATAAGATTTCTGATAGAGTAATCATGTCAATTTGTAGATATACATTGGAGGAGTGTCCAGTGAAGATTTACCTGGCTATAACAGGGTATAGAGAAGATCTACCAATGTTGAAGCTGTTTTACTTGTATTCAAATTATTCCTTATTGACATAATGACAAGGGACATCAATTATTTAAATAATGTTTTGGTAAATATTAATTGGGTGGTACTATCTTTGGAGTATTGTTTTATGTATCACAATAATGAATAGATAGAAAATATGTAGAGGCATGACCAAGGCAGGTAACAAACAATATATATTACAATATAGTATTTTAGAATGCTGAAAATTATTACAGAAGTAAAAAATTCAAAGAAGGGGAATAGGAAGTGTCACATAGGTACAATGAGAATGTGAAGGGTGCTAATACCAAGCAGTCCTAGTCTGAGACATATAAAATCTGAACGTATAATTTAGCTTTTTTCTACATTCTTTATTTACATTCCAAATGATTTCCTCTTTCTGGGTTCCCCCTCCCCAAAAGTCCCATTAGCCCTCTTCCCTCCTCCTGTTCCCCAGTCAACCCCCTCCTGCTTCTCTCTCTTGGTATTCCCCTACACTATTGCATCCAGTCTTTCCAGAACCAGGGGCCTCTCCTTCCTTCTTCTTGGGAATCAATTGGTATGTGAATTTTGTTTTGGGTATTCCGAGCTTCTGGGGTAATATCCACTTATCAGTGCCTGCATACCATGTGTGTTCTTTTGTGATTTGGTTACCTAACTTAGGATGATATTTTCCAGTTCCAACCATTTGCCTAAGAATTTCATAAATTCATTGTTTTTAATTGCTGAGGAGTATTCCATTGTGTAAATATACCACATTTTCTCTATCCATTCCTCTGCTGAGGGACATCTGGGTTCTTTCCAGGTTCTGGCTATTATTTTTTTTAATTATTTATTTTATTTTATTTTATTTTTTAATTTACATTCCAAATCATTTCCCCTTTCCCGTTTCCTCCCTCCCCGAAAGTCCCATAAGGCCCCTTCCCTCCCTCTTTTCTCCATTCAACCCCCTCTCGTTACTCTGTCCTGGCGTTCCCCTACATCCAGTCTTTCCAGGACCAGGGGTCTCTCCTTCCATCTTCTTAGAAATCTAGTGATATGCGGATTGTGTCTAGGGTATTCCGAGATTCTGGGTCAGTATCCCCTTATCAGTGATTGCATACCATGTGTGTTCTTTTGTGATTGGGTTACTCACTAAGGGTGATATTTTCAAGATCTGACCATTTGCCTAGGAATTTCGTGAATTCATTGTTTTTAATTGCAGAGTAGTATTCCATTGTGTAGATATACCACATCTTCTGAATCTATTCCTCCATTGAGGGACATCTGGGTTTTTTCCAGCTTCTGGCTATTATAAATAAGGCTGCTATGAACATAGTGGAGCATGTGTCCTTATTGCATGCAGGTAAAGCCTCTGGGTATATGCCCAGGAGTGGTATAGCCGGATCCTCCGGGAGTGTCATGCCCAGTTTTCTGAGGAACCGCCAGACTGCTTTCAAGAGTGGTTGTACCAGCTTGCAATTCCACCAGCAGTGGAGGAGTGTTCCTCTTTCTCCACATCCTCGCCAACAACTGCTGTCTCCTGTGTTTTTGATCTTAGCCATCCTGACTGGTGTGAGATGGAATCTCAGGGTTGTTTTGATTTGCATTTCCCTAATGACTAAGGATGATGAACATCTCTTTAGGTGCTTCTCAGCCATTAGATATTCTTCAGGTGAGAACACTTTGTTTAGCTCTGTACCCCATTTTTTAATAGGGTTACTTGCCTCTCTGGAGTTTAACTTCTTGAGTTCTTTGTATATATTGGATATTAGCCCTCTGTCAGATGTAAGGTTGGTAAAGATCATTTCCCAGTTAGTTGGTTGCCGCTTTGTCTTTTTGACAGTGTCTTTTGCCTTGCAAAAACTTTGTAATTTAATGAGGTCCCATTTGTCTATTCTTGATCTTAGAGCATAAGCTATTGGAGTTCTGTTTAGGAAATTCTCCCCTGTGCCCATATGTTCAAGGTTCTTCCCTAGTTTCCCTTCTATTAGTTTCAGTGTGTCTGGTTTTATGTGGAGATCTTTGATCCACTTAGAATTGAGCTTAGTGCAAGGAGGTAAGAATGGGTCAATTTGCATTCTTCTGCATGTTGACCTCCAGCTGAGCCAGCACCATTTGTTGAAAAGGCTATCTTTTTTCCACTGGATGGTTTGAGCTCCTTTGTCAAAGATCAAGTGACCATAGGAGTGTGGATTCATTTCTGGGTCTTCAATTCTGTTCCATTGATTTACATGCCTGTCACTGTACCAATACCATGCGGTTTTTAACACTATTGCTCTGTAGTACAGCTTGAGGTCCGGGATACTGATTCCCCCAGAGGTTCTTTTACTCTTGAGAATAGTTTTAGCTATTCTGGGTTTTCTGTTATTCCAGATGAATTTTTGAATTGCTCTTTCTAACTCTATGAAGAATTGAGTTGGGATTTTGATGGGGATTGCATTGAATCTGTGTATTACTTTTGGTAAGATGCTCATTTTTACTATATTAATCCTGCCAATCCATGAGCATGGCAGATTTTTCCATCTTCTGAGATCTTCTTCAATTTCTCTCTTCAGAGACTTGAAGTTCTTGTCATACAGATCTTTCACTTGTTTGGTTAGAGTCACGCCAAGATACTTAATATGGTTTGTGGCTATTGTGAAGGGTATTATTTCTCTTACTTCTTTCTCAGCCTGCTTATCCTTTGAGTATAGGAAGGCTTCTGACTTGCTTGAGTTGATTTTATATCCGGCCACTTTGCTGAAGTCGTTTATCAGCTGTAGGAGTTCTCTGGTGGAGTTCTTTGGGTCGCTTAAGTATACTATCATATCGTCTGCAAATAGTGATAGTTTGACTTCTTCCTTTCCAATTTGTATCCCTTTGACCTCTTTTTGTTGTCTAATTGCTCTAGCTAGTACTTCAAGTACTATATTGAAAAGATATGGAGAGAGAGGGCAGCCTTGTCTAGTCCCTGATTTTAGTGGGATTGCTTCAAGTTTCTCTCCATTTAGATTGATGCTGGCTACCGGTTTGCTGTAAATTGCTTTTACTATGTTTAGATATCCAGCATCCTTTCATGCTAAAGGTCTTGGAAAGATCAGGAATTCAAGGTTCTGGCTATTATAAATGAGGTTTCTATGAACATAGTGGAGCATGTGTCCTTATTGCATGCTGGAGAGTCAGGAGTGGTATAACAGGGTCCTCTGAAAGTGTCATATCCAGTTATCTGAGGAACCACCAGACTGATTTCCAGAGTGGTTGTACCGGCTTGCAATCCCACCAGCAGTGGAGGAGTGTTCTTCTTTCTCCACATCCTTGCCAACACCTGCTGTCTCCTGAGTTTTTGATCTTAGCAATTCTGACTAGTGTGAGGTGAAATCTCAGGGTTATTTTGATTTGCATTTCCGTAATGACTAAGGATGTTGAACATTTCTTTAGGTGCTTCTCAGCCATTCGATATTCCTCAGGTGAAATTGTTGGTTGCTGTTTTATTCTATTGACGGTGTCCTTTGCCTTACAGAAGTTATCCTAAATAGAACACCAATGACTTATGCTCTAAGAACAAGAATCGACAAATGGGATCTCATAAAACTTCAAAGTTTCTGTAAGGCAAAGGACACTGTCAATAGGATAAAATGGCAACTAACAGATTGGGAAAGGATCTTTACCAATCCTACATCTGATAGAGGGTTAATATCCAGTGTATACAAAGAACCTGAGAAGTTGGACTCCAGAGAGCCAAATAACCCTATTAAGAACAGGGTACAGAGCTAAACAGGGAATTCTCAACTGAGAAAATTCAAATGGCTCTGAAGGACCTAAATAAATGTTCAGCATCCTTAGTTATCATGGAAATGCAAATCAAAACAACACTGAGATTCCACCTCATACCAGTCAGAATAGCTAAGATGAAAAACTCAGGGGAGAGCAGTTTGGTGGCTCCTCAGAAAATTAGACACAGTACTACCTGAGGACCCAGCCATACCACTCCTGAGCGTATACCCAGAAGATGCTCCCACATGTAATAAGGACACATGCTTCACTATGTTCATAGCAGCCTTATTCATAATAACCAGAAGCTGTAAATAACCCAGATGTCCTTCAACAAAGGAATGGATACAGAGAATGTATTGTATCTAGACAATGGAGTACTATTCAGCTATTAAAAACAATGAATTCATGAAATTCTTGAGCAAATGGATGGAACTAGAAAGTGTCATCCTGAGGGAGGTAACCAAATCACAAAAGAACACAAATGGTATGCACTCACTGATAAGTGGATATTAGCCCAAAAGCTCAAAATAAACAAGTTATAATTCACAGACTATAAGAAGCTCAAGAAGAAGGAAGACCAAAGTGGAGGTGCTTTGGTTGTTCTGAGAAAAGGAGCAAAATACTTCCCAGGAGCAATTATGGAGACAAAATGTGGAGCAGAGACTGAAGGAAAGGCCACTCAAAGACTGTCCTACCTGGGGATTCATCCTATAAACAGTCACCAAACCCCAACACTATTATGGATAAAAGAAGTGCCTACTGAAATGAGCCTGTTGCAGCCCCATAGGAAGAAAGACAATGTTGGCCAACCAGATGCCCCTGGGCTCCCAGGAACTAAGCCATCAACCAAGGGGTACACATGGTTCCAATCAAAATTGTGGCAGAGGAATACCTTGTTGGGCATCATTGGGAGGAGAGGTCCTTGGTCCTATGAAGGCTCTATAAATGCCCCAGTGTGGAGAGATCAAGGGGGAAATGTGGGAGTGGGTGGGGTGGAGAGGCAAATTCTTGGAGGCAGGGGGTGGGAGGATGGGTTGGGGGTTTTCTGGGAGGGGGGAAACCGAGAAAGGGTATAACATTTGAAATGTAAATGAAGAATATACTCAATAAAAAATGTGAAAAAAGAAATACAATTTTCAAATAAATCCTAAAACAAAAAGATAAAGGAATAATATCATCCTTATTACTTTTAATGCAACTGGTTTGCTTTATCCTTTCTACATGCAGAGGTTAAGGATATTGGGGATAACAGCATTGTATACATCTAAAATATCTCAGTCTCCATTTGGGATGCAGTGACATTCTTAGTGTCATAAAAGCATTAGAGTTTTAAATAATTAACTAAGCAATTATGAAAATATACTGGAGAATAAAAAACTGTATAAAGATCTATCAAAACACAACAGTTGTCTTTCTTTTATAATTCATTATGTTTGTTCTTTTGTGACTGAAGAATGAAATATCAATTACAGGCAGATGGCCATTAGCATAATCCATAATGCCAGAAGACAAAACAATGCTTTGTATCTATCACCTTTGATTAGTAACATAATGTTTTATTAGACTCTATAAATGACACCACATAATCAACTATGGCTCTAACAAAGCCAGTCTGTTTTCAATAGCAATATCTCTGTTAGGAAGTAAAGAGAAAAGAAGAAAATATTGTGTAAATTCTCAAACATGTATCAAAGTGATAGATGTTTCTGATTTGTTGAAACCAAGGCCACACAGTGTCTATAGCAATTCATTTACATAAGGAACTAACATTTCCTTGAAAATCTTTAACAACATAAAGCAATTTGGTTTTATTAGCATAAAATCAAACAGCTTTAGAGGTATATCCTTGTAATATGTGTTTAAAAGGCACCTCATAATTTTAAACTTATATTTCACTTAATGGTCCTTTGACAAACTCTACTCAACTTGGTTTCTTTAACCTTAATTTTGCCCATTCCATTCCCACCAGAACAGAAAGAAATCAACTCTCTTATATAACAAAGCCTACAAAAATGTCATCTGAGATCTTTTATTTTTTTATTAGATATATTCTTTATTTACATTCCAAATGATTTCCCCTTTCCAGGTTCCCCCGTCCCCAAAAGTCCCATAAGCCCTCTTTTCTCCCCGTATTCCCCAATCAACCCCCCTCCCACTTCCCTGTCCTCATATCCCCCTACACTGCTGCATTGAGCCTTTCCAGCCCCAGGGGCCTCTCCTTCCTTCTTCTTGGGCATCATTTGATATGTGAATTTTGTCTTGGGTATTTCAAGCTTCTGGGCTAATATCCACTTATCAGTGACCGCATACCATGTGTGTTCTTTTGTGATTAGGTTACCTCACTTAGGATGATATTTTCCAGTTCCAACCATTTGCCAAAAAATTTCACGAATTCATTGTTTTAATAGTTGAGTAGTATTCCATTGTGTAAATATACCACATTTTCTGTATCCATTCCTCTGTTGAGGGGCATCTGGGTTCTTTGCAGCTTCTGGCAATTAAATAGGGCTGCTATCAAAAAAAAAAAAAAGAAAGAAAGAAAGAAAGAAAGAAAGAAAGAAAGAAAGAAAGAAAGAAAGAAAGAAAGAAAGAAAGAAAAGAAACCCTGAGATTTCACCTCACACCAGTCAGAATGGCTAAGATCAAAATCTCAGGAGACACCAGCTGTTGGCAAGGATATGGAGAAAGAGGAACACTCCTCCACTGCTGGTGGAATTGCAAGCTGGTACAACCACTCTGGAAATCAATCTAGCGGTTCCTCAGAAAACTGGGCATGACACTTCCGGAGGACCCTGTTATACCACTCCTGGGCATATACCCAGAGGATTTCCCAGCATGTAATAAGGACACATGCTCTACTATGTTCATGGCATCTGAGGTCTTAAGGGACTTCTGTGGCTTTGACTGGTCAAGGCACAGATAATAGCAAATTACAGTGGATATCTTCTCGATAAAACCTGTTTAGAAAGAATAGACAAAGTCTATAAAACATGACACTCAAAGTTCTTTAATTCTACCAAAGAACAAAAGTTGTAACCACTTTATAACCTGTATCAAACAGTTAGGTAAAGCAGCAGAGAACCTGCAAAGCAACAAGGTTTAACTGTAACTACATCACTTAAAGAGCTGACTGATGGCTGGGTAAGCAAACAATGATGTATAGGAGAAGAAAGGGAATTCTAAATTACAGTCTTCTAGGAAGCACTTCTCAACTATGTTTTCTTTTCCCCTCTTATCTACCCATATGTAACTAGGTACAGATCTTACAAATATAGTTTGCTGCAAATTTATTCTGTGGGTGGCATTGGCAGGTCAGTTTGCACTGAAGATAGCTGCACTGCCAGCGTTTCCCAGATCAGCAAAGACAGCAAATAGAGTCATAGAAACATAAAGACAGGAAGTTGGACATCTGCCATTGTATTAAAAATCCTCCATAGGGAAAATTTTGTAAATTAGTAAACAGACCTTGGCAACCAACTAAGGACCCTCTCTGTCTCTCTATGTTTGAAAGCCCTTCCCCATAAAGTCTCTGTCTTGGACTTAATGGCATGTGTGCTGTTTTGATCATAGAATTTTTATGTGCACAATGTAGAAATTTTAGAACTACCTAAAAATATAAAGAGAAGAGAAAATATTATCTATTGATAGCACATATTCTCTATTAGCATGTAAAATCACCCAGTTTTCTTATTTAACTGTGTGTGTATGTATTTTTGTGTGTATTTGTGTGTTTGTTTATGTTTGTTCCTTTGTTTGTTTTTGTAATACTGGTTGGTGATTGAAATCATGGCTTCATGAAAACTATCCACAGCCCCTATATTTTTTTTTTGTCTTTTAAGACCGGATCTCAAAGCTCCCTATGATAGTCTTTAATTCTTACTTTACTGAAGCAGTTTTGAATTTGATTCTTTTACCTCAGCCTTCAAATTATTTAGGACAACAGACCTGTGCCATCAGGTCTGCCCATCTGTGGGTATATTATATCTACCTGCCAAATAGTTGTACATTTACCCCAGACATGTGTGCTCAACAATTATGAGTTATTGTCTCAGTTTGTGGTATCATGTATGCATTTCTTCCTCTTAAACAGGCCTTAAATCAAATCAGAAATTGGTTTATTATCCCCATATTGTCCACAACACTATCACACTTATCACCATATTTTGCTGCATGATCATTATTACAGTTCAAAGGAATTTCAAATGGATAAAGCTATTAACGACTTTCCCCTGCAGCATCTTGCTTAGCACCTTCTGGTACTATGAAAGTCAGCCATTAGAAAGGAAGCTTCTTGGTCAGTACTAACTTGATTTATCCATATAATTTGACCCACGAACACACAGTCTTCATTGTCTAATCTTCCCATTCTAGTGGACAACCAGTAACAGTGGCAATAGGGTATACTGTTTAGGTATCTCTGGAACATCTATGACCAAAAAGTAGAAGGGAGTTATGCTACACCTAGCAACAGGATTGTTATTTGGTGTCCTATGGCTTCTAGAGTCAGAATTATTCCTTTCATTGGACAATTCCAATTAAATCCTTCATATCTTATAGATTTCCATATGGCTTTGTTAAATATCAGTGTTAGTTATTTCCCCATGCCCTCCTATGCTGACTCACTTAACCCTCTCTCCACTTAAACTTCTCCTTGTTATTTTAAATTATATGTGTGTGTACTTGTGTGTTTTTGCCTGTGAGTAGTCACCATGGAGGACAGAAGAGGATATCAAGTTCCCTAGAGCTGGAGTTATAGAACTGCAAGCTGCCCAAAGTGTATTCTGGGTCTGAGACCTCTGCAAGAGCACTAGGAAGGCTACTACTCAAGACCTAATATGTAATATATTTCTAAATACAAAAAGTAACTATTGTTTGGGTTTTATTTTTAAAAAATATTATAGACAATATGGTATGAGATAAGAGAATAGCTGAGAACAGGAAAATCATTTTGGAGGATTCTAAAAACTAAAGCAATGCCCTCCAAATATTTGACAATGAGACTCAATACATCCATATGTCTGCTCATTTTGAAAGACACAGAGAGCTAGAGAAAGCATGGGAGCATGGAATAATAAGATTGCACACTATAAATTGCATATTTCCATTTGCAACCATGGTGCTTTTCTTGCTTGAATAGCAACTTATTAATTTAGGGAACTAAGATTTATTTACTTGGTGATAGGTGATAATGTTTACCAGTTTAAAATTTATTAATATACTATATTTTCTATTAAAATCAAACTATGTCTTTGCAATTATAAAAACAAGAATTTGAGATATATGACAGAAAAAAATATATAAGAAGTATCAAGAAAACTCTATTACTATAAAGAGACTTAACCTACCAGATACTGAAACATATTTTAAAACCATTGTATTATTTGAATATGTATGAGATTGACAAAAAAAAACAGAAAAAGTGCATAGATAAAACAAAGGACAGAGTCTAGATATTCCATAAATAAATTCAAATGAAAAAATGAAAGAAAATATTTTTTAAATATAAAATAAAATGGTTACAGCTGATACACAAAATGTCTTCAAATTATTAGTAATTTATCACAGAAATTATGCAATTTATGTTTAACAAAGGATGTAAATTCCCTTCATAAAAATTTTTAGATGAGAAATATATAAAATTAATTAGTAGTGATATTATTTTGACACTGATCATTTTGGAAGCTACCTTCACAGTGAGTATAGACATGTTAGTATGTAGACCCTTGACACATTTCCATCACTTGCTGGAAGTCACTTCACTGATCTAAATGGGTGCTTGTGCACAGAGTCTCATTAAGAGTTCTGAAGTTTCTCTAGGAGGACCAGCAGTCTCAACTAACCTGGACCACTGAGATCTCTCAGACACTGAGCCTCCAACCAGGCAGCATACATCAGCTGCTCCAAGGCCCCCAACATAAATACAGCAGGAGACTACCTGGCCTGGCCTCAGTGAGAGAAGAGGCACCTAACCCTCAAGAGACTTGAGGACCCAGGGAGTGGGGAGGTCTGGTGGGGTATGGGGGGCATTCTCTTCAAGATAGGGAGGAGGAATTGGATGGGCAAAATGGGAGGGGGATAATGACTGGACTGTATAAAAAAGATTAAAGTTAAAAACAAAGAAACAAACAAAACCCCAAAAAGATGAACAGGCCAAGTGACACCAAGTTTCAACAAAATGTCCTTTTTCCTAATGGTGAAAGTGGCTGTGAACTGCTACAAAGGTGTGTGAGAAAACAAGGAGACAAATAAAAGAGCTTTCTCAGAGGAACATCATTCAGTGAGGTTGTCTACTTTAGAACTGAGTAGAAGCTAACAGTTTAAATTCCTTCTAGGTTCCTGAGAGAAGTATATATCTGAATATGCCAAGACAGAAACTATTTGTTTCATAATGAAATTTAAGTGTGAATTAAAACATGATTCAGGGGTCCCCCTCTCCCTCAGCTTCTTTCCTCTTTTCCCTAATTCAACCACAGGGGTTACCAGCTTCTGTTCATTAGTTGGGTGTAAATATCTGCATTTGACTCTTACAGCTGTATGTTGGGCCTTTTGGAGAGCAGTCATGATAGGCCCCCTTTTTGTGTGAGCACTCCATAGCCTCAGCGAAAGTGTCAGGACATGGAGCCTCACCTTGGGCTGGATCCCACTTTGGGCAGGTCACTATATCTCCTTTCCCTCAGTCTTTTCTCCATTTTTGTTCCTGCAGTTCTTTCAGACAGGAACAATTTTGCATCCGAGCTTTTGACTGTGGGATGGTAATCCCATCCCTCCACTTGATGTCCTGTCTTTCTACTGGAGGTGGACTCTAACATTTCCCTCTCCTCACTGTTGTGCATCTCATCGAAGGTCTCTCCCTTTGTGTCCTGAGGGTCTCTCAACTCCGAGGTCTCTGATACATTCTAGAGGTTCCCCCACCCCCACCTCCTATCTCTGAAGGTTGACTGTTTCCATTCTTTCTGCTGGCCCTCAGGGCTTCAGTCCTGTTTCATCCCACCCACAACCTGATCATGATCCCCTTTCCCCTCCCAGTCCCCTTTCTTACCCAGGTCCCTCCCTCCCTCTGCCCTTCCACCCCCATGATTGCTTTCTTCTCCCTCCCAAGTGGATTGAGTCATCCTCACTTGGTCCATTCAGCTAGTTAACCTTTATGAGTTCTGTGGATTGTGTCCTAGGTATTCTGAACATTATTGGTTAATATCCACTTATTAGTGAATACATACCATGCATGTCCTTAATGGTCTTAGATACCTCACTAACAATGATATTTTCTGGTTCCATCCATCTATTTGCAAAACTCATAATGCCCTCTTTCTTAATATTCGAGTGCTACTACATTGTGTAAATGAACCACATTTTCTGTGTTCATTCTTCTATTTTGGGACATCTGGGTTGTTTCCAGCTTTTGGCTATCATGAATTAGGCTACTATGAACATAGTGGAACATGTGCCCCTGTGGCATGGTGGTGCAACTTTTGAGCGTATGCCAAAGAGAGGTAAAGCTGGGTCTTCAGCTAGATCTATTTCTAATTTTCTGAGGAATCTCCAGATTGATTTCCAGAATGGCTGTACCAGTTTGCAATCCCACCAGCAAAGCAGAAGTGTTCCTCTTTCTCCACATCCTCGCCAGCATGTACTGTCACCAGAGTTTTTGATCTTAGGCATTTTGATCAGTAAAAGGTGGACTCTCAGGGTCCTTTTGATTTGCATTTCCTTGATGGCTAAAGTCTTGGAACATTTCTTAAATACTTCTCAACCACTGGAGATTAGATTCCTCTGTGGTGAATTCTGGTTAGTTCTATACACCATTTTTTTAAATTGGATGTTTTATTTATTTTACATTTCAAATATTATCCCCTTTCTTGGTTTCCCCTCTGCTTCTTGAGTTCCTTTATGTGCGTTAGAACTGTTTTTCAGTTTGACTTCCAGGTGTTTTTCTTTCTGTCAGTGACCTATGTGCTAGAAATCTGTTGTGATTTTATCTAACTGGTTCTGCCATAATGAAGTGGAGGTTGCTCAATTGCTTAGCAGGAAGTCCCTGTGAATTTGAAACTCACTTCCCAGACTGATAGGAGCCACTTTCTCAGTCTTAGGTCAGAGTCTCTCATTGCCAGACTTCAACTGGGAAAGTAGATGCTAGAAAACTGTTTCAAAGTTTTTCTTCTATGATTTTCAAAGTATGGTATGGGATGTGGAACAGTCATCGGGTAGACCAGGAGGAGTATGAAGTCTGGACTGTAAAAAAATTTAAGGATAAAAGATAAAATAAAATATGATTCAGGAAGATTATAACCTAAAAAAAGAGTTCTCCTCAGTGGCTTAGGTATTGCAGAGGCTCTTTGTCAATCATATACAATAAAGATTAATTGTCTTTCTCTGTCACGATAACTAACTTCTGACATTATACTCCCAAAGCAGGCATCCTGATGTTGTTACAACAGTTGTCAAAAAGGAAATTGTATATTTAACCAAGGTAGGTAATTGTTTTGTGAACTTTATAGGCACACTTTTTTTAAATCCCAGCAGTAGTAGATCATGGGCATTCAGAGTAGAGAAAGAACGTTCAGTGTATACCATTATTAGATCTTTCATCCAACTTCAGCCTTTTATTTCCCTCCCTATGTATAAATCTTTAGACATGGGGTAAAAATCTATGGCACTACACAGCCTGGTGTGATTTTGATCTTCCACCAATTTTCTCACTGTTATACTGGTAAAAGTGTAAGATGAACTCAAGTAAAAAAGTTCTATTTAGTAAACCTTCAATGAGTTAGTTTGAATCAGATATGCGTGTTATATTACAATGCCACTGGTGTGAATCAAACATCAATAGATACTGACTGAATGAACAAATATTCCATGCTGAGGGGAGGGAAATAAAAACATGAGACATAATCCACTCGCCTAAATACCTGGGATATGTCAAGTTATTAATTTTTTCAGATATTTTAAGTAAAACATTTTGTCAGTCACTTATCAATTCTATGAACACACAACAGTGAATAATTTAAGTGAGAAAGTTTACATCATACGAATAATTTTCTAGCATGCCCTAAAGATATTTCTAGCATGTTCTAGAAGACAATTATTCATGGTTCCAGTTTTTTGGATTTCACTCACTTAATACATATATTTACTTGTACTGTGAACCAGTGAACTGTGTAAACATAATAGGGAAAAGAACAAAAATCTAAACTGGTCATGTAAGACAACTTGGTGGGGGTAACAGACCACGTGCATGACTAGAAGAAAACATCCCCTTAAGTGTAGTGAATTCATCAAGTGATATTTCATTAGGGAGATTTTTTTTTCTTTGAGTGTGAAGGTCTATTAGAGATAACTTCTTGGTTAGGACTGGGATCCTGTGTCCACTTTTGCCTCTCAGTGATAGGACTGTGTCCTGCTTGAAGCTGTACATGTTGTCACAGTTTCTATGTGTTTATATGTGCATCAGTTGTGTCTGAAAGACACTGTTTCCTTGGTGCCATGCCTCCCCTCTAGGCTTTACAATCTCTCTGCCTCCCCTTCCTCATAGTTCCCTGAGCCCTGAGTAGAAGGGCTTGAGGAAATGGAAATAAAATATAGTCATGAATGTATGGAAGGATGAGGGACTGGAATTAGAAGATTGAATGGAGGAGAGTGAGAAAGGAAGAAATATGTTGAGGGATACCTAACCTGAGGGCTACTTGAGGGGTTGCAGGAAAATATAATACAGTAGAAGATTATATATGAATGTAAATATGTAAATAATATATGTATTTATTTATAAAGATATATAGTTTTAGGAACATATGAGCTCACAAAGACTGTGAGAGTACTCACAGGGTCTGCACAAGATAGAGCCAGACAGGACCTGAACACTGAGAGAAAAGTGAACATGGGCTCCTATTCTTAACCAAGAAGCTATCGCCAATTGACATTCACATATAGTAGAAAAGTTAGTTCCTCTTCCCAATGAAATTTCACTTGATATATTAATCACACTTAAGAAGATAGCTTTGTCTTGTCATACACACACACACACACATGTACACACACATGCATATATATACACAAACATAAACATATATCCACATATACCTATACATATACATATTTATAAATTTATATATATGATATATATATATATATATATATATATATATATATATATATATGAAGGTAATGAAGGTGATCTAAATAAAATTGCCAAATAACACAGGAGACAGAGCCCCAACTGAACTTTTTCATCACTAAACATAGCCTCCAAGCCCAGAAATCAGTTATATCTAATTGAATTGTTGGACAAAGGGGTCTATAGGCATCCCCAGATAACCTAGGCTCTTGCCAAGGCAATTGGTTTCTCTCAAAAAATTAATGGGGAAGCCATATAGCTAAAATCAGTACCTACAAAACTAACTGAACATGGGTAAATCAAGCTGGTGCCTAGCTAGAGGCACTGACTGGTGATCATATTACCTGAAAGTACTCT
This sequence comes from Tokudaia tokunoshimensis, assembly GCA_036184795.1. Taxonomy (NCBI): domain Eukaryota; kingdom Metazoa; phylum Chordata; class Mammalia; order Rodentia; family Muridae; genus Tokudaia; species Tokudaia tokunoshimensis. The sequence goes on along the minus strand of BTHU01000023.1, from coordinate 126,648,114 downwards.
AAATGCTACCAAAAAAGAAAGGTAAATACCAACCCAAATTAAAAAACAAATAAACAAACAAAATCCCCATTTGATCTACAGTGGTGACCTGCCTGTAAGACATGATGGTGCAATAGTGACCTAGAACTTGTGGAAGTAATCAACCATTATTTGATTAGATTTAAAATCTACTCTATAAGATAGGACCCATGCCCAACACAACTCATGTGGACAAGTACCTAAGACTAGATAGGTTATGATCTTAGGAGAAAACAAATATTACTGCTTTTCTAAAAGAATGCAGCAGTACAATAACTCCTAAAAGCATTCTGCTATATTTATAAATGTTTTTTTTTTCTTTTAAGCTACCATTGCAGAAGCTTCCTTCTGCAGTAGATGGCAATAAATGCATCGACCTACAATGTCCAAAAAAGTGAAAGATCTCAGAACACTTATTCCTTAAATGGGTTGTCTCCATCAAATCCCTCCCTTTGGGGCTCAGGGAACTCTGCAAAAGAGGAGGAAGAAAAAGTATAAAAGCCAGAGAAAATGGAAGACGTCAAAGAAACAAGGCCCTTTACACCTAAGAGGACTGACACACATGTTAACTCACAGAGACTGTGGCGTCAAATACAAGGCCTGCAAAGGTCAAAGTCAGAAGTCTTTCTAGTGCTGAGTGGGTATGTGGACACAAGCCTTAACCCTAGCCATAACCCAAAATCTATCTCCAATGGACAACCACTCAGAAAGGAAAAATTATTTTCTCCAACAGAGTCTCAGTGGGTATACAAATCACAACTAAGGCCAGGAGTCAAAGCCAACGCCATGAGATATTTTTGGAGCTTCTTTGTCTCATAAAGTTTTATTTGGGCATTTTTCCCTTAGCAGTCTTTGGCTTATAAATTTTGCTTTCCAATTTTGTGTTTTCATGGTATTTCTGTTTGTGCAAGTATGTGTGTGTGTGTGTGTGTCTGTGTGTGTGCATGCATCTGTATGTGTTCTTATGCTTTTTCTTTGGCTCCCCCTTTCCTGTTTGTTTTGTCTTATTCTGTTTTGATTTTTTTTTGTTGTTGTTTCAAGCTGTTTTTCTTTTTTTTATTATTTATTTTATTTTATTTTTTTAATTTACATTCCAAATTATTTCCCCTTTCCCGTTTCCTCCCTCCCCGAAAGTCCCATAAGCCCCCTTCCCTCCCTCTTTTCTCCATTCAACCCCCTCTCATTACTCTGTCCTGGCGTTCCCCTACATCCAGTCTTTCCAGGACCAGGGGTCTATTGACCCAGAATCTCGGAATACCCTAGACACAATCCGCATATCAATAGATTTCTAAGAAGATGGAAGGAGAGACCCCTTCTTTAGAAAAACGGTCAAGCTGTTTTTCTAAAGAAAGAGGAGAAAGAGAGAGGATTAGAGTGGGTGAAGTTATGGGGAGTTGTAATATAAAGACTATGATCAGAATACATTGTATGAAAAAAGTCTATTTTTTAGTTAACAATGGAAAAAGATACAAATTTATCCTTCACACTTCTGAACGGTAGAAAATCTATGGTCAAGGCAATGGTGAATTAGAGACTTATGAAAGCCTACTCCTTGGCTCATAATTGGCTTTGTGTCACTGTATCCTTACATGTCATAAGGCACAAACAAGCTTTTCTATTTTATAATGACTTAAACATAACCCACTGGAGTTTCTTTCATACCTGTAGCACATAACAAGATAATCTTGATGTTAGCAGCATTTTTGTATCAAATTGGTAAATACAGTTGCCCATGTATATTTTATTTTTCTGCAATATCTCTTTTATATTTTATCAGCACCTTAAGAGTCCTTTATCCCATCAGTAACTTATACATACTCATTACATATAATTATAGATTATTATATTATCTGTGAACAAATGGGGAAAATAATCATCAAAATGTCAATTATGTTGATTATAAGGCCTGTGGTCAGTTTTACCTTCCTCATAACATTACAGAATTTTAAAAATTATTTCGTATCTGGCTTGTGTTTTAAATGCCTTAAAGTAAATGTTATTTTTACTTACAAAATGCAAAAAGAAGAGGAAGAGAAAGAGGATAAGGGGGAAGAAGAAGATAGTTATGAAGAGATATAGGTGAAGAAATCTCTAGACTAGGGAAAAGCTTCTGCCATAATGAGAGAATTTGTGATTATCTACGAGCAACACGATGGAAGTAGCGATCAGGTGACAAGAGGCCAGAAAATATTGAACTCTTCTCCTATATATCCAGAAATTTATTGGAGGGTTAAAAGAGGGGTGATGTTTCATTTCAAATTTAAAAACTCACATGTCTATTTACACTTGACTAGTTTTATTGAGATGTAATTAGCAAACTTGTGTATATATTTATAACAATGATTATGTAATCTCAGATACTTAATGATGAGTTACTCAGATCAGGGCTAAGACAAATTCAAAACTAGTTTAAGTAACCAAGCAAAACTTTGCTTCAAAATAAACTGAAAATGGGTGGTTGTAGGTAGGTAGGTGGCTCAATGTTAGAGCCTTAGTCAAGCATGCACTAGACCCTAGGATTAATGACCACTATCATAGATAAAAACTACATGATATTTGGAGAGACACACATACACATTCTGATGGTTTGTATATGCTCAGCACAGGGAGTGGCACTATTAGAAGGTGTGGCCATGTTGGGATAGGTGTGGCCTTGTTGGAGTAGGCATGGCACTGTGGGTGTGGGCTTTAAGACCCTCATCCTAGCTGCCTGGAAGTTTAGGCATAGTCCCCTTAGACACATGTTTGGACAAACCTATGGGGGCCAGGGAGTGGAATGTGATGGTTTATATATGCTTGTCCCATGGAGTGGCACTACCAGAAAATGTGGCCCTGTTGGAGTAGGTGTGTCACTGTGTTTGTGGGCTTAAAACCCTCATCCTAGATGCCTGGAATCCAGTATTCTGCTAGCAGCCTTCAGTTGAAAATGTAGAACTCTCAATTCCTCCTGCAGTATGCCTGCCTGGATGCTGCCATACTCCTGCCTTGATGATACTGGACTGAACCTCTGAACCTATAGGCCAGTCCCAATTAAATGTTGTCCTTATGAGAGTTGCCTTGGTCATGATATCAGTTCACAGCAGTACAACCTTAACTAAGACATGTATATACATTATAAATTCTACAACCAAGCTAATATATCCACCTCCTCACAAAGTTACCTTTTTGCTGGCTATAATATCTCTAAAATTCATTAATAGTTAACAGTGAAAATGGTATACCTTCTGAGATGTATCTCATTTCCATCCATAGTCTACCTGCAGGCAGCCACCATTATTCTTTCTCTTTTGAATTAATTATGTTATAGGACGAACCTTTAAGTGAGATCATACAGTATATCATTTTTGATCCTGTTGTATTTCATCCTCTCTTTTAAAGCTCAATAATAAACCAATTTATGTATTACTGTTGAATAAAAATGTACTCTTCAGGCTTATATATTTGGGTATGTTGGTGCTACCTGATGTGTTCTCCAACCCTTGCTGTCTTTCATATTCCTGATAATAGCCATTTTGGGTGCCTGTCTGTAGATGATATGATCTTATATAAAACAAGCACTGAAGACACCAGGTAACAAAATTAAGAACTAATAAATGAATTCAGTAAAACTATATGATAAAGATTCATGAAACAAAATTGAGTGTTTCTATTATGGTTTGTAGATACTTGGCCCAGGGAGTGGCACTACTAGAAGGTGTGGCCTTGTTGGACTAGGTGTGTCACTGTAGGTATGGGCTTTATGTCCCTCATCCTAGCTGCCTGGATGCCAGTTTTCCATTAGCAGTCTTCAGATGAAGATGTAGATCTCTCAGCTCTTCCTGTGTCATGCCTGCCATGGTCCTACCTTGATGATGATGAACTGAACCTCTGAATCTCTAAGCCAGCCCAATTAAATGTTGTCCTTCATAAGACTTGCCTTGGTCATGGTGTCTGCTCACAGTAGTAGAACTTTAATTAAGAAGTTGGTACCAGGGACTGGGATATTGCTGTGATAGGCTTGACCATGCTTTTGTTTGAAGGAATGTGGATTTGGGGACTTTTGAAAACTGTGGAATGCCTTAAATGGGCTTAATGGCTATCCTAATAGGAATATAGAAGACTTTGTTGCTGAGTATTATTTGAATTGTGCAGACCTGGCCCAAGAGGTTTCAGTGGAAAAGAATTTCAGAATGTGGCCTAGAGACTGTTTTTGTGGTATTTTGATAAAGAATGTTGCTGCTTTTTGCTATTGTCTGAAGAGTCTACCTGAGTCTAAGGTAAAGGGATTTATATTAATTGCACTGATAAAGGAAGTCTCAGAAAACCCCAGCAGAGACCTTGTTCTCTGGTTAAATCTTGGGAAGAGTGTTTTGAACAAACATAGCAACCTTAGAAAGGAAAAATGGTTCAGGTATTAAAAGAGCACCAGAAAGTGAAATAGAACTGAATCCTGTGTTCTAGGAGATAAAATATTAAGGGAGTGGGGACAAGATCCTACACAGCTAAATTTAGGTTCAGGCATGGTGCTACATACCTTTAATCCAGGAGACAGGCATGCAGTTCTCTGAGTTCAAAGTCAATCTACAGAGCAAGATCCAGGACAGCCAAGCTTAGGCAGTGAATGAGTTGGAAAACAGAAAGCCAGAGACACACGGCTGTAGTTGCCAAAGTTCTGCTGCTTGCTGGGACTGGAGCATGCCCCCTTGTTCTCTGGCTTTATAATCAAGAATAGAAGGAAACTACTAGGACAATGGATGCTGGTTATCTGGAGCTAAGAAGATAGCAGTGATTAAAAAGAGACCATTATCACTGAGGAAGTGATATCTTCGGGGAAGTGTTTTCTGAGAGCACAAAGAAGCTGTGTCCCAGAGATAGCCAAGGTTGTACCTTGTGCGGCAGATGTCCTTGGTAATGTGTAAGAGTTACCCTTGTGGTACTGGTTTTTAAAGTATGAAGGGGTCATGGAGAGCAGCTGAGGCTTGGCACTGAGAGAGGCCGTGGAATGCCATTGGTGAAGGCACAGCCTCAGTTGCAGTTGATGGCCCAGAACTGAAGGGGTCATACAAAGGATTTGAAGCTTGGCACTATGAAGAGAGCCTATGAGAAGCTATTGGTGAAGCCTAGTTGTAAGGGAAGACCCCAGTATATTGGAGATGCCAGTATCATGGGATGATCACCAAGAACAGCAGCAGCAGTGGAGTGGATCAACCTGATCTTAGAGTGAGTGCTACAGAGGGCAGAGCTGGAGAAGTGATGCCAGCCTTTTGAAGGAGCCCAGAAGATCATATGTGGATCCCTGACATTGAAACAAGATGCAGTAACATTGAAGTTGCCTTGGAGACCCAAGATAGTTCAGATGCCAGAGCAGTGTGCTATCTGCTGAGGAAAGCTGCTAACAGGGATTGGGACTAGCCCTGGAAAAAGAGGTTCGTTGCAGTCAACAAAGATGAAAAAGAGTTGGAGACCTGAAGACTACCTTGACATCAGACATGGAGATGGAGAGTTTGCAGTCTGTCCTGGTGGTTTCCTTTCTTGCTCTGGGGATTACAATTAAGTGATTGGATGAATCACAGAAGAGACATTGATTTCTGGACTTTTAACATTGTTGAGATTGCTATAGACTATGGACACTTTTGAAGTTTGTATTAGTCAGGGTTCTCTAGAGTCACAGAACGTATGGGTAGTCTCTATATCATTAGGGAATTTGTTGATGACTTACAGCTTGTAATTCAACTCCCCAACAATAGTCAGCAGTACTTGTGGATGGAAGTCCAAGGATCTAGCAGTTGCTCAGTCCCACGAGGCAGGCCAGGAAAAGTCAGTGTAAGTCTTCCTTCTTCCAATGTCCTTATATAGGTCTCCAGCAGAGGGTGTGGCCCAGATTAATGGTGTGTGCCACCGTGCCTTTAATCCCAGATGACCTTGAACTCAGAGATCTCCTAATCTTAATCTTCTGGAATTCATAGTCACTATGCATCAAGATCTCCAGGTCAGAAACTTGTATCTCTGAGTCTCTAGATTAGGATTATAGGTGGGCCTTCCAATTCTTGATTAGTTCATTCCAGATTTAGTCAAGTTGACAACCAGGAATAGCCATTACAAAGTTGGACTAAATGTGTTTTGCATTATGCTATGTTTAGGTATGGTCACCATAGACTCATTTGTTTGAACAAGTCTATGGGGGCCAGGGAGTGGAATGTGATGGTTTGTATATTCTAGGCCCAAGGAGTGGCACTATTAGAAGGTGTGGTCTTTTTGGAGTAGGTATGTCAGTGTGGGTGTGGACTTTACGTCCCTCACCCTAGCTGCCTGGAAGCCAGTCTTCCATTAGAAGCTTTCAGATGAAGATGTAGAACTCTTAGCTCTGCCTGTATCATGCGTGCTTTGATGCTGCCATGCTCCTACCTTGATGATGATGGACTGAACCTATGAACTTCTAAGTCAGCCCAGTTAAATGTTGTCCTTTATAAGACTTGCCTTGGTCACGGTGTCTCTTCAAAGCAGTAAAGTCCTAACTAAGACAGTTTCTATACACAATGAATTAACTATCCAGATACATATGAAATTAATCCCATTCTAATACTATAGCATATAAAGTAACTAGGAATAAATTTAGCCAAGAAAATGATTAATTCATACATTGAAACCTAAAAACACATAGATGAAGAAGATTGAAGAAGACAGTAATAAATGGAAATGCATGCATATCCTTGATAAGAGAAGAAGTAAATGAGATACAGAACTCAAGTGGTTTTTCAATTAGGATCTATGTGTTCAAACTTGGGTGAGTTTGATGGTGATGTAATACAAATTTTCATGTAATTGTTCTTCTTTTCTGCAGTAAACACAGATATTATCTTTTGAGAGAGAAACAAAAATGATCTATAATAATTTAGTAAGGTAAGAAAGAATAATTCATGAAATTTTATCCAGTTGCTAGACAATGTGGAAAATTTAAAGGAATTCTCATGTGGTTGCTGTATACATGGTGCAGGTAATGCACAGGGAGGAGACATAGTCGACTATAGGCTCACATTTCAAGTGTATGGCTGACTGTGTGAATTGGACATATTATTAATACTTAATGTTTCTAGGATGCATCTTTCTTTTCCATGGCAACAGGGCTATTTTGAAGCCTACATGATATTAATAAAATCTTTTCGTTTTGAATGCCAAGATCCTTGAGAAAACTAAATAAAATTTCAGTCATTATTTAATTGTTCGATGATTTTTGTGTGAATGTACTAATTGAATCCCTATTAAGAAGGAAAAAACTAGCTGCATTCCCAGACTTTTTGCATAAGACTAGGTGATTCACCCCTTAGTTTACTACTTGCCATTTCTAGTTGAGCACAGGTCTGAAAGGACCAAACCTATGTGTTAGTTGTGTGTTCCATAGGTTCAAGTGACCAGTGAAGGCAGTGTGTTTGTTCAGTATTTGTTCAGAAATACCTATCCCTAAGTAAATGTAACTAATTCTAGGTTTGACATTCATTTCTACAACATACCTAAAACCTATCCTCTGAACCCTCTGATTTAAGTAAGAAATACATTGTTGTTGCTCTCTATTTGTCTAACTCTATTAATTATAAACTCAGATAGTCAGTAATGGAACCATATACAGGGCCCTCATCCTTAACGATGTCTGTAGAGACAAGGTTAGAGATCATTTTCAACAACCAATTGTCTTTCAAAACACCAATCTTCAATGCTATTGTATTGTTCTCACTGGGCTACAGCTAGATCCATCATCATTGCTAGAATGAAATGATGGTCTTCACCATTTTATTGATGTTCTTTCTTTTATTGATGTTCCGTCCTTCTTTCCTTCAGTATATGTTTGCTGAAATTTACACCCAACCAATGGACAGAATCTGGGGAACCCTTGTGGTTGAATTAGGGCAAAGCTATAAGAAGCTGAGGAGGAGGGCAACCCCATAGGAAAACCAGCACTCTCAACTAACCTGGACCCCTGGAATGTCACAGACACTGAGCCACCAACTAGACAGCATATACCAAGTATTAGTCAGGGTTCTCTAGAGTCACAGAATGTATGGGTAGTCTCTATATAGTTAGGGAGTTAGTCAATGACTTACAGCTTGTAGTCCAACTCCCCAACAATAGTCACCAGTACTTGTGGATGGAAGTCCAGGGATCTAGCAGTTGCTCCATCCCATGAGGTAGGCCAGGAAAAGCCAGAGTGAAATCTTCCTTCTATCAATGTCCTTATATAGGTCTCCAGCAGAGGGTGTGGCCTAGATTAAAGGCGTGTGCCACCATGCCTTTAATCCCAGATGACCTTGAACTCAGAGATCCCCTAATCTTAATCTTCTGGAATTCAGAGTCACTATGCATCAAGATCTCCAGGTCAGAAACTTGTATCTCTGAGCCTCCAGATTAGGATTATAGGTGAGCCTCCAATTCTTGTTTAGTTCATTCCAGATTTAGTCAAGTTGACAACCAGGAATAGCCACTACAATCCACCCCTTGTCAACTTGATGCAAATAATATCTCATGTCCACATGAAACTATAGCAAGGTCATGAATACGCCTAATATGATATAACTCTTCCTCATATAATCGCAAACGCATTTGTAAATTTACAACAGGGTAATGTCCCTTGGAATCATTAAGTATCTCAATACCAATTGATGTTAAAGAAATTGGAAGAAAGACAAATGTATCCTTAACAAAATAAGACAGAAGAAATCATATTACTTATAATCCTCGTTTCTGCAACTGGTTACGTGGTCTTAGCTGGTATTTATAACTACCTTCCTCTGCTACCCATTCTGTATTTCCTTCACCTTTGGCAAGCACCTCAGCAGGTCTTGGCTCTTTTCCTGGAGGATTGACCCATACCTTCATTCCTGATGGGTCTGTGTCCTTTGTCATCCTGCTTGGATTAGGCTGTTGTAGTTTCCCATTGACTTTAATCACAGGACATGGTAGTACCAAGAGATGCCCTACGGGATCTCCCACACTCCAGACATAATCCTCCTTACCTCCATTGTGGAGAGGCAATCCAATTTTGCCATGGTAATCTGGATCTATCACCCCTCCTAACACTGTTATTCCTTTCTTAGCCCGTTGGTTCAAAGGCATTAGAAGCCCAAAATGGCCAGGGGGAAGTCTGAGATTCCAGTTCAATGGAATGTTTGTTGTGGCTCCTAGTAGGAGTACTCTCCCCTCTGGAACCAAAACTTCTAGGCCAGCAGAACCTAAAGTTGTGGGTACAGGAAGCAAAAATTTTCCTAGAGGGTCACTAGGAGTGATAGTGAGTGGAACTATTCCCTTTTCCACCCCTTGATTCCTGGACCCATGGATCCTAGCTATGGGAGAAACTGTACCATATATTGAATGCTGATCCAAAGCATATACTGCCTTCTGAAGAACTCTGCCCCAGCCCTCCACACTGTTGCCACCTAATTGACACTGTAACTGTGTCTTCAAAAGGCCATTCCATCTTTCTATCAGACCAGCTGCTTCAGGATGATGGGGAACATGGTAAGACCAGTGAATTCCATGATCGTGGGCCCACTGTCGCACTTCTCTGGCTGTGAAATGAGTTCTTTGGTCAGAAGCAATACTGGGTGGAATACTATGACAATAGATAAGGCATTCTGTGAGTCCACGGATGGTGGTTTTGGCAGAAGCATTACATGCAGGAAAGGCAAATCCATAACCAGAATAAGTATCTACTCCAGTAAGAACGAAACATTGTCCTTTCCACGGGGGAAGTGGTCCAATGTAGACAACCTGCCACCAGGTTGCTGGCTGATCACCTCGAGGAATGGTGCCATATCTGGGGCTCAATGTTGGTTTCTGCTGTTGGCAGATCTGGCATTCAGCAGCTGCTGTAGCCAGGTCAGCCTTGGTGAGTGGAAGTCCGTGTTGCTGAGCCCAAGCATAACCTCCATCTTGGCCACCATGGCCATTTTGTTCTTGTGCCCATTGGGCAATGACTGGGATGGCTGGGGAAAGAGACTGACTGTCCACAGAACGGGTCATCTTATCTACTTGATTGTTGAACTCTTCCTCAGCTGAAGTCACCTTTTGGTGAGCATTTACATGGGACACAAATATCTTCACATCCTTTGCCCATTTGAAGAGATCTATCCACATACTTCTTCCCCAGATGTCTTTCTCACAAATTTTCCAATTGTGATTTTTCCATGTCCCTGATCATCCAGCCAATCCATTGGCTACAGCCCATGAGTCAGTGAACAATCGTACATTTGGCCATTTCTTCTTCCAAACAAACTGTTATACCATGTGTACTGCCCGAAGTTCTGTCCACTGTGAAGATTTTCCTTCACCTGTATCTTTCAGGGTTGTCCCAGAAAGGGGTTGTAATGTTGCAGCTGTCCACTTCTGGGTTGTGCCTACATAACGTGCAGAGCCATCAGCAAACCAGGTCCTAGTCTTCTCTTCTTCAGTCAGCCGGTCATAGGGAACACCACATGAGGCTATAGGTGCATGCTTGGCAGCAGATGGCATTGTAACAGGAGTAGAAACCATAGGCATCTGAGCAACTTCTTCATGTAACTTGCTTGTTCCTTCAGGACCTGCTTGGTCCCGATCACATATATACCACTGAATCATCTAATTCATCAAGATACTCAAAGACATTAGCTTCTTTAAGCTTGAAATATAGTTTCAACCATGGATGTTCAATATTTTCCAAACTCCCAGGAGGAAGAGAATCTGGAAAGGTTTCAGTAGTTAAAGGTACTGATGAATTACCAAACCAACTCCAGATTTTTAAAATATTCATCCTTATACTTCTGCTCCTCTAGAACCACTCCTGGTACCAACTTCTGTATTAGTCAGGGTTCTCTAGAGTCACAGAATGTATGGGTAGTCTCTATATAGTTAGGGTGTTAGTTGATGTCTTACAGCTTGTAGTCCAACTCCCCAACAATAGTCACCAGTACTTGTGGATGGAAGTCCAAAGATCTAGCAGTTGCTCAGTCCCATGAGGCAGCTGTGGATGGAAGTCCAAGGGTCTAGCAGTTGCTCTGTCCCACGAGGTAGGCCAGGAAAAGCCAGAGTGAAATCTTCCTTCTTCCAATGTCCTTATATAGGTCTCCAGCAGAGGGTGTGGCCCAGATTAATGGCGTGTGCCATCACGCCTTTAATCCCAGATGACCTTGAACTCAGAGATCTCCTAATCTTAATCTTCTGGAATTCATAGTCACTATGCATCAAGATCTCCAGGTCAGAAACTTGTATCTCTGAGCCTCCAGATTAGGATTATAGGTGAGCCTTCCAATTCTTGTTTAGTTCATTCCAGATTTAGTGAAGTTGACAACCAGGAATAGCCACTACACACCAGCTGATATGAGCCCCCCCCCATATATAACAGAGGACTGCCTGGTCTGGACTAAGTCAGAGAAGATGCACCTAACCCTTGAGAGACTTCAGGCACCTGGGAGTGGGGAGGTGTGGTGGGGTAGAGGGTTGGGGGGTGGGAACATCCTCTTGGAGACAGGGGTCGGGGAGGAGGTGTGTGATGTGTAACAGTCAGAGGGTGGACCAGGAGGGGGATAAAATCTTGACTGTAAAAGATTGAAGAATAAATAAATAAATAAATAAATAAATAAATAAATAAATAATCTCTCCTGGGTACTGTACTAGTTCTAGGAACATAGTGTTGTACAAGACTGACATTTTACTTGCTCTGATGAACCTTATGAGTGAAGAATCCAGCAATCCTCAGTGAAATGCACACTCAAGTGTTATAGTGTATGTTGCAAACAAAACTAAGTGCTGCCTTGGATTCTCAGTCTGTAGAGTTGAAACTGAGTTCCTTGGAAAATGACTCTTGCACTGAGATCCCAAGAGTAAGGTAAAGTTAAACCAAGGTACAAGGTAAGGGAAGAAGCATATTTAAGACAAAGTTGACAGTATAGGCAAAGGCCTGAAGATTGCAGGGAGTGTGGTGTTATGTGCCAGAGTTTGAACTCACCTCTTATTTTAAGCCTTTCAAGGATTCTACCTACAGAGAACCTAAAGCTCCCATTTTACAGATTAATAGAGTGGAGAAGAGTCATCAACTGTAGAACATTTGGTTACTAACAGAATTTAAAGACAAAGCTTAGTGCCTCTAATTGCAATGTTCAGTCAAAAATGATTCATAAGGTCATCTCCCCCAAAGCACTTTTGGCAGTACTGGGAGGCATTTGCAGTTGTCATAACGTGAGGGGGTGCACTACTGACATCTAGTGGGCTGAGGCAAGGGATGCTGCTAAGCAGCCTATAATGCAAGGAACATCTGCCCATAACAATTACCTGGCCCAAATTTTCAGCAGTTCTAAGGTGAAAAAGCTCTGAGCTAAGCCTGTGATCCTTGTCCTTGTACAAGTACTTCTCCTTCTCTGGAAGCATCTCAGTCTCTGGTGCATGTGGTTTGCTGGCCTGACAGGTCCAATTAGCTATATATGCCAATTGTACTGCATGGATTGGATTAGATTTAAGCAGGGACCTTGGCTATTTTGCAATTATCTCAATGATCTTCAACAGCTTTATATTATCACTTACTCTCACAGATGTAGAATCTGAGGCTGAATTACATGCCTCAGGTCAAAGAACCTAAAGTAGCAGAGCAGTTGAGTCCAGCTCTTTTTAAATTCAATCTCATGATATTTTTCTTTACTACAAAGGTCCTTCAAAGGATAAATGCTTCCTCTCAGCTCAATGAAATAGACATGGTGAAAACTGGGGGCGCAGGTCTCCAACAGGGCTACAGGGGTGCATTCTTTATTTTTTCAGAAGCTTGAAAATCAGTGTAATATTATTAAGCTTGAATTCTTCCCTTGCTAGGCTCAAAACACATCAGACACACAATCTGCTGTTTGCGTAGAAAATGTGTCAGAAGAAAAAAGGATAGCACCCACATGTGAGCACCTGCTCCCAAAATCCATTTCACTGTTAACCATACAATTGAGTGAGAGAAACATCTGTGCTTGCTATTGCAGATGTAATCATAAAACCCAAATGCAGCAATGAAACAAAGTAGAAGAAGGGCAGAGGATGAGAAAGCAGAGAGATCCACAGCTTTAGTGACAGTAAGGGATGAATCTGGGGCTTGACTCCTGTGCTGAATAGTCTGCGCTTCACCTTTCAAACATGAAACCATCCAGAGGGAACAGCAACATTGTAGGCAGGGAAATTATGCAGGAAGCATAGCATTTCCAACTCAAGCCAGCGACGCTGCTCTGAACAAGCAATAAACAAGGCAGAGGAATTAGAGGAGTTGCAGAGACTGCAAATCAACTGTATATACATACAAACATAAATACATACATACATACATACATATATGCATATAGATATGTGTGTGTGTACACATACATATATGTGTATATATATGTATATGTATACATAGAATATATATTCATATTCTATGTCAGTGGCATTTTAATGTTAAGGAAGTATTAGCATGACAGAAATCGAGAATGTCAAAAATGTCAAAGCTGATGTTCCCTAAGAGATCAACTAGTTCAATTTCCTAGGTTTTATTCTTGAGGAAATAGACTTCCAGAGAGGGATGAAATAGGCTAAGTTCACACAGCTGGCCAATGGCCAATGATTCTGGAAAGTTCCTAAGAGACTCAATTCCAAGCCAAGCTAGTAAGCAGAGGAGCATTCCCTACACTTTCCATACCTGTGAGCATGAGCTATAAGACTGTGACTCTGGAGGCTGAAAACCAGTGTTGATGACCCCATCTCAACAGTGGCCTATGCTGGCTCTTGTGTAAGACAACATCCTAGTGCCCTTTCCCTTCCAGCTGTTGAAGAATAACTTATCTAAAATAGTATGTTTGCAATAACCAAATGGTCCAGACTTTAAACATAACTCTTTCCATCTTTAAGGAAGATGAAAAGCCCAGAATTATATGTGTATTATCATCACTCATTTAACTGATACAGAATGTCAGACTAGGAAAATTTTAGTAACTCTAGATCATACAGTATGAAACAGCAGAACTAAAGTCTAGAGTTAAGTTTCCTGGATTGTAAATATTGCTGGAAATCTTATCAGGTCACAGTGCAAGCTTATGGATTTTCAAGCAGTCTGCTCTTACATCAATGGGAAAGTTAATATCAAGGCACCAGACACTTACTAAGATGATGTTACACCCCACCGCATATTGTCAAAAAGACAGCTAGTTTTTTCTTGTTATCATACAGTGGTAGATCCTGTGTTTTCCCAGTTCTTCCCTGTATACATTTATTGGTTTTGTCACCTAAACCCATAGGGTTCTGGGTTATGAGCATTCCAGAAGTTCCCAGGGGAGACTCAGCATTTTCATGGAGCTGGTCTATATTTGGAAGACCAAAGCCTTCGACATTGTAAAGTATATTCTACTTTGACCTTCAAAAAAACAGTATGCAGAAAATGTTTATAATTCCACTTTCAATCAATTTAGGAATATTTTTATGCCTACCATTTTATCTGTATAATTTTTCCTTGAAATAGTCAATCTTAACATGTTTTTCTATATATTTCTTCAATTTTATCAGAGATATTTTCCATGTATATTTACACAATGGAATACTACTCAATAATTAAAAACAATGAATTCATGAAATTCTTAGGCAAATGGGGAACACGGGGAGGGAAGAGGGCTTATGGGACTTTCGGGGAGGGGGGAACTGGGAAAGGGGAAATCAGTTGGAATGTAAATTAAGAATATAGAAAATAAAATAATAATAATAATTAAAAAACAGTATGCACATTCAAGTTATTCATTTTATAGGAATGTTGCCACAACTTAATAATAAAGATATTATTCTAGATTATCTTAATAATTTAGTTATGTTTAATCTTCACGATCTTTCAGCAGTGCTTTCATTTGACTTTCATAACCTTGCAAGATAAAGGGGTGTTATTATCCTACTTTACAGATGATGAAACTGAGCATCACACATAGCTAGTGACCTGTCTAAGTTTATAGAGAGCTAGTATTCAGCAAAGCTAAGAATGAACTTCAAGCTCCCTAGTGGCTTATATCTAATTGGAAAATCAAACACCATTAACATAATTTTTCTTTAAAATTATGTCTCAAGATGTGCAGATGGGAACTATAATACCATCACCAAAGTCTCCAGATATTTCATTCACTGATTCTTGTTCTCAATTATAGGCATCCCAACATAACTCCCTGAACCACTAGAACAGAAGTAGCTATGTCCATGACCTTTCCAGGGATGTCACTTTATCAGACTGGAAATATAAAAGGATTCTTACAATGATGAAAGGAACATGACACCTTGAAGAGTAATCAATTATGCGAATGGTTTCACTGCCTGTTATACCATGGATTATGCTTTCATTTTTCATATTAATGTTCTTTATGTTTTTCAATTAGTCACAGCAAATTACCTGTCCTTTGCCTTGGCAAGGACAGCTCAATGGGTCTCCATAGAGTATTTTCCAAAATTTGTCTGGCGAATTCTTTCTTGAATTCTCCTTGAGGCATTAACATGTAATTTTTTTTGAATGAACAAATGTTTTCTATTTGACACCATCTTATTCATGTAGGAAATTGCCTACTGAAAAGGGAGTCTGAGAAATTTGCCTTTTTGTGGCAATGGTGCATTACAACTGACAATTTTAGCTTAAATATAAAGAGGATTGAATGCTCAAGAAAATTACAATGCCTTCAATATGTCTTAGTCATTGTAACACAGGCAGATTTTGACATGGAGCAGAGCAAGATTTCTATTTCCTTCTGTTTTCTGTCTTCTCCTGGGGCAGTGCCTACTCTTTTGCACTAAATCTCACTACCCACTAAGTTACCATACCATAACATCTAACTAGTTACTTTAACTAGTCAGCCCCTGCCTCATTCCCAAAGATGTAAGACCTTCTAAGAGAGGAATGTTGTCTTCATCATAACTGAATCTTTAGCTCATAGCACAAAACTTACTAGTTGATGAATGAATGAAGTCATTTGACTCTGAAATCAGGTAAATTGTTCTTACATATACCTTAATCCTACAAATTAAGCTTTTTATCATTCAATAAAAACATTGTGCATTTTGCTTTTGCAGAACTCTGTGTAGAGAAACCACACACTCTTTGTCATTTAAAATTCCACAGTGTAACCAAGCCATGACAAATATTACCTTTCCAAAGACCTTCAAGAAGCCTAGTAGCTTGTTTTGGGACTGTCTTGCTAAGGGCTAACACTGTCTTTTTTATGTATACTAGAGGTCTTACCACAAATAAAATCCCTCAACAGATATGGAGTCCCAACTGGCCATCTTTTGTAAATGAATGAAGATTCCAGTGCTGGGACTGGGTTACATTCAACTGACTTGTGGCTAAAGTTGTCCTATTGAAATTCCAAAATAAGCCAGGCTATTGCCAAGACTGCAGCTTGTTCTCTGTAACAGCAAGTTCCCATCACTGTAGACAATACCTATACAACTCCTTGAACATCAAAAACTCAAACTGGTGCCTACATACAACCTTTACTCCTAAATTCTAGTATTTTTTGTTTTGGGAAAGCAATCAATAAGCTATCAAAAGTGAAATGTCAATACCAACTGACCCACAAAACCTTTGATCTACAATGGTGTGCTGCCTACAAAATATGCTAGGGCAATCAATCAATAGTGGCACATAGCTGATAGGAGTAACCAACCAGTGTATGATTTGACTTAAGGCCTACTCCACAAAATGGAACCCATACCAAACACTACATGGGTGACCAAAATGCTGAGATTAGAATTAGATAATCCAGGGATCTAAAGGAAAACCAAATAATATTGTGTGCAAAAGGAAAATAGTAATAAAATTACTAATGACATCTCTAATACTCATAGATCATTGATGACGGTCTTGCAAGGCCGTCATCAGAGAAGCTTCCTCCTTCAGTAGATGGGAACAATTACAGAGATTCTCAGCCAGCCATTATGCAAAGAGAGAGACTGTGAAGCACACATCTCTAAATGGGATGTTTCCATGAAATCCCTCCCCTCAGAACTCAGGGAACCCCATAGAAATGGAGATGAAAAGAATGTAAGAACCATAGTGTATTGAGGATACCAGGAAAACAAGTCCCTGTAAATCAACTGAGCAAGGCTAGTATCTTTATGGGATTCCTAAGTATGGAAATGGGTAGGTCTCTGATACTTTTTCTTGGGCCCTTCCTCCTATGTTGGTTTACCTTGTCCAACTTCTATGGGATTATTTTTAAATTAGTATATTTTATTCTGTCATGACTTTTATCTCTGAGAAGTCTGTTCTTTTCTAATGAGAGATATAAAGGGAGTGGATCTGGATGCAGGGGTAGGGAGGAAGAACTGGAAGAAGTAGCAGGAGGAGAAACTAATAAGGGTATATTAGATGAGAAAAGAAATTGTTTTCAATAAAAGAGGGAAAATAAGCTACCTTAATCATTACCAAAGTGTTGTCTCAGAGTCTAAGTAAATTATCTCCCCAGGTTGATAAACCTTTTTTGAAAAATTTAACTATGGGGACAAGGAGAGACCAATATTTTTTAAACGTTTCATTCATTTGTTTGTTTGGTTGGCTTGCATGAATTGCAGTAAAACAAAAACTCCAAGGCTCACCTACAATTATATTTCTGCTATTCAGCACAGAGTAATGTACATTTAATTATGCTCAGATTCCTTCCTTTTTTATAACAGGGGGTGGGGAAGGAGTTTTGTGGACTCTGTCTTTGAAGACTTACAATTTATTATGAAGCCAGTAGCTCTATTTTGTAATCCGTCTTTGTAATTAATAACTACTGCTGCACTCTCTGGCTTCTGTCCATTAAAGTGTAAGTATCTGCATCTGACTCAGCTGCCTGTTGGGCCTCTTGGAGGGCAGTCATACCAGGCTCCTCTCTGTAAGCACATCATAGCATCAGTAACAGTGTAAGGCTTTAGAGCCAACCCTCCCCAGAGGTGGATCCCAATTTGGGCCTGTTATTGGACCTCCTTTCCCTCAGTGTCTTATCTAATTCTGTCCCTGCAGTTCTTTCAGACAGGAACAGTTATGGGTCAGAGTTTTTGACTGTAGGATGACAACCCTATCTCTCCACTTGATGCCCTGTCTTTGTACTGGAGATGGATTTTACAAGTTCCCTCTCCCAACTGCTAGACATTTCATTTAAGGTCCCTCCCTATGAGTGCTGAGAGTCTCTCACCTCCCAGGTCTCTGGTACATTCTGGAGGGTCCCCCAACCTGCTATCTCCAGAGGGTACCTATTTCCATTCTTTCTGCTAGGCCTCAGGGCTTCACTCCTATTCACACTAATTTATATACATACATGTATATATTAATGGGGAATATCTGAATATCTTTTTATAACAATACTTTCTACATCTATCCACATTTCTACAGATTATTTTTTTTCTTTATAGATGAGGAAAATTCCCTTGTGTATGTGTACTATATTTTCATTATCCATCCATCTGTTGATGACCATCTAGGTTGGTTGGTTCTGATTCATGGCTATTGTGAATAGAACAGCAATAAACATGGATGTTTGAGTATCACTGGGCCAGGATTTAGAATCCTTTGACCATTTGTTCAACAGTGATACAGACAGGTCATATGGTAGTTGTAGTTTTAATTATTTTTTGTGAAACCTTCATACTTACTTCCATAATGGCAGTACTAGCTTACATTAGTATCCATATTATGTAAGGATTCCTTTCCAAACATCCTAATCAACATCTGTTATCATTAACTGTCTTGGTTATAGCCATCCTGACTATAACAGATAAGATTGAATATCAAAGTAGCTTTATTTTGAACTACTTTTAGAATATTCACTGTAATTTGTTTTGCTTCTTTTCAGAATTGCTAGAGGAAAACATAAGGAATATATTTCAAGATATTTGTGTAGGTAAAAACTTCCTGAATAGGACTCTAATAGCACTGGAAATAGCCTTAGGAATTTACAATAGGACCCCATGAAAATTAATAACATTTGTGTACAGAAAAGCAAACTACCAGACAAATGGATAGACAGTTATACTCAAGACAGAGCACTAGTATATAGAATTTATAAAGATCTACAAAAATTAAACACTAAGAAATGAAAGTGACAAAATAAATGAGCTGTTGAAATAGTTTATCTTTCTTATTTACTTGAGTAATCAAATAAGAACATCTCAGACTCTATATTAACTATTATTGATCCTCAGACCTACTGCACGTTAACTGCAAAAATATTTCCCACCCATAGAATCATATAATATCTCCAGTTGCTTACAGGTAATTATTGGTAAAAATTAAACAGATGTGCACAGAAATGTGAAAGGAGAGAGACTGTACCTATATGTGTACATTTCATCAAGTATCACAACTAGGTAGACATAAATTTTGTATCATTAACTCTGAAGAACACAATTAAAAGTATTAACAATGAGAATTTAAGAGCTGTTAATACAGAAATATCAAAAAAGATTACATTTCTTAATTCCTAGATAAATAAAAATTGCTTTCTGTCAAAATTCTTGCTAGAGAGAAAGTTCAGTAGATTAAGACAAAAGTTATAAAATAAAAAATAAGGAGCCAAATTTCAAATCATACTGTTTGCTGTTTGAAAAGTCTCTCTCCATTCATTCATTCTGACTTTTTTGATGCAGTGTTTCATGTAGTTCACTTTGGCCTAAACTTTGATCTTCATCCTGCTTCTATTTGCTAAGTGCTAACTGACTCATCTTTTAACTGCTCTGATCCATAGTAAACACTTCTTGCTTAGAGTGGCACTCTAGTCTACAATTCCTCAGAGAATGTTTTCAGCATTGTAGAGGTTAATAAGTACCAGTGATCATGTTCATATTATAGGATCCTAGTTCATTAGTCATACTTATTAAACCCGGGGTGGACACAGGAAACAAAATGAACACATTCTTTATTGCTTGAATTTAAATCTGGAATAGAAATTAGAGCATAGTGGCACATGCCTTTAATCCCATCAGAGGCCAGTCTGATCTACATAGTGAGTTTTATGACAGCCAGAGCTACATAGTGAGGTCCTATCTCTAAAATGCCAAATATAATCATCATCATCATCATCATCATCATCATCATCATCATCATCATCGTGTCTTAAATGGAAAGGCTATGAAAATTGAACAGGAATCCTGAGTTTTGTGCTGAGTTGAGTTGACTCTCCTTGCCTTCAGATATCATTGGTTGATAGAGTCCATGAGGGCAATGGGGAGGAAAGACAATGAACAGGGGCAGGGAGGACAGGGTCTCGCACCATTTTCCCACATTGACTGATAATTAAAAGTACATTTATTATTCCTTTGTTTTCATTTTTTGACTTCTAAGTTATTTGCATATGCTAATTGTACTGTCCATTCCACTGTTCTCTGTAAAGATTGAAACATGTGTTGTTGAGAAAAATCACAAGTCTCAGTTAATTACAGTGGGACTCAGAGAATAGATGTACAAGGAGACAAATTGTATAGTGTAGAACTTGAAAATTGAATCAGATTTTCCATGTAAAGTAAATGAACTTGATGAAGATGATGTGGCCTGTATGGAAATCAGGAATCAAGACAAGGAATGGTTGTTAGTAAATAAGTGCATAAAAGAATTTAGGGAGATTAAAGTTAAACTGAGTGCTGGTCAACATTCATAAAGCACCAAATATATGTGAGCTAATAGTCATGATAATGATGAATAATTTTAAATCATGACTACTAAGGGTCATTGCTTTCTAAGAACTCATAGTCTAGTAGATGGGAAACAGACATAATAAAAGGCACAGAAAGAAATGAACTCTGGGGACTTTGTGGTTGTACAGTGGTGAGGATGTATATGAAGAAAGGCTTTACAGTCTTATTATGGGACATTCAGGATTTGGATTGCAGGCATTCATCAAACACTTTTGGGCACAAGCATTAAGCCTTGCAGCAATACGGTGGGTCCAGAGAATTTACAGGAACTGAGCATTAGTAAACCAAGAGGAAACAGTAATAAAAGAAAGTAGTTAGGAGATATGAGTCAAGTTCCAAAAGACTTGGAACCTGCTTTAAAGCAATCTGGATTTAAATGTAAAATGAATTTAAAATTTTCAAGTAGAGATGGTTTTGGTGATGAAAGTTGGAGTGGGTTGGGGAAAGTTCCAGACGTGGGAATACTAAGTAGCTGCTTCTAAGAGTATCAGATTTTAGAGGGTTCAACACAGTTTGCAGAAACAGTGATGAACCAGGATCTCTGAGAGCACTGCAGTATTTGATTCATGATTAATAGATATTTTTCAGCACAAATAAAACAAAGATGTAAGTATGAGACTGGGCTGTGACAGCAGCTTAGAGATACAATCAGAATGAGCTACTTTCCCCTAAATATTCTGGCGCTGTTTACCTTCTCCTGCTCGAGGCCCCATTCAGTTTGAAATGGCTGAGTCTACAGGTAGATAAACTAGAGACTCCAGGTGTTGGGATTCAATGTTTAGAGAAGTAGAGAGCCAGACAGAATTCTCCAAGGATGGATGAAAGTATTACGCAGTAGTGATTGGGGCCCAGCTGTGGAGATGTGATTCAACAGTATGAATTTTCAACCATTTCCAGCTATGAAAGATTCATTCTTCAGGAGAAAAAGTTATTAGGCACAAAACCCCAAGTTAATTTGCTATACTTTTAGTCATTCAGTTGCTCAGTACGCATATTTGACTACACAAGTAATAACAACAAATACACCATGTATAGCACATAAAGCTATTAAATGTATACAAGGTGCGGAAGAAAGAATATATTTGTTGAAATTCATAGTTGTCTATGGCCAAGTCTGTTTATGTTTCCACAATAAAATCTAGGGCACAGATTTTTCTCTCTAGTTTAGAGAGCTCATTCAGTAACATTCATGGCTTCACAGAAATGGCATCTCAATAAAACTTACCTTGATGATAGTCTTTCTATCAGGTAAGTTTAGCAATTACAACATAAATAAAGTAATGAAGCATTTCACTTTACCATTTTTTATTTTGCTTGTGTATTGACTTTTTATCTCTGTGTCATGATGGTGAATGTGTTCTATCACTACATAATGCTTTTCTTACTACAGTGCAACCACCATCTGAACTTGGTCTTTATTTGCTTGGGGGGGGGGTCCTATAACAAAAGAGCACTTATTAGACAGGTTAAAAACAGTGAAAAAAGATTTATTTTCTTACAGTTCTGAAGACTACAATTCTGAGATAAAGATTTTGGCACAGTTGGTTACTTTGAATGTCACTGCCCTTGGTTTGCAGATGTCTGTGCCTTCATGGTTTTCTCTGGCAGCTGAGACGGGTCTGGTGTCTGTCTAAACTTCTTTATCTCTTAAGAATAATAGCTTGATAGATTAGAACATACCTGCAAAGTCTCAGTTTATTTTATTTATTCCTTTAAAGACCCTGTCTTTAAATACAGGTACATTCTGGGTAATTGGGGCCAAGATTTTTTTTTAATTTTATTTTCTAAGTTTTTTTTTATTTACATTCCAAATCATTTCCCCTTTCCCGTTTCCTCCCTTCCCGAAAGTCCCATAAGCCCCCTTCCCTCCCTCTTTTCCCCATTCAGCCCCCTCTCGTTTCTCTGTCCTGGCGTTCCCCTACATCCAGTCTTTCCAGGACCAGGAGTCTCTCCTTCCAGCTTCTTAGAAATCTATTGATATGTGAATTGTGTCTAGGGTATTCTGAGATTCTGGGTTAATATCCCCTTATCAGTGACTGCATACCATGTGTGTTCTTTTGTGATTGGGTTACCTCACTAAGGATGATATTTTCCAGTTCTGACCATTTGCCTAGGAATTTCGTGAATTCATTGTTTTTAATTGCAGAGTAGTATTCCATTGTGTAAATATACCACATCTTCTGAATCCACATGAAACCTAGGAGGGTAGTACACTTCAGCTCAAAACAACTCCTTTATTTTTCCCCCTCTTCAACATTTCTTTAAGTGAAACTCCCTTTCACTTTCATTACCAGCTGGTTTTGTAGGAAGTGTGTTTTGATAGGAAGCCAATGGTTCTATTAGGTTGATGCAGTAGAATGTACTTAACCTGTTCTCAAGTACTGGGCATTTTCCATTATTGTCAGTATAACTGCTGTTACAGATAATGCTTCACTGAGCATTTTTGTGCATATTGCATTTTTTCTTTCTTTTCAATAATTTCCGTAGGATACATCCACAGGAGTGGAACTGCCAGGTCATTTTTATGACTCTTGGTACATTTTGCGATATTGCTTTTTAAATGGGCTATGCCAATTTGTACAGCAACAAGCAGTACGTGAGTATGTAGCCTTTCAAAACTACTGATGTTTGGTATTTTAATAGGTGTAAAATGGTCCTCCATTGCTGTTTAACTTTGTATGACTGCAGAGGTTGCAAAGTATTGGGTTTTTACACAAATTAGGGTAGCTTACATAAAATATCATCCAAACTTTATTGAAGTTTTAATTTCATAGGTCATTTTAAAATTAATTAATGTATTCATTAACAAAATTATTTCAGTTCATTTCAGGGGACAGTTTGCTCTGTGGCAAGGATTGCACCATGGTGGAAGACCTAAAAGCAAGCTGAATTCTTGTGTCTAGAATAAGAGATGCATGTTGACTCTTATTTTCTCTTAGAAGTTTTAAGATTAAAGGTGGTTTAAAAACATCCAATACCAATATACTTAAGTTAAAACAGATGAAATTCCTGTATCAGGATCTGAGGAAAATTTAGCAAAACACTACTCTATGTATTACAGTCACAAGCACAAAGCAAAAGATACAGATATGTTGGATCATAGAAAGTGAGCTTCTGTTCTTGGGGTGTCAGGGAAGATGTTCCTAAGGTTGTGCCTGAAGAGTGCAGTCTGGAGGATAGCCAATAGCTGGCAAGGCAAAGGAACATGAAGTACAAACAAAAAACAAAGATTGCAATGTTCACTTGAGGTAGAAAAGAACACAGTTTTGTAGGAACTGAAAGAAAATAAATGACCAAGAGTAAAATATTGAACTAGTATTTACATTCCTCTGTACTGCTAAAGTTCTCTAAGTCAACCATGTATGTTATCTCTTTTTAACGAACTCTACTTGATTCTTACTAGGTCTATACTTAAGTCTAAGAACTACCTTTACCTTACCTTATAGAGCTATCTACCTAGTTCCTAGATGAATAAACATCTCTAGAAGTCATGAATGGTAGAAATCATTTCCTTAGACTATATTTCTTATTAAAATCATAAAGGAGTTTGAATAATTATAAGGTTGCCTGATTCCAAGCTAGTTTTCCAAAAGACAGAGAAAACAGTGCAATGTTGGATTCTTAGTATTACAATATAAGTGGAAATTGATCAAATACATGGACATCCAGAATAAATGCAGTAGCAGATCAAAATATTGTAGAAATGATAATTAAAAATGAAAAACCTGTCCGGCGCAATCATTTTTCTTAAAATACAAGAGGAAAATTAATGCAAATATTCCTTTACTTGAAGTGCACAATTAGCAAAGTTTGGAATGGTCCCAAGTGACAATTTCAATCTTGGTTCTTCAAATAAAAGCAGATATATTTTTAGACTGTGGAACTGACTAAGATGTAAGTGGCTTGCAGTTAAAGTAATTGCATATCTGGTGGTGGTAAGTGAATTACAGGAGTGACAAATGCTGGTACTTAAATAATTTGAAGCAAACAACATCTTCCTTCTGCAGGGAGCAGATCTGAAGTCAGTAAAACATCTGTTTCATTTATTCTGCTCTTGCCTACATGGCTGAGGCCTGGTTCCCAGTTTGAGTTGATGCCATCCAATCACACACTGCAGGCAGCAGTGCCCTCTCAAACAACATCCAGCAAACAGAATGTCAAATTTGATTTCTAAAAGAAGGCAGGATAGCTTTCTAAAAAGTACCAGCAAAGAAATAAAAATGCCACTCAATATATAATATTTAGGATTGATACAAGTTTATATTCGTCTTTCAGTGGGCACTGTCTTTTTCCCCTAGAAATAGGAAGAAGTGCTGTCCAATGGTGCTTGTTTTCCTGTCTATGTGAAATGCTTAGCATCACCAACTCTACTCTCAGCATTCAAGGTGCACTTAAATTCTGCACTTCCTTTACATCCCCCTTTTATCCTTTTTTACTATACCCCTTGGCTACTATAGTGCTTATCATTGTGCATTCTAATAGCTATTCAATGATCTTTTACACTTCTCCAGCAAATAATGTTATAGAAGACAGGGAATAGGATGCTCAGCACAGCCCCAACAAATAACATGGTCCCTGGCATATGGTAGTATTTACTAAATCTGTTGAATTACACATCAGAATTAAAATGTTTCTTTAAGGCAGTCAACCTCAGATATTTTAGATAAAACTTTAAATATTCATTTAACCATCATATATAGCGAAGAAACTATTTGAAAATCATACAACTGATCCGTTTAACCAGTGCCTGACAAGTACAGAGGTGGGTGCTCTCAGTCAGTCATTGAACTGAGCACAGATTCCCAAAAGGAGGAGCTAGTGAAAGGACCCAAGGAGCTGAAGGAATTTGCAGCCCCATTGGAAGAAAACCTGATATGAACCACCCAGTATCCCCAGAGCTCCCAGAGACTAAACCACCAACCAAAGAGTACACACGGAGAGACCCATGGCTCCACCTGCATATGTAGCAGAGGATGGACTTGTTGGATATCAAAGGGAGGAGAAGCCCCTGGACCTGTGAAGGCTAGATGCCCCAGTATAGGGGAATGCCAGGACAGGGAAGCAGGAGTGGGTGGATTGGTGAGCAAGGGGAGGGGGGATGGGATAGGAGAGTTTTGGAGAGGAAACAAGGAAAGGGATTAACATTCGAAATGTAAGTAAAGAAAATATCTAATAAAAAAGTAGGGATTGGCAGACTTTCCCTTAAAGAGGTAGATGTAAATATTCCAGGGAAGACTTGCAGGCTATTGTCTGTTTTGCAGTGAATCAGGTTTGCAGTTGTAATGCTAAAGCAATCACTGATAATTCTTAAGTAAAACTACATTAAATGGAAGCTTCTGAAATAAAAAAAAAGAAATCAATCAACCATGGTCAATCTATGCAGCAGTATAAACCTGGGGTCTGCTCTCCCAATTCCTTGTCAGTCATGTTCTTCTAGAAGGTCTACAGATGGCATGCTTGACAAATTCATGACTTGATAGATTTGGAAAATGGTCCATAGCTCATCTGGTAAACAAAGTTTTCATTTTAAAATAAGTTATTATTTAATATCTGAAAACTTTTCTGGGGTGTTGAGGAAGCAAATAACAAAAACTGTAAAAACATTCTGATATCTATCTCTTTTAAAGTTCAAGAATATCTATTTTTCAAAACTCCCTGTGTAGACAGTACCAACCTGACCTTCAGAATAAATTGGGAACATAAATTTGATGAAGTTGTTTGATATGTATTTTTAATTATCACAGTCATTGAGCCAGTTCTACTAAAATATGCAACCTGATCATTGATTAAATGCCTGTTTATGCATTCAGCTAAGCTAATAAGTTATGTAGATTCACCAACTCTACAGCTGGATCTGTGAAATAGGAAATTGGATCAGAATGATGCAAATCTTTGTTAATAGAGTTTACAGAAAAGGTGACAGGTGCACATCCCAAGTATTAAACTTGGAGATTCAGTCAGCATAAAAGAGTGACTATGTTAAGTAAAGGGTAGGATCAATGAAGTATGAAATATAAACTGCATGGTATAAGACATTGTCTCAATTCAGAACACTTTCTCAGCAAAATTATCTACCTCTATACAAAATAGAATGAAAATGTAAGGACACGTATGGTGTGACCTCAGATAACTGTATATTCAGCACTTGGGAGGCATAGGCAGAAAGAAGTTGAGGTTAAGGCTAATAAAGGCTACAGAATTAACCTTTACCTCAAAAAAATAGAAACAACAAGATACCACCAGTCAAGGTAGAATTTATGGCTTTGTTTCTTCTTCCTGAGAATTTACTTGACAAAATATTTGCTTTTAGTGCATTTATAGCTTAGTGTGTACATGGCTTAGATAGAATAAAACCTCACTTAAAAATGTCTCCTGGTGCCAAAGAGTTGGATTAACAGTCCATAGAGCATTTATTTCTTTTGTAGAGAACTTGACTTTGGTTTCTAGCACCCAAGATGGGTGGCTTACAGCCATCTTTAACTCCAGTTCCAGATGTTCTGATGCCCTTTGTCCTTCATAGGCATTTATATCGTACCCACAAATTTTGATCCAGATATACAGAGAAATTCTAGCCTTCAACTAATATATTTTTAAAGTTACTCTCTGACAGCCAGTAAAGTATTTTTAGTGTAAAAATATTAAGTATGCAATAATTTGACAATTTCCTTTTTTTAAATGTAGAGGGACTGAAAGTTAACCTGATTATTAGTATCATTTACTCTTGGAATTGACTAGAAAATAGAGGACAGACTTTCTTGCTTCTCCTATGATAGGTATTACTCTATCTTTGAACTATACCTTGGAAATCACTTGGATAAACATATAGAAAAAACACTAAACTTTGTGACAGACTTGTGAAATTTAAAAGTAAAATGAATTCCAAGCCGGGCGGTGGTGGCGCACGCCTTTAATCCCAGCACTTGGGAGGCAGAGGCAGGAGGATTTCTGAGTTCGAGGCCAGCCTGGTCTACAAAGTGAGTTCCAGGACAGCCAGGGCTACACAGAGAAACCCTGTCTCAAAAAACAAAAAAAAAAAAAATGAATTCCAAACATATAATTTTTTTCACAGTGGGAAAGGAAATTAAAATGTTCCTGTGCTTGAATTCATAGCTTCCTTTTAAAAGTAATTCTCAAATAGTGAGTATATCTCAGTGGTAGAGTACCTGCTCATAATGGACAAAGTTCTGAGTTTAGTAGTCAGTATCACAAAAATACAAAAGAAAAAAAATGTTTTCCATGACCAAACTCAGAAAAGAGGGGATGAGAGCACGAGATAGGGATCTTATTGCATGTGCTGTTTTTTAGCCTCCTACACCACAAATATCTCAATGACTCCTTTGATGATCCATAGAAATAATTAGTTCTTCAGATGGTTGCATGGGAATGTCCCCCAAACCTTGTGATTCTAATATAAACTTAGAAAACAATGTACTTATCACGCTACAGTGTTTCCTCTTCCCATTGCAGACATTTTCAGGGTTTGAGAAAAAGTAGTAAAACAAATATAGACACCAAATCAAAGTCTAAAAAGTTGCAATGAATTGGAACAGTCAAATTACATTAAGAAGTGAGGCCAAGTGTTACTGTGCATGCCATTACATGAATTTCTGTTGTAGTCACAAAGAAAGAAGTCTATTTTTCCATTGATTTACTAACTTATTTACTTTATATCCCAATTGCAGCCCCCCTTTCCTCCCAGTCCCCCCCCTCACAAGGCCCCTTCCTTCCACCTCTCCCCTCCAAATCTGAGACGAAGGAGGCCCTTCTGGATACCAACCCACCCCGGTGCCTCAAGTCGCTGATGAACAACGTACATCCTTTCCCACTGAGGCCACACAAGGAAGCTCAGATCTGAGAATGGAATCCATTGGCAGGCAACAGATTCAGAGACAGCACCAGCTCAAATTGCTGGGGGATGAAGACCAAATTGCTCACCTGCTACATATGTGTGGAGAGCCTAGGATCTCTTGTGCTTGCTCCTTGGTTGGTGGTTTAGTCTCTGGGATTCCCAAGGGTCCAGGTTGACTCTTTTGGTGTTCAAGTGGAGTCACTATTCCCTTCAGGTCCTTCAATCCTTCAACCAGCTCTTCCACAAGACTCCCTAAACTCTATCTAAGGTTTGTCTCTGGGTCTCTGCCTCAGTTTCCATATGCTGCTGGATGGAGCCTCTCAGAGGACAGTAATGCTAGTCTGTGATGGATATCATTAGGGTACATATGCTATTAACCAAAAATACATTATGGGCTCTCATTCTGTAAAATCCTCTGTATTTCAAGATACAGAGAAGAAAGGAAATACAAAAACTGAACTTTCTAACACAGTGATTGTGAATATTCTCGTTTCCATGGATACAAGCAATCAGGTAACCATTGCAAATTTACTTACCCCAATAACCCTTATAGAGAAATAAAAATGAGAAAAAAAAGAAAAAAGTAAATTATTTTAAGTTAAGATAACATCCCATTTTAATGTCAGCATAGTTATTTTTATACTTACTATATGTAAATTGTTTTTACCCCAAACTGGTAATAAGTATTATGTACAGAAGTGGCTTCATTCCCATTTAAAACGAAGGCCAAGAATATAGTATTACAACTGTTAACTTAATATCATTATATGGTTTAAAAAGGAATATATGCATGGTCCTGAGATTATAGATTGATACAGACAAGAATATAGATTTGTATCTGCAATGTTACTGCAACATCATTGGGGCATATTCCAGTAAATTTTATGCAGGCCCATTGTCTCTGTTATGATACACTTTGGATTTTTAAATATTCTTATAAAATTCCTTCCATTGAGATCTAGGTATATGATATCTGCTATTATTTGAAAAATAGCTTTCTGGTAACATATTGTATAAACACCATTGAGAAAAATTTTAAAAAATAAGAGAAAGATAGCAGTATGAATGAAGTATTGATTGGCTGAATACTCTCAGAAAAATGGGAAGCATACAGTGCATTCCAAACATTAATCTGTCAAAATTATTGTGATCTGCTAGCAATGTAAAAGGACAGAGGATGAGTATTTTTCTGCTGCAAGTTCCCTGATCATTGGGGTATCTTTAAAAGTAGTAATGATGAAAATAAGGCATAGTCACTGGGAAAGCAGCTCATGGAGGAGGCATGGAAAGAAAGAATTCTAAATATGTCTTTAGTTGTCCAGCCAGTAATGCCAGAAGAGAGTTCTGGTTAGTTATCTCCTCTTAAAGAGCACCTTTGACTGGAGAGCTATATGAGGGAAGAGCAGACACTCCAGTACACACACTAGTCCCTTCTAGCAAACAGCTTTGGAACTGAATTTCAACATTTTCTTGCTGAAAATAAGTTATATCCATTGCCCAATTTTAGCACATTTCCTAAATTAGGTTAGGGTTACCTCTTCAGAAATGGGAGTTTTTGAGTAGCCTTGAAGTTCGAGTAAAGAAGACTTACTTTTTCCTAGCTAACAGAATGGAATGAGTCTCCAGGTGGAAAGGTAATCTGGTTTGGTCAGATAATCACCTGACCAAGAAAGGATGAGTCATTTTAAGCCATGCTAAAGTGATGGGAAGGATTAAGTCTCCCTTTAAGGTACTTTCCATTCCCAGAATAGCTGTCCTCTCTGAAGTACCTCATGAAACTGTAGTCTTAAAGGTAGGTTAAGCTTAGCAGTTTTTCTAAGTTACTCAGAAAAGCATTTTTCCCCTTTTCTTATTTGTTATTTACCTCTCCTTCCTTTGGATACTTGCAAGCTCTCAGCATGCTTTCCCACACTCTGGGCTTTCTTAGTCTTTTGTTCTGAAGTTATCACCCTTCCATCAGGTCCTACCACATGGCTACTTAGAAGTATCCTAGTATTTCTCTCCTCCTCATCTCTATCTCCCACCTCCAGGCAGCTGCTTGGGTTTACAGTTTTCTTGCCCTGTGATTTTTCTTTTAAACTCTAAGAATTATTGTCCTCCAGATTCTTTCTGAGTACATTCTTATTTTATTTTTACTTACAAGACTGAGTACCTCAAGAATGAACTCCAATTTGTGGGTAATTTCTAGTAATAAAAATTCTAATGCATACATCTGCATTTATAATAGCCTGATACTACATAAAACCAATTCCACAAATACCAGAACAGAAAAACAATAACAACAAAAACAAAATAACAAACAAGATGTAAGTGTCTTGGAAGTTGTCTCAGTAATTTGGGCTAAATTTAAC
Organism: Tokudaia tokunoshimensis; assembly: GCA_036184795.1. Classification (NCBI taxonomy): domain Eukaryota; kingdom Metazoa; phylum Chordata; class Mammalia; order Rodentia; family Muridae; genus Tokudaia; species Tokudaia tokunoshimensis. Next base: position 126,617,253 of record BTHU01000023.1, on the reverse strand, counting down.
TCTTTAATATCATTTATGATAGCATTTTCTTCTTTGTATCAATGTTCGAATCTCAAACTCCTTTCCAGAAGTATGGTTAAGGGGAAATGCAATAGAACATCTGTCATTCTAACCCCAATTGAGGTTTACATTATTTGTACATAGTTTTCATGTTTTAATGCTAACAGGTAGAATGGAACCTACTTTTCAAGCCACTGAGAATGGATATTGGGTAGCCAGGATCTAATTAAGATTTTGAAGTTCATCTGCTCAAGATTATCATTTTTATTGGACCATTAACATTTTTAATTTAATTCCTTCTATTTTTATTAGCTAACCCAAATGCCTTCCCATCCGCCTAGTCAAAAAAATTCTCTTTGATCTAAGATTTCCAGTCACTAGTGAATCTTTTTATTGACTGGAATTATACATTTACCTTGCACATTTATTTTGAAATTTTAATAAACAGCTGTAAAATAATAAAACTGAGCAGTTATGAAAAATCTGAGATTTTAGAAAAGATACTGTTGGAATACAAAGACTGTCATGGGCAGAAAGATCATGACTGAAATTTTTTAGCAGCAACAATCAGTATCTCTTGGAAACTACAAGAATGATAATGAAATCACTAAAAGCAACTTAAAAGACTAAAAGACACCTTTAAGAATGTCTAAACATTTATCTGAAAATGGTTTTATAAAATCTGTTGACTATTTTCAAATATCACATGCACAAAGACCAAAAGCAGAAATCACTGAATTCCAAAAATAGTAAAAGAAATGTAACAATCCATATTTTAAAATTACAAGAAATGAAGCAAGAGTAAATTCAAAGAACAGAAAAAACATCAAATCACTTTAAAGTGCTATGTGACCTTTCTAAGAGAACTTTTGGATAAAGGAAGTCAAATTTTCAAGCACGTTCTATTGACAAATAATTATGAAAAATGCTAACTTTTGAAATTGTTATTAAAAGGTATGCTTAAAGCAAACTCAGAGATTCAAATAACTTTATTGTAACATCAATAACATGAACACGCTCAAGTTTCCATTATCTCAAAATGCTGTCCTGGATTGACTTATTTCTTTCTACTCATTATGGCCGCAGTCATGCATCCTTTTATTCAAGGTTCAAATTCCATTCACCTGGACCGACATAGCAAAGTGAAATTTTAATGTGAGCTACATATATACTTAAAAAAGTTCTAACAGTCACATTTGCAAAATAGAAAATAGACATAATTCAGTTTAATAATATGTGGACCACATTGATAACACACATTCTAAATCAGAGGATCATCTTGCTTCGAAATGGGATGTAGCTCAATGGTAATGTGCTTGCCTACATACATGATCCCTGGTGTGATACCAAAAATACCAAATAACATGATGGGGGAGGCTCCCAGGAGTCAACACTGGTAACCTTACCTGAGATGCATAACAGTGGAGAGATGGAACCTGAAGAGGCTACCTCATCTAGCCAGGCAGGACTCCCATGTGGAGTCCCTTCCAGTGGGAGAGACACCGACCCACCCACAAAACTTTTACCTCAAAATTTATCCTCTCTACAAGAAATGCAGGGACAAAGATGGAGCAGAAATTGAGGTCAACCAATACCTGGCCCAAGTTGAGATCCATCCCATGAGCAAACACCAAGCCCTGACAATATTAATGATACTTTGTTATGCTTTCAGACAGGAACCTGACACTACTGTCTTCTTAGAATCTCCATCCAGCAGCTAACTCAGATGGAGAGATCCACAGCCAAACATTGAACATAGGTCAGGGACTCTTATGGAAGAGTTGGGGGAAGGAATGATGGCCCTGAAGGGGATAGAAACTCCACAGGAATTCATTGTTTTTAATTGCAGAGTAGTATTCCATTGTGTAGATATACCACATCTTCTGAATCCATTCCTCCGTTGAGGGACATCTGGGTTCTTTCCAGCTTCTGGCTATTATAAATAAGGCTGCTATGAACATAGTGGAGCATGTGTCCTTATTGCATGCAGGTAAAGTCTCTGGGTATATGCCCAGGAGTGGTATAGCCGGATCCTCCGGGAGTGTCATGCCCAGTTTTCTGAGGAACCGCCAGACTGCTTTCCAGAGTGGTTGTACCAGCCTGGAATACTACTCTGCAATTAAAAACAATGAATTCACGAAATTCCTAGGCAAATGGTCAAAACTTGAAAATATCATCCTTAGTGAGGTAACCCAATCACAAAAGAACACACATGGTATGCAGTCACTGATAAGGGGATATTGACCCAGAATCTCGGAATACCCTAGACACAATCCGCATATCAATAGATTTCTAAAAAGATGGAAGGAGAGACCCCTGGTCCTGGAAAGACTGGATGTAGGGGAACGCCAGGACAGAGTAACGAGAGGGGGTTGAATGGAGAAAAGAGGGAGGGAAGGGGGCTTATGGGACTTTCGGGGAGGGAGGAAACGGGAAAGGGGAGGTGATTTGGAATGTAAATTAAAAAAAAAAAAAAAGAAACTCCACAGGAAGACCAACAGAGTTAACCTGGACACTTGGGAGCTCTCAGAGACTTAGCTGCCAAGGACCAGCTTTGGCTTGAAGAGAGGTTCTGAGAGAAGGGGTATCTGGGAGCAGCAAAAACAAACAACTCTAAGGCAAATAGTAGGTCCAAGCTGGTGCTCTATGTTCTGCTCAAGACAGATTTCCCCATTGCTTTTTCTCTGATCTGCTTTCTCTAGGGATCTCCAAACAGCCTCTCTCTATATATTTTCTGCTTGAGACAGTTCTCCAAGCAGTTCTCTTTTACTATTCTGGATAGCTCCTCTTTAGCAGATCATAAGCTCAGTCTTTTATTTTACATATCAATCCAGTCATTCACTCCAGGATTCCTTTTGATTGTTCTATGAATCAGCATCCCATGACCCAGCCCTTTGATTCTTAGGAGACAGCAAGCATATCTACTTTTAATATTGCAAAAGAATTCAGAGATCTGTCTGCCTCTGTTAAGCATAAAGGATAAACTAGCTGGGTGGAACCCCACCCTGAAATTACCATTTCTACCACACCTGGGCCTAACCTCGCTCTGTCCCATGTGGTCCCTGAATTCAGGAATCTGTCTGCCCTTGTAGTCAAAAGCAAACAATCAATCAAACAAACAAACAAACAAAAATCCTTAGCTGGGTAGAATCTTCTGCAATCACCATTCCCTGAATCTCTTTATCTCCTTTTTCCTTAGTATCTTCTGACAAGTTGGCTCATAGCACAGCTACTTTTGTTCCTTTAGATTCATGATTCATATTGCATCCTTATATTTTTATTAGATATTTTCTTTATTTACATTTCAAATATTATCCTTTTCCCTGGATTCCCCACGAAAACACCCTATCTCATCCTGCCTACACCTGCTCACCAAACCTCCCACTCCTGTTTTACTGTCCTGGCATTCCCCTATACTGGGGTATCTAGCCTTCTCAAGACCAAGGTCCTCTTATTTTCGAATGCATGTTTTTAGAGTTCTTTTCAATAGCCTTAAGGGCTGTTCTGAAGTTCCCAGTGTTTACCATTTTGCTAAGACTTTTGTTATACCTTTGACGCTGGACTCCTGTTGTCTCTGATTATCATGGAGTCATTAACATTAATAGGGAGGCCATTCCTCAAAAGAGGAATGTAAAAAGATGTACAGTATTATATAAGCAAGTCTTATGCCCACAGCAGCCATCAACACTTGTGGAGGCCAATGCCCAGTTAGCCCTGGTCCAGGGGCAGGAACCTTGTCATTCTGCCCCTATCAAGGCCATGCAGGATTGGCAATGAGTCACCAATCAAATAACATATATGGGATGTACCATGGTTCTCCGCACATATGTAGCAGATATGCAGTCCAGTCTCCATGTGGATACCCCAACAATTAAAGCAGGGGACTGTTTCTAATGCTGTAGCCTGACTCTAGAATCCCTTACTCAACAGGGTTGCCTTGTCTTGTCTCAATCGGAGAGGATGCACATAACCTTGCAGAGACTTGATGCATTAGGGTGGGGGAATAAACAGGTATGGTACCTCCCTCTCAGAGGAGAAGAGGAGGGGAAATGGGGGAAGGGACTCTATGAGGGGGGATTAGGGACATCAATTGGAATGTAAAAAATAAATAATAAAAAATATGCAAAACTTAGATCTCTAAGAATATTATGACTATAATGCCTTTCCATAATGTGTTTTTCTAATCGTTACCTTGTTAATCTCCAAATGATGACCATTTAGCATTAATCTCTAAAAGGTTATTTATGTTTTCTATAGAAACAAAGTTGGGTCCCCATTTTTCCAAAAATGATGATACATATTTATCCCCAGTTCATTTTACTCTCTATATATCATAACATGGTTATGGCTGTTATATGAAAAATTAGTAAATAGAAAAATAAAGTAAATGTAGCTAAATATGTGAAAATACATGCATATAATTCCTTTTTAATGGAATAATGACATCCCAAATTCTTTCTGTCATGTCTGGTTATTAGATCAAAATATGACTCTGTTGAAATTCTATAACTCTTACTTCTACACAGCCCAAATCTTGAATTTATGCACTGGAAAATTGGTATGTTTTGATTTATTAAATGCTTTCATTATGAAAGTATCTGGTGATGAAGAACATAATCATGACTAATAATCTGGAGTGAGTCTGTTTCCTTAGCTACTCTGCTAAATCTGTCCTGTACTTTAAAATGTCATCTTCAACATAACATTTCATAAGGATTTTAGAAAGAACTGTCACATATTTTTAATCATCAATTACTGCTGGAACCTTAAGAGAAAGGGGAATGGAGAACTTTCCTCTGATTTTCCAGCATCATATTAACTGTATTCAGAAATCGTATGTTATCTCTCATCAGTCTGTTTTGTTGCTGGGTTATTGTCAATTTTCCTTATGGATTTAGATGCTGGAATTATTATTTTTGTGAAGCATTAACATCCAAGTAATTTTAATATAATATTTTAATTCTTTGATAATTTCACACAATATATTTTAATTATATCCCCATCCCTCTGCCTAGCTCCTCATATCTCAACCCCCTCCTCATCCCCACTATCAATTTCATGTCTTTGTTTCTTGTTGTTACTTTGTTTTTTTGTTTTTGATATTATAATACAGTTACATTATTTCCCTTTCCTTCCCCTTCCTCCAAATCCCTCATATACTCCTCTCTTCTCTCTTTCAAATTCAGTGACTCTTTTCTATTAGCTGTTTTTGCATACATGTATATATATATATACATATATATGTACATACACATACTATATATACATATTTATGTATGTATGCATATATATGCACACAAACACACATACACACATACATACACACATACAACCTGTTCGGTCTGGATAATATTACCTGTATGCATGTTTTCAGGGCTCACCATCTGGTATTGAATAACAAATTACCAGGGAAGACTAGTTCTTCCACTCTCAGCAATCATTAGCTGCCTACAGTTCTTTGTGTAGGATGGAAGTCCTATTTTAATGGACTAATCACAACTTTATTTACCTGTTTATTTACTTTTGATTAATAGAAGAAGGAATTATTTTGGCCTAGTTTCAGTCCAGGTAAATTGGCAACATGTTTCTAGGCCTGTAGTACAGAAGCACATCATGGCATAAGAATAAATACTGGAAACAGAGACATAGGAAGAATATTTTTGTAGAGTTCTTTTCCATTTCCTTCATGGAATCTAACCTATTGGATAGTGCAAAACCATATTCCGTGAAGTTTAATTCTTTCTCTCAAAAAAAGAAATAAAAACAGAAAAAGAAAAGAAACCTTTGCAGACACATTCAGAAGTATACTATATCCTTAAATTTTCCTCCTAATGTTTCACAATCTAATCTATATGATGACTAAGAGATGAAAATTAAGTATCCAAAAAAGTTTGTATTATATGTCTTACCTTTTTTTGTCTGTTGTGGCAGCAAAATGTAATTACTTGTCAGACTAGGAAACCACATTGAATAAAATGGGTTATATATTTGACAATTTAAGGTTTTGAAAAAGACTATGTTAAACAAAAATTCATTCCTAAAGTTCTGAATGTGGATTCAATAACATCAGCAGCTAATATGTACCATGTTTCTACAAATTTTGAGAGAAAAATGACTAAATTGAAAGACACACACTTCATTTCTTTACTCAGCCATGTTCAGTCCATTTTCTGTTGCTATAATTGCATATCACAGATTAGGCAATTTATCAATAAAAGAAGTTGGTTTGGACTCACAGCTTGGAAAGTTCAAGATAAGGAAGCCTCACTAGCAAAGAGCATAGATTCTTCTCCCCTAGGTTCCAACCCACCCTGGCACCTTAAGCCACTGCAGGACTAGACACATACTCTTTTTTTATTAGGTATATTCTTTATTTACATTTCAAATGTTGTCCCTTTCCTGGTGCCCCCCTTCCCCCAAAATCCCATAAGCCATCTCCCCTTCCCCAATCAACCCTCCCCCGCTTCCCTGTCTTGGTATTCCTCTGCACTACAGCATCAAGTCTTTCCAGACCAAGGGCTTCTCCTCCCTTGGTGTCTAACAAGACCATCCTCTGCTGCCTATGTGTCTGGAGCCATGGGTAACTCCATGTGTACTCTTTGGTTGACGGTTTTGTCCCTGGGAGCTCTGGGAGTACTGGGTGACCCATATTGTTGTTCCTCCTGTGGTGCTGCAAACCACTTCAGCTTGAGTCCTTTCTCTAGCTCCCCCACTGGGGACCCTTTGATCAGTTCAATGGCTGGCTGAGAGTTTCCCCCTCTGTAGTTGTCATGCACTATGAGAGCCTCCCAGGTGATAGCTATATTGGGCTCCGGTCAGCCAGGACTTGTGGGCATCCACAATAGTAGATACATACTTTTACACTGAGACCAGATAAGGCAGCCCAGTTAGGAGAACAGTATCCCACTGACTGACAACAGAGTCAAGGTAAGCGCCCACTGCATGGCAGTTGTTGAGGGACCTGCATGAAGACCAAGCTGCACATCTGCTATAAATCTGGGGGATACATAGCAGGGGGTTAATATGGTCTTTAGTAGGTGGTTCAGTCTCTGTGAGCCACCAAGGTCCAACTAAGTTCACACTGTTGGCCTTCTTGTGGAGTCCTTATACCTTCTCCTAATTCTTTCACAAGATTTCCCAAGCTCCATCTAATGTTTAGATGTGGGTCTCTGCATCTCTTTCGATCAGCTGCTGGGTGGAGTCTCTTGGAAGACAGTCACACTAGTCTCCTGTCTGTGAATCTAGTCTGACAGATACAACCATAACCTGAGGCTCCAAGGTAGTTGAAGGAGAAAGTCAGGAAAGCAAAGTGTTCTTATATATCTTCTGAGCACAGTTCGGCACATGCGCCTCCCCCAAATTGGCAGGGGTTGCTACTCCATTCATTTATGTCTGTCTTACACAGGGCACCTGTGTATCCAGGCCAGCAGTGACAAATATAGCTGTCAAGAGTGTCTTCACATATTGTATCATTGTGACATGACTTTGTCCAACAATGAAGCATTGGAGTCTCACAGTGTCGCCCTGTGAATCCACTCCCTGTGCAGACACAGTGGTCAGATGTATCATCCTATCTCGCTGAGGCATACAGCCTTGAGGGAGGAAATAGGATGGGAGAGGGGATGGGGAAGAAAACATGGGGTAGGGATGGAGAAACAGATATAGATAGAGCCAAGGAGAGAGGACCAAGTTAGTGAACAGAAATTGGCAGGGGAGGTGAGGTGGGGAAAGAGCATATCTAGGATGTGACAGGGATCTGGGATATGGGAGGCTTCAAGGAGTCTATAAGGGTGACTCTAACTGAGACTACTAGAAGTGGGGAATATGGATCCTGAAGTGGCCACCTCCTATAGCCAAGCAGGACTCCCAGGAATGCAGGGAAAAGTACACCAACCCACCTACAAAACCTTCGGCCCAAAATATGTTCTACCTACAAGAAGTGCTGAGAAAAAGATGTCTCAGAAACTGAGGGAATAGCCAACCAATGAGTAGCCCACCTTGAGATCCATCCCCTGGGCAAAGATCAATCCCTGACACTATTAGTGATACTCTGTTATGCTTGCAAACAACAGCCTTGCGTAACTGTCTTCTGAGAGGCTCTACCCACCAGCTGATTGAAACAAATGGAAAGACCCACAGTCAAACAGATGGAGTTCAGGAAGTTTTGTAGAAGAGTTGGGAGAAGGATTGACAAACCTGGAAAGAATAGGAACTCTACAGTAAGACCGAGGGAGTCAACTAACCTAGACCCTTGGAGGCTCACAGAGAATGAATCAGCAACCAAAGAGCATACAAGAGCTGCACTCAGGCCCCCACACATATGTAGCAGATATGCAGCTTGGTCTTCATGCAGATTGCCCAACAACTGTAGTGGGGGTACATTGACCCTATGTTACCCGCCTGTGGATCCTGCTTCCCTAACTGGGCTGCCTTGAATGACCTCAGTGGGAGATGTACCTACACATGCAGTGACTTGAGGTACGAGGATTCATTTTATGATAAAAACAATACCATGTGTCTCTTAAATTCTTGCCCAAACAATTCTACACACAAGGATTTCCTACAAAACAACAAATGTTGATTAGACATAATCAATAATTTGGACAAAGACTGTGAAAATCTAAAAGACCCTTGCTTCTCCAGTCCCTGCCAAGGAATTGCCACTTCTGTGAATACCCCAGGAAAATGAGGTTTCCTGTGCTAATGTCCTCCAGGGTACAGTGGACTGACCTGTGAAACTGCCACTAATTTCTATAGAGGGAATGCCTGTCAACATGGAGGCACCTGCCATAATGTCCCTGACTGTATTTGCCCTGCTGGATATGATGGAAAGTTCTGTGAGATGGAACACAATGAATTTGCTTCCATCTCTTGCCACAAAGGGGCTGTGTGCCAGAATGAAATCAATGGCTACTCCTGCTTCTGTGTACCTGGATACCAAGGCAGGCATTGTCTTGGGAAAGTAGATTTGATAATGTCTTGCCTTGCTTTTCACTGTCTGAAGATTGTGTACATTTTTGCCCAGGCTTTTCATGACAAGCCATTGGTCTTTCCTTTAGGGGAAGGCCATTGCTTGGTATACATCAGCATATTTTCATTTGACAGGGAATTTCATTGACTCACTTTCATATTCAGTCACTCTAAGTACAAAGACATCGATGCAAGGACACAGGAATAACTTAAACTCCCCTAAATATTGCAATTCATCAGCGAATGTGGAACCTCATTTAGAAAGTGTATGCTTGTCAGTTTAAATACAAGTCTCAGAGAAATAAAGGTTTATGTTGAGGTATGGCTGTCTAATAAGACCTGAAGCAGTGCAACCACAATATACATGCTAACACAGAAGGGGGAAATCTCATGGATCCTCACCCCTAGACAAAGAACTACAGGCAACTAAGGAATCCTGAGAGCAGAAAAAAATTCTTCCCTAGCAATGTGCCACCTAAGTATAGCTCTGAAATCATATACAAATAGATAACACTAAATGGACTGAACAAGTTACATTTAAATCTAAGCACTTATATAATTATGTAGATAGATTTATATAGTTGGATATAAATGTCTGTATGTGTCAATAAAAAAGAAAAAGACACTTTTGAGAGGGATCAAGGAGAGGTACATGGAAGGCATTAGATGGAGGAAAATAAAAGGGGAAATGATACAGTTACATTTTAATTTTAAACATTTTTTCAAAAGAATCTTAATACTGATGACAACATGACATCTTTATGGGAAACAAAGTAAGCCAAGCACAAAAAAAAGTTTCCACATGATCTAACTTACATGTGAAGTTATCCAGTGGAAGTTGAGAGCAGAATGGTGTTACCAGAGGCTAGAAATGAAAAGGAGATCAGTGTGTACTAAGACAAAGAATTAGCATGAAGTGTGGTGTACTGTGGTACAGCATAATGAATACAACTAATAAGATGATAGACACTTCAAAAATCTAGAAGAAAATATTCTTATTTTTGACATTATAATTATAACATATAATTATAACATTATAATTATAATTTCTCTTTCTTCCCTCCAAATCTTGCCAAATATCCCTTCCTGCAGATCTATGGCCCCATTTTTCAGTAATTGTTATTGCATGCTCCTGTATGGGCCATATATAACCATATAATGTTACTTCTGTTTGTATGTGTGTGTGTATTTGTATATTTGTATCATTGTATATTTGTTCATCTGTATATATGTGATTATGTGTGGAGAGTCTGTATACACATCTGTGTGCATATGGTTGGAGGTCAGTGTTCTATGTTGATATTTTTCCATAATGACTTTATACCTTACGTTTTGTAATAGGATTTCTTTCCTAGTTTTGGGCAAATCTATCTGTAAGCCTCACAGATCCTTCCCTCTCTGCCTCTTCAGCCCTGATATTACAGGTACAAACCAACTTGCCTGGTTTCTTATGTGAATGCTGGGGTTCTCAACCCAGGTCCTCATGTTTTCATGGAAAGTACCCAATCAACTAAACCATTTTAACCAGCCCCAAACATAGTATCTGAACCTTAGTCTTTACAAATCCAATTCAAGGCAACTTACATGTAGTATTTCTTTTGCTTTATTGTCTCCCCAGTTGTAAGCAATTCGAAGCATGTCTCTCATATGTCATACATTAAAGACAAATGTGAAATAGTCTCTTAATATTTTATGTTTACATTGAATGCTTAAATAGAAAAACATGTCTGTATATATTAAATATAGATTTATTATGGAATAAACATTGAAAATCATATAATTGAAAGTAACAAGTTTTTGCACTTGTATTACCAACATGTGGAAGGGTAAGGCAGAAGACCAGGAGTGGCAAACTTAGGCTGCATAACAAGTTCTAGGCTAGCCTAGGCGATATAATGAGAATCCCACATACACAGACACACAAAAATAGTTAAAACATGCCAAAGTCCAGTAGAGATTGTCATTTTTGTTCCTATGTCAGTAGCATGCTTGGGAAAAATAAATCATAATGAAAATAATGTCACATTCGCAGGGAGCCCTACTCAGTTTTTAAACCACAGATTTTTAAATGCTCAAACACTTATTAGACAAGCTGGTTTTTTGTTTTTTTTTTGAAGTCTTTAAAGTGGGATTCAAACTGGAAAATTTAGCAAGTAAAGAGAAAATCCATAGTAAATAGAGAAGGTAGTGATTTGCTCATTAATCTATTTTTACTGAGACAAAATGAGAACTGAGCTCTAAAAAGCACAGAGCTAACCCTTTAGGTAAGTTCAGCTGCCTGCCCCAGTTTGCAATGGAATAAATTAACATTAATATTTCGTGTAAAAGAGTATACCTACCAATTGGGAATTTGATTACAACTTTCTCCCCAATGCTGTGCTGCCCCCTATGGGTAGACAGTGTATTCATTTTGAGATGCCACTGAAGGTTTCAAAGAACTCCAAATTTGACAGAATGTAAGAGATTCCAGAATCATTTGTTTTCATTCAATGTAGGACACAGAGATTGCCAGAAATGATTTCCTTGTTTGTCTCTAAGTTTTCTCTTAAGAATGCATATTCAAAAAAGTTCAATATGTCATTTTTTTTAACTTGGAGAAATGTGAAAGCTTACAGAGTAAGATTTGATTGGATATTAAGTATAGAACAGGTGCCAGTAGAGAAACGTGAGGTAGAGGTGACAGAATAAGAAATGACTAGAGATAAGGTTATAGAAGAATGTTGGGTAACTTATTTACTCATTGAAAAGACACCTAAGTAGGTGCATTTTATATACCACATCCAATTCTAGGTATGGGCAGAGTTGCACAAAGTCCTAAAGATCTATCCTCATAGAGCTCAAGCATTCTTTCTGCAGGAGACTTTCACAAGAAGGAAAGGGAAAAAGAGAAGGAAAAGACCCAAACATTTGGATGAAAATGACCAACAATTTGCATAATATGCAAATCATTAAATTATAGATATATGTAGAGATGATGATGACGTTACTTAATTTGAATGGATAGAAAAAGCCTTTCTTAACACATTGATCTCACAAGAGCAAAACTTATTCTTGGTGCTCCCAGAGAACCACTCCTTTATGTGTTTTGTTAACCATATAGTATAAAAGAAGGACTCATGACCTGGGAGATTTTCTAAAACAATAAACTCTATGATTCTGGTAAATATCATGCAGTCTCTTTAAGGACCACAATCTTAGCTGGCAATGCAATCCAAACACATAGCAACAGTGGCACTAGAATCTCTCTACTTGCTCCATGTTTGCATCCTAAAACTGGACATGAAGTTTCCTTCTACATAGGGTAATTATATGCTCTATTCAATTTCAGGATCTCATTAAAATTCTAGGAAGGAAATAGTACATAGTGGACAGTGTACCTGTGATGGATAATCTTTGTAGTCAATCTGGAATTAACTAAAACCCAAGAAGCTAGATTGCAGAAGTTCTTGATTGGATCTTTGGAGGTGAAAACATCTACACTAACTTGGCCATATCATCCAGTAGCAGCCTACATAAAAGAACGTGGTGAAAGGAAAGCTGTTGTTCTTCGCCCTCACTCTCACAGACAAGTTCATCTGTGCTTTTCCTGAGGCATTCCTTCCCTTTGCTGGTATTAGAACCACAGCCTGTTAACCATTCTAACAAAGCATATGAATGTATATAATTGTATTAGTTTTGTTCCTTAGGAGAACACAGATTAATACAGTACCCAAACAATAGCCAGTGAAGGAGACTTCTAATACTGAAGGAACAATCATTAACTCTGGGCAATAAAGTCCCACCGTCTCAAGACTGATGGGAGCTCAGGGCTAGCAAAACAAAATCAATGGAGGTCAAAATAAGCAACAAAGCAAAGCCTGCATTAGCCCTTAATGACACTACTCTTATTTATAACAACCTGTAACATTCTGTAACAGCAGCAAAAATGGACTAAGAAAACTACCATATGCTTAATACAGAATCTATCATACATCTAGAAAAGTGGCATAAGTGTTAGTGGTGGGGTTTCTTAATATTTTTGGTTGTGAGCCTAGACTTTAACGGCTGAGGCATCTCTCCAGCCCAGTGGTGGAGTTTCTAATGTTCATGTTTTAAACATTCATTCATTGAATGAGATGCTATGATTTTGTGGTGATCACACAGTATATAATGTATGAGCTTTTAGCAAGTACATGCCTTCCTAGATACATTCTCATCATGCTGCTAGCTTTAGTGAATGCCCCAAAAGCTAAAACTAATACTGCCATGTAATACAGCTATATCACTCCTTGGTGTACATTGGTAAATAATCTATATGCTACAACAGAGATAGCTGCTCATATTCACAGAGGCTCCAGTCACAATAGTTTTACTTAATGCTCCTTCTGTAAAACAGCCTTCAAAATATTGATGTTTATATCTTTAGATTAGTGCTGCACCTGACCTTCAGCACAGAAGCTGCTAGCTTTAGTGGATAATAGTTAAAGGGACAAAACATAACTGACAAAAGTGCCAAGAGTAAGTGATGGTGGAGTGTGTGTCCTAAATGGGATGTATTAGACCCTAGAAGGCTCAAGAGACATCTAAGGACAAGGGGTAAGAAGACTGCAAGATTCAGGAGATGTAGAGATTTTCAGTACAAACTCATCTTCTGGACGTGGCATTGGTGTTATACTCATGAATTCACAGCAGCTCTCATTATCTGCACAAGTACTGCACAAGACTGGGCCAATCAACATTTCATTATGAAGCCCTGCCAACTCCTGACTCACTAATAGGAGTTAACAGTTGTCAGGGAAGTGGGTGTAATATTCTTCAGTAGTATAGCCACTGATAATTTGCTACTGCTCCAATAATATTCTTCTAGCCACACTTGGACAAGAAACTTTAATTAAACTCAGTGGGTCATACTTGTGCTTCTTATATGGATAACTCTGCTCAGTTCCACAGATAGTTTCTGAATCATGTTTCTGGTTTCCTTGATAGAATTTTTCAATTATTACATTATTATGTGTATGAATGTTTTGCCTGCATATATGTATGTCTACAATCTACATTCTTAGTGTTGATGGAGTTCCAAAGAAAGCAACATATCCAATAGAACTGGAATTACAGATGATAGTAAATCACCATTGTGTGCTTGGATCTAAATATGTGTCCTCTGCAAAAGCAACACATTCAATTAACTACTGAACTATCTCCCCAGTCCATTGATGTTAGTTTTTTTTTTAAAGCTCTTTGTATATTTTAGAAACTGATCTGCCAGATAGATATCTGCTAAAGGTTTTATCCTATTGTAAGCTGCCCCTTCACTGGACTGTTTCCTTTGCAGTACAGGAGTTTTGTTTTGTTTTGTTTTGTTGTTGTCATTGGTTTTTATTCCATGAGGTCCCACTTATTGATCGCTGGCACTATTTCCTAATCAACTAGAGAGCATTAGATAGTTCCAATCCAATAGTCACATAGATGTCCTTAGTTAAACTAAATTAATCACAAAACAAAACAACAAAACAATATGTTTTAGTTATGGCAATGAAACTGAGATAAGGGTGAATTTATACAGATGGAGGGGAAATAGAAAACAATGAAGGGAAAAGAGTAATTATATATATATATATATATTTGAAATTGGAAATTGCCAAATAAGAAAATTAACACATATAGAAGTTCAGGGGCTACTGAAATGGCTCAGAGGATGATAATATAACTTGTGGGGGAACCTGTGCTTGGCTCACATGTACTATGTTAGACAGTTCACAGCTACTTTTAACTCCATCTTTAGTGAGCGAGACACCGTCTTCTTGATTGTCCAGCATGTACAAATGCAAAGACATGCAGGAACACACAAAATCTTCATTATGAATTGGTAATCTACCAATATGGTACTGTAAAGTGACTTTTTCAGATATCAGAAAAAAAGATAGAAATATTAGATAATAGAGACAGGATAGCTAGAGGATAGATGACAGAGATATGGGAGATAGATATGGGATTACTAGAGGATAGATGATAAGTAGATGGAGATAAATACAGGATGGCTACAGGATGCATTACAGATAGGAGAGACATAAATGCAAGATAGATAGAATGTAGGCAATGGAAAAATACAATGTAGATATTAGATAATTGAAGGTGGATGACAGTTATTTAGATGGAAAACAATACGTAGATGATAGACACAGACAAAGACTTCTAGAGGATAGAGGAAAGATAAATGGAAGATAAGCAAAATAAAGATAAAAATGAGATTGAAGAGACACAGGAAATGTGGGAATTAGATGAAACACAGATGGAAGAGAAATAAATGGTAGCTAAGGATAAATGATATATGTATTGTAGAGTCAGGACAACTAGAAGGTAAATGATAGATAGGTGGTAGACAGGCTCAGGTTTTCTAGAAGATAAATGATACATAGAGAGAAGACAGACACAGTATAACTAGAGGATAGATAATAGATAACAGAGCTGTAATAGTTATGTAGCAGATAATGACACCTGGATAGTAAAGTGTCATAGGAAGACAGACGAGACAGATGGAAGACAGACAGAATATAACTAGAGAGTAGATAGATAAATTGAAGATAAACACATAAGTAGCTAAAAGATAGAAGAGAGACAGATGGAAAATAGACAAAAGATAGATAAAGGAGAGATATAAATAGAAGGAAGATTGATATATGAGAGTTAGAAGTTAGATAGAAAAAAAGATAGTCAAATGATAACAATAAATGGAAGAACTCAATAACTGGAGTATGGAGGACAGATAGACAAAAGGTAAATAGGATATGTAAGGGAAAGATAAAAATAGTTTAGATATAAGATAGATACAGAATCCCTAGAAGTTAGATGATAAGTGGAAGAGAGATGAAGTATAGATAAATAATGAACGATACATGGATGGTTGAAAGGCTCAGGACAGCTAGAGGATAGGCAGTTGGTAAATGGCTCACACACACACACACACACACACACACACACACACACACACACACACACAATAGCTACAAGATAGATGATAGATAGATAGATAGATAGATAGATAGATAGATAGATAGATAGATAGATAGATAGACAATATATAGATAAATGGAAAATAGGATAGCTGGAAGATAAATAACAGAAGGAAATTAACCTGAATTAGATAAAGAATTGATGATGTCTAAGAGATACAGACTAGATTAAAGATAAAAGTTGGTAGACGAAGAATAGCTAGAGGATAAGCAACAGACATATTGAAGATAAACATGGTAAAGCTAGAGTATAGAAGACATATAGATAGAAAATAATCGAAGATAGGTGAAGGACAGGTGATGAATAGATGGAAGAGAGACATGGGTTAACTAGAGAATGCAAGATGGATGGTAGACAGATACAGAATGACTAAAGAACCCAAAATACATAGATGGAAGACAGACATTGGATGGATAAAGTATGGAAAAGAGATTACTGGAAGATAGACAAAGGGTAAAGCAAAGATAATTAGATGGAAGACAGCAACACAATAGCTACAAGATAGATTAGAAATAGAAATAATGAAATAAAAAGGATAAATGATACACGGGTAATAGACAAACAAAATAGATGATAGAGAACAGATAGTTGGAAAATAAACATGGTCTATTTAAAGGAAAGATAATTATATGGAAGACAGGTACATGATAGATAGATGGAAGAGAGATAAAAGGTAATTAAATGATAAATGATACGTGTATGGTAGACAGAGGCCAGCTAGAGGATATATAGAAGATAGATGTGATACAGACACAGTATAATTACAGAATATATGGTTGATAACAGAGATAGAAGTTAGTCAGAGGATAATAATTTATGGATTATCATAGATACAGGATAGCTGGAGGATAGATGATACACAGATGGAAGACATATACAGGCTAACTAGAGGATAGATGATTCATAGACAGAAAATAAATAGAATAGGTCGAGTAAAAGTTACAGGCAGAAGAAAAAAATTAACTAGATGATATAAAATAGATAAATGGAAGAAAATGAATGAAAAATAAACATAACATCACTAGATCATAAATAATAGGTAGAAGATATACACATAATGGCTAGTGAATAGGTGACAAGTGCCAGACAATCCCAGGATAGGCAGAAGAGAGATTAGGTAGATAGAGAGAGAGAGAGAGAGAGAGAGAGAGAGAGAGAGAGAGAGAGAGAGAGAGAGAGAGAGACAATAGGCATATAGAAGATTGATATGGAGCAGCAAAGGACAGAGCATATGTAGATGGAAGACAAACACAGGAGAGCTAAAAGATGGGTGATAGATATAAGGAAGTTAGACACAGAATAGACATAGAATAGATAATATATAGATGTAAGACAGACACAGGATAGGCAGAACATAGATGACACATTGAAGACAATAGGTGGAAGAGGGGCACAGGATGACTAGAGGATGAATGAATGATGGATGTTTCATGAAGGATAGCTAAAGGATATGTGATAGACGAATAAGAGAAATAAGGTGGCTACAGGATAAGTCATAGAAGATAGACCCAAAATAGCTAAAGTACAGATGATAGATGAAATTTAGATAAAGGGTAGACAGAGGATAGGTGATAGATGATAGATAGGGAGAGAGAGAGAGAGAGAGAGAGAGAGAGAGAGAGAGAGAGAGAGAGAGAGAGAGAGAGAGAATATAGAAAGGGTTATCTAGATAGTACATGGTAGACACATAGAATATATACACAGCGTGTTTAGGGAATAAAGGATAGATGGAAGATAGTTACAGGATATCTTAAAGATAGATCATAGGTAGATGGAAGAAAGACAGTGGATTTTTAAAGGTTACTTATATAAAAAAGATGTAAGCTAGCTAAAGTATAGATGGCAGGTAGATAGAAAGTAGACACTGGATAGACTAGAGGATAGATTATATATAAAAGATAGATGTAGGATAGGCAAAAGAATGTATAATAGACAAGATGGATGACAGATACAGAAGACATACACAATATATGATAGCAATATAGCAGACAGAAACCAAGTAGCTAGAGAGTAGATTGACAATAGACCCAAGATTTCTAGAGTACAGATTACAGACAGATTGAAGATAGACACAGGATTATTAGAGGGTACATGACAGATGGATGGAAGATGCATATTATTCCTGGAGGATAGGTGAAAAATAAATGGAGGTAAATATGCTATAGATAGAAAATAGAGGAAAGATGAGTGAAATATAGTAACAGGAAAATAGATACAGGGAATATTTGAGGATAAATGATATGTGGAAAATACCCACAGGATACCTAGAGGATATATGAAAAATAAAAGAATAAAGACATGATAGCTTAATGATATATGATAGACGGAATATAGATTATATATAGTGAGAGAATATAGGAGAGATAATCTATTATAGACCTCTAGTTGTCCTTTTTCTCTTTCCTAGGTATCTATCATCTATCTATCTATCTATCTATCTATCTATCTATCTATCTATCTATCTATCTATCTATCTATCTATCTATCTATTTATCTATCTATCAAATTTCTTCTATATATCCAGTATCTCCTTCAATCAGTCTTCTATGTTCTAGATATACTGTGTCTATCTTTGATCTGTCATCCATTTTCTAACTCTCCTGTGTTTACCATCTCTCTTTCATCTATCTTCTAGCTATGTTGTGTATCTTCCATCTATCAACAATCTATCTTCTAATCATCCTATCTATCATACATCTATCATGTATCTTGCAGGTCAATTATATTTATCTTCTACCTAGGTACCCTATGTCTTTCAATGATCCTTTAGCAATCTATCTTTCATCCATACTCTAGCTATAATTGTCAACCTCCCATTTATTATTTTCAAACTATCCACCATATATCCTCTAAGCATTCTATGTGTATCTTCCATCTATCTGTTATTTGTTCTCTAGATACCCTGTGTCTGTTCTCCATGATCTATTCTCTACCTATAATGTATCTAATTTCCAAGCGCGAATTATCCCAAATTTCTCCTCTGTATACTTTACCTCTATTATCTTACATCTATCAGTCATATGACCTCTGGATATCTAATATCTATCTTCAAACTTGATATTATATGTTCTCTAACAATCTGTTGGCTGCCTTCTAGCCAACTTAAAAAACATTTAAGTATTTTAAATTTCTCATTCTTCAAATTATTTTAAAATCACTTCCATAAGCCTGGTACTTCTAACTACAGAGTGATATATTGCACCCACCTACTGGGTATTCAAGGTCAATCCAGTACACCATATAAGTATGCAAATTTATATCATATGCTAAATGCCTGAAGCCTGAGGAATTTTTGGGTTTTTATACCTAATGATTGTGCTGAATTTCATATTTTGGTCTGGATTTTATATGAATAAATTATTTTCTAGAAACATAATTGAAGAACATTAATATTCAGTCTTTGACACAGACTAGAATCAAAGCCAAATTCATTTATGAACAAGAATATTAAACAAAAATGTCACTTAACACTCCAAAAGCTACAGTTGACGAACATGCAAGTAATTCTGCCATTTATTTAGGACTAAATTACTACAAAAATGTAGCTATGTTTTTTGACAATATGTTTTATGAAACTCAATTGATTGTTTCCTTAGGTTTATAGAAGATTTTAGTTTTATGGGATTCCTTTGTAAGTTCTTGGCCTTAATTCTTGGGCAAACAGAATCCTGTTCACATAATTCTTTCCTACACCTATGTCATGTACAGTACTGCCTAGGTTTCTCTTAGCAGTTTCAGCATTTTAAGTTTTACAGTGAGGTATTTGCTCTATGTGGAGTTGATTTTTGTGTGGCGTGACAGACATAGGTCTAATTTAATTCTTCTGTGTGATTCACTAAATTCTTAGGCAAATGGTCAGAACTGGAAAATATCATCCTGAGTGAGGTAACCCAATCACAAAAGAACACACATGGTATGCAGTCACTGATAAGGGGATATTAACCCAAAATCTTGGAGTACCCAAGATGCAATTCACATATCAATAGATTTCCAAGAAGATGGAAGGAGAGACCCCTGGTCCTGGAAAGACTGGATGTAGGGGAATACCAGGACAGAGAAGAGAGAGGGGGTTGAATGGGGAACAGAGGGAGGAAAGGGGGCTTATGGGACTTTCGGGGAGGGAGGAAAGGGGAAAGGGGAAATCATTTGGAATGTAAATAAAAAAATATAGAAAAAAAAAGAAATCATTTGTTAAAGTGGTGTCTTTTCTCCAGTTTATGTTACTGGCATCTTTTCATATATCAGATGAACATGGCTATGTGTACTCTTTTGGGGCCTTTGATTTTGTTCTATTTGTGTGTGTGTGTGTGTGTGTGTGTGTGTGTGTGTGTGTGTGTGTGTGTGTCTGTGTGTACCACATGGGGCAATAACCTAAAGAGCCATCAACTATCAAAAAACCTTTGCAAGACATGTGAAATCTCCTTTTGAGTCGTTTGTAAGGGGAATCTGAGAAACTCCCCTAAAGAACATGAAATTAAGACACCATATGCCTTGGACACAGGACCTGGAGAAATTAATGTGGATCAGACATGAATGCCTCATACCTGGTTATTAGGGTTCCTAGTACCAAAAGAGTGAAATCAACCAAGGGAGGAAAACAACCTATAGTCTTACCCAGTCACACAGTCTTAAGAACCACTACAATGAGCATCCATAGGAAATATCTCCTATGTTGAAATAGTGCCTCTTTGTTCCATAAATAACAGCTAATTGAACTGAAGGCTTGTACATTGCCTGGTACTGTAAACTTAGCCAACCATGTATGGCTAGTTAGGTCATGGATCCTAAAAGAAAGCAAAATGCTTCTACTTTCCTAAACCACTGGAATTTCTAACTGCATTGTAAATACCTATCCTTACACTCATAGAGTAGTAAAGCTCTAATCTTTCCTCAAAGAATCTTCTTTTTTACAACAGATTGAGACCATTACAGGAAGCTACACTGAGCAAAATGCGGAGTAAAAGTGACCATGGGATATTTATTTCCAGCTGATAAAACTACAATACAGCACCTATATCTAAGGCCCAGAACATAATGGATACAGGGCAGATAGATTATAAGAGTCAGAAGACCAAGAAGTCTGCAGTAGGAATATAAATTCTAGATATGACAGAGAAGATACACCTATGACCCCCTAACTATGTGGCTACTTTCACAAAACCTGAAAAAAATGATGCCACCAGTTGGTATGCCACAATGTGTGTATACTTGTAACAATAATATTTTTTTAAAGAAACTGTAAACATAAGATAGAGAGGGGAGAGGACACAAGAGAGGTTGGAAGGAAGCTAATTAGGGTGGGGATTATGTAATTATGTTTTAATAAAGAACAAATTAAATTAAATATATCTAACAATTGTTCATCAAATTTTCAAAAGCAGTACAGTGAAGAAAGCATAACCCTTTTAAAATGTGTTTGAGGAACTATTGGCTACAAATGTAGAAAATATGAATGTCAACAATTCCAGTTTCTACATAAAATTAACAAAAAATATTCATATATCTAATTATAAAAGTTAAAAATATAAATTTTTTAAATAAACATTGTAGAGCATCTTGTGATCTCAGGTTAAATACCTGTTGTTTACAAAATGAACCAAAACATAATTCTCGAAAAGAAAACTGATAGATATATTTGACTTCAAATTTAAGGCTTGTATTCTTGAAAACATAATTAAAATATAATTATATGATGGACTGTAAAGTATATTGTGAGACTCGGATTTTAAAATTATTTATATTATGCCACAGGCTACTCAAAATGCATGTAAAACTTTAAACATTCAATAATGAGAAAAAAGAATTTAACATGGAAAATATTTGATCTAACACTTACAAAGAGAAGATGCACCAACAGAAATCATAGGTAAAGATGCATTATATCATAGGGCTCTGGGACAAAGAAAAGGAAAACTTTGAGATAGCAGTTCATCTCTGCCAGATAAATAAGAAAGTACTAAAGAGCATATGAAAATGTCAACTGTCTGTAAGAGAACACAATACTGGCACTCACACACTGATGCTGGGATGGAAAATGGCAGCAGACACTTAAAAAACAGCGTTTCCATTTCTTAAAGTTTTGGCACTTACCATACGACTTAGACTACCACTTCAAAGTCACTTAAGAATCCTACTTCAAAGTAGTTATTAACATAAAATGAAAAATATATTTACTAAAAGCTCCATGTACAATTTTCACATGATTTTATTTCTAACAACCAAAAACTGGAAGGAAACCTAGTGTCCTTCTCCCGTCTAGTAAAGGGACTATATATATTTAAACACAGAAAATAATTCAAGAGAATTTAAATAATGACAATGGGTTGCATATTATATAAACTGAAAAAGGCAGGAAATATCTTTATACTGTGTGTGTTCATTTTCTTTTAAATATATTTTTGTTAATTATTAAAGAACTTTATACAAGTTGACCATATTCACCATTGTCTCTTCTAAAACCGTGCAGATTCATGCCCCTTTTCTTGTCGACTGAACTTTGTGGGTTTATGATTTGGTTTTGTGTTTGGGGTTTTGTGTTTTGATTTGACTCACCAGTCTGATTTGTGTTATCTTTATACTCTTTGGTATAGGGTCATCAATTAGACTTTATGTCATACCCTTAAACAAACTGACACTTCATTTTCTAGAAGCTACCACCTGTCAATAGTCTTCATATAATGTGAGATATCATGCCCACCTATTCTTCCCATGGTTAAATTCTGTTGGGTTTGAGCTTACATTTAGTGACTGTGGGAAACTATGTGAAACCACATTGATGTGCCCACAAAGCACCATTTCTTGTACTCATCCATCTCTGAAAGCTCTTTTCACTCCTTCTTCTGAAATAATCCCTAAGCCTTGGGTGGAGAGGTATGATCCAGGTATTATATTTGTGGTTGAACATTCTGCAGTCTATTATTACTTGATGCACCTGGACTGATTTTAGTTCTTCATATTATTGGCATCTACTTCAAAAAGAAGCCACTCAAAAAAAAAAAGCTACTCTGATGATGATGAGGGCTGAAATACACACAAATCTACTAACATAGTGATACATCATCATGTTAATACTCTGTGCATTTAACAGAAGAATAGTAGTAAATATACCCTTAGAGACTATGATCTACCCAACCAAAAGTCCTTGTCCTCAATAATGGTGCTAGGTATATGTTCCATCTTGTGGAACAGGCCTTAAATTAAAAGAAAGTGGTTTACTACATTTATAATATCCATGCCACTATTGTAAAACTGAGTTAGTTACTGATTTTTTTCTATTCTGTTAGTGTAAATAGTCCCTTTCAGCAACATGGAATTTATCCAGTAAGAATGAAGCTATCAGGTGGCTACCAACTTGACATCTTTGTCTTCTATGACTCAAATTTGTAGTGTTTTCAGTAATATAGTCTTACTGTCAGGTTCTGGAAGGTAATCAGGAGCAAAGACAATAGAATTAATATTTGAAGGTCTATGGGACATCACTGACCAACAGCTCCAATATATGGAAGATTATATAGGTATAGGTTTTCATATGAATTTTTTACATAGATCTTTTGTTATTGTTCCCTGTATATACTCCTCTAACCAGTTTTCCTATCTTCCACCCTATTCAATCCTTCCTGACCCATTATTCCCTTTTCTTCTCTATATGATTGCATCATTTCATTGGTCCCCTAAAAGCTTCCTATGCCTTACCATATGCCCTTACTTGTTTCCTGACTTCCATGTCTATTTCAAAAGAATCATAGATATCCAAAGAAGCAAAGCTAGCATCTGCAACAGGTAAAAGCAAGCAACATTTGCACTTTGTGAGGTGGGGTATCTGTTACATCATTCAGAATGATTGTTTTTGTTTCAAATCCAAGCATTTACCTGAGAGATTCAACTTTAGCTTTCAATGGGTGAATAATATTCTATTGTATAAATGTATCACATTTTCATTATCCATTCATTAGTTGATGGACATCTGGGTGTTTCAGTTTCCTGGATTTTGTGAATACAGAAGCAAAGGACATGAGTAAGACAGAGTCTCTTTAGTAGGGTATAGAGTACTTTTGATATATGCCGAAGAATGGTTGGTACAGGTAGATCATGAAGTAGATTAATTTTCAGTGTTTTGAGGAACTCTACACTAATTCCATAGTGAACATACCAATTTATACTCTAACCAGCAGTAAACAAGTGTTTCCTTTCCCCAAATCCCTGTAAGTATTTGTCATCATCTGTTCTTTGCATCTTAGTCATTCTGACTGAAGTAAGAGAAAATCTGAAAGTAGTTTCACTTTGCATTTCCCTAATGACTAAGGATGTTGACCATTTCAAAAATGTTTTAACCATATTCATTTCATCTTTTGAGAACCCTTTGTTTAGTTCTATGACCCATTTTTTTACTTGAGCTGTTTGTTTTTTTGATGTGTAGTTCCTTGTATGCTCTAGATATTAAGTTGTCAGAAACATAATTGATAATGTTTTCCCTATTCTATAGGCTGCCTCTTCAGTCAAACGATAGTGTCCTTTGTTGTCAGAAGCAGTTTAGTTCATGACATACCAAGTATTAATTAGATTTAATGCATTAATTACTGGGGAAAATACTTTCCCATTTCAGTAAGTTCAAGTGTAATCCATATATTCTCCTTTACCAGATTCACGGTATCATGACTTATGCTGAGGATCTTGATCCATTTGTAGCTCAGTTTTGTGCAGGGTAACAGATTATGGCATAGTTTAATATGTCTGTGTAGCAAGATAAACTAGATGAGATAATAACAGCTCAGTGTCCTGCTACAAAAGACAATACATGGAATTAGAACCAAAGCAAAGACTGATTGTTTTGAAAGTGAGATTGCTCTAAAGTTGAAGTTTACTTTTCATTGTACAATTTTGTAAATTTGCTGGAAATTTTAGCCATAAGCTTACTGTGGGTAAATATTTTGCTTTATAGCACAATAAAACTGTTTCACTATCAAGCTATGCAATCACATTATTGTTCTTTTCTATATGTGTATATATATTCTAATTAACCAGTTTCACTTTTAAAATATGTCCTTTATATGCATAACCTAGACATAATATATGTATTTATTTAAGCAAATGTACATGTGCACATAGCATAATATGCAAAAAAGAGCAACAAAAGTTAAAATTTAAGAGATGAGTAAGAATTTAAAATAGGTAATGAACACTAGCTATGAAAATGATATACATGTAATTGTTTTTCCAGTTCTAACTCTCATAGATTTTTTTTTGTTTTGATGATGGATATATATGTAAAAATATATTGTGTAGTGAAATTGTCAAATTTTATGTGAATCCCCACAAGTTCTGTTACAAATGACTACTCTATATGTACAGAAATTCATGTAGGTGAACTGGACCTTGTTAATTTCAGTGTGTGACTATTTTAATTTGAAGCATTTTTATAATCAAGTTCAAAATTGTTACTAGACTAACACTTCTATAGCTAAAACAATTGTTTACAGCATCTCCTAGGCCCAAACTAGTATAATATATTTATAAATATTTGTAGTAATTGCCTATAAATATTCTAATCATCTTTCCAATGTTTAGGGCAGTAATTTATGAAGACTTTGCAACAACAGACTACAAGATTGCCACAAATAATTCTATCCCTTTTCATTGTTAAATAGATTGAGCTTTTCATTCTGAGAAGCATTATTTCAACAAAACAAATTTCAAAGTCATCAACAGTCTATCTTTGACCCTTCTGTTTGACATTGTGCAATAGCAATACCAAGTACTTTGACTAATCACCAAGAAACTCTTAGAGCTGGCAGCAGTGATGCTTGGGCTGAAGTGCAGTTTGTAATTTTGGAATGCTTTCTCGGATGTCCTCCAACTCTCTTGTCCTGTATCTAGCAACAAGAAAAAAATCATCTGGAAAGTGGAACCAAAGAGCATAGACCATATTGTGCTTTACTCTTAGACAAGAAAACTCTCACAGATTCCTAAGTCATGCTCGCCTGGGAATCCTATCCATTTCAAAAGAACCTTGCTTCCTTGTTGTTCTGACAAGATTGTGCTTTGCTATCTTCTCTTTACTCACCTAAGAGGACAAACTCAGGAAGGTAGAGAATATGGGAACTCATGAGGGATTTCTTTTTGTGCTCCATCTACCTCTAAAAGTTCAAGCCCTTCAAATTGAATATACACATTCATGGTCACAGTCATAGTTCTTTTTGGACTGTTTAGCTATAAAATGGCATGCTTAGTATTTCAGCATAATAACAATAAAGAAATCTACTGATTAAGTTCATTTTGATTTTTTATACTTTTAATTGAAATAGAATTATAGCAGTTCCTGCCTCACATTTTTTCCTTCCAGACACTCCTAAGCTCTCAAATACCTTCCATGTGCTCCCACTATCAAGTTGATGGCTTCTTTTTCTTTGTTTATATGTGGTGTGTGTGTGTGTGTGTGTGTGTGTGTGTGTGTGTGTGTGTGTGTATGTGTGTGTATGTCTGTCTCTCTTAAGGGAAGTTAAAACACTTGGGCTGACAATGTTCCCCACAAGAACCATACACTAACAAAATTTCTAATACCAGATACAAGAAACCTTTTGAAGGGTTAGTCAGGGTAGTCCAAGTGACCACCAAACTAATATAGATTATCAATGCAGCTCTTAGTTGCCTCTTTGGTATTGAAGGTAAGTCACTATTCCTGAAGGCATCACACCACTTAGATGACTCAAGCTTGACATGATCTGAAGTCTCTCTCATGTGGTCTAGCTTCTATGGGTCTAAAAACACTGTGCATGCTGTCAAAGAAAGGAAACAGGCCTACCAGGATGAAACACCTATGAACTATGAAAATTGCTAGCTTGGCAAGATATGCATAAAAGTATAAGATGTGGCATAAACAAGTAGCAACCAACAACTGTCTAACTGGAAACTCAACAGGAAAGAAATAATGTCTAATAATAGAAACCTGGATAACTTCCTAGGGACTAGTTCAAGCGGGAACCTTAGAAAACAATCTATTACTGCCACTTTGCTAGGCTAGCATAATTCCTCACTACATTATAAATCTTATTCTTATACCCATACTTAAGTGTGTAGGCAGCACATCTCATTCAAATAGTTTCTTTTTCTAGCAAATTGAGAACATTACAGGAAACCATAACTAGACCCAATGTGGAGATCAATGAATCATGGGGAGCCCAGTCCCAAGAGATACACTGTTGATTTTTAAATACTTAGTAAATATATGATCCAAAAATTAACTGCAGTCAATTGTAGGACAAAATATCTTGAAAACTTTCCTCAAATTTCAGCAGTTGAAAACTTGAAAGTAAGTGATGCACAGGAATCAGATCAGTTATATCTGATGCAGGTCAGAGCAGTCGCAAGCTTAAAGGCAAAGACAGTTTGAGGTCATGATTGGTAAGTAAAAACAAAACAGAACAAAACAAAAAGAGTAACTTATTACTTTTTTCTTTTATCTCTAATAGTAATGATATTTCCTTTTAACAAGGATTGACTGAATTCTGACATAAACTCATCCTTGTTCTGTGTACTAGAAACATAGTGACAAGTGGAATCGATAAAAATCTCTTCCAGAGTGAAACTGATCTTTGACTGGAGCTTTAGAGAGATGCATAAAATAACAAACAAGTTCACCTGTTAACATCTTGCTTGTCAGACGTATTATAAGCATCATGAAGAAAAAAATAGGCAAGAATATTGGATAGTGTTAAGAGCTCACTTTAAATTAGTCATGAAAAGTAATTGAAAACAATAACATTTAAGCAGAGAGGTGAAAACTGTGATGAAAGCATGGGGATGTCTGGTGAGACTTTTCTTTCTTCTTTTTTTTAAGGATTTATTTAGTATTATATGTAAGTACACTGTAGCTGTCTTCAGACACACCAGAAGAGGGCGTCAGATCCCATTACAGATGGTTGAGAGCCACCATGTGGTTGCTGGGATTTGAACTCAGGACCTTTGGAAGAGCAGTCAGTGCTCTTAACCACTGAGCCATCTCTCCAGCCCAAGACTTTTCTACAAGGATTGAGGAACACAATGGTCCAAAGGTGAAATTAAAGATCAACAAGGGAGTCAGTGACCAGTGGACTCAGAAGAATGCAGTATCACACAGCCCATCACATAGTGACAAAAACAACGAGACATAATTCTCCACAGTCCCTAGAGGAGACCAGTTATAAAATGTTTGACTCCTAGTCTTAAGAGGAAATGCAGGGCTCTTGCTCATACTTTTTAAAATGAGTATATAAGATAGGCAACTATCTAACAAGGTGAGTACCTAAGTTCAGTACACTGTAACACACACACATGCACACACACACATACACAAAATGATAATTGTGGCAACATCAACCCATTAAAAAAACTGTAGAGCTATCACAAGTTTGTTATCCTGATAAACTGCATAAAGACAGATCTACTAAGATCTCCATCTTTTAAAATATTTTTGTTAGTTCCTTGCAAATTTAATTTGAGGTATTTTATCATATACACTAACAACGTATTCTATTACCCCATAACCAGTCCCACCTCCACACTTGATGTCTCATTTTCTATTTAATAATCCATTGACTCCAATCAAGTGAAGATCTCTAGCTCTGCATATTTTAAAATATTTCCATATATTCATTTAATGAAGTGATTAGTTTCATAAAACTTTTCATGTGAACATGTAGACTTTTAGTGCTGAAATTACACAATTTTGTTTTTCATTATTATTGAATACAATTCTGTTGCTTATTAACTGTTTATAGCACTCGAGATACAATGTAAAAAATTTCACCTGCTACAGTGCTTAATTTTTACAACAGACTCACAATGGAAAAATTATATTTTCATTTCATACATTAAAATACTGTGCAAGTACATAAACATGCAGAAAAATCCAGCAAATAGCAGAACAGCAACTTGAACCTGGGCCAGTGTATAATGACACATCAAATTTCCCACCCAGGTTAAACTATAAATCTTCAAACATTTTTGCCACATAGTTCACTAGGTTGTTTGTGGTCTTAATCTCAGCCAAAAGTTCCTATCTGTGCTTTATGGAGTCAACAGAATGTAAGGGAAGATCTAGAGTGGAATGCAGAGGTAGGGTTTATAATCACCCAGGCAAGAAGTGAGGTGTGGTCTTGGAGGACTGAGTAATGAACCTAAAGACACTACTTTTCTTTCTCCTGTGACAGGTGAATAGTGCATGGTCTAATATTTGCAGCACCACAATCACATCTGCAGTTTTCAGGATCAAAAGGTTCTTCACAGGTTTTAAAAAGGGTCAAATTTGGTCCATGTAATGGAATCCAACAGTTCCATCTAATGTCTATGAGGTTAATGAATGCCAATGAGCCTATCACATGGGTACAATTGTTTCTGTTGCATTCTGTAATGGTACCTTACACTTCCATAGTAGATGGATAATTTTGAACCCAATACAAAGCTCTGTAGCACCTTCAGAAAATATATTATGTAAACAACAAGGCACTGAGACACAGACACTAATAAACAACTGTGGATGTATGAGATTAAAGGATATATACTATGTGCCAACAAGAATGAAGAAATTGGTTCCAGTGTCAACAGAGTGCTGAGGTTGGTGGATTTAAATACATAATATATACATAACTGGTAGTATGCACATTTTTCTCACAAAGAACAAAGATAAGCTGTTTTCCTAAAAGATTTTTAAATAGTCAGGATTAAATTCAAAGTAATACGATCTTATCTCAAGTGGAGGACTAAGTATTTTGGATATGTCCAATTATATCTGAGACAGGATGCTATACAATCAGAGTTGAATCATCATAGCTTGTGTGACTTCTCATTTCATTAAAACAAAAATGATTTGTGGCTTTATCTTCCTCTCATCCTTTTTCCAAATGAAAAGAACGTCAATAAAGTATAGTTTCTTTCCCATTAATGCCAACAAATAAACTTCTCATTTCAAATTTTTCTCATAGGAACTCTTATTAGATTAAGTTATTTTCACTGTAGGAAATGCTACCATTTTTATCAAAAGTGTATCCTTCAAGCTAACTTCAATATAGTTGAAAAGAAAGAGTGAAGAACCTAATAGAAGAAATGATCTTATGCAAATAATCACTGTTCGACAGTAATTCAGTAGTATATATCATTTTCTCGTAAGGAAGTAATCATATATGGACAAATTGCAAGTGAGAACGATCCATTCCTTGTTAGATGATGTGTGTGTGTGTGTGTGTGTGTGTGTGTGTGTGTGTGTGTGTGTGACCAAAAGATTTAAAGGTTCATGAATAACAGAAAAACTCAATCTTCTGTTTTATAGCAGCAAAGCTTCCATAGAAGTTTCTAAAATGTACCAGTGTAACTAGTTCTTTGGTACTGGAGCAAAGGAGAAAGTATGGTGTTAGAGGGACTGTCTTCTTTTTTTTTCAAATAATATGTTTTGATTATGTTTCCCCCTCTCTCAACTCTTACTATATCCTCACACCCCCTACTCTCCCAATTTTATATTCCTTCACTCTTTCAAAGCAAAAAAGAAAAAAACAAACATGAAAAAGACAAAAAAGAAAGAAACGAGAAAAGAAAAGACATACACACACGGAAACCCCAGAGGGAGAGAGAGAGAGAGAGAGAGAGAGAGAGAGAGAGAGAGAGATGATTTTGGTTTGCTTTGTGTTTGACAACTGAACTGTTCTTGGGCACACTTCTGCCCTGTAGTGACAGCCCCTTTTTCAGTAAGCATCAATTGCAAATAGCTTTTTGGATAGTGGTGGGATCCAGGGGCATTTACTCTTTTCAGTGCTAAGACCCCATCTGTGCAGGTCTTGTGGATGTGTGCATCAGTTCTTTTGTGTTTGGAAGACATTGTTTTCTTGGGTTCATCTATCACTGTAGCTCTTACTTTCTCCTTTTTCACATACAACCCTATGCCTTGATTAGAAAGATTTTATGATGACATATTATTTAAGATTGAGTGCTTTGAAGTCTCTCACTCTCTTCACATTGTCCAGTTGAGGATCACTGTTTTAATTGCCGTCTACTGCAAAAAGAAGATCCTCTAATGTGAACCGAGTAAGATACTTATCTACGAATATAGCAGTACATCATTAGGAGTCATTTTATTGTTATGTTCTTTAACAAAATAGTAGTAGGTTTTCCTCTAAGCCTATGACCTATCCAGTCTCAGGTTCTTCTGTCACTTTGCATTATCTGGTATTTGTTCTATCTCATGGAGTAAGCCATAAATCCATTTAAAAAGTGGTTAGTAACTGCCATAACCTTTGTACTGGTATACCTTGCAGACAGGTCACTGTTGTAGGTCTGAGTTTGAATCTGCCTAATATTGATGATTTCCTTTCTCCTCTAATACCATTCAGAGAGGACACATCTTCTGACTTCTCCAAAATGGGTTCCTACTATAAGAGCAAGGGAGTTTCTTCATTTTCTTTGGGGGAATTTGTTTCTAACTCCTTCCTCATTTAAACATTAGGAAAAAACTCTGATGCAAAGTTTTTAGCACTCTATAAATAATAGCTGCTTTCATTATTACTACTATTATTATCATCAGTAGCATTACTGTGATTATTAAAGGAGAGAAAGCAAATGTCCCAGTCTAGCAAGCAATAGTATTTGTCTCCCAGACACTTCCATAATAGCAGAAGAGAAAGTATGCAATACCAGAACTACAAAGAAGGCAGGAGATTAAAGACCAATTCTCAAAATACTGATTGAGCAGCTGTGAGACTTTGACCTTCTGAAAACAGCATCCTCTGGCACTATTCTCCTGTGGCAGTACAGGTTTAGAAACCTTCCTCCATTACTTGAAAATCACCATGTTAGAAGTATAAGCTGATGGGCATGTTCATATCAGCTTCTCTTTTATTTTCTACAGTATACATTAGCAGGTCTCTACCCAATTTCTCTTCCTTTAATGGGGGACTTCACCTTCTTTCATGACATTCTTGTTTTGCTACTTGACACTCAAAGGCTTTTACTGAAAGTAAAGTACAATTTACAACACAGAACATTTCTAAATTATAGGTTGTGCAAAACTCCGGTCACTGTTTTGGAAAGACAAATTTCTGAACCAAAGGGAAATAGCAGCAAATAATAGTAGTTGGTGACACAGATGCCAAACAAACTGGAGGTGGCATTAGGATCTCCATTTTAATTTTCTTTTCTTGAATAAATGATCATTTCCAACTCTCTGTAACTTAGTAGGCAGCCTTCATGCTGTGAATCTGCCTAACATTCTTCAGAGCACACTTCTATATATTAGAACGAAGACAGATCTGCCTTCCTGCAGGAAAGTATGCTATTATCCTGGAGGCATGTATCATAGATGAAAGGCAGAATATTTTAACAAACACATTGTCCAATATACTTCTGTTTATCCACATGGTGTCCCATGATTGTCAGCAAAGGCCAAAGAAGAATTGCACTTAGACCAAAAACAAAAAAGTGTTGGTCATACAAATACCATTTTCTTCCCTCCCTCCCACATCTATTTGGATCCCAAATAGAGAGAAAACTCTTACTGGGGAAGGGCTCCTGCAGAAGTCAAGCATTTTAAACTCTCAATCAACAATGATTCTCCAGCTTAGACTTGTCCAGATGATTCTTATGAATCTGGACTCTCCTGCTAAAGACTGTTACAGTCCCATTATGACTTGGGTTGCCATTGGCTTCTGGAAATTAACTTCTTTCATCCTCTTCCTGTATTTTTCTTTTGTAGTTGTTATTACTGCTTCTCAGACACATGCCCATTATTCCAATGTTAGGCATATTTACTACCTGGACACCCTCAAAGGTTAAGCCATCACAAAACTAGGTAGGTGATTATCATTCAAGCAAGCTCCAGTTCACCATCTGAACATCATTTCTGACATGAAATAAAGTTGTCCTGCCAGACTACATTACCATTCCCATATTTCTCTATCTTCTCAGAACTTACTATTTTGTGCTTTTGACTTGTTTTTATGTTATCCCCTTCCTTTAGAACAATAATTCTCAACCTGTGGGCACAACACCTTTGGGGGTCACATAGGTCACATATCTTATGTTTACATTGTGATTCATAACAGTAGAAAATTATAGTTAGGAAGTACAAAAGAAATTAATTTTATGGTTGGAGTCACCATGATATAATGAACTGTATTAAAGGGTCCCAACATTAGCGATGTTGAGAACCAATTCTCTAGGATGCAAGTTTTCTTTTGCTATTGTCCCACTTCAACATTAATACTCAGAAGCATTTGGTAAGCCTAATGGGTCCAGGGTATAAAATTTCAGGAACTATACTTAAAATCCAAAATGCTTGGCATATTTCTTAGAGGTAAGACACATTTAAAATATATGGAGATAAATATGGATGTTTAAGTTGAATATGATGAAAGAAAATGTGACCCGGTAGTCACAATTAATAAATAGAAGAGCAGACCAAGTTGAAAAATTTATATGTGGGAAAATAACTCCTCCTTGTCATGGGGCCTGCTCTGGTCTTCTTAGATTTTCAAAGTTTTTGAAAATTGTCCTGGAGAATAATTATACCCACCTCTTTATAATGTTCAATGAATTCTTTTAATAATAAATTTGAAAGAGGGAGAATATAAGTAAAATTACTAAACAAATGTAATATGTATAGATAATAGATAATGGGAAGATAATAAGTGTAGTTGAAATAATATTTTTTTAAAAACCCATACTTTCCCCAACTCAGTGGATATGTTTTTTTCTCCTTAAGTGGTCTTCCATTCTCCTGAAAGGAAATGAAGATTTGTGGTACAGGGAACGAACTAAGAATATGTCACAAAGCCTCCCACACACTGAGTCAGTAGCTTTATGAGCCAACCTGTTATTTTAAATCATTATTTCTAAGTTTCTTCCTCTCCTCTATTAACCCTCAGTACTCGGTTTATAGAAAATTTTGTTGTGTAGTAAATTTCATGGATTAGCTGGTATCAAAAAGGCAGGGTTCATATGTAAAAACATAACAGATAAGGAAGAAGGAGAAAAGAAGAAGGTGGGGTTATGTGTCCTGACTAGGTATAGTAACAATGAGCCTCGAGAGTATTTCACATAATTCTTTGTGTGAAAAACTATGGTTAGACATCCTGGGGTCTCTGTGCATCAAAACCCACTGGACCATTCACAGTGAATTGGAAAAAGGGAGTTTTTATTTATGAATCTCCCAAGCTTTCCTTGCTTCTTACATATCCTCAGCCCTGCAGTTGAGGGAGAACAGACAATAAGGGACATATAGAGATATTCCAAGTTTCTGTATCTAAGGGGAGCTAAACAATATCTAACCAACTGAACAAGCCAAATAGAATTCTCAGACCTTGATCAAGCCAAGAAGGAATAGGCTGGAAGCTGCAGACTTCAGCAGAGATGCCAGCTGAGCAAGCAGATACCAGAGATATCACCAAGTGACAAAAACACCCAGAGGATTGCAATGTTCTCTCTCCCACGTAAGTTACATGAAATCATAGCATACTCATGTATCACAGTCATCATTATAATTAACGAATGAAGCACATTTTGCCTGCATGTGACATTTGTCACAAAAGACTCTTTTGATTCTTCTGTAGGAGTTTATAACTGGAGTTCAGAGAAAATTCTGAGATAGTGCTAGGTAAAATTTCCCTGAAGGGTAAACATTATGGCTTCCTGATACAGATCCTCAAATTCACCAATAGACCATCTACAGTTCAGATAGAAGTTTTTGTTATCCATGAAAGTATAATTCAGTGAAAAATCTGAATTTTTGACAAAAAATGAACTTGCTATGGTGAAATCTCTTCACTTCTAATACATAGCTAGTTACAGTTAGAGGTCTACACTATTCTTTTTTTTTTTCAAAGATTTATTTATCTGATTTATATGAGCACACTGTCGCTGTCTTTAGACACAGCAGAAGAGGGCATTGGATCCCATTACAGATGGTTGTGAGCCACCATGTGGTTGCTGGGAATTGAACTCAGGACCTCTGGCAGAGCAGCCAGAGTTCTTAACCACTGAGCCATCTCTCCAGCCCAGTCTACACTATTCTTGATCAATTTTGAAATAAAATTCAGAAAACAGTGAAATCCATAAACCATAAGAGAAAGCTTCCATGTTTTTCCACAATTCATTATAGAAGAGACAAAAATCATCAATGCTAAAATTTCATATACCTGCCCAGCAATTCCCAAAGAAAGGCTTGTAAAATATAAGTCTTGTAAGATTTTCCTTGGGAAAAAACAAAAACAGGAGCTGTGAGAAAATGTTAAAGCAAAAGTCTCTTTTTAGTTTTTCCTGCTGATGAGTTAAATGTATACCAAAGGCTCTAAAATATCAATTTTCTTCAGCACGATTTTCCTAGCTTATTCAGCTCCAGTATTCTTTAATGTATATATAATATAATTAGCATTTCACAGAATACACTTTGGAGAGGCAAACATACGGAACAAGTAATGTTGGAGATGTTTTTAAAAGCCATTGAAAACACTATGTTATAAACCAACACACACACACACACACACACACACACACACACACACACTCATCTAAAGCACAGGGAACATCATGGAAGAGAGGGCAGAAAGATTATAAGAATCAGAAGACCAAGAAGTGTGCATTAGGAATATGTCTTCTGAATCCATTCCTCCATTGAGGGACATCTGGGTTCTTTCCAGCTTCTGGCTATTATAAACAAGGCTGCTATGAACATAGTGGAGCATGTGTCCTTATTACACGCTGGGGAATCCTCTGGGTATATGCCCAGGAGTGGTATAGCCGGATCCTCCGGGAGTGTCATGCCAAGTTTTCTGAGGAAACGCCAGACTGCTTTCCAGAGTGGTTGTACCAGCTTGCAATCCCACCAGCAGTGGAGGAGTGTTCCTCTTTCTCCACATCCTCGCCAACAACTGCTGTCTCCTGTGTTTTTGATCTTAGCCATTCTGACTGGTGTGAGATGGAATCTCAGTGTTGTTTTGATTTGCATTTCCCTAATGACTAAGGATGATGAACATCTCTTTAGGTGCTTCTCAGCCATTAGATATTCTTCAGGTGAGAACTCTTTGTTTAGCTCTGTACCCCATTTTTTAATAGGGTTACTTGGCTCTCTGGAGTTTAACTTCTTGAGTTCTTTGTATATATTGGATATTAGCCCTCTGTCAGATGTAGGGTTTGTAAAGATCATTTCCCAGTTAGTTGGTTGCTGCTTTGTCTTTTTGACAGTGTCTTTTGCCTTGCAAAAACTTTGTAATTTAATGAGGTCCCATTTGTCTATTCTTGATCTTAGAGCATAAGCTATTGGAGTTCTGTAACCCAATCACAAAAGAACACACATGGTATGCAGTCACTGATAAGGGGATATTAACCCAGAATCTCGGAATACCCTAGACACAATTCGCATATCAATAGATTTCTAAGAATACGGAAGGAGAGACCCCTGGTCCTGGAAAGACTGGATGTAGGGGAACGCCAGGACAGAGAAACAAGAGGGGGTTGAATGGGGAAAAGAGGGAGGGAAGGGGGCTTATGGGACTTTCGGGGAGGGAGGAAAGGGGAAATGATTTGGAATGTAAATAAAAAAAAACTTAGAAAATAAAAAAAAAAGGAATATGTCTTCTGGGTATGATAGAGAGTTATACATATAATATGTCAATGACATGTCTACTTTCATAAGACCTGAACCATGACAACACCAGTTGGCATGCCATTGAGTGTGTGTGTGTGTGTGTGTGTGTGATTATTGACCTTAATAGCCATAGACTGTCTAACAAAAACCTCTGTTGGGGTTGTAGAAATGGCTCAATAGTAAAAAGAAGTTATTACTGCTGAAAAGGACCTGGATTTTATTTCCAGCACCCACGTGGTAGCTCATAAGTGCCTATAATTCCACTAATGGGGATCTGGTGGCCTCTTCCGGCCTCCTCATACTTTTGCATGCATTTGATATACACAAATACACATATGCTTATCCATGTACAAGTTAATAAAGAAAACAAATAAATTTTTAAATATTAAATAAACTAAAATCCAAGTCCTAGGCAGGGGAAGCTTCCTTTTGAGTTGTTGGTGAGAGCAGGAGTATAGTATCTAAGAGATTGCCAACATAATACAAACTAGTACCATTGCTCTGCATTTACCCCAAGAACTTGAAGGTAAGACCTTATTAGTGAAGACAATTGGGGTGGTTTGAATGTGAATAGTTCTCCATTGGCTCTTGTGTTTAAAAACTTGGGCTCTAGTTGCTGAAGCTATTTGGAAAGGATTAGGATTTGTGACCAGGTTACATGAGATGGGTCATTGGAGTAGGTTTTGAGGTTTAAACAGGTCAAAAATATTCACAGTTCTCTCTGCTGCCTGCTTGTGGATTAAGAAGTAAGCTGTCATCTACTGAACAGCACTATGACTGTATGCCTGCTTGTCTACCTGCTGCAATGCTCCTCACATGGATGGTCATAAGTCACCC
Source organism: Tokudaia tokunoshimensis (assembly GCA_036184795.1). NCBI lineage: Eukaryota > Metazoa > Chordata > Mammalia > Rodentia > Muridae > Tokudaia > Tokudaia tokunoshimensis. The sequence goes on along the minus strand of BTHU01000023.1, from coordinate 126,579,857 downwards.
TCTAAAACTGTAAGGCACAATAAATTGTTTTTTTATGTTTTCTTAATCAAGGTATCTATTTCCATTGATAGAAAAGTAATTAAGTCAATAGCCTATATTTCCAAATGGTACTTGGAAGAATCCAGCTGGCACTTACCTGGAATTCTTCCTTGAGAATTAGCTTTTCAAAATTTTGGAAGTTGCTATGAAAGCTGCCAAGAAAGAAAAGTAATAAGCAGTACTATCCAACTGACAAACCCATGAACCACAATAATGACAGGCCTGGAAAGATGCCTCAATGGTACAACAGTGGGAATGGCCAACAACTGTTGAACTTATGGCCTACTGTATAAGAGGGGATTTATGCCTGGTACTGTAAATCTAGCCAACTACCAATGACTCGAGAGGTCATAGACCTTAGAGGAGTATCTACTCCAGCCATATTCCAAAATCAATATATTTTCTAACTGTATTCTAAATATTTCTCTTTATGCCCACAGATAAGCAAAGCTCTCACTGTTCATTAAAGATACTTCTTTTTCCAGCAAATAGAGGTTCTCACTGGTCAAAATGCTGACTTAATAGTTGGCTACTGGGATCCAAGCCTCAACTGTTGCATCCACAATGAAACTCCTCCACTTACAAAATATTTTCTTTTGGAAGAATATCTGTCAAGATTGTAAAATTCAGAGGACTAGGATACTTGCTACAAGACAATATCTTCTAGACATGACAAGGTAGCTACACAAATTAAATCTCAACAATAAGTCTACCAAAGTCAGAGAAGCATAATGATAATACTAGTCTTTAATTGAAATTCTAATATGGATTGTGGAAAATCTCATTAAGACCCCAGTTTTGAAAGCAATTAATGTCTTCCAAAAGTGGTAAAATCATTTTTTTCCTCCAGGGATGAGCACTTTAGTATGTTATCTAACCCCAAGTGTTCAGTCATAAACATATCCACAAATGAGCAACATTAAATAGAAGAAGAGGCAGGGGATAGTTACAGGTAGACTCAGAGGCATGAAAGTGGGGACTGGAAATGACATACATATAGCACTCATGTATGAAAATTCCCCCAAATGAAAATGATTTAAAAGCAAATAAGTAAACTATGGAATAAGTTGAATTGTAGATGTTTACGAGTTTGTTTGCTACAAGAAAGTAATGTGGCCATATGCCTATTAACAAACAGGGGACACCTTCATGAATTTACTTTGCTTTACACAAAAAAGTTATAAACCTAATTTTAGAAATTTTCTTTCAAATTTAAAAAATTTATTACTAAGGAAATTAGTAATAAGAAATTCTTTCTTAAAGGAATAATCTTACTATATATATGAACATAACAGTATCAATTTTACTACTACATTAAATAATAATTTCTCTTTATTAAAAAGAGTATAACAACAATAATTATAGAAATGATCATAAATCCTAAAGAGGAAGATGCAGAATGTGTTGAGGTGAGTGGAAATGATACAAATACATGCACACATTTATAGAACTGTCTAATAAAAATTAATTACCAACAAAAAAGAGTAAAAGACCAGTCTTGACTACATAGCAAGTCTGAGAGCAGCCTGGGTTGCAAAAATTCTATTTCACAAAAGTAAGATTAAACCACACATAGGAAAATGCCACCATTGTTTCACGTTCTATTTATCAGCGAAAACCTAAACCTGATTTTATGATTTCAGAATCAAAGTGACTCAGGAGCTTGAAAAGTAAAGGCCCAACAGGAGCTAGAAGCCAAGTGAACTTTACCTTTCTGTCTTCCTCCATCAGCCACAACCCAAACAACCCTAAATAAATTAACAATGCAAATGAACTCACCAAGCTTGCTATATGCCCATATAGTTGGAGACAAACCATCTCAGGCAGGCTTCCTCAGCCTAACACCCTGAGATAGAAGTTCCACAGCTACTGCTGAATATTCAAGTACAAAACTCATAAGTAAATGTAAGAAGGAGAAAGCACAGATATTGAAGGAACCTGTGTAATTACCAAAGGATTTCTGAGGTCATCTAAAGCCAACTGAGAGTCTGTTTAGCAAACATGAGGGCAAGTATCTCCTAACACGATAGGAAATATGGAGTGAATGGACTGCAGTGTAAGAACAGATGCATTTGTTTTAATAATTGCACTGTCAGTTTTCAAAGATCTAGGGCCCATTGAGTACTATTAATAATCCTAGGTGATATCTTTTTCTGATCTTCCTCCCAATTTTTTCTCTCTCTTTCTTTTAAAACACAGCTCACTAGAAGAATAGGAAGAAAGAATGAATGTCTCAGAGTTGGAGAAGGGAAAGATGAGTTGAAAAAGTGTTGAGACTAGTTCTCAAGTTCCTTAAAACATTGTACTGCTAGAAGTATCTTAAATTAGTACAAATGAATTGACAACCCTGGACATCCAATGCTAAATGCCTTCTATCATTCTTACTTAGAGGAAGCAAAGCACAGGCATTCCTGTCTACTTTTAAGAGTAGAACTTAAAATTAGATAAGGAACACAGTGCCCAGGGTGGATAATGGAATGTTGCATGGAGGCCTCCACTCTGCTGCCTTGTGTTATTCAATACTGGTACAACCAAGGAGGGAAAGAACATCAAAATTTAATAAACTATTCATGATGGTCTTAAAACCAATTTGATTTGATTTGATGTGTGTGTGTGTGTGTGTGTGTGTGTGTGTGTGTGTACTTATGGTTTTAAGCATTTTTTTGGCAAGTTCTGCACCTCTGAGCCACAACCCAAGCTCACATCTAATTTCAAGAAAAAAAAATAAAATTATAGTACCTCAGCTATTATAAGAAAACCAAACATTTCTTCAATATCTCTTCATAATTAATTCCAGAAATTCTACTAATGTGTTCAATGTATATGTGCATAAGCATGTACACAACTATATGTACCAAATATCCCAGTATCCACTGACATGTTTAAAACTGTTCCAAAGAACCCCTGAGCTGTAGATTTGGCTTATGTCATCATATCTGTTTTAAAAATAAATATTATTACCACCCTCATTCAGCTCCTTATCTCTCACTGAAAAATATTATGCCAAATATGGTCTTGCTCTCTCATTCTTACAAGTAAATTCAATGGAATTTAACTTGCCTAGAAATGTAGGTAAGGGGCTATGCTGCTTTTGGATGCGGCATCATGTAACAAGGAGGAAGATGGGAAGCAGACTTGGTCGCCTTAGTGTCACCCACACCCACATTCAGGAACAAACCACTCATAAAATTTATCTAAATAGATTTCACAGCTTTTCTCTTTCAAGAGGCTGAAGACATTGGTTTGGTGTGTGTTTGTGTGTGCGTGCATGTGTGTGTGTGTGTGTGTGTGTGTGTGTGTGTGTAAATACAAAGAATATAGAAGTATTTAAAAGACACTGAAAGAGTAAAACAGGTTGCCTGTGACAACATTGATCTGTCACAGTCTGTCTCTCATATATCACCATCAAAATGTCCATGGAAAGGCACTTGCCTTAGAAAAATTCCTTCAATTTTATAGAAAGTGTTTATTTCAAATAGACAGCTGGGTAGTTGATTGTGACTACCAGTAACACTAAGCATCACAGCTCTACAAATAATCTAACTTCCATTTATTCCGATTGAAACACGAATTAAACAAGACTAAATTAGATTGTAGTTATAGCTGCATGATGAGGCTAATGGCAATTTTAATTTATCTCTACCTACCTGTATTTTCCTACGTGAAAATATTTATTTGCTCAATCAAAAGAAATGTACATAAGAAATAAGAAAATTGTTCATACTGTTACTATTAGACTTCAACATTCAGCATGGTGAAGCAGCAGAAAACAAGCCTTGCCACTCTGCCATAAATAACTAGAAAACTGCAAAAACATAGGGATTATCAAAGAACTGCTCTGGGACATGGCATTCCAGAAGAAACTGGGCTTAGGTCCACATTTTCAGGCAGGTTACACACCACAGAAGATGACAGTCCAAGCACAGTAGTATTTCTCAGTTGAAAATAAATGTATACTATCGTTGAGGAAGTAAGGCAAATAAAGTTAGCAAGACATGAATAAAGGCAAGGAGTTTCAGAAATCTTCACAGAAGTCTTGCTTCGACTGTTCTTGTACAGAAAAAGTGCATGTGTAAGGTGCATTACTTCAAGGATGCTGTTAACAAAGTTACAACTGGGATGGAAGTACATCAGACTCTTCTTAGTTCAAGTATTGTTATCATGTTGAGATTTAAAGCACACAAATAAAAACCTTTGCAATATCCCATAATAATATAGGTGCAACTAACCTCAGGGTAAAGATTACTTTAGATCACCATGGACCAAATTGACTTACAAGTTAGATATCTCACAAAACTAGACATTTTTTTAAAGTCACCCACTAAGTGGTAGCTAGTTACCTAATCAAGCCTTACTTGACATAAAAAGCACTTGGATAATATGAGACATAACCAGAAGAAAATGGTCAAAAATGACAAAAATGGTGGAATAGAAATAAAATATTTCCAAGATGCATTGACTAGCAGTGTAGTCACTGAGGAATATGTCAATTGAGAGAACTCTAAACAGCATTCCTCTTCTTCCCACCCTCTGACTCTTACACTTTCCACCTGTCCTATCAACAGTGAAAAAAGATAAACTACCAATTATGGGAAAACCATCAAATAATGCAAAGGCACTGAGTAATAAATGCCAGCAGTTTAAAAATATGGATTCATAATTTCATATATCTGTACATACATGCACACATTTATATAAAATAATTCAAGATTTATCATGAAAGTCAAGCATTCTAATTAGCTTCAAATGTCAAAAGGACACATCCCAGTGTCATCTCAGAAAACTTAATTAAGGAATTTCTCAGATCAAGTTGGCCTACACTCATGTCTATGAGACTGTTTTGAATGATGGTTGATGTAGGAAGGATCGCGCCACCATCCTTAGGCAAATGGGACTGAGTAATATAAGAAAGCTAGCTTAACATGAGCCAGAGAATGAACCAGTGGACACCATACGTTCATGGTCCCTGCCCCCACTTACTTCCCTCATGTTACAGTATGGCATGGGAACAGGTCAAATAAATCCTTTCACACCAAGATCATTGTGGTCATAGTGTTTTATCACAGAAACAGAAAAGCAAACTACAACATGGATTAACTTTGATTTTCATGTATTTCTAATGAAAATGCAAAATATACAGCCACTTTAAAACAGTTTGCCAATTCTTCAATATGCTAAACAGTCATAAGATGAGCCAGCAAATCTATCTGGTGGTATCTACCCAAGATAAATTAAAACTTAAGTCTACAAGGTGCCTAGACATTAACACTTATGGGAGTATCATGGAAAACAGGGTGGAAACAACACAGTGATTACTGGCCACTGAGGGGGCAAGCTTCTATATCCACTGTGCCCAACACTCCTCAGTAATACAAACAGCTACAAACAGTAATACTCAGAACAGCAGAATAAAACCTTTTTTCTTTTCTTTTCTTTTCTTTTCTTTTCTTTTCTTTTCTTTTCTTTTCTTTTCTTTTCTTTCCTTCTCTCTTTTCTTTTCCAGCATGAAACAGAGAAACTCAAAATACTACATCCTTATGAGTCTATTTATAAGACATTCTGCCAAAAAGATAAAATAGACTCATCAGCTTTTCAGTGGCAAGTTTTCTCAAGGCATTTTAAGTGACAGACCAGGCCCATATTATAATTATGGCAATCTTTACTATGCATTTGTCAAAAATTCTTAGACATGTATGGTGAACAAGGTAAATTGCACTGAATATATATGCATATATATATATGCGTATATATGCATACATGGCTTATCTTTAAAAACTGAGTTATTACAAACAGTTAAGCCCAATATTATATGAGAAAGAAAGAGATCTTAATACAAAGTTGTTAAATATGTGAGTAATTTAAAGAGAAAACTGGTTTTCTCACAGGTCTTCCACTTAATGTAATTTCAATTCCAATTCCTGGAGTAGAGACAGTAAGCAAGGGTTAGACAGCAGGTGGCCTCATCAGGAAGTCATCAAACTAACAAGACCATCAAAATGAGGGATGGTAGGGCCAGGCCTTCAGCCAGACTGCAGACCTTCTGGGAATGAACTGTTTTTGGGTTTTGTTTGTTCATTTGTTTGCTTTTGTTTTTGCTATAAAAGTAGTACATTCCAAAGTTATGTTCTTTCTTGTAGGAACTTCTTGAGCTAGCAGTAGGCACAGCATCTCTTCAAGGTGTGGTAGTAACAATCAGTCTATTTAAAAAATAAATTGTAGGTATTCAAAGTATTAATAATAATGCAGAAACATCAAAGCAAAAGTATTAAAATATATTTACTAGGCCTAAGATATATATGACAAATAGAAATGGGAATTACAATTATCTACATATGTTTGTGTTCATTTTATTAAAACATATGCAAAAAATGATAGGTTGGAGTGATAGTGAAAGCGGGTTGCTGATAGGAGGATTCACTTTATAGGCTTTCAGTTACTATTTCACCATTCTGGATAAAGCGCAAGGGAAGAAAATGATCCTTTCCACTATTGAAATTGGTGCCCCATATTTATTTCCTCATTTACCCTGCACAGGAACTCTGCTCTTATTATCACTTTTCATTATTGAGAACATTACCCAATGTCACCAAAATAGAACGTGGCTCCAGATTTGGTACTGACATTACAATGCCACTTTAAGAATGTATCATAAATATAAGAAAAGGACTCAAGAGAAAAGAAACAGTCTCATTGGAAGTATTCTAATATAATTTTTGGATATAAGCAGTAGGCCTGGGGATTAAGAGAATGAAAGCAATAAATAAGGAACAAAAAGAAAATAACAATATTAAATATTTAATTACAATCACTTGTTACTTTTGTTGCGAATATGCCCTTGTTTTTCCCCCATATGACTTAAAAAGATAAATTTTATTTCAAACTATTTTCTTGCCCAAATGAATAAATAAGCTAGGAAAAAAGTAATTAAAATTGACATTTTCCAAAACAATGTAGATTTACTTATTCCCATAGCATTCTGAGTGTGATACTTCATAGTATATTTTTTATTTTTCTTAAAATTCCCCTGTATTTGACTTTTTTTCATTCCATTTTTGTTTTGGGAACCTAAGCTCACTTATTAAATGCTTTTTTTTTTAATTATTTATTTTATTTTTTTTTTTAATTTACATTCCAAATCATTTCCCCTTTCCCGTTTCCTCCCTCCCCGAAAGTCCCATAAGCCCCCTTCCCTCCCTCTTTTCCCCATTCAACCCCCTCTCGCTTCTCTGTCCTGGCATTCCCCTACATCCAGTCTTTCCAGGACCAGGGGTCTCTCCTTCCATCTTCTTAGAAATCTATTGATATGCGAATTGTGTCTAGGGTATTCCGAGATTCTGGGTCAATATCCCCTTATCAGTGACTGCATACCATGTGTGTTCTTTTGTGATTGGGTTACCTCACTAAGGATGATATTTTCAAGTTCTGACCATTTGCCTAGGAATTTCGTGAATTCATTGTTTTTAATTGCAGAGTAGTATTCCAGGCTGGTACAACCACTCTGGAAAGCAGTCTGGCGGTTCCTCAGAAAACTGGGCATGACACTCCCGGAGGATCCAGCTATACCACTCTTGTGCATATACCCAGAGACTTTACCTGCATGCAATAAGGACACATGCTCCACTATGTTCATAGCAGCCTTATTTATAATAGCCAGAAGCTGGAAAGAACCCAGATGTCCCTCAACAGAGGAATGGATTCAGAAGATGTGCTATATTTACACAATGGAATACTACTCTGCAATTAAAAACAATGAATTCACGAAATTCCTAGGCAAATGGTCAGAACTTGAAAATATTAAATGCTTTTTGCAGCAGTTGTTTGCAGGAGAAAGTAGACAACTTCCTGAGAGTGTTTATTCCTCCATTCCAACCTCTGTTCTGGATTGTTTGTTGCTGTTTTTGTTTCTTTTCTGTTATTTGTTGTTATCCTTGTTTTGATAGGAAGCGTCACTGAAATACTGGGTATGACAAGACCTGCCAAGCCTCATACTCTAATCCTGCTTATATTCATTAGAAAACTCTGTTTGAAGGATTTCAGATCAAACCCAAAGGCCAGAAACAAAGGTCTACAAGTTTTTCTCACTGTGCACCTTTGTCTTGTTATGCACTGAGGTCTGCTGTAGATGTATCCATTGAATTTTGCCATCCTAACGTCAGTCATTCTCCTGATGATTTGTGAGCATTTTTTTTTGTTTCGTTATTTGTTTTTGTTTTTGTCTTTGCTTCTTGTTTGAATCTTTGTCTCTTGCAAAAAGAAACTTCTTTGGCGAGGTTTGGGAGTACCACTTTTCTTGCATGAAAGTGTTCAAAATGCAGCTAAGAAATAATACTGTTTTTTCTTTTTTTAATTTTTTATTAGGTATATTCTTTATTTACATTTCAAATGATTTCCCTCTTACTGGTTTCCCCCTCCCCAAAAGTCCTATACACCCTCTTCCCTCCCCCTGCTCCCCAAACAACCCACTCCCACCTCCCCTTCCTGGTATTCCCCTATACTGCCACATTGAGCCTTTCCAGGACTAGGCGCCTCTCCTTCCTTCTTCTTGGTATCCTTTGATATGTGAATTGTTCCTTGGTTATTCCAAGCTTCTGGGTTAATATTCGCTTATCAGTGAGTGCATATCATGTGTGATATTTTGTGAATGGGTCATCTCACTCAGGATGACATTCTCCAGTTCCACCCACTTGCCTAAGAATGTCATAAATTCATTGTTTTTAATAGCTGAGTAGTATTCCATAGTGTAAATATACCACATTTTCTGTATCTATTCCTCCATTGAGGTACATCTGGGTTCTTTCCAGCTTCTGAAATAATACTGTTTTAATAATGGGATGGTTGTAATTTCTTCTCCAATATCCATGACTTTACTAGCCCTGGGAGTTGGCTAGTTTATTAATACCAAGCATGATTTCCTCCTGTTGAAAGGGTATTAAGTTCACTCCTGCATTTAAGACTCAAGAAACCCTGAAGAAGAGGTGGAGGAAAGATTGCAAGTACATAGGACCCAAAAATATGCTGTGAGAAAATGTATCCTCGAAATAACAGTTTCTCCAATGATACTTCAAGAATGTGGCTGCCTAACAATGACCTGAACCAGGACAACAACAACAATAGACATCCTAATGTGGATGGGGACATGGGCAAGAGCCTTACAAGGCCTCAACCTCACCAAAAGAACTAGAACTAACTAAGGAAAAGAACACACCCACTGGTTCCTCAATACCAAATGGTCAATCCTGAAAATACATATAAGTAACATTGTAACATTATACAGACTGAGCAGATTACAGTATTTATATAGTTATGCATATGTGTATATAAATATGTAGCAAATTAAAGAAAAGGAGATCAGTGATTTAGGAGGAAGCAGAGGAGGTCAACATGGGAGGTATTGGAGGAAGGGAAGGGAATAGGTGAATATGATGTAATTGTATGCTTATTTTTATAAAGATGAAAACTTTAAGGTTTAATGCTCATGTGCTTATACGTACAAAATGTGAGCGACTCTCACCTGAACAAAAGGTATAAAATTAAAATACCACAATATATCTTGTAATAACTTGAGGAAAAGTGAAATTTTATCCTCCAGTGGAAATGGAACAACGTCCCTGTGATACATACATGTCTTATCCTTAGGAAATATACTATATTTTAATAAAAATGTTTTGAAAATGGTTTCATTTTAATAGTAATTCTAATCATGGAGGGGTAACAGATGGTCCATCTTATTAGGGGAACTTAATTTGTAAAGGGAAAAAGGTATAAAAATGTCTGGAAAATTTCCCTCCCATGGAAAGATGATAGTATATTAGAAGAAATAAGTGTATTTTAAAAGTCTCAAGTTCTTTCTAACAAAAATAAGATTATATGACCCATACAAGTATGAGTCAACTTTCATTCACAATTCTAAATGTAGTTACCTGGTGTTCCTTGGTAAAATATTATTTTAAGATATCTGACTTATTGTTTATTGCAATAGCACAATGCTAGAGAATCTAATCTCTAATGATACTATTGCTCTCTTTAATGATATTTCAAAACCTTTAAATTTTAACAGATACTTTAAATTCATTTTTGGACTTTAATTTCTTGCTAAAATCCAATTCAAGCAATTGCTCATGGTAAAAGAATTAAGAAAGGTCACTGAATGCCTTGATTGTGGTACTCCCAATTTAGTCACACAGATAGGATTTTTCCTTGGCTAATAGTGTCATCCCAAATGGACAGTGTGATTTAATCAATTTTGATAGCAACAACAGAAGGTTATTTTTGGTAAGTAGATTTTTTTTCAAGTGATCAAATCAGGTTTTATGTCTATCAATTCCAACCTAAGATTATTTTAGTCAAAAGCTTGTAAAATGAAAATGTCTCTAAATTAAGGAAATATGAATTCCTTACTCTATTTTTCTTATCTGATATATTTTTCCTACTTTAACTTAAGAAAAAGAAAATAATTGAAAAGTAGCAATTCTATTACAGTATTTATCGTGACTACTCATTTGTCATAATAGCAAGGAAATAATTTTCACAAATATGACAATTTTTACTGTGTTTGAATTACAGTACATAATTCCTTAAAGCAATTATGTGATAGCCAACTTAAGAATGACTTAAAATCAAGAAGCTTATGCATATACCCAGAGGCTTCCCCTGCATGCAATAAGGACACATGCTCCACTATGTTCATAGCAGCCTTATTTATAATAGCCAGAAGCTGAAAAGAACCAAGATGTCCCTCAACGGAGGAATGGATTCAGAAGATGTGGTATATTTACACAATGGAATACTACTCTGCAATTAAAAACAATGAATTCACGAAATTCCTAGGCAAATGGTCAGAACTGGAAAATATCATCCTTAGTGAGGTAACCCAATCACAAAAGAACACACATGGTATGCAGTCACTGATAAGGGGATATTAACCCAGAATCTCGGAATACCCTAGACACAATTCGCATATCAATAGATTTCTAAGAAGATGGAAGGAGAGACCCCTGGTCCTGGAAAGACTGGATGTAGAGGAATGCCAGGACAGAGTAAGGAGAGGGGGTTGAATGGAGAAAAGAGGGAGGGAAGGGGGCTTATGGAACTTTCAGGGAGGGAGGAAATGAGAAAGGGGAAATCATTTGGAATGTAAATTAAAAAAACTTAGAAAAAAATCAAGAAGCTTCTCTTCAAGAAAAGATGTTTTGGGGATTATGTGAATAAATTTCAGTTGAATACATGAAACTTTCCTTCTAAGGCTTACTACGTACCTCTTTTGTATTGTAGCTGCAACATCTATAGTTTTCTTTCATCAAATGTTACATAGATAAAAATATGGGCCAGGTAGATGGATCAGCAAGCAGATAAAGACACTTACCATTAAGGCTGACAACCAGAATTCAAGTCCCAGCACACATACAATGGCAGGAGAGAACCAATTCCTGCATGTTGGTCTATGCCCTCCATTTGTTGGTTGTGACATGCACACCCTCCTGACATAACATATATTGGTAATTAAAATAAACAAGGGAACTCAGAAGACAGGAAAAAAATTTAAGTGTTTTAAGAAAGATGGCGTAATGTTCCTAAATGAGAACTGATGAGTCTGAGAAAGGAAGTTGTCTCTTCTTAAAAGTATTGCTTTTTGTGAAATAGAAGCTGAGAAATGGGGCTACAAGTCAACATAGTGTGTGCTTATTTTTCATTTGCAACAGAAGAATCAATATTTGGAATGTGTGTGTGCATGTGCGTTTGTAAGTGTGTGTGTGTGTGTGTGTGTGTGTGTGTGTGTTGTGTGTCTGTAACTCTGTGCATGAATTTTGAATTTGTTTTTTGTTGAAAATGATGCAGTAAAAAGCAAGAGTACTTGGTATAGGAGAGAGAAGGGAACACTCCTTGTGAGGCTCATGTCTTTTAGGGGATAAAAGATGACTATATCTGAAGTCCAGCTGAGAGGATGACTATGATCATAATAAAGATTCTATTTCCACAGTAGCATAAGGGATGCAAAAGAATATTTATGAAGAGTCATTTTGCTTTAGCATGATGTCCAGTTTTCTAACCACAAGAATAAAAACTCAGGACACATAAAATATTATTGCAATCAGTTCTATAAATTCCCAAGTGGAGCTAGCCCTGTTCTCAGACTCCATAAGAGACCATTTCACATACTACTATACAGGCTATTTTGCATGCCTCTAAATTATGGGTTAATCAAGTCAGCTGTGAGGGAATTTGAGTCAATAAGATGGTTTATTTTAATTTTACAATCTGATTTCATAAAAGCGATTTTAAATTCTCTAGACATTGCTCTTGTGGTGGTGGCTAAAGAGCTGTTTGCTTTAGGGACAGAAGTCTCTTAATCCTCAGGGAAGTTGAAGGCATAATCAATGGTGTTTGGGTCTGACCAATCTCGTGTTTAGTGGACCATTTAGTGAAGCATCCTGAAAGCTTTATTCAGTTCATCACTCACCTTGTGTGAGAACTCTCCCTAGGGGCTTCCTCCAATCTTGTTTTATCCCCTTTCATCACATCCTAGGCAATCTGCCAATGCTATATTTTGGAAGCACATAGAGTTTATTCAAAATTCATCAGTGAGCAGACACTATATTCAGGCACAGCAGAAAGTTATTTCAGCAGGTAATGTGTCAAGTATTCATACCTTGAGTAGAGACCTCAGGGGTAAGCCCATAATGCTATATTAAAAAAGAAAATAAGAATCAGATACCTAATATAACCCAAGGAGTCAATCACAAGATTCTGTCCTAGTGTTCTATATCCCTCCCCTCAAAATGATTGTGTTACACATTTACATGACATTTTAGAATTCAACCCATTAAAACACTCAGATGATATCACATGAAAAACAAGTCTGTTTGAGGCTAATGATGTCAGCACTTACCTGGAATGTCAGATATTCACCCAGAACTTAGTGTTTTTTTAAGCTACACATCACTTTTTTAACATATGCTCCCTGATTTTCAGTTTCCCTCTCAAGGAATCACTTTATTGATTTCAAGGATCAAGAGACAGAACAAGAAAATAGCAATGTAAAGGAAACATGAAAGTGCCATAAGTTAAGAAACAAAGAGACAGCAAGCCTGAAGCAAACAGAAATAGCAAGAACAGGGAGCAAATAAGGAGGAAATATCTGGCTTAAAGAAAATGAGGAATGATATCCAAATCATCTGTGAGAGAAGGGCAGAGAGGTAGGTGAGCTGTGTAGCACTTCCACGAGGACTGATGGGGAGAACCCAACCCAGGTGCTCTAACTCTTCCAAAGGTCACTTGGTTTCTTGCTGGTGATTCATCATATCCCTGACAGAGATAGGCCTCCTACTTAGCCGCTTTTATTTTCTCTTTTCCTTGCTCTTGCTCTCTTTGGTACTGTAATGTGACATTACCATTGCTGCAATCTTTTTGTTTAAGAACTTATAGCCTTAGGACTAGAGATTTCATTACAAGTATAAAACATTTCAAAGTTTATAAATTTCTTATCATAAATTATCTTCTCCAGGACTTACAATAAATCCATGAAGCATATATTGTCTAGAACCTTCCAGCAAGGAATATGAGTGTGCCAAGAGGCACTAGAGGCCAGGGAGTATCATTAAATCAAGTACCCACTTGAGGTACAGTAAGTCAAGAAGGACATTACATATGGGGTTAAAAGAAAGTCAAGGCCACAGCTGGGAGAAGTTAAGCCATATGTCTAGATATCAATGTAGACACAGAATAGAGAGGACACAGACCTAGGACACCAATATATTAAGCCAAAAGTTAGATGTGAAAGGGCATATAAATGATTGATTTGGAAATATTTATATTTCCAAACACTGATGATGCTAAAGAATGTTCTTTTATGTAAATCCAGGCTACCAAACTATGGGCTAGGTAATAGTAAAGGCAAGACTGTTAAGAGTACAAGTTATGAAACAACCAAGAAGGTAATCAGAAATAACTAGTTGTTAAGTGTGGTGATTTGAATATGCTTGGCCCAGGGAGTAGCACTATCAGGAGATGTAGCCTTGTTGGAGTAGATGTGGCCTTGTTGGAAGAAGTGTACCACTGTGGAGGTGGACTTTGAGACCCTCCTCTTGGCCATGTGGGAGCCAGTCTTCTCCTGTTTGCAGTTAGATCAAGAGGTAGAACTCTCAGCTCCTTCTCCAGCACCATGTCAGCCTGGACACTGCCATGCTTCAAGCCTTGAATGGACTGAACCTCTGAACTTGTTAAGTTGCCTTGGTCATGGTGTCTTTTCACTGCAATGAAAACCTAACTAAGACAGTAAGCAAAAAGATCTGAAGCATGTATACATTGTACCAGGTGATTGCTTGGAAAGTTATCTCCTCTAAGAACCAATCCTCAAGCTCAAAGACCATCAATATAATATTAAAGATAGGATAATTATGAATATTCCTTAGGATAATGCTGGTTTACTTTTAAGAATTATAATACTGACAATATTATTCATTTGTTATGTGTGGTAGCATAAACAGCAGTCATTTTTTCCTCTCTTTGGTTGTTTGCCATCTTTTCAAACATCTTATGAAGTCTCTTGTTGACGTTAGTAGGCTTTGGAGATACCACAGAAATGACACAGACACATGGACTACTCCTGGTAATATCTTCCTATTCATTCCTTCCAACACTTTGCTTTCTTACTTAATCCTAGCCCCACTTCTCCTTGCAAGGTAGGCACTGCATAGCTCCAGCAGACAAAATGCTCATGTTCTTTGACACTAAATTTATAATTCTTTCTGGTTGCAATATTATCCTATCTTATACATGTTTTTACGTGCCTTACTCCCTCCTATCATTAAGTACATGAAATACGTCTTCAGGTCACATGTTGACACATGTCCCTAATTCTAGCCCATCTATTATATCTTAATCTTTTTTGGGGGCCTATTTTATCTGCTTACTCTCATTTTGCATTTCATGAGATGCTTGCTTATTACCTTACACACTATTAAAGTATGCTAAAATGCTATTTAGAATAACATCATCTTTACTGGAAACTATCATAACACCCTTTAAGTATAAGAACCAAGTGAGGTCTCTAATCCATATTTCACATGTAATTAACAGAACTGAGAACAATTTGTGCTTTCATTGCTGAGCTTCACTTTTAATGTATAAAATTCGAATCATCCAGATGATTCTTTATGTGTGGTCTTTATGTACCTTAAAACATTTTGACTTCTCAATAAATAACAACCAAATTAAAACTGTGTGAACTATAACATTAAAAACAAAACTTATAGGGCTACAGAGATGGCTCTGCAATTAAGAGTGCTAGCTGTTCTTCCAGAGGTCCTGGGTTTAGTTTCCAGGACCCACATGGCAGCTCACAACTCTCTGTTACTCCAGGGGATCCAACACCTTTATATAAACATGTACACAGGCAAAATATCAATGCACATGAACTAAAAATAGAAAAACATTTTAAAATATCATAGCCAAGGATTAGTGGTTCATGCATTTAATCCCTCTACTCAGGAGGCAGAGGGAGGCAAATATCTGTGTTCAAGTCCAGACTGGTCTTCAGAGTGAGCTATACAGAAAAACCAGTCTTGGGGTGGGAGGTGAAACTTGTGCTTTACTCTGCCTTTCTCTTCTGCAACTAAGTGCCTGCTAAAAGTTCTGCCTAACAAATACAATATGACCCAAATGACTGGGAGTTTGTACTTTTTCAAAAAAGATTATTTAAAACTGAATAAAACCTGCAAACATTGGATGGAAGGAAATACACAAAAATAATATCAAAGGGAAGGGGGCTTATGGGACTTTCTGGGAGGGAGGAAACGGGAAAGGGGAAATGATTTTGAATGTAAATAAAAAAAACTTAGAAAATAAAAAAATAAGTAAATAAAAAAAATAATATCAAATGGTGTCAGTGTTCAACTCAAAATGACAAAGTAGTAAATGAGGTTTGCAGTAAGCAACTGACCTTTCAATATTCTCTAGACCAATGTGTGTAGAGAAAATTCAATCAAGTAAAGACAGTAAGAAAGAGTGAATGTCTCCTCACAAGTAACTTCTCTCTCTTCTTAACTCTACCTCTCAGAGTAGCTGTGTGATGGGAAAAAGATGTTTCAAAAGAGACATGTATTGTTTTACTATTAATATGCCCTTTCTTTCCTAATTCATTGTGATTCTTATGAGATAAAGAAAGAAGGGGTATCCTAGATATGACTTTTAGTTCTTCAAGTTTGCCATAGACCAAACTACAACTGTACATGAACTCCAGCATGTAGAGATAAACGTGTCAATTTGTCATGTCTATTTTAAAAACACATAGTTCATGCTCCATGGATTAGGCTTCTGATAATCCTTGCAATGGACTGAGAAAATGGTGTTTTTGTAAACATGTGTTCCACAATTTGCTCAACACCAAGTACTAAAAGTATTTTAGTACTAACAATTACCCTTTGAAGTAATATTAAACTGATGAAAATAACTACAAGGAAGGGTATGTTATAATAATCTATGTTATAATACAATCACACTTGACCATGATCATGATGGAAAATGAATCTGACTTCAAGGCAAAATTCTTTCCTAAATAATGTAGAGCCCTTAAGTACTGTAAATTTGAACTTGGAGTATAGTAAAACCTACAATCATTATCTTGGGGTTTATCTGGGTTAAAACAGACTACATATGTTTATGTAAAAGTTTCCATATACTTTCATATATGGTATTCTGCATATTTATCATGGCAGCCTTGTGTTATTATCAGACGATAGAATTATTCAAGGCAACAAAAAGAGAAATTTGACAAGTTGAAGGAGCTTAGCCACATACCATAAGACAGATCCACATGGTGAACTTTAGTCTTCCAATTGCAAACTCTGTGTTCTAACATTGCTTCCTTTATGTTATCCTTTAACTTCATATATATAAATGTTTCATTAGAAATATTAATGTTCACCTTATACATGATAGTCAAGATATGAAATATTGTAGTATAAAAACACTTTGAAACAAATATCAAATAATTACTAATAAAGGAGAAATGATACGAACTGCTTATAACACAAGTATTCTCTGGTATTTCAAAATGGAATATAGGAGAAAACTACCAGTAAGGGTTTTTCCCAAATCATAGATGTTCAGAATAGGGAGAAGGGAGATGGCTTATGGGATTTTTGGTGGGGGGTAGGGGGACCAGAAAAGGGGACAACATTTGAAATGTAAAGAAAGAACATATCTCATAATAAAAAAAAGAATAATCATCCACTAAAAACTGCAGTGTAATAAATATGGAAAATGCCTCATTACATTCAAGATGATATTTAAAAATTAGAGTCTTTTAAAGAAGATTGTGGCAAGAAGAGATGTTCTTGACCTTTGTGATATGTATAAAGTTAAAAGTATATCTATAATTAAAAGGAAATCAACAAATAAAGCAGACTTTGTAATGGCAACAGACTTAGAAATAGTTTATGACCTTAAATCACAAATGGTTCATATAAAAATTGTTGTACAGAACCACTGAAGTGTCCACACATTGTTCTTCCTTCTTCTTGGGCTTCATATGGTCTGTGAATTGAATCTTAGGTATTCCGAACTTTTGGGCTAATATCCACTTATCAGTGGGTGCATACTGTGTGTCTTCTTTTGTGACTGAATTACCTCACTCAGGATGATACTTTCAAGTTCCATCCACTTGCCTGCAAATTTAATGAAGTCACTGGTTTTTTTGTTTGTTTGTTTGTTTTTCTTTGGTTTTTCTGTTTTTTTAATTTTTTATTTTATTTTCTATATTCTTTGTTTACATTCCAAATGATTTCCCCTTTCCCGGTTCCCTCTCCCCGAAAGTCCCATAAGCCCTCTTCCCTCCCCCTGTTCCCCAGTCAACTCCTTCCTGCTTCTCTGTCCTGCTATTCCCCTACACTGCTACATCCAGTCTTTCCAGGACCAGGGACCTCTCCTTCCTTCTTGGGAATCAATTGATATGTGGATTGTGTCTTGGGTATTCTGAGCTTCTGGGTTAATATCCACTTATCAGTGAATGCATACCATGTGTGTTCTTTTGTGATTGGGTTACCTCACTAAGGATGATATTTTCAAGTTCTGACCATTTGCCTAAGAATTTTGTGAATTCATTGTTTTTAATTGCAGAGTAGTATTCCATTGTGTAAATATACCACATCTTCTGAATCCATTCCTCCGTTGAGGGACATCTGGGTTCTTTCCAGCTTCTGGCTATTATAAATAAGGCTGTTATGAACATAGTGGAGCATGTGTCCTTATTGCATGCAGGTAAAGCCTCTGGGTATATGCCCAGGAGTGGTATAGCCGGATCCTCCGGGAGTGTCATGCCCAGTTTTCAGAGGAACCACCAGACTGCTTTCCAGAGTGGTTGTACCAGCTTGCAATTCCTCCACCAGCAGTGGAGGAGTGTTCCTCTTTCTCCACATCCTCGCCAACACCTGTTGTCTCCTGAGTTTTTGATCTTAGCCATTCTGAATGGTGTAAGGTGAAATCTCAGGGTTGTTTTGTTGAAGTCACTGTTTTTAATAGCTAAGTAGTACTCCATTGTGTAAATGTACATTTTCTATATCCATTCCTCTGTTGAGGGACATCTGGGTTCTTTCCAGCTTCTGGCTATTATAAATAAGGCTTCTATGAACATAGTGGAGCATGTGTCCTTATTACATCAGTGCTTCTTAGAAGGGGGAACAAAATAGTCACAAGAGGAAATATGGAGACAAAGTGTGGAGCAGAGACTGAAGGAAAAACCATACAGAACTGCCCCACCTGGGGATCTATCCCACATACAGTCACCAAACCTGGACGCTATTGTGGGCGCACAGAAGTGCTTGCTGACAAGAGCCTGATATGGCTGTCTCCTGAGAGGCTCTGACAGAGCCTGACAAATACAGAGGCAGATGGTCACAGCCAGCCATTGGACTAAGCGTGCGGTTCCCGATGGAGGAGTTGGAGAAGGGACTGAAGGAGTTGAGGGATTTTCAGACCCATGGAGGGAGCAACAGTGTCAATAAGCAAGACACCCCACCCTGAGCTCCCAGGGATTGGACCACCAACCAAAGAATACACATGGAGGGACCCATGGCTCCGGCCACATATGTGGAGATGATGGCCTTGTTGGACATCAGTGGGAGGAGTGGCCCTTGGGACTGAGGGTGTTCCATGCCCTAGTGTAGGGGAATGCCAGGGTGGCAAGACAGGAGTCGGTGGGTGGGTGGGGAAGCACCCTAATAGAGGTAAGGAGAGGATGGGATAGGGGGTTTCTGGAAGGGAAACATGGAAAGGGGAAATATTTGAAATGTAAATAAAGGAAAATGTTATACAGGAATTGAAAGCATGTATTTATGGCTTGATTCAGTTGAAGCTCATTATATGAGAAGTTAAAAGTAGCCAAAGAAATGGATAGGTAGGTCTGTTAGTGTAATATGTATAAAAAGATAAAAAATGTGTGCAAGATGACATTTTAAACACTGTAGCATTTTATGTAATGTTCCATATTACCATAAAGAATAAAAGCTTATAGTATCTACCAACAGTTTATCTTAATCTTATTTTTTTAAATTTCCTGCAAACCTCTGCAAAATCATGTAAAACTGGCTCTATGTTAGAGCTAAAGACAGGATTCTGAACCAAACTGGGAGGAGGCATGTGGGAACAATGTATGGATAGGAAGCTTTAGAACTGGGGTCCATAAAGAAAATGCAAAAAGTGATCCTCTTGACTGTTAGAAGGTAAAAGCAAAGGACAATTTTCTTATATGTATTTTTTATTAGCCAACAGAATACAATGAAATCCTAACAGCTTGATTCTCCTAGGAAATAGTGATGCTGATCATAAGCTAAATTATCACCATTTCAATATTCAGATTTTTCTGTCATGCATGAGCTTTCAATGACTGAAGAAAATCAGCAGGTGAATTTGTTAACAAGTAACATTAAAGTTGACAGGGACAAATTTGGTAATAATGTTCTTCACCATT
The DNA here is from genome assembly GCA_036184795.1 of Tokudaia tokunoshimensis. NCBI lineage: Eukaryota > Metazoa > Chordata > Mammalia > Rodentia > Muridae > Tokudaia > Tokudaia tokunoshimensis. The sequence goes on along the minus strand of BTHU01000023.1, from coordinate 126,559,855 downwards.
GGGCTCATAACTATAGATAAAGCAACACACTGAAATCTCAGCACTTTGTCTCTTCTACCAATCAGATCACTATGCTCCATGTTGCTCACATTTAAATTAGAAGCATCACTAGAGTCACACTGATGTGTTGTATATATCTCTGCTGGACCCATCCCCTTGCACAGGCACCAAACCCTGACACTATTACTGATGCCATGTTGTGCTTGCTGACAGGAGCCTAGCATGGCTGTTCTCTGAGAGGCTCTATTAGCAGCTGACTGAGACAGATGTAGATACTCACACCTAACCATAGGACTGGAGTCGAGGACCACTATGGTTGAATTAAGGGAAGGATGGAAGGGTATTGCAACCCCTTAGGAAGAACAACAGTATCAACTAACCCAGCCCCCCAGAGCTCTCAGAGCCTAAGTCACCAACCAAAGAGTATACACAGGTTGGTCATTGGCCCCTCTCACATATGTAGCAGAGGACTGCCTTGTCTGACCCCAGTGGAAGAAGATGTGCCTGACCCTGTAGAAACTTGATGCCCCAGGGAAGGTGAATGATAGTGGTGGTGAAGTAGGGGTTCGGTAGGTTGGGGGAGCACCCTCTCAGAAGCAAAGGGGAGAGGTGGGGTGAAGAACTCAGGGATCAGAGACCAGGAAAGGGGCAACATTTGGAATGTAAATAAATTAATAAAAAAATCTTTCTGCTTAGAATTGTTCAAGTTCACATAAGGTAGTTGTTTTGTTATACTATGAATTTTAACAGATACATGGATTTATGTAAGAACTAAGGTAAGAATCATAGAGAATAGCTCTGTCATCGTTAAACTCACTGTGTGGTCAATTTCTCAGTTGTAACTCATTGTATGCTCACTGTATCGCTATGCTGGAGTTTATTCAAATACCCATTAACAAATATTTAACTGTTTCCATTTTGGAATATTGTAGATGAAATTCTCATGACTTTCATAATTAAGAATTAAGAATCTATCTAAAGATAAGCATGGTATGCTTAACTATAGTCCCACAAATACTCATGCCCTAATCACTGAAATGTACACCCTACATAACAAAATACACTTAACTAATGCAGCTAAGTTGAGAATCTTCAGACCGAAAGATTATTTTGATTAATATAGTACATCACAAATATAATCACAAGTGTCCTTGAAGGAGAGATGAAAGAAAAAATTTGCTCCAGAGAGCAGAAAGCAAAGCAACCATGAGGGAAGATGTAAGAACAGTGGGGCTACAAGCTTCAGAAATGCCAATAACCACCAGAACCTGTCCCCTAAAGCTATCAGTGAACACAACATCATTCCTACCCAGGAAAACTGATTTCGTACTTTTCTCTAGAACTCTTTGTTATTTCAAATGACTGCCTTTGTGACAATTTGTTCCAGTAGCTAAAAGAAATACTACAATATGTCTTTTAGTGCTCCAGGTTAAACTGAGAAGATAATTGATATGCTTTTATGGGATGTATATGTTTGAAAGAAACTGCTGATATTCTTAGTACAATGGCATTGCTGAATTTTTCACCAGGATGGATGAGAGCTCCAGTTGTGCTCCATCACTAAACATTTCTATGCTTTGCTTCATTTATTCATTAGTGTGTACTTATAGCCAGTGCTGGTGTTAATTTGTATTTTGCTAGAGACAAATCATTCTGATTTTCATAAGATGATTGTCTATCTATGCCTTCTTCTGGGAAGTATACATTCTAGTATTCTGCCACATTTAAATTCATTTTCCTGTAACCACTGAGTTTAGAGAGTTGGTTATATATATGCCAGACCTTTGTTAGACTACAAGGTATTTCTTTTCATTCACAAAATGAGCACCTTTTCTATTTTGATGAAGGTCAAGTAATCAATTGCTCTCTTTTATGTATCTTACTTTATGTATCATTTATAAATTTGTAATGAGAGTTGGGTTTTTAGTTCTTATTTTAAAGATTTATTTTTTTGTTTTTAAATTAATTTATTTAATATATGCCCCCTTTCCAGTCCCCACTCACAGAATCCCTACCCAATTCTCTTCTCCTCTGAGAGGGTGGGGACCTCCTGCTGGGTATCCCATCACCTTGGCATATCAAATCTCTGCAGGATTAGGTGCATCCTCTTCCACTGAGGCCAGACAAGGATACCCTGTTGGGGAACAAATTCCACAGCTACAGCTTTAGGGACAGTTCTTTACTCAAGTTGTTGGGTAACCCACACTGAGATTGAGCTGTACATCTTCTACATGTGTGCCAACAGCTTTGGTCCAGTCCGTGTTTGCTTTTTGGTTGGTGGCTCCCTCTCTGAGAGCACCAAAATGTCCAGGTTAGTTGACTTTGTTGGTCTTCCTGTGGAGTTCCTATCCCCTTATGGGCCTTTCGTCCTTCTCCCACCTCTTCCATAAGAGTCCCTGACCTGCAACCAGTGTTTGGGTGTGGATCTCTGCATCTGTTTCAGTCAGCTGCTACTTGGAGCCTCTCAGGGGACAGTTATGTTAGACTCCTGTCTGCAAGCACTACAGAGTATCATTAACAGTGTCAGGGATTGGGGCTTGCCAATGAAATGAGTGTTTAAGTTGGGCTGGTTATTGCTTAGCTGTTCCCTCAGTCTCTGGACCATCTTTGTCCCTGCTTTTTTTGTAGACAGGAAAAATTTTGGTCAAAAGATTTGAGGGTGGGTTGGTGTCCTTATACCTCTACTGGGGGTCCTGTCTGGCTATATGAGATGGCTTCTTCAGGTTCCATGTCCCCACTGTTAGGCTTCTTGGCTAAGGTCATTCACATTGACTCCTGGGAGTCTCCATCCAATGTCTCTGGGATATCCTAGAGATTCGCACCCACCCTCCCACCCCCAGCAGCTACAGATTTCCATTAATTCTCCTGGCCCTCTGGCACTCTCTTCTGTCTCTTTCCCATATGTGATCCTGACCCCACCCATTCCCCTCTGCATCCCCTCTCCTACCCAGTTCCCTCCCTCCCTCTACTTCCTATGACTATTTTATTCCACCAAGTGAGATTCAATTTGGTTGAATCTTTTAAAATTGGGCTAATTGGTTATTCTCATTTGAGCCTTCATTCTTGTTTAACTTCTTTGTGTCTGTTGGGTGTATTATAAGTATCCTGTCCTTTATAGCTAATATCGATTTATCAGTGAATATATAACATGCATATCCTTTCTGGTGTGGATTATCTTACTCAGAATGATATTTTCTACTTCTACCCATTTGCCTGCAAAATTCATGATGCCCTTGTTTTTAATAGCTGAATAGTATTCCATTGTTTAAATGAACTAATTTTATTTTTTTATCCATTCTTTAGTTGAGGGACATTTGGGTTCTTACCAGTTTCTAGCTATTATAAGTGAAGCTGCTATGAACTTAGTGGGGCATATGTCCTTGTGGTATAGTGGGACATCTTTTTGGTATATGCCCAGGAGTAGTATAGCTGGGTCTTCTAGTACTATGGCCAATTTTCTGAGGAACTGCCAGACTGATTTCCAGAGTGGTTGTACCAGTTTGCAATCCCACCAACAATGGAGGAGTGTTCCTCTTTCTCCACATCCTCGCCAGCATCTGATGTCACCTGAGTTTTTGACCTTAACCATTCTGACCAGTGTGAGGTAGAATCTCAGGGTCATTTTGATTTGCATTTCCCTGATGACTAAGGATGTTGAAGATTTCTTTAAGTGTTTCTTGGCCTTTTGTGTTTCCTCAGTGGAGAATTCTGTTTAGCTCTTTACCACCTTTTAAAATTGGGCTATTTGGTTTGTTGGAGTCTAACTTCTTGAATTTTTATATATATTGGATATTATTCCTCTGTCAGATGAAGGGTTGGTGAAGATCTTTTCCCAATCTGTAGGCTGCCATTTTGTCCTTTTAACAGTGTCCTTTGCCTTACAGAAACTTTTTAGTCTCATGAGGTCCCGTTTAACAATTGTTGATCTTACAGCCTGAGCCATTGGTGTTCTGTTTGGGAAGTTGTCTCCTGTAACAATGAGTTCAAGGATATTCCCCAATTTCTATTTTATTATATTTAGTGAATCCAGTTTTATATTCAGGTTCTTGATCTACTTGGACTTGAGTGTTATATAGGGTGATAAATATGGATCTATTTTCATTCTTTTACATGCAGACATCCAGTTAGACCATCATCATTTGTTGGAGATGCTTTCTTTTTTCCATTGTATGGTTTTGGCTTCTTTGTCAAAAAATCAAGTGTCCATAGGTTTGTGGGTCTATTTCTGTTATTTTGTGCATATGTGTGTTTTGCTTGCATGTATGGCTGTACATCATGTGCATGTAGTGTGCACTCACACACATGAATACAACCTGTTCAGTCTGTATGTCCTATATATATATCATATACCATTATTTACATATGATTTATTTCTTCAAATTCCCTGTATACATTCTATTTGTATGTGAACTGTATATTGTTTCATTGATCTGCCTACCTGACTTTCCAATTCCACAAACAAGATACTGACTACTGCAGCTATATTAAAAACTGAACTTTACTACTGTTCTTCCAATTTTATCATTCTTCAAAATTGTCTCGCTAATCTAGTTTTCCCTTTCCTATATAAAAAATAATCCTTCTGCAACCTTGATAGGGGTCACATTAATATTGTAAATCAATTTTAGAAAAATTGACAGATTTTCTATAGTCAGTCTTCCAGCATTTAATAAAAATAACGTGTGTAATTAATTCTTTGAATTCTCTCCTCTACATTTGATAGTTTAAGGTACATAGGGAACTAATGACCGCTGAAAGAGAGAGAAATCGGCTTCTCCCAGGAATGACCCCACCTCAGATGGTTGTTCAGTATGAAGTGAACAGCCCTAAAATCATACACATACAAGTCACACTAAACAGGGTAACTGTGGTATGTGTGTGTGTGTGTGTGTGTGTGTGTGTGTGTGCATAACAAAAATAATAAAAAGAAGTCATCAGTTTGAGATAGAGTGAGAGGAAAATCATGGGAAAGGATGGAAAGAATGGACTTGGGAAATGTTGGAAGGAAGAAAAAAAATATTTTATTTTTAAAATTTAAATAAAAATTATTTTAAAAGAGTGGAGTTCAGGTTTATGCACTAAATTAAAACAACGTATATCACATGGAAAGGAATCTTTTATAAACATATGTAAAAATATTCAACAGCATATTATCAAATCAAATTCTACATTGTAATAAAATGTATATATACTATGACCACATTATTTGAGGTACGCAAGGTCATATAAAAACTCAAAAATAAATTAATATAAACTCACCACACCAATGAATTAAGACTGATTAATTAAGAATTATAACCATGTGATCATATATAATTGACATAATCCAAGAAACACACTTGATAAAATATCTCAGCAAACTAATAAATAAAGAGCAGTGTCTTCAAACATGAATATTTAAAAAAAACTACACATAACTTGTGAGAAACTGAATGCTTTCCCACAAATGATTAAAAAGCAAGGCAAGAAGCTTAAAATCAAGGTAAGGATTACTCTCCCCTCAAGAGTTATTTTTCACATCATATCAATTCTGCTAGTTAATACAAAAGGAAAACAAAAGACACATGGTTGGAAAAAAGTTGATTTTGTTCTCAAGTGATGTCATAGTTATGTAGAAAATCTAAAAAAAATTCAAACATAAGAACATCTGAAAGTACCAAGTGAATATCATATATTCATAGTGAAATTCAAAACAATGCTATTTCCATTACAACCAAAAATTAAATACTTAAGTATAGATCTAATATAAAATATGTTCAAGATCCACATGTGAGACTATAGGTTCAATTTTGATAAATTGATTGAAACTTCTAAATAAATGAGAAATGTTTTTCAGACACATAATAAGACATTAGCAATTCATATTGTATGTGGAAATAAACATATTTTAAAATTATATGAAGTGATATAGTAGCCATAATAGCCCACAAAATACTGAAAGAGAACTATCTAGGAAAACTGAAAGTTATTATAAAAACTGCAAAATCAAAATGGTGTGAGATTAGGAAACAGAAAGGGGGAATGACTAGAGAGTGTAGAAAAAGACCATTCAAATAAATGAGCTGATCTTTAACAAAGGAGTAGCAATAATTTAATAAAAAAATATATATTTTCAAGAAATTGTGTTGTAACAACATAATTGGACATCTCCACCAAAATAAAAGAGCCTGGGTGCTGATTTTGCTCAATTCATAAAATAAACACAAAAGGAATAATGTAAGTTTAAAACGTAATAAGAATAATAAGAAAATATAAATGACTTTCGGACTGGAAGTGGCATTCTTCATTTATTACCAAAAGCACAATTCTTAAAAGAAAATAATGTTAAATTGGGCTTCATTAAAATGAGAAGGGCTATTAAAATACTGATAACAGAATGAAAACATGAACCATGGAAGAAAGTATTTGTAAAACACATATCTGATAAGTACCTTATTTGTAAAGTGAACTTTCAAAACTTCAACAATAGAAGCTTAAAATACAAATGGCTCTAAGAGATGAACACATACTTCACAGAACAGAGATACAAATAGAAAATAAATATATCAAAGTCCATATCATGTCATTATAAAATTATTAGTATAAATTAAAACAGCAGTGGACAAATGGACGGAACTAGAAAATATTATGCTATATGAGATAACCCAGACCCAGGAAGACAAATATGGTATGCATTTGCTTAAAAGTAGATATTAGTCATAAAGTACAGGATACCCATGTACACATCTATTACAATGGTAAAAATCCAAAACACTGACAACAAATACTGGAGAAGATATGGATGAGCAAAAACTCAGTCACTGATAGTGGAAAATTGTATAGAAGTTAGGACAATTGTCTGACAGTATCTTACAAAGCTAAATGATCCTAAATTAGCAAATAAGGTAACAATTTTAGTTTTAGAATTTTTTCCAAATGACTTTAAAAACATGAACACAGAAGTTCAAAGTAATTTTATTTATATTGGAAAAAACACAGAAGCATCCGGCTTGTATTCCTATCACAACTAAATTTCATAAATAATATAAATAAGTAGAATGTGGTGAGTGAGTACAAAAAAGTAGTTCTGACATAAAAATAAATGAGTTACCAGGAACAACAATGGAACTGACATAATCATATTAACATAATCCTTTCAAATACAGAATCTAGATTTAAAAATAAAAGGCCTTGACATACTCAGGTAAGGTGAAAAATTGGAAGCTACCTTATCTTTATGTGACTCAGTAAAGAGATTCCAAAAGAACATACCCAAATGGACAGAATCTTAAATGAATAGAAAAATATTAACTCTATACATAATCAGGAGTCCCAAGAAAAGTCTATTTAAATACTATGAACATAATATTTTTGCTAGGTTGGTTTCCCAATCCCTCCATTGGAAGTCTTGCCTGATTCCAGATGATTCAGGCTCCATATCTCCCATTGCTAGGAATCTTAGCTAGGGTCACGCTCATAGATTCCTGTGTGTTTCCATTGCCCTAGGTTTCAAGTTTGTCTCAGAGATGACTCCTACCCCATCACACACAATCCACTTGTCTCTGCCAGTTCTCTCTCACTCTTTCTCAGTCTCTCTCTCTCTGTTTCTCTCTCACTCAATCTCTGTCTCTGTCTCTCTCTGTCTCTGTCTCTCTGTGTCTGTCTCTCTCTCTCTCTCTCTCTCTCTCTCTCTCTCTCTCTCTCCATCCTCCCATATCTCATTCCTCTTGTCCTCATACCTAACCCTTTCCTCTCCCAGTCTCCTCCCTCTGTTCACCCCACCCATGACTAGTCTATTTCCCCTTCTCAGTGATATTCAAGCTTCCACTCATAGGCCCTCCTTGTTACTTGGGTTCTTTAGGTCTGTGGATTGTAACATGGGTATCCTGTACTGTATGACTAATATCTACTTTTAAGCAAATGCATACCATATTTGTCTTTCTGGGTCTGGGTTACCTCATACAGTATATTTTCTAGTTCCATCCATTTGTCTGCAAATTTCATGATGTCATTGTTTTTCATGACTGAGTAATACTCCTTTATGTAAATTATTTTCTTTATCCATTCTTCAGTTGAAGGACATCTAGGCTGTTTCCAGTTTCTAGCTCTTACAACTAAGAACATAGTTGAACAATTGTTCTTGTGGTAGGGTGGAGTGTCTTTTGGGTATGTGCCTGGGAGTAGTATTGCTGGGTCTTGAGGTAGAACTATTTTCAGTTTCTAAGAAACTGCTAAATTGATTTCCAAAGTGGTTGTACAAGTTTGCACTCTCACCAGCAATGGAGGCGTGTTCCCCTTGCTCTGTGTCCTTGCCCGCATGTAATGCTGTCCCTTGCGTTTTGATTTTAGCCATTCTGACTGTTGTAAGATGGAATCTCAGAGTAGTTTTGATTTGCTTTTCCCTGGTGACTAAGGACATTGAACATTTCTTTAAGTACTTCTCAGCCATTTGAGAATTCTCTCTTGAGAGTTCTCTGTTTAGCTCTTTGCCCCATATTTTTTTAAATTGAGTTATTTGGGTTGTTTATGTTTATTTTCTTGAGTTCTTTATGTATTTTGAATGTCAGACCTCTGTTGGATGTGGAATTGGTGAAAATCTTTTCCCATTGTGTAGGCTGCCAATTTGTCCTTTTGATAGTGTCCTTTTCCTTACAGAAATTTTTGAGTATCACAGGGCCCATTTATTAATTGTTAATCTTAGGGCCTAAGATTTTTGTTTAAAACTTATACCCACAATTTGTCCTGCCTATAAGATATGCAGGGGTAAAAGATGGAGCAGAATTTGAAGGAAAGGCCAACCAATGACTGGCTCAGCTAGAGACCCATGCCATGAAAAGGAGCCCATCCTTAACACTATTAATGATATTCTGCTGTATTTGCTGACAAGAGCCTAACACAACTGTCATCAGAGGGGCTTCACCCAGCAACTGACCGAAACTGATACAGGGAACCATAGTCACACAGTAAGTGGAACTTGGGGCCAGAGCAGTGAATCTTGTGAAAGACAGGGAGGAAGGATTGAAGGAGCCAGAGGACCATGCAAGAAAATCTACATAATCAACTATCCTGAGCCCATAAAGGCTCATAGAGACTGAACTTCCAACTAGAGAACATGCATGGGACAGAACTAGGCCTTCTACACATAGACAATAGTTGTGCAGCAGGAGTACGGACTGTCTCTAACCACAATTCCTACCTTTGATACCTTTCCCCTATTTGGGTTGCCTAGTCTAACCTCAATACAAGATTTGCCTATTCTTACTGCAATTTGACATGCCAAGGTGGATATCGATGAGATATCCATAATGAGATCCATGGGAGGCCTCCCCTTTTTTGAGAAGAAGGGAAGGAAGGTAGACTGGGGAGAGGTGAAGAGAGAAGGAGGGACTGGGAGTAGAGGAGGGCAAGGAAGCTGCAATCAATTGGGATGTAAATAAATAACTTAATAAAAATAGTATTTTGGTACTATGATACATTTAGAAAATCTTGCTAAATAATCATGAATATAATTTATATGACATAAAAAAGAGATAATTTTGTGTTTTGTTAATTAATAAGGAAATTGCATGGATATATGATCTACAACCTGATTTTTAACGTATTTATTGCAGGATATCTAAATGATTGAATGTAAAATATAAAACAGAATTTTCCTGATTTTCTGCATTTTTCCTTAATTCAAATTTATCTTCCTTGTAACAATTTATTAAAACTTTCATGTAAATATTAATGGAGAAATATGAAATATGTCAACTTTATTCATTATGTAAAGTTTAGATGAAGACAAGCAAACCTGTTTTCCCAAACATTTATTCTTTATAATGAAAATATAAATAACTTTTTTCTAGACACAAAATCATATATAAAACTATACATGCATATCTGTATAGAAATACTTGTGAATTTGTAGTATATATACAAATATACATTAATATATTATTTTCTCTAGCCACAAAATCACATTATATGTACATATATATTAAATACACCTCAGTATGACTCACCATCTTGAAATTTTGCACACATGGATGCAGTATGTATTGTCTCTGTCTCCAAGTTTCTCATTCTCTCTCTCTCTCTCTTTCTCTCTCTCCATCATCTATCTATCTATCTATCTATCTATCTATCTATCTATCTATCTATCTCTGTCTATCTCTATATCCCCATACTTAAATCTAAAATGTGTATTATTCCTTATCTTTACTTAATGAGAAAACTACCTTTGTTTCACACAAATGTTTTCTTCTACATTTTGAAGTAGACCATTAGTGTTCTCTAAACTCATTCTACTGTTAAATAAACAGAATGTCAGAAATATTTGCTCCTTTCTAAGTTTCACTTATGACCTACATGTCAACGTTTATATAATCATCTCTACTATATTCTCAAGTCTCTGATTACTACCTTTCTATTCTTAAATTCTATGAGATTAACATTTTTATATAGCACATATAATTGAAATCAAGTGACACCTTTTTCTGTTCACCTTCTTTTAGTTAACATATTGAATACCACTTCCATCCACATTATCAGAATGTACAACCATCATGAGAAAAAAATTTAAAAGGTCTTTTAAAAATTAAAAATCAAATATGTGACAGCAATGAGCAATCCCTAATATATATGTGTGTGTGTGTGTGTGTGTGTCAGCATCTTCAAAAGGTATCTACACATCTATGTTCATTGCAGTATTATTGGCTACAGTCAAGCAACAAAACAATATAACTGCCAATCAGCTGATGAGTAGAGACAACATGAAATATGCATCCATTAAAATATTATACAGTTATAATCATAATATAGTTCATACTAGAAAAATCAAGAAAGTAATCTTCTTTCAACAAACCCAAAAGAAGATAACCACACCAACATAAAAGTAACATCAAAAATAACAGGAAGTAACAATCACTATTCCTTAATATCTCTTAACTTCAATACACTCAATTCCCCAATAAAAAGACATAGACTAAGAGACTGGATACATAAAAAGGACCCAGCATTTTGCTGAATGCAGGAAATACACATCAGTGTCAAAGACAAACAATGCCTCAAAGTAAAAGGCTGGAAAACAATTTTCCAAGCAAGTGGTCCCAGGAAACAACCTGGTGTACCCACTCTAATATTGGATAAAAATGACTTTCATCCAAAAGTCATCAAAAAAGATATCGAAGGACACATCACACTCCTCAATGGAAAAATCTACCAAGATGAAGTCTCAATTCTGAACATCAATGCTCCAAATGCAAGGGCACCCACATTTGTAAAAGATAGTTTAATAAAGCTCAAAGCATACATTACAACTCACACAATAATTGTGGGTGACTTAAACACCCTATTCTCACCAATAGACAGATCAGGGAAACACAAACTAAATAGAGAAACAGTGAAACTAAGAAAAGTTATGGGCGAAATGGATTTAACAGATAGCTATAGAACATTTCATCCTAAATCCAAAAAAAACAAAAAATACCTTCTACTTCTCAGCACCTCATGGTCAAAAAACAAACCTCAACAGATATAAGAAAATTGATATAATCCCATGCCTCCTATCAGTTCAAAACAGATTAACAGATTAAGACTGTCCTTAAATAGGAACAAAAACAACAGAAAGCTCACATGCACATGGAAGCTGAACAATGCTCTACTCAATGATAACTTGATCAAGGAAGAAATAAGGAAAGAAATCAAAGACTCATTTAGAATTTAATGAAAATGAAGGCACAGCATACCAATACTTACGGGACACAATGAAAGCAATGCTAGGAGGAAAACTCATAGCTCTGAGTGCATCCAAAAAGAAACTGGAGAGAGCATACACTAGCAGCTTAACAGCATAACTGAAAGCTCTAGAACAGAAAGAAGCTAATACACCCAAAAGAGTAGAGAGCAGGAAATTATCAAACTCAGGGCTGAAATCAACCAAGTAGAAACAAAAAGAACTATAGAAAGAATCAACAAAACCAGGGGCTGGTTCTTTGAGAAAATCAACAGGATAGATAAACCCTTAGCCAGACTAACCAACAGGAACAGAGGCAGTATCCAAATTCACAAAATCAGAAATGAAAAGGGCAACATAACATCAGAAACTGAGGAAATTCAAAAAAAAAATCATCAGATCTTACTACAAAAGTCTATACTCAACATGACTGGAAAATCTGGAGGAAAAGGACAGTTATCTAGACAGATACCAAATACCAAATTTAAATCAGGATTAGATAGACCATCTAAACAATCCCATAACCTCTAAAGAAATAGAAGAAGTCATTGAAAGAACCCCAAACAAAAAATGCACAGGACCAGATTATTTTAGTGCAGAATTCTATCAGACCTTCAAAGAAGATCTAACTCCAATACTCTTCAAACTATTCCACAAAATAGAAACAGAAGGAACACTACCCAGCTCATTCTATGAAGCCACAATTAGGCTGGTAACAAAACCACACAAAGATCCAACAAAGAAAGAGAAATTCAGACCAATTTCCCATATGAATATCGATGCAAAAATCCTCAATAAAATTCTTGCCAACCAAATCCAAGAACATATCAAAATAATCATTCACCAAGATCAAGTAGGCTTCATCCCAGGGATGCAGGAATGGTTCAATATATGGAAATCCATCAGTGTAATCCACTACATAAACAAACTCAAAGGGAAAAAAACAGGGTCATTTCATTAGATGCTGAAAAAGCATTTGATAAAATTCAGAATCCTTTCATATTAAAAGTTTTTGAAAAGATCAGGAATTCAAGGCCCATACCTAAACCCAGTAAAAGCAATATACAGCAAACCAGTAGCCAACATCAAACTAAATAGAGAGAAAATTGAAGCAATCACACTAAAATAAGGGACTAGACAAGGCTGCCCTCTCTCTCCATATCTATTCAATATAGTACTTGAAGTTCCAGCTAGAGTAATTAGACAACAAAAGGAGGTCAAAGGGATACAAATTGGAAAGGAAGAACTCAAACTATCACTATTTGCAGATGATATATATAAGAGACCCCAAAAACTCCACCAGAGACCTTCCACAGCTGATAAACCACTACAGCAAAGTTTCCAGGTATAAAATTAACTCAAACAAATCAGTAGTCTACCTGTTCTCAAAAGATAAAGAGGCTGAGAAAGAAATTCGGGAAATGACACCCTTCACAATAGTCACAAACAAAATAAAGTATATTGGTGTGACTCTAACCAAACAAGTGAAAGATCTGTATGACAAGAACTTCAAGTCTCTGAAGAAAGAAATTAAAGAAGACCTCAGAAGATGGAAAAATCTGCCATGTTCATGGATTGTCAGGATTCATATAGTAAAAATGGCCATCTTGCCAAAAACAATCTACAGATTCAATGCAATCCCCATCAAAATCCAAACTCAATTCTTCATAGAGTTAGAAAGAGCAATTCTCAAATTCATCTGGAATAACAGAAAACCCAGGATAGCTAAAACTATCCTCAACAATAAAAGAACTTCCGGGGGAATCAGTATCCCAGACTTCAAGCAGTGCTACAGAACAATAGTGATAAAAAAAAAACTACATGGTATTACTACAGTGACAGGCAGGTAGATCAATGGAAAAGAACTGAAGACCCAGTAATGAACCCACCCACACCTATGGTCACTTGATCTTTAACAAAGGAGCTAAAACCATCCAGTGGAAAAAAGATAGCCTTTTCAACAAATGGTGCTTGTTCAGCTGGCTGTTAGCATGCAGAAGAACGCAAGTTGATCCATTCTTATCTCCTTGTACAAAGCTCAAATCTAAATGGATCAAGGACCTCTACATAAAACCAAAACACTGAAACTAATAGAAAAGAAGTGGAGAAGAGCCTCGAGCACATGGGCTTAGGGGAAATTTCCTGAACAGAACACCAATACTGTATACTATAAGAATAAGAATTGAAAAATGAGACCTCATAAAAATGCAAAGTTTCTGTTAGACAAAGGACACTGTCAGTAGGACAAAATGGAAAACAACAAATTTGGAAAAGATCTTTACCAACCCTACATCTGATAGAGGAATTACATGCACTATATAAAAAGAATTCAAGAATTTAGACCACAGAGAAGCAAATAACCCTATTAAAAATGGTATACAGAGCTAAGCAAAGAATTTTCAACTGAGGAATATTGATTAGATGAGAAGCACCTAAAGAAATGTTCAACATCCTTAGTCATCACAGAAATGCAAGTCAAAACAAGCATGAGATTCATGATATTCATATAAGGCACTATCATTGTTCTATTGTTTTCCAACTTAGCAGTATCTCCTCAAAGGACAGTTCCCCCCCCAAAAAAAACCAGAAATATTTTATTGTAATATTTCTGACATAACTCCCCAAGATCAAATGATTATATTCTTTTTAACAGGCTGACAGGGTGAAGCACACAATACATTCTCTGCAACTGATTTGGAAAAACAGTAAGTTGAAGAACACTGAGTGTCTTCCAAGTTTCCACATATGTAACCTTTTTTACATTGTAATAGAAATTATGACTGTTGCAGTCAGCATTCTTTTTTTAATTTTCTATATTTTTTAATTTACATTCCAAATGATTTCCCCTTTCGTGTTTCCTCCCTCCCCAAAAGTATCATAAGTCCCCTTCCCTCCCCCTGTTCCCCACTCAACCCCATCTCGCTTCTCTGTCCTGGTATTCCTCTACATCCAGTCTTTCCAGACCAGGGCTCTCTCCTTCCATCTTCTTGGAAATCTATTGATATGTGAATTGGGTCTTGGGTATTCTGAGGTTCTGGGTTAATATACCTTTTCAGTGACTGCATGCCATTTGTGTTCTTTTGTGATTGGGTTACCTCACTAAGGATGATATTTTCCAGTTCTGACCATTTGCATAAGAATTTTGTGAATTCATTGTTTTTAATTGCAGAGTAGTATTCCATTGTGCAAATATACCACATCTTCTGAATCCATTCCTCCATTGAGGGACATCTGGGTTCTTTCCAGGTTCTGGCTATTATAAATAAGGCTGCTATGAAGATAGTGGAGCATGTGTCTTTATTGTATGCAGGGGAAGCCTCTGGGTATATGCCCAGGAGTGGTATAACAGGATCCTCCAGGAGTGTCATGCCCAGTTTTCTGAGGAACCGCCAGACTGCTTTCCAGAGTGGTTGTACCAGCTTGCAATCCCACCAGCAGTGGATGAGTGTTCCTCTTTTTTCACATCCTCACCAACAACTCATAGAGTTAGAAAGAGCAATTCAAAAATTCATTTGGAATAACAGAAAACCCAGGATAGCTAAAACTATTCTCAACAGTAAAAGAACTTCTGGGGGAATCAGTATCCCCGACCTCAAGCATTACTACAGAGCAATAGTGTTAAAGACTTCATGGTATTGATACAGTGACAGGCATGTAGATCAATGGAACAGAATTGAAGACCCAGAAATGAATCCACACTCCTATGGTCACTTGATCTTTGCCAAAGGAGCTAAAACCATCCAGTGGAAAAAAGGTAGCCTTTTCAACAAATGGTGCTGGTTCAACTGGAGGTAAACATGCAGAAGAATGCCAATTGACCCATTCTTATCTCCTTGCACTAAGCTCAATTCCAAGTGGATCAAGGACCTCCTCATAAAATCAGACACACTGAAACTAATAGAAAAGTAACTAGGGAAGAACCTTGAACATATGGGCACAGGGGAAAATTTCCTGAACAGAACACCAATAGCTTATACTCTAAGATCAAGAATTGACAAATGGGACCTCATAAAATTACAAAATTTCTGTAAGGCAAAGGACACTGTCAAAAGGACAAAGCAGCAACCAACAAACTGGGAAAAGATCTTTACCAACCCTACATCCAACAGAGGGCTAATATCCAATATATACAAAGAACTCAAGAAGTTAGACTCCAGAGAGCCATATAACCCTATTAAAAATGAGGTACAGAGTTAACAACGAGTTCTCACCTGAAGAATATCTAATGGCTGAGAAGCACCTAAAGAAATGTTCAACATCCTTAGTCATTAGGGAAATGCAAATCAAAACAACCCTGAGATTCTACCTCGCACCAGTCAGAATGGCTAAGATCAAAAACACAGGAGATAGCAGTTGTTGCAGTCAGCATTCTAATAACATTACAAATACTGACCCACTTTTGGAGTAACCCATGACTGGAAGTCCCACTCCTTGGGGACTTGTGGTAAAATATTATACCATTGCAGAACCTTGTTGAGAAGCAAAATTCCAACCTCCTAACAGGAAATGAAATAGCAAAAGAAGAGACAAAGATTCTGTAAAACACCTAAGTGCATGTCCTTAGTGATCAAAGATCTACTACATCTATTACATATATTCCTACCACTTTTTTTCAACTGCCTTAATTGAGTTGATCACAATAGTGTCTAGGTATAGCCCTCTGATATTTGCTCAAAAGTAACCTCAAAGAGCAAGATCAGCAGTTGTCTTCTCTCCTCTTCTTCCTCCACTTCTTTTCCACCCTCCATGAATCACATGCTAATGCTTTAAACAATTTTTTCTCATACTTTCCTTCTTACCTAATAAGAGTACAATGCATAGAAGGTTAGTAGAACAATGGATAGGTAGACAGACAGGCAGACAGAGAAACAGATGAACTCTATTTGAATGGCATAGAGATGAGACAAACAGAACATGTGAACAGCTTAAGATGACTGATTTACAGGAAAATGCCTGAAAAAACATGTTTTGACATAGACAGGTAAATGACCTAACTTCATGACAATCATTCTCAGGAAGTAGAACTATTAGAGAAGTTAGGCCATGGACAAAATTTGTTGCTATGATCCTTTCCTACCATGTACAAGACACTAGGCTTATTTTCTAACACTGAAAAAATATCCTCAAATTATTATACCCAAAATACTTCCTGGTTAGGGCTCTGCAAGTTAACAAATAAGGCCATACAAGAAAGAAATTTAGGAACACTAAAATGTTTTTAATTGCTATTATATAAAAGCTATTCAGGGCAACTCTAGTCTCATTTCTCCTGAACAAGACCATAAAAACATAAAAATTAAAACATAAATTTCATGGACTGATATGTGAGATTTATAGAGAGAGACAACAAAGAACATCTAAATGAAGTCAGGAAAAATAAATTATGCTCTTAGAAGCAAACTGGAATTTCTTGAAACATAGTGGCAAGGTTCACATCAGATGTTCCTTGTAGCATGACATATGTAGAAACTCGTTTAATAATTCTCCTTCAAAATTCTGAAACAGAATCATAATCTGAAAGTCATTTCAACAATAATGAAGAGAGACTCTTTGCTTTGGATAAATAATGAATTTGGTCAATGTTAGTTAAAATGGAAGAATAATTCAAAATAATACTGGTAACAGTATTCTAAATGCTATAATTTCTACTGAAAAATGAATAATATTTAGGTAGGTAGATAGACAGACAGACAGACAGACAGACAGACAGACAGACAGACAGACAGATAGATAGATAGATAGATAGATAGAGTGACTGATTGATTGATTGATTGATTGATTGATTGATTGATTGATTGATTGATTGACTATAAGGTTTAAAACCTTAGAAGTCGAAAAGCATTGGCTCAAATTTGCATATTTTGGATAAGAAATTGTAGCATCCTTATAGGAGTTAATTGACTAGTACTAGGTTTATTAGGTTAGAGGTTGAGTGAACATAACTGGGACCTTGAAATCAAAGTCCAAATATTTTACTTTTAGTGGTTTTATTTCAGCTCTCTTTAAATCTATAATGTCAGAAATGCCTCCTTATATTTTTTATTTTTTATATTTTTATTTACATTTAAAATCATTTCCCCTTTCCCGTTTCCTCCCTCCCGAAAGTCCCATAAGCCCCCTTCCCTCCCTCTTTTCCCCATTCAAACCCCTCTGGCTTCTCTGTCTTGGCCTTCCCCTACATCCAGTCTTTCCAGGACCAGGGGTCTCTCCTTCCATCTTCTTGGAAATTTATTGATATGCGTATTGTGTCTAGGGTATTCTGAGATTCTAGGTTAAAATTCCCTTATCAGTGACTGCATAGCATGTGTGTTCTTTTGTGATTGGGTTACCTCACTAAGGATGATATTTTCCAGTTCTGACCATTTGCCTAGGAATGTCGTGAATTCATTGTTTTTAATTGCAGAGTAGTATTCCATTGTGTAGATATACCACATCTTCTGAATCCATTCCTCCATTGAGGGACATCTGGGTTCTTTCCAGCTTCTGGCTATTATAAATAAGGCTGCTATGAACATAGTGGAGCATGTGTCCTTAATGCATGCAGGTAAAGCCTCTGGGTATATGCCCAGGAGTGGTATAGCCAGATCCTCCAGGAGTGTCATGCCCAGTTTTCTGAGGAACTGCCAGACTGCTTTCCAGAGTGGATGTACCAGCTTGCAATCCCACCAGCAGTGGAGGAGTGTTCCTCTTTCTCCACATCCTCGCCAACAACTACTGTCTCCTATGTTTTTGATCTTAGCCATTTTGACTGGTGTGAGATGGAATCTCAGGGTTGTTTTGATTTGCATTTCCCTAATGACTAAGGATGATGAACATCTCTTTAGGTGCTTCTCAGCCATTAGATATTCTTCAGGTGAGAACACTTTGTTTAGCTCTGTACCCCATTTTTTAATAGGGTTACTTGCCTCTCTGGAGTTTAACTTCTTGAGTTCTTTGTATATATTGGATATTAGCCCTCTGTCGGATGTAAGGTTGGTAAAGATCATTTCCCAGTTAGTTGGTTGTTGCTTTGTCTTTTTGACAGTGTCTTTTGCCTTGCAAAAACTTTGTAATTTATGAGGTCCCATTTGTCAATTCTTGATCTTAGACCATAAGCTATTGGAGTTCTATTCAGGAAATTCTCCCCTGTGCCCATATGTTCAAGGTTCTTCCCTAGTTTCCTTTCTATTAGTTTCAGTGTGTCTGGTTTTATGTGGAGGTCCTTGATCCACTTGGAATTGAGCTTAGTGCAAGGAGATAAGAATAGATCAATTTGTATTCTTCTGCATGTTGACCTCCAGTTGAGCCAGCACCATTTGTTGAAAAGGCTATCTTTTTTCCACTGGATGGTTTTAGCTCCTTTGGCAAAGATCAAGTGACCATAGGAGTGTGGATTCATTTCTGGGTCTTCAATTCTATTCCATTGATCTACATGCCTGTCACTGTACCAATACCATGCAGTTTTTAACACTATTGCTCTGTAGTACAGCTTGAGGTCCGGGAAACTGATTCCCCCAGAGGTTCTTTTACTCTTGAGAATAGTTTTAGCTATTCTGGGCTTTCTGTTATTCCAGATGAATTTTTGAATTGCTCTTTCTAACTCTATGGAGAATTGAGTTGGGATTTTGATGGGGATTGCATTGATTCTGTATATTGCTTTTGGCAAGATGGTCATTTTTACTACATTAATCCTGCCAATCCGTGAGCTTGGCAGATTTTTCCATCTTCTGAGGTCTTCTTCAATTTCTTTCTTCAGAGACTTGAAGTTCTGGTCATACAGATCTTTCACTTGTTTGGTTAGAGTCACACCAATGTACTTTATATGGTTTGTGGCTATCGTGAAGGGTATCATTTCTCTTACTTCTTCTCAGCCTGCTTATCCTTTGAGTATAGGAAGGCTACTGACTTGCTTGAGTTGATTTTATATCCGGCCACTTTGCTGAAGTTGTTTATCAGCTGTAGGAGTTCTCTGGTGGAGTTCTTTGGGTCGCTTAAGTATACTATCTTATCGTCTGCAAATAGTGATAGTTTGACTTCTTCCTTTCCAATTTGTATCTTTTTTACCTCCTTTTGTTGTCTAATTGCTCTAGCTAGAACTTCAAGTACTATATTGAAAAGATATGGAGAGAGAGGTCAGCCTTGCCTAGTCCCTGATTTTAGTGGGATTGCTTCAAGTTTCTCTCCATTAAGATTGATGTTGGCTACCGGTTTGCTGGAAATTGCTTTTACTATGTTTAGATATGGGCCTCAAATTCCTGATTTTCCAAGACCTTTAGCATGAAAGGATGCTGAATTTTTTCCAATGCTTTTTCGGCATCTAATGAGATGACCATGTGGTTTTTTTCTTTGAGATTGTTTATGTAGTGGATTACATTGATGGATTTCCTTATATTGAAACATCCCTGCATCCCTGGGATGAAGCCTACTTGATCGTGGTGAATGATCGTTTTGATGTGTTCTTGGATTCGGTTGGCAAGAATTTTATTGAGTATTTTTGCATCGATATTCATAAGAGAGATTGGCCTGAGATTCTCTTTCTTTGTTGGATCTTTGTGTGCTTTTGGTATTAGCGTAAATGTGGCTTCATAGAACAAATTGGGTAGTGTTCCTTCTGTTTCTATTTTGTGGAATAATTTGAAGAGTATTGGTGTTAGGTCTTCTTTGAAAGTCTGATAGAATTCTGCACTAAAACCATCTGGACCTGTGCTTTTTTTGGTTGGAAGACTTCCAATGACAACTTCTATTTCTTCAGGGGTTATAGGATGGTTTAGATGGTCTATTTGATCCTGATTTAATTTTGGTATTTGTTATCTGTCAAGGAAATTGTCCATTTCCTCGAGATTTTCTAGTTGTGTTGAATAGGGCTTTTGTAGTAGGATCTGATGATTTTTTGAATTTCCTCAGTTTCTGTTGTTATCTCTCCCTTTTCGTTTCTGATTTTATTAATTTGGATACGGTCTCTGTGCCTTCTGGCTGGTCTGGCTATGGGCTTGTCTATCTTGTTGATTTTTCTCAAAGAACCAACTCCTCATTTTGTTGAATCTTTGTATGGTTTTGTTTCTACTTGATTTATTTCAGCCCTGAGTTTGATGATATCCTGCCTTCTACTCCTCTTTGGTATATTTGCTTCTTTTTGTTCCAGGGCTTTCAGGTGTGCAATTAAGCTGCTAGTGTATGCTATCTCCCGTTTCTTTTTGGCAGCACTCAGGGCTATGAATTTTCCTCTTAGCACTGCTTTCATTGTGTCCCATAAATTAGGGTATGTTGTGCCTTCATTTTCATTAAATTTTAAAAAGTCTTTGATTTCTTTCTTTATTTCCACCTTGACCAAATTATCATTGAGTAGAGCATTGTTCAGCCTCCATGTGTATGTGGGTTTTCTGTTGTTTTTCTAGCTATTGAAAACCACCCTTATATCATAGTTATCTGATAGGAGGCATGGGATTAGTTCGATCTTCTTATATCTGTTGAGGTCTGATTTGTGACCAATTATATAGTCGATTTTGGAGAAGGTACCATGAGGTGCTAAGAAGAAGGTGTATTCTTTTGCTCTAGGATGAAATGTTCTATATATATCTGTCAGTTCCATTTGGTCCAAGGCTTCAATTTGATTCACTGTGTCCCTGTTTAATTTCTGCTTTCCTGAACGATCCATTCCAGAGTGCGGGGTGTTGAAGTCACTCACTATTATCTTGTGAGGTGCGATTTGTGCTTTGACCTTTAGTAAAGTTTCTTTTACGAATTAATGTGCCCTTGCATTTGGAGCATAGATATTCAGAATTGAGAGTTCATCTTGGTGGATTTTTGCTTGATCAGTACGTAGTGTCCTTCTGTGTCTTTTTTGAGGACTTTAGGTTGAAAGTCAATTTTATCTGATATTATGATGGCTACTCCAGCTCGTTTCCTGAGACCATTTGCTTGTAAAATTGTTTTCCAGCCTTTTACTATGAGGTAGTGTTTGTCTTTGACACTGAGGTGCGTTTCCTGCATGCAGCAAAATGCTGGGTCCTGTTTACGTATCCAGGCTGTTAGTCTATGTTTTTTTATTGGGGAATTGAGACCATTGATATTAAGAGAGATTAAGGCATAATGATTATTGCCATCTGCCATTCTTGACGCTACCTTTATGTTTGATTGGTTATCTACTTTTGGGTTTGATGCAAGAAGGTTACTATCTCATTTTTTCCAGGGTGTTGTTTCTCTCCCTGTATTGGCGGTTTCCACCTATTATCCTTTGCAGGGCTGGATTTGAGGAAAGATATTGTGAAAATTTGGTTTTATCATGGAATATCTTGGTCTCTCCATCTATGGTGCTGGAGAGTTTTGCTGGGTATAGTAGTCTAGGCTGGCATTTGTGCTCTCTTAGTGTCTGCATGAGATCTGCCCAGGATCTTCTGCCTTTCATAGTCTCTGGTGAGAAGTCTGATGTGGTTCGAATAGGTCTTCCTTTGTATGTTACTTGGCCCTTTTCTCTTACTGCTTTTAATATTCTTTCTTTCTTTAGTACATTTGATGTTTTGATTATTATGTGACGGGAGGTATTTCTTTTCTGGTCCAGTCTGTTTGGAGTTCTGTAGGCTTCTTGTACGTTCATCGGCATCTCTCTCTTTAGGTTAGGGAAGTTTTCCTCCATAATTTTGTTGAAGATGTTTACTGGCCCTATAAGTTGCAAATCTTCACTCTCATCTATACCTATAATCCTTAGGTTTGGTCTTCTCATTGTGTCCTTGATTTCCTGGATGTTTTGGGTTACACGTTTTTTGCATTTTGCATTTTCTTTGACTGTTGAGTCGATGCTTTCTATGGAATCTTCAGCACCTGAGATTCTTTCTTCCATCTCTTGTATTCTATTGTTGATGTTTGCATCTATGACTCCTGATTTCTTCCCAAGGTTTTCTATCTCCAAAGTTGTCTCCCTTCGTGATTTCTTAGTTGTTTCTACTTCCTTTTTTAGATCCTGGATGGATTTGCTCAGATCCTTCACTTGTTTGTTTGTATTTTCCTGTATTTCTTTAAGGTATTTTTGTGTTTACTCTTTCAGGATTTCTGCCTGTTGACCCAAGTTCTCCTGTATTTCTCTAAGCGATTTTTGTGTTTCCTCCTCATGGGCTTCCATCTGTTGATCTATCATCTCCTGCATTTCTTTAAGCAGTTCTCGTGTTTCCTTTGTAAGGGCATCTATCCGTTGATTCATTTCTTTAAGCAATTTTTGTGTTGCCTCCCTATGGGCATCCATCTGTTGACCCATATTCTTCTGCATTTCTTTATGCAAGTTTTGTGATTCCTTTGAAAGTGTATCTACCCGTTGATCCATTTCTTTAAGCGATTTTTGTGTTGCCTCCTTGTGGGCCTCCATCTGTTTATCCATGTTCTCCTGCATTTCTCTAAGCGATTTTTGTGCTTCCTTTGTAAGGGCTTCTAACCGTTGATTCATGATCTCCTGTAATTCTTTATTAGATTTATTTGTGTCCTTCTTGTGATCCTCTAATAGCATCATGAGAAGTGATTTTAAATCCAGATCTTGTCTCTCGGGTGCCATGGGGTATCCAGGACTTGCTGCTGTTGGAGAGTTCGGTTTGGTTGGTGCCACATTACTTTGATTTCTGTTAGTAACTTTCCTACTTATGCCTTTTGCCATCTGGTTACCTCTGGTGTTAGTTGTTCCTGCTGTCACTGACTGTTAGTTGGACCTCCCGTGAGCCTGCAAAGCTATTTCTGGCCCCCCTGGATTACTAGAATTCCCCTGGCACCGATTTCTGGGGCCTGGCCTGCTCCTGAGTGACTTTGGAGCCCTGATGTGCCTTGCCCCAAGTGATGTTATATTGGGGAGTCCCTGCACATCCAAAGGCTCAGCGTAGTGGATTCCAGGAGCAGAGGTCGCCAAAGGGAGGCTGGTAGGCTCCTGCCCTGTGCAGGGGTGTGTGATCTCTCCCAGAGGTGGGGGAGGGTGGTCTCTCTGCAGGGCAGAAGTCCCACAGCAGAGATGGCGCGTCGATTACTGTAGACCTGCCCAGCTCTTGGGAGCAGGGTACACACAAGCTGCCTGAGACCCAAGCGATATTATGCCTGTCGTCTCTGAGCCTGGCGGTCCCAACAGCCCTGATGCTGGAGCAAAGATGGAGGAGTGCCAGAAATGCCTCTTTAAAGTACCATTCTGAAGAAGGCAGAATTTCACATTGGCTTACCTGTCCAATCCCTGACTACCTTCCTCTATGCAGTCAGCATTCAAATACAGTTCACAAACTCAACATGACTGCACTTCTAGAATTCCAGGCCTTTTGGGCAATATTTTATAGACACAGAATCTTACTTCTAAGAGTTACTGCAACTTTCATTATGAAAAAAGAAAGAGAAAGCTCAAATAAAACCACAGACCTTAAAAAGCCTTGCAAAGGAAGGGAATGGCATTTGTTTATTCTGAAATCACAAAGAGCTTCACTACAAATTTTCCATTCCTGTGCTATGGGCATCTTCTCTTACCTTTTGTTTTTTGTAAGTCAAAAAGAAAAATTCAAGTTGGCATTTCTCATAGATCCTAATATAAGCTCTGAGTACAAACCCCACATGGGCTCGCCAATGAGCACTTGTAATAAGGTTATTTCAGGCAACTTAATGACCCAATGGCTCAGCAATCAAATCAATTGCTCAGCACCTGACCTTTAACTAGAGAAAAATCTATATTCCTCACAAATCAGACCTCTTTCCAGTCTTCCACACAAAAAGCGAAAGAAGATAAAAAGACTCTAGAGTATGAGCCACTGCCAGAAAACAAAACTATTTTATAACTTAATATAATATCTTACTTATTTTCCCCACAAATGCATCAATACATCTACAGATTCACTTTCTACGATAACTGCCATACAACTACAATTATACAAGGAACTCTAAGAAATCTCTTTTTTCATTAAACCCACATTGCTTAGTAAGTATTACAGAGTATGGATTCACCACACTCTACTTCAGCAATAGTGTGTATCTGCATGTTGATTTTCCTGAATAGATATTTTCACTACACCAAAAATATGGAAAAAATATGGTTCCTGTTATCAAAGCATACTGTCATGAACTATTTTATCTGATGAAAGTGAGAACAGCACATCTTGGACATTGATCAGTATTTTTTAATAAGCCATATCATGAAAGTATTGATCATAAAGTACATTGTTCAAAACTGACATACATAAGTTGTCATTTTTAAATTATTTTATTTACATTTGAAAGTTGCCCCCTTCCTGGTCTATCCTCCCTGAGCTTTTCACTCCATCCCCCTCTCAGCCCCACCTCTGAAAGCATGCTCCCCCACCTACTGACGCCCCCCCCAACTCATCCCTACCAGTATCCCTCATCCCTGGGTCATCAAGTTTCCACAGAGAGTGCATCCTCTCCCACTGAGGCCAGACAAAGCTGTCCTCTGCTACACATGTGCCCAGGGCCATGAACCAGCCCATGTATGCTCCTTGGTTTTAGACTTAATCTCTGGGAGTTCTAAGGAGTTCATGTTAGTTGACACTGCTGTTCTTCCTTAAGGAGTTGCAATCCCCTTCAGCTGCTTCCGTCCTTCCTCTGACTCTTCCTTATTGGTCTCAAATTCAATCCTATGGTTGGCTGAAAGAATCTGCGTTTGTCTCATTCAGGTTCCTGTAGAGCCTCCCAGAGAACAGCCATGCCAGGCTCCTGGCTGAATGCACAATATTGCCTCAGTAAGAGTATCTGAATTTGGTATGCATGTCTGGGATGGATCCCAAGTTGAGCTGCTCACTGAGTGGCCTTTCTTCGAGTCACTGCTCCTTTTTCCCTTCATTTACTTTAGACAGGAATAATTGTGAGTTAAAATTTTAAGATGGGTGGGTGGTCTCCTGCCTCAACTGGGGGTCCTGTCTATCTACTTGGGGTAAGTAGCAGAGAAGCACCTAAAGAAATGTTCAGTATTCTTAATCATCAGGGAAATGCAAATCAAAATGACCCTGAGATTCCACCTCACACCAATCAGAATGGCTAAGATCAAAAACTCAAGTAACAGCACATGCTGGTGAGAATGTGGTAAAAGAAAACACTTCTCCATTACTGGTGGGATTGCAAACTGTTACAACCACTCTAGAAATCAATCTGGCAGTGTAACTGTCTTAGTCAGGGTTTCTACTATTGCACAAACAATCATGACCAAGAAGCAAGTTGGGGAGGAAAGGGTTTATTCAGCTTACACTTCCACATTTGCTGTTCATCATCAAATGAATTCAGGACTGGAACTCAAGCAGGTCAGGAAGCAGGAGCTGATGGAGAGGCCATAGAGGGATGTTACTTACTGGCTTGTATGCTGAGCCTGCTTTTATAGAATGCAAGACTACTAGCCAAGGGATGGCACCACCCAAAATGGGTCCTCCCTCATAGATCACTAATTGAGAAAATGCCTTATAGCTGGATCTCATGGAGGCTTTTCCTCAAGGAAGGCTCCTTTCTCTGTGATAACTCCAGTTTATGTCAAGTTGACACAAAACCAGCCAGTACAACTGACCGCTTGTCAACACACAAATACATCAATATTAAGCCTTAACCCTTACTTTCTCATTCATCTCCAAGATCAAGATAACTTTAAAAGTTCCAGTCTACAAATTCAAACATATTGAAATTACAATCACTTTATAATATCCAGTCATTTTTGAAATTTGAACTCTTTTACAATTCAAAATCTTGTAACTGTGGGCTCCACTAAAGTACTTTTTTACTTCAAGAGGGAAAAATATTAGGGCACAGTCACAAAAAAAGCAAAAGCAAAGTCAAACTCTAACTGTCTACTGTCTGGGATCCACTCACAATCTTCTGGGCTCCTCCAAAGGGCATGGGTAACTTCTCCATCTCTTCCCTCTGTAGACACAGCTTGTCTTCTAGGCTCCAGCTACCTGTACTCCTCTGCTGCTACTGTTCTTGGTGGTCATCGCATGATATTAGCTTCTCCAAACTCTGGTATCTTCTGCTTCAACTAGGCTGCACATTCACAAATAGCCTCTGCCTTAGTTAGGGTTTTACTGCTATGAACAGACACCTTGACCAAAGCAAGTATTGTAAGGACAATGTTTAGTTGGGGCTGGCTTATATGTTTAGAAGTTCAGTCCATTATCATCAAATGGGGAGCATGGCAGCTTCTAGGCAGTCATGGTGCAGGCAGATCTGAGAGTTCTACATCTTCATCTGAAGGCTGCTAGTGAAAGACTGACTTCTGGACAGCTAGGGTGAGGGTCCTAAACCCAATCCCAGTGACACACCCACTCCAACAAGGCCACACATCCCTAATAGTGCCACTCCCTGAGCCAGGCATATAAAAATCATCACAGCCTTTCACAGGCTCTTTTCATGGTGCCAAGGCTCAACTGCTCTGCATGACCCCTTCAATCCTGGGCCTCCAACTCCATCTGAGGCTGCACCTTCACCAATTGGCCTCTCTTGTCCTCTCATAGTACCAAGCATCAGCTGCTACCCTTCATGTTTTCAAAAACAGTAGCACCTTGGTGACTCATGTGCATTACTAATTCCAGCTAACAATACAAGCTAACTGTGGCTGCATCTGGAACAATGCTTCTCTGTGCCCTCAAGAAGCACTTCCCAGAAGATTTCACCTCAGTGATGCTGGTCTCTTCTTAATCACTGCTAATTTCTTATCTCCAGCTAACCAGCATCAATTATTCCAGTAACACAAATATTTTGCTTTAGTAGTTCTGGTATCTTTTAAATCACAGCTAATTCTTCAGCCACAGCTAATCAAAACCACAGAATTTTCACTATCAAAATATCAATAAGAGTCTTTCATCTTCCCTCTGAAATTTCACAAGACAAGACTCCATCTTCTGCACTGTTCTCAACATTATCTTCGAAGCTACAGAACATCCCACAGAGCTCTTAATATTCCAACGGTTCTTCTAGCCCAAAGTTCCAAAGTCCTTCCACAATCCTCCCCAAAACATGATCAGGTTGTCACAGAAATACCCCATTACGCTGGTACCAATTTGTCTTAGTCAGGATTTCTATTGTTGCACAAAACTTCATGACCAAGAAGTAAGTTGGGGAGGAAAGGGTTTACTCAGCTCACACTTCCACATCGCTGTTCATCACCAAAGGAAGTCAAGACTGGAGCTGATGCAGAGGCCATGGAGGGATGTTACTAACTGGCTTGCTTCCCCTGGCTTGCTCAGCCTGCCTTCTTATAAAATCTGAGACTATCAGCCCAAGGATGGAACCACCTATCATAAGTCTTCCCACCCTTGATCGCTAGTTGAGAAAATGCCTTAAAGCTGGATCTTATTGAGGCATTTACTCAAGAGAAGCTCCTTTCTTTGTGATAACTCCAGCTTATATCAAGTTGACACACAAAACCAGCCAGTACAGTAACTTTAATTTTAAAACCTTATTTTTAATGATGGTTTTTAAATGCTTTAACTTTTCCTTTGGCCCACCACCCATGAGAGGTAGTGGAAAAGAAATGATATAGGGAAGTGGGCCTGTTTAGAAGGTTTTGGGTTTTTGTTTTTAACTAATTTCTGTCTGTATTGTCTGGAAATCAGCAGTTCAGTTCACAGGTTAGCAGGGGCAGCTTGATCCACTTGCAAACACTTTATGAATACACCAGGAGTCCATTTCCATAGAGTGGGGATAGCAAATATGACTCAGCAGAGGTAGAACTACCTAGCAAAGACAGACAGCCTCCAGCCTTGGAATGAGTCAGCAGTAGGGAAGAGGAGTGCCAGGAGAAGTTTCCTGCTGTGCCTCTCTTCTACAAGATCAGCAAAGTTGAGAGACCCAGAAGGGTTGTACAACTAGCTCTATAAGCAAGCCTAGATTAGCCTCTGTCACTGTCTGTCGAGTCCTATGCCAGGAGCCAGCCCCTGCATGGTATGTTCTTCTTTCTGTAGGTTCTTCTTGAGGCAGTGGAGGGGAGAAGAGTGTTGTCAGGGGGGTGATGCGGGGTGGGGGGTAAGACTTGATCTTACAAAATTCCGGGGTAAGACTTTGTCTTACAAGATATTTAGGGTTGCTGTATAATAAAAAGTTTACTTATCTAGGTCTAAGTTACTATGCTATTGTAGCTGACCTGCCTTCTGTGTTCCTCTGAAATGAGAGACTGCAGTCTCAGGCATTTAGCACCTCATCATAAAACAGCAGGAGATTAAGTAAAGGATTAATTGCTAGAGCCTTTTCCAGGTTGTCCACATGACTCTTGCTTGTCACACTAGGGGTAAATTTGGAGCAATAAACTTCTATTGAACTAGGAGAAGAGAATAATACTCACAAAAGGAAAAACTTTTACATAAGTGAATATGTATAATCTCACATAAATTCATATACAGCTTCAAATATGCAGAGTTCTTATTTATACAATTCCATACAAATTCAGTTGGGCCCAGCTTGCATGAATTCTCACAATTACATACTTATGCACACACATGCATACATCCTCAAAATTACATACTTACTCACACATCCATACTTACATATGTATATGGAGCAAAAGACCAAGCACTGGTCCAGGAAGAACTCACTCATTCTGGATGAAAAATGAGCTCCAATCTTTATTGCATAGAGAAAGAAAAAGCTTCCATCCTTTTAATGCTAAATGAATTAAAACCATGTTTGAAAGACAATAGCTTTGTTCATTTTAATAATACTAAGCATGTCTTGTTCTTACCATGGGACCTGTTCTGTCCCATGGTAAAGAGAAGTATGCCTGTTCCTTCTGCTCTCTGCAATGTCTTCTTTTTTCCTCTTTCCCTCTGCTTTCTGCACATAGCTCTCTTAGATTTTTTATGTTACCTATAGTTTCTAAGTTATTCCACTCTGCATTCTTCTTCTAATCTTGTTCTCTTCTGATTACAAACTTCTCCTCAGATCAGTTCCTCTCTCAGCTCAGTTCTTCTTACCTCTGTTCCTCTCACCTAAGTTCCTCTGTTCCAACTCCTCTCTTTGTCCTCAACCCTTAAACATCTTTCAGAATACATGATCATATGTTACAAAATTCATCACAAGTTCACGCAAAAATAAAATCATAAATTTAAATAGAAGTTACAACAGAGAATGTTTACATGCATATCCACTAGGAGTAATTATCTAGCTAAACATCCATCACCTGTCTGAGCTTCCACAGGTTCACTTAAGGTTTAAAACTATAACTAAGTTATTAGTGAAGTTTTGTATGGATAAACCCAATCAATATTTTATCTTCTGTCCCAGCACCTATATTAAATCCTAGTTTCCTTTTTATGACCTTTGGTTAATTGTTTTACAACCTCTTTGAATGTGCTCTGACTAGGAGAAAGTCTGGTTACCATCTAATAGCAATTAACTGGTGACATTTGGGAGACTGGCAGAGTTCTCATTGCAGTTTTGATTATCAGAAAAGGACCTAATAGAAATCCCACTATAAAAGAGCTTAATAATCACTGAATTAATTTTAGGAATTCTTATAAGATCATCATTAAAACTTAAGTCATCTATTTGTCTACATAGCATCACTATATGACAGTACATTTTCGTGGATCTGCAGAGATCTGCTCCAAAGGGGTATGCTATTACTTATTGATTATTATATAAGTTTAATAATAACAGAAAAGGCATATTAATAGCGAAATCTTTCCTAAAATGAGTCCCTCATAGCCTTGCTTAATGAGGGCTCACCTGTCGCAGATTATATAATACTCCAAAGCAGGCCAATTCAGGATGATTACCTGCTTGTCCCATTATG
This sequence comes from Tokudaia tokunoshimensis, assembly GCA_036184795.1. Lineage (NCBI taxonomy): Eukaryota > Metazoa > Chordata > Mammalia > Rodentia > Muridae > Tokudaia > Tokudaia tokunoshimensis. The sequence continues at coordinate 126,529,451 of BTHU01000023.1, read as the reverse complement.
GCTCCTGACAGTCCTATTCATACTCTCCAAACAGCATGTAACTTCTATGATTCTCTCAGCATGTGTCTTGCCTTCGTACCTGCATCTGTCTTAGCTAACATCACTCTGTCAATTAGCCTGAGTCCATGGAAGCAGCAAGAAGCTGTAGCATACCATTAGAAGTTTTTGATGTGTTTTTCTCTACGGAGTCCTGAAAAATGCAGCTCAACTACACAATGTAAGGCAGACCAATACCTGCATGTTGTTAGCAAAGAATCGTTTATCACATGTCCTTTCACATGTTTGCTTTAGCAAAACATCCTCTCTCCTGTGTCAGCTTCAGCAAAACGTTCTTTCACTAGTCTGCTTTAAGGAAACATTCCTTTATGAGCTTGCCCTAGCAAAATACCATTCAACCTACTTTCCAAAGAATGCTTAAGTTTCCACTTCATGGCGGTTCCTTGGAAAATGGAAGTAGTTCTACCTGAAAACCCAGAGCTATGCCACTCTTGGGCCAAAAGGTGTTCCACCATATCACAAGAACATATGCTCCACTATGTTCGTAGCAGCCTTATTTGTAATACCAGAAGCTGGAAATGACCCAAATGTCCCTCAACTGAAAAATGGATACAGAAAATGTGGTTCATTTACACAATGGAATACTATTCAGTTATTAAAAATGAAGACATCATGAATTTTGCAGACAAAAGGATGGAACTAGAAAATATCCTCAGTGAGGTAACCCAGACCCAAAAGGACCTGCATTGTATATACTCACTGATAAATGGCTATTAGCCAAATATCCCAGAATACCCATGATACAACTCATAGACCTTAGGAAGTTTAACAAGAAGTACCCAAGTGTGGATACTTGAAACCCAATTGGAAAGGAGACAAAATAGTCACAGGATGCAGAGGGAGGAAAAAAACTGGGTGGGAGAGGGGATGAGGAGGGGGAAAGGAGGGACAGGATCAGGTGTGGGGAGAGACAGGAGGGATGCTCAGAAGGTCCAGAGAATGAATCAAAATACAAAGCAGTGGGTGTTAGGGGACAGAGGAACCTCTAGAAAGTCCCAGAGACTTGGGATGTGAGAGGCTACTAGGACTCAGTGGGCATGACATTAGCCTAAATGCCTGACAGTAGGGAGATGGAACCAGAAGAAGTTGTCTTAAACTTCTTTGATGAGATTAGTGAATACTGGTTTTGAAATCTAGACAAATAGTACAAAAAAGAAAATAGATAGATGAATTACTGAACTTCCCGTATAGCCCTTGAAAGTGGGCTTTCAAGTTCACTTTTCTCTTAATAAGTGTAAAATCCATTTGTGAATTTTTCAATTGTAGCAAACAAATATAATTTCTTTTAAGAATTCTTTCCCTGAGGTTGGAGACAATGGCTCAGCATTTAAGGGTGTTGGCTGCTCTTGTAAAGGACCCAGGTTCAATTACTTGCACCCATATCAAGCAGATTAACAACTGCCTGTAACTCCAGCTCCAGGATATCTGATGACCTCTCTGGTCTCTACAGCCACACAGTTGCATGTCACACACACACACACACCACCACCACCACCACCACCAACAACAACAACAAAGTTTAAAATTCTTTCTCTAAACAGTATTTCATTCTTTAAGAGTTCCTCCACCCCCTGTAAACTTTAATTATAGCTGACTTTCTAGTAGACTCTTATTTCTGTCTAAATTTGGAAAAAATCACCTTGTATCACATTTGAATGAGTCATAAGTTCATCGTTGATTAATTAGCATTTATGATATCAACATATATATGACTTGAAAATGGACCCTGACAGTTTGTTGTCCTGGTGCTCTCTAGTTGCCAGGCACAGCATTCTCTAGAATACTGAACACACTAATGGAGGTGCCACAATGATGCACTGTGGCAGTTAGGAGCAGAACATTAAGCACAGAGTTATTTAAGTATTTAATTGTAGACAAATATCCTCAATCCTAATAAAGAAGGGATAAAATGCCTCAACATCTTATTGTAACAGTTCATAGCATTAAATGACCCAAACTAACATTGTAAAGGTGAAAACACAAAGTGTCACATAAAAACAAGAGAATGTATAACATTTTATACTCTGTAGTCAAACTAATATTCTGCTTTTTGTTTCAATTAAACTTGCTGATTTGAATGTGACTTTGTCTTTCAGAATAGATTTGCGTACATATTAAAATACAAATATACACAATTATTATTAAATAATACATTTAACATTCAGTCAATTAAATTATCTCTTAGTATAAACCCCTTGTTAATATGTAGTTTGCAGAGACAGAGACTGAGATAGAAACTGAAAGAGAGAAGGCAGTCAGAGAGAATTTGTGAGAAAGATCTGCTGTTCAGGACTATAATTGAAACCTAACAAGATGTTTCATTGCCATCCAGATATGATCTAATTCTACCAATAATTTTATACAGTGAGTAAAATGCCTTATGTTCTATTAATTCTGAAATTTTTTACTGTTTATAATATTTTTCCAATATGCTCTTTAAAGCCAATAAATCATGTCATTTTCCATTTGGTTTCTTCACTCTGTTTAATCAGCTCGTGGATAACGAGGAGAATTATGAAGTGCCAGTACAATCTTGAATACATAGAAACAGACAGCACCACAAATCTGCCTGCCTATTACTTTCAGTGAAGCTAAAAATCAAAAGTGGCTCTTATTTTTAAAAATTACTTCACATTATAGCTTCAAAGAATGCATAGGATATCTCAGAGAATTGCATAATTGTTCATGAAGTTCAAAATAACAAATATAACATAGAATTTGTCTGAACATAGGTACAGAGGTTTTACACATCTTATAGTTGATAATTGAGAATTATTGTATGATGACAGGAAAAAGTAAGAGAAAGTTCATGGGAAAAGTAAGAGAAAGTGTGGAACTGAACTAAGCAAACATAAGAATGCCTTTCACATATATTATTTCAAGAGTTTTCAACTATATTCTAGTTTTATTTAGTTGATATATATATATATAGTTGTCAACATATTATACATATATAACATATGTAACATATATATATATATATATATACATATACACACATATGTAAACAAATATTCAGCCAGAACTTCCATCTTCCAGTAATTTTCCAAAATGTCAAAGGGAATAAGAAGAAACTGATATTTATTTTCTAATCCTCTTACTAAAGGTTCCTCCTCAGCCATGTGTAAATGAATCTATAAGAAAAGTAATGGCAGGTTGGGGTGATTGCTCAGTAGCTGATCTTCCAAAGGTTTGGGGTTCAATTCCCAGCACCCACATGGCAGCACAAGTGACTGTAACTCCTGTTCCAGGAGATCTGACACCTTTACCTTCACACAGACATACATGCAGTCAAAACACCAATCTATACAAAATAAAAATAAATAAAACTTTAAAATGGAGATGGCAAAAATTAAAAAACAAAAGAAGAGTGATATTGTGATCATCAAGTACACAGGTCTACTCAAAACAGAATATCTTGCAAATGTTCCCAAGAACATCAGTGGTATTGTAAACAAGAAGCATTTGAGTCTTCTAGATGTCCCTCAAATGAGGAATGGATAAAGAAAAATTGGTTCATCTACACAATGGAATATTATTCAGCTATTACAAACAAAGACATCATGAATTTTGCAGGCAAATGGATGGAACTTGAGACAATCATCCTGAGTGAGGTAACCCAGTCCCAAAACAACATGCATTGTATGTACACTTATAAGTGGATATTAGACATAAAGTGCATAATACCCATGCTATACTGCACAGAAACTAAACAAGAAGTAAGGCACAAGCAAAGAAGCTTGAATCTCACTTAGAAGGGGGATAAAATAGTCATGAGAAGCAGATGGAGTGAAGGAACTATGTGGGAGAGGGGATGAGGAGGAGAATGGGGGGCTGTTCAGGATCAGGTGTGGGGAGATACAAGAGACATAGACAGATGGTCATGAAAATAAATGGAAAACTGCAACTGATGGGGTGGGGAGGAGGAGCATCTCCAGGACTTGACAGAGACCTAGGATAAGGGAGGCACCCAAGAATCAATGGGGATGACCATAGCTGTGACTCACAGCATTACAGGTATGGAACCTGAAGAGGCCACCTCCTGTGTGGCCATCGCAGTGGAATGACAGGAACACTAACCTACCCACAAAATTTTTGACCCAAAATTTATCCTATCTACAAAAAATGCAGGCATGGAGGATGGAGCAGAGACTGAGGGAATGGCCAACCAATAACAGGCCCAACTTGAGACCCATCCCATTGGCAAGTCCTAATCTCTGGAAGTATTAATAATATTGTGTTATGCTTGCAGATAGGAGTCTAGCATTGCTGTCCTCTGAGAGACTCCATCCAGCAACTGACACAGGTCGATGTGAACATCCCCAGCCAAACCGTGAATAGAGCTTAGGATTGGAACTACACAGGAAGGCTAATAGAGTCAACTAACCCGGACCCTTGGAGCTCTCAGAGACTGAACCTCCAACCAAAGAGCAAATATAGACTGGACCTAGCCCCTGCAGCCCTGCAAATATGTAGCAGATGTGCAGCTTGGTCTTCATGTGAGTTCCGAACAACTGGAACAGGGGCTATCCCGAAAGCTGTTGCCTGTACATGGGATATGTTCTTCTAGCTTGACTGCCTTGTCTGGTCTCAGTGGGAGAGGAAGAACCTATCCTCTTGGAGACTTGAAATGCCAGGGTGGGAAGATACCCAGACAGGGCCCACTACAGAGAAGAAAAGGGGGAGGGATTGAGGGAGGTAATGACTGTGACTGGGAGGGGACAGTGAATGAGACTTGATGGTAACACCCTATTGCTAAAGATACAACATACTTGAATCATATGGCATAGAAAAATGAAGGTGGTAATTATTTAGAAGCTTCATCCCTCTGGCTAACCTTCATAACACTCAAAAATGCTATTCCTGCTATCAGAATATCATATGAACCCTGAGAGCCACAGTAATGACCTACCTGACATGAAATGCCCACTATTGCAAAAATGACACAAATTCAATTGGAGTAACCAATTATTTTTTTATGAATTTAAGGTATAGCCAATGACATGAAACCCACACCTGATATTATCAATAAGAACAAGAATCTGTGGTTATATCAGTCAGGGGTCCTAGGAGAAAAATTGCTACTATTTATTCTCCTAAGTTGTCATAGCAATAACATGACTTTTAATTTTTCATTGCCATACATAGAGTTCATCACTGAACCCTAATCAGAGATTCCTCTTTTCACAGTACATGACAATTAACATGGGGATCCACAATTGGTCAATGTACATAGAATTCAAGGCTTCAGAGTGATCAGCTATAAATGGGACAGCTATGTCACACCTCTTAAGGTTCAGTGGCCATTTTGGTTGAGTGTGATGATTCTAAGAGCCAGAGGTGGAAGATGACTTCAAGGAAACAGTATATTCTGGACACAATAGGGTACATGCACATTTGAACTCACAAGAGACTGTGAAGTGATATCCAAAACATGCACGAGCTCAAGCCAGACCAAAACAAAAAACAAAAATCCAGACAAACAAACAAAAAAATGGAGACGGGGAGAAGAGCCAAAGTTCTACCCCTAGGTAAAGAGCTAGTAGCACTTTATTGTTGCTAGGAGAGGGAAATTCCATTTTGTTCAATGGTATGACACTTGGTATATCTCCACCCCAGAGATGCCTTCACATTCAAAAGTGTGTAGCCAACATATAGTGGACTTGATAGGTCAAAATACAAAAAAAAATAAAACAAAACAAAACAAAAATAAAAAGACAAAAAAAATCATAAAGTTGGTTAGGCAATGAGGGGGAAGGGAAATTTGGGAGAGGTTCAAGAGCCAGATGAATATAAGTAAAATGTACTACATTAAATTCTCAAATTAATAAAAGTATAATTTTTTTTTCAAAAAAAAAGAGTTAGCTTCTTGTGAAGACATTCAATGTGCTAAACATACTTAGCACTCTTAAAGCTAATGTTATTTACTAAAACACATGAAGGAAAGTGATTGACAGGGCAGAGGTAAAAAAGGAAAAGAAATGCTAGCAGTATTCCACTGATGTGTCAGTCTGACCCACCAATAGATGCATACTTTATGATAAGGATTATAAGAGAGTCTGGACTGCTGAAACCTATTCCCTCTGAATTCATGATATGATCAGTGTAAAGACAAGAAAACAAAGAAAAAAAATATGCTGTGTAGCAAAAAAAAAAAAAAATTCCTTAGAGTAAAAATGTGGTGCCTTCTACTCCAAATAATATTTAAAGGAAAAACTAAAACAACTGTGGCTTAACAATTGATTTCTTTCTATTGAAGAGCCATCTGAGTTGATTTCACTAGTATGAATACTCAAAAAGAGTCAGAGGTTAGAACATCTTGTTTGACATCTCTCAACATGCCTCTCCAATTCAATAACTCAAATGGTAATGTCAGCTTCAGACACAAGTACATTCCAGTCAACAGTAGAGGAGCAACAGTGCCAAGAATTCTGTGAACCTTTCCAGATGCTACACGGTTCAATTCTGTTACATACCACTGGTCATAATTGAATCATAGGGCCACTTATACTTGCTTGGGATGCCATGGAATAAACTCATCAGGGAGCTCTGTGACCAACTAACAGCTGGTTGGCCATGTAAGCAGGTGAGAAATGAAACCTAAAGCTGATCAGCAGCCTCTATCAGAGTAACACATGGTCTGTGAAGCTTAAGTAGTGACGCTATTACAGCAAAGAGACCATAAATTCGTGTGAATATCAAGAGTTTACACAGAGAGCAATGAATCTCTAAGATGTATATAAGAAATGAAAATGGAGACACATGAGTTGCATGTAACTCAGTGGCAAAACTGATTTCACATTAGCCTTCAAAGTGTAGCACAGTTTAAACATTATACTGAATAGAGAAGCATAATGCATTTATGCAGAAGAAAATTGCCCTTCATCTTCTAATATCTGCTCCCTTACAACACAGGAGTGGCCCTTCATAAGATAAAGGAGTCCCTTTTCATTTTGAATCCCTGCACAATGAGAATGAGGTATCTGTAGTCATTAAAATGGGGCTTGCAGATTTAAAACTAAGGATTGCAATTGGGTTATTAATATATCTTTGTGGAAGAATCTGCATCAAAGAATTGTATTTAAAACAGTTATTCAGGGAAAGTAATATGCAGACATTTTATTGTTCCATAAGTACACATAATATAGTATAGGGATGTTACACAGAAAATGATTGCATGGGTAGAAGGAGTTAATATGCAATTGAAAGTACATCTCCTAGCTACATAATGAAACCATAGAAAGTAATCATTATTTAAAAGTGCATGGCATAGGCAAAATGAATAGGGTCATTTTCATAATGTCTTTGTGGGTTATGAGCCAAATCTTTTCTGAGACTGAAAAAATGAAAATGAAACAGTCCCTCAGCATCCTAAAGCTTCTCTCATATGGAACTTCACAATTAGCCAGGGACAATTGCCAATTGTCTTGAAACTACCTGCATCTTTGCACTCTAAAATAAGGCATTTCCCAGAAACAAATGCTGTCAGCACTGCAAAGACAATTCTTTTTGAGTGCATCTATTCCCAACTCCATAGGTGAGAAAACTGAGGGTTAAAAGCACGGGAAATGTTTCCAAGGACACACATAGAGAGAGGGACAGAGCATGTCCTGAAGTACAGTGATACTTTGAGCCTGCAGCACCATCAAATTCTTATTTATTGTTCTTACATATCAAGTTTCTTGCACCAAATCCATGTAATCTGAAATGTGTTCTTCAACAATAGTCAACACAATCCTAATCTGTTTTTCGGTCTGCTAGGTCATCTAGTTATACAGCAAGAAGA